>JAQSUU010000291.1:0-4800000 GCA_038087645.1 Saccharum hybrid cultivar R570 | reverse complement strand
CTGCAGTGAAAGCACGAACATACATGATTCCCTTTTGGTTCTCACTCATACCATGTTTTTTTTTGGTGTTGTCAAAAAAAACTTCGCCACTTCTTCCATGAAAGAGTGTACTAGCCTTGATGTATTGTGCATTTATTGTGATCTTTCCATGGTAACTTCCACTTCTTCCATGAAAGGGTGTACTAGCCTTGATGTATTGTGCATTCATTGTGACTTTCCATGGTAACTTTGAAAATAAAAAATATAATAGACACATAAGTATATAAATCTTATACTGATAGGTGGATAGCTTGTATGTACAACACAATAGATAAATTGATTTGTCACAAAAATACATGTCATTTTGGAGCTATGTCACAAATTAGAAAGGGAATTATGAAATGCATAACTAGTAAAAATAATACTCTTTCCACCCTCATCCAAGATGTCTACTCCAACACAGAGGTTGTCCCCCGGCCCCTTTAGTCAATTAGCAACATAGCAACCAAATTGGAGTGTATAGCAATGCACATCTGAACTATGGTTCACCTTTTTCTTGTGTTGCAGAAGCTAGGGTCATGTACAACAGAGCTAGCCAATTTGGACATATATGGGTTGCAAGAAGAGCTTGCCGGTTTCGTTATGGACCAACTTGTGAGTCCCGATGAAGAGCATTTCCTCATCTAATCAAGGTGCTAATGTTCCTCACTTTAATGCCGGTTTCATTGTTGACGTTCTAAAAAATACATGTCATTTTGGAGCTATGTCACAAATTAGAAAGGGAATTATGAAATGCATAACTAGTAAAAATAATACTCTTTCCACCCTCATCCAAGATGTCTACTCCAACACAGAGGTTGTCCCCCGCCCCTATAGTCAATTAACAACATAGCCCTAATTGGAGTGTATAGCAATGCACATCTAAACTGTGGTTCACCTTTTTCTTGTGTTGCAGAAGCTAGGGTCATGTACAACAGAGCTGACCAATTTGGACATATCTGGGTTGCAAGAAGAGCTTGCCGGTTTCATTATGGACCAACTTGTGAGTCCGGATGAAGAGAATTTCCTCATCTAATCAATGTGCTAATGTTCCTCACTTTAATGCCGATTTCATTGTTGACGATCTGATGTTTGTTTGTGTTCTAAAAAACATGTTGTTGTGGTTGGATTTGTTTTATGCATTTATGTCTCGGTGATGATGTATGTTTGGATACATTGTCTCTGTATATGTATGTTGATGGCGATGTAAGCCAAATACTATTTGTATTATTATTACAGTACCAACGCCGGCGGTAATGTAATTTAACGACGGTGGTGATGCCGCTCTCATCACTGCCGGATGGAACACCGACCAGCTGCACTGGTACCTACATCACCGCCGATTGATACGCCCGACCAACGTTGTCGCAATCATCACCGCCGGATGGTACTTTCTACGTCGTTGGTGTCTCCATCATCACCACCAGATGGCACTATAACATCCCAGCCCAGGGCTTAACAGGATTAATAGGATACTCATACCAACAAGTTGCAACTTCTTTTCCGGAAGCCCATCTCGAAAGAACTCCAAAGTTAAGCGTGCTTGGCCTAGAGCGATGGGTGACCGACCGGGAAGTTCTTTCCGGGTACGCACGAGTGAGGACAAAGTGCGCAGAAAAGACTTGTGTTGGTCTGTGAGGGCAGTCTATGTCCTAAAAAAAGCGGCCAGATGTAAGCGGGCCCGGTCTCGAGGAGGCGGGACGTTACAGAATGGTATCAGAGCCGACTCTCGCGGTTTCACGGGCGCGTGTATCGCAGTTGCACAGGCATGGTGCGCATGGCTGGTGTGGACTCAGAGTGGTCACACAGCATGGCACATGCGCTGGCAATGGACACACGGACGTGGCCAAGAGAGGACGTTCCTGGCTTGGGATTGACCGACGAGGACGTCGGTCTCTTAAGGGGGTGAGGATATAACATCCCAGCCCAGGGCTTAACAGGATTAATAGGATACTCATACCAACAAGTTGCAACTTCTTTTCCGGAAGCCCATCTCGAAAGAACTCCAAAGTTAAGCGTGCTTGGCCTAGAGCGATGGGTGACCGACCGGGAAGTTCTTTCCGGGTACGCACGAGTGAGGACAAAGTGCGCAGAAAAGACTTGTGTTGGTCTGTGAGGGCAGTCTATGTCCTAAAAAAAGCGGCCAGATGTAAGCGGGCCCGGTCTCGAGGAGGCGGGACGTTACAGGCACGTAGTCAGGCTTTGATGTCTCCACCGTCACCGCCAGATGGAACACCTGTCCGACTTGATGTCTGCACCATCACCGCTAGATGGTACGCTCGTCTGGCATTGTTGTCTACATCAGCACCGCTGGATGGTATGCCGGACCGGCATTGATGCCTACATGATCACCACCGGACCGAACACCGACGAGGTGGTGATTGCAACAACATGACTGCTAGATTGAACACTGATATAGCGGTGATGAACAATACCACCGCCGGGTCGAAACCGGCGGTGATCACTATCACCAATGACTTTGACCAACAACGGCCAAATACGGCGGCAAAGGAGGGTTTTGAAACCGGTGGTGATGAACTTTCTACAGTAGTGCTCCATTCTGTAACACCCAAATTTTAGAGTTAACAAATTTTAAATAATTTAGATAACAATTAATGAGAAATTAAAAATTTTTATTTGGTGATGCATTCATGCTGTTGCATTTACTTTATTTTGTGGTGTGGTTATATTGGTTTTATTTTAATTGATTTGGTTTAGGAAAATTTGATTTGAAAATATGTTTGGAAAATTAGAAAAGAAAAGAAATAAAAGAAGAAGAAAAAAAAAGAAAACAACTTACCTTCTTACCTATTCGGCCTGGAAGCCCGCTCGGTCGGCCTCCTCTTCCTTGGGCCGTCGGGTCGAAAGGCCTGCGCACCTGCCCGCGTGAGCGGCCCAGCAGCCGAGCCCGCCCAGCCGCGCGCCCTCTCCCTCCCTGTACCGCTGACGAGTGGACCCCGCGTGTCAGTCGTCTCCTTCCTTCCCGTCGTAACCGAGTCAGACACGAACACCGCCACCACCGTATCTCCACCGCGTAAATCGGGATTTTCTACCCGAATTCGGTGTTTTGGTGCTATAAGAGAGAAGTCGTGACCCCCTATGTTCCGTTTTCCATCTAAAACTCGAGCTTCATCACGTGAAATTGAGAGTAGGAGGCCGAAACCCTAGGGAGTTGCGGGTGCACGTCGTCGGGGCTTGCGGGTGAATTTGAGGCCGTGTTCTTCGTTTTGGTGAGTTCGCCATCTTCTTTTCTTCCTCCCCGTGCTCTTCTTTTGGTTGGAGGTGCTTAGAAGCGAGCTTTTGAAGCTCACCGTCGGCCGGCAATGGCGCCGCCGCCCTTCCCAAGCCGCATCCCGTCCTCGATTCATCGTAGCTTGCTTAAACCGCGTAGATAAGTTCGGATGGATCTTCTCTTTCAATTGGTGTCGGTTTCGGGGCGAATCGCTGTTGGAGGGGGTGGATCCGAAGTTTTCCGGTGAGCCAAGGTTGCCGGCCATGGTGGCCACCGGCCGGAATTGGAGATGGCGACCGGAATCCTCACTGTAGGGGTGGTGATGAATGTGAGCCGTTGGTTTTGAGATGAACGGCTTAGATTAGAAGATACCCCTTCGCGGGTAAAATTCATAAAGAGACCCTCAGCTTTTTGATAATAAACCCGCCGTCCATAGCGTATTGCTGAAAATACGTTTTCGCGTTTTGAAAGCGTATTCTCTTCCGGTTTATTCAAAAATACGTTTTCAGGTATTTACAGATTTGCCACTAGAATTGTTTTGGTCATAAAATCTTCGTTTTAACTCCGATTTGATCCGTTCAAATTGCGTTAGGTTCGTATTTGCGAGCTCTACATGTTAGTGTAGTTGTACAGTTAGTTTTGATAATTTATTTTTCGAGGTTATAATTAAGTATTTATTTATCTAAAGGAAATCTTAGAAAATTCATAACTTTCACATTTTAACTCCGAATTTGGTGATCTTTGCGTCTGTGTGATCGTAGAAACGTATAGAAGAGTTTTATAAGCTTTTATTACTGTTTTGTTACTGTTGGTGTACTGTTCTAATTATATCTCTTTGTTTGCTTCGTGTATGTTTGATTGGATGCATGTGTGTTGTTGATTGATGATCGAATATAGAAGGCGAGCAGTATCTGGACGATTCGGAGTATTACTTTGAGTCAAGTCAGCAGTATCATTTGGAAAGCTTTGATCAAGGCAAGTATAACACAGGACTATCCTTGTCACCTATACATTGAATTATCATACATATGCATGTGCTTACCTTGACAACCTTAGAGATTATAACTTAGTGATTGTTATCTTAATTCCTTGTCAACCTTGGGAATGCATATGGGTAGCTATTGCTAGTGCTTAAACTAAGAACAATGATCTTGTAATTTGATTAATGGATTAAGCAATCAACTATTAAGATGATTTAATTATTGTTGAAAGGGGGCTAGAGCTTGTGTATTATTTTGATGCTCTGGTTTCTCTCCATAAGGACTTATCTGTAAGTGATAACCGGGATATACAGTACAGCTGTGAGGGCTATATGGCTCTGGCTTTAGTTGTTCAAGAGACCTTTTCTAGCTTGTTAGAGGTTACCTTAAATGGCGTAAGAATGGCTTGCCTTGTTGGGTGTAGTCCGAGCCCCTGGCCTAGTGTGTATAGGCTGCGGTTGTTGTGCCACAGGGAAGGGGGGTTCTACATCTGCCTGCCGAGTGAAATCTAATGGCCCTAACTTGTTAGACGAACTTTTGAGTGGCTTTATATGGTTCTCGGGTGTTTGGGCTTGATCTCCCCACTCATTTGGAAATCATGACTTACAGTGAAAGTGTACACCTCTGCGCAGAGTTAAAAACTGGTATACTAGCCGTGCTCACGGATACGAGCGGCCTTGGGGATTCTTATGGAATAGTTGATCATAACTGTTATATCATGCTAAATTATTGTTGATTATTATTTGCTCATGTTAATGCTATTCATTATCCTTATTACAATTGATCATTGGTTCTTTAATGGGAAGTGGTTTATCTTGATGCTACTCAATTGCTAATATATGATTAAAAAGCTAAACGCAGTTAAACAGTGTCTAGCCTTTTTGAGCCTCATGAACCCTGTGTTATATTTGTGGAGTTCGACATGAACTCACTCTTGCTATTTCCACCATAACAGATGAAGATAATGAGGAAGATTATCGGAATGAGTACTAGTCTTGATGTCAACCAGTCAACCGTGTCCCTGTGTGGAGTTTCCGCTGAAGAATTATTATTAGTTATTATTATCTATCGTTCAAGACTATGTCTTAAATACTTATTCGTTATGTAATAAGCACTGTGATGATACTTTGTAATTTGTCAACTTATGTGTGCGACTGGTTCCTGGGGCGCACATGAGTCTTTTATACATCCTATTTTTGTCCTTAAAAATGGGTGTGACAGATTGGTATCAGAGCCAGGTTGACTGTAGGACGCAAGCCTAGTTAGAATGGTCGTTAATAGCATCCATACTCCATTTAATTCATGCTTCCTCTTTTCACCTTGTTAATTACTAAAGTTTTATGCTTCCTCTACTTTATTCCATTGCGAAAATACATTGATTCTATCTAATCTATGTCAAAATTTTATAGATGCCTCCTTATCCCCGTTTGTCAGCTGCACAGTACGTTGCTCGTTTTAAACCTCAGGAGCCGTATGAAGATGGTGAGCAAGAGCTATCTGATGCTGAATCAAGAGTTGGTGATACACCAATGGAGGATGTAGTTATGGGGTGGACTACGAAGTTTCATATCAGGGTTCCTAAAGCTGATGCTTTCTTTCATGACATGTTGACAAGAACCTTGGATAACTACTACTACGACTGGGAAGCTACGCTGGAGTATCGTAGTGCAGAGTATAGTCATCCATGGATGGATTCCTATTGGGAAACGGAGTTATGGATTAAGAAAAGGGATCCTACCACTAAGGAGCCTATGGTGGAGTCAAAGTTCATTACCAGAGTGAGCCGGGCAACTGTGGAGATAAGCATGGAGGATGTCGCTTTCAATGCATTTGTTTACTACCATGGTCTACGCTCGGACAAGACGTTAAAGGGTGCACTCCGGCATTTTCCTTGTTTCTTACATGACAAGGGTATTTGGACCGTGCCGCCTGCAGATGATTCCTCCTTGACTTTACAAGCTACGGTGGGATTAGCTCGTGAATTGGCTCTCCATGAGGTGGATTTGAAGGATGAGTTGCTGAAGGAAAAAGAACTTAAGGAGCAAGCTTATAAGGAGATTGACCAATTAAGGGCGGAGTTAGGTCGTCCCAAGATTTATGAGAAGCTTAATTAGGCAATAGAAAAAATCCCTATGTAATAGGAACGATAGTAGTTGTGAGTTAATTTTAAGTTTGGATTATTTTAAGAGTCAGTTTGTGGTGTGAACAATTGTGTGATTGATGGATTGTTATTATGATAATGTGTGATTTGGATCTTTGTAATGTGTGCTGGAGTTTTGTAGACATGCCTACAAGTTCCATGGTTGAGAATATTAAGTTTGATCAAAATATATTAGTTGAATATGAGGTTAATTTAGTTC
The DNA here is from genome assembly GCA_038087645.1 of Saccharum hybrid cultivar R570. Classification (NCBI taxonomy): domain Eukaryota; kingdom Viridiplantae; phylum Streptophyta; class Magnoliopsida; order Poales; family Poaceae; genus Saccharum; species Saccharum hybrid cultivar. The sequence continues at coordinate 4,793,410 of JAQSUU010000291.1, read as the reverse complement.
TGTCCTTTGCTGATTTTTGGATCAGTCTGGGATGTTTTAGAAATAACTTAAAATCCGTTCATGAGAAATTTAAGAAACTTTACTGGGAATAATTAGACTTCTATATCTTTCCAACCCCACAAGAATCACTTTAATATCTATTATAAGCTAAGAGATATACCTGTTCCAAGTTGGAGTTACTACACAGTCTGGAATTCTGAAACAGTTTCGGTTAAGTTCAGTTTTTGGCCAATTTATTGACAGAATCAGAAAAAGTGTTGTGAATAAAAGTTGTAGATAATTTTGTAAGCTTTCCAACCATGTAAAGATCATCTGAATTGGACGTCTGTAGCTCGAGATATGACAGTTTTACTGAGTTGCTGAAATTGGAGCTTGTCCAGAAAAATCAGATTTTGCTTATCTATTGAATGCATCATCTCGGATCGTACTGAATTCCAATTTCTGTGTATTTGGAAACAGATGTCAGGCAGAGGTCGTGGCAGAGGTCGTGGAGGTGCTAACATACCCATTACTATGGAGGAACTCATGCAAACTCAGAACCAGATGATGCAGATGTTTATGCAGCACATGCAGAACAATCCCGCTGCAGGAGGACTACCGCCTGTGCAAGTGAGGGATAAGCGTGGAGAATTTTTAAAGGGACGCCCTCCAGTGTTTTCTCATGCTGCTGATCCTTTAGAGGCAGATGATTGGGTGAGGGCAGTGGAGAAACAGCTGAATATAGCCCAATGCAATGATATGGAGAAGGTGTTATATGCATCTGGTCAGTTACAGGGGACAGCTCAGACTTGGTGGGAGTCGTATCAAGCCGCACGCCCTGACAATGCTCCTCCTATCACTTGGAATGAGTTTGTTAGAGATTTTCGAGCTCGTCATATTCCTGAAGGTATAATTGAGCTGAAGCAGGAAGAATTCAGAAACCTTAGGATGGGACAGATGAGTGTTAGTGAATATCATGATAGATTTACCCAGTTGGCTCGCTATGCTCCTAATGAAGTGAGGGAAGATGCAGACAGACAACGTCTCTTCTTGAAAGGAATTTATTATGATCTTCGATTGCAGTTGAAGGGGAACAACTATGCTAGTTTTCAAGAGCTGGTAAATAAAGCTATTGTGCTTGATAATGAGCGCAGAGAGATGGACAGGAAGAGGAAGATGAAGGTACAAAGCTCAGGAAGTAACAACCGTCAGCGCATTAATTCTCAGCATGGTTTTCATCAGAAGTTTCAGGGACCGGTTAGTCAATGGAATCGCAATCAGAATCAGAGGTGGTCCCAGAATTGGCAAAGTAATCAGTCACAACAGCGTTCATCATATCCACAACGTCAACAATATCAGCAGACTGGGCAACAGACTCCTCGCACTGGAAATTCCAATGTTACCCCCATGAAGAATAGTGCTCCCAGCACTCCTACTAGATGTTTTGCCTGTGGTAAAGAGGGGCATATGTCTTACCATTGTCCTGAGAAGCAGAATCAGCAGACTCCTCAGAGCCAGAAGAGCAACCAGAAGCAATCTGGTACTGGAAGGGTGAATCATGTGTCTTCTGATACAGTTCATGATGCACCAGAAGTTATGATTGGTACGTTCAATGTACATTCCATTCCTGCAACTGTTCTTTTTGACTCTGGAGCATCTCATACATTCATATCCAACATTTTTGTTAAAATGCATAGTATACCCATGTTAGCTATGAAAGAATCTCTCCTAGTAAATTCACCTGGAGGTACCATGCAAACCAGTAATCGTTGTCTTCCAATTAGTATGGTATTAAGAGGGGTAGAGTTTAAGATAACTCCTATAGTGTTGAGGACATCTGGTATTGATGTGATATTGGGTATGGACTGGATGAAGCAAAATCAGGTAGAGATTCAGTGTCAGCAGAAAGTGGTAGTTGTGAATGCACCTAATGGAGATAAAATCAATGTGGATGTAGCAGTGCAAAAGCAACCAACCGCTGTGGTGAATCAGCTTGAAGATACTATTATAGAGAATTCAGTGATTGAGGAATTTCTGGATGTCTTCCCTGATGAATTGCCAGGTATGCCACCTGACCGAGACATTGAATTTCTTATTGAATTATTACCTGGAACTGCACCTATAGCCAAACGACCATATAGGATGGGAGTAGATGAATTAGAAGAACTTAAGAAACAAATTAAAGAATTACAAGATAAAGGTTTTATTAGACCTAGTTCATCACCTTGGGGAGCACCAGTTATTTTTGTTGATAAGAAAGATGGCGGTCAGAGGATGTGTGTTGATTATAGGTCACTAAATGAGGTAACTATCAAGAATAAGTATCCTTTGCCCAGGATTGATGACTTGTTTGATCAGTTGAGAGGTGCTTGTGTGTTCTCTAAGATTGATTTACGTTCTGGATATCATCAGTTGAAGATTCGTGTTTCTGATATTCCAAAGACAGCTTTTACTACAAGGTATGGATTGTATGAGTATACTGTTATGTCATTTGGATTGACCAATGCACCTGCATACTTTATGTACATGATGAATAAGGTGTTCATGGAATATTTGGATAAGTTTGTGGTAGTGTTTATTGATGATATACTGGTATTTTCCAAGACAGAAGTAGAGCATGCTGAACATTTGAGGTTGGTATTGCAGAAACTTAGAGAGCATAAGTTGTATGCGAAGCGAAGTAAATGTGAGTTTTGGTTGAAGGAAGTTTCTTTCCTTGGTCATATTGTTTCTAATGGAGGGATATCAGTGGATCCAGGTAAAGTAAAGGATGTATTAAATTGGAAACCACCTATTGATGTTAGCGAGATTCGTAGTTTCTTGGGATTAGCTGGATATTACAGACGGTTCATTGAAGGGTTTTCTAAACTTGCTAAACCTATGACATCTCTGTTAGAGAAGAATGCCAAGTTTGTGTGGTCAGATAAATGTCAAGCTAGTTTTGAGGAGTTGAAAAAGAGGTTGACTACAGCGCCTGTTTTGGTTTTGCCAGATTTGAGTAAGAAGTTTTCTATTTATTGTGATGCTTCTCGTCAAGGTTTGGGATGTGTTCTTATGCAAGAAGGCAGAGTTGTGGCTTATGCATCTAGGCAGTTAAGAAAGCATGAGTTGAATTATCCTACACATGATTTGGAATTAGCAGCTGTAGTTCATGCTTTAAAGATTTGGAGACATTATTTGATTGGACATAAGAGTGATATATACACTGATCATAAGAGTTTGAAGTATATTTTCACTCAGTCAGATCTGAATTTGAGGCAACGCAGATGGTTGGAGTTGATTAAGGATTATGATATTGAGATACACTATCATCCTGGTAAGGCTAATGTAGTAGCTGATGCTCTTAGTAGGAAAAGTTATGCCAATGAGATACGGACGTTGTCTATGACTAGTGAGTTATGTGCTGAATTTGAATATTTGAATTTGGGAATTGTTACTAATACAATGGAATTAGTGATAGAGCCTACCTTAGAGCAAGAAATTTACAAGGGGCAGTTGAAGGATGAGAAACTAAAGAAGATAGCGGAAGATATAGTGATTGGTAAGTCACCAGGCTTTCGAATGGATGATAATGGAATTTTATGGTTTGGAAAGAGGCTGTGTGTACCTGAGGATCAAACTGTTAGACAGGCAATTCTTCGCGAAGCTCATGAGTCAGCTTATTCTATTCATCCTGGTAGTACTAAGATGTATTTGGATCTGAAACAGAAATATTGGTGGGTTGGATTAAAGCGAGATGTGGCTGAGTATGTGGCATTGTGTGACACTTGTCAGAGAGTGAAAGCAGAGCATCAGAGACCTGCTGGATTGTTACAACCAATGAAGATTCCTGAATGGAAGTGGGAGGAAGTTGGTATGGATTTTATAGTAGGGTTACCTCGTACTCAGAAAGGTTATGACTCTATTTGGGTGATAGTAGATCGGTTAACTAAAGTTGCTCATTTTATACCAGTTAAGACTACTTACCATGGACCAAAATTGGCAGAGTTGTATATGGAGAGAATAGTCTGTTTGCATGGAGTACCAAAGAAGATTGTATCTGATCGAGGATCGCAGTTTACGTCGCATTTTTGGAAAGCTGTGCATGAATCATTGGGAACAAAATTGAATTTTAGTACAGCATATCATCCACAGACAGATGGACAGACTGAAAGGACCAACCAGGTATTAGAGGATATGTTGAGAGCTTGTGCATTGCAATATGGAACTAGTTGGGATAAGAGTTTGCCTTATGCAGAATTTTCTTACAATAATAGTTATCAACAGAGTCTTAAGATGGCACCGTTTGAAGCTTTGTATGGACGTAAGTGTAGAACTCCATTGTTTTGGGATCAGACAGGTGAATCTCAGGTGTTTGGTACAGATGTTCTTAGAAACGCAGAAGATCAAGTGCGAGTGATTCGAGAGAATTTGAGAGTAGCACAGTCTCGTCAGAAGAGTTATGCTGACAATAGAAGAAGAGATTTAGTTTTTGAGGTAGGTGATTATGTCTATTTGAAGGTGTCACCTATGAAAAGTGTGAAGAGGTTTAACATGAAAGGTAAACTAGCACCAAGGTATGTTGGACCATTTAAAGTTATTACTAGACGTGGGGAAGTTGCTTATCAATTAGAGTTGCCTGAGAATTTATCTGGAGTACATGATGTGTTCCATGTTTCACAACTTAAGAAGTGTTTGCGTGTGCCTGAGGAGCAGATACCTTTAGAAGAGTTGACTGTTAAGGAAGATCTTACATATGAAGAGTTTCCGATCAAGATTTTAGAAACTGCTGAGAGAGTTACTCGAAGTCGGGTTATTAAGATGTGTAAAGTGCAGTGGAATCGATATTCAGAGGCAGAAGCAACTTGGGAAAGAGAGGATGAATTGAGAAAATCATATCCGCAGTTGTTTGAGTAAGCAGTTCAATCTCGAGGACGAGATTCTTTTAAGGGGGGTAGAATTTGTAACACCCAAATTTTAGAGTTAACAAATTTTAAATAATTTAGATAACAATTAATGAGAAATTAAAAATTTTTATTTGGTGATGCATTCATGCTGTTGCATTTACTTTATTTTGTGGTGTGGTTATATTGGTTTTATTTTAATTGATTTGGTTTAGGAAAATTTGATTTGAAAATGTGGTTGGAAAATTAGAAAAGAAAAGAAATAAAAGAAGAAAAAAAAAAAAGAAAACAACTTACCTTCTTACCTATTCGGCCTGGAAGCCCGCTCGGTCGGCCTCCTCTTCCTTGGGCCGTCGGGTCGGAAGGCCTGCGCACCTGCCCGCGTGAGCGGCCCAGCAGCCGAGCCCGCCCAGCCGCGCGCCCTCTCCCTCCCTGTACCGCTGACGAGTGGACCCCGCGTGTCAGTCGTCTCCTTCCTTCCCGTCGTAACCGAGTCAGACACGAACACCGCCACCACCGTATCTCCACCGCGTAAATCGGGATTTTCTACCCGAATTCGGTGTTTTGGTGCTATAAGAGAGAAGCCGTGACCCCCTATGTTCCGTTTTCCATCTAAAACTCGAGCTTCATCACGTGAAATTGAGAGTAGGAGGCCGAAACCCTAGGGAGTTGCGGGTGCACGTCGTCGGGGCTTGCGGGTGAATTTGAGGCCGTGTTCTTCGTTTTGGTGAGTTCGCCATCTTCTTTTCTTCCTCCCCGTGCTCTTCTTTTGGTTGGAGGTGCTTAGAAGCGAGCTTTTGAAGCTCACCGTCGGCCGGCAATGGCGCCGCCGCCCTTCCCAAGCCGCATCCCGTCCTCGATTCATCGTAGCTTGCTTAAACCGCGTAGATAAGTTCGGATGGATCTTCTCTTTCAATTGGTGTCGGTTTCGGGGCGAATCGCTGTTGGAGGGGGTGGATCCGAAGTTTTCCGGTGAGCCAAGGTTGCCGGCCATGGCGGCCACCGGCCGGAATTGGAGATGGCGACCGGAATCCTCACTGTAGGGGTGGTGATGAATGTGAGCCGTTGGTTTTGAGATGAACGGCTTAGATTAGAAGATACCCCTTCGCGGGTAAAATTCATAAAGAGACCCTCAGCTTTTTGATAATAAACCCGCCGTCCATAGCGTATTGCTGAAAATACGTTTTTGCGTTTTGAAAGCGTATTCTCTTCCGGTTTATTCAAAAATACGTTTTCAGGTATTTACAGATTTGCCACTAGAATTGTTTTGGTCATAAAATCTTCGTTTTAACTCCGATTTGATCCGTTCAAATTGCGTTAGGTTCGTATTTGCGAGCTCTACATGTTAGTGTAGTTGTACAGTTAGTTTTGATAATTTATTTTTCGAGGTTATAATTAAGTATTTATTTATCTAAAGGAAATCTTAGAAAATTCATAACTTTCACATTTTAACTCCGAATTTGGTGATCTTTGCGTCTGTGTGATCGTAGAAACGTGTAGAAGAGTTTTATAAGCTTTTATTACTGTTTTGTTACTGTTGGTGTACTGTTCTAATTATATCTCTTTGTTTGCTTCGTGTATGTTTGATTGGATGCATGTGTGTTGTTGATTGATGATCGAATATAGAAGGCGAGCAGTATCTGGACGATTCGGAGTATTACTTTGAGTCAAGTCAGCAGTATCATTTGGAAAGCTTTGATCAAGGCAAGTATAACACAGGACTATCCTTGTCACCTATACATTGAATTATCATACATATGCATGTGCTTACCTTGACAACCTTAGAGATTATAACTTAGTGATTGTTATCTTAATTCCTTGTCAACCTTGGGAATGCATATGGGTAGCTATTGCTAGTGCTTAAACTAAGAACAATGATCTTGTAATTTGATTAATGGATTAAGCAATCAACTATTAAGATGATTTAATTATTATTGAAAGGGGGCTAGAGCTTGTGTATTATTTTGATGCTCTGGTTTCTCTCCATAAGGACTTATCTGTAAGTGATAACCGGGATATACAGTACAGCTGTGAGGGCTATATGGCTCTGGCTTTAGTTGTTCAAGAGACCTTTTCTAGCTTGTTAGAGGTTACCTTAAATGGCGTAAGAATGGCTTGCCTTGTTGGGTGTAGTCCGAGCCCCTGGCCTAGTGTGTATAGGCTGCGGTTGTTGTGCCACAGGGAAGGGGGGTTCTACATCTGCCTGCCGAGTGAAATCTAATGGCCCTAACTTGTTAGACGAACTTTTGAGTGGCTTTATATGGTTCTCGGGTGTTTGGGCTTGATCTCCCCACTCATTTGGAAATCATGACTTACAGTGAAAGTGTACACCTCTGCGCAGAGTTAAAAACTGGTATACTAGCCGTGCTCACGGATACGAGCGGCCTTGGGGATTCTTATGGAATAGTTGATCATAACTGTTATATCATGCTAAATTATTGTTGATTATTATTTGCTCATGTTAATGCTATTCATTATCCTTATTACAATTGATCATTGGTTCTTTAATGGGAAGTGGTTTATCTTGATGCTACTCAATTGCTAATATATGATTAAAAAGCTAAACGCAGTTAAACAGTGTCTAGCCTTTTTGAGCCTCATGAACCCTGTGTTATATTTGTGGAGTTCGACATGAACTCACTCTTGCTATTTCCACCATAACAGATGAAGATAATGAGGAAGATTATCGGAATGAGTACTAGTCTTGATGTCAACCAGTCAACCGTGTCCCTGTGTGGAGTTTCCGCTGAAGAATTATTATTAGTTATTATTATCTATCGTTCAAGACTATGTCTTAAATACTTATTCGTTATGTAATAAGCACTGTGATGATACTTTGTAATTTGTCAACTTATGTGTGCGACTGGTTCCTGGGGCGCACATGAGTCTTTTATACATCCTATTTTTGTCCTTAAAAATGGGTGTGACACATTCAAAAAGAATGACTCTAACTCTATTCTAAGTCAAACCGTTGTAAGTTTTTGACCAAATTTATAGAGAAAATCATAAACGTTTATAACACCATATACGTATATCATGAAACTACATTTTAATAATCAATTATTTAATAATATAAATATTTGTACTGTTTTATAGTTTTTTTTTCAAATGTAACATAGTTTGACTTGTGAAAAGAATAGAATGCCATTTTTTTGGGACAAAAAGGAAAGAGTTACTATACTCAATTGTTCATGAGTCATTGTTTGGGTGTGTTGGAGCATACGGAAATTAAGAATGCTTTATCTTAAACAATCAATCTCGTTGAATTGGTGCTTGTTTGCAATATGTTTGCGATTGCAAAAAAATGCCAAAAGATGGTTTTAAGAAAATTCAACGAACATATTTATTTATCTATCTCTAATATTAAAGTTAGAGTAGACATGTTAAGTCATATTCTACTTTCCACAATGCCCTCGTGCACCTTTCTTTTCTATCCATAACACATGGTCGTATGAATCTACACACACATATATATATATATACACACACCCCATGTTCAGTGACTCATATCACTGTTCATGTTGAACAGTGACCACACGTCACGCCCATGAACAGCACCAATGGCATGCATATGAACAGTACACAGCACATGCCATGAGCAGTACCATGACAACCCATGACCAGTTACATCCCCATGCATGAACAGTACTAGATCCAAACCCTCCCCGTGCATCGCACGGGCCTCCCTGCTAGTTAGAATAGCATGCGTCTAGCGACAGTACAAGATCTGATTTGAAACCATATTACAACAGACGAGACGATTATTGCATAAATTTTTGAGTTGTAAGTTGTCCGAATAATCATGCAACAAGGTGTATGTTGCATTACAACACACGAATATATTTGCTACTAATAAATATTTCAAGAGGATGAAGAATAGTTATCACCAAGATAAGTGCCCCTCTCGCTAGAAGATGGAATCTAATAAGAGTTAAAATTGTGGAACGATTTGGATCATAAATGGATGATTTAGTATCATGGAAATGGTGGTATTTCCGTCGTGGAATGTAATTAATTTCAAATACTGCAACACATATAGATTAGCCACATAAATGCGGCAAAGACCATCGACGTCAGGAAGGTCATCTGGATGGTACATACCAGCAGGCTGAGGCCGGTGACGGTCACTACTACAAAAATGGTTTGTAAGAGTCATGGCCATTTCACTGTAAGGAGGGTTGATGATCCAACCCCTTACAGTGGGCTGGCTATACAAAGTGTTATGAACCGCCCTTACAAATGCCACGGTAAGGGGGTTGTTGATCCAACCGCCCTTACAAATGGCTGCCATTTGTAAGGGCGGTTGGATTACCACCCCCTTACTATGGACATATGTAGGGGGTTCTTGATTGAACCGCCCCTACAGTGATCTGTAGGCATAAGTGGCTGCCCCATCTTCTTTCTCTCCGAGCCATTCACTCTTCCACTCAAAAAAAGTTGGGAGGCCTTGGACTCCTCTAAAAAATTGCTCTACTAAGGGGAGGTTTTGAGCTTAATTTCTTTGGTGGGGAGCTTGTAGAAGGTAAGAAAATGTTATTCCAACCCTTTAAATCAAGTTTTAATGGTTGGTTAGTGAGCAAATTAGAGTTTTATTTTCTCTCTCTTCCATGGTACTTGAGCTTTGTGTGGAGCAAATTAGAGCTTAGTTTTGAAGCTATTAGTGTAGATTAGTTAGAGATTTGAGCTTGCACCCTCAATTAGTCAATCTTGCTTGATTTTAGTGGAGATTTGCACCCTAATTAGAGATTTGAGCTTGCACCCTTGTTCTAGATCTAGGGTTTCCTTTTTTTTTGTAATTTATATTTCATGAAGTTAGAATAGAGTTGACATGAAATGTTGCTGATAAAATAATAATTGTTGGTAATTATTATTTATGAAATGTTATATTTTTGTCACACCCAAAATTTTCTAGTTTGGGTTATGCATGAAAAACACTAAATAAAATAAATGATTTCAATATTTGAATAAATTTATTAGATAAGTTAAGTTGTTGCTAATTTAAATATAGAAAATTGTGGTTTTAAACTTTTTCATATTAATTTGATAATGTGGTGTTTGTGAGATGCTTGTATTTGGTGTTGGTGAGTGCTATTATTTTCAAAATATCATAGGACGACGATTACTTCTCATCGGGAAACTTTTTGGCATTTTCTGGATTTAAAATTTCAATTTCCGTGAGCTTAATCTTTTCTATTGATCTTTTCATTAATCTTTCCATGAGCCCAAACTTATTTGGTTGAGTTCCTTATCTCTCTAAGAGCCTCCATGATTTTTCCGTGATTTTTCTGAGCTCTGGACTATTTTTCACGGCCAAAAAGGTAATTCTAAATTTTCTGGAATTATTTTTATTCGCGGAATTAAAATAATCCTGAAATTAAGAAAATCTGAAAAGTTTGCAAACCCTACGACTATATATATGCCGGCGTAGCCCTCGACGCCCTGGTTTCAGAAGTACAACCCTTATCGCGAGCCGCCGCTCGTAGCTCCCTCCACCTCTCGCCGAAGTTCTGCATCTACAACTTGCGTTCCGGCGAACTCTCCAACGAGCTTTTCCGGCCAAACCGTCGCGTCCCGACGCCAGCCACCACCACCAAGAGGCAGCCCTCGTCGTTCTCTACACTGTGGTATATTCGTTTGTGCGAATCCATCACCGTTTTATCGAGTTCCCATCTTATCTTACTTGTCTCCGGCGAGGTTCCACCATGGCTGACCGGAGCTTCTCCAAGCCCAAGGTAGAAGATGATACTATTTACAGTTTTGCCACTAAACTTGTTTTGATCGTAAAATCTTCGTTTTAACTCCGATTTGACCCGTTCAAGTTGCGTCAGGTTCGTATTTGCGAGCTCTACATGTTAGTATAGCTGTACAGTAGGTTTGAAAAATTTAATTTTTGAGTTTATATTAAAGTAATTATTTATCTAAAGGAAATCTTAGAAAATTCATAACTTTTACGTTTTAAATCCGATTTTTGTGATCTTTACGTCTGTGTGATCGTAGCAACGTGTAGAATAGTTTTATAAGCTTTTCAAACTGTATTTCTACTGTTGGTTAGGTTTTCTACCTTTAAGTCTCGATGTTAGATTTAATCTATTGTTTTACTAAAGAAAATCTCGTTTAATTCATAACTTATTTGTTTTAATTCCGAATTAGTCCGTTCAAATTGCAATGGATTAATAATAACATAAACTACGTATTAGTATTAATGTTTTCTTATCAAAATCTCTAGAATTTCATAGTTTAGATCTAATTTGATTAATAACTGTGCAACTAGATTTATAAATAAAACATTATTGATTTCTCCTTTAGTTTTCTAAATTTAAATGTAGTTTACCCTAAGTCACTTTTGAATATCTATAAAAAGTATTTTATCCTATATATATATATATGATTTTATGTAGTTAAAACAAGCGAGACTTATAATTTTCTGTTTTATACAACAAAATCTTTCGGTAATTATTTCTCTTTCAACCGTAGCTCCGATTAGCGTGCTTTTCGCGACTTTGTGTTCGTAGCGATGCGTAGAATCGTGTTTCAAACTCTTTTACTTATTTTTATATGATTGGTGTACTGTTCTAATATAGATCTATTGTTTGCTTCGTGTATGATTGTATGGATGCTTGTGTGGTGCTATATGGTTCAGTCAATCGGTGAGGTTCACGTGGTGATTAAGAAGCTATTCTCTGAAGACTAGAAGATGAGAATTGGAAGCAGAAGATTAAAAGTTGAATATTAAAGGCTTTTGAGCGTATTGCTTTGGGGAAAAAGTAAGTTAAGACAAGTATAACATGGGACCATCCTTGTTACCTATTCACTGAAATTATCATACATATGCATGTGTCTTCCTTGATAACCTTAGAGATTATAACTTAGTGATTGTTACCTTGATTCCTTATCAACCTTGGGGATGCATTTGGGTAGCTTTTGCTAGTGCTTAATTATGAACAATGATCTTGTAATTTGATTAATGAATTAAACAATCAATCATTAATGATGATTTTATTACTGTTGAAAAGGGGGCTAGAGCAAGGGGTTATATTATTGCTCTGGTTTCTCTCCATAAGGATTTATCTATACGTGATCATCCGGGACATACAGTACAGCTGTGGGGGCTATATGGCTCTAGCTCTAGTTGTTTAAAGGATATTTTCTAGCTTGTTAGTGGTTACCTTAAATGGCGTAAGAATGGCTTGCCACGTTAGGTGTAGGACAATCTCTAGTCTTATGAGTATAGCCGTGAAGAAAGTGTGCCATTTGAAAAGAGAGTTCCTACATCTACCTGCCAAGTGAATCTAATGGCCCTAACTTGTTAGACGAACCTTTAAGTGGCTTTATATGAATTCCGGTGCTTTGGGCCTAGCTATCCCAGGCATTTGGAAGGCATGACTCACAGTGAAAGTGTACACCTCTGCGCAGAGTTAAAAACTGGTATACTAGCCATGCCCACGGATACGGGCGGCCTTGGAACATTTATAGATAGATGATCACCATTGTTATATCATGCTTAATTACTGTTGTTATTATATATGCTCATGTTAATGCTATTCATTATCCTTATTACAATTGATCATTGGTTCATTAATGGTAATTGAAATTTCTTGATGCTGCTCAATTGCTAATTATATGATGATTAAAAGCTAAACGCAGTCAAACAGTGTCTAGCCTTTTTGAACTTCATGAACCCTGTGTTATACTTGTTGAGTTCGACATGGACTCACTCTTGCTATTTCCACCATATCCCAGTGTGTAGTAAGGTGTTGCTCAGAAGAAGGATAAAAATGTAGTGAAGTTTCTAGAAGTCTTTCAGAAGTGTTTGGTATACGGAGCCCCCAGTCAGCCGTCCCTGAGAAGAATGGAGCCTGAAGTTTAGTCACCGTTCCCCGATACTCTGATGTAAGTGTTAATATAGCTATGTATATGTTATATAATAACATTGTTTATGATACTTTTTTATTCTGATATATGTGTGGACTTCCTGGGCATACATATGATTAGCCTGGTTTTGTTCTTTAGAAAACCGGGTGTGACAGAGTGGTATCAAAGCGGTGTTGACTGTAGGACGTATGCCAAGTAGCACCAGACGTATTATAAAACTCATTTTACTATAAAACTATTTTGTCATCCTTTGACTCATTGATTTTGACTATTTCCTCTTCCTTGTCCTGTTGTATCCTCTCCTTGATAGCTTCCTTTGAGCTATTATTTCTTACTTCCTTGGATTTTGTTTTATATTATTTTTACTAAAAGTTTTCTGATCTTACCTTGTTCAAAGATTTGATGGCCTTTCATCATCCATAATTTTCCCTTAGGATGACCACTATTGTTGAAGAAGCACGCGTAGTATTGATGATGTGATGTGTGCTTGTTTTGCTTGATGTGTTGTTTGTGTATTGTCCTTGTTCTCGTGTTTTGAAGGTGGTCGGAAGGTATAAGACTTGAGGAGTAGCTTGATCCTTGTTAAGTGGGGGTAGTGTCATCTTCTATCCTACTTAACTTCTAATCGATCCTAATTCTTGTTGTCTTTTTCCTATACCGTCCATGTCTACCCTTGGTTGTCATGATATCTTCTTTATCTCATCTTAATGGAGGGTCAACACATGAAGGACTCATCAATAGCAGCAAGCCTTATAGAAAGTGTTTCCTTCAAAGACATTGCCAGGTGAAATAAAATCCTTGTTAAGTGGGGTAGGTATTACATAATACTCCACATGCTGATTTCTATAGCAGTCTGCAATGTTTCTGTTATATCTCAAGATATGGACATGAGAAATTTATGAAATTTTACTGGGAATAACTAGACTTCTGTATCTTTCCAAACTCACTGGACTTACCTTTTTTTATCTATTTTGAGCTAAGAGATATACCTGTTCTAAGTTGAGGTTACTGCACAGTCTGGAATTCTGGAACAGTTTTGGATAAGCTCTGTTTTTTTATTAATTTAATGATAGAACCTGGAAAAGTGTTATTAATAAAAGTTATAGATAATTTCATAAGCTTTCCAACTATGTAAATATCACTTCATTTGGATCTTTGTAGCTCGAGTTATGCCAGATTTACTGAACTGCTAAAATTGGAATTCGCCCAGAAATTTTCTGCATTACTTCCTTATCTTGTATAAGTGAATATATCATTGGATATCTTTGAATCTCATTGATTTGCCTTGGAATCTTACATTAGAGATGATTATGGTTATCTAGTATAAAAGGAGATGCAAGTTACTTTGGTGCCCCCTAGTTTCTTTTTCTTAAGTGGGGTAGCATTCGCTACAATCATCATCAATCTCAAGCGACAAGGTACGAAGAACTGAAGATCAAACTTTATCTTTCTTGTGATCTTTTGGCTATCCTCGATTCATGTCTTATATCTCATCAACACAAATCAAAGAAGCATGAAGAATTAAAGATTAGTGTCATCTATCTCTCTAGTCTCTCTGAATCTCGTTCCTACCTTATCCTGTCTTTTCAGAACAGTCTGTCTTCCTTAGCTTATATCTTTATTTTTGGATGTCCAAAAATCATGGATAAATTCTGGACAATAGTAGACTTCAATATCTTTCTCTTACCATAAGAACCACCCTAATAGCTATTATGGTTTGGGAGTTATGAAAATCACAAGACGATGCATCTGTGCTGTCAGCAACCTGGAATAGTTTCTGTTGTGTACAGTTTTCGACTACCTTAGCTGCAGAATCTGGAGAAGTGTTCTATAAGAAAGTTGTAGTAAATTTGATAAGCTTTCCAATGGTATAAGATACAATATTATCGGATTCCCAGAACTTGACTTATAACTGTATCTCTGCACTGTCGTTTTTCTGCTTGTGAGGAAAATGCAGGTTACTTGTTCTAGCATATGCTCATGAATCCTTTGAGATGGTAGAAGGACATGATGGTAGTTATCACTCAAAAACAAATGTAATATATCCATTGGTGTTCTCTAGTTGATCTCTTCTTAAGAGGGGTTGTCGAACTAAAGACGATACAAGATGGAGGTTTATATGTTCTATGTTGTCACTTGGAAGTATCAACTATCTACATGGTTGCAAAGTCATTATCGAGCGCATGTATCTTTTCTCAGGGTTGGTAACCTATTGGAGCCATCTACAAGGATTGTAAGGGTCTAAAGGACACCATTACAAAGTGGGTTTTGAGCTTGTGGCATCATCATTGGATAATAGTTGCTCAGAGAGGCGTGAAGATTTGCAGATCAACCTTATCTTTCTCCCTAGTCTCTCCAAATCTCGGGACGAGATTCCTGTTAAGTGGGGTAGAATTGTCACACCCAAAATTTTCTAGTTTGGGTTGTGCATGAAAAACACTAAATAAAATAAATGATTTCAATATTTGAATAAATTTATTAGATAAGTTAAGTTGTTGCTAATTTAAATATAGAAAATTATGGTTTTAAACTTTTTCATATTAATTTGATAATGTGGTGTTTGTGTGATGCTTGTATTTGGTGTTGGTGAGTGCTATTATTTTCAAAATACCATAGGACGACGATTACTTCTCATCGGGAAACTTTTTGGCATTTTCTGGATTTAAAATTTCAATTTCCATGAGCTTAATATTTTCTATTGATCTTTTCATTAATCTTTCCATGAGCCCAAACTTATTTGGTTGAGTTCCTTATCTCTCTAAGAGTCTCCATGATTTTTCTCGTGATTTTTCTGAGCTCTGGACTATTTTTCACGACCAAAAAGGTAATTCTAGATTTTCTAGAATTATTTTTATTCGCGGAATTAAAATAATCCCGAAATTAAGAAAATCCGAAAAGTTTGCAAACCCTACGACTATATATATGCCGGTGTAGCCCTCGACGCCCTGGTTTCAGAAGTACAACCCTTATCGCGAGCCGCCGCTCGTAGCTCCCTTCACCTCTCGCCGAAGTTCTGCATCTACAACTTACGTTCCGACGAACTCTCCGACGAGCTTTTCCGGCCAAACCGTCGCGTCCTGACGCCAGCCACCACCACCAAGAGGCAGCCCTCGTCGTTCTCTACACCGTGGTATATTCGTTTGTGCGAATCCATCACCGTTTCATCGAGTTCCCATCTCATCTTGCTTGTCTCCGGCGAGGTTCCACCATGGCTGACCGAAGCTCCTCCAAGCCCAAGGTAGAAGATGATACTATTTACAGTTTTGCCACTAAACTTGTTTTGATCGTAAAATCTTCGTTTTAACTCCGATTTGACCTGTTCAAGTTGCGTTAGATTCGTATTTGCGAGCTCTACATGTTACTATAGCTGTACAGTAGGTTTGAAAAATTTAATTTTCGAGTTTATATTAAAGTAATTATTTATCTAAAGGAAATCTTAGAAAATTCATAACTTTTACGTTTTAAATCCGATTTTTGTGATCTTTACGTCTGTGTGATCGTAGCAACGTGTAGAATAGTTTTATAAGCTTTTCAAACTGTTTTTCTACTGTTGGTTAGGTTTTCTACCTTTAAGACTCGATGTTAGATTTAATCTATTGTTTTACTAAAGAAAATCTCGTTTAATTCATAACTTATTTGTTTTAATTCCGAATTAGTCCGTTCAAATTGCAATGGATTAATAATAACATAAACTACGTATTACGTATTAGTATTAATGTTTTCTTATCAAAATCTCTGGAATTTCATAGTTTAGATCTAATTTGATTAATAACTATGCAACTAGATTTATAAATAAAACATTATTGATTTCTCCTTTAGTTTTCTAAATTTAAATGTAGTTTACCCTAAGTCACTTTTGAATATCTATAAAAAGTATTTTATCCTATATATATATGATTTTATGTAGTTAAAACAAGCGAGACTTATAATTTTCTGTTTTATACAACAAAATCTTTCGGTAATTATTTCTCTTTCAACCGTAGCTCCGATTAGCGTGCTTTTCGCGACTTTGTGTTCGTAGCGATGCGTAGAATCGTGTTTCAAACTCTTTTACTTATTTTTGTATGATTAGTGTACTGTTCTAATATAGATCCATTGTTTGCTTCGTGTATGATTGTATGGATGCTTGTGTGGTGCTATATGGTTCAGTCAATCGGTGAGGTTCACGTGGTGATTAAGAAGCTATTCTCTGAAGACTAGAAGATGAGAATTGGAAGCAGAAGATTGAAAGTTGAATATTAAAGACTTTTGAGCATATTGTTTTGGGGGAAAAGCAAGTTAAGGCAAGTATAATATGGGACCATCCTTGTTACCTATTCACTAAAATTATCATACATATGCATGTGTCTTCCTTGATAACCTTAGCGATTATAACTTAGTGATTGTTACCTTAATTCCTTGTCAACCTTGGGGATGCATTTGGGTAGCTTTTGCTAGTGCTTAATTATGAACAATGATCTTGTAATTTGATTAATGAATTAAACAATCAATCATTAATGATGATTTTATTACTGTTGAAAACGGGGCTAGAGCAAGGGGTTATATTGTTGCTCTGGTTTCTCTCCATAAGGACTTATCTGTACGTGATCATCCGGGACATACAGTACAGCTGTGAGGGCTATATGGCTATGGCTCTAGTTGTTTAAAGGACCTTTTCTAGCTTGTTAGTGGTTACCTTAAATGGCGTAAGAATGGCTTGCCGCGTTGGGTGTAGGACAACCTCTAGTCTTATGAGTATAGCCATGAAGGAAGTGTGCCATTTGAAAATAGGGTTCCTACATCTGCCTGCCGAGTGAATCTAATGGCCCTAACTTGTTAGACGAACCTTTAAGTGGCTTTATATGAATTCCGGTGCTTTGGGCCTAGCTATCCCAGGCATTTGGAATATATGACTCACAGTGAAAGTGTACATCTCTGCGCAGAGTTAAAAACTGGTATACTAGCCGTGCCCACGGATACGGGCGGCCTTGGAACATATACAGATAGATGATCACCATTGTTATATCATGCTTAATTACTATTGTTATTATTATGCTCATGTTAATGATATTCATTATCCTTATTACAATTGATCATTGGTTTATTAATGGTAATTGGAATTCCTTGATGCTGCTCAATTGCTAATTATATGATGATTAAAAGCTAAACGCAGTCAAATAGTGTCTAGCCTTTTTGAGCTTCATGAACCCTGTGTTATACTTGTTGAGTTAGATATGGACTCACTCTTGCTATTTCCACCACACCCCAGTGTGTAGTAAGGTGTTGCTCAGAAGAAGGATAAAGATGTAGTGAAGTTTCCAGAAGTCTTTCAGAAGTGTTTGACATACGGAGCCCCCAGTCAGCCGTCCCTGAGAAGAATGGAGCCTGAAGTTTAGTCACTGTTCCGCGATACTCTGATGTAAGTGTTAATATAGCTATGTATACGTTATATAATAACATTGTTTATGATACTTTTTCATTCTGACATATGTGTAGACTTCCTGGGCACACATATGATTAGCCTGGTTTTGTTCTTTAGAAAACCGGGTGTGACAATTTTAACCATTTTGTATATATTGTTGCTAATAATTGTCAAAAAATGGTTGCTAATAATGGTTGCTAATAATTATCAAAAAATTATTACTAATAATTGTTACTAATAATTATTAAAAATAATTGTTGCTAATAATTATCAAAAATAATTGTTGCTAGCAACTATTAGTTAGAAAAATGAGCTCACCATTTATTAGTGGTTTATTAGTGAGTAAATTAGAGTTTTGCTTTCTCTCTTTCTTCCATGGTGCTTGAGCTTTGTATAAAGAACTAATTAGACCCTATTTTTGAAGTTATTAGTGTACATTAGTTAGAGAAATGAGCTGACACCCTCTATTTAGTTGCTCTTGCTTGATTTTAGTGGAGATTACACCCTAGTTTCATGTATGTTTAATATGATTTGTTTCCTGTGTTTTCTTTTGTTGTTTTTATTTTTAAAAGATGGAGTACAGGAACTCTTGGATGTATGTTTTGTCAAGGATCTAGGGTTTCGTGTATGATATGTATCTTGATGAGTGGAATAATCTTGGTATTCATAACTTTACGAGTTGAGAGCATCTGGGGTTTCGAAAACTGGCATGTAGCTGTCAAAATTTTAAAATTCAAAATTTGAGTAGTTCAAACTTTCTCAAATGAAAAGTTAACCATTACACCAAATATAGATTTTGATGAGTTCGACAAACTTTGTATTCATGACTTTTGTATTTGAGACCATCTAGGGTTTGGTCAAAGTGTATTTTTTTAAAAATCTAAGATTTGACTTGATCAAACTTGGTCAAGTGAGGCACTAAATGACCTCAAATGAAAAACTTTTGAATACAAAGGTGTTTGAACTCATCAAGATACATATTTGATACATAGTTAATTTTACCATTTGGATAAGTTTTAGTAAACTCTAGTCATATGTTTTAAAAATCCAAGATGTGATTTGGTCAAACTTGGTCAAATGAGGCACTAAATGGCCTCAACTGAAAAACTTTTGAATACAAGGGTGTTAGAACTCATTAAGATACACATTTGATACATAGGTCATTTTTGCATTTGAGAAAGTGTTAGTAAACACTAGTCATAAAATCTTGAATCTTACATAGACTTTATAAAACTACATGTGAGACTTGTGGATTTAGAACTACACTTTTCTAACACTTTATCAATTGCAAAAATGACCTATGTATCAAATATAGATCTTGATGAGTGGAACAATCTTGGTATTCATGACTTTTTGAGTTGAGAGCATCTAGGGTTTTGAAAACTAGCATGTAGCTATCAAAATTTCAAAATTTAAAATTTGAGTGGTTCAAACTTTCTCAAATGAAAAGTTGACCATTACACTAAATGTAGATATTGATGAGTTTGACAAACTTTGTATTCATGATTTTTATGTTTGAAGCCATTTAGAGTTTCAGAATTTAAAATTTAACATTTTAAAAAGGTTTTTAATTTTTTAAAAGAAGAAAACTATACATTTATATATAAAAAAATCAAAACAAATATTCTGAATAATTAAGATATTATATATATATTTTTGGAATTTTAAATTTATGTAAATCTATTTTATATAAATAGATTTTGATTTTTTTTTATTTTTTTTATAAAAATCATTTGTAGGGGCGGGTTAATCAGGAACCACCCCTACAAATGGTACTATAGCGGTGACTCGTTCTTCACCCGCTCTTACAAATCACCCTTGGTATATAATATCGGCCGCGTCAGGGGCACGATTTTGGCTAAGTCAGGGGAACGATTCTTACTCTCGGATGCCATCAGGGTGCCAAAATCGCCCGCCGGCGCTGGCGCCGACACCGGTCCCCGTGCGCTCCGCCTCCGCCACCACCGGTCCCTGGCTGAACGGTCTTGATGGCTAGAGAGGGGGGGTGAATAGCCTTTTAAAATATTCTATAAAGACAAGCTAAACAAGTTTATCAATATAACAAGTAGCGAGATGCGAGTTTTGCTTAGCCTACGGGGTGTTTGCAAGCCACCTAACCAATTCACAATTCTAATATATTTGCACTCAACCGCACAAGTCAAACCGAGAAGGTAACTACAACTACAACTACAACTAGCAAGCTACACAAAAGAGTTACTCTAGCAAAGCTAACTAGCTAGCAAATATAACTAAGAAGGTAATGCGGAGTTGAGTTAGGAGAGTTTCACCATGGGGCGAAGTTGGTGACAAACCTTTCACAAAGATGTTATGATAAAATTTTGATTGAACCCATGTCACATTGTCCAAGTATATTACCATGTGTAAGAATTATGGACATGTGATCATAAATTCAAATTGATAGCAATGGCTCCCCCTACATGTATGCTATATGTTTGGATTTAGGAAGCATACATGTTAGATAGGAAATATTAGGAGCATTAACTACCAATAGGTGCTAAGTGTTTAAGATTATAGACCTTTGAAGCGTGATACCATCGGAGTAGCGATAAACACCATCTTAGCACCTTGTGTAGTTAGATACCACTTGGAAAAGCACAAACATAACTAGAAACCTCGTGAGATCAACATTATAAGCAAGGCTCTAGTACCACTTTGAAAAACATGAATCAAGAAAAATCTAACTACTTCCTATTCATGCTAGTACCTCAATGCACCATTCAAATTATACTAGCAAGTCACCACACAAGCAAAGTATCAGAGAAAAAGAAATGCATAACTATGCATCATACAAATGAAGTGCACATGGAAATGCAACATTCATGTTTAAGAGCTTGCTCCCCCTACTTGTGTGCTCAAAGTTTTAGTTGATCCCCTTCTTTTACAATTCTCCCCTTTAGGTTTTCTCCCCCTTTGTGCTTCTCCCCCTTTGAGTTCTATCTTTGTGAACAACATTTTCTCCCCCTTTGGCACCAATGACCACAAGGGACCAATTTTAGATAGAATATCATGTCGAATTATGGGGTGAGGATCAAGTTTGTGATTCAACCTAGATTGCTTGCATAAATAAAATGCTTTGGTTTGATCCAAGGGCAAGCTTCTTCACACCTCACTAGAAGGGTTATCATGAACCATGTTGAAGCAAATATTTAAACAAGTTTTCTAGATTAAACACTTAGGATCACAAGCTACTTAAACAAGTTACATGCTACCACTAGATCATACAAGGCATGGAAACAATAGTGGCACCATATAAACTTCCAATTCATTTGATTTTCATGAATGAGCCTAGAACATGTAAATCATGACTAGATGTACTAAACAAGTCCTTAGCATAGAATGTATGACATGTCAACCAGTTGTACCTTGGGGCTCGAAGGAGAGGCATGTCATATATGGGGTGCATCATTTCATGTTGGAGAAGTCAAGTATGTTCAACTCATTCTTTAGCTTGTGAAATCTCTTTTCATCAAGTGGCTTGGTGAATAGATCGGCTAATTGATCTTCGGTGCCCACACTTTCAATAGCAATGTCACCCTTTTGCTGATGATCTCTAATAAAGTGATGGCGAACATCAATATGCTTTGTTCTTTGATGTTGAACCGGATTGTTGGTTAGTTTCACGACACTTTCATTGTCACATAGCAATGGCACATTCTTGAAATTGATTCCAAAATCCTTCAATGTTGCCTTCATCTACAAGATTTGTGCACAACAACTACCCGCGGTGATATATTCGGCCTCGGCGGTAGATAGTGCAATACTATTTTGCTTCTTGGATGACCATGAGACAAGTGATCTTCCCAACAATTAACAAGTTCTAGAAGTGCTCTTTCTTTCCACTTTGTCACCGGCATAGTCGGAATTCAAATATCCAACTAGCTCAAAGCTTGCACCTTTGGGATACCATAATCCAATATCTTGTGTATGCTTTAAGTACCTCAATATTCTCTTTGTTGCCTTCAAATGACTTTCTCTTGGTGAGGCTTGAAATCTTGCACACATGCATACACTAAACATCACATCGGGCCTTGATGCTGTCACATAGAGTAGACTACCAATCATTGATCTATATAGCTTTTGATCCACCATGTTGCCACTCTTGTCACTATCCAAACTTCCATTAGTGCTCATTGGAGTAGTGATTCCTTTTGCATCTTCCATACCAAACTTCTTTAGCATATCCTTTATGTATTTGGTTTGGCTTACAAATGTTCCTTCCTTCATTTGTTTGATTTGAAGTCCAAGAAAGAAACTAAGTTCACCAATCATTGACATTTCAAATTCCTTTGCCATCATTTTTCCAAACTCATCACAATAATCTTGATTGGTTGAACCGAATATGATATCATCAACATATATTTGCAACACAAACAAGTCTTTCCCAATCTTCTTGGTGAATAGTATTGTATCAACTTTGCCCATGATAAATCCTTTGGATAGTAAGAAGTACCTCAATCTTTCATACCATGCTCTAGGTGCTTGCTTCAATCCATACAAAGCTTTTCTCAATTTGTAGACATGATTGGTTTTCTTGTCATCTTCAAAACCGGGAGGTTGCTCCACATACACCTCTTCTTGAATGTACCCATTGAGAAATGCACTCTTCACATCCATTTGATATAGCTTGATATTGTGAGCACAAGCATAGGCAAGTAAGATCCTAATTGCTTCCAATCTTGCAACCGGGGCATATGTTTCACCAAAGTCAAGACCCTCTATTTATGTGTAACCTTGAGCCACTAGTCTTGCTTTGTTTCTTACTACTATCCCATCTTGATCTTTCTTGTTGCGAAATACCCATCTTGTTCCAATGACATTGTGATCCTTAGGCCTCTCAACTAATTCCCATACTTCATTTCTCTTGAAGTTGTTGAGCTCTTCATGCATTGCATTTACCCAATCCGGATATTTCAATGCTTTATCAATGTCCTTGGGTTCTTCCATTGACACAAAAGAAGAGTGAGCACAAAAAGATGCCAATCTTGATCTAGTTTGAACTCCCATTTGTATGTCACCAATGATGGAATCCAATGGATGGTGTCTTGCAATGTTAGTTGGTTGAAACACTTGGACTTGATTGCTTGGATGTTGATGTTGATCATGAGTTGGAGATGATGAACTAGCCACTTGTTGATCTTGTTGCACTTGAGATGATGTACTAACTTGATTTTGCATTTAAGAACCACTAGCTTGTGTAATTAGACTTTGGAGCACTTGATCTTTGTCGTCATCCACATCAATCACTTGCTTTGGCCTAATATCACCAATATCCATTTCTTTCATAGCATTGGTCAATTGAGTTCCTCTCACATCATCCAAGTTATCTTCTTCATTTTGAGAACCATTGGTTTCATCAAACTCAACATCATGCACTTCTTCAAGTAAACCACTAGCCAAATTTCAAACTCTATAAGCTTTGCTAGAAGTTGAGTAACCAAGTAGGAAGCCTTCATCACATTTCTTCTCAAACTTGCTCAATCTAGTGCCTTTCTTCAAGATATAACATTTGCAACTAAATATCCGAAAGTATGCAATGTTGGGCTTTCTTTCATTTAAGATCTCATATGGTGTCTTCTCTAGGAACTTGTGGCAATAGAGACGGTTGCTATAGAAGCAAGCCGTGTTGATTGCTTCGGCCCAAAATGAATGACTCACATTATACTCATTCAACATTGATCTTGCCATATCAATCAAAGTTCTATTCTTCCTCTCAACTAAGCCATTTGATTAAGGTGTATACTTGGCCAAGAATTGATGTTTGATTCCAAGCTCATCACATAGCTCATCAACTCTTGTGTTTCTAAACTCACTTCCATTGTCACTTCTTACTTTCTTGATTGTGGTCTCAAACTCATTTTGCACTCTCTTGATGAACTTCTTGAATATGTCAAATACATCACTCTTGTCCACAAGAAAGAATACCCATGTGTATCTAGTGAAATCATCCATAATCACAAACCCATACTTGTTGCCACCAATGCTTGTGTATGTAGTTGGCCTAAATAGATACATGTGCAACAACTCAAATGCCTTGGAAGTACTCATAATGCTCTTTAATGGATGAGTGTTGTCTACTTACTTTCCGGCTTGACATGCACTACATAGCTTATCTTTCTCAAATGTGACATCCTTCAAGCCTCTAACTAAGTCATGCTACACTAACTTGTTCAATTGCTTCATGCCAACATGATAAAGTCTTCTATGCCATAACCAACCCATACTTGATTTGGTGAGCAAGCATGTTGAAAGTTGAGTGTCACTAGCATTGAAATCAACCAAGTATAGATTCTCAAATCTAAAGCCCTTGAAGATCAAGTTAGAGCCATCAACACTAACTATCTCCACATCATCAACACCAAATATGCACTTGAAACCGAGATCACACAATTGAGCAACCGATAACAAGTTGAAATTGAGCTTTTCAACTAGTAGCACATTAGAGATGCTATGATCATTTGATATTGCAATCCTTCCAAGAGCCTTTACATCACCCTTGCTATTGTCACCAAATGTGATACTATCAATGCCACTATCATTTGATTTGAGAGAGTTGAACATTCTTAAATCACTGGTCATATGTTGAGAGCACCCACTATCAAGCACCTACAAAACAATTTAATGTCTTTTAGGTACCCATACTTGCTTGGGTCCTTGGAGGTTAGTCACTAAGCTCTTTGGTACCCAAATGGCCTTCTTCTTTGGACCCACAATTGGTGTACCAACAAACTTAGCATGCACACCTTTCTCACCCTTGGTAAGCACATAACAAGAATCAAAGGGAATGCAATCCATTTTAGCATGAAACTTGTTGTTGTTCTTGTTCATTTTACTACAATTAATCTCTAGATGCCTAACTTGCATGCATCTATTGCAAAACTGACCATTGCTCTTCATAAAGCAAGGCTTTAGAGTAGCAAAGGCCGCCTTGTCCTTCTTGGGAGTATAGCTCAAACCCTCTTTGTTAAGAGAGAACCTTTGGCTACCCAAGCATTTTAGCAAGTGGGCATCCCCACCATAGGCATTGCCTAATGCGCGGGTGAGATCATCCACCTCTCTCTTGAGAGTCTCATTCTCAACCATAAGTGATGAATCACTAGTAGTAGAGGTAGAGTTGGTTGTGGTGGATGATGATGAGCTACATGAAGCATTAGTAGGACTAACAAATAAAGAATCATCAATAATATCACATGTTAGTCCAATGTCACAAGTGACAATCACTTGCTCCTCCATAGCTTCCTTTATGAACTTCTCTAACTTGAGGTCCTTCTCCTTGATGAGCTCAAGTAGAGTGGAGTGGGCTTCCTTAAGCCTAGTGTGAGCAACTTCAAGGTCCTCATGGTCTTCCTTTGGACACTCACGAGAGGCCTCTAGCTCATCAAAGGATTTCCTAAGAGCTTTGAGCTCTTGTTCAATTTCTTTGCACTCCTTACTCTTTTTGAGAGCAACAAGCTCCTCCATCAAGGCATCATTTTCATTGATCTTGGCAATGAGCTCTTATTCCAAGATTTTGTATTTCTTGGTGGTCCTCTTGTAGCCTTTGCTCATTTGATCTATTATGCCCAATAGATCATCCTTGGAGTAGTCCTCATCCTCCTCATCATCACTCCTACAACCATCACTAGCACAAGAATCATCATCACTATCATCATATTTTACCTTGGTAGGCTTGGCCATAAGGCATGTCGATGTAGTGTCGAAGATGGATGGCTTATTGGAGAGGGCGATGCTTGCAATGGCTCGCCGAGTGGTCCTCTCATCATCACTAGAGCTTTCATCATCATCACTATCGGAGTTGTCACTATCCCAAGTGACTACATAACCACCACCCTTCTTCTTTTTGTTGAATGTGAAGCTCTTCTTTGCTTTCTTCTCCTTCTCTTTCTTATCCTTCTTGTTCTTCTTGAGCTTCAAGTCCCCATTATAAAATCTCTTATCTTCATAGGGGCAATCTGCCACTATGTGATCGGGCCTATTGCAATTGTAGCAAAGCACCTCCTTTGCCTTCATGAAGTCCCTTCTCTTTCTTGCACCATAACCTCTCTTCTTCATGAACTGACCCATCTTTTGCACTAGAAGGGCCATGATCTCATCATCAAATGGATCATCATCATCATCAACCTTGCTCTTGCCCTTGAAAGAAGAAGCCTTGAATGCGGTGGTCTTCTCTTGCTTGACCTTGATCTCCTTCTTCTCATCTTCATCTTCATCATCATCATATTGAGCATCGGTCATGACATCTCTAAGCACTTGGTTTGGAGTCACCTTGTCCAAACCCTCTCTTTGGATCATCTTCCTCAAGATAGCAAACTTCTTAGGTAAGTTCATCAAGAACTTATGTGAGAAGTCCTTGTCTTTGACATCTTCTCCTAGGCTCTTGAGATCATTGACAATAACTTGTAGCCTATAGAACATCTCCAGTATGGACTCATCATCCTTCATCTTAAAACTTGCAAACTTATCCTTGAGCATATAGAGCTTAACACTCTTTACCATTGAAGTGCCCTTATATGTTTCCTCTAATCTTGTCCACACTTCACTTGCCATCTCAAGATCCTTGATTTGCTCAAAGACCTTTGCATCAATCCCATTGTAGAGAGTATTGAGAGCCATAGTGTTGCATTGGTTGTTGATGCGGTCATTGTTGGTGAGGTTGTCGGGATCAATGATAGCATAATCATGGTGTGTCACCTTCCAAACGTTCTCATGAATAGAGCCAAGATATTGCTTTATCTTTCTTTTCCAATGATCAAAAGATGTGACACCATCAAAGAATGGAGGCTTGCCCCCGACATGGTTAAACACAACTTGAGCCATCTTACACCGAGGTTGTTAAGCCTTACAAACAGTGACCACGGCTCTGATACCACTTGAAAGGTCTTGATGGCTAGAGGGGGGTGAATAGCCTTTTAAAATATTCTACAAAGACAAGCTAAACAAGTTTATCAATATAACAAGTAGCGAGATGCGAGTTTTGCTTAGCCTACGGGGTGTTTGCAAGCCACCTAACCAATTCACAATTCTAGTATATTTGCACTCAACCGCACAAGTCAAACCGAGAAGGTAACTACAACTATAACTAGCAAGCTACACAAAAGAGTTACTCTAGCAAAGCTAACTAGCTAGCAAATATAACTAAGAAGGTAATGCGGAGTTGAGTTAGGAGAGTTTCACCGTGGGGCGAAGTATTGAGCCAACCAATATGATCAACAATGAATACCAAGATAACCGAACACTAGGATCAATCAATCACAATATGAAAGTGATGACACGAAGATTTATCCCGAGGTTCACGTGCTTGCCGGCACGCTAGTCCCCGTTGTGTCCCTCTTCACCACGTGGTTCGGTGGCTAATCGGTCACACACCGAGCCTCTCAAAAGGCGCCACAAGAACCTACCAAATAGCAAAAGATTGCAATGACACTAGCAATTTACTAATGTTGCCTTTGGCACTTCGCCGAGGTAGGCACAAACCCCTCACAATCACCGGAGGTGGCCAAGAACAATCACCAACTCTTGCCAATGCCTCCAAGCTGTTCCAAGCCGTCTAGGTGGTGGCAAACACCAAGAGAAACAAGAATCCCGCAGCAAATCAACCACTAAGTGCCAACTAGATGCAATCTCGCAATGCAAATGCACTTGGATCACTCAATCTCACTTCGAATATGCAAAGAAGCAAGAGAGATGAGTGGGAGGGGAGTTTCTTAGCTCAAAGTGCTCACAAGTATGTCAAATGCTCGAGAGAGGGAGCCTTGAGCCGGCCAACAAGTATTTATAGACGTACCCCTTCCAATAGAGTCGTTAGAAACTTAAGCAGCCGAAATCGCGCTGACCGGACGCGCTGGTCAAACTGACCGGACGCGCCGATCGCGCAACGGCTAAGTCGCGAAGCACTGACCGGATGCACTGGTCCAACTGACCGGACACGCTGGTCGCACAACGGCTAACTGCGAAGCAACGACCGGACGCGCTTGACGCGCAGACCGGACGCGCTGCGAATGACCGGACGCCATAGTGCCAGCGTCCGGTTTGAGTCCAGTAAGCTCCCTGAACGACCGGACGTGTCCGATCGACAGTGACCGGACGCGCTGCGCGTCCGATCATCAAACTAAAACACGCGCAGACGCTGAACGCTGACCGGACGCGTCCGGTCATACAGAGACCGCGTCCGGTTACCTCTGTGACCTCCGTTCGCCTCCGTTTCTTTTCCAACTTCCGGCGTAGTGGAAAAATAGTAATTTCAACTCATCGAAAATGACTGAATCCCGCCTCGCAAGCTCGGCAGGAGGGAGAGAGGATCCCAAACCCTCTCTATCGCTCAAACTCCACCGCCTTCGCAAAACGTGCTAACACCACCAAGTGATCTCGTCATGTGTGAGTGTGTTAGCATTTTCACAATCATTTTTCGAGGCGATATTAGTTCTATCCGAATGCATATGATTATGAAATGCACACCTAGAGGCACTTAGGAGTTCAATAGCCACGTCATTCCCCTCTTTATAGTACGACTATCTATCCTATAATGTAACCACACCTACTAGGTGTCTTAGTTACTAAAACACAACCCTTAAGTATATACCTTTGTCTTGATCACGTAGGGTTACGTCCAAATCCAAGTATGGCCATCGTGATCACCATGTCCATCTTGCCACCAACCTTGGAATGTACTAATCCTCATATGCTATACACAACTTTGACATAGGATTAGTACTTAGGCATTGTCACTAATTACCAACATCAAACATAGGACTTTCACCGGCTCTCCTCCACCTTCGGCGGTGCCCGTGCCCTCATTCTTGGGATCCTTAGCCACGCCGCCACTCTGCTAAAGGCCGCCCGGTCGGAACCCTAGCCGCCGCTGGGCCGGAGCTCCGCGTGCGGCCGCCCGCCCGCGACCTCGTGGCCTGCTTCCACGAGCTCAGCGAGTCTGGGGACCTCCGTCCGTTAGCGAGCTCGGCTAACGAGCTTGGTGGTGACCTCCGTCGTCCGTCCACGAGCCCGGCGAGCTGCGTGCCTCTCGTTCTGCGAGCTCGGCGACCTGCTTCCGTCCGTCCGTGAGCCCGGGCACTCTGCCCGCTCGGAACCCTAGCCGCCCCCCGTCCGCGACTTCGCTCCTTCCTTCTCCTCCAAAGGTACCGCCCCCCTTCTCTCTCAGTTCTGGGAAATCTCTCTCAGTTCTCATTATCTGGATGTGTTGCTGAAGATGCTTGGTTAAATGGTTTGTTCTTTCCAAAAAGATTTATAAGGTTTGAAAATTTATCTGATATTTTTGGTTTAAGAGTTGTCGCTTATCTAGATAAATGAATCAGAAAACTTGCATGCAGTACTCTGTTTTTCTATTTCAAGAATGAATGGTAACTGACCTCGTCGTCAGTATAGTATAGTAGTGGAATCAACGTGTGCTGTTCTCCCTGTCAATGTCGTGCTCACTTGTTTGATTCTGCTCAGTCCAAATATGAACAAACAAGTGTCACATACAAAGGAATGAAGTACGAGTAGCATTTACAGAGAGTTTAAACTGAACATAAACATCAATTTTGTGTTTGGATTACCTTGCAAGTATTGAGGAACTGAGTACATAAGTTGGACATAAACTTTTCATGTTTTGCTCATGTGTATTCTAGTTCTAGTGCCAACTGACAAGCTGTCCCTGAGAGCGTTCATGTGGATATGCAGCTATGAAAGTAGTGGAATTTTTATAAATTTGTGTTCATCTTTTTCTTGAGAGCATGTGTCTACGTAGTCAGGCATGAGCTGTTGGTCTGGGTGGTTTACATGGCTGCGTTGCTAACCTTGCTTGGTTGTGGGTCAGCAGATAATTCTCAGTTTTACATGGCTGCGTTGCTACCCTTTTTCTAGACAGTTAGAGAGGTCTAGCAGGGTATATATATCTCAGTTTTAATTGAAACATAGTACATGTGAATTCAGATAGTATTAACTTGTCAATCAAGTTCAGATTGTGAAATAAAAAGATTCCACTTGTGCGAATCCATCGTATGTCTACCATCTTACTAAATCAAGTCCACATATTACTAAATCATATGTTAGATTTCAGAATAATGGATTTACATTGTGCTTTCAGCTTTATGATCTAACATCTTGAATATGGAAATTGCAAAATTTTGGTTGGGTTCTCAGGTTAAAATATATCCAACTGCTCATGTGAGACTAAATCTCTTAGTGTTTTTTTGTTACTGTAAAAACTCTATATGGTAGTCTCATCTTTCTAGAACTTTTTCTCAACATTATCTGTAACTGTAATTAGTAGTTCATGTCTACAAACTCATTTTTCAGTCATAGTTTCAGTGTCCTCACTAAACTTGCTGCAGATTGATCTCCAGAGCAAATTGAACATCAATCACTATAGTTTCTCGCAGACCAAAAGCAGTTCCTGCCAACATTGTTCAGCTACTTGTCTAGGCTACTTGTTTTCTAGATGTTTTTCTCTGTCTATAATCTAAAATGTGTGTCAGCCTATAGGTATTATAGAATATTGGTCATAGCCATTGTACCTTGCCGGCCTTTCAAGTTTAGTATTAGTTTTGGTTCAGATTTGAGGCACATCAGATTTGGTTTAGATATATTTTTTTACAATCTACCCAGATTTGTTTCCTGTATGACTTGCATTGAACCCTTTGTCATGATTGATAGGCTTACAAGTATGACTAGTTCAGTACATATTGTTCATTACAGAATTTGTCTTTGCCTTGCTCTTGAAATGTTTGCTCAGTGGTCTTTTAAGGCAGTTCCCTTTGACAACCTTAGCCCTATGGTTGGTTCAGAACATTTTTCCATGACACAACCTGCACATAGCTTATTGCATGCCTCATTGCCATTTTTGGATAACACACATAGCTCCATGCTATATACTATCATTTTGCTGTGCGGCACCTATATACACACCTGATTATTATCTCAAATTATCTGATGACTGAAGTATGCTCATGTGTGTTTGCTTATGGTGGTTATCTGTTATCTGAATGTCCTGTTGTCTAAGCATTCACAGAATACATAGCGTCTATTATCTACTCATGCTTATTGCTACTAGCATGTTATAGATATGGACATCGATTTTCTCCTAATAAGGAGACTAAATCTGCTGTTTTGTGGCAGGCACCAGCTTATTTGTTTGACCTAGTCCTACCACTTCTACTACTCTTCTCCTCTCCTCTCCTACTACTACTATGTTTGCAGTAGCTATTTTTTTATATCTTCTCTCTATGTTTTGGTAAACAACTACTGTTTTTTTTGCCAACTCTCCCCTGCCCTCTCCTCTCCTTTGTTTTATCGATGATAAAATTGTCTAAATCCTTACATTGTATGGAATATGTGCTGATGATCAAGAACTTGTGAGGAACTTGACATCGTATGATGCCTTTATGCTCCAAGTTTATGATCAAATGATGATTGACATGTCTCTAAGGCCTTTTTAAACCTTTCCCTCTCCCATTTGTTTTGCCGATGATGAAATTGTCTAAATCCATACATTGTATAGAATATAAGCTAATGATCAAGAACTTATGAGGAACTTGACATCGTAAGATGCCTTTATGCTCCAAGTTTATGATCAAATGATGATTGACAAGTTTCTAAGACTTTTTTTTTAACATTTCCCTCTCCTCACCTCTCCTCCTTCCTAATACTACTATACTACTACTACTCTACTGTACTCTACTACTACTCTCTATTGTACTCTCTACTCCTTTATTATCTCTTCTCTATACTACTACTACCGGTTACTAATTTGTCTCCTTTGGCCCTTCTCTCTCCTATCTTCTCCTCTCTTACTACAACTACTAGTACTACTGCTGATCTTAAGCCTTTTGATTTCTTTCGTCTGTTAGAACAAAGTATGAAATGTCGAGGAAAGCAGACAGTGCAGCTCGAGGCCCCGGAAATTCTGATCCGCCAAAGGACTTTGAATTATGGCATGTAATTGTGGTTTGTATGGACCAAAGGACTTATAGCATGTAATTGTGGTTCGTATGGATTATGGCTACTTGTGATGGTACTTGTGAATTATGACTATATAATAGCTCTTGTGGTCACATTTGAAATTGAAATTGAATTATATATTATATTCTGTGGTCAGACTTTAATTTAAATTATAATTTTTTTTCCTAGAAAACTCACTGTAGGGGCGGTTGGATCATCAACCCCTTACAAATGCCATTTGTAAGGGCGGTTGGCTCACGAACCCCCCTTACAAATGCCATTTGTAAGAGCGGTTGACTAACCACCCTTACAAATGGCATTTATATGGGGGTTCGTGATCCAACCGCCCTTACAAATGACATTTGTAAGGGCGGTTTGCCCAACCACCCTTACAGTAGGCTGATTTTTAAAAGCCTCCTGGCAAGAGGGGTTGGGCTACCTGCCCTTAAAAACCTCTAAGATCCGCCCTTAAAAAACCCTGGTTGTAGTAGTGGGTGGCGAAGGAGTTTGCCACGGAGGCGCTAGCGAGTGGTAGCTCACCGAGGTGGCCGACGTACTTGGAGATCATCTGGATCACGTACCACAAGAGCCCTCCGGCAATCATCGGCCCCGCCAGCCACAGCTGCTTCTTCACCTCCTCTCGCACGTCCAGATTCTCCTTGGATCGGCCAGCAGCGAGGAGAGAGCTTCCTCACTGTCACTCCTCGCCATCGCTAAGCGTCAGTTTTCGTTTGCCTTCTTGCTCTCTATTTCCTGGTATTTATTTTCGGATGAGAGTGCTTGATTCTTTTCAGGACCAGTAGGAACATAAATCATAAATGACCGAAAAGTTTGCTCCTCGGTGTTCCTGGATCTTTAACTGGATGCTAACCCTGTAGCTATACTGCTGTATGCTGTATATGTAGATGGCCAGATAGGCCGGGCTCATTGGGTGGCCCTAGTCACCATCATCAGGGCCGGTTTGGTAGATATTTTGGTACAGCTTCACAAAGTTGTTTTGCCACTTCTCTACCAAACAGTTCCCAGTAAATAGATTCACCTCACGATCTCCGGAATATGCACTCTCACATGCAAAAAGTAAATGATGAAGCTGAAGAACATCCGATTTCTTTTGACGCGGGTGGGTCTTGCCATGAGCGAAGTTGCCCTCCAGGCCGACTAGGGGGCAGACGCCGGCGCGAGAGCAGAGCCCGGCGTGGTGGCGGACGCCAATGCAGGAGCGGAGCCCTTTGTGGTGGTGGAGCTCGGCGTGGGAGTGGCGGCTGGCGCATGAGCGGAGCTCGGTGTGGTGGTGGATCCCGGCGAGGGAGCAGGTGCTGGCGCGGGAGAGTGTTGCCGATGCAGGGGTAGACATCGGCGTGGGAGTGGAGTTCAGAGCAGTGGCGGATCCCGGTGCAGGAGCAGATGTCAGCTTGGGGGGCAGATGCCAGCATGGGGGCAGGTCGCTGAGTATGGGGAGGGGGACGGGGCGGGGGCGAGGGCGGGGGTGGGTCACACGGGATTGTCAGAGATGTGGCATGGTGCATGCGTGCAGCAGGGACCGCGTGAGTGGATAAAGGAAGGAAAGAGAGAAGGGAAATTGAGAAAAAATAAAAAAAAAGTCATGGGCATTATTATGGACACTTCAATATTTTTGGTATAAGTTATTTTACCAACTCAAACCAAAACCATTTCAGCTCTACTAGCAAATCTGCTTTTTGGCGAAAGCCAACAAAAGCTGACTGAACTATACCAAACTGGACCTAAAAAGCATGACACTACCACATGCATGGCTATAGTGCTAGCACCGGCATGGATAATAGCGTAAGGTTGTGATTAAGCTGGCAAGCCAGTTCATATTGCTAGTCCAGGCACAACATACTATTGTTCGTTTCGCTGAAATTTGGCTTATACTAATGCTTATACTGATTTATTTTGAGAGAAAAACAATGTTCGTTCGTTGAAAATTACTCCTGAAATAGTGCTGTAGAACAGAGCGACTGCTCTACTCTGCCGCACACCCTTCTACAGACCTTCCTGATAGACAATTTGCCCTGCTCTGCTCGACCTCACACCCCTCCCGATCTGGTGACCCACCCTGCTCCGCCCCCTCCCCCTCCCCCACTCCCCTTTCAGTCCACCCCAACCCATTGGCCCTCTTTGGTCGTCCTGTCCACTGCCTACGTGGATGGCGCCGCTCTCGGCCTCTCTTAGCTGTGGCTACAAGTCAGTGATTATGGCATTGTAGCGCGCCCACACGGTGCAGGAACTACAACATCAACCGTTGCGTGGCGGTGATGGCAAAAGCGGCGCTATGCAAGAAGTGATGGTGTCTCTTATAGTGGCAGAGCTAGCACAGGACCTTGGATCACCTTTCTTGCCTAGGCCAAAATGTCGGGCATGGCAAGACACACGAATAAGGTGTAGGGCCTGTTTGGCACAGCTCACAATAGCTTCCTTTTTTTTTCCAAACACTCATTTCCACGAAGACATAAGTTGGGATGAAGGTGAAAAAAAGTAGCTTATCCTAGCTCTCTCTCTTATTTTTCTCTCATCCATGCATGAAGCTGTTGGTGAAGCTATTTTGCCAAACAATATTTTCCAAAACAGTTCAACTTCACCTAGAAAGTTGCTCATAAAACTGTTTTTTTAAACAACTTCACTAGTAAAGCTGAGCTATGCCAAACGGGACCGTAGTGCCTCCACTTCACCATCTGTACTTCTATATATATCCCTGTCTATAACAACATCATCATATAAGAAGTCACATCCATTCATTTAACAGCTTTTCAATCAAGAGGTGGCACCGATTATAACGTGGGTGGTCGAAATGATAGACAAGCATGATTAGTGACCATAAGTAATGGCATGTCTTTTTCATTCCACTGGAAAAAAAAACTGGTCTTGGGATTACCCACGTTTTGTAGGATGCGGCCATTTGGAGGACAATGGTGGCATATATTCCTAAATCCATTTTTTTGCGATAAATATTCCTAAATCCATGTGTTATACGCTATTG
The DNA here is from genome assembly GCA_038087645.1 of Saccharum hybrid cultivar R570. Classification (NCBI taxonomy): domain Eukaryota; kingdom Viridiplantae; phylum Streptophyta; class Magnoliopsida; order Poales; family Poaceae; genus Saccharum; species Saccharum hybrid cultivar. Next base: position 4,758,324 of record JAQSUU010000291.1, on the reverse strand, counting down.
CATGAGCAGCTTTCCATGTCCCTGCTTCTGCTATAATATGTTGCATGAATCAAGGGACGCATTTATGTATCAAAATCCAGATTGCAAGTGCAATGCTAATCAGTACTGGTGCAAGTGGTATAGGCGTTTCCAAGTTCGTTTGCAGTTGGCTTCACCACCAGTGGATGTGATAGCACTCCATTTCACGTTTCGGAAGCGGGAGAGGAAGAACTGAACACTCTGTTCTTGGCCTTTGTTGCCTATGGATTCAAAGGTTCAAAGTGAGATTTTCTGTACAAAGTTCTGTCATAAACGAAAATCAACTTATAATAAGAAAGTTTGTAACCCTTATTTTGCTAATGTACCAAAATATAACAGTGAATGAATTTGATATATATACTGCACCCTTAATATGATGGTATAAAAGGTGAAGCCAAATTTCCATTTTGAGGCATTAGAGTTGTATACTAAATAAGTAGTAACATATAACAGCAGTTTCAAATATGATGAAACATGGGATTGTAGAATCTAATTGTGCAATTTGCAGGAGCAATTCTTTGGTCAGAGAGTCAATAAATGGTTGGAGACAGAATAGATGTATGCGCGTACTCTACCTCGCTATCCCAGTTGGTACAGACTGTGATGATCATGAGCAGAAGGACCTGTACCATGAGGCCACATATGATGCCCAACCAAAGCCCCTGTTTGTCAGTGAGACAAACGAACGACATCAGTCAAGAAGTACGTACTGGAACACTGAGAAACACTCGCCGTGTAATTTTTTTTGGGGATAGTAATATAATAGTTTCATTCAGGAGAAGCTGGAAACCGCACCGTCCCACCGACACGCAGGACGAAAGCAAAGAGGTACGCAGACGGGATGCCCACGATGTAGTAGGCGCCAAGGTTAATGCAGGCACCGATCTTCTGCCATCCGCAGCCTCTAGCCACACCTACAATCGCGTCAGAAGAGAAGGAACACAATTTTGTGTTACTAGCAATTATGGTCTGTTTGGAATACACAAGTTTGGTAGAAACTCCATAATTCACAGTTCAATTTCTCAAAGGAAGAGTTGAGAAAAAGCAACTCCGGTGTCCGCTGTAGTAGCTCAAGCTCTGTACCTGAAAGAACGCACTGGATCCCATCGAAGAAGTTGGAGACTGCAATGACCAGCATCATCTTCGCCACGTACGTCACGACCTCCTCGACGTTGCTGTAGGCATGCCCCCAGACGTAGCGCACGCACACCAGGATGAGACCCACGGCCAGCCCTTCCGAGACAGCCAATAAGACGACGACACGCACCGCAAGGCGGGCGGCTTGAGGACGCCCTGCACCCAGCTCATTGGACACGCGAGTGCTGCACCATGATCAGATCAAGTCAGCACCACCAAAACGAGCAAGCAATGAGCAGCAGACCTCATATTATATAGCCATATTAGGTGGTGGTCATGGCTTGATTTGGTTCAGAAGTTTATTACCTGATAGCAGAGCCAAGCCCAAAGGGGATCATCCACACGACGGTAGCAGTGTTTAGGCTGTAATTAAAAGATGCCAGTGTGTTTCGTTTATGTTCATCAATGAGGAGGAATTAGCATAAATTTACCTCACTTTGAACAATCAGTAACTTCAAATTAGTACAACCTGATCGACAGCACAGAGGTCTCCAATGTTGGGTTGGGAAGAAGGCCCGAGAGGAGCACAATGAGTTCAAACGACCACATTTCCAAGCTGCAAAGCAAAGCAACCAGTGTCCCTCATCCTCGTCAATGTGGCATGCCAAATGCGATTATTAGCCGCTCAGAAACTTCACTGAAACATGAATCACGTACCAGACCATGAGAGCCGACGGGACAGCGAGCCTGAAGAAGCTGAGCGCGTCACGGAAGGCCTCCGTGGAGAAGCCGGTCCACGTCTCCTTGCACGCGCTGGAAACCCTCACGTACACGGCCAGTATCGCCACATTGACCCAGTAGGAGACGGCGTTGCTCAGCGCGGCACCCTTGCTGCCCATCCCGAGCGGGTACACCAGCACCCAGCACACGACCAAGTGGCACGCCGCCGTCGCGCCGGCGCTCGCCATCACGGGCAGCACGATGTTCTGCGTCTGCAGGAACCGGACGTGGCACTGCAGCAGGCCGTAGGCGAAGAGCAACGGGATCATCCACCGGGCGTAGGTGCCGGCCTCCGCGGCGATGTCCGCGTCCTGGCCGAACAGGAGGAGGATCTCGCCGGTGTAGAACCAGACGACGGCCAGAGGGAGGCTGACGAGGGTGAGAAGGAACATGGCGCGCTGCTTGTAGATGCCCAGGAGGTAGTACTGCCTGGCGCCGAATGCTTGGCCGCACAGTGTGTCTAGCGCGCTTGCCATTCCCAGCTGCATGCTCAAAGAGAGGCAGAGCAATAAATTATTGCATATATTAAAAAAAACTGCATGGGTAGTAGAAACACACTTAGTTAATTAAGAAATGATTTACTCAGATACTGAGAGAGCATGTGCTAGTACTTACTGTAGGTTGTTGGAAGGTGATATCAGCTAATCGTGAGATTAATCATGAGATTAAGTTAATGTTTAGTTTTGGTCCACCTGTCAGGTCCGTATCCAACTAGATAAGCTTTGCCGTGATCAGCGGCAACCCTAAGTCAACTAGGGTGTGGCCCCCAAGCCCCCAGTCAAGGTTCTAATTCTCACTATCTGCCGCTATCTCTAGATATAGTTGCTTGTAGAGGATAAAGCTATTTGCTTCTATGTACAATTTAACTGCTTTTAGCCGCTATAACCCGATTTAGCCTGCTATTAGCTATTTGAGAAGAACGATCGCTAAATGTCTTAGCCCGCTATTTAGAACATGACCGCTAAGTGTCACCAGGGGAATAATCCCCCACTTGAATAGTATTGATATATCATTAATTGGCTTATTTTTGGGGAACGAGGCAAAACCCTTTCATCCGGTTAATTTTTGAAAACTGGACTAAAATCATACGACAGCCCTACCAGTGCAAGGGCGAGCTTGTGGCATATCCACTAATAAGGAAAAATAACAACAGACACCCTAGCACAACGATGAACGACGGCACAACCACAAAACACTAGTAAGAAGAGGAAAAACTATAACACCAAGGCACATGAGCTCTTCGACGATGCCTCCAGGGAGGTGAATGACACGAGAATGTAATCATCATCAGCCAAGCAGGAGCTTAGCAAGGTTTTCACCCGAGTCTTGTGCCGAGGAGAATTGCAATTAGCCAGGACGTAGTGAGAGGTTTTTCAGCGATGCCTTCAAGAAGGCAGTTTTGCCCAATGATGTCCCCCATCGCTGGCCCAACCTAGAGCTATGTCGAGTTTTCGCCCAGAACCGTCGCAAGTGCTCTCACAGACGAGGCAACAAATTGCATTGTCGCGTTGTCAAGACTCCAGCCACCGTGCTGTCATCGCCACCGCGGGCACAGGCATGGTCAACACCATCGTATTGCCGAGTCAATGCTCTACTCTACCCGACATGAGGCACAGGGGGAGGGCATCTGCGGACACACACCACCCACCCATCGGCTTGCCCACAGTCAAACCACATGCACAACGCACGCACATGTAGAAGAACAATGCACTGCTGCCAGAGCACCATCTGTGCCTTGAGTTCGAGAGGGCAGCAGAGGTTCCACCAGATCTAGACGAGAGGTCACCGAATCCAATGAAGGGACGCCCACAGTCACGCAGCCCCGCCATCAGCATGCCTACGACCAAACCATGCCAGGGCCCCTTCACACATAGATGAAGAAGAGACACCGTACCATAGAGCAGCACCACCAGATCTGCCCATGAGGCCGACGAATCTAGCCGAGCAGACGCCCGTGCAGGGGCTCCTCCGCTTTGGAGCACTGCAATGGGGAGGTCACACCAGAGGGAGCTTGCACGAGCATGTGTCCACATTTGGTCGCGGAGCATAGCGCTGGGGATCTTGCTGGCCAGGGGGCTGGCCGCCGTCGCACCGGATGGGTGCCCTAGGAGCCAGATCCGCCCCACCGGTCGTTGGAGAGTGATGAAAACTGAGCCCCCCATAGGCGAGGAGGGTTCCACGCTCCCGCCGATACAACACGGTGATGACGGGTCGACGCATGAGAGCTCCGTGACGTGGGGGGGGGGGGGGGCGGGGAGGGGGGCAGGAAACATCTTGGCTGGGGGGTGGGGGTGGGTGGTCGCTAGCCGCCGCCACACCTAGGAAAGAGGAGGGATCGGGGACGCACCCGTGTTGGGTCTAAAGCGCCACGTAGGGTGGAGGGCGCCAGCCGCTGTGCCGCCCGAGGGGCCCTAGGGGAGACGAGGGCAAAACCACAATGAGTCATTGTGCGCTACGCCGGGAGGGTGGAGCCTGCCGGTCTGCACCACATAGGCCGGGGGGCACCAGATCCAGGCTCAGGGGCTCAAATGCACCCCGTCGACTGCTCGGTGACGCTGCAGATGAAGGGGAAGGAATGGGAGATAGAGGATTTGAGGGGGCACTAGGATAGGAGGAAGGGGGGTTGACTGTGGACGGGGCTCGTTTTTAGGGTCCGCCGCTGCCGCGCGCTAGAGGGCGGCAATGGTGGTTGAGGAGGTGGCTCAAGGGGAGGGGGACTAGCGGCGCCGGTGAGCGCACCTGAGTCTCCATTGGGGGGATCAGGGGGGTGACGACCGCCTTTTTCCATCCCAACTCTGGTTTTTCACTCAGGTATTCGGCATTATGTAAAATTGTGTGGTCATGAACGCATGATGCTATTCTAAGATCTAAGATACTGTGTTCATGTATTAGTACTTCATGTTTATGCTTGGATTCATACAGCTAACAAACTAAAACAAATTCATTAACAATAATAATAGCAGTTGGGGAAAGGACCAGAAGACGACATAGGAAATATTGGTGTCACGTGTTAAAACTTGTCTGCCATCAAGAAAGATCTCACGAGGGCCACATATGAAGTTCCATGAAATTGTAAACGGAGAGAAAAGAACAGATAGTAATATTATACTATGCAGAAAGAAAAATGCAAGTTCTCCTCGCTAGATTAGAAGACGGCGTCGAAGAGTCAAAAATACATGATTTTGATGGCAACTGGAGGATTTAATATTCGTGACTCGCTGATCTTCCTCCCCATCAGAGAGGAGGTTGTTGCAATTGGAGGATTTAATATACATGATGTAGACATCAGAGAGGAGGATTTTGATGGCAACTGGAGGATTTAATATACATGATGTAGACATGTAGTACAGCAACTGGGAAACCCCACTACTGTAGCCTAGACACCGACACTTGAGAAAAAAAAGAACTCGTGAGTCGTGACAGCAAAACCAACTGTTCCTGAGAGTGGCCAAGTAACCAAGGACACCAACTGTGATTCGATCGTCTTATGCATATAGCAAATTTCTTAAGATGATCAAGCAGCAGTATACATAAGCTGAACAGGTCATCCGGGCGTGGAGTGATGGGAGGTAGGAGTAGGTATGTGGTTACCAGCAGGCTGAGGCCGGTGACGGTGGCGAAGGAGTTGGCCATGGAGGCGCCGGCGAGGGGCAGCTCCCCAAGGTGTCCCACGTACATGACGGAGATCATCTGGATCACGTTCTGCAGGAGCGCGCCGGCGATCATGGGCCCAGCCAGCCATAGCTGCTTCTTCAGCTCCTCGCGCACGCTCAGGATCTCCGCCTCCTCGGGCTCGCCGGCTGCGAGTAGCGCTTCCTCGACTGGCCTCTTCGCCATGGCTATCTATCTATACGCCGCCAGCCGCTGAGCCGGCCTTGGCTTGGCTTGTTGGCCTAGCCGCCTAGCTTCTGCTTCTGCTGCTTCTTCTTCTTCTCTTCCCCTCCCCTGCCTCTGCCTGACTGCCTCTGTTGTCGTGTTTCAGCTGTCAGCACTCGACACGTCCACTTTGTTTGTGCCCTGACATTTCCAGATTACAGGATATAGAACTGTAACATCGCGCAGGGCGTGTTTAAATCAGGGGCTAAAGTTTATGGGTGTCACATTGGGTGTCACGTGGGGTGTCACATCGAGTGTTTAGATAGTAATAATAAAATAAATTACAGAAGTCCTCAGAAATCCGCGAAACGAATTTATTAAGTCTAATTAATTCGTCATTAGCACATGTTTTCTGTAGCACCACATTGTCAAATTATGGACTAATTAGACTTAAAAAATTTGTCTCGCAAATTAGTCACAATCTATGTAATTAATTATTTTTTTTTCTATATTTAATATTCCATGCATATGTCAAACATACGATATGATAGGACTAACTTTAGGGAGGAACACTACAAGAGAAGCTAAAGTCCAATTTCCGATGGAATATTCTGTCCCTGTTTTATCAACCAAACGCGCCCTCATGGAGTCATGGAGAAAAACAGAAACAACTTCACTCCTGGTTATGTCGTGCCTTATCTTTTCTCTTGTTGTATTTGTACCCAGAGAAAAAAAAAGTACAAGCCACGTCTGAGTTTTTTTTCCGCCGTGAGAAAAAACTGAAGCAAAGCTCAAACAGTGTCGTGAGATGGGATTGGGATGCCCAAGGGCACGGTTCACTTTCCGCACGGCTCTTGTATTCCTGACAACAGCTCCAATACAAATATACAATGATTCCAAGCAGGCAGAGGCCGCTGCAGCTCAAAGTTCGCTCAACGATGAGAAAGCGGCAGCAGCACCGATACAAATACACAACGCAACAGGCAGCGGCAGCAGCACAAGTAAACGTTTGATCGGCAACGTAATGGTGAATGATCCCTACACATTAGTAGTAGGAGTAGTATATTACTAATATCATGTCCTGTCTCTGCACGGCGTCGACTTTTGATCTGCACGGCGGATCATTCGGGTCCGACTCCGAGGGGGTAGACTATTTGATCTGACAGATGTAAATCCCATTGCTTTACAGACACAAGTACTTGGAGATGATCTGGTTCCCTTTCAAAATATTTATTATTGATTATATTATTAGTTCGAAAACATAAAATCATATCTATGGGATTATTTTGAAAAAGGGATTTTTAATACCATATATATCTATTTAAATATATTACAATAAAATAGTACATATTATTTACTGAGAGATGTTTATTAAATATATCCACATGTGAGGAGGCCGCTAGCTAGTGGGCAAGTTCAGTGGCGGAGCTTCAACTAAAACTAAGAGGGGGTCAAACAAACTTGAGCACTAATAGAGCGGGCTAGATTAGTAATCATCCGCATTTAAGTGGTGAAGTTAAGAGTTACTTTAACAAACTTTATAGGTTAATGGGAGCCATGACCCACTTTGGTCTACCCAAAGCTTTTGATTGGAGTTAGGAGTTGAAACGGATCAAATATATCAACATAGTACATATTTCTAAATAAATTCCCCTAAGAATTTTAATATTCTCAAATACAAATAAAATTGGATCTTTCTAATCTTAATTCCAATACACACCTTCAATGGTATCTTTGCCTTTTCGTACCTCCAATTTGAGGGCTTATGGTGATTTTACTCTTAATTTTTGAGTTTGTGCTTTTACCCCTGTTATTTCAACTCGAAGGCAGACTTTCTCCCAATTCTGTTAAGTCATTGTAACCGTGTTAATTCTGAGATGCAGTGATTGTTTTGCCCTTATGGATTTGCCCCCGCTTTTGTTGATCTTTGTGGTTTTACCACTTTTTTAGCCTCAAAGATTTAAACATTATTTTTACAGATTTTACAAGGATTTTAGTAACAAAGTTTGACACGATTTGCAGATACATTTTAAATATATGCAAATTTTGACAAACTTTGCAAAATTTTGACAAATTTATGCAAAAATATTGCCCTACATGATTCATTATCGCACAATTTGGATTTGATCATGAAAGTATGAAACCATAGTTGACAACCATAACATAGTAACATGTCCATATCACATTAACACATCTAAATCACATACCAACATATAGGTCAGCATGACATGTCAAATAGAAGTAGCAACTAGTAGTGAGTTTTTTTTAAAGGAAGACTGTGGAGTAGAGCTCTGCAGTATATTTAACCTCATCCTGAAATTTGCTCTCACAGGGAGTGAAACCTCAGACCTAAGGATTGCTACTAGGGCCACCTAACCAACTCAGCTATGCTCGTTCGCAATTAGTAGTGACTTTTGACATTCTAGTGCCAAATATCATATTCAACCATTGAAACATAACAAACTAGCAAGCCACATAGTAGTTCCTCCTCTTGCACCGCCTTATACATTTTCTATGTTCTACTACCAATACCCTTCTTCAAGTTATTTACAAATCAAGTCCAACTCTTTGACTCGGCCTTAGTCACTCCACATGCCATGGGAACAACCAATTATTGGTCATCCATATCTAAATCTGAAGAATATTGTATCTATGGAAAATCATATCATGATTAATATTGTGAGCAAATAGAGAATCATGTTTCCATGTTGTTAAAGAAACAAAAAACAATATATCGATGATATATTACATTAATATTTAATGGAATGTTGAGTAAGATGAATTGAAATATAACATTATTAATATCTCATCCATTCCAAATTGTAAGTCATTCTGGCTTTTCTAGACACATAGATCTTGATGTGCACCTAGATATATATATTATGTCTAGATAAATAGTAAGAGTTATGTATATAGAAAACCTAGAACAACCTATAATTTGGAATGGAGGGAGTATCAATTTATATAATTTTCAAAATTATATTTATTTATTTATTTATTTATTTATTTATTTATTTATTTATTTATTTATTTATTTATTTATTTATTTATATGGTTAGCAAGGTAGTGTTTATTTTGGGGACATAGTAAGATGGATGGCCCAATCTTGGTTCTATATGTTAGTGGGATAAAACTATTATTGTTTTTTCTTTGGTCAGATTCTTTGTGGTTGAACAGGTGTAGCAGGATTCAAGTCCTTGATTTAGCTCGGACGTTCACATGTTGCTAAATTTATTCTAGGATTTAACGATACAATTCAGCGGTAGGCAATGCACCCATCAGCTACGGGACATTTGTAGCGACTTTAGCAATATGAATAGTTCAATACCTACTGGCTTAGTCTATTAGAGGTGCTTCACTAGGTAAGATGTGCATGCACACGTTTAAAGGAGTGAGAGTATGTGTGTGTATATTTGAGCATATGCATTTGTACTGTACTTTGCAGCAAAAGTGAGATGAGGCGCCTAACAAGTGGTCTCAACATGTGATGGACCAAGATCCTAAGGGTTCCCCATAGGACCGATTACCCGGCAAGGAGAAGGACCAGCCCACAGACTATCGGATAAAAACATATTTAAACTTAATATTGCAATATATTTCCCTACTTTGTTGTATTTGTCCCTCTTATGGATAACCGAAGTTTGTCTATTAGGTGACACATTTTCTTTGGATACAGATATCATCCACACCCGTTGAGCTTTTCACTTTCCACATGCATATCCGCACTAGATAACGAGAAGGAAGGAATTGTACTTACTTCCACGCCTTAGCCTCGCTTTTATAGAAGGGTAGGCGAGTTAGGCGCCTGTTGGAGTTCCCTTTGATTGCATCGAGCTAGAGCAAGAGTTAAGGCGAGGCCACGTCTCCCACGATCTTTGTGGAACACGCTTCTCCCGGAACGGCATTGGAAGTTGGATGGAGAAAATTGACTCCACCACACGGCTCGGCCCCTCTAGCACTAATAACCACGCTGCACGAGGAGGGCGTGCCCATTTACCTCGCTGATAAGAAAACTGCTGGGCACCCTGAAGACCGGCTCCAAGCAGGTGGTGGCCACCAAGGAGGTCGCTGAGAAGAAGGGGGAGTATGAGGACGGTAGCAGACATGTAATTATATAAATAATGTTATGTTAATTATTATGACAGTGACAATTTGCTTAATTATCATTTTAGTTTCCTTATGTGTGCGTCCAAAACTATATCGATGAATGAATCACTTCGTTCTTCTCTTTCTTTCTTCATTAGTTTTGTTTTTTGTGGGAGGAATCGCCACTGAGGCGCTGCCAGGTACAAGATAACAAAGCCGTAACATACAATGGTTCCCAGATACAAACCATCACTCCACCAGTGGCAAGGACTAGAAGCGGACCTAGAGACCATATGCAGCACCTCCAAAATTTCACCCTCAGTGAGGTGCTCTACCTTCCATCTTAGAACCCTCACGGTCAAGGGATGTAGATCTGCTTTTTGACTGTGAGAGATCCAAGATGGAATATAAAGCACCGAATCGTGAAGTACTTCTCCCAACGTCGTTGTGCTGTTGCTGGAGGAGATGGAGAAGGAGCACCTCGCAAACTTGCACTAGCATAGGTGCTTTATCTTCCATCTTGCACCTCTCACGGTCGATGGATGCAGATTTGCATCTCGACTGTGAGAGCAGCGAGATGAAACATAAAGCACCTAATCTTGAAGGCCAAGAACGACATAGCACCTCGCAAAACTTCGCCCTCAGTAAGGTGCTCTACCTTCCGTCTTGCAACCCTAACGATCAAGAGATGCAAATCTACTTCTTGACTATGAGAGCTTCAAGATGGAATATAAAGCACCCAATCTTCAAGTACTTCTCCCAACACCATTGTGGAGTATGGAGGCACTGAATAAAAGAGCATCCTGATGATTGCATATCCTCTGTTAACAGAAGATCTAGAAAAAAGTTGTGCAATCATCATGGTGCTCTCCTGTTCAGCACCTTGCACCACGAGTACTAGGCCGCTACTCAGGAGAGCAAGGACAAAGAAGAGTGATATTCTGTATCTATTCTAAAAGATTGAATGAGGAAAAGAGTGTGGAATGAGGCCAAGAGGTGCACCTAGACTCGGCTTAAATAGGCCAACCTTGAATATGGAGAAGCAGAAAGGAGCAGGTAAGATGCGTGATCTAGGCATATGCATCAGGGAAGATGAGGTACGAAGGTTCTCAGCGAAAGTGGCCGGTGAGACAGTGTTGGAAGTTGGGACATTCAACACTCACGCTGAATTTACCACTGGTAGACCAAACAGTCGTGTAGGGCCAGTGGCCAAAACGTGTATCTTAGTTGGCTCGGCATTCCAAACGACGGTGGAATTCAACCCCACTAGCACCACCGCATTGATGGTTCAACCATCGGTGCTAGAGGTTTATCTGTCGGTTTGATTCCTTTCTAGGCCTCCCTATCGATCCAACCAACGGTGGAAGCATCACTATGTCGCTTCTGTCTTCTACGGCAATGAAAGTGGCGATAGTGGTAACTCAATCTGTGGTAGTGGTAGTAAGTCGCCGGCACGGGTCGCCGGTCCGGCGGGGTCAACACGTGTTTGTAATAAGCGCTTACTACAGACGCGTATTAGTAACAAGCGTCTGCAGTAAAACTACAAGCATGTGACCACAACGCGCGTCTGTAGCTAGATGACACATCACAGACGCGTGGTGTGTTTTCCATGTCTCGGATAACGGGTTGAATACCTCCAGGCGCGTCTTCTAAAGACGCATCTGTATTAAGTTGCCATATTACAGACGCGTGTACTGAAGACGCGTATGTATTATGTTGCCATATTATAGACGCGTGTTCATAGACGCGTCTGTAGAAAGGTGCAATATTACAGACACGTGTTATACTACAGACACGTGTTGTGTAGGCGCTTCTCTAGTATGCGTAAAGGAGTTGACGCATCTTTCAAATACGCGTCTGTGATACATTTCAGGTGCATGCTGTAAAGACGCGTCTATAGTACCAAGGGTACACGTCGGCCAGACGTGGCTGTGGAGTAGCAGTTGGCACAATTGTCCTTTGCTCACAGAGCGTGCACGGCTCAGGTGGCAGCGGCCTTCCGCTAGGGCACGCATTGTTTGCCGGCGGGTGGCGGCTGCGGGCGGTGGCCGGGGGGCGCGCATGCGGCACAGGCAGCCAGGCGAGTGCGCGGCCAATCAAGCGGGCGGTGGCGGGGGGCACGCTCGCAGGTCTCAGGCGGGTGGCGGCCAGGGGTGCGCGCGGCTCTTATAAATATCACATATATATTATGTGAACATCAAATATATACTACGTGAATATCACATATATATTACGTAAAAATAGAAAACAGCCAACACCAGCACAGATCAAACGGCCAGCATACATCCAGGTGAAGAGATGGACCAGGTGAAGAGATGGACGGCGCAAAATGCTGGTACCGAAGGCAACAGTAATGCCCGAGTACTGTACAGATTTAGCCTGAAAAAGGAAGAAAAAGGTAAACAAGTACATAATAGAATGAAGGGATATATAGACGCCATGGAAAAGAACGGTAACTAGCAAAACGGGCTTTGCTGGATTGAAACAACAACTCGGGCCATAATAAAAATCAGCCCAACACAGGCGGAACGTGCAATACCGTTCCGCATTGGGTCCAGCCGCCCTCCTGATCACATGATGATAAATGATACAGCAGCGATGCGCTGGATGTTAGTACAGTACACATTTCTTAAAAAAACTAGTACAGTACAAATAGTATTATAACATATTTTTTGAAAGGTTTATAGGAGTATTATATTGTTCGGAAAAAAAGAACAAGAGATGCTATTAATGGCGCACGTGGTGTTACTGCTGCCTGCCAAGTGCCAACGGAGACGAAGGAGATGGCGAGCGAATTTTACCGTCCACTTGTGCCGGGATTTGTTCGGTATGTATAAAATACACAGGCGGCTGCAAGAATTTCAATCATCCCAACGCCACGCAGGTCGCATAAACAAACACCCGCGAGCAGAGACGAGTGGGACGAACAGACCATGCCATGCTGATGATTTGTCCTTACCCCATGATTGCGATCTTAAAAAACATTCAGTTCAGACCAATCTTAGTAGAAACAAATTAAAGACGAAGAAGCCGTTCGACTGTTTGAGTTACTATTTGTAAGTCCGCAATGACAATTTACCAATAGCCAGCTAGATGAGACATAGAAATAATAAAAAATGAATACTGTAGTGGAGAGTTAATTGAACCGTGAGAGTTGTTTCTAGAAAATCGTGCTACACTAGTTATTTGAGAGTCGCTAGTTATTTAATCTCTCACCTTGATAGCCAATAAAATTCTTTCTGGACTAACTAGTTGGAAACCATGGGGTATGCCCTAGGTTGAAACAACTGTTGCTGTACAAAGACTACTCATCTCCTGCAATCTCGATAGTAAACACTCGTCACCGCTGCTTGTCAAAATGTACCAAGTGCAGTCAATACTTTTGCGACTACTTTTTTGTATTCATAACTAAGATAAGACATGATGTAATTTTGTATGTATCTGTACCTGACTCAATCAATCCAAAAAAATGAAAATAAGTACTCGATTCATTTTAAATTGTAAATTATTTTGACTTCTCTAGATCTTCTATATATATATATATATATATATATATATATATATATATATATATATATATATATATATATATATATATATATATATATATATATATATATATATATATATATATATATATATATCAAGGTTTTAAAAACATCATTAAACGTCGATTAATCTCGTTTAAACGCTGAACGTTGGCCCAACGTTGCGTTTAGGGGGTAAACGTCCAATAAAACGTTGTGCGTGATTAGGCGCTCGTCTAATAGCACGGCAGAGTTTAATCGGCGTGTAATCGGTCAAAAAGCGAATTTGTGCGGTGGAAAACGCGAACCTGTTCTTGTGCTGCTGCCCTGTTGCTGTGCTGCTGCCCTGTTGTTTGCTAGATCAATTGTGCCTTGTGCTGCTGCCCTCATAGATGAGTTTCTATTCTTTACCTATTATTTGATTTTTCTGTTTTCAGATTATTATTTTGTCTCTCTTTGATTGTTAGCTGCTGTTCAATGCAAGAAACCAAGGAGGAAAGGAACTCATGTCGAAAACAAGTGTGCAGCCAGAGGTATGATCACTGTTATTACTTCAAGTTGTGTTATTAATATTGACTTTGCTCTCTGCATCACAAAAATTAAAAAAAAACAAAAACGTTTAATCACGTTTAATCTCGTTTAAACTTCCTAAACTCTAAACTTTAGGCTAGCGCACGTCTAGCGTCTAACGCTTTTTAAAACCTTGATATATATATATATATAGCTTTTATAATGTATCTGGACATAGCCTATACTATTTCTATCTCTTTTTTAAGTGTCGCTATAATATTTATACATGTCAAACTTTTCTAATTTTGACTAGGTTTGTAGAAATATATTAAGAACATTTGTATCTCCAAATAAGCTTATTATAAAAATAAATTCAACGATCTATATAATGATACTAAACATATACCATAAATATTAATATTTTCTTGCATATATTTGGTCAAAATGATGTACGTAGAGTATTCAGGAAGTGAGAACGTTAATTAAAAGGGATAGATGGAGTATCTAGGTATATACCAAAAAAACTATATATATCTAGAAAGCCTAAATAACTTGTGGGTTATGTTTGGACCCACGGCATGGCCACTGTGCATTGTGGTATGGCGACCGCAACCTCCACCACCGCGGCATAGGAAACATGAGGGCTAGTACTATCTTGTGGTCATTAAGTCAGTCTCAGTGGGAATTTTGTGCAAGCTTCATTGCATTAATTAAGCTGACATGACACATAGTATGAATAAAGATAGAGCTGTTAAAAGTTAGTTTCATGAGATAAAATAAGTTTTATGGGGATCAAACTTATCTAGTGTGTCCAACATATGAGAGTTTTGAAAAAAAGGACATGAAACCCCAATTGACACTGGGCTTTTGTCTCCGACGATGGAAAAATCATTGATTCTCGCAAGGTGTTGAGCAGAATTTTCTTTATTCTCGTGATAAGATGGTTGTAGATCCAATTTTAAACGATCCTAATCTGTCCTTATAATTTGAAACTAATAGAATATAAGCAATAATTATACATATTCAATACAATTACTTCCCTAGTGTTAGCTTAGATTTAATGAGGAGTTTTATAACATAGTTACCAAGACTGCCAACACCGGCGGGTTTCATCCTGATAAAACTCTATGATACTCTCTATCTCTCTCTACATAATTAATCTGACAAGCTACATCCTAGTAAAAATCTATGAAACTCTCTATCTCTCTACATAATTAACCTGTCAAGCTATTAAATTTGTTGATGTGTTACAGTATTAAATACAAATGAAACTTAGTTGGAACTTACACTGAAATTGGTCTTAGACGACCCGCGCGGTGTATATGAGCGCTGACCGTTGCTTTGGCCTCGGCCTCGGAAAAGGTTGGTTGGGAAGTGAGGACGAGAGAGCCGCCAGGCGTACGGCTACGAAGCCGTCAAGCCTCGCTCATTTCCACGCCCGCGTCAGCGAGAAAGCAGAGACAAAATAAAAACCGGGACAAAAATGAAAGCTACAAATGCACGTCGGCGGCGTTTTGCCGCCGGGCGTGCTGGTTGCTCCCCAGGCCTCGTTTAGTTGCCCGGAATAGGTGACGCCGGATTCACTGTGCGGCACGGTAGCACACTGCAGCATTTCGTATATATTTGGTAAAAATTATTTAAACATTGACTAATTAGGCTCAAAACGTTTGTCTCGCAAACTACAACAAAACTATGTAATTAGTTTTTAATTTCATCTACATTTAGTACTCCATACATGTGCTGATATTTTGATGTGATGAAAATCTTCTTTTTACATAGTGGCAAATTCTGGATTACGGAGGAAACTAAACAAGGCCCAGTACATGCAATGCACAATGTAATTAATGCAGCCACCAGTTAAACAGGATGGTATTGTTTCAGAAAGCCTTACCATTTTGAACTAGGGTCTCGTTGAGTTACCTTTGAAATTCTAAATTTTTACACTCTCTTTTTATCACATTAATCTTTAGACGTATGTATGGAGCACTAAATATAGGAAAAAAATAACTAATTACACAGTTTGTCTGTAATTTGTGAGACGAATCTTTTAAGCCTAATTAATTCATAATTGAACACTAATTATCAAATACAAACGAAAGTACTGCAGTAACCCACATTACAAAAAGTTACCATCTACACGAGGCCTGGGGAAGCACACCCTAACAATCGTACGAGACACCCATCCAACTATCGGCTGCTCTGCCAGCCAGCCACCGGCTCACTACCCACAAACTACTCGATCGCCACAGGGCCTAGCTAAAAAGAGCTAGCAGTACATTTTTTTCAAAAGTTAATTTAATTTTAAAATATAAGTGAAATCGGTAGGACTTAGGTGTAGTTTGGTTGAGGCTTTTTTTACCGTTATCAGTCAACTGGGTGATTTGATTCTGATGGGTGTTTATTTGGGCCATATTTAGTTTACTGCAAAATGCAAAAAGTTTTCAAGATTCCCCGTCACATCGCATATTTCGGCACATGTATGGAGTATTAAATGTAGGTAAAAAAAACTAATTATACAGTTTATCTATAAATGTCGAGACGAATCTTTTAAGCCTAGTTAATCCATGATTAGACAAAGTTTGTCAAATACAAACGAAAAAAGCTACCGCGCTTTTTCAAAAAATTTTCACAAACTAAACATGGCCTTGGGCTTATCCGTCAGGGATTGTGGTGTGATATGGCCCTATACAATATGCATACCGCTCCCCTTCGAGGGTTATTCGATACCGTCGGCCTACTCCTCGCCGCCTCGCAGTAGCGAGAAAAATAAATCTTCGCTGACCTCCGGAGATCGTGTGTCGTCAACATCTTGTGCCTCTCCCACGACGTAGTAGCTCTCGATCATAGTTTCCAGTGAGCCTCTTCCTCCTCCGTGTCTCTGCTTACTTTTCATCTCTCCCTTCGTCCTCTAGAGTTTTGAGTTCACCTTTCTCTGCTTACAAAGATGGGAACAGCAAACCATTACCATCGTCAAACAAACAACCGGCGCTCTCTGTTCCCTGAAATTTTTGCGATGTGATCTGATTCCATTTGTGTTACCATTTACGCCGCTAGAACCAAACGGTACCTTAGAAAGGTCTTAGCGCTCTAGCATCGATCCCATGCCTTTGCTGTTGTCGTTTGCTTCCCATCCGTTCATCATGCATGGTGCGAACGTTGCCGTCACTTTTGCTTCCCCTCTCCCTCCACCCCCAATCCATCGCATAATTTTTCATCTACCATCACCTCGCGAGATGCTTCATCTCCTGGAGTGGAGGTGGCTCTGTGATTTTAAGTGCACTATTTTTTTTAAAGAATGGGTGCACTGTGGTGGACTGGGTGCCGATTGAGGGGAGCGAACAGAAAAACCACACTATCACCCTCTCTCACTCCTCTCTATAATTCACATTTTGATACTCCATTTGTTTCAGATATTATTATATTTTAAACTCCTCTAACATTTTTGAAATACTTGTTCCACACCCGCCGGTATAGTTTTAAGCTGTTTCGTTTTCTAATCATGCCTTGCAAGCATAACTGGAATGGTAGTTAGAAATTTGTTGTTTTTATAGACAATTAAAATACTTTTTCTTTAAATGTTGTTTTGCTCATGCAGTTTGGGCTATCATACAAAGTGGCATCGATTTATCTCAACTTCATAGCGTTTTATACCTGTTTGGGAGTTTTCTTTGGGGCTTTGTATAGCATTTGAAACCTCTAGCCCTATACCGGGATAACATGTTTTTTCTTTGTCACTAAGCTATGTACGCAGGAATGCTTTCTTTAATCACAATATAAGCATCGTGCACACTCATCCCTACGAATACATGCACACACTCTACCCTGGCCCATATAAGTAGCTCTGAAAGACTAAGATTGAGCCGGCAAATTTCAAAATTGAAGAAGTCACCATATACAGGTGCCTCATCACGGTCAACAAACATAATGGCTGCCACTAAAAGAACAAAATACGAGCACTTAGATCAAGTCGAGCACTTAACCAGATGGATAGGTTCCACCACAAGAACACCAACCGGACAGATTTGTCTTTTGAAAATGACTACTATTTTCTTTTCCAGGTTATTTATGTACTCAATTATCCATTAATTTTACACATGGGATATGTTTTAGAAACCTGTTTCGGTCGATAGCAGTAGTGTCACAAGTCACAACAGTTGACGGGAGTGGTCAATGTATTTTTTCCTCACAGGACATGAAGAAACAAGCTTCCACCTCTTCTTTGAATGTCCTTTCAGTAGAGCTTGTTGGAACACTATACCTATCAACTGGAACCTGAATCTACCACACTTAGACATGGTCATTGAGGCAAGGACAAATTTTGAAAGCAACATCTTCAGAGAAATCTGCATCATGGCCTGCTGGGTCATTTGGATCACTAGAAATGGAGTCATTTTTGACAATGGGCAAATCAATCTCAACCTCTGGAAAAGAAAATTCAAGGATGAGCTGGGACTTGTGTGTATCAAGGCCAAGGCTAGCAGACAAACACCCCTCTCCATGTGGCGAGACAGTTACCTAGCTTGAGCTTCTTATTTTTGTTTTGGACCTGGATGCCTTGTATTGTTTTCTGTTCTTTTCTCTTTGTTCAGTACAGTCCATTCTTTTATTTAATAAAAAAGCAAAAATATAGGTAGGGGAGTCCCTACTGTTCCCGTCAAAAAACATTAGGTGGTGATTCAGTCTCAGCACTGAAAGGCCTTGTTTTTTTAGGATGTTATAGAGGCCGAAAGTGTTTTAAGATTATTGTTTGTACCAAGATTTAATTTAATGTTCCTGAATTTATTAAAATCTTTTACAGCATTTGAAACCTCTAGCCCTATACCGGGATAACATGTTTTTGATTGTCACTAAGCTATGTATGCAGGAATGCTTTCTTTAATCACAATATAAGTATCGTGCACACTCATCCCTATGAATACATGCACACACTCTACCCTGCCCATATAAGTACCTCTGAAAGACTAAGATTGAGCCGGCAAATTTCAAAATTGAAGAAGTCACCATATACAGGTGCCTCAAAGATTGAGCCGGCGAATTTCAAAATTGAAGAAGTCACCATATACAGGTGCCTCATCACTGTCGACGAACGTAATGGCTGCCACTAAAAGAACAAAATACGAGCACTTTGATCAAGTCAAGCACTTAACCAGATGGATAGATTCCGCCATAGGAACACCAACCGGACAGATTTGTCTTTTGAAAATGACTACTATTTTCTTTTCCAGGTTATTTATGTACTCAATTATCCATTAATTTTACGCATGGGATATGTTTTAGAAACCTGTTTCGGTCGATAGCAGCAGTGTCACAAGTCACAACAGTTGACGGGAGTGGTCAATGTATTTTTTCCTCTTTAAAAAAATGTGTCTTCATTTTTTTCCAGCAACATTAGGTGGTGATTCAGTCTCAGCACTGAAAGTCGCCTACAGGTTTGGCCTTGTTTTTTTAGGATGTTATAGAGGCCGAAAGTGTTTTGAGGTTATTGTATGTACCAAGATTTAATTTAATGTTCCTGAATTTATTAAAATCTTTATCCTTTTATATAGAAAAGACTATAAATATATTATCCGTATGATGTTACGTAAACAAAGCAGGTTCATTCGCCCCACGCTGGGAACTGAAATGAACGTTGTTGAACGCTGTGTGCCTATATTATGCAGGTGACACGGCCACGAGAAGCGGTAGAGCACATGTGACGATCGATACCTTCTTAACGTGGCGCTGGTGGTGGCTTCGCTGAGGTCGCCGACCGCATCGCAATCGCTGTGACTGCGACGCGGATCGGAGGCGCCAGCGAGGAGTTACAAGCAAGTAGTAGATCCAAGGCAAGTTGCATATATATACCATGTACTATCCCAACGCACGCGTCAGCTCATCTCTCACTCACCCTTGATGGCGAGGCGAGCTTACAGACGCATCTCACAAATGAGGAAACAGTGGTCGCCGAGACTACATGCATGCTACTCAAGGCAACTTGCATTTTTCTTGATGAATTCCCAGGTCTACGAAAACAGGCGAGCGAAGCGGGACGATGGCGATGCAGCACTGCATGATTACACGTGCAGCTTGGACTGCCTCGAGCCCTCGGCGCCTCGACCAAGTGCAGCGTAGCCGTGTAGGTCAAAATGGCCAGTAGTAGACGTCAATTCTGTAGTACGCACGCCGTAGCTGCATGCGCACACCAGTTCCAAGGTGCAAAAAACGAGTGGCCTACTACCACTCCCTGTGCCATTGGTAATGGCATTGATGATCGTTGACTTAGATCGATCTATGAAGTTAGACCATCGTGACCTGCTCCTGCGGTCAGTTTCACTGGCTTCATCAGAGTTTTATGTGCATTAAATAGGCTGATGTGACATCATATTAATGAAGAAAGAGATAATAAGAGTTTTAGGAGAGTAGAAAGAGTTTTATAGGGATAAAACTCTTTTGCACTGTTTACAAAATATGGAAGAGCTATGAAATTTCTACTAACACTGACCTACTCTCTAAAATTAGTGATATGTATGTGATGTCATTTCTTCTTGGACGAGTAATATCCGATTAAGAGCTCAGACCTCTGTATGAAGACGCTCATTGCCTTTTGAAGCCTTGGCAGTTGGCAGCATAAATAATAAATAATAGACGATGGATCGTGAGATACCCCTCCATCTCTTTTTAACTTTCGTTCTTGTATTTCGACGAGTCAAACGTATTTAACTTTGACTGAATATATACAAGAAAATATTAATATTTATGATATATAATTAGTATTGCTAGACAAATAGTTGAATCAATTTTGATAATAAACTTAATACAAATATTGTATTATTTTATACAAATTTAGTTAAACTTAAGAATGTTTGACCTGACCGGCATAAATAACATAATGGCACTTAAAAAGAGACGGGAAATATGCAACAACAATATTATTACATAATATTATTACTTTGACCTAGTAAACATAGTATGACTCAAATGGTGTTGCCTTGTGCCTAACTTGAGTAAGTATGAATATTTCGGTCAAAAGACCTAAATCAACAAGTAACGACAACTCACAAGCCATGACTTGATTAATCGGGCTAGTAAGCAGTGGTGGCTGCGCACTGTTTGCTGCCTTGCTGGAGTTGAAACTCGCGAGAACAACTTTATTTTTTCTTGTAGTAGTTAAATCTGTCCTGCCAGATGCTTTGGCTTGAACGATTAAGGCCGCTGGTTTGGATTAGTCAGAGGCCGCTGGCCAGTCTTAGTGGGAGTTTCACTAGAGTTTCATTTGTATTTAATAGCCTGCCACGATACACTTTTGATGACATGGCAACGTTTTAATGAAGAGAGAGAAGAATTAGGTTTTATGGGGCTAAAACTCTCTTGGCACAGTTACCAACTCTCTGTGAGTCATAGAATGTATATGAAACTATGGAATGAAACTTTCCATTAAGAGTGAGTGTTTCATCCAAGTTTCAGATCGTTCTATATGACATGGCAGTCTTGAAAACAACGAAATGAAACTCTCCACTAGGATTTCACTAGAGTTTTATTTGTATTTAATAGCCTGCCATATATGTATTTTTGATAACATGGCAATATTTTAATAAAGAGAGAAGAATTAGGTTTTATGGGGATGAAACTCTCTTGGCACAGTTACCAACTTTGTATGAGTCATAAAATTAAATGTTTATGAGCTATGGAATGAAACTTTCCATTGAGAGTGAGTGTTTCATCCAAATTTCATTTCATTCTATATGACATGGCACTCTTGAAAACAACAAAATGAAACTCCCCACTAAGACTAGCCCTCTTTTGGTCCCAGTCTGTCCCACTCCCACTTTCAGAACGATTCTATTAAATTATAGTAAGTTGAATCTGTGACTCAACTCCCTGACTTCCTCCACTGTTACAAGGCATGTAATCGTTGAGTTACTTCCTATCACTTCTCGATATCATGCAGCACCCCCAAAAAATTTTGAGCCTTCTCACACTCTCATCACTAGCAATGTCAGGCACAAAAAAGACAATATTGCTAAACTCCATGATACTCATCCACTGTCCTACTTCCTTGTCAAATATGATTTAATGCATTAGTCCTCCGATCCCTTAAGGATTTCTGATAATAATTAGCTCTTAAGTTGCTAAAGGCCTCCTAAGTGATGGCACCACAAGAATTAATCCAAGCCTCATTGTCGGGTACCAATATAAGGGTACTCGGAGAAAGTAAGCTAATGGTCATCAACGTTAATTCACCCGGACGATTAAGGGCGTGACTACGGCTTTGTCCGACCCTAAAGGCATGGGTTCCATCTCGCCCGACCCCAAAGGCACGGGTTCCATCTTGCCCGGTCCCAAGGGCGTGGGCTCCGTCTCGCTCGACCACTTGGGCATGGGTTCCGTCTCGCCCGACCCCTTGGGCGCGGGCTCTGCCTCGCCTAGCCCCCAGGGAACGAGGTCTGTCTCACCAAATCCCAGGAGGCGAATCTGGCCTCGGGTGGGAGCACAGGCCCCCACGGGGGCCTGCGCCGCCTCCAACCACTACGAGCATGACGGCATGGGCCTAGGACCACGCTTCTGCTGTGGGGAAGGGAGTAGGCACGTCTCGACGTGACCCATGGCCACGACGGGCAATACCTAGGAGCGCACGTTGCCAATAGCACCGGATGGACTGGCACTATGCTGCCTAATCCCCGTACGACTCCCGTCAAGGGAGCCTGTTGACCATGCCATGCGCCAGGACGGAATGGGACGCCATGACCAGCTGACGATGCCTGCGTGTAGCACCAGTGACGAACAGGGTCGCGACATGGAGCTGTCATCACCTGCAGGACCGGTGGGACCCACCTATAGGAGATGAAGGACGACGCGGCCCCGGGGCCCTCTTCTTCTCTACTTTTCTCTCTCCCTCTCTTTCTCATAACCTATGCCTTCCCCTTGGCCTATAAAAGGGGAAGCAGGGCGCCCCACAAGGGGCAAGTCTCAAGCCATTCGAACTCTCTGAAGCGATAGCGAGCGACTGAAGCTCAAGCAATAGACTAGACTCAACTCCATTCACCAGAGGCTTGGGATCCTTTCCCTCTCTCGCCCGTTTGTAACCCCTACTGCAAACATAGTGTTGGTAACACGAGCAACACCTCACTGGACGTAGGGACATTCAGCCTGAACTAGTATAAATCCTTGTGTCCTCTGAGCACACCATCCGAGCCAAACACGCAAATACAAATTTACTAGTCGGTAGTTCAATGACAGTTGGCGCGCTAGGTAGGGGCCTTTTGCACATTTCATCATCCACAATAGGCCACAGATGGCTAGCCACGGCATAAGCGGGGTCTCGGGCACGCACGTGCGCTTTGGGAAGCTGGATTTCTTCATCACCACGGAGGAGGAGCTAGCGTGGGCTCTCGCCCCTGTCCAACCTCTTCACTCCACTAGCATCGACACAGTCATTGAGGCCCTCGAGGAGCTGCGGCTGCGCGTCCTAGAGGCCCGTGCCCCTAGGAGCGACCAGCTCCTCAACTTCGATTACGAGAGGCTAGAGCGCTAGCTCGACATCTTCTAGGGACCCGACCGTCCCAGGAGGATCTATGTTGCCTCTCTTTCGTGTTCGTCAATGTCATGACGCAGCTTGCTAGGGGAGAACTGCTCTCCCCAGAGTACCTTACCCAGAACGCCCCGACAGTGTTCTTGTTCGGTCTACACAATGCTGTGTGGTCCATCGATCACCTTGTAACGCGGCGCATGCGTCCGTCCCCCATGGATGACGAACTCATGGGCATGGCGGATTATGTCCTGGAATCTTTCCATGACCTTATCGCAGGAGATTCTGAGACCATCTCTGATTCTGACTCTAGCAGGGGGAGCCATCACCCCTCATGTGAATGCTTCATGGCGGACACCCTCGAGGGACACCTCGAAAGTGTCCACGAGCGAGAGGTCACTCCCCTAGCTGACCTCGACGACGAGGTTGAGGGAGATGCAAGAGTCCCGCCTTGCTTATGGGTGGAGCAGCTAAGAGTGCGACAAAAGGAACTTGAGGATGTGCGCCTCTAGCTAGATCATCGTGGAAACGGTGGGTGTGTGTGCGCCAATGCCCGCGACGTGAACTGAAGGATCATCGAGGATGACGAGGATCTCCCACACTTCACCTAGGCAAGCCAGAACATAGCTGTTGTGGCGGCCTTGCTCCCAGGGCTCCTAGATCCCGCAACGCCTGAAGATCGTCGGGCCCATCACGAGATCAGCACACTACTCGAGCGCGTGGCGGTTGAAAGTCCCTAGTTTGGTTTTGGCTAATTAATGAAACCTAGGACTAACCTTTGTATCTAAGTGGATGATTTAGATAAAGGTGGTCATTGATTATGAGATATGACATTGACTCATGTGACCAAGATGATGAAGACCAAGATGATGCTTGGCTTGATGGACCGGTTGTGAAGGTGAAGGGCAAGTCGAGGCTTCGAAGCGAAGGACCATGCGATGGTGAAGCTTGAGCAAGACTTGGCGCCGATGGATCGATGCAACGGTGAAGAGCAAGTGAAGTCAAGGTTGATGGATCGAGACGGTCATGTGATGATATGAAGTGGATCATATCTTTTGGAAAAACAAAATGGGCTCAAGGCAAAGGTATAACCATAGGGTCATTTTGTTTTGCACTCAAGACACCATAGAGGATGTGAGTGGTTTAGGATCGATAGCCGAACTATTAAGAGGGGAAGTCTTATCGGCTATTCGACGCACGAGTGCCACTAGCTAACTGGAAAACCTTCAAAAATGATTATGAAAATGCTAACACACGTGCACAAGGTGGTGATCACTTGTTGGTGTTGGCACATTTATGAAGGCGTTGAAGTTTAAGCGGTAGAGAGGGTTTGGGTCTTTCTCTCCCTCCCGCCGAGCTTGCGAGCGCGGGATTCAGGCGTTTTTGGGAACTTGAAATATCTATTTTCCACTACGCCGAAAGTCAGAAAAGAAACGGAGGCGAACAGAGGTCACAGAGGTGACCGGACGCTGCACCGGACGCGGTCATGGTATGACCGGACGCGTCCGGTCAGTACTTCGCAGCAGTCAGGCACGCGGGTGCTAGGGTTTGCAACCGGTGCGTCCGGTCACTCGCGGGACCGGCGCGTCCGGTCAGGTGCCCTGAGGGAACTGCAGTTCGCAAGGATGATTGAACGCGTGGCGCGTCCGGTCACACGTGATCAGACGTGTCCGATCGTTGAGGGAGCTTACTGGACTCTAACTGGACGCGGGCACTGTCGCGTCCGATCGTTGTGTGAAGCGCGTCTGGTCATGTCGTTGCGCGCACGGTACTATGCGAGGGGCGCGTCCGATCATTGTCTAGGGCACGTCCGGTCGTTGGTTTGACCGTTGGGGGTCAGTGACCGTTGGAGGATCGGACGCGGTTGAGCGCGTCCGGTCAGTTACGACCGGCGCGTCCGGTCGTCCCGAAAAGGACCCAGTGAAGGGGTATAACGGCTCTATTCGTTTGGAATGCTTATAAATACTTGTTGGCCGGCCCTTCGGGAGGTAACTTGTGATTTCTAACATACTTGTGCATCCTTTGAGCTAGAGCATCTCCTCCCACTCATCTCTCTTGCTTGATTGCAAATCAAAAGTGAGATTGAGTGATCCCAAAGTGCATTGCATAGCTTGAGGGCATCTAGTGGCACTTGTGGGTGGTTTAGCCGGTGGATTTCTTGTTACTCTTGGAGAGTACCGCTCCTAGCCGGCTTGGAGATTGTTGGAGGCGTTGGCAAGAGAAGGTGATTGTTCTTGGCCACCTCCGGTTGATTGTAAGAGGTTCTTGTGCTTTCCTCGGCGGAGTGCCAAAAACAACTCTAGTGGATTACGCGTGTCATTGAGTTACCTCACTTGAGAGTGGTGTCTTGTGGTGCCTTGCGGGGCGTGCCTTGAGGGGCAAGTGACTTGAGGGTCACACCGAGGAACCATCTAAGTGTTGGTCGACACAACCGGTGACGTAGCTTGTCGATGCACAAGTGAACACCGGGTGAACAAAAATATTGTGTCACTTGTCTCTCGGTGATTGGTCTTCATATTGTGTTGTTGTCAATATTGATTGATTGTATATCATCTTGGTGATTGACAACATTTTCACTCCACCGTCGGTATAAGATTCACAATCCTCTCTGTCGCATTTACTTTACTAGTTTATCTTGTGTAGCTCTAGTAGTAGCTTTGCTAGTAGTGTTGTTAGCTTGTTCACTAGTGTAAGATTAGTGACATAGCCCTTGTGTGAACTAGAGATCATAATCTACTAGACTTGTGGATAGGAGGCTTGCATCACAACCGTAGGCTAAGCAAAACTCACTTTGCGCCGGTTGTTATTCTAACAAGTTTACTTAGTTGTTCTTGTAGAATTTTTTATTGGCTATTCACCCCCCCCCTCTAGCTATCTAGGACCTTACAGCGGTGTATTAGGCAGAAAGCTCATTATTTCGGTGACACGAGCTTGTCACTAGCCAGAGCATGTCTTTGGGACGACATGGCCGGGACGCATCTGTCCACCAGGTGCCGCGTGAAAGTGGGAGGCCCGCCATGGCCCCGATACGAGGGCCCCTCGACTTTGGCCATGACGCACGCCCCACCCTGGAAGCCCGCAGGCGCAGACGAGGGGACTGGGAAGAGGGAGCCGACTGCAACTACCACCCTCTTCGCAGTGGACGCTACGATAGCAGCGAGGACCTAAGCCCAAGCCCCGTTCTGCTAGGGCCCTAGGTTTTTGGTCGACACTTCCTCAACACATCTTTCCGGTCATGGTGTTGACCGTCGACAAACATCTCAAAGTACTTTAGGGAGATGAACCCCGATCTATGGCTCGAGGATTACCGACTCGCTTGTCAAGCTGGCATTACGAATAGTGATTCCTTCATTATCCATAACCTCCTTTATTCCTGGCCGATTCGGCACGAACATGGCTAGAGCACCTTCCGTCCAACAAGATTCAAAGTTTGGCGGACCTGAAGGAGATCTTTGTGGGAAACTTCTAGGGCACCTACACACGCCCTATGAATCTTTGGGATCTAAAGAACTGCCAATAGAAGTTAGGAGAAACTCTCCGCGAGTACATCTGGCGCTTCTCTAGGCAGTGCAATGAGTTACCCGACGTCGCCAATGCCGACGTCATTAGGGCTTTCCTGTCTAGGACCACCCGTGAGTCCCTAGTCCGTAAGCTAGGATGCAAGGGCCCACGGACCACCAAGGAGCTCCCCGATATCGCCACTAGCCATGCCTCAGGCGAGGAGGCGGTCAGGGTGATTTTTGACCGCTCTCGAGGCAAGGCGAAGCGGGATGAGGACGCCGGCGAAGGCACCTTCGACCGCTTGAACAAGAAGAAGAAGAACAAACAGCGGCACTGGGGCTTGCTCGTGGCCGCTGCCGAGCGAAAGGGCAACATCAAAGCGAGGGCTAACAACAGCGTATCCAAGCCGCCGTCTAATCCTCGATGGGGACCGGCTACCCACAGACTCAATGTCATGGACATCTTCAGTGGCAAGAGCTTCCCAGTCGACTTCATCACCAGCGATGAGCGCTTCCTAGTCAACTTCATCCTCGCTATCGCTACTAAGGACGATCAAATCTACCTCCACCGAGGCGGCATCAACCAGAGGGACGAAGATGAGATTGGTCACAGGAGCAGCCGCTAGATCCTCCTCCTTCAGCAAAGATGGAACTGACATTGATGTCCTGATAGGCGGAGCCTTCCCCACCGCTAGAGCCTCACAAACACCAAAAGGCAACAATGCCGGCAACGAAGAAGATGATGATGAAGACCCTCCGCTCGATGGTGCCACCTTAACTGCCCCCTTGAAGGGCGAGCGAGCGATGAACGTGGCACCTTACGGACGTAGCGCCTTTGGATAAACTTCTTCTTCACCATTTTGGCTATGACAAGGTAGAATGGCAAGATGAAAAAGATGAAAGTGGCGAAACCATCGTGAAAAGGGCTAGTTAAATAAAACCAAGTCACCTACCCAAGCAGTCCAACAGTCTCATCAAGATAAAGGCAGAGTTAAATTTTTCTCCTCAAATTAAAGATGAGTTAATTCTTTCACCAAAACCAATATGGCGCTCTGGTTCCCACCATTAACTGCACAACATAACCAATGCGATAGTGACACAACTTTTCACATAGAGGAGCACAATAGATAGATTTCAGATTCCTCCATCCAATGAGAACCCGTACAAACAGATTAGCAGAAGGCCAAAACAGTAAAAAGTACTCTTCAATTGATCAAACAGAGGGTTATAGAATACAGAGAATAATAGTACAAAACAAGACCCAACAAAGGTAGCAAGAGCAACAATACAAATAGCAAGAAGGAAACCAGTGGAATGCCAACTCTAAGGAGACTAGTTACCACTGAGTAGACCAACTGAGTTTTTTTGTTACTAGGGAGAAGAAAAACACTTGGACAATCCTGGAGTTAATCAACCTAGATGAGAGCAAAATAGCTGAAAAGATGCTTGAGCTCACCCTATCCTAAGTCTTTTCAGGCTTGGATGAGAGTAAGAAGGCTGACAAGCCAACACTCGACCTATCCTGGGTTATTTTCATGGCTTGGATGAGAGCCAGATAGCGCTCGCCCTATCCCAGAGTTGTTCAACCCGGATGAGAGCAAAAGAGCTGAAAAGATGCTTGAACTCGCCCTATCCCAAGTCTTGTCAGGCTTGGATGAGAGTAAGAAGGCTGACAAGCTAACACTCGACCTATCCTAGGTTATTTCCATAGTTTGGATGAGAGTTAGATAGCGCTCGCACTATCCTAGAGTTGTTCAACCCAGATGAGAGGAAAAGAGCTGAAAAGATGCTTGAGCTCGCTCTATCCCAAGTCTTTTCAGGCTTGAATGAGAATCCGACTGATCTAGCGCCTACGCTCGACAAGACTCATAAAAAATAAGAGTACATCCAGTTGGAGGGACATAACTCTAAAGCACTTGGATACGCCTACAATGATTAAGGCTTATATCTAGCACGTATTTAAAGAAAATTCTAAGATATAGGAAAACAACTCGAATAAATTCACTCAAATAATTCAAGCAAAATAGTAAAGATATATCCAAAGAGCTAGAATTTCTTTACAAGGCACCATATAAAGTATATCTTTATAAGAGGGAGGCACCCGGGCACTACAAAGTCTAACTATCAACTTCATCATCATCAGAAGGTAGCTGAATATCAAGCTTCTCGGTGATGAAGTTGCCCAAATCTTCAACTTCAGGCTCAACCTTCTCGATGGACTCCAAATAATCATCATCATTGGCTTCCTCCCTAAGTTTTCTAGAGGGACCGACTGAGCAAGAACACAAATATGAGCTAAAACGTTCTTGACACACGTTTGGACCCAATTCTTGATGAAGCTCTGGTGGCGCATAGGAATTAGCAGGATGAAGTCACCCCAGGTCCTTCCATCATCTTCAGAAGTCCGAAGAAGCTTCACAATGGTCTTGAAGGATTTCCACCAAGTGGCAAACCGTTGGTCAGATACCGCCAGCTTCTTGGACAAATCTTCAATAATTTTCATTCCTTGCATAAGATCCCAATCCGCACCAAGTCTCATCAGTTGGGCACGGGTGAGTTCTTTCTCAGCATGAGCTTTTACCTCTTCGGCCCTATTATGATTGGAGTGAACTGATATCTTCATCTCTTCAACATTATCCAAGAGCTTTTGCTTATCTCTATGGAGGGCTGATCAAACCAATTAAAGAAAATCAGACAAATGAAGAACAGAGAAATAAGAGATAAAAGGAAACAAATCATAAGAACTCGGGATACCTTCACACTCCTTCTTGAGACCTTTAGATTTCCTAGAGGACTCCTACAAGGCGGCCATGGCTTCATCCCTCCTCTGCTCCGCCTTAATGACTTGCGCGCGAAGATCCCTCTTAGAGTTCTAACGCCCTTGGCGCTCGAAATCTAGCTCCACCTCCTTACTGTCCAACTGTGCCTTCAGCTGGCTCAATTCGAAGGACAACTTTTGTCTCACCTGAGCTAAAAAAGCTAGAGTGATCCCAAGAGAAAGACTTCTCCTACAGAAAAAGGAAGAAAATAAGAAAAGAGAGTAAAAGAAGCCGGAATGCCAAAAAAGAAAGAAGAAGATGCCTACATAAAGCTGCTCTCCAAAAGAAGCCGCTCCTACTAAGAGGTTCTCCCAAGCCCCGATCAGCTTGGACAAACATTGGGTGACGTCAAACTCCAACACCACATCATCTTCTAGGCGCTGCCTGCTCGATGCGTGGCTGACAGGAGAAGAAGTCGACAAAGGCATTGAAACCACGACTAGAGCCGTGTCTTTGCGCGGTAGATGCCTCGACCACCTCCAAAGCAAATTTCTTCGCCATGGTCATGGTCACCGTGGGATTAGGTGACTCTACAATGGCTTCATCAACCTAAGCCATCGCCTCCCCTACAGTCGCCTTGCTGACCGTACGCTCTAAATCTTGGGACTTGATGTGCGGAGGAGCACCAACGGACTGAGAAGAAGTCAGCTGGGGATTGGGGGAAGGTGATGACGATGGCCTAAAAGATGACAAAGAACTCTCCAATAAGGAAATAAACAAGAAAGACAAAGAACAAGGACAGAACGAGCCAGCTAGAATTCACTCACCTAGCTATCCTTCTCTTCAGGCCGATACCCCCAAGCCGAACGGATGGCTTAGGTGGAGGCATGGCAGTAGAAAAAATATCATCGCCACCCTACTTCAAGGTTAGCAAGATTGGTGCCTCAACCCCCTGGAACTCAAGCTCGACCCCTGTTTACTACAAATAACAAAGATGAGAAAAATCAGAAGAAGAACTTGAACCAATACAAGATAACATGAGGGGAACATTATAACAACTCACCGACGGGTATCGAGGACCGCATCATCATCCTCGTCCTCATACTCAAGAATCTCCACCGCACTGCCATCTGAAGAGAAAGGCGGACTCCAATAAAGATACAAACAGGAAAATCAAAGAAAAATAAGGAACATAGACATGCTCACCTAGGGGCATGATACCTATGACTTCAGTACCTGGACGAGTACTCGGAGGACATGGCTTCTTGGTAGTAGACGGGCTGGCGGAAGCGTCATCCACATGCGCCCTCTTGTTGGTGGAACGAGGAGCTCGAGGAACTAGGCGTGGCACATATTCAACATATTGGACGAGTTCATTGAAAGAAGCACTAGGAAGGACTATGAATACTAGAGAATTACTAGTCAAAGTCGCTATGGCTAGACTCGCTTCGGTCCCCGCCCTAGCTGGGTTGTCCACAGCAGGGATCGGATCGACAAAATTATGCCCTAATTCCTACAAATAAACAAATCAACAAGATCAGGAGAGGGAATAAAGTTAGAAAGAACACATATCAAGTAAAACAAAGAAAAATGAAAAGTACTCAGAGAACAGAGGTAACTTACAATCGGGGGTGGATTATTGACTCAGTACTCACGGACCGTGTGTAGAACCACAACCGCATTCTTCAAAATTTTCTAGAGGTGCTCGAGCACCTCCTCTTTAGTCGACTCTAGGGCAGGGATCAAACAAGAGGGATCCTCCACCCTAGAGTACTCGAAGTTGTAGTGCTCCCGCTCCTTTAGAGGCTGAACTCTATAGCGTAGGAAGCTGGCGACAATCCTGAAGCCGGTCAAGCCTTGCTGCCTCAAGCTCCGTATCCTATCAAGAAGTGGCTTGAGCGCCTGAAGCTCGTCGCTTGTCAGAAGGTTCTTTTCCCAGCGGTCATTGACCATGGGACTAGAGTTGGAGTGAGCAGGGAGAGGAGGGATCATATTGGCGGCATAAAACCAGTCGGCATGCTAATCCCTCACAGAATCAACTAGGTCATAATAAAAATAATGAATTTTGCGACCCTAGCGAAACTAAATCCCACAGCCACCAAGAGCATAGGTATCATCACTACGGGGCTAGGGTTTCAGATGAAAGAAGTAGCAAAAAAGAGAGAGTGAAGGAGGAATTCTAAGGAAAGTTTCACAAAGATGAACAAAGACAGAAATATGGAGGACAACATTAGGAGTGAGATGGTTCAAAGTAATGTTGAAATAATCAAGAAAATGAGGGAGGAAAGCAAAAGTAGGGAGGCAGAGTCCAGCACGGACAAAGGACACAAAGAGAACAACCTCACTAGGACATAGAGTAGGGACCCGATGCTAGCCTGGAATCTTCCAATCGGCAAACTCCATGTCCTGGATCAAGCTGTCATTGGCTAGCTCGTGAAGCTGGTCCTCCATCATGGTCGGCGCCGACCATGACTTCTCTGCAGCCCATATAGCGACAAACTCTTGATTCTCAATCATAGAAAGCGACGTCTCCTCATCCACCAATGCCTCCTTAGACTTGCTCAACGACTTCTTGCCCATGCACTAGCAAACCACTAAGAACAAATGGTGGTGGAGCTCGGTCAGTGGCGACGACGGTGGCGGCAGATCTTTGGTTGCTAAGGTTTCGCAAAGACTGAATGCTAGGAGGCAAAGACAGGTTAAGAAAGAAGAAGAAGAAGAAGAAGAAGAAATGCCCTTAAATAGACTTACAGTGGTGAAAACATGGCCCAACATGCCCGCTTAATGCGGCATGTGAACGCAACGGTCCAATTCTCACCATAACTGACATGGCTGAGATGACAACGGCATGCCTTTTCACAACGTTACAGTGCAACGAGCAGATTTTAGACTTATCCATCCACACGATGCCACCGTTGGCATTTCTTAGCACCACTACTAAAAATAGAATTACTCCTACTAATAGCAACAGTGCCAGAAATGATATGGTAATTATTAACTTGTCACTGTTACAATAGCCACCTATCAATTAACCTTCATCTCTAATATTAAACTAGGTTGTCATCCCTAGTGAGGAACTTAGAAATGTTTATTGGTTCTATCTGGCATTACTACAAGAATAACACTAAACAAGAATCTATTATTTCATGTGACTAAAAAGAACATAAAGATAAGAATGAAAAGAATTTTGCAAGCGGACAGATAATTATACTATTGTAGCATTTTACCTAGAGTATTACCAGGTTATCGATTTATAATTCTACCACTAGGAAGGTATGACTATAAATATAATAGTATTAATAATTTATGAATGTGCATGAGAGAATGAACCAATATCATATACTCTACTCAAAATAAGGATAAGTCACAAGATAATAAATAAAGATATATAAATGATAAGTACTTGATCAATCATCATGATAAATAAATAGTAACTCAGAGCACTCTAGTTAAGCAATAGGTTAAGTCCAATTAGTATATTAGAAAGATAATTCCTAAGTAGTCTTACTAATATATCAAATGCTTAGTCTAATTAATTATGTCTAGTGATCATAGCTAAATTATGCCACATAAGGAACATCAACTTAGGAAAGTTGGAATCAGAGTCCTCTCCTTTGAGACCAAGTTCAATTAGTTTGGTTCAATTTCTAATTTGGCAATTAGTATTTGGTATTTGCCTATGAATAATGTTTGTCAATATATAATGATGTGATAAGCTGTTATATTATATTTGCATGGGCAAGTTACTAGCTAGATGGTGATGTTGTATTTTATTTACAATAGATTCAACAAGGTAAATATATGTTTCTAAAAAAACTAGGTGACTGCAAATCGTGATTGTTTTAACCATAGCAACACACGGACATATTTTCTAGTGTATATAAAATGACACACAAACAATGGTTGAAAAAAATATGATAAAATCAACCAGATTTTTCTATGGGGAGCAATAAAAAACTGATTGACAAGTAACAAAATAATCAACCAAATTCTCTCTCTCTGCCCAAACGCAACTACTCATACGAAAAGTCACTTGCCCCTCTGTGCATATCCAACCACTCTGATTCCTTTTGGCAAGCTAACTGAACCTTATCAACATGGAGGACAAGAAAAAATAGAATAAAAGGTAGGAAGATAGAGCTGAAGATAATAAAGAAAGTGCTATTTGATGATCAGAAATGGACATTCTAAAAGCAATATTGTAAGACCCAACAACAATGATAAAAGCAGAGGTCACAACATTATAATGACAAAAACTCAAAAATCACAGAAAGAACTCAAGAATCTCGGAAGCAACAACTCGAAAGACAAGATTTTACCATTACAAATGTAATCAAAGGATACAAGGTTATAAATCTTACAAGACCCAACGAACTCAGTACTACAACGAGCAAGGTAGCAACAAGGAGCCCAAAAAGAACATGGCTCTAGAAATGACTACGTGCTCCTAGTTACAACATGGCAGAAGACACTCAACTCGGATACATTGTTTTCTTTAAAGGAAGGACGCAGTGTATCCAAGACGGATATCAGCAGCACAACGGGACAACATGGACAAAGGGAGGCTCGTAGGCATCAATCTACCCAAGCCCGATGTGATCCTGGATCAGATGCTAATCTGCACCGGACAGTCGCAAGGCGGTGTGGAAGGATCAACCCAGGATTGCTTGGTGAGGGAACACATCCCACATCACAAGACTTCTTTCACCTACCGACATGTACTACCTAGTACAATGCCGCTACGAGATTAGTCTACCTCTAATCTCGATCACAAGACCTCTTATATCTACTACAAGATTTACAAGAATTACAACTCACATCTAGGGGCTGCTCTACTTCACAAACTATCATATTCATGACTATGGGGACTTTAGACTATACAACAAGACACTTGATGAATCAAAGCAGCACACCGGGAGGATATTTATAGGCCAAAGAGCGGTGCACATAGATCGAGAGCACCAACAGAACAAGCCTAACAAAGGTCTTAGTGAAAATACAGAAAACAATAAGAGAGGACACGTGCGTGAAGGAATAGTACTCAAGGACAAGCATATTTGAAAGAATATACCAACATTGTACACCTGATGACTACAGAGAATTCAATTCAACCGCCAACCACCAACAACCTCGGACATAAAGCTGGCTACCTAAGAAGACAATAAAAGACCCTCTATCTGAGTTCTTGGCGATCAAAAAGAACCTAGAAAGATGCTCGGGGGTTGCAGGGTACATATCCTCAGAAGAGATTTTTAGTTTTTTCAACAATCAAAATTCAAGACCCTTTGACTTTTTATTCCAAATAGCAAGAGGCTTAGGGGCTACACTCAGTGAGTGCCCTTTTTCTTCGAAAAAGCACACATCACTCGAAAGACTTCATCAAGATAGGACCACTTCAAGGCTTCATGTCAAAAGAACCTAGAACAAGCTTGATTCATCAGGCAAAGCCGGAGAAACAAGGAGGTCTTCGAGTTCAACCATGAAATGCTCGGGGGCTTATCGATGCGAGACCCATAGGGTTCTCCAGCGGTATGACTACGAGTCATGGACCCTGGCCTGGCTCATGGACTAGAGCGAGGAGAGGTGCAACGTTCGCTACACCGAATCCGAGTAGAATAGGCTAGACTAGCCAAATTCCTATGGAAAGTAACTTCTGTATTTAGTTTAGGACACCTTCTTTGGATCTGACTAGGATTATAACAGCACCACAACCTTCTCTATCGATATAAAGAGAGCGTGTGGGCACCTCTGTAACAAGAGACAATACAACACAATCAATCCAATGCAAAGACTAACGCCTACTAGACGTAAAGGCTATTACTCGATTATGATTGAGGGTCTGAACTAGTATAAATCGACTATCACTGTGTTCACTATCGAGTTCCAGCATACGCCAAAGCCCGAACAACTGTCCCAGGTACCCCCGTGCAGGCTATCGGTGGTCAAACACCGACATCCGCCTGTAGATCCCAGCTCTCAGAACCAAATGATAGGGTTAGAGGGTCAGTGGGGGAAGAAAACCAAAAAAAGAACTTACTAGATTAAAGAAACCCGTGTCTAGCCGCATCGTGAAATGCCCCAAAATCAAGAACATGAAGTCGAGGTCATCCACCATCGTCGCGTCTTTGATACGCTGTGCGACCTTGGTGTCATGGAGCATCTCATGCATGAGCATCGTCCCATCGAGCGGCGCATTGGGCATCATCTCATATAGCGAGAGGGCACGCGCCATCAGCGGTGCCACCCTCCTCGCATGATACGCCCTGATGATGCCGGTCCCGTGGAGACCATGTAGCTTCAGGAGCACAATGGTGGTGAGGTGGTCGTGGATCCTCTTCTTCTCCTTCTTGGGGGGCCTCCACCCCCACACTTGTGACACCTCTTCAATTAGGCACCTGGTGAAGTCCGGTAAGGGGGCGGTAGTGTCATTCTTCAGGTAAAACCACAATGTGTGCCATCTCTTGTTGGATCTCGATAGCTGGAGGGACATGTACTCAGCGGTCTAGTTGCTCCAAAGATGGATACCTACACACCGCATTGGCACCAACAGGTTTGGCCTGTTCTTCTCCCTTTTCTTGAGCAGGGAGATGGAGAAGAAGTACCTCCATAGCTCAAACTGGGGTTTGATCCCTAGATACCCCTCGCACAATTCGACGAAGGCCATGATATGCTAGATCCCGTTGGGATTCAGATGCTGTAGCTCAATTTTGTAGTGGTGCAGGAGCCCCCAAAGGAATTGGTGGGGAGGTGTCCTGAGTCCGCGCATGAGAAGGCCATGAACGACATGACATATTCACCAGGTGACGTCGGAGACTCCTCACGGTCGGGCACGAGCCACTCCATCGCTGCGGTCCTCACATGGAGAAGACCACGCTTGATGAGACCCTCCATGCATGTGTGGGTGATGTCAGAGTGGTACCATGACTCCATGGGAAGTGGGGGTGGAGGGACGAGAGCTTTGCCAGTAGCGGATGAGTGAGAGAGAGGGACCCTAGCACTAGCGGCGAGGGAGTGAAGAAGGTGAAATTGCAACTAGGCATATCAAAGGCAGAAGGGAAGACCCCTATTTATAGGGGAAGGTGGAGCGAAAAGCAAATTGTCCACCTCGATCCACGTGCCTACCGCGTCTCTGTTGGCATTACTTAGTGTCATTACCAAGAATGGGGGTTTAGACCCACCCATGGTAACAATGCTAGAAACGCCCGATAGGTCTTAATGTTTACAGATGTTATCCACAAGCGCACGGATCTATCATTATAGCATTTTACCCGAAAGTATTCAGGGTATCATTATTTATATTTTTCCCAAAGGAAGGCACATTGTATAAGTTTCTAGTAGGGACATGGACAAGATAATATGACTGCATAATAGACAAGTACTCAGTACAGGGGTAAGTCATGATAAGCATAAGATAGTGTGACACACACACATGGGCTAACCTCAAGGATAAAAGGGAAAACAAAGAATAAAAGAATGTTCCTAAGTGGAGCAGGCATGTCTAATATAGCCATGCAAAGAATAGTTGATGATCATACATATACATGGTTAAGAGTTAGAGCTATGCATGAGAATGGGTCGGGAGGCCACCGAGTACTGGTCTGCTAGCAACCTCATGTGACAATTTAGACTCCTACACCCTAGATGAATGTGCGGGAGTTCAAGGGATGGATAGGGCTGTCACCATCTGCTGCCTACCCCTTGACCATAGAAAGGGAAATGCAATCACCCGCCCCTATATACCTAGGCACCTCGCCTATGTATATAGTGACCACCCAAGTTCCCCGTGGTCCCCGACCCTATGGATCGACAGGTAAAGAACTTGGGCATACCCGAAGGCACGATGAACCACCACCTGTACTTAGTTCTAAACCCCAACAGACATATAGTACGAATGTTTAAGCATAAAGTTTTATATGATGAAACCCTAGCATAGAAACTATAGTCTAGTTCATATGCTAAGATCATGTCATATGAACATGTTAAGATCATCACACATAAACTATATGCTAGTTCATATGTCAAGATTATAGCATGAAAGCTATACTCTAGTTCTATAGCACAACTATATAAAATATATGAAAGCTTGAACTTGGAAGAAAACATAGTAGTATTATTCATACCCAAGATCCTTTCTTCCAAGGAGACAAGCCTTCCTTGGTGGCTCAAGCCTTGCTCCTCTACTATTTCTACTCCTAATCTAAGCTAAAGAGTGGAGGTAGAGAGTGGAGTAAGGTGTCCTCCTAAGTTGTGGTGTGTGTAGTGAGGCACCCCTCCCCTCTCTTATATAGGGGGCTTGGCCTGGTCGGTTGGGGGGAATATTCCCTAGATCCACCCCGCACCTCCAGCCTCCACATTGATCACTGTCGGCACGAGGAGGATGGGCCTGAGAGGCGCCAGGGGGCGTGGCCACACCCAATCCGCGTGCATGCCTGGGGTGGCCCCCTCAGCCTCTGCTTCGCACTGCCGCTCTCCTTTCGGCCTAGATCAGCGTGGGTAGGTGGGTTGGCCCAGGTTTGGCTCTGGTTGGGCTCCTTCCTACTCTTGTCCCCTTTACACTTTCCAGAAAGCGTCTTCTTTTCTATGTTTCACTTGTTTCTAGCGCCTGTTTCTGCATTCACATAATTCTACCGGTACAAGTGGAAATAGGTTAGAAGCATATGTCTTTGTGTGTATTGATGTGTATTTTCCTCCTTTTTGGGCTTATGTTGACGGTATAAATCTGTCGATAACGACCACCAACAAACTCCCCCAAGCTTACCCTTTGCTCGTCCTCAAGCAAAATCTAAGACATTGATTATTGATCAGGAGTTGCTACTATGCCAATTATATTTCAAATATGCCAGGTTTATAACAAAGTTTTCTACAGCAATTTGAATGAATTGGCTTGTTGCTCACCCATTATTACCTTGTTACCTGTGGAGCTTTTTGGCCTTCTCTCAGTCTTGGGTGGTTGCAAGACAGAACAGATAAACGGACCTGCTTATCATTTGTTCTTTCCATTGACTATCTTTCTAGAGGTTTTAAAAAGTTTTGAAATTCAAAATGTAGTTCCTCAAATGATACACTCGATCGCTCAAAAGTGTATGTATTCCTCGCCAAAGGCTTTTTTTACTTTGCCTTCCTTTCATCCTACCATCTAATAAGACTTTTGTGGAGCTTGGTAGGGATAAAAGTAGCATACTTGCATTATGTCATGTTGCTAAGTCAAAAACCGAACCATAGGAGAGACTAGTCATATACCTTTGATCAAGATTGTGCAAGTGTGTAATATTTTTATATTTTTTTATGAACTCAAATGTCGTACCTCTCTCTTTTTGAAATCTTTGAGAGTATGGGCTATCTTTATTCTCACTGGCAGGTGTCGGAGCAATCATTGTTTTCTCTCTTTTTGGCAGGCATCAAGGTACCCATTGTTTTCTCTCTCTTTTTCTATATTTTGTTGGCTCATGCTCTTTTAGTGGGGGCCCATGCCACCTCCAACCACTATGGGCATGAGGGCATGGGCCTAGGACCATGCTTCTGTTGCTGAGAATGGAGCAGACATGTCTTGACATGACCTATGGCCACAATGGGCCATACCTAGGAGCGCACGTCGCCAACAGTGCTGGGTAGACCGGCACTATGCTGCCTAATCCCCGTATGACTCCCGTCAAGGGAGCCTATTGACCATGCCATGCGCCAGGACGGAATGGGATGCTATGACTGGCTAATGACGGTCGCGTGTAGCACTAGTGACAAACAGGGTCATGACGTGGAGCCATCATCACCTGCAGGACTAGTAGGACCCACCTATAGGAAATGAAGGATGACGTGGCCTACTTTTCTCTCTCCCTCTCTCTCTCTCTCATGTAACCTGCGCCTTCCCCTTGGCCTATAAAAGGGGAAGTAGGGTGCCCCACAAGGGCAAGTCTCAAGCCATTCGAACTCTCTGAAGCGATAGCGAGCGACCGAAGCTCAGGCAATAGAACTAGACTCAACTCCATTCACCAGAGACTTAGGATCCTTTCCCTCTCTTGACCATTTGTAACCCTACTACAAACATAGTGTCGGTAACATGAGCAGCACCTCACTAGACATAGGGACATTCAGCCCGAACCAGTATAAATCTTTGTGTCCTTTGAGCACACCATCCAGGCCAAATGCACAGATACAAATTTACTGGTCGGTAGTTCAAAACACCGACACTCATAAACACCACTCCACCAGATATATCTTCTAGTCACGTCAGCTAGTGCGGCACAAAGAAAACCTTCTCATCTAGAGTTAGCCTGCAACCATTCATGATCTTCTCTACCATGCAAAGATAGTTGTATTATTCATCGATGTCCTTGATCCATCAAACTTCTCCACTTGCAGAGATGTCCACCTGCATACGCGTAACACTTGAAGGTGCTTATAATCCTTGTCATTCCATACATAGCACCTTTGAGTTAACCCTTTTACACAAAGTGAGCACAAAAGTGTAAGAGAGTGTTACACGTATGCAGGCACATTCCACGTGCGTGCATACACAATGATGGAGTCACTAAACACCTTGGTGTTCATGTGAAGGCTAAGATAGTCCCAAGACCACCCTCTACCTAACCTAGTCAAAAGCCTTAGTTAGAGAGCTAGTACCACAGCTAACTAACAAACTATTCATGGGAGATCTAGCCACACTCACAAAAGGTTGGGAGTTGAGTCAACCCTTATCCAATCACGGGTATCGAGGTTCAACCTTATTTCCTACGTGGGTTCACTTGTACATCTCCACATTTGAGCACGTTCTTGACTTCTAGATTTAGAGTAGTTTGTTGTGTCGAAGTGCTCGTGGAAGATCAAGAGCTTCGTTTTATTCTTAGTGTTCATACTTGCAATATGTTATGCTTAAATGTAGATGATAGACAACATTTACTTTGTGTATAAAATATTATTTATGCAACCCAACTTTTATTCTTGCTAATGCCAAATGTAAAGTCCTTTGTGTATATATTAGGGAGTCTAGCAGAGTACAATCCCATCCTTATAGTGTTGTTGTTAAGTTGTTTTGTAGGTACCTAAAGGACCTTGGCTGCCATGTCATCCCATTGAAGCATGTGAAGTGGGTGAATGGCAAGAGTCATTTGATCTTATGGTGGCGACCTCTGTGAGCAAAGGTGTCTAGTAGTTACTAGCTAGATTTAATTCATAGTGCATGGCTTTCAACTTAGGAAGACACAGTAGGATATCCATTTGGGTTATACCATATATATGCTAGGTATTATAATGCATGATTCCGCTGAGTTGTATAATCTTTTGTTTAGATGGAATCTTGATTTGTGGAGGCTACATGTATATGATATGCAACTAGGATCCTATGTCTTGATCTAGTGAAGATGCGGGTGGAATCTCCTAGGGATCACAAAGGTTAATTTGCTTAAACCGGGTAAGTTAAGAGGATGACACTCAGTTTAGGAAGATTAACCTAGTGGGTCCCCCATAGTGGTCCTCTTCTTTGTCATTGCAGCCATGAATACGACAACCAACATAGCCAAAGTTAGCTACATAAACACTCCTTGGCAGCACAACTATAATTCACGAAAGCAAGGATACGATCAACTTGTTATCATATCTGTTGATGATGAAAATGACATAAATAACACACTCAAAACATCGTCAATTGCCTTGGATCAAAGGGAGAATAACATTTCAAGAGCATACTTATGTCAATAACAAGTTCCACTTGTACTTAGAGAATTTGTATGCAGGATGTCACAAACTGGACAAATCTGAGCCTATGGACCCAACATAGGGGGTCGCCCGACCCCACTATGGGCCCACCAGGGTGTGCCAAGTCACCACAATACATGTCATGATCCTCCAAACCAATATCCACCCTTGGATGGATGTTGTGCTTCTTCTCAATGGCTCAAGATGAAGTCACATGGATCCATCACTACTACACTCAGACCTTTCACAGCCACGTCATAACCCACATCGCAGTCCAATTTTGGCCTTGACAGTAAGCTATCGGCAGTGATGGTCATAGCCTTCACCGTCGGCATCTGGGACCGACTGTGGTGTACACTAACACCGCCGTATTGGGTTATAATCCATCCGTGATTAGGTCCTTACTTCCATCGTATTGGAGCACAACCCCGCTGTGGATGTACACTAACACCGCCGCATCAACAAATGATCTGTCTGTGTCAAGGCTATCCAAACCGTCATGTGGGCACATCAACCACCTATGTAGTGATCGCTAGCACCGTCACCTCGTACTTCGACCCGACTGTCAGCGATGCGGGTTCACTGTCGCTTCGATAGTCGAGACGCCTATGTAGAGGTTAACACCACTATTGCTTCAACATATGATTTGCTAGTACAAAGGTCATGGTCACCGTTGCCTTGCACCACAATCCACCTTTGATGATCGTTTAGTCGGTGTCGGGTTACTAAAGGATTCGGCAGTGATATAATTTTGATCCTTGCCGCATCATACGTATAGTGATGGTGGTGATAACAAGACAATAACAGCGCTTACATCCGACGATGATAGAATTTCATCGAGTTTCACAATAGTTAGTTACTAATTCAGCTGGGCCCTTAATAGCTTCATGAACACAAAGCATACATATATACAATCATTACATCCATAAATCATGTTCACAAACAAGAGTACTTTTTACAACAACAATGGACGCTACCATAACATCTTTCTCAACTGATGTCCTAACACATGTGGTACATAGAGCATACTAAAGTACTGATGTATACAGACTTACATAATGAAATGACATAGCTATGCTCCTTCTATGCGGCACTCCCGCTTGCAAGGCAAAATGAATATAATTAGTGCATCCTTCGGATTGGTAGCCAATGCACCATGGAACCCTTCTTATTCATCTATGATCCACAACCTAAACAAAGCAACATAATTAATAATATTGAACATACCAAGGCTTTAGTTAACAAGCCAAAATTGGCATATACATACATAGAATGAAAACAACTCCCTACTTGAACAAAGACTGTCATGATGACGAAATATAGGAAATACACCTTTACTGCTCTGCTAATAACTCCATGAACAAGGGAACATAAGAAAGATAGTAAGGCTTGTTCATATGGAAATGCCCTACAAAAGCAGATGACATGGGCATGGAGGACATGAACCTTTTTGCGATACATGTCATATGCAATCAATGTTCTATTCATCCCAACAAGGGAAATAAAATTTCATTCTGGGTGAACTGTAGTCACTCTGTACTCCTTATCACAAAGCTCAGAACAAACTTTAATATTCATGTGTCCATACAGTTCCTCCGTGTCCATAACATGCTTCAAACTTTAGTTATCAGTACCGTAGTCTTCAAGTATCCACACTAAATGCCAAGACCTATTGCGAAAATTAGCACAACACACATAGGTGACCCTGAGCTTGATGGATGGACATTTCAGCATGACCTGGTTTATGAATTATCCTCCATGTATTTCCCTCCATATCCACTACAACTATCATAGAGTACTCCACCTTGTGCATAAAATCATTAAGAAAAACACTTCTCAATTTTGAACGTAGAATAATACTACCCTCACCCCATTCAGATTCCTTAAAGATCCATGCTACAGTT
The DNA here is from genome assembly GCA_038087645.1 of Saccharum hybrid cultivar R570. Classification (NCBI taxonomy): domain Eukaryota; kingdom Viridiplantae; phylum Streptophyta; class Magnoliopsida; order Poales; family Poaceae; genus Saccharum; species Saccharum hybrid cultivar. The sequence goes on along the minus strand of JAQSUU010000291.1, from coordinate 4,715,154 downwards.
TTAGATGAGTAGATCTCCACACCTATTCACGCACCCTCCTCCTCAACAAATTCAATCACATGGAAGTGTGAGGATGTTGGGTCAAAACCTAAGCGGGCCTGACCAATAGAACAGATGCTATGTGGCACTACATGCCATTTGTTGGTCGCTGGATTCCAGACAACATAGCGTCGTAATCCATTAGGCCTAGCACACCAGCAAAGGATGAGGCTGCTGCAACAATCTGAGACTAGGACTTTTTGAAGGGAGAAAGACAAGAAGGATAAGGAGGGTCGTTCACTAGTGAAGCTGGTGAAGTGGCGATTGCCCTTCCACTAGCTGCCATAGAAGAAACCAACGATAGTCTATGAAAGCTTCTTACGGTGATAGGAGTCAGAGATGATGTGATTCTAGGAGCGATAGACACACTTGCAGCAACATAAGGACCAAGTGGGGAGGTAGCGAAAGATGTCAGCAAACACATCATCTGAAAGGATGTCTACTATGTTCCTCATGTTGGGGGCCTCCTTCATCTGGAAGGATACCACCAGCCAAAGAGATGAGGCTGTCCTACCATGGAATTGTATCAATAAACATTAGTAAGGAGATGAGTTTCAAGTAGAAGGGACAGCGATGCAAGTAAGGCCTTATTACACCTGCCTTTGGATCTGACAGTGGTGAGCATGAGAGGCAACGCCGATGACAGCAACAGGTCATTTGTCAATGGATCTATGTGGGTAATTCGGTGATGTGCACTGGCACAGAGCAAGAGCTGAGCAGTGCTGATGAGCAGGAGCAGCGATGACGAATAGCGGCAATGAGGAAAAAAAAGCTATGTGTGTGTGGAGGAGGGAGGGTGGGGGTGGGGTGGGGGTGCATGGGGTAGGAGGTTAGGGGGATGTTGGAGTAGGGGTTGCTCTCTGCATAACTTTTATGGCATGCAAGAATCAAACTTTCATCAGTTCCACGTGGGAGGGTTCAAACGCGGGACTGGAAATTTTGTAACTAAGCGGCGGTGAATGAAAAGTACCATCATCGGCGACTAGGTCCTATTACCACCCGGTGACCTCCGTATGATATGGTGATGAACACTAAGGCACATAATCTTAATGTTTGGCATTGAAACAAAGCGAAACTGTGCACTTAGAAAACTAAGAAAACCACAATTCCAGTACTCAGATTGAAAGGAAGCCAACTTGAGTTCGATGGTGAATAATAAGGCACATAGATTTTCATTGAAAGAAAGCCAAAATACGCACTTACAAAGCATAAGGAAAGCACAATGCCACTACTCTCGGATTGAAAGGAATCCAACTTGAGTTCTATACATTCATACTGAATAAGTAGGTGGACACTACCAAGCTAACAAGCATGCCAAAAGCTAACATGCAGATACTAATTAGGCCAACACTATGCAAAAGTTAAAAGACCTTCATATATACATCATTGGTTGCTTAATTAATCATATTCCATACAGATCCTAGTCGACCTCCATGGGATCGCTGTGAATCTCCATAAGATCCTGTAGATTGTTATTGACCTCCATGGGATCGTTGTCAATCTCCATGTTATCTCGAGCCTTGCCCACTACAACCCTATCCACATCCATTGGTATACTTTCATTTAGCTCATCGACTTTGTTCACAAAACACTAATTTGGTGAACCGATACTAAGGACAATAAGGCTCACAAGCTGCACTCCACGGATATACAAGGCCACAAACTCTAGAATAAGGCTCACAAGTTAGCAGTTTATTTGTGGGTGTACGTGTGTCTTGATTATGGGTGCATGACGAGAACCTCAACAAGGGTCACAACAATTTGATAAAGCTCAATGCTCAAACAAGTAGCATATGACTAAGGTTTTGCATATATATTTTGTCATATGGCCTTGGTAGGTATTCATGATCGTTGAGGAACTTTGAATTTAGCATTTTTGAAAATGAAATCTCCGGATGTCAAGTCTTTCTTAGAACAAAGTAATAGTAAATTCTATTTGTACCATATCATAACTCGCAACAACTTAAAAAGGGAGCATGCATTTGCTACCCACAAGTTTTTAAGTTTTTAAGATGAGATATTTTTAGCCAACAAACTTAAATCTTGGGGAATACTAAGTTATAACCTAGGCATAGATGAATTATAGACAGAGCAACTACTTATCATTTCAACTTAGGAGAAACTAAACATTCCTAAGACATATATGAGAGTGGAATAAATATTTTTGGTGTTTTTGAATTTTTAGATTTTTTTAGATGCTAATAAATAAATAAATAAATATAGAAAATAAAATGCGAAAATTAAAAGATACAAGGTAGGTCCTCCCCCAAGCTTGCTTGAGGCTAGCGGCGTGCGAGATGCTTGGTGATTCCATCGAGGTACATTATTTTTATATGGTTTTTACTTTGTTTAACTCAGCCATGTCTATACTTAGTAGATTTGGTATGGCGATCAACTAGACATCTTGTTTAATTTGATCAAGGTAGACTAAATAATCTAAGCACCATGCTTAAATTGAAAAGCCTATGAAAGCATGATCACACAAGAACCATACTTAAACCCAAGCATACTTTGCATAGAACATGGTGAGATAACAAATATTTATTTTAATCATAAAGAATTTATGCATTAGTTTTATCATTCAAAGTCTATACTTGGCAGTTTTGGTATAATGATCAAATTCAACATTTAGTTATGGTAGGCTATTTAACCTAAGCTCCATGCTTAATTTAAACAACCTATGAAGATATGATCGATCACTAACCATACTTCAAACCGAAAACATGCTTTGTGCAAAACATTGAAGAGAAACCAAGATTTATTTAATAAAAGAAAAAGGTGAACTAATCTACACTTTCTTTTAGCATATAGTTTTATTATATAGAGAGTATAAGCAAATTATAAAGGATAACTACCGATTTACCTTCGGCAAGGGTTCATTGTTTAAGTCCAATGAGCAGGACTCTTCTCCTTCAATTCTTGCTTGATGAAGGTACATCTGTGCCTAGAGAAGTAGGCGTAGATGCTGATCCTTTTACCTGACATACCTGTTTAACACTTTTTCGTAGTTGTTTCTTGGGCTATTTGTTTTTAGCATTTTTATGCATATCAAACTCGTTAAATGGACATTTTATTGTTTGCCCTTGAATGTGAAAGCAAACATGCTCGGCTCCCTCTTGTAAAACTGCATTTGTAGTGTTAAGGAATGGTCTGTCTAGGAGGAGGGGAACTTCCTCATTGTGACCCATGTCTAGAACATCGAAGCCCGTGGGGATGTATGTGTCTCGAATTCTCACCAAGATATCCTTGGCTAATCCCTCTGGGTGTTGTGAAGTTTGATCTGCCATCTGCAGTCTAAAGTTTGTAGTGGACAAAGGTCCACCCAAAATCTTATCATATATTATCTTGGACATGACATGATGCTTGCTCCAAAGTCGCAGAAGGCATTGTGGAAGACATGTGGGCCAATCGAGCATGTAACTGTCGGGTGGCTAGGATCTTCCTTCTTGGCGATGAATGGTGGATCTACAAAATAATTATGGTTTTCCCGACATAGAGGCCTACTAAACCTCATTGAGACCATGTTAATAGACTCGAGAGAAGTTTTGGGTTTCTCGGAATCTTCTCCGAATCAGAAATAGGTAGCGCGGCAGCAAGTTGAGCTATTTGTTTTTCTATCATTTTATGAAAGCTCAATTGATTTTGAACAGAGAAAGTTAAACCTTCTATTTTAAAGTTAATATTTTCTAGCATTTTGTCATTATAAATTAGCTTTGTAGTAAGATTTTTATAGCTTGGCCTAGGACCAAGTCTTTCATGGAAGGTTGATTCAAATTGTAATTTGAGTTGAAATTCGAATTACCTCCTTACGGGTGGGACTGGTTATTCCACCGGTTATTATTACCTTATTGGAACCCATTTTTTGATGTATGCAGCGTCTTCATGGGTTTCGAGGCAGTTGTTCCCTAAGTGTATGACCTCTCCACAGACTTCGCAAGTCATTTGTGAGTCTATGGCCTGAACAGTGGCCTTCATAGCTTCTTTCTCATGGGTCCTCTTGTTCTGTCTTGATAATAATAAGTCTATTTTTGTGGCAAGCATATCCACCTCCTTCATAGTATGCATGCCTTTTTGTTGTTTACGCTCCTCTCCCCAACTCTGATTAGCCACCATCTTCTCGATGAGGGCTATGGCTGCATTGATGGTGAGGGAGAGGAATGCTCCTCCAGCAGCGACATCCATGTGCCCCTTCGACATGGGTGTGAGACCCTCGTAGAAATTCTGGAGCACGAGCCAATTCTCTATTCCATGGTGCGGGTAGGTCTAGATATAATCCTAGAGCCTCTCCCATGTCTCAGGGATGGACTCTAATGAAGTCTGCTGGAAATTTAAAATTTTCCCTTGTAGGGCATCGGTTTTGCCCATGGGGAAAAACTTCGCAAGGAACGCCACAGAATATTTGTCCCACATACTAACAGCTTCCTTCTCTTTGTAGAACCACTATTTCACCTTCCCTGTGAGGGAGAAGGGAAATAGACGGAGCTTGATGCTAGCTGGTGCAACATCTTTTATGATGATGGTGTCGCACAACTCTAGAAAGTGTTGCAAGTGAGCACTTACGTCCTCACTAGGCAAACCACAGAATTGGTTTGCCTGCACCATCGTAATGAGGCTAGTCCAGAGCTCAAAGTTTCTAGTGCCCGTGTTGACAGCGAGCCCAACAGGCACGTTGGCAACAGCGGGGTGGAGTAGTCACAAAGTGACTTGGCCATGAGTGAAGTAGCGAATGGTACAAGGATGACTGGTTCAACCACCGGTGGAGTGACGGAAGAAGAAACAGTATGGGATCTGTTCTTCCTTAGGAGCACCTCCGGATTATTAGTGTAGTTTTTCGGCAGGTTGTGACCGGTCATACACTATCCTGTTTTCATCCACAACAGGAAGAAAACAAGCAGAATTAGCCTACATAAACTATGGCTACCATTACATGCATGTGATCATTGTTCATGTCATGTTAGATTCTTTTCAACCTATGCTCTCTCTAGCAATGGCGCCAAAAATGCTTGTTGGCATTTCTTAGCACAATCACTAAGTATGAAGGTTTTAAGTCCATCCCCAGCAACAGCGCTAGAAATGCTTGTTGGCATTTCTTAGCGTAATCACCAAGTGTGGAGGTTTTAAGTCCATTCTCGGCAACAGCGCTAGAAATGTCTATTGGTATTTCTTAGCACCATCACTAAGATTGGGTTAACCTTAGTGACGCCGCCAAGAAACACCAACTACGATAGTTCTTAATAATTACAGAGATATTTGCAAGTGCACGGATCTATCATTGTAGCATCTCACTCGAAAAGTATTCAGGGTATCATTATTTATATTTTTCCAAATGAGGGCAAGGTATAAAGAGTCTAGTCTAGATATGAAGAAGATTACATACTTGCATAGTGGATCATAGTTCATGACAGGGTAAAAATAGTATATCAAGGATAGTGGATACACATCTGGGCCAACCTCAAGGATAAAAGGAAAGCAAAGAATAAAAGAATGTTCCTAAGTGGAGCAGGTATGTTCTAATATAGTCTTGCAAAGAACAGTTGATGGTCATATAAAATACATGGTTAGTGTTAGGACTAAGTTTAAGATGCATGGAGAGATCTCTGGGAACTGGTCTGCTAGTAAGGATGAAAATTGAATGGAAATATCCCAAACTGAACCGCATCATTTTCTATATTTTATCCGCTCGAATTCGCATTTTTGTGTCTAACTTTACCATTTTTGCTTTTGTTTTCGTATTTCAAATGTAAAAGTAGAAATCTGTTTAGACATTTTCCGACCGTTTGCGACTGTTTTCTACTTTTCTACTTTTAATTCAGAATATCCCGAATTCAAAATTTGGTTTAAACCAAATTTGGTTGCCAATTATTACTATCCAGGCAACTAGGCAAAGGCAAGTGTGGAGCACTGATGCCCATTGGCCGCATTATATAGGTAACTCACCCCGTCACGTCCTCCTGAGTCACCAAGGTAGGACTAATCACCACGCACGGTGTTGCATGGCTGCATGGCTGCATCTGGCTTCAGGTGGCGCTGTTGTTGCATTGCATGTGACTGGGTTGACCAAAAAAGAGAGAGCTAGATGGGGCCGAGCGTTGTTGCTATCCTTTCTAGTCTAGTACCGATGGCATGTTAAATTTTTCTCTTCTTTCTTTTTCTTTTTTCTCTTGTCAAAGAAACTAAATTGATAAGTTTTCTCTCTAGCACTTGCCAATTGTTATGCATTGTGGATCGATATTTCGTATTGAATTTTCGTATACCGATCGTGTTTGACATAATTTCGCTCGAATTGGTTCGTTTTCAAAATTCTCGATATTCCATAAGTTCGTGTTCGTTTTCATATTCGGCTTTACCGTTTTTGCTTTTGTTTTCATAATCAAAAATAAAATTAGAAAATGGTTGAGGAGTTTTTTTGACCGTTTTCGACCGTTTTCATCCTTATCTGCCAGCGCATGGGAGACTTTAAGACTCCTACACAGTACCCGAATGTGAGGGATTACAAGGGATGAACAGGGCTGTCACCACTTGCCATCTACCCCTCAATCATGGGGCACCGTCATATCTAAAGGTTCCTGTGCACCCGAGCACCACGCCCATATACAAGGAAACTACCCATATCCCCTAGGACTTCGACCCTACGGATCGACAAGCAAGAATATGGGCAAACCCGAAGGAACAAAGAACCATCACCTCAACCCTAGCTCTACTTCTACCCATACAAGTCATATGAATGTTTAAGCATAAAGTTGAACATGTTAAGATCATAACACAAAAACTATATGCTAGTTCATATATCTTGATTATAACAAGACAACTATACTCTAGTTCATATGCAATATTATATAAATGATATGAGAGCATGACTATGGAAGAACTCTTCATAGTATTATGCATACCAAGATGTCACTCTTCTTCGAAGGAGACAAGCTCTCCAAGTAGCTCTTGCTAGCTCTAAATACTACTAAGAAAGTAAAAGTATAAGATGTGGTAGTGAGGTGTAGCTCCAAATGATTGTGTGTTTGTAGAATGAGCTCTAGCCCTTCTTTTATAGTGGAGTGTGGTTGATTTGGCGCTGAAAATAAGGAAACACCTAGGAACCACCGTAGCATGGTGACATGCAACCGTCGTAGAAAGGTGGGGCCAAGAGGAGGCGACGGTGGTGCGCCCGCACCCTGGTGGGCCCACATCGCGACCGCCTTAGCCTGGTCGGTTCCTGGGTGGGCCTAGACCCTCCCCACGTCAGTGTTCGACCTAGATGCTTTGTTAGAATGGGTCTTTGCTTGTCTCTTTGGTGTAGAATCTGCACTGCATTATGCTTTATGGATGGTGCGTTTTGGTTTGTTTTCCACTTGTATTCGAATATGATTCCTGCAAAACATGTTTTCTCCAATATAAGTGGAACTAGGTTAAAAGTACATGCATATGTGTCAAAAGTATGTTTATTTCTCATATTTTGGACTTTAATTGATGATCAAATTTGGTCGTTAGTGATTGCCAATAGTTGCCTTAGATCCGAATGGAGCAAAGAAGTAGGGACGGTGCGCTGAAGATTTATGCGTCGGCGAGGTTAGAGGTGAAGGAGCAGTGAGCATGTGAGAGGCTGCCTTTCGTCCGATGCTAGCAGGGTGAAGCAGAGCAAGGGAGCAGAGTGGGGAATGGATGGGAGGAAGGTGTGGTAGGACCGTAGGAGAGTGTATATACAGTTCAATAAATTGGTTTCCCTTGTACCAAGGCCTAGTGTCTTAGGAAGTAGGATGCCTCCAACACCTTAATTAATACTTGGATCTACTATCATTTACAGTTCAATAAATTGAACACTTGGTTAATCACCTTGTATTTAGTTCCACAATAGTTATACAAAAGTGACATATTTCAGTCCGACGCATCAATTGATACTTTGATCTACTATCATTTACAGTTCAATAAATTGAATACCTGGTTAATCACCTTGCATTTACTTCAACAATGGTTGTACAAAAGTGATAGATTTCAGTCTGATACATAAATTGATACTTGAATCTACTATGGTGAACTAAGCAACTTGTCAATGAACATACCAAGAAATAAGGTAAGTACAAAATAGGTGAAACAAGAACAGGAAGCACAATTATTTCTCAAAGGTACAAAATCTTCCATCATCTTCGTTGGAGCCCTGGCCATTTCTTTAATCTATGGCATAATCTCTTCCTTCTCCTGCAGATGTTCTTCATTTGTTGTAACATTGGCCTCTGCCTTCAGCTCCCAAATCTTGTTACGTAAATCCAAAATCAAAGTCCTTAGAAATTTTTCATATGGGGAACCATGCCACTTAAAGAACCAGCATCCAAGTCGAGCTACGAAAAAACCAAATTGCCATAAGTACAGCGGGATTTCAGCATTTGCATTGCGAAAATAGAATGAACAAGAAAGAAATCAAGTTACATTATTTGCCCTGCAGCATCTGTGGTACCGATGTCGTAGGTTTCTATCACTCCACAAAATCCATCGAGGCGTCTTCATGCTGCAGCGACACAAAAGTGGTGGCTCGTATGCGTAGGGGTGATTCTCGACATGGCACGAGATGGGCAGCCCCTCCCGTTGTAGCTCCTCCACTGGAAGCCAGTGTTCTTCTTGTGATGGTGCCCTAGGATAGTGCCGACCACTAGGAGGAGTTAGAGCTAGATACAGCCATGGAGTAGTCAGGGTTCAAAGCGTTGCACACTTTGAGTGAAGAGATTGGCCCAGGTCTTTTGTCTACACTTTTGCCTCCCGCTAAGGCACCAAAACGTCCTTCGAAACCCTCGCACTCCTGCCAAGATGAAATGTTGTGTTACCGGTGGTTTAGTGTACTATCCACCTATAGAAGAAGGCCTATTTTGGATCCTCTATGCTTACATAGAGGTCTACACGTGGACTACAATCAAGACCAACTGATTGAATTAGCAGTTCAACCGAAGTAATAGTTCAACGATTATGTAGTACTCATACATACTAATCCAGAGGTTTCATTAGTACATATAAACTTCATTAACATAAAAGTTTCACAAATTCTAAGACTTAATGTCAGATGGGTAGGTAGTTGCTAAGGTACTCAATTGGTTGATGCGGTCCTAAAAGCCAAAGGTAGTGAACCGTAGTGAAGATGACAGCATCTTTGTCCACGGACACATTGTATCTATAAAGTATGTCTACTTCCTGTTTAATCCTACAAAACACAAAAATCTCTCCACAAACATGGTCTTGAATGATTCTTGTCAAATTTTGTGGTCCGAGAAGGTGACGAACAGTGGCTTCAACAATCAACAGTCAGTCTGGGTGAATGCTCCGTCCCTAAGTAGCAAACAACATCATCTGGGGTCCTGGCACCACCACTAGCCGCCAAAATGCAAGGTGCTCGCATTGAAATGGCTTATTCCAAAGTAAGACATCTGTTGCAATGAAGAAATTCCTAATATAAGCAAAACTGATACTGAACCCAAAACCAATTGGAACCAAATGCAAATAGGGGGTGACCAAATGCATCTAACTTTCACGGGGCGTTGTCCACGATGACAATGCAAGGTGCTCAAGGAAGAGCAAGTACAGGCGACGAGTCAAAATAAAGATGAAGCAATGGGTGGGGAGAATGAAGATGAAACAACAACGGGTGGGGAGAACTAATGGATTTGTATTAGGGTTTTTTAGTTAGTCGAACCGCCACTAAGGCACTGACAGGACCCGAGGGGAGTTCGGAATGGGTCGGGCGCTTCTAGGTTTGTTGCCAAACGGATAGTCCAGATTGATCGGCTGCGAGAACGGATGGCACGAGATAAGTTAAACAGTGTCTGTATTAAGCCAAACATTGCCACGCTAATCTAACACTATAATACAGTGATTGTCAGCGGTTAAACTGCTTTTAGATTCTCCTAGAAATAACCGCAACTGTACATGACAATTTTTTTCCTTTTCATTCACAAATATACAGAAGAATTAAAAAACATTCATCGAAAGATCAAATCCATGCACTAGCATTTGGAAGTAGTATTGGAAAGAACTTGCTTAGCATTTTATATAAAAAAGGTGGCATTGAAGAGATCAAATCTGTGCAAATAGAATTTTTCTTTGATTGATTACATATAACTAACATATATAGATACAATTTGGACGAGTATATGATTGTACTCGTTCGAAAGCATAATAACTAACCTAAACTATTAAAACTACTTATACTAACTATAAACTACTTAATCTAAATATATTGCCTCGCTCGCTTGGGAGGAGGCGAGGCGAAGTCGGAGTCAGAGTCGTCGAGTTGTCGTCAGAATCATCATCGTCGTCTTCGACGTTGGCGTCGTCCTTGTCCTCCTCCTCTAGGTCCTCCTTCTTAGAGCTCCACGGAGGACTATAATCAAACATCCCATCGTCGGAGGAGACATTCTCCTTAGAGGAGTGGTGGGAAAGCAATTCGTCCTCGCTGAACAACGGGCTGCTTAGAAACTTGATGGGGTTGTCCAACATTTTGTTTGTAGATTCGAAGAGAAGGGAATGATGGATGAAAAAAGAGGGTTCGTTTCAATGGGCACCGAGCCTGAAGTATATGTAGAGCAGTGGGTAGGCGGTTCTTAGGCTTCAGGCGGTGGAAGTAATAGTGATTTGATGGCCTTGGAAGTTGAGGCAATTCAACACTCACGCTGAATTTACCGCCAGTTGACCAAACGCTACTTTAGGGCCGGCGGGTAAAATGTGTATCCCAGTCGGCCTGGCTTTTCATGCGACGGAGGAAATGCAACCCCAATACCACTACCGCACCTATCGTTAACCTGTCGCTGGTAGAAGTCAGAACTACCGGTTTTAGTCCTAGCAGGCCTCGCCATCGTTCCAACTGACGGTTCAAGTATCACATCGTCGCTTCTATTGCTATGGCAGTGAAAGTGGTGACAGTGATAAATCTATCTATAGTAGTGCATGGGCCCACATATGAAGCAAACCGACGTAACAAACCAAGTTTCAAGCTTCATACAATTCAATGACAATTGGGACATGCTTCTAGAAGGTGGAGGATGACCCCACATGCCATAGGGGGGGTCAGCCAACCTCCACATGGGGTTGCCCGACCTACCAAGTGCGCCTAAAGCCCTGCATCGCCTTCCAACATGCAAGACACATGCCAAATTACCTTAGCCCTTGATCTTATGGCGGCTCTATGGTAGTTTGATCCAATGGTGGGCAATGGAGGTCACACGGTCGCTAACGTGGCACTGGAGTGACCCCTACTCCACCTCTACCTATAAATAGAGGCATATTGCTCCATCTTCAACTAATGCCTTCAAGCTCCAAGTGAAGAGTAGTGTAGTTCCACTCTCTTAGTAGTGTAGTCTAATGTGAGAGTTAGAGTTGAGTCAAGCTTGCTCAGGGTTTTTGAGTTGTCTTCTAGAGAGTCTGGTATAGCTCTCTTGTACCTTTCCCTTTTTAGTAAGACTTTTACTTTATTCAATATAGTTATATTCTTACTCTACTTTACTTAGTACTTACTTTGTACAATATCATACTGGTTATAGTATTGTTATGATCTATCCTTAGCTTATACTTGTTACATCTTAGATTGTGATCCATGCCCACACCTGTGTTACGATCATCGCCTATCATATGGTGCTCTAGTTGTTGATCTGTGCGTGCGCAATTAGCGTACTGAGAGAAGGTGTAAGCGTGGTGCTTATACATTATCATGCCTTTGGTTACCACTTGTCGCACGGATTGTTTATGGTAGCTAGCAAGTGGCGACAGCCTTGTCTAGCCTTTGTAATCCACCACGTGTTTATAGGCAAGTTCTTAAGGTTAAGGCGCCAGTAAAAATGTAGCTACTTCATGTAGGAGTTACATCTCCTATTGTCTCACGACCGTCTAGTATACTTGTTGTGTGGACTCAATCTGTGTGTTGCATTTATATGATTAAGGTAGAATCATAGTAGAGTTTGGTTTATAGGAATCCTTTACTCACTTGTTGACCTCCCACCTAGCTATACTTACTAGTTATCTTTTATTATCTTATTCTTGGCTTGTTGCATCAACTCTTCCTACTTTATTTCGTTTACCCCCTTACACTAGTTGGTACTAAGTTGTGGTATATATAAGGATCTCTCTTTTATTATCATTCCTAGCTACCGCTTTCCCTTAGGATAAAATAAATAATGATACCTTGGAAAGCTCCCGAGTGAAGTGCTACAATAGTATATTCTGTGCGCTTGCAGAATTATCCAATAGACATAAGAAATAACAACAATACCCACATAAGAAATACAAGAAAAATAACTAGCAAAAACATAGATGCAATGCAACCCATGCAACCTTCCTATATTGAAAAGGTGTGCCAATTTTAAGTTATTTAATCTACATCAAGTTTTAATATTTTCTTACTAATCTAGCCTGGCTCTAAGTACCAAATGTAGCACCCCAAGTAGAAACAACACTGGAGGTTACCAATCACACCTAAATTCTACTAAATTTAGTAAACTAGGCATCTAGATAGGAAAAAAACATATAAAATAGACGATATAGCCACATAAGTGAAGACATAACATCACAACTCAACCTAATAATCTATATCTATATACACAAATAAAGCTAATCCCCACTAGATGTTCTATCTCTTCACGCATGTTGTCCACATCATTTCCCACAAAGTGCCCCACAAACTTGCAATCCTTTCATACAAGTTATCGATGTCATCCCTTATTAGTTACAAAAATTGTCCATACAACTCTAAAAGCCCTAGTTTGGTTTTGGTAATTGAGTGCCAACTATGTGGACTAATGCTTTTGTTGACTATGATTAGCTAGGGCCGACTTGATGATGATGAACAAGGCATATGAGGTGATGGAGAGGGAGATCATGATCACATCTATGCAAGTATTCATCAAATGGAGAGAAGATGAAGCAAAAAAGCAATCCACAAGGCAAAGGTATATGATAGGGCTTTGCTTTTGTCAACCAAGGTGCAATAGAGTGCATGGTTTGGTTTAGGATAGTCATATTATAAAGAGAGGAAATCTTTAATTGCAACGGTTATCTAGCACCACTAAGTGTCAATCTCATGTGCATTTGCATTAGGCTTAGTGACGTGGTGAGGTGCAAGAGAAAGTGGAGTTGAGCTCTTTAATTTGAAAAAAGGCTTTGAAAACGAAGTTCGGTGAGTTGTTTATGTGACCACCGGATTTGTCCAATGCTACCCTAGGGTTGAGTACCAGACAAATAAGTCTGTGTTGTTACCTACGGAAAGAGGAACTTAACCAGGGCTGAATTGACCTGGTAGTTGGACCACCTAGTTCAATAGAGCGCAAGAGATCGGATGATTCAAAAATCCTAGTAGCACTTTGTCCGGTGCCATGTGCCGCGTGGCCACTAGACCAACCAGGAGAAATGTTCCACCCTAGGGTCACGTGGGATCATAAGGCACATCTAGTGTAGAGTGAAAGTCTAATGGCTCTATTTGCCTCCCACATATATAAATACTTGTTTGGCTAGCTTTTGGGGGTCTCTTGGCCATTTGTTGAAGTGCATACGCCCCTCTAAAGCTAAGAACACTCTCCCACTCCCTTTCTTGACTTAGTGATCACATTTGTGAGAGATTAGGAGCCTCTAGTGCATTGCATTTGAGAGACTACATTTGGTGGCACTAATTGATCTTTGTGGCTTGGGATTTCTTATTACTCTTGGTGATTGTCGTTACCCACCGGCTTGGTGCTTGAGGAGATCATTGAGGGGCTCTTGGTGATTGCTGCTACCTTCAATCATTGGCTATTGTGAGGGGCTTTGTGTTCACCATGCGGGAGATTGGCAAAGATTGACTCTAGTGAAATCAATTGAGATTTGGAGGGGTCCTTAATGATCTACCGACTTCTAGTGTTGCCCTTGTCATAAGGGTCGAGCTATTGTGCTTGCTAGGCCAAGTAAAGCGGTGATCTAAGGATCCACCTCAATGGGGATGTAGGTTCCTAGCGAGCAACCGAATCTTGGGTGGAAATCTTTATGTCACTTGCCCACATTGGTTTGCATTATCAACACTTGCAATCTCATTTCATATATTGTGCTTGTGTTGTTGTTTATGTTGCTCTAGCTCTCTAGCTTGTTTAGTTGCTAGCTCACCTCTTGTTAGTTGTGTACTTTAGTAGTTGTTATAGCTAGCTCTTTGGTTGTTTAGTAGTGTCACTAGTTTTTGTGTGCTTGAGTGCTTGCTAATTTAGCTAGTATCTAGAATTATGTAGGGAGCTTGCTTGCATTGACTAGGCTAGGCAAGTAGTGACTATTAGGATTGTCTCTCTTACTAATATACATTGCCTAGTGTCTTTGTGTTTGTAGAAATTTAATTAGGCTATTCACCCCCTCTAGACATACATAGATCCTTCACTCAAAAAAGAAGACATACATAGATCCTTTCAATCTCTATTAATTATGTGCATGCTACTCCCAGTTCCCATATATGTCGTGGTCATTCGGTACCAGTAAGGAAAATGGACCCTTAGCCCATTTAATTCGGATTTTGGTGTTTGATGATCAACATGACCAAGTTAGACTAGTTGTTTACACCAGATTTTGGAACGGTACACGAGAACCCGGGATTCAGAGAAGGCGCCTGAGGGTCGCACACGCAGAATTGGCCCATGTGTGGTTAGGTTCAAAATTGACTATATGGCTCATGATGTTAGCATCGGCTCAGGCGTGGAGTGGCTGATTCTATTGATTTTGGAAGCTGAGGTGTGGTTGGCATCGCTGAAGCATGAATGTGCCGAACTCTACCAGAGAGGGAAGCGTGGAGTCTAATTTATCTAAATTAGGATGTTTTCTTTTATTCCAAGTATTGTAATAGTCTTATTCGACTAGGACTCATATTCGGCCTTAGGTAAATATAAACCCCGGCTATTGTAATGGATATCAATCACACATCAATACAACTTTTGTCTTTTATGCCAAAACCTTAGGACTAGGAGTACTGTAGATCTCGATGAGTTCTTCAGTGAGTAGGGCTGCATCGGTTTTGATCTCTGGCTTGCTTGTAAGTACCATCACGACTAGTGTTAAATCTGGTTAGGCTGTATCATTTGATCTCTAGCTTGATTTGATACTAGTTAGTTATCGATTTGTATCTAATTAAGTAAGGCTGTATCTTCTGGTCTCTTGCTTGGTTTGATATCAAATCACCAGTTATCAAGTCTGTTAAGATTAGTAAGGCTACATCATTTTATCTCTTACCGTTTTTAGTAGATTCACCTATTATCGATCTTGCTATATTTGGTATTTTACTAAATTTAGCAATCACCAATTTGCTTGGTTACATTAAGATCCATCGGCTCTTATCATTATAATATGTCGTCTTACTGCTCTCCCCGATAATTTATATATATTTTGATGTCAGATTCTGCTTTATCGGCTGGTGTATCTTAATCTTAGTCAACCATAGTACGTATTCAAAGTCTTGTTTTATCATAAATAGATCATCGGCTAATAATCTTTAGTCTATCGGCAGTTACCAACACTGCATCATTTCGACCTATTTAATAATGGAATTAGATTCGATTTTGTCAGTTTATGGATCTATTTACTAGGAAAATAAGATTTGTTTATTCACTATGCTTCCACCGGCTATATATCCGATGGCATGCACCTTCATTGTTTATAGTATGTTTTTAATATTTTGTTTGGTTATAAATAGATTTACTGGCTTATTAGTTTTAATTTATTATCTTTGCCAACAATGCATCAGTTTGAACTGGTTGGTGGTGATAGTATATTGGATCTGGTTAGTTTATAGATCTGTTTATGCCAAATAGAAGATTGCTTGGTTTCGCAGAAAAAAAAAATAGAAGATTGCTTGCATGCTATACATTAAATATGCTGCATCGGCTCAACAGTCGATAGTCTGTGTCTTCATGTTTTATCTCTTTCTACGTCCATCGGCTCTTTGATTTACACTGTTTATACATAAATATAGTCGATGACATTTTGTTTTCACTGATATCATTATCTTGCCGGATATCGACTCAATAGTTGATAACCTTACTCATCGGCTCTTTAGCCATGCATTACTGGAACTGTCTGGAGCAACACCGACATATTCCACCTTAAATTACTGACTATTTCTCCCCTTGTCAATTGTAGGGTCAAATTGACTGGCACGTCTACAAATCCAAAACCGACTTGTCCTGCATTGGAGTACAGCAAATCTCCTAGGCTTGTCGTGTGTCCTGTGCGGTGCTTAGGTTTCTGCGTCAACATTAATGTGTTTGCAAGTGTTTAGTTTGTAGTCCAATATGTTGCATGGCAGACTTGGACCAAGATTAAAGCATGAAAAATTTGATCAACACTAAGAGGAAGACGCTAGAGGATGTGTGATCAACCTAGAAGAGAAGCTAGAAGTTCAAGACACAAAGATGAAGAAGCCTGAAGACGAAGACACATGAAGATATGAAGAAAATGGGGCTGCAACAGTGCACCATGCATCTTAGTGGTTACACCATGCATCTCGGTGTGCACTGTACATCTTAGGGGTTTCATCGTGCATCTCGGTGTGCACCTGACATGAGCTCTGGTCATCACTTGTGTTGCACCGGTTACGGGTTCAAGAGAAGGTGCAAAACATGTTGAAAATCGGCATAAGGCATCAGTTGTCACATGTGTTGCACCAGTCATGTGCACTGGTTACGGGTTCTAGAGAAGGTGCAAAACATGTTGGAAATCAGCATAAGGCACCAGTCGTAATCGGCATGAGCACCGGTGTGTGCACCGGTCATGAGTTCCAGAGACGGTGCAAAATATGTTGGAGATTGGCACAAGGCACTGGTCGTAATCGATGTGAGTGCCGGTGTGTGCAATGGTCACAACTGTGTTCCAACGGTCGGTTCTGATAGCGCAACGGCTAGTCGACGTGGCACACACTAGTCATGTCAGGTGCATGGTACTATAGCATCGGTGCTCACGTAGAAGGCTAAGTTTAGCCTCCAACGGCTAGTTTCGACTTGGGAGTTATAAATACTTGCCCTAACCGGCCATTTGACATACGAGAGAGCTGAGGGAAGGTAGTAGGGTGCTTGTGCACCACTTTAATTTGGAGCTCTCCATTTGCATAGGGCATAAAAGTTACTTGATGATTAGCATAGGTGCTTTGTGAAGTGCTTAGGTTAGTTAGACCACACTCATATACACTCGCTCTAGGTTTAGGCTTAGTTGCTAGCGAGGTTTGCATATTTCTTGATCAAAGGTGCTTGCACGCACCTAATTTGTATTTGGCGGGGCTTGTAGTCTTGTGAGACCACACCAACCGCGTTTGTGGTGTGGCTGTCACCGTGTACCGAAGGGAAGAAGGCCCGTGGCATTTTGACCGGAAGCTTGATAGTGAAGGCAGCGTGGAGCAGTTCGGGAGAGGCTTGCCGGAAGGCACATCGAAGACCCACTTGCGTGTGGGGAAGGCTCGAGGCTATCCATGGAGTTACCCGATTGGGAGCTTAGCCCTTGCGAGGGCTTCCTTTCGATGGGCTTCAACGAGAACTAGTGGGAAGCTTGAGCGCTTTTCGATACCTCGGTAAAAGTACCGGAGTCATCGACGAGAGTTTGCATCTCTACCTCATCTAGGTTGCATAAATATTCTGTGGTGGAGATAGCAACACACTAGCAAAAACGTAGGTGTATATTTAGATAGTTACTTAATTGCATATGTTTTGCTAAGGTTAGAAAAAGAGGCCATAATTTAGAAATAGAGTTTTAAGTTGCCTAATTCATCCCTCTCTTCGATGTCACGGTCCCTTCAGTACCTAAAAACTAAATAAACACAACGGTGAGTAAAAATACTCAGCAAGACTAAAAAATCAAATTTCACACTATCATCCATGAACAAAGAACTAGAACATCGAGAAATAGTAGTTTTTGTCTAAAATGGACGAATTTGAATATTAGCATTTATCAGTAAAGCTGAGCAAGTAGAGTCATCACTTACTCACAAGAACCTGAGCATAAGAATCAAATTGCATATTCGAACTCACCAGAATAGGACTTAAGTGTAAATAAACTAGAACTTGAACATGAACCATGAAAAATATAGCACATGAAACATCTTAACAAATCAAAACTCAAACAATAGGTGCAAAGCCCAAACACAAGTTCGTTATGCACTTGCCTTAACTTTGGCGAGAATTCGGCATCACACACTCGGCACTAGCACCTCCCAATCTTGAGAAACAAAATTGTCTTAAGAACTAGCCTTCAACCTATGTTATGAATAATCAAGTAAACTTCTTAACTAAACTCTAAACCGTTAGTTCTCATATTTTCAAAAAAAAAACTCGATCGGAATTTTAAATTCTTCATTGTTTTATTCATAACTCTAAATTCGTTTAGCTGATTTGAAGCAAATAAATATACCTTGGATATCTATAGAAAATTTATTTTCTTCAACTTTATTTAGACGTTAAGGACTGATTCTGGGCCCAACTAAGTCGAAACTAACTGAAAATGTTTTTGCAAGAAAAAGCGCTAACCAGACCAGCTGTGAACGTGGCCATATGTTCCATAGCAGAGCAGTTAGACTGTCCGCACTGGGTACTGTAAACCAATCCTCCAGTATCACATAGAGGATGAATGAGCTGCACCGCATATGCTATGTCTATACGCTACCGGCGCCCATCCTCTAAATATAGAGGGATAGCGGACGTCCGCCAGGACGTGAGCGGCCCCACCATACGAGCAGAGAGCACGCGCGAGAGAGAGCAGAGAGCACGTGCTGGAGAGAGAGTAGAGAGGTGACAAGCTGTGGATCCCCTAGTTCAAGTACTTAAAAAAATGTTATAACTCACAAACCAAAAAAACTAAATTAAATTTTGATTACACCATTGAATCGTTTTAATAAATTCTTCAAAACAAGATCTCACATGAATATATTTAGATAAAGTGATAAGTGGACCCCACAGTGGATAGAGAATGATATAGAGGATGGATGGATGCGGAAGAATTAAGTATAAAATAGAGAATCTTGATGACCAAGCCTTTTAGAAAATGAATTTAGAGTACGATGAGTGCGAATAGCCTCAGAAGATCGAGAGAGCCTCCGCACACGATTCACTAGTCTAACACCAGACCGATCCTACCTGTTTTGTTTAGGAGTAGTATAACAGTGGATAATGATTCATACGCTGACGCTGGGTTGTCGTAGACGTGGGTGTTTGATGGATTTTTGCAGCGATGGCGATCCCAAGGGCGTGTTTAGATGCCAAAGAAAATTTAGGAATTAGGCTATTGTAGCACTTTTATTTGTATTTGGCAATTAGTGTTCGACTAATTTGACTCAAAAGATTCGTCTCGTCATTTATAACTAAAATGTGCAATTAATTATTTTTTATCTATATTTAGTGCTTCATACATGTGTTTAAATATTCGATGCGATAAAAAGAATGTAAAAATTTGAAATTTGAAAGTCATCTAAACAAGGCTCAAATCCCAATGTTGCTGCGCTGCGCACAGTATGTAAGTGGGGCCCGGCCGTACATAAATGAAATGGGGTGAGCTTGGCCCAGTTTAGATCCAGAAAATTTTGCAAAAGAACAGTATATTCCCCGTCACATCGAATCTTTGGACGCATGCATGAAGCATTAAATATAGATAAAAAATAAAACTAATTACACAGTTTAGACGAAATGGACGAGACGAATCTTTTAAGCCTAATTAGACTATAATTAGACACTAATTGTCAAATAACAACAAAAATACTACGGTTGTATTTTGCCAAAAATTTTAGCAACTAAACGAGGCCTTGACCTCCCTTCCAGAGCTAGGGGATTAAACAAAGCCGCCATGGTCACCACTTGCGGTGCGCCCATCCATGGATCCATATTCTATCCATCCACCGCTCCCTCCTTAATTCCGGAGCGCCTCTCACCAAGTCACCATCCACCACCTGTTCGACCCCGCCCCCGCCCGCCTCTCCCTCTCTCCATTCCATCACGCCATCACCACGGCTCCGCTTCTCTGTTCTCCCTCCCTCGCTCCCCTCGCGCTCGCTCGCTGCGCCCAGTAGCGCCAAATCATTTTATCGGAGGCCATCCATCGTCCCGCTGCTTCCGGGCCCAGAGGTGACCACAATCTGCTCTGCTCTGCCCCCTGCTTGCTTCTTCCTCCCCCTTCTGCCTGACGCCTCTCACTGCCCCCTGATGTTCTTGCCTTCTTGGTTCATGTTTGATTGCTTGTTTTCTTCTCTACCATGTTTATTTCTTTTATTCAGTACTAGCATCAGCGCCCTTCGTTGTTCTCCCCACTTTGGCGATATATATAGAGGGTCCGTGTCTTGCTTTAAGACGATCTCGACTTTCAGGGTGTACTTTCTTGGTGGAATTGAGTGCCCTTTCTCCACTATGGGGAGCAGACAGGGACAAGCCCCCAATCTCTTTCTGTGCCCAGAGAGAGTGACAAGATTTCCGTGACTGGGATTGCAAATAGGGAACTACTCATTACCTTTGTCCTGATTTTTCTTTCTTTCTTTTTTTAGAAAAAGGAAATGCTCCATTCTCTCCCTCTCTCAATTATTGTTTGTTGATTACCATTTTGCCATTATTCATTCCTTGTATCTGTTTCTGGAAGGTAGTCTGTCAGGGACTCAACTGAACTGTCAAATGTTAGTAAAGGAAGAGCTTGAGAAACCAATACGAAGCTTTATCAGGAATTGCTCCCACTCAAGCTAGCACAATGAGCTCCTGTTCCAACCTCTCATGAGGGTAAATTTTATTTATGATGATGACCCTTTTCTGTTTTATTTTAAATACATTAGAGCAGAAGTCAAAAGTATCTCATTCTGGATGTAATGTCCATGTGTCTACATCTTTTCTGTGTCCAAGTTACAGTGCTTATGAATTGACTGCTTCGTGCTGAAAGTCTTCAAGAAAATGTGAATTACTACATTTTCCTTTAACACAACAAACGGCTAATCCCAATACTCCAATAGTCACTTTGTGCTACATTTTTCCATCTATACTGCTGTTCTCAGAAGCATGATTAGTTTTGGAAATCAGCCTGCATCTATCATGCCACTTAAGGAAAATAAAACATCTAGCCAAAGCCAGCACTACTTTCTAATTCTAATTATACTACAATAACTATCACGTGCAGGCTGTTATGGATTCCCTTAGGATTTTGCATGCTTGCTTCTGAACTTACATGCAAATTAGTGAGGAAACTTGTTGAAATAAATGCCACGAGATGCAACCTGCAAAGCTGTATTGTTCAATCTGGTAGTCTAAGAATCCAAGACTTCCTCCATTCCCAACTGATTTTCTAACTGTGCACATTCTTAAATGCTTCAGATGGAGGGAATGAGTGGATGGTTGTGGAAGGCTGCGCTCATGGAAGTCCCCAGCAAACATCACAGCCCACCAAAATGCTTAGTTATACTATGGATGCTTGCCATAGCCAACCTCTGGATAATTTGCAGCAGCAGTACCCAGAAGCAAGTTCTCATGCCAGGGTTCAGCGCCTCAGAAATGGATTACATTGATAATGATGGGAAATTTCTTGTCTCCAATGGCTCTGTCTTTGGCTTTGGCTTTGTCACCATCAGCGTGTCAGACAGCACATCCTACATTCTTGCAGTAGTCCACTTAGTCACCACTTCTATTGTCTGGTCTGCTAATGCTAACTCTCCAGTCTCTCATTCAGACAACTTTGTGTTTGACAAGGATGGCAATGCCTACCTGCAGTCTGGAGGTTCGACAGTCTGGACTGCCAATATCTCTGGCAAGGGGGCCACATCTATGCAGCTGCTAGACTCAGGCAATCTTGTAGTGTTTGGCAAGGACGGCTCTTCTCCTCTGTGGCAGAGTTTCAGCCATCCAACAGACACACTTCTGTCTGGACAGAGCTTTGTTGAGGGGATGAGTTTGGTGAGCCATTCCAATGCACAGAACATGACCTATACACTTCAGATCAAATCTGGGGACATGTTGTTGTATGCAGGCTTACAGATGCCCCAACCGTACTGGTCCGCTCTGCAGGATAACAGGATGATCATCGACAAGAATGGCAACAACAACATATACTCTGCAAACCTGAGTTCAGGTTCCTGGTCGTTTTACGATCAATCAGGGCTACTTCACTCACAGCTTGTCATTGCACAGCAGCAGGATGATGCTAACACCACACTGGCTGCTGTCCTCGGTGATGATGGTTTGATTAACTTCTATATGCTCCAGAGTGTGAATGGCAAGAGTGCTCTTCCTATCACAGTTCCGCAGGACTCATGTGACATGCCTGCCCACTGCAAGCCGTACTCCATTTGCAACAGCGGGACAGGGTGCCAGTGTCCTTCAGCCCTCAGCTCCTATGCAAACTGCGACCCTGGCATCATATCACCATGCAACTCAAAGGACAAGTTTCAGCTGGTTCAACTGGACAGTGGTGTTGGGTATGTCGGTGCTAGATTCACATCGCCTGTGCCCAAGACAAACCTCACAGGATGCAAGAATGCTTGCATGGGTAACTGCTCATGCATTGCTGTATTCTTCGACCAAAGTTCAGGAAATTGCTTCCTTTTCGACCAGATAGGAAGCTTGCAACAGAAAGATGGAGGTAAAAGTAGTTTTGCATCTTTCATTAAGGTATCAAGCAGTAATCGTGGCACAGGGAAAGGTGGTAGTGACAATGGTAGGCTCACCATCGTAATTGTTGTCATTATAGTTGGAACTTTGGCTGTCATAGGGGTCCTTGTGTATGTTGGTTTCTGCATTTACCGAAGGAGGAGTCACCATACACCCTCGCATGATGATGCTGGTTCATCAGAAGATGATGGTTTCCTGCAAACTATATCAGGAGCACCGACACGGTATACTTACAGGGAGCTCCAGGATGCGACAAACAACTTCTCAGACAAGCTTGGCCAGGGAGGGTTTGGATCTGTATATCTTGGTACACTGCCTGATGGCAGCCGCATCGCTGTAAAGAAGCTAGAGGGCATAGGACAAGGGAAGAAAGAATTCCGTTCTGAGGTGACCATCATTGGCAGCATACATCACATCCATCTTGTTAAACTCCGAGGTTTTTGTGCTGAGGGAGCACACAGGCTTCTTGCATATGAGTACATGGCAAAAGGGTCTCTAGATAGATGGATTTTCCAAAGAAACGAGGACTCCTCCCTGCTGGACTGGGACACGAGGTTTAACATTGCCCTTGGAACAGCCAAGGGGTTGGCATACCTCCACCAGGACTGTGAGTCGAAGATCGTTCACTGTGACATCAAACCTGAGAATGTCCTCCTTGATGACAACTTCCTCGCAAAGGTGTCAGACTTTGGCCTCGCCAAGTTAATGACCAGGGAGCAGAGCCATGTGTTCACGACGCTCAGAGGCACGCGGGGCTACCTTGCACCTGAATGGATCACCAACTATGCCATCTCAGAGAAGAGCGACGTGTACAGCTACGGGATGGTTCTCCTTGAGATAATCAGTGGGAGGAAGAGCTATGATCCTGTGGAAGGCTCGGAGAAAGCTCACTTCCCCTCCTATGCTTTTAAGAAGCTGGAAGAAGGCGATCTCCGTGATATATCCGACTCCAAGCTAAAATACAAGGACCAGGATAACCGAGTTGAGATGGCAATTAAGGTCGCCCTGTGGTGCATTCAGGAGGACTTCTATCAGAGGCCATCCATGTCGAAGGTTGTCCAGATGCTGGAAGGCGTTTGCGACGTGCCCCAGCCACCAATATCTTCGCATATTGGATACCGGCTGTACGCGAATGCCTTCAAATCTAGCACCGAAGAGGGCACGTCATCTGGGATGTCAGACTACAACAGTGATGCTTTGCTTTCTGCAGTGCGGCTCTCTGGGCCCAGGTGATATGATTATGTACATTGCTCTGCTTTAGTTAGCATGGTGATGAATTTGATGATGTCCAATTTTTGGGGAAGGCCATTCGTTTGGTGTTCGTTTGTTCGTAGTCATGTACATATATGTTGAAAGTTTGAGGTGTTGAGTTCAAATTTTCTGAAATGCCCATATGGGGCACAATTTCACCCCTTAGATAGAAAACTCAGTTCGCAATTTTGCAATTGTACACCAAAAAAATAAAACAAATTAATGTCGAAGCTATGATCAGGTGTATATACCAGGATTTGGAAATTAATACTGGCCGACTTAGTGAAGGATGGCCTGGGAGATTTGCCCAATCCGGTGCAACATAGCCCCATACTGATAACTATGCCCTCTAGTTCTACAATTTTCTGACCTTCAGTCCAAACCATGTTATATCCAGCCCATTGTGCATGTACATTCATTAGTGCTAAGAAGAAGCCATGTTAGAGAAAATATTATGGATGCAAGCATGGATGCCAAGGCTACTATGCGTGTCGATAATGCTAAGGTATCCTACTAGTGATTAGACTACTTTTATTGAAAAATATGTTTTAAATTTTCTTAATGTTACTTATAGGTGTTAAAAGGGATAAAGTAAAATGTTACTCCATCCATTTCAAATTATAAGTCTTTTTTGGGTTTTCAGCAAAATGATTTATAATTTAAAATTGAGGGAAGAAGCACCCAAATCAAAAGTTACGTGCTTTTAGGACCCATGTTTGACCCATGTCAAACCGCATCCCCTAGGGCCGATGCATTACTGTTCACGAACAATTTGGGTTGTTATACCTACTTTCTTAAATCTTAATTCTAGAGGTAATTTTCTTAAAGGCCAAGACGTCGAGACATCTCATGTATATAGATGGAGATATTGTGTTCTGGTTAAACAAGAAATAGATCAAGACTTCCTACTGCATTCTGTAGCTGCTTAGGTTCAAGGCCATCAAAAGTCTGTACGTAACACAAACGATACAGAAGAAGACTGCACTACGAATTTCTCCTAAGTCGTTTATACCTGTTCAAATTGTGTTTTTGTTTATACCTGTTTAAATTGTATATATACTAAAAAAACACAAATTTTCAGTACAAAATTGAAGTTCCGATTGGACGAGGTCAAACGATCTCTGTTTAGGCTTTATATACTGCCAGACTGCTGCAACTGAAATAACATTGTAAGATTATTTCCGTGTGCACGAGCGTACAAGGAGATCATAAAGATATTACAGGATAGAAATCCATCCATATATCTATGTACAATTGGCTGCTAGTACTACGACACATCATTTAGGCTTGCAACAGTCTAATGGAGCAGGAAACACTTCAATGGCTTCTCAAGGCGAGGACAAGGCTCAGGAGCAGAAAGGGCATGAGGAATATGATCATCCAAATCGAGCCGTGGGTATAAATGTTGTTTGGACATGGGAGGGGCCTGAACTTGGACAGCTCCGCTAACAGATCTTCGTGATGCTGGAACAGAAGTGAAAGCTGCATTTCCAAGATGATGGAACCAGATGAATCACTAAGCTACAGATTCCTCTTCGACAAAAATGAGAGGATCAGAGCCATGCTAACCTCGCTGTAAGCTTGCAGAGGGATTTGATCATTCCGGTTGAGCACATCGAGCAGTGATAGGTATAGCATATAGTCACGTGCCTGTACCAGCAAAGAGCATGATCAAACACAAATCAGTCAACTATTACAGTATTACTTGCACAGCAGTAAAACAGGGTACCCCTTTCATTAGTTAATATAATTAATATAATAGGCTTGGTTTCATATATCGCAGGCGCTCTCCCACAATACTTCGTAGCACATAAATGGTGTATCATCAAAATATTCATGTAACACTAGTGATCATTTCAAGAGAAAAAAACTAACAGATACAGGTGAATATGAATGGAGAAAGAGCAAACTAAGCGCAAAGTTGCGTCTCATGTTCAAGAACTTTCAGCATACCCGATATTCAAAATGTATAACATTTTTTTCGTGATTATTTTCATAGGTTGGAACTTGAAACCATCTGATACTGGTTTAACCTCTAGATATGAGAAGGCATAAAATTAATCAAGAAAAATCTTAAATATAAAATAGGGAGTAAAAATAAAGGGATAAAAACATTCTAACTTAACGACAAAAAAAAATATAACATAGGGCATGTTGTCATATATCACCCCATAAAATGTGAAGTCAAAACCCAAATTGTTTGGTGAGCAACCAAAAAATACAAATACCATTTGGAGGTGAATTCACCCAATTTTAGTACTTCAGGGAAGTTAATGATATGAAACTTCATATGACGGGTGAGGTGGACAAAGTGAATAGTTCATTGCAGCAATATGGACTTTTTTTCCCTTAGTATAATTTTTTTCCCCAAAGCAGTGGAACATAAATCTTCATGTTTCATATATTTTACTGCATGCAAATTTTAATTATGATAGACTTAAATATTTCATATTGCGTGTTACCAGCTACATGAAAAGTTATATAGATTGACAGTATACAATTCTGATGATACCAGCTACACCATGGAATACTTTCATAACATATAACTTTCATTATTTGAAATAATACATTTCTACAAAACTGCAATTCAAATACCATATTGAGACCATGTAAGCTGTCCTCAACGACTTATGTTTGGAATCAGAGAGAGTAGTACTATTACCCTTTTTCTTTTACTTTTTTTATCCATTTTATTGGTTGATCTTGTTGGGTTTCATCTCTAGTAGTCTAGCCCACCACAACTTTCTAGGTAACAAAAGGTTTTGTTGTTGTTTTTTTGTACATTGTCGGCAACCTGGTTTCAATATCTGTAAAGCAAGTATTTCTATTTGCTTCAGATCCAAACTGCCAAATGATTGCAAACAGCCTTTTATATCATGAAAAAGAACCATTTCCTTCTTCACTTAATTGCAGACAACTTGCTACCAAATGGTTGAAAAGGACCATGCACATTCTTATTGTTCACCCTAGATGATGGAACTACCATCATGCCTCAGATATTTATGTGAATCAGTAGAACATGGAACATGTACGTACTTTTCCATCACTTAAGGATAAATTGTTGCCACTGATATGACCAGAATATGAGCTATAAACTAACAGCTATGGGTCGCAACAGCGTAAGATTAAAGAACACTATCCATCAAAACTGCAAAAAGCTTCTAACAAGTGAATGAGAGTTCCTTTGAGCAAACTTCTCACCTTTACTTTCTTGACAAAGATAAGAGATTCCTGAAACGTGACTGGCTCCCACTTAGACATGGAACCCAGACAGGTAAAAGCAAGTCCCTTGATTCCCCTCAAAGAAACATAATTTCCCAAATTCCTGCCAGGAATAATTTGACAAAGTGAATCTGATATCCCACTACAGAAAAGTATGAAAGCAAATGTATGGACCAAACTTGCAGGTTAACAAAAACACAAAAATCACAGTCGACCAAACATAATAAAGACAATTTTTCATTTTGAAAGAGCTTAATAAAGACTAAAGAGGATTAAACTCAAAGATTTATCATGGCAACTGAAAATACCATAACTTATAATAGGAAAAACTATCAGTGAAATTATTATATGCCAATTTGGCCAAGAATACAAGAAGAGATAGAAAAATTATTAATTCATTCGACCAAGAGATGTACTTTTTTATATCATGAAGACTAGGAGAACATATAAATGAAATTAAGAAAGAATATGAACCTTAATCCTTGCTTTTTTTTAGTGGCTAGAGTCTGGAGCAATTCTTAAAAAATAACCAAAGTAGCAAACCTTGTTTGAGGATGCTACCAATAGGTCTATGGATTGCACTGATACTCCGGGACAATAAGCAACTAGACAGACCTAACACCGACCCCTGGAACAGATGGCTCGGTTGAGACTAATTCTGCAAACCAAGGCTAAGTATGGTATGGCGAACCATTCCTAACCAACCACAATTAACAGCAGACAACAACCACAAGTACGGACTTGCAGCATTTCCGGCGGCAAGTAATTAATTAAACTGCAAGCCAAGATCAGGCCCTAAAGAGAGTTCACTCCATCCATCTCAATCGGATAAATGCGTCCTCCTTGAAGGACAACCAGGACCGGCAATCTATATTCACGAGCAAGAACGCAGAGCAGCAAACCGCATCTCTACACAACGAGAAGGCTACCCGAAATTGGGGGACAAGAGAGGGTTCTTCACTTCTTCCTCACCTGAGGCGAATAGGCAACGGAGGAGAGGTTGGGCGGCAAGCCGGCAAGAACAAGAAGCTTTCCTTCCCCGCTGACAAGCGATCCCTCGAGGAATGAATCGGTTGGGAAGACGGAGAGGATCGGGTGCGGTGGGAATGGATAACAACGTGAGTAGCGGGGCCGGGGTGGCGGTGGCCAGCGGTGACTGAGGGCACGTTTAGTTGCAATTTTTTTTTTTTTAAAACAACACGGTAGCAAATTTTGTTGTTATTTAGCAATTAGTGTCCAATCATGGTCTGATTAGACTTAAAAGATTCGTCAAGTCCATTTTGTCTAAACTGTGTAATTAGTTTTATTTTTTATCTATATTTAATGCTTCATACGTAATTAGACTTAAAAGATTCGTCAAGTCGATATGCCGAAATGGGGAGGAAATGCGGGAAGAGAACGGACAGGAGAGTAATTGTTTGAGATTGTTAATTTTTTTTATTAAGGGTGATTTGATCAATATTATTATAATTTCCACGCTGAAACATGTCATTATTATTTATCTATTTAAAAGTTTATATCATTATAATTTTCTACGTCTCAAATCAATTATCGAGACTATCGAGACCACCTGCGGCCTAAAATACTCTGCCATTTCTTTGCTCTTCACTCAGTGACCTAGAGGGCCCACACGTCATCCCCTCTCTCTTTTTCTTCTTCCTCCATCTATCAAGGCATCCTCCAATGATTCTCAAATAGCTAGTCTAGAAAAAATTCTATTGGCTATTAAGGTGAGATAGCGACTCTCAAATAGCTAGTCTAGCACGATCTCTCAGAAACACATCTCTCACAGCTCACCTAACTCTTCACCACAGTGTTTATTTTTTATTATTTCTATGCCTCATCTAGCTAGCTATTTGTAAATTGCCATTGCGGACGCCCTCAGTGCCCGCCTGCACAGGCCACCGCCTACCCCTCCCACTATCGCCTGCTTGCACAGACCGTTGAGGCGAGTGGGGTCATGCTCTCGAGCTCGCTGGCGCCACATGTTGTACATGCGCCGCGCTTTGGGTGGGCCATGAACTTTGATCTGGCTGCCGAGGGCGGTGCGCTTGCTCACGCACGGATCCGGCCACCACCGAGCCAAGGCTACAGGCATGGGCATGAAGCTAGGGCCGTTGTTGGAATGCCAGGAGGTAGAGGCCAACGATGTCGATTGCCAGAGTAGGAATGCGATGGGGAGTGTCAGAGGGAAGGAGATGGGCCTGGGGCGCCGGTATAGAGATGGATGGCTCAAGTGAAAAGATATATGGATGGATGAGAGGGGTGAATAGCCTAATTAAAAATTTTACAAGCTCGCAAACACTAGACAAAGATGTTAGTAAACACAATGATCGTAAAAAGCACTACTTGCCTAGCTTATGTAATACAAAGCAAGCCCCCTACACAATTCTATTTGCAAGAATAAGAATTAAGCACTTCACACAAGCAAGCAACTAGAGGCACTACAAAACAACAAGAAGCTAGGTACTAAAACAACTAGAGAGCTAGAGCTACCAAGCAACAACACAAGCACAAGATATGAATTGTAATTGCAAGTGTTGAGGGAAAACCAACAAGGCAAGTGACACAAAGATTTCCCCCAATGTTTGGTTGCTTGCTGACAACCTACGTTCCTGTCGAGGTGGATTCAAAGATCATCACTTCACATAGAAGATGGTAGATCACTATGGACCTTTCCAAACCTCGATTGATTTCACTATAGTTACTCTTTGCGAATCTCATGCGGGGATGAGCACAAAACCCCTCACAATAGCCAATGATCTGAGGCAGCTACAATCACTAAGAGCCCCTTCCATGGTCCTCCACAAGCACCAAGCCGGCTAGGTGACGACATTCACCAAGAGTAACATGAAATCCCGAGTTACAAAGACCACCTAGTGCCACCAAATGCAATCTCTCAATTTGCAATGCGCTAGATCACTCACAATCTCACACAAATGTGATCATGAAGTTAGCAAGTGAGTTGGAGTGTTTGCTTGAGCTCTATGTATGCAACAATGTCAGCCAAGTGTGGCAAGAGAACCAAATTGGTTGGCCACTATATATAGTGCCCAACCCCAAAATATATAGTCGTTGGAGCCAACATGCACAAAAATCGAGACCACCAGATTATTCGGTGGTGTCACTAGACTAATCAGGTGACTGCCTGAGCCAAAACTAGCCGTTGCAGCCCCTAACGATCGACCTCTAGTGCTTGATCTGGTGACCATCGGATTAATCTGATGCCTTGCAGAGAGGTTCTAGAGAGCAATTTTGGCCATCGGATTACTCTGGTGCCAATCTCTGGATTATCCGTTAAACCCCTTTGGAACTCCCGTGCGAAGATCCCCTTGGTGAATAGTGCTAGCACATCATTCGATGCTGCTCAACCCTAGCCTGGGTTAAGGCACCTATGCAAGCGGCGCTTGCTCCGGTGCCTCTAGTGGGATATCACCAGGTTAATTTGGTGGCCATAGGAAGGCAAACACTCAGTTTTTGCCCATTTTTTCAAACGTGCTAACTCCTCAAGTATTCCACCAACTTGTGCACGTGAGTTAGTCTTTCACAAACATTTTTTTCAAGGGTTTTCACTTGTATATCACCATGTCACTAAGCGATATGCACATGCAAATAAAACTCACACTTAGTGGCACTAGATAACCATTGCAACTAAAGATTTCTCCTCTTTATAGTACGGTATATCTATCCTAAGCCCTAACCAATACCTTTGCCTTGTGGCTTGCTTTTGCTCCATCTTCGCTCCATTTGATGAACAATTTCATACATGTGATCATGATCTCCATTTCCATCACTTCCTATGCCTTGTCCATCACTTCCAAGTGAACCCTAGGTAACCATACTTAATGAAAAGCATTGGTCCACATGGTTGGCACTCAATTACCAAAACTAAACTGGGGCTTTCAGTGAGCGTCATACGACCTTGCAACCAACTCCATGGTCACAAACTTCTCATGAGGGGTGGACGCCTCACTGGTGCATGGCGGCCCATGCAAGGTGGTGGCAGCGGGAGGGACATGGACCATCTTTGACGAGGTACAGATGTGGGGCGAGGCGGGCAAGGTCACGCCAGCAACTGTGGCTGAGTGTTGGTATATATTAACGCACACAGAATAATCCACAAGCGCATGGATACCGATTTAGCACTTCACCAAAAAGTATTCTAGAATATCGAACTCAAGGAAACATGTGTGAGAATAACTAAGTCTAACTTAACCTGAAGTAGCAACAAGACTTAAGGTAACAGGAGCGTAGGGGAGATCACTAAGGTCTTCTAGTTCTAACTTCAGTAAGCTATGTCTTCTATTATTCAATTTTGGGATATTATTAAGGAAAACATAGGTAAAGTATGTTTTCTATAGTAACAAGGTCCTGCTTGGCCTACAAATGGGAGGTGGACTACAAAGGATTCAACAAGGCTATAAAAGTCACCCTCGTGAGCTACCACCGATCCAGAACGTAGGGTACATCCACAAGTAACCGAGTCTAAGCACCACGCTTACACTACGGATACTACATTAACCCATGAGTGACAAGAATTAAAGTACTCAAAAAAGAGTTGCAAACCTGAAGAACAATATGAACAAGATGCTTACTTGAATTAGAAGTTAATTACCAGAGAAATCTCAGAAGAAAGCTCAAGAAGAACTTGATTCCGCCAGGGTATAAGCCATAGAGAGAGCACCGACAGATTAGCACTTCCTCCAAACTCTTTCCTTACACTCTATCTCTCTATTTCTAACAAGACTAGATCCTAACTTTGTGGACTAATCTCTCTTGATTGCTAACTCTGATCCTGATGAAGAGGATATGAATTGTAGCTTCTGGTTTCTAGGATTTTAGGATCTGCCTGGAGGAGGGGTGATGAGGACATCTCAGCTGTACGTGCTTCCTCGAGTGACAATCATTCACCATCCAACATGAATATCACAAAATTCAGGACCACTTACAAGAAGTCGTGCTAAGAAACTACAAGAGTAGGTGAATTCGTTCGTAACTGATCTTAATTCTAACACTTGTGAGAACGTTATACTACCTAAGAATGCTACTTTGGTTGTACTTAGGAAAATACATGAAGAGGAGGACCAGACCACCGACCACCAGCTCGGACCAGACCACCAACCACCAGCTCAGACCAGACAACCGGACGCTGGCACTTTAGCGTCTGATTCATCTAGCGTGCGCGTCCGGTCGCTGCTTCGCTGGAGCTTTGCTCGGCTTGACCAACGCGTCCGGTCAGTAACGGGACCAGCGCATTTGGTCGAGCATCGCGTGTCCGGTCAATTTCAACCAGTGCGTCCGGTCGTGCTTCGCGCATGGGTGGTGTACGCACCTGCGCGTCCGGTCAGTTTGACTAGCGCGTCCGGTCAACGCAACTATAGTGTTTTCAAGTGCCTAACGGCTCTATTCGAAGGGGTACGTCTATAAATACTCGTTGGCCGGCTCAAAGCTCACTCTCTTGCACCCTTTGACATACTTGTGAGCACTTTGAGCTAAGCAACTCCCCTCCCACTCATCTCTCTTGCTTCTTTGCATATTCGAAGTGAGATTGAGTGATCCAAGTGCATTTGCATTGTGAGATTGCATCTAGTTGGCACTTGGTAGTTGATTTGCTGCGGGATTCTTGTTTCTCTTGGTGGTTGCCGCCTCCTAGACGGCTTGGAGCAGCTTAGAGGCGTTGGCAAGAGTTGGTGATTGTTCTTGGCCACCTCCGATGATTGTGAGGGGTTTGTGCCTACCTCGGCAAAGCGCCAAAGGCAACGTTAGTGGATTGCTCGTGTCATTTGCAACCTTTTGCCATTTGGTAGGTTCTTGTGGCGCCTTTTGAGAGGCTCGGTGTGTGACCGATTAGCCACCGAACCACGTGGTGAAGAGGGACACAACGGGGACTAGCGTGCCGGCAAGCACGTGAACCTCGGGATAAATCTTGTGTCATCACTTTCTTATTGTGACTAATCGATCCCGGTGGTTGTGTCTTGCGGAATTCATCTCTTGATCATATTGATTGATTGGCTCAATACTTCGCCCCTCGGTGATACTCTCCTAACACTCTCTTGTATTATTTTCTTAGTTACCTTGCTAGCTTGTTAGTGTAGCTCTTAGCTTGTGTAGCTAGTTAGCTTTAGTTGTAACTAAGTTGTGCGGTTTGACTTGTGCGGTTGAGTGCAAATATACTAGAATTGTGAATTGGTTAGGTGGCTTGCAAACACCTCGTAGGCTAAGCAAAACTCGCATCTCGCTATTTGTTATATTGATAAACTTGTTTAGCTTGTCTTTGTAGAATTTTTTAAAAAGGCTATTCACCCCCCTCTAGCCATCAAGACCTTTCAAGTGGTATCGGAGCCGTGGTCACCGTTTGTAAGGCTTAACAACCTCGGTGTAAGATGGCTCAAGTTGTGTTCAACCATGTCAGAGGCAAGCCTCCATTCTTTGATGGTGTCTCATCTTTTGATCATTGGAAAAGAAAGATGAAGCAATATCTTGGCTCTATTAATGAGAAGATTTGGGAGGTGACACATCATGATTATGCTATCATTGATCCCGACAACCTCACCAATAATGACCGCATCAACAACCAATGCAACACTATGGCTCTCAACACTCTCTACAATGGGATTGATGCAAAGGTCTTTGAGCAAATCAAGGATCTTGAGATGGCAAGTGAAGTATGGATAAGATTAGAGGAAACTTATGAGGGCACTTCAATGGTAAAGAGTGCCAAGCTCTATATGCTCAAGGATAAGTTTGCAAGCTTCAAGATGAAAGATGATGAGTCCATACCAGAGATGTTCTATAGGTTGCAAGTTATTGCCAATGATCTCAAGAGACTAGGAGAAGATGTCAAGGACAAGGACTTCTCACATAAGTTCATAATGAACTTACCTAAGAAGTTTGCTATCTTGAGGAAGATGATACAAAGAAAGGGTTTGGACAAGGTGACTCCAAACCAAGTGTTTGGAGATGTCATGACCGATGCTCAATATGATGATGAAGATAAAGATGAGAAGAAGGAGATCAAGGTCAAGCAAGAGAAGCCCATTGCATTCAAGACTTCATCTTCTAAGGGCAAGAGTAAGGTTGAGAGTGATGATGATGATCCATTCGATGATGAGATCATGGCCCTCCTTGTGCACAAGATGGGAAGGTTTATGAAGAAGAAAGGATATGGGGCAAGGAAGAGGAGAGACACTATGAAGGCAAAGATCCTTTTGCTACAATTGCAATAGCCCCGATCACATAGTGCGTATTGCCCCTATGAAGATAAGAGATTTCATAATGGGTACTTGAAGCTCAAGAAGAACAAGAAGGATAATAAAGAGAAGGAGAAAAAAGCAAAGAAGAGCTTCACATTCAACAACAAGAAGAAGGGTGGTGGTTATGTGGTCACTTGGGATAGTGACAACTCTGATAGTGATGATGATGCAAGCTCTAGTGATGATGAAAGGGCCACTCGACGAGCCATTGCAAGCATCGCCCTCTCTAATAAGCCATCCATCTTCGACACTACATTGACATGCCTTATGGCCAAGCCTACCAAGGTAAAATATGATGATAGTGATGATGATTCTTGTGCTAGTGATGGTTGTAGGAGTGATGATGAGGAGGATGAGGACTACTCCAAGGATGATCTAATGGGCATAATAGATCAAATGAGCAAGGGCTACAAGAGGACCACCAAGAGATGCAAGATCTTGGAGCAAGAGCTCATTGCCAAGAGCAATGAAAATAATGCCTTGATGGAGGAGCTTGTTGCTCTAAAAAAGAGTAAGGAGTGCAAAGGAATTGAACAAGAGCTCAAAGCTCTTAGGAAATCCTTTGATGAGCTAGAGGCTTCTCGTGAGTGTCTAAAAGAAGACCACGAGGACCTTGAAGTTGCTGACACTAGGCTTAAGGAAGCCCACTCCACTCTACTTGAGCTCATCAAGGAAAAGGACCTCAAGTTGGAGAAGTTTATGAAGGAAGCTAAGGAGGAGCAAGTGATTGTCACTTGTGATATTGGACTAACATGTGATATTATTGATGATTCTTTATTTGTTGGTCCTACTAATGCTTCATGTAGCTCATCATCATCCACCACAACCAACTTTATCTCTACTACTAGTGATTCATCACTTGTGGTTGAGAATGAGACTCTCAAGAGAGAGGTGGATGATCTCACCCGCGCATTAGGCAATGCCTATGGTGGGGATGCTCGCTTGCTAAAATTCTTGGGTAGCTTAACAAAGAGGGTTTGGGCTATACTCCGAAAAAGGGTAAGGCGGCCTTTGCTACTCCAAAGTCTCGCTTTGTGAAGAGCAATGGTCGTTATTGCAATAGATGCAAGCAAGTTGGACATCTAGAGATTAATTGTAATAAAATGAACAAGAACAACAATAAGTTTCATGCTAAAATGGATTGCATCCCTTTTAATTCTTGCTATGTGCTTACCAAGGGTGAGAAATGTGTGCATGCTAGGTTTGTTGGTACACCAATCGTGGGCCCAAAGAAGAAGGCCATTTGGGTACCAAAGAACTTAGTTACTAACCTCTAAGGACCCAAGCAAGTATGGGTACCTAAAAACATTAAATTGTTTTATAGGTAAATTACAAGGCTAGAGGAAGGCATTGGGTGCTTGATAGTGGTTGCTCTCAACATATGACCGGTGATTCAAGAATGTTCAACTCTCTCAAATCAAATGATAGTGGCATTGATAGCATCACATTCGGTGACAATAGCAAGGGTGATGTAAAGGCTCTTGGAAGGATTGCAATCTCAAATGATCATAGCATTTCCAATGTGCTCTTAGTTGAAAAGTTGAACTTTAATCTTCTCTCGGTTGCTCAATTGTGTGATCTTGGTTTCAAGTGCATATTTGGTGTTGATTATGTGGAGATAGTTAGTGTTGATGGCTCTAATTTGATCTTCAAGGGTTTTAGATATGAGAATCTATACTTGGTTGATTTCAATGCTAGTGACACTTAACTTTCCATATGCTTGCTCACCAAATTAAGTATGGGTTGGTTATGGCATAGAAGACTTGGTCATGTTGGCATGAAGCAATTGAACAAGTTAGTGAAACATGACTTAGTTAGAGGCTTGAAGGGTGTCATATTTGAGAAGGATAAGCTATGTAGTGCATGTCAAGCCGGAAAGCAAGTGGGTAACACTCATCCATTGAAGAGCATTATGAGTACTTCTAAGGCATTTGAGTTGTTGCACATGGATCTATTTGGGACAACTACATACACAAGCATTGGTGGCAACAAGTATGGGTTTATGATTGTAGGTGATTTCACTAGATATACATGGGTATTCTTTCTTGTGGACAAGAGTGATGTATTTGACATATTCAAGAAGTTCATCAAGAGGGTACAAAATGAGTTTGAGACCACAATCAAGAAAGTGAGAAGTGACAATGAAAGTGAGTTTAGAAACACAAGAGTTGATGAGCTATGTGAGGAGCTTGTAATCAAGCATCAATTCTCAGCCAAGTATACACCTCAATCTAATGACCTAGTTGAGAGGAAGAATAGAACCTTAATTGATATGGCAAGATCAATGTTGAATGAGTATAATGTGAGTCATTCATTTTGGGCCAAAGCAATCAACACGGCTTGCTTCTATAGCAACCGCCTCTATTGCCACAAGTTCCTAGAGAAGACACAATATGAGATCTTAAATGGAAGAAAGCCCAACATTGCATACTTTTGGGTATTTGGCTGCAAATACTATATCTTGAAGAAGGGCACTAGATTGAGCAAGTTTGAGAAGAAATATGATGAAGGATTCTTACTTGGTTACTCCACTACTAGTAAAGCTTATAGAGTTTAGAATTTGGCTAGTGGTTTACTTGAGAAAGTTCATGATATTGAGTTTGATGAAACAAATGGCTCTCAAGATGAGGAAGATAACTTGGATGATGTGAGAGGAACTCAATTGACCAATGCTATGAAAGAAATGGATATTGGTGATATTAGGCCAAAGCAAGTGATTGATGTGGATGACTACAAATATCAAGTGCTCTAAAGTCTAATTACACAAGCTAGTGGTTCTCTAATGCAAAATCAAACTAGTACATCATCTCAAGTGCAACAAGATCAATAAGTGGCTAGTTCATAATCTCCAACTCATGATCAACATCAACATCCAAGTAATCAAGTCCAAGTGCTTCAACCAACTAATATTGGAAGAGACCATCCATTGGATTCCATCATTGGTGACATACAAAGGGGAGTTCAAACTAGATCAAGATTGGCATCATTTTATGCTCACTCTTCTTTTGTGTCAATAGAAGAACCCAAGGACATTGATAAAGCATTGAGAGATCCAAATTGGGTAAATGCAATGCATGAAGAGCTCAACAACTTCAAGAGAAATGAAGTATGAGAACTAGTTGAGAGGCCTAAGGATCACAATGTCATTAGAACAAGATGGGACTTTCGCAACAAGCAAGATCAAGATGGGATAGTAGTAAGGAACAAAGCAAGACTAGTGGCTCAAGGTTACACATAAATAGAGGGTCTTGACTTTGGTGAAACTTATGCCCCGGTTGCAAGATTAGAAGCAATTAGGATCTTACTTGCCTATGCTTGTGCTCACAATATCAAGCTATATCAAATGGATGTGAAGAGTGCATTTCTCAATGGGTATATCTAAGAGGAGGTGTATGTGGAGCAACCTCCCAGTTTTGAAGATGACAAGAAACCCAATCATGTCTACAAATTGAGAAAAACTTTGTATGGATTGAAGCAAGCACCTAGAGCATAGTATGAAAGATTGAGGGACTTCTTGCTATCCAAAGGATTTGTCATGGGTAAAGTGAATATTACTCTCTTCACCAAGAAGATTGGGAAAGACTTATTTATGTTACAAATATATATTGATGATATCATATTCGGTTCAACCAATCAAGATTATTGTGATGAGTTTGGGAAAATGATGGCAAAGGAATTTGAAATGTCAATGATTGGTGAACTTAGTTTCTTTCTTGGATTTCAAATCAAACAAATGAAGGAAGGAACATTTGTAAGCCAAACCAAATACATAAAGAATATGCTAAAGAAGTTTGGTATGGAAGATGCAAAAGGAATCACTACTCCAATGAGCACTAATGGAAGCTTGGATATTGACAAGAATGGCAACATGGTGGATCAAAAGCTATATATATCAATGATTGGTAGCCTACTCTATGTGATGGCATCAAGGCCCGATGTAATGTTTAGTGTATGCATGTGTGCAAGATTTCAAGCCTCACCAAGAGAAAGTCATTTGAAGGCAATAAAGAGAATATTGAGGTACTTAAAGCATACACAAGATGTTGGATTATGGTATCCTAAAGGTGCAAGCTTTGAGCTAGTTGGATATTCGGATTTCGACTATGCCGGTGACAAAGTGGAGAGAAAGAGCACTTCCGGAACTTGTCAATTGTTGAGAAGATCACTTGTCTCATGGTCATCCAAGAAGCAAAATAGTATTGCACTATCTACCGCCGAAGCCGAATACATCGCTGCGGGTAGTTATTGTGCACAAATCTTATGGATAAAGGCAACATTGAAAGATTTTGGAATCAACTTCAAGAATGTGCCATTGCTATGTGATAATAAAAGTGTCATGAAGCTAACCAACAATCCGGTTCAACATCAAAGAACAAAGCATATTGATGTTCGTCATCATTTCATTAGAGATCATCAACAAAAGGGTGACATTGCTATTGAGAGTGTGGGTACCGAAGATCAATTGGCCGATCTATTCACCAAGCCACTTGATGAGAAGAGATTTCACAAGCTAAAGAATGAGTTGAACATACTTGACTTCTCCAACATGAGTTGATGCACCTCCATGATATGTCATGCCTCTCCTTCGAGCCCCAAGGTATAATTGGTTGACATGTCATACATTCTATACTAAGGACTTGTTTAGTGCATCTAGTCATAATTTACATGTTCTAGGCTCATTCATGAAAATCAAATGAATTTGAAGTTTATATGGTGTCACTATTGTTGTAACACCCTAAATTTTGCATTATTTTAAAATAGGAGAATTTGATTTATTTACGTAATTTGTGAGCATTTTAACCTAGAGAAATTAATAATTTTCATGGAATTAAAATCAACTATAGGGTTAGATACATGCTTGTGCATACATGCCGCTGCATAATTTATTTGTGATTGATTGGTTTTCATTTCAATAAGAAAAAGATTTCAAAAACTATTGGAAAATGTATTAGAAATATTAGAAAAAGAAAAGGAAATAGAAGCCTTCTCCTTTCTCAGCTTTTGGCCCGAAGGCCTACTGCTGCCCCTCCTCAGCAATTGGCCCACTCGGCCTCAGCAGCCCGCGAGCCCAGTTCCCTCCCGCGAGCCGCGTGGTGGGCCGGCCTAGCCGTCCGCAGTTGAAGCCGCCGCACCCTCCTTCTCTCCGTTTCGCTACCAAGCCGGGCCTGCATGTAAGCGGTATCGTCCACCTCTCGCTCGTAACCGAGCCGGACACCATCAATGGAATCCGCCTCCGCCCCGACGCCATGTTGCCTTGCACCGCACGCCGTGCCCTCTCATAAGTAGCTGAGGGTCTGCCGCCTCCCCTCAACCTCAATCGCAAGCCAGCGCCTCTAATCAACCGTGCAGCCGCTCGA
Source organism: Saccharum hybrid cultivar R570 (assembly GCA_038087645.1). Lineage (NCBI taxonomy): Eukaryota > Viridiplantae > Streptophyta > Magnoliopsida > Poales > Poaceae > Saccharum > Saccharum hybrid cultivar. The sequence continues at coordinate 4,675,455 of JAQSUU010000291.1, read as the reverse complement.
AACCCTAAAGCCGCCGCCGTTCAAGCTCGGGTGGACGAGTTCATCAACTCCACCGTGTCGTCGTCACCGTAAGCAAGTCGTCGAGATTCACAACATGATTGCGAAGCTTCCGAGCCTCTTTTTCCTTCATCTCTCGTCACGGTTTGCTCACTGTGCGTCGCCGTTGTCATAGGACCATCGTTGCCGCCATACCGAGCTGTGCCTCGTCCCTAATTCATCTTCGGCCGCGTATTCGTCTCCGGTGAGTTCGCCTTGAGCTTCTCTCTCTTTCTATGTTTTTCCCGAGCTCGATAGTGGGTTCTAGGGCCGGATTCAAGAACGCCGGCGAGATTTCTCGCCGCCGGCCATGGCCACCGCTGTCGGGTCACTGTTGGTGGCTGGCTGCTCCTCTCTCTCTCCCTTGTGTCTGATCTCGGCCGCACGTTTTAAATCTAACAGCCAGGAAAGCCCGATACCGGTTCGGCTGACACTTTTGCAAAAGAGCCCTCTGGGTTTCTATAAATCTAACTCGCAGTCCAAAGTGCGTTTACGGGATTCTGTTTTCTCTTTTTGAAGGCGTACTTTGGTTTGGTTATGTTGAAATACGTTTTTAATTATTTATAGTTTTGCCATTCAACTTGTTTTAGCCATAACTTCTCCATTTTAACTCCGATTTGATCCGTTCAAATTGCGTTAGGTTCGTAATTTTATAATCTACATGATAGTGCTACTGTTTAGTAGGTTCTCCACTCTTAAATTTTGAGATTAGATTTAATCTATTACTTTTATAAAGAAAAGCTTGTTTAAATCATATATTTTTCGTTTTAGCTCCGATTTGCGTGCAATTCGCGTCTGTGTGATCCTAGTGAGATGTAGATTCGTTTTACAAACTTTTCAACTTATTTTGCTACTGTTGGTGTACTGTTCTAATTGTAGCTTTGTTTGCTTTGTATGATTGCTCTTGGATGATTGATGTTGGTGTGTTAATCGAGAATAGAAGGTGAGCAATTCGTTGGTGATCAAGAGTACTATTGTGAACCAGGTCAACAGGATCAGCTAGATCAAGGCAATTATACCATGGGACTATCCTTGTTACCTATTCACTTTAAGTCACTTAATTCATTATGCATGTGTTTCCTTGTTAAGGATGCCTTAGTGTTGATCTTGTTCCTTGAATCCTATGGTTATAGCATTGGGTAGTTTGCTAGTGCTCACATAAACAATGATCTTGTAATTTGATTAATGATATATGCAATAACACTAAAAGATGATTTTTAGCAACAAGGAACAAGAGGGCTAGAGTTTTCTCTAGATTCCTCTCCATAAGGACTTATCTGTAAGCGAACATCTGGGACTTACAGTACAACTATAAGGGCTACATGGCTCTGACTCTAGTCATATAAGAGGACCTTTTCTAGCTTGTTAGTGGTTACCTTTATGGCGCAAGAGGGGTGTGTTCTGGGTTGGGTGTAGTGCGGCCTCTGTCCCTATGTGTATAGGCTGCGTGTTATTATGACATACGGAAGGGGGGCTCTACATTTGCAGGCCACAAAACCTAGCGGCCCTAACTTGTTAGACGAACCTTGGAAAGACTTCATAGTGAAACTTAACCGTCCAATGGAGAGTCATGACCTCGGACTTTTGGGGATCACGGCTCATAGTGAAAGTGTACAACCTCTGCAGAGTGCTAAACTGGTATATCAGCCGTGCTCACGGTAACGAGCGGCCTTGGACCCTTATGGAATAGAGATCACTAATAATTTACTTGTTATTGTTATTCATTATTCTCTTTACATGATCATGTGTTTATTATTGGGAACAATACCTACTTGTTGCTACTCAATTGCTTAAAACATGATCAACTAAAAGCTACATGCAGTTAAACCAGTGTCTACCCTATTTGAGCTTCATGAACCCCATGTTATATTTGTTGAGTACTTTTGTGCTCACCCTTGCATTCCCACACCTCAGGATGGACTCCCGAATATGTGAATAGTGACTACTACTTCTACTTCCCTGAAGAATACTAGACTTGTGGTCAACCAGTTGACGTGCCTGTGATAAGGAGCTAGCTACCACAAGAATTATTTTATGTTTCCGCTTATTTATGTGAAGACTTTGTGATAATATTCGTTATGTAATAGACATTTGTGATGATACTATTTATATTTGTCAACTTATGTGTGATTGATCTCTGGACGCACGTAAGATTATGCACTCCATTTATTCCTTGAAAATGGGTGTGACAGATTGGTATCAGAGCTTCCATCAACTGGGTCTGTATTGCCAAAAGCTCATGAATAGTAGGTGGTCGACCAACTCCATGACCACGGCCTCAACCTCGTCCTCTTCCAGACATCTGTTATCCAACACAATATCAAATCTTAGAGATTATCTCATATTAGACAGTTTTAGAGATAGCGAACGGAATCTGATAACCTTCTCAACATATTCTAATTTTCAGTAGTTCGGTAAAACAGACCTATCTCGAGTTATAGATATCCAGTAGAGGTGTACTTTATATGGTTGAAAAACTTATGAAATTATCTACATCTTTTCTTTAACTCACAAATCCAAATTCTATCACGAAGTTAACCAAAAACAGGACCTAACAGAAACTGTTTCTGGTTTCCAGACTGCATAGAAACTTCATCTTGTAACGACTATATCTCATGATCCAGAATAGATAAAAAGGTGATTCCAGAGACATGGGAAAGGTACATGGGTCTAGTTACTCTCATAAAAATTTTAGAATTTTTCGCTGAACAGTTAATTCCGAGAATAAAAGGGAAGGCAGACCGCTCCAGAAAGGACAGAACAGAGAGAAAAGGTTATCCCAACTAAACTATTTATTTTTCATACTTAAACTTAGTATCTTTAACTAGGAACTTTTGTAGGCAAGCCCACAGAGCTCCAGCACTCATTACATGGAAAACCTACTCACACATAAGAACAATAATAACTCAACTAACCACACAGAGTTCACACGACACCACAAAACTCAACTTAACTCGACACTATTCATACTATCGTATTATTACATAGATGGTATTCTAATTCCTAGGGACGGGCTTGATGTTCATGATAGTCATAGATCGCCTCCATGCCTTGATCAATCCTTAGAGTATCTATCACTTCTTGGTACCTCTTGATGTCTTTTCCCAAGGCTTTAACCAAGGCTTCCAACCGACGATTCTTCACCATCATGTCATGACCAAAATCCACCATCCACCATCACTCGAGGAATTAACTCCAAATTCCCAGGGTTCATCATTACCCATCCTTGCTCCGGGTCTCCACGGGGAAAATAGCGGTATTGATCATCTTGCATAACATCATGGCGGAGGTGACGAAGTCCCAAGCATGCTTCAAAGGCTGCATCTTCTATGCCATCTCCTATAGTGGCACGACGACCACTATGGGAAAAACACCGGTCCAGCAGATGAGTATCCATCTCCTCGTCCTTGACGAAGATACGCACGTTGCACTTCCAGTAAGTAGCTTCCCAAGGATGCTTATGCTCTCAGCAAACGTACTCAAACGTAGGATCCCAATCCGTGAAGTAAGCACTAAGCATACCAACCAATCGATGGTGTGAAGGTGTGTCATAGCTTGACTTGTGATGAATCCTTGTAGTCCAACCCATAAGAAAGGACGACACACCAACTTCAGTGGAACCATCTTGTGGAGGCGACGGGGGCTGTTCTCCACCTTGGGCAAACTCAGCATCTTCATCATCACTCAAGTAGACAACCTCCTCCTTAGGTTCAAGTTCTTCTTGGGGCATATCTGGTTCCGGTGCCTGATCTAGTGCAAAGTTGGCTGAACTGTATATGGAAAGGATAGTAAGTTTGCACGGTGTTCCAAAGAAGATAGTGTCAGATCGAGGCACTCAATTCACATCATATTACTGGCAGAAAGTTCAAGAGTCATTAGGGACTAAGCTGAATTTTAGCACAGCATATCATCCTCAGACAGATGGGCAGACTGAAAGGATTAATCAGATATTGGAGGATATGTTGAGAGCTTGTGCTTTGCAGTATGGTACTAGTTGGGATAAGAGTTTGCCATATGCATAGTTTTCCTATAATAATAGTTATCAGAAAAGTCTACAGATGGCACCTTTTGAAGCTTTGTATGGTAGGAAGTGTAGAACTCCATTGTTCTGGAATCAGACAGGAGAAAGTCAGGTGTTTGGTCCCGATGTGCTTAAGAATGCTGAGAAACAAGTAAGAATGATTAGAAACAATTTGAAAGCAGCTCAGTCACGACAGAAAAGTTATGCTGATACTCGATGGAGAGAATTGACTTTTGAAATAGGAGATTATGTCTACCTAAAAGTGTCGCCTATGAGAGGTGTGAAAAGGTTTAACCGGAAAGGAAAGTTAGCACCGAGGTATGTCGGTCCTTTTAAGATTTTGGAAAGACGTGGTGAAGTAGCATATCAATTGGAATTGCCTGAGAGCTTAGCAGGTGTGCATGATGTGTTCCATGTGTCTCAGTTAAAGAAATGTTTGCGTGTGCCGGAAGAGCAGATACCGCTAGAGGAACTCACTGTTAAGGAAAATCTCACCTATGAGGAGTACCCAGTAAAGATCTTGGAGACAGCAGAAAGAGTTACTAGGAGCCGAGTTATAAAGATGTGTAAAGTTCAGTGGAGTCGGTATTCGGAAGCAGAGGCTACATGGGAAAGAGAGGAATATTTAAGAAAAGCGTATCCACAATTGGTTGAGTAAGCGTCGTCCGAATCTCGGGACGAGATTCATTTTAAGGGGGGTAGAATTGTAACACCCTAAATTTTGCATTATTTTAAAATAGGAGAATTTGATTTATTTACGTAATTTGTGAGCATTTTAACCTAGAGAAATTAATAATTTTCATGGAATTAAAATCAACTATAGGGTTAGATACATGCTTGTGCATACATGCCGCTGCATAATTTATTTGTGATTGATTGGTTTTCATTTCAAGAAGAAAAAGAATTCAAAAACTATTGGAAAATGTATTAGAAATATTAGAAAAAGAAAAGGAAATACAAGCCTTCTCCTTTCTCAGCTTTTGGCCCGAAGGCCTGCTGCTGCCCCTCCTCAGCAATTGGCCCACTCGGCCTCAGCAGCCCGCGAGCCCAGTTCCCTCCCGCGAGCCGCGTGGTCGGCCGGCCTAGCCGTCCGTAGTTGAAGCCGCCGCGCCCTCCTTCTCTCCGTTTCGCTGCCAAGCCGGGCCCGCATGTAAGCGGTATCGTCCACCTATCGCTCGTAACCGAGCCGGACACCGTCAATGGAATCTGCCTCCGCCCCGACGCCATGTTGCCTTGCACCGCACGCCGTGCCCTCTCATAAGTAGCCGAGGGTCCGCCGCCTCCCCTCAACCTCAATCACAAGCCAGCGCCTCTAATCAACCGCACAGCCGCTCGAAACCCTAAAGCCGCCGCCGTTCAAGCTCGGGTGGACGAGTTCGTCAACTCCACCGTGTCGTCGTCACCGTAAGCAAGTCATCGAGATTCGCAACATGATTGCGAAGCTTCCGAGCCTCTTTTTCCTTCATCTCTCATCACGGTTTGCTCATTGTGCGTCGCCGTTGTCACAGGATCATCGTTGCCGCCATCCCGAGTTGTGCCTCATCCCTAATTTATCTTCGGCCGCGTATTCGTCTCCGGTGAGTTCGCCTCGAGCTTCTCTCTCTTTCTATGTTTTTCCCGAGCTCGATAGTGGGTTCTAGGGCCGGATTCAAGAACGCCGCGAGATTTCTCGCCGCCAGCCATGGCCACCACCGTCGGGTCACTGTTGGTGGCCGGCTGCTCCTCTCTCTCTCCCTTGTGTCTGATCTCGGCCGCACGTTTTAAATCTAACGGCCAGGAAAGCCCGATACCGGTTCGGCTGACACTTTTGCAAAAGAGCCCTCTGGGTTTCTATAAATCTAACCCGCAGTCCAAAGCGCGTTTACGAGATTCTGTTTTCTCTTTTTGAAGGCGTACTTTGGTTCGGTTATGTTGAAATACGTTTTCAATTATTTACAGTTTTGCCATTCAACTTGTTTTAGCCATAACTTCTCCGTTTTAACTCCGATTTGATCCGTTCAAATTGCGTTAGGTTTGTAATTTTATAATCTACATGATAGTCCTACTATTTAGTAGGTTCTCCACTCTTAAATTTTGAGATTAGATTTAATCTATTACTTTAATAAAGAAAAGCTTGTTTAAATCATATCTTTTTCGTTTTAGCTCCGATTTGCGTGCAATTCGCATCTGTGTGATCCTAGTGAGATGTAGATTTGTTTTACAAACTTTTCAACTTATTTGGCTACTATTGGTGTACTGTTCTAATTGTAGCTTTGTTTGCTTTGTATGATTGCTCTTGGATGATTGATGTTGGTGTGTTAATCGAGAATAGAAGGTGAGCAATTCGTTGGTGATCAAGAGTACTATTGTGAACCAGGTCAACAGGATCAGCTAGATCAAGGCAAGTATCGCATGGGACTATCCTTGTTACCTATTCACTTTAATTCACTTAATTCATTATGCATGTGTTTTCCTTGTTAAGGATGCCTTAGTGTTGATCTTGTTCCTTGAATCCTATGGTTATAGCATTGGGTAGTTTGCTAGTGCTCACATAAACAATGATCTTGTAATTTGATTAATGATATATGCAATAACACTAAAAGATGATTTTTAGCAACAAGGAACAAGAGGGCTAGAGTTTTCTCTAGATTCCTCTCTATAAGGACTTATTTGTAAGTGAACATCCGGGACTTACAATACAACTATGAGGGCTACATGGCTCTGGCTTTAGTCATATAAGAGGACCTTTTCTAGCTTGTTAGTGGTTACCTTTATGGCGCAAGAGGGGTGTGTTCCGGGTTGGGTGTAGTGCGGCCTCTGTCCCTATGTGTATAGGCTGCGTGTTATTGTGCCATACGGAAGGGGGGCTCTACATTTGCAGGCCACGAAACGTACCGGCCCTAACTTGTTAGATGAACCTTAGAAAGACTTCATAGTGAAACTTAACCGTCCAATGGGGAGTCATGACCTCGGACTTTTGGGGATCACGACTCATAGTGAAAGTGTACAACCTCTGCAGAGTGCTAAACTGGTATATCAGCCGTGCTCACGGTCACGAGCGGCCTTGGACCCTTATGGAATAGAGATCACTAATAATTTACTTGTTCTTGCTATTCATTATTCTCTTTACATGATCATGTGTTTATTATTGGGAACAATACCTACTTTTTGCTACTCAATTGCTTAAAACATGATCAACTAAAAGCTACATGCAGTTAAACCAGTGTCTACCCTATTTGAGCTTCATGAACCCCATGTTATATTTGTTGAGTACTTTTGTGCTCACCCTTGCATTCCCACACCTCAGGATGGACTCCTGAATATGCGAATAGTGACTACTACTTCTACTTCCCTGAAGAATACTAGACTTGTGGTCAACCAGTTGACGTGCCTGTGATATGGAGCTAGCTACCACAAGAATTATTTTATGTTTCTGCTTATTTATGTGAAGACTCTATGATAATATTCGTTATATAATAAACATTTGTGATGATACTGTTTATATTTGTCAACTTATGTGTGATTGATCTCTGGGCGCACGTAAGATTATGCACTCCATTTGTTCCTTGAAAATGGGTGTGACAATTGTTTCCATGACTTGTACGATCTAGTGGTAGCATATAACTTGTTTAAGTAGCTTGTGATCCTAAGTGTTTAATCTAGAAAACTTTTCTAAATATTTGCTTCAACATGGTGCATGATAACCCTTCTAGTGAGGTGTGAAGAAGCTTGCCCTTGGATCAAACCGAAGCATTTTACTTATGAAAGCAATCTAGGTTGAACCACAAACTTGATCCTCACCCCATAACATGACATGATATTCTATCTAAAATTTGTCACTTGTGGCCATTGGTGCCAAAGGGGGAGAAAATATTGTTCACAAAGATAGATTCTAAAGGGGGAGAAACCCTAAAAGGGAAAATTGATAAAAGAAGGGGATCAACTAAAATTTTGATCACACAAGTAGGGGGAGCAAGCTCTTAAACATGAATGTTGCATTTCCATGTGCACTTCATATGTATGATGCATAGTTATGCATTTCTTTTTCTCCGATACATTGCTTGTGTGGTGACTTGCTAGTATAATTTGAATGGTATATTGAGGTACTAGAGCCTTGCTTATAATGTTGATCTCACGAGGTTTTTAGTTATGTTTGTGCTTTTCCAAGTGGTACTAGAGCCTTGCTTATAATGTTGATCTCACGAGGTTTTTAGTTATGTTTGTGCTTTTCCAAGTGGTATCTAACTACACAAGGTGCTAAGATGGTGTTTATCGCTAATCCAATGGTATCACGCTTCAAAGGTCTATAATCTAAAACACTTAGCACCTATTGATAGTCAATGCTCCTATTTTTTCCTATCTAAGCATGTATGCTTCCTAAATCCAAACATATAGCATACATGTAGGGGGAGCCATTGCTATCAATTTGAATTCATGATCACATGTCCGTAATTCTTACACATGGTAATATATTTGGACAATGTGACATGGGTTCAATTAAAATTTTATCATAATATCTTTGTGAAAGGGTTGTCACCAATTACCAATAAGGGGGAGATTGAAAGCTCTATGTTTGGTGTTGGTAATAAGTGACAATGCCTAAGTACTAATCCTATGCCTAAGTTGTATATAGCATATAAGGATTAGTACATTCCAAGGTTGGTGGCAAGATGGACATGGTGATCATGATGGCCACACTTGGATTTGGATGCAACCCTACGTGATCAAGGCAAAGGTATATGCTTAAGGGTTGTGTTTTAGTAAGCAAGACACCTAGTGGGTGTGGTTACATTATAGGATAGATAGCCGTACTAAAGAGGGGAATGACGCGGCTATTGAACTCCTAAGTGCCTCTAGATGTGTATTTCATAATCATATGCATTTGGATAGAACTAATAACGTCTTGAAAAATGATTGTGAAAATGCTAACACACTCACACATGATGTGATCACTTGGTGGTGTTAGCACATTTGCGATGGCGTTGGAGTTTGAGCGGTAGAGAGGGTTTGGGGTCCTCTCTCCCTCCCGCCGAGCTTGCGAGTTTTCGAGGAATTGAAACACCTATTTTCCTTTACGCCAATGTCGAGTTTTGGAGGCATTGTCACATGTTGTTTCATGAGCTAAAACATGTGCTAAAGTGACACACATACTTAGTCTAGCTCATATGTGAAAGGGTGAATCAAACGGAGGCGAACGGAGGTCATAAAAGTGACCGGACGCTGGACCAGACGTGGTCTCTGTTTGACCGGACGCGTCCGGTCAGTGTTCAGCGTCTGTGCGTGTCTTAGCTTTTTGATCGGACGCGCAGCGCGTCTGGTCACGACCGACCGGACGCGTCCGGTCGTTGTGGGAGCTTACTGGACTCTAACCGGACGCTGACACTGTGGCGTCCGATCCATCTAGCGTGCGCGTCCGGTCGCTGCTTCGCTAGAGCTTTGCTCGGCTTGACCAGCGCGTCCGGTCAGTAACGGGACCAGCGCATTCAGTAGAGCGTCGCGCGTCCGGTTAATTTCAACCAGTGCATCCGGTCGTGCTTCGCGCATGGGTGGTGTATGCACCTACGCATCCGGTCAGTTTGACCAGCGCGTCCGGTCAACGCGACTGTAGCGTTTTCAAGTGCCTAACGGCTCTATTCGAAGGGGTACGTCTATAAATACTCATTGGCCAGCTCAAAGCTCACTCTCTTGCACCCTTTGACATACTTGTGAGCACTTTGAGCTAAGCAACTCCCCTCCTACTCATATCTCTTGCTTCTTTGCATATTCGAAGTGAGATTGAGTGATCTAAGTGCATTTGCATTGTGAGATTGCATCTAGTTGGCACTTGGTAGTTGATTTGCTACGGGATTCTTGTTTCTTTTGGTGGTTGCCGCCTCCTAGACAGCTTGGAGCAGCTTAGAGGCGTTGGCAAGAGTTGGTGATTGTTCTTGGCCACCTCCGGTGATTGTGAGGGGTTTGTGCCTACCTCGGCGAAGCGCCAAAGGCAACGTTAGTGGATTGCTCGTGTCATTTGCAACCTTTTGCCATTTGGTAGGTTCTTGTGGTGCCTTTTGAGAGGCTCGGTGTGTGACCGATTAGCCACCGAACCATGTGGTGAAGAGGGACACAACGGGGACTAGCGTGCCGGCAAGCACGTGAACCTCGGGATAAATCTTGTGTCATCACTTTCTTATTGTGACTAATCGATCCCGGTGGTTGTGTCTTGCGAAATTCATCTCTTGATCATATTGATTGATTGGCTCAATACTTCGCCCCTCGGTGATACTCTCCTAACACTATCTTGTATTATTTTCTTAGTTACCTTGCTAGCTTGTTAGTGTAGCTCTTAGCTTGTGTAGCTAGTTAGCTTTAGTTGTAACTAAGTTGTGCGGTTTGACTTGTGCGGTTGAGTGCAAATATACTAGAATTGTGAATTGGTTAGGTGGCTTGCAAACACTCCATAGGCTAAGCAAAACTCGCATCTCGCTATTTGTTATATTGATAAACTTTTTTAGCTTGTCTTTGTAGAATTTTTTAAAAAGGCTATTCATCCCCCTCTAGCCCTCAAGACCTTTCACTAGGTTGCGTAGGTTGGTTTCTTTGAGAGTGTGGTTGGGCGAATCCTTGGTTCAGGCTGCCGTATAGAGACGGTGGTTGGCTCCTTATGCGTGTCGTCAGGTTGCACTAGTTATCGCTGCTTAGAGCAAGTTATCGGTTGTTTATCAGCTAGTTATCAAGATCAAGATCCTACGTCATGAAGATCGGGACAACAACCTCATCAATTGGTATCAGAGCCTTCGTTGCCACGGTACGAATCTTTACCCTTAGCTACATATATATCGTGTCGTCCTATCCACCAAAAAGCCAGAAAAATATTTTGCTATAGTCCTTTGTTTCAATCTGTTATTCTTGTGAGTTTTTGCTAAGTTTCAATTCATTAGAGTCTTTGTTTTAGTTGTTGATCATATTATCCTTCGTGTGTCCTTTGTGCCTCTTTGTTTTATATATCTTTGAATTTTCCCATATATAAAAAAATTAGAAACCCGTATTATCCTTCACGTTAACTTTGATCCTGTCAAGTTATAGCTGACGGTTGTGTCTTGTTTCTACAAAAAAAAACAAGTGTGCAAGTGTTAAATCTGATCATGTTCTTAGTTATATAAAAAAAGTGTCAAAAAATAGAAGAAAGAAAAGTTAAAAAAAAAGAGTTGAGAAAATAGTGAAAGAATAGTTGAAAGATCAGTTTGTTATATGCACAAGTTCTGAAATTTTCATCAATTACACAACCAGATAGCTATCCTTTCTTTGGTGCAAAATTTTGCTTGGGTTTGATTGCAACACTTGCATCCTAAGCATACTCCTTGTTTGCATCAAATCTGAATTTTCTTTGCGCGTGTGTTTGATCCATTTACATCACTCATAACTTGTGGTCAGCACTAGGCATTGAACTTCTAGTTTGGACTGTGATTTAGCTTTACAATATCTAGAATTCAGATTGCATTCCTTGTGAATTTTTCCCCACCAAACTCCACCTAAAAGCCACTGTCATAGGAAAACTGGTCTTGTATTCGCTTAACCATCACTTTCTTGTTACCACCTCGCATTGGATTATGTAATCCATAGGAATTCATAAGAGGTTCGGTTGGTAAGAGAGGTGAGGTTGAGAGATTCCATATATATATTTCCTATTCTACATATATTGTTGTTTGGCCTAGCTAACCTTTCAGGAAGATGAGTAGAATTGAGATTGAGGATTGTGTCACCATGGCACAATTTAATGAGCTGAAGTAAAGTTTGGAAGATAAGCAAGATCGATTGTCACGAGATTTTCAGACTCTTATGGCTGAAATCAGAGATCAACGCCAACCTCGTAATGGTGTAAGCATCTATGGAGAAGATGCTAATGAAACTGAAGAAGAAGCCACTGCTCGACTTGCAAGAGAACAACGGAGACATAGAGAGCAAGCTGCTATACATGCGAGAAGGCCTCCACCTCTAGGGCATCGAGGAGGTGGTAGAGGTGTTGATCATGATTGTGGGAGTGTTGGCCTAGAAGAAAGTGGGACTGAACAAGAGGATGATGAAGAAGAGGAGGAGGTTGAACAACCCCATAATGATGGTCGTCGTCCCCGAGGTAATCGTGGGCATAATCGGCAAAATGAAGAGAGGTTTGGCAAATTAAAATTCAACATGCCCAAGTTTGATGGAGGATCTAATCCTGAAGCATATCTTACATGGGAGTTGAAGGTTGATAAAATTTTTCGCTTGCATAATTATTCTGAGCAAAAGAAGATGGCCATGGCTGCTCTTGAGTTTGATGGATATGCTCTAATCTAGTGGGAACAAATGCTCATTGATAGAGAAGAAGCTAGGCAAGGTGCAGTCCGTTCATGGGCTGAAATGAAAAGAGAAATGAGGGCAAGGTTTGTCCCCAAACATTACCGTCGTGATTTATTTGACAAGTCGCAGAATCTGAAGCAAGGAAGCCTTAATGTTGATGAGTATTATAAAGAGATGGAGAAGGCAATAATTCGAGCCAATGTATATGAAGATGAAGAGCAATCTATTGCACACTTTATGTTAGGGCTGCATCACAATATTTGGCGCATTGTTGAATTTCAGCAGTACCATAATCTCATTGAATTGGTACATCAAGCTAGCAAGGCTGAGCGTCAATTGTAGCAGGACATGAAGTCCAATAGAGGAGTATCTTTTAGCACAAGAAGTACGCCAAGTGGTAGCAAATTCACACCAAGAGGTAGTGCAAGCAGGGGTACAACTTCCAACTCAAGTGGTGGTACAAGATCAAACAATTTTGGTGCTTCTAGTGGGAAGGAGCTGGCTGCTCCAAATGAGAAGAACAAATCAGCAATCTCATCACCTACTTCATTGGGTTCTTCAACAAAGAGTAGTGGAATTCAATGCTTCAAGTATGGAGGCCGTGGTCATGTTATACGGGAGTGTCCCAATAATAGAACCATCATTGTGAATGACCAAGGAGAATATGAATCTGCTAGTGATGAAGAACATGAAGACACTGAAGGAGAAGATAATCCTAAAAAGGAAGTCTGTGCATTTGAAACTGGTGCTGCTCTTGTTGTAACTCAAATTTTGAGTGTGCAAATGAGTGAAGCTGAAAATGGATAGCGGCACAATCTTTTCCAAACTAGAGCCAAGGTTGAAGACAAGGTGTGCAAGGTAATCATTGATGGTGGAAGTTGCCACAATCTTGCTAGTAAAGAAATGGTTGACAAGCTTGGTCTAAAGCTCCTGAAACATCCTCATCCCTATCATGTCCAATGGTTAAATAATTTGGGTTCCATTAAGATTGCACAAAGAGTGAAAGCTCCTTTCAAGATTGGTGAATATGTTGACACTGTGGAATGTGATATGGCACCCATGATAGTGTGTCATATGTTGTTGGGAAGACCATGGCAATATGATCAGTCATCTCTGCATTGTGGTCGGACCAATGAATACACCATCAAGTGAAAGGGAAAGGAGTTGATACTTAAACCCATGACACCAAAACAAATCCTAGCTGAGCACTTGCAAAAGAGCTCTATTGTGAGGAATGAGAGTGGAAAAGAAGGAGAGAAAAAGAATTTGAGTGCCTTCCACAAATCGGAGAGTGAGAGCCACAAGACAAACATGAGAGATAACAAAAAAAGAGAGGGAGAGAACTTAGTGATGATAACCACCAAATCTGAAATGAGAGATGTGAGGAGAAACCTAGATCAAGTATTAATCATACTTGTGTGCAAGGACACATTGCTTTCAGCTAACGACTTAACTTCTGTCCCTAGTGTTGTTACACGTGTTTTGTAGGAATATAAAGATGTTTTTCCAGAAGAAACACCTGGTGGACTTCCTCCTTTGCGAGGCATTAAACATCAAATTGATTTCATCCCTGGAGCTGCACTCCCAAACCGTCCAGCATACCGCACCAACCCCGAAGAAACCAAGGAAATTCAAAGGCAAGTACAAGCGCTTTTAGAGAAAGGTTATGTGCGTGAAAGTTTAAGTCCTTGTGCTGTCCCTGTGATTTTGGTGCCAAAGAAAGATGGTTCATGGAGGATGTGTGTAGATTGCAGAGCCATCAATAACATCACTGTTCGTTATCGTCATCCTATTCCTAGGCTAGATGATATGCTTGATAAATTGAGTGGATCTATGATATTTTCTAAAATTGATTTGAGAAGTGGTTACCATCAAATTAGAATGAAAATTAGAGATGAATGGAAAACTGCATTTGAAACAAAGTTTGGGCTGTACGAATGGTTAGTTATGCCTTTTGGTTTGACTAATGCACCTAATACATTCATGAGATTGATGAACCATGTCTTGCGAGCATTCATTGGAAAATTTGTTGTTGTTTACTTTGATGATATCCTAATTTACAGCAAGACATCGGAAGAACATGTTGATCATATTCAGCTAGTGTTAGACGTGCTCAGGAAAGAAAAATTATTTGCTAACCTAGAGAAGTGCACATTTTGTATAGATCAGGTTGTGTTTCTTGGTTTTGTAGTTTCAGGTTCAGGAATTGAAGTTGATGAATCAAAGGTGAAAACAATTAAGGATTGGCCAACTCCTGAAAATGTAAGCCAGGTGAGAAGTTTTCATGGACTTGCTGGTTTTTACAGGAGATTTGTGAGAGATTTCAGCACCACAGCTGCTTCATTGAATGAGTTAATGAAGAAAGGTGTTGCCTTCCAATGGGGTGAGCCACAAGAGAAAGCTTTCCAAGAATTGAAGAAAAGATTGTCCGAAGCCCCCTTGCTTGTGTTGCCGGATTTCACAAAAACCTTTGAGGTTGAATGTGACGCAAGTGGGATTGAAATTGGAGGAGTTCTCATGCAAATTAGACAGCCTGTGGCATACTTCAGTGAGAAGTTGAGAGGAGCACAACTGAACTATTCAGTGTATGACAAAGAGTTGCATGCTTTGGTAAGAGCACTTGCGACTTGGCAACATTACTTATGGCCAAAAGAATTTATTATTCATTCTGACCATGAGGCTTTGAAATATTTAAAAGGACAATCAAAACTAAACCGTAGACATGCTAAATGGGTTGAATTCATTGAAACTTTTCCATATGTTGTGAAATATAAGAAAGGTAAGGAAAACATTGTCGGTGATGCTTTATCTTGTAAAAATGTTTTGTTAAATCAACTCGATGTTAAAGTGCCAGGACTTGAACACATAAAAGAATTATACTCTGCTGATCATGACTTTTCAGAACCTTATGCAAAATGTACAGCAGGTAAAGGTTGGGAAAAATATCATGAACATGATGGATTCTTGTTTAGAGCTAACAAATTGTGTGTTACCAATTGCTCTGTTAGACTTTTGTTGTTACAGGAAACACATGTAGGTGGATTGATGGGTCACTTTGGATGGAAAAAGACATATGACATGTTGGCTGATCATTTTTATTGGCCAAAGATGAGAAGGGATGTCGAAACATTTGTGCAAAGATGCATCACTTGCCACAAAGCTAAGTCAAAACTGAACCCCCATGGTTTATATACTCCCTTACCTGTTCCTAGTGCTCCTTGGGAAGACATTAGCATGGATTTTGTTTTAGGTTTACCAAGGACAAAGAGGGGAAGGGATTCAATTTTTGTTGTTGTTGATTGGTTCTCTAAAATGGCACATTTTATACCATGTCATAAAAGTGATGATGCTTCCCACGTAGCCTCTCTATTTTTCAGGGAAATTGTGAGGTTGCATGGCATGCCCAAGATGATTGTTTTAGATCGTGACACTAAGTTTTGAGCTACTTTTGGAAGATGTTATGGGAAAAACTTGGTACAAGGTTGTTGTTTTCTACCACTTGCCACCCTCAAACGGATGGGCAAACTGAAGTCGTGAATAGAACACTTTCTATGGTGCTGCGAGCTTTGATCAAGGAGAACTTGAAAAAATGGGAGGAGTGCTTGCCACATGTGGAATTTTCTTACAACAGGGCAGTACACTCTACAACTAATATGTGTCCTTTCGAAGTAGTATATGGTTTCAAACCACTTGCTTCGATCGATTTGTTGCCTTTGCCATTGCAGGAAGGAGCTAACATGGAAGCCTCCAAGCGTGCGTCTTATGTCAAGAAGATTCATGACAAGACCAAAGAAACAATTGAAAAAAGGTCCAAGTACTATGCTGAATGGGCAAACAAGCATCACAAGAAGGTGACATTTGAACCTGGAGATTTAGTTTGGGTACACCTTCGCAAAGACCGCTTTCTAGAGAAGCGCAAATCCAAGTTGATTCCACAAGGAGATGGTCCATTCAAAGTGCTATCCAAGATCAATGATAATGCTTACAAGATTGATCTCCCTGAAGATTATGGTGTTAGCAAATCCTTCAATGTTGCTGACTTGACACCATTCTTCGGACTAGAAGAATTAGAGTCGAGGACGACTCCTTTTCAAGAGGGGGATGATGATGAGGACACCTCAGCCGTATGTTCTTCCTCGAGTGACAATCATTCACCATCCAACATGAATATCACAAATCTAGGACCACTTACAAGAAGTCGTGCAAAGAAACTACAAGAGCAGGTGAATTCGTTCCTAACTGATCTTAATTCTAACACTTGTGAGAATGTTATACTACCTAAGAATGCTACTTTGGTTGTACTTAGGAAAATACATGAAGAGGAGGACCAGACCACCGACCACCAGCTCGGACCAGACCACCGACCACCAGCTCGGGCCAGTCCAGCGCGACGGAACCAGCAGAAAGAATCGGCCATAACTCTTGATTCACAAAAGCTATGAAGGTCCATGAGGACATTTTGGAAAGCTTATCAAGTCTATTTTCCAATGCAATAAGGCCCAACCAGATTGGAATTTTCCCTGTAGCATCTGACCAGTTTTAGTGAGGACTGGTCAGGTGGTCGACAGCATGCATGTTGTTCAAGTTCCCGTGCAAAACTGTACCATTCTACGACGTTACATGGTGCATGGCATACATGGATGGAAAGCTTATTGAGTCTAGTTTCACACTTAAGAAACGGATCATCATTTGGACTTTCACTAGGGAGTTATGACACTTTTAGTGGAGACTGCTTTGGAAACTAACAGCCGCGTGGACTCCTGTAAACTCTTTTCGTGGAAGCCTTTTCACATTCTAGTCTTTTTATTTTTCATCTCATGATCACACCTATACAGGAGGGTTGTTCCTTGTATAAATACTCTGATACTTGTAAACAAAAGGGGACTTTTTGATAATCTGAATACAGACCACTTTGTTCAGCTGTGTGCTAACAAAAACTAGAGAGAGATCTCTACCCCTTTGCTCTTGTGTTTTCCTTCGCAGAGATTACAGAAGCGGCCGTGTCATCGACACCCAATTCATGCTCCTAGTCCATTGATTCTAGGTTGCGTAGGTTGGTTTCTTTGAGAGTGTGGTTGGGCGAATCCTTGGTTCAGGCTGCCGTATAGAGACGGTGGTTGGCTCCTTGTGCGTGTCATCAGGTTGCACTAGTTATCGCTGCTTGCAGCAAGTTATCGGCTGTTTATCAGCTAGTTATCAAGATCAAGATCCTACGTCGTGAAGATCGGGACAACAACCTCATCAAGGGGGTACATGTGGTAGAACCGCCTAAAATAACACACTTTCAGAGGCATTTGTCTTCCACTAGACATTAAGTACCCTAAAAGTGAGCTAAATCAATTAGTTTTGTCGAGTACACCCCAAGGGAGAACTCGAAACAATCCATGTTTACATCCAGAATCTAATAATAAGTATGAGCTTACAATACTTAGTCAATTTAGAGTGTGATAATTAAACAATCCATGTTTACATCCAGAATCTAATATAATATAGAGTATTAAAAATTATTTCTTACAATACCAGAGATCAGAGTGTGATAATTAAACAATAGAATGAAAATAAACATCTAGTAGAAACGATATAACCTGTCTGTGCCCACCAGAAGAATCATCCACACAAGAGCTACTCTTCAAATTGCACCTAAAATAGGGTAAAATAAACCCTGAGTACACAACATACTCACAAGACTTACCCGACTAGTGGGAATAATTTTCCGACTCTCAAGGATATGATAGGCAATATGGTTTGATGTATTTCTTTTGTTTTGTAGAAAGCATTACTAATAGTTCATCCTTGAGGTCAGATTTTATTAGCAATCAGGATTACTTTATTAGCAAACCATTCTAGGTAAGCACTTGTCTACTTTCAAGCAAGAGTTGAGTAATCAGAACCGTTTTAACATCTTCTATATTCTAGTTCTTACTGTGGTGCTAGACCATAGCTAGGTCGTACCCCCGCATGGAAATGGCAATTCATGAACTAATGTATCCCAGCTGGGTACCCCGAAATACACGCCTCGCTTGTACCCCAGGCACAAACAAGATCAACCTATTCCACTCCTATCGAGGGGTCTAGGTCTCCGTCCAAACTTAGATTCCAAACCCCCACACTTGAGACCTGATCTCAATATGGTGCTTAGACCTCCACCTTTCCCCACCCCCAATTAGTCGGTCTGGAAAGAGCCGGAACCCACGACAAGAGAGTAACGAGCCTTCCCGCTCCCATAAGCAAATATGTGCTCAGGATAATAAGTCTGTGACCTGACTACCATCCACAGCAAGGACGGTCCTCAATCGACATGGACAGGGAAAACAATACAACCAAGCTAAGCCCCATGGCCGCGGGACACAACTTGTAGACCCACCAATAACCCATTCCTTATCCTTGCCCGGTTACCATTTATTTTTCATCATTTTATTATGAGAGTAATAATAATTACCTATTGTGAGTAACGGCAGGTTACTCACATTACCGATAGCCTAAGCATAGCAGCTACTCGAACCTGCACTAGTAAGACTCTTAGGATATATATATATATATATATATATATATATATATATATATATATATATATATATATATATATATATATATATATATATATATATATATATAGAGGGAGAGTATACCCTGTAGCCAGCTACAGAATACCTTATTCTGTAGCCAGGCCGTTCCGACGCACCAGCATTCACTCAGCTGGCGCACCTGGCTGAACCAAAAGCTCGTAAATGAGCAAGCCGAGCGGCCGAGCCGCCAGAGCCAACGTATCAGGAGCCCGGGCTTGCAGCTGTTATTAGGCCGCGTAATCAACGCTCATGCAGGTCGCAGTTACTTCCTTTGCAAAAAGGCTGCATGCGCAGTTACTTCCTTTCCAAAAAGGCTAGTACTGTACCACTATGTTTTACTATGACGCAATTACGAGAATTGGAGTCGCTTTCATACTTTATGTGATAATAATGATTTACGAGAATCCACGAAGTCTAGAGCTATTGTAAATGTGACAATGATTGACTAGAAAATAATTACGAGAATTCGAGTTGCTTGATACGAGAATTACATGAGTTACTTTATTCAGGTTCAGGTTGTTCCGAGTAATCATTTACCATGATAGCGACAAATTTACCATGACACATATATGAAAAGTCAAAAGGACGATAATTACGATAAATTCAAATGATCCGAGGCAATAATTAGTAGGTAGAGTTCCTACAATTTTGCATCAAGATGCTACAAGAATCCACTTACTATAACATCAGGCATTATTTACAACAATATCTATTTATGTAGTCTGCAACGTGTTATCAGATTTGCCGTAGATTCACTATAGTCTGAATGTGCGTTGACCGTAACAATTAAAGTGAGTTACTACAATCTGGCATCTTGATATGAGTTATTCATGGTGACGATAGGGAGAGCCATGAAGACCATTAGCAAGGCACGTGTGCTTCAGGTCCAACCGGGAGCCTCTTGATACTGAAGATTGGGCGCTAAATTCTATAGAACAGCTGTGAGCTATTCAGATGCACAATTTCGCCTGCATTTTGCCGTGAAAGAAAATCAGGATTGTACAACATCGAGATAATTTCAACAGATGGAACTGAACATGGTACCATAATAGCTTTACCAACACGATATAGTACTGAAAAATGGATATGTACCAAATGTTATGCACAGGAAAGGTAAGAGACGACTACATATTTCAGCAGTCAAAATATTGCCTATATGAATTAGTTGATATGAATTTACGAGAATTGGTCTGTACGAATTTAAAGAATTTTGTGCAATGAATATATTGAAATGACATAACAGGAACCAAAGTCGAGATATTGGTAAAAATACTGAAATAACATAATGATTTACGAGAAATAAAATGTATAGTTTACAAGAATCCTGTAATTAATTATAACATATTGACACGAGGACAACATGAACTCTCAAATCCTGACAGGTCACCAGGCCAACAACATTTTAACATTTGAAGTTACCATAAGTTAATCAAGATTACTGAAAGATTTATATATAAGGTTTACTCAAAGGAAAAATTACGATAATCCAAGGGTGGATATAAGAGTAAACTTACTAAAGTAGAGATGTAGGTTACGATATAATTCAGACATTAATTTTTATACTACACATGTAACATGGATATAATGATTTATTATAGTAAGGAGTCGCCATTCAAAAATTTGGTTAACCATACACAGTTACCATATGTCACCCAAGATTACTGGAAGACTATATATATAAGACTTACTATATAGAAGGAAAATTACAAGAATTGGATGATGGCTCTAAGGGTAAAATTACTATAGTAGCAGACATGATTAAATAGATACGTGGGCATGATTAAAAAATGAAAGCATGTGTCTAGGTTATGACATGATTAAAAAATACAATAAGTGGACATCATCCTACAAGATTCATCTCGTTAATGAAAGGTTTGGTTCCTTCATATTTGGGAGAAAAAGAAACTGAGAAAGATCCACAGTTATAAACAACACTGAGTCACTGAGTAAATATTAACTATCCAGGACATCAAAACAGGAATCAAGCTTTATTGAAACTATATTGTTTTCACCCATGCAGCTCAGTGATATATCAGATTTCCAATATGGGCAGCTAAGGATTGGAGACACTGTACAGAAAATCCGAGATCCTAATAACAAAATTAAAAATTGTGATAGATGGTGATTTGTCACAACCTGCTGTTGGCAAGATGAAGGCTCGTGTGCACTCTCAGATGGCTTTCTCACCGTCTCACCTGAAACGTCAGGATAAGAATAGTAAATATATTATGGTTCTCTCTGAGAACCAGGACATATACAGAAAATTGTTGATTGGCATACATATGTAACTAAAAAGTAGAGTATCTGAGAAATTAGAGCATCATGCCGCACCTTCCTGTTTAAATATACTCGATGGTTTATTTAAAGGCTTCAAGAAACAGCGAGACTAATTTACCATAAAGTAATTACGATAATTAGGATTGTTTGGAACAACAATTACGATAATCAGGTATCCTAATTTTCACCTGTCACAACAATTACTCGATGGTATATTTAAAGGCTTCAAGAAACAGCGAGAACTGTATACATGATTTACTAGAATATATGTCCTTACTAGAATATATGCCCTTGAATAAGATTTACTAGAATCCATGTTTCTCTACCCTTGTAGTTATGATAATCTATTTAATATATTTTTCAAATTATTTACTAGAATATATGCCCTGGCAAATATTCACCAGTCACAACTTACGATTGCAGACTTGTTTCATCTCTAGCTGCTCAAATCATGCGAGCAATCATGCCAGCTAAATAAGAGCCTACTATAGCCTGGTTTGGTAACTGTGCAACAAAATTTAAGAGAATTTCATACAATGAAATATTATTTCCCATAAGACAACAAATTTACGAGAATGAATTTGCATAAGAAATTGGCCTATCAGACACATTTACGAGAATTCTGTACCATATCACAGTAAGAAATACAGTAAGACAACAACACTTTACGTTAATTTTTAAATATGATATGATGCTACTAAAATCAAGAACTAAGGGGAACTACTACCAATTAAATCCAACCATTTGGCATGATGCTGCCGAAATCCCAATGAAAACAACTGGGCAATCTACTTGCTGTAACAGAGAAGCACAGTGCTGTCATCGGTGATTGTGTCACATCCGAAACAAAACAGAGTTGTTATGTAGGGGAAGAGTGGGGAAAATTCAAGACCAATCTGTACGGTGAGCAGATCGTGGTGGCCGGTTGAACATATTACCGGCGAAGTGACGAATTAGCTTTTTTTTACGAGACAGAGGACGCCACCCCGTCGCCGGCAGATCGGAGATGATGACCATGGGTGCGGCGGCGGCTCGATCTGACGGGCAAATGAGACAGGACAGATTGAGATAATGCCGGACAGGATCTAATGCTAATAAACAATGAAACAAAAATCCAAGTGAATCAAAACCCGAGGATGATGGATAGACGAAGTTTCGCACGGCTGCTCACCTCAGGATCGAGTCTCATCCACCAGCACGAATGAGGATTGAGAGGCTACAAGCGACGAGAACGACGGCCGCCACGACGCCGCGGCCCCCTGGTGGAAGCATGGCGATGGCTGACCAAGGGGAATCGACGGGAATGCATAGGCATGAACGGAATTAGGTCACCGGCGGTGGAGGATTGGGCGCGTCCAGCGAAAACGAAGCGGAATCGACGCTCCGACCCTGGAGACTGACGTAATCCGCGATGTCGCCGGTGGAGGATTGGGGCATCCTGCAGCGGCGAGGAAGCAGTTTGGGGAATCGGTGCTCCTTTCCTCTCTTCATTGGACATGATTCTGGTCGGCGGAGGGCGGATGCAGATGCAGCGGTGAGCAGGGGAGGAGCCGTGATTTTGGGCCCCTGCGACGCATGGCTCGCACCGTCTGCTTCCATGCGTTCGGGTAAGCCGAGCTGGAAATTGGCTAGGTGAGCCAAGCCGATGGCCATCACGCATCGGGTGGGGGTGGGATGGTCATCGCGCGCATCGGGTTGGAGTGCGACGGATGGACTGGGTCGGGCTCGTGGTTTAGGTCGGGCTACGGAACTAGCTATTCTATAGCTGGCTATATATATATATATATATATATATATATATATATATATATATATATATATATATATATATATATATATATATATAGGGTGCGACGGATGGACTGGGTCGGGCTCGTGGTTTAGGTCGGGCTACAGAACTAGCTATTCTATAGCTGGCTATATATATATATATATATATATATAATTAAAATAAGGGTTATGCACCGGGGCTTGCCTTGGGCAGGCGCAGTGTCAGCTGAGTCAGTCAGTGGCAGCTCCGGGACCTCCTCATGCATGAGAATCTTCTCGTACTCCTCGACAATCTCCTTGAACTCGTGCTCGCCGGTGGTCATGATCTCTGTCGACTCATTCTCTACATGCAGGTGATGATGATGCAACAATTTAATATTTAGGCAACAACAATTCTTAAAATAAGAAAATATATGCTATACTAACAAGCTAGCTCTAATGACTAAGATACTAAGCTAACTATCATCTTCATCAAGCAAGTGTTGTGTTCAACTAACAAACACCTATTTTTTTTGCAAACCAATGGCATGCTTTCATTTCTATTAATGATTCAATATATATTTAACAAGGAACGTCTAGTTACCCTAATTTTTAGTCTAGTCTAAGGCAAAAATTACAGTGAGTACATAATAATACAATGAAGCTACTGTAAAAATTTCATGATTAAAGCTATCATAAATTTACCACAAAAATTCCTACAATAATTAACCTAATAATATTAAGCACTTTCAATTGATTTATTAGCCCTTAGTACCAACATAGATATGTATGAACTAACTATACTAACAGATAGACAATAATTTTAGGAACCTAACAAAATTAGTTTCACAATTTTTGGACATCTACATGATTTTATATTAATTACACAAATCTGGCTCAGAAATGAAATTAGAAAACTATTACTAATTTCTAAGAAAAGGAAAAAACGGATTGAACCGCGTGGCCCAACGCGAGACGGCCCATGACGGTGGAGCTCGTGCGCGCTGGCGCTTTTGCAAAAGAGCCCTCGAGCTCTAACCAAACTACCACGGACTCTGATTCCTATTCCTCCCTCTCTCTAACCTTCACACTTAACCCCTGGGTTTTTCTTAATTCTTCCGTGCACGCCCCCGAGGCAAGGGCGAGCGGCGGCGCGGCGAGCACTGGCATTGGCCAGCCACGCTAACCATCTAGGGTTCCCGCGGACCAACCTAGAGGGTCGACTACCATCTACGACCTAAGCGCCTACACTAAGCGGTGGTGAGGGGCAGCGGGTCGCACTGGAGCGGGTGGCAACGGTGCGCGGTCATCCGCGGCGGCGACACAGCCGTTTCGGTGCACTAGGGCAGCTACAGGCCTAACCAACTAGTGAGTGAGCATCAAGAGCTTACCGTGGACCTGGGCGAGGTGATGGTTCGGCTAGAGACTACCTGAGCAGGGCTGGCCACGAGCGACCGAGCGGTGCGGCAGCGCACCATGGCGGACATGACTGCGTTAGCGACGCTAGGGTAGCGGTAGAGGTACGGCTAAGGGGAGCAAGAGGAAGAGGAGTTCGAGGCGAAGCTAGTGGTGCAGCCGATTTGGCTCTAGGTGGTTGGCTGGAGGGCTGCCATTGGCACCTGCTAGACATGGCCTTATCGGCACGACAACGAGGGGAAACTCCAAATTGGAGCTTGGCCAGGCACGAATCAAGGCAAGGTGGGACGGGCGGCTCAGTGACTTCATGGTGGAGCACGAGACGCGACGAAGCGAGTCGAGGTGACTTAACCATGCCAAATTGGGCGATCGGGGTCATCTGGTCAGGATGGCAGAGGAGGGGGTGTAGGTAGGAGCTCTGGCCATTCTCTTCTTGGCGGGACGCGGACGGAGCCATTAGGGCAGTACTCGTGCAGGTGCTACAGCCCCAGGCGGTCTGAGGAAACGTGCGTGCATGGGCGACCGCAGCGCCATAAATGGCAAGGCGACAGCAAGCGCAACCATGTGCAGCAGTAGTGGCAGGCATCGGGCCAGGGCAGACAACGGTGCAGAGCCACAGGGAGTGCGAATGTGATGGCGAGGCGACGGCACTGGTAGCAGCTGCGCCACAACGCGAGGCAGGGGCAGCGGCATCGTCGCGCGGTAGTCGGATGGCAGTAGCAGCAGTGTGGCAGGAGCAGCAGGGCAGCAGTGGCCAAAGACGACCATGCCGCAGCCAAGCCACGGCCAGGCCGAGGGTGGCCCTGGCCCAGCAATGCGGCCACGCGCACGCGTGGCTCGGCTGGGGATGACCACGACGAGGTAACCGCGCACATAGACTGTGCAAGTGATGTGCACGAATTTTAAAGCGTCTCCAAAAACTAAACTATCAAGGTTGGAACCAAGCCACCTACACCATACTAAAGAGGGCATATTAGGCCACCCATAAGGACTAGAACATGGCACCAATCCTTAGCTAGATTTCTCAGAATTAATTCGCCAATATAGCATTGTCACATTGTTTTCAAACTTGAAAATTTTGTCTGAGCTGAATTTGATTTCGAGTTCCATTTCTAAGCTACTAGAAATACTAGCTAGCAATATTATTTTTTACAGCAAGAGTTGCATTGTCATCTACAAAATTTGTACTTCAAACTTTATTTAGGTGTCACACACATATTCTATAATATTTTTGCTTAATAAAAATTGGTTTTCGCCCCTACTTGATATAACCTGAGCTATTGAATCAATTTTCATTTAACATTTTCATCAATCATTTTAGGTTCCAAGAAATTTATCTACACACTTTATTACATGCATTATCACAAAAAATTTGATGGCTATGACATGATTTAGCGATTTGTTTAGGGTGTAACACCGAGGGTGTTACAGTACAGGTAGGTATATATAGGGGCCTTCAAGCATCGTGGGACCTCATATCAAACCGACTTAAAAGAACGGCGTAGATGTGATCCTTGAGGCAGTGGAGAACTGACGTAGCAACAGGAGCATGACAGGTGGGGCCCACATGGCAGTGGCTCAGGCCCTGATTTGATGGAGAGTCTCCTGGAGTTTTCTAGAGTCTTCCCATGTTGGTCCCGCTGCAGACAAACGTGATTTCCTTGATGGTTTTTCTGATTAAATCCTACTGAAAACACAAATTCAGCAAAACTCGTGAAAATTGTTAGTTTAAACACCTAAGTCTATGTTGGTGATCTATTTTAGTCATTTATACAAGGTATATTGATGGTTTGTGATTAGTGTTAACTACCATCAACAGTGAGTGCACCGGTCGGACTGTCTCCTGGAGCCACGTCCGACAGGGTGCCCCTCCTCACCGCTCCTGGCCTCACTTGCTTGCCATGGGAGCTCGAGCTGTAACAAGAGAGGAAGGAGAAGATGGATAAGAGCATGGGAGGGAAGAAGAGATGAGATATGAGCCCCACTTGTAAGTAAGGAAGAGAGAAGGGGACTAGCCAGGGTGGTATTTTTTGCTAAAAAAAGTGATGGTGGTATTTCAGGCCATTCGAGAAATATGTATCATCACATACGCTTGCATGTGGGCCCGATGTCATTGGAGACATACGAAATGGCATGGTTCAAACACACACATGAATTGAGATGACAAGTTTCGAAATAGACTAATAATAATAATATATCTCAGAAGCATGAAAATTGTAATGAAATGTATCAAATAACCCCTTTTTAGTTAGAACCATCCTATTATAAATATGACGATTCAAAAGCCACTACTTCTTACGTGATAGGTCCAGTGACATGAAATATGTCAGTTTGTACGCTTATGGGTTACGTAGACTCATGTACAGACTGTCAGTATTTTCATATGTACCAAAATGCCCATGTCTCTCTCCCTCTCTCCATTGACATAGGTCCCACTTGTCGTCCGCTTCCTCCCTTCCCTCGTCCTTCTTGGTTCGTGAACCGACAACCAAACACACGACACGATCCCGTTGAAGCCGGTGTTGGCTCCACATCCTTGTCGTGCCACCAACAAGCCTTGACGGCGTTGGTGCCTTGACGTTGTGGCCCGTACAAGAGAAAAGGTAAAGCCAGTTGAGGACAGGAACACACAGAAAGATAGAAAAGGCACGTGAGAGAATGGTCATCAAATTTGAGTAAAAAGAAGAAATGGGATGGCACACAATAACGACGGATAGAACGACTCTACACATAGAGAATGAGAGAATGATAAGACAAATTTCATGGTGGTGTTGTTTTCGTCATAATGTGTCGGATGTGCCAAAAAAGGTCGCCGAAGTTGAAACTTTTGCCTTAAATTTACAGAATTTAGAGTGGTGAGTGAGGGAGTGGTTTGCGGAACTATAAATAAGACAACACAAGAATTAACAGCATATATATATATATATATAGAGAGAGAGAGGGGTAGTGTTCAGGTTAGTTTTTTATAATTTTTAATTTTTGAAACAATTTTTTAGTTCAAAAACAATTGTAGAAAATCTAGAGATTGCTTTTTAACCTCGAATATCGTAATTAAATTCTAGATTTTTTTTAGAAAAATATAAACTATTTATTTTTTTTGTATTTTTTTAGGGATAAAACGGTCTTCTCATTTAGGACGTAACACCCTTATATACCAATCTAAAGTAAGAGAAGTGTCAGATAGTGGGAAAGAAAAAATAAGAGAGTTGACAAATTTAAAAGATGAGTAAAGTGCAATAGCGGTCGTTGAACTTGTTTAGCTGTGTCATTCCGGTCTTTAAACCGCAAATCAACCGTTTAGGTCCTCAAACTTATTTATCTGTATCATCTCGGTCTCTAAACTCGTAAATTGCTCGTTTAGGTCCTCAAACTTGTTTGACTGTGTCATTCCGGTCTCTAAACTTGCAAGTCACACGTTTAGGTCCTTAAACTTGTTCAATTGCGTCGGTCTCTAATTGTTGTAAATGCTGTCAACTTGTCCTTTCAAAAAAAATATTGTCAACTTGTAAATTCAATACATATTTATAGATCTGTCCAAAAATTGTAAGTTCAATTTTGCTAGATTCCTAGTAACATGTACTTTTAATTAGAATAAAATAAATCAGCCTGTATTTTTGTTTTAACTCTGCATTTGAATAACTAAATAGACACATATACATTTTTATATGTTAGTCTGTGTTGTTAAAAATAGAAAGTAAAAGGTGATTTCTTTATTCTAATTTAAAGTGGATGTTATCAGGAGTCTATCAAAATTAGATTTATAATTTTTGAACACTTCTATAAATATATATTAAATTTACAAGTTTACAACATTTAGTGATGGAGACGACACAGTTGAACAAGTTTGAAAACCTAAAGGGTGACCTGCAAATTTAGGGACTGGAATGGCACAACCAGACAAGTTTGAGGACCTAAACGAGCGACTTGCGAGTTTTGGAACCGAGATGACACAGATGAACAAATTTGAGAACCTAAGTAGCCGATTTAAAAGTTTAGGGACCAGGATCACACAGCCGAACAAATTCGGGGACCGCAACTCTTAGGACCCGTTTGGATCCTTGAAATTGAATTCATTCTAATAATTATAATGTAGACATAGATTAATTATGTCAATATAGTTGTATATAGAATATATTTTGTATATTTATTGTTAGGCATACAAGGAACATACTTATATGTTGCATTTCTATTATAGGGAAGTGAGTTGAAGAGTGTATTATAAATTAGAGAGTAGAATTATAACATAGTGATCTATAAAATCTATTTTTATCTCACACCTTATGAATTTAAGATAGGCTTATTTGTGAGCTTGAAAAAATCATGAAATGTCAAATTTCAAGCCAAATAGTCTACTTTATCAAGTAGATTTCAATTCCTCCAAAATAAAGAGATCCAAACGTCCCCTTAAAAGATTTTAA
Source organism: Saccharum hybrid cultivar R570 (assembly GCA_038087645.1). Lineage (NCBI taxonomy): Eukaryota > Viridiplantae > Streptophyta > Magnoliopsida > Poales > Poaceae > Saccharum > Saccharum hybrid cultivar. Next base: position 4,646,674 of record JAQSUU010000291.1, on the reverse strand, counting down.
GTTCAACTGTCAAGTAGACATTGGTAAGAGTTTTTTTTCTAGGGTACGAAAATTATGATGGGTGATACCTATCGCCTACCCATTACCAGGGGGTGAAAACGATATAGATATTTTCTGACCGTATTTGAGACCGGATCCGTTTAAAGAGGCTTAGATCTGTCTATATCAAGTTCAAATATTCAACATTTGATATCCTATCCATATCCGAATACTCAAATCACATATTTATAATATCGATTTCCAATCGTATCCTATCCGACGGTCGACCTTTCCGACGATCGACCCTATTCGTATTCGAATCAAATCCGGATAAAAAAATATAAATACAAATATAATATCAGTCGATCCATTTTCATCGCTACCCATTACCATCGGGAGGTGGGCCATCGAGTGGAGCAGTGAAAAGAAAATAGAAGACAGGCAGGCCTCACAGCCGCGCGTGCGGCCGATGCCAGATACCAAATGCGCGACCCCCTCGCCGCCCTCCTTCGCAGCGGCGGCCATCCTCACTCCGTCCACGGCGTGGCCATCAAGCTTGGCTGCATTGCCTCCGCTTTCCTCTGCAACAATCTTCTGCATGCCTACCTCAGCCGCTCCGTCCCCGCGGACGCCCGCAGGCTGTTCGACGAAATGCCCCGCCGCAACCTCGTGTCCTGGTCCGTCGTCATCTCCGGCTCCGCCCGCCACGGCGTCCTCGCGGAGGCGTTCGTGTTGTTCTCCCACATGCTTCACGGCGCGGGGCAGGGAAGCTGGGACCGCCCGTACTCGTTCACGCTTGGGGCCTTGGTCGCCGGGTGCTCCCGCGCCAGAGACGTCGACGCTGGCGTGCAGGTGCACGCTTGCGCGGCCAAGTTCGGCGTCGACGAGGATGAGAGCGTCGCGGCGGCGTTGGTGGACATGTATGCCAAGTGCGGGTGGGTGGACTCGTCGTGGCGGGCCTTCACGCTCGCACCGCAGCGGAGCGTCCTGAGTTGGACGAGCATGATTGCCTGTCTGGTCAACCAAGGTTCGTCAGGTTACTATGTCACAGCAATTCTGCTGTTCAAGAAAATGCTGGCATTAAAGGTTTGGCCTACCAATGCGACGTTTTCTTGCATCCTGAAGGTGTTTGATACGCCTGAGTTGCTATCCGTTGGAATGCAAATTCATGGCTGCTTGCTGAAGATGGGGACTGAGGTTGACACTGCTTTGGGGAGTGCCTTGATGACGATGTATGGAAGATGTGGTGGAGTTGATAAGATAGCTAGGTTGGCTTGTTGTATAAGGCATGATGTGTTTTCACGGACTTCCCTGCTTGGAGCTTATGCTCGTAATGGATACAATGCAGAGGCAATTGGTGTTTTCAAGGAGATGATCTTGACAAATATGGCAATTGACCAGTCAGCTATGACTTGTCTGCTGCAGGTTTGTTCATCTGTTGGACAACTGAGAATGGTTCGGGAGGTACATTGTTATGCTTTAAAAACCTTCTTCAAGTTGGATACTTTACTACTGAATGCTACCATCACTGTTTATGGCAGATGTGGTGATACCATCAGTGCTGAAACTGTATTTAATCTAATGGAGGAAAAGGACATCATATCATGGACGGCATTGTTAACTTGCTACGCTCAGAATGGTCTTGATGAAGAGGTACTCTTGTTCTTTAGGGAAATGCTCCGGGGAGGGTTGGGGTCTCCAGTATTTTGCATGACTAGTGTGCTACGAGCCTGTTCTAGTACCTCAAATCTTGCTGTTGGATTGCAAATCCATTCGAGGACTGTGAAGCTAGGTATTGATGATGATAATTCTGTAGAGAATGCACTCGTAAGCTTGTATGCTAATTGTGGAAGTGTTCAGGTTGCCTTGAAGATATTTAACTCAATGAGTAATAGAGACATCGTCACTTGGAATGCATTACTCACAAGTTTTTCACAGCATGGCAATGAGGCGGCAGCCATTCAGCTTTTTGATCTGATGCAAGAAGAAAAGGTCTGCCCAGATGATTACACTTTTGTTGGCCTGCTATCATCTTGCAGCCGAATGGGCCTTGTAAAAGAGGGCTGTGAGTACTTCAATGAAATGAAGGCAAAATACAACTTGGAGCCCAAGATGGTTCATTATACCTGCATAGTTGATCTACTTGCCCGTGCTGGAAGATTTTGTGATGCAATGGACTTCATTGATGCAATGCCTTATGAACCAGACCAAATATTGTGGGAAGCTTTGCTAGCTTCATGTAAGGTTCATGGAAATTTGGGGTTAGGAAGAATAGCAGCTAAGAAGATTCTGGAAATTACACCACATGATTATTCAGCATACATTACATTATCAAGCATTCATGCTTCAGTTGACATGTGGGATGAGAAATGCTGGAATCGCACTGTATTTGATACCCAGCAAGCAAGAAAGGATACTGGAAGGAGTTGGATTGATACACAAAAAATATCAGAGAATATATTCGATGCATTACAAATTGGAGTGACGTAATGTTAGTTGATAATGCTTCTTTTCTGAAAGACTAGGGGTCTGTTACTCTCCATGGTTGCGGTGAAGCGTAGTGCCCTGAATCATAAGAAATCAACAAGCAGAACAAAAGATATCCATGAATGCAAGCAAACCATGGTCTCAATGTCATGCATCGAATAGAACTTACCTATGTCAGATCATCACCACAGAAAATATATGATGTGGTGCAAATGGCAGATTATTATCCTTTCTATGGTGTGGAACATGGTTGTAAACTTTCAGTGATTATCTTTCTTTAAATTTGTGATGCTCTACGATGCTGTTAATGTTGTAAGCTGTACATAGGGTGCTGCAGTTGGAAAGTATATTGATACTTCTCTATTGTCAGCCAAAATTTACATTGATGTTGGAAATACAGAGATATCTCTTCAGTGGATACAAACAAAATCTACATCTAGGTTTAAGTTTTTTATGTTCACCTGCTGTGGGAGGTTAGTATGAGCACAGTCCAGCTCTTTATCAGTATGCTTTGCGATTCCTAAATTAACTATAATTTTCTATGCTTTGGACCAGATATGCATGCATACTCTTTTGCACATCAAATGACATGGTAGAGACATGGCATACATGAGTGAGAGCTGAAAGTGAGGTCATTGCACAATGCCAATATGACTCTTTACCAGGATTCTGTAGATCCTTGCAATTCTTAAATTCCAAGTTGTGAAGTTCATTATTGAGATCACAAGAGTTCAGTGACATTTGCTATTCTGCTAGTGTCTATTGTACCTTCTAAGTGGCTTATAAAGAAATTTCATGTTTTGCAAAATGATCACAAACCTCTTCAGAGGTATTTTATGCATGACGGGCAGAACACAAAATTGATGAGGAGAAAAGGAACATCTGTAGAGCTGAGCTGCTGCTATATATTGCTTGAGTTTTCTAACAATGTTGGGGAACTTATAGGAACTCTACATTCTATGTAAGTGCCTATTGCTCCCATACAACTTGTCCATACTGACAATGCGGAATGGCCCTTATTGCTCATACAAAAAAATGAATCTTATTAATGGTAGTGTAGTGCATGCTTTCTAGCATTAGTTGGTGTTACATACGAACTGTTTGTATTCTTAACACCTACAACCTGCTCCAGTGGTGGCCCTATTTTGTTAGTCCTCTTCCACTTCATGAAAAGGAAGTGGAACAACCTTCACTGCTCTGAACTTCCCTGCATTGTTTAGGTGTTCATTCTCCAGCCTGACATAAAAGTTTATAGTTCTTTAGTGTGACATTCATGTTTATATCAAATCGAAAAGTTCCCATTTACAGCTTGATTTTCTAAAAGCATTTACCTATAGAAGTTCCAGTGACCTCGTCGTATCACTTCAAGTGCTGCTAAAAAGAACAGAGTTACTCTAGAATCCAGGCTTCCAATATTAGGGTGGATGACAGTCTGAAGCCAAGCAAGCCTCAAGACAAGGTTCAGACCCTGTAAAATATGTGAGTCTCTATAAGTGAACTATCTATTTTTGCTTTGGAAATCTTGATGCAGAGCTTAATGATTTGAAAACGCACCATGGATACAAAATAAATGTATTTTTGTTTAAGTATCAAATCATTACGAAGCCAGGTATTCTTGGAGTTGAACTGTAGAAGACCCCAGTCCTTGACAAAGTCCCAGTATAGTTGGTAGATAGTTGCAATACTTGATACAATGATAACAAGTGACAGCCACCCAGTACTATTGTTATTCTCATATGCCACCTTTGTTGCTGCAGCAAGCATGGCTGACACATACTTCCCAAGGTTGACAATGTGGTTTATATCCCCTTCATCAAACCATCTCCGTGCGCACTGTAGGATAACAGTAAAGAAAGGTACAGCTAGCTTAGAAATAGCCTTTAGAAGGGACAAAAAAAGAAGGGACAATATCATGTCGTCATGTTCAATCTTACTACCTCCAGATGGAAAAAGTATTTGTTTTTGAAATAAGTACAGTTTGAAACCATGACTATTGATATGTTTCTAAATTTTCATGTTTAAAACATGAGAATCATATAAGTAGAAGATGTATCTCCAGAAGTACTGTAATAATATTATATATTATTCGGTTCTATTGTTACACTACAATTAAATTATTTATTTGAATATAAATTTTTGGAGATCATGTCAATGTCCAAAATAACATTATTCTTTTGTGGTGAGTGGTACTGAGGGATTATATACCTGCATGGCTCTCCAGTAATAAGGCAGGAAGGATACTGCATAAGCGAGGTCTCTAAAGTGTTTAACTCTTGTGCAGTAGCCATAGTCTTGTGTCATGTAGCTTCCTGTTATGTAGTAACATGCCAAATACTCCAGGCTCCTGAGCACTGGCACCTGTTTGTCAGAAGTCATTACATGCTTAGTCGTTTTGATACTAATGCAATCATTTATGCTCGAGTATGTAGTAGCCTAACGAGTTGTAACTCAGATAAGTATTTATGGTAGAAGAACCACTTTAAGTCCTCTTCAGTTTATATTAAAAATACATACTTCTGAGCATTATGGTTTGTAGGGAATAGCTTAAGTTTGCCTAAGTGAACTTGACCAATCTTTAGTATTTAATTAAATTATTACCTGGCTGCAGAGCTGATCAGCCATGAAGAAATCAACCATGACAACCTGCATATATACAAAAAAAAACTTACTAGCTTGTTCCCTTTTGATTTAATAGGAAGTTTAGAACACATCTTAAACAATTGTGCTTAAGAAACTTGCCTTGTAAAAGGGTGTCAGAATGATGTTTCTGATAACTCTAAGGAATTGGTAACGACTTGATCGGTAAATGATGTTGAAAGGGCAGACTAATATCAACAAGAACACCTGAATAGAAGGAGCACCTTATAAGGTCATAAATTTTCATATGTAATTATGAACAAATTTGTTAAGTTCAATAGTGCATACCAGAAGTAGGGACCCTGGTATTGCTTGGACTGCGCTTGATGAATTTCCTTTAACAATTATTGTCAGGTGCGCAAACATTACACCAACAACAGTTGTCATGGAAGTAGTGCATATCAAGAACACGTCTCGGTACTTGAGCTCTTTAGTAGGCGTGAATTCAAATATGAATGTGTAGTTTATGCGTGTCTTTCTCCACATGAAAATGTTACATCCATAGAGGAAGAGATGCAGAAAGAAGAGGCTGAACATGCTGCAGTTTGGGATTAAATATTATCAGCAATGGCATGCCTGAATTGCAGTAGTTTTTCTTTTTCAGGAACTGCACAGCGGCAACTGAATTGGCATTTTGAGTGCTCACCTAAGAACAGGATAAGATGTTGACATGTACACCTTGTTTGACTGCTGAGTGTACATTCCAGCAATGCGTGCCATGATACAGTAACCTATGAATAATGCTATGCAGCCGCCAGTGAATAATCCTGGAAATTTTATAGGTCTGTTTAAAGATCGGAAAATCTATGGTGATGAAGGAATGAAAACCTTAGTAAAAATTATTACCAATGAAAAACGTAGTACAATGTGATTCTTCCCTCTGATTTGGTTTCAGATACACCATTGCTTTCCGTTTGTCACCATCTGTGAAATGTCTCAAAAACAGCTCCTCGACATCGTCCATGAGCCTGACTGCCTGTTAAGATGAAAATTGCAGTCAGGAATTTTGGAGCTCAGCAACCGGTGATTGTTGTTTGTGTGCTGCCCTTTGGACCTATGGCACCTCGCCGTTAGGGCCAAGTGGCCGTTTGTAAGACTCTAAATTTCTCTTAATGAAGTACGTGCAGCGCACGCTTTCGAAAAAAAAGAATTTTGGAGCTTAGATAGAAGGAAATTATTGAAAGCATCTCAGAATTGCTTCATTGTTACAAAATACCTTGTCAGAGCTATTGTAGTAGGAGCTTTCCACTACTTTGAGGTAAATTTGCTGCACTTCCTTTGCTGTAACCTGAAACACGAAAATATAGCTTCTGTCATCAGAATTGCTTAAATGAGATAAATTTCAGGATATGGCACCATCAAAAGAGAGCAAGAGATATGAGCAGAAACCTTGTCAAATTTCTTCAGGATCTTCACAAAGGCCATCATGTTCAAGCTCCTGCAACAAGCATGCTCTCCTTGTCAGTATCCACTTAAGAAAAAGTTGGAAGTACAAGCCATATGGCAAAATCAAGCAGTGGCGGATCCAGGAATCAAAACCTGTGGGGCCAGCCAGCAGAAGCTGTGGGACCAAACCATATATGCTACAGTAAAATTGCGCTAGATTCGTCAAAACCTGTGGGGCCGGGTGGCCCCACAGGTTACACCTACGTCCGCCACTGAAATCAAGTATGCATACCGGTATGTCTTGAGGTAACCCAATCCTTTGTATAGCTCAACGAGAGCACCTCTGATCATCTTCTCTGCCTGGTGCACCTTCCTCTTGTTGATGCTCAGCTTCTCATTGCCATCAGTACCATGTGTGCCAATCTTCTTTGATTGGCTCAGCATGTCCTCAAACAGCAGTTCGCGTATGGCAGTGACAGTCCTGGAAGGCGTGGTGACTGGGATGTTGATCCTCACATTCCTGCCGTGGCAGGTGACCATCCTCCCTGAGAGTGTCCTCAGCTTGCTCGTAACTTCTTCATTCGGCTTGCCAAGTCTCCCTGACTCACTAAGATCTTGAGAGACGGAGAGCTGGTCAGGTCCTTCGTCAGCGCTCTTGGCAGTAACGTCGTCGTTGAGTTTTTCTTCACACTCTTGTTCTTTCTCTGCAATCTCCCTAAGAGATTGGCCTCCTGTAATTTTTGAGATGCTATGTCAGGATCAGTGTATAGCAGTCAATCCAAGAAAGGCAACAGGACTATCTTATACGAAGGAAAAAGGTAATATGGTTTCATCAGCTGGCTTATAACAAGTAATTGGCATACAGGAACAGCAACAGGACATGGTCTCACCAATCTGGATGGAGCAAGAAACGGAGGGATCATGATCATCCGTGTCGGCGCTCCCTCTGGAGTCGCTCCCGCGCCGTGCCTGTGCCTGCTGCTGCTGGGTGATGGCAGCCTTGAGGTCGACGAGGATCTGCAGCTGCCGCCTGAGCGACTCGCCGCGCTCTAGGAACTCTCCCTCCTTCCGCTCGTAGAACCTGTTGACCTTGTTGAGCTGTTGATCCAGCCTCTGGAAGAAGGCCTTGGCCGCCTCGGTGTCCGCGAAGCTGGCGCCATCCGCCACCGCCGTCTCGTACACCTCCCCGGCCACCGCGCCGTCGATGCTCCCGTCTATGGCCAGCTTCTTGTGCACCTGCATTGCACGCGCGGCATGCATGTTAGTTATGTTATTACAGTATTATATTAGGTAGTAGTGGCCGAACTCGATCGCGGCATGCATGTTATTAGGTGGTAGTTGCCGTAGCGCTAGCTTCCACTTGTTTATGGTGCTGTGCTCTCTAGAGATTTTATTTGCAGATATGGTTCTGCGAAAAGATACTTTCGAGTAGCTACTAATAGTATGATATAGCAAAGTACGTATGTGTGTAAGCTTGTTTATTTTCCAAACGTGGCGTTGCAGCATCAAACGGAACTTTATTAGGCAGCCAAGGAAAGTTGGCAGTGCATGCCTGAATGGCCGCAGGCTGCCCATGGGGGTGGAAGAACGGCAGCCTCATCACCCAATGAGCTGGAGCGACCGCCGGCTGCAGCGGCGATGCCGGCACCACGGCACCACCATCTCCTGCCGCGGCCTGCAGCTTCTTGACGTCCTTCTTGAGCTGCCAGTAGTCCACGAAGGCCTCCTTCCATTCGGGCACCAGCTGGCCCTCGAACTGCTTGGAGAACTTCACCATTGCTCGGGCACCTGCTTCTTCTTCCTCCTCGTCCTCCGTAGACCAGAGGGAGAAGCAATGCAGTGCTCTGGGATTGGGATGGTGCGTCTCAAGGGAGGCCATGCTTTGGGGGTGTGTACTTATATCATGTGCATGATGGCCTGGCCGGGAGTGTGCTGTGCTGCAGTCTGCAGAGTTCAGTTCATTGGACAATTGGAACTAGAATCTAGTGTGACAGGGTTAGGTTAGCACATTCTCAAGTATCTGTGAGCAAGATGTGGGGAATTGTTGCCTATATGGCCTATGGGTGTTGTCGCTCTTAGCTACGTACCTGTTGTGAATTGTGATCACTGGATGGGCATCAAGGCTGACAGGGAATGTAACAAGTCGCTGTGTTGGGTTCTAAGCTAGTGGACAGGGGAGAGAGGGAAAGTGGGAGACTAGGAGGGAGGGTGTTTTATAGGATGGGTTGACGCGTAGCGCATTTGTCTCAGGCTGCAACCTCTCATCCTTTCTGGAAAGCAACGCTGATGATGGTTGCCATGTACCAGAATGCAGAGAGATGGGTAAATTGGAAGAATGCACGTATATATTGGCAACTATCGAGATCACCAGTGGCTTTCAACGACTGATTAAAACCATGGATGTTCTCAAACAACCCCTTCTCGGACATGTTATTGCCTGCCTCATATACAGCACAGATGACAGATTCATTTCGCTGCATCAGAATCATTGGGTTTCTATATGCTGCTGCTTCAACTAAATTAAATGCGCCACTACTATACCCTGCTAGCCTATCACATATATAGGACCAAAAATTTAAGTAACATCTAGGTGATAATTGGAACACAAATATAACATACATTTTCAAATTAAATATGGTACATGCTTTTTTTTAAAGGTGGTACATTCTTATTTTGGATAAGTATATGTATGGATCCCCACTTATAATGAAAAAAAACGTGCTAAGCCACAGTTGTAATTGGAAAAAAAAGATTCCATTTATTATATGGATGCTTAATGATTGTTTAAGATTGTTTCCCCAAAGATACGTTGCTGATACTTTTGGCAACATATCTGGTGCAAACCAACCTCTCTGTACAACCGTGCAAACTTCTAATCTGGGCCACATTATGTTGATCCAAGGGGGCGCAGGAGGGAGTGGGAGGGGGGATTTGCAAAAGTGTGATTAGGAGCGGACGGTTAAGAGCAAAATTACCCAATCCTCCTGCGCCATCATGTGACCCAAATTAGAAGTTTGCACGATTGCACGGAGAGGTTGGTTTGCACCAGCTTTTGGGGCAGCTCAAATGCATCTACTGTATATGAGTCTCAAGGATAACAAGCATGTTCCCCAAAAATAAAGGATGATAATATTTGAAGATCAAATTGAAGAAGCTAAGATCTTTTTTTCACCAAAATCTCTATTCCTATCAATACGGAAGGATATAAAGAAGCTCATGGAGTTGCTCTTAGTATAATGTTGCTATGTTGGACAAAACAATGGATTTTATATTTGTCATGCCAAAAGTTTTTCATTAGGAAAGCTTTATTGATTTTTAGTTAATTATATCAATACGATACAATATCACTCCTAACGTCCACACACTAGATGTTATTGTGACTTTTTTCTTTTGTTGTCTTAGGTACACTAACATCTATCTTGTGGCAACAAGGTACAATACACAGTATTCTTCATTTTGTCCACCAAAATCTCAACACTTGGACCACGATGAAATATCTTTAAAAACAATACTTGCAAAGACACAACACACAAGCACTTCATCGTTGCCATGATATAACCAATGGAAGGCCAAACTATATATTTCACCCCAGAGAAAATTCTTGTTAGTCCAAAAAAATGCCTTTAGCAAGGCTATTGCTAGGTACAACAACCAGCTCAGATCAGATTTAGAGATTTTTCCCCAGAGCCAAAGAACAGGTACTGATAAGTACCATCAAATCGGGATCCCCAATGTTGCTTCCACCCTCCTTTTAAGTTAGTGACATCATACCACTCAGTCTTGGTCAATAACCAACGTCCACAAACTCTTCAAAGGGACAATTTTTAGGTGTTCCACACTACAATATATGATAGCATAGGAAAATAATCAAAAGTAAGCGATTCCACGAATCAATGCCAAAGTGACATTAGTCTTAGTGTATGTATAATGACACATGCAAGGGATGAAGATGTCATTACAAGAAGTAGTCGCACTGGCCACTATCATTGTCATTGCCACAAATTACGTCTCACATGAAGTGATGAAGGTTGTGGCAGTCTGGCAGAGAACGCCAGAGAGCCAGTGAAGCGAAGACCCATCAATTTGTAAGTAATTGTCATAAAAATGAATTTATAACTTGTTTCATATGAAATTAGATGAAGACAAATTTATATCAAAACTATAGAGATCAACGAGATCTACAACTTTATAGTTGAGAAAAGAAATTATTTGAGATTTTTTAGGTGCCCTTATATGTTCTTAGATTTTCAAATTTGAATTTTGATTTTTTCAAATGACCTCAGATGGAGACATGCTCAACATCAAATTGGATTATTCCATTTGATATACAACTTTGTTGTTGAAAGGTTTTTCATTTAAGACTATTTAGATGCCAAAATTCACAGTAGAATATTCGGTTGAAAATGATGAAAAAAAATGTTTGGCACATCGACTATAAGATGCGTTGTTTAAGTGAATTCATAGGGCCTAAGTTTATGGCTTCGAGTCCCATAGACGATCGTAAGCACATGTAATGTGAACTTGTGATTTGTGACATGTGATTGTCTATATATGCTTACTAAAATACAAAGTATTTTTGCTTTTATGAAGAACATAGAAATCCATTTCTAGTGACAACCCACCTAATAGATTGCCCTTGGAAATATATTTTTAGAGGAGGTTGTTGGCCGTCACTAAAAATATGTTATTCATACAAACATTTGCTTAAAAATGGATGCAAAACCTGTCCCTAGAACCCTAGAAATCAAATTTTGACAGGTATTAGAAATCATTTTGGTATTAGTGTGTGTGTGGGGGGGGGGGGGGGGGGGGCAAAGGAAACCTAGTGTAGAAGGAAAAATATTTGAGAGAGGAAGAGGATGGCTCAATAACCACCGTTCAATCCTGATCCAACTTATCCGATAGATCGACTAAAGAGTGAAAATCCCAACCACCTGTCTAATAGATACCTGTCTTTTTTCTTGTAATAATATTCCTTTGTTTTCAAACATCACTTGGTCAATGCAGACATCATCTAATTGGCATGCATAGCTCCTCTGAAAATTTAAAGGAAATCAAATTGAACTTAACCTTTTAATAAGGGAAATGATTGGTAACAGCATTTTAAGTGCTCCCCTAAAAGAAGATGATCACTTTGCTTTGATACATAAAAATGATATCTTGATAACTACGGCAAAAGTATTTGATGGTCTATAATGATAAATTGAGGCCTGAAAGGAATGGTAAACCTTTTGTGCTAAGCAACAACGACTTCTATTTCCTCCAACAAAGGATTGCCTTTTTTCTTTTCTCAATTTGCAGCGACTGGTCTTGTTGTGAACTTGTGATGCCTTTATCGTGGTGATGATATATTTATTTTTTTTATTTTCAAATAAATTCTGGAGCATGGACAAACCGGGGTTAAGCAACAATAAATCAGGCAGTCATAATTTGTAATTCTAGCACTTCTAATTATTAGGCCATTATGGAAAGTTGATTCAAAATTTTCTAAGAATGTATATAGGTGAGGTTTCACCACCAGCAAGCAACTACACTGTACATCCGCGAAATGGTAATACACGTTACACAATATGAGTACCTTTTGAGAGTCACAATCAAAGGAGAAGTACACAGTATATAAGGAAACGTGTAATGTGTTGTTATCAAACTCTTCCTGACATGGTTGGAGACAGAAAACTTGCATATATAATCTGTTATAAACATGGCCGTAGAAATGATTTAGATCATCAACTACACGTGCTCCATTGTAACATTGACACTTGTTTGATCCATACTCTTAACAAGCGAGAAATATGAAACCATACCATGTTACTCGTCGTAAGAACATTATCCCATTTGAAGTACATGGGAAGAATCTTAGGGTGTATTTGGGAGCGCTCCATGGAGCAGATTCTTGAAGAGAATTACTCTCTGGCTGCCAAACGGTTTTTTCAGAGTGAAGTGATTCTCTGCTGATTCTGTGAAGTGATTTTCTGAAATGAACTAAGAGGCTGAGAGCTGAAAAAAGTAGCTTCTTCTGATTCTGTGAAGTGATTCTCCATAGTGATTTTAAGAGCTTATGCTAAAAAATCAAAGAGAATCATTTTCAGCCTCAGAATCACTTCACCAGAGAATCAGGGAGCATAGCTCTGCCAAACGGACCCTTAAGTCCACCTTGTAGAAACCTGCTTTCATAAACAGGGTACAACATTCGTCAACCCCATTCCTCGATCTCGTCGACATATAAGTTAAAATCTAGAAGGTATTGGGATTACCATCAAACTATTTACAATAGCATCTAAGGCCTGTTTGGGTCCATTAGCACTAAACATTAGCATCCGCCTTCGTAAATATGATTAACCGACGCGGACAGGGCATCCGCCTCCGTAAAGCGCTATTAACGCAGGCGTTGAATCGGAGGCGAATGTCCTACCCGCCTCCATAAACACAAAGTGGCCGCCTATGATAACCTAGGAAGTAGCAGTGTGTTTTCGATTTTTCTGTTTTTGCCCAATCTAAAAATAGGACAAAAATAATATAGCTACTTTTTTCGACCATTTTTGTTTTTTTCATTTTTTGCTAGGATATCCCTTTTTCATGCATAAATATCTGGTTTTAACCCTATCTAGGTAGACCGGTGGTTTGCTTACTTTGTTATGGATTTAGGGTGAGAGAATTTGCTCATTGCCATAAAAATTATAATGGTTCCCTGATTGCCATAAAAATTATAGCTTTCCTTATTTGCCATCATTAGGTGATTTTTTATTCCTTAATTGCCATCACTGTTACATATATGTGTTTTGTTTCCTTAACTGCCATCTACTTACATACTGTGTTTCCTTCATTGCCATTGAGCAAATGGCGTGGGTGTGTCTCCGTGTTCACTTCCGATTTTGCCCTGCCCCAAATGAAAGCGGTGGCCTTCGTTCCCAGCATTACGAACCGAGTGGCTTCAAAAAAAAAACTGACGCGAACCCTAGCTCACATCCTAACCCGACACACCCCCGCGCATCCCCACCCCGAAGATCCCGCGAACCCCGCACTCGAGCCTGCTCGTCCCCTCGCCCGCGCGGCCGGGAGATGCCACCGCCGCCACCCGCAGAGACAGGCACCACCGTAGCAACGCATGGGCCACACACCGCCGCCGTCACCCGCGCGGCCGGGCGCCGCCGCCGTAACCTAGCCGGACACTGCCATCGGACGGACGCCGCCACCCAGCCGGACGCTGCCACTACCGACGCCGCAACACCGCCACCGACCAACGCACTCTCAAATCTCAATATATTATACTCTGAAATTGTAAAACTCTCAATATTATACTCTCATTTTCTCTATCATTTTCTATGTTCTCTGGTATATGATTCTGGAGATCAATGCCATGTAAGGTATTTTTGAAGAAAATTCTTGGAGGGGTAAAACTGTCTTTCCCATCCAGTCTAACAGAAGACTAACAGAATAGGGCTAATGTTCACAGTAATGGCAGTTAAGGAATTAAAAATCATAAATTGATGGCAGAAACGGGAAGCTATAATTTTAAATTTTTATGGCAACCGGGGAACCATTATAATTTTTTATGGCAATGAACAAATTCTCTCTACTTATATACTCTTACTCCCTTTGTCTCTAAATAAATCAATTTCTAAATTTGTCTTAGGTCAAACTTTTAAAAATTTGACTAAATTTATAGAAAAAAGTACCAAGAGTTAGACACTAAACTAGTATCATTAAATACACCACAAACTATATTTCCATGATGTGCTTATTTGTGGTGTCTCAAATAATTGTACTTTTTCTATAAATTGTTTTTATATTTGACTGAATTTATAGAAAAAGTACAGTAGATAGAGCTAGGATGAAAACAAACGGGATTGATGTATCGAGTCATACCAGGTCGAGATGTTGCGAACTTGCAGTAGCTGCCAAAGGATTCAGTTTAGTAGATGTAAGCAAAAGCCGTTTATGTAAAGAGGTGTTGGTACAACCTATCTGTTTGCTAGCAATGAAAAGTTGAAAACCATTGTCATCCTTTTTCAAGTGGAGTAAGTTTTAATCACATCATGGCTCACGCGCGCAGGGGCGGACCCAAGAATGAGCTTGGTCAGGGTTGCTGATCCAGTGGACATTGATATGAGCTGAAGCTAGGGCTAGCGTGGAGCAACATTTACTAATTTACACTACATGTAACATGAATGTATATGAAGTTTTATGTATTACTAGACCTAGGACCCAGGCTGCAGCACCCCATCCTGGATCTACCCCTGCACACGCGCACAAACATGTATATTTCTAGAGGAAGGCATGTACATATATTTTCTGAAACAGCTGCCCTTACAGGTAACTTCTTAAAATGTTTGGGACCTCACCACTGTAAATTGCATCGGCAATAATGCTGGACTGGTTGGTTAATTTATTTTATAAGAAAAAGAGGTTGATAGAGGATGTTTGGCAAAGGGCTTAATAAAGGACGTTTGACAAAGCTTTTGGACTGCTAACCCTCAAAGATCAATTAAAGCACTTTCTTAATGAATCCTGTCAGTAAGATATCATCAAGCTACATGCATGCATTCCTACATCGCTGCACTAGTGACAGTGAAAGCAAAGCAGTGCAAATCTTAGGATCTAATTCATTGAGCCCGTAGACCATAGAGAGCTCTTTAAAACTTTAGATCAGTGTGACCTCTCTCTAGAGAATATTTGATGGGATATTCCGGTGCTTCACGGAGAGGTGCCCTCGCAGCCAAAAGGCAACCATCAAGAATGACATATTGATTTGCCATATATATGTTTGAATGTAATCTCTAAAATAACTGGATTTCTGGATTCCCAGTAAGATGTTGTCAATTTATCGAAAAAAAACTAAGATGCTGTCAAATAAAACGGAAATATTAGATTTGTTACAGTATGAAATCGATTAATTAAACTGCTGGGAGTCCTCGAAAAGATAAATATTTTTCCTTGAATGTAGTACGTCGAGTCATATAACAAATTCTATCATGTAACAAAAGTTGTTGGTAAATCCTTTTTAGAAGAAAGAAGATTAGCGTGACTGATTGTGATCTCAGAGTAGTCATATCCTCATGGTAAAGTGATAGTCAAAGTCACATGGACATTACTCGCCTACTCATTATTGGGGATAGCACATGTGTCCTCAACCTGAAGACGGATCATCAATTGTTTCAGATTAACAGAGGGAGAAAATTCGACAGTCAAGTGAAAAAGATGCAACTGTATCTTTTCGGACATGTTATGAGTGATATGACCCAATCACTCCATTGAGGTATCATACAAGTCTCTACTGAATTGTTGTTGCTGGACTGAGTAGCATGCCTTCTGTTCTCCCCACTACACCCTGCAAAAGAACATATCATGGATTTGGTTGCTATCTCATCTTTATACACCTGCAAGATATTCTTGTCTAAGGCCATGTGCAACTCTACTTTTGGTGCTAGAGATTCTTGTTTTCTTGATGAAGATCAGAGGGCCAGTAGATATATCAACTACTTCTTTAGAGTGATGAAGGAAACACTACTACCTAAAGGATTTGTTATGAAGGAAACACTACTACCGAAATGATTTGTAGAAGCGGCTGGTAAGCCTCTACAGAGGCCTCTACTTGTCCATTTCTAGAAATCGATTTGTAGGAGTAGCTGGAAACACGAGCCACCTCTACAAAATGATTTATAGGGGCGGCTAGAAACATAGACGGATCCAGCGGGCTGTCCGGGTATGGCAAGGCATACCCTAAGCCCAGCCCAAGAATACACCTACCTCTCTGTAAAAAAATCCGAACCGAGCAGCGAGCGTCCGAGACACCTCGAGCCTCCGCGATTCCTCTTCGCGTTGGCGCCTCCGCAGTCCGCGCGAATCACGAGCTCGCGACCACAGCAGCCAGGAGTGACCGAGCGCAGCTCCTGGCGGCCCGGCCTGCCAATCACCCCGTCACTGCAGCGCTGCCCTGCAGCTGGCCGGAGGCGCCAGGCGCCCTATATCCCCTGTGTTGCTGTGCTGGAGTTTCCTCCGTCACTGGTGCAGGCTCCCGGGGACCCTCCTGTTGGAATAAACCTGACTAGAACGTGTGAGTTTGTGCGTGTATGTGTGAGGCGCACTTGCATGTGCTCGTGTTGGAGTCCATTGTCTAAGTATAGGACTGGTCAGGCATTGACGTATGTGTTTGTAACGTCACGTGCATGCCAGGTAGGTTTGTTAGGATCCAGTCAACTCTAGATGGTTGGGGACATCATGCAAGGGAGGGCAGCGTGGAGCCATGGACCAAGCAGCACCATCGAAGATCAAGTCTCATGCGAGTGTGGCTTGCAAAGGAGAGAAGTGCGGATCATCGATGGACATGCGTATGTGCGCGAGGCTGTGGACATGAGCTCATGGGCGCAGCGCCTCATGGTGTATAAAGCCATTCATAGACGGGAGTGTGTTTTTGAGCCGAGAGAAAAAGAGAGAGTGTCGGTGTGTGTTGCCACTGCGGCGTTTGGTGCCCGACAGGCATGGGTCGCCCTGCGAGTCTCCTCTCGTGTTCCATGTGAGCCGAATTGTGTTGTGTTCATTAATAATAGCCAAGATATAAGCGTTTGTCGCTGCGGCGTTCGTCGCCGAGAAGTTTCATTGTCTATTGTTCATGTTCCAATGATCGTTCGTCGATCCTCGGTTCCAACACCTCCCTGCTAAAGTGACGACTGCTGAGGGCCACGTACAGCAAAGGCACCGCCATTGAGCAGCTTGTTACCTTTCATTCTCTTCCTCCTTGCAATTTTCCCCAAATCGATAACCCTATTTTCCCTCGGATCTAATTTATGTAGCTGACTGTTGTTTAATTTCCCCTCAAATTAGTTCAATTGATGTAGTCAGTGGCGGATGCAGGATGAGAATCAAGGGGGGGCTAAAACAATGGAGATGTTGATTTACATGAAAATTTAACGGTGATTTAAGATTTTTGCTACAGTATTTTTAGTGGTAAATCCAGTCATTAGGGAGGGCTGGAGCCCACCCAGCCCCCCCTTAGATCCGCCGCTGGATGTAGTTACATAGTTGTAATGTAGCATGCAGTGGGAATTAGGGATGAAATAGTTGAACTATTAGTGTAGGCCTAAAAAGTAGTGTTGTAATCTTATTTGGTCTTTAAGTTTCTATCATGCATATTCCAAACTATTTGTGTATTATTTGAACTATTTGTATGGTAATTTGAGACTTATTATGCTATTTAGTAGTTGTGTACCGAATGGTGAGACAATTTTAATGATACTTTATCGAATTGCTAAATAGATTTACCAGTTTGCATATAAAAATTTTGGTTCGGCATACCCTATACAAAAATCCTAGCTCCGACACGGGCTAGAAATCCAGCCGGACTAGAAATCGTTTTCCAGAAATCACAAATTGGGCACAAGAAAACAGTCCTAGAAATCATTTTCTAGAAATCACAAATCGGACAAAAAAAACAAGATTAATTTTTTTTGATCCGAAGAAGCCCCCCACCAGGCAGGCTCGATCATCACAAGTCACGTGATCTTTCGTGCGAAATACACATGCCTGTGGCCACGGGGGCTTTAACTCACGACCTCAAGTCTCGAGCGTACCTCCTCTAATCACTTCACCATAATTCTCCAAAGTCACTTGTGACTAACAGGTATAGATACATTCTTTGCAGTTAGTGCTTCAAGCGAGCAGAACTACATGTTTTTTTTTCTCGAATACGCAAAAAGATTTGCGTATCGTTGTGTTAAGTAGAAGAGCTTAAACAAACATATTACGCGCTTCTATCGAGTGCCGAAGGAGGTCGACCTAACACAGCCGTAGCTGGACCATCTTGGCGAAATACCTTTTGTTTCAATATTACATAAAAGGAAACAACCAAAACCGACGCAGCGGTGCGACCTAGGAGGTGGCCTTGCGTCTTCGCAGCTGCCTGGACGGGCCCTTTTCAACGGCCAGGAAGAGCACGTCCATCGCCTCGGCCTTCGACGCGGTCAGGTTGCCGTCGAAGAGCTTGTCAAAGGCCTCCACCTCCGACGCTGATGGCGCTGATGAATCCTTGATGTAGCCCATACGCTGCATGATCAACACCTCACCTCGCTTGGAAGCAAGTACTTGCGACAGGCTCTGAGTCGCCAACCGCCTGCTCCGCCACCGTAGCACCAGCTTAGCAGACGGCGGCTTGGGAGGTCACGAATCAGCGGAGAGTCGCTCGTACACACAACTGCCTTGGTGAAGTTGTCGAGGCGACGCTTGAAGGAGGCATTGTCGTCAAGTGACTCGTGGGTGTCCCCCCGCGGCGTACTTGGGTCCGTGTGCACTGGACCAAAGCAGCCCTCTTCGCCCACCGTGGGCGCATCAACGCCCGAGGGGTCGTCGAACACCAACCGCTTTGGCATGACTTGGGACTGCCCCTGCTGAGGTGACACCGGGGGCGAGGTGGGGCATGGGGGTGGTGTCAGCCACGTCGAGGCGGCATGCTGGGACGGCGTCTGCATGCAAACACAGGTGACCACCGCCGGGCCTCGTCCTCCAATTGGGTGACCGGTGGAGGCCACGTGACGACCTGACTGCTACCGAGCGAAGCCGCGAGCTCCATCAACATCGGGTCCTCCATGATGTCGCGATCAATTGGGTCTTGTGGGAGGCCTCACGCTCATGCACAGCTCAAACACTAGCGGGTCTGGCACGAGGGAGCGGTGCGTAGCAGTGGAAGGGGCGGCACTGTTGGCGTAATCAGCAGGCACGCCCAACATGTCACCGTGCCCGGCATGGCCTCCAGCCACGGGCGAGGTGAAGGCCGGTGCTGCTTGGGCTACCCCTGCCGACCGCCCGTGACGCCTCCGTCATCGGCGTTGGCAACCGCTGCCGGAAGGAATGGCACTGTCCATCTCGGCCCCGCCAGAGTCTCGCAAACCACGATGGTCTGCCAGCCGAACAGAGCAGGAGTTGCGGGCGCCATGAACAGGGCGTTGCGGCTGACGACCCATGGCGCCTGCATCGCCCGAGCTCCAGGAGCCCGCGCGCCGTGGCTATTTGCAGTCGCGCGCAATGTGTCGAAAGCCCTTGCACCGCAGACATCTCTAGGGCAGCTTGCAAGTTGCCACTCGATGCGCGGTGGAGAGGCAATTGAGGCACTTGCCGTGAAGGTCTGTTGGGATGCGTCTCGGAGGTCGACGGCTCGCAGGTAGGGATGAAAACGGACGGAATTTTTTTCATACCGTCACATTCCGTTTTCTGCATTTTCCCATCCGTTTCCGTATTTGCGAGATCCCGTTTTCGTATTTGTGGAAGTAGAAAATGGTGTTTTCCGTCTGTTTTCGAATAATTCCGTTTTAATACGGAATAGACCCGTATTTATCCCGTTTTCAATCTATGCTCAACATGTTCAACAATTACATGTCCTTACGTTATGTTAATATAACTACGAATCACCAAATATACATGTTATGTTCACGTACATAACATGTAAATGAATATTAAACTTTGTATATATTATTACATGACTTTATATATGTATACTTTGAGAATATTAGATTATGTAATCTTAATTTAATTTTTCGTCTCTCCATCCGTATTTGTTCGTTTCCGTATGTCCGCATATTTCGATTCCGTTTTCGAACCCGTATTTTCCGAATCCGGTCCCGTTTTCGCCAAAAAAAAATGTAGAAATGAAGTAGAAATAGAGTTTTTCCGTCCGTTTCCGTCCGTTTCGATCGCTACTCGCAGGTTAGTTGGGTCCTGTCCCCCCACCACCGCTTGCCGGCTCTCGCGGTAGGACCTCACGCTAGCCATCCGCGTTCAGGGTGGAGATGTGGCGACGATTGCCGGCGGAAACCCGTGGGCCGAGCCTCTGATGGACCAGAAAGCGACGTGTGCCCTCGCTCTCAACCCGCGGACAGGCAGCCCATGGAGGAGCTGTGGCCGAGCCCGGCGACACTTGGACAGCCTGCGCCGCCTCTCGGCGCCGACGGCAGCACCCCGGCCGCCCATCTCCCCGTCGTTGGCACCGCGCTTTCCCATGATCGGGCGTGGCTGGGAAGACGCAGGTCGCGCTGCTGCGTCCGGCGAACCGTGTCGAAGTACAGGAACCAAGGAGGCTGTCAGTGAGGTCTCGTCGTCAGAGTCATCGGAGAAGCTGTCCTCCGCCCAGCGACGGGCCTTGGGGCGCCCCCCTGGGCTGCCAGCTAGGCGGAAGGGTTCGGCGAAGGGAGAGAGCGTGGACGACGTGGTCCCGACGGAGCAACCTGAGGCAAGCTGCAGCGTCAGGCTGGTTTCGCCGTCCACCGGGCTCCCCGTGGTGTACTGCGACCCAGAGCAACCTGGATCTGGTGAAGTGGTGGAGGAGGGGGCCACCTGTGCTAGGACGGCGGGTGGCGCCGTGGAGGAGGTGGCCGCGGATCCAGCCAGCCAGGAGTTGGGCGACGGGCGGTAGCGTTGAGGGGGATCCGGGCGCCGCGGATCCTGCGAAGTCAGAGGCGAGGGAGGCTGGATTAGTGAAGGAACATGCTTCAGTGAGGGTAAGGGAGGTGGAGAGGGCCGCCGGTGGCGGCGGCGTCGGTGGGTGGAGGGTGGCCGGCGGTGGAACCGCCAGGGGGCCGCTCGAGTATGGCGACTGGTGCGGCCACCGGGCGGGCTCCACGAGCAGCTTGGAAGAGGAGGGGGCAGTCAGAACTACATGTTTCAGCTATGCTATATTTACTAGCCATGACATTATGACAAGTAGTTGGTAGCTAGCTTGTCCATGTTCTTCAGACCCCGTTTAGTTGTGAAAATTTTTGGGGAAAAATTCCTGTGGCACTTTTCGTTGTTATTTAGCAAAATTTGTCTAACCATGGATAAACTAGGCTCAAAAGATTCGTCTCGACATTTACAGACAAACTGTGCAATTAGTTATTTTTTTACCTGCATTTAATGCTCCATGCATGCGTCAAAAGATTCGATATGACAGTTACTATGCAAAATTTTTTGCCTCTTTTTAGGCATCTAAACAAGGCCTCAGACATTTTTGGAGGCAAACTATGACATCAGTGACCAGTTGAAGTGTTCATGTGTGGCCACTTTTCCTTTCAACAAAGTATCAGGTTTCCAGAGTTGGGCTGAAATGATGGTGAACGACGTGGCGCAACGTCTCCTTTGTCCACTTTATATATCAGATATTTCTTTTACCATGTAAGTATTCATCAAGATGAGTGATACTTCAACTGAGCAGCATTCTGCAAAAATCAAGAGTTCAATTGGATCTCTCTTTTTTTTGGCCTAACGAGATGGCATCTGATAGGATTTCATTCACGAATTAAAGACCAACTTTAACCAATCTCTGCCTATTATCTGGTATGAAAATCTAATGATATCAAAGCAAAAATTTTAGATAAGAAAGTAGACAGCAAATCAGTAGCTTTCTTTGGTTAGTGTTGTCCTAATAGGCAGCATATCTGAACCTGTTTCCAAAATGCCACTTTACCTGATGCAAACCGATATGCCTGCTTGCAGGTATCAAACTTGGTCGGCAGGATGTTCCTCAGTTTCCTTGGCCCTATGACGCCGCCCAATATATTTCTGATTATTTGCCAACACTAACAGATGGACAGTATGAATTCATCGTCCATGTTGTTGTGGTATAGGATTCTCAAAAAAAGTTCAGATTCTGACATTGTTTAGTAATGACAAAATGTAGCAATACTACTTTAAACAGCTAAGAAAGTGACATAATTTTTTTATCTCTTAATTATCACATCCTAATCTCCTGTCTAACAAGCTCTAGTGCACATAGGCATACAATACTGAAAAGCAGAAATTCTTTTGAAGACCACTACATACAAGAATCTGTTCCTTGTGAAGATTATACCCTACTCTTTCTCATAGTTGGATGCAAACCAATTGCATTTCATTAGATGCTATTAGATGATGTACTATTAAGAACCTTCTACCAGTGTATATCATGTACTGCATCTATTCTTCCAGAACCACCATGGGCAGCTTCCTGTCATGAACACCATTAGTTACTGGTAGGTGGTTCGACATTCCACGTGAGCTGCCAGTAGTTCTCCATGCTGCATTTGTTCCCTGCCGGAGATGCTAACGGGATTACAAGATCAGGTGTAATATACTGAGTATAAACGGATTTATTGTTCTCAGAATTTTTCAGTGCTATTTGAAGATAATGAATGGGAATTACTGATATTGTTGATGTCAAACAAGATATATAGCTACCAGAATGGCGTAGTCTGTTTGAAGTCTGAACAATTCATCCGATAAATTCCCAGTTCCATGGACCTGATAATTGACTAAAGTCATGGCCATAATATGCCATAGAATAAACTATTTTTCCTTTGACAACTTGAAGTCTATATTGTGCAAATTTCATTTGACTGCTGATTGCTGATCATAAATTCCTTGCCTTTTTCTATTTATTTAGATTTAGATTTTTTTTGTAACAATTCTGTGCATAGGTACTTTACATGATCATTGAAGGATTTGCCCAACCCTATTGTATAAAGGAGATTCGCTTTTCGAATCCCTTGCAGACTACAACACACTAAGTGCAAGAGCAAATGTAATATGCCTAGAATAATTCCAAATATATCTTGAATGTCCAATCGACAATTTTGGGATTTCTTGTTTTGTACTGTTTATATAGCTTCTTAAGCCATTTTCATCGTGCGGATCGAACATGTGCTAACTACTGCAGTACTGGCAGAATTGATAAAAGTTTGGATATCCATTGCTGAAGAATATGTTTGCAACTTTTGGTCTGGCACGCTCTTAGCGAATCGTGCCTGAGCACGTTTTCATGGGCCTGTTCGGTTCCTAGGGATTGGTGGCCTAGAACTATTCCTAGTTGGATTGCTTGTCTAATTTGTATAATCTTTGATGAGCTGGAATGATTCCTGGCTGCAATCCTAACTAACAGAACAAAGCCTAAGAGGGACGTGAAGCAGCCTACATGCTGTGTATTTGATGAATCTGTGTAGACCTTAGGTTACAAATAGCTTTACATTACATATAACTTTAAATGTAACCCGCATCTGGCAACAAGAAGACAAAATAGTATCAACATGGCAGAGGAAAACGACCGAAAACAGCAGTTCCTGCCTAAATCCAGAGAAGTTGCTTATCCACAATCCTCAACGGAAAAATAATTGAGTAGTCTCGATTCGGATTAGGAAACCAAATATAATTGAAAAGAATCAAAATTGGACAGAATATACAACTTCTACAAAAAAACTGGCCTAGGCTGGTTTAGCAACCGGCCTATTCCCCGGCTGGCAATAGCCAAAACCGGCCTAGGCCGGTTTCTCTAGCTTGCGGGGCTTCATAAAAACTAGCCTAGGTTGGTTTTGGCTGTCCAAATCCAACTCTAATAAAATTTAACAAGAACTTATTATCCGATATCTCAATGGAACCTTGCAGTCTTTTTTTTGAAAAAGGATTTCTGTACTAGGATAAGACTATACCATCTATATATATTAGAGGATCATAGCCGATTGAGGTAATCCCTACACAATCGACCAAATCACAAATCAATCTACTTTGTACCTCTGTTGTCCTAGTCTCTTCCAACCTCCATATTGTTGTCCATCTCTTGATCCAATGACCAAGGGTGACGCCCTAGGTTTGCTGACTGATTTAGGGCCAACTGCTAACATCCTTACTCAAACATGGTCCCACCCAGGCAAGAGCTTAAATGGCTCCTTTGCTAGTTTGTCTAGAATCTAGTCGTTCTTCATAACGTAAGCGCGATAACCGATAGATATCCTTTGCTAGTTTGCCTATAAACCATGCCACTTTTCATCGTGTAAGCGTGATAGTTGTCGTTGCATTCTTCGGTCCATTTGCAACCCATGTGTTCTAGCACTTCAGGTGTGCCACCGATATTCACGTCAACATACTTTTTGATGACTCCACTAAGGAACGATTATTTTGGTTCTACCTTACTTTAAACTGAAAGAAATGTGGAATTAAACTTCAGTCTAACCTTGACTCTACCCCTCTATCTATGTTTACAAGCACCTTAAAAAGGGTCCTAAACAAGTTATACTAAGGTGTTGTGCTAGAGGGTGCTCACCTAACCGTTCTAGTTAGCAAGAGGTAGAAGGTCACATAAACCAATGCAACTAATCAACTAAGCACACTAGAAGCTTCTACACATACTAGTGAGCATAGGCACAAAGCAAGCTACACTAGTACTACTCACTAATTACACTACACAAGCACAACTAGAGAGCTACAACTACTTAGCTACACAAGCTAAACTAAGCTATTTAGCTACACAAGCTAACTAGCACAAGAGAGCAACTAAATAACTACACAAGTTAGCAACCACACAAATGAACAAGTAAATATAAGTAGTGATAGGGATATGCAAACCAACAAGACAAAGTTGACACACGATTTTTATCCCGAGGTTCGGTGGTTTGTTAACCACTTAATCCCTGTTGAGGCAAGCCCAAGGTTGTCGTTGACCCTCTTGCTAGTGGCGAGCCCACAAGCTAAACCTCTCCACCAAAGTGAGTGCTCACAACTAGAACTCTAGCACTTGGTCCACTGGAACCACTTGGCGCCCTTCACACCTCGTTTATACTAGAGTTGCTCTTCATGATCTCCAGCAGGGCGAGCACAACACCCCTGACAATGCGGTCTCTCTAGAGCACCACACAACCTCCATGTGTGCTACGATAAAACACACAAGCCTCTAAGCCGTCTAGGAGGTGGCAACCTCTGAGAGTAATAAGCAATCTGGCTTGCAACACAAACACCTAGTGCCACTTGATGCAATCGCTCAATATGCAGCGCACTAGGAATCACTCACTCACTTTGACATATGAACTCTACCAATCACAAGTGAGTTAGTGGGCTACAACACTCGAAAAAGGATAGACACAAAGTCCCCAAGGTGCCAAGCCCCCCCCCCCAATGGTCGACCACCTCATCTATTTATAGAGGGAGTCCTCCAACTAGACATTTGGGGGCTGAACTTGTGCCTATGCATGCCTGGTGGTTGGACCGCCAGACCAGACAGTCCAATCGCTAGACTGCCAACGGTCGCCTAAAATGTCTCCAACAGCTGCTAACTGTGGGAGGCCCCACACACGTCAGTCTCTGATCAGGTTGTTCAACCGCCGCCTGCACCAGTCCGATCATGAAGCAAAATAGCTGCCACAGAGGATCAGCCCACCACCGGATTGGTCTAGTGGGCCAAACTGGAGATGCACTATGCCTCCTTTTGAAATTGCCATGCTCATCATAGGAGTAAGAGCATCTCCAGCAGTTCCCTAATATAACTTCCCCAATAAGATGGTATTAAGGTAGCCTAATATCACTTTCTAGATTTATTGAGGGAGATACTGCAACAGTACCTAATATATCTCTCTCACTACCCATATGAAAAGTGAGTCCCATAGAAATGTAAGACAAAATATGACTGAAAAAGTGATAGTTGAGATGATCCCCATAGTATCGGGGGAATTGTATCTCCCTCCTTTGAGGGGAGATGAGGAAAATGTTGGTGGCCACAAAAAAAAAGAAGAGAGGTATTAGAAAACTGCTGGAGCAAGAAAAAATATAATTGTCTCCCAATACGACAGTTTTATAGGGATAGATGAAGTATTGTGAAATTGCTGGAGATGCTCTAACCGTCTAAACGGTGATTTAGGGGGGCCTAGGTCAGAGCCCCAAAAATGGGTCTCTAGGAAGGATTTGTGTGCCCACCTAAATTTTGAAGCTCAAATAGAGATCCTATTGGAGTAGCGCCGCTGGAATTTAGTGACCTAAGAGTACTCCACACTTGATGTCCATGCTGGTACTCCTATTTATCTGGTTTTGATCCGTAGTGATCGGCTGATTGTTGCCCACGAATCCACGATCCAGCCTCAGCCTGTTGTATATGTACTCTTGGCATGTAAGGTAAACAACCATAACAGAAAATGTACTTCGCGCACCATTTCTTTTCCTTCTTCAGTCGTTGAGCACGAAGACCTGGTGTGCTCATAGTGGTATACCATCTACAGCCCTTATTAGCACAAGATACAACGGCTGACGCTTGTTACGACTTACGCTTCTCACAATACAAACTGGTACCTGCCACCTCTCTGTAGAAAAAACACTAATTGCACAGAAAGAAATGCATTTTTCACACTTTCAAAACATGAAAGTTAGGAAGCCAAAAAAAAGAGCCAAAGCTATAAACAGAATATCGTGCCGAACATGTGGTGCATCTTGCTGAAAAACTTGACAGGATGGTGGTGCCCATGGCGGTGCGCCTGGGGTGGTGACTGTGGCTTCTTCTTCCTCCTCAGCTGAAAGAACTGCTGCATTATCTCTGAGCACTCGGCCGACAGCACACCACGCCTGATGGTTATCTTCGGGTGGAAAGGGTGGACAGGCCCTGCGGCCTTGCTCTGGTTTGTTGAATCCAGAGTGCTTGTTTGTCCATCCCCAGGGAACAGCCTGTAAAACAGGTGTGTGAGCAGCTCTTGAGCTTTCTAACATCATGATGTGTCAATGATGTTGGGTCAACAAAAGCAAATGGAATAGGGAAACCCTCTCCATTTTAATTGGGACTATCCTTTGTATACAAACTCTGAGTGTACAAATACAGTTTCCATCTAAACATTGAGGACCAGAATATGCATCGATTTGATTTGCGCACAAGGCATATAGTAACAATGAACAGCCCACGGTGCGGATCATTGACAAACCAGCAGTTGTTTATAGACACTACAGTATACCACGGGCATTTGTTTTAGTTAACTAATGTGTATAATAATTGATTGACACTAAACTGATTGCAGAAGCGAAAAAGAATAGTTTAACCCTCAATTGCTTTTGTTTCTAGATGGGGTTATCAAGGGTTGGCCAAAATTAAGGCTGGACGAAAAACTCGAAGCTCGTTAGCTCGCTCGGCTCGTGGCTGGCTCGGCTCAGCTCGGCTCGGCTCGTTAGGATAACGAGCCGAGCCGAGCCAGGATTTTAGCTCGTTAGCTATAACGAGCCAACTCGAGCTGGCTCGTGAGCCGCTCGCGAGCCAAACGAGCCGTAGTTTTAGAGAAAAAATCATCATAACTTATATTAGTTTTGTATTACTTTATGTTTTGCACTTCACAAATAGATAATATGTTAGCTCATATGAATATTTTGTTCGATTTAAAGCTATTGAATATATTATTTTTATATTATTAATATTTTTATGCTTTAGATAAATACAAATATTATATTTTGTATTTTTTTTTCCTGGCTCGCGAGCCTAACGAGCCCGCTCGAGCTCGTAACGAGCCGAGCCGAGCTGGCTTTCTGGCTCGTTAAGATAACGAGCCGAGCCGAGCTGGCTCGTTATCCTAACGAGCCAGAACGAGCCGAGCCGAGCCGAGCCAGCTCGTTTACCAGCCTTAGCCAAAATGAAGGAACTGAACAGCATCAGGGATACTTCAGCGCTTCAACATTTTTAACTGATTTCCATATTCAATCTAACAAAAAATTTAACTGATCTTATAGTGAGCTGTAAGAGCATAAAAGCTACCCTTGGTGTAGCATATGCTATTTTATATATAAAAAAAAATCGAAAGACTAACTTCAACTTCTCTTAACTAGGCCGTCACTTCACTGGCATCTGCCACTAGGTTGCAGTGAGCGTTCACTGCATGCAGTAGCAGCAATGCCCATAACCAGGGCCCTAGATCTGATTATGTACAGAATACTATGAAATTCCAACTATGGTATATCACATACCTAACCCAGCTGCCATCGGCTCCCAGAAGCTTGTTTGGGGCACCCCATACCACAGTATCGATTCTAGCTTGAAGAATAGCGCCAGCACACATGGCACAAGGTTCCAAAGTCACATAAAGCGTTGTATCCTGCAATACTTTAGATTAGGAGATATCTAAAATAGCAAATTAATACATACATAAACCATAAACACAAAAGAGTTCATAAAAATGTTGTGCATTCGTGGTCAGAAAGTTCTACAATTAAAAGTGGATTTTTATTTCAAAAAGACATACAAAGAAAGATAGTCCGTGGTGTCCTTATGAAGATGAAAAGCAATATCCTTCTGAATTATAAATTTTAAAGTAATGTGAACTGAAACAAACATTGAGCAAAGCCTAGGGCCATGACAAGCCCATATCTATGAACTAATATCTATAGCATGTAAGTACATGTATTATCAATTTGATAGCTATCCATCTCAAGTGCCATAACCAGTTTGAGATGATCTCACAAAGACAAATAAAGATATTATACAAAAGAGAAATGATAAAGTATGAAGGGATATATTTTGTAATGCTTCTAAGTTACGGAAAACAGCAAGCTATGGGTGTGAAATAATACCGCTAAGCGCCATGTCTTGAGTTTGTTAGAAGCCTCTCTTATACAAACAATTTCAGCATGCGCAGTTGAATCCCTGAGATCTTCAACTCTGAATACAAGCAGGGCACAGAACAATTAGCAAAATAAATATTTCAATTTTTAAGTTTATGCTTAGCTATATAATATGATATATGATATAACTTACAGATTACAACCACGAGCAATAATTTCGCCATTCTGTACTAGCACTGCTCCAACGGGTACCTCCCAAATATCTGCAGCTCTCTGGGCTTCAAGTAAAGCTTCCCTCATGAATAACTCATCAGCCTTTCTCTGCTCAGCATCACGCTGGTATGCTTCCTCCCATTCATCAAATGTATCCTTCAATACCTGTTTATTTCTTTGAAACATTCTCCTTTTCAATTCTGTATCTTTCCCTCCTGTTTTAATAATCTGCGGGGCCTCTTGCACGACATTCTTCTCTTCAAACCTTTTAGAAACTCCCACAGGTAACACTGGTGGTCCAAGGATACCAGTTGAGGTATTCTCATGTGGCATTACTGCTTGCGTTTGAGGATCATGATAAGGAGTTATAGCACCTGAAGGATCATATATCCAATCAGCTCCATCACCACTGTGACCAGCTTCCATTTCACTGATGGTCACAGAAGAGCTGCCAGCCAACATTCCTTTCCCAGTAAAAAACTCACTAGAACCCTCTGTTGTGATCCTGGAAGTAGCAGTTTTGTGTTCAGGTAAATGTCCTATTGTGGTATCTAGCAAAGTTGGAGTGCTATCATCTATGCTATTTCCTTTGGGTAATTCACCAACATCTGATTGTTTTATTCTCTCCCCTGATATATGTAGATCATCCACAGAACTTGTAGGCAACAAGTCTCCCTCAGATGTACCTACTTGAGGTTCAATAACAGTTTCTGATATTTGCAAACCATGCGTACCAGTGTGCAAATATTCCTCATTTGACATTAAAGTCACTCCAGATTCTTGTTCACCTCCATGCAACTTTATCAACTGCTGATGTTTTGCGTTGGTACTGCCATTTTTCTTCTTTGTGCCATCATTATCACGTTCCTGACTAGAAAGCCAACCCTCTGTGCTCTGAGAATTATTAGATAAACTTTTGTTAACTGATTTGTGACTAGAAGCATGGGAGTCACCACGTTGAATAAATCCAAGACGGATTATATCAGCAACATAAGCCCAGAGTGACTTGTGGACTTTCCTAGCAAGAGCAGATTCATTTTTGGGTGTCTGAGAGGCAGAATTGGTAGCTCCATCAGCTGAGGAACCTTCCTCCTTGTCGGCCGTCTTGAAGGTCTCTTGAGAAGTAGTACTCTGGACATCCCACATTTCATCTGCTGGTCCTTTTGTTCTAGACCTTGGTGATGAGCTTGCTATACCTTCCACTATGGATTTCTCATTTTTCTTTGTTAAAGTAACGTCTGCATCTGAGACTCCCTTTTGGAGCTCATCAACAAACCGTCCAACAAGAAAGGTAGATGATTTCTCTAATCGAGCAGCTGATTCTAGCATGCTTTCCTTGACAGACTGTCTGGCACTTGAACCACTTGGTAAACAACTTCCTGCAGTAGTCTCACTCCTTACTTCTTGTTCATAGCTTCCCATTGTTGCTGCTTGTTGTCCCATATCCACATTAGTCATAGATGATGCCTTTTCGGTGCTTTCTATGAGCAAACCAGCAATGTTTTTATCCTCAGAGATCCTGCTGGTGTCTGCCTGCTGCCAGATCAAATCCATGTTATGATGTGTATCCTGAGAGGATTCAGGAAAAATACTTCTTGCTTCATCATCTTGTTCTGTATTAGAAACTTGTGTAATTTGCTGATCATTCTTGCCTTGTCGCTCCCTTGACCAATGTACAGTTGATGCCTTATGAACTTCATTGCCATTTCTAGTCACAGGACCTTGTGAACTGCTAACTGTAGCATCACTAGCATGGATCTTAGCAAAATCAATTTGTTCTTTCATACTGCCAATTGCAAAAACTGAAGGTGATTGAAATGGGTCATCAGTTCTGGTTTGGAGATGACTGCCTGAAGTGCTAGCTACAACAGCATTACTAGCATTGGCAATATTAAGTTCAGCTTGTTCTTGATTTTCCCTTTTGTTGTCAGCAATATTAGTCGATGGCTTTGAGTGAAACGGATCATACAATCCAGTCTCAAGATAACTTTGTGAACCCCTAACCATGGCACTATCATTAGCAGAGATCTTATTTTGGTACCCTTCTTTTTCCTGGCTTCTTGTTCTATTAATGAAATCCATACTGGAAGATGAGTTCATGTCTGATCTAGTTTCCAAGTGACTTTGTGAACTCCTAGATGTAGAAGTATCACTAGCATGGACCTTCGAAATATCAACATGTGTAATATTCTGCACGTCTATATCTGCTTCATGTATCACTTGTTGGTTTACAATCCTCTTCTTATCTCTTGTAACATGAGTTATACTCTGTAAGGAAGTAGAACTGTCATCAATATCTGTCTGGTTTATTTCATTATAATTTCTCAGCGAGTGAGAGGCCCTGCTGACATTGCGACTGGTATCAGTTGTTACATTGAGGTTCTCTGAGTTTTTCCTTGAATCAGTGACTGAGACCAATTTCTGATTCACCTCATTATGCTGATCAACTTGTCTTATACTATCACTAGCCATCTTCACAGAATTTTGAACAGAAGCGTAGTTTTCTCTATCTTCCTGATGATAGCGCTGTGCTCTTGAATCTTGTTCAGTGCTATTATCTTGGACTTCTAATATCTCCATTATCTTCTGTGAGCTGTTCCTTGAACCATCCTTATGTACTGCAGCTTGCTGATCATGTTTGCTACCGTGCTTTAAAATGGATGTGTTCTTTGAAGTGGATGTAAACCTAGTATCCTCAGTTATAAATTTGTCATCTTGTCTTCCTATCCTAGAATCTCTTACTCTCACAAACTGCGCATCATCATAATCATATCTATCTCTCTCATCATTTGACCAACCAGCTGAACGTCGTCGGTCCCTCTCTTCAGATATCTGCTCAGTTTGTCGACCTACATTGTCATGCCACCTCACACTTGAGGTTGAATTCTCCTTCTGCCCTGTATGTCTAGCATCGAATGTACTCCTAAAATTTGAAGCCCTCTTTGAATCACCCTCATGCAATGAAGATGCTCCTGCAGACTTTTGAGATCTCACCCCAGAGTAGTACCTTCGGTCAGCAAGATCTTGCTCATCGTACTCAATCTCTCTGTCATTCCAATGACGTGATCTCAAGAGTGAAACATCCTCTCCATCTGTATCTTCACTTCTTCTCTGGTGCCATGAAACATATCTGCGGTCATTGCCATCGCGCCTGCCTTCTCTCCTCATCTCAACCTTACCATCAATCTCAAAATCCCTACTCTCTCTTCTCCGATCAAATCCTCCTACATCCTCTGCATACCGACCAGCCCTCCTGTCATCGGCCACATCATCAGAGTTAAGATTCCTCCTTTCTCTTCTGCGGTTATATTCCCTGTCATCATCACAGTACCTTCTAGTTTCAACACTCCTTGAGTCAACTGCATCATTGGATACAAAATTCCTCGTGTCCCTCCCTTCCCATCTCTGCCTTCGCCGCCCCAAGTCAAGATCATGCTCATCATCATAGTACTCACTTTGCTGCCGCCGCCTCTGGTCAGAATCTCTGAAACCATGACGGCCCTCATCAAGATCGCTCCTCTCTCTACGCTGGCCACTGTGCACATCCACAGCGCTGTAATAGCTTTCTAGGCCCTTCCTCCGACAGCAATCACTACAATGACCATCCCCCTCATCAACATCATCATCTTCCCATCTCCTACTGAAACGCATCCCACCTACCTCCAATTGACCATAACCGCAATCCTCATCTTCCTCCTCCCAATCATCAAGGCATTCCGTCGAAGACCTTCCGTGCAGCCACTGGCCGCCCTCGTACTCCCACACCTCCTGCCGCATCGCCCTCCCCACCAACCTCGGCACATCCCGCCGTACGCAACCAGCTCTAAGCAAGGTCCCACCCCCGGAACTGCCGCAACGGCACTCAGGCGCTTTCAATCGCCGGCGGACCGCCCTAAGATCCGGCCTCCCAGCGCCACTCCCACAGCAACGGCACCCGCGCGCCTCCACCTGACAACAGACCTGTCCAGCCATCTGCCTTCCACCACCGCCGTCGCGGCAACATCGTATGGGCGCTGGCCGGCGGCAGCATCGGGGTTCATACGGGTGCGGCGGCGGCGGCGGGGGCCGGAGCCGCGCGGAAAGGAGCAGGAGGTGGGCCGAGTGGCGGAGCAGGCAGCCGTCGAGCAAGAAGCGTGGGGCGAGATACGGGCTCTGCGGGATGAGCTCGTTGTGGTAGCGGTGGCGGTGCTCGTCGGCGTCGTCGCGATGGCAGAGGGGGGAAGGTGGGTAGAAGTAGGAGTAGGAGGAATGGGCGTGCAAGGATGGCTTCGCGGCCCTCAGCGCGAAGGCGGCGGAGTAGGAACTGTACATGGCAGCGGAAAGAGGATTGGCAGCGGACACCGGCTACTGCCTTGTATCTCCGGTTCCGGCGACCGCCGGCGTATATAGTGGGGGCTTTGGGTGGGATGCAGCTGGATGTGTGTGTGCGCCCGCAGTGCCCGTGTTGGAAAGCAGTGGGGATATATGGCAGGGATGGATGTCGATTTGCATTGGCTCGGATCGCTGAAGCTCGACAAGGAGCTCACCGCCTCAGGGTACCGTGAGCGTGAGAGTGAGACGAGTGGCGTGACCGCGTAAGCCGCCACAGCCCACACGCGAGCTGGCGACGGCGGCTCGTCTAGCCCCGTTTTGCTCGCGGTGGAGGTTGAAGGAACGTCGGAATCCCATGAAACGCTAACGGCGTTCTCAAACAGGTAGATGAGACTCAGAAATAACAGAAAAAAAGCATTATAGTGGAGGGTTAAGTGAGTTATGAGAAAGTTATTTCTGTCGTACACTAGTTATTTGGAAATCGCTATCTATCTGATCTTCCTCCTTGATAGTCAATAGACAAGCAAAACCTATGAACCTCCTTTCTGTCTAATTCATCATCGGACAGTTGGAGCTTCTTGATACGGGAAGGGTTGATCATCTTCTGAATGCATTTCATGCTGAGCTAGTTGCATGTCTCCAAGGCATCCAAACGGTTGTGGACCTTGGAATTGGACATCTTATCGTTGAAACAAATGCAAAGTTGGCTGTCGAAGCAATTACGACCTTTGACTTTGACGAGGCTACCGTGGGCCTCTTGATAGTGGAGATAAAGTCTTCGGTGTCTTCCTGCTTTCTTAGCTTCGAATGTGTGTTTAAAGGTAGAGAATGCAATCAAGCCGCTCACGAGCGCTGCGCTGGGTCTTTTATGTAATCAGGGAGAAAAGCAAATTATGAACTCTATTCCTAATAGTGTCCATGTAAATGACTTGATAGCAGTTGAGTAATGAAAGTTCGCCCAGTTTCAATAAAAAAGACTAGCCATTTGCGAACCATTGGGAACGTCCCAAGGCCGCCACAGCCCACATACGAGTTGGCCAAATTTTTTGTTTTTTTTTTGCCTTTTTTTGAAAGTTTTTCTCAAATCTACCCTTAGAGGTATGCTTTCAAAATATAAGCCCTCACATCGGCGCCGGTGTAATTGGCGTCGAGCTTACACGTGTCAGCGCCAGGGTATTTGGCGCCTAGCTGTTGGGGCCATGTAGGCGTCGACGCAAACGTGGCGGTGACATGGTAGCTAGCTTAGTGCCACAAATCTTGGCGCCATTCTTGGCGCCGTGCTGGCCTTACAGGTCGGTCCATTCTCTTTCTCTCTTGCTTCCTCCCGTGTCCTCTCTTCCTCTCCCATTCTCTCTCACCTCTCTCTCCCGCCCAATGCCTCCCGCCGTCGGCGCCGCTCCTCCTCACCATGCCCGACCTCAACCCGCCCTGCCTAGGCCCGTGCGGACGCATCCCACACCTCCCATCCCCGCGCGCCGCGTTGCCGGCCGCCCCAACGCGCCTAGGCCACCCCGCTGCGGTGGTCGCGCCCCGCCGCGACCGCGCCCAGCCCGCCTCGGCCGGCCAGCCGTGGCCGACGCACACTGTAGGGGTATAAACCCCTATACCCTTACGGCTAGACATGGGCAAGTCCAGACCAGACGGTCCAGCCCATTACATGATGACGCGCGATCCAGATCATCGGGATGGAGTCTCGCGCAAGGCATCAAACCAGACTTGGAATCAAGCAAGGTCTTGGTCGGTTAGATTAGGAATTCTTATCCGGCTCTATATGGCAATTGTAACCGGCTAAAATTAGTTTTCAGATCTGTAACCCTGCCTCCCGGACTATATAAGGAGGGCAGGGGACCCCCCTCAAAAACATCGAAACATACTCTAGGGCAATCTAGCTTGTAATACATTGTTCGAGACAACAATAACAAAGCAGAGCAGGACGTAAGGTATTACGCCCACATGGTGGTCTGAACCTGGGTAAACTCGCGTGTTGTTCTGCATCACCATCTCATTCGTGCCTTGCACACCTGTCTGTCGACAATCTACTTCCTTGGGCGTACCCCTCGGTAGACTGCCGACCAGGTTTTGTCGACACTGGCGCGCTAGGTAGGGGGTGTGTGTACTGCTTTTCAGGCGTGCGAGATGGTCATCTTTCCTTATTCCATGGCCACGGCGGCGGGCCTCATGTTCACGATCGTCCAGATCACCTGGACCACCGGCTCCAATGACTTCGTCATCACAGCCATGGAGGAGGTGCAGATCTGATCTGCATCAACTACTTCCCCAACACCGGCGTTGACTACGACTACGCTGGCTCTGGCTTCGCCTGCACCAGCACCGTCACCGACCACGCCGGTAACTCATCGACTCCTTTCTCGCTACTAGGGGAGGAAACTCGACAACATCGACCTGATTGACTCCATTGATCGGCTCGGTGGCAAACTCTCGTTTACCCTAGCTCTGGTCAACTCGCTCCAAGAGCAGTTTACCAAGCAAAACTCGAACGGCTACAACAGATCTACTCGACCTGCTCGAGCCACCCGTTTTCAACGGTTGGGTACAGATCTAGTGGTCACTTCAACTCCTGAAGGGCACTCTGCTCGACCTCGACCTCGACCACGCAACTTCATCAATATGGTGGGCTCTGATCAAGTTTCGATCCATACCACCCAGACAGATAGTTGTTCAAGCTCCGGATCGAGCACTACGTCCGATGAGACTACTCAAACCATGGTATTACACCATGTGAGTAACAATGACAAGGAGAGGCTATATCCTCTAGGCTTTCCTCGAATCCCGACCTTCCCTCCAAGGCGTGGCGCCATGATCAACGTGGTTAGCCAAGATGAAGATCCACCTGCTAGGGGCGAGACCGATCAACAGCAACAAGAGCGACAACAGCGCAATGCCGACCGAGCTCAACGTCGCATAGATGAAGATGCACGCCTAGCACAACAGCAAGCAGACCTCGACCAGCAAGAAGTTGACGCTGCAGCTAGGCGTAATCGATTGCAAGGGCGCAACCTCAATGATGCTTTCGACATGGTGGGAAACAGACTAGTATTCAAAACCCCAAGCGCCAATGTGGCCGTCGCCATTGAAAGCCTGAAGCGGTTATCGGATACCCCGGAAATCCAAAACATCCAGAAGGATTTGCAGGCTTATCTCTAGGCAGCCATGGTTTAGACCAATGAACGTGCCGTGAGGCCATCGGTGTCTGGCGTGACTAGCAGGAGCCGCCAGCACTCCAGTCAACCTTTCAGGTCTGGTCAACGTGGCTTACACGCACCCGCTGGCACAAACCACCACGTTATGGACAACATAGCTCTTGGTGTCAATCCAGGAGCTGACGGAGGCAACGACGGCAATCGCGAAAACCCTCCCTGCAATGATGATCGCCACCTCGGCCACCGCAGCAATAACAACGACGACAACCGACGCAGCGACAACTGGCGTAATGACCACCGGGACCATCGTCGTCAGGGACAACAATACGGTGACGAACGAGATCGCCATGATGGCAATTACGATCTTCGTCGCGACCTCAACAACCGTGACCTACGTACTCGCATTAAACAGAGAGCTCGGGACCGTGCGTCCTATGAAACCAGTCGTCACATGGAGTATGATATGGTCCACGGTCCCCCAGGCCCCAAGCAATTCTCCAACCACCTACGACAAGTCATCTGGCCTAGAGGTTTTAAGCTTGAAAAGCTTAACCATTACGACGGCGAGGTCAATCCCGAGCTATGGGTCCAACTTTACGAGACTGCTTGCAGATCCGCTATGGGCGATGAGCATGTCATGGCCAACTACTTTCCTGTGGTGGTCGGCCCGGTAGGACACCAATGGCTTATCAGTCTCCTAGAGAACCACTTCGACTCCTGGTATGCTTTGCGTCAAGCCTTTGTCAAAAACTTCATCGCTACCTATGAACAGTCAGGCAACAAGTACGACCTTCAGCGCATCCGCGTCGCCAGGGACGAACCATTTCGCGAGTACATTCGACGCTTCTCGGATATGCGCATCAGGATTCCTAGGATCACTGGCAACGAAGCTATTGAAGCCTTCATTACAGGTCTACGCTACCACAACGACCTTAGGGACAAGCTCCTTCGTAAACGGCCTATAACGGTGGTCGACCTCCTCACCACCGCCAAGAAATATGCGGATGCCGATGACGCCAAGAAGCTACTGAACGAGGGTACCGCCAAAGCACCGTACTCTCCACGATGCGACGACTACCGTGATAACCGCCATCACGACGACTTTAGAGGTCGCAGCGACATCAGGGACCGCCGTAACGACAATCGTGATCGGCGCGACAACAGAAATCAGCACGACGATCGCCGTGATAACTTCAAGGGCAAGCGTGCTCGTGATGACGACGGCGAGGTCAATGCCGTGAAAAAATTTGGTGGCCGTCGCAATTATGAAGATGTGCTGTCGAAGTTAGGATCATCTAGAGCTCAAGTACCGCATGGCATTTTTGTTCAAGACCTTTTAAAACCATCAATTAAGCAAGAAGGTGACCCCGTGGTCGAGAAGCCCCTGAACCAGCCTCTAGTAGCTATGGTTC
This sequence comes from Saccharum hybrid cultivar R570, assembly GCA_038087645.1. Taxonomy (NCBI): domain Eukaryota; kingdom Viridiplantae; phylum Streptophyta; class Magnoliopsida; order Poales; family Poaceae; genus Saccharum; species Saccharum hybrid cultivar. Next base: position 4,608,804 of record JAQSUU010000291.1, on the reverse strand, counting down.
CATCATCGACCACTATGGAACCATCTCCCACCACCGCGGGACCATCTTAGACCTCGACTAAGATAGCGGACTGGCGTGTTCCATTCATTAAGTACCTAACAGATGGCACCGGGTACTCTGATCAAAATGAAAATGAACGCCTTATACGCCGTAGCAGACAATACCTGGTGGTCGAGGGTAAGCTGTGGCGCAAAAATGCGAAAGCAGAAGTATTGATGAAGTGCATTGAGCAAGAAGACGGTATTAAACTCTTGGAAGCAATACATTCTTGCACTTGTGGTAATCATGTCGCATCTTGGACACTAGTTGGTAAAGCGTTCCGTGCAGGTTTCTACTGGCCATCCACAGTAGCTGATGTAGAGAAGCTTGTTAGACACTACGTCAACTGTCAGTTTTTCTCCAAAAGAGTTCACGTGCCAGCCCATGAGATCCAAACCAAACCAGCCTCCTAGCCTTTTGCGTGTTAGGGCCTGGATATGATTGGACCCTTCAAACCAGCACTAGGTAACTTCAAGTTCGTATTCGTGCTGATTGATAAATTCTCCAAATAGATAGAGTACATGCCCTTGGTCAAGGCATCTTCCGAAAAAGTAGTCGAGTTCCTCGACCAGGTCATCCACCTCTTCGGTATACCCAACAACATCATTACAGACCTAGGGACTCAGTTTACCGGGAACACGTTTTGGGACTTCTGTGATGAACGGAGCATTGTAGTGAAATATGTCTCGGTGGCACACCCCAGGGCTAATGGACAGGTCGAGCGAGCTAATGGAATGATTCTGGATGCATTGAAGAAAAGGATGTACAGAGAGAACGACAAAGCCTCTGGCCGGTGGATTAAGGAGTTACCTGCCGTGGTTTGGGGACTTCAGACACAGCCTAGTCGCAATACTGGTGTCTCACCATATTTCATGGTTTACGGCGCTGAGGCTGTGCTCCCAGCAGACATTGAATTCCGGTCACCTCGGGTTGAGAACTACAACAAAGATCAAGTTACTGAACAACGAGAGCTCAAGGTGAATAGTGCAGAGGAATGACGCCTTGACTCCTGTATACGTACGACAAAGTACATCGCTGTGTTACGAAGGTACTACAATAAAAATGTTCAGGAATGTTTCTTTGTGGTCGGTGACATGGTATTTAAATGGAAGACTAGCCAAGATGACGTCCACAAGTTGGCAACTCCATAGGAAGGGCCATACATTGTCAAGGCTGTTACATGACCTACTTCGTACAGGCTTGCAAGACTTGACGGCACTAACGTGCCCAACTCCGTCCATATCAACAAGCTTAGGCGTTTTTACCCCTAATTCTCAAATACAGATATGTACCTTTTTCTGTACTACTTTTGTACTTTGAATTATGATATATATATATATATACTCAACTACAATTGACTACACTTATTTACATTGTTGATTCTACAACTACAATAACTTTTTGATAAACCAGTACATCGATCACCAATCCTTTCGGGTTCTCTGAGCAGCTCTGTCCTCGACCTCACTCATAGCGTGCACGAGATCCGCCTTCTGCGTTTTGGGTGGTCGGCAGATGCCCTTTGGCTAGACCAGTCGTACTCTTACGTGTATACAGGCTCTGACAGTCTTACACTCGGATCACTGGCCTCTCCAAAGCCGTACAGACCTACAGAATGACATCAATTATGATGGAACAACTAAAAACAGAATATTCCGTTGTTCTAACTTAGTTCTCATCGATTATTCCGGAACAACTAAAACAGAACATTCTGCTGTTCTAACTTAGTTAAATTCGCATGCAATACAAAGCTTCAATGTTTTTCATGCAAAAACATAAACAACTTTACATTGTACTACTCATTACCTTATTACAAGCTCGCCTCTTTGCAGGCACGAGTTTACAATATGCTTATGAAAATTAACTTCTCCTACGAACTATTCGTAGGTTCCTACTACTGTTGGCTTTTTGCAAGCTCAGAGACCTTTGGCGTGGTCGAGGATGGCGCTGACTGTGCTTCGCTGGAAGCTAGAGATGGTGGCACGGGTATCTGTCCCATGTACAACTGAATTGTTCCTCCAGTTGATGGGGCTGCAGCTGGGCATAAGATGATATCCTTGGTGATCGCAGCAGCATGCTTCATCTCCTCTGATCGCAGCTTGTTCGCTCACTCCACCCAGACCTCCCTGGGATAACCGGCTTCCAGGCGAGCAATATCCAACAAGGGGTAGTGGGCACGTACTAAGCTAAGTACATGTGCACCCACATACTCCCTGATGTCCTTCGTCCATTGTTGGAGTTATCCCCAGGTTTTTTTGGGATTTCTTGATCAGGCCTATTTTTGGTGCCTCCACTCCAGCTTCGGTGGAGTCGGCGCCAATGACGTCGATCACTGGTGCGATCCCTTTCGCCATCTCAGCGCAGGCATGTTTCCAAGTCTCTCGCTCCTTGATGAGTACATTGCATTTGCCATTAAGGGCTTCTTGCTCCTTCATGAGCTTGTTGCACTTCTGGGACCACGCCTCGATCTTTTTTGCACCAGCATGGTTTTGAAGCTCCAGGTCATCGCAGACTTTCTTCATTTTCTCAAGGTGCACTTTGGCATTTTTCTTTACAACTGCAAGGCGTCACGTCGATAAGAATTTAACGCCGCAAACTTCAATGAAAGTTACGACAATGATGAGGAATACTTACTCTCTAGATCCTTTGCTAATTTAGCATTCTCCTCCTTCATGGCCTGCTGTGTTTGCAGCCATTTGGTCCTCTCTTCAATCAGCCGGTCATGCTCAGCAGCTACCTGAGCATTTTCTTCACGAAGCCGACTGACTTCGACGTCCAGACCTGTATCAATACTCCGATTATGACCACTACAGTATTATAGCATCCTACAGAGCTCGAGTACCTAACAACAAAAGGGTCTCTTACCCGATCTCTGTTTCTCGACCACTTCCAGCCGTTGAAGTACCGTGCGTATTTTTTATTTGTGCTTGATGTTTTGCCTCGCATAACTCTCTAACTGCTGCTGTTGTTTCTTCTGTTCTGCACTCAGCTGTTTGTTTTTCTCGGCCATAGTCTGCAGTACACAAGATCACAAAGCAGTTCTTATGGATTATACAATAACATCTTATACAGTTGCGAGAGGCTTACATTCACTTTCTCCAGGAATATTTTACCAATTGCTTTCACGGCCTCGACCTTGTCTCCTACTCGGATTTTCACAGTGTAGGAGCGGGTACCACAAAATCTGCTCTCTTCTTCATAATGCCTGAGGATTTCTTCCATGGCTAGGGCTGAAGACTCGACTTTTTCCCCTGGTCTAGCACTTCCAGTTGGCTCCTTGGGGGTCCCAACGACCTCTGCAGATTTTGGGACTTGCTGCTCTGAGGCTGGCTGGGGTTGTTCTTGCTGCTCTAAGGCCGGCTGGGGCTGTTCTTGTTTCTCTGAGGCTAGCTAGGGCTGTTCTTGTTTCTCTGAGGCCGACTGGGGATGTTCTTGTTTTTCTAGGGCTTCCTGTGGTTATTCTGTTAGCTCTGGGGCCCCACCATCTCCTGCCTGCCCTACAACTTTAGTTAGCGGAACAGGAGCAGATGCTGAAGGTGCTTGCAACTCGGAGACTACCCTCTCTGCTCTGGTATGCTCCAAGACCTGTTGCTCGGCGATGGCAGTATTTGGTGGTGGCCGTGTTGCACCGCCAGACAGTTCTTCTGGCCTTTGGGTCGATGCAGAGCTATACAAATTCATGACAAATAAAAAGGTGATGATATTAACCAATTATCTTATACTCATATAAGTTCACGATGACTTACAGGTTTGTACAGCAGAATACGGTGGCGAACCGAGATTTCTTCGCCTTCTTGGGCCCGGCACCCTTCTCTGCCACTGAGCCAGTGGTCGGGACTGGCTTAGTCACGTCGCTTCTAACAGCGGTAGCAAGCTTCGGGATTCTTGAGGCCTGTGCCTGTGGTTGCGGTGGTTGAGGTGTTGGCTCAGTTGTTGGCACCGATGGTGTCGGCTCCTGCCTTCTAGCGAGGCGCTCCCTCCGGCTGTGTGCTACGATACCAGAGACCTCCTCGACCTCCTCCTCATCTTCTTCTGGCCATTCAGCAATAAGGTGTCGACGCTTGCTTGCTAGGTCCTCTGCTTCTTTTAGGTCAATTACCCCTTCTGGACTTTCATCCGATGAGGTTCCTTGTGAGGTCTGACCCCTTTTCTTCATCGAGGCAACAATTGGTTTCTTGCCTGCAAGTCGGCTGGCTTGCTCTGATTCATCTTCAATTGCAAGCCAATCAACTTTGGAAGGATCATTGTCCACGGGCAGCGGTTGTGCATCATGGGCCCGCGGCATGACCTCAGGCCATTCCACGCCTGGAGGACAAGAGACGAATGTTTGCGCTCTCTCCTGTCCATTAAAATGGGCAACAGAGAGCAACACAAATATCAGAATGACAGCACATCAAAAAAGTGGTTATTATGCAGAGTTTCAATCACAAGGATAAACTAGTAGACAACAATTGACTTACCAGTGGTGGTGGGCGAGTAAGCTTGAACGCTAGCTCGATGACTGTCAGTTTCTTGAAGTTGGGATCCTTAAGATTAAACAGGTCTCGGACCTTGATCTTCACTTCTTTCAGTTCGAGATCTTCATTCCTCATCCTGGTCGGGTCCATGCGACCTTGGTATTCATATGCCGAGTGCACTCTGGCCTGACATGGTTGGATCTGACGACTAATAAAATTACCGACTACACTTGGTCCATCCAGCCTCGACCAAGGTAGCAGCTGCATTATTGCCTCAATCTGGATTGTGTTCTGCGGCAGCTCTTTCCAACTGTTAGTTTTTTCTGGGACCAAGGATACGTCACAGTATGAGGCCTGGCTTGGTTCTTCACGGATGTAAAACCAATGCCTGTACCAGTCCTCTAATGTGGTCTTCCAAGGGCAGTGTAGATACTCCGACCTGATCCCTTACCGCATGTTCAGATAGCAGCCACCAGCCACATTGGAGCCGCCTCGACCTCCCTTTTTCTTCAACCAAAATAAGTGGCAAAAATAGTCGAAGTGGGGTTGGAAACCATCATATGCTTCGCAGAGATGGATGAAGCAAGCAACAAGCAACACAGAATTCGGATGCAGATTGCAAATACTAATTTCATAATAATTACAGAGCCCTTGCAAGAATAGATGTACAGGAACACCAAATCCATGAGTGAAGTATTCTTCAAAAACAAAAATTTCACCTCCTTTGGGATCTGGGAATGACTCTAGATCGGGTGCACGCCATCCCGCTAGTTCATGGCATGAAGCACACCCATCCGCACCAGTCGCTCGAGGCTGAGTGGGGTGCACTTTGACATATTCCACTCCTTCATGATATCCTTGCACACTTTGGCCTCCGTCTTCGTCTTCCTCATGGCTATTCCCTGACTATTTTGATTCTTCCTTTCTACGGAGGACAAGGAGGGCACCACTCTTCCCAGTGGCTAGGGTTTGGTGGCGGTGATTCAAGCGGCGGCGGCGCGTGAGGAACTTGGGGCAACTTCATCGATGCCTACGGCGGCAATTGTGGATTGCACTACGGTGGTGGCACTGGGGCTCGACAGGGCTCTATGATGACAATGGCGCGGTGGCGGTGGAAGCAAGAAGACGGTTGATTGTGAATCTACGAGTGTGAGTAGATTGGAATTGTTCCCTTTCCCGGTCATTAAGAGGCAACGTCGATTCAGTTTCTGAAAGAATGGGGCACGTGGCGCGAGATTTGCGGTAACCGACAGATTTCTTTCGCATAACTTATGTCCCTTCAATTTTGGCGCCATTTGGTCCACGACCCAAATGTGTCTTGTTACAGGCACTGGGTCACTTTTCACATGATGCGACAGAAAGCAACTACGGTGCCGCCTACGTCATCAGTGCATCAGATTGTACCAGTAAAAAATAGGAGAGATACAGAGACAGCGTGGTGATGGACTCGCTAGCCCTTGTGCTCTGTAACCTGTAGCCAGAGCTCTGAGCTCTGGAACCTGCAGCTAGACCTCCAAGCTCGGGAACTCGCTAGACCAGCGTGCTTTGGAACCTGTAGCCAGAGCTCTAAGCTCTAGAACCTACATCCAGACTTCTGAGCTCGGGGACTCCTCGCCAGACCTCCGAGCTCGGGGACTTCTCGCTAGACCTCTGAGCTCGGGGACTCTTTGCCAGACCTCTGAGCTCGGGAACTCTTTGCCAGACCTCCGAGCTCAGGAACTCTTTGCCAGACCTCTGAGCTCGGGAACTCCTCACCAGACCTCTGAGCTTGGGAACTCATCGTTAGACCTTCGAGCTCGGGGACTTGTTCCACCACTTCCTGCCACGGATTCATCTCGCTCGACTACATGTACTATGCTTGCATACAGTCGATGGACGCTTGATATTCTTAGACCTTGGTACAAGGATTGTCTTTTGCCTTTTAGCAAGCTCGGGGACTACATCATATATGATGCACCTGGTAGTGCAGAATGTTCATTGGTTCTCGAGGATTCTTTTTTAGACCTTGGCATCACGTGCCTACATCACCTATTACTAGGCTCAGGGACTAAGTGGGTACACTTCACCTGACGGTGAATTGTTTCTATTTTTCAACCCCTACGATCTAGAATTTTTTGTAAGTTACTTCCATCAAGTACGCACACTTACATTTCTTTTTAGAAATACAAGTGGGTACACTTCACCAGGAAAGAAAATTTTTCTTTTTGGACCACTATGCAATCTTCACCGACAACTGCAATCTTCATCAACAATCATGGTTTACTGATTCCTGATCCAGACGGAGCACTAGCGCATGCTCGGCTAACATTTCAAGGTGATGTGAAGACGAACCTCGCAAGTTGAAGAAGACTAAGACAGTATGTCAATATAGAATACATAGTGCTCGGGAACTAGCTGTGGGGGTATAAACCCCTATACCCTTATGGCTAGACATGGGCAAGCCCAGACCAGACGGTCCGGCCCATTACATGATGACACGTGATCCAGATCATCAGGATGGAGTCTCGCGCAAGGCATCAAACCAGACATGGGAATCAAGCAAGGTCTTGATCGGTTAGATTAGGAATCCTTATCCGACTCTATATGGCAATTGTAACCGGCTAGGATTAGTTTCTAGATCGGTAACCCTGCCTCCCGGACTATATAAGGAGGGCAGGGGACCCCCCTCAAAAACATCAAAACATACTCTAGGGCAATCTAGCTTGTAATACATTGTTCGAGACATCAATAATAAAGCAGAGCAGGACGTAAGGTATTATGCCCACACGGCGGCCTGAACCTAGGTAAACTCGCGTGTTGTTCTGCATCACCATCTCGTTCATGGCTTGCACACCTGTCTACCGACAATCTACTACCTTGGGCATACCCCTCGGTAGACTGCCGACCAAGTTTTGTCGACACACACCACCGTGCCCCGGACGCCGCGCCTGCCCAGTCGCTACCGCCTCCCCGTCCGGCCACACGTGATGGGCATTCGCCTTGTGCCCCGTCCCATGGGCCTCCACCGCGCCTTGCCTACCCCTTCTCCTCCCTCCCATGCCATCTCCGTTGCTTGGCTCGGCTGGTGCTACGAGTCGGGTGCCACAATCTAGGGCGTAGGGTGGGGGCAGGTGGCCAGGTGCCTCCTCCCTCTCTCCACCACGAAGGCTGCAGTTCGGCTAGGGCCGATCGGTGCTAGCGCCTCCTTGTTTGCTGCCACCACATCATGCACTGCCATCATTGGATAGGTAAATTTCGTATATATGCAATATAGTTAGTTAGTGAGGTTGAATTGTTGTGTATTAGTTAGTTTATTGATGTAGTTAGGATGATAATTGATAACCTATTTAGTTTAACTAGTTGGTGATCTAGTGATTAGGTGATAACCTAGTTAGATTATTTACATACTTAGTTAGCTAGCTATTTAGTTAGTTATAATTATTACATATCCTTTTGGTGGATGTATGTATGTAGCTAGTTACTATGTTATTTACGAAGCTAGTAGTTACCTAGTATGTAGTTGTTGGCACATAATTTGGACTAAAGGAATTATGTTAGGATTTGTGTATGAACTAGATGGACAACCTAGTGAGCATATATCATGAAGGCACCGTGGAAAAAGATCGCTATGGATATGTTGAGTTTGTTGACATGCAAAGCATTCTTATGTTATTCAATGAGAAGCCTTCATTTAGTGAGTTGGTTGCAAGGGCTTGGGAGGAGCTACATTACCGTGGAGATGATGATAATGATGACATCGCAGTTGATGGTGTATTCACCTAGGTTTCCCTCCCAACATCCAAAGGAAGATTATCCCAATTGGGTGTGTGGATCCGTGGGAGAACTATGTGAGATCTGCTATGAAGATCCAGTTTCAAAGTTTGGACGTAGTTGTGCATCGAGTGGTACTTGATCGCATCCCTTATGGGTTTTCCCCGCCAATGGGTCAGCAGGCACACTTTGACCCTCCCGTCTCAGAACCTGATATGGATACGGAGGTTGCGCCTACGGTTTCTGATGCCCAATTTGGCCCCAATGAGGTCCATATTTCTGAGGCAGTGTTAGAGATGATTGTCGGACTCATGATGTTGTGGCAGATCCTCCTCAGGAGATCCCTTTAACATAGAATCATCTGAGTAAGTGTCTTATCTGCATCCTTCTTTGGATCTTACACCCTTCCTTTCATCCATTTTTCTCATTCTTTTCTCGTATTTCTATTTATGTTGCAGGAGATATTCCCGACAATATGGATGTGCCTCTTGTTGCTGCGCAAGTGCATTGTGGAGATGGATTTCGTGCCTGCAATATTGTTGAAATTATGAATGATTCAGAGTCATATGAGATCGCAAGGGCTGTTGATTCTGATGATGATCATCCTATTGGAGAGTTGACGGAGAGTGATGTTGAGATGTTGAGGCATATCTTCCCTGACCACTATGATCCAAGAGTTCACGAGTTCAGCGATCTTACTCATTCTGATCAGGCATTTGCAGAAGAACGGGATGATAAGCTGCTAGAAGCTCCTAAGGCTGGCCCTAGCATGGTAATTAAGGGGAGGGTTTTCAAGGACCTCCCTGCATTGAAGAGGTGGTTGTAGCAGTTTGTAGTGATACACAAAAGACCTTACATGGTCCTGCATTCATATGTGGAACAACGTTATACAGTTGTTTGTGACAAGGAATGCTGCCAATGAAGGGTTTGTGCAAGGAAGCAAAAGGTCACCAGAAAGTGGAAGATCACAAAAGTTGTCGAGCCACACACTGGTGCTAAAAATGTGCTCACATTGAAGCATCAACAGTTGACATCTACCCTCATTGCCAAGCTGTTGATGAAAATATTGCAGGGAAAACCCAACATGAAGGTTAGGACAAGTATAAGGACCGTTGAGGCATTGTATGGAGGTTATGTGATAATGTATGGTAAAGCTTGGAGGGGTAAGCAGCGTGCCTAGAATATGATATATGGGGACTAGGAGGATGGGTACGAGCAACTGCCAGTACTTTTCAATGCAATCAAAGCGGTGAATCCAGGCATACATTATAAGTACATCCCAAAACCAAACGCATGGAAGGATGGGAGGCAGATATTCTTCTGTGCTTTCTAGTGCTTCCCTCAATGTGTTGAGGCCTTTAGGCATTGTCGTCCCATCTTCTCTATTGGTGGTATGTTCTTAATTGGCAAGTACTAGGGCACACTTCTTATAGCCATATGCTGTGATGCAAACAACAAGTTGGTTCTTTTGGCATTTGCTTTGGTTGAAAAGGAGAACAATAATAGTTGGGGATGGTTCTTGAGACTACTCTAGATACATGTGGTTGAAAAGGAGAACCCAAATGAATCGCCATATCTTCGTAGAATATTGACATGGCCCAAGTTAGAAGCCCAAAGGAGCACGCTCACCAAAGATGGGCCGATTCGGAGCCACTGGTGGTGCGATCGCACCAGTGGTGCCACCGCACCAGTGGTGCCACCGCATTGCCACCAGGCCCAAATCACCCCATTTTTGGTAGGCTACCTCCTACCACCTTCCCATGGTCGGTTCAAGTGGTATTGGTGGCAAATTCAATGCTGAGCGCGGTTTGCTCCTTCCTTTTGAGCAGATCAAACGAATGTTCCAAGGAATACACCCCTCCTCTCCACCTATAAAAGGAGGGCCTCTCCCCCCTCATTCTGACGACACACAAAAGCAAGAGCTACACCACAAGAGCATCACTCTAAAGCATCTAGGCCCTAGCTAGCTAGTAGACTTGGTTTGGGAGAGATGTGAGGGAAGAGTACGAGGAAGAGCCAGGCTTGTCGGTGTCTCCCCGAGCTTGTACCTCGATGAATACTTGTACCTCAATGGGTTCTTCCTTTAGTAAGTTTTCATGATTCTTACAACATTAAGTCTTTTGATTAGTTAAGCTCTATTCTTACTTGTTTGAGGGTTTATCATCCATCCCCATGGCAAATACTCTAGTAAAGGGCCCTGATAAAGACGGATAACCCTGCACAATGCTAGAGCAGTAGTTGATAGGGTAGACGTGGTGTCTAGGCTAGAGGCTACCTTCGTTTGCCTCGTGCCCCATGGTTGAGGGGTAGGCGGTAGGTGGTGATAGCCCTATCCATCCCTTGCAATCCTCCACATTCAGGTACGACATAGAGCCGTAGGCCGGTATCGCTTGGCAGACCAAGTGTACGCAGGTGCCCAAAGTAAGCAAGTAGGAGTAAAGTTTATCTACCCTTAGACCCTAAGCCATAGGAATCCATCTCTACCTCTTTCCAACTTTACCCTTGTGTTGTCCTTGGATGAATTAGCTAGAAGAAGTACCTCCATTTCCTGTGAAAGATACAATACCCTGAATACTTCCGGGTGAAAGCTACAACAATAATTTCGTGCGCTTGCAGAATCTTTCTGCATACGTTAAGAAATACCAACAAGATTTCTGGTGTCGTTGCCGGAGAATGGTTACTATTTTCTTTGAACCTAGTTCGTCCTCGTATCTGTATCCTTTATCTTTTCTTTTTATAAAAAGAAAATAGTCTTCTTTTATCTTTTCTATCATGAAGCCAACATCCGTTGCAAACCCTTCTGCTTCAAAGGGGGAGTTCCTTGAGCCATCACCTATTTCAAAACAAAACCGTTCATGTGGCTGTGAATTCCACCCTAGTTTAAAAGCTATTGTTTGGGCACTACCCTTCTCAGGGCACTGTTAACGGTCCCTAACGTGTCAACATTATACCTTCAATTAATGCACAACATAATGGTAAAAGAGTTATTAGTGCATAGTTGTAGGGTCTATTCTGACAAGTTCCACGAGTTGTGTTGCTCTCACATCTTTTGCAGAATTATTGATATTTTACCACATAAAAGTATCTCAAATGACAAAATAGAACACACCATTGTGAAGATCTCATCGAGATGATCAAAACGAACATATCATTTGCTATATTTGGAGTCCCGATGAGAAAGTCCCCGATGAATACGCCTAGAAATTTTCTGGAATACTCCGGAACCATCACTAAGCAAGAGTTTTATGGACTAACATGATAATTTCCACAGCTTTGATGATTTGTGAAGTTTTAGGGATTAAAACAGAATAAGCTGGGGAGGAGTAGGAGCCAAGGAACCAAACCAAATCAAGTCGAAATTCCACAAAAATTGACGGGAAGGTTCTAGAGGACACCAGAGGACACAGGAACAAAACAGAAGCTCGATGGCTGACAGGTGGGGCCGGCCGGCCTAGGCCCACAAGGAAGAGAGCTCTGCTTCATGTGACGGCCTCCAATCGACCTCTATGATGCATCTCGACCAATGTTTCAAGTCGGTTTGATCCGAAGGCTGCGGTTCATCCCTTCGGGCTATATAAGCAGGGGCAGACCCCTCCCTGAGGAATTAATCACAATCATCATCAGTTGATCTCTCAGTCAGAAGGCCGGAGAGAAAAGCTAGGGTTTCTAATTAGAAGATTAGAGCTCTACTTCAAGTTTAGGGTTAGATCTAGCTAGATACAAGTAAAGTTGAGCGCGACTCAGGATTCCGGATCGACGTCAGGAGATTTGGTAATTCTATTATTGTATCTTGTAATTATGACTTTGTTCTACTTCAATATCATTATGTTCTTGTCTATTTCGTTCTTAGTTTATTCTAGTTCTATTTTTGATATAGTCTTGATTGATAATAAGTTTAGGCATAAGTTAGTAGAGCGCCTAGTCTAGATTATATTTACTTGCGAATGCACCCTGTTTTCCGGGCCATGTGGTAGATCGTGAAGGTGAATTTTATAGTTTCGTTGAGTCCTATGTAGTTCACTCCCCGAATCTAGGACAAGTAGAACCCGGTTACTTGGGGAAGGATTGCTCTGTTCTTAAATTCCTTGAAATAATGTTCCTTATGTTTAGATGGAAGATTGATTATGCTATAGATGATAAGGAGTAGATTAGAAAACCCTAAGACTTGGTAGATAGGACATAACCCTAGGAATTAAATCTCTAACCGTATCACTTTAGTCTGTATCCACTTGATCCTATGAGTTCTCTCTAATTATGGATTCCCTATCTTATCTCATTATCATTATCATTATTATCAATATCATTTGCCTTACCCCTGTTTAGATGGAAGTGGTTAATTGATTTATATCTATAATATGTATTTGTAATTCTTATAGCCATATCAATTTTCTCTTTTAAACCCTGTTTAGAAGCTCCTAGTGGTAGAATTATAAATAACGATACCTAGAACTTTCCTAGGTGAAATGCTACAACGGGAGTACTTTATCTGTGCGCTTGCGGATAACTTTTTATATTTTATAAGTGTCATGATTATAAGTACAACCGCATTTCTTATGTCATGTTAGGGATGACAACCTAACCAGTGCAGCGTAAGAGATGCCAACAAGCATGTCTGACGCCATTGTCGGGGAGCTTTTTACAGGAATTATTTATATGGCTATCAGAAGAATACATCAAATATATACTCATAGATAAAAATCTTAACCAAGTACTTCTGTCTTTTCAGGCTTACCCTTGCTCTATTTTTGTTTATATCTTATGCAGGGTAATTCAGGTTCAGTTGTGATCAATCAACATCTAATCAGAAATCAACTCAACCTAGAGATCAACACAAGTGGTGAAGACAATGGCTGAAAAGGCTTTGCAAGAGTTCTCTGCTCCAAGCCCTAGGAACATTCATGTTGGGCCCACACTCCAAATGGATAACCTAGAGTTTGAACTCCAATCAAGCCCCATCAACCTAGTCCAAGCTACTACATTCAGCGGAAAGGCACAAGAAGGTGCTACTGCCCATCTACAGGATTTTCTGGAGATTGGAAGCACCATCATCATCAAGGACGTTGCCCAAGACATCATACTTCTTCGGTTATTCCCATTCTCCTTGGAGGGAAAAGCGAAGCAGTGGTTCTATGATCATAAAGAAGACATCAATACATGGGACAAGTGTTCAAAAGCCTTTCTGTCAAAGTTCTTCCCTATAGGCAAAACTAATGCCTTAAGAGGAAAAATCTACAACTTTCAGTAGCAAAAAGAAGAAACCATTGCAGAGGCATAGGAACGTTTCCAGGAATACGTCCTAGAATGCCCACACCATGGAATGGAAGATTGGTTGCTCATGCAAGGATTCTACAATGGACTTATTCAGAAATCTCATGAGCAATTAGATGCAACTGCTGAAGGATCATTTATGTCACTCACACTTGGAAAAGCTGAAATTCTTTTGAAGAAGATAGCCAAGAATCAGAAGCTGGAAGTCAGACAATAATCAATGCTGTCAGAAGATTGAAGAAATTCCAGAAGAAGTTTATGCACTAACAACAAAGATGGATGTGCTATTGGATTGGCTTGATCAGAGGGATAATTACAAAAGAGATCGTCAAGCTATCCAAGATGCCTTCAATGCTCAAAATAGATGTGGAAAGTATCTAGGGATTGAATTCTCAGACAATCAAGAAAATGCAAGAATCATCAACAATCCTCCCACATCAAGAAAGCAAGGATGGAATCAACAGAAAGAATCTACCCATCAAGGTAAGTACTCAAGCAATTATAATTCTTCTAATTTCAAGCAACTACCCTTGAGAGATTTAATCTTAGAACAGGCTAGAATTAATGACAACATTATTAAAAGGCTTGCCTCTAATGATAAAATTTTAGAGGATATAAATGCTAAATTAGATGACTTTTCTTCTGCTATAAAAGATCAGCTCAATCATAATAATCAGATAGAAACTAGGTTGGCGTAACTAGCTGCTGCTTTGCCTTTTTCCACTAACCCTGGTCAGGTACAATCCATAACCACAAGAGGTGGCAGATCTACTCGTGATCACCCTTATCCAAAAGGTACAATGAGAAGATAGGCAACACCAGTAATCCCAACAATAACAAAAGAGAAGGACAATGAGGTTGAAGAATTGGAGCCACCAGTACCAGAGATGACTCAAGATTTCCATGACTCCAACATCTTAACATTCCCACGTAGAAAGCGAAAAGCTAAGGCTGATGAACAGTTCAGTAAGTTTATTGAAGTAATTCAAAAATTATATATCAATGTCCCTTTGTTAGACGCTCTACAGGTACCCACCTACACAAGACATATAAGAGATATCCTCAACAACAAACGACCACTGCCCACCACTGAAGTAATCAAGTTAATGGAAGAATATAGTGTGGCCATCCTCAACATGTCACTAGAGAAGAAGGATCCAGGATGCCCCACTATTGATTATTCAATTGGAGATCAATATTTCGATAACGCGCTATGTGACCTTAGAGCAAGTGTCAGTGTGGTGTCCAAGTTAGTTTTTAACAAGCTCTAGCATGCAAAGATCGTCCCAACAACAATGTGCCTACAGCTAGCCGATCAATCTCTCCGCTATCTAATAGGAATTACTGAGGACATTCCGATTAATATCAGAGGATTCTTCATACCAGTTGACTTTGTGGTGTTGGAAATGCATCCAGACTCGAAGGTATCACTCATCCTTGGGAGACCCTTTTTGAGCACGGCAAATGCTCACATTGACATTGGAATTGAAGAAGTCAAGTTCAATATTAATGGACGAGAGGAACACTTCCCATTTAGATCGAGGTCCGAGTTGAACCTGAAAACAAATATGATAAGTGAAGAAGGAGACAACCAGTCATCAAGGACATCATCCTCTGGGCAGGATGACACCTTTGAAGAGTAACAAAATTTGGGAAAGTTTGGTTCGGTGGACTCTAAAATTCCGAACCCTCACCGAAAGGTAACTCGGTAGTTATCCATATTTACTTTCTTGCATAAGTAATTTCTTTAGTATATTTACTTTTTGATCTTCTACATTTATATGAAAACAAAATAAAAATATATAAAAATAAAAATCTATGCCCCATGTAAATAATTTTTACGGAGTGAAAACCCAAAATAGTTTTTACCGTGGTGGCTCAAAAATGTTGTCCCTAATTTTCCATGCAGGTTTGTTTCATGAAAGTAATTTTATTCTCTGTATGGTAAAAATTTTCTCATCTTGGGCCCATAGATTCCATGGGATCTACTATGGAATTTACCTCATATTCTTTGCCTTGCCACCATTCCTGTTGCATCGTATCAAATTCGCGTACGAAGGGATGAGAATTCAGCTTGAGAATACAACAGAATAGAATAAGAATAAGGATGTAGGGCCGGTCGGCCCTACATCCTTAGCCGGCTTGTCTCTCCCTCCCCTATAAATTTTCATCTCCCGCTGCCTTCTCCTCTCACACCTCAACCTTCCTGCCTTCTTTTCCTAGAGAGTTGCAGCTTCAAGCTGCTCTGCTAGCTAAACCATTGGAAAGAAAGAGAGTTTTGTAGAGAGAAGGGAAGAACTGCTGGAAATTAGAGTTCTGAGACTAGACCTAAAAATAAGTTTAGAGAAGAAGTGCTATAAAATCTATTTTTAGAAACTCTCTAGTAGGCTAACTCTCGGACGACTAACTTCTGGACAGCTGACTCCTAACTAATTACTCTAACCTATATTTGTAGTTCCTTTTGTGTGTTTGTCTGCTCCTTGTGTGACAGGATGTCGTTCCTCGATCTCGGGCGTCTAACTAGGAGCCAATCCAAGAGGGCTGGTTCTAACATGGACACAGACACACCTGCTTCATCATCAAGAGCCTCCCCAGCCCGTCCTTCTGTCTATGGCACCATCAATGAGCTCATGGCGGAGAGGGATGTCCAGCTACATGGCCGAATGGAGAAGGACAAATTCCGAAATATCAAGTATAGGGTATACAAGTTGACGCCGATGTACCATCCTCAACTCCTATGAGACACATGTATGGATGTTGAGTTCAACACAATCTTTGCTGTAATAGGCTGGAGGAATCTTGTTCCAATAAATGAACCGGGTGTTAAGCTGCTCACGATGGAATTTTTGTGCACCTTACAAATTCTTGAGGCTGGGGCTAGGGTGAGTTTCTGCATGTTCAATAGGTAGTTTACTTGCACCAGGAGAAGACTTAGCGATTTGCTAGGGTTTGATTCGGATTATGTTCTTGACTTCAATGTTGCTCTTCCCGATTTTCGAAAAGAGCAGTTTTGGAAAGAAATTTCTGATAAAGATATTTACCATAGACCTAGAAATAGTGATCTTTAGCTGCCGACCCTCTGTTTTATTCACAGATTTATTTCCTCGACTCTATTCCCTAGACCTGAAACCTAGACCATTAGGGAAGATGAGTTAAAGATACTTTTTGGAATTGTGAACAAACGGAAGATCTCCCCTGTTGTAGCCATGATGCACCAATGGTTAGAAGTTTTTGGACTATCAAAGGGGATATTGAATGTACATCTTTGGTTTTTCGCATCGCCACTAGATTGGGGTTGACAAATAACTACATTGTTTGTCACATCTCTGAACCTCGCTCAATGATGGATTTAGATTTCTTTAGCTAGGCTCAGATTTTAAAGAAAACCAATAATACAATTTTTATGAGGTATCACGGTATGATTACTGAGATCCCACTTCCTAACCCAGGGCTCAGAATCTATGTCGTCAGAGACTATATTGTTGGTTTGCAGCCTTTACCCTTGAACAGGAGGAGTACATCTACCCGACTTGCGAACGCGCCGCCCATGCACTACTACGGGGCAGATCCAACACCAGAAGGGCCGAGATACACTACATACACCGATCAACCGGGCACATCAAGACAACATTATCCATGGGCACCCTCACCATCACATCACTCATTAGGATCTTCTCAAGCAGGTTCTAAAGAGGGACATAGAAGGTCCTGATCATGCGACTCTCAGCCCAGACAATCTGTAGATCATCCTGAACCATGACGAAGACATCAAGAACCACCTAGACACTCTGTCTCAGGTGTAGAAGGGCAATTGGCTCACCTAAACCTTCGAATGGACACCATCTCTGAAGAATAAGTCAATATTAATCAGAGACTCACTGATCAGCAACAGTGGAATGCCCAGTTTGGTGTAGCCATGGATAACATCTAGCAAAACCAGGCTAGAGATGGACGGATCTAGGACACCTTCTTCTCCATCCCTCAGTTTTACCCATACCGGCCGCCACCGCAGTAACACCCCATGTTCGAAATTGAACAATGGTATACATTTGCCGTAGGAAGTACGAATGGGGACTAGAATGAACTTAAAGACAAATTTTGTCTTGCATTTTTTTCTATGTCCCGTATCGGTTCTCTACCAAGGGTGATCTTTAATTTTGAACAGCGCGAGATGGAGTCTATAGGTGTAGCCTAGGCCCGGTTTCCAACATTAATACATGCCGTCCTAGACTTGTCATTACCCGATGGCGTGATTTTGTGTCTCTTTTATTCGGGTCTTGACATAGATGCTAACATATGCCTAGACGTGACTGCCAGAGGTAGATCTATACACAAACCTATGACAGAACAAGTAGAATTTCTTGAGCATTTCATAGCCATACACACTTCTTCCATCATAAAAACCAAACTCCTCCAGGCTAGAGTCATGTCGAGTGTTGAGGAGTCCTCGTTAGTTGAATCCAAACTCGCAGCATCCCTAGGTTCGACTTATGAGCTCCCACCCGAACAATGAACACCGAAGGAACGAGTAATTCATCCTTTAGAGTTTCCCATTGAATTCAAGGATTATGGCAATACCTCAAAATTCTTAAGGCATGAAAAGCTTACACATCCTCCCAAAGTTTCCCCCAAAATAGCACCGAAGGAATGGGTAATGGAAGTGAAACATTCTTTCGAAGCAATTCAGATTCTTTCACCCTCCACAACCATACCTTACTCATTAAGGGTAACAGCTGTAGAAGCCCTGCACAACCCCACGGTCGAGACTAATATCATGTCTAAATTCCTTATGGAAACCCTTTTAGGCAACATGCCACTAGTCTCGACCAACAAGCTCTTCAAAAGTCTATCAGGACTCATTTTCGAGTGTTGTGGGATTGCTAGGGTCGTGCTAGTCATAATCGATAAAACCAAGGTTCACCTAGATTTCCATATCTATGCCATTCTTGAGTTTGATATTCTTATAGGCTACCCTCTTGAAAATCTTATTAAAAAACCTTCCCATGGGGGCCTTGATGAAAATGTGAGAAAAACTGTTGTTGCCACTCATACCTCTTGCCTAGTAAGTCCAATGGCAAAGTAGCATCTCACCCAGACCCGTTCGAGGAGACAAAGTTCATTTCTCTATTCGTTTCACCTAGAATTTCTAGTGAAATTAAATATCGAGTGCCAACCTCACTCGAACCCAAGCCATGTCCCTCTGTCCATCCAAATATTGTTCTCGATAATGGTCAAGATTCAACGTTAATCTTCATGATGTATCTTTCAAGAAAATAAATGTCTGTGCCATTGACATGTTGCTTAGTACTTCATGCCCCTTCGAGAGACACAACCACCCATCGCTCGTTGTCTCTAGGATGGTTGTGGATGCATATGTTTACCATAAACATTGCAAATCTCATGGAAGCACTATGGTCCTAACCTTGCAGTTTGAACATTATTGCTCAATGTTTGGTGGTAACGCTGGGAACTTTACCACCATTAATAGCTACAAGATGAAGTTCCCACGGTCAAGCTTAAGACCATAAATTAATCACTGCCGGGCGATACCCTGAATTATCATAAAAAAGTTTTCTTATCAATAAAAGTAAGAACATGCTATCAAGTTAGTATGCACCTTTGGGTATTCTTATCACTAACTATTACAGGTTGAGACTAAGAAGAACAAGAAGCATATGATACCAGAGAACATGGGAGCTACATCAGTCATACATGTTGATGCTCTTTTGTAATGGAACACATTCAAAAGGAGACCCCGACATAGCACACTTGACCTTTACATAAAAGTTCAAGTGTGGGGGAGGAAGTTCCATCCACATGAAAGGCCATCTTGGGCTAAAAAATGAGATGATGTCAGCTCTACCTTGCAAAAAAAAGAGAGAATAGAAGAAAATCTTTTATAAAAAATATTTGAAAAAAAGAGCTGAAAAAAGAGAAAAAAAGAAGATGATATAAAAAAGAGAGAGAAAGAATAGGAGCCGTCAGACGAGCACTTCTATTCTAGACCTTTGCTAGGCCCATGGTCTATGCACACTATTTGTGTGTGTGTGGCCTAGCCTTGTTACTCGCTTGAGAAGGACCATGTGCGATCAAGCCACCACTACAGCAGTTTCAAGCTCATCCACATATGCTGCCAGTAAAAGCACATAGGTATACAAAGGTAAATAAAATGTTCACTAACTCCCTTATTCAAATTTGTCTCCTTGAGATCATACACATTCATGCCTCTATTGTTTATGTTATATGCTCTGGTTTAGGTGTTCACACATGGTACATCCATAGGTTTTTTTAAATTAAGATGGTGCTTAAGTTAAAATAGCCTTCTTTAATTAAACTTAAACATGGTGTTTTATTTTGGTTAATGAACTCAGGTAATTATTTTCGTAAACAATAAAGGTAATACATTATGGAGATGAATCAAGGCTAAGTTTTTTTTTGCAAACTTCACCTTAGCCTTGCTTGAGTATAAAAAGTTTGGTGAACAAATAAAAATAAAAAAATAAACATAATAAAAAGATAATAATAAAATACTAAATAATAAGATAATATAATAATAATATTAATGAATAAATTTAGGCCCCCCAATGCTCAATCCAGTAGAGCCCTTATTTGTTTTCTTCTTTGTTTTTCTTTTCTTTGATTGAATAAACAAGTACAAGAATAAGTGTGGGGGACATCTCTCAAGTATGACACACATATATTCAAGATCTCTCACCAAGACATTGCACAAACATCAGATGATCCATCATGCAGAAGGAAAAGGCAGATAGCTTCAGAAAGGATTGGCTAAACCTAGCCAAACCACATCTGAATCTCTTAAATTCTTCCTCAACTCTCCTAAAATTTTAAAATTTAAAACATTGAACAAATTTAAAAGAAATACAAAACATGACGCTCCATTTCCATGCTATCCTTTGATAAAATTTGCATACTTTTTATTCCTTACTAATATTCCTCTAACTTGTGAACAATTCATCATAGGGACCCCATGTTATCTAGATAATTGGAGTATGTGATATAGTAAGATGGAAATGAACCTTGCTCTCTCATGTGAAGAACTTAGGATTTATTTTACAAAATCAAAATTCAAATAGCATGCTCCTCAATGATACTTCAAAGTCCTACCAAAGACATATCTACTAAATAGAATTTAAGACCTCCAACATTATGCTACTTATTTCTGCATTGAGTTTTGTCAAGTTTTGTTGACCCTTGTTGAGAAAGTTATCATGCCCTCAAGATTAAGATCACGTACACCCACATACATAAGGTATTCCTACACTTGGAATACGCAAAAACATGCATCCATCCACCCAAAACTCTACTCTTACACTAGAAGTAGACAAAAAAATATTTGTTAGAAATGTACTTCATGTTTTATAAGATAGTGATCTCTCTCAATATGTGGTTTAAGAGACATGGGCTATGCAAAGTATGAAAAAGAAAAAAATATGGACACATGAAGGTCCTCTTAGAAAACGAGCTTGTTTCTGTGGTAATCATACAACAAAATGGCCTCTAGCTGAGTTAATTAGGAGGCTTGAGTAGCACACCTCACATCCTAGGCTCGACTTCATGTGGGAGCGAATTTCAAGTTGTTAAAAATTTCTCTCGTTTGTCCCACGCCAAAGCACAAGTATAAGGCTAGACCCTGGTCATGGTCGTTCTCACATGAGCTATGGTGCCAACGATACTATGCCTTGAGCAGAAATGATGTCTCAATAACAGAGTGGTCACCGTATGATCCGGTGCGTCTGTATGGCATTTGGCGGATCATTCGGTGAGGCTTATTCCTTGGCTATGGCCAAGTGTCCCTCCCACTGATGTGCGTCGTATGATCTGGTGTGCCTCCATGGCACTTGGTGGATCGTCCGGTGAGTTCAACTTGACTTAGTGATAAAATGATCAGATTACTAGTGTGCACCGCATGATCCTGTGGCGACCTCGTGACTCCTTTGCCGACCATTCGGTGGGCCTAGGTTGACTATGTGACAAGTTTGGCCAACTCCCTATGCTGCATTGTATGTTCCGGTGTGACTATGTGACAAACTGATGGACCATAAGCTCATTCAATCACTCGCGATAGGCTTACTCCATCGTGGCTAGAGCTCGCTGGGTCTGAGAAACAAGAAGGGTACTCTTTTACTGTACCAGTCTGGTACATGTTCTTAAACTGGCCACAGAAACCAGGTACAGATCTGTCTTCAAACCTTTGTACAGTGCTCCCACTAAGTTAAGCTAAGGTCTTGTACCATGCTCTAATTGGAACCTATAACACCAATTATATTATATGCTTCACCTTCCAGATTCATTGAGGCTGGCTCAGTTCTTCGATTGCAGGTATATTCCTAACTAATCATTGTGGGAGAGAGCCAGATGAGCACCAACATATGATCTGGCATCGGCAATGGTGGCCGACGGTTCATCCGGTGATGTCAGCTTCTGTTAGCTTTTTCTAATGGCTAGTAGCCCCTTCACCCTCCATATAAGTGCAACCTCTAGCTTATTGAAGCTGCTCTTCCACCCCATTATTGTTGTCACCACTTATAGAGAGGATTATGAAGCTATTGGAGATCCATCCAAGCGAAGAAGTGAGATTTTAGTGTTAGCCTTGAGTACTACCTGTGTTCTTGCTTGGATTTCTTTGAGTTGGAGCTGAAGACTTGTAACCTTTAGTGATTACCATCACCTAGGTGGCCCGACAGAGGACTTGGTGACCTTCCTCAGTGGAGTTCTTATTGAGGAGGCTCAAATTGGTATACATGGTTTGAAACTCACCATTCCGGATTGGAGAATGGGTATTCATGAGGTGAAGTGGAGCTTAACCGAGTCTTGGTGGCTCTTTGGTCCTCCAACATGGACTAGGGGTTGTGGAAACAACCTGACACCATGGGAAAAAAATTTGCTGGCCTCTTTGCGTCTCTTTTGATTCTTGTATTATTTCTTGCCATGCTCATTTGTGTGAAAATTATTTTGAGTGCATCTAGGATTGCACTGTAGACTGCTTAGCATTGTTTCAATTCTTGCTCTTAAGGACCTATAACATTGTGTGATCTTTTGCTTAAGATTTCATTAGGTATGATGGCCCAAAGAACTTCTTAGATTGCTTTTGAGAAGAATTTAGGTGTTAAGGTGCTAAGGGGGGTTTAGAATTTGCATAGGAAAAGATTGTTGCTTTAACTTTTACCATGCACTCATGAACTTTGATTTTGAAACTAATGAATCCGAGTGTGAAACATTGTACTTTATATTACAAAATTGATAGCACATAAGTTTTCATATCGATTGGCGTTGGCTGAATGTACCATGTTAGTTTGGCCTTGATAATTGTTCATCGGAACATGAAATTGTTGCATTGCTGATGTATGAGGATCATATGTGTATGTTGCTATTTGCTAGCATTATTAAAGTTCAATTTGTGTGTATTACTTGACGAAGGCTTTTGAATATAATTTCATAATTTGCATATCCATTACTTAGTAACTAGACGATGCAATATGCTCATCAATCGGTCTAGCAATATCAACATAAGGTTTCACTGTACTTGCACAATAATTAGGGTGTGTTCACTTCGCGAAAAGTAGGTGAAAAGTTATTGTAGCATCTTTCGTTGTTATTTGACAAAATTTGTTCAATCATGGACTAACTAGGCTCAAAAGATTCGTCCTGACATTTACAGACAAACTATGCAATTAGTTATCTTTTTTACCTACATTTAATGCTCCATGCATGCGTCGAAAGATTTGATGTGATGGGTGGAAGAGGAAATATTTTGGGTTGGGATGAGGAAGTGAACAAGGCCTCAGTAGAAGTATGTAATGTAATGTATTTGTAAGTTGGACCTTGGCCTGTAATAATGTAATTGCAGTGCAGCGTATTGATAGCTCTCTCTGTGTGTCGAGCAATAGGTCTTGATCTGTTTGGTCATGAACAGCAGTACGGTAGTAGAATAAACAAGAACAATATAAGCGGCCCTAAAGGCCAGATGTTATATGATGGCAGAAACAATACGATTTATCGAATTTACAAATAGCTAGGGCAGAAATTTTGATTTAGCTGCAAGGTATAGATGAAACAATCGTTACCTAAGCCCTGTTTCGGATTCTTAAAAACCAGTTTTTGGCTCTAGTTTTTAAAATCTAGATTCTGAGCAAAAACCGGTGAGGTGTTTGGATCCTAGTTTTTAGAATCTGACTTTATTTATTGCTTTATGGTCAAAAGAAACTAGCAAAAGTTGGGTGCCAACAGCTTTCTGGTTTTTAAGAATTTGACAAAAATTGACAGAAAAAACTGCTCATCCCATCCAATTCTAAAAGCCAGATTTTTAAAAACCGGCAAAAAGTGGAGGGATCAGGCCCCCTAGTCGACTTGCCAAAAAAAACTGCATTGATGTAAAAATGCGCCAAACACCTGAGTACGTAACGTGCAACCCACAACAGTGCCTCTTGCCTCACTCACTGCGAAAGCTGGCCTGGCCTTGCTAAACCGGCCCAACCTGTTTGTAAAGCTGGCCTAACCTATTTTAATAGCCTTCACTCGTTAATATAATTGTTCAACTGTATGTGTAGAAGGATGGTTGGAATGGCCCAACCCCAAACTGTTGAATCTCTTGCCCGGAAGGACCGTGTAGGGGCATGTGTGCTGCTAGGTTGCTTTAGGATGTGAAAGCAGAGTTGTCACGGAGTAGTCAAATCTGACTTTGACTCTTGTATACTGAAAGGACCAAATTACACCAATCAGAATAGAAATATGCTAGGGCCTGATGGTTTCTACGGCTGCTGCTGATTCTAATGTTGATTTATTGTAAGAGAAAAACACTACTGAATAGTTGGCTGATTCTGACTGATAAACTCAAACGAACAGAGCCCTAGTAGGGGGTATTTTGGTCCGCTAGTTGTAAAAAGAGCGCTATAAATAGAGCTCTTCCATGAATAAAGGCGGGAAGATCACTATTTACCAGATTTCACTCCACTATTACACCTTTACTTCTCACTTCACCCTATATGACTTGGGCAACCAATCATCCAAGACTTCTGTCGACAACATTTGACATCCACCTGCGGTTGAGGAAAGACCGAAAGAGCAAGGTGATGGACAACCTTAAGAGTTTCCAAAAGAGCCCAACCCATTTCTCAAGACCCAAACGGGGAGACTCTCCCGAAGGCCATATCACAGCTGGAGGAGTCCTATAGGTGGCTAGCCACAGGTGCGAGCAGCGGTGCCTGTGACTACTCGGCACTACGGCGGCTACGTATGTTGTTTTCATTACAGCTGTGATGTCTGTGATCCATTATCCTTGTTTTGATCGAGTTGTTAAATGTCGTGGTATCAAGTTTAACTTGTTCTTTTTTTTGGTGACTAGTTCCAATTGTGCTTAGTGTGGTAACTGGTAACGTTGATGAGCCATTTAAACCAGGCTAAATTAGACAGTTCAGCAGCGGCCCCAAACTATGGCATGTCCGTGAGCGATGTACTTTCATCAAACAAAAGTTGCCTCCTATGGGAATAAGGGTAGGCGGTGTCAAAGTAGTTATAAAGTACAGAATAACTTTTACATGATCACTAAAAATGCACCAAATAAGTTACATGTGACGGCAAATATTTCTAAAGATTTGCAACATCTTCAATGCGCTACTGCTAAGCAGGTCTCTTGGATGGCCTAGAGATGCTCGTACCACTATCTTCACTGTCATTATCTTCAACCTGTAAGGAGTGATTCAGATGTCTATAAGAATATAAATATCATTCCCCTAAATAGTATTCTGAACACATGCAATAAGAAATAATAAATATACAAATATAGGATGGGGTCATCCTCATTTTTCAGGCGCTACAAATGGTTAACTCAGACTGGCGTTATGTGCTCTGGTGATTGATTTAAATTGCCGAAAACAACAATCGGCACCTAATAACTATAAAAAAATTATAAATTCTAAATTAGTTTTTTTAATAAATAACAGGGTAGGGATATGAAAAGAGGAAGAAGTCTAGCTAGAAGAAAAATCCCCGCAGCAACTATGCCCTAGTAACACCAAACTAGAACTGGTCCCAAGAGCTGTAGTTTTTTTTATAGTGGGGAGCAAATTGTTTTATCAATCATGAAGGACACCTGGCCATTTTTGTATTATAGAAGAGCATACAAATTATTGTAGTTTTGTCAAATTTACTCTACATTTAAAGGAGTTCTCAACATCTTTCAAGGTTTTTCCTTGACCAAATGCTATTAATTTTGACTCTTTCAAAGGGTTGTACAGGTTTATAGCTCTGTCGTGAAATAAAGCAAGGCATAGCAAAGTATCGCAAGCCATTGAACCCCATGTGGATTTGGCATCATAGGTCGAGTGATGTGCTCATATGCATGACTTTAACGACACATGCCAAGCAGTGGCACCTGGATGACTTTTTTGAAAGTTATTTATTTCTACAGAAGCTGTCAAGTCAATCTGCTATCCACCTTTAAAGAACAATCAAACAAATTACTTGATTGTGTTTTTTGGCCTAAAGTTCAACTACATATTTTGTTCTTCATGTAGCGTATTCTACATCAGTTAAAACTAGTCCATTAAGAGGTCAATTTCTATGGCGTGCAATGATGTTCTAACTGGATGTTTGCTCTTTGTTTTTTTAAACCCACATCAGGTGCTTACTTACCTTTTGGAAAGCTGGACAATATGGCAATTCATATGAACTTTCCTATGAAATTGTTGTTTCTATGCAAAGATAATCCAACTTACCTTATCAGTGCCATCCCTGTCTGATGTCTGCTGGAGCCGAACAGAACAATTGTCATTATCATGAATCCGTGATTCCATGACTAATGAGGATGAAGATGAGGGAACATTGAATGCACTATCACTGCTAGACCTTTTCCTTGTAACTTGCAAGTTAGCAGTAGAGCCTGTGTCATCCATGTTTGAGGCATTGATCATATCATCTCGAATAATCTGTTTGTATGGGGCCTTCACTTCAGTAGGCTGTGACTTTTTGTTCTTGCCATTAGTAGACAGTACCCTTTGGTCCATCGATGAAGTGCTTGGAGATAATTTCTTCTTCAAAACAACCTTTGGGATATCAAAATTCTTGATATTATTCAGATTGTCGTCCACAACTTCGCCATCTAGTTCAGCAAGTTTTGCAGCTGTGTCCAATTGCCACATTGTGGAGATGGCATCATCTAAGCATTCCCGTGCCATATGAAGTTCTACTATGGGCTTAGGGTAGTTAAAGCCCAACTCAACTCCAGCAACTTGTAATATAGAGTTAGGAGCACCCCATGGACAATGGATCCATTCTGTTGGCATTCTAGCAAGTTCAGGAATCCAAGTTCTTACATATTCACCATCTGGATCGTACTTTTGACCCTGAACCTACTTTCGCATAAAATAAAAGGCCAGTCAGGACCTCTTTTGTATAAATAAGTTAACCCCCTCCAGAACAAAGCATTTACCAAAAATAAATAAAAACTGGTACTCACTCCAATGACAAAAACATGTCATTTAGGAAAACATTTTGTCAAACCATAAAAATTACAACATCAATGATAATTATATTATTTAGTATAGAAACATGTAAGTTATGTCTAGAATTGTATTTCATAATAATTTGCAACCATCTTAAATTTCAAGGATCTTACAATATAGTCTATAAGAAATTAGTGGTCAAAGATAAGCATTAAATAAAGACAATGCAAAATCAAATGTATCAAGTATTTTAGACCGGAGGGAGTAGGTGACTATAAAATATCTGTGGAGGACAAAATGAAAAAAAATGCAGCCATCAATCCCATATATGTCCGAGGGACAACCCATCCTGTTGCATGTTTAATAACCTACAAGAAGCAATATATTTCATTTAAGGCGAGAAAGGAAAATTATGCTTTTCACTAAAAATACAAAGTGGACAGTGCCAATTGTTTGCCCTTTTCAGGCCTAGGCAGCTCCACTAATAAATACAACAGAACCAGGCTAACCTGCAATTGCCTTGGATTAGCATTAACTACCAATTACACTTCTTTTAGAATTCAATAATTCATCAAGCTCTGAAGAAAATGGTTATGCTGTTTCTACTGAGCATCGTTTCATTAACAAATGAACAGTATTTAGTAAGATCCTATAGTGTCAGCATTTTTTTTTCAGAAAAGTGTAGTGCCAGCAATGATCACACAAGGTAAATCCATGAATTATTCATGAACTGGAGTTCCTCATTTAAACTTGTGTACAAGTTAACTTTATGTAATCAATCAGGTTGAACTGTTGGAAGTAATCACTGCATAACCAATAGCTTAGTGTCAAGTCTTTTGTTCAGAGTCTGAGTCTTTGTTCAGAGTTTGTTCAGAGTTAGTGTTGTCCTGGTTTCCAGGCAGTTGTTGGTTAGTGGGTCAGTTGCCTCAGTCATGAACTATAGTTTCTAGGAGCCACTATGGCCAGCTGTTAGTTACTTGAGCATGACTCTTTCTTGTAAACATTTCAGTTATAAATAACAGGCAACAACAAAAGCTGCATCTTTGCATCGCCAAAACACTTGAGTCCTTGTGTGTTCTTGTGTAATCAAGTAACAGTAGTGAGTCTGTGAGTTGACAGAGGCATACATCAACTAATAGTTCAAGTAAGGTTTGGAGCTAAAATGCATTGTTCTTGTAATTCCATACCTCTGGATTATCAAGACGGCTGAGCTCATGTCCATCAGGCAAACTCCCAGATATGTACTGCCAACCAAGAATATCACTTTCTAGGTCTGCATCCAGAAGCACATCCCAAAAGTACTTCATTCCCCAAATCCAGGGTATCTGTAGAAATTTTACAGCGAAACTTGAAACAATCACTCTTATCCGATTATGTGTCCAACCAGTAGCCCAGAGTTCCCTCATGCCAGCATCTACTAACGGGTATCCAGTCATTCCCTGTCTCCAAGATTTGAAACGACCTTCATCCAATAGCCAGGGATAATGCTTCAAGTTACCCAGAAATGATCTTTCGTGTGTGAACGGGAAGTTAAAGCACAAGTACCGCGAATATTCCCGAAAACCAATTGATCTTAGGAACAATCGAACACTCTCCTCAGCTTCATATTTTCCTTCATTTTGCCACTTGACATGATGCATTGTAACAAGTTGATAAACCTTCCTTACACTCAACTCCCCGAAATGGAGATATGGTGACAATAATGACGTTGTAGTTGCCCCAACCTTCATACCATGTTTTGAATATTCTAGCAGACCACAAGACACAAATTCGTCAAGCATATTCTCTGCATTGCGCCAGCCAGGAGACCAGGCCCTGCTTAGCAAAGCATTGCTTGATTCCACATCCTTACTAGATTCAAGACCTAGATCATCAATCGAACAATAGCGAACATTCGCTAGACCTGAGTTTTACAACAAATTATTAAAATTAAAGCAGAAGTATGCTGATTTGTTGACTGGAGAGACATTAAATCCAAATAGTTAGAGGAGCAATCACTAAAATTCAAATGTGGAATACTTGAATGAATAGTACTTTGGAGCAAACAACTAACTCAAGCCGTTCTAGACATTATATGGGGAACCAAGACTAAAAAGAAAATTTCTATTTAGTGCAGAGAAATAGAAATTGTACAGATGTTCAAGAAAAGAGAAAATGATGCTATGGCAAAAAGTTACCTGGCGCTGCCACCAGCCTTCTAGGTGCAAGATATTGTGATATCTCAATAGGTAGATTCATGCATTTCTCCCAGTACTTGTTAAAGGTTGTAAATGCCTGCCCATTCTCATCATAAACATCCCAGGGCTCGTAAAGTAGATCACCATTGAAACTTTGGACAGAAATTCCATGGGATGAAAGCTCATTCTTGATTTTGTCGTCAAGCACAAGTGAAATAGGGTCTACAGTGTAGGAAAGAATAAAAAGGCATCGCAAGAGAACCGAAGCAGAATAAATTGTAAGTGGCGAATGGGTAGAGCAATGGATAATGCAGCACAAAAACTCTGTGCTGACTTTGCAGACCAATGATTATTAATAAACTTGTTTCTTAATAGCAATCATATATTGGTTCAAATCCAATGGAGAAGACATGCAATCGCACAAGGGATGGAATTGAGTTTAAGAATAACAAACTTCAACAACTCTAGGAAATGTCAGAGGTCCAATATAGAACTGGGGACCATAGGGCCCTGATAGTGTACTTATTTGTTTCAATAAGACTTTCATCATGTGACCTCCTGAACTTGATTACATGGAGCTTAGTCATTGCTCATTGGCCTATTTGCTCAATCCAATGTTGTATATTTAGATTTTTAAGAAAAAAATGTGTAGAAAGATAGGTTTGGGGAAAACACCACACACCCTATAAGGGGGGGGGGGGTGACCTTTTATATATATAGCCAAGTGGCTTAATGTACAAGTATGGTTTACAATACAGTACAATACACGTTAGCTATACATATCTCTAATACCCTCCCGTAGTTGAAGCGGGAGGATCCCGGACGTAAAGACTAGATCTAAAATCAGTAAACAACTGTACAGGCAAGCCTTTGGTCATAATGTCCGCGAACTGATGGGAGGATGGAACATGGAGCACTCAAACCTGTCCCAAAGATACCTTGTCGCGGACAAAGTGGATATCAATCTCGATGTGCTTCGTTCGACGATGATGAACCGGGTTAGCCGTCATGTACACAGCACTGACGTTGTCGCAGTAGACAATCGTCGCCGAAGACAAGGGCGCATGAAGCTCCTGAAGGAGCTGACGAAGCCAGCAAGACTCAGCCACAGCATGTGCAACCGCACGATACTCAGCCTCTGCACTCGAACGAGAGACCGTGGTCTGGCGTTTGGAAGACCATGACACAAAATTGTCGCCGAGGAAGACACAGTAGCCGGATGTAGAACGCCGAGAATCAGGACGGCCAGCCCAGTCTGCATCAAAGTAAGCTGTGAGACGATCCACTGGTCCATTACCGATGTGAAGACCAGTAGAAAGTGTGCCCTTGACGTAGCGCAGGATCCGCTTGATGAGCGCAAGATGAGGCTCACGAGGATCATGCATGAAGAGACACACCTGCTGAACAGCATAGGCGATGTCAGGACAAGTCAGAGTAAGATACTGAAGAGCGCCGGCGAGACTCCTATACTGGGAAGCATTCTCAACAGGATCACCATCTGTGGCAGACAGCTTGGCACGAGTGTCGACAGGTGTCGCTGTAGAGTGACATTCAGCCATTCCAGCACGCTGAAGGAGATCCACCGCATATTGGCGCTCGGACAGAAAAAGTCCATCAGTAGAACGAGTGACAGAGATTCCGAGGAAGTGATGAAGCTCCCCTAAATCTGTCATGGTGAACTCCGAATGCAGGCGCGTGGTGATGCGGTGAAGAAGATCAGCCGAAGATGCCGTGAGGATGATGTCGTCAACATATAGCAAAAAAAGCAACATGACCGCCCTCTTTGTAAACAAAGAGAGAGGTGTCTGAGGCTGAAGCGACAAAGCCTAGAGTGCGGATGTAGTTGGCGAAACGCTTGTACCACGCCCGAGGCGCCTGCTTAAGTCCATACAGAGACTTTTGCAGGAGGCAAACATGATCGGGCGCAGCTGGATCGACGAGCTAGTAAACGGCAAGCGAAAGTGTTTGCCAAGCTGACAAGCATGACAAAGACCACGAACAGTATGTTTACATGAAATAGCTGATAATTTATTAAGTGAAGCTATGACAGCGGGCGCAGGATGACCAAGTGTAACACCCTAAAACTTGCATCATTTTAAAAATAGGAGAATTGGATTATTTCCGCAATTTTGTGAGCATTTTAACCTAGAGAAATTAATAATTTTCATGGAATTAAAATCAACTATAGGGTTAGATACATGCTTGTGCATACATGCCGCTGCATAATTTATTTATGATTGATTGGTTTTTATTTCAAGAAGAAAAGGATTACAAAACTATTGGAAAATGCATTAGAAATATTGGAAAAAGAAAAGGAAAAAGAAGTCTTCTCCATTCTCAACTTTCGGCCCGAAGGCCCAGCTTCCTTGGCCTGTTTTTTTTCTCCCAATCCCGAAGCCTAGTGAGCCGCTCAGCCCCATCAGCCCGAGAGCCCAGCTCCTCTCCCACGTGCTGCGCAGTGGGCCGGCCCAACCATCCGCAGCCGGAGCCGCCGCGCTCTCCTTCTTTCTCTCTGTGTCGCTGACGTCTGGGGCCCGCTTGTCAGCATCGTCATCCTCCTCTTGTTCGTGACCGAGCCGGACACATCGAAGGAGTCCTATGCCGCCCCGATTCCTCCTTGCCTTGTCCTGCACGTCGAGCCCCTCTTAAATAGCAGCCGTGCGTGCGCCGCCTTACCTCAACCTTAATCACGCTGCCGTCCCAATTTCAACTCAAGCCGCAGCAACCCTAGCAGCCGCCGCTCAAGCTCGGGACCAATTCGACGGATTCATCGACTCAACTGCCACCGTAAGCACTCCACAGATTTCGGGTCGCTATTTCGAAGTTGCCGAGTCACTTTTCCCTTCAATTTTCGCTTCGGATGGCTTACTTTGTCTCGCTGCCGTGCACAGGAGGTCCGCCGCCACCTTTGGAAGCCGCACACCCTCCTTGACCGATTTCCGCCGCTCCAATCCAGCTAGGTGAGTTCGCCATTGCCTGCTCTTGCTTCCCGTGCTTGTCCCGTCCCCAATGGTGCCCGGAATCGCCCTGGCGATGAACTCCGGCGAGGGTAAGCCGATTCCGGCCATGGCGCCGCCACCTAGTTCGCCGCCGGCCACCTTCCTATTTCCCCCTTCTAATCTGAGCCGCACGAGTTGGATCCAACGGCTCGGATCTCATCATACCGGTTCAGCTGTCGGATTTGCAAAAGAGCCCTCCGGTTTTCTATAAATCTAACCCGCAGTCCAAAACGTGTTTACAGATTTCGTTTTCTTCATTTGAAAGCGTATTTTGTTTCGGTTAAGAATAAATTACGTTTTCGGATATTTACAGAATTGCCACTGATTTTGTTTTAGCCCTGACTTTTCCGTCTTAACTCCGATTTGACCCGTTCAAATTGCGTTAGATTCGTAATTTCATAATCTACATGATAGTGCTACTGTTTAGTAGGTTCTCCACTCTTAAATTTTGAGATTAGATTTAATCTATTACTCTAATAAAGAAAAGCTTGTTTAAATCATATCTTTTTCGTTTTAGCTCCGATTTGCGTGCAATTCGCGTCTGTTTGATCCTAGTGAGATGTAGATTCGTTTTACAAACTTTTCAACTTATTTTGCTACTGTTGGTGTACTGTTCTAATTGTAGCTTTGTTTGCTTTGTATGATTGCTCTTGGATGATTGATGTTGGTGTGTTAATCAAGAATAGACGGTGAGCAGTTCGTTGGTGATCAAGAATACTATTACGAACCAGGTCAACAGGATCAGCTAGATCAAGACAAGTATAGCATGGAACTATCCTTGTTACCTATTCACTTTAATTCACTCAATTCATCATGCATGTGTTTCCTTGTGAAGGATGCCTTAGTGTTGATCTTATTCTTGAATCCTATGGTTATAGCATTGGGTAGTTGCTAGTGCCCACATAAACAATGATCTTGTAATTTGACTAATGATATATGCAATAACACTAAAAGATAATTTTTAGCAACAGAGAACAAGAGGGCTAGAGTTTTCTCTAGATTCCTCTCCATAAGGACTTATCTGTAAACGAACATCCGGGACTTACAGTACAGCTATGAGGGCTACATGGCTCTGGCTTTAGTCATATAAGAGGACCTTTTCTAGCTTGTTAGTGGTTACCTTTATGGCGCAAGAGGGGTGTGTTCCGGGTCGGGTGTAGTGCGGCTTCTGTCCTTATGAGTATAGGCTGCGTGTCATTGTGCCATACGGAAGGAGGGCTCTACATTTGCAGGCCACGAAACCTAGCGGCCCTAACTTGTTAGACGAACCTTGGAAAGACTTCATAGTGAAACTTATCTGTCCAATGGGGAGTCATGACCTCGGACTTTTGGGGATCACGACTCATAGTGAAAGTGTACAACCTCTGTAGAGTGTAAAACTGGTATATCAGCCGTGCTCACGGTCACGAGCGGCCTTGGACCCTTATGGAATAGAGATCACTATTAATTTACTTGTTTTTGCTATTTATTACTCTCTTTACATGATCATGTGTTTATTATGGGAACATTACCTATTTGTTGCTATTCAATTGCTTAAAACATGATCAACTAAAAGCTACATGCAGTTAAACCAGTGTCTACCCTATTTGAGCATCATGAACCCCATGTTACACTTGTTGAGTACTTTTGTGCTCACCCTTGCATTCCCCCACCCCAGGATGGACTCCCGAATGTGCAAATAGTGACTACTACTTCTACTTCTCTGAAGATTACTAGACTTGTGGTCAACCAGTTGACATGCCTGTGCTATGGAGCTAGCTACCACAAGAATATCTTATGTTTTCGCTTAATTATGTGAAGACTCTGTGATAATAATCGTTATGTAATAAACATTTGTGATGATACTATTTACATTTGTCATCTTATGTGTGATTGATATCTGGGCGCACATAAGATTATGCATTCCATTTGTTCCTTGAAAAATGGGTGTGACACCAAGACGTGAGTGCCATAATGAGGCAACAGCGAGATGACAGGCGGCTGGTGGCGGTGCAAAGGGGATGGTGTAGAGGTCTCCATCGCTATTGCAGCGAAGAATCACGGTCTTGGTCTGCGGATCCTTAACAGAAAAGCCAAAAGCGTCAAACTCAATAGAGCAGTTATTGTCGGGGGTAAGCTGTCGAACAGATAGCAAGTTACGAACAAGATTAGGAGCGACAAGAACATTATTGAGTCGAAAAAGATGATCAGCTATAAACAAAGTGGAAGTGCCACGACTACAAATTGGTATGAAAGAACCATTGCCAACAGTAATGAAAGACGGCGAATGGGGAAGGCGGGAGAGAAGGATACCGCCATTGGAGGACATGTGCGATGTCGCTCCGGAGTCAAGGACCCATGGGTTGGCGCCTTGAATAGCCATCTGGTTCAGGGCGGCAATGAGACCCGCCTGATCCCATCCTCCCGGTGCAGGGTAGGTGACGGGCGCCGGCGTCGGCGGCGAAACCTGCGGTGGCGCGAAGGCAGTATGTGCCTGAGGAAGCGGCGCCAGAGGTGGGCGCCATTGCTCTGCTGCTGCTGCTGGGGCCCCCAGACCCACGGGTTGTAACACACCCACGGGCCGGCTGGTTGGACACCGGGGCCGGGCTGGAAACTAGGGCGCGCCCCGCCCTGGGAGCCTTGGCCGGACTGCTGCTCTGCTTGCGGCCACCGCTGCCACCACCCCCTTTGTTGCCCTTGCCCTTGCCCTTGCCCTTGCCACCACCACGTGGCTGAGAAGACGAGGACGAGGACGAGGAACGGCACAATGCAGATGTGCACGCCGCTATCGTTGAGGCAGCGAGGGCGGTGTTGGGGGTGGCCTTGGTCTCACTGGCGAGACGGAGTTCCTTGAGGCGAAGCATGTTGACAGCCGAAGTGAAGGACGGCAGAGGTGTCGTGTTGGCGATGATGTCGGCGGTGTTGGCCAGGCGCTGGTTGAGGCCGTTCAGGAGATTGAGCACCAGCTGACGGTCCTCGACAGCATGGCCGACGTCGCGGAGGGCGTCAGCAGTCTGCTTCAGTTGCGAAGCATAGGCCTCGACAGGAAGATCACCTTGAGTCGAAGAGGAAAACTCCTGATTCAGGATGACGACGCGTGGCTCCTGGTTTGCCTGGAACAGATCGCGGATGGCAGTGTAGAGGTCGTGAGCGGTCTATTCTGGTGCCATGGCAAGATCAAGAACGCCATCAGAAACGGAGCCGTACATCCAGCTGCGCACACAAGCGTCCGGCTGAGTCCAAATAGAATCAGTGGGACGGGCGGCGATGGTGCCATCGATGTGACCTAGAAGGCCAAACTTGCTGCACATGGCGGTGAAGAAGGCATTCCACTTGTTGTAGTTCGGCAGCCGAAGGTCAAGCTCGATGGGAACGTGAGTCTTGACGTTGACGGAGGTGTACGAGGTGACGAAGACCGGGACGAGGGAGTCGGAGACGCCGGGCATCGTGCCGGAGGCGGAGCTAGGGCTGGAGGCCGACGTGGTGGATGATTCCGTCGTCACAGGGCAGCCTGGAGCGGTGGACGTGCGGGCCTGGAGCGGCGGCGCACGGACTAGGGCAGCGGAAGGGTCCAGGAGGCGGCTGATACCATGTAGAAAGATAGGTTTGGGGAAAACACCACACACCCTATTAGGGGGGGTGACCTTTTTATATATAGCCAAGTGGCTTAATGTACAAGTATGGTTTACAATACGGTACAATACACGTTAGCTATACATATCTCTAATAAAATGCTCACTAACTTCTATCATGTTAAAATTAGGAAAGACTTATGGCAGATTACTGTTTACATTTTTGTTTCTATCACTTGCTTGCTTTGACTATGAATTTCGATCTTCTACATATTATGCACATATAAGTGAAATATAGCACTGACTAATGTATTTCAACTAAAGTCTATGATAAGAAAGTTTTC
The DNA here is from genome assembly GCA_038087645.1 of Saccharum hybrid cultivar R570. Classification (NCBI taxonomy): domain Eukaryota; kingdom Viridiplantae; phylum Streptophyta; class Magnoliopsida; order Poales; family Poaceae; genus Saccharum; species Saccharum hybrid cultivar. The sequence continues at coordinate 4,572,759 of JAQSUU010000291.1, read as the reverse complement.
TACCTAGGAATTTCATGTTTAGTAGAAGATGGTAAACTACAACTAATGTGAGCTGCAGTGTAAATACCAAAGCTTTGGAGCTAGAACTCTGCTCACTGTTTCACTTGTATCACCTCGAGATTAACATTTTTGCTGGCCCCTCTTGATCTGGAGCTAATGGTGCCTAGACGTGATGAAAAAAAGCTTTGCAGAGTGGTGGACAAAAGCAAGTCAAAAATTGGAAAGGCCCAAAGAAGAGGGTTTCAAAGTGGCTTGGACCAAGTGGAATCACAGGAATAGATGTCTCTTTCCCAGCACTTCTTCAAAGCGGAGATGAGGCTGTGGTGTAATGCTGGATCTTGAAAGCTGAAGCAGTTTTCTTTTTTCTTTTTCTTTGTCATGTAGAGGGCTTAATGTGGGTTTTGTTGTTCTGGTTGGGTCGATATATACGTTTGTATAACAGGTGATCATTTCGGATGTTATCTTGTAACCTCCTCATACCTCCAAGGTGGGGCAAGGAGGTTTATGGAGCTCTTTCCCCCTTTTCCCTCTCTTTTATACACAGATGCAAAGCTCTCCTGTGTGCTCTAGAAAAAAAACACAGTCCAATGTATGCAAGAAACATTTTAAGACAAAAAGTTACATACTGTAACTAAAGCTTTGAATACGTAATCAAAATCATGCAAAATCTTTCAAAAATAAAATCTTTCAAAGAGAAAAAACTAATAAAGAAGTAATTGTGCTGAAAAATTGTATAAGACAGGCTAGTAAAGTCACCGTAGAGACGATTATAAACCACTCTAGTGGCACTGATGGAATGGACGCACTCCAAAAGAGCTGCAATAGTGCTGTCCTCTGCACGGATCAGCACGAGTGGGCACCCGAGCAACTCTAGTGACTTCCCAAGGTGGGCAAGGGACTGCTTGAGCCACCACCGGGAGCACCTTCCAGGGTAATACTGCCCGTAGTCAGCAGGACACCATATGAAGAGAGGGAGGACAGAGCCCTCTTTCGCCGCAGCTGCCAAGGCCGGGTTGTCGTCAATCCTGAGGTCTCTCCTGAACCAAACAACGGTCTTCTCCGACCCAACCATGCTCAGGAACTAATAGCAGTCTTCTCAATCGACCATGACAAGCCCAAGGACGGCGACTACCATGTAACAGAACTTCTCAAACCCATTTCGTCGAGCATGGCCCGTGCACATGTCATGGAACCACCGGAGGAACCAGCACGCAACTGAGTCAAGGACAAAGTGTGGATTCCGATGGCTGCGCCAGACGTACCAGAGATCTCCTGCAAGAAGATAGGAAGGAAAGTCATCACGACGCCCGGCCCAGCGACAATATTCGCGGATCAGGAAGGAGGCGAAGCGCAAGATCCAAGATTGAGGGGCACCAACCGAACCGCAACTTGTGGCTAGGAGAACAGGATCACGAGCTATGGCGACCACACCGGCATGGGCGCAGTGTAGTCTAGTGACAAGTGATCGAGAGTGGCGGGCTATTTATTTATCAACTCTGAGGAAGTCCTCCCATGGCGGACAAGCAAATCGCATGGGGACCAATTGGGAAAGAGAGCCCGGTTGCCCATCCCCAGTGGACCAGTTTCTGATTTTGGTAATTCTAAAAAAAAAGTTTCTGATTTATAGGTAAGTTTTGGGACCAATGGACATCGGTAGCTCAAGCCGGCAGCTCAACTCGGGGTTAGCAAGTTGACCAGTTGCAATTTTCTCTCGTTATTCGATTTCGTAGTAATTGTATTTTTTATCAGGTAATTAATTGCGGATAAATGTCATTTTATTTTTTGTCCTCTTATTTAAATTATATGAAGTGCCATTATGGTAATTTGATCAAACTTTAGACCAATAATAATTACAACTTGCATCACTAATAAGTGTGTTTGTTCGAGGAATGAGATGGTCCATCATCTTCCCACTCCTCACTTTTTATTTGGTTTGTAGAATAAAATGAATTAATCCATTACCACCTCATTCCCCACAAGCTAATAATTAGTATATGCATAAGAAATGAGTTGATTTCACCAAAATTTATAGGATGAACTCATGATGCATCACCTCATGAAGTAGGCGTGACTCCACAAAACAAACACATCATAATTGGGGGCTCATTGGTATTTAAAAATGGTATAAACTTGGATCCAATTGGATTTATAGTGCGATGGACAACTATTAAGAGGTGTGTGAATTAAACTACGAGTTAACTGAGAGAACTCATATAAGAATTTACTTTTTTAGTACCAATCTCTTTATTTGGTCGTGGAGGAAAATAAGGATGGAAGTTAAAAAGAATCCTTATACATTGTTTGGTGGCCACACTTATAGGCTTGGTGGGGTTTCTCTCTTTTTCACTTGACGAAGCATCACTATCCTACTCAATACATATTGCATGTCACTTCTTCTTCTTCTTCTTCTTCTTCTTCTTCTTCTTGAATGACATGCTTTTACTTTCTTTGTCATCCTTCTTCTCTTCTTGACCTTAGTTGACTTGTCATTATCTTTTTTTTGACGGGAAGACTTGTCATTATCTTCATTGTGTGGACAATCGACAATGAAGTGGTCTTTGCTTCCACATTTGTAGCATCTTTTACTACTTGACTTTGATGATCTCTTTCTATAGCACTTCCTTTTTAGCATCTTGCCAAACTTCCTCACAAACAAAGGCATTGCGGCATCATCAATGCTTGAGCTTGAGCTATCATCATCACTTGACTCATCTTTCTTCTTTGTTCTTCCTTCTCATTCTCCACCTTCTCTTGATCGAATGTGTCTTGTGTAACAACCTCTAAAAGTACTTGTGTGGGAGTGAGGTTATCAAATCCACCTCTCACTATGATGGTCACTAAAGTGTCAAACCGAGATGGCAAACACCTTAGGAACTTGTGTGAGAAATCCTCATCATAAACCTTGTGCCCCAAAGCTCTCAACTCATTGACAATCATATTGAGCCTATGAAACATTTTCGGTACACTCTCATCGTCCTTCATGGTGAATTTGGCATACTTGTCCTTGAGATGAATAACTATGCACTCTTTACGATTAAAGTGCCCTCATATGCTTTGAAACGATCTACGATTTTCTCGAAGGGAAATCCACAGATTACATCATAATGTGATAATCCTAGAAAGATCAAGCTATCACATTATCATTATTTAGCTGATATCACAGTCATACATCGCGGAATTACAAGATTACAAGACATTACATCACTTGGTACCACACCTAAATACATCGTTATTCTAGCGGAAACACACAAATCTTCATCAGAGTCGACGTAGCGCGTCAGCGAGTGAAGGCTCCTCCTTCACGGGCAAGCATCCGAGTAGGCGTAGAGTGTCAGCGGGCGTAGACTTCATCTTCTCAACCAAACTTGAGCGCAGAATGAGACCGTCCAATCCTTCTAATCTTCGTTGTTGTCATCGTAAATAACATCCAATCCTGCTGAACAATTATTAGTATGATTTGTACTAGCCACTGGCTCCCACTCTATGCTTTGCATATGCTTTGTGGTAAGTGGAATGCAAGGGTAGAGCAAAAGGCCTATGTTGGCGGTCCTTAACTCATATTTTCAACCACCAATTATCACATAAAATAAACCAAAATGGACACCAAACCTAGAATTAGGTCTTATGTCTAACGAGTTCCACGAGTTTTGGTGTCTATTCATTTACAGGAGGGCATTTGTGGAAGTACGCAAAAATGGGCTAAGAATGAGCAAGAAAACAAAGCATAAATATCATCCTACATAAGCCCAAAGGAGAGAAGCCCAATCCCTAGAAGATTCAGGGCCCAAACAGGAGGAGAGCAATGCCAAAATCCCAAGCAACCAACACATCTAGGCAGAATACCAACGCAGGGGAGGTCTAGGCCCACCTGGCAACCGACCAGAGGAAGGCAGTCGTGGGGTAGCTCTACCTAGGTGTGGTCGCACCTAGGGTGCGCTCGCACCCTGGCCACCGCTTCCCGGGCCCACTCTCCTCTAGCGGTATCATTAATGCACCTACGGTCGGTTTTGGGTGGTTTCCACATTTATCTCAACCAAACCGACCATGAAGCACTATATAAGAAGAGCTACCTCCCCTCCCATTTCAACAACACACAAGTGAGAGAGAAAAGCAAGAGCAAGAACATCACACTCCATGGACTTAGGCCCTAGCTAGCTCTAGCAAAATAGTAGGGCGAGATATGAGGGAGAGTTCGGGAAGAAGTGTCGGGCTTGTCAGTAACCTTCCCCTGCTTGTACCTCAACGGATACACACTTTGTACCTCAACGGGTATCTTAGTAAGTATTTGTGGTTCCTTTGGTTATAAAAGTCTTTTGCGTAGTTGAGCTTTACTATTACTTGGTTGCGGGTTCATCATTCGTCCCTGTGACAGATACTCTAGTAGAGGGCTCCTAATAAAGACAGAACAACCCTGATCGACACTAGAGTAGTAATCGATAGCATAGACATGGTGTCTAGGCTAGAGGCTACCTTCGTTTGCCTCGTACCCTCCGGTTGAGGTGTAGGCAATAGGTGGTGACAGCGCTATCCATCCCTTGTAATCCCCCATGTTCAGGTATGGCGTAGAGCTATAGGCCGGTATCGCTTGGCAGACCAAGTGTAAGCCAATGTCTGAAGTAAGCAAGTAATAGTAGAGTTTATCTATCCTTAGACCCTAAGCCATAGGAATCCTTCTCTACCCTTATCAGCTATCTTGTGTTGTCCTTGGACGAACTAGCTAGAAGAAATACCTTCGTTCCCTATGGAGAATATGATACCCTGAATACTTTCGGGTGAAACCTACAACGGTAATTCCGTGCGCTTGTGGATTAATTTCTATTAATGTTAAGAAATACCAACAGCTTATATTGGGCTATAGGTTTCCTATGCAAGTTTATCAATATTTTATAAAAGTTCATCAAGTTTTAACCCATCTCATCCACATGTTCACCCATCCCATCACACACATCTCACCACACACTCTCACTCTCTAGGCGGCAAGGACGACTCCCTCTCGTGCCTTGCCTCAACGGCCAAAGCCAGAAACCAACACCAAACCTAGGGGGAGAAGAAGAAAGGACACCTCTCACTAGTCAAGTGAAGCGGTAACACAGGAAAGGTCCATAGCCGAAAGGACGACATATGTATCGATCGATCAACCATACACTCTGCAGACACTACCCACAAGATACACCGTCATCGACATTGTACATCGTCTAGGCTGATTCTAGGCTGCTTTCTAGCTTGCAATGATACCACCCTACCACTTATCCCTGAGGCACGCTGGATCAACTCTAGCACGCTAAGACTATGAAATGTAAATACCAAGCTAATGGCAATACTCATCTAGAAAGGATTAGGTTCCAACACCCTCACCTCGCACACTATCAACTACAACCTAGCAGTAGTAGCATCTCCCAAACTAGTCCACATCCGTCTCCCTCCCATTGAGAGAGAGTGGGGTGCAAGGATTCCTATGAACCGATTCCTAGAACATATAAGTCCTTAGGGTGATTGAACAAGACATCTTCACAAGGGGCCAACTAACGCCTGTGCCTCAACGGCACCTCCATCCCAGGGCTTCATCCCATAAAGACACTCCACCTCAGGATCTATACCTCAAACCGGTACCCGCCACATGTACATCTCTCATGGAGCGCTCAGGTCACACTCCGGCAAGACTTGCTCAACAGCTCATCGTAGAATCCTGTCCGATTGACTCAACCCTCACCACACACCCAAGATGCATGCCAAGATCTCCCCAAGTTGCTATCACATTATTACCACATTATCAGCACCAAGTGCCTTAGCTACTCACAAAAAATCCTCCACCAAGCATCACATCACAGATATAATGCATGGTAGAAGTAAGTAGTAAGTAGTAAGCGAGCATCTATCCTAACAGTGGGTGTGCAGGGGTAAAGGTTGCGTCAAGGTAATGGCTTTCAAGCAATTCTACCATGCATCCTATCATATATCATTTGCATAAAAGTAAAGCACTAGCAGCTATATTGTTGCATGTCTAATAGGATTCTATGAGGTTGGGTGGGACATGGCACCTATTGATTGGTCATCTCTGAGATGCTCAGTGTACTCATAGTTGTTCTCCTCAAGGTCCTACTGCCATTCGCATTTCCTTCCTCCAACAGGTTCTAATCCGATCAACGCTATCCTTGATGCAACTACCTTGATAGAGCGACAAGCAAGACAGAAAGCAATCAATACTCTAAAAAGGAAACAAGACACCAAAAGAACAAATTACACTAAAAGAACACCAAAGGGAAAATGACTTAGCCCTCTCGACGGATGTCCGATCCTTGGGCCAAAAGAAACAGGGGTGATTGCTCGCTAAGCACAAGCTTAAGTCTTAGCCTAGCCAGTACTTCCCGGGTCGATCGTGTCGACCTGTATGGCCTCAAGCATAATGGCTTAGACCCTAGCTTAACTTAAGCAAACCATATGGCTCATGGTCTTTCGATCCAGGTGTCATGGTGATTGATGGGAATCAAAAAGGTTGGCTATGGGGGAAAGGAAGCAGTTCCGGTCTCTCTCAATCCATATGCCATTATAATTGACGAGGAACAAGAGAGGGTGGAACGGGGGTGAGAAGAGAAGGGAGGTGGTCTACTTCTTCCAATCCACATGCCATGGCAAGAGATGAGGCATCGAAGGAGCGACACACAAGAGAACATGAGTGCCCAAACTACTTGTAGGGTACCACGACCTAGGTGCACTGAATGCACTAAGACAGCCCTAGGGTTCTTAGCCGTGCGGTTGTCACCGCAAGAACCAAAGAAATGCTATGGTTTAAATAGGTACAAGCATAGAAGGGCTTAAGCATGACAGAACCAAAAGAGGGGGACATGTGATTCAACTTCCTTTGATCCACTCACCATAGCAAACGATGGGAATCAAAGGAATGGAATCAAGATAGCAATAAACACCAAACAAGCGAAGGGATCAATCCACATCTTACTGGATCGATGAGAATTGAGAACAAGAGAGGAGAGAAGAATGGAATCCGCACTCTTTCGACTAACCCATCATGGAACGGACGAAGGTTGGAAGAAAGGAGACACGATCCCATGATTTGAACCTACTTGTAGGGCACCACAACCATGCAACTAAATCGGCACAAGGCTATCCCTAAGGTCCGTAGCGATGCAATTGTCACCGCTAGATCTGAAGGAACGCTATGGTCAAGGTGGTACAAGCATACGAGGTGGTTAGGATAGACAAGCGAGCAAAAGAGGTAAAGCCCGATGGTCATGGCGAGGCAACTCGTGGCCATGAGTTTCACCTAAACAAGTTGGCTTCATAGTTCCATGATTGTCGTCCCCCAATTCATATCCCACTAGAGTTGGTCACGAAGGGCTTGAAATGTGCGGGTAAGAACCGCGTCGATATCTTCATCGAGTCCACAGTGATCGCGTCCCAGGGACAAAGATAGGGGCTAATGATCGTAGCACTATAGTCAAATACGATGTGAGGGAACGAGTTATGCTCGGCATCACAGCCATGGCGGGACGAACCCATGACCGAAACATTCGAACGAACTACAATTCCCCGACCGGCTTGAAGGCACGGTTCACAGACGACAACAAACGACACACTAGAACTAAACTAACACAAACAACACAACATGACTATATGGAGTGACACATATCCATAGCACAAGGACTTAGACTGGTGGCGAAGGCATGACATAGACATTCATAGACATAGATGGATGATCATGTATCAAGTATAAACGATAATAGAAAGATGTATGAACAAGTAGGAAGTGGAAAATAGTTTTTGCCAATGTTGAGAATGGCGTCGACTAGGTTCAAAGGACCAACGTTGGAGGTGGAGGGCTGTTGCGGTGCATTTTGGTGAGCTGCAGCTAGCTGCGGCCTGCTGCTGGCTGGCTACGGGTGGTTACGGCTAGGGCTAGTCGATGAGGTACAGCAGCGGTGTGGGGGTATTAACCCATATACCCTTACGACTAGACTTGGGCTGGCCCAGACCAGAGGGCCCGGCCCACCAGAAGATCACGCGTGGCTCAGTTGATCTGCTCAGTGTCCCACGCAAGGAAGGAAAGCAAACTTGGAGATTAAGCAAGATCCTGGTCGGTTAGAATAGGAATCCTTATCTGGCCAGCTATGGCAATTGTAACCGAGTAGGATTAGTTTCTAGATTTGTAACCCTGCCCCCCGAACTATATAAGGCGGGCAGGGGACCCCCTCAAACGACATCTCATCATACACAGCAATACAAATCAGACACAGGACGTAGGTATTACACCCTCATGGTGGCCGAACCTGGATAAAAACCTTGTTGTGTCTTGCGTCACCATCTAGTTCGTAGCTTGCGCACCTGTCTATCGATAAATCACTACCTTGGGCATACCCCTCGATAGACTGCTAACTAGGTTTTATCGACAGTGGCACACCAGGTAGGGGGTGTGCGTACAGCTTCCCAGGCGAGCAAGATGGTCATCATCCCCGACTCCACGGCTGTGGCAGACGGTCTCTCGTTCACCGTCGGCCAGATCACTTGGACCATCGGCATCAATAGCTTCACCGCCGCTGCCACGGAGGAGGTGTAGATCCGATCTGTGTCGACCACGTCTTCATCGGCTATAGCTCTGACCACGCTGGCTACGGCTCTGACCACCCCAGCAACGGCTCCGGCCACGCCGATAACTTGTCGACCACTCTCTTGCTATGAAGGAAGGACGATCGACAACACCGACCTAATCGAGGCTATAGACCAGGTCGGCCTTAAGCTTTTTGAAACCCTAACTTTGGTAGATTCCATTCAAAATCAATCTACCGAGCAGGTGTAGCTTCACCGCAATAGATCTACCCGACCAGTTCAGACTCGCTGCCCGACATGGTTCGATACTGATCTAGTGGTCACCGCTACTGTCCAAGGACACACGGTACGCCTTCGCCCGGTTCCTACGCCCGATTTTAGGCCCTCTGAGTACCAAGTCTTGACGGAGGATCGCTAGGCCCTCCCATACGACCTAAAAAACGCTGCTTTCGAGTACGCCTATTGTACACCTCATCTGTTCTTAGATCCCATGAAGCGTGACCATGATTCAGATCTGTACTTCCTGGATATACCTCGACCGCCACCAGGCAATGCTGTCAACATGGTTGATATCTAGGAACATAATGAAGGCTCGGTTCGTACACTGCCCGAAGAAGGCTGCTCCAGCATTGGGTCTACACGCTCTGTCCGTACCGAGGCTGAACACCTCGACCACGACGAATACAATTTGGATCCACTACCACACCCTCCTAGTTTCACTCTGATCCCAAGATTTCCACCCAGGCGTCGTGACATGGTGCTCAACGTCAGCAATGACGAGCCGCTAGTCACGGGAGAAACTGATGAGCAGCGGTAGCTTTGCGAACAGCGTAACACCGATCGCGCCGAACGCCGTCATCAGGAGGCTAAAGAAGAAGAATCATGTTGTAGGGGACCCCGACCTTGACATCTAGCTGACGCCTTTGACAGAGTGGGCAATCGGCAAGTTTTCAGGACCCCAAGCACCAACGTGGCAGCGGCCATGGCCAATCTAGATCGATTACCAGACACGCTAGAAAACCGTCATGGGCCAAACCGTCGAGCTCGCCCAGCGAACCTGAGCTGCCACAAGCACATCCGTCGTGTCTAGTCAGAGCCGTCGATCCCACGCTTTAGAACATCCAAGTCGCCAACATCATGACGATCTGCTTCCACCCAATCCTCCACATGGTGGCGGCGGCAGCGACGACGGCGGACAAGATGGTGGTCGAGGTTGTCGTGACAATAAACACAATAGACACGGCAATCGAGATCAGGAGGTTGACCAGAACCCTCCTCATGATCTTCGTCAACGTCTTCCTCCTCGTGACGTTCACAGCCATATCACTAGTTGTGCCAACGACCGTTAGGCCCACGAGAACGTGCGCTGTATCTAGTACGATACCGAACACGGCCCCCCGGGCCTCAAACAGTTCACTCCTTATCTCCGACAAGTCGTATGGCCATGAAACTTCAAGCTCGAAAAGCTCAAGAAGTATGACAACAAGGAGAACCCTGAAAGCTGGATCACGCTCTACGAGATCACCGTCCGGTCCGCCGTAGGCGATGAACATGTAATGGCTAATTATCTTCTAGTTGTTCTTGATCAAGCAGGTCACTAGTGGCTCTTGAGTCTACCAGAGAACCAATTCGATAGCTGGGCGCAACTCAAGCAGGCCTTCATCGACAATTTTATCGCCACGTGTGATCACCCGGGCAACAAGTATGACCTCGAGCGCATACATGACCAAGCGGGCGAACCACTGCACGACTACATCAGACGTTTCTCGAATATGCATCTCAAGATCCCCAAGATCTCTCATGAAGAGGCAGTCTCGGCCTTCATCAAAGGCCTTCGCCATCATGATGCCCTTAGAAGTAAGCTGCTTCGGAAACAGCCGACCATGGTCTCCGAGTTGCTCGCTACCGCCAAGAACTACGCGGATGCCGATGACGCTAAGAAGATTATTAAGGACGATGTGGGTGGGTCATTACACCCCGAACAGCTACCACGCCGTGATGACAATCGCAATGACCGTGGTCAGAACGATCGTGATCGGTGCAACGACAACCGCAACTTCCCAGATAACCGTGATCGGCGGCATGACCGCTGCAACGCCTTGAGAGGCAAGCATCCTCATGAGGACGATCATGAAGTTAACGCAGTTAAGAAGCCAAGTGGTCGCCAGGACTATCAGGAGGACTACAATAAGGCCCTGAAGGGTCCCTGCCAGATCCATCCCAAGGCCAATCACACCATGGAGAACTATTGTTTTCTCAGGAAGATCTACGCCAAACAACTTACTAACGACGATGCTCCAAAAGCAATTGATGACAGACCGCGGCGGGACGGTGACGACGACGACGATGATGCACAGGATAGAAATCCTCGTCACCAATACGTCAATCCCACCAAAATTGTCCACTCCATCTTTGGCGGCAAGGTGTCCTTAGAGTCCAAGCGTGAGTGCAAGCTATTGAAGCGTGCTTGTTTGAGTGTCATCAATACCAATGATCTCATCTCTGATCCTAGACTCCTGGCCTGGTCCCATCGTGAAATCTCCTTCAGCCGAGTAGATCGATGGGTGGCAATTCCAGAACCTGGTCGTTTCCCCCTCGTCCTCGACCCCTGCATCAACAGTGTTCGGTTTGAGAGGGTGCTCGTCGATGGTGGCAGCTCCATTGACATCCTGTTTCATAGCAGTTTGCCTGCCCTTAAACTAACTGAGGCTGACCTCAAACCTTACGACGCACAGTTTTGGGGCGTCCTTCCTGGATAGAGCTCTATACCTCTTGGGCAGATCACGCTCCCTGTACAGTTCGGCACACCCAACCACTTCCGCACCGACTACGTCAACTTTGTGGTCATGGATTTTGAGGGTACTTACCATGCCATACTTGGTCGACCAGCGCTTACCAAGTTCATGGCCGTGCCACACTACTCTTACTTGGTGCTCAAAATGCCTACCGAGCAGGGTGTTCTTACTCTCAGAGGCAATGTTTACACTGCCTATACCCGTGAAGAGGAAAGCTTTAAGGTAGCAGAGGCCACCGACCTCTCAATCCGCATGGAGAAAACCCTGGTTGACGCCACCAAGATTCCCATCGGCAAGCTGGAGATCCCAGAGTGCTAAGTACCTCGGAAGCACATCAAGTCCAACGAGCACAAGGAGATCCAGCTGGTCGATGACGACCCTAGCAAGACGGCCCTCATTAGGGCCAACCTGGATCCTAAATAGGAAGACACACTCGTCAGGTTCCTAAGGGACAATGTCAGCGTGTTCGCATGGAAACCCGCTGACATGCCTGGCGTTCCTCGGCACCAGATCGAGCACTCCTTGAATGTCTCGAAGACCGCAAGACCTATCAAGCAAAAGCTACGACGGTTCACTCATGACAAAAAGGAGGCTATTATGGCATAAGTTACCCGGCTTTTAGCAGCTGGATTTATCAAAGAAGTGTATCATCCGGATTGGTTAGCCAACCCGGTACTTATACGCAAAAAGAATAATGAATGGAGAATGTGCATTGATTATACTGATATCAACAAACACTGCCCTAAAGACCCCTTTGGCTTACCTTGCATAGATGAAGTCGTTGATTCCACAGCCAGCTGCGAGCTCCTTTCTTTTCTTGATTGCTACTCTGGTTATCACCAGATCGCTCTCAAAAAGGATGATCAGATCAAGATGTCCTTCATTATGCCGTTCGACGCCTACTGTTACACGACTATGTCGTTTGGGCTTAAGAACGTGGGGGCCACATACCAGCGCGCTATCCAGCAATGCCTTGTTGATGAAATCAAGGATGATCTAGTCGAAGCCTATGTCGACGACGTGGTCATGAAAACCAGGGAAACTCATACCCTGGTCGACAATCTCCAGCGTACCTTCACGGCTTTCAGCAAATACCAATGGAAGCTTAATCCAAAGAAGTGTATCTTTGGAGTCCCATCTGGTATATTACTAGGCAACGTCGTCAGTCACGATGGCATACGCCCTGATCCGATAAAGGTAAAAGATGTTTTGGATATGTAGCCTCCTAGAAACATCAAGGATATCCAAAAGCTCACTGGATGTATGGCCGCCCTTAGCCACTTCATCTCACGACTAGGTGAAAAGGGTTTGCCTTTCTTCAAGTTACTTAAGGCTTCAGAGAAGTTCATATGGTCCAGGGAGGTTGATGCTGCCTTCACGCAGCTCAAGGAATTCTTAACCTCTCCTCCGATTCTTATAGCCCCTCAGAAAGACGATGTTCTTCTTCTCTACATTGCAGCCACCGACCGCGTGGTCTCTATAGTTATCGTAGTCGAGCGTGAGGAACCTGGCTAGATGTACAAAGTCCAGCGTCTTGTTTATTTCATTAGCGAGGTGCTCAATGAGTCCAAAGCCAGGTACCCTCAAATTCAGAAACTAATCTATGACATTCTAATTACATCCTGAAAGTTGAAACATTACTTCTACGGATATCGGGTGGTGGTCAAGACCAGTTTTCCGCTTGGAGACATCATCCGGAATAAGGACGCTAATGGACGCATTGTCAAATGGTCGATGGAATTATGCCCCTACTCCTTGGAGTTTTAGAGTCGTACAACTATTAAGTCCAAGGCACTGGTCGACTTTATCGCCGAATGGACAAACCTCAGCGCACCTCCCGATCAGGGGCCAGTCGAATACTGGAAGATGTATTTCGATGGCTCCTTGAACATCGATGGAGTAGGAGCAGGCGTGCTCTTCATTTCACCAACCAATGAACAGCTCCGCTATGTCCTTAGGATCTATTTTCCTGCATCTAATAATGTTGCAAAATACAAGGCCTGTCTCCACGACATGCGAATTGCAGTTGAACTCGGTGTAAAACATCTCTAGATTTATGGCAATTCGGCCCTAGTCATTAACCAGCTTAACAAAGATTGGGACATGACTAGTGACAAGATGGACGCCTATTGCAAAGAAATCCAAAAGTTGGAAGGCAAATTCTATGGCATCAAGTACACCCATGTGGTCTGGGACAAAAATCAAGCAGCTGATGAGTTTTCTAAGTTGGGGTCATCCTGAGCTCAAGTCCCACATGGCGTGTTCATCCAAGACCTTGTTAAACCGTCCGTCAAGGAAGAAGCAGATCAGGTGGTCAAGAAGCCTCTAGACCAGCCTCTGGTGGCTGCGGTTCCCCCTTCGAGTATTATGGAATCCTTTCCGACCAGACCCGCAGTACCTCCGACCACTAACACTGACGATTGGAGAGTACCTTTATCAAGTTTTTACAGGATGGAACCGGATATACTGATCGAACAGAGAACGAGCGGCTCATGCGCTGCAGTAAGCAGTACATACTAGTCAATGGTGTCCTGATGCGTAAAAACACAAAGGAGGAAGTTTTGATGAAGTGTATCACTCGTGAAGTAGGTATTCAACTGCTCCATGAAATTCATAGTGGTACTTATGGCAATCACGCTGTCTCTCGGACACTGGTCGACAAAGCCTTCCGAGCAAGTTTCTACTGGCCGTCTATCGTGGCCGATGCAGAGAAGCTCGTCTGGCGCTACGATAGATGTTAGTTTTTTTGCCAAACGAATACACATACCAGCACATGAGATCTAGACCATACCAGCCTCCTAGACCTTTGCATGTTGGGGACTGGATATGATCAGTCCTTTTAAGCCGGCCCCTGGCAACTTCAGATGTGTCTTCGTGTTGATTGACAAGTTTTCCAAATGGATAGAGTACATGTCTTTAACCAAGGCATCATCACAGAAGGCAGTTGAGTTTCTTAATTAGATTATACACCGTTTTGGCCTCCCTAATAGCATAATTACAGACCTAGGGACTCAGTTCACTGGCAGTGCATTATGGGACTTCTACGATGAAAGGAGCATAGTTGTGAAATACGTGTCAGTAGCGCCTCCCAGAGCTAATGGGCAGGTCGAAAGGGCCAATGGCATGATCCTCGACGTGTTGAAGAAGAGGTTGTACAGGGAAAATGACAAAGCTCCTGGAAGATGACTTAAAGAATTGACGGCTGTGGTCTGGGGACTGCGAACCTAGCCCAGTCGCAACACTAGCGCCTCCCCATACTTCATGGTCTACGACGCCGAAGCAGTACTCCCTGCAGATATCACTTTCAGATCACCGCATGTTGAGAACTTTGATGCAGATAGGTCTGAGAAAGCACGTGAACTCAAAGTCAACTGTTCTGAAGAACAACGGCTTGACTCTTGTGTGCGTACAACCAAGTACCTAGCTGTACTGTGCAAGTACTATAATAGGAATGTCCAAGAGCGATTCTTCATGGTTGAGGACCTGGTATTGAAGTGGAAAACAAACCAAGATGGCATGACTTCCATCTCCTTGGGAAGGACCATTTGAAGTCATCAAAGTCACTCGGCCTACTTCATACAGGTTGGCTCACCTAGATGGTACTGAGGCACCCAACTCCTAGCATATTGACAAGCTTAGGCGTTTCTACCCCTAGAACGCATCAATAAAGATACGTAACTTTCTTGTATTTTGATTGTTTCAATGAAGCATATATTTTTTTTCCTTTGATCACTCTAACGTGTTTATCTAGAGTCTCCTTTCTTTCGAATAATTTTATCAAAGACCAGTTGATAGACCCACCATGCTTTCTCAAGTCCTTGGAGCCAGCCCCGTCTCTGGCTTCTCCCTATGCGTGCACGGGACCTGCTCTCTACGCTCTAGGTGGTCGGTGGGTGCTCCCTGGTCAGACCTATGCGCTCTTACGTGCGAATAGGCTCTGCGCCTCGCACTCAGACCACAGATCCGACTGGGGCCATGCGGATTCTACAGGATGACACGCCTACCAACTGATACCACTAAACTAGAACACTTATACGTTCTAACTTAGTTATCAAAATAGCAACATACAAGCTTAATACGTTTTTTTCCACAAAAACAACATAGGCTTGCATTGCTGTAATAGTACTTTATTACAAGCTTGCCTGACGAGGCACAAGTTTACAATAAACTAAAACTATTGCCTGCTCTACAGCTACAGGTAACCAGCCATTTGACGATCGATGATCAGGCTAGATTTCGCTACCACCTATTTCTGGCTATGGCGTTGCCTCCGCTGGTCGAGCTTGAGCTGCAGGAGTCTGGCTAGTCATGACCACAGGCTCCGACTGCTCCTTACTTGTAGACTGCCTGGCCTAGGACTGGCTGGTCGAGACCGCAGTCCCAGGTGGTCGGCTCGAAGACCCCGTAGTAGATTTCGTCGACGTCCTATGTGACGGTGGCGTTGCTGTTCCGCACAGATTTATATCACCAATAATCGTGGTCGCCAGCTCCGTCAGTTGGTCCCGCAGCTCTCCTGCTTCCTGTACGCCAACTTCCTTGGGGTAGCCTTTGCGAAGCGCGTGAAGTCGATCAGGGGATAATGCGCGCGCACCATGCTTAGCACATGGGCCCCCGCAAATTCCCCGGCCTCCTTCACGAACTGCTGTAGCCAGTCCTAGGCAAGTTGACACTTGTCTATCATTCCTCACTGCTATACCTAAGGCTCTTCTGATGACAGTCCTGGATCGAGCAAGTCGAGCACTGGCCCGATCCCATGCACCATCTGCGTGCAGCGATCTTTCCAGATGTCACGATCTTTTTGCAGCTCCACAATGTGTTTGTTGGCATTGACCTTCAATGCTGCGCAAGGGCATTCTGATCAAAACGATGCCAAGGGACATAATTTGACTTGTAAAACCAAGAACAGGACAGCAACCACTTACTAGTTATCTCTTGGTTTTTGGTTTTCACCTCCTCGGTCATTTTCATTGACTGGTCTCGGAGCTGTGCGTGGTCCTCTACCAGCCGAGCATTCTCCACTGATAATCGGTCACTCTCCTCGGCCAGACATGTGTTTGTTGCTTGAAGCCTGGTGACTTCCTCCGCCAGGTTTACAACAAGCTCCGGAAAACACATAAGTACATACCAATAGTATTTTTCTAGTGTTTGTGAGTGCACGGCTCAGATAAGTTACCTGTTCTTTCCTGCTCTTTCTGGCCAAGCTGGAGAACACATTGAGTCTTTGTGACTCGGCTTCTTCTCAGTCCTTTTCAACTGTCTCGAGCAGCTTCCACAGCTGATCCACTTCGGCTGTCAGCTCCTTATTATCTTCGGAGATGCCTTGAATCTGGTCAAAGCACCATTTACGATACTTGGTAGTCTTCATGAGGCCCTGCAAGCCAAATACAGTACCACATAAGCAAGAATACAAATTTGACCAGATCTATAATAGTACTTACGTAATACACCTACCTATACTTCTCCAATGAGCCATCTTGCTGCCCGCTCCACTCGGTTCGTCTCCTCGTCGATGGAGATCTCTTCGTGGCAGACATAGTGGTCTCCATGTTCACGGCAGACGTATATGTGTTGTCGCCAATCTTGTGGGTGCCCTTGGATTTCCTCGATGACATCGTCGTCGGACTCTGCTGCCTGCTCAACACTGGTTTGTTTTTGCTCTCGGTGTAGCCCGACCAGTGACGACATTGCCGTTGATTTCCCCCTAGCTGTGGCGTCAGCCAGACCACCTTGCATCGACCATATTGGGGCTGTGGTCTGCTCAGGCACACTCTGATTGGTCTCGGGGACTTGCTTTTTAATCGGTGTCCCTAGAAGGCTTTGCTCGGGCACCACCTGCTTTGTCGCCTCTCTGGTGGTCGACGTGGTTGCCCCGGCGGTGCCCAGAAGGCTTTGCTCGGGCGCCACCTGCTCCGGCGCCTTGCTGGTGGTCAACGCGGTTGCCCCAGCGGTTCCCAGCTGCTCGGGCCTCTCCGTTGATGCCGAGCTAGGATGGGACATCAGAATAGTTACCCTTACTACTTGTATGCTCGCTAACACTATCGATGCAGTTTTGAATGAGTTTTCAGGAACTTATAGATCCAAGCTCCGGTGGATGGTTGTGAAGGCACGACGACATGACTTCCCCTGGCTTGTGTGTTGGGTGGAGGAACCCTAGCCTCCATCCTGTGGTGGTGGTCTGGCTTGCTCTTTCGCTATCCTCACATCAGGTGTTGGGACTGCTGGCGGTGTCTGCCCCTCCTGTGGCCCCTTTGCTGGTGGGGTCGATCCCCCTTGTGTTGTCTGCTCACTCCTCTTCTAAGGGTTGAGCATGTAGGCACTTGCATCCTCATCCTCATCGTCCTCCGACCAGTCTCGCACCATGTGACGGTGCTTCCTAGTCGAGTCTTCTGGGGCCTTGTCTGCTTGAGGACTTCCGGCCCTCTTCTTCGACTGGCCGGCGCTGGCTGGCCTTTTCTCAACATCTGCTTGGGCCCTGGCTTCGTGGTCGTCCTCGACGTCCATGTAGCACTGATGCACATTGAGTGGGGGAGGCTCCACGCTCTGCAGTTGCTCCACTCCAGGCGCCAACGACACGTAAAGGTTGTGCCTCTCCACGCCGTGCACCTATTATGCATGCAAAGCCAAGAGCAATTAGGCAATTTTTACTTTATGGTGGTCGACACAATTTTTTCTTCCTCATTGCAAAAAAGGTGGAGTGTTTACCTTTAGGGCTGGTCGGATAAGCTTATATGCTCGCTGGACCTTGCTCGGGCGGGAGTAGCTCTGGTCCGCCAGATTGAAAATTCCCCAATCTGGCATATGACTTCATCGTGGTCCTGCTCCTCCAACCGCATCCTCGTCTGGTTGACTGAGCCTTAGTACTTGTACCCGGCGTGTACCATCCTCTGGCACGGCTGCACCTGATGGCTGAGGAAGTTCCAGCTACAGCCACTCCATCCAGTCGATTCCACAGGAGCAGCGTCATCAGCTCCTCCACTTGCCTAGTCAGCTCTGGTCGCTCGTTCTAGGTCACCCTCTTCTCTGGAATGAACCCGACGTCACACAGTGTGCTGCTGTCAGGCTCTTCACGGATGTAGAACCATTTCTTGTACCAATCGGTGAGAGACGTGTTCCAAGGACAGTTGAGGTACTCTTGTTTCATTCCATCCCGGAGCGTCAGGTACACTCCGCCCATGATTTTGGAGCCACCTTGAGACCCTTTTTTCCTCAAGCAGAACAGATATCTAAAGAGGTTGAAATGGGGCTGGATTCCCCCATATGCCTCACAAAGATGGATGAAAACAGAAACAAGAAAGATCAAGTTGGGATGCAGATTGCATATTCCAATCTCGTAATATAGGTAGAGACCTTTCAGAAACGGATGGACCGGAACCCCAAAACCCCACTTGAAAAAATCTTCGAAGACGACTATCTCACCAGGCTAGGGATTGGGGTAGCTATCGCCATCTACCGACTGGCATCCTACCAGCTCCCGGTTGTGAAGCACGCCCGATTCTATGAGGTCGTTGATGGTCGATTCGGTGGATTTCCACCTCCACCATTCCTTCCTCATCATTTTGGCTCTTTTTGTCGCCTCCATCTTGGCCATCTTCTACCTCTCTCCCCTCTTTACTCTAGCTTTGATGGTTTATAGAGAGCGCGTCACTCCTAATTGCGGCGAGGTGTGCTAATGGTGGCGGCGGAGTAGAACTAGGGCAAGCGGGCTGAGGATGCAGGCGGCTAGATGGAAATTGCGACTGTTGGGCGTACATGGGAGTAGCCGCGAATCGGCTATTTATCTCATTGACTGTGTCATTCCATCTCCCCAAGATTTCTTGGGATACGTGTGCAATAAACGTGGCACAATCCCGTCGGTTTCTCCTTTTTTTCCCGGTTACTGCGCCAGTAAATGCGCCCCTTGTTTCCTCTGTGGGTGGACCCACACTAGCATGCTATGCCTGACGGTTGGCCCATTGTGATAATGACATAGCAGATGAGCAAGCCAATAACGTCACATCAGTCAACTTTTTGTGACAACATGTCAGAGCAAAGCAGGAAGAAAAAATATCAATTGAATACTTCGTATCAGATGGGAATATAGTAAGAGGTACTCGGGTACTCATTTACTCATGCACAGACCACCGAGCGCGTTATACTCTCCGAGCAGGTTTGGGGCCTTGCCAAACGCATCTCCTGCTCGGGGACTCGTCATCCGTACCTCATGACGTGCTCGGGGACTGCTTTGACCACTCTCTGACCATAGCTCAGGGACTCGTCGACCACGTCTACCGTTGCTTGGGGACTCATCGACCACGTCTCATGCTGATCAGGGACTCATCAACCATACCTCACGCTATGCTCAGGGACTGTTTCGGCCACTCTCTGACCACAGCTCGATGCCTGATTTCCTCGGCTACATGTGAAATTGGACTCACATACATTTGAGAGATCATTACATTTTAGACCTTGCTACAAGGCTCATACTTTGCCTTCTAGCTAGCTCAGGGACTACATCGGTACGATGCACCTGTCGGTGCATCTCAGTATCAAGTTTCCATGGAGTTTCATTTTAGACCCTGGCACCACGTGCCTATGTCACCTACTACCAGGCTCAGGGACTAAGTGGGCACACTTCACCTAGCGGTGAATGTGTTTATTTTTCGACCCCTATGCTTTGTTTATCCTGCTTACATTTCTTTTCTGAAATACAAGTGGGCACACTTCACCTAGAAGGAAATCTTTTTTTTCTCTAAGCACTATACATTATTTGGACAACCTACTTCTTTGGCAACAACAGTGGTTGGCTGTAGTGTAAGCTGGTCGGAAGCCTGCAATAGCTGCTCGGATGGTGTTCTGACTGGTCGGAGACGTCAAGGACTCAAGCCTTACTATTTGAAGAAGGTCAAGACAACGTGTCGCCTCACAATGCATAGTGCTCGGGGACTAGATGTGGGGGTATTAACCCCTATATCCTTATGACTAGACTTGGGCTGGCCCAGACCAGAGGGCCCGACCCACCAGATGATCACGCGTGGCTCAGTTGATCTGCTCGGTGTCCCATGCAAGGAAGGAAATCAAACTTGGAGATCAAGCAAGATCCTGGTCGGTTAGAATAGGAATCCTTATCTGGCCAACTATGGCAATTGTAACCGAGCAGGATTATTTTCTAGATTTGTAACCCTTCCCCTTGGACTATATAAGGTGGGAAGGGGACCCCCTTAAAAGATATCTCATCATACACAACAATACAAATCAGACGCAGGACATAGGTATTATGCCCTCATGGTGGCTAAACCTGGATAAAAATCTTGTTGTGTCTTGCGTCACCATCTAGTTCGTAGCTTGCGCACCTATATACCGATAAATTACTACCTTGGGCATACCCCTCGGTAGACTACCGATCAGGTTTCATCGATAAGCGATGTCTGGCTCCAATAGATGGCATAGTAGTGTCACATCCTCCCTGTGATGGTGGAAGAAAATGGCATGAATGCCAGTCTTAGGAAAGGACAATGGCAAGATCATCGACAAGAAGGAAAAAGGCAAGGCTTTTGGTCATGGTGGCTCACTGGTGGTGACTGTTGTTGTCCAACGAGGTGCAGCAAGGACAGAGGAAGAAGGTTGGTCAAGGTAGCAAGGCGGTGGCTTGCTGTCCTTGATTGCACAGATGGGTCAACCTCATAGCACAACAAAGAAGACGGTCAGGAATGGTGACAAGAAGGGAAAGGAGGAGGCTTTAGGGTTGGGGGCTCACCGGCAGCAAAGGAACTCCGGCAAGGTGGTGCTGGCTATGGCAGTTGGAGCTAGCGGGTCGAGGACGGCACTGCTCCTGGTCATAGCTGTGCCCCGCTGCTCGAAAAGGAGGAGGCGCAACGAAGAGAAAGTACGGTGCCAGTGAGGAGGAACTCCGACAGCCTGATGTCATGCTTGGCTTAGGGATAGGGCTTATTGCAAATGTGGCTTGGTGAAGAGGAAGCCGAGGCCATGGTGGTGGTGGAGCTTGGCATCATGAGGGATGAAGGACAAGCTATGTGGCCTAGCCACGATGTCGTGGTCGTGGTCATGGCTGTCGGTGACCATGGCGTGGCGTGACCAGGCAGGAGGGCTCCCAGCGGTGGGCTTGAGGCGGTGGCATGGCATGGAGATGATTGGTGCTTCCTGGTGTGGGCACAACAGCGAAGGAGACCCGATGGGTGGGGTGGTGCGGTGGCGCTCGGGGACGTCAAGCGCGTTCACGAGGAGAACTAGAGGGGTGAGCACGGTGGTGCAGTGGTCATGGTTGCTGCTTGGCTAGGGTCAGCAGTGACGGCCAGAGCAGTGGCTAGGGTTTGCTAGGAAGAGGAAGGAGAGGAAAGGTGGATGGCAGGATCATCTGGAGCGCTTGAGATGGTAAATGAGTTTGTCGAGCGTAGTACTGACATCCTTCGCAGGAGCGTACTACCTCGGTTGCGTCAGCCATGGCAGTGGGCCAGTAAAAGCCTTGTCGGAATATGTTTTTGAAAAGAATGCATGTTGCTGCGTGGTGGTCGAAGACACCCCCATGGATGCCCTGTAATAGCTTTTTCCCATGCTCATTAGGGATGCAACGTTGCAGGATTCTAGTTGGGCTCCGCTTGTAAAGTTCTCGATCTAATAGGATGAATGACTTGGTGCTGCGCGCAAGGCATCAAGCCTTAGTTTTATTGGCTGGGAGTGCACCGTGGACCAAACATTCTAAGTATGGGATTCTCTAGTCTGGTAGGGGGTGTGTACGGGCATGGTTTTATCAAGCATCTGGTCAAAAACTCCTAGGCCACCCTCGGGAGGGACCCTGAGGTTCTTGCGCTCGACGGCAGCCACAAGGGGATCCTTGCACGGCTGCTTAGCCTTCTTTTTCTTCTTGGAGTTATGGATGAAGCCGTCTTCATCGGTTTCTCCTACTGCTTCTCCTTTCCCTTGGTGTCATGGAAAATTGCCCCTATCGCCTCCTCGTCGGAAGCAAAGTTGGTGGCAATATCCAAGAGCTCCCTAGTGGTGCGTGGGCCCTTGCGCCCCAACTCGTGGATGAGCTCCTCACAGGTGGTTCCCACGAGGAATGCCTCGATGACATCGGCATTAGTCATGTTGGGCAGCTCAGTGCACTACCGGGGCAAGCGTCGAATGTACTCACAAAGAATTTCATCTGGCTTTTGGTGGCAGCTCCTGAGGTCCTAGGAATTTCCAAGGCGGACATAAGTGCCTAGGAAGTTCCCTATGAAAACCTTCATAAGGTCAGCCTAGTTGTGGATGCATGGGGCTAGAAGATGTTCTAGCCAGGCTCTCGCTGAGTCAGCCAGGAACAGAGGGAGATTACGAATGATGAAGCGGTCATCGTCCACGCTGCCTAACTAGTAGGCGAGGCAGTAGTCATCAAGCCAAAGCTCGAGGTTCGTTTCCTCGGAGTACTTGGTGACATTGGTAGGTTGCCAGAATCGTGCTAGGAACGGCGTGTTGTGGATGTCTTGGCTGGAAACCCATGGTCCTGGGGGTTTGGACGATGGGCTCCAGTCCTCCGTGCTATCGTAGCGGTCGCCCTATCGAGGGTGGTAACCGTGGCTGGCTCCATCCTCTTTGTGCCTTTTGCACGCGTTGAGGATGTTGTGCACATCGTAGTTGTGGCCAACGCGGGCATGGACAGATGGGGGCTTGTCCCCCGCTCTATGTTGTTCTGGTGGGCCAAGGCTTCCTTTTCATGTGCTGCTGATGGTGCGGGCTGGTCGGGCTCACATCCATGTCATCGAGACGTGGAGCTTTCGGCTTGTTGCACCGTGGCACACTCGAGAAGGGCACGCAGCTCTCCGTGGGCTTGCCACCCTCTAGAGTTGATGGTTCGGGCATCGTCCAGAGGAGGATTGCTACGGCGGCAACATTCTGCCTTGCCCTGGTGAAAAGAGGCAAATGATCACCGCTGTTGTCATTGTAGATTTATTAGTGGACATCGTGATCTCTATGTCGAGCCACGCCGCCATTGTTGTGGCTCCCAAGCTCTTGCTCAAGCACTGCACACAATTGTGCTAGCCGTTGTTGCTTCTCCTCGAGCTTTCTCTCAAGCTCCTAGAGTTGCTCCAGCTGGGGCTGTGCTTGCCCCACAGGTGGTGGCATGGCTATGTGTGCGGCGTTCATGGCGTTGGGAGGGGTGCGTTTGCCCTCATTTTCATCAGGGGTTCCTTCGTGGTCCTCCCCATCGCACATGAAGCACTCTCAAGATGGGTCATGACTCTCACCATCAGAGTCAAAACCCTCGTTAAGGTAGTTGTCGCCGCCAAGGAGCTGACGCCGAGCCCCCGGGTGATTAAGCCTCGGGAAATTAGCATCAGCCCAGGTGCCATCGTCCTCCTCAGAGTCGACACTTGAGGCCGTCACCAAAGTCACGAGGAGCTCTGAGAGGGACTCCTAGTGGTGTCATGGCAAATCCATAGAGGAATCCCCTATAGGCCAGATGAAATCGTTGTAAGTCCTTGTAGCATTGTGTAGCCCATAAGGCCATGACATTTGTGCTGGCGTGGTGCTTATCTCTGGGGAAAGCAGTGGCTATGACAAGGCATTGGTAGTGTCTGGACGAAGGTGATGGAGATCTTCCTGGGATGGTCATGGTCCTAGGATGGCACCAAGTTGACACTCTGGCTTCGGGTGGTCGGATCCATGGGGTAGAATGCCCCCGGAAGCCTGGGCCTCGTTGGCATGCAGGCATAAACCACCCATCGACTCGGAGATGGAGTTGACGTTGGGAAGCATGTTGAGTGGCTCATCAGGGGATGACAGAGTGCTCTCCCCCTCCACACCAATAGAGTCCAGGCCTCCAACACGCTCGTCGGGCCCCGAAAGGGACACATAGTGGATTGACGTGGAAGGGGGGGGTGGACCAGGTCATGATCCACTCTCGTGCAGAAGAAGTCTAGGCTCCCAAACTAGATATAGGAGCCTGGAGTGAAGCAGATGCAGGGGTTGGCCATCGAGACCTAGGAGATGGATCGTGACGTGTAGAAGTTTCCCTACCTGGCGCATCAATTGTCGGTGTCTAGAGAACCGGGGGTCTAAATAGAGCGACAAGTAAATTTGTATCTACGCGTTTAGGCATGGATGGTGTGCAAAGCAGATATAAGGATGTATACTAGTTTGGGCATGAATGGCCCTACGTCTAGTGGGTTTTGCTGCTGCTCATGTTGCCTTGCACCGGGGTGCTTGTAGTAGGGGTTACAGCTTTCGAGAGAGAGAGAGCGGATCCTAGGTCTCTTGTGTGGGGTGGTGTGTTCTATCTGGTTCGATCTATGCGTTGTTGTTTGATCACTTGCTTTTTTGCCTCCCTAGACGTGGCCCCTACCTCCCCTTTTATAGCTTCTAAGGAGAGGGCTCGGGTTACATTCGTGGTAAAGATGTGAAAAATGAAAGAGAAAAACCAAAAGGTGGCCTCGGGCGTGGTCATCTTCCTCCTTATCTGGTGGGAACAGTTTTTCTGTAGCACAGAGATACAACAGGCGTTTCTCTTTTGGCCTCTCTATCTGCTGGTGCTGTGTGCTATGGCCATGCCTTGTACTGTGTGCATCTGTGCCATTGAGGACGGGCGACATGGGCACCTGGATTTTCGTAGAGGGGGGGTTAGGTGGTATAGTGGTTGTTACCCCCATCGCTGTAGAGGTATGTTTAGCATCGTGGTGGAATGACTAGGGTCATGTTAGGTCAGGGTGTGATTCTTGTGCTCCTGTTGACTGTGCATGGTCACGTCCATCCCATCGGTGGGAGTGGGTGCCGCGGTTTGGGCCCCCCCGTGGCTCGCTGTCTTGCCAGAGGGTTCCATGTGTCCCTCGAGCGAGTCTGAAGTAAGTCGAGGGGTTCAGGCACTTTTGATGATGCCGCGGGGGCTCGGGCGAGGTGGAAAAATATTGCCCAAGGCACTCATCTCGCCCGAGACCGCTCCGCAAGGCTTAGGTGGGATGGAGTTTGTCGCTCATGTCACAAGCGATTGACGTGCTGTCTGTGCTTTCGGTGAGTCGACTTTATTGGGCCCCCTACGGTGGGGCTTTAGCCACCGTATAGGGTGTCATATTTTACTATCTGTTGGGTACTCTGGTATTTTGATACCCGACAAGGATGCTGGCAGACCATCTCTATGGCCTCCCGACCTGTCTTACACTTAGCTCTAGTTCTAACCATATAACTTATATCATCATCAACTGTTCTTTTCATGGCTATATTAGAACATGCCTGCTCTGCCTAAGAACATTCTTTTATTCTTTGTTTTTCTTTTATCCTTAAGGTTGGCCCAAATGTGTGTCCACTATCCTTAAAATACCATTCTTACCCCTGTCATATTCTATGGTCCATCGTGCAAGTATGTAATCATATTCATGCCCGTGCTAGATACATTATACCTTGCCCTCCTTTGGTAAAATATAAGTAACGATACCGCGGAATGCTCCTAGGTGAAATGCTACAATGATAGCTTCGTACGCTTGTGGATTTTGTCTATAATTATTAGGACTATCATGGTTGGTGTTTCTTGGTGGCGTTGCTAAGGTTAACTCAATCTTAGTAATGGTGCTAAGAAATACCAACCACACATTTCTAGTGCCATTGCCGGTGATGAACTTAAAACCTCCTCACTTGGTGATTGTGCTAAGAAATGCCAACAAGCATTTATGGCGCCATTGCCAGGGATGGACTTAAAACCTCCTCACTTGGTGATTTTGCTAAGAAATACCAACAAGCATTTCTAGTGCCGTTGCCGAGGAGGGCATATGTTTAAAAAGAAAATCTAGCATGACATGAATAATGATCACATGCATGTAGTGGTAGCCATAGTTTATGCAGGCTAATTCTACTTGTTTTCTTCCTCTATTGTGGAATGAAAACAAGATAGTGTATGAGTGGTTTTTATCTGCCAAACAACTACACTGATAATCCGGAGGCACTCCTAAGGAAGAATTGGTCTCGTGCCTCTTCTTCTTCTGCTACTCCACCGGCAGTCGAATTATTCATCCCCGTATCCGCTACTATCACCATGGCTAAGTCACTTCGCGGCTACTCCACCCCCACTGTTGCCAACATGCCCATTGGGCCCGCTATCAACACTAGGACCAAAAACTTCGAGCTCCAGACTAGCAAACCAGTTCTATGGTTTGCCAAGTGAGGACGCGAGTGCATGCCTTTAGCACTTCCTTGAGCTGTGCGACACCATTGTCATTAAAGACGTCACACCAGCTAGCATAAGGCTTTGCCTGTTTCCCATCTCCCTCGCAGGGAAGGCAAAACAGTAGTTTTACCAAAGCAAGGAAGCGGTCAACACGTGGGACAAATGTTCCATGGTGTTTCTCTCAATTTTTTTCTCCATGGGCAGAACCAGTGCCCTGAGGGGGAAAATTTCAAACTTTCAGCAGACTTCACTTGAGTCCATCCTTGAGGCATGGGAAAGGCTCCAGGATTACATCCGAACCTGCCCTCACCACGGGATGGAAGATTGGCTCGTGCTCCAAAACTTCTACGAAGGCCTCACGGCCATGTCGAAGGGGCACGTCGATGCTGCTATTGGAGGGGCATTCCTCTCCCTCACAGTCGCCAACACCACAACTCTTATTGAGAAGATGGTGGCAAACTAGAGCTAGGGAGAGGAACGCAAAACACAAAAGGTATGGATTCCGTGAAGGAGGTCGACATGCTCGCCGCAAAAATAGACTTGCTGCTATCACGACTGAATGAGAGGGCCCACGAGAAAGAAGCTATGAAGGCCACTGTTTAGGCCATAGAATCACAAATGACTTGCAAGGTCTGTGGAGAAGTCTGACATTCAGGGCTCGACACCTGTGAAGAAGCTTCGTATATCAACAACGGGTTCCGACAGCAAGGTAATAATAATGGGTGGAACAACCAGTCCCACCCACAAGGAGGTAATTCAAACTATAACTCAAATTACAATTCAAATCAACCTTCCTTGAAAGACCTAATTTTAGGCCAGGCAAAAATAAATGAAAAATTGACTAAAAAGCTTTACTTTAATGATAAAATGTTAGAAAACCTAAACTCTAAAATTGATGGTCTATCTTCTTCTGTCAAAAATCAATTGAGCTTTAACAAAATGATAGAAACAAAACTAGCTCAAATTGCCGCTTCTATTCCTGTTAATAACGAAGGGAAAATCACAGGGCAACCCGAGAGTTCTCTTAAAAAAGTTAATGTGGTGACCATGAGAGGAGGTAAGTCCACTCGTGATCCACCAAACCCTAACAATAAGATAGGAAAAGCACAAGGGCAATAAGAGGAAGGACCCTCACCAATAACAAAAACCCAAAAAGATCATGAAGTAGAGGAGGAAACGACACCAAAAGACTTTGTCGATACCAGCTACTTGTCGTTTCCCACGAGAAAGAGGAAGCAGGTCATGGAAGAGCAATTTGCTCATTTTGTTGAGATGATAGAGAAGATCCATGTGAGCATCCCCTTAATGGACATCTTGCATGTACCTTCTTATGCAAAGTACATCAAGGATATCATCAACAACAAATGGCCATTGCTACCATAGAAGTTGTTAAGCTGATAGAAGAGTGTAGCGCTGCTATACTCAACCGTCTACCTGAGAAGAAGGACCCTAGGTGCCCCACCATCACATGCTCCATTGGCACCCAGCAATTTGATCACACCTTGTGCGATTTGGGGCAAGCGCTAGCGTTATGCCTAAGACCATCTTTGACAAGCTAAACTTCACACACCTAGCACCAACGCCAATAATGCTCCAGCTAGCGGACTCCACAGTCCGCTATCTAGCCAGGATTGCTGAAGATATCCCGATGAAAATCTAGGGATACTTCGTCCCAGTTGATTTCATGGTGCTAGACATGGAGACGACAAAAGAGTCACCCCTCATTCTTGGATGGCCCTTCTTAAGCACCGCGGGAGCACAGATTGATGTTGAAGCTGGAGAAATCCGCTTCAACATCAATGGCAAAGAAGAGAAGTTTGATTTTTGGCCCCGACAAGAGCAATGCGCCATGATCCATATCAAATATGGACCAAATCCACAAAGCATAAAGAAGGTTAAGATACAACCTCAACTAATGGACAGCCTCATCAAAAAGAACAAAGAAAGCAAAAAGAGGCCGAAGCAGAGAAAGAACAACCCAAAGAAAAAGGAAGAAACACCTAAGGTTGTTCCCACTCCACCAAAGAAGGAAAAGATGTAGAAACAAAAAGACGAAGCTCCGATGTCCACCTCCACACCACCCAAGTCACACAAAATGGTGTGGAGATGGAAGAAGGTGCAATCATCTGTGTCTACTCCTCCGAGCACGGATGTACCATCCTCAAGCAGAAATTGAAGGAGGAGTCCTGCTCATTGGACTTAAAACAATGAGTCCTCGCCAAAGGTAATCGATAGTTATCCATTATATTTATAATTATTAAAACAATAAACTATAAATAAATTCTGCTAAAAATAAATAAATACTTCCGTTAAAATCTTGATTAATCTTCAAAGTTTTACACAAAGCCTGTTTTGGTTTGAAGTATGGTTAGTGCATGATCATATCTTCATAGGCTTTTTAAATTAAGCATGGAGCTTATGTTAAAATGCCTACCTTGATTTGATCATTGTACCAAGACTTGCTAAATGTAGACTTTGAATGATAAAACCAAGGCATAAAAACTTTACCTTCAAATAAATGTTTGTTATCTTACTATGTTCTATGCGAGTATGCTTTGGTTCAGGTATGATCATCTACACGTGATCATACTTTCATAGGCTTTCTAATTTAAGCATGGTTCTTAGATTCTTTAGCCTAGCTTGATCAAATTAAACATGATGTTAATTTGATCATTGAACCAAAAAGTACTGAGTATAGACATGGCTGAGATAAACAAAGCAAAAACATCATAAAATAAACATATACCAAATAATGTACCATCTTCGGAGTCTTCACCAAGCAACCGCGGACCCTAGGCCAAGAGCTAGCTTGGGGGAGGACCTTGCAGAGGTACCTTGTATCTTTTATTTTTTGCATTTTATTTTTCTGTATTTAATTATTAGCATCTAAAAAATCTAAAAATTAGAAAATACCAAAAAAATAAAATATGACAAAAAATACCAAAAATATGAATTCCACTCTCATATGTGTCTAAGGAATGTTGTTTCTCCTATGTTGAAATGATAAATAGTTGCTCTTTTTATAATTCATTTGTGCCTAGGTAATAACTTAGTATTCCTCAAGATTTAAGTTTGTTGGCTAAAAATATCACATCTAAAAACTTAAAAACTTGTGGGTTTGTAAATGCATGATCTTTTTCTAAGTTGTTGCGAGTTATGATATGGTACAAATAGAATCTACTATGACTTTGTTCTAAGAGAGGCTTGACATCTGAAGATTTTATTTTAAAAATACTAAAATGAAAAGTTCCTCAATGATTATGAATACCTACTAAGGCCATATGACTTGATATTCAAATGCAAAACCTTAGTCATATGCTACTTGTTTGAACATTGAGCTTTGTCAAATTGTTGTGACCCATGTTGAGATTCTCATCATGCACCCATGATCGAGACACACGTACAACCACAAAATAAATTACTGACTCTTACACTGAGAGTTACACACAAACATGCTTTTTCCGTCCACCAAATAAATTACTCCATTCATTTATCGTGTTTTCCTCTCTCAAAAATTTCATGTGCCAAAAAGAATAGTATGGCCTATGCTAAAAAAAGAAGAAGAAAGAAAATAATAAAAATATCCATGCTGAAAGGCATGAGAGAGAATAAAATGCATGCCAAAGAGCATGAAGAAAAGAAAAGAAAAGAAAGAAAAATAAAGATAGGCCATACTTTCAAATAAAGGCAGTCATCCAAATAGAGAGAGATTCATAATTCAAAGGAGTACCAAAAATATTTAGAATTATGAAAGTTGTGAAAAATTCCACACACTTTGCACGTCTTGATCTAAGTGTATGAGTTGCATCTCCTTGTGGTTCGGTTTTTGACTTAGCAACATATGTGATGCAAGTATGCCCACCTTTCATACCTACCCAAAAACTCCACTCAAAAGCTTTAGTTGTAGGATATGAAAAAGAAGGCAAATTCAAATGGCTTGGTGAGGTTTCATACACATTTGAGCGATCGAGAGAATCATTTGAGAAACTTACATTTCTTTGCAAAAAAATTACAAAACCTCCGGATAGATGGTCAATCAAAGAGTGAATGATTGGTGATTCTATTATAACCATTCTATCTTACAACAACCAAGAACTTGGAAAAGCTATACACCCCACAGGTTTCAAGGCAAAGGGTGGATAAAATGCTAACTTATTTAATTTGCGATGGAATACTTTGTTATAGACATGTCACTTGTGAACTGTATCAGCATAGTAGCAACTCCTGATCAACAACCAAGTGTTTAGCTATTTGCTCGGGGCGAGCAAAGTTAATCTCGCGCTACTGTAACTCTCTCAATCTAGAAGAAGAACTCTAATCTCACATGGAGACTACAAAGCTAATCTCTCTTATATGTGCCCTAATAGACAGATCCATTTAAGGGACCCCCCTCAGCTGATCCCAACTGGAAATAATGAATTAGGGTTTCATGGGATGCCTCCTCCAGGGGGCCAGGGGCCATGCTTATATAGCCCTCTAGGAAGCACCACAACCCTTGGATCAAACTGACCTTGATCTACGATTATTATTGATCCTCAAAGGCGGTGGAGGCATAATCTAGGAGGTGAAGCCTGATTGGCTTTGCAGGTGGGGCGCCTGCCCCCACCTTGGGGTGCCCGCCCGGCCTTCGAGCCTGTTTCACCTCCCGTTTGTTTCTAGAGTCTTCTTGTACCTTCTAGATTACAGAAAAAGTTGTGCGTAGCCCTTTTGTCTCTATGTAAACATGACATGTGGGCCATCCTTGGTTCTTTTCAGCTGACACCCTGCAGAAACAGACATTCACCAAAACTCGTGGAATTATGTTAGTAAATCTCATATATCTAAGTGGTAATTATTGTTTAGTCATTTTTCATGCTATGTTGATGGTTAAAAAATGATACTTATCTACCATCAATAGTGGTACCCTTCGTGATGATAGGTAGACTGTGCGACACCCTGATTCCTGTTCTGGTTACCTTAAGGTCTTAGATGCGAGTGGGTCGATACTAAGTGTGTGTTACCTTGTCGAGAATTGGTAGGGGCGCGAGGATCTAGCCCTCGAGAAGGGTTGGGAGCGGCAGACGCCCCCCTTGCTGCTTGCATCTATAAGGTTGTGGATTCCAGGATGACTTGAAGACGCTGCTGATCACTAGTTGGGTTTTCAATAGTGGCCAACTCGTTGGCCAGGGCATAAACGTTAGCGTAGAATGTAGTAAAAACCCTATGGCCAGCTACTTCCATGAACTCGGCATCGAGGTTGTGTGTTGCAGATGCCCTAAAGGTGTCACGCTCTGAATGTTACCGTTCTCTTTCTTCATCTTATTGGCATTGATTGTACTCGGCTTCTGCGACCAAGCGTTGCCGCTCAACGTCCCGGCAAGCTACCTAGTACCATTCCCACTCTTCCCTATGGTGTTGGGCACAGTTACATTGAGCCTATCATGCTCTATTCTTCCTTTCCCTAGCTGCCTTCTGTTCATTAGTTTCTCCTGCAGGTGCCGGGGGATTGGGGGTGATGTTAGACAAGGTTTCTTCTTTGTCTTGAATATCTAGTGCTTGAGGCATAGGGATTTTTAGGTGGGTGACCGGCCATGAAGACTTCCCTAGAATGTCTTGGAGCCAAGTGATTCCTAGATTTCACAGGTGTTGCGCTGTCCAAAACCTCCGTAGAACCATGGTCGTCGTCAGCTAGGAGAGTGCTGCCGTCCAAGTACATCAGGAGCTCTACCATGCCAACTAGATGAGATGGATCTATAGAAGAAGTGCCGGGTCAAGCACTTGGCCAATGAACGATGCCTCCCTTAGGTGTGATGGACAAAACTAGGCCCTTTTGGGCACCTATCAATGGGATCTCTTGCTCTGACTGCATGAGGTAGCTGATTGTATCTTGATAGATTGAAGCTATATTTTTTAGTCCGAGTGGAAAATGGCTTGGTTCTTCAGCTTGGACTTTAGATAAGATCTCCAACCCAGATAGCTCGCTTGTGTCTGGGTGGGAGTCTTGGTTCTTGCTAGCCTCTCGTGTCCGAGTTAGATCAGAAATCGAGAGGTGAGAAAACTTCTCGGCGAGTTCATCCAGCACGGTCGTGGTGATAGCTGGAGGGGCCTAAAGCATTGGGATCTCCATGAGGCAACTTTGGAGCTTGTCGTTATCACCTGCCTTGCAGATCCATGAGTCGAAGACGAAGGTAGTTCCCACCGAGAAAATCATGTTGTCAAGGTCCACCGAGTTGTTGATCGCAAAGTCACCGAAAGCTCCTACCTGGCGCGCTAGCTATTGGTGTTTGATGACCAACAACTCATCATGGGGTTACCTAGAACAATGTTTGAAGGGCTTTGGTGTACGTAGAACTTGACAATAAACGCAAAGAGATGAA
Organism: Saccharum hybrid cultivar R570; assembly: GCA_038087645.1. Lineage (NCBI taxonomy): Eukaryota > Viridiplantae > Streptophyta > Magnoliopsida > Poales > Poaceae > Saccharum > Saccharum hybrid cultivar. The sequence goes on along the minus strand of JAQSUU010000291.1, from coordinate 4,539,922 downwards.
TGATTTATACTGGTTTGGGCTCTCGTGGTCGAGTAATAGCCTTTATGTCTAATCGGTGTGTAGCCTTTTGTGTTGGATTGATTGGTATGATTGTTAGGGTTACCAGGGGTGTGTCGTACCTCTCTTTATATAGGGGAGAGGGTAAGGGCATGTATCTAGTCCTAGTCAGTTACAATAGAAGAGTCCTAATCCTATTACAGAATCTAACTTTCTTAGTAGACCGATTAAATTGATATTGATAGCCTGAAGTTCACACCACCTTATCTCACGTCCTTCAGCAGATCATAGGCCAGCCTAGGTGTCACACCCATTTAACGACCAAATGGAGTGCATACTCTTATGTGTGCCCAGAGATCAATCACACATAAGTTAACAAATTATAAAGGAAGTATCATCACAAATGTTATTACATCACGATTATTAACACATAGTCTTTACACAAATGTAGCGAAGTAAAAATATAAAACTCTCGTGGTAGCTCCAATCACAGGCACATTGACTGGTTGACTGCAAGTCTAGTAATCTTCAGGGAAGTAGGAGTAGTAGTCACTATTTGCACCATCTGTTACCCATCCGAGATTTTTATCCAAGTAAGAAAAATAAACAAACATAAGTACATCTCGTACTCAACAAGTGTAACATGGGGTTCATGAGGCTCAAAGGCATGACATTAGTTTATCAGCATGTAGCTTTTAATTAGCATTATTTTAGTATATCAATAATATCAAAATGTCTCAATGTAAACAATAAACATATGATCCATGTGAAATGATTAACGAATAGCAAAAACATATTCATTATTAATGATCAACTATTCCATAAGGGTCCAAGGCCACTCGTGACCATGAGCACGGCTGTTATAACAGTTTTACACTCTGCAGAGGTTGTACACTTTCACTGTGAGTCGTGTCACCCATATGCCCGGGTTAATTACTTTCAAAACACTTCCAAGGTGAGCAGACAGGGGAACACTATGAAGTCTTTCGAAGGTTCGTCTAACAAGTTAGGGCCATTAGATTTACTCGGCAAACAGATGTAGAGCCCCCCTTCCAAATGACACAATAACATGCAGCCTATACACATAAGGACAGAGGCCGCACTATACCCGATTCGTCAAGCCATTCTTACGCCAAAAAGGATTACCACTAACTAACAAGCTAGAAAAGGTCCTTCTATATGACTAAAGTCAGAGCCATATAGCCCTCACAGTTGTACTGTAAGTCCCGGATGTTCGCTTACAGATAAGTCCTTAAGGAGAGTAACTAGAGCACCAAAATAACCCCATGCTCTAGTCCCCTTTAAACAGTAATAAAAAGTCATATTTTAATGTTTATTGCATATTCCATTAGTCAAATTACATGATCATAGTTCATGTTAAGCACTAGCAATACTTCTCCATGCAATATAATAGGTATCAAGGAATAAGATCAATACTAAGTCATCCTTAACAAGGGAATATATGCATAATGATATTATTTGCTTAATATAAATAGGACAACAAGGATAATCCCATGCTATACTTGCCTTTCTCAAACTGGTCCTAATGATCTTGCTCGTAGAAAAACTCTTGATCCCCAAAACGAATTGCTCACCGTCTATACTCGATCAACAATAGCAACAACATTCATCCAGAACAATCATGCATAAACAAACAAGACTATAATTAGAACAGTACACCAATAGTAATAAAATAAGATAAAAAGTCTTTGAAATGAATCAACAACTCGCTAGGATCACACAGACGCGAAGATCACGAAAAACGAAGCCAAAACGACGAAGTTATGAATTTACGAAGATTTCCTATAGAAAAATAATTACTTTAATTCAAACTCAAAAATAAAATGTCACAAACCTACTGAACAGTTCTACTAACATGTAGAGCTCACAAATACGAACCTAACGCAATTTGAACGGGTCAAATCGGAGTTCAAACGGAGATTTTATGGCTAAAACAAACTCAGTGGCAAAACTGTAAATAGTTGAAAATGTATTCTTGAATTACCGAGACCAAATACGTTTTCAATAGAATAAAACGGCTTCGGATTTTACGTTGTGGACTGTGGGTTCTATAATAGAAAAACACAGGGTCTCTTTAGCAAAATACACAGGCAAAACGGTATCCTCTTGTCCTGGCCGTTAGATTTAAAATGGACGGCTCAGATCGGATCAGGAACAGCCGGCGGCGGCGCTCGGCTGGAACAGAGGCCCGACGGTGAGTCCCGCGGCGGCACCATTACCAGATCTTGTGTTACCACGCTCCCGGGCATGATTCAGAGAAAGGAAAACTCTTGGAGGGAGAGCGGAGCACGACGAGCTCACCTCGCATGAAAACAGAGCCGAGGGCGGACCAAAGGAGGCTCGCGGCTCAGAATGGCGGTGGCTAGGGCTCACGCTCATGATGACCGAGCTCTCGAGCACCACAGCGGCTACAAGAAGATAAGATGGATGCGGCAGAGCTTGGCATCTGGTATTTATAGCCCGAAGGCGCTCCAAATAAGGAAGGAAGAAGATTTGGAGGTGGATTCGATCGGTAGAAGCAAGGAAGGAAATCGAGGGCGGCGTGGGGAGGAAGAAGGCGTCCGACACGCGGGCCCACGGCGTCAGTGACACGCAGAGAAGGCAGGCGGCGCGCTCGCGCGAACTGGGCCAGCGGCTTGCTAGGCTCGTGATGCTCGGCCTAGGCGGGGGAAAGAAAGACGGCCGCGCGCGCGGGAGGCAGGCGGGCCGCGGGCGAGAGTGGGCTGCCGGCTGAGCTGGGCTAAAAACTGAGACGAGAAATACAACTCCTTTTCTTTTTCCTTTTCAAATATTTCAAAGCATTTTCAAATTATTTTGAATCCTCTTTTGAATTTGAATCAAACCACTCAATATAAAATATTCAAATACAACAGCATGAGTGCACAAACATGTTTCTACCCTTATATTTGATTTTAAGTTAATAAAAATTATTATTATTCTAAGTTTATATGTCCACAAAATTACATAAAAATCATATTTTCCTATTTTTAAATATCCCAAAATTTTAGGATGTTACACTAGGGCCCATCGAGTAGTAACCCCTATGGGGAACCTCTAGGACCCTAGTCTGTCAGTCTACAAACTCCAAAAGGCACTATATGGGCTTAAGCAAGCACCAAAAGCATGGTATGAATGCCTTAAGAAATTCTTACTTAAGCAAGGCTTTGAAATAGGTAAAGCCGATCCTACCCTTTTCACTCACAAAGTTGGTAAAGACATTTTTGTGTGCCAAATATATGTCAATGACATAATATTTGGTAGTACTAATCATTCTTTTTGTGAGGAATTTAGTAGGATTATGACCAAGAGATTTGAGATGTCTATGATGGGTGAATTGAAGTTCTTCCTTGAATTGAAAATCAAGCAAGTGAAGATGGAACTTTTATTAGCCAAACGAAGTACACCCATGATATGCTAAAAAAGTTTGACCTGGCGAAAGCAAAGCCCATCAAAAGTCCCATGCCAACCAATGGACATCTTGATCTCAATGAGGAAGGGAAAGCCGTGGATACCAAGATATATCGCTCCATGATCGGCTCTCTACTTTATTTGTACGTATCTAGGCCTGATATTATACTTAGTGTCCGCATATGTGCTAGATTTCAACCTAACCTAAAAGAGTGCCATTTGATGGCTGTTAAGAGAATCTTAAGATATTAGTACACACTCCTAACCTTGGCTTATGGTATCCCAAGGGCTCTAGGTTTAATGTACTTGGATATTCAGATTCTGATTACGCTGGTTGTAAAGTAGATCGAAAAAGCACTTTGGAGACATGTCAATTCCTTGGACTGTACCTAGTGTCTTGGAGTTCTAAAAAGCAAAATTGTGTAGCCCTTTCCACCGCTGAGGCCGAGTATGTTGTAGCCGGTGCATGTTATGCTCAACTACTTTGGATGAGGCGAACCCTTCAAGATTTCGGATGTCGCTTTACCAAAATTCCACTCTTGTCTGACAATGAAAGTGTCATAAATCTTGCAAATAATCCCGTAAGCTAGTCAAGAACTAAACATGTTGACATCCGACATCATTTCTTGAGAGACCACGAAACCAAAGGAGATATCGAAATTCGCCATGTGAGCACCGAAAAGCAACTAGCCGATATCTTCACTAAGCCTCTTGACGAGTCAAGGTTTTATGCTTTGTGTAGTAAGCTAAATATACTTGACTCTCATAACGTGGTCTGAAATTTAGCATACCTTTGATTGATCAACTAGTATCTAGGAAAAGGTTTATGAAAATTTGAATTATTGTGCTTTAAAATTGATTTATAAAAGAGCACTTGCATATTTTTGGTCATTGCTTGTAATGTTTATTTGTTTCTGACCAAAATATAGCAAGAGTATATGTCCATATTCAGCTATATAAAGTGAGTGTTTGTATTTTTTTCTTCTCTTTCTTCTCTTTTTGGTGCTTATTGCCAAAGGGGGAGAAAGAGTTGAGTTTCTGAAAGTCCTATGTTTGGTGTTGGTAATTAGTGACAATGCCTAAGTACTAATCCTATGCCTAAGTTGTATGTAGCATATGAGGATTAGTACATTCCAAGGTTGGTGGCAAGATGGACATGGTGATCATGATGGCCACACTTGGATTTGGACGCAACCCTACGTGATCAAGGCAAAGGTATATGCTTAAGGGTTGTGTTTTAGTAACCAAGACACCTAATGGGTGTGGTTACATTATAGGATAGATAGCCATATTATAAAGAGGGGAATGATGCGGCTATTGAACTCCTAAGTGCCTCTAGGTGTGCATTTCATAATCATATGCATTTGGATAGAACTAATAACGCCTCGAAAAATGAATGTGAAAATGCTAACACACTCAAACATGATGAGATCACTTGGTGGTGTTAGCACGTTTGTGAAGGCGGTGGAGTTTGAGCAGTAGAGAGGGTTTGGGGTCCTCTCTCCCTCCTGCCGAGCTTGCGAGGCGGGATTCAGGCATTTTTGAGGAGTTGAAACGACTGTTTTTGTAACAGAACCGACCAAATTATAAGAGCACAAGTACAAAAACAAGCACCGAAGCGCTCAAATTTTCGAACTTGAGCCCATATAATCTCGGTAGTCAATCGAAACCACGAAGGATTTCAAACCAACTTGCTTACAACCAAGATCACATCATTCAACATACAACATCATACGTTACATTTCACAAGTAGTTCCGAAATAAGTTTACACACACGGAGTCGCAATTATTACAAACCAAGTTTATAAAGTAGCGGAAGCATACACACACCAGTTGTTTAACTACTGCCAGTCTTCTTGATCAACAACCCGCAAAAGCATCAGGAAAGTACATAAAAGATGATCACACCCTAGTGATCTAGTCTTCGTCACCCGCAGGGTGGAGACAAGTTTTGCAGAAGCCTTGATAGAGCATATCATCTGCAACAGGAGGGAATAAACCCTGAGTACTGGAATGTACTCAGCTAGACTTACCTGTCAAAAACCAGAAATAAGATGACACCAAGGATTATGCAAGGCTTACACAAGAGGCTAGCTGACATCACATTTTGCATAAAAGGCATAAGTAATTGAAACTCTTATAACATGTACTAGCAGTTATTTTTAGCATTTACCTGTCATCTATCTTAGCACCTGTACTAAGCATGCACTTGATTATAATCAAACAATTATCCACATTATATCCAGAGCAGGTATGAATTGTGGCAACATTGTATCATTCACTTAACCATCTGTTCATTTAATGAAATCTACGTTGCCGCTGCTCAAGTCAAGTGCTCACTAACCGGGAGCGACGGCGATTCGAATCGAATTCCTATCCAGCTGGAGGGGTATTTCTAACACTCACCGTGCAGACCCCTGCCAGGGTTGCACAGGCCACCTTTTCATATGATTCAGGAATCGCGGGTCCGAATGATGTCGCGACCCCAAGGGCGACACTCTGCCAGGTGATAGGGACTCTAACCCCCCTTGGTCTCACGCCAATGTCCCCAAGCACATCCTTTCTCTCCTCCAAGAAGCAACCTACCATTCGATTCCCGGCCTAAATCACATTACTCGGCTTCGCGGTCGGAATGACTTATCCGGCCAACTAAGTGTTAGACTGCGTTCAACATGACTCAAGGACGTACAATGAATCGGTCCTTAAACGACTCAGACGGGCATAGCTCCACACCTAAGACGTGAAGTGTCTTGCGGCTGTACTATCGAACTCCCGCCCGGTCTCAATTTCATTTTAAAGCATGGTTCCATCCACGATAGCCATAAAGCCACTCGTGACTCCTTCCTACATCTCGCGGATGACCGGAAATGACCCGACTTCTACCGTACTAAGCAGGGCTAAGCATTGATACGTGCCTAAACCTAAATTAGGATTTAAGTACGATATCTAGGCAAGGATAGGTATAATGCAACAATTATTTTCATACAACTCCTACAACTTAATGCATTAAACAATTAAAAGTATTCAAGATAGATTTATAAAATGATGGGTTCAGCATGCACCGGGGCTTGCCTTTTAGAAAGGTCGAGGGCCGGTGGTCAGGACACTTGGGTAGATCTTCGGCAGGAGCTTCGTCGCCGGTTGGTTCCTCTGGCTGCTCCGGCTGGTCCTGGACTTCCTCCGGAATAACTTGCTCGAATTCGAGGAGCGTTACCCCCTCCGGAACACCTATTTCATGAGTGCATAATAAATCTCATGTATGCATAGTGAAAGATGCAGTATGCTCGGAATGAAATGCATTACAACATTCTTAAAGCTCTAATCAAATCACTTTAAATATTAGGTGCAAAATTTCCTCTCCGGTAGAGAAGTACTCACCTAATCTACTCAACCTAAGATATAGCTGTTCTTCTTCGGTTAAGGCCCTAACACCTAACAATTACAAGAGTAGCATTACTTAGGTTACCACATCCAACACCAAAATACCACAGTAAGACATTCTGGACAGCAGCTCAAAGATTCTAACATAACTGAAGATTCCTAACTCCAAAAGATATGATCTAAGACAATCTGGAAATCTTAAGAAATGCACTACAATTCATTTTCAGATCTCAACCCTAAATTCCTAAGTTTTCCATGTCGAATTTCATAAGTTCCAGAATCTGTCCTCTCTAAACAGAGAGTAGCAAATTCTGGACTGTCACTTTAAACTGCAATAACTCCCAAACTACTAAGTCAAATGCTCCCAAATTTTGACACAAGCTAGTTTATCAAGCTTACTACAACTTTGGTATTTACAAGTTTTCTAGCAACCACCTTTATCAAAGGTCAAACCTAGAAATACTACCAGCTGTCCAGAAAACCTAGAATTGCAAAGATTAAATATTTATTTATGTGGCAAACATCCCTTAAGACCAAACTAATTTTACCACAAGTTCACATAGGTCACAAAAACACCAGAAAGTAAGGTTTTCCTACCTAAAATATTTATTTATACTCATTTCCTAATTTACTTAAGTAATTAAGTGGAATTTTAAACATATATGTAAACTATTCCTAAAATTCTTCAAAAATTACAGGAGACTCTATGAACCAAAAAGAGACCACTGTAAAACTTTGAACTAAAACTATTTACAGAAACTCCATAAACAAAATTCACAAGCCCAAAAGGCTGATTTTTGTATAATTAACAAATCATATTAAAAAGTATCAAACAACAGATTTTATAATTTTCTTGGACACTTTAGGGTACCAAGACATTCTCCAAAAAGTTATAAGAACATTGCACATGTAGAAAAATTACTAAAATTCATTTAAGTATTTTCTAAAATAACAAGATAGCATTATAACTTGAAAAGTACTTAAGCACTACTGCCTAAATTTTTACCAAAGCTAAAATAGGTATAACTTAGCCTACCCACCCACTACAGTCCTAACAAAATGTATCTCATAATTTTTGGGCAAGTAAAACCCTAGATCTACATTTTCCAAACAACAACAAAAATCTGTGACAATATGAAAAGAAAAACCAAAACCGAACCCTAACCCGCTACAGTGTTGGGCTGGCCCGGCTTGCTAGCGCGGCCCAGCCAGCGCGCGGCCCGTCCTGGACTCCCGCCCGCGCGCGTGGCGCTGACAGCGCAGGCCCGCAGGCCAGAGGGAGAAAGGACAGGGGAAAGGAACGGTGGCCGGAGTTCGCCGTCGGTAGCGGTTTCGGCGAGGCCAAGTGCACCGTCATGTTCCCCACCTCGATACGAATCTAAGGGTACCATCAAAGAGGGCTACGGCGGCAGCTAAGGTAGTCAGCGATGGCAATGGCGGCCCGCGACCGCGGCATGCCGGCTCCGACGAGCTAGACGGCTGCTCAGCCCTAATGGCCGGTCCGGTGAGCATCAGTGGCTCAAGGCGGACGCGACACACCAAGGACGGAAGATAGGGAGACGCTAGGGAAGCACAGCCATGCCACGAGGCTGCTCCGGCGAGAAATGCCCGAGGCGGACGGTGGCGGAGATGGCAATGCTGTCTTACCTCCGCACAATTGACCCAACTGCGAGGTGGAGGATGGAGGGGGTTTCAAGGCGGTGCAGTGGATGAGTTTTGGTGGGCTACGGTGCAGTGGTGAGCGCGCGCGAGCTCGCCGGAGTGGAGGCGGCAATGGCGGCTCAGTTTCTCCGTGTCGAAGCTGAATGAGGGAGGGAGAGGGAATGGGGGCAGCTCCGGTGCGTCGTGGCGGCCTTGAAGGCCCCGTGGACTGACCGGTGGGGCCACGGCCGGCGTACGGTTGCCACCGCGCGTCCACGCGTCGGCGAGGGCCTGTGGCCGGTTGGCTACTCCTCACTGACGAACTGAATCAAAGTTGTAATCGTGGCATCGGTGACCGACTGACAGAGCAAGTTTGGCGCTGATTAACTTCCAAAACAGCTCGATTCGGTCCAAGATGACAACATCAAATTTGTAGAGCTATGTGAGGGCAACAAGTTTGTCAATTGGAGTTTGGACTGGTTCGGCCTAGATTTGAAACTACATAGCCCCAAAGTGGTGCCCTTTGAAACTGAAACGTGTTTTCAATTAGTGAAACTGACTGAAACCCTATTTTCAAGACACCATATCTCCTAAACCATTTAGAACTAGGTGATGGTGATGTTGACAATGTTGTAGAGCTAAGTGAGTACTACAAAAGTGTCAACATGAGTGTGAGCTGGTTTGGTCTGGTTTACAAACTACAAGCTTCCAAAGTAGGTCACAGTAAAACTGGGGGGCACTTTTGAGACTTAGGAAAATTTCTAAGTGTTGAGACAGCCCCTCTAGCTGACTTGTGGGCCATTTTTGAGCATGTTCTGGTCAGTTTCATGAGATGGTCATATTGAGACTTTTGTTCCCCATAAAATTCCCTACAACTTTGCTTAAGGGTGCTCCTCCATGCAAGGTCTCTAAGCTAGACTTTTTAATTGGTCAAACTAGAGCATCCTTAGGTTAAATGCTGGTCAACTACACCTTGGAGGGCATTTTGGTGATTTTGGTCAACATGAACCTTGCTCCATTAGTGACCCTAAGTATAACTAAGGTGTTGTGAGGTATAATTAGCTACTCTCTCCCTTTTGTTACACCAACTACCTAGTGTCACATGATGTGAACCAAACAAAATTCTAAAACAACCACATTAGTTGCAACCACATAAAATAACATGAAATGATGCATGCTTATGCTCATGCAAATGCAATGCAATTATGGAGCTAAACACCAGAGGTGTTACAGCCCTTCCCCCTTATAAAAATCTCGTCCCGAGATTTGGAAAGCGTACCATTTTTCATAGAATTCCTTATAACCATCCCGCAAATAGTCCTCCCGTTCCCATGTAGCGTCACTTTCACTACCCTGATTACTCCACATTACTTTATACCACTTAACCACTTTGCTTCTAGTCACTCGTTCCTGAGTATCGATCACTCGGACTGGCTTTTCTTCGTAAGTTAGATCGGATTCCAGCCTGATATCTCCTAAAGGGACTCTTTCCTCAGGAACTCGAAGACACTTTTTGAGCTGAGATACATGGAAGACGTTGAATATGGCACTCATTTCAGGAGGTAACTGGATTTTGTACGCAACAGCTCCACTCTTGCCTATGATCTGGAAAGGACCCACGTATCTTGGCGCAAGTTTCCGCTTAACACCAAAACGTTGGACACTCTTCAATGGAGAAACTTTTAGATAAACAAAGTCTCCAACTTCAAACTCGAGCAGTTTTCTACGACGATCAGCATAACTTTTCTATCTAGCTTGGGCTGCAGCCATATGTTTTTGGATGGTACAGACTTGTTCCTCAGCTTCCTGAACAAAATCAATACCATAATACCTCCTTTCACCAGCTTTTACCCAGTTTAGTGGAGTTCTACACTTACGACCGTACAAGGCTTCGAATGGGGCTATCTTAATACTCTCTTGGTAACTATTATTGTATGAGAATTCGGCTAGAGGTAACCATTTTTCCCAAGAACCCTTGGATGAAATGACACATGCCCGCAACAGATCTTCCAAGATTTGGTTAACCCGTTCCGTCTGACCTGACGTCTGGGGGTGATAAGCAGAGCTTCTCACTAACTTGGTTCCCAGAAGGTGATGCAAGTGCTCCCAAAAGCGAGTAGTGAACTGGGGACCACGGTCAGAAACGATAGTGCAAGGTACCCCATGGAGCCAGACTATCTGATTGAAGTACAACTCAGCATAGTCAGTGGGACGATAGTCCACTCTAACATGAATGAAGTGAGCTGATTTGGTTAAACGATCCACAATTACCTAGATGGAGTTATGATTTTTGACAGTAGGAGGAAGTCCGACAATGAAATCCATACTTATCTCTTCCCATTTCCAACCTAGGATAGAAAGTCGTTGAAGTAACCCAGCTTTCATATGCACAACTTTAACTCTACAACAGGTGTCACACCTAGCAACATATGCAGCTATCTCTTTCCGCATCTTGGTCCACCAATAAAGTGGCTTCAAATCATAATACATCTTATTACTACCAGGATGGATGGACAACTTGGACGAATGTGCTTCAGACATGATCTGATCTCTAAGCTCTCGGTCCTTAGGTACCACTAATCTATCCTTAAACCACAACACACCTTCTTCATCTACCCTGAAATGCTTAGTTTCTTCCTCTTTCATCTTGCATTTTATGTGGAATACACTAGGATCAGTCTTTTGGAGCTCAATAATTCTGCTTTTGAGAGTACAACTGACAGTGATGTTGTACAAGACTGCTGGATGTAGAAGGCGAGATCGATGAAAATCAGTTTCAACTAGGGAATGGCAATGAGACTTACGGCTTAAAGCATCCGCAACCACATTTGCCTTGCCAGGATGATAGTGCACTTGAAGGTTATAATCCTTAATCAACTCGAGCCATCTTCTTTGACGCATATTTAACTCGGGTTGGGTGAAGATGTATTTGAGGCTTTTGTGGTCTGTGTAGATATTGTAGACATTGCCCAGCAGATAATGCCGCCATACTTTCAAAGCATGAACAACTGCGGCTAGTTCCAAGTCATGCGTTGGATAATTCACCTCATGTTTCCGAAGTTGTCGAGAGGTATATGCAATCACTCGGCCTTCCTGCATCAACACACCTCCCAAACCTATGCCTGAGGCATCACAATAAACATCAAATGGTTTCTCGATATCCGGTTGTGCCAAAACCGGAGCTGAGGTTAGGAGGGTTCGCAGTTGGTGAAAAGCCACATCACACTCAGGAGTCCAGACAAACCTGGTGTCTTTTTGCAGCAACCGAGTCATGGGTTTGGATATTTTTGAGAAATCCGGGATGAAGCGACGATAATAGCCAGCCAACCTAAGAAAACTCCGGACCTCATGAACCAAAGTAGGAGCCTTCCAATTCAATACTTCCTGTACCTTGGTGGGATCCACCATAATTCCCCCATCGGACAACACATGCCCAAGGAAAGGTACTTCACGAAGCCAGAACTCACATTTACTAAACTTCGCATACAGTTGATGTTCTCGTAGTCTGGTGAGAACAATACACAGGTGTTCAGCGTGTTCTTCCTCATTTTCAGAATATATCAAGATGTCATCAATAAACACAACCACAAACTTGTCCAATTCGGGCATAAACACCGAATTCATCAAGCACATGAAGTGTGCGGGGGCATTTGTCAGGTCGAAAGACATAACAAGATACTCATAAAGGCCGTATCTTGTCGAGAAAGCTGTTTTTGGAATATCTTCAGGACGGATTTTAATCTAATGGTAACTAGACCTCAGATCAATCTTAGAAAAGACTTTAGCTTTGGACAACTGATCGAACAGGATATCAATACGTGGTAGATGATACTTATTTTTGACAGTGACTGCATTCAGAGGTCTATAATCTACACACATCCGCAAGGTCTGATCCTTCTTCTTCACAAAGATAGCAGGGCATCCCCACGGAGACGAACTAGGGCGAATCAATCCCTTCTTCAAAAGTTCATTCAACTGCACCTTAAGTTTAGCTAGCTCATTCAGAAGCATCCTATAAGGTCTCCTAGAGATGGGAGCCGTGCCAGGCAACAACTCAATTTTAAATTCCACATCCCGATCCGGAGGGAGTCCCAGCAAATCATCGGGAAAAACATCCGGAAACTCATTTACTACGGGAATTTTAGCCAACGCCTTTGCTTGCACAGCATGAACTTCCCCAGACAAATCAACTTTTCTGGGAAGTTGTACCAGAAAACCCTTTTGATCTGTAGGATCTCTGAGCATAACTACCCGAGTGGATGTATCAATGAGTACCCTATTCTGACTCATCCAATTCATACCCAGAATAACATCTATGCCTAATCCTGGCAAAACCACAAAGGCAAGCGAGTACTTTCGCCCTTCAATCTCAAGCTCAAGATTCCCCACTACTTTATTCGTGGAAATATTCCCACTTGCTGCGCTAATGCAATAACCCCCACCTTCAACAGTATGCATTTTGTGTGCAAACTTTGATGCAAACTTAGGACTGATAAAGGAATGCGAAGCACCTGAATCAAAAAGTACCACTACAGGATGTTGGTCAACTAGGAACTTACCAGCAGTGACAACCTCACTAGATGGGATTTCCTCAACACTGTTATAATGAGTGTGCCCTTGACGGCCACCTTGGTTGAAATTCTTCTTAGGGTAAGGACAGTTCCTGGACCAATGGCCTGGCTTGTTGCAGTTCCAGCAAGGCATGTTGCTGGGAGGAACACTAGAACTGCTCTGTCCAGAATTTCCCTTTGGCAGAGCGACTGTATAAGCCTTGCGGAACCCAGTTTTGGCAGCAGGCTTCTTCTATGGCGGACGGAACTTGGTATTCTGAGCAGATGGGCGAGGGGAAGACCTAGGTGCAGCTGAGGTCTGAGACTGCGAAGCACTTGCCTTAAGGGCCCTTTTGCGGCTCTTAGAGGCAGAATAAATAGCATTATTGTTCTCCTGGGTCAAAGCATCACTGATAAAATCATTGAAGGTAGTACACTTGCTAGTGCCCATAGTCTTCATCAGCTTTGGGCCGAGGCCTCTTTTAAAGCTAGCAATTTTCTTGGCATCGGTATCCACAAACTCTGTGACGTACCTTGCCAGGTTGTTGAAAGATTACAGATATTCAGTCAAGCTTTTACTTCCCTATGACAGCCTCATGAATTCTGTGTGCTTGATGGCCATAAGACCTGGGGGAATATAGTTCCCACGGAATGCGGCCTTGAACTAGTCCCAAGCAATCGGGACATTTGCAGGCAGTGTGGAACGATAGTGGCTCCACCAAATACCCGCTGGACCATACAGTTGGTGAGAAGCATATTCAGTTTTTAGCTCATCGATCAAGCGAAGCAGACGAAACTTTTGTTTAATATTCAACCACTCGTCGGCTTGCAGTGGTTCCTCCGCCTCCTTAAAGAGCGGGGGCTTAGTATCAAGAAAGTCCTTGAAATCACTGTACTGATTGGGTTCTGGGCCCTGGCAGCCATGACGAGCCTCCCGGTTGGCAAGCTGGCGCATAGCATCTGCCAGCATGCGATGCCCTTCGACCACGGCTTGCATCAGCTCAACCGGGGTAGGTGGTGGCGGAGGGGGTGGCTGTTCCTCATCCTCATTGCCACGACCCCGACGGAGATTGAACGACATCTGCAAAATGCATAGCCAATGAGCACTGATGATGTGGGAAATTTGTAGATGAATTATTGTAAATATGTCAAACTGACTTCATGAAATGGACTTCTCAAAATACTCATGGCACAATAATTCATCACAACAACACAATCCATTCAAGCGCATCAATTGATGCAATCATGCGAGGGAATCCAACAAGATGTACTTTGATAAAGGCTCACTCACAAGGAGCACAGCAGTTACTAAACCGTTTACGTTAATATCTACGTGATTTTTGACCTTTCGCCCGGTACTTGGATTCGATCTTAAAATTTTTAGTTGACTGAGAAAGGCTACTTCAAACTAACCACAAAGAGACTTCTCAATGGTAGAGTTCCATGGTGGATCATGACTAGCCACCTCAATACCAGCGCGTGCCAAGCAGCACAACCTTATGTCGCGTGCCATAGGAGGCCCTCGGTTTCGTCGCGGCACCAAAGGGTGCTAATCGTGACACCATCATCGAACGCACGCAATAAGGCATCCAATTGTGATCGAAATTAACAGGTTCAACTAAACATCTAGGAAACATAGGGTTCGACCTTACATCCCAAAAGTCAAGTTATTACAAAGCCTCACTCCAACCCTAGGAGGCACAAAAGAAGATTCTAACATCGTAGCTACGCAATGACTACTCTAAGCATCGTCCTCAGAGTCGGTGTCAAGGATCTCCCCGCCATCCTCGTCGCTAACAGGCTCTAACTCCTCGTCTTCTTCTTCTTCTGGCTCTTCTTCTGGTGCTTCTTCTGGTGCGGCATCTTGGGGCCCATTGACCTCCACTTCATCATCATCTTCAGCCATGACGATTCCCGAACCCATGTCTTCATCTGCGTTGTTGTTTCGAGGCAGCAGAGGATTTAGCTGGTTGTTCAGGCGGTGCACTTCTTCATGAAGATTGTCATTGTATTCTTCAGCATTCTCCAACTGTTGCTCGAGCTCAAACTGACGAGCTCTCAGAACGTTCTCCTCGTGCCAGGCTTCATCCCTCTGATTCATGACATGGACCAGCATGCGTTGACAGTTGCGATTTGCTACTGTCAATCTCTGGACTACAAGTGTTTCCTGGTCACGATCACGGATCACTTGCTCCAGTTGCTGACGCGCTGCATTCCTGGCAGCAGTCACTTCGGCCAACTCAGCCCTCAGCCTTTCCACCTTAGTGGGCTCGGGGCGAGGCTCACGTGGAGCTAGCTGGTGACGAGGGACCCTGCCCCCGGTTGACTTACGGGCGGTCCGCTTGGTACGTGCCATCTGTAGTAACAAGATACGACTTAAAGTGAGGATCATTTAGGGGATACAAAATTTAATTAAGTCGAGACTATTGAAATTTTTAAGGAGGGAGTAAATGATATGTATGATATAATTAAACATGATGCATGCACGTTCCGTACGCCCTCTCACCTTAGTAGAAACCTAAAGTTCTAACGCTAGGCGGTGGCATACATACGTTCTCTCATATAAGCGAAACTATCGGTCTACTCGTTACGCTGTTAGTGTACCTGCAGAAAATCTCATTTCAGCCCAACAATTTCCCAATATAAGCACACAAGAAAGCAGTAATTTAAATACTTTCCATATACACAAACCCTGATGTATATACTTCAGTATCAAAGCTACCCGATATAAAGGTTCCCACAATTAAGTGCTTACATAATTACACGGTTTAAACATGTAAGTATGCAAGTCACCAAAACTACTCTCCCCTAGATCGCCAGTTGGATGATCATGCTCTCACAACTCACACTTACCAGAGCGTCGAGGCAATTGATCCATATATTACCACCCAAGTGGATGGCATCCATACAATATCACGCCGTATGGACAACGAAATAAAAACAAACAAGGCCCCCAAGTTAGTCTTTATAATAAGCCACCTAAGAGTCCTTATTTGGGCTAAGGGATGTGATCACTGGCATACCTATGAAAATAATTTTTAGAGTTTTAACCCTTTTCATAATTAAATACTTTTGTTTTTAAATACTCGTACGATGTGTTTAATGTTGAATTATGCTCCGGTACTAGCTGTAATAGAACCGACCAAATTATAAGAGCACAAGTACAAAAACAAGCACCGAAGCGCTCAAATTTTCGAACTTGAGCCCATATAATCCCGGTAGTCAATCGAAACCACGAAGGATTTCAAACCAACTTGCTTACAACCAAGATCGCATCATTCAACATACAACATCATACGTTACATTTCACAAGTATTTCTGAAATAAGTTTACACACACGAAGTCGCAATTATTACAAACCAAGTTTATAAAGTAGCGGAAGCATACACACACCAGTTGTTTAACTACTGCCAGTCTTGTTGATCAACAACCCGCAAAAGCATCAGGAAAGTACATAAAAGATGATCACGCCCTAGTGATCTAGTCTTCGTCACCCACAGGGTGGAGACAAGTTTTGCAGAAGTCTTGATAGAGCATATCATCTGCAATAGGAGGGAATAAACCCTGAGTACTGGAATGTACTCAGCTAGACTTACCCGTCAAAAACCAGAAATAAGATGACACCAAGGATTATGCAAGGCTTACACAAGAGGCTAGCTGACATCACATTTTGCATAAAAGGCATAAGTAATTGAAACTCTTATAACCTGTACTAGCAGTTATTTTTAGCATTTACCTGTCATCTATCTTAGCACCTGTACTAAGCATGCACTTGATTATAATCAAACAATTATCCACATTATATCCAGAGCAGGTATGAATTGTGGCAACATTGTATCATTCACTTAACCATTTGTTCATTTAATGAGATCTACGTTGCCGCTGCTCAAGTCAAGTGCTCACTAACCGGGAGCGACGGCGATTCGAATCGAATTCCTATCCAGCTGGGGGGTATTTCTAACACTCACCGTGCAGACCCCTGTCAGGGTCGCACAGGCCACCTTTTCATATGATTCAGGAATCGCGGGTCCGAATGATGTCGCGACCCCAAGGGCGACACTCTGCCAGGTGATAGGGACTCTAACCCCCCCTTGGTCTCACGCCAATGTCCCCAAGCACATCCTTTCTCTCCTCCAAGAAGCAACCTACCATTCGATTCTCGGCCTGAATCACATTACTCGACTTCGTGGTCGGAATGACTTATCCGGCCAACTAAGTGTTAGACTGCGTTCAACATGACTCAAGGACGTACAGCGAATCGGTCCTTAAACGACTCAGACGGGCATAGCTCCACACCCAAGACGTAAAGTGTCTTGCGGCTGTACTATCGAACTCCTGCCCGGTCTCAATTTCATTTTAAAGCATGGTTCCATCCACGATAGCCATAAAGCCACTCGTGACTCCTTCCTACATCTCGCGGATGACCGGAAATCACCCGACTTCTACCGTACTAAGCAGGGCTAAGTATTGATACGTGCCTAAACCTAAATTAGGATTTAAGTACGATATCTGGGCAAGGATAGGTGTAATGCAACAATTGTTTTCATATAACTCCCACAACTTAATGCATTAAACAATTAAAAGTACTCAAGATAGATTTATAAAATGATGGGTTCAGCATGCACCGGGGCTTGCCTTTTAGAAAGGTCGAGGGCCGGTGGTCAGGACACTCGGGTAGATCTTCGGCAGGAGCTTCGTCGCCGGTTGGTTCCTCTGGCTGCTCCGGCTGGTCTTGGACTTCCTTCGGAATAACTTGCTCGAATTCGAGGAGCGTTATCCCCTCTGGAACACCTATTGCATGAGTGCATAATAAATCTCATGTATGCATAGTGAAAGATGCAGTATGCTCGGAATGAAATGCATTACAACATTCTTAAAGCTCTAATCAAATCACTTCAAATATTAGGTGCAAAATTTTCCTCTCCGGTAGAGAAGTACTCACCTAATCTACTCAACCTAAGATATAGCTGTTCTTCTTCGGTTAAGGCCCTAACACCTAACAATTACAAGAGTAGCATTACTTAGGTTACCACATCCAACACCAAAATACCACAGTAAGACATTCTGGACAGCAGCTCAAAGATTCTAACATAACTGAAGATTCCTAACTCCAAAAGATATGATCTAAGACAATCTGGAAAGCTTAAGAAATGCACTACAATTCATTTTCAGATCTCAACCCTAAATTCCTAAGTTTTCCATGTCGAATTTCATAAGTTCCAGAATTTGTCCTCTCTAAACAGAGATTAGCAAATTCTGGACTGTCACTTTAAACAGCAATAACTCCCAAACTACTAAGCCAAACGCTCTCAAATTTTGACACAAGCTAGTTTATCAAGCTTACTACAACTTTGGTATTTACAAGTTTTCCAGCAACCACCTTTATCAAAGGTCAAACCTAGAAATACTACCAGCTGTCCAGAAAACCTAGAATTGCAAAGATTAAATATTTATTTATGTGGCAAACATCCCTTAAGACCAAACAAATGTTACCACAAGTTCACATAGGTCATAAAAACACCAGAAAGTAAGGTTTGCCTACCTAAAATATTTATTTATACTCATTTCTTAATTTACTTAAGTAATTAAGTGGAATTTTAAACATATATGTAAACTATTCCTAAAATTATACAAAAATTACAGGAGACTCTATGAACCAAAAAGAGACCACTGTAAAAATTTGAACTAAAATTATTTACAGAAACTCCATAAACAAAATTCACAAGCCCAAAAGGCTGATTTTTGTATAATTAACAAATCATATAAAAGTATCAAACAATAGATTTCATAATTTTCTTGGACACTTTAGGGTACCAAGACATTCTCCAAAAAGTTATAAGAACATTGCACATGTAGAAAAATTACTAAAATTCATTTAAGTATTTCCTAAAATAACAAGATAGCATTATAACTTGAAAAGTACTTAAGCACTACTGCCCAAATTTTTACCAAACCTAAATTAGGTATAACTTAGCCTACCCACCAAATTTCATAAGTTTTGGAAGATTACAGCTCAAGTTATACATTTAACAAATTTGCCTTTATTTCACAACACATTTAAAAGATCTATTTAATTCTCCCAAAAACTAAACATCACATACCAGATTTATATTTTTCTAAAATACTACACATCATGTAGATCCTAACAAAATTTATCTCATATTTTTTGGGCAAGTAAAACCCTAGATCTACATTTTCCAAACAACAACAAAAATCTGTGACAATATGAAAAGAAAAACCAAAACCGAACCCTAACCCGCTACAGTGCTGGGCCGGCCCGGCTTGCTAGCGTGGCCTAGCCAGCGCGCGGCCCATCCTGGACTCCCGCCCGCGCGCGTGGCGCTGACAGCGCAGGCCCGCAGGCGAGAGGGAGAAAGGACAGGGGAAAGGAACGGTGGCCGGAGTTCGCCGCCGGTAGCGGTTTCGGCGAGGCCAAGTGCACCGTCATGTTCCCCACCTCGATACGAATCTAAGGGTACCATCTAAGAGGGCTACGGCGACAGCTAAGGTAGTCAGCGACGGCAATGGCGGCCCGCGGCCGTGGCATGCCGGCTCCGACGAGCTAGACGGCTGCTCAGCCCTAATGGCCGGTCCGGTGAGCATCAGTGGCTCAAGGCGGACGCGACACACCAAGGACGGAAGATAGGGAGACGCTAGGGAAGCACGGCCACGCCACGGGGGTGCTCCGTCGAGAAATGCCCGAGGCGGACGGTGGCGGAGATGGCAATGCTGTCTTACCTCCGCACAATTGACCCAACTGCGAGGTGGAGGATGGAGGGGGTTTCAAGGCGGAGCAGTGGACGAGTTTTGGTGGGCTACGGTGCGGTGGTGAGCGCGCGTGAGCTCGCCGGAGTGGAGGCGGCAATGGCGGCTCAGTTTCTCCGTGTCGAAGCCGAATGAGGGAGGGAGAGGGAATGGGGGCAGCTCCGGTGCGTCGTGGCGGCCTTGAAGGCCCCATGGACTGACCGGTGGGGCCACGGCCGGCGTACGGTTGCCACCGCGCGTCCACGCATTGGTGAGGGCCTATGGCCAGTCGGCCACTCCTCACTGACGAACTGAATCGAAGTTGCAATCGTGGCATCGGTGACCGACTGACAGAGCAAGTTTGGCGCTGATTAACTTCCAAAACAGCTCGATTCGGTCCTAGATGACAACATCAAATTTGTAGAGCTATGTGAGGGCAACAAGTTTGTCAATTGGAGTTTGGACTGGTTCGGCCTAGATTTGAAACTACATAGCCCCAAAGTGGTGCCCTTTGAAACTAAAACGTGTTTTCAGTTAGTGAAACCGACTGAAACCCTATTTTCAAGACACCATATCTCCTAAACCATTTAGAACTAGGTGATGGTGATGTTGACAATGTTGTAGAGCTAAGTGAGTACTACAAAAGTGTCAACATGAGTGTGAGCTGGTTTGGTCTGGTTTGCAAACTACAAGCTTCCAAAGTAGGTCACAGTAAAACTGGGGGGCACTTTTGAGACTTAGGAAAATTTCTAAGTGTTGAGACAGCCCCTCTAGCTGACTTGTGGGCCATTTTTGAGCATGTTCTGGTCAGTTTCATGAGATGGTCATATTGAGACTTTTGTTCCCCATAAAATTCCCTATAGCTTTGCTTAAGGGTGCTCCTCCATGCAAGGTCTCTAAGCTAGACTTTTTAATTGGTCAAACTAGAGCATCCTAGGGCTAAATGCTGGTCAACTACACCTTGGAGGGCATTTTGGTGATTTTGGTCAACATGAACCTTGTTCCATTAGTGACCCTAAGTATAACTAAGGTGTTGTGAGGTATAATTAGCTACTCTCCCCATTTTGTTACACCAACTACCTAGTGTCACATGATGTGAACCAAACAAAATTCTAAAACAACCACATTAGTTGCAACCACATAAAATAACATGAAATGGTGCATGCTTATGCTCATGCAAATGCAATGCTATTATGGAGCTAAACACCAGAGGTGTTACAGTTTTCCACTACACCGGAAGTCAGAAAAGAAACAGAGGCGAATGGAGATCACAGAGGTGACCGGACGCGGTCTCTATTTGATCGGACGCGTCTGGTCAGTGTTCAGCGTCTGCGTGCATTTCAGTTTGTTGATCGGACGCGCAGTGCATCCGGTCACAGTCGACTGGACGCGTCTGGTCATTCAGGGAGCTTACTGGACTCTAACCGGATGCTAGCACTGTTGCGTCCGGTCAGTTCTGCAGCGCATCCGGTCGCTGTTTCGTTGAGCGCTGCTCAGCCTTGACCAGCGCGTCCGGTCCATTACGGGACCTGCGCGTCCGGTCGATCCCAGCGCGTCCGGTTGTTGAGTGGAGCGTGTCCGGTCGGTGCTTCGCGGCTTAGCCGTTGTTCGACCGACGCGTCCGGTTAGTGTGACCAGCGCGTCCGGTCAGCGCGACTTCGGCTGTTTCAAGTTTCTAACAGCTATATTTGAAGGGGTATGTCTATAAATACTCATTGGCCGGCTCAAGGCTCTCTCTCTTGGACATTTGACATACTTGTGAGCACTTTGAGCTGAGCAACTCCCCTCCCACTCATCTCTCTTGCTTCTTTGCATATTCGAAGTGAGATTGAGTGATCCAAGTGCATTTGCATTGTGAGATTGCATCTAGTTGGCACTTGGTGGTTGATTTGCTATGGGATTCTTGTTTCTCTTAGTGGTTGCCACCACCTAGACGACTTGGAGCAGCTTGGAGACATTGGCAAGAGTTGGTGATTGTTCTTGGCCACCTCCGGTGATTGTAAGGGGTTTGTGCCTACCTCGGCGAAGCGCCAAAGGCAACGTTAGTAAATTGCTCGTGTCATTGCAACCTTTTGCCATTTGGTAGGTTCTTGTGGTGCCTTTTGAGAGGCTCGGTGTGAGATCGATTAGCCACCGAACCACGTGGTGAAGAGGGACACAACGGGGACTAGCGTGCCAGCAAGCACGTGAACCTCGGGATAAATCTTCGTGTCATCACTTTCATATTGTGATTGATTGATCCTGGTGTTCGGTTGTCTTGGTATTCATTGTTGATCATATTGGTTGGCTCAATACTTCGCCTCTTGGTGAAACTCTCCTAACTCGACTCTGCATTACCTTCTTAGTTATCTTTGCTAGCTAGTTAGCTTTGCTAGAGTAGCTCCTTTGTGTAGCTTGCTAGTTGTAGTTGTAGTTGTAGTTACCTTCTCAGTTTGACTTGTGCGGTTGAGTGCAAATATACTAGAATTGTGAATTGGTTAGGTGGCTTGCAAACACCCCGTAGGCTAAGCAAAACTCGCATCTCGCTACTTGTTATATTGATAAACTTGTTTAGCTTGTCTCTGTAGAAAATTTTAAAAGGCTATTCACCCCCCTCTAGCCATCAAGACCTTTCAAGTGGTATTAGAGCCATGGTCACCGTTTGCAAGGCTTAACAACCTCAGTGTAAGATGGCTCAAGTTGTGTTCAACCATATCGGGGGCAAGCCTCCATTCTTTGATGGTGTCACATCTTTTGATCATTGGAAAAGAAAGATGAAGCAATATCTTGGCTCTATTCAAGAGAACGTTTGGGAGGTGACACACCATGATTATGCTATCATTGATCCTGACAACCTCACCAACAATGACCGCATCAACAACCAATGCAACACTATGGCTCTCAATACTCTCTACAATGGGATTGATGCAAAGGTCTTTGAGCAAATCAAGGATCTTGAGATGGCAAGTGAAGTGTGGATAAGATTAGAGGAAACATATGAGGTTACTTCAACGGTAAAGAGTGACAAGCTCTATATGCTCAAGGATAAGTTTGCAAGCTTCAAGATGAAGGATGATGAGTCCATACCGGAGATGTTCTATAGGCTATAAGTTATTGTCAATGATCTCAAGAGCCTAGGAGAAGATGTCAAGGACAAGGACTTCTCACATAAGTTCTTGATGAACTTACCTAAGAAGTTTGCTATCTTGAGGAAGATGATCCAAAGAGAGGGTTTGGACAAGGTGACTCCAAACTAAGTGCTTGGAGATGTCATGACCGATGCTCAATATGATGATGATGAAGATGAAGATGAGAAGAAGGAGATCAAGGTCAAGCAAGAGAAGACCACCGCATTCAAGGCTTCTTCTTCCAAAGGCAAGAGCAAGGTTGTTGATGATGATGATCCATTTGATGATGAGACCATGGACCTTCTAGTGCAAAAGATGGGTCGGTTCATGAAGAAGAGAGGCTATGGTGCAAGAAAGAGAAGGGACTTCATGAAGGCAAAGGAGGTGCTTTGCTATAATTGTAATAGCCCCGATCACATAGTGGCGGATTGCCCCTATGAAGATAAGAGATTTCATAATGGGGACTTAAAGCTCAAGAAGAACAAGAAGGATAAGAAAGAGAAGGAAAAGAAAGCAAAAAAGAGCTTCACATTCAACAAGAAGAAGAAGGGTGGCGGTTATGTAGTCACTTGGGATAGTGATAACTTCGATAGTGATGATAATGCAAGCTCTAGTGATGATGAAAGGACCACTCGGTGAGCCATTGCAAGCATTGCCCTCTCCAACAAGCCATCCGTCTTCGACACTACATCGACATGCCTTATGGCCAAGCCTACCAAGGTAAAATATGATGACAGTGATGATGATTCTTGTGCTAGTGATGGTTGTAGGAGTGATGATGAGGAGGATGAGGACTACTCCAAGGATGATCTATTGGTTATCATAGATCAAATGAGCAAAGGCTACAAGAGGACCACCAAGAAATACAAAATCTTGGAACAAGAGCTCATTGCCAAGAGCAATGAAAATGATTCCTTGATGGAGGAGCTTATTGCTCTCAAAAAGAGTAAGGAGTGCAAAGGAATTGAACAAGAGCTCAAAGCTCTTAGGAAATCCTTTGATGAGCTAGATGCCTCTTGTGAGTGTCTAAAGGAAGACCATGAGGACCTTGAAGTTGCTCACACTAGGCTTAAGGAATCCCACTCCACTCTACTTGAGCTCATCAAGGAAAAGGACCTCAAGTTGGAGAAGTTCATGAAGGAAGCTAAGGATGAGCAAGTGATTGTCACTTGTGACATTGGACTAATATGTGATATTATTGATGATTCTTTATTTGTTGGTCCTACAAATGCTTCATGCAGCTCATCATCATCCACCACAACCAACTCTATCTCCACTACTAGTGATTCATCACTTGTGGTTGAGAATGAGACTCTCAAGAGAGAGGTGGATGATCTCACCCGCGCATTAGGCAATGCCTATGGTGGGGATACCCGCTTGCTAAAATGCTTGGGTAGCCAAAGGTTCTCTCTTAATAAAGAGGGTTTGGGCTATACTCCCAAGAAGGGCAAGGCGGCCTTTGCTACTCCAAAGCCTCGCTTTGTGAAGAGCAATGGTCGTTATTTCAATAGATGCAAGCAAGTTGGGCATCTAGAGATTAATTATAATAAAATGAACAAGAACAACAACAAGTTTCATGCTAAAATAGATTGCATTCCTTTTGATTCTTGTTGTGTTCTTACCAAGGGTGAGAAGGGTGTGTGCGCTAAGTTTATTGGTACACCAATTGTGGGTCCAAAGAAGAAGGCCATTTGGGTACCAAAGAACTTAGTTACTAACCTCCAAGGACCCAAGCAAGTATGGGTACCTAAAAGACATTAAATTGTTTTGTAGGTAAATTACAAGGCTGGAGGAAGGCATTGGGTGCTTGATAGTGGGTGCTCTCAACATATAACTGGTGATTCAAGAATGTTCAACTCTCTCAAATTAAATGATAGTGGCATCGATAGTATCACATATGGTGACAATAGCAAGGGTGATGTAAAGGCTCTTGGAAGGATTGCAATCTCAAATGATCATAGCATTTCCAATGTGCTCTTAGTTGAAAAGTTGAACTTCAATCTTCTCTCGGTTGCTCAATTGTGTGATCTTGGTTTCAAGTGCATATTTGGTGTTGATGATGTGGAGATAGTTAGTGTTGATGGCTCCAATTTGATCTTCAAGGGTTTTAGATATGAGAATCTATACTTGGTTGATTTCAATGCTAGTGACACTCAACTTTCAACATGCTTGCTCACCAAATCAAGTATGGGTTGGTTATGGCATAGAAGACTTGGTCATGTTGGCATGAAGCAATTGAACAAGTTAGTGAAGCATGACTTAGTTAGAGGCTTGAAGGATGTCACAATTGAGAATGATAAGCTATGTAGTGCATGTCAAGCCGGAAAGCAAGTGGGCAACACTCATCCTTTAAAGAGCATTATGAGTACTTCCAAGGCATTTGAGTTGTTGCACATGGATCTATTTGGGCCAACTACATACACAAGCATTGGTGGCAACAAGTATGGCTTTGTGATTGTGGATGATTTCACTAGATACACATGGGTATTCTTTCTTGTGGACAAGAGTGATGTATTTAACATATTCAAAAGGTTCATCAAGAGAATACAAAATGAGTTTGAGACCACAATCAAGAAAGTAAGAAGTGACAATGGAAGTGAGTTTAGAAACACAAGAGTTGATGGGCTATGTGATGAGCTTGGAATCAAACATCAATTCTCGGCCAAGTATACACCTCAATCAAATGGCATAGTTGAGAGGAAGATTAGAACCTTAATTGATATGGCAAGATAAATGTTGAATGAGTATAATGTGAGTCATTCATTTTGGGCCGAAGCAATCAACATGGCTTGCTTCTATAGCAACCGCCTCTATTGCCACAAGTTCTTAGAGAAGACACCATATGAGATCTTAAATGGAAGAAAGCCTAACATTGCATACTTTCAGGTATTTGGCTGCAAATGCTACATCTTGAAGAAGGGTACTAGATTGAGCAAGTTTGAGAAGAAATGTGATGAAGGCTTCCTACTTGGTTGCTCAACTACTAGCAAAGCTTATAGAGTTTGGAATTTGGCTAGTGGTCAACTTGAAGAAGTGCATGATGTTGAGTTTGATGAAACCAATGGTTCTCAAGATGAAGAAGATAACTTGGATGATGTGAGAGGAACTCAATTGACTAATTCTATGAAAGAAATGGATATTGGTGATATTAAGCCAAAGCAAGTGATTGATGTGGATGACAACAAAGATCAAGTGCTCCAAAGTCTAATTACAAAAGCTAGTGGTTCTCTAATGCAAAATCAAGCTAGTACATCATCTCAAGTGCAACAAGATCAACAATTGGCTAGTTCATCATCTCCAACTCATGATCAACATCAACATCCAAGCAATCAAGTCCAAGTGCTTCAACCAACTAACATTGCAAGAGACCATCCATTGGATTCTATCATTGGTGACATACAAAGGGGAGTTCAAACTAGATCAAGATTGGCATCTTTTTGTGCTCACTCTTCTTTTGTGTCAATGGAAGAACCAAAGGACATTGATAAAGCATTGAGAGATCCGGATTGGGTAAATGCAATGCATGAAGAGCTCAACAACTTTAAGAGAAATGAAGTATGGGAACTAGTTGAGAGGCCTAAGGATCACAATGTCATTGGAACAAGATGGGTCTTTCGCAACAAGCAAGATCAAGATGGGATAGTAGTAAGGAACAAAACAAGACTAGTGGCTCAAGGTTACACACAAATAGAGGGTCTTGATTTTGGTGAAACTTATGCCCCGGTTGCAAGATTGGAAGCAATTAGGATCTTACTTGCCTATGCTTGTGCTCACAATATCAAGCTATATCAAATGGATGTGAAGAGTGCATTTCCCAATAGGTACATCTAAGAGGAGGTGTATGTGGAGCAACCTCCCGGTTATGAAGATGACACGAAACTCAACGATGTATACAAGTTAAGGAAAGCTTTGTATGGATTGAAGCAAGCACCTAGAGCATGGTATGAAATATTAAGAGATTTCTTGCTATCCAAAGGATTTGACATGGGCAAAGTTGATACAACACTATTCACCAAGAAGATTGGGAAAGACTTGTTTGTGTTGCAAATATATGTTGATGATATCATATTCGGTTCAACCAACCAAGATTATTGTGATGAGTTTGGAAAAATGATGGCAAAAGAATTTGAAATGTCAATGATTGGAGAACTTAGTTTCTTTCTTGGACTTCAAATTAAACAAATGAAGGAAGGAACATTTGTAAGCCAAACCAAATACATAAAGGATATGCTAAAGAAGTTTGGTATGGAAGATGCAAAAGGAATCACTACTCCAATGAGCACTAGTGGAAGCTTGGATAGTGACAAGAATGGCAACATGGTGGATCAAAAGCTATATAGATCAATGATTGGTAGCCTACTCTATGTGACGGCATCAAGGCCCGATGTGATGTTTAGTGTATGCATGTGTGCAAGATTTCAAGCCTCACCAAGAGAAAGTCATTTGAAGGCAACAAAGAGAATATTGAGGTACTTAAAGCATACACAAGATGTTGGATTATGGTATCCCAAAGGTACGAGCTTTGAGCTAGTTGGTTATTCGGATTCTGACTATGCCGGTGATAAAGTTGAGAGAAAGAGCACCTCCGGTGTGAGCCGAGCTTGCGAGGCAGGATTCAGGCGTTTTCGAGGAGTTGAAACGACTATTTTCCACTATGCCAGAAGTCAGAAAAGAAACAGAGGCGAACGGAGGTCACAGAGGTGACCGGACGCTGGACCGGACGCGGTCTCTGTTTGACCGGACGCGTCTAGTCAGTGTTTAGTGTCTGCGCGTGTTTCAGTTTGTTGATCGGACACGCAGCGCATCCGGTCACAGTCGACCAGACACGTCCGGTCGTTCAAGGAGCTTACTGGACTCCAACCGGACGCTGGCACTGTGGTGTCCGATCAGTTCTGCAGCGCGTCCGGTCGCCGTTTCGTTGAGCGCTGCTTAGCCTTGATCAGCGCGTCCGGTCCGTTATAGGACCTGCGGTCCGGTTGATCCTAGCGTGTTCGGTTGTTGCGTGGAGCGCGTCCGGTCGGTGCTTCGCAGCTTAGCCGTTGTGCGACCGGCGCGTCCGGTCAGTGTGACCAGCGCGTCCGGTCAGCGCGACTTCGGCTGTTTCAAGTTTCTAACGGCTATATTCGAAGGGGTACGTCTATAAATACTCGTTGGCCGGCTCAAGGCTCTCTCTCTTGGACATTTGACATACTTGTGAGCACTTTGAGCTGAGCAACTCCCCTCCCACTCATCTCTCTTGCTTCTTTGCATATTCGAAGTGAGATTGAGTGATCCAAGTGCATTTGTATTGTGAGATTGCATCTAGTTGGCACTTGGTGGTTGATTTGCTGCGGGATTCTTCTTTCTCTTGGTGGTTGCCGCCACCTAGATGGCTTGGAGCAGCTTGGAGGCATTGGCAAGAGTTGGTGATTGTTCTTGGCCACCTCCGGTGATTGTGAGGGGTTTGTGCCTACCTCGGCGAAGCGCCAAAGGCAACGTTAGTAAATTGCTCGTGTCATTGCAACCTTTTGCCATTTGGTAGATTCTTGTGGCGCCTTTTGAGAGGCTCGGTGTGAGACCGATTAGCCACCGAACCACGTGGTGAAGAGGGACATAGCGGGGACTAGCGTGCCGGCAAGCACGTGAACCTCGGGATAAATCTTCGTGTCATCACTTTCATATTGTGATTGATTGATCCCAGTGTTCGGTTGTCTTGGTATTCATTGTTGATCATATTGGTTGGCTCAATACTTCTCCCCTCGGTGAAACTCTCCTAATTCGACTCCGCATTACCTTCTTAGTTATCTTTGCTAGCTAGTTAGCTTTGCTAGAGTAGCTCCTTTGTGTAGCTTGCTAGTTGTAGTTGTAGTTACCTTCTCGATTTGACTTGTGCGGTTGAGTGCAAATATACTAGAATTGTGAATTGGTTAGGTGGCTTGCAAACACCCCGTAGGCTAAGCAAAACTCGCATCTCGCTACTTGTTATATTGATAAACTTGTTTAGCTTATCTTTGTAGAAAATTTTAAAAGGCTATTCACCCCCCTCTAGCCATCAAGACCTTTCAGTTTCATTTTTGTTTTTCATCGCCATATATGGAGTTGGATATGGATAGTACTAGTTGTGTGCTTAATTAGCTATTATTCAATATTATCTTGTGCCGACTCTGTGCGGTGGTTGATTTTATTTTTGGGCTGACTGTCACCAAGCGACAGTGCCGCTCGCTCCTGTGGAAATGCCACACAGTGCAGCCGAAGCCCATTTCTCTTGTTTGCATAAATGTCATGTGCATCACGTATATCATTTGTTGACACATATATGCAGCACCCCACAAAAGCAACGGATGTAGAGGGAGCCCTCACTTCACTTAATATGTGAATTTTGGCTTTGATGCCAAATTGGAAATTCAAATCCTGATTCTCATATTTAGGGGGAGCTCTACACCCATGGCTCGAAAATCTCAGTTATGATTTAATTCATTTGTAAGCTCTAGGTGTGTTGTCATCAATCACCGAAAGGGGGAGATTGTAAGTGCAATCAAGCCCTATTGTGGGTTTTGGTGATGATGACCACATATTTAGAGGACTAATGAGATTTATCAAGTTGACAAGCAGGTAGAATGAAAAAGAGGATAATGCATGTGTTGGTACAAAAGGATGCGGTAATCGACTCAATGGCATTTAAATTCATTTTATTTTGAATTTGAGTATAGGAAAAGCCACATTATAAAGGGGATACAATGTACAAGCTTCAATGTGCAACCATGTGCTCAAATACCCACCAAAATATCCTCAAACCTCAGTCAAGATAGCAAGCTTTGCAATCCCATCTTTTGAGCTGTCTGGGTAGGGCAACACTGCTGCTTAAGCGAGCGGCACTACCGTGACTTAAAATAGCCGTTGGGGCTGAGGGGATATTTTGTCTCTTCCTCATTCCCTCCAATGGTTACCTCATCCATTTCCATGACTCAGCAACCAGAGCAGCTCCTCTCTCTCTCTCTCTCCATTTGCAAGGCTCCCAAGCTCCCAAGCTTCTCTCCCTTGATTCCCTTCCAAATCTTTGAGAGATTGAGCCTGAAATCTTCGATTAAGAGCTGCTCCAACTGATCTTCAACTCCAAGAGCACGTGGTTCACATTCAAGCGGTGGATTGCATCTATTACTCTTAGAGCTTGCTCCTAGCCGGCTAGAGTGTCGCCCATCAAGCTTGCCAACTTGTGTGGCAGCCCCAGAAGGTTTGTAATCATCAATCATCTAGTGAATCACCCCTCATCTCAAGAGTTCATTCTCTTGACTTGAGAACAAGGATAGGTTTCATGAAACCCAAGCCTTAGGGCCTGTTTGGAATGGAGGAATACAAAATAGAGGAACGGGAAGAAACACAGAAATAGCAAAGGAATGTATGTGCATAATAGAGGAATGAAAAACACAGGAATAGGAAAGGATGGTGTTTGGAACAAAGGAATATGAGTAGCATAAGAATTTAGGGATTAGTGGTAAACATGATTACTTATACTAAACAAGAACTAGAGAAATATTTTTCTTAAACAAAGCAACATATGTTAGTTAACAAAAAAATCAAAAAATCCTGGTCAGCCATATATGCCGTGCCGATGCTTGCACAGACCATATGGACCCTACTTTAGAGTGTTAATTAATGGGTGCTTTGTCCTTTGTCTCCGTGAAAGCCTACACCAAGTTGCATTAGTGAGCATGAGTGCCTTAGACTTCATGAAGGAATAGAAAACAAGAGATAGCAGTGGATTGTTTCATTCCTCCAAAACGTACAAGCATAGGAAACTTTCCTCTGGAAAGGAACTCATGAATCCTCTATTCCAAACACTGCTATAGTGTTTAAACTATAGGAATCTGATTCCTTTAGAAATCCTTTGAAAATCCTATAAACCAAACAAGGCCTGGCTTCCTCAACGTGGACTTAGGCAAGCCTTAGTGGCGAGCTAAACCACGAGGTAAATCGCTGTCTCAATTGTGTCCTTGTGATTTGCTTTGTAATATTTGTGTTTGTGTTGACTCTACGGTTTGGTCCCGATCTACTTGTGCACAAGCTTTTGACTTGATTCAAGTGGTGGAATCGGTTCAATACTACCCTAGAAAGATTAGTATTTTACCCGATCTATTTTTCCTTGGGCAGTGTGAACTCATGTGTCTGTGCGAGCGGCAGTGCCAATGCATTGAGCGGCAGTGCAGCGCAGAATTTGACAGCAATTTTCAAGTTTTGTTTCGACAGGCCTATTGACCCCCTCTAGGCTAACCAGTGATCTTACAGATGACCCAAGTTATAATCTGACGCTACTCAAAGAGGGTTCGGATAGCTCCAACTCACATCAGATTGGTCCGATGAAATGCATCAGAGTATATATATGCCACTCTAATGCCCTTTGCTCTATGTAGTCATTGACCTAGCAGTCCCACCATGGGCTGCCATGGTCCCACTGCTAGCACGAGTCAACAGGGTCAGCGGGTAAATAGTAACACCATACATATTGATGCTAGTTTCCCACGCAACCTCTCTGGTCTACTTGGCAGTCCCACCGCCAGGTGACCAAATGCCTCTTTCAACTATCTATGAACATAGCTAACACATGTAGCATATGCTCCGATGTGAATAGTAACCATTTCCAATGGTTACGCTCTAATGGGTATGACAACAGCCCACTAAACTTTGTTTTCAAACTGTTTTTCAATGTGCTCAATTCCACCAAGTGATCTATCCTTTCATATGTGTGAGTTAGCCTTTTTCAAACATTTTGAAAGGGTTTTCTCTTGCACCTCACCATGCCACTAAGAGTAATGCAAATGCACATCACTCTAACACTTAGTGGCACTAGAAAATCATTATTGCAACTAAAGATTTCCCCTCTATATAGTATGACTATCCATCCTAAACCAAACCATGCACTCTATTGCACCTTGGTTGGCAAAAGCAAAGCCCTAACCAATACCTTTGCCTTGTGGCTTGCTTTTGCTCCATCTTCTCACCATTTGATGAACAATGGCACACATGTGATTATGTTATCCAACTCCATCACCTCCTATGCCTAGTTCATAACTTCCAAGTGGACCTTAGCTTAAACATACTAAATGGAAGCATTAGTCCACTTGGTTGGCATGCAATTACCAAAACCAAAACTAGGGATTTCACCCTCCACATCATCAATACGTGACAAAAGTGAAGAAACACACTTTCTTATGATCGCAACCCTTGATCCCATGTCGGCTTATCCAAGAGCTTGCAAGGATTGAGTGGCCCACCATCTTCACCTAGACCTTGCAAACCAACGAAGAACCACCTTACAGCAACTTTCGATCACCTTGGAGGAGTGCTGGTAGCCATTGGATGCAACTACAGTGCATCGTAGGGTCGACCGATCCTATAGGGGGTCGCTCGACCCCACCTATCAGCACCATTGCCTCCTAATTCACTACAAATACCTCCTCTCTTGTATACTATAAATAGGGGGTATTTGCCACCAATTGTGGAGAGTCTCTAGTAGAATAGAAGTAGATCTAAGGAGAAGAAGCTAGTAGTCCACTCTCTAGTACTTAGGCTAGCTAGTTGTGGGGGTTATAGTGAGTCAAGCTCTGCTCAGGTCCGAAAGCAATCTTTAGGAGTCTGATATAGCTCTTGTATCATTTTCTTCCTATAGGACTCTTATTAGTTCAATATACACACTACAAGATTTCTGTTGATACATGACATTCATAATCCATCATAATATACCAAATTTCATCATAAATGGCCATCAGTGACAGAATTGAAAACTGTCATGTATCGAGGATCATAGATCAACTCATGTGAAACCCGTGACAGTTGGCGACCATCATGGAACTGCCCACCTAGCCTAGGCTCAGGCCTGTTAAGGCATGACAAAATTGTTTGTCATGATCATGTGGGATATTCGTCATGGATTGGGTGGCAACATCACCACTACTTGGATTGAAATGACGTGGCTACCAGCATGGATATGCCATGCATGATAACATGACAAGAAGCAAATATATTGGTTTGGACCCATTTGTATCTATACATTGAAGCATTTGTACATTTTATTTACTGACCATTTACAATTTGTTTCTGAAGAAAAGAAATTTCTACATAAAAGTTTCTGGCCCATTTTTTCTGATCAACAAATTAAACTTCTAATCACACCAATAAGTTCTACATAGTTCATCTTTTTCTTCTTGCACAAACTTGCTTCTTCTTGCACAGACTTGCTTCTTCCTGGACAGACTTGGCTTGTTGACCATCTTCTGCAAATTCAAAGATCTTGTTTTCCATTTGAGTCTACCAATGCAAGGAAAAAGAAAGATTCATAAGTTACAGCTAAAAATACGCATTGCAATGACTCACAGCTAAAAACAAGATCCATAAAGCTCAGGGAAAGTGTGTCAAATAAAATAAACAGCTTAGAATAAGAGGCATTATCAGAACTTAACATAAGTTTGTTTGTCATTTCTCTCTACATAGGTACCTTCACATTGCAGCAACAGAAAACTTAAGTTAGTTCGATGCAATATGACATCAATTTCACTTGTATAATTCTAAAAGAAATGCTAATGGTTTTAACTATTGCAGCAACAGAAAACTTGTAAATCAGCAAAGTGCCTCTAGAAACCTCAAACTGAAGCATAGGTAGAAAGCATTTCCCAACTGGTTTGCAATGCCTTCAATACTAACCACATAGTAAGCTCACTCTACTCTATATTTGCAAAAAAAAGAATGGGAACGAGAATGAGATGACACAAAAAAGAATATGGGGGAGCGGATCTGGAGGAGGCCAGGGCACCTGGATCTGCTACCGACATTAGAGGAGGACACGCTGGAGTGGAGGCGACGGCGATAGCAACAGCAAGCTGGCGGCAAGGCTAGTCATTTCTCATACTTGTGAGATCGCATGAGACATAGGGAGCACACCCAAGCCCCAACCCACTTCCATGTGTTGGGGCGGACAAGCCTTAGCTCTACATCTGGTGGAGGGAGGATGGAGGGGGCAGCACCGCCGGAGGGTCCCCCAAGGCCCAAGCACCACAACTGGTGCAGGAAGATGGAGGGGCGACAATAGTGATGGAGGGAGCACGATCTGCTAATGAGAGGGAGAGACAAGAGAAGATAGAAGAGACAACTGGTGGTGGGAGATGCCCAATCGAGAAACCCTAAGAAGATGTTATATACATGATACCTATAATGAGTCGGTTGTTGGAGTCCAAATGAACCCATGGCTCATTTTGCTAGATTATGATGATTTCTAAATTGGTCACCAAGAAACCATCATGGATCAACACAAATCTTGTAGTGATATTCGCCCTGATCTTCAACACTACTTCAGCAGTATTTTTTAGCGAACGAACAATGTTTTTCTCTCACAACAAATCAGCATAAGCATCAGCACAAGTCAAATTTCAGCGAAACAAACAAGGCATAATTACTTTCTACTTAAGTGCTTATTCAAGTCTTGTTACTCTGAGTACCAGTCTTGATCTCTAGTCATATTCTAGTGGAACTACCTTGTATTGTATAATATGCTCTGATAGCATGAGATCTTCGTCCCTTAGTGGACACTCTAGTGTTAGTGCGAGACTAGAGGAGTATCATCCTTCACCGCTGAGCTCGACAAACTTACTGACCTCTAGCCTAAGGCCCGAACACTTTGACCCCGCAAATATATGAGAGGGCGAAGCAAAAACAAAAGCCTAAGGGCCAAACACTTTGACCTTCAAAAATATGAGAGGGCGAAGCCAAAACAAAAGCCTAAGAGCATCTCCAAGAGTATCTTATTTTTCTCCTAAAACATGTAGTTTTGCAACTCCTAAAAAGGTATTGAGAGGAAAAAAAAGAAGGTCATCTCCAAGAGTTTATAATAATCCACTCCTAAAAATAGAAGACAATTTTACATCAGGAATCATATACTATTTGTAAATTATCGTAACCAC
This sequence comes from Saccharum hybrid cultivar R570, assembly GCA_038087645.1. Classification (NCBI taxonomy): domain Eukaryota; kingdom Viridiplantae; phylum Streptophyta; class Magnoliopsida; order Poales; family Poaceae; genus Saccharum; species Saccharum hybrid cultivar. Next base: position 4,505,146 of record JAQSUU010000291.1, on the reverse strand, counting down.
TTTTATATATTTTTTCACCCTCGTACATTTGCATTAGGAACCCTTTCCTACTTATTTTTTACCACACCCTTCCACCTTTAATTGACCAACCAATATGCATGGGAAAGCAGTGTCCGTGCGACCGCTACTATGCGTAAAGTTGTGCGTGACGGGGGAGGATTTTCCAAGTGCGTAAATTTTAGGAGCATGGATTAGCAGTTGTTAGAGAGGGTTTTTTCTCATCTTGCTAAAAACTAAGGATTGTGAAGGAAAATATGGCACTCTTGGAGGTGCCCTAAGGGCCAAACACTTCGACCCTATAAAAATGCGAGAGGGCGAAGCAAAAGCAAAATCCTGAGGGCCAAACCTTTGACCCTTTAAAAATGTGAGAGGGCGAAGCAAAAACAAAAGACTAAGGTCAAGTAATTTGACCCTTCAAGAATAGAATACGAGAGGACAAAGCAACATAGGATCCTTGGGGCCAAAACTTTTCACATACCCGAAACGGTGAAAGGACGAAACATCTTAAGGGTCAAACAAGTAACGAACTTGCAAAATAGCATTCGCCCTTCGGCAATCCTGCGCAAGCATTAAATGTACTGCAACCACCACCAACCACCAAAAATACCCAAACCCCCCAACCACCACCATTAAATGGCAAGGACCACAAACCAATAACCAAAAGTAAATGTGGCCCCTTGCACAACTCCTGTCTCCCACCCTATAAATACAAGACACCTCAACCGATTTCTCAGACACAATCCTCAAGTAGAGCCAGCTCCACCTTCGTAGCCAAACACCGCTCGCAACGCTAAAATGATTCACACAAACCAGCCACCTTTTCGTAACCTAAAGTCAACCATACACACCAAAGCTTTTGCTGGTCCAGCTACCCTTTTCAATGGAGCAAGAGCCTATACAGACACAAGTACACACCTCAAGTGCAATCCGATACCATAAGAAGACTTGTAAAGTCAAAAGCACGATCCACGGACCATGAGCGAGCACCACGCCAAAACCAAGCACTGTGTCGCATGGTGTAGGTGAATAGCAAGGCAGTTGTTTCTTGCCAAGCTAAGCCAGGGGGTACGATAAGAAGACCCGTAACATCCCCGTCCGGCAAAAATAGCCACCAAAGGTGGTGGGACTATACACTCCTCTCCTCATAAAAAAAAAAGGCTACGAGAACAGCGTAGTTTTTCCATAAGTACATCGAGGGGCTCGCGACGAGGTCCCTCACACGTCACTATCGCTACTAATAAATAAGAAAGGAAGAAACCATAGCAGGTAGCTATGAACATCAGCTATGAAAGGTGCAGCGTGAAATGTAGAGGTTATCTCCCCTATACTAATCTCTTGCTTTTTATATCTATTCAATGATTAAAAAATTGATTTACTAGCTTTAAGATGCCGCTTTGCTTCCTAGTTCAGTTGCCGAGCCCTCCGAGTCCTATATCGTTCCATGAACTAAAGGTTATCGAAACTAATAAGTATTTTAAAAATTAGTTAGACTACCACAGAAGATATTTTCAGGAACAATTAGACTTTTTTTATAGACAAAAACTATTCGTTTAGCGTTAATGAGTTGTAAAAGTTTGGTTTCAGTTTTAGTGAAATTTTACGGTCCATTTAAATAGATCAGATGGCTATAAGATAAGAAGAATCAATATAGAGGAACTTAAGTTGTGGATAGAAACCTAGATCAAGAATTATTTTCAAAATAAATTTAAAGAGTAGATTAGTACTTTCTGCCCCTGGTCTCCTGTGCGTGGCGTGGACAGCCGCCGCGCAAGGCGCACGCTGGCCCAGCAGCCCCGGCACGCACGTAGGAGGGCGTAGGCGGCCGAGCAAGTCGCCGCACCGAGCGCCCACGCATGCGTCGACGCTCAAGGCCTCAAGCTGGCGAACGTCGACGCGCATCGCCTCCGGTGAGGCGGTGGAGTGCCTAGCCCGATCCCCGCAGGGCTCACTGAGACGCGGCGCAGCTGAAGGTCAGGGAAAGCGGTGACTGCGGTGGTTTGCATCTCGTCGAACACTTGCCAAGCGCAACAGTCACGCGGCACACACCAGCCCCATTATAATGGACTGATAAGCCGACTGAAAAATACTGTTGGCTGATTTGGTGTGAAAGAAAAAATTGTTCCGACTAAAAATACAAGCTAAAAAAAGACGGGGTGAACAGGCTCACCGTCACCGTTGCCTCGAGTCCCCCGGGACATCGCTGGGCCAACACGTCTATCTTTCTGCATGTACGCGCCGTGGTGGTCGGTCCTCGCCGTTGGGCCCGCCGCCGACAGCGCCGACGAGGTCGTACGGGTTCTCCCGCCACGCGATGTACCACGAGTCGAATCCCTGCAGGCAGCCGATTGAAGTCCGAAAAGTACTCAACTGCCCTTAAACATAATTAATTAATTTTCTTAATTAATAGCTGCGGTAAATAATTTCAATGGGTGGAACTACTGGTTCTTCCCACGCACCGTAACAAGCTTTTTTAAAAAAGAAGAAGAAGAATTACTCCGTGGAACTGGAGCTAGCAGTGTCGCGGGTCAAAAAGAATCGGGACCACGATGAAGTATTGAAGTCTACAACAGTATTAGCAGGTGGAAAGCATTCCTTGTACTGCCGAGTCAATGGAAATTCAGGGAAAGTGAACCAAGCCGGTGAACGCAGCCATGTAAAGCAGGCGGAAAGCATCAAAAGCTTGGGTAGGCACAAAAGTAAACGACATCAATTGCTAGTGGCGATGAGCTAGATATGTTTTGTGATAAGTAAATGATATTAGCACATGAGGAGCGCTCGCTGCGCTGGCGTTTCATGTGTGCGAAAAAAATAGCGGAGAAAAAAAAAGAAAGAAAAAACAACATCAGCTACAGTAATAAACAGTGAGCGAGCGAATGTAGTCAGCTGAAGTGGTGAACAGTGGACAGATGCCGTCAGCTAAAGTGCTCAACAGTGCCGGATGGTCTCGGAGGCCTGGGATTTATTCCTCGTTGAAGATTATAGTTAAGTTATGTGGCTATAAATGGTATGTTTTATTTTTTCAATCAATAATTTAAAATGTTTTTCATCAATAAATGGCATGTTTTATGATAAATAAATGATCAAAATGGGATCCTTAATCAACGCGCATGCGTTGGTTACATTAGTGACGTGCGGATCTTCCCCGCCCTCCCCTAATTGGAATCAAAGTCACCCGCACCGGCCAGCAGTGCCTCCACAGCCGGCTACACCGCCCACCGCCGACCTGTGCCCCTTCTTCCCCACCCTCCACTAATCGGAATCGAAAGAGGAAGATAACGACCTTCACCTCCGCCGCCGCCCCTGCCCAGTGCGCGAAGCTAGAGCAAATTAAAGGGTGGTGCACTTGCCATGCGGGTGCATAGATTTGTGCTATAGGTGGTGCATATATGGTAAAATTTTAGAAAAAAAAACTATTGTTTTCATAAATTTTGGGTGGTGCATTTGCACCCACTAGCTTCTAGCTAGCTTCGCCCCTGCCCCTGCCCAATGGATGTCCTCCACACTGCTTGCTCGGTGGCGCCCCTACCGCCTTGCTCACCTCCAAACAAATCACCACAATCGCCTGACCGGCCGTCGCATCCGGCCCCCCTCCCCTTCTAAGGTTGCTAGACATGGAGACTCGATACCACTGGATCTAGAAGTTGGGCCACCAGTTTCACATTCATCCACTCTGTTTTCAACTCGAAGTCAGTTCTTAAGCCTTTTAGCAGCTTTGTTGTTTTTCTTTTCGGTTTTCATAGCAAAGGGAAGCAATTTAATTTAAATCATTCTCAACCTGAAGTACTAAAGTTAGGAGCCTGTTTGGATCCATTAGCACTAAAAATTAGCAGTTAAAATTAATACTAGTGGATCCAAACAGACCTTCTAATTATTAGCTAAGGGCTGCTAACTATTAGTTTGTTAGCTGGTTTAGAGTTTCTAATAGGTGTTAATAGTTCATGTGCACCTTTTAACTTACTATCCAACCAACTATTAGGAGGTGGATCAAAACAGACTTCTGCTAAAAATTACCTAGCTAAAAAATAGTAGCTATTAGTTATTAGCTAGCTAATTTTAGTGCTAATGGATCCAAACATGCCCTCACTTCTAAAGGCATTAATATTGGCTTAATTATAGTGATCTGCTACTGGCTTCAAAAAAGAAACATATATGTTTTTTTATGAATAGATACTTGCAAAGCTTAACAGGTACAAGTCATAACCTACTAGTGGATCCTATGGTCCTATTGTCAACACATATCATGCAAAAAATTGCACATACAAATAAAATAATTGCGTGCAGGTACAGGACAATTAGAGATTTCAAAAAAATGATATTTCAGCAAACAATACGATATTTCTTCCTATGAAGAAACTAAATATGTTAGTTCAGTAAACTCTTCACTTACTATTATGTCCCCTTTGAAACGCAGGATTGATAAAACATAGGAATAGGAAAAACGTAGGAATAAGATAGGAATGTATGTGTAAAACATAGGATTGAAAAATAGAGGAATTCAGTGAGAATAGTTGTTTGGATGGCCAATAGAAAAACATAGGTTTTTTCAATGCACACATGCCTCGATCATACGCGAGCTAGAAAAAAATGAGGTTTGACTTGATGGAATTTTTCCTACATTCTCCGTACAGATTCTGCTATGTACGAACTTTTCCTAGGGACCTTTCCTATGAACCAAACAATGTTACAGTACTTAAATCCTACGCTTTTCCTTTGTTCCTCCTCCAATCCAAAGGGGCCTTATTTGTCAAAAAGTTCTGTTCACACCAATGTTTTTGTGAATTCGATATATTTCTAGGCAGTTGGAACAAATGAACAAAATTGAACCACAAATCTTAAACGATGCATTGCAAAATTCTGCAAGCCTGTGGTGAAATGACAACACGGCAAGACCACATTCCATCATTGAACCTCATGACTAATGCAAACATGGAGAGCAGCTTTGTTCATGGCACTGTGTGGGCTTGTGTTTCTCCGAGACTCCTTGTCGTCTTCAAACTTCGGCCACAACAGCTGGTCCATCCGCTCCTTTTCTGCCCCAAAGCATCCAAACGCCGATGCATGAGCTTGAGTACAAATAAATCCACCCCCACCAAAACCTAGGACATGGAAGCCCTGACATTTCTCACTTTCAGCCTTTTCTGAGGAGGCAAGGAGGACGGCAGTGGGTACATCTGCCCAATCTTCGTGGCGCGGGATCTCACCCAGCTCCACCTGCTCTCCCACATCGCAGAGGGCAGAGGCCATACTATTTCCCATGCTCGAGCGACAACGGCGCTCGTGCCAGCATGGAGGTGGCGCAGGAAGCAAAGGGGAGAGGGCATTGAGGGGCTAGTGCTTCTTCCTTCGTCTCCCACCATGGCCGCGGTGAGGGGCGGCAAAGTCCACCCAATTTGCGTGCCACCTGATCTCGTGTGGCTTCACGTGGCCGCTTGTACCGTAGAAGCCGTGTGGCTTCCATGCTTGAGTGATGGTGTTGTGGAGATTGCACGAGGAGGAGACGGAAGGGCGGCGATGACGGGGAGAGGAGAGGACATAAAGGAGAGGACATAAAGGTCGAGTGAGGGCAATAGGGTGGGAGGCGGTTTCTAAAAAAATATGAGAAGATATCCGAAATTTTCTCTTCTTTACATTAAAATAAGTTTAGGTTTCTAGGCGCAAATATTAGCTAGGTTGATTCTAAGAATTTGAGTTTATATAACATCCAGCGTCACACACGTAGAAGAGACCCTAGGTTTCAATAAACCTGACCCCCTCGAACGCTTATAAAGTAGAGGAGTTACTAGAAACTGAGGGCATTTTTTCCCAACCCGTCACAAGCGGGGCTCGTGCTGCGGATGCACACGCGCATCACCTGTCGCTGGGTCAAACGTAACTGAGGGCATTTTTTCCCAACCCGTCACAAGCGGGGCTCGTGCTGCGGATGCACACGCACATCACCTGTCGCTGGGTCAAACGTATCCACCGACTGCAGGTGCTGACAGGACAAAAGGCCAAACGCGACGGGTGACACGCTCACTTGTGACCTGTTGACAGGACAGGACGCCACCGCGGTCGCGCTCGGCTCCGCCCGCCTCTCTCCCCGTCCTCACCGCTTTCTCCTCTCCTCCCCACTTCCGTCCCGAACTCCTGTTGCGTGCCCCTCACTTCCACACCCCATCAACTCCACCCGGTTTCTTCCAACGGTGCACGCACCCAGCGGCAGCCGAGAGAGGCTGAGAGAGCAGGATCAGACAAGTCAGTCTCTGCTGGTAGAAGCATGGCGCCGGCCGGTCGTTTTGGTGGCCACCGCCGGCTGTTGGGCACGGCGCCGGCGCCGGCGGGCGACGGGGCGTCGCACGGCTCGAGCTCCAGCCCTGACGCGATGCGGATCATGGTGGGCGTGCTGGTGACGGTCATCATCTGCACGCTGCTCTACTGCGTCTACTGCTGGCGGTGGCGGAAGCGCAATGGTGAACTGAGCTCTGCTTCTTCTCTGCTTTGTGCTTTTTCCCCCCATTCGCCGCGTGTGTTCTAACAGCTTGTTTAGATAATGGGTGTGTTCTAACAGCTGGTTGGATGGATCTTGGGTGAATGATGATTTGTTTAATCCAGCCATCCGGAGATCCCTGCTGGACAGCCTATGGCCGCGGTCGAGCTCGGACCTGCCGCTTATGGACCTCGCCTCCATCCTCGCCGCCACCGACAACTTCTCCAAGGCCAACAAGCTTGGCGAGGGCGGCTTCGGCCCCGTCTACAGAGTGAGAAAGCAACCTAAGATCGCTGTGGCCACAGTTTCAGCACCAGTTGTTTTAGTTTGCTGATTCATGTATGCTTTGCTTGGCGTGCCTGCTGCAGGGCGTGCTGAGCGGCGGCTCGGAGATCGCCGTGAAGCGTCTGTCGGCGCGGTCGCGGCAGGGCGCGGCGGAGTTCCGGAACGAGGTGGAGCTGATCGCCAAGCTGCAGCACCGCAACCTGGTGCGGCTGCTGGGCTGGTGCGCCGAGCGCGACGAGAAGCTGCTGGTGTACGAGTACCTCCCCAACCGCAGCCTCGACGCCTTCCTCTTCGGTAAGCAAGCCAACCAACAACCACCACCAGCAAACGCTGCTCAGCTCTCCACCTTGTCATCATCCACTGTTCGGGTCCGGCCGGCGCCAGGGGGCCATGGCCACGTAGCTGTAGCTCTCGCTCTCACGGTAGGTGGGCGTGGTGTCATCAAGCCATAAATTCCATGTTCTGTAGTGTCTAGGACGAGCTCATCCACTAATTAATTTCGAGGCTGATTGCCTGTACGAGCTCATCCACCCAATAACTTGATGCACACAGCGCAACGAGACCATTAATTGTGCTCCCATCCAAATTAAATTAGTGATCACTCACAGCAACTGATTTGGTTTGCGCTTGTGGGGTGTATTGATTTGCCAAGCAAGATGGTTGGTTGATGAGCAGTAGTACTAGTAGTAAGTTAATGAGATGCTGCCTGGTTCGTTCGCAGATCCGAGCAAGAGCGCGCAGCTTGGGTGGAGCACCCGGCACAACGTCATCCTGGGCATCGCCCGCGGCCTGCTGTACCTCCACGAGGACTCGCTGCTCAAGGTGGTCCACCGGGACCTCAAGGCCAGCAACGTGCTCCTCGACCACAAGATGAGCCCCAAGATCTCCGACTTCGGCATGGCCAAGATCTTCGAGGAGGACACCGACGGGATCAACACGGGCCGCGTCGTCGGCACCTAGTAAATCAAACTCAGTTTAATTGAACGCGCCCTACTGCTAAAATGCCTGTGAAACTCTCTGCTCATCTCCCCTAGCTGTTCCGCAAATGCGATGCATGCAGCGGGTACTTGGCGCCGGAGTTCGCGTTGGAGGGCGTCTTCTCGGTGAAGTCCGACGTGTTCAGCTTCGGAGTCCTCCTGCTGGAGATCCTGAGCGGGCAGCGGAACGGCGCCTTGTACCTGGAGGAGCACCAGCAGTCCCTCATCCAAGATGTACTACCGTACCATTAATTCTATAGCTAGCTACCTGCATTTCCTTTGCTCACCGTACCATCAATTCTTCATCACTACATTCATTCAGATTCAGTGATCTGAACCAACTTGACACTTGACAGGCATGGAAGCTGTGGAGTGAAGATCGCGCGGGCGAGTTCATGGACCCGTCGCTGGGGCGGTCCTACTCCAAGGACGAGGCGTGGCGGTGCTACCACGTCGGCCTGCTCTGCGTGCAGGAGAACGCCGACGTCCGGCCGACCATGTCCAACGTCCTGCTCATGCTCATCGGCGACCACATGAAGCTCCCTGAGCCAGCCATGCCGCCCTTGTTCACGCGCCTCAGGAACATCTCCCTGTTGGCGCCGCCGCTCACGACGAAAACCGAGTCCACGACGTCTCCGCAGTCCATCAACGATGTCTCCATCACAATGATCGAACCGCGCTGAGCGGCTGAGGTCATCCAATCATCACTTCGACGACGCGGTAGGTGTTCTGTGTATATATCAGTCGTTCATGCATTTTGTAGTTCTGGAAATGGAGTGATATCTGATATGTATCGAGGGAAACTGAGGGAGAGGCTTCAAGTGTAAATAAGAGTGCAATCGTTTGGAATGAGTAACATGTTATGCAACTACTACTATGTACTAGTAAGTTTTTCAATGGTTTGCACAAGTGTGGGATTTAACTACTAAATTCCACCCGGAAATGCAGGATTTGGCGTACATAGGTCTTGTAAAAAACTGGTTCCAAATCACGATCAACTACCTTTTAAAAGCCTGCTGCAGCAGGGCAGCAGCTCGGGTTCTTCCTGCATGCCACAAATGGCCCACAAAATAGAAGAATCCTAGAACAAAATGGGAGGTTGCTAAGCAACCTTTTGGAGAGACATAATTATCTGCCTTTATCTCGGTAGCTACGCCACCCTTGGAATTTAAAGAGCCTAAAGGAGCATGGGTCATGTATTCTACTGAACGTCAGTCTTGCTAAGGTTGGATGTCTTTTTTCAACCTACCCAAGTCCAAACCGTTGGGGCTCTTAGGTCAGTCTCAATGGAGATTTCATGTCATTATTTTCAACACATCCAGATTTTAGAAACAGTGCAGAAGAGTTTCATCCCCATGAAACTCTCTCTATTCCCATGAAACTCTTATCATCTCTCTCTTCATTAATATGGTGCCACATCAGCATAATTAATGCCTATGAAACTTTGATGAAACCCCATTGATACTGGGTTTAGAGGTTCTAACCACAGAGCACAACCTACTAATGAGTTGGGCTAAAATGGCTTTAATGGTTTGGATTATGCATTGGATGGTTCTGGATTGGGAGCAATAGTCTTTACGTTTGTCATGGGCTGGATAGATTTAGGGCTACGGGTCTGATGGATTGGGTTGGTTTGGTTTCATACGTTGCCCAATCCATGGGTGCAAACGAGTTACGGCCCACAGCCTAGCTCGTTGCCTGTACGCTCAGACTCCACCTCTTTGCACACGCACGGCCGTCGCCGCTTCGCACATCGCACGGCCGCCGCCGCTTCGCCGGCGGTGAGGCTATTCGAATCGGATGGATACCCAGTGACTCCCGTCCCCACCAAGGTCGCCGTGACGTGAGGCCGCTTCTCCCAATCTTCCCAGGCGACTCATGTTCCTGCGTTCCAAACCCTATTTCTTCTGGTTCTTGTTGACATTTAAGAGGTGCTTGTTGACATTTGAGGAGTGCGCATCCCTGAATCATGAAGGTATCGTGTTGTGCTTTGAATCGCTTGAGTGGATGGTTGTTGCCCGACTTTTGTTTTTGACTCTGTTTAGGGTTGTTTCTTTGCTGAATTGCAGGTGTTGCTCAGCTAAGATTTAAGGCAGCGATCGATGCGGACCCATATGGTGCTTTGTTAGACTGAAATGAAGAGAGTTTGAGCCCTGTTCTTGGTTTGGTGTGGAGTGCTCCGATGATGGACTAGTCAGGTGTAACGGATCAACATAATTATACGAGATTAAGTCAGAAAAATCTTCCACCGAGGCGGTTAATTTACCAGACTTAAACCTGTATAACCCGAGATTCCGTGAAATCACGCGGGATTTCAAACCAACCAACATACAACCAAGATCGTACTGATTTAGCAGCCACAGTTCACATGATACATAGAGTTCACAATAAAAGTGGAGTACATCAGAGTTCTGAATAAAAGTTATTACAACATAGTTCAGAATAACATAGCGGAAGCTAGTAGTTTTACACACACTTAGTTCAAATACAGTGCCAGTAGATAGTCATGGTCCACAAAAGCAGTAGATAAGACGAACAGAGTGACCCTTGCCCAAAGTCCTAGTTGTCGCCCATCGCCGGATACAGACAGTTGGAACAGTACCCATAGTACATCTGACCATCTGCAACAACAATGGGAACAACGCCCTGAGTACGAGAATGTATTCAGCTAGACTTACCCGTTAAAAACCAGAAATAAAGGACACCAAGGATCATGCAAGACTTTATAGATTGGACTGGCTTGACTCATTTGCGAAAAGCATGAGTTGTTATGAAAAACTATACCAGTACTTTTTGCATCACTTTTAGTATAACCTATTCAAACTAGGTAAGCAGCTATTTCTAGAACAATCACTTGATTTATCATTAGCAATCTAGATTATCATATCAGGTTTAGCATTTCCAACATCATTCACTTAACCATCAGTGTTTCATTAATGTTACTACGATGCCATAGCTCGAGTCAAGTGCTCACTAACCGGGAGCGACGGCGATTCGAATCGAATTCCTATCCAGCTGAAGATTTATTCCTCACACAAACCCTGTTTCCCCCGTCAGGGTCGCATAGATTACCAATGACACTTTCCAAGAAGCCGCGGGATAACAATCATGGATCGCACTACCCAGGGACCGCCCGACTGCCAGGACGCACCTTGGGCTCACTCTTCGCGTCCCCGTTACACCCACTTCAACACCAGTCTGCCAACCCGAGTTTATCCCGGCTCGAAAAGTGTCACTAGCTTCGCGGTCGAAAGGTACTTTATTCGGCTAGCTAAATGTGAGGCATGCGTTCAACATGACAAGAGGGACGAGCAACGATCGGTCCTTAATCGACACAGACGGAATCACTATAGTCCAAAACCCTATAAGACTCCGCCCGGTCTCCATTTATCCATCAACACTTGGTTACTTTTTATGATCACAATTACAGATAACCGTAACCCGGTATCCACCTATAACTCGCAGGTGACAGGAAATCACCCGACTTCTACCGGTCTAAGCATGGCTAAGCAATTTACTCGATCCTGACCTAACAGGGTGAAAGATAATCCGGGGGCCAAGGTAATAATGCAACAACGGTTTCACTCAACTCCTATAACTTAATGCAACAATATATATAACTATAGTTCATGTAGTAAGGAACAACTTTTATAAAAATAGGAGACTTAAAATGTTCCGGGGCTTGCCTTTTTCGAACGAACTAGGATGGTGGTCGACGCACTCTGGCAGCTCCTCGCCTGACTCTTCTTCCTCGGGCACCTCCTGTGCCTGGGGCTCCTGCTGGTCGGTCCAAGCTTGTTCCTCCGGCACTGCTACCTGCGACTCCTCCTGTGATCCTGTATGATGCAAGTGCATAAGCAACCATGCGAATGATGCATCGGATTGTGGTGGAGTGCTTTGATGACATGAGATGCAGATGAGCACATGGAATGAGCAGTTTGAAAATAACTATTTCTTCTACAAGGTAGTCAACATCATCCAAGAACATGTATCCTAAAACATGCACCTTATCCTTCTATTAGTTAGCCTATCATCTACACATACAAGTGAACCTAAGCTACCAAAACTTACCAACCTAACTCATCAAATAACAACAGCAAGACATGTTGATGCTTCAAAGGTACACCAAACATATTTTATTTCTCTTAATTTCTCATAAAGAATAATCTTTTATTCCCTATTTGACTAGGGTTACACAGCAACACCTATTTCTGGTGTAGATAAAAATCTACAAAAATTACAGTAGATTACTCTTATCCTAAATAACCTACTACAAAATTTTCATGAGAATGGCCTGTGTAAAACTGCTTGTACAAAATAAACAAGTTATAGACTAAATATGAGCATGAAATTATTTTGTACTAGGAAAAGTATCAAACAACAGATTTCACATTTTTCCTATGTTACTAACAGTAAACTAACATACTACAAAAATTATCACATGTATGTTCTATACAAATTTAGCTCTCTACTAAAAATAACAAAGATTATCAATTAAAGGCATTTGAACTACACTTCAGAATTTTCTCACAGAACATGCTTCACTAATATTTTTCCTAGAAAGTACATCACTAATAAAGATTAAAGAAACAAGAATCACATTTTTTCCTTCATTATTTTATTTACTACACATTTTCTAAGATATCAGCATTTATAGCAATTAAATAAAGCTACACAGAAAAGTGTCACAAATATAATATGAGATATTTTTAAACTGTAGATCTATTCAAGAGGAACATTTCAAACTTTGTTTCATGATTTTTGGAGCTATAAAAGGTACACAACCATTTTCTAAAGCCTTTTCTTTTCCCAATCCTTAAAGAAAATCAAAAACAAATTCTGAAATTGCTTAACGGGCCAGCCCACTGGAATGACCGGCCCACGGCCGTTTTTCAACCGGTGCGCCGCGCGGGAAAAACGAAAGGCGGCCCGGCTCGTTGGTTCGGCCCAAGGCCGCTTGGCCTAGAGAGCAGAAGGGGGGGCGAAGCGCGGGGCGCGGCCACGGGTGCCGGCGTCCCGACGTCGCGGGGCGACGCGGTGGTCGCTGTCGGCCAACGGCCGACCCCCGGCTCTGAGTGGCTACCTCGAGCGCGCATGGTTTCCGCGAAATGATGGCGAGCACAACAGTGCCAAACAAGGGAAGAAGGAGGGAGCGAGGGCGTCGATGGCGGAGCTCGAGCCTGGCGGCCGGCGACGGTGGCGCGCGGGAAAAAGAGAAATTGAGCCTCACCGTCGTCGAACCGGGGATACCGAGTCCCGTTCGGAAAAGAGGAGAAGGTGGCGGAGCCGGTGGCGAGACGAATCGGGAGGTGGCGCGGCCGTTGAGTGGGAACGGCGGTGTTCGTCTCGGGCGGAGCGGCGGTGGCGCGAGGAGGCGGGAGCGGCGGCTGCTGCTGCTCGCGCGAGGCCGAGAAGAGCGAAATGGAGGGCGTGCTGAGGATGGAGGAGCGGGCGCGAGTTCAAGGCGCGTGGCGCGGCCGGTGGAGCCCACGGCTCGCCACCCGTACGCCGGAGGCGGCGAGCGGCGGCCACGCGGCGGCCGCGGCCTGAGCGCGGCGTGCGCTGGCGCGGGGCGCACGCGCTGGCGCGAGCGGACGCGCGAGGCAGGCCAGGCTGGCTTCGGCCATGGGCCGAGAAGCGAGGCGGCGGCCCAGTTAAGGCAAAAAATCGATTTTTCTTTTATGAATAATATTTTCAGTTCTCTCTATTTGTTTCAAATTTGAATTTGAAGATGAAAAAGAGGTTTTCAGAACTTTTGCCCAAAATAAAAGTTGTTCAAAATTTAATTCTCTACAACTTTCATGTAGGGCACTTTTCAAAATTTTAAATAGATTTTGAATTTGGGATTCAAAACTAAATTTTAAGTAAAAATTCATTTTTTCTAGAATATTTTTAAAAGCAAAATTTGAAGGAATTTGAATTCAAGAGTTGCTCCAAAAATCATGTTTATTTATTCTAGATTATCTAAAATTGTAGCTACACAAAGTTTCATCACTCTTTAGCACTTAAATGTAGCATTTGGGTTTTGAGTAGTTGTTTTTCAACTCTAAATTTAAAAGGGTTTATATTGCATACAATGATAACCATGTATGAGATGATTATGACTAGTGCCTTGGATGCTAATGCATGCTTAACACCAGGGCCCTGTAAGTTGTTCTCTTTTGCACAGCAAAAGACAAGTAAACAAAAAACTCATTTGTGCATATATTCGTGAACTCCCTAATTCAGCATGTGCAGCCTAGGAATAAAATGATGCACATGGGATAGCACTGAAACAGCTCCCTGCTGCTACTTACTGCTAATTTCCCAGTTTAGTTATTTATACACCCTTCTTTTTTCTGCTCTTTAGTTACTTCCATAGTTTCATTGACAGCTACTACCCAAGCCCGCCTATTGGAGATGCAGCCATTGCCGAGATGGATTTCGCTCATTGGAGATGCAACCAATTATCTGGTCACCATGATCCCCATCAACACCATCTTTGGTGAGCACACCCTCGATCTCTGGTCTACTTTTGCATTAGCAGTGTCCTAAAAAATGGTGATTTGGTGAACTTGTTGTGAAATTGACATTGCCATGCCCAGCCTAATATTTTAGTTTTTCTGAATTCACCTCGTTTTTTTACTGCTAGTGTATGTAGGGACTATTGGCTTAGCGCCTTCTGTATTCACATCGTTGGGCATGCCAGTAAATGTTTCTGAAACTTTGACCTGCATTTGCTCTCTGAAGTGGCAGAATTACACTCTAGGTTACTTGGTGGCTTTTGTTTTTTTGCCATCCTGCAAGATATTTCTTAAGACCTGGTTAGTACTGCATGTTGTTCTATCAAGCCTTTTATGATCAGACTTCATATTCTCTGGTTTTTGTCTGAGCAGTGAATCATACCTTGAGCATTGACTGGCTAGCTCAGGATCTACATAAACTATCTACTTGTTTATATGTAACTGTGCTTATCTTTTTATGGGCCTGATGCCACGTCTCCAGTAGCCATGGGCATTGACCGGTAATGCTATGATTAGGCCTATACCAAGTGGTTTCCATGTTTCACATGTTTATAGGAACCTGGGGACTGCTTCTCAATCTGTCGACAGAGCCGGTCTTTGTGGTTACATTTGCTGTTTTATTTACACCTTTTATTTGGTGGTTTGGTAAATTCATATATGGCCGTGATGATAATGATAAGGCTGCTTTCTCACTATTGTTGTGGTGTGATAGTGCTTGTAGATTTGAATTTTGATTGTAGCTGATGCTATGTTAATAATTTTGTGAAGGTGATCTTCTTGAAGCCGAGGTCCGCTAAAACAAACTGTCATCTTTGACACATCAACTATGTCTGCACATACGTCAGAAAGTTCGGGAACTCAAGTTTTAATAAGTATATTGTATACTGATTACTACCTGCAACTTCATGGTGATTACTACCTGCAGCAGGTTTCATTAATGATTTTTTAGAAGTGTATATCATTTAATGGTTTGTCTTAGTTGCATAAATAAGTAGAAGATGCTCCAGTTACCTCACTGTTGTTTATCTCACAATTAGTTCATCACTGATTGTTCACTATGAGTTAAGCTCAGTAAGTTCTTTCATTTAGCGTTGGCATTTTAAGCTCTGTCAAGCAAGATAAGTTTCACATCTAGCAGGACATTGCAACAGAACAGTGTTTATTTATTTCACTTTTATGTGTCTCTATTTTTTTTTACTTTTGTGTTGACTGAATGTTCACCTTGGTCACTGCCCACTGGGGTTAGGGTTAGCAGGACATTGCAGCAGGACATAGCTTTGTTAATTAGATGTTGATATCCCATTGACGACATTCCACATAACAAATGGTTGTTTGTTCTGCTCAATGGCATTCTTTGGCTTTATAGGATTTTTTTTTTGTTTTTTTAAGAAAAAGTATAGGATATTTTTGTAGTGCAAATCTAAGAAGGAATGAGATTTCAGATAGTTGTCTAGCATAATTTGGATGTCGGTCCTGCGACCAAGCACGGCAAATGAAAAAAGAAGGAACTGTATTCTTTGATACTTGCATAGTTTGGCACATGGTCCTCTAGTATTGAGTTGAGGCTATCATGGAACAGATTCCAGCATAGTTCTGCATGTTAGGGTCCTCATACAATCTGTCAAACACACATAGGTTATATTAGCAAGGTTCGAACATTCAGTTCACCTTTTGATATGCAGCCAAAAGTTAACTCCTGTATGTACTGTGTCTGTCAGGACCACATTTCTGTCTCGAACGATAGTCTCAGATAAAGGGTGTGTAATAAGTAGTGGCTATCCTTAGTATCCTGCAACCTATAGGGTGCACTGTAATGCAGCAGGTAACAGAGGAGAAAGTTTATTATTTTGTTATCCTTTCTACGAAGGAAAAGAAAATTCAGTAACGCTTTTTGTTAGATGAATGCAATCTCCAAAGTTTAGCTTACATGAGACTGATACTGATACTATTTTACAGATCTTGTCAATGTGGTTCCAACCTTCCTTCCACAACTTCTTGCAGTAACTATTTGGCTTCAGAGACTGAAAAGCTGGTTCTTGCAAGTATTGTTTGGCTTCAGCGAAGTGGTGTTCATCCAAGAAGATCCTTTTGTTCCTAGCATGACATGTTTTATATGGCAAAATTTTGAGGCTGAGTTTGTTCCTAGCATGACATGTTTTATGTGGCAAAATTTTGAGGCTGAGTGATGCTCATGAGGCATTTTATGGGTTTTTGGGTGCCTATTACTTTGAACATTTTGTTTATTTAAGTGACCAATCTGCCACTTCTAATGTCGGCCTGGCTCCGGCGGTATGAAATGAATTTATCATGCATGTAAAATTGTAAATGGCCTGTCTGGACGTCTGGTTGTACGGTGGATGGAGCTTAATCATGCTCATGCACAGCACTGCTCTGCTCTGTGGCTTAGAAAATTGGTATAAAATGGATAGGAACCCACGGGTTGTCAAATGGGTAGGAACCCACGGGAAGATTGGATTACAGAGATACTTTTCATCTCTGCTCTGCTCTGTGGATTCACTTTAGCAGTAGTTTGGTTCCCGCCATGTTTGGATTAGTTTAGTTTGATGACAAAGCTGCAGTGCAGAGATGTGGATTGGTGTGGGTATAGATTGGATTACAGCCCACTAGCAGAGTGAGGTGCTACCACGTCGGCCTGCTCTGCGTGCAGGAGAACCCCGACGTCCGGCCGACCATGTCCAACGTCCTGCTCATGCTCATCAGCGACCACATGAAGCTCCCTGAGCCAGCCATGCCGCCCTTGTTCACGCGCCTCAGGAACGTCTCCCTGTTGGCGCCGCCGCTCACGACGAAAACCGAGTCCACGACGTCTCCGCAGTCCATCAACGATGTCTCCATCACAATGATCGAACCGCGCTGAGCGGCTGAGGTCATCCAATCATCACTTCGACGACGCGCTAGGTGTTCTGTGTATATATCAGTCGTTCATGCATTTTGTAGTTCTGGAAATGGAGTGATATCTGATATGTATTGAGGGAAACTGAGGGAGAGGCTTCAAGTGTAAATAAGAGTGCAATCGTTTGGAATGAGTAACATGTTATGCAACTACTACTATGTACTAGTAAGTTTTTCAATGGTTTGCACAAGTGTGGGATTTAACTACTAAATTCCACCCGGAAATGCAGGATTTGGCGTACATAGGTCTTGTAAAAAACTGGTTCCAAATCACGATCAACTACCTTTTAAAAGCCTGCTGCAGCAGGGCAGCAGCTCGGGTTCTTCCTGCATGCCACAAATGGCCCACAAAATAGAAGAATCCTAGAACAAAATGGGAGGTTGCTAAGCAACTTTTTGGAGAGACATAATTATCTGCCTTTATCTCGGTAGCTACGCCACCCTTGGAATTTAAAGAGCCTAAAGCATGGGTCATGTATTCTACTGAACGTCAGTCTTGCTAAGGCTGGATGTCTTTTTTCAACCTACCCAAGTCCAAACCGTTGGGGCTCTTAGAGGTTCTAACCACAGAGCACAAAGGTTACAAAAATGAAAAATCATGATCGGAATAGTGGACGTAAAGCTATTCAACTTGGATATGCTCTTTTCTTCTGTCGAAGTGAAGCCGTAGAACACAAGGTAATACGATGAGATAGAATGCAATAGAAACAAGAATAGCGAACAGTTAACCTATTCCTGAGGGCCAAATCAAGCCTTTTCAGTCTTTTACTACCTTGGGCAGCAAACTACAAGCAGCAAGAAGGAAGAAAGATATCGCTTTATTAGGAATGTCAAGGCGTACACATGTGACGTTCCATCATTGGTGCGCTGCTGAAAAAGGCACGGGAATCCTGAAAAAAGAAGGGGCGATTTATGACTTCCTTCCTCTGATTTCTGCTTTTAGTAGATCACTTTCGCCAGTGTTCTCACTTCTCACCGCGTGATAGGCACTGCAGGTCTGCAGCACTGCGTAGGACGGTGAAAACCGACCATTCAACATGACACCAAAAGTATTTCTTCGATTCCCCCTGCTTTAGCTAAATCTAACACAGCGACTGTAGCACGGAATCAAAACACAAACCGAGGTAGAAAACGAACTGCATCTGCATGAGAGGGATAGGCAACAAAATAAATCCTCAACCGTTAATGACTATCTAAGTGGTAATGTTTGTTTCTTGATAATTAAGTTGGAGCCATTTTTGGTTGGTCTTTAACGTGATGATCAAGTTAACATAAAGGATTCTTTTGTTGGCCAATTAGTGTAAAACATAAATAGGTCCTAGGATTTTATGGAAAACTGAATTAGATAAATTAGCTATTCCTGAACGAAAAGCATGTATGTACTAATGCAGCTTGTAAAGCAGTGCTGGCATCAAGCTAAAGGGCAAAGATAATGATTAAAGAGAACCTTCAAAACTAATATGAAATAATCATGTCAATTAATCAAGCTAGTTAAGAAAAAATAATACTCTAACGGCCAGTTTGTATCTATGAAATTGAATTTTATTTCAAGATTTAAGGATCATATTCCATTTCAGATTTTAATTGAAGTATTGCCGTCAGTGAAAGCTCGACGACAACAGTGAGGTTCCCAACGAGGAACATTTTTTATGTCTGGACTCGCAAGAGACAAGTGAAGGGGATCGAACTGTTCGGGTGGCCATGAATCTCACTTTCTGTTTCTTATATATTCCTATTCGTTTTTCCATTTTCTTACTCTCTAAATTTGATGCAGCTCTATATTTAAGATTGGAAAGTGGTGGAGTATCAAATTCTAAGCCAAGCCTAGTTGATAAAATAGGTTCTAATTAGGCCCAAATGAAATGATCCAAACAAGCAATGATAGGGGTTTGCTTGGGTAAAAAAAAATTCTGACATGTCTTAGCACCAAAACCTCAAAAATCAACATGAATCCGGTGTGCACACATTGCTTTAACGAGCCGTTGGAAGGTTCACATTTCATTTTGCCAACACCGCATACAACACCAGAATATTCGATGTGTATACAACACTAATGAGCCATTTTGCAACCATTTTGGACAAAAATCTGGAGCAGAACTTTTTGCAAATACTGCTTGGTATATCCTGTGTTCCATATTTCTGAAACACCCACGGACCCATTTTGCTTGGTATATCCTGTCCTGAAAATTTCCAGTACTTTCAAATATGTGAACGCCGAACATGGATTACCTGTATCCACCAACTAGACTACTATATTACCCAAACCTGGGTGCGTTTTCTTTTTTTTCCCCACCTTTCGCTATAAAGAATTTCATTAGATTATATGACGGTCTGAAATTCATTTCTCGAGTCTCCATGTTGTTTGATAAACTGCCATAAACGTAAAACTATAGAAGAATAGTTGTTGCTGTAAAAAACGCACAATAGTGATAACAAAGGTATCAGATCTTTGATGCACCTTATTAATGAAAATCTTTACTAACGAAAAGAAACAAGGTGCAAGGTGCTTAAGGTTTGTGAACTTCGAGTCGAAGGGAGGCCCATCACTTTTGCTGTACCTGGTGCAGCGCCGTCGAAGTCGCGGTGTAAAAAATCAGCGTCTAAGCCTTGCCAAAAATGTGACATGAAATTTGGATCACTGTTGTTGTTTCAGCTTTAGGTGTGCTTGGTAGAGATCCGGATTCTCTTCAAAATGTTTTATCTGCTGAATCAGAATCCCTTCTTGAAACCACTTGCTAGCCACTGAATTCTTAAAATTAGGACTAGAATAAGGAGAAATCAGTTTTAGGTGTTTCTCTACACTAGTAAAAAAAACGAGAATCGGTTCCAAGTGATTTTTCTTTAAACTTTTCTCTTTTTGTGCTGATTGGCAGCCATTTTAGTGGTTCTAGTGAGAACTGTAGTGTTTCTCGTTGCCAAACTTACCCATAGTATAAACTAATCCCGGAATCCTTTGCATCATGCTGCGGTAAGGGTCATGGCATCCTCTGTTCTTTCATGCAAATCATGTTCACCATGCCCCATCTCTGCTGTGACGCCCCAAGGCAACACCATGGTGCTGCAGTGCTTCATGGAGGCCATCCCGGTGTGTCTTGCCATCTCCCCGAACCCGCACCAGCACCTCACTGATCGTCGTCGCCGCAATTCTGTACAGGCCATGGTGAGGACGTCCCTCCCTCTCCACACTCTAATTTTGCAGTCCATTACCCTCTCATTCATCCCTTGATCTCTTATGTGGCAAAGATCATCTTTGGGATGGAATCGCTGCTGCTCTGTCGATTCCTTGCCCTCACGTCAATATCATCACCACTAGCTATCGCCGAGCGTCACCAAACAGCAAGGTCGCCCTCCCTCTCTCTTTGTATGTGATTGATATCATCCCTCTCTTGATCTTCTCTTATCACATGGCCTTGAGGACGTGCTCATGATCATCTCCAGTGCCAAGACGCAGCTGCGCCCCTGCTGGCCTGCTGCTACATATATGCAGCAAGACCTGCATCTGTCTCTTGTCGTCGTTGCCGCTGTTGGCTTCGTGCTTGCCACCATGAAAGCCCAATGTGAGCAACCAACATCCCTTCTATCTTTTATGTTGATCCCTATTGTGAGGTGCGCACCCTAGTTCATATTTGATTGAATTCCAATGAAGTTTCCACAAGAACGTGTTGCTGTCCTCGCGGACACCAGCGCTGCTGCCTGTTAACATTCATGTTCCCAATGATCTAGAACTCCTATCATCGCGCCCTTTGATCATGATGTAGTTCGCGAAGTTGCACATGTCCTTGAAAAACGGTTTGGCCAAACAATCCAAGATGAAAGAGATATGATTATTCTTGTGCTTGCTGCCTCTGCTATCATGCAACAGTGCTGCTGCCTGTGTGTTCCCAGTGTTTCGACACTCTGGTGGTCAAGCCCTTCAACCACAATGTGTGCCATAGACTTCCACACATCCCTGAAAGTTGGATTGGCCATATAAACCATGAAACTAAAGTTACAACATCTATGTTGCTGCTGCTCCTGTCATGCCAGCAGCCACACAGCCAGTCTTGTGATCGCGTTTCCTGCTAATGCACAATCCAAATAATCAACCCTTCGACCAGAACATGAATCACATCCTTGTGCATGTGTCAGATAATAGGTTTGTCCATGGGTGCCACAATGACCGAGATACTGAGGTCGTAGTATATGCTACTCCTGCTGTCTAGAAATCAGCCATTGCAACTCGTTTTGTGTCCGCGTTCCCTGATGAACCGTTGCTCTAAAAATTATGAACTTAGACCAAAACCCTTGTATCATAGTGCTTAGCAATTCTCCAAATGGGATTGGTGCAGCGAAACCTGTTTTGCAATGGTCTAAGTGCTCGCTGTCCGCCGATGTGCATGTCCTGAAAACACCGATGAGCAATCACGTTCCCCATCAAACCTTTAATCATATCGATAATTCCTTTTGTTAAACTGTGAGTTCAGTAGTTGCACACAATCCCACCAAGTTTCAATTCCAGAAGTTCAGCATGGCCCTGCCTTTGGATGGTCACAGCGGCCGCTACCCACTGCATGGGCGTGTTCAGCCGATGCACAGATTGTTGTAACTGTGTCCCTCATTGATCTAGCATCTGCCTCAGCGCATCGATTGTTCATAATATGTTCCCAAGTGTCCGCTTCACAAATCCAAAAGATCATCTTCATATCCTAAAGGAGTTTGCAAAACAAGAGCTAAATGTTCAGCTTCACTTTTCGCCTTGTATCAATATATGGTCACCTTGCTATTGGTAAATTCCAACTATGCCAACCACCACGATTGTCCTTGCCTCTTCATATTCTTTGACCAGAGACAAATATTCTTGAGAGTATCTCACCATACCATCTCACTCTTGCATAATTATTGCCATGTATATGTTCCCTCTCATCAAGCTTTCATAGTCATCTCGTGAGATCTAACCCTTAAATCTTCGCATTCTTCATAGTGTCCTATCCATCTTGTCTACAAGCCTATGATCATTTACCCTTCATCTATATATCCTTATGCTCTCTGGTCTTTCAAGTTAGCCCATATACATAATGTATATTCTACTCCTATCATTTATCAAACCATCCAGCTTCTGTCTTTGATCTTTCATGACCTTTAAACCGTAACTTTGTTTAGTTGTTTTTGCGCTCTACGATCGTAGTTACAAGCCCTCTATGTGTTTAAAACCTTTATGTCTTATGTTATAATGCTTGATGTATTGTTTTTAGGGTTTTCTATGGTGCTTGTGCTAGTTGTTGCGATCTATAGAAGTGGAGCTATGCAAAGGATGATCCAGAAGGAAAGTTGGACAAGTTTGAGTAATAGTTGAAGGCAAGTGTAACATGAGTCCCTTGTTACCTAATAACCATTTAATCACCTCTTCATGTGCATGTATCTAATATGATAAACCCATAAGGACTTTACCTAGAACCTTTATTATCCTGAGTTCCTTTAAACCTTGGGTTGTGCATATGGGTAGTTTTGCTTAGCCTGCAATCACCAACATCATAATGTTAATTTTGACTAATGATTTATGGAATCAATATTGAAAGGTACTATTTAGCAACATGGACAGAAGGGGGCTAGAGCTAGCAGTGGGCCTTTTTGGATGCTCTAGTTTGCCCTCCGTAAGGACTAAATCTTAAGGCGGTTACCCAGGATTTACCGTACAACCATGAGGGCTACATGACTCTGGTTTTAGCTCAGTAAACTGAACTTCTCTAGCTTATTAGTGGTTACCGAAAGATGCAAGAGGGGGCTGCCTCGTGGTGTATAGTTGTTTTCCTGCCTTGGAGTGTGCAGTGCCGCGACCACATGTGCCTCTTGGAGGAGGACACCTATGCACACTTGCCACTGAAACCTAGTGGCTACTACTACTAACTTGTTAGGGGACTTTCGAAACGCTTCATAGTGAACCCTGCTGACTTACCTTAGAAGTGAGTCAAGAGGCTGATCACCTCGGGCATATGGGTAACACGACTCATGATGAAAGTGTACGAGCTCTGTAGAGTTATTTAAAACTGATATATCAGTCGTACTCACAGACACGAGTGATATGGATTCTTTTTGAGATAGATGGTTATGTGGATGGTTTGGGTGATGATTGATCTTTATGTTAACTATACTTTCACATTGGGAGCTTAAGCATAACCTAGCAACATAGGTTTAATTAATAAAATATGACCAACTAAAAATGCTTACTGCAGTTTAGCCGTGTCAAACCTTTTGAGCCTTGTATAACCTCATGTTATACTTGTTGAGTATGGTGCGCTCACACTTGCTTTACAATCAACAAAAGTTTCGGATGGTACCAGATGGTGGATCAAGTGATGAGTTTTCCAAAGAAGTTCTAAGAGTACTAGGCGAGTGCTCCCCTAGTCAACTATCCCTGGAGTATGCAGTCCCGAAGAGAAGATTAAGAATAGTTTCTGCTATGCTTTTTGTAATAGTTGTAAGTCCTGTTGTAAATATGTTCGATATATAATAAAGCATTGTTCTTGATATTCTCCATATTTGTCGCCACATGTTTCGTGTGGACATTCTGAGCACACATATAGTTACGCTTGGTATTTTTTGGAAAACTAAGTGTGACATATTCCTATGGCCGCATCAGTTGTGGCCAGTTGTGGATCCCAAAACAACTCCAAGGAGAGGTTATAGTATATTCACTTATGCCTGCACTACACTGGTGGAGCAAAAATAAAGGCGCTCGTTTGGTCCGCCATACTTGGTGAAATACAACTACACCACGAGGCATAAAAGGCTGTCACACTTTTGGAACGCCACATGCGGCCGGAACCAAGCGCCAAGCGACCATACCAACTGCCGAAGCTATGGCATGATCAGTGGTGAGGTGCGACATGGCCCAAATGTGCTTATACCTTACCTAAGCTACAAATAGCCGGCTTTGAAAGGACCAGTTCAGTAACTATTAAGCTCAAGCCATCATCTTTTTTTTTTCTTAACCTTGATCTTTTTGTGGCGAAAAAGATTCTTTCTAGTGGTGGACTTGTAGAACTTGTAGTATTTCTTCAAAGGATTGGCATCAATGGCTATTCATGATGGCAAATCTTATAGTCTTTGGGAGGATCTTTGGCATGGCCGAGTGCCTAAATTAAGCTACGCCGAGTTTTTTTCCCCTTTTGCAAGCAAGTAACAGTCTCCTTTAATCTCCCTACCTTCTTTCATCTACCCCTCTTGGTCATTGCCTTTCAGCAATATAATAAGCTCCAACAATCTTTGGATCTTGTTACTCTTTGAGATACCTTTGATCAGTGGACGCATATATGGGGCTCCCCCTCTCTTTTCCTTGCAAAAAGCTTATCACTCACTAATAGGACATGTTGATATTCCAATTGTTTATTCCTGTTTGTGGAAGAGCTCTTGCTGACCTAAACATAAAGTCTTCTTCTGGCTGTTATTAAAAGACTGTCTTAGCACTAGAAATCTTCTTCGACGACGGAATATGGATTTACAATCCTACTCCAGTGTTTTGTGTTTCTTGGATCATGAAGAAACTTTGGAGCACTTGTTCTTGCATGGCCATTTTGCAGCTGACTGCTGGAAACTCGTTACCCTTCACTGCCCTAGTTCTTGGAGATTATTATACTGCTCAGCTGGAGTATTTGGATTGTTTGAAACGGTGGAATTTTTGAAGGAGAGCAGCCAACTATCGACAAAGTCAAATTGGCCTTATGTCATGAGTTTTTTTATGAAACAAGAGGGGTTTGAACCCCTATTGAAGTTTTATCAAAAATAAAGGTAAAAGTAAAAAAGGTACAACCCTTCAGGATACGAAGAATGTCAAGAAAAAAAATTAAGCAGATTACGCAAAAGCTTCAGCCCTAGATCTATTTGAGGATGGAATCTTTTTTTGTCTCCTGATTCCTGTTGTAAAGACTTTTCTTCTTTGTGTTTTAATAAATTTTCAGTATGGGGCAACCCCTCCCGTTTGCTTCCAAAAAAATATTGTTTCACCAAGGTGTTCGAAAAATCTGAACAATATGCAACAAGATCAATGTATAGGAATCTTGTGTTCAGGGGCATTACAAATAAAAGGATGGTTAAGCTTTGGAAGAACAGAGCGCCAATGGAAATTAGAATTTTCATGTGGCTAGCTGTCTAGGATAAACTACAGACTGGGACAAATTTTTTTAAAAAAGTGAAAATAAAATAAAATTGTTGTCGATATGGGATAAATGAAACTATCGAACCAAATTTTTTCAACTGCATAGTGGCTAGAATGGTCTGGACCTGTTGTAAAGAGGTATTATGATGGAATAAAGTACCTAGGAATCTGGAAGAGGTTTTTGATCATTGGATTACTTTGCAATGTCAATGTATACTAAATTGTTTATGCTTTTGATGGTGATGTGGGGTTTGTGGACGCTCCAAAAATAAAATGGGAATACAAAAGATCTTCCTAGGGTTTTTTAATGAGGTCTTCCATAAAATTTTCTTTTGGTTGTAGAAGTGAAGCTTACAGTTGAAGGCAGTGACGGATCTAGGATTTTGGCATAGGGTATGCCGCACCAAAATTCTCATATCCAATTTGGCAAAGACCTATTTAGCAATTCGATATACAGCAGCAAAAATTTGCCTCATAATTTATAATTTTTTCTATCTGATCAGCCTAGGGTATGCCACACCATACCCGTGCCACCCGCTGGCTCCGTCCATGGTTGAAGGAGGAAGATGCCAAATATATGGACGGCAAGATCGTGATCGTGAAGAACTGGCTCCAGGGCGTCTGTAGGCAAACTAGAATTCTTGAAGGTCGAAGGCCTGATTTGATGTGCTCTTTCGGATCGTTTTTTGCCTGGCGTCGTGATCGTGAAGAACTGGACTTCTGTAGGCAAACTAAAAATCTAGAAGTAGAAGGCCTGATTTGATGGTGCTGTTTTGGATCGTCTATTTTGGCTGGCGTTTGTGGGTTCTAATTGTCTAGCGCGTGTTTAGACTTTTACCCGGTAGGAATGCTGTGTCCGTCTTTTTTTTTTTGAGAATTACGTTGTGTTGTCTTTTTTTTAATTACACAGTACAATGGCTCCGTTCGGTTGGGCTGATAAGCCGGCTGAAAAATACTGTTGGCTGATTTGTTGTAAGAGAAAAATACTGTTCTGGCTGAAAAAACAAGCTGAAAAAGATGGATTATAAGCTGGGTGAACATGCTCAATATAGACGCGCACAATATGCATGTACACTCACTCCTATGAATACACGTACGCTAATCCTATCTCTATGAGCACCTCCGAAAGACTGAGCCGGCAGATCTCAAGATTCACGAAGTCACCACAGGCGCCTCGCTGTCAACGGGATGTCGCCTACCACTGAAAGCTTAGCGCCGATAAATCCTGGAATAAATTTAGAAAAATACGAGCACCCGTGCCAAGTCAAGAACTTAAACCCAAGTTGATAGGTTCCACCATAAGAAACCCAACCAACTGATCTATGATCAGTTTGCATGTTGTGTACGTCTTTAATGTTGTTACTCGTGTTGCTTTATTCATAAACAGAATATTACCTCTATAAAAAGATTTTTTATAAAGCAAGGATCTTATTAATTCACAATCATTACATCAAGCTGATACAATAATTATGAATCCACTTCACCTCTACATAAAAGCATGCAGCCTAAAAAAACCCAGTAATGCTTCAGTCAAGGCATCCGTCCGCCTGGGCGGCTTCTCCATTAAAAAAATTGGACGCCCGTTCACCCGTCGTAGCCTTACCCACCGAGCCTGACTCCACGCCGCGCTCGTCTTCCGTGCCCAACTCCACCGTGCTCGTCTTCCTCGCCTCTGCCCACACTTTGTGGTCGTCGTCCTCCATCCTTGGCAGCTCCGACGCTTGGTCCATCACCGGCTTGGTCGGCACGACCTCCCATTGGCTGGATCAGGAGGTCCGCCCTCCTCTGCCCCGACCGGCATGACCTCCCATCTCCCCCCACACCCGTCATCATCCTCCTGCCCACGCGCTCGTCTTCCTTGCATCCGCCCATGCTTTGTGGCCATTGTCCTCCATCCTCGGCAGCTCCGACGCCCAGTCCGCCACCGGCTTGGCCGACGTGACCTCCCATCAGCCGCCGTCCACCATCCTCAATTGTCGGCTGGAACTAGGCGCCTCTCACTCTGCGCTGTGTCGTACAGAAGAAGGGTGAAAAATGCATATTGCAAGTGTTTCAGATGTTTCATAAGTAGATAGGGATGTTGCAATGTTGCAATGGTTGTCCACGTATATTGCAAGTTTCTGTTCCCAATGTTTTATCTGTTTTCCAGACGTATGTTACAAGTTTGTTTATTTGTATGTTGCATATGTTTCACACATATATTTCAAGTGTTTTATCTGGATGCACTACTGGATTCAGGCGCTTTGCCGAGTGCCTAATACACTCGGCAAAGGCTATTATGCCCTCGGCAAAACCTTTGCCGAGTGTAGCACTCGGCAAAGAGCCTCCGGTAAAAAATGCGTCGGCAAAGAATTCTTTGCCGAGCGCCTTTTATCGGGCACTCGGCAAAGACTTTGCCGAGTGCAAACCCGGCTCTCGGCAAAGAAAAGTGACTGTGACGGTGCCGGTTCCGTCAGCGCATGCTTTGCCGAGTGTCATGTTAGAGGCACTCGGCAAAGATTTTTTAATTTTTTTTTCATAATTTCTTTGCCGAGTGCCCTGTCAGGGAGACACTCGGCAAAGATTTTTTAATTTTTTTCGTAATTTCTTTGCCGAGCGCCCTGTTGGGGAGGCGCTCGGCAAAGATTTTTTATTTTTTTTTTTTCGTGAATTCTTTGCCGAGTGCCCTGTCACAGAGGCGCTCGGCAAAGATTTTTTAATTTTTTTTCGTAATTTATTTGCCGAGTGCCTTATCGGAGAGGCACTCGGCAAAGATTTTTTAATTTTTTTCATAATTTCTTTGCCGAGTGCCCTATCAGGGAGGCACTCGGCAAAGATTTTTTAATTTTTTTTGTAATTTCTTTGCCGAGTGCCCTGGACCTGGCACTCGGCAAAGCTGGGAATTCTGCCAGCTTTGCCGAGTGCCCTGGCGCTGGCACTCGGCAAAGCTGGAAAGAGGCTAATTTTTTTGATTCTATATTCACAATGAGGCATCGTATAAGAGATATATATCACATATGTGACATCACAAACACAATATAGCACATATATATCACATCCATCTCATGACAAAGGCAATACCACATATATATCACATGTCGATCACACAATATCTCACATACACGACATCACAAACATAATAGGTCCAATATCCATCGAAACAAGTCGATAGTCGATCACAGTGCATCACATGTCCATCAAGCGGTGAAAAAGAGATACAAACTAAACGTGCGGAGGAAACTGAGTGCCTGGTGAAGGAAAAACGCCGTCGCCTGCTTGCGTCTGAGATGGGTTATTTGAACCCGCCGACGGAGGCTGCATAAAGGACAAGAGATTGCATGTGTTAGAGTGGTCGTCTAATGAAAGCACTAGTCGAAGCAATTTGGTTTCATACTCACAGGACTAGCTACAACTGGCGGCGGTGGAGCGAACTGCGGCACAGGTACACCGTTCACTTGCCCAAAGTTCTGCAGGAACATCGTAATGTCCGCCAGCTGCTTGGCCTGCCTTTCCCGCTCGGCCCGCTCGGCCTGTCTTTCCCGCTCGGCCTGCTCGGTCCTCGCACCAACTCCCGTAGCTCCTGAGCCATCCTCTCGTTCTCGGCCTATAACATTTCAATCGAATGTTTCAGTAATTCAAAGGTAACTAAGTTATGTAAATATCAATGTACGAAGAGTTAAACGGGAGTAACCTGGAGTGCGTCGACCCGCTGCTGTGAAGAGGACGGCCGTTGGCGAATGGTCGGACCTCCGCTCGGGGTCTGTGCTCGGATCTGGGAGAGGGAGGGAATCTCGCTGGGCTCGAGGATGCCATCGCCAAGCCAGTACCGCCCATGCTTCTTGCCTTGTCCGATCCTCATGACCATCGTCCCATCAATGTCATCGGTGCTCGGATCCCAGTCTGGCCCATGGACCGACCTTGCCTTCGACGCATACGAACTGATGCGGGTGTGGACGCTCGGGTTGCTGTAGGACTCGGGCGGGTCATCCGGGGTGAAGGTGACATTGGACGTCGCCTTACCCTTGCGGGCCAGACCATATGCCATGAACGTGGAGATGGATTGGCCACCGTGTGACACCGACTACGAGAAAGACAACAAGATGATTAGAAGAAACATGCAGAATGGAGCGTCAGAATACTAAAAATTCACGTACCCATGCTTGCTTGTAAGCGCCGAGGCTGCGGCTGCCTTGATGGTGTGTGGGGCCTGTCGCTGCCAGACGCCGCTCCCGCCCCACCTCGTGGTCCTGGATGTAACCCTCCGTGAACCACCTATCCACGATCATCTCCCAGCACTCCCGATACGACTCGCACCACCATGGAATCATCTACATGTCATAAAGAAGACCAAATTAAAGCTACTTAATCTCAAAATGAATCAATATTATTCTTCTTCATTTACCTCAAGGTACTGCTCCCGGGTCAGCGTACTCTGTCTTGCCTGTGTCTTGGTGATCTTCTCACCAAGTTGCTTGGCGTAGTATTTCACGATGCAAGTGAGGCGCTCCTCGTAATGCATGTCGGTGATTCGTTTTCTAGCACTTTTCACCATCACCTTCTCCGCCTTGTCCTCCTGTCCCTCTTCACATCTGAAAAAAGTCTGCACATAGACACAATGTATCAATTCATTATGTCAAAAAAAGTCAAATGAATGTGATGTATTGATCAAAGTTGTGCGAGCGAGACTTACCCAAAACTCTCTCCTCACCCGCTCCTGCTTGTCTCCATAATCTACGTCGGGGGCATCTTTGTAGTGGTCCCACGATTTGGCCGGCTCAGTGTTCCCCTTGTGCGTGACAATGCCGGGGTAAAAGTGCCTGCACACAAGACCTAAGATGTGGTTGGGGTTGCGTGAGTCACCAGGCGACACAACCAACCAGTGCCTGCACAAGTTAATAACAAACATTATTAGTTTCTCTGACAATTTTCAACAGGTTATATGAAGTAGCTGTGATAAAATCTAAAGTTACTTACCTGTCCCCCTGGGGGCGGATAACTGGGCGTAGGGGAGGAAGCGGAGGCCCAGGGAGTTTCGAGGGACCTCGCAAGTAGATGCTGGCTGCAGCAGAGGAGCCCGAACCAGCTGTGCCTCCAGCCTCACAGTCCTGTTGTGCCTCGTCTCCCTCGTCGTCCGACTGCCGAACCAGCTCCTCGTCCGAGGAGTCCAGGGTACGGCGCTCCTCCTTCGGCACGTCACGCGGCCTGACTAGAGGAGGTCGGCCCCTCCTGCTACCGCTGCTGCTCCTGGCCCTCTGCCTCCTCCCGTCCGATGACCCCTCTTCTGCATCCACATTTTCATCGCGTGGCCTTTGGTACCTCGAGTTCACGTTCCTTGGCCTACGACTGCCCGCCATCTTTATTCAATCACCTGCAATTAAAAAGAAACAAACAAAACATATTATTACATGTATTAGAAATAGATGCTAAATAAATAAACAAAACACGATTACAAAATAACATAGTATTACATGTATTAGAAGTAATCATCATTATTGGGATTATCTGGATGATATGTCTCATCATCACTATCAAAATTGTCCAAATAAACATCATTGTCGGAAGGTTCATTGTTGCCTTCATCGTCATCGTCTATATGTAATCGCTCAAGCATTTCTATGTCCTTGGCATTTTGCACCTCATCTCCTTCTTCCTCGTCATCGACCCTTTCATTGTCTACTTCCATTCCGATCGCCTCGGTTAAGTCTATCACCAACCTCCCTTGTAGCACATCTTCTTGATAGAACTTTCCATCATATGTGCTTGGGTTAAAGTTGTAATCTTCGTCGTTTGGGACAACTAGTCTACCATGTGGCGATACCTGGTGCACAATAGCCCAACCCTTAAGAGCCTTGTTACCTTGGCACGCGTATGACAAATAATAAACCTGCACGGCCTGGTGAGCCACAATAAAGACATCTTTTCCTTGATAGACGGAATCTTGTTGAATCTCGACTTGACCAATATTAGGGCTCTGTTTCGTTAGTCGAGGATTGAACCAGTGACATTTGAACATGACGAGATGAAGAGGTTTCGGACCATAAAATGAAAGTTCATAGATTTCTTCAATTATGCCATGATACTCGACGCCATCAGTGCCCGGAGTACAAACTCCGCTGTTTGTGGTTTTTTGATGGGGCCGAGCTCGCTCGTAGCTTGCTGTGTGAAAGCGATATCCATTCACATCATAACCTGAATAAGCTTTCACCTTATTATCGAAGCCATTTGCAACTTGTCTCAATTCCTGACTCATAGTTGCATCGGTTTGGGCCTGCAAGCGCAAGAATGAAAGATTGTCAGACTAAGTACGCAAAACTCGGAATCTAGAACTAGGTACAAGGTAAATTGGACAATACCTTCATTTTGAACCAGGAAATGAAATCAGGCCTCCCTGCTCCCGGACCCTGTGAAAGAAGGGTATCGGTTTGCCGTGGGGTAGGACACCTTGGTTGATGCCAGGATTCACGAATAAATTCCCTGTCCAAACGAGAAAGAATCAGTTGGATGCCGAATGGTGACGACGTATTGAAACAAGTTCTTTGAGAACTTACTCAATGAACGGCTTCGCCTCAGGTAGGTTTTGCAACACATATAGAATGATACTGCGCCACTCTTCGTTTTCCAAGCTCTTATTGATCGATCCACTTGCGCTTCCGAGTTGCCCTTGGAAAAGGCTGAGGTTGGATTCATTCTCGTCAGCATTGTAGCGAGGCAGTGGATTATGCATGCTAGGAAGGTTCTGTGTGTAGTATAGCTGTGTGAAGTTTGCCGCCTCCTCTAGAATGGAAGCCTCTGCAATGGAAGCCTCAATTTTGGCTTTATTTCTACATTTTTTGCGAACGGCCTTCAGACATCTCTCGATTGGATAGCACCAACGGGCCTGTACGGGCCCCCCATACGTGCCTCATACGGGAGGTGCACAATCAAATGCTGCATCGACAAGAAGAAGCCGGGTGGAAAGATCTTCTCCAACTTACAAAGCAACTCAGGTGCCACTTTCTCCAAGTTTGCAACCACGGTCCAAGATAGCTCCTTGGTACAAAGTTGACGGAAGAAATAGCTCAACTCTGCCAGCACTAGCCAAACATGCTCAGGAACATAGCCTCGTACCATCGCCGAAAGAAGCCGCTCAATCCATACATGGTAGTCATGACTCTCCATCCCGTTGACTCGCATAGTGCCTAAGTTCACTCCCCTGCTCAAGTTCGCTGCATACCCATCAGGGAACATTAACGCCTTGATCCATCGTAGTACTTCCCTCCTTTGTTCGGGTTTCAAGACGAAATCGACCTTAGGCCTTTTCCAATTCTTGCCATTTGCAGGAGGCCGCATCTCTTGCTGTTGTCTATCGCACAACGTCGCCAGGTCCACTCTAGCCTTAGGGTTGTCCTTAGATTTGTCAGTGTCCATGAGTGTTGCCCAAAGTGCCTCGGTGATATTCTTTTTAGTGTGCATTACATCAATGTTATGGGGCAGTAGGAGGTCATCGAAATAGGGGAGCCTCGTCAAGCCGGACTTATGAGTCCACATGTGTTGCTCACCATATCCCACAAAACCACCTTCTTCATTAGGCACGAGAGCATCTATCTGAGCATGAACCTCGGCACCGGTCTTCAAGTGCGGTCTAGGGTCCGTGACTACGACACCTTTCCTAAAGTTCTTGGTGTCTCGTCGGAATGGATGGTTGGAATCTAGGAATTTACGATGTTGATCGAACGACGAATACTTGCCACCCTTCTTCAACCAAATGAACCTCACAGCTTCCTGGCATATTGGGCATGGAAACTTCCCGTGAACACACCAGGCACTGAATAACCCATATGCCAGGAAGTCATGCATGGAGTATTGGTACCAGACATACATTTTGAAGCTTTGCTTTGTAGCTCGGTCGTATGTCCATACCCCTTCATTCCAAGCTTTGACCAACTCATCAATCACAGGCTCCATGAACACACCCATATTACTCCCTGGGTGTCCAGGAATTATCAACGTCAAGATCACATTATGTCGTTGAAATGCGACGCCAGGGGGGAGATTGAGAGGGATCACAAACACAGGCCAACATGTGTAAGGGGTGGCCATCATGCCATAAGGATTGAACCCATCTGTTGCCAGTGCGACACGTACATTACGAGCCTCATCGGATTTCTCACGATGTTTGTCATTAAAGTTGATCCATGCTTCACCATCAGATGGATGTACCATCTTGTCAGGATTGTACCGTTTGCCATTCTTGTGCCACGTCATCTGTTTTGCAGTTTCCTCGGTCATGAATAGCCTTTGAAGCCTCGGCACAAAGGGAAGGTGTCGTAAGACTCGGGCGGGTATCTTAAGCTGTCTCTTCTGACCACCACCATCACCAGACTCTACCTCCAGGAACCTAGAGGTTTTACACTTCGGACAGTACTTTGCCTCCTTGTGTTCTTCCCGAAATAGGACACACCCATTCGGACAAGCATGTATCTGCTCATACGGCATCTTTAGTGCTTTAAGGAGCTTGTGTGCCTCATACATGGTCTTTGGCAACACGTGGTTTTTTGGAAGCAGGGTGCCAACCACGGCCAACACCTTATCGAAGCCTTCTCAACTCCAGTTTAAATCGGACTTCAACCCCATCAAGCGACTAATGGCATCCAACTGAGAGACCTTAGAATGAGCGTGAAGGGGTTTCTGTGCCGAGTCCATCATATACTTAAACGCATCTACGACAGCCTGCATCTCCGCCTCCTCACGTCCTTTAGCAAACTGTGCTTGGTGAACATCATCTACCATGTCTGCTACCCCGGCATCAACATCGAAAGCCTTGACGCGTTGTCTCACCACCTCCTCTCTCATACGATCGGCTTCACCATGGTGGACCCACCGGGTGTAGTTCGACGTAAACCCATTCTTGTGCAGATGTATACCCATGACTTCCTGGTTTTGCATTCTCCTGTTACCACACTTGCTGCAGGGACACAAAGCCATTTTCGGGTATTTAGCGGCCTTGCCAAATGCACGCTTCAAGAAACGCTCGGTCTTGTTCATCCATTCAATGCTAGCATCACCCTGACTTGTCTGGCCCGTGTACATCCACTAACGGTCCTCCATCCTCTAGCATATATAACATCTCCACAGGTGACCATCAATTACATCTACGCGGTGTCCCTACTCTCTAATAGGTGAGGATAGGTCCTAATCCCACCCGCGGATGCGTAGATAAGGTTAGTTTCCATGCTCCGCTCCTAGCCGAGACAGAATTTCGGCAGCACCTCCCCGTTGTTCTCTTGATACACGTCCTGCAAGGGAGAGTGTGTATCCGGAGAACAACAGGGGGTGATGCCGAAACACCGTCTCAAATCGGAGCGGACCATGGAAACTAACCCATCTACGCATCCGTGGGCTATCCAAAAAACGTGGACAATCCGAAACAGATACGGTCGCAGATATGCAAAGATCCGCATACCTCCAACCGTATCTCTTTCGGACAGGAGACTCCTAACTGGGCTACACCGATCTACGACAAACATGCGGAAAAAGAGGTGATTTATACCTGGGGTGTCGGTGAAGTCAGGCTAGCGGGGCAGTGACGAGTCGACGCAGTGGTGAGGCGACGCAGTGCAGGCAGACCCGCGACGCCGACGAAGACAATCGAGGACCTCTGGGTCACCTCCGACAGGTCCTGCTCTGCAAAAGAAGAAACACAAGACTATAAGCGCAAAATTTCGGCAGCACCTCCCCTGCACGGGGAGGTTTCCAAAACCTGCAACAAACAACGGCACGATGGCCGACAATCACAATGGCACGAAGGCCGATAAGCACAGCGGCACGAAGGCCGAGATCAGCCTAGCCCAATTTTCAGGTCTCAAATTAACTGCACATAAATACATGAATTTTTGGCCCATTAATTTTTGCAATCTCAGATTATAAGCCCAATCCATATAGATAAAAGATTAGCTTAGCTTATTTAACATCACATGAAAGCCCATGTCATATATTAATCAACAATTCAAATACACAGGCCCTACACGCAGCATCTTCATCTACTATAGCTTCAAATACAATGCCCATGTTATATTGGCTGTAGGTTCATGCAGTGAGCAGGCTGATTATTTACAATATTATCACATTTCAGGAATGACTGAACCAAAGTAACAACTAATACATTTCATATTCTATTAACACTACTTCCTATGTAAAACATCTGCAACAATCTTCCATCTCATACAACTCAAGGTACTTGCACTACTGTGGCAGACGAAGCAGAAAAAATGACAATCACAGATAGAGAGATTAGAGAGATAAAAGAATGATTGGTTTAACATGTGGAAATGTTCAGCCCAACAAAACAAGGAACGCCGAAAAGTTACAGCGAGCCCGACAGTAAGGGAGCCCATCTCCTCTCCTCTCCGTTTGTGATGTGGAAATGTCTACCTAGTGTGGTCAACCGTGCCTGTTAGCGACATGGAGAAGAAGATGTGCCTTCTGACTGACTTATTGTGGTCTGCTCTATGTAGTCTACCATGCATGAGGTAGCAGGCAGGGAAGGGAGACAGACACAGACAGGTTCAGGTTGCTCCGTGCCGAAAGGGAAAGAACAAACGGGGAAAGGGAAGGCTGTGCCTGTGCGGTGCCAGCCGCCGGCTCAGCTCAAACTCAACCACACGAGTAGGAGGTGCACAGTACTTGGTGAGTCCGTGGTATTCCGACACGGACACGACGACTCGCCATGCTAGCTAGGTGTGTGCTGCTATCCAGGCGCTCAGCCTATTCAAATCCGGGCGCCGGGCGGTACACGATGACACGTTAGTGAAGTCGACCATTGCTAGTTCACTCCTTTTCTAAACCAACAAAACAGCACAAGAAAAAGAAGAAGAATCGACCATGATTACTCAATCCCCACGTCCCAACCGGTAGTGTGGGTTTGAGTACTCACCGTGAAGGTGCTGCTCAGGGGAAGCTTGCACGAGCGGATCCGGCTCGCCGACGGTGAAGACGGTGTCAGAGAGCTCTAGATGCGAGGCGGAGCGGTTGCGCGGCGGAGCGGCGGACACGCGTGGGCGGCCAGCGAGCGCGGGCGGGCTGGGGCGGCGCGGGTGGGCGTGTGCGGCGTGGCCGGGCCGGGGTTGCGCGGTGGAGCGGCGGCGGCGCGGTGGAGCTGTGGCGGCGGCAGGCGCTGAGCCGAGCGGGGTGGGGGCGGCCGCGCGCGCGTGATAGGGTTTGGGGGGGAGGGTGAAATTGAGATTCAATTACTGTAGCAAGGCCCCAGAAAAAATGAGGCAAAAAAAAACAAAAAAAAATAATTTGCCGAGTGCCAGGTCATGGGGCACTCGGCAAAGAATTTTTAAAAATCTTTGCCGAGCGCCAAACGGTGGGGCACTCGGCAAAGGCTAA
Source organism: Saccharum hybrid cultivar R570 (assembly GCA_038087645.1). Lineage (NCBI taxonomy): Eukaryota > Viridiplantae > Streptophyta > Magnoliopsida > Poales > Poaceae > Saccharum > Saccharum hybrid cultivar. The sequence goes on along the minus strand of JAQSUU010000291.1, from coordinate 4,468,522 downwards.
CGGCAAGTGGCCGCCGTCACGCCGGCCACCTTTGCCGACGGCTAAAATTTGCCGAGTTCCCAGCCCTCGGCAAAGGAAAAATTTGTCGACGGTCCACCTTTGCCGAGTGCCTAGCACTCGGCAAAGGCTGCTTTGCCGAGGGCATTTCTTTACCGAGTGTCTCTGGGTCTGGCACTCGGCAAATATTTCCTTTGCCGAGTGCCCGAGGAAATACGCTCGGCAAAGAATTTTGCCTTCGGCAAAGTAGCTGTGTCCTGTAGTGATGTTACGTATGTTTTTGCAATGGTTTCAAGTGTTATTCAGGTATTTTTGCAATTATTTCATATGCATGTTTCAAGTGTTTTATCTGCCTTTAAACGTATGTTGCAAGTGTTGTATCTAAATGTTTTAAAAGTAGATCAGGTGTTTCACCTCCCTCCTTGTCTTCTGTTGCCTCGGCTCAGTGTCTCCTCCTCTGCCCGGTGTCGGCTGGCATCCGCCGCCCCCTCCCCATCTTCTCGATGCTGATGAGGTTCGGGGTGGCGCGGGCCTTGCGTGGGCGCGTGAAATAGCACGGGAATAGGACTGCAGACGCGAGCGTCCAGACGTCCAGGCGCTAGCAAGGCCGTAAAAAAACAAGAACCAGGCACACTAATGACTATCAATGCTAAGACCAAATCGTCACTCATGTGTTCAGAAGAAGATATCATTGGCCACCTACACCAAACGCCATGAAGTCACCACAACCAAATTTTGTGAGTTCGACCTATAGAGGATAGCCCATGTACAGAACCAGTGAGCAATCAAGAATATAACCTGCAATGTGGTTGAGAAAATTTCCTTTTCATAAACATGATAGTTCCTGTATAACCAAGTGACCAACAAGTTGCGGCGACTTCTAGCATCATGCTTTTTTTCTTATTAGTCCTTAAAATTTTTGTTTTCTAATCAATTTTTAAATCTATTTCATATTTAGGTCTATGAAAATTCTAATTGCAGAATAGATCCTTCGTACAGGTCAGCTGTTGAATATACATACAACCCTATAGGTACAGCAGACGGATAAGCGGCAAATTGAAACGTTACCGTAGCAAGCAGGTGCAAATTAAACGCTGTCACTTGCTACAAGCCAAATGACATAGGGCAGGTCAGACCATAGTTGTGAATTCCATTCCGGTACCGGCCGGAATGTCTCGTACCGGTCCCTAAACCGGTATAGAAGAGTCCCAATCCCGTACCGGGTCAAATACCGGTCAACACCGGCCAATACCGGTCAAATACCGGTCAATACCGGCCGTGACTACATGTATTATATTTTTCCATGTATGAACTTTGGAGTTTAAAATTTGAAATAAGGTCATATGAACTTGTTGAATGACATCTTAGTTTAGTAAAAATGTTAATTACGTCATAAGTTAAGTCAAAATATATTTATATGTACATTTATATATAAGTTTATTCACATATTATTATTATAAAGTCCAGAATGGTACACCGGTGTGGCCCGGTACCGGAATGTTCCATTTCAATAGCGAAAACGAAATGGGCTCCGGAATGAAATTTATAAGTTAGGGTCATACCTCATGATTACTCACTGAAGTACTCCTGGAGTCCTGGGACAGTATAGCTGGCATGATGCGTACCAAATTTACTGCCCTGCCACGAAGAGCGCGCCTAGCTTTCATGCTACTAGGGATGGAAATAAAATGGATACAAAAAGAATTCAGGTATGTCTATACTTTTTGCTAAATACAAATGCCCGTTCGAATGTTCTCGAAGACAACACAACACGGATATGGATTCATTTTTAGTACAGGGATAATTGCGTTACTGCCCTTGTTTTCAATTCTAACTACACATTTACCCTTATTTTTTAAAGTTTACATTTTTGCCCTTGTTTTTCGAATCCGAAGCTACCGTCTACCCCTACTTCTCCACTCCATGAGCTGCTGGTAAATAATGGTCAAGAAAAAATTGTGAAAAAAGAAAAAAAAGAAAAAAAGACTAAACTTCCCCTTCCCTATCAAATGACACAGCTTCCTCCCCATTCTCCTATCAAATGACACAGATTCTAAAAAAGAAAAAAAAACCCTGACGCGGAGGAAGAAGAGCATGGATGGCGGGAGTCGTCAGCCTTCATTTAACATCGTTAACTCTTCTTCACGGAATAGGGGCAAGTGAAAGCTTTAGATTTAAAAATAGGGGCAAATCTACTGGAGGCGGCTGGAAATTGGATGTATAGCAACGGGAGGTATTTTAATGTAGCCGCCTCTACAATGGCCTTCAAATTGAGCCACCTCTAGAAATGCATTTGTAGAAGCGACTCCTATTTTTAGCCGCCTCTAAAAACATCTCTATTTTTAGAGGCGGCACTATTTTGAGGTGGCTCTATTTCCAGCCACGTCTAAAAATCGATATTCAATCACCTTTGAAAACAGGAGCTATATAATAAATGTGATTTTTTCAAACGACCACTGATGGAGAAACGACCACAACAAAAAGTTATAGTCATGCAACTTTTTAGTTGACAACTTTTTTATTTAAAATCATCTATGCATGAAAAATTACGTTTGAATTTTTCACATTTGAAATTTGGATTTTTCAAATGGTCTCGGATAGAGAAATGACCAAAACAAAAGTTTTAGATCTGAAAAAGTTATACAACTTTATAGTTGACAACTTTTATATTTGAAATCATCTGTGCAAGTAAAATTATGCTTGAATTTCTCACATATGAAACCTGAATTTTTCAAATGACCTCGGAGAAATGACCAAAATAGAAGTCATAGATCTCATAAAGTGATGCAACTTTATAGTTGACAACTTTTTTATTTAAAATCATCTATGCATGCAAAATTACGCTTGAACTTCTCACATTTGAAATTTGAATTTTTCAAACTACCTCGGATAGAGAAATGACCAAAAGGAAGTTGTAGATCTCAAAACATTATGCATTTTTGTAGTTGACAACTTTTTTATTTGAATTTCTTTAGGGTCTCAAATACTCATTTAAAAACTGGATGAACATAAAATGAGGAGAACAAATATCCCATTTAAAACACAAATGTTGTACGTGTGGAGTGGTTAGAGGATGAACGCGCAAAGCCACTGGTCATGGATTCGAGTGCCGGTGGTTGCGTTTTTTGCTTTTTTTGGTTTTTCCTCCTTTTTTTGGCTCCAATTTGTATTTTTTGGACAATGATTTCTAGAGGCAGCTCAAAATACAACCGCCTCTAGAAATCTAATTTTTTGAGATGGCTAGAGAACCGCCTCTATAACTCAGCTTGTAGAGACGGAATAGGAGAGGCGGCTAGTCCAACCGCCTCTGCAGAGGCAAGCCAGCACTCGTGTCAGTGATAATGAGCTAGCAATTTATGTTGGATTTAAACCACAAATTTGCAGCCCATAAGTTCCAATGATGATGAGCTAGCAATTTATTAAGTTGGATTTAAATCAAACAAATTTCCAGCCCATAATAAATGCTACTGCAATAAAGGATTAACCATGTATGAAAAACAGAGGAAATTGATATTCCCTCCATTTTAAATTATAAGACATTCCAAGAATCTTGGATAGTCAAATCATCTTAAGTTTGACCAAAATTATAGAGAAAATTATAAAAAATTATAACATCAAATATGTATACTATGAAAATATAATTAATGAAGAATCTAATGATACTTAATTGGTATCATAAATATTATTATCTTATCGTATAAATTTGGTCAAACTTGAGATCCTTTGACTCTCCAAGATTCTTAGAATGCCTTATAATTTGGAATAGAGGGAGTAGAACTTAAATAGACGACTATTGTGTACATCTATTGTGAATTTAAGAATGATGGAAGGAGAGTCACACGCTCGCATGCCACGACTTGAACGTGCTCGGGTGGCTAGGTCATCACATGAGTCATGTGGTGCTAACGAAGGTTTTGCAGTTCCAAACTTAAAGTAAGAAAGTTGAGAGCAAGAGATGATGAACTGAGGGATGGATAGACAGAGAAGCTAGAGAGTGAGAGATGGAAGAAAGAAACTTACCACTTTTAATATTAGATATAGCTAACATACTCGTAAGTGCACACCATGTTGTGTGGTCGTATATAGCTAAGCTATCTTGTTGGATTTAATTGGTTTTGATCTAGCATTATTTTAATTAAATTCTAAGACCCATTATAAATGTTAGCTACAATAAAGGATTAATTAATCTTGTATAAGGAATTGACTTGAGATTGAATCGGCTTAAATAGGTGGCTATTTGTCTACCTAAGCTTAGACGTTAGAAAAGGGTAGAATGCTATTCACATGTGCGCGTGCCTAGTCACCACATGAGTGTGTGGCGCCAGTGAAGCTTTTGCAACTCCAGACTAAGTAAGAGATGGCAAACCATGGACAAAACAAGGGTGGTGTCAATAAGGGATGATGAACCAAGCGACGGAGAAAATATTATGCATAAATAATAAACAAGCTCGGCATTGCAATAGAATTTGCATCTTGCATTATCCGTTCTAATACATTTTAAAATCTAATTCTGCACCATGGTTGATCATGTGCTACTCTAACTCAACATGGGTCATGAGTTCGGGTTTGGATGGGCAATAAGCCAATTAAAACTCTAGTCTCTAATTCATGATATACTACTAATCTATATCTATACCTAATAATAAAGAGGTAAAAAGTTCAGGCTCTGAAATTTTGCCTCATTAGTATTAGATATAGATATAGATAGCTAACCCGTTTGCATAGCAAGGCACGTATACTGTATACACACAGAAGACCTACGATGACGCAACCCGTTGTCACCTTTATTGCGTCTTTTGGGCCAGCATAGACCACGCGGTCCGGTCCACAGAATCCAGCTCAACCCTCTTTATCCAACCCAGAAAAGGCAACCAAATCTCGTCTCTGCCTCTGCCTCCGTGACGGTGCCGTCTAGGGAAGAAAACGAAAATGATAATTTCTGATTTTCGGAAGTCATTTTTGAGTTTTTTTTTTCGATTTTCAGGCATAAACAAAAATGGTAGCGAAAATCGAAAAAATGAAAATGACAACATTCTTCGAAAACGAAAGCGAAAACGATTTTGTCCTCTTCCGATCGTTTTCGAAGATTACCGTATTTAGTCGGTAATTTACCGTTAGTAGTTACCGATTCAAAGTATTTTAGGTCTAGTTAGCCCACATCTAAGCATCCTATCTGCACACGCAAGTATATAAAGCAAATATTTTTTTTGGAAAGGAACTATAAGGCAAGTATTTCATCTGTATAAGAACAACAAGGCAATCAGTCAATCGCGTACTGCACCTTAATTCTAGCTAGTCACCACGAACACGAACGAAATCTATGTTTTAGCTTGTTTGAGACCAAATATGATGTGAATAGTGGTTTTTGCTTGCGGTCTTGTTAATTGTGGCTTTATTTATTACTGTTGTCACGTGAGATAGGTAAGTTTTATGACTCTTCTCATGTTCTATAGTTTGGCGTGTTTATCGTTTTCTAGGATATCGTTCTCATGGATTCCGATCATTATCGATATATTTTCCAATAGACTACTATCGTTTTCGAAATTACCGTAATATCGGTGTCGTATTCGTTTCCGACAATATCGTATCAATTTTGTTTTCGAGAAAAAAAATATGAAAATGAAAGTAATTTGACCTCCTATCGATTGTTTCCGACCGTTTTCATCCCTAGTGCCGTCAAAGGGAAGTCCTGAACTCGAACGTTTGAATCAGAAAAATCAAACGCAAACAGACGGACCAAAAATTGAAAAATCGAAAGCAGGACTCTATGACCAACTAAAACACGTCGCATAAAAGAAAGGGAAAAATAAAAAAAGATTTGATTAGGACTCCTGTTGAGGTGAATTAGGAAAGTAAAAGAAGATTTTGTCTAACTTATTTTCTATTTGAATTAGGATTCCTATTCCTATTTAGTTTATTGAGGCTCGGAGAGATCTATTTGTCATAACTATCTAGGGTTATATAAGTCTAGACAAAAGAAACTCTCTCGACTACCGGTAGTTTGGGGAAGGTGGACCAAATAAATGGATGGACGAAAAAAAGAGCCTGAAATTTTGCATTATTATTATTATTATTATTATTATTATTATTATTACTATTATTATTATTATTATTATAGATATAGATTAGGTATAGATATAGATATAGATTAGTCGGTGTTAAGAATTATTATTAGTGATCAATTTTAATCATGTCATTAGCAACTGCTAATGACAATTCAAGATTAGGCCCCTTCGAAGCGTCCTTAGGCATAGATAGACACCTTTTCGTATGAGTCACTCACAAGCCAACTGCCTTTTGTATATATGCACAACACTGTTCATCGAAATAAACATCGGTCATTTTCATCGACCACAATTTACTTTCACACGTTATCGGCACTGCTCTACGCTATCATTAGAAGGCCAGAGTAGAAGTTTGTCGGAGATCTCGCCAGAACTTCGCCGGAGTCGCTTACCAACCGAAGGTAAAAGATGTCGACCCCTGCTCCTTCCATGAACACGATGGTGGACTCCATCACCGACGCGGTGGAGTCTGTCATTCACCGCAGCAGTCACCACCCCGGAGGCCTTTGCCGCTTCTTGCTCCAGGGCGCTGTGCGCCGCGTCCTCCGCGACATTCACGGCCATCGCATCCCTCCTCGCTGGAGCAGTGGTGGTCGTCCCTCATCACCATGCCTGGAAGCCCGCTCGTCGTCACGCCCGATGCCACGCACGGTCCTCCGTTCGTCCACGCTCGAGTACGCCCCCGGCGTCTGCCCGACGCATGGCCATGCCATGTTCGTCAGACGTGTGGGGGCATCACCGGGGATGCCATCGATGCCATCATCGCTGCTGAGGCCCCTGATGTCGCTGCTGCCCACCGCATTCACCGCACCACAGAACGGAGGAGGTGGCTCCATAGCCTCGAGCCTTGGCGCCCCTTCGCTCCCCAACAGCGGCAGCACAGCGAGGTGGCTGCCGGGCTTCGCCTATGACCTCGACGTCGTCCTCCCGCCTTCGCCACCTCCAATCCATCGCGCTCCTACGCCAACGTGGCAGCCAGCCGCCACCAAGACCAGCGCCGGACCGTCCTCCCGCACGGTAATGCCCTTGGAGCCAGGTTCGCCTCTTCCTCAAATGAGGGGGAGGTGGTTCCCCGCCTCTGAGTGGCAACTAAAGAGCCGGTGGGGGCGGATCCACCATTCCCGGTTGGCAGCGACAACCTTTGTTGCCGGAGCTCGCCAGGGATGGGTGGGATTCGCCCTGTCAGGCGGCCTCCATGGCCGAAATACGGACTTCAACCCCGATTCGCCATGAGAGGAAAGAGGGAGGAGGAAGAGGCACAAGATGGTGAACATCGACGAGGTTAAGGCGATGGCTGACGGCGGTGGCTGAAGAATGGCGAGCGGCGGTGGCAGGACAAGCGATGGCGGTGGCTGGGCGGTTGAGCGGGCAGTTAGGGTTTCGAACCCTAAACCCTAACCATCGGCCTTATATAGGCCGCGGCGGCGCTGCCTCGCCTGGGCCAGATTGGCGGCCCGAGCCTAGGTTACAGCCTGCACGCGCCCACGCCTCCCCATCGGCCTTCGCTGGGCCACACGCCTAGCCGGTTCGCTAGGCCGCGCCTGACTGACTGGCTGGGCCGTCGTCGGGCTAGCTGCTCGCCTGGGCCTCTTTTATTTTCGTTTTGTGCCTAGAATTGTTTTTCTTTATCATTTTTCTACCAGTAGTACTTTAGTTAATTAGTACATCTTTTAGCTAATTTAAATTCTGCAAGAACATCAAATATTTGTCTTGTTGTTGTTGTTCTGTATCTGTTGTAATAGTGTTGTACATTGTCACCGTAAATATCATTTTGTGGTTTGATTATATTATTGTATAATGCAATGTGTTTTCTATTATATTTTGGAGTATGTGGTGCTCCCAAACATCGTTTTGCACCACATACAATTACATTTGTGACTGAGAATTATTATTGTGATATGTTGGTGCCCCTGTTTTGCACCAACATATATGTTACATTTGTAATTTTATAATAGAATTGGGTATGTAGGTGCACCAAACCACATTTTAGCATCACATACAAGTTAAATTTGTTAGGTTGACTTAGTTGCAATTTCACAAAGTTATTCATAGAATTAGAAACCTTTAAACTCTATAGATTTAAATATCTACATAATTTTGGAGTATTATAAATGGTATATATCCATTTTCTTATCATATTTTGATAATTACACAAGATAGTAGAGTCCTAAGCAAAGGCTATATTTAATTCACTTGTGAATTATCTTGCCCCAAGACTGTGCTTAGACATCACTATATTTGCCTACTATAAAGATCTACCATTTATCTTTGACTTAGAGACTATCTTCTTGTATTTACCAAAATCTATGATGATTTGTTGTACAGTCTATACTTTATGTTACTACCTACAACACTCCAAAGTTATACTAAGATATAAACTTTAAAATATTACACCTTGTATTACAGCATTATCATGTTGATTTTAATTTATCATACGGTAAATTAATTAATTCATGGTTGTCCACGTAGGATCATGGCCACTAAGGAGTTCGAGGAACTCGCGTTAGATGGTAGCAATTACCCTACTTGGGCTTCTGATATCAAGATAGCACTTGTTTCTCGTAGCCTTTTGGCTACAATTCAGGAACCCCAACAAGGGGTTGTCTTGTAAGAAAAGCATACCTAAATTGCTTTAGCCTTGCTACGGTTTTACATTCATAAAGACCTTAAATATGAATACCTTATGATTAAAAATCCTCGTGAATTATGGGTCGCTCTTAAAGAATGCTATGACTAGCAAAAGGAATTTATTTGGCCTGAGGCCAATCATGAATGCAATAACTTATGTCTCTGAGATTTTAAATCTGTGGCAGACTATAATCATACTGTTCATAGGATTTGTTCTAGGTTAAAGTTTACGAAAAAGAGCCAATAGACATAGACAAAATAGAGAAAACTCTCTCTACTATGCTCCCGTCTGATAGAGTATTACAACAACAATACAGGGCTAAAAATTACCAGCTTTATTCCCAGCTCATCCATACATTGACTCAGGCAGAACATGATGAACTTTTTTCGAAAAATCATCATAAGCGCCCTGTTGGTTCGGCGTCTTTGCTTGAGGTACACAATGTATAGAAAAATCCTAGGAATAAGAAGTTCAATGGACCTAATCCAAAGAACAAAACTAGTAAACGCAAACACAACAGGAGACAAAGGCCTAATTCAAACAAGAGGAAGAAGGATAATGCGAAATCCAAAAATGACAATAAGTGTCATAGATGTGGGGATTTTTCGTATTTTGCCAAGAATAGCCGTGCACCTAAGCATCTAGTAGCCTTGTACCAAAAGTCCTTAAAAGAGGCAAAGCCAGCAGAAGACACAAGATATGAGGCACACTTCAATCTTGCATCTGAGGCTGTTCCGACAGCAGGTTGTTCCAATCAGGCCACTAAGGAACAAGTGAAGAATAATTCTCTTAACATTGAAGAGTACCTTCCATCGACAGACAACATGCTCCTAGACTTTGGTTCTAGAGACATGTTTGGAGATTTAGAGTAATCTCGGTCAAGGATTGATATCATATTAGATAATTGTTTTAATAGTATGAGTCATACAAACTTATAGTAGTTTGGGTTGTATTAGTTAGGTTGCTTATGAGTTGTACAAATTTGTTTATATTGTTGTTAAGATTGTAGAAATCCATTGATATTATAATATCATACTCTTGTATTTGATATTCAATATATTGTATGTATAATTCTATATGTTATATTTGAGTATTTTTTTTACATTTGTTTTACATATAGATGTCTGTTGACCTTAATCGAAAGGAGGAAGAATTATGCCTTGTGAACTCATATACCAAACTCTATACTTAGAGAGATGAAATATTTCCAGAATCTTAAGAAAAGAGAAGGAAATATTATGACCATTGCTAGTTGAGACGCGTTAATAGTTGGCTCAGGACGAACCACTATTACTCTCCCTATGGGTACGTAATTACGATGGATGATGCCTTGTTGTATCCTGGCTCGACTCGTATCCTTCTAAGTTTTAGAGACGTCCGTAAGAATGGTTTCCGTGTGGAAACACATATGGATAATAAAGAAGAATTTTTACTCTTTAACAAACTTACTAGATATGGCAAATAAATATGTGAAAAGATTTCTTCACTCCAAACTGGAGTGTACTATACATACATATAGCTCATACAACATATTGCTTATAAGATAATTTTCCAAAACATCGATACATTCCAAAACTGGCATGATCGACTTAGGCACCCTGGAATAGGGATGATGAAGAAAATTATTGGTAATTTCATAGATCATGATATGGAAAATGTTAAATTTCCCCATAATAAAGATTTTTGTTGCACTACTTGTGCCACAGGGAAATTAATTTTAAAACCATCATATCTTAAAATTCGAGCTAAACCACTTAAATTCCTTGAAAGTATTCAAGGAAATATTTGTGGTCTGATCCAATCATTGTCGGGGCCATTCAGATACTTCATTGTTTTGATAGACGCATCTACTAGATGGTCTCACATATCTCTTTTATCGACACACAACGATCTTTTTGCCAAAATAATGGCTCAACTTATTAAGTGGAAGGCACATTATCTTGAACATCGGATTCAATCTATCCGAATGGACAATGCTGCTGAATTCTCATCTCGTGCTTTTAATGATTACTGCATGGCATTGAGAATTTAGATTCAGCATTCAATTCCTTATGTACATAAACAAAATGGTTTGGCTGAATCGTTGATTAAAAGAGTCAAGCTCATTGCAAGACCTATGTTGACAAATTACAAATTGCCTATATTGTGTTGGGGTCACGCAGTCCTGCACACTGCCGACCTAATCCAACTACGACCAACTGCATATCACGAAATCTCCCTATTGCAATTAGTACGTGGGAATCCTTCGAGTATTTCCCATTTGCGTAAGTTTGGATGTGCTATCTATGTACCCATCTCACCACCTCAACGGATATCAATGGGTCCTCACAGGAAATTGGGGATCTACGTGGGATATTCATATCCGTCGATCATTAAGTATTTAGAACCCCTTACGGGATCTATTTACAGCCTGGTTCACTGATTGTATTTTTAATGAGGATCATTTTTCAGCATTAGGGGGAGAATTGTACCAAAAGAAATGATAGGAAATTGATTGGAATACAGAAGGCATTTCATTTTCTGATGCACGTACTACTGAAACTGAACTACAAGTTTAAAGAATTATTGATTTGCCAAATATTGCAAACAATCTACCAGATGTTTTCTCTGATTATAAAGATGTTACAAAGTCTCTCCTTCCTATAAGAAATGTGCCTGAAAGAGTGGAGGTACCTAATAAAACCACTCAACCCCCAATTGGCAAAAGAGGGGGAGAAACACTTCCAAGAGGCAAGATGTGATTGCTGGCAAGCAAAAGAAGACCGGAAATATAACTCAACCTTTGGTTGAAAAACACCTAGAGGACATACAATGTCCTGTGGATAGAAGTGGTCCACAATCCAGTTCAGTTATGCGCATAACACTAAGAATGGAATATTGGAAGACTCTAGATCCATCGTTCTGGGAAGTCATGATGAATCTTTAAGGGTAGACAAAATTGCTATAAATTTCATAGAGACTGGAGAGTCTTATAATCATAAGTCCATAATAGTCGACATATATTTCTCTGAACAAATTGCAAATATCCTTCTGACCGATTCTGATCCTAAGTCTATGACTGAGTGCAAGAAGCGCTCAGACTGGGATAAGTGAAAGGTTGCAATTGAAACATAGATTGCCTCGCTTAATAAAAGAAAAGTGTTTTCGGCTATAATGCCAAGACCTCCTGGTATCTTCTCTGTGGGATACAAATGAGTTTTCGTCCGTAAAAGGAATGAAAACAAAAAAGTGGTAAGATATAAAGCAAGACTAGTGGCACAAGGTTTTACGCAAAGACCTGTTGTTTATTTCAATGAAACTTACTCTCTAGTAATGAGCGGAATAATATTCCGATACTTAATATCACTAGCAGAACAAAATCGTCTATCTATACAGTTGATGGACATAGTGACCACATACTTATATAGGTCATTAGATTCTGAGATATATATGAAAGTTCCTAATGGAATTAGTATACCGAATCCTAAGGAAAATAGCAACATGTATTACATCAAGTTGCAGAAGTCATTATATGGCTTAAAGCAGTCGGGCCGAATGTGGTACAATCGGTTAAATGAATTCCTTAAACAGAAGGGATACACAAATAATGATGACTACTCATGTGTCTTCATTAAGAAATCATCAATAGGATTTTGTATCATATCAGTCTACGTTGATGATCTTAACATCATCGGCAACGAACCTGATATCAATGAAGCACGTCATCATTTGAAGACGAAGTTTGAAATGAAAGATTTAGGTTAAACCAAATTTTGCTTAGGTTTACAACTTGAGCACTTTTATTCTGGTATATTTATATACCAAGCTGCCTATATCCAAAAGGTATTGGAGAAATTCAATATGGACAAATCATAACCAACAAAAACTCTGATGGTCGTAAGGTCCATAGATATTGAGAAGGATCCCTTTAGACCACCGGATGAAGGAGAAGAAGTATTGGGGCCACAAGTCGCATATCTTAGTGTCGTTGGAGCACTAATGTATCTTGCTAATAGCACTTGGCCGGATATTGCATTTGCAGTAAATTTGTTAGCAAGACATAGTGCTAAACCTACTAAACGTCATTGGGTAGGAGTTAAAACAGTTTTGAGATACCTCAATGGCACTAGAGATCTTGGATTGTTCTATAGCAGAAATCAAGATCCAATTTTGTTAGGATATACAGATGCTGGTCATTTATCAGATCCCCACAACGATAGATCACAAATAGACTTTGTATTCTTACAAGGTGGAACAACAATATCTTGGAAGTCTTCAAAGCAGACATTAATATCTACGTCCACCAATCATTCTGAAATAATAGCTTTATATGAAGCATCACACGAATATGTATGGCTTCGCAGAATAATAAACCATATAGTACAATCAAGTGGTATTGGTGTACTTGGTACGCCTATAATTATTTTTGAGGATAATTCGGCATGTGTTACTCAAATGGAATCAAGTTATATTAAGAGTAATATGACTAAACATATTATTCCCAAAGTTGTTCTACTCCCATGAGCTCCAAAAGAATGGAGAAATTGAAATATTGCAAACTTAAGTCATGTGATAATCTACCAGATTTATTAACAAAATCTGTACCATACTCCGCATTTCGTAAATGTGTTGAGGGCATTGGTATGAGAAGATTAAGAGACTTGCAAGAATCAGGGGGAGAATGTAACACCCTAAATTTTTGAATATTTTTAAATAGGGAATTTGATTTAGTTAATCATTTATGTGTGCATGGAAACTTAGTGAAATAATAATTTTTTTAAATAAAATAAAATCAAATCTAAGGTTAGAAACGTGTTTGTGCATACATGCCACTGCATATTTTTATTTGTGTGATTGGTTTTTATTTCAAGAAGAAAATGATTTCAAAAATCATTTGAAAATGTATTTGAAATATTAGAAAAAGAAAAGGAGATAGGAATTTACCTTTCCTCGGTTTCAGCCGAAGGCCCAGCATCTCCTCCCTCCCCTGTTGGCCCGTCGGCCTTCTCACCCGACGCCCGCGCCGCGTAGTGGGCCGAGCCCAGCTCGTCAAGGCCCGTCAAGCCAAACGCTGCCGCGCTCTCCTTCCCCTTTTCTCTGGCTCACACGTCGGGCCCGCTTGTAAGCGGTGCCATCTTCTTTCTTCCGCTCGTAAACGAGCCGAACACCGGCAATGGAGGCCGATGCCGTCCCGACTCCCCTCTTCCTTGCCCGGCACGTCGAGCCCCTCTTAAATAGCAGCCGCGGCCGCATCGCCCCTCCACAGCCCTAACCCGGAGCCACCAATCGCGAGTCAAGCGCTAGCCGCCGCAACCGAGCCGTCGCCGCTCAAGCTCGGGAGCCGCCCGCTTGGAGAAGCCGTGCGCCGCCCTTGTCCGATTTCCACTGCCGCGAATCGTCTTGGTGAGTCTGCAACACTCTCCTCTTTCTTTTTGTGCTTGTCCCGTCGTCAACGGTGCCCGGAACAACGAGAACAGTGAACGCCGGCGAGGTTCTTGTCGTCGGCCATGGCCTCCACCGTGCGGGTCACTATAGCCGGCAGGAGATCCCCTTCCTCTCTCCCTTCATTCAATCTCAGCCGTCCAAATCTAATCCAACGGCTTAGATCGTGAGGTACCCCTTCGATTGCCACTTTTGCTAAAGAGACCCTGGACTTTCTTAAGTCTTAACCCGCGGTCCATAGGCGTACAGACCGATTACGCTTTATCCTTTGGAAAGCGTAAACTTCGTCGGTTTGATTGAAAATATGTTTTCTAGTATTTATAGTTTTGCCACTAGATTTGTTTTGGTCATAAAATCTCCGTTTTAACTCCGATTTGACCCGTTCAAGTTGTGTTAGGTTCATAATTTCATACTCTACATGTTAGTACTACTGTTTATTAGGTTTTCCACTTTTAAATTTTGAGGTTAGATTTAATCTATTACTTTGATAAAGTAAATCTCGTTTAAATCATAACTTTTTCGTTTTAGCTCCGATTTACGTGCAATTCGTGTCTGTGTGATCCTAGTGAGATGTAGATTCGTTTTATAAACTTTTCAACTTATTTTGCTACTGTTGGTGTACTGTTCTAATTATAGCTTTGTTTGCTTTGTATGATTGCTCTTGGATGATTGATGTTGGTGTGTTAATCGAGAATAGAAGGTGAGCAGTTCGTTGGTGATCAAGTGTACTATTACAAATCAGATCAACAGGATTAGCTAGATCAAGGCAAGTATAGCATGGGATTATCCTTGTTACCTATTCACTTTAATTCACTTAATTCATCATGCATGTGTTTCCTTGTTAAGGATGCCTTAGTGTTGATCTTATTCCTTGAGTCCTATGGTTAAAGCATTGGTAGTTTGCTAGTGCTCACATAAACAATGACCTTGTAATTTGATTAATGATATATGCAATAACACTAAAAGATGATTTTTAGCAACAAGGAACAAGAGGGCTAGAGTTTTCTCTAGATTTCTCTCCATAAGGACTTATCTGTAAGCGAACATCCGGGACTTACAGTACAGCTATGAGGGCTACATGGCTCTGGCTTTAGTCATATAAGAGGACCTTTTCTAGCTTGTTAGTGGTTACCTTTATGGCGCAAGAGGGGTGTGTTCCGGGTTGGGTGTAGTGTGGCCTCTGTCCCTATGTGTATAGGTTGCGTGTTATTATGCCATACGGAAGGAGGCTCTACATTTGCAGGCCACAAAACCTAGCGGCCCTAACTTGTTAGACGAACCTTAGAAAGACTTCATAGCGAAACTTATCTGTCTAATAGGGAGTCATGACCTCTGACTTTTGGGGATCACGACTCATAGTGAAAGTGTACAACCTCTGCAGAGTGTAAAACTGATATATCAGCCGTGCTCATGGTCACGAGCGGCCTTGGACCCTTATGGAATAGAGATCACAATTAATTTACTTGTTCTTGCTATTCATTATTCTCTTTACATGATCATATGTTTATTAAGGGAATATTACCTACTTGTTGCTACTCAATTGCTTAAAACATGATCAACTAAAAGCTACATGCAGTTAAACCAGTGTCTACCCTATTTGAGCTTCATGAATTCCATGTTATATTTGTTGAATACTTTTATGCTCACCCTTGCATTCCCACACCTCAGGATGGACTCCCGAATGTGCAAATAGTGACTACTACTTCTACTTCCCTGAAGAATACTAGACTTGTGGTCAACCAGTTGACGTGCCTGTGCTATGGAGCTAGCTACCACAAGATTTATTTATGTTTCCGCTTAGTTACGTGAAGACTCTGTGATATTATTCGTTATGTAATAAACATTTGTGATGATACTATTTATATTTGTCATCTTATGTGTGATTGATCTCTGGGCGCACGTAAGATTATGCACTCCATTTGTTCCTTGAAAATGGGTGTGATAGAGAATTTCTCTAAATAAAACCTGCTTCAATTACACATTATACTCTTTTCCTTTATATGAGTTTTACTCTACAGAGTTTTCTCACATAAAGTTTTTAACGAGGTAATGGTAACACATAATAAATGTCATATTATCTATTTTCCTCACAGAGGTTTTTCAAGGTAATATTATGACATATTGATCCTTAATCAAATTGTTTTAGACTATGTCTTTTGGGGATACCCAAAGAGTCTATTAACGTTGGAAGTAATATATATCATGGTGTTTCTCCTTATTTTTTCCACTAGGTTTTTAAAGAGTTTTACTTGGTGTATTGATATACTTTGGTTTTTCCACAGGGTTTTCCAAAGCTTCAAGATGATGATTGATGAACAAACAACAAACCCTACAAGGATCAAATTAATTAAGGGAGAGTGTTAAGAATTATTATTAGTGATCAATTTTAATCATGTCATTAGCGACTGCTAATGACAGTTCAAGATTAGGCCCCTTCGAAGCGTCCAAGAGGCATAGATAGACACCTTTTCGCATGAGTCCCTGACAACACAACTGTCTTGTGTATATATGTACAATACTGTTTATCAAAATAAACATCGGTCATTTTCATCTACCACAGTTTACTTTCACAGTCGGTACAGAAAGAGAAAGGCTGTCGCCCTCCATCGAATTCCGATCCGATTGGCAGGAAGAAGGAACGTCACGGCCGCAGTGACGTGCCTCTAGAACGACGAAGAGTAGACAGATTCCTGTTTTTCATGGTGCGTCCAAATTAAACGAATGGAGGAGGGCCGCGAGGTTTCCTCGACAGGCAGATGTAGGAACCCCTTTCTATGGCACAAATCCTTCACGGCTATACACATAAAAACAGGGGCAGTCATATACCCAAAGTGGCAAGCCCCTCTTGCGCCCTTTCGGGTAACCTCTAACAAGCTAGAAAAGATCCTATTACTGAGCTAAAGCCAGAGCCATGTGACTCACGGTTGCACTGTCAATCCCAGCTTTTGCCGACAGATAAGTCCTTACGGAGGGTTTAGGGCACCATGACCAACGTCATTTGCACCTTCGCCCTATGGATCAGTTGCTAAAAATCATGGTTCACCTTTTGTTCCGCAAAACCATTAACCATTGTATAGATCATCTTCAGTTAGAGCGCTAGCAATCTACCCATATGTAATTAACCCGTAGGAGTCAAGGTAACATGTCATCAAATAGCTAGGATATCCTTAGGGTTATCAAAGTTAGACACATGCAAATGAGTAGATGATTAAAGTGAATAGGACATCAAGGTAGGTCCATGCTATACTTGCCTTAAATTGATATCCTTCTTCTGTAGATTAGTAACCTTCAAAGAACTGCCTTTTGATTACTACGTAAACCTCACCGATTGGACATGATTACAAAGCACCACATAAGCATCCAAACACAAACATGCATAGCAAACAAAGACTATAGATTAGAGCAGTACACCAATCAATTAAAAAGGTTTGAAAATTAATCTTTGTATTGCTATGAACACACAAACGCGAGAAACACGCTAATCGGAGCTACGATTCGAAGAAAACGACTATCGAGACTTTTTTTTATTATTATTATATTAAAGAAAACGCTATATATATACTTGATTTATTTTAATTGAGCAAAAACATGTAAAGATTTATTAAGACTCGAAACATAATTTAATTCAAAAGCTGGCTAGAAACTACTCATGTTTAGTTTATGAACAATACCCTATAATTTAATCAAGTTAAACTTTATTATTACAAAAAGAAATAATAAACATGTAAAAGCATTTAACTGAATGGTATATGACATGAGCAAATTATAATTTAGAAATACATTTATGTTCGTTAGTAATTAATCACATTAGTATTTATGTATTTAGCACCAAAGTATAAATATACGTTATTGCTATTAACCAAGTTAATATTAACATTTTAATTATAGACACATGTCATGATATAAGTTAAATATGACTGCTAGCATGTGGATTGTATCGATATGAAATTAACATGGCAAGAACGAACTAAATCGGAGTCAAAACAAACGGTGGAGATTGACTCTTGATTAGGTGTGGTGTATTTCTATAGTATTTTCCAATTTGTTTTTCTGAAAGAAAACGGCCACAATATACATGCGATGTCATCATGACATCATTGTGAGGTCATCAGGCTAGCAGTTGGATTAAACCACTGCAGAACACGCACGGCTCAATCTCTGGCACGGTGATACCATGAACGGCAACGAGTTTCTTGCCAGCGTGCATGGGGAAAAACCTACGTGTCCTCGGTCTGGCACAGGGAAGGCACAGGGAGATGAGGAGCTTACCGCGAACTCGCATAACGGCACAGAGACGAGGCTGAGCTTGGCGGAGAAACAACGGTTTTTCTGTAGAATTCGATGGCGGCGTGCAGCTCATTGGGGCGGACGGTGGTTACCTGCAAACGGCCGGCGGCGATTTGCGGACATCGGCGACATGGCATTAGCAAACCAAAACGAGAAAGAACGAAGAGAAGGATTCGGCGACTTCGAATCCTCGTCACGAAGCTCGGCGGATTGCTTACAGCGACTACGGGATCGGCAGGTTCCTGATAAGAACACGCCTAAGATGTCCAGGTAATGATCCGATCTTTCACGGTACGTATGAAATAAAACTCCCTTTAAATTCTCAAGTAGAATATTTCCAATCAATCAATAATATCCGGCAACTAAAATTCCTTCTCAGACTAACGTGAGTAGCAGCAAGGCAAATCCACAATAAACAAATTTAATAACCTCGTTCAGTCTCACAGCAGGTTATTAGTTGGAGGACGTCGACAGCAAAACAACTCTTCTCGGCAATCAAACAAATATATTGTAAATAGCTTGACCCGATATCAAGTATAATATATAATAAAGCTGGACCAACTAATCTCGACGGATGAATGTATCGGCAGCACCAAATAACTTTGTCTGATTAATTAACTCAAATAGTAGCAGCGATAAATAGAGGGATCAGCTTACAATAGATGATGCAAACCAACCCTCTTCCACCCGCAGCCACGACGAACCACGATCAGAAGATGGAGAATTGATTCAATTCCAGCACGAGTCCAAGGATCAATCCTCGGTCACATACCAGCACAAATCCACGCAGGGATCCAGAACAATAAACCTCTAGGGTTTCATGAGCGGCGGCTCGACGAAAATAACTCTACGAATAAAATACAATCTCCTTACAAGGGTTCCTGACTCTGGCTTTAAAGGCACGCAGGCCGCCATGGAAAACTTGGTCGAACCAACACCAGCAGGTCTGACATGACGTGGAACGTGTTCTATTTGGACTTGACGCCTAACTAGACTTGACCGTGTGACACAAAACGGACTCAACCAAAACCGTGCAAGACCAAAAGCAAAGAGACTCATCCTGACGTAAAATTGCTACTAGCTATAACCATAAATAATAAACTATTCCGGCCATGCTGCTAATCATATCATTAGAATATACGTGATCTCCTTGCTAGTAGAATGCATGTATCGATATGTATTAAATTACCAACTTCTCAGCAAGAACTCCCCTTCGTCAATAATACTCACGTAATGACGTAATGTCCACCTCCACCTGCATGGAGCCAATAAACATATATTTCCTTGGCTTCCTTTTCTCCACTTTTCCAGACAGTAAAGCACCTCTAAAAATTATATTTGATGAAAGGCCAGCAGCAGTAAATTTATCCATGTCCTTACTATATTTCTCACCAAAACTAAAAGCACCAAATTGAAGACCAGATGATATTAGAGAATTACCGACTGTTATATTCGAAACAACACAAGAATGTTCTATGGGTATATTTTGAGGAGCCATGGGCTCATCAGTTCCTCTGCTGGATGGCAAGATCGAGCAGAGGCGGCAGATCGAACGGCGGTCACCACAATGGTGGCTCCGGCGGCAGGCTGCTGCGCTGCGGTTTTTGCGAGCTCAGGCGAGGGAAACTGCAGCGAGGGGGCAGCAGAGGAGCGGTGACGGGTCTGGGCTCTAGAGGCCGGGGCACGATGGATGCTCCCACGACGCGAGTAGTGGGCGCGTGGGCAGCGGCGGTTCATAAGCAACTTGGGCACGAGCGATATGATATAGACTGGGCATTGACAGGTGCTACCACCTGGCGTGGAGGAGTTGGACTCGATCGGGCTGTCATTTTGGCTCGAAGCCGGTGTTGCAAATACGAGAAGCAGTCCGGGCTGCTAGTCAACGGTGCTACCTCTATTTTCATACAATATACGTCACTTGCAAGGTGGATTAGGCCATCAAATCAATTAGTTATTTATTTAATCAACAAAACATCGTATATATATTCATGTGAGTACCTGATATTCAATCTATATACAGGAGCAAATATGTCGCACGTCTTCACTCATGCATATTTGGTTGTACTAAATTTCATAGCCAATATCATTTCTCCTATTATTCATTTCTTATTTATATGGGATTTGGCCACATATATCTTTTAAATTTATTTAAAGAAAATATTGCACAAATTATAATTATCGGTGAGTCAAAAACCGTGTCAACACATTCAAGGAGGCGATCGTCGGCGTACTAGAGAAGAAAAACAATGGGGATTCAGTTGGCACAAACAAGATCACTAAAGCGTAGAGAACGACGAGAGTTGCCTTGTGGTGGCATTGGTTCTCGCCGGAGACGCCCAAAGTGGCCTGAAAACCTAACCAGAAGTTCATCGGAATCCTAGATAGGCAGAACTTCGGCGATAGATTTGGGACACTATGGCTGGCGGCTCACTAAAAGGAATTTAGATCTGGAACAACCGTGACGATTGAGAGATAGATTGAGAGATAATGAATCCAAATGAAGTATTTGGAGCCCATGAAAAAGGATTTTAGAGCATCTAGAAATTAGATTAAGCTCTAGGAAAATGGGAAAATGCTCTGGAAAAGTCCGGAAAATTCATGAGAAGGACCGGACAGCATCTAACGCGTTTTGAAAATTTTACACGCACAACACACAAAGTCACATGACAAGCTAACATCACATCACGAAAGGCCTGTTAAATTAATATGAAATGTTTGAAACCACATCTTTTCTAAATTTAAATTAGCATAACTTAATTAATCTAAAAAAATATATAAATATTAAAATCATTTATTTTATTTAATGTTTTCCATGCACAACCCAAAATCAAAAATTTTGGGGTGTGACAGAGCGTTTCCGTTCTCACGTTATCAAATGATACCCCCGTTCTGGAAACCGGAATGAGAACGGGAACATGGCTGCTAAGCACCAGACCACCACGATAAACAAAGCAGTCCTAAACTGATGAGGCTGATCAGATTGAACTACTGATAATCAAAAGATGGGTTCTTTTTTTTCCAAAACGAAATAATTGAAAGATGTTGCAAGCTGGAGTAAGTGAACAGCAGAAGTAACAACCCGATGTTTATTGGCCAGTTATATGTACAGCTGTCGAGAGCTATGGCAAGATCGAACATTAAGGTGTTTGTTGTGCCAGATATTGACAAGAACATGAACAAGGGAAGAGGAAGAAGAAAGTAGCAAATGATACATTCACAAAGAATATTGTTTATAAAGAGGTTTTAACTCCCTAAAAAAAGGTAATTTCTTCTGTTAAAACAATTTTTTCACCTATAGTCAATACTAATTAAGTTTTAAATGAAACAACTTATATGCAAGATATTTTCAACAAAATTAGGAGAAATGTAAGGACTATTTGACTACCGATGTGTTTAGAGTCAATACCCTTAGAGATGGTATTAAAAAAGTATGGCATTTAGATTTGTTATAAGATAGAATTAGGACATAATTCCTCCTCTTAGTTTTAGTCATGCACAAAAATAATTTTATAATATTGATATTTCAAACATCACACTCAAAGGATTGTTTTTGGGTAACAGTATGATGCACGTTTAAACTAAAGTTATCGTGGCATTGTTTTTCCTCGGTGTAATACACGGACATTTACCTAGTATAACTTATAATTTGAGATAAAGAGAGCAATATTTAATTTACTTAATTTGCCCCGTTGCCGTCACCCGCCCTCTCCTTCCTTCGCGGTGGGCCGATAGGTTGGCCCAGCACCAGCAATATACTCCCTCCCTCTGCCGCTGATCCGCTCGCTCCGCCTCTCCCAGTCTTCCACTTGTTCAGCCATTGTCAGTTTCGTCCCCCGCTCCCTGAACTATAGTTATAAAAACCATTCCAATACTGGCCGTCAGGGGCGGACCTACAGGGTATGCCGGGTGGTTCCCGGCATACCCTGGCCCAGGTGTCAGTCATAGTATAGTACACTAGGTGAGTGCCCGTGCGTTGCAACGGGAGCAACACGATTTCTTTTGTGAGCATTCTTTGCCTCATGTCTATTATCAATCTAGCTCCAAGCCTCCAATACCTACGAAAATCAATCACTACTGCTTTGAGGCCATTTGGAGTTAATGCAACCCAGTGGGGGTTGGCAGGGACTGCATCAACTACATCACTTTCCTGTGGAATGGCAGACATACTAAATCCAAGATCACATGAACAGAAATGCTCGATTTTTCTTGACAGTTATGGCAATTTTTTACCATGAAATTTGTGCCCCTGTGTTTTAAACTGCTTGTTTGCGGCAAAAAGGAGCAAAACTATCTTTTGCCTATCTCCACTACTGGAACAGGACATCTACACTCATCTATTCTAGTGTTGTTCCCTACTACTACCACCACTGAACGGATGGATTATGTTGTACAATCTCTTTGCATACGTTATAACACAAAGAATTTTAATCTAGAACACATGTTTATTCAGAGTTCATCAATTTGACTCAGTGTATTCTGAGTGTTAATCATCTCTAGCATCTTCCTCTCTATCTCTATCTATTTAGTCAATCCCCCGTCTCTGTTAAAACAAGGTTAGGACAGGAATAGGTGATACTGATAATGTCCTACTGGCTCAATACATACGCGAATGTCAAGTGCAGTGCACTTGGCAATGACAGCATTCAATGTTTAATTGTTTATGTAAGATCAATTGTTCTAAAAAAAACAAGTTACTGATTTGATGCTCCTTAGAAAACCATAACCTCAAATTTATTGAAATTCAATATAAAAGAAGTGCCACGCCATCTCAAGTATATTAACTAATTATGTAAGATTCTCTTGTCATAGACATTTGTTCTTGAAGCCATTAACTTTAACTTGGATGGAATTTGGATAAACAATTAGTACTTTTTTGGGGTGATAATATTTTGTAAAATAATTGAAAAATACATTGTTCATATATTCTAACCAAGTGAAATTTTCATGAAAGATTATATATTCTAGCCAAGTGAACATCGAACAATCATTTTGTTTAGCTTTAGCACTCAAAACATATTCTCCTCTATCAATATATTTGCCTCGATTAATCCTGCCAGCAGTTATGAAAAAAAGAACACTCAAAAACATATTTCAGAAAACACAACGGAAGATAACATGACAATCTGGTGGACAGATGCCTTGATCTTGTGCGAAAAATATATATTTTTAGAACTGTGTATTTAAACCAGAAATTATGTGCGTTAAAAAAATTGGCCAAGAATGATGGCTAGCAAAACTGAATAGTAAGTTAGTGACTTCTGTTTGAGAAGTCTGCATGCACGTTTTAGCAATCAATTACAAAAGGCTCCAAAATGGGGCAAGTGTAAACATAAACTGCAATGGATGGTGAATTTCCGGTGGAGAGCTATATGCTTGAGAGTTGAGACACTACCTTCCTTGTTGGTGGTGATCTTCCGTCGCCACGGTCGGACCGAGAAGCGTCATCTGCGTCCAACACCATGCATCTGCCGATTGTATCTCTAGTAAAGAGATGGAGGCCATCCACCCTCTTGGCATATCGGTTCAACCAAGGCCATGGCTCTGCCTCTCGCCATTGGCTGCTGCTGCCTGCTCGGAGTCTCTTTCCATCGGGCTAGTCAGGATGGCTGTCGTGCTTCTCCTCTTGCTCGCACTAATGAACAGGCTACAGCAGGCTGCGAAGCTGGAGATGGAAGACGAGGAAGTCAGTGGCGTCGCAAGCCAAATCAAGAATTTGCCCATGTTGGACATAGCCCGGCTGCAAAAACGCGGACTAATCGAAGACATTGGTAAGCAGGTGGTCACTTGAGAGGATGATTCATTGAAGCCATCGTAGATTCCAAGGCCCGCTCCTTGAACACCACGATGTAGATGCGCTTTCCCTTGCCCTGCAACCACTGCAGCCTAGCGGAGTCAGCCCCACAGGAGTCCGCAGCGTCCGGCGAACCGAGAACCATGGATTCATGAAACTTATCTGCCCACACGAGAAGCATTTAGGTAAAATTTCCCAGGCGGTGGTCGCCGTGCAAGGACACTCCAACTTACCGCAGGCACGGCGCTTGCCATGCAGCCAGACATGGCGGTGTTGTGGAGGGGCCGGACATGGCATCGGTGGGAGGTGGCGGGGGTAGGGCTGAGCAGGGGGGCGGCTGCATCGGCGGTGTAGGGACGCTGAGGCGGCAGCAGCGGATGGGCGGGTCTCGGCGTGGGCATCGACGGTTCTGTTTACGAGTACTCCGTATAGGAAGGAAAGAGGCGAGGGGTCGACCGCACGTGGGCGGTTCCGCAGTAGAGAGCAGACGATAACATTTGAGTCTTTTTAGTCGTAGAGAAGAGATAAAGATAGACATGTATAAAAATAATTCTGATCGACCGTCGCTCCGCTCGCTCGAACGCTCAGTGATTGGCTTGACGCTTCGGGAAGCACCGCACGCACGAACTGCTCGGCTCGAGACTCGATTCCATCAGGACGCGGAGGTCCCACAGGCCACAAGCAACAGGCGATCCCGATCATCGATCCTCCATGGCTTGAGATTGATCCTGATTGCTGCGGGCAGCGCCACAGCCGCAGTGCGGCGGCGTCCCGTCCATCTCCCGATCTCCCTCTGGCATTTGCTTATTGTTTGCTCTCTAGCCTCTAGCCATGCGGTTCTACCCGCCGGCCGCCGCTGTTCCCCTGCCGGTCTGCCCCGCTGTACGGACAGGCAGCACGGTGTCTGTGTTTGCTTGCTGCCCCACGGTGGCACCCTGTAAAGACTTGAAGTGCAAATCGATCTCACGCAGAGGACATCAGGTTTGTAATTGTTGCTGTGAATCTACTTCTTAAAAAACCTTGTTCACGCCGACAAGACTTGAATCACCTATCTTCTTTTAAAAAAAACTTGCATACATTAATTATTTATGAATAATTATGTGTATTAGGGGGATTATTCAGATCATTCATCACTAGATGAGAGAGTGGTTCGCGGTTCGCGGCTCGCGGCTCGCGGCTCACGGTTCGCCCAACATTAGTATTAGAAGATTATATATCATGTGAGTTTTTATGAACTATAGTTCTATCATCGTATATGAGTTTTGTTACATTGTGCCGTCCTAATATACACATTGATCTTTCTTTTCGAACTGCTTCTCAAAATTTTGTGCGGCACATGAAAATTGGTAAATGATTTTTACTGAATTGATAAAAAGGACATGCTAGCAAATGGCTTTTACCCATATGAAATTTTTTAAGTGGCATACCTTATGATAAAATCCTAGGTGCGGCACTGCCGGCCGTGTGGGGGATATACCCCGGATACTACAAGATTGTAGATGATATGATTTGCAAAACTCTTATAAATATTGTAATTCAGATAGAATACCTACCATATAGCTGATTAGGATACTTTCCTTATAACCCTACCCCTCTAGAGTATATAAGAAGGGGTAGGGGCCCCCTAGTCGAGATCCAGATACAAATCATGGCTTAGCCTAGGGTTTATCCCCTGTTATCTCATTTCATACACCATTAATATAAACCAACAAAACACATGACGTAGGGTTTTACGTCTTCTCGATGGCCTGAACATGTATAAATCTTATGTCTCTGTTGTCATCTAGTTCCTGTTCACGCGTACCTCTCTGTACAATTTACCATCGTGGATATACTCCTTGATGGACTATTGGCAATATCTCGTCGATAGTTGGTGCGCTTGGTAGGGGTGTGCGTGGTGACCCCGTGGCAAACCAGATGGTGCGATTTCCAAGCTCTGCTTTTCCGCGATGGGATCTACGACCTGGAGTTTTCTGTTCCTATAGTCGGTGTCTTTGTTGTCGTGAATACCAAAGCGGAGCCAAGACCAGATCGGATCAGAAGTTCGATTTGTCTATCTCGGCGATTCACCTAGTTGGAACAGATCGACGCTCAAGCCTACTGTTGCGGAGCCGAGGAGAATCGGTCGTGGCCAAGGTACTAAATAGCGTATTGCGGGTTGGTAGCGGATTGACATCAAGGTTGCGGATTGCGGATAGCGGACGATATTGCGGACGATAAGTTCCAATAGCGGCACCCCGATAGTCCCATATAATTTTAAGCACATATATCATAAATAATGAGTATAAATAATTTCAAGGGCATATATCATGAATAATTTTAAGATCCACAGCCGATGCGTGAGTTTTGAATTTGAGGTGTGAGTCATAGTGGGCTGGACTAATTAGGGATATTTGCTTCCATGCTATTGCGGCCTGCTACGCGCAATTGCGGCCGCAATATCGGCCCGCTATTCAAAATTGCGGCCGCAAAATTTCAGGATGCAAAGTTCAGAACGCTACCTAATAGCGGTAGCGGCAATGGACCGCTACCACTATTGCGGGTGCAATTGCGGCCACTACCACCGCTATTTATTACCTTCGTCGCGGCCCGTTGGCGGCGATGGAAAATTCATGCAGCTGCACGTGGACCGAGGAGATCATTACCGTGCGGCTCCAATTTCCCATCCTGTTTGCTATTGTCCTCTCAAGATCAATTTGCCGCACACGCGAATCATGACGTCCAGACTGATCGAGCAAACAAGCATGGGACTCGAACGATCTACAAGACATGCAAACTAGGAGATTTGTGCATGTACTCGTGCATGTGCGCATTAGTACTCGTCCATAGTTGGATCCATCCGGTACGGAGACAGATACAACAACTCAGGAGCGCCACGCAACGTCATCCGTCCGAGCCATCAAGCGAGCCTCCCGAGTCCTCCCAAGTCGTAAGCGAGCCATCCACGCAACATCCACCTACTCGGACATCGTGACACGCTGACTACTCCACTCAGCTGTCAATCAAATCGAATGCGGCTACGTCAACGACATTCCCGAATCTAATCTGCCAAAGGCCGACCAGCGGCATAAGGACGACGTCGCCCGGACTACTCGCTCCGACAGCCTGCCGTGGTCGCAATGATGGTCACCGCGAAAAACGGCGCTATGACGACCGTGATGGCCACCATGACGACAGGCCAGAAAGCTCTAGGGCCGGCAATTTCGTCGATGCCGACTAGTTAACGTCATACGCCGCCGACCAGACGTTCTGACCAAACTTAAGTACCCTTCCTATATCTGCATTTAATAAAGTTTTCTCCTCGGTGTCTCTCCAATTATTTTTTTCTCTCCATCTACTCTCCGTGTTTTATATCTTTAAGATACTCCATTTATTCGTCATCGACTAGCCGACCAGCCACGTCCTTATGTGTTATTCAGAAGCAGTCCTGTCACTACTGGAAACCAGCACTTTGCCGAGTGCCTGAGGCTTTGCCGAGTGCTTTTTATCGAGGCACTCGGCAAAGTAATATTTTGCCGAGTGTCGCACTCAGCAAAGCCTGACACTCGGCAAACATGGTTTGCACTCGGCAAAAGGTGGCTGGGCCGTCACGGCGGCCACCTGCCGTCAAATTTTGCCGAGTGCCTAACGGCCGGCACTCGGCAAATTTTTTTTTATTTTTTTAAATCTATTTTGCTGTGTGCCATCACACAGGCACTCGGCAAAATTTCTTTTTTTAAACAATATTTTTCCGAGTGCCAGAGGGCTGGCACTCGGCAAATTTTTTGTTTTTTTAAAACAATTTTGCCAAGTGTCGTCACCATGGCACTCGACAATTTTTTTATTTTTGTAAAACACATTTTTGTCGAGTGCCAGGTCCCTGGCACTCGGTAATTTTTTTTAAAAAAAAACTATTTTGCCAAGTGCCGGGGGCTCGGCACTCGGCAAAATAGTTTTTTATTTTTTTAAAACACAATTTTGCCGAGTACTAAAAAGCTATTTTGCCGAGTGCCATCGCCCTAGCACTCGGCCAATTTTTTTTTTTATTTTTTTAAAATGCTATTTTGCCGAGTGCTCGGTATTTTTTTAAAAAAAAACTATTTTGTCGAGTGCCAGCCTTAGGCACTCGACAAAATTGTTTTTTATTTTTTAAAAATGCTATTTTGTCGAGTGCCAACCTAAGGCACTCGGCAAATTTTTATGCTATTTTGCCAAATGCCTCGGTATTACACTTGGCAAAGTATACTTTTATTTTTTTTTTTAATCAATTTTGCCGAGTGCCCCTGGCACTGGCACTCGGCAAAGTAATTTTTGTCGAGTGTTCCCTGTGGCACTCGGTAAAATAAATTTTTTTGATTTTCTGCCTGAATTTTTTTGTGTAGCCTTTTGACGGTATTTAAAAATCTATTTAAAAATTGGTGCAATTTTGAATTTTTTTAATATATTTTGTTAGTTTATTTCATTTCGTCGAATTTTTCGGAATATTTCAAATTTGAACTCTAGGAGATGTCTGGGTTTTTAGCATCCGACGTCGCAACTTGCTCGAAACCTTCTCAATTTTTTACCACGGCCTCCACATGTGATGACACGACGCCTCGACAAGTTTTGTGATTTTCGGACTTCGTTTGGATTTTTTATAATTTAAAATCACTTTTCCCGCAAGTAACTCGGCATGTTGCGTCAACGAGATGCTCGATATTTCATGTGAGCTCCTAGATACGGCCTCAACATACACCAAATACCATGACTATCATTTTTTGAATCACTAAAATTTATTATTTCATGTACCTACAGTTCAAATTTGAAATAATTCGAAAAATTCAATGAAACGAAATAAACTAACGAAATATATAAAAAAAGTCAAAATTACACCAATTTTTAAAATGGAGTTTTAAATAATGTTGGAAGGCAACACAAAAAAACGAGGGTAACAAATAAAAAAAATTGCCGCGTGCCGCGGGGGCACTCAGCAAAATGGTCTTTGCCGAGTGCCGTCTCCTGGGGCACTCGGTAAACATTTTATAAAAAAAGGAAAATCCTATCTAAAGCCCACCAGGCCAATCGCCCCTCCTAACCCTAACCCCGCCCGACCCCAGCGCCCCCGCCCCTGACGCCGTTGCCCCTGACCGTCGCCCACGCCCGCAACCCCGGCCCCCGCGCCCACCGGCCGCGCCTGCGACCCCAGCCACTGCCCACGGGCCGCGACCGCGCCCGCCGGTCTCACCCCCGTCCGCCGCCCCCGGCCACGGCCTTGCTGCCTGTGACGAAGGAAGGAGGAAGAAGAGAAGGGGGAAGAAGGAGGAGGAAGACGGAGGAAGATGGAAGAGGAAGAAGAAAGAGAAGGAAGAGGGAGGAAGAAGAAAGAGGAAGGAAGAGGGGGAAGGAGAAGGGGGAAGGAGGAAGAAGGAGGAGGAGAAGGAGGAGGTTCCCCGGCCATTGCCTCGTGTGGTTCGTCGTGTTCGCCGCCGTCTTCTCCACGTGGCATCCCCGTCGACGCACGTGCCACGACTAGGTATGTCACCCCTTCTCTGGTTGTCGACTCGTGCCGTTCTAGTTATCGACCTTCGTGCCATTGTGATTGTCTGCCTTCGTGCCATTATGATTGTCGGCCTTCGTGCCATTGTGAATGTCGGCCTTCGTGCCATTCTTTTGGTAGGTTTTCAAAACCTCCCCGTGTAGGGGAGGTTCTGCCGAAATTTTTAACTTATAGTTTTATGTTTCTTCTTTTGCAGAGACGAGCCCGTCGGAGGTGACCCGGAGGACCCTGATCGTGTTCGTCGGCGTCGCGGGTCTACCTGCACCGTGTCGCCTCGCCACTGCCCCGCTAGCCTGACTTCACCGCCCCCTAGGTATAACCCCTCTATCTGTATCATGGTCTTAGGTCGCGTATCCCAGTTAGGCGTCTCCTGTCCGAAAGAGATGTGGTTGGAGGTATGCAGGTCTTTGCATATCTGCGACCGTATCTGTTTCGAATTGTCCACGTTTTTTGGACAGCCCGCGGATGTGTAGATAGGTTAGTTTCCATGGTCCGCTCTGGTCCTAGATGGTGTTTCGGCATCACCCCCTGTTATTCTCTGGATACACACTCTCCCTTGCAGGACGTGTATCGGGAGAACAGCGGGGAGGTGCAGCCAAAATTCCGTCTCGGATAGGAGTGGAGCATGGAAACTAACCTCATCTACGGATCCACGGGTGGGATTAGGACCTATCCTCACCTATTAGAGAGTAGGGACACCGCATAGATGCAATTGTCTGGTCACTCATGTCTGCTGATACGTCTGTTAAAGGATGGAGGACCATGAGTGGATGTACATGCTCTGGAGAGACGAGTACGATTTTGACCCGATGTTTATAGTCAAGGTTGAAGAGTTCTTAAAGCATGCATTTGACAAGAGTGCTGGAGGCCATTCTCTAGTGGTTTTTCCCTGCAGCGGTTGTGACAACATGAGAAGGAAAGATAGGTTCACCATGGGTAGACATATTGTGAAGTCTGGATTTACTCAGGCTACCACCAGTGGATCCACCATGGTGAAGCCGATCGTATTAGGGAGGAGGTGATCAGACCATGGCTCGAGGCTTTTGATGATGATGCCGGGGTACCTGACATGATGGATGACTTTCACCAAGCTTAGTTCGTTGAATGCCATGAAAAGGAGGAGATGGAGGCTACCT
Organism: Saccharum hybrid cultivar R570; assembly: GCA_038087645.1. NCBI lineage: Eukaryota > Viridiplantae > Streptophyta > Magnoliopsida > Poales > Poaceae > Saccharum > Saccharum hybrid cultivar. Next base: position 4,437,681 of record JAQSUU010000291.1, on the reverse strand, counting down.
TAGATGCCTTCTACCTGATGTTGGACTCGGCATAGAGACCCCTTCATGACCGTACTAATGTTTCTCAGCTAGATGCCATTGGTCATGTAATAGGGTTGAAGGTCGAGTTGAACCTAAGTCGAGATGGCTTCGACAAGATTGTGGTCGTGTGGGCATACGACCGAGCTATGAAGACAAGCTTCAAAATGCACGTCTGGTACCACTACTCCCTGCATGACTTCCTGGCGTACGGGTTGATGTGCGCTTGGTGTGTTTAGGGGAAGTTCCCATGCCCACTATGCAAGGAAGCTGTGAGATTCATATGGTTGAAGAAGGGTGGCAAGTATTCGTCGTTCGACAAACATCGTCAATTCCTCTCCCTTGACCATCCATTCAGACAAGACGTCAAAAGCTTTATGAAAGGTGTCAAAGTGACAGATCCTAGACCACGCTTAAGGACTGGGCAAGAGGTTCATGCTCAGATAGAGGCTCTTGTCCCCAATGAAGATGGTGGTTTCATGGGATATGATGAGCAACATATGTAGACTGTTCAGCTTGATGAGGCTCTCCTATTTCGATGACCTCCTATTGCCCCATAACATTGATGTCATGCACACTGAAAAGAATATCACTGAGGCACTTTGGGCGACGCTCATGGACACTGATAAGTCTAAGGACAACCCTAAGGCTAGAGTGGACCTGGTAACGTTGTGTGATAGGCCAAACCTAGAGATACAACATCCTAGAACAGGAAAGCAGTGGAGAAGGCCTAAGGCCCCTATGTCTTGAAAATAGGTCAAAGGAGGGAAGTGCTTAAATGGATCAAGGATTTAATGTACCCTGATGGGTATGCAGCGAATCTGAGCAGGGGTGTGAACTTAGAGACTCTACGAGTCAACGGGATGAAGAGTCATGACTACCACATATGGATTGAGTGGATACTTCCGGCGTTGGTTTGAGGCTATGTCCTTGAGCATGTCTTGCTAGTGCTGGAAAAGTTGAGCTACTTCTTCCGCCAGCTTTGTGACAAGGAGCTGTCTAAGTCCGTCATTGAAGAGCTGGAAAAAATGGCACCTGAGTTGGTCTGTGAGCTTAAGAAGATCTTTCCACCTAGCTTCTTCTTGTCGATGCAGCATCTGATTGTGCACCTCCTGAACGAGGCACGGTTGGGGGGCCTGTACATGCCCGTTGGTGCTATCCAATCGAGAGATGTCTAAAGACTCTTCACAAGAAATATACAAATAAAGCCATAATTGAGGCTTTCATTGCAAAGGCAAGCATTCAGGAGGAGGTTTCAAACTTCACGACATCCTACTACAAGCCGAACCTTTCTAGCAAGCATAATCCACCCCCTCGTTACAATGATGGTGAAGTTGAATCGACCCTTAGCCTTTTCAAAGGCCAACTAGGCAGCGCAAGTGGATCGACCTCCAAGAGATTGGATCCAGAAGAGTGGCGCAGAATCACACTATATGTGTTCACCAACCTTGTCGAGGTTCAGCCATTCATTAAGTAAGTTCTCATCAAACTTGTTTCAATACGACGTCACTATTCTGTATCGAACCCCATTTATTCTCTCTGGTATAGGGAATTTGTTCGTCAAGAGTGGCATCAACCAAGGGATCCTACCTTGCACGAATATGATACCCTTCTTTCAGAGGGCGCGGGAGCTAGGAGGCTTGATTTCATTGATTGGTTCAAACAAAAGGTACTTTCCAACTTAGCTCGTACATTCATCGATATTCCTTAGTACCTCGTACGTTCCAATATTATAACGATGTATCATGCTTGAGCTTACAGGCGCAGACCAATGTGTCCATGAGTGACGAGTTGAGACAGGTTGCAAACTACTTCAAGTTAAGGGTGAAGTCATATACCGGTTATGACGTGAATGGATATCGCTTCCACACGTCAAGACACGAGCAGCTCTGGCCCAGTCGGAAAACCACCAACGGCCAAGTTTTTACATAGGGCACTAATGGCGTCGAATACTACGGAATAATTGAGATCTATGAACTTAAATATGAGGGCTGGATACCTCTTACTCCTGTCATATTCAAGTGCCACTGGTTTGATCCTGGACAAATGAGACGGACCCCTCATCTTGGGCTAGTCGAGATTAGACATGATTCCATCTATGAAGGAAAAGTTGTCTATGTTATGGCTCAACAGGCCGTGCAGGTGTATCATGCGCCATACGTGTGCTAAGACAAAGACCATCTTAAGGGTTGGTCTATTGTGCACCAGGTATCTTCGTACGGTAAACTAGCTATTCTAAACGATGAAGATTACACCTTCCTCAACACAGACACATATGATGGAGAGTTCTATCAAGCGGATGGGCTACAAGGGAGCTTTGAGATAGTCTTACCCAGTGTGAGCACCGCCATGGAAGTAGACAATGAAACGGTTGATGAAGAGGACCCTCGAGATGTAGTGCTGAATCTAAAGGACATTCAAATGCTTGAGCGATTCCATTTAGGCAGAGAGGATGAAGAAGACACAGAACCTTCGGATAGTGTTGCCCATTTGGACAATTTTGACAGTGATGATGAGACCTATGCCCCTAATTATGAAGATTATTCCTAAAGCATGTAATACTATGATTTTTATTAAATTTTGTTATGTTTATTCATTTTGAACTATTTGTAATGTATGTACTAACGCTTGTTGTTCACTCTTTGTACATTGCAGGTGATAGAACAAAGATGGCGATGGACCGTACACCGAGGCAGGTGCTCTCTGCATACCAGAGGCTGCGCCCAGTGGCTGGAGGTGAGGGGACGTCTTTGACCCTAGTGGCAGGAGCAAGCACGGGGAGGGGGAGGGGCTGTGGTCGGACCAGGAGTGACCCGCCTCCTTCACCGGCTCTCGACCAGCAGGAGGACCCATCTCCAATCCCGGAGGACCACGTGGCGGCCATGGGCACGAGCACAGACACTCCGTCGACTCAGCAGATGGAGGATAGCAGTTCTGCTTAGTCGACTCCCTACCTGCGAGGTCCCACAAGCCTTCCTTCGGTTCCGCTTCCTGACCGACGCCCAGTGGTTCGTCCTGTGGGAAGAAGGTAAGTAACTATAGATGTTATCACTAGTACTTCATATGATACATTGAGAATCAACATAGAAACTGATAATTTTTCTTAATCACTTATGTAGGGGCTAGATACTTCTGTCGGGTGCTCTTGACCCCCCACGCACCCCCGCTACCGTCCTAGGATGTCTGTGCAGGAAACACTTCCCTGGCCTTGTGAAGTTGAAAGACGGGACATGGTCACTGGCCTGGTCGTGGGACAGGTACAAGCTCGGCTCGGATGACGAGCAGGACAACAAGCAGGAGCGAGTTTTGGTGGGTTTTTGGGTAAGTGTCTCACAATGAAGGTCAATACATCTCCTCCATTGGTTAAGTCTTTTATTGAAATAATGAACGAATACATCGTGTTTGTATGCAGAGGTACTTCAAGCTAGAAGACGGTCGAGAGGAGATGGCGGATCGGACGACACACAGAGCTTGTCAGAAGCATGTCAGCGACATGATTCACGAGGCGTGACTCTGGGCCCACGTCAACTACTACAGGTCCATCAAGAAAGAGGCCCTCAAGAAAGATGGTGCAAGAAAGGTGGCGCTGACCAAGGAGCAGTACCTTCAGGTACATGGATAATATTAATTCGTTTTGAGATTTAGTAGGTCCAGAATTGATCTTCTTATATGTCAAACACTTGATGATGTGTAGGTGCTTGCCTCGTTGTGCATGTCGCATAGAGCGGCATGGTCGAGGATCATGGATAGGTACCTTGACCCGTCGTACATCGCAAAGCACGAGCAAGGCAAGCCGAAGCGGGCACTGAAGATTGGTCCAACTCACCACCAAGGCAACCACAAGCTCCCCGCATTCAAGCAGGCACTCATACGAGATGTTGTTTATCTATTCTAATGCTCAATTTTGCATGATTTCTAATCATCTTGTCTGTCTTTCTCACAGGAGGTGGCACACCTGGGCCAGCCGGTGTCAGAGTTCACGGCATAGGCTATGTCCCCACATGGGCTCGGTGAAATCTGGTGTCGTCTTCAACCCGGATGCCCCTGCTGAGGCTTACTCTGACCCCACCGTCCACGCTAAGGTCCGAGACTACGTGGAGGTGGTTCGGGTGCTCCGTAGCTCAGAGCACAATCTGAGCACTGAGCCCCTTGAGACAGAGGTGATCGTGAGGCTGGGGCAAGGCAGGAAGCATGGGCGGTTGTGGATTGCAGACGGCGCCGACTCCTCGAGCTCTGCAACCTCTCTCTCCGACGTGAGGGCACAGAGCATGTCCAGAAGCCTTCCCATACATGCACGGCCTACTCCAACACTGTCGCGGGTCGATGAACTTCATGTAATTTCGGTTTCACTCGTCGTATATTGAACTTTACACACATTGATCAGATTTGCAATACTGAAACATGGGATTGAAACACTGTAGGCCAAGCTGGCAGAGACAAAGGATGTGCTAGCAGAGACAAAGGATGTGCAAGCGCTCCTGACCGCTCAGCTGGGGGCCATGCAGAAGTAGATGGCGGACATGTTCTAGATCATGCAAACCATCGGGCAAGCATCGGGTGTCCAAGTGCAGATGCTAGCTCTAGTTCCGGTTCGACAGTTCACACCTATGAGTATGCCTTCATGCTGTTGGGATTGTCGACCTTCGTGCCGTTGTGATTTTTGGCCTTCGTGCCGTTGGGATTGTCGACCTTCGTGTCGTTGTTTTGTCGGCCTTCGTGCCGTTGTTTTGTCGGCCTTCGTGCTGTTGTTTCTTGCAGGTTAGCATCCTTCCCGTGCAGGGGAGGTGCTGCCGAAATTTTCAATTTTGAGTCCAACACATGCAATCTCTTCTTTTGTGCAGCCTCCGTCGGTGGGTTCAAACAACCCCGCTGTCGTGTCACCGAGGGCTGATCCCGTCAACCCTACACCACAGTCTGGTCCGTCACCGCAGTCCGAGAGAACACAGTTGCACTCTCCGCCGCCGCAGTAGGGATGTTGAACTTTGTGATGTTGAACCTGTAATAATAAACTTGTAATGTTGAACTTTGGAGGATTTGTGATGGATTTCCGATGGATTTATGAAATTATGCGTGTGCTTTTGATATATAATGCATGTTGGTTATATCGATGTCATATTTGTCTCTGATAGTGGAATGTAAAAAAAATAAAAAAATTGCAATTCTCGGGGTCTTTGCCGAGTGCCTGGGCAGGGGGCACTCGACAAAGTGTGTTTTTTAAAAAGAAAAGAAAAAAATCTTTGTCGAGTGCCGGCCCTAGGGCACTCGGCAAAGTAATGTTTTTTTTAAAAAGGGAAAAACTTTGCCGAGTGTCGGGCCTGCGGCACTCGGCAAAGTAATGTTTTTTTAAAAAAAGGAAAAAACTTTGCCGAGTGCCGAGCCTGCGGCACTCGGTAAAGTAATGTTTTTTTAAAGGAAAAAACTTTGCCGAGTGTCGGGCCTGTGGCACTCGGCAAAGTGTTTTTTTTAAAAAAAAAGAAAAAAACTTTGCCGAGTGCCGGCCCAGGGGCACTCGGCAAAGTTAAAAAAAATAAGAAAACATTTTGCCGAGTGCTGGGCGGGCACTCAGCAAAGTAACCGGTAACGTCCGGTGGAGTGACGGCACAAATATTTTGCTGAGTGCCTTGCCTAGCACTCAGCAAAATATAAAAATATTTTGTCGAGAGCCCCGATAAAAAGCACTCGACAAAGTCCCTGTGCCGACAAATACGTTGCCGAGTGGACTTTGCCGAGTGCCACACTCGGCAAAGCCTTTGCCGAGTGCCACACTCGGCAAAGCCTTTGTCGAGTGCCACACTCGGCAAAGCCTTTGCCGAGTGCAAAAGGCTCTTTGCCGAGTGTAAAAACACTCGACAAAGTCCTGGTTTCCAGTAGTGTGTTCCCAATCTCACACCTAAACGTGCAGTCGGCAGTCGCTCCTCGGTGATGCTTGTACTCTTAAGCATGCACAGGTGATAATCACTCTACGCCATGGGGTATGGGATAGCCGAGGCTGGTGGCACGATAAAGAACCAACTGTCAAGGCATTGTTCATATTTTAAATATGACAACTTAACATGAACATAATGTTTATCTACCACCGGTCGGAGAGCTATAGGATCCTTTCATAAGTTTATCCTAATCTAGTCCGCTCTATTATTTTCTTTGCTAAATAGGTCCTGGTCATTGGCCAGCTTGATCGCCGACTCTGTCGCTTCTTCTTCGAGCATTGTGATCTGCTCTGCGGTCGTCCTTTGGGTGAAATCTCCATCGATCATCTCCAGCCGACCAGTTAAACTAGTCGGATACCTATTTTTCACTTATCGACTTCGAGTTAAACTGCTCGGACATCATCAAGCCGGCGTCGCTCAACCGACGCAAGATGCTCGGGACTGGCTGCTTAGCAAGTCTAGGTCGTCGGGCAACTTGATCGCTAACTCCAACTACTCTTGCGGAGCGGAAATTCTCAGAAGGAAAATTCACCTACCAGCTTACTATGTTTTGATGGCGTTGCTGCCATGTATGCTATCAAGCTGCTCCATATTGTTTAGATCAGGGTACTGATCCTAGGCGGTACGTCGAGGGCCTTGATAAGTACATGCAGATGATGCTGGCTATATCACTCATCGACACCGAAATATCCTACTTGCGTAAATTCGAGGCCTGTCGACCAGTTAAATTGGTTGGTCACCCATTTTCACCGGTTGGCTTTGAGTTAAACTTCTTGGATAACATCAAAACGTTGCTGCTTACTCCTTTGATCTCGCAAAATATTTTCACTTGATTTCTTTGACCCTGCTACAAGATGTTTCTCTATCTCCTAGCACGCTTGGGGACTAAGTGTGTACACTTCACGTTACGGTGAGTGTACTATGTTTTCTCGTTAATGGTTTTCAGTTAAGCTGGGAACGAGCTAGGTGATTGGCTAGCATCTGGAGTGTTCTATTTTTTGACCCTGGCACTATGTGAATTATTCACCTACCACCTGACTCGGAGACCAAGTGGCTATACGTCACCTGACTGTGACTGTAGTGCATTTTTCCTGTTTTACCCTCCTTATTGACTAAGTCATTGATGATAATCATCTGACCTCGCAAACGGAGTTTAAGTGGCTACACTTCATCTGAGGTGAAGATTTTCAAAATTAATCTTGAGCCTCTTACATTCTTCTGGCAAGCCTTACTTGAATAAGTCCGAGGCTTGCCGACCAGTTAAACTGGTCGGTCACCCATTTTCACTACACGAATTACCAGTCCATGAACTGCTAGGTCACCCATTTTCGCTGGATGGATTACTAGTTAAACTGGTCGACTTCAAGTAAAACTGCTCGGACATGATCAAGATGGCGTTGCTCAGTGGATACAAGATGCACGAGGACTAGCTGTAGGGGATATACCCTCAGGTACCACAAGATTGAAAGGTCTTGATGGCTAGAGGGGGGGTGAATAGCCTTTTAAAAATTTCTATAAAGACAAACTAAACAAGTTTATCAATATAAGAAATAGTGAGATGCGAGTTTTGCTTAGCCTACGGGGTGTTTGCAAGCCACCTATTCAATTCACAATTCTAGTATATTTGCGCTCAACTGCACAAGTCAAACGGCATAACTTAGCTTACAACTAAAGCTAACTAGCTACACAATGAAACGATCTTGATTTTCCTCGAAGGGAAAATCCACAGATACGATTTATAATGTAGTAGATCATGAGAGCAATCCATCACATTATCAATTATCAGCTGATATCATAGTCATACATCGTAGATTTACAAGTTACAAGACTTTACAACACTGGTTAACACATCTATTACATTGTATTCTAGCAGAAACACACACGTCTTCATTAGAGTCGTTGTAGCGCGTCAGTAGGTGAAGGCTACTCCTTCACGGGCAATCATCAGAGTTGGCGTAGAATGTCAGCGGCGTGGACTTCATCTTCCGAACCAAACTCGAGCGTAGGAACGAGACCACCTAATCCAAGTTCTCGTGGTTGTCATAGATTTTGTTCAAACCTGTCCAAAATCTATCAGTACGATTTGTACTGGCCACTGTCTCCCACCCTATGCTTTGTGGTAAGTGGAATGCAATGGTAGATCAAAAGGCCTATATATGGCTATAGGTTTCCTATGCAAGTTCATCAATATTTATAATAATAGTTCATCAAGTTTTAATCCATCTCATCCACACGTTCTCCCATCCCATCACACACATCTCACCACACTCTCACACTCTCTAGGCGGCAAGGACGACTCCCGCTCATACCTTGCCTCAACAGCCAAAGCCGGATCCAACACCAAAACTAGGGGAAAGGTAGAAAGGACTCCTCTCACTAATCAAGTGAAGCGTAGGTCATAGGAATGTCCATATCTGTGGACGCGGCTATACGTATAGATCGATCAACTCTGCAAAGCGTGTACACCTGGAAATCCACAAGATCACCATCATCGGCGGTGCCCCGCCTAGGCTGATGCCGACTACCTCCCAACCAGTACGGTACCACCCTACCACTCAGCCCTAGGCCACCTCGGCGTCCACCGAAACGCTGAGACTGTGAGACGTAGTACCAGGCCCCCAAGGTCACTACGTTGTCTTAGGAGGGTGTGGGCCCCCATGCCCATACCTCCCTACACTATCACCTTTCAACCTAGTAGTAGTGGCACCACCCTAGTCAGTCGGGTAATCGTCTCCCGCCCATCGGGAGCGAGTGGTGTGCACGAAGGGTCCTATGATTCCGGTTCTCAAGACATACCAGTCCTTAAGGGGACTAGACATGATATCTTCTCAAGGGGATAACCAACACCCCGTGCCTCGACGGCACCTCCACCGGGGATATCCAACACCCCGTCTGCTCTCACATGCACCCGCCATAGGTACCTCTCACGAGGGATGCCTAGGTCGCACCCCTCTGGCATGACCTGCCCCAAAGACTCATCGTAGGATCCTGTCCGATCGACTCAACCCTCACCACACACCCAAAACGCACACCAAGCTCTCCCCAAGTTCATTATCTAGTTTTACCAAGTTATCGGCACCACGTGCCTTATCCACTCACGTTATCCCTTCACCAAGCATCACATCATAGATATAATGCGTAGTGAAAGTAAAGCAGTAAGTCGTATGCGAGCGTCTAGCCTAACAGCGGGAGTGCAGGGGAATAGGTTGCGACAAGGTAATGGCTTACAAGCAGTCTACCATGCAACCTATCATAGTTCAAATGCAAGAAAGTAAAGCACTAGCATCTATGTGTAGCATGTCTAATAGGTTCTACGAGGTTGGGTGGGACGTGGAACACCTGTTGAATGTCATATCCGAGATCTTCGGTGCACTTGCAGTCAAACTCCTCCATGGTCCTTCATCTGCATGTTCTTCCTCCAATGGTCCCGATCCGATCATCGCTATCCTTGACGCAACTACCTCGATACAGCGATAAGCAAAAGAGCAATCAGACCACTAAACCCAGAAAGACTGCAAAAAGAAAGGCAACAAAGCACTAAAAGAGCAACTACATCAGAAGAGCACAAATGGGAGAACGACTTAGCCCTCTCGGCGGATGTTTGATCCCTGGGCCAAAGAACAGGAGTGGTGATTTGCTTAGCACAAGCTTAAGCCTTAGTCTAGCCAGTACTTCCTGGGTCAATCGTGTCGACCTATACGACTTTAATAAATGACATAGACTCCAGCTCATACTATGCAAACACCACAGCTCGTAGCTTTCGATCCGAGCGTCATGAAGACTGACGAGAACAAAAAGGACTACAAGCAAGAGAAGTTTTGTTCTCTCTCAATCTGTACGCCACTATATTTGACGAGAACCAAGAGAGGGTGGAACGGGGAGAGAAGAGAAGAGGGCGGTCTACTTCTTCTGATATACACGCCATGGCAAAGGACGAGGCAATGGAAAGGATCGACACACAAAAGGACACGAGCACCCAAACAACTTGTAGGGTACCAAGACCTAGGTGCACTAAATGCACTAAGGCATCTCTAGGGTTCGAAACGGTGCGGTTGTCACCGTGAGAACCAAAGAAATGCTACGGTCTAGAAGGTACAAGCATACAAGGGCTCGAGCACGGAAAAGCCAAAAGGCGGAAGGAGACACGGGATTCACCTTCCTTTGATCCACTCGCCATAGCAAACGATGGGAATCGAAGGAATGGAATCAAGGGAGCAACAAACACCGAACAAAGTGAAGAGGCTCATCCCACATCTTATTGGATCAACGGGGGTTGAGAACAAAAGAGGAACGAAAAGAAATGGAATCCGCACTCTTTCAACCAACTCATCATGGAACAAGCGAAGGTTGAAGAAAAAGAGGCATGACCCCACAATCCAAACCCACTCATAGGGCACCATGACCGTGCAACTAAATGGCACAAGACATTTCCTATGGCTCATAGTGATGCGGTTGTCATCGCTAGATCCGAAGAAATGCCCTGATAGAAGTGGCACAAACATACGAGATGGTTTGGATAAAACCAGTGAACAAAGGAGGTAAAAGCCCGATGGTCATGGCGAGGCGACTCGCGGCCATGAGCTTTACCCAAATGAGTCTGCCTCCAACAGTCTTACAATGGTCACCTCCTAATCCTTATCCCACTAGGGTAGGTCATAGATGACTCAGTGGTGCGGATGATAACCGCATCGGTATCGGTATCGAGTCCCAAATGACCACATCCTAGGGACCAAGATAGGATCTAACGATCGTATTCTGATGGGGTCAACCAAAGCATGAGAGACAAGACATGCTCGGCGTTACGGCCATGGTGAGGTGAGCTCACAATAGCAACGTTCGAACACTCGTTCTCTCGACTGGCTCAAAGGCACGGTCCTCACACAACAACCAAAACACATCAGACTGACGACCCAAACATGACCGGTAGACAAGAACCAAACCACATGACCACAACGGACGGAGTAGCACATACCCCTTGTGACCAAGAGAAATACATAGATGATAGACCGGCGGCGAAGGCACGACACAAGATAAATGATAATGATCAAGTGTGATAGGGTATACATGAACAGATAAATGGAGAGCTAGGAAAAAGGGATTTTGTCGACGTCGGAAACGGTGTCGACTAGGTTCCGACCTTGTTGCAGGGAGGTGGAGGGCTGCTGCGGCTTGCCCCGAAACATGGCAGCAGGCGGTCGAGACGTGGCTATTGCTGTTGGGCGCAACCCCGGTGGCGAGGAAGGGGTCCAAAGGGGTGTCAATGACGTCCAGTCCTTTGGTGATGGCATGCAGGGTGGTTAGCTTTCCTACAACGGTGAAGATAGTGGCACAAAGGCCGATCTCAGCCATGGAATGGTTGATGAGAAAGGAGAGGTGAAAGCTTGGGCAGCGGTGGCTCACCGGCAGGCTTGGTGATGGCAGGGCGCTTGGTGCAGGAAGGGGCCGGGGCCGGCAGATCGCGTGTGCAGGCGTGGCGTGCCCTGATGAGACGACGGACGGCTCGGTGGTGCGGCTGGCTCGGAGACGATGTCGTGGCGTGGGCTGCAGCGATGACTTGACGAGGGGTGATCATTCCGACGGGGAGTGCTTGATGCAGGGGTGCTAGGCTTGTGATGCCGGGAGAGGTTGGTGCCGCGACGTCGTCCTCGAGATCGGATGGTCGCGGGTGGACAGCTTACTCCCATGGCCATCCGTTGCGGCCGACACGCACCCAAGCGGCGGTGAGGCGAGGAAGGTGAGGCCGGGGTGAGTTCGTAGTCACTGCGCTGGGCTTCGGACACGGCGAGGAGGACGGCGCCGCACGGAGCTCGAAGTTGCAGTCGCGGCCGTGGTCAGGCGAGGACGGCGATGACGTGGTTGTCGAAGGCGTTCCAGGCTCGGTGATGGGGACGGCACATAGTGCAACGACCGCGGATGGTGAAGCAGAGGCGCCGGTGCTCGCGGTCGTCACGCGTCAACCCGTGGTGGAGCGCGTTCGCGATGATGCTGTGCACGGCACGACGTAGACGCTCGGGGCTTGGTGCTCGACGGAGGCGAGGCGCTGGCGATGGAGGCTCGAGTACTTGCGGCAGAGTCCCATGGTAGCGAGGCGGCTTGACGAGGCGTCGACGCCGGGCCGGGTCACGGTCGTGGTGCCGTTGCTACACCATGGTGGTGCTGAGGCTGGCACCGTCTCGGCCTTCGAGCATCATAGCCACAGCGATTTTGGTCTGGAAGGAGGCAGAGAGGGGGAAGAGGCCTGTGGCGGCGGCTGGGAGTGGGTGAGTGCGACGCGCCGACGCGGGCCAAGGGTCTTTATAGCTCGGCGTCTAGGGTTCCACGGCGGCTTATGAGAAACGCCGGTGTCCAGCCGTTGATGGGATGGCCGATGCACGTGGCGTGCATCCTGGCGTTCGCAGTGGTTGGCCGGGCTCGGAAGGTTCTCGAAGTGGAGCAATCGCGGCTCAGTCCGCGTGGTCAAGGGCTCGGTCACAGGCGCATCTGGCAATCATGGCACAGGGCGCGGCCTAGGGCGGGCCCGTGCTGGCGTCACGCGTGGGCATCCGATGGGGGCAGCCTAGCATCTCCTGGGCTCCAGCGGTGGGTGAAAAAGAGGCGCGCTGCTCTGCTTTGGATGAAGAGCGAAGGAAAACGACGGCGTCCGTACGGGAAAGAAGACGGGAGGAGACGGAGGCAAGCGATCTCCCATCTGATCTACCGGCTGACTGATGGGTCCAGCTGATGGCGGGTTCATCGTGCGTGCCGCGCACGCGAGCTAGGGAACGGGCATCAACAGGGCGTCTAACCGGTGGGGCCTTGCTGCGGCGTTGCCTTCTACTGCACGTGTGCCGAGCGTGTGCGTCCAGGGAGCGAGCGGTGGCCTCCTCAAGAGCATGCCGCGCACGTGATTGGCAGAGCAGGGGAAAACTGGGCTGTGGCTGGTGCTCGTGCTGGGCCGGTTCGCTTACCAGGCTGGGCTAAGAGAGATGACGGTGGTTGGGGCATTTGTGCACGGACGTGTACATACACGTATATACGTATATATACATGTATACATACACGTACAGAGGGTTTGGCTTAGCATGTTATCTACAGGCTTCGGCTTTGGAGAGCTCAGGGCTCATGTATTTGACAGCACTGGCACAGTAGCATGCACGAACATGGTAAGCGGCTGCACTGCTGGATGCTTCACGTAACTAGCAAAAGGGACACATGAGCATGCACGCCTATGCTTGCCGCTAGCCGAGGGATCAAGAAGATATATCTTCCTATTTAAGCCCTAGGATTTTAGGAGAAGTGAATTTTAAGGGAAGGAATGAGAGGGATCCCAAAAGAGATGCGATAAGTTATCAGGGGAGATTGATATGGATTTACGGGAATTGAAAGGAACTTCGCCATAGATTTGAGATGAATTCAAAAGAGACTTGAGAGGAAATTCCAGAGGGGAATTTGGGAAAGGCTCAAATGGAATTTGAGTTGATCTCACAAGGACTTCTAGAGGGGGCTTGCTATGGATTTGTGCACTCAGACACAAAACCCTAAACCACTAAAAACTTCGGCACACTCCTACAAACAATTCTACATGTATGCAACGTCTTCTTAGTGGGTTAGTCTCGGGTTAGACCTAGAGACTACATGCTTCACACATTTGCAGGAAAAATTTAAAAAAATTCATATTTTTGGTTGGTCAAAAATCCGGGATGTTACAGTCCACCCTCCTTATAGGAATCTCGTCCCCGAGATTTAAGGGTTGCTACGGTAGAAGGATGGCTCGCTGGGTTTACCCATGGTTGATGGCTTTTACCAGATGTTCTTCATGCATTAATGCATCAGGTTTTTGCAAAGAAGCTCTTGAAGGAAGGGTTTTGGAAAGCAATGTTCACAAACCTTTTCAAATGGAGAAAGGAGTGGGAGGCAGTTTTGCATTCTCGAATCGGTTTTTTGGAAAAGATCCTTTTCACAAAAGAGCTTTTGAAACTTTCGCAAACCAAGTTCAAATTCGCCCTTTTAAAATTATTTTGTTTTCGTAGTCAAGGGTTTTCGGGAAGCAATTTTAAATACTAGTTAAAATCATTTTCACGTGCCAAATTTTTCGCAAGGCGAGTTTTAAAAGCCATTTGTGGAAGCTATTTTGCTTTAAACAACAGCTTTTGGATCCAAAGGCAACTTTGAAAACAATTTTCTTTTTGAAACGAAATTCATTTTTGCAAGATAGGGAAGCAACTTGAATTAGTTTGCCTTTTGAAAACAAAATCTCTTTTGAAGTTGTTTTTAAATTTTGAAAACAAAAATCCTTTTGCATGATGCATTCTTTTAAGGGACCTTGAAAACGGGTTTTCATAAGAATGCACTTTTGAAAACGCTGTTTGAGGATAACTGCCTTTTCTCCAAATTTTTGAAACACACTCACATAAAAAAGGGTTTGAAATACCTTTTTACATAGCATCTTGAGTTCGGGGTAAGGTTTTCAAAACATTTGAAAGAGGCCAAAAGTTTTGAATGGTACAATTTTTTTTTCAATCCAATTTTTGCAAGTCATTTTTACTCCAAACAAGAGTTTATTTTGGCAAAGCCTTGGGTTTTGAAACTTTTTGATAAAACAAGGCAGGGTTTTTAAGTAGAGATCTTTGAAATCCAAAACACCTTTTGTTTGAAATAAAACTCTTTTCAAATTGTTGCCTTTTAAGTAGGGTTTTTGAAAAGCTAAGCTTAGGATTAGTGTTGTATGTGGGTACCACTTGGAAGCGATCACAATCACGTACCTCAATACCTACATACGCCCGACGGCAGCCATGTGGATGCATCACACGTGGGGCCCCAAGTTTCGTAGCGGCACCAAGGGTTATGATCACGACCCACTACCAATTAAGTCCCTAGCAACAAATCGAAATCCCAAGCTAGTGGGAGGGGAGAGTTTTAAGAAAGGACGAGGAAAAAGCCTTTGTAACATGGTTTTGGAAGTCATGTTTTGCAAAACATAGTTTTAAATCTTTTGTTTGACAATTCTTGCAAGGAGGAAGGTCACAACCTTTAGAATTTTGAAATCAAATCAACACAAAGATAATTGAAATAGGTTGTAACCCGCTTTGGTTTTGAAACTCAAATCAAAACTTTTGAATTTTGGGTCGGAAAAGTTCATTAGAAGAGATTTTTGGAAACACTTTAAATAGACTTTCAGTTTGTGAAATCAAAACTTTTTATAGAAGGGTTTTTATTTTTCCAAAACCTCTTTCAAAATGATTTTTTAGAAACATTTGGGCCTTTCGAGAGGGGAATTTTTAGGAATCAATTCAGGTTTATACACTTTTCCAAACAGGCTCTTTGGAAAAAGATGTTTTGAAATAGCGAGCACACGGAATTTGAAATCATTTTGATGAAAATGTGTTGCAAATACCAGGGCTTTTCCAAAACTTTTCCTGACATGCAGTTTTTTTAAAAATTCTATTTGAATGATGAGGGAGGGTGAGTTGCAAAAATTTTGAAAAACATGTTGAAATCCATGCATGTTTTGGAAACACAATCCTTTGAAAGCTTTTGTTTTCTAAATCAAAACACTTTTCCTTTGGAAGATTTCAAATCAAAAGATTTTGGAAACTCATTTTTGTTTTGAAAACAAAGAGTTGCTTTCCCCTTTTATTTTAATCAAACAAACTAGTTTCGAAGATGACTCGAAATCATTTCTCACTTTGAAAAGGTAAAGCTTTCGCAATCGAATTTTTGTTTTCAGAAACCTTTTCCAAAGCAACACTTTTGAAACTAGATTTGAGAAACTCATTTTGGTTTTTGCTAAAACTTTGGAAAGGTTACAAACTAAATCTTTGCGCAAGGCTCTTGTTTTATAAATCAATCGCAAACCCTTTTTGAACGCAAGGTTTGTTTTGAATAGAATTTGGCTCCCAGGTTGAAATCAAAAGATTTTGAAACAAAACTGAGGCAAGGACATTGGTTTGAAAACATTTTGTTGATTGAAAAGCAAAACTTTTGTTTTTCGGAAGCAAAATTTTTAACACTTTTTGAAAGGACACGGGTTCTCAAACTGTTTCACAAATAGCTTTTGAAATCAAATCGAATTGAGAAAAGAATAAAAATCACTTTTCTTTTGAAAGAGGATAATCTTTTAAGAAGTTTTGAAACATTTCCTTCGAAATAGAATTGTTTTTGTTAAAGAATGGGCTTTTCAACCAAAAGGATGGAGGGTAATTTTGAAGGTGCATTTAGTTTGGAAGCCAAAACAGTTTGAAATGGTCTGGTAAAGACATGATGCATCAGCTTTTATATTTAAACTCTTGTTAGTCGGGGGTCACTTATCCAGTCATAGAATGGCATTGGGTTTGGCCGGCTAGGTTATCCGGTACCTGGAGTCTCACATACATAAAATAGCTTCTACAGCTTACACTCAAACAATAAGAAGCATAGGATGCACAACAAACACAAGATCCAAGCAAACAAGCAGCATTACAATTCCTATATGCATAGTGTTGGCAGAAGGCGACTCCTAAACCTTCAAGCCTCACACATGTATCGACTAGCGTGGACGGTAAGGGGTATATTTCATAAAGGTCAACTCTCCATGTTTGGGAAGGCCAGTTAGCAGCAGAATTCAAGGCGGGGAGGGAAATAAGTGTTAGCACCCATAATTCTACCTTAGACATGATGTTTTGGCTTCTAAACTAGTGTTTGGTTCTACGGGTCTCGTCCTAGGGTCAAGTATGGCTCTGATACTATCTGAAACGATCTCGATTTTCCTCGAAGGGAAAATCCACAGATACAATTTATAATGCAGTAGACCACGAGAGCAATCCATCACATTATCAATTATCAGCTGATATCATAGTCATACATCGTAGACTTACAAGTTACAAGACTTTACAACACTGGTTAACACATCTATTACACTGTATTCTAGCGGAAACACATGCTTCTTCATTAGAGTCGTTGTAGCGCATTAGTAGGTAAAGGCTCCTCCTTCACGGGCAATCATCAGAGTTGGCGTAGAATGTCAGCGGCGTGGACTTCATCTTCTGAACCAAACTCGAGCGTAGGAACGAGACCACCTAATCCAAGTTTTCATGGTTGTCATAGATTTCATCCAAACCTATCCAAAATCTATCAGTACGATTTGTACTGGCCACTGTCTCCCACCCTATGCTTTTGCGTATGCTTTGTGGTAAGTGGAATGCAATAGTAGATCAAAAGGCCTATATATGGCTATAGGTTTCATATGCAAGTTCATCAATATTTATAATAATAGTTCATCAAGTTTTAATCCATCTCATCCACACGTTCTCCCATCCCATCACACACATCTCACCACACTCTCACACTCTCTAGGCGGCAAGGACGACTCCCGCTCGTACCTTGCCTCAACAGCCAAAGCCGGATCTAACACCAAAACTAGGGGAAAGGTAGAAAGGACTCCTCTCACTAATCAAGTGAAGCGTAGGTCATAGGAATGTCCATATCCGAGGACGCGGCTATACGTATAGATCGATCAACTCTGCAGAGCGTGTACACCTAGAAATCCACAAGATCACCATCATCGGCGGTGCCCTGCCTAGGCTGATGCCGACTGCCTCCCAACCGGTACGGTACCACCCTACCACTCAGCCCTGGGCCACCTCGGCGTCCACCGAAACGCTGAGACTGTGAGACGTAGTACCGGGCCCCCAAGGTCACTACGCTGTCTTAGGAGGGTGTGGGCCCCCATGCCTGTACCTCCCTACACTATCACCTTTCAACCTAGTAGTAGTGGCACCACCCTAGTCAGTCGGGTAATCGTCTCCCTCCCATCGGGAGCGAGTGGTGTGCACGAAGGGTCCTATGATTCTGGTTCTTAAGACATACCAATCCTTAAGGGGACCAGACAGGATATCTTCTCAAGGGGATAACCAACACCCCGTGCCTCGACGGCACCTCCACCAGGGATTTCCAACACCCCGTCTGCTCTCACATGCACCCGCCATAGGTACCTCTCACGAGGGATGCCCAGGTCGCACCCCTCTGGCATGACTTGCCCTAAAGACTCGTCGTAGGATCATGTCCGATCGACTCAACCCTCACCACACACCCAAAACGCACACCAAGCTCTCCCCAAGTTCATTATCCAGTTTTACCAAGTTATCGGCACCACGTGCCTTATCCACTCACGTTATCCCTTCACCAAGCATCACATCATAGATATAATGCGTAGTGAAAGTAAAGCAGTAAGTAGTATGCGAGCGTCTAGCCTAACAGCGGGAGTGCAGGGGAATAGGTTGCGACATGGTAATGGCTTACAAGCAGTCTACCATGCAACCTATCACAGTTCAAATGCAAGAAATTAAAGCACTAGCATCTATGTGTAGCATGTCTAATAGGTTCTACGAGGTTGGGTGGGACGTGGAACACCTGTTGAATGTCATATCCGAGATCTTCAGTGCACTTGCAGTCATACTCCTCCATGGTCCTTCATCTGCATGTTCTTCCTCCAATGGTCCCGATCCGATCATCGCTATCCTTGACGCAACTACATCGATACAGTGAGAAGCAAAAGAGCAATCATACCACTAAACCCAGAAGGACTGCAAAAAGAAAGGCAACAAAGCACTAAAAGAGCAACTACATCAGAAGAGCACAAATGGGAGAACGACTTAGCCCTCTCGGCGGATGTCCGATCCCTGGGCCAAAGAATAGGAGTGGTGATTTGCTCAGCACAAGCTTAAGCCTTAGTCTAGCCAGTACTTCCTGGGTCAATCGTGTCCACCTATACGGCTTTAATAAATGACATAGACTCTAGCTCATACTATGCAAACACCACAGCTCGTAGCTTTTGATCCGAGCATCTTGAAGACTGACGAGAACAAAAAGGACTACAAGCAAGAGAAGTTTTGTTCTCTCTCAATCCGTACGCCACTATATTTGACGAGAACCAAGAGAGGGTGGAACGGGGAGAGAAGAGAAGAGGGCGGTCTACTTCTTCCGATATACACGCCATGGCAAAGGACGAGGCAATGGAAAGGAGCGACACACAAAAGGACACGAGCGCCCAAATAACTTGTAGGGTACCAAGACCTAGGTGCACTAAATGCACTAAGGCATCTCTAGGGTTCGAAACGGTGCGGTTGTCACCGTGAGAACCAAAGAAATGCTACGATCTAGAAGGTACAAGCATACAAGGGCTCGAGCATGGAAAAGCCAAAAGGCGGAAGGAGACACGGGATTCACCTTCCTTTGATCCACTCACCATAGCAAATGACGGGAATCGAAGGAATGGAATCAAGGGAGCAACAAACACCGAACAAGTGAAGAGGCTCATCCCACATCTTATTGGATCAACGGGGGTTGAGAACAAAAGAGGAACGAAAAGAAATGGAATCCGCACTCTTTCAACCAACTCATCATGGAACACGCGAAGGTTGAAGAAAAAGAGGCATGACCCCACAATCCAAACCCACTCATAGGGCACCACGACCGTGCAACTAAATGGCACAAGACTTTTCCTATGGCTCATAGTGATGCGGTTGTCATCGCTAGATCCGAAGAAATGCCCTGATAGAAGTGGCACAAACATATGAGATGGTTTGGATAAAACCAGTGAACAAAGGAGGTAAAAGCCCGATGGTCATGGCGAGGTGACTCGCGGCCATGAGCTTTACCCAAACGAGTCGGCCTCCAACAGTCTTACAATGGTCACCTCCTAATCCTTATCCCACTAGGGTAGGTCATAGAGGACTCAGTGGTGCGGATGATAACCGCATCGGTATCGATATTGAGTCCCAAATGACCACATCCTAGGGACCAAGATAGGATCTAACGATCATATTCTGATGGGGTCAACCAAAGCATGAGAGACAAGACATGCTCGGCGTTACGGCCATGGCGAGGTGAGCTCGCGATCGCAGTGTTCGAACACTCGTTCTCTCGACCGGCTCGAAGGCACGGTCCTCACACAACAACCAAAACACATCAGACTGACGACCCAAACATGACCGGTAGACAAGAACCAAACCACATGACCACAATGGATGGAGTAGCACATACCCCTAGCGACCAAGAGAAATACATAGATGATAGACCGGCAGCGAAGGCACAACACAAGATAAATGATAATGATCAAGTGTGATAGGGTATACAGGAACAGATAAATGGAGAGCTAGGAAAAAGGGATTTCGTCGACGTCGGAAACGGCGTCGACTAGGTTCCAACCTTGCTGCAGGGAGGTGGAGGGCTGCTGCGGCTTGCCCCGAAACATGGCAGCAGGCGGCTGAGACGTGGCTGTTGCTGCTGGGCGCAACCCCGGTGGCGAGGAAGGGGTCCAAAGGGGTGTCGATGATGTCCAGTCCATCGGTGATGGCGTGCAGGGTGGTTAGCTTTCCTACAACAGTGAAGATAGTGGCACAAAGGCCGATCTCAGCCATGGAATGGTTGACGAGAAAGGAGAGGTGAAAGCTTGGGCAGCGGTGGCTCACCGGCGGGCTTGGTGATGGCAGGGCGCCTGGTGCAGGAAGGGGCCAGGGCCGGCAGATCGCGTGCGCAGGCGTGGCGTGCCCCGATGAGACGACGGATGGCTCGGTGGTGCGGCTGGCTCCGAGACGGTGTCGTGGCGTGGGCTGCAGCGACGACTTGATGAGGGGCGATCATTCCGACGAGGAGTGCTCGATGCAGGGGTGCTAGGCTTGTGATGCCGGGAGAGGTTGGTGCCGCGATGTCGTCCTTGAGATCGGATGGTCGCGGGTGAACAGCTTACTCCCATGGCCATCCGTTGCGGCCGGCACGCACCCAAGCGGCAGTGAGGCGAGGAAGGTGAGGCCGAGGTGAGGTCGTAGTCGCGGCGCTGGGCTTCGGACACGGCGAGGAGGACGGCGCTGCACGGAGCTCGAAGTTGCAGTCGCGGCCGTGGTCAGGCGAGGACGGCGATGACGTGGTTGTCGAAGGCGTTCCAAGCTCGGTGATGGGGACGGCACATAGTGCAACGACCGCGGATGGTGAAGCAGAGGCGCCGGTGCTCGCGGTCGTCATGCGTCGACGCGTGGTGGAGCGCGTTCGCGATGATGCTGTGCATAGCACGACGCAGACGCTCGGGGCTTGGTGCTCGACGGAGGCGAGGCGCTGGCGATGGAGGCTCGAGTACTTGCGGTAGAGTCCCATGGTAGCGAGGCGGCTTGACGAGGCGTCGACGCCGGGTCGGATCACGGTCGTGGTGCCGCTGCTACACCGTGGTGGTGCCGAGGCTGGCACCGTCTCGGCCTTCGAGCATCATAGCCATAGCGATTTTGGTCTGGAAGGAGGCAGAGAGGGGGAAGAGGTCTGTGGCGGCGGCTGGGAGTGGGTGAGTGCGACACGCCGACGCGGGCCAAGGGTCTTTATAGCTCGGCGTCTAGGGTTCCGCGGCGACTGATAAGAAACGCCGGTGTCCGGCCGTTGATGGGATGGCCGATGCACGTGGCGTGCATCCTGGCGTTCGCAGTGGTTGGCCAGGCTCGGAAGGTTCTCGAAGTGGAGCAATCGCAGCTCAGTCCGCGTGGTCAAGGGCTCGGTCACAGGCGCATCTGGCAATCGTGGCACAGGGCGCGGCCTAGGGCGGGCCCGTGCTGGTGTCACGCGTGGGCATCCGATGGGGGCAGCCTAGCATCTCCTGGGCTCCAGCGGTGGGTGAAAAAGAGGCGCGCTGCTCTGCTTTGGATGAAGAGCGAAGGAAAACGACGGCGTCCGTACGGGAAAGAAGACGGGAGGAGACGGAGGCAAGCGATCTCCCATCTGATCTACCGGCTGACTGATGGGTCCAGCAGATGGCGGGTTCATCGCGCGTGCCGCGCACGCGAGCTAGGGAACGGGCATCAACAGGGCGTCTAACCGGTGGGGCCTTGCTGCGGCGTTGCCTTCTACTGCACGTGTGCCGAGCGTGTGCGTCCAGGGAGCGAGCGGTGGCCTCCTCAAGAGCATGCCGCGCACGTGATTGGCAGAGCAGGGGAAAACTGGGCTGTGGCCAGGGATGAAAACGGTACGGATATTTTACGACCGTATTCGAGACCGAATCCGTTTAGAGAGGTTTCAATCCGTCCGTATCCGAGTCCGGATATTTAACATCCGATACCGTATTCGTATCCGAATATTTAAATCACATATTTATGATGTCGATATCCAATCATAACTTATCCGGCATTTTTTATACTATCCGTATTCGAATCCAAATCCGGACATAAATATGAAAACAAATACGATATCAGTCGTATCCGTCCGTATCCGATCCGTTTTCATCCCTGGCTGTGGCCGGTGCTCGTGCTGGGCCGGTTCGCTTACCAGGCTGGGCTAAGAGAGATGACGGTGGTTGGGGCATTTGTGCACGGACGTGTACATACACGTATATACGTATATATACATGTATACATACATGTACAGAGGGTTTGACTTAGCATGTTATCTACAGGCTTCGGCTTTGGAGAGCTCAGGGCTCACGTATTTGACAACACTGGCACAGTAGCATGCACGAACATGGTACGCAGCTGCACTGCTGGATGCTTCACGTAACTAGCAAAAGGGACACATGAGCATGCACGCCTGTGCTTGCCACTAGCCGAGGGATCAAGAAGATAGACCTTCCTATTTAAGCTCTAGAATTTTAGGAGAAGTGAATTTTAAGGGAAGGAATGAGAGGGATCCCAAAAGAGATGCGATAAGTTATCAGGGGAGATTGATATGGATTTACGGGAATTGAAAGGAACTTCGCCATAGATTTGAGATGAATTCAAAAGAGACTTGAGAGGAAATTCCAGAGAGGAATTTTGGAAAGGCTCAAATGGAATTTGAGTTGATCTCACAAGGAATTCTAGAGGGGGCTTGCTACGGATTTGTGCACTCAGACACAAAACCCTAAACCACTAAAAACTTCGGCACACTCCTACAAACAATTCTACATGTATGCAACGTTGTCTTAGTGGGTTAGTCTCGGGTTAGACCTAGAGACTACATGCTTCACACATTTACAGGAAAAATTTTAAAAAATCCATATTTTTGGTTGGTCGAAAATCCGGGATGTTACACACAAGCTAAGAGCTATACTAACAAGCTAGCAAGGTAACTAAAAAATACAAGAGAGTGTTAGAAGGGTATCATCGAGGGGCGAAGAATTGAGCCAACCAATCAATATGATCAAGAGATGAATTCCACAATACACAACCACCGGGATCGATTAATCACAATAAGAATGATGACACGAAGATTTATCCCGAGGTTCACGTGCTTGCCGGCATGCTAGTTCCCGTTGTGTCCCTCTTCACCACGTGGTTCGGTGGCTAATCGGTCACACACCGAGCCTCTCAAAAGGCGCCACAAGAACCTACCAAATGGCAAAAGGTTCCGACACGAGCAATCCACTAACATTGCCTTTGGCGCTTCGCCGAGGTAGGCACAAACCCCTCACAATCAACGGAGGTGACCAAGAACAATCACCAACTCTTGCCAACGCCTCCAAGCTGCTCCAAGCCATCTAGGTGGCGGCAACCACCAAGAGAAACAAGAATCCCACAGCAAATCAACCACCAAGTGCCAATTATATGCAATCTCACAATGCAAATGCACTTGGATCACTCAATCTCACTTCAAATATGCAAAGAAACAAGAGAGATGAGTGGGAGGGAGTTGCATAGCTCAAGGTGCTCACAAGTATGTCAAAGAGTGCAAGAGATAGAGCTTTGAGCCGGCCAATGAGTATTTATAGACGTACCCCTTCGAATAGAGCCGTTAGGCACTTGAAAACGCTGCAGTCGCGTTGACCGGACGTGCTGGTCAAACTGACCGGACGCGCAAGTGCGTACACCACCCATGCGCGGAGCATGACCGGATGCGCTGGTTGAAATTGACCGGACGCGTGACGCTCGACCGGACGCACTGGTCCCGTAACTGACTAGACGCGCTAGTCAAGTCTGAGCAGCGCTCCAGCGAGTCAGCGACCGGATGCACTATTAGACGAACTGGACGCCACAGTGCCAGCATCCGGTTAGAGTCTAGTAAACACCCAGAACGATCGGATGCGTCCGGTCAACCGTGACCGGACGCGCCACCGCGTCTGATCAGAGAACCGAGACACGAACACACGCTGAGCACTGACCGTACGCGTCCGGTCACACAGAGACCGCGTCCGGTCACCTCTGTGACCTCCATTCGCCTCTATTTGATTCACCCTTTCACATATGAGCTAGACTAAGTATGTGTGTCACTTTAGCACATGTTTTAGCTCCTGAAACAACATGTGACAATGCCTCCAAATCTCGACATTGGCGTAAAGGAAAATAGGCGTTTCAATTCCTCGAAAACGTCTGAATCCCGCCTCGCAAGCTCGACGGGAGGGAGAGAGGACCCTAAACCCTCTCTACCGCTCAAACTCCAACGCCATCGCAAATGTGCTAACACCACCAAGTGATCACATCATGTGCGAGTGTGTTAGCATTTTCACAATTATTTTTTGAGGCGTTATTAGTTCTATCCAAATGCATATGATTATGAAATGCACACCTAGAGGCACTTAGGAGTTAAATAGCCGTGTCATTCCCCTCTTTATAGTACGGCTATCTATCCTATAATGTAACCACACCCACTAGGTGTCTCGGTTACTAAAACACAACCCTTAAGCATATACCTTTGCTTTGATCCCATAGGGTTGTGTCCAAATCCAAGTGTGGCCATCATGATCACCATGTTCATCTTGCCACCAACCTTGGAATGTACTAATCCTCATATGCTATATACAACTTAGGTATAGGATTAGTACTTAGGCATTGTCACTAATTACCAACACCAAACATAGAGCTTTCAATCTCCCCCTTGTTGGTAATTGGTGACAACCCTTTCACAAAGATATTATGATAAAATTTTAATTGAACCCATGTCACATTGTCCAAGTATATTACCATGTGTAAGAATTATGGACATGTGATCATGAATTCAAATTGATAGCAATGGCTCCCCTACATGTATGCTATATGTTTGGATTTTGGAAGCATACATGTTAGATAGGAAAGATTAGGAGCATTGTCTACCAATAGGTGCTAAGTGTTTGAGATTATAGAGCTTTGAAGCGTGATACCATCGGAGTAGCGATAAACACCATCTTAGCACCTTGTGTAAGTTAGATACCACTTGGAAAACACAAACATAACTAGAAACCTTGTAAGATCAACATTATAAGCAAGGCTCTAGTATCACTTTGAAAAACATGAATCAAGAAAAATCTAACTACTTCCTATTCATGCTAGTACCTCAATACACCATTCAATTGTATACTAGCAAGTCACCACACAAGCAATGTATCGGAGAAAAAGAAATGCATAACTATGCATCATACATATGAAGTGCACATGGAAATGCAACAATCATGTTTAAGAGCTTGCTCCCCCTACTTGTATGCTCAAAATTTTAGTTGACCCCCTTCCCCTTCTTTTATTATTTTCTCCCCTTTTAGAATCTATCTTTGTGAACAATATTTTTCTCCCCCTTTGTGCTTCTCCCCCTTTGAGTTCCATCTTTGTGAACAACATTTTCTCCCCCTTTGGCACCAATGACCACAAGGGACCAATTTTAGATAGATTATCATGTTGAATTATGGGGTGAGGATCAAGTTTGTGATTCAACCTAGATTGCTTGCATAAATAAAGTGCTTCGGTTTGATCCAAGGGCAAGCTTCTTCACACCTCACTAGAAGGGTTATCATGCACCATGTTGAAGAAAATATTTAAAGAAGTGACATAGATTAAACACTTAGGATCACAAGCTACTTAAACAAGTTATATGCTACCACTAGATCATATAAGTCATGAAAACAATAGTGGCACCACGTAAACTTCAAATTCATTTGATTTTCATGAATGAGCCTAGAACACATTATGACTAGATGCATTAAACAAGTCCTTGGCATAGAATGTATGATATGTCAACCAATTTGTACCTTGCTTTGTCTTGGAGGAGAGGCATGTCATATATGGGGTGCATCAACTCATGTTGGAGAAGTCAAGTATGTTCAACTCATTCTTGAGCTTGTGAAATCTTTTCTCATCAAGTGGCTTGGTGAATAGATCGGCTAGTTGATCTTCGGTGCCTACACTCTCAATAGCAATGTCACCCTTTTGTTGATGATCTCTAATAAAGTGATGGCGAACATCAATATGCTTTATTCTTTGATGTTGAACCGGATTATTGGTTAGCTTCATGGCACTTTCATTGTCACATAGCAATGGTACATTCTTGAAGTTGATTCTAAAATCCTTCAATGTTGCCTTCATCCATAAGATTTGTGCACAACAACTACCCGCAGCGATGTATTCAGCTTCGGCGGTAGATAGTGCAATACTATTTTGCTTCTTGGATGACCATGAGACAAGTGATCTTCCCAACAATTGACAAGTCCCGGAGGTGCTCTTTCTCTCCACTTTGTCACCGGCATAGTCGGAATCTGAATATCCAACTAGCTCAAAGTTTGCACCTTTAGGATACCATAATCCAACATCTTATGTATGCTTTAAGTACCTCAATATTCTCTTTGTTGCCTTCAAATGACTTTCTCTTGGTGAGGCTTGAAATCTTGCACACATGCATACACTAAACATTACATCGGGCCTTGATGCCGTCACATAGAGTAGGCTACCAATCATTAATCTATATAGCTTTTGATCCATCAAGTTGCCACTCTTGTCACTATCCAAGCTTCCATTAGTGCTCATTGGAGTAGTGATTCCTTTTGCATCTTCCATACCAAACTTCTTTAGCATATCCTTTATATATTTGGTTTGGCTCACAAATGTACCTTCTTTCATTTGCTTGATTTGAAGTCCAAGGAAGAAGCTAAGTTCACCAATCATTGACATTTCAAACTCCTTTGCCATCATCTTTCCAAACTCATCACAAAAATCTTTGTTGGTTGAACCAAAGATGATATCGTCAACATAGATTTGCAACACACACAAGTCTTTCCTAATCTTCTTGGTGAATAGAGTAGTATCCATTTTGCCCATGACAAATCCTTTGGATAGCAAGAAATCTCTTAATATTTCATAACATGCTCTAGGTGCTTGCTTCAATCCATACAAAGCTTTTCTCAACTTGTAGACACCATTTGGTTTCTTGTCATCTTCAAAACCGGGAGGTTGCTCCACATACACCTCCTCTTGGATGTACCCATTGAGAAATACACTCTTCACATCCATTTGATATAGCTTGATATTGTGAGCACAAGCATAGGCAAGTAAGATCCTAATTGCTTCCAATCTTGCAACCGGGGCATAAGTTTCACCAAAGTCAAGACCCTCTATTTTTGTGTAACCTTAAGCCACTAGTCTTGCTTTGTTCCTTACTACTATCCCATCTTGATCTTGCTTGTTGCGAAAGACCCATCTTGTTCCAATGACATTGTGATCCTTAGGCCTCTCAACTAGTTCCCATACTTCATTTCTCTTGAAGTTGTTAAGCTCTTCATGTATTGCATTTACCCAATCCGGATCTCTCAATGCTTTATCAATGTCCTTGGGTTCTTCCATTGACACAAAAGAAGAGTGAGCACAAAATGATGCCAATTTTGATCTAGTTTGAACTCCCCTTTGTATGTCACCAATGATGGAATCTAATGGATGGTCTCTTGCAATGTTAGTTGGTTGAAGCATTTGAACTTGATTGCCTGGATGTTGATGTTGATCATGAGTTGGAGATGATGAACTAGCCACTTGTTGATCTTGTTGCACTTAAGATGATGTACTAGCTTGATTTTGCATTAGAGAACCACTAGCTTGTGTAATTGGACTTTGGAGCATTTGATATTTGTAGTCATCCACATCAATCACTTGCTTTGGCCTAATATCACCAATATCCATTTCTTTCATAGAATTGGTCACTTGAGTTCCTCATCTTGAGAGCCATTTGTTTCATCAAACTCAACATCATGAACTTCCTTAAGTAAACCACTAGCCAAATTTCAAACTTTATAAGCTTTGCTAGTAGTAGAGTAACCAAGTAAGAATCCTTCATCACATTTCTTCTCAAACTTGCTCAATCTAGTGCCCTTCTTCAAGATGTAGCATTTGCAACCAAATACCCGAAAGTATGCAATGTTGGGCTTTCTTCCATTTAAGATCTCATATGGTGTCTTCTCTAGGAACTTGTGGTAATAGAGGGGGTTGCTATAGAAGCAAGCCGTGTTGATTGTTTTGGCCCAAAATGAATGACTCATATTATACTCATTCAATATTGATCTTGCCATATCAATTAAAGTTCTATTCTTCCTCTCAACTAGGCCATTTGATTGAGGTGTATACTTGGCCGAAAATTAATGCTTGATTCCAAGCTCATCACATAGCTCATCAACTCTTGTGTTTCTAAACTCACTTCCATTGTCACTTCTCACTTTCTTGATTATGGTCTGAAACTCATTTTGCACTCTCTTGATGAACTTCTTGAATATGTCAAATATATCACTCTTGTTCACAAGAAAGAATACTCTAGTAAAATCATCCACAATCACAAACCCATACTTGTTGCCACCAATGCTTGTGTATGTAGTTGGCCCAAATAGATCTATATGCAACAACTCAAATGCCTTGGAAGTATTCATAATGCTCTTCAATGGATGAGTGTTGCCCATTTGCTTTCCGGCTTGACATGCACTACATAGCTTATCCTTCTCAAATGTGACATCCTTCAAGCCTCTAACTAAGTCATGCTTCACTAACTTGCTCAATTGCTTCATGCCAACATGACCATGTCTTCTATGCCATAACCAACCCATACTTGATTTGGTGAGCAAGCATGTTGAAAGTTGAGTGACACTAGCATTGAAATCAACCAAGTAGAGATTCTCATATCTAAAGCCTTTGAAGATCAAATTGGAGCCATCAATACTAACTATCTCCACATCATCAACACCAAATATGCACTTGAAACCAAGATCACACAATTGAGCAACCGAGAGAAGATTGAAATTCAACTTTTCAACTAAGAGCACATTGGAGATGCTATGATCATTTGAGATTGCAATCCTTCCAAGCCCTTTTACATCACCCTTACTATTGTCACCAAATGTGATACACTACAAGAAATCTGCTAATCCATGACGGAAAATTTCTGTCATGGATCACCAAAAAACCGTCGGTATCCATGATCCGTGACGGTTTCAGATATCGTCGTGGATTGAGCGTCATCGATTAACTCCCGTGACGGTTTACCGAAAACCATCACGAATTAAGGGAATCGGTGACGGTTTTAAACCGTCGCGGTAGAGCCCGAGGTCTAGTTGGTCCAGCCCAAGCCCATTTCCAGTGACGGAAAAAACCGTCACAGATGAATTACCACATCATCATAAACGCCTACATGGCTGCTGACGTGGATGATGACATGGATGATGCCTACATGGCTGTTAACAGGCCAGAATCAAAGATGGGCCAATTTTGGCCCAATTTCAGCCATTTTAATAGCAAATTTTCATCCATTTTCGCAAGCCCATTTTAGCATATTGCAGCCCAAATTCGTCACTAATTTTAAGCCCACTTTTCAGCCCACTACTGCAACACATAGCCCACATACACAATCCATTTTTAAACATTCAACCCACATACACAACCCACAAGTAATTAATGTAGCAGCACATTAAATAAAAAATTCTTATGTTTCCATCCAACAACATATCACATAAATTTTCATCTCACATCAGATTACACAAGTCTCCATCCAACAAAAGTTACCATACAAAAGTGCAACAACCTTAGAGTTTAATATGGCACATGCCAACAACACATAGACTCCAAGAAATGCATAGAAGTCTAGTAGCTTGATGTATCCAGCAGCAGCAGCAAAATGCAAGCAGCAGCAGCAAAATAAATACCACCATGAATGACTTAACTTGGTCGAAATTGAATTGACACAAGTTTAAAATTATAAACTGTGACGATCCTGGTAAAACCGTCACGAATTAGCGGGCTAGGAATATCCAGTGGGCTCATCCATGACGAAAAAAAGAATATCGTCACAGATTGCGTCTGTCAGCGACGATTTGTAAATCCGTCACCAAAAATCTATCATAGATTAACAAGTTTCTTGTAGTGATACTTTCAATGCCACTATCATTGGGTTTGATTGAGTTGAACATTCTTGAATCACCGGTCATATGTTGAGTACACCCACTATCAAGCACCCAATGCCTTCCTCCGGCCTTGTAATTTATCTACAAAACAATTTAATATCTTTTAGGTACTCATACTTGCTTGGGTCCTTGGAGGTTAGTAACTAAGCTCTTTGCTTCCCAAATGGCCTTCTTCTTTGGGCCCACAATTGGTGTACCAATAAACTTAGCTTGCACACCCTTCTCACCCTTGGTAAGCACATAACAAGAATCAAAAGGAATATAATCCATTTTAGCATGAAACTTGTTGTTGTTCTTGTTAATTTTATTACAATTAATCTCTAGATGCCCAACTTGCTTACATCTATTGTAATAACGACCATTGCTCTTCACAAAGCGAGGCTTTGGAGTAGCAAAGGCCACCTTGTCCTTCTTGGGAGTATAGCCCAAACCCTCTTTGTTAAGAGAGAACCTTTGGCTACCCAAGCATTTTAGCAAGCGGGCATCCCCACCATAGGCATTGCCTAATGCGTGGGTGAGATCATCCACCTCTCTCTTGAGAGTCTCATTCTCAACCACAAGTGATGAATCATTAGTAGTAGAGATAGAGTTGGTTGTGGTGGATGATGATGAGCTACATGAAGCATTAGTAGGTCAACAAATAAAGAATCATCAATAATATCACATGTTAGTCTAATATCACAAGTGACAATCACTTGCTCCTCCTTAGCTTTCTTCATGAACTTCTCCAACTTGAGGTCCTTTTCCTTGATGAGCTCAAGTAGAGTGGAGTGGGCATCCTTAAGCCTAGTGTGAGCAATTTCAAGATCCTCGTGGTCTTCCTTTAGACATTCTCGAGAGGCCTCTAGCTCCTCAAAGGATTTCATAAGAGCTTTGAGCTCTTGTTCAATTCCTTTGCACTCCTTACTCTTTTTGAGAGCAATAAGCTCCTCCATCAAGGCATCATTTTCATTGCTCTTGTCAATGTGTTCTTGCTCCAAGATTTTGTATTTCTTGGTGGTCCTCTTATAGCCTTTGCTCATTTGATCTATTATGCCCAATGGATCATCCTTGGAGTAGTCCTCATCCTCCTCCTCATCACTCCTACAACCATCACTAGCACAAGAATTGTCATCACTATCATCATATTTTACCTTGGTAGGCTTGGCCATAAGGCATGTTGATGTAGTGTCGAAAATGGATGGCTTGTTGGAGAGAGCGAGGTTTGCAATGGCTCACCGAGTGGTCTTCTCATCATCACTAGAGCTTGCATCATCATCACTATTGGAGTTGTCACTGTCCCAAGTGACTACATAACCACCACCCTTCTTCTTCTTGTTGAATGTGAAGCTCTTCTTTGCTTTCTTCTCCTTCTCTTTCTTATCCTTCTTGTTCTTCTTGAGCTTCAAGTCCCTATTATGAAATCTTTTATCTTCATAGGGGCAATCTGACACTATGTGATCGGGGCTATTGCAATTGTAGAAAAACACCTCCTTTGCCTTCATGAAGTCCCTTCTCTTTCTTGCACCATAACCTCTCTTCTTCATGAACCGACCCATCTTTTGCACTAGAAGGGCCATGGTCTTATCATCAAATGGATCATCATTATCACTATCAATCTTGCTCTTGCCCTTTGAGGATGAAGCTTTGAATGTGGTGGTCTTCTCTTGCTTGACCCTGATCTCCTTCTTCTCATCTTCATCATCATCATATTGAGCATCGGTCATGACATCTCCAAGCACTTGGTTTAGAGTCACCTTGTCCAAACCCTCTCTTTGGATCATCTTCCTCAAGATAGCAAACTTCTTAGGTAAGTTCATCAAGAACTTGTGTGAGAAGTCCTTGTCCTTGACATCTTCTCCTAGGCTCTTGAGATCATTGACAATAACTTGTAGCCTATAGAACATCTCTAGTATAGACTCATCATCCTTCATCTTGAAGCTTGCAAACTTATCCTTGAGCATATAGAGCTTGGCACTCTTTACTGTTGAAGTATCCTTATATGTTTCCTCTAATCTTGTCCACACTTCACTTGCCATCTCAAGATCCTTGATTTGCTCAAAGACCTTTGCATCAATCCCATTGTAGAGAGTGTTGAGAGCCATAGTGTTGCATTGGTTATTGATGCGGTCATTGTTAGTGAGGTTGTTGGGATCAATGATAGCATAATCATGATATGTCACCTCCTAAACCTTTTCATTAATAGAGCCAAGATATTGCTTCATCTTTCTTTTCCAATGATCAAAAGATGAGACACCATTAAAGAATGGAGGCTTAGCCCCGATATGGTTGAACACAACTTGAGCCATCTTACACCAAGGTTGTTAAGCCTTACAAACGGTGACCACGGCTCTGATACCACTTGAAAGGTCTTGATGGCTAGAGGGAGGGGTGAATAGCCTTTTAAAAATTTCTATAAAGACAAGCTAAACAAGTTTATCAATATAACAAATAGTGAGATGTGAGTTTTGCTTAGCCTACAGGGTGTTTGCAAGCCACCTATTCAATTCACAATTCTAGTATATTTGTGCTCAACCGCACAAGTCAAACCGCACAACTTAGCTTACAACTAAAGCTAACTAGCTACACAAGCTAAGAGCTATACTAACAAGCTAGCAAGGTAACTAAAAAATACAAGAGAGAGTTAGAAGGGTATCACCGAGGGGCGAAGAATTGAGCCAACCAATCAATATGATCAAGAGATGAATTCCACAATACACAACCACCGGGATCGATTAATCACAACAAGAATGATGACACGAAGATTTATCCTGAGGTTCACGTGCTTGCTGGCACGCTAGTCCCCGTTGTGTCCCTCTTCACTATGTGGTTCGGTGGCTAATTGGTCACACACCGAGCCTCTCAAAAGGCGCCACAAGAACCTACCAAATGGCAAAAGGTTCCGACACGAGCAATCCACTAACGTTGCCTTTGGCACTTCGCCGAGGTAGGCACAAAACCCTCACAATCACCGGAGGTGGCCAAGAACAATCATCAACTCTTGCCAATGCCTCCAAGCTGCTCCAAGCCATCTAGGTGGTAGCAACCACCAAGAGAAACAAAAATCCCATAACGAATCAACCACCAAGTGCCAACTAGATGCAATCTCACAATGCAAATGCACTTGGATCACTCAATCTCACTTCGAATATACAAAGAAGCAAGAGAGATGAGTGGGAGGGGAGTTGCTTAGCTCAAAGTGCTCACAAGTATGCAAGAGATAGAGCTTTGAGCTGGCCAATGAGTATTTATAAACGTACCCCTTCGAATAGAGCCGTTAGGCACTTGAAAACGCTGCAGTCGTGTTGACCAGACGCGCTGGTCAAACTAACCGGACGTGCAAGTGCGTACACCACCCATGCGTGAAGCACGACCGAATGTGCTGGTTGAAATTGACAGGACGCGCGACGCTCGACCGGATGCGCTGGTCCCGTAACTGACCGGACGTGCTGGTCAAGTCTGAGCAGCGCTTCGGCGAGTCAGCGACCGGACGCACTGTTAGACGAACCGGACGCCACAGTGCCAGTGTCTAGTTAGAGTCCAGTAAACACCCAGAACGATCGGACGCGTCCGGTCAACCATGACCGGATGCGCCATCGCGTCTGACGAGAGAACCGAGACACAGACACACGCTGAGCACTGGCCAGACGCGTCCGGTCACACAGAGACCGCGTCCGGTCACCTCTGTGACCTCCGTTTGATTCACCCTTTTACATATGAGCTAGACTAAGTATGTGTGTTACTTTAGCACATGTTTTAGCTCGTGAAACAACATGTGACAACGCCTCCAAATCTCAATATTGGCGTAAAGGAAAATAGGCATTTCAATTCCTCAAAAACGCCTGAATCCCGCCTCGCAAGCTCGGCGGGAGGGAGAGAGGACCCCAAACCCTCTCTACTGCTCAAACTCCAACGCCATCGCAAATACACTAACACCACCAAGTGATCACGTCATGTGCGAGTGTGTTAGCATTTTCACAATTATTTTTTGAGGCGTTATTAGTTCTATCCAAATACATATGATTATGAAATGCACACCTAGAGGCACTTAGGAGTTAAATAGCCGCATCATTCCCCTCTTTATAGTATGGCTATCTATCCTATAATGTAACCACACCCACTAGATGTCTTGGTTACTAAAACACAACCCTTAAGCATATACCTTTGCCTTGATCACGTAGGGTTGCGTCCAAATCCAAGTGTGGCCATCATGATCACCATGTTCATCTTGCCACCAACCTTGGAATGTACTAATCATCATATGCTATATACAACTTAGGCATAGGATTAGTACTTAGGCATTGTCACTAATTACCAACACCAAACATAGAGCTTTCAAAGATGGTAGAAGATATGATTTGCTAGGACTCTTATAGATATTATAATCTAAAAAGAGTACCTACCGTATAGTTGACTATGATAATTTTCTTGTAACCCTACCCCTCTAGAGTATATAAGAAGGGGCAGGGCCCCCTAGTTGAGATCCAGATACAAATCCTAGGATTAGCCTAGGGTTTATCCCTCGTTATCTCATTTCATACAAATCAATACAAACCGATAAAACATAGGACGTAGGGTTTTATGTCTTCTTGATGGCCTGAATTTGTCTATATCTTGTGTCTCTATTGCCATCTAATTCCAATTTACGTGCACCTCCGTACAATCTACCATCGTGAGTATACCCCTCGGTGAACTATCGACGCTATCTCATAGACAGACCAGAATGGCCAGAATGCCCCATACCGACACCTAGATCGGTATAGAAGAGTTGCAATCATGTACCAGGTCAATTACAAGTCAATACCGGCCAAAACCAGTAAATATCAGTCAATACCATCTATGGCTGCATGTATTTTTTTCCATGTATGTACTTTGGAGTTTGAACTTTGAAATAAGGTCTTATGAACTTGCTGAATGATATGTTAGTCTAGTAAAAATGATAATTACACCATAAGTTAAAGTCTGAATATATTTATATGCATATTTATGTATAAATATATTCACATATTATTATCTATATTTTTAATAATAAAGAGGCAAAAATTTTGCCAATATTTTTTCACCTACATATCTATACTATAAAAGAGCGAAGGAATTAAAAATAGCCTTTCACCCTGATGTCTTCTAGCCACCTTAATTCTTATCCCTTGGATCTACATTTAAATTAGATCCAATGCATCTAAATCATCCGCCTTTATCTGACAAATGGGCCCAGCCAGAAAACTTGTAAACGTTTACGCGTGTTTATGCGTGGTGGACGCTCCAAGCCGCGTTTTTTTTCACCGCAAAACTTTTCCACCCATCGCCATACCCACGGAGCCGTAAAACACCATCCAGCTAGCCACCAAGTCCGGCACCACTGCTCCCCTCTCTTTTGTTTCTCGCAAAAAAAAATACCCTAATTCTGTTCCTAGCGGCGGTGAGGCCCGTCCTGCTCGTGGCTGCCATCTACGGCTCCCTCCACAAGGCCTCCTTCAACCACGGTGTAAGGTCCTAGATGGCTAGAGGGGGGGTGAATAGCCTATAAAAAAATTCCTACACAAGCCACTAAGCAAACTTGTTAGAATAACAAACGGCGTAAAGCGAGTTTTGCTTATCCTACGGTTGTGATGCAAGCCTCTTACAAGTCTAGTAGATTATGATCTCTAGTTCACACAAGGGCTAAGTCACTAAACTTACACTAGTGAGCAAGCTAACAACTACTAGCAAAGGCTACCACTAGAGCTACACAAGATAAATCTAGTAAATATAAATCAAGAGACAGGATTATGAATCTTATACCGATGGTGGAGTGAAGATGTTGCCAATCACCAAGATGATATACAATCAATCAATATTGACAACAACACAATATGAAGACCAATCACCGGGAGACAAGAGACACAATATTTTTGTTCACCCAGTGTTCACTTGTGCACCGATGATGAGGACATCGCCACGCTGGACACACCGACGTTATGGTCTTCCCCAAGTTACAATTCGTCCCCAACTCAGCTGACACGTCACCCTCGGATTCAGTAGACACGTTGTCACTATTTTGGTCATAACTCTCTCATACGACATCAAAACAGGGCGTTCTTGGATGCGTTGGAAAGGGGACGATGACGCCGTCGTTTTAGATCTAGTCCTAGCTCTAGAAGGTTCGTGGATCATTCTGTGTGACCACGTCAAGGTGCTGTGTCACCTATTTGGGCCAACTTGCCATGTATCGTGTTGGGCCTTAAGCCCAAGTCGTGGGCGCCCAACCCCTGGCCGTTCCCAACCCTAGGTCGAGTCTTAAATTATAAATACAGCCGCCGCCGCTGTTAGATAATTGGGTTTTGTTTAGAGTTTAGTTTTCCATCGAGAAACTGAATCGTTCATTGTAACTGTGGTGACAAATCCTTTTACAGTGATCTAGGGCCCATGTTCTTGATCTCCTCCACTGTGTCAATAAGTCCTTTGGAACCAAGTTCTTGAACCCTCTATTGATATTCGCATCATTCATATTTGCAATTTCAGATTACGTGATTTTACCTTCTTGCTTGTGTTCTTCGATTCTCTTGCAGGAAAAGCCTTCTTGGCGAGGTTAATCAAGTTGTGCTTGGTTGATAACCAACGGAGCAGTGGTGTAACGGTTGCAGGGTTCGAATTGTGTCTGATTTGAAGTCGGATCGCCAACGTCGAGATCTCCACAAATCGAACTTACCGGTTACCTCTCGGAAGATCGGGCCAGTATTCATCAATTGGTATCAGAGCTTTCAGGTTTACCGCGAGGTATACTCTCGTTTGCCTTAGATTCATATTTGTTCATTACCTAGAGTCCACAAAAAGCCCAATACTATTTCAATTTCCGCTGTCCTATCACCTTTGTGCCTTTGCAATTTCGTTTTAGATTCGCGTTGTTGAGTTTGTGTCCGTGGTCGAGTCTTGTTGCTGGTTTAGGATTGTGTTCGTAGTCGTAGTTCAATCGCCCGTTGCTGTGATTTTTATTTTCCGCCGCTATCCCATCCACCGTTTCCAGACATCAAGTCGAAGCCACCACATTACTCGACTTGCCCCGCTAGCCGCCTTGTGTAACTTCTCACCACCGCGCAAACCCTAGATAGGTTGCCAGCCGCTCTTATTTTGCGTGCATCGCAGCCCTCCTTACATCATCAGGAGAATACCTACTGCTGTTAGTCACAGGAACCATCTTGTGATCGGTGCGAATACCTACTGCTGTTAGTCACAGGAACCATCTTGTGATCGGTGTTGGAGTTTAGGGACGTTTTGCCCTAAATGTCGTATTGTGCCTTCCGGAAAACATAACTTGAGATACCTTTGGTAAAACAGACATAACTTTTCGCTCGTTTATCAAAAAAATCTGAAATTTTTTGAGCAGCTTCTTGACACCATTTGAGGCCGACCCAAACTCGGCTTTTCCCTGTTTGGTTTCATCAAAATTACCAAAAAAATTCAGGAAAATAAAGAAAAAATATTGTCAAAGTTTTTGCACGCTTTTCAGAGAACTTGCTGTATTTCTGTAGACCACATCCCACCTCCGTTGTAGGTGCCAATTTTTGTGGTTGCATCTTTTTTTATCCTTGTTCAGAGAAAAATATAAAAAAATAGCAAAAAAATAAAAAAGTTTGATTCCTACTAGTGCCTTTTGGGAAATTCTAGAAAAAATTCAGAAAAAGGAAACATTCGGGTTATTTGCTTGTTATGTGAGTTATTTCCATCATCCTTTGCTTTCACCTTGTTGCGCTACGTCTCGACACGTCTTAGCCAGCAGCTGTGATTTGTACTTTGGATCCAGATTGAACAATCGTTAATCTGCATTCGTTAATTGCTAATCCTTGCTGTCATATTGTGTGCCTACCCATAGCTCCACATATTCTTCTATCAGCACAAGTTCATCTTGCAACTGTACCCTTGCTCAATAACAGATTACTTTGCCACTTTGGTTTGGCTCCTGCTTGGCGTTGGTAAGAATACAGGCAAGACGGTGGTAAGCCGCTTGTGATTTTGCATTCCACTTTCACTACCACCACCACTTGTTTCCTTTTAGTTGATAGGGATAATACTTTGGTGTTGTCTTTTTCTATCTTCTAACCATGTCAGGATCTCCGACGGACTTCAATGAGTGCGTGTCAAAGGGTGAGATTACAACATTCATGACTGAACAACGCAATCCTATGACCGAGCTGACGCGCAATGTGAACAATTTGGTCATCCGCATTGAACAACTCGAGCACCGCCTTCCCCATCATCGTGCTGATGATGTAGA
Organism: Saccharum hybrid cultivar R570; assembly: GCA_038087645.1. Classification (NCBI taxonomy): domain Eukaryota; kingdom Viridiplantae; phylum Streptophyta; class Magnoliopsida; order Poales; family Poaceae; genus Saccharum; species Saccharum hybrid cultivar. The sequence goes on along the minus strand of JAQSUU010000291.1, from coordinate 4,399,433 downwards.
TGTGGATGATTTTGGTGATGAAGATGCGGATGCTGACGGTTATGCCCGTCGTCGCCTCAACTTCAACCGTCACGGTATGGGAGGTAATATTCAAGGTAATAATGATCCTTTTGCTAAAATTAAATTTAGCCTTCCTCCTTTTGCTGGTAATGTTGATCCAGAGGCTTATTTAGATTGGGAGCTTGCTGTTCAACATAAATTTAATTCTCATAATGTTCCTGCTGAGCATAGAGTTAGACTTGCTACTAGTGAGTTTACTAATTTTGCTTTGTTCTGGTGGAGTGATCTTTGCAATGCTAATAATGCTGCTGCTGTGCCTCAAACTTGAAATGCTTTAAAGCAACATATGAAATCTCGTTTTGTTCCTCCTTATTACCAACGTGATTTACGTTTGAAACTACAAACTTTAAAACAAGGTGATAAAGAAGTCGAAGCATACTATCAAGAATTGCTTATTGGTTTAGCCCATTGTGGTATAAATGAAGATGATAATGATTCTAGTGCTAGATTTTTTGGTGGTTTAAACCATGATATACAGAACATCCTAGATTACAAAGAATGGCGTAATTTTTCCCAATTGTATCATCTTGCTATTAAGGCAGAACGTGAAGTATAGGGACGCAAACAACACCAGCCTTTCAAGTCTAACAATGGGAGGACTTTTCAGCACCGTTCAGAGCCGGAGACGCCCAAGATTCCTGTTGCATCACAGCCGTCTACACCTTCCGGGATAAGTAAATTGTCTAATGTGCAGAACAAAAGTGCCACTCTAGGTGTTTCCCCTCGCTCCTCCTCGTCCAGCTCTAAAATCATTTGCCACCGATGCAAAGGCATGGGCCATGTCATGAAGGATTGCCCAGTCGTCGTGCTTTCATTGCTACCGAGGATGGATATGTAAGTGCTAGTGATGTTGAAGATGATTTAGCCCTTGTTGCTAACATTGATGCAGATTCCACCGAGGGCGATCAAGATAAGTAGGCCATCATCATTGACTCGGTGGCTGCTGCCACAGACTACCCTAGCCTTCTTATGCAGCGTGTGTTGAGTACACGTGTGGGACATGAAGAAGAGATGACGATCCAACGCCATAATTTGTTCCACATGTATTTTATTGTACAGGGTTATCGTGTTCTCACTATCATTGATAGCAGGAGTTGCAATAACTTGGTGAGTTCAGATTTGGTTGACAAGCTTGGTTTGACCACACGACAACATTCGTATCCATATAAACTTCAATGGTTCAATAATAGTGGTAAGACTATGGTAACTAAATCAGCACGCATTAGTTTTTTTACAGGCTCTTATCATGATACTGTTGATTTTGATGTTGTTCCTATGCAAGCTTGTTCCATTTTATTAGGTCGCCCATGGAAATTTGATAACGATGCTTTACACCATGGTAGAACTAATACATACACTATCATACATAAGGACAAGAAAATTACATTGCTATCTTTGTCTCCTACGGATATTATTAAACATGCTAATGAGATTAAAAATTAACCTCCAACTCATATTGCTAAAAATAATGGGATTAAGTTAAAAGGAGGTACTTTTCTTGCTACAACTTCTGCTACTGCTGAGTTATGTGATAATCCTGATACGCCATGTTATACTATGTTTTGTCAACCTATTCTGTCTGGTGCATTGCCTGTTGTCACTAACCTTTTGTAGGAGTTCGCTGATGATGGGATGAAGTCGAGGACGACTCCAATTCTAGAAGGAGGGGATGATGAGGACATCGCCAAGATGGAGTCGAGGACGACTCCAATTCAAGAAGGGGAGGATGAAGAGAACATCGCCACGCTAGACACACCGACGTTATGGTCTTCCCCAAGTTGCAATTCGTCCCCAACTCAGCTGCCACGTCACCCTCGGATTCAGCAGACACGTCGTCACTGTTTTTGTCATAACTCTCTCATACGACATCAAAACGGGGCGTTCTTGGATGTGTTGGAAAGGGGACGATGACACCGTCGTTTTGGATCTGGTCCTAGCTCCAGAAGGTCCGTGGATCATTCTATGTGACCACATCAAGGTGATGCGTCACCTATTTGGGCCAACTTGGCCATGTATCGTGTCAGGCCTTAAGCCCAAGTCGTGGGCGCCCCAACCCCTGGCCGCAACCCTAGGTTGAGTCTTAGACTATAAATACAGCTGCCGCCGCTGTTAGATAATTGGGTTTTGTTTAGAGTTTAGTTTTCCATCGAGAAACTGAATCGTTCATTGTAACTGTGGTGACAAATCCTTTTACAGTGATCCAGGGCCCCTGTTCTTGATCTCCTCCACTGTGTCGATTAGTCCTTTGGAACCAAGTTCTTGAACCCTCTATTGATATTCGTATCATTCATATTTGCAATTTCAGATTGCGTGTTTTTACCTTCTTGCTTGTGTTTTTCGATTCGCTTGCAGGAAAAGCCTTCTTGGCGAGGTCAATCAAGTTGTGCTTGGTTGATAACCAACGGAGTAGTGGTGTAATGGTTGCAGGGTTCGAATCGTGTCTGATTTGAAGCCGGATCGCCAACGTCGAGATCTCCACAAATTGAACTTACCGGTTACCTCTTGGAAGATCGGGCCAGTATTCATCAACCGACAAGCTACGTCACCGGTTGTGTCGACTAACACTTAGATGGTTTCTCGGTGTGACCCTCAAGTCACTTGCCCCTCAAGGCACGCCCCTCAAGGCACCGTAAGACACCACTCTCAAGTGAGGTAACTCAATGACACGTGCAATGTAATAGAGTTGCTTTTGGCCCTCCGCCGAGGAAAGCACAAGAACCTCTTACAATCAACCGGAGGTGGCCAAGAACAATCTCCTTCTCTTGCCAACGCCTCCAACAATCTCCAAGCCGGCTAGGAGCTGTACTCTCCAAAAGTAACAAGAAATCCACCGGCTAAACCACCCACAAGTGCCACTAGATGCTCTCAAGCTATGCAATGCACTTTGGGATCACTCAATCTCACTTTTGATTTGCAATCAAGCAAGAGAGAGAGTGGGAGGGAGAAGCTCTAGCTCAAAGGATGCATAAGAGTGTTAGAAATGTCAAGAGACCTCCCTAAGGGCCGGCCAACAAGTATTTATAAGCATCTCAAACGAATAGAGCCGTTGTACCCCTTCACTGGGCGTTTTTCGGGACGACCGGACGCGTCAGTCGAAACTGACCAGACGCGCTCAACTGCGTCCAATCGCCCTGCACCGTCCACGTGTTCTCTCTAGATTCAAATGTGGCCGCCTGAACCTCCAACGGTCACTGTGCGCCAACGATCAAACGCAATGACCGGACGCGCCGATCGCACAGCACCGCGCGCCCGCGAAGCATCGACCGGACGCGCTCCAGGCAACGACCGGATGCGACAGTGCTAGCGTCCGGTTAGAGTCCAGTAAGCAACCATCGCGACCGGACGCGTCCGATCGCGTGTGACCGGACGCGCCGCGCGTCCGATCAGCTCTACGCCACGCGCTACACTTCTGGGTGCCCGACCGGACGCTCCAGTTCCACGAGGGACCGGACGCGCTGGTTGTAAACCCTAACAACCGCGGCTGTGTTGAACTGACCGGACGCGTCCGGTCACCACTGTGACCTCCGTTCGTCTCCGTTTCTTCTCCGACTTCCGGCGTAGTGGAAAATAGGCATTTCAAGTCCTCGAAAACGCCTGAATCCCGTGCTCGCAAGCTCGGCGGGAGGGAGAGAGGGACCCAAACCCTCTCTACCGCTCAAACTCCAATGTCTTCGCAAATGTGCCAGCACCAACAAGTGATCACCACCTTGTGCACGTGTGTTAGCATTTTCATAATCATTTTCGAAGGTTTTCCAGTTAGCTCACTAGGCCCTACATGCAACACACTTCATGAATTCACCTAGTGGCACCCGTGCGTCGAATAACCGATAAGACTTCCCCTCTTAATAGTTCGGCTATCGATCCTAAACCACTCACACCCTATATGGTGTCTTGAGTGCAAAACAAAATGGCCTTATGGTTATACCTTTGCCTTGAGCCAATTTTGTTTTTCCAAAAGATATGATCCACTTCATATCATCACATGACCGTCTCGATCCATCGACCTTGACTTCACTTGTTCTTCACCGTTGCATCGGTCCGTCGGCGCCAAGTCTTACTCAAGCTTTACCATCGCATGGTCCTTCGCTTCGAAGCCTCGACTTGCCCTTCACCTTCACAACCGGTCTATCGAGCCAAGCATCATCTCGGTCTTCATCATGTTGGTCATATGAGTTAATGTCATGTCTCATATTCAATGATCATCTTTATCTAAATCATCCACTTAGATACAAATGTTAGTCCTAGGTTTCATCAATTAGCCAAAATCAAACTAGAGACTTTCACACGGCCACTAGCGGAAACTTTAGACACAGCCGCTGTACTATACCACGATACCTGCCACACATTCGTGTGTGCCCCAGGGGAGGTTCGTCCAGGACATGGCGAAGTACATCATCATGAACGACCTCACCGTCACGTCCATGCACGTCCAAGTCTCCTGCGTCTTGCCGCTGGCCTCGGCATCAAGGTCCTCGCTGCCCTCAATCAGCTGCATATGGTTCGTTGAATTTTTGTTGTCTGGTTCATATGTTTTTGTGATGGATTGATCGCCTGTGTTGCCAACGTCCCATCTCCTTCACGAGAAACATCTGTGCAGCGGCATTGCCTTCATGGACCATGCTATCGACTACAATCACCCGGTGCGTATGTATCTACTGCATTGGAGTGACCATAAGCCAATCAGCTGCATAGATCATTGCAATTTTTCACGTACTAATACTGTGCTCTTTAGTTCCACAATTTTCCAGAATAGATTAGGTTTGATAATGTTTGTCTCCATTAGATAGGATATCTAGGTTTCAAGGTGAAATTGATTGTAACTCCATGAAATTTTGCACCATCGATGGCCACTGGTGTATGTTCCAGCTTGACTTGAGTCCTCAATGCTTTTTGGGGTGGGGGATCAGAGTTGCGGAACTACACCAATAGATCGGCATTGTTTTTCATTCTGATTTCACCAGTGGATCGGCATCTGATTTGTTGCAAATCAGCAGTAAGCGATAATGAATCCCTTGTTATTTGTTCGAATTGTCTTGTTTATGTTTGTGAACTTTAACTTGAGCCGCACAGGCTGGGCTGATCAGCAATCAAGCATACCACTGTTGTCTGTCCAACAAGAGCATATGAATTGATTCTATGTAATCTGATTTTGTCTGATATTGCATCTAGCCTTTGTACAGACAGAATTACAGACTATACTATCATTTCCTTCAAGTACCACACAAATTGCTTTGTCCTTGTTGCCCGGAGGAAGGTTATCTCTCATCGCCTAAGATATCCGACTACACGGTTTCTATTAGTCTCCTGTCGCCTCGTCATGGCTGTGCCCAAAAGGCCCCAGCAGGCAGGTTGGAGTTATTTGTGCTGCTGCTCATTTTGTCATTTATGACACCGGAAAAGCTTGTGGATGAGTACACAAAAGCTAAAGCTTTGGTGGTTCATATTTGTAGAATCTAACTTGACGTCAAACTTTATGTTGTCCTGAATATTTGCTCATTATCACTATGCTTTATTTTAAATTTAATCACTATGTGAAACTGATTTCAGGTGCACGTGCACAGCTGGGGTGCATGCTGCTGTTTCATTAAGGCACACAGAGGAGTGCACCACCTCAGGTAAAAGGCATTGGAGAAATTATTTTTATTTAAAACCCATTTAGATATGCATCATCTGGCAGATCCACTTACTATTCTTAATTATTCAGTCGGTATTTTTTAATTATTCTTAACTATCAAGGGTACTGGATTATTCACCAATGGATACCTAAGGAGGTTAGCAATCTAAATCTCAGTTGTCCTAAGCATTTTTGGTTGGAGTTTCCCAATAATAGATGGATTAAGCAAGCTCTTAAGTTTGTATCATCATGATACCATATGCCTTTTCTCAAGTTTAGGTGTCCTGTAATGGCAATATTAACACGCTGGTATGCCCTCACCGTCACTTTTTTCTTATCTAGCATTGACCAATGGATATGAAAAGTATAGATTTGGACATTTCAGAATCCTTGATTGTAGCCAAATATGTCTGATTCGTTTCAATGAGTTTTCTATGCTAATAATTTTAAAACCACAACTTCAAGTATCTAAAAGTCTTATTTTTTCTCATATATATATATATATATATATATATCACAACTTAAAACACGTGTGTGTCGCACATGCATGGCTACTAGTAAGATGTAAGATATGTCTATTTTAGGAACATGAGTCAAGTATGACCTCTACGTTGACCTATATAAATTATTTAAATTATTTTATAATTAGGAAACCAGACACAACACAGATAGAAGGAAAAGAAAACGCAAGGAACGTCTGTCCTGTTGCCTGCGTCCGTTTTTTTTCATCGGTGCTGTGTTTCTGTGTACCTTTTCTCCCTCGTTTTTTTTACGTAAGAGGTAAGACTTCTCTTAAACCAATTAAGATTACAGGTAAGATGTAAAACTCCTTCTAAGCTAAGATTCAATCTCAAATATATCTATTTTAGGAACATGAGTCAAGTATGACCTCTACGTTGACCTGCATAAATTATTTAAATTATTTTATAATTAGGAAACCGGACACAACACAGATAGAAGGAAAAGAAAAGGCAAGCAACGTCCGTCCGCGCTGCCTGTGTCCGTTTTTTTTTCATCCGTGCTGTGTTTCCGTATGCCTTTTCTTCCTTATTTTTTTTTCGTTGTACTCCGTACGTCCGTCTGTGCATCCCGTCTATTCTGAGTTTTTTTGTTTTGGTTGAACGTCAGTGCGTGCTGCATGTTATGTGACTTTTTTCTTTTTTTCTATTAGGTTTTCTCCCTTGTTTTTTTCGTTGTACTCTACGTTCGTATGTGCATCCCGCCTATTCAGGGTTTTTTTTGTTGAACGTCCGTGTGTGCTGCACGTTATGTGACTTTTTGTCACACCCCAAAATTTCTAATTTTGGGTTGTGCATAGGAAACACTAAATAAAATAAATAATTTTAATATCTGAATAAATTTATTAGAAAAGTTAAGTTGCTGCTAATTTAAATATAGAAAATTGTGGTTTTAAACTTTTTCATATTAATTTGATAATATGATGTTTGTGTGATGCTTGTCTTTGGTGTTGGTGAGTGCTATTATTTTCAAAATACCATAGGACGACGTTTGCTTCTCACCGGAAAACTTTTTGGTATTTTCTGGATTTAAAATTTCAATTTCCGTGAGCTTAATCTTTTTCCTTGATATCTTCATCAATCTTTTCATGAGCTCCAAATACTTTATTTGGGTTCGTCTCATTCTAAAATATCTCTGAGAATTTTCCCTAAATTTTCGGAGCCTTCGAGGTATTTTTCGTGGCTTAAAATTCAATTCTGGACTTTTCTAGAATTATTTTATCCATAAAATTAATTAATTCCGAAAATAATAAAATATCTCAGATTTCCTCATGCCCAAAGGCCCATGTCTTTATTTACTAATGGGCTTTAATAATTAATTAGGCCTATTAGTAAAGGTGGATGGTGCAACGTCAATTAGCACCATATCGCTAGTTGACATGGAGGTGGAGAGTTTTCCTCCCTATATATACCTATCCCTTTGGTAAAAACACACCAAAACTACCGTAGAGGAGCCCCTAGTTTGGGAAATCTCTCGTGTAGTAAATTAGAATTTTCTCCCTTCTTATCGCGAGCCGCCGCTCGTAGCTCCCTCCACCCCTCGCCGAAGTTCTGCATCTACAGCTTGCGTTCCGGCGAACTTCCGACGAAGGTTCGGCGAGCTTTTCCGGCCACGTTTCTCATCTCCGGTGAATCCCGCTTCTACTCCGAGGTTTGTCTCGTCGTCCTCTATCCCGACACGTCTTCCTTTTCGTGAATCCGTGTTTCTTGCGCTGTTTTCCTAACTTTTCTCTCTTTTCCGACGAGATTTCCCGGCGAGCTTCTCCATTGATGTCGCTCTGTTCATCGTTTTTCCAGCCAAACCAGTCCCTGCTCGTGCTACCACCTCGCTGTACGCGCGTGGCACCGACTCCCGCCGTGTGCTGCACCCGGGCCATCTCCTCGCGTCCCTACGCAGACACGCCGGCGGTGGCCACTATCCAGTAGCCGTCGGAGCTTCTTGGCCACGAGCTGGTCCGCCCTGCTGCTGCCCTGCTACCCAGCTGGTGCGTGGGTGCGCGCCTGCGCACGCTGCTGTGTTCGGCGCTTCGGCGAGTAGACGCACCCGGCCCCTACCTTTTCTTTTCCATGACCGGAGCTCACGTCCATGCAGGCGTGAGGCACAACACGATCTGCAACCCAATGAACAAGACGAGGTAATTACAGTTTTGCCACCAAACGCGATTAGGCCTAGTTTAATCGTTTTAATTCTGTTTTACTCCGTTCAAATTGTGTTAGAATCGTGTCGTCGCGCTCTACACAGTGTGCTAATGTTTGTCATATCTTATAATTATGAATTTATTGATTTAAAATGCAATTTGATTAGTATTAATTTAATAGTTTTTAATTAAAAGTGACATAGGTTTATAATTTCGTTTTTGTTGCTTTGTTAATTAAAAGTTATCTAGTGATTTAAATCCGTTCTTGTTGTTTTGCAATAGTGCGATCGAGGTTATGTTTTAGCAACAACGTTTGACATGTCTTACATCCTTAAAATTTATAAGTTAGATATTAATTTGATTTATGCTTGTGCAATTGAGTTTCTAATTAAACGCAACACAGGCAGTCTGTTCTAAATTAATGTTAATCTAATTAATATTAAACTAAATGTTTCTTTTGAATTATAAGATGTTTAGTTCAACCTTGAAACATAAGTGCTTTCGTTCAGTTGCCACATGTTTTCTATATATATAGTTCAATATTAAATTGATTAATATGATTAATGTATAATATATTTCAAATTAAAATTTGCTTAGTCTCAGTATGTTGCATATATGATAGACTTGCGTAGATAATTTCACATTACAGTACGTATCTGCTCTTCATAGTTATACGGCTTTAATCCTCGAGCATTTATTCGTTTGGAATCTGTTTTGCTTCAATTAAGTTGCGTTAGATTCGCATCGACGTTCTCTGTGCAGTAGCACTAATGTTTTTCATGTCATATACTTTTCCATATATAGCTGAATATTATATTAATTAATATGCTTGTTATTAGTTTTATAATTAAAAATAATATATAATCTTGTCACGTTAGTCCTTTGTAACTAAGCATGAACTTAGCTAATGACAACTTAAAATATGTTTAAATTATAATTTACTTAGCCCAACCACATATCTCATATAATTGGAATAATTGTTCTCACATGTTCTTTTATCTCTGTAAAGTCGGTAATACTTATAAATAAAATATGACCAGGGTTAAACCTAGTTTTGTAATTCAATTGATTAATCTAATTTTAGAATATTTCTTCAGAATGTTTATCACCTTATTTCAATAACTAAAATGTAATAAGTTTATAGTCGGTCTTCTACGTTATGTTGTAATCGTCTCGATAGTCGCGTGTTCTCTTTAATGGTAGCTCCGTTATCCGTCGTTCTTGCGTTTTCGTGACTGTAGCAACGTACCGTGTCCTTTAATGCGTTCTCTTTTAAAGCGTTTCTTTTGTTTGATGCATGTTCTTAGTTGTGTTTGTTGTTTGTTTACTGTGCTTGGTTGCTACGAGTAGAAGAAAAGGCTATCCGTGAGCGCCGAAGATCCGAAGATGAAGACCAGAAGCTGAGTGCCAGAAGTTGCAAATGAAAGATTAAGTTAAGGTTTTTCAGAGCAAGTTATTTTGGGTATAAAGCAAGTTCTAAGGCAAGTATAGCATGGGATTATCCTTGTTGTCCTATTCACAATAAGCAAATAATATCATTATGCATATATTCCTTTGTTAAGGATGACTTAGTGTTGATCTTATTCCTTGATACCTATTATATTGCATAGATTAGTATTGCTAGTGCTCAACATGAACTATGATCATGTAATTTGACTAATGGAATATGCAATAAACATTAAAAGATGACTTTTTATTACTGTTTAAAGGGGACTAGAGCATGGGGTTATTTTGGTGCTCTTGTTACTCTCCATAAGGACTCATCTATAAGCGAAAATCCGGGATTTACAGTACAACTGTGAGGGCTAAAAATGGCTCTGGCTTTAGTCATATAGAAGGACCTTTTCTAGCTTGTTAGAGGTATTCCTTTATGGCGTAAGAATGGCTTGACGAATCGGGTATAGTGCGGCCTCTGTCCTCATGTGTATAGGCTGCGTGTTATTGTGCCATCAGGAAGGGGGGCTCTACATCTGTTTGCCGAGTGAAATCTAATGGCCCGAACTTGTTAGACGAACCTTTGAAAGACTTCATAGTGAACCCTGCCGACCTTCCTTGGTAGTGGGTCAAGAGGCTGATCACCTCGGGCGAAAGGGTAAATCACGACTCACAGTGAAAGTGTACAACCTCTGCAGAGTGTAAAACTGTTATAACAGCCGTGCTCACGGTCACGAGTGGCCTTGGACCCTTACAGAATTGATGATCACTAATGACTATAAATATGTTTTTGCTATTCATTATTCATCTTTACATGGATCATATGTTTATTGTTACATTGAGACACTTTGATATTATTGATATACTAAAATAATGCTAATTAAAAGCTACATGCTGATAAACCTATGTTATGCCTTTGAGCCTCATGAACCCCATGTTATATTTGTTGAGTTCGACATGGACTCACTCTTGCTATTTCCACCACACTCCAGTGTATAGTAAGGTGCTGCTTAGAAGAAGAATAAATGTGTAGTGGAGTTTCCAGAAGTCTATAAGAAGTGCTTGGCATACGGAGCCACCAGTCAGCCGTCCCTGTGATATTGGAGCCTGAAGAAAAGATTAGTGACCATTCCGCGACACTCTGATAGTTGTAAGTGTTAATATAATATGTTTCCCGTTTTATATAAACATTGTTTTGATACTTTTTCATTCTGACATATGTGTGGACTTCCTGGGCACACATATGATTAGCCTGGTTTTGTTCTTTAGAAAACCGGGTGTGACACTTTTTTTCTTTTTTTCTATTAGGTGGATTTGGATTATCTCCTATTCTTTCTTATAAATATATACGTAACCAAATTGGAGTTCTATTTATTTTGGACGGTGATGAAAAAAAACTGCTGGACTAAATTCTGCTTGCAAGATGTTTTGGCTGATGATGATTTGACCGTACGTGGTATGATGGGAAGGAAAAACCAAGATAGTACGTCACGCCATTGTTAATAATTTTTTTACAAGTCCGAATATGATTATAGAAAATTGGTCTACAGTAGCAATTTTGATCTATTTATACATGAAACAATTAGCCATCTTATCTCGGTGTGCCGAGTCCGGACTTATTGTTCGTGCTCATACAACATAACTTGCATTTTTTATTTTTTTCATCTCCCACATTTTCTTATAAACAAATGATCGGTCGTGTGTTCGCGCGCCAGGAGAGGAAGAAGAGCTACCTAGCGCCGGGGATTACGGTTCCAGGAGAGATTTCACTAACAGACAAATGTATAAGAGGGTTTAGGTTGGTGGTTGCAACATGACGGTGATGGTGGCCGAGACGACGTGGCACCTCTCGCCATGGCAGTGGGAGATGGCAGTTTGAGCAGGGCTGGCGGCGTGGGCGTCGTGCCGGAGTAGTCGACAGGAGCCTGTGGTTAGAGTAGAGCGGCGTGGGAGGTTGGTGGGGTAGTGATCATGTGCCAGTTGCCGACTGTGGGTGCTAGAAGACCAATGGAGGGGGTGGCGATTGAGGGATGCGTGAGGCAGTATGCGCAAGCGAGAGCATGGGTGGGGTCGGCGCCGACAAGGAAGAAGAAAGATTAGGCGGTTCCCAACCACACAATTCTTATCCCGTAGGAACGCACGGGGATATTTGCTAATAATAATAATAATAATAATAATAATAATAATAATAATAATAATAATAATAATAATAATAATAATAATAATAATAATAATAATAATAATAATAATAATAAAAAAGAGGCAAAATTTCTTTCCGTTGTTTTGGTATGGCCTCTCCTAGCTAACTTCGTGAGTGTGAAAATTGTTTGTGTTCAAGTTTGTCTACCACCCTTCTATTTTATATGGCATATGCAGGGCATTTTCAAGGAACCTTGAATTGTTAGAAATCCTAATCCAAATAGATTCCTCTTATCATTCAATAGCTTGAGTAGGAAAAATACATGAGTAGAAATTATTATTATACTCCAATATTAAACCAAAGATAGTTTTATTCTGAATATTAAACCATGATAGTTTTTATCTCTTTTTTCATTTTTCTTTTGTGGCCATTTTTCATCGGGGGCACACGACGAGTCGACTCCAACTCCGTTTTCCTCTGATGTATTTTATGTTTCCTCAGTTTCCTATTTTCCATGTCCACTTCGGATGTTTTTTTTATCCGCCTTTTTCCGGGTGGAGTTTTTTGTTGCTTCGTTTTATGTTTTCCATGTGACCATGTCCGCTTCCGATTTTTCTTCTCCTTTTCTGTGTCCGATGAAGTTTCTTTTCTCTGTTCCTCCGTTTCCTGTTTTTCATCCGCTTTCAATACTATTTTCTATACTTTCTTCGATACCGATTCCGGCACTCGGTTCCATTGTCCATTTTTTTCTGGCATCGGAGTTCAACTCGCCACTATGTTCCGGTTGTTTTTTCTGCAGTTTTTTTTCCTTTTTTTGTTTTCATGTACCCGTTCATTTTATATAAATGACAAAACAAATCGTAAATGCTAAATTTTGGGTTAACAAATAATTGTAACCTTATGCGTCTTTGAACTATTATCCCTTCGCTAAGAAATAAATTTTCTCACTGCTAAGTTGTTGATGGAATGTTTTTTTCTTTTGAACTTATTGTTGATGGAGTTTTCATTAGGAACTAACTAATTATTCAGTCCAATGTATAACTAATATCAAAGAGAAAAAAATTTCATGGCCTCTCGCATTCGGCTTTTTGGATCGGTGATCTCGGCTTTTGTTTTTATCTAGACTCAGCTCGGCTGTTTTTTCTCAAGACTCCAAGCTCTACACCCAACGGCTTCACATGGTTTTTGTTCCATGTTTTTTCTTTTTCCGTTTTCGGTCTTGACACTGCAAAATATAACATTATAGGTCTTTGAACCATTTTAACCCTTCTTAGAGCATCTTCAAGAATTCTCCATGTCCCTTCCTCATCCATGTTTTGGAAAAAAAAAGAGAAAAACTCATCTCCCACAGCTCAATACCTGACGAAGTGAACTTGCTAAGTAGTACGGTTAGACTCAGAGTATGAAGTATGTGTATTATATCTTACTAGAAAATTCATGAACATTTTTCCTATCTGACATATTTTTAAATTTTGCTTATCACAAATGAAAAATGGAGTAGCTTATGTAATCATTTACAAGCATGATGGTCCATATTTATCTTATCGTATAGTCATAATTGTATAGATGGAGTACATGTTTGATGATGGGGGACCAGAGTGAAAATGCTATGTCTCGATATTTGCTCACTTTCCTGATTTTTTAAATTTCACTTATGCTATGTCTATTCATATCGAAGTCTGCAATATATCTGAATTTTCATTATAGAGGTCTGTGTCTAATGCAGCCCTGAAATTAACCTGTCAAGCTCTTGAGTGTTGGTAAATGCAATGATACATGACTCATATTCACTGGAAAATGCAAGGTCCTAAATGTTGCTGACATATTTGGAACATTGCCCATATCCTAGACGGACCATGTTTTAGGATATTTTATATGAAATTAACTGAATGTGGATTGGATTCAATTTGGTAATGATGATTTGTGCAGGCTTTTTAGTTTCAGTGGGAAAAATATTATTTTCATCAGCATACGTGATTTAGTACATAAGGAATCATTGATGTTTGCAATTGGTAGTTTCTAGCATGTCTAATAGGTGTGATTCAGCTTTCTTTTCTTATCTTCCTATCCTAATTTATCTTTTTTGCTTTGTTTATTTCCACTACTAATTTATGTATGCTAATCAGAGACTTCATTTATTTAGCTTATGTTTTTTTAATCTGTCAACCAAAGTGACTCTTGTGATTGTTTGGTCGTTTTTTTAGTGACAGACCTGATGGCCATGAACATTCAAATTCTGAATAAGAAGGGGTGATGGTTAGTTGAGACATCACTTATCCTTGTGTGTGTGCTCCCGGTAATTATGTCTTCCTGTTGTGTTGTCCTCAATTGAATCTTCCTTCCTCTGTCTTGCACCAACCTTTGATTTTTTCTTGTTTTGAATGTGCTATGCTGGTTTCAATTTTGTAAGAGAGAAATCAAATTAGATAAATATTGATTATGAGATAATGTCTTTGAGAAGGTATGACGGGGGAGACATATAGTGTCATTTGCCCTATCTTCTTTTTGACCCCATTCCAACCAATAAACTAATATAGAATATTGTTTTGTTCTTAGAAAATCCACATGGATGTCTTAGAACCTATTTTCATATGTGCATGTTCTATGATATTTTTCTGATGAAATTCTGTACAAATGAAGCTAGCTTGACAATTAGTCAGCCGTGCTAGACCAGCTCCTTTGATGCTTGCACATAGTGGGAAAACCTGTTGGTGTTCTTAGTCAATTAGCAGTCCTAAATTTAGTGATTCTAGGAATTAGTTAATACTTCTAGTCTTTTATGTACATAACCAATTAATTTGTGCTTAATTTATGCACTTCCATAATGCATATGGGCATTGTGGAACCTGCATTTGGTAGAAGTACATGCTGCTGGCAGGGAGAGGAGTGTGTCGATGAAATGCATTCAAGAAAGCTGATATTAAATCCAAGAGGGTTATAAATCAATATTTATGATCAAGCTAGTGTGATTGTATGTACTAGGAGGGTTTAACCTACCCTCCTTTATATTTTTTTTCTTAATGAAATGACACAGCTCTCTTGCGTTGTTCGAGAAAAAAATTGCTCAATTTGTTATGGCGGTGAACCTTGCTGCGGAGGAAAATAGGGAGGAGAGACGAGTTGCCGGGGCTTGCTGCTCTGGTTGCGGCGGGTTGGCGCCGTGGCGACGCCAGGTTGGGAAGCTAGGGCGAAAACAGCATGGTTGCAAACAGTGCTCGGCTGGGTGCCCAATGGAAACGTAAGTTTCAATCCCAGGCTAAAAATCTCATTAACCAAATGTTTGGCCCGTATAGGCGATTGTTGCAGTTCACTAACAAACTTGACTAACAAACCTCCTAGAATTACTCAAGCAAATCTAATAAACTGAAAGGAAACCAATTCTGGTACTACGCATGCTAGCTTGTCACGCTGACACCCACTTCCTGCGCGGACCACACCACTCGTTCGACCGTTGAGGCTTGGCCGCGCTTAGCCACCGTGTCTCCCCTTCCTCTGGTAGGTGCGGCCCACCATAACATCTCTCCCCCCTTGGAGAACAGCTCGTCCTCGAGCTAGAAGGAGGGATGCGCTGCTCGGAACTCGTCGACCTGCTCCCATGTGGCTTCAGATGGAGGCATGTCGACCCATTGCACCAGAACGTGCCAGACACCCCGGTGCAGACTCGCACGGAGCACCCGGTCCGGCTGAAGGAGTGGTCTGCCATGTCGAAGAGGAGGTAGGGCTGGCACCGTGGATGGGGGAGGGCCACACATGGGCTTGAGCACACCTACATGAAAAACATCATGAATTCTGGCACCCTCCGGTAGCTGCAGCCGATAGGCCACCTTGCCCACGCGTTCCAGCACCTTGTAGGGCCCGGCATACATGGGGCCGAGCTTGCCTCGACTGCCCGGTGCCAGGGACTGCGTGGGGCGGTTCAGCAGGCGCAGCCACACCCAGTCCCCGACCTTGAACTCCAGTGCACGATGGTTGGTGTCGTAGTGCTTGCGAGCATATTCTTGAGTAGTGCTCACAAAAAGATGTCAATCTTGATCTAGTTTGAACACCACTTTAAATTCCACCAATGATTTGATCCAATGGATGATCTCTTGCAATGTTGGTAGGTTGGAGTATTGGGAGTTGATTACTTCCACTTGCTTGACCTTGATCTTGAGCTTCATTGTGAGTACCACTTGAGCTAGCTTGATTTGTATCAATTTGCACATCTTGATTAATCATTTGTATGTCACCATCATCGTCCTGTCTCGGCCTTATATCAACAATGTCCATGTTCTTTATTGCATTTGACAATTGATCTCCTCTCACATCATCAAGGTTTTGAGCTTTATTTTGGGATCCTTGGGTTTCATCAAACTCAACATCGTGAACTTCTTTCAAGGTGCCATTAGTGAGATTTCAAACTCTATATGCTTTGCTTATGGTAGAATAACCAAGTAAGAACCTTCATCACATTTCTTGTCAAACTTGCTCAATCTAGTGCATTTCTTGAGAATGTAGCATTTGCAACCAAACACTCTAAAGTATGCAATGTTGGGCTTTCTTCCATTTAATAGCTCATATGGTGTCTTCTCAAGCTTTCCATGGCAATAGAGACGGTTACTACAATAGCAAGCCGTGTTGATAACTTCACTCCAAAATGAATGACTTACATTGTATTCACTAAGCATTGATCTAGCCATGTCAATCAAAGTTCTATTCTTTCTTTCAACTACACCATTGGATTGAGGAGTGTATGTTGGACAGAATTGATGTCCAATACCAAGATCATCACACAAATCCTCAATTCTTATGTTCTTGAACTCACTACCATTGTCACTTCTAATCTTCTTGATATTAGTTTTAAATTCATTTTGCACTCTCTTGACAAAAGACTTGAATAGATCATAGACATCACTCTTGTCATAGAGAAAGAACACCCAAGTGTATCTTGTGTAGTTGTCCACTATCACAAAACCATACTTGTTGCCACCAATGCTAGTGTATGTTGTTGGCCCAAACAAGTCTATTTACAATAGCTCAAATGCCTTTGATGTGCTCATTTCACTCTTGCTAGGATGTGTATTTCCAACTTGTTTGTCAGCTTGACAAGCACTACATGGTTTATCCTTTTCAAAGGTGACATCTTTCAAGCCTCTAACTAAGTCATGCTTTATCAATTTGTTCAATTGTTTCATTCCAACATGACCAAGCCTTCTATGCCACAACCATCCCATACTAGATTTTCTAAGCAAGCATGATGTCAATTGTGTCTCACTATCATTGAAGTCAACCAAGTATAAGCTACCATGTCTAAATCCTTTGAATATCATGTTTGTACCATCAACACTAACAACTTCAACATCATCACTACCAAATATGTATTTGAAACCGAGATCACAAAGTTGTGCTATTGACAATAAGTTGAAGTCCAAGCTCTCAACTAGCAACATATTGGATATGCTCATGTCATTGGAGATAGCAATTTTATCAAGCCCTTTGACCTTGCCTCTCTTGTTGTTGCCAAAAGTAATAGCATCAAAACCACTATTTTTACTTATATCAATTGATTTGAACATACAAGAATCCCCGGTCATATGTTGAGTGCACCAACTATCAAGCACTCAATGCCTTCCTCCGGCTTTATAATTGACCTATAAAATAAGATCAATTTTTTTAGGTACCCAAACTTGTTTGGGCCCTCCAAGGTTAGTAACCAAGCTCTTTGGTACCCAAATAACTTTCTTCTTTGAGCCCATACATGGTGCACTAATAAACTTAGCATGAACACCATTAGTACCCTTGGTAAGCACATAGAAAGAGTCAAGCTTAATTGAGGATACATTAGTATTTGATTTCTTGTTCATGCATTGTTGCTCTATGTGACCAACTTGCTTGCACACTTTGCAATAGTTATCATTGTTCTTCACAAAATGAGTCTTACGAGGAGCAAAAGTGACCTTGCCTTTTTTGGAGTTATAGCCCAATCCCTCTTTATAGAGAGAAGCCCTTTGGCCACCCAAGTACATAAGCAAGCGGTCCTCACCACTATAAGCCTTAGCTAATGTGTGATTGAGCTCTTTTACCTCTTTCTTGAGATTTTCATTCTCAACTATTAGTATGGAGTCACAAGTGAAACTGTCACTACTAGATGAGGATGATGTAGATGAACTACATGAAGGGTTAGTGGAAGCAACAACAATAGGCTTATGAAAAGATTCATCAATTATATCACATGATATGCCTATGTTGCAAGTTTTAGCTTTCTCAACATTAGTTGACATGTTTTCACATTTTTCAACTAGAGAGGAATGAGCTTCTTCAAGCTTAGAGTGAAACTTTTGAAGCTTCTTATGGTCTACCTTTAGAATCTCATAAGATTCCCTAAGCTCATCAAGTTCTTGCATAAGGTTTTTCTTATCCTTAAGCAAGCCCTTGCACTCCTTTCTAGATTCTTTAAAATGTTGAGTGCAATCTTCTAGCATAGTGATTAGTTCATCTTTAGTGAATTCTTCTTCATCACTATCACTATCACTAGAATTATCATGATCACTCTCATCGTCGGATAATACCTTAGCGGCCTTAGCCATGAAGCACGATGGAGTGTCAAAGAGGGAGACCTTCTCTTGGATGGCAATGCTAGCATGTCCCTTCTTCTTGCTCTTGTTGTCATTCTCATCATCACTTGAAGAATCATCACTATCCCATGTAGCAACATGAGAATCATTCTTCTTATGAGAGCTCTCCTTTTCTTGTTCTTCTTTTGCTTCTTCCTCTCCTTGATAGCATCTTCATCATCACTATCATAAGGACACTTTACAATGAGATGGTCCTTACTATGGCATCTAAAGCATCTCATGGTATGCTCATTCTTCTTGGATGAGTTCTTCCTCCTTGCATGATAGCCCTTCTTCTTCATAAATTTGCCAAATTGTTTGACAAAAAGAGTCATCTTCTCATCAATGTCATCACTATCACAAGAGCTTGAGTCTTCAATCCTTGATGATTAAATCTTGGACTTGTCCTTGGATATGGTGGCTTTGAATGCCACACTCTTCTTCTTTTCATCATCTTTCTTCTCATTTTCCTTCTTCTTCTTGACCAACTCATTCTTTTCATCATCTTCTCTATATGAATCATCGGTCATCACTTCTTGAAATACTTGTTGAGGAGTTGAATCCTTCAATGTAGTCCTCACTAGCACGGTGATCAATGTATCAAACCTCTTGAGCAAGCTTCTCAAGAACTTCATAGAGAATTGGTTGTCCTTGACCTCCTCACCAAGTGCCTTGAGCTCATTGATAATGACTTGCAACCGATGAAATATTTCTGGTACACTCTCATCATCTTGCATCTTAAAGCTTGAAAAATTTTCTTACAAGATATATGCTTTAGCAGTCTTTGTGCCTTCGGTGCCCTCAAATGATTCTTCTAGCTTGGCCCAAGCATCATGAGCAATTTCAATGTTCTTCACTTGCTCAAATGTCTTGTCATCTAGTGCCTCATGAAGAGCACTAATGGCAATATCATTGCATTGGAGCTTCTTCTCTTCCACTGGTGTAGGTGCTTCCGGATTAGCAACCTCAAATTTTGTTTCGGTGACCTTCCACACTTCTCTATTGATTGACTTGAGGTGTGCGATCATCTTAACCTTCCAATATACATAATTTGTGCCATCAAAGTGAGGTGCCTTCTTGGTGTTGTTGATGTGCAAGCTTAATTGAGTCATTTTTTTTTCACCGTAGGTTGTTAAGCCTCAAATAAATGGTGTCTCGGCTCCGATACCACTTGTAAGGTCCAAATGGCTAGAGGGGGGTGAATAGCCTATTTAAAAATCTACAAGCTTCACTAAACAACCATGTTAGTATAAAAGATGGCTAAGCTAATTCTAGCACTAGCTCAACTACACTATGCGAGCCACCTATACAATTCTAGTGAAGCAATGCTATAATCTCTAATATACACCAACAATGCTAAGTCACTAAGCTACTTACTCCTATGTGATAAATGCTACACTAATCAAACTACACAAGGACTAGTACAAGAAAGTAAAGAGCAAGTGACTTGATTCTTATACCAATGATGTAGAGAAGCAATGCACTCGAAGAATCAATCACAAGAGAAATCCTCGGCAAAGAGATGACACAAGATTTTTTACCGAGGTTCATTTGCTTCCCGACAAGCTACTCCTCGTTGTGGCGATGCACCCACTTGATGGATCACGAGCTAATCAACTATCAAGAGTTGAACCCTCAGCGGGTACCGCACATCCACTCACAAGATGGGGATCCTCCAAGCCACGAGCTCCACTAGAGTAGCCAATTCGCGAACTCCAGCGGGAAAGGCTCAAGAACCCCTCACAATCGCTTGGTGAGGCTCAAAACAATCTTCAATCATGAGCTCAACACCACTGCTGCTAGCAAACTCAAGAATCAAGTGCAACTAGATGCAACTCTCAATGCAATGCACTTGAATCTCACTCAATCTCTCTAGAGTATGCAACCAAGCAAGAAGATGAGTGGAGGGGAAGTTCTCTAGCTCAAAGTGTGCCTCAATATCTCAAATGTGCAAGAGAGAACCCCTAAGGGCCGGCCACCTCTTATTTATAGCGAAGGGAAAAGCCACCAGCCGTTATACCCTTTACTGGGCAATTTTCGGGGGCGACAGACGCTACAGGTGCGTCCGTCGCTCCGTGCGACGCCACATGTCCAGCTCATTCGAAAACCAACGGTCATGAACAGTAGCGACAGACGCGTCTGATGCCCGGTCAATAGACGCGCCCGTACACCCGACAGACGCGGTCCAGTGACGATGTTTTCGCCCGAGTTCGTCAGACGCGTACGCGACAAGGCCGACAGATGCGGCGTCGAGCATCTATCGCTCACGCTCGTGAGCGCCTACGCAGTTCCACAGCGTCAGACGCTAGAACAGTGCGCGAGGCCACGTCTGTTGCCTTCACGACAACACGTCTGTCGCACCCGCGCGCACAGGACGAGCTAGGGTAGCCCGACAGACGCTGACGTCAGCGTCTGTTGCTCCCGGCTCGCGCGTCTGTCACGTGTATCTCGGTGACACTTCGCAAATGTGCGAACCCCAAACCCCTCACTACCGCTCAAACACCGCCGCCGTTGCAAATGTTCCAACTCCATTATGTGTAAAACACCATGTGCATTTGTGTTAGCATTTTCACAATTATTTTTCAAGGCGTTATGTTAGCTCTCTACTAGATCCTAATGCATATGCTCAAGATGATGACCTAGTAGCACTTGATTCATGAGCTAACCATGATTGCCCCTCTTGATAGTCGGCTGTCAATCCTAAACCCGGTCAATCACTTCTCTACTCATCTTAGACCGGCAAAAGTGAACCCAATGATTATACCTTTGCCTTGATCACTTTGTTCCATGTCCATCTCCTCATGCTTGATCACCATGATCATTATTTCATGTCCATGCACCGTCTCTTTGTGATCTTGTGGCACCCACTCCTTGCCACATACACCTTCATCACATATGTTGCTTATGCCTAACTCAAACTACTAAACACATGACATTAGTAACTTGGTGTCATTAATTACCAAAACAAACTTGGGCTTTCACCTTCGGGCATCCTGGTATGTGCCGAAGGGAATCATGAAGCTTGTTTTATCTTAATCTTCCTTGTTCAGCCAAATTTGATGATAACCAGAAAAGCAATCTAGAAGAGAAAATTGCCTGCAGCTTGTAGCCTTATCGATAGAGGCGTCAATCCTTGGGAGTGGAAATGGGTCTTTCTTGCATGCTTTGTTCAAGTCAGTGAAGTCTATACACATCCTTATCTTTCCATTCTTCTTTGGGATTAAGACCACATTTGCGAGCCAGTCTAAGTACTTAACTTCCCTAGTGACCTTTGCATCTAACAACCTTTGCACCTCAGCTTTGGCTACCAAGATCCTTTCCTCTAACATCTTCCTCTGCCTTTGCTTCTTTGGTTTCATTTTTGGGTTGATGTCTAGTGAATGTTATATGATTTCTCTACTAACTCCTTGTAGGTCAGAGGCTGATCATGCGAAGATGTCTTTGTTTTTGCTGAGGACCTCAAGGAGTTCTTCTTTGGCAGAGAGGTTACCTCCGATAATAAAATTTTAGTCTAGGATTGTGCCTTTGAGGGGGACTAGCTTTGTTTCATGTTGTTCCTTGAGTTTTGTTTTCCCTTTACGCATGTCCGGAGGCTGTAGTGTGCTATTCTTGGCTGCTTGGATGGAATTGATGTTCCTTTGACACTTCTATATGGTCCTTTCTATGTTTCTTGCCTCTTTCTGACTGTCATGGATGGTGATAACTCCATGAAGGGATGGCATCTTTGTAAGTGCATCTAGCCCTTTAGTGGGTTTTGGTGAATTGAATGACGACACAATTAAAGATCTAACAAGTTTGCGAAGTGTTGAACAAGAAATTGAGTATTGCATACACTTGTGGATTGTGAAATGAGAAGTATATATAGGTGATATTCCACATATTAAGCTTGATTGATCTCAACATTCATATCAAGAAGATATTCAAGCAATAAGGATCACAATATTGAAGAAATGGTTTTTTAATGGATGCTTAATATGATGTGACTTCAGTATGGCTCGATAGGGTGAAGATAGCAAGGAAAGGGCTTCGAGGAACTAAGCGAAGGTGAAGAACAAGCAATGGCTTGTACACCGAGGTACCATGGCTAAGATGAGGAAGAGAGTACTTGCATTGAGTCGAGGTACTAATTGAGCCATGAGGAGTCATATTGTGTTGAGGATCAAATCATTAGTGGAAGTGACTTAAAGCCATGGATTGAACTCACCTGTGTTGAAATGGTTCAAGTCACATGCTCAAGTTGTATTTGCTCAAAGAGAGGGGACGAAGTTGATTGCATTCCCTTTTGAAGTGATATTGAGAAGAAGTGACATATGAAGACATTGAAGACTCAAGTGGTTAAAATGGTTATATTCTTTTGATCTTGAGTTTAGGCTATGCCGCACTATAAAGAGGGATGCAAATTTAGTTGGTCTGAGGAAGATAGAGTGCTCAAGTAATAAAACTAAATCATTAGAGAGACACTCTAGCACTTCACGAGCACGTAGAATAGTTTTTGTGACCTTAAGTGCCGAAAGTGCCGACGTATGTCAGAACTCTCGATGGTCAAAAGTGTTGACTCGCGCCAGAACTATTGATGTTCAGTTACTTGCTCGTGCAGTGACTGTCGACGTCGGCAGTTCTGACATTCATCGGTAGTTCTGATGATCGTCGGCAGTCCCGACGTACGTCAGAACTTACGACGTTGACCTTCACGTAGGGACTTTGACCTTTAATGAACAATACTTTTAGTTAAGGTTAGAAGTCCCGAGATCTGCGTCGGTAGTGCCGACGTAGATCTGAACGGTTGGATTTTAACTAAGAGTATAAATAGCTCTTCCCTCACTTCTAACCGTTACCCACTCACTCTCTCACGCCCCAAACTTCAGAGAAGTGCCCCCTAGCACTCAAAAATCCTCTCTCTTCTCTCCTCTTTGCTCCTAGCTTCAAATCTTGAAAGAGTTTGAGTTGAGAGAAGGGATTTGGTGAGAGAAACATCTAAGCAAGCTTGAGCACTTGATTTCTTTGTTAAGCCGGCTGGATTTGTATTTGTTACTCTTGGAGCAAGGCTCCTAGCCGGCTAGGCATTGCCCGTGGAGCTTCCAACTTATGTGGTAGCCCTGGGAGGTTTGTAATCACCCCAATCATCTAGTGAAATCACCCCTCATCTCAAGAGATTGGTCTCTTCACTTGAAAACAAGGATAGGGTTGAAAGAGACCCGAAAAGCTTATGTGGTTTCCTCAACAACGTGGACATAGGCAAGCCTTGGTGGTGATCTGAACCATGGGATAAACACCTTGTGTCTCTTATGTTCTTGCTTTGTATTGTTCTCTACCTGTTCTTCGTTGTCCCTCTCTCCCTCAAGCTATTTTCTAGGGTTTGGTCCTGATCTACAAATTAATGGCACTCCAAGGTCAAGGGAGTACTTAGATAGCTTCACCTTACCACTAGGAAGTGGGGTTGTAAGTTATTGGCTTTACAAAGTTCATTTAAGCACTTGTAGTTCATTCCTCATAGGCGTTAGCAGTTCTGACAGTTTGCACCGAAACTTCTGACAACGTCGGCAGTTTCGACCCAAACTATCGGGACTTCCGACAGTTGCTGACAAGTGACTTTGAGTTTTGTGTAGAATTTTTTAGATACGCCTATTCACCCTCCCTCTAGGCAACATCAAGGTCCTTATAATCTTGATGCAGAGATAGCCCATGTGGATGGCCACATTGAATTTGTTAGCATAGCCTCTGCTGAAGATCACATTGTATGGGTAGTAGAGGTCGACAACGTCAAAGGTCACGTATTCATTCTGGCATTATGATGGTCTCTAAAGGATACAGGAAAACAAATTTTACCCAAGGCATCAATTTTCTTGCCTCCAAAACTGACCAGTGGAGAGTTCGAAGGCTGCAATTGATTTCTGCTCAGCTTCATCTGATCGAAGGCACTGACAAAAATGATGTCCACTAAA
The DNA here is from genome assembly GCA_038087645.1 of Saccharum hybrid cultivar R570. Classification (NCBI taxonomy): domain Eukaryota; kingdom Viridiplantae; phylum Streptophyta; class Magnoliopsida; order Poales; family Poaceae; genus Saccharum; species Saccharum hybrid cultivar. The sequence continues at coordinate 4,374,994 of JAQSUU010000291.1, read as the reverse complement.
CTCCCTGAATCGACCAAAATCCTGTTGATCTCCCAGGCTACAATGTTGGCCTTGATTACCATTGCATTTGCATGGGGTAGCTTCCCAAGTTGAGGTCTTGCTCGGAGAAGGTCAGGGGTGTCTTCGACCAATTTGTGTAACAGACTGGGCCTTGCACTGCTACATTGTTGACTAGTTTGAAGTGATCCTTTTTCTGCTTCTTTGTTTGAAACTCCAGTGATGAGCCTCCAGCGATTGGTAGTATCATGCCAATGGTTGGTAATGGTGTGTGTGGGTTGAGTTGGTTTTCGAGAAGAGGTTCACTGTTTGGGGTTATCTGTGTTGTAGGCGGAGATGGTGGTAGAGCTTCAAGCTGTCTGTTTTGAAGTTGTGAGGGTTGGTTTGTCTCAATGTAAGTGATGTGCGGAGGCCTAGGATTTATATAAGTTAGATTGGCCTCTGCTCATTGGATGCTGGACTGCCTTTGCTATAGGGGTTGTTGAGTGTTTGGCAGGCAAGAAGTTGGGGTAATATACTGCCGCTAGGGTGGATGGGTGTATTTGAGTGGAGTTCAGGCTCGGATACACAGGGCAATACTATTGTTGTTGCCAAGGTGCAGCGAAGGCATGATTCACTTCTCTTGCTGGTTGCTGCTGCGGAAGCTGTGGGTTCTGCCTACTCTTTATCCTTTCTTGAGTTTCTTTGGCATATGTGCAATCCCTAGTGATATGCCCTTTGTTTTCCCCATGGAAGAAGCAATACTGCCTTTGTGGCTTCTGGTTTTGATTTCTGTTCCAGCTCTTGCCTTGGTTGTTTCTTCTGTTATCTTGCTAGTTGTGCGGCCTACTGCTTTACTCAGCCCGTTGTGGCTACTGAGCTTGTTGGTAATTTCCTTGGTGATCTATGTTGAGAACTTGTTGGTTGGGCCCTCGCTATGACTGATTTTGACTTCTATTGTCTCTTTGCAAATTTTTGTTGTTGCTTTGAGCCTGCTTGTACTGTGCTTGTTCTTCCAATCTCTTGTGAAGGTCACTGTCAGATCTGCAGTATTTCTCGAACTCATTGTACAACTCTTCAATGGTCTAAGGCTTCTCTTTGGCCAAGTGACTTGCGAAGGCTTTGATGTGGAGGCCCTTGATCGCTGCTTCAATGGCTACGTCTTTAGGTACGTTGGTGCTCTTGCTTTGAGTTGTACAAATTTCTGGTAGTATTCTCTTAGAGTTTTTCCTTGTTGTTGTTTGCACTGGAAGAGATCTGAGGATGTTAAGGACTCGCTTGAGGACCCCTTGAAGTTTTCCATGATCTTGTCGTGGAGGTCCTCCCAAGAATACACTGACTTGGGTCTTAGCATGGAGTACCATGCGAGGGCATCAGCTGCAATGACAAAGGATTTTGCCAAAACCGTGTCGTTGCCACCAGCGGAGGCTATGACTGCCTTAAACTCATGATGAATTGGCATGGATCTATTTTTCGGTTGAACTTGGGTAAAGTGATGCGTTTGTAAGAAGATGGCCATGGGGAGCTTTGAAGCCATTTGGACAATGGAGACTTGGCATCTATGGACCTTTGGAGTGGTGGCATGGAGTATGGTGTGCCGAAGGCTGGTTGAGCCATGGGCTCGGTGAAGGGTTTGGTTGACTTTGAGCTGCTGGTTGGGGTTGATTGGAGTTGATTGATAGAGGCTGATTTGACTGTAGGCTTTGGATTTTAGCTTGTAGGATAGCCAGCTGCTGTCAGACTTCTGCTATCTGCTGTGACATTTGAATTGCTCTTTGGCTTGCGATGAAGGTTGCTGCGAGCCTGCCTCTTTCTTGCTGCACATTTTGCAGGTCAGCTTGTAGCTGTTGGAGCGCCTGCTCTGGTGTGGGGTTTGGATTGGGCTGAACACCTTCCACTGAAGGTTGGTTAGCCGGCGTGGGCTCCTCTTCTTTGACTTGGGCTTTTGAAGTGCTAGCGTATGTGCTGCGAGTGGTGCGCTTGGGCCTTCCCCTGCTTGATGTTCCTGTTGGGGCACTAGTAGAGGCTTGTCTTTTGCGTGGCATAGTGGGTTTTTGCTTGGCCTAGAACGGTGCGCGCCAATATTGGGTTAGTGGTTCCACAGTATACTTAGTACTCAGAAATCTCCGTCGTAGGCAAAGCGAAGATCGAAACAAGACAACAGCTCACATGACTCAATTAGGGTTTCATTGATATCTTGGTTTCGCTCTTTACACGGGGTTTGCTCTCCCCTTTTATAGGTCACTATACAGAGTGAAGTTCTTTTACATCTATGCCCTGCATATTTTGGGGATATACCTGTACAACTACAGACCTCCAGGGGTATCCTTGGCCTTCTCCATCTAAATCGGCTCGCTTCATGGGCCTTGCTTGGAGCCCGCTGGAGGCCCATCTGGCGCGCACAATGAACCCCCTTCCCCCGAGAGCTCGGCCCTCGGGCGGCGAAGGCATGGCCTTCACCGGACTTCACCGGCTTCTTGCATTGATTCATCCTCTTCCCCTAGCGACCTTCGCGGGTTCTCCGTGGGCGCCGCCTTGAAGTGAGCTCTGGGCCTTCACCGATGGCGCCTTGGCTCCCCTGGGCCTTTGCACGTTCTGGTTGTCATAGGAGAAGGCCCATATAAGGTCCCTGTGTAAACAAACACAACAGCTCATTTTTTTGGCTCAGACTGTTAGATGGGCGACGAGGAGATAAGAAAGGAGGGTGGCCTTCGCGACCAAGATATCTGTCTCCCAACACAGAATATTTGAACTCTGATCGCCAATCTGTTTCAAATGATGGCTACATTTGTCGTGTCATTATTTTTTCATTATTAAAGTATTTTAACAAATTTGTGTGTTTGAAACAATTTTACGAATTAGTTAAAAGAAGATCTCGCACACCATGCGGAGTCAGTAGGAACAAACAATACAGAAAAATGGAGGGGCATATTTCTTGACAACTCGACTACCCTGATGTTTGTAGCACAACATCCTCTGTAACAACTGTAGTACCTTCAGTCTTCACCGTGGTAACTGGATGGACACCGACAATACCATCACCCTACAGAAACTTATTTGAGGTACGATAGTGCAGTAATGGTCATCAAACATAGAGCAGTTTGATCATGATAAACAGTGCACTATGAATGGTGGCATAAAACACGAAGAAAATTTGTATTTTAATCATTGATTAGGCCCTTTAAGAAATTGGGTTATGGTGGCAACAGTTGTAGCAGAGACAGGCTTATTGCCTTGTTGGGTTTCAGCAAGATAGCTCACCCTTGGCCTGCCACAAAATGAAATTTCCAAATGTTCTCAATTCAAAAATCAAAACAATCAATTGGATCTACATGCTAGGGACAGTGTTTTCGAACTAATACACCACACTCAGTTTTAGCAAATGCAGTGATCTGCATTCTGCAACATCACAATAACTAATGGTGTTTGGTTGCAGGTATGTGTCCTTGTTGCTGCCATGCCCTATGTCCATGATACATGTGATTGAAAGTGATTGAGGTTGACTTGTTGCGGTGGCTTAGAGCCTTAGGTGCTGTTTGCCCTAGGTACGGGAGTGGGAACGGTAATGGAACTCGCTGGCAGTACTATCGGTTGCAGGGTACTCATTACCACGATTTGTTTGGTTGGCTCGTGAGGGAGGCGATAAGGATGCGGGAGCGGTCACAAGGTTCTATTGGTCTGTAACCGATAGAACTGTGAATGATTGCAATTGGCCCTAACCAAACAATAACCAACGGCACCTAAACCGCTGTGAACCACAGGCCGAAACGGTCGAACCAAACACGTTTTTAGAGATATTGAGGATATCTTTGTTTCTTTCTTTTTTATAAAAGAAGAGATTATTTTTATTATCATTGCGCTCCAACATATCCATGGTGCAATTTTCCTTTCCAATGATGTGAAAAAGGAAATCCAAGAGTTCGGTTTAGGAGCACATATAGGCTCACACTTATGATAATTATCTGCTGATAATAGAGTTAAAAGAATGAACACGGGCGTTCCACATATAAAGGCTAAATATACATATTTTGTCATTAGCATTCACAAAGAGCAGGTGGACACGGGGGTTCCATCTTCCACGTTCTCAATTCCAATGTTTAATTTCCACAAGATAGAGACTAGTTTCCGAGCCCATGTGTATCAAATGCTTTGGTAGCAACTAGCAATGATAAATGTCACGGAGTTAATACTCATACCTTATTGTCCAAAGGACTGATTGAGATATGGACAGAAGTAATAGCACCAGCCACGTATTTCCTTGGAATAGTCAAGCAAAATATTGCTCAAAATTAAGGAAGGGGAATGTACAGTTCCTTTGTAACACCCGAAAAATTGCTTATTTGGAAATAGAGCTAAAATGATTTAATTGTGTATTTTTGTGCTCATGAAAACATAGGAAAATAAAAATTTTCGTTAAATTAAAATTCATCTTAGGATGTAGCAACATTGTTGTGCATACATGCTAATGCATTGTGTTTTTGTATTGTTTGGTTTTGACCAAGGTACAAAAATCAATTCAAACTGTTTTTATTAAAATGCGTTTAGTAGGTAATTATCCTTCTCTGCTATACCTTTATCCTTTTTCTGCAATCAAATTTCTTGTCTCTCAGCTCAAGTTTCATTGAGAGCTTCCCAAAATATTTTCTTTGTAACCCAAATCACTCCTTTCAGTTTCTCGTCCATCAATCAATCTCTACAAACTTCTCGGGAATTTTTCTGACTTTTTCTGTAGCTTATTTTCACTTGTCTGTGAGCATAATCTAATTTTTAGATGCTCCAAAATTACCTTTTAGTGAGCTCCAAATACTTTATTTGGGTTCCTCATGTTCCATAATGTATCTGGAAAATTTCCCTGAATTTTCAGAGCTTTCGGAGTATTTTTCGCGGCTTAAATAATAATTCTGGACTTTTCTAGAATTATTTTATCGATGAAAATAATTAATTCCGAAAATAATAAATCTCTCATTTGTTTTCCAACTCTCAAAGCCCATGTGCAATAATCCTAATAAATCTCAAAGGCTCATACATTTATTTACTAATGGGCTTAAATGATTACTTAGGCCTATTAGCGGAGATGGATGGTGCAACGTTAATTAGCACCATATCGCTAGTTGACATGGAGGTGGAGAGTTTTCCTCCCTATATATACGTACCTACCCCATGGGCAAAGCACACCAAAACTAACGTAGAGGAGCCCTTAGTTTGAGAAATCTCTCGTGTAATAAATTATATTTTCTCCTCCTTCTCTTGCCGCCGTCCGACGGAAGCCATGTTCAGGAGCCGTCGCTTTCTACTCTGACATGCTCATCATCTTCTTGAGATCAGCCGGTAAGATCCATCGTCGTTGTCTGAATAGTCCAGCGTTTTCCGTGGCACTCTCCATATTTATCTCTCATCTACCCGGTTGCTTCTTCTCCTTGTTTCTATCTCAGCAGGCCAACAAATTGAACTGCATCCTGTCCGTGATCTGAGCAGCGATGTATGCCGTCTGCATGCAACCTTCATCCTCCAGCGACCAAGCAAAGGCCTAGGCCATCCGTGCATGCCTACGTACGTGAGCTGCATGTCCACCTGGTACATCTTTGTGTATATCAAGCTCTTGTAGACTTGCAGTCATCTATCTTGTATTCTCTATATATTATCTACTCTAGCAATCATAAAGTAGCACTGCGAGATTCGTCTTGCCCCGGCTCGATCAAGTGCATGTATCAAGCAAGCTGCTCATCACGTTGCACTGCAAAGCACACCTGCATGCACCTAACTCAATCGCCGTCTGCATCCTTACAATCTATTCCTAGAACATATCGTGATCATATTATTTGTTGAATCAATTTTTAGTCTGCCTATTCCAGCTCCATACAAGTTCAATATTTTTTTGCCATATTTATCCAAGTGCTAGACGTACTTTTTCTACTCACGAGCACTGATCTTAGTTGTACGTGGCCTCATGTCAGTCTATTCAAATTACGTTAGATTTTTGTTGGCTTAATCTACGTACTAGTACCCACGTATTCGTGTGCTATACTTATGAATTTTATAATTTAAAATATTAAATTGATTAATGTTTATGCAAACACGTTTTTAATAAAAGCAAAATAGGATAATATCGATCCTTTGTAAATAACTGTTAACTTGATTAATGTCAGATTAAATATGTTTTGTTTAGGCTAAACATGGTCATATAAAACTCATTTAGATGCTCTTATATGTTTCTTTTCTTTTGCAAAGATAAAGTTTAACAAGTTTAACAAATTATGTGATAATATTTATAAGATAAAATATGGTTAACGTCAACTCGGTTTTTATATTAAAATATAATTTGTCTAATCTGAATTAATGTCATAAATATGGTTTTTCTTAATTAAAATAAATCAAGCTCGTAGTTGTTTCCTTTATAATATAAAAACTCTCGATAGTACTATTGTTTAGCATGTTTTAATTTATGCGTTCAAATAAAATATTAATCTATATGCAATTAGTTTTCCAATTAAGAGTAACATAGTTTTCCATCTCAATCCTTTATAAATATAATCAGTTTATCTTGGTTTTCTAATTCAAAATACAAATTGACTTAATATGATATTTCTTTAGAATATTCTATACATACTTTATATCTCGTATAAAGTGAATCCTACGATAGACGTTTCTTGCTCACCGTAGCTCCGATTAGAGTGCTTTTCGCGTCTGTGTGTTCGTAGAAACGTGTAGAACATCTTTAAAACCTTTTCATTGATGTTTATATGTTTGGTGTACTGTTCTAATTATTATTCATTGTTTGCTTCGTGTATGATTGCTCGATGTGTGTGTGGTGATTTATTGATCAAGTCCAGTCGGTGAGATTTACGTGGAGATTCAAGAAGCTATTAATTGAAGATTTGGATCAGAAGAAGGATCTTGATTTAAGGCAAGTATAACATGGGATTATCCTTGTTTCCTATTCACCTTTAATATACTTAATTCATGTGCATGTGTCTACCTTGTTACCACTAAGGATATCCTAGTTTTTGTATCTTGTACCTTGACACCTATGGGACATTACATTAGGTAGTGATGCTAGTGCTCTTTTTGAATAACCATGATCTATAACTTGACTAATGTTATATGCAATAAACGTTTAAATGATGCTTTAAAGCAATATGGCTCAAGAGGGCTAGAGCATATTTGGTTGTTTTTATGGTGCTCTAGTTTCTCTCCATAAGGACTTATCTGTAAGCGAAAATCCGGGATTTACAGTACAACTGTGAGGGCTAAAATGGCTCTGGCTTTAGCTCAGTATGAGGACCTTTTCTAGCTTGTTAGAGGTTACCCTTGTGGCGCAAATGGGGTAAAGCAGACTGTGGATCCCTGCGTGGTGTATCACACGGACTGACTTCGGAAACCTAGCGGCCCTAACTTGTTAGACGAACCTTTGAAAGGCTTCATAGTGATTCCTTGCCTGCTCACCTTGGAAGTGTTTTGGGAGTCGCGATCCCGGGCATATGGGTAATCATGACTCACAGTGAAAGTGTACAACCTCTGCAGAGTGTAAAACTGTTATAACAGCCGTGCTCACGGTCACGAGTGGCCTTGGACCCTTACAGAATAAATGATGAACACTGATGATAATGATAACACTGATGATATTGATGTTCACTAATGATTATTGTTTCTTGCTATACATTATTCTCGTTTACATGATCATGAGGTTATTTGGGATTGTGGTAAACTTGTTGCTACTCAACTGCTAAAAAGATGACTCACTAAAAGCTATTGCAGTAAACCCGTGTCAAACCTTTTGAGCCGCATGAACCCCATGATATATTTGCTGAGTTCGATATGGACTCACTCTTGCTATTTCCCCACATCTCAGGAAGGGTACCAGACTGTTAGACTCTGGAATTGTTAATCTTGTGATCAACCAGTTAGTTTGATCCTGGAGTGAAGGTTGCACCCGGTGTTCGGAGTTGTCTTTTCGCTGTGTTGCTCTTTAAGGTATATTTTATACTATTGTGTTATGTATATTAAGCATTTGTCTTTTGATATTACACTTATCTGTGGCTATATGTGAGATTTGTCTTCTTTATTTCACATATGATGTATGTCTGGTTTTGTCCTTAAAACTGGGTGTGACAGAGTGGTATCAGAGCAATGCTGACTGTAGGACGCAAGCCTAATTAGAAATTGGTCGTCTTAAGGTTTTAAAATTGCTATAACTTCCTTGGTCTATAAACCTTGATATTTCTTCTCCGTTATATCCCCACCCTTGATATTCATCTTCTCCATGATGCTTGTTTTAAGCCTTTGATCTCATCTACACTCCTTGATTTGATATGCTTTTTAGAACCATTCCTCACCCCCTTCTTGCGAAATTGAAAGAGGAGCTTTAGGATCTTTACCCTTGGTATGAAGAGAACGATAGTATCGCAAATTGAGTCAATGATTGTTTTGTGCACCTTTATTGCTTGTTGAATTATAATTATGCTTTTGCTTGATTTGGAGCTTTGTAATGATTGCAATGAATTTGTGGATCCCACAATTTCATTTAGTTTATAGGCCTAAGGTATAAGGATTAATGAAATAAATAGTCGGGTTGGTTTTGTTGTTTCTGCCTTATCCTGTCTTTTCGGAGCAGTCTGTCTTCTTCAGCTTATGCCACTGTTCTTGGATGACCACAAATCATGGAAATTTTCTGGACAATAGTAGACTTCAACATGTTTTCTCTGACCGTAAGAATCACCCTCATAGCTATTCTGGTTTGGGAGTTACGAAAATCACAAAATGATGAATCTGTGTTGTCTGAAACCTGGAACAGAATCTGTTATGTGTTGTTTTCGGTCAAGTTAGATACAGAATCTGGAAAAGTGTTCTATAATTAAATTGTAGAGAATTTGATAAGCTTTCCAACGGTGTAAGGTGCAACTTAATTGGATTAACAGAACTGGAGATATGGATGTTTTACTGTGCTACTGTTTTTCTGCTCGCGAGGAAACTTCAGGCTATTTGCTTCTACTTCTATACACAAGCCTCTAAAGAATTAGGACATGATGGTAGTTAACTTATACTAAAGATGATGCAAGTTACCCTTGGCATCCCCTGACTGATCTTTTCTTAAGGGGGTAGCCAAGTTAATGAAGATGCGAGACCAAGGTTTCATATGTTCGAGTGCTTCACTTGGAAGTATCAGTTAACCCAATTGTTGCGAGATCCTCATCAAGCGTGTGTACCCTTTGCTTACAATTGGTGACTTGTTGGATCATCTATAAGGAGCTCGTATTTTGGTTAAGATGGATCTTCGATTCGAGCTATCATCAGTAGGGAATTCAACCTTCAACATACCCAAGGCAAGTTGGCGTTGACGACATAGGAAGGAGATATTGTACATCTATAGTTGATTCTACGGAGACTTAGAAGACCTCAATGTTGTACCAAGCATGGTAGATAAATTCTGAATAAAGGATGTTCTTTTCTTGTTTAAATTATCTCTAATGCTGCAATTGTTGCAGAAGAACCCAAGGAAGTTAAATGATGTGTTGAGTTGAAACCCACCCAAGATGTAAGTGTAACTCAGAGTTTCCTTGGAATAATAAGATTCTATCAAAGGTTCATCGGAGGTAATATAATCTTGGACATAAGAGTGACATCTACAAGGATCGTGTAAAAATATGGACATCTTCACAAAGTTGGTTTTGAGCTTGTGACTCATCATTGGATTAATTATTTTTTTGATGCAAATCATTGGATTAATATTGGTCAAGGATTACGACTTGGAAGTGTGTAGCCTAGAAAACAAAAGTCGTTACCGATGCCCTTAGCAAAGGAGAGCTATGCTAATAAAGATTCGGACTACACCTAGGTTTGAGAAGTGGCATGTGGAACTTGAGTGATGTCACTAATACTACAAAGGCGGTAATTAATGGAGCTCACCTTTGAACAAGAGGAATAATTGCGAAGGTTAATTGGAAGTAACGGCAGAAAGGACTAAGGGATAATGTTTAAGAGTTGAGCAAGCTATTCGGATCAAGGTTGTAACAACGTGCAAAGTAAAGCAGAATCCCTACCAAGAGGAGGTAACTACTCGAGGAAGAGAAGAAGATTCTACGGTGAAGTATCCCTATCTCTTTGACCACCATCTTCCGAATCTCGAGGACGAGATTCATCTTAAGGGGGGTAGAATTGTAACACCCGAAAAATTGCTTATTTGGAAATAGAGCTAAAATGATTTAATTATGTATTTTTGTGCTCATGAAAACATAGGAAAATAAAAATTTTCGTTAAATTAAAATTCATCTTAGGATGTAGCAACATTGTTGTGCATACATGCTAATGCATTGTGTTTTTGTATTGTTTGGTTTTGACCAAGGTACAAAAATCAATTCAAACTGTTTTTATTAAAATGCGTTTAGTAGGTAATTATCCTTCTCTGCTATACCTTTATCCTTTTTCTGCAATCAAATTTCTTGTCTCTCAGCTCAAGTTTCATTGAGAGCTTCCCAAAATATTTTCTTTGTAACCCAAATCACTCCTTTCAGTTTCTCGTCCATCAATCAATCTCTACAAACTTCTCGGGAATTTTTCTGACTTTTTCTTTAGCTTATTTTCACTTGTCTGTGAGCATAATCTAATTTTTAGATGCTCCAAAATTACCTTTTAGTGAGCTCCAAATACTTTATTTGGGTTCCTCATGTTCCATAATGTCTCTGGAAAATTTCCCTGAATTTTCAGAGCTTTCGGAGTATTTTTCGCGGCTTAAATAATAATTCTGGACTTTTCTAGAATTATTTTATCCATGAAAATAATTAATTCCGAAAATAATAAATCTCTCATTTGTTTTCCAACTCTCAAAGCCCATGTGCAATAATCCTAATAAATCTCAAAGGCTCATACATTTATTTACTAATGGGCTTAAATGATTACTTAGGCCTATTAGCGGAGGTGGATGGTGCAACGTTAATTAGCACCATATCGCTAGTTGACATGGAGGTGGAGAGTTTTCCTCCCTATATATACGTACCTACCCCATGGGCAAAGCACACCAAAACTACCGTAGAGGAGCCCTTAGTTTGAGAAATCTCTCGTGTAGTAAATTATATTTTCTCCTCCTTCTCTGGCCGCCGTCCGACGGAAGCCATGTTCAGGAGCCGTCGCTTTCTACTCTGACATGCTCATCATCTTCTTGAGATCAGCCGGTAAGATCCATCGTCGTTGTCTGAATAGTCCAGCGTTTTCCGTGGCACTCTCCATATTTATCTCTCATCTACCCGGTTGCTTCTTCTCCTTGTTTCTATCTCAGCAGGCCAACAAATTGAACTGCATCCTGTCCGTGATCTGAGCAGCGATGTATGCCATCTGCATGCAACCTTCATCCTCCAGCGACCAAGCAAAGGCCTAGGCCATCCGTGCATGCCTACGTACGTGAGCTGCATGTCCACCTGGTACATCTTTGTGTATATCAAGCTCTTGTAGACTTGCAGTCATCTATCTTGTATTCTCTATATATTATCTACTCTAGCAATCATAAAGTAGCACTGCGAGATTCGTCTTGCCCCGGCTCGATCGAGTGCATGTATCAAGCAAGCTGCTCATCACGTTGCACTGCAAAGCACACCTGCATGCACCTAACTCAATCGCCGTCTGCATCCTTACAATCTATTCCTAGAACAGATCGTGATCATATTATTTGTTGAATCAATTTTTAGTCTGCCTATTCCAGCTCCATACAAGTTCAATATTTTTTTGCCATATTTATCCAAGTGCTAGACGTACTTTTTCTACTCACGAGCACTGATCTTAGTTGTACGTGGCCTCATGTCAGTCTATTCAAATTACGTTAGATTTTTGTTGGCTTAATCTACGTACTAGTACCCACGTATTCGTGTGCTATACTTATGAATTTTATAATTTAAAATATTAAATTGATTAATGTTTATGCAAACACGTTTTTAATAAAAGCAAAATAGGATAATATCGATCCTTTGTAAATAACTGTTAACTTGATTAATGTCAGATTAAATATGTTTTGTTTAGGCTAAACATGGTCATATAAAACTCATTTAGATGCTCTCATATGTTTCTTTTCTTTTGCAAATATAAAGTTTAACAAGTTTAACAAATTATGTGATAATATTTATAAGATAAAATATGGTTAACGTCAACTCGGTTTTTATATTAAAATATAATTTGTCTAATCTGAATTAATATCATAAATATGGTTTTTCTTAATTAAAATAAATCAAGCTCGTAGTTGTTTCCTTTATAATATAAAAACTCTCGATAGTACTATTGTTTAGCATGTTTTAATTTATGCGTTCAAATAAAATATTAATCTATATGCAATTAGTTTTCCAATTAAGAGTAACATAGTTTTCCATCTCAATCCTTTATAAATATAATCAGTTTATCTTGGTTTTCTAATTCAAAATACAAATTGACTTAATATGATATTTCTTTAGAATATTCTATACATACTTTATATAATTAAAATAAATGAACCATATTGTTTTTTTTCTCGTATAAAGTGAATCCTACGATAGACGTTTCTTGCTCACCGTAGCTCCGATTAGAGTGCTTTTCGCGTCTGTGTGTTCGTAGAAACGTGTAGAACATCTTTAAAACCTTTTCATTGATGTTTATATGTTTGGTGTACTATTCTAATTATTATTCATTGTTTGCTTCGTGTATGATTGCTCGATGTGTGTGTGGTGATTTATTGATCAAGTCCAGTCGGTGAGATTTACGTGGAGATTCAAGAAGCTATTAATTGAAGATTTGGATCAGAAGAAGGATCTTGATTTAAGGCAAGTATAACATGGGATTATCCTTGTTTCCTATTCACCTTTAATATACTTAATTCATGTGCATGTGTCTACCTTGTTACCACTAAGGATATCCTAGTTTTTGTATCTTGTACCTTGACACCTATGGGACATTACATTGGGTAGTGATGCTAGTGCTCTTTTTGAATAACCATGATCTGTAACTTGACTAATGTTATATGCAATAAACGTTTAAATGATGCTTTAAAGCAATATGGCTCAAGAGGGCTAGAGCATATTTGGTTGTTTTTATGGTGCTCTAGTTTCTCTCCATAAGGACTTATCTGTAAGCGAAAATCCGGGATTTACAGTACAACTGTGAGGGCTAAAATGGCTCTGGCTTTAGCTCAGTATGAGGACCTTTTCTAGCTTGTTAGAGGTTACCCTTGTGGCGCAAATGGGGTAAAGCAGACTGTGGATCCCTGCGTGGTGTATCACACGGACTGACTTCGGAAACCTAGCGGCCCTAACTTGTTAGACGAACCTTTGAAAGGCTTCATAGTGATTCCTTGCCTGCTCACCTTGGAAGTGTTTTGGGAGTCGTGATCCCGGGCATATGGGTAATCATGACTCACAGTGAAAGTGTACAACCTCTGCAGAGTGTAAAACTGTTATAACAGCCGTGCTCACGGTCACGAGTGGCCTTGGACCCTTACAGAATAAATGATGAACACTGATGATAATGATAACACTGATGATATTGATGTTCACTAATGATTATTGTTTCTTGCTATACATTATTCTCGTTTACATGATCATGAGGTTATTTGGGATTGTGGTAAACTTGTTGCTACTCAACTGCTAAAAAGATGACTCACTAAAAGCTATTGCAGTAAACCCGTGTCAAACCTTTTGAGCCGCGTGAACCCCATGATATATTTGCTGAGTTCGATATGGACTCACTCTTGCTATTTCCCCACATCTCAGGAAGGGTACCAGACTGTTAGACTCTGGAATTGTTAGGCTTGTGATCAACCAGTTAGTTTGATCCTGGAGTGAAGGTTGCACCCGGTGTTCGGAGTTGTCTTTCCGCTGTGTTGCTTTTTAAGGTATATTTTATACTATTGTGTTATGTATATTAAGCATTTGTCTTTTGATATTACACTTATCTGTGGCTATATGTGAGATTTGTCTTCTTTATTTCACATATGGTGTATGTCTGGTTTTGTCTTTAAAACCGGGTGTGACATCCTTTCAGACATGTTCTGATCGGGGGCTCAGAGCAACCGATCGAACGAGAAATTTATGTCGAGGATTTAGTATAAATTTGGAATATAACCCCCAACCATACAAGCTCTCGCATTCAGAAAAAAGGGACTCCATGGCTGCAAACACAAGTATATACAACAGAAAACTGGTATTATATGTCTCTCAAATTTGATTGCATATTAAATGCCGACACAGTCATCTACGCATATAATTTAGCAAAGCTGTGTGATACAGAGCATGAACCATATAGATTGCACCAAGATGCCCATGTCACTTTCTTTGTCCTCCAAAATGCCCATGAGTTTATCATTTATACGAGTCAAATGCTCATGTGGATCAAGTAATTATCTCTTCGTAGCTTTGATGATGGCTCCACAAGCTGACCGATTGAATTCCTTGGAACAACTAACGCTGAATTTTCCACATCTACTCTGGCAATTTGCCACCCTGCTATTTATATTGTAAAAAAAACAAAATTGCTTCATGTAGGGGTAATAAGGAACGCATTGTTGTAGGTAACCACTAGTAAATAGACCCATACTCCTTTGTAGTGCCTCACAATTGATCATCCATTGCTTGCCAAATTTTGAAGATCGCAATGAAAAGATAGCACAGAAAAGGGAAACTTACAAACACCCTCGCCAAATAAGGCTTTGAAGACTGCAAAAGCCACTTGCCACTGACAATGAGATCTAGTACCCACTGAAAGAACATCGGTTGAAGGAACCCTCCATGGAACATAGGCTTAGAATCATTTACCATCAAAATAGAGTGTTGAAGATGTCAGACCTTGCTGTAGAGCATACCAATTGAAGAGGACGAGATTGCTGCATCTCGAAAGCCATTCAGCTGCTTCCTCTGATAAGCACATCAAATGCCAAGATCCAAAGAGGATCAATAGATCTGACACATCAAACTTTATTGACCCTTTATCGACGCCAGAACGAACGTCGTCAAGGTGGGTAGAGGCCAGAGAGACCTTATTCGAAAGAACCTCGTCATCACCACCTCGTCGATGATACCAGAAACCAAACCCTAGATCAACAAGGATCAACAAACCTAACCTAAAACTATGAAGGAAAAGGGTTTGGGTCTTGGCTGCTCTGTCCACTGGTGTGATCACTAGTTAGGAGGGAGGAGGGGTACCGAGACGATATCATAGGGAAGGGCCAGGCAGCTGTGGCTAGAGGCTCTTGCTTGTTGTGTGAAAATTGCCTTGGTGACTTGCGGCTAGCAATCATATTCGGGGTGGAGCTAGAATTTGAATATAGGAAGGAGGGGGTGACAAAATATATATACGGTAAGAGTACGCATAACAACCAAATAAATGGTTATATATGTTACAATACAAATGAAAACTGATTTTTTTAGAAAAGAGGATTGAATATTATAGAGAAAAGGGAACAAAACTAATTAGTAGGTATCTAACCTTCACCTTATTAATCGTCCCCAAAAAAAACCTTCACCATACTTATCTAATTCTTAGGCCATAAAAACAACCACGAAATAATAGGAACAAATGAAAGGAAATAATCATTCACATAGTCACACATGACTTTGGGGTGTGGTAGTAGATGAGGTTCACATGAAACCTCTAGTCACGAGTTTGATTCCTGGCCACACACATATGAAAATTCAAGTGCTGTTGTCATATTTCATTGACGTTTAAAAGAATTGACCTGGTCTTTGTTTCCTTGGCGGCTAAATCTAAGGAAATCCTTTGTGGCAGCCAACCTCTAAGGTAATTGAATTTCCTTTAATTTGCTCTCTACTTTTAGCGAGGAGTTAGCCACTAGGAATAAATTTCTTGGCATTTTTTATGATTTTCTTCAGGGTTTTTGGTTTCAAAGAATATTTCGTTCTGTGGTAATGGCTTTCTAAAGAGTCTATGGAGGAAGTCTTTTTGAAGGTCATAACATCCTGAAAGTACATGTTTTGATGTATTTTATTGATCGTGTCAATATAGAAACTAAGGTCATCCTATGACGAAGCTTAGCATCAACTCGAGTGGTGATACGTGGATGCCTGGTGCAATGAATGGGGTTCTAGAAAAGGGCAGTGTTGGAAATTGGAATATCGTTGTGCAAATAAATAAACATTTTCTACCGTGGCAACCATACGAAAGCTACGTGTCTTAATTAGTCCTACTGTGCCATTCTTCAAACCTTCGATGCGCTACCATAAAACAAAATGCATTATTTATATCACCCATGCACGGTTGAGCTGAGCACAAGATCGAGCAAACCTCCAAAAGCGTAAATACAAGCGTGTGCGCGCAACGTCGATGCTCAGTAGTATTCTACTACCTTTCCTAGGCTTTGAATCTGATTGCTCGAACCAAACAGATCCAGGGAGCTGAGAGGAGATTGTTCAGTACCAGCATGGCCACCTCGTCACCGCTGCCACGCTGGGCACCGACGCCGAGCCCGTCGCGGCCATTGTTTGCTTCGTCATCAACTGCTGCCGGCGGCGGCAGCCGCGTGCTGCCCCCGTTCGGCGCCGTACTTGCAGCCTTATGCGGTCGTGGGCGTGCCTCGTTGACGGGGGAGGCACAGCCGCCACCGGCAGGCGAGGTGGAAGGCGCTGTGGGTGGCCTTCCTTCTGGGTTTGATGGCATAGACCACCTTGACGGCCCCATGATGGATGGCATCGTCTGTCGCGACGGTGGCGTGTTCATAACGTGGGAGGACGTTTGGGTGACGGCGGTCGACGGCAGGAGGCAGGCCGCCACCATTCTGCACGGCGTCAGCGGCAGGGCGCGCCCTGGCGAGGTGCTGGCCATCATGGGACCCTCCGGGTGTGGCAAGACCACACTGCTCGACACCTTGGCCGGTAATTATATTCACACGAAACTGCTCATTTCCAAGCGTATATTTGGCTTCTCAGATCACCCTAAAAAGAATTGGAACAAATGATTGTTCCTTTTTATTTCCTGACTCCGCGTGACTATTGTACAACCAAGGAACATCTCGCTCGGTTGAACTTCTTACAAACGAACCTCCATCCAACCAGCCAGCGCAGGCCGGCCCTATACAATTAATCTTAACAAGCTGGCTCATGGGTAACAGTATTCTCTTGCATGTTCCAAGAGCAATAGTACGTGCACACACATAGATGCGCTAAATATGTCAAAAGGCATACTTGTGCATGCTACGTTACTTGGATCTCAAATCTTGTTTGATATATGTGTTACGACGTATACACATGGATGTATGAGTGCTCTGATCCATAGGTGAATTATTGGACCATGTATATGTTAGACATATTCAGTATATACTCTTAAAAAGATGATTTCCTACAAAAGAAAATGTTAACCATAGGAGTAGAAACCTAGCTACATGTGTCGAAGCGTTTCCAATTTGATTTGGCTTACAACCACAACTGTTGGCTTTACCTTTTCTTGAATGAAAAATTTTGGGCCTCTATGACTTCACATGGCCAAGTCCTTACAACCTTTAATTTCCCACTCAAGAGATCATCAAATAAAAAAAGTGAAAGGAAATAATTATAAGTAAAGACTATTGCTTCTCCAACGATTCTCTTGACGAATTGTATGTCCAGAACGAGATAATCTACAAAACTATGCTCATAGAATGAACCGTATGTCTCTCTTGTTCCATGCATCACCCTGCAGCAACAGCGAGAACGAATTGCAGTCGATCAACATACTCACCCAATAGGTAACGGTTGCTTTTTACCTAACAAACCTGCCAATATATCACCTCGTTGAAATTGCAATTTTACTCTATTATTATCTTTCTGTTTGGTTAGAATGCATTTTATTACTTTAATTAATTAAATATTGTTTTGAATGCCTGTGAGGCAGGTGGGAGACTGAAATTTATTCACCAAAAGAACTATTAGCCAAAGGAAAAGTCAAAGAACTACTCCCTCCATTAAAAATTACAAGACTTTTGTCTTTTCTAAATATATGGTTACAAGCTCATGGTTGGATGGATGCCGGATATGCTCCTCTGTCTGAGCTGTTTGCCGCTGCGGCCGGAATAGTCAACAACGAGTAGCGCATAGCAGCCTCCTTCAGTCGCACAATTCGTCACTCAGGCAGTACAAACGTTTCCATCCACCGTTAAGTGGTGCTCTTTGTTGTGTTTACCCACGCACTAGGCGGCATCTCGCCATCTAGTGTCATCGGGCGTGTAACCGGTTCACTCTAAACTTCCCTTAATGAAATACGTGCAGCGCACGTTCCCGAAAAAACTGTATATATATATCTAGACACAGCGTATATCTAAGTGCATAGCACAAGCGGCATACCTAGGAAAGAGAGAACATCTTGTAATTTGGAATGGAGTGAGTATTAGCCAAAAGGGCCAGATTTTACTTGTGGTACATCAGGAATCATATATGGTTTTAATTTGCAAACAAAAACGACCCGTGGTGTCTTTATCATAGACTTTTCAATTAGGAACTGTTCATAATGAAGCATCCAAAAACATGGGCTAGCTATTTAATGTTGATTGTGAATCGTGTCCACCATGTGCCTAGAATTGGATGGCTACGGCCGCATTTGGTAGTGCTTGGGCTCCTCCTAAAAGGGCTCTAGCTCTGGCTCTTTTATGTGGAGCAGTTTTTCTGGTGCAGCCGAAGCCGTTTGGAAAACGTTTTGAAAAAAATGGCTCTGGTGGTAGTTCTGTAATAATTTTGTATTAGGTTTGTGAGGATAAACCGAGAGAAGTCAATTTGTTTTTGGGCTTCGGCTCCTCTATACAAAAATGGCTCCGGCTCCTCCTGGTTCCTTGTGAGATTATTGGTATGGCTCTTTACAAGGAGCCACAAGAATATGGAGCATGAGCCCTGCCAAACAGGACCGTATACGTGGATCCATATGGTGCGTCGCATAATGTGGGCAAATATTATGGTTCATAAATGCAGCTGAATTTGTGTCCAACCTCAAGTTGGGAGATAATTGTGTGGACCATGATACTATTAATTAATATAGATTAGTAGACGTCAACGTAAGAGTTTCAAGTCTTTCACTTTCATATGAAAAAGCTTATTACATACTCCATCCGTTTGTAATCATAGTCTACTTTTGTTTTATCTTAAGTCAAAATTTTCTAATTTACTAAGTTATTTGAAAAAGTAGTAACATTTAAATTCAAATAAATGTTCTATCAAAAACATTTCATGGAGAATTTACTGAAATATTTTTGATGTTACAGAACTAGTTTAAAGTCTAAATTTTTTTACTTAAGTTAAAGTGAACTATAATTAAAATCAGATACAATATTTTGGCATCAATAAAATTATGCAAGACAACATAAAATAGTGTATTCCTTGTACTAATTAATAACATAATGACTTCCAATGTCTTGTCACAATATGGGTGACACAGTACTTGAATAAACTAATGAATTTACCGTAGCCAACAAATGATAGTTGCAGAAGCAACAATACAGCTCAAATATGTTGGATGCGCATCGAATATGTTTTTTTTTGCGCAAGCATCAAATATGTTTATAATTTGGTTACCAAAGGACTTCTGTAAGTTTTATAATACAGTTTAATAAGTTAGAACTCTGTACCAAGGGCGTCATAAATATGAGGCCATTCATCCTCTATTTTAATAATATAAGACTACTTAATTATAATGCCATATATATACATATATATATATATATATATATATATATATATATATATATATATATATATATATATATATATATATATATAAAAATTACATATTTGACATCAGAATTTTATAACTTATAGAAATGGAGAACTTCAAAACTGAAACAGAAAATATTTTCTTGCAGAAATTGTTATTATGATGTTCTGATTGATTCTGAAAACTCACTGAGAAGTGACCTTCATTTGTAGCTCTCGGAAAAACTTCTTAACATATTATGGCCAAGCTTTTTAAAAACATACTATTGGTAGAACTATTACGGATATTCTGCTTAAATAATCCAAGCTGTATTGATCAATATATATAACACAGGGAGACTGGACACGAACCTGAGGAGTAAAGGAGATATTCTCATCAATGGCCGGAGACAGAAGCTCGCCTTCGGAACCTCAGTACGATCTTGATCTTGATTGAAAACGGAAATACTAAAAGCATCACCACCACAAATTTTGATGAAGATTCAGACATTATTTACTTCAATGATTCAAAAGCACTTGCAACTTTGAGGATGCTTTAGGTCGTACAGATTCAATGTTCATGCACGTGGATTTAAGTAGGTAGAGCAGGGCCTTATTTAGTTTCTTCTAAAAAAGTTTACACATATTCCATCAAATGTTTGGACACATGTAAGAGTATTAAATATAGACTAAAAAATAACTAATTACACAAATTGCGACTACTTTGCGAGACGAATCTTTTAAGCCTAATTAGTCCATGATTTGACAATAAAGTACTACAGTAACACTTGTGCTAATGATGGATTAATTAGACTTAATAAATTTGTCTCGCGGTTTATTGACGGATTCTGTAATTTATTTTTTTTATTAGTTTTCAATCACCCCATACGACACTCCTATATAATACGCGAGGTGACACCCAAAACTTTACACAGAAATAAACCAGGCAGGTACCAAATAAACGATTTTTGCAGGCGTACGTGACGCAAGAGAACGTGCTGATGGCCACGCTCACGATGCGAGAGGCTATCTACTACTCGTCTCAAATCCAACTGCCCGACAGCATACCGCTTGCCAAGAAGCTCGCCCTCGCCGACGAGACTATCCAGGAGATGGGGCTGACCAGCGCGCTGGACACGCGCATCGGCGGCCGCGAAACCAAGGGCATCAGCGGCGGGCAGCGGAAGCGGCTGAGCATCTGCATGGAGATCCTCACGCGGCCGCGGCTGCTATTCCTGGACGAGCCCACTAGCGGGCTCGACAGCGCCGCCTCGTTCCACGTGATGAACCGCATCGCCGACCTCGCCGTCAGGGAGGGCATGACCATCGTCGCCGTCGTGCACCAGCCATGTAATGAGGTGTTCGAGCTCTTCCATGGCCTCTGCTTGCTCGCCTCCGGTCAGACCATCTACTTTGGCCCGGCCGCCAATGCCGCTGAGGTACATCTTTCTTTACTTTCCAACAATGAGACAAATATTTATTCACTTAGTTTGCTAACAATTTTCATTTACAAATACAATATATTTGCAGTTCTTCACATCAAATGGCTACCCTTGCCCACCAATGAGAAATCCCTCCGATCATTTCTTGAGGACAATCAACAGAGATTTTGAATCGGTATATAAGATTTATCTGATCAAGCCCTTATTCACAATAGTTAATGAAAGCAAACAGGGAAAGACATTTAGATTAGATTGAAATACTTGTCAATGTAGGTTCTTACTGTAGCTATGTCGAGTAGATTACAGAGAGATCAATTCATTTCATGGAAGCATCCTTTTTAACATAGTAATAACTTACAGGAAAATGAAGAAAGAACAGTATTCAAGCCATCTGCAGCAGATGAAGCAATAACCATTTTGACGAATGCCTATAAATCCTCCAATATATCAGAAAATGCCAAAAAGGAAATGCACGACATAAATGAAATGGTTAGTATACTCACGTCTTCTGACTATTGTGTAAGCTTGCATGGAGATGACATAAGATGTTGTTTGGCTTGATAAACTAGGGTGGATTGATGATCAGAAGAAACCAAGCCAGTTTCCTGACCAAGGTGTTTGTACTCACCAAAAGATCCTTTGTAAACATGTACAGAGATGTCGGATACTACTGGTTGAGACTTGGCATATATGTTTCCATAAGTCTATGCCTTGGTACCATATATTACAATTTTGGCTATGGATATGATTCTATTCGTGTAAGTTGATTAGATCTTGTGTTAGTAGTCTATGATATGAATTAATAAGTAGGCTAGTTGTAAATTTAGTTAATGTTATTGATCCTATTGTTTCAGTCTAGATCATCAATGCTAATGTTCACCGGTGGCCTTCTAACAATGATGGCAATTGGAGGATTCCCATCCTTTGTAGAGGAAATGAAGGTATCACCCTTTTATTATATACATATCGTACTACTTCGGGGAAAACTTAATGAGAAGACACTTATGATAATGAGACCATGATGTGTTACTAGGAGATCTAGTAAAATATAACCTTGCTTATTAACTGCTTCCTCTGGTATTTTGGCATTTCTAGATTTATAATTTTTACTATGTATCTAGACATAACATATATCTAGGTGCATAGTAAAAGCTACAAATTTACAAAAGCTAAAATGTCCTATAATTTAGAACAACTGAGGGAGTAGAGTTCACTCGTAGCAAAAGCTACAAATTTACAAAAGCTAAAATGTCTTATAATTTAGAACGGAGAGAGTAGAGTTCACTAGAATGTTATCCTTGTCTCATTTTTCCATCTGGTATTTTGACCTTTTAATAATAAAAGGTCAAACATGTCCATGTGTAACAAAACAATGCAATGGCAAAAACAGTTTATATCACCATGAGTTGGTATATCATTTACAATAGAATAATTATTGTTTTTTTGCAAGTAGCCTGTTTTATAAATTTCTTAGGTCTGACTACATTAGGTGAAGAATTGATGAATTTATAGACGTACACAAAGACTAAATTGTGCTCCTCTGACTTGTAACTTTGTTTATGGTGCCTAGATATTCAGGAGAGAGAGGCTAAATGGACATTATGGTGTGTCAGCATTTGTGATCTCCAATTGGCTATCAGCCACACCATATCTTGTCCTTATTGCTATACTACCTGGTGCAATTGCTTACTATCTGTCTGGTCTTAGGAGAGGAGTAGACCATTTCGTATATTTTACGCTTGTCCTTTGTTCATGCACGATGCTAGTTGAAGGCCTTATGATGATTGTAGCTGCTATCGTGCCAGATTTTCTAATGGGTATCATCACTGGTGCTGGAATACAAGGTGTCATGATGCTTAACTGTTGATTTTTCCAAATACCTAGTAAACTGCCAAAGATAGTTTGGAAGTACCCAATGTTCTACATCTCTTTCCACAAGTATGCGCTCCAGGGATTTTACAAGAATGAGTTCTTGGGTTTGGTTCTCCAAAACAACCCAAGAGTAGGAGATAAAACAATAACTGGCGAGCAAGTGATCCGTACCTTATTTGAAGTGGAAATGGGCCACTCAAAATGGGTGGACTTTGCAGTGCTATGTGGAATGATTGTAGCATATAGGCTGCTCTTTATATTGATTATTAAGGTTGTGGACAAGCTAAAGCCAATATTTAAGGGTGAAATGTTTAGACGTCCTACTCAATGTATTTGTGGCATGCAAAACCCATGTACCCGCCTTTAATATCTTTATGAAAGAAATGTTGTAATAAGTTGTTAAAGGATGCTACTGAAGACAAAACAATTATAAGATTAACTCTAATATTTCATATCTATGATTGTGTAATGAAGCTAGACATGTGAAAAGCTTAGTGACAAATATATGTTAAAAAGATGTCATGCATTTGTCACTAATACTAGTATTTTAGACGACATAACCATTTGTGTGTCAAATAGTCATTCTTAGTTATATATGCAATATGTATCCCAAATTTTGAATCATCTTCAAATAAATACTAAATAATCTTCATTAATTTTTGTCACGGAACCGCCCAAATTATAAGAACAAAAGTACAAAAACAATCGCCGGAGCAATTAAATTCCCGTACTTAAGCTCCTATGACTCCGGTAGTCCAATAAAACCCCGAGGGATTTCAAACCAACCAACATACAAGCCAAGATCGTAGTGGTCCAACATAACAGGTCATATGTTACATCCATTTCATAAGTAATTCAACATATATCGGAGTTTAGTAGAGTTATTACAACTCAAGTTCAAAAGTAGCGGAAGCAAAGTAGTTTGAAAACTAATATCACCTTAATTCAAATACATGCCAGTACCAAGGTCAAATTCCCATAAAAGCAAGAGAGACAAGATAGCTCAGACGGATCATGCCCATGATCACACTCCGCCACTACAGCCGGAGTCTTCCAATTCTTGCAGTAGCTATGTTATATCACAACCTGCAACAAGTGGGAATAAACCCTGAGTACGAGAAGGTACTCAGCTAGACTTACCCGTCATAAACCAGAAATAATGACACCAAGGAGTATGCAAGGCTTTCTTTCAGTGGGCTAGCTTGACTCATTTGCCAAAAGCATAAGTTATCATGAATAAACTAATTTAAGTATTTTTGCATCATCTTTATTATAACCTATTCAATCTAGGTAAGCACCTATGCTAAAGCAATCACTTGATTAACCATTAACATCAAAGGTTACCATTTCAGGTTTTAGCATTTCCAACATCATCCACATAACCATCCATGTTCCATAATCATTACTACGATGCAGTAGCTCGAGTCAAGTGCTCACTAACCGGGAGCGACTGCGATTCGAATCGAATTCCTATCCAGCTGGAGATTTATTCCTCACACAAACCTCACTCACCCGCTAAAGTGAGGTGTTGGTCACCGAGTCAACCATTCAGGTAAAGTCGCGAGCTTGCCAGGAACCACTTGTACCCGGGGGCCGTCCGACTGCTCTTTGGCCTTATCATCGCGCCCCCGTTTCCTGCCACTACTGCTCCGGTACAGTGCGTTGCGGGCAATCCACTCGGCCCAAATAATCTCCCAGCTTCGCGGTCGAAAGGTACCTTATTCGGCCAGCTAAATGTGAGGCATGCGTTCAACATGACCCAAGGGACAACAACGGACGGTCCTTAATCGACACAGACGGAAACTACAAGCACCCCAGAACCCTATCTGGTTGTCCAATACTTATTCCGCCCGGTCTCCAGTTATCCATCAACACTTGGTTATTTCCAGGATATCATCCATTCCTTAGCTAAAATATTCCAGTAACCACCTATAATTTCAGGTGACCGGAAATCACCGATCGCTACCGGTCTAAGCAGGGCTAAGCAATATTTTCGATCCTGAACCAAAATAGGATTTCAGACATATTTATGGAACAAGGAAAGGGTATATATGCAGCAAGTGTTTCCAAACAACTCCTATAACTTAATGCAAGAATACATATATAACATATATATACTCAATTGCTTTTATAAAATAGGAGGCTTAGAATGCTCCGGGGCTTGCCTGGGATCGAACACTAGGTTAGTGATTGATAGATGACACTCGCTTGGCGAGCATCTCCCATCCCGACACTTGCTTAATCCTTTCATCTTCGGGATAGGTCAACCAAACACCATCTTCAAGTTTGGCTTCAGCATCTCATCCTTCACGTGGTGCATCTAGCGTACCTAGATGAGATGCAAGATGCATGCATATGAATATGATGAATGGTAACACAAGATGCATCACATAATCAATTAGAGAGGGCAAGCACATTAAGCATAACACAAGTTTAACAAGATCACAAGTATCTTAACTTGACCGTCATCAAGGGTATAAGCCACACTTAGCAACATATGGAGTAAACAACCATGACTAGCACCTGACAATTTCTGGACTACAAACAACATCTACATGTTTGGATCATAACTGGAGTTATACAAATCCAATAGTCTATTGTACAAATTTCAAGCCATTTGGACATGTATATCAACCTCTATGAAAAAGACAAATTGTTATTGCAAGAATTCATGTGAGAGCAAGATACACTAATAAATCACTCATATGGCAACCAAAATTCATGAAATAATTACCACACATTAAACATCATATGAGTAGCATGCCACAAAAATTTCAATTTGTTTGGAGCCCTAGATCTACAGTTATGAAAATGACAAATACAACTAGCATTAAAAACCTAGCTGCACAATTCCATTTTTACAGAGAAAGCTTTAAACTAAAACATGCCATATTATAGATCTAATGCATAGAGAATTTTACAAGGATTCCAAAAAGTCATCATTTGCTATTTTACGAATTTTCTATGATTTACTATGTAATTTCAAAGTTACTGCAAAATCATCACAAAACAGTCCTCTCGGCACTATTCATCTGAGTCTATGACAGTGCAGTTAGGCCCCTGGAGTTAGTCGAATTCTCCCGTGAGGTCCCTAGTCGCGATTTGAAAACAGAGGACGCCGGGGAAACGATCAATGGCGGCCGGAGGAGGCATGTCGGCGGTGATGGAGTGGTGGGGGAGCACCGGGAGGCCCGTGCGAACTCATGGGTGGCCGCGGCTCGCCTCGAGGTGGCCCGAGGAGGTGGGGCCACGCGGAGCAGCGGCTCACCGGCGGCAGCACGGTGGCAGCGGCGCTCCGGCGGCGGTCAGAGCCGGGGAAGAGGATCGTGAGGGGCGGCACGATGAGGGGAAGGTGACGGAGCGGTCGGCTTGGACGGAGGAAGGGCTGAGCAGCGGGGACACGACGGGGCCGAGCTCGGCTATGGCGGCCATGGCTGCAGCGGTGATTCTCGACGGGGCTGACTTGGGCAAGCGCGCACGAGGGATGAATGGAGGCAAGGCGGAGATGTTGGCGAGGTCGGCTCAGGGCGGGGATGAGCCGGGCGGCGCTGCCAAGGAGCGGAGCGCCGGCGGCCATGGCGGCACCGTGCTGGAGCAGCTTGAGAGCGAGGAGGAGAGCCAGGAGGCGCGGGAAGTGAGGAAGGGCGAGGCAGGGTGCTCGGGCGTCCACATTTTGATGGCAGGGGCGCGGGGCACGCGGCAGCGGCCAGCAGAGGGAGCGGGACGCGCGGCAGCCATGGCGAGTTGAGCTCTAGTGCATGGTCGCCACGACGGCAAATCATCGAGCACGTGGTGGGCGCTGAGGAGAGCAAGGTGGGGCGCCGATTCGAGCTTGCTCTGGGCCGAATTAGACCTCGGACCAAAAACGAAGTTTGAAGCCCACATGAAGCTCTATGTTTTTCATTAAGGAGTCAAGGTCATTAGAGCAACGGATTAGCGGTTAAACAGCTTCGAAAACAGTAATGTCAACGCCCTAGCAGCGATCACGGAAACCCAAACTTGATGGTCAAAACTAAGTCAAACTGGTGTCATCCTTTTGCATACTCTTCTCCACATTATCTACTCCAACTTTTGTATTTGGCTCCACTAGAGTTGCTTAGCAAAAACATGAGAACGCGACGTGCCAACCGTCTTGTCCTTGCCGGTCCAAGTCCATGAGTATGATGAAACTAGCAGTTTTGGGAATTAATTTTGAAGGTCCAAATGAGCTCCAATTCCATTCAAACTTCTCTGAGCTCTTCTCCACTCTAAACACTCCAACTTTTATAAAGAGTCCAACTTCAGTTGTTTAACAAAATTTTGAGAACGCACTGTGCCCACCTGTCAATGTCAGTCCACAATTCCATGACTTTGAATATTTTCCAAGGCTGAAAAACAGCAGCTAATCCAATCTTTGAGCCTCTATTTGACTAGGTTAGAGACCAAACTAGCTCTTGACCATTAAACAAAGTTTCTTCTACATAAAGTGAACTACAACTCTCATTTAAGGTTCAACCTCAAAACTGATATAGAAACTGCTGTTATACTTTGACCAAAGTAGGATCACGATAAAGCTTAGATTATCCTTTTTGATCAATTGGACCATTTTTGGGGCATTTGCTCAACACGAACCTTTTACGACTTTTGTTGTAGAGTCCATCTAGAGTCATTTGGGAAAGGTTGCAAGGTTTGGTTGATGACCTATATTTCCATCCACTTAATAATGCAATTCCAGCACTTAGTAAAGTCATTCCAACAAGCATATAACTTATCATTTCATGTGACTTTTTGATTTCAAACGTCATGAAACTTTTCCAGGGATCAATATAGATAGGTACTAAGGTGAGACACATGAAGATATTGCAATAACTCCACCCAAGCATATACCTTGAAAATGGCCTATATATAAAGCAAGGGTGCAACATCCAAGTTTAGGTTGGGGCTCGCTTCCATAGGTTTGACCTTGATATCTTCATCACCATTTAATCTACCATGTTTGAGCTCAAACCCACTGCTTAACTAGTGGCAAACACCTCGAGTGTTACAGCCCTCCCCCCTTAAAAGAATCGCGTCCCGAGATTCGGTGCGAAGAACTTTCTAAGGGAAGAGAAGCATGTTATCCAATTCCAACATCTGCAAGCATCAGGCTACTTAGCTTCAAGCATCAGAGAGGCTAATTTGGAAGACAACTTTCTGATACTCGCTCTAAGTAGAAACTTTGGTCTAGATAATTTCCTTCACTGACTTCCATGAAGCATTGTTACTTTGGGAGGAATCCAAGACAATACGGTACTTTGTTCACGGTGCACGGAGAGTACTGCGAGCATGGACTAATTTACTCACTCAGACGCCAACTGATGGGAAACTACATATTGTTCCACGTGTGTAGTTCTCTTTCTCTGATGCCAACACTGTATTATTTGAGTCTGCTGAGGGAACAGTGAGTGTGATAGCTGACTCTGTCGGTTCTGGATTTTTGCCAACTGTTACCTAAGAAGATTCTCTTATACAAAGGCACATAGGGGTGCAATTAGTCTTTCCAAGGGTACTGAGGGTTGTCTAACAGCAAGATACCTATCAATTGCAAGTTCTTGGCATGCATTACAAACATAACCTTCAAATGTAAAGGATGATCGCAGTCAATAGAGAAATCACCGATTCTGTACCCTTTTGTTTTCTATTCATATCACATAAACTACTACTCCAATATGCACAAATATTGGTGGGCATATAGATCCATGGGTCTTCTAACTACTCGCCAAAATTGAGCTCAAACGAACACCGTTTGACTATCCAACAACCCATCCACCAAAATAGCTCTGTTCTGAAATGGCAGCAAACCAAGCTGACAAGACATCTCTCAAATCCTATGTTTTACTCAACCAATACTCATATCAACTTAAGACATGGAAGGGTCCTAAGCAAGGAATGAGGTTACCAAGTTTGGGTCAATCCAACTTCGTTTGAGTCACTAACCATCAGTTTGAAGATAACCGGTGTAGTGTCACAAAATTCTGAACAAATTTCGCGTTCTTCCTTTTCTTTTGCTTCACATGTTGAGGTGTGTGTTTTGCACTCTCTGATCTTTCTCATAGTAGCAGAAGCCTTTCTCTAGCTGAGGATGGAGGCAAAAGTCTTCCTGACATGTTTCTCAGGGAACAATTTCAACCGTTGATCTAGACACCAATCTTGACGTTGCACAAGCATTGGACTTGTGGGCTGTCTTCATAGAGCACAAAGCATTATTCCACATGGGGGGCATCTCTATGTAGATAAGGAATCACACCAGAGAGAGTTGATTTCAACTGTATGACTATCATCTACACAAGGATCAAGACTTTTGATAACTAGGTCAAATGCACAATGTGACGATAAATTCTTATCCCATGGATAACTTGTCCAATAGTAAGTGTTATGTGCCCATTCGATTCAACAGGGATGGCATACATTACTCAATCGATGACTGACGTCGTACAAGGGCACATAGGGAGAGTCACTTGTCTACCACCTTTTGCAGTCTGTTAACGCTTATGCCGGTGACTGATCTTCAAAGGTCATCTTCTTAGCAACTTCAAGGGATATCTACTATATAAGGTCTAAGATATGAATCTTTAGATACGATATAGGGAGATAACCAAGGAAAACGGTCACGAGAAATAACACATCGGATGTTGTTTCATAATGGATCATGAATAGCAACCCTGATACCAGCGCGTGCCGAGCAGCACAACCTTATGTGCGCGCCCACAGGAGGCTCTCGGTTTCGTCGCGGCACCATAGAATGCTAATCGTAACACCATTATTAAACGCACAAACAAAGTGGAATTTCAAGTGGCACCGATTGGGTGGTAAGAACAAGCAGCAAACAAGGGAGGAGTAGCAAGCAAGGGTAGTTACAAGGTTTAGAGTCAACAAGGAGGCGATTCGAAGATTAAAACACCGCGCAAGGGAACATAGCTTAATTGCTGAAGACAACTGAGCAAGGGTTCTCGGTTATTTCCACGCACGCCTTGCGTTCACCAAGGTGATTACCAGAGGAAAGGTTCCGGTCTTGTTGGACAATAACATGAGATCAAGACTGATAGACATCCCGAGACGTGGGAAGGTTGGAGATGGATTAAGCAAACTTCCAAAACAAAACCGATACACTGATCAGAGATTGGGTTGATAAGATAGCCACCTGACTTCGCAAATAAAGATTTCTAGATCAGACAACGAGAGATTAGCGTTGCTCGGATCATCTATAGGAGAGACAATTGGGAGGTCCAACATGGAATTGGGTATGGTCTCCAAAACTTGGCAAGCAACAACTGTGGTTAAGATCGATGTTCGTTAGGACTTAACTTGGTTGGTCAATCGACAAGGGCATTCTCCAAAAGGTAGCGGATGTCCAAGGCCTAAGCAAACATATAAGGGGACTACGCTAGGGCCTATGGTTCAAGCAAGGCATGGATACAAAAACATTCAAGGGCTAGCAACCATGTCTAAGGCTCTGGCTCCTACGAGAATCTAATTAGAGACGACAACCATGCGATTACGTAACATGAGCGTGGTTCTAGGATAAAGCATCTTCAACACTCATATGCTCACCGAGGACAAAAGAGAGGTCAACTATGACACTACCTAGATAACAAGCATCTACACAGCATCACAAGTTTTTAAGCGAACACTTGAGATTATTAGTCAGGTTAGCTTAAGCATCCAATACTAAGCAGAAGGCTCACACCTAACAAGAATTTATCCAACAAGAACTAACTACAAGTTTAGCTAAAACAAAAGCATGCTAAAGTAACCAACTTAGTTCATACACAGAGCATAGACAGCAACGCAGCAGACACGTGTTTTAAACAAAACATAAGTTGTAAGCATCAAACTAAGGTGGTACTAGACTTATTGGAAAGCTTACTAAGTTATCTATAACTTTCTTATTCACACTAAAGACTAATTCACAGATTACATTATTATGACCATGAAAATATTACTACAACAGAAACTGTTCTAGCAACCAAAGTTAATTACATGCAAAACAATGTTTAACCTTGTTGTGTTAACAAGAGAGCACACAACCACATTATTCTAGTAACTCCAAACATTCTTACTTTAGACTACTCAACAATTTAGTTTATTCATAGGAATCACAATTACTTACTTATTAGGACAAAGGTGGGAGGAGCATAGTTATATGCACAAAGCAACAACCATAATGATGCATGCTTCGTCCTATTCGTCCTCACAAGATTGCCAGCCTAAGGTGACAATCACGTTCTATGTTGGTGGCATAACACGCATTCTCTCGATATAGAGCTAGTCGCCTGCTACATTCAACTTATGCATTCGTGGTTAGCGTACCTGCAGAAAATTCCACTGCAGCCCAACAATTCCCAATATAGCACACAATGAAAGCAGTAAACTAAATACTCTCCATACATACATCCCCTGATGCATATACTTCGGTATCATAACTACCCAACAAATGTACCCACAATTAAGTACTTTCATAATTACATGGTTAAACATGTAATTATGTCAGTAACCATAGCTAACTCTCCCCTAGACCGATGGTTGAACGGTCATGCTCTTCCAGCTCACACTTACCTTGGCGTAGGTGCGACGTTGCAAGAATGTAACTCTAGCGACATATATGGCTATTTCATATATGAAGGTTACCACTACCATTCGACCACAGGGTAACAGTGCGGTCAAGTTATCACTCATACATACCTTGGCTTGGGTGTAGATGCGAAAATTTAAAACCCCCAAGTTAGTACTTAATTAAGTCACCTAAGGGTCCTTAATTGGGCATAAAGGAAATGACCACTGGCATACTTAGATTTAAAATTCAGATTTGAACAAACCTATATATGTAGTAGCTATAAGTTGTCAAAAACTGATTTTTGCAAACAAAACCTTTATTTTTCAATACACATATGACATGTTTAGTGTTGAACCTTGCTCCGATATCAGCTGTCACGGAACCGCCCAAATTATAAGAACAAAAGTACAAAAACAATCGCCGGAGCAATTAAATTCCCATATTTAAGCTCCTATAACTCCGGTAGTCCAATAAAACCCCGAGGGATTTCAAACCAACCAACATACAAGCCAAGATCGTAGTGGTCCAACATAATAGGTCATATGTTACATCCATTTCATAAGTAATTCAACATATATCGGAGTTTAGTAGAGTTATTACAACTCAAGTTCAAAAGTAGCGGAAGCAAAGTAGTTTGAAAACTAATATCACCTTAATTCAAATACATGCCAGTACCAAGGTCAAATTCCCATAAAAGCAAGAGAGACAAGATAGCTCAGACGGATCATGCCCATGATCACACTCCGCCACTACAGCCGGAGTCTTCCAATTCTTGCAGTAGCTTTGTTATATCACAACCTGCAACAAGTGGGAATAAACCCTGAGTACGAGAAGGTACTCAGCTAGACTTACCCGTCATAAACCAGAAATAATGACACCAAGGAGTATGCAAGGCTTTCTTTCAGTGGGCTAGCTTGACTCATTTGCCAAAAGCATAAGTTATCATGAATAAACTAATTTAAGTATTTTTGCATCATCTTTATTATAACCTATTCAATCTAGGTAAGCACCTATGCTAAAGCAATCACTTGATTAACCATTAACATCAAAGGTTACCATTTCAGGTTTTAGCATTTCCAACATCATCCACATAACCATCCATGTTCCATAATCATTACTACGATGCAGTAGCTCGAGTCAAGTGCTCACTAACCGGGAGCGACGGCGATTCGAATCGAATTCCTATCCAGCTGGAGATTTATTCCTCACACAAACCTCACTCACCCGCTAAAGTGAGGTGTTGGTCACCGAGTCAACCAGTCAGGTAAAGTCGCGAGCTTGCCAGGAACCACTTGTACCCGAGGGCCGTCCGACTGCTCTTTGGCCTTATCATCGCGCCCCCGTTTCCTGCCACTACTGCTCTGGTACAATGCGTTGCGGGAAATCCACTCGGCCCGAATAATCTCCCAGCTTCGCGGTCGAAAGGTACCTTATTCGGCCAGCTAAATATGAGGCATGCGTTCAACATGACCCGAGGGACAACAACGGACGGTCCTTAATCGACACAGGCGGAAACTACAAGCACCCTAGAACCCTGCCTGGTTGCCCAATACTTATTCCGCCCGGTCTCTAGTTATCCATCAACACTTGGTTATTTCTAGGATATCATCCATTCCTTAGCTAAAATATTCCAGTAACCACCTATAATTTCAGGTGACCGGAAATCACCGATCGCTACCGGTCTAAGCAGGGCTAAGTAATATTTTCGATCCTGAACCAAAATAGGATTTCAGACATATTTATGGAACAAGGAAAGGGTATATATGCAGCAAGTGTTTCCAAACCACTCCTATAACTTAATGCAACAATACATATATAACATATATATACTCAATTGCTTTTATAAAATAGGAGGCTTAGAATGCTCCGGGGCTTGCCTAGGATTGAACACTAGGTTAGTGATTGACAGATGACACTCGCTTGGCGAGCATCTCCCATCCCGACACTTGCTTAATCCTTTCATCTTCGGGATAGGTCAACCAAACACCATCTTCAAGTTTGGCTTCAGCATCTCATCCTTCACGTGGTGCATCTAGCGTACCTAGATGAGATGCAAGATGCATGCGTATGAATATGATGAATGGTAACACAAGATGCATCACATAATCAATTAAAGAGGGCAAGCACATTAAGCATAACACAAGTTTAACAAGATCACAAGTATCTTAACTTGACCGTCATCAAGGGTATAAGCCACACTTAGCAACATATGGAGTAAACAACCATGACTAGCACCTGACAATTTCTGGACTGCAAACAACATCTATATGTTTGGATCATAACTGGAGTTATACAAATCCAATAGTCTACTGTACAAATTTCAAGCCATTTGGACATGTATATCAACCTCTATGAAAAAGACAAATTGTTATTGCAAGAATTCATGTGGGAGCAAGATACACTAATAAATCACTCATATGACAACCAAAATTCATGAAATAATTACCACACATTAAACATCATATGAGTAGCATGCCACAAAAATTTCACTTTATTTGGAGCCCTAGATCTACAGTTATGAAAATGACAAATACAACTAGCATTAAAAACCTAGCTGCACAATTCCATTTTTACAGAGAAAACTTTAAACTAAAACATGCTATATTATAGATCTAATGCATAGAGAATTTCACAAGGATTCCAAAAAATCCTCATTTGCTATTTTTATGAATTTTCTATGATTTACTATGTAATTTCAAAGTTACTGCAAAATCATCACAAAACAGTCCTCTCGGCACTATTCATCTGAGTCTATGATAGTGCAGTTAGGCCCCTGGAGTTAGTCGAATTCTCCCGCGAGGTCCCTGGTCGCGATTTGAAAACAGAGGACGCCGGGGAAACGATCAATGGCGGCCAGAGGAGGCATGTCGGCGGTGATGGAGTGGTGGGGGAGCACCGGGAGGCCCGTGCGAACTCATGGGTGGCCACGGCTCGCCTCGAGGTGGCCCGAGGAGGTGGGGCCACGCGGAGCAGCGGCTCACCAGCAGCGGCACGGTGGCAGCGGCGCTCCGGCGGCGGTCAGAGCCGGGGAAGAGGCTCGTGAGGGGCGGCACGATGAGGGGAAGGTGATGGAGCGGTCGGCTTGGACGGAGGAAGGGCTGAGCAGCGGGGACACGACGGGGCCAAGCTCGGCCATGGCGTCCATGGCGGCCATGGCTGCAGCGGTGATTCCCGACGGGGCTGACTTGAGCAAGCGCGCACGAGGGATGAATGGAGGCAAGGCGGAGATGTTGGCGAGGTCGGCTCGGGGCGGGGATGAGCCGGGCGGCGCTGCCATGGAGCGGAGCGCCGGCGGCCATGGCGGCACCGTGCTGGAGCAGCTTGAGAGCGAGGAGGAGAGCCAGGAGGCGCGGGAAGTGAGGGAGGTCAAGGCAGGGGTGCTCGGGCGTCCACATTTTGATGGCAGGGGCGCGGGGCACGCGGCAGCGGCCAGCAGAGGGAGCGGGACGCGCGGCAGCCATGGCGAGTTGAGCTCTAGTGCATGGTCGCCACGACGGCAAATCATCGAGCACGTGGTAGGCGCTGAGGAGAGCAAGGTGGGGCGCCGATTCGGGCTTGCTCTGTGCCGAATTAGACCTCGGACCAAAAACGAAGTTTGAAGCCCACATGAAGCTCTACGTTTTTCATTATGGAGTCAAGGTCATTAGAGCAACGGATTAGCGGTTAAATAGCTTCGAAAACAGCAATGTCAACGCCCTAGTAGCGATCACGGAAACTCAAACTTGATGGTCAAAACTAAGTCAAACTGGTGTCATCCTTTTGCATACTCTTCTCCACATTATCTACTCCAACTTTTGTATTTGGCTCCACTGGAGTTGCTTAGCAAAAACATGAGAACGCGACGTGCCAACCGTTTTGTCCTTGCCGGTCCAAGTCCATGAGTATGATGAAACTAGCAGTTTTGGGAATTAATTTTGAAGGTCCAAATGAGCTCCAATTCCATTCAAACTTCTCTGAGCTCTTCTCCACTCTAAACACTCCAACTTTTATAAAGAGTTCAACTTTAGTTGTTTAACAAAATTTTGAGAATGCACTGTGCCCACCTGTCAATGTCAGTCCACAATTCCATGACTTAGAATATTTTCCAAGGCTGAAAAACAGCAGCTAATCCAATCTTTGAGCCTCTATTTGACTAGGTTAGAGACCAAACTAGCTCTTGACCATTAAACAAAGTTTCTTCTACATAAAGTGAACTACAACTCTCATTTAAGGTTCAACCTCAAAACTGATATAGAAACTGATGTTATACTTTGACCAAAGTAGGATCACGATAAAGCTTAGATTATCCTTTTTTATCAATTGGAGCATTTTTGGGGCATTTGCTCAACACGAACCTTTTATGACTTTTGTTGTTGAGTCCATCTAGAGTCATTTGGGCAAGGTTGCAAGGTTTGGTTGATGACCTATATTTCCATCCACTTAATAATGCAATTCCAGCACTTAGTAAAGTCATTCCAACAAGCATATAACTTATCATTTCATGTGACTTTTTGATTCCAAACGTCATGAAACTTTTCCAGGGATCAATATAGATAGGTACTAAGGTGAGACACATGAAGATATTGCAATAACTCCACCCAAGCATATACCTTGAAAATGGCCTATATATAAAGCAAGGGTGCAACATCCAAGTTTAGGTTGGGGCTCGCTTCCATAGGTTTGACCTTGACATCTTCATCACCATTTAATCTACCATGTTTGAGCTCAAACCCACTGCTTAACTGGTGGCAAACACCTCGGGTGTTACAATTTTCACAAGCTTTGTTAAATTAGAAGAATTTTAGTAGCTAAACATCGGCTAACTATAAGAGGAATAGTTGCAATTGAAAAGTTTTAAATTGATGGCATGTTTTTTGTATCAAACAATGAATTTAAAATGGGAAAGTAGCATGGGACAAGAAAACAACTAAATTGATAGGTGCTAAATTGAAACTTAGGGTGCAAGGAAGAGTCTTTTTAGGTTTGTTTGCACTCCATCAAGCCATGTTAGTCTAAAGTGGCAATCGAAAGATTGTACAAATTGGTGTACAAACATGTAATTTCATGTTTTGTTTCTAAAAGTATTTCATGTTTTGTAAAACCGTTCGTCACAGATGAGTGATTGTAGGTCTCACAGGTACACGTCAAATGGAGAAAGGTTCGTGTAGAGATTTATGATGAAGTGCCATTCGTTAAAGTTCAAAAACCGTATGCCACATATGGGTAATTAGTTTAATGACGAAGTACTGGTCGTCACAATTCTAAAGCAGATCGTCACAGATGAGTAGGAACAGTTGCGCATGTGATCTGTAAAGAAACCATGTGTCGTTTAGTGATGAATTTTTGTGATGATATCTGATTTCGTCATAAATAGGCAGGGCCAGAGGACCGTCACCAATGATCCATGATGACAACAAAAATAATTTGTCATAGAAATCGATCTTCCATGATAAATTTTCATTCCGTCATAAATGTGCACATTTGTACTAGATGACTTTCCATGCAAGTGAATACATTTTGTTTAAAAGAAAAGGTTAACTTTATAATTTGACACATAGAGGGGCACACATTCTCCACGAACACAAAGTACTTCCTATGCTCTAGAAGCTATATGACTTCATGGGCTATCTAATCTACTTGTTCATATGGGTCATTACCTCACACATCATGTTCCATCTCACAACATTCACTCATGAGGAAGGTTTCTATTGGTCAATGTTTAGCTAGCTTATGTTGATATTTCACAAATAATAATTTTATAGTTTTTGTAACCAAAATATCAATACAATATTACTCATGACAATATTTGCAACATGTACCCTATCATTTCTATGTAGCATGTGAAAGTCCCAGTTTGGTGTGACTAATGTGTTTGATGTGAGATGAATAGGTATTTAGTCTATAGGTACACTAGTGTGAGCAATACATAGAGCCATGGTGGAGAGTTGGCTTTGTGCATGTTGCAAGTGCTCAACTAATGAGATGAAGGAGCTCATTGCATATGAGACATGACATGGTGTAATGTGGCTAGGTGGAGAAGATCAAGAGGCGGGCTTGGCTATGAAGGACCGGGTTACAAGTGTGAAGGGCAACGAGCTAAAGACTCGGGTGTGATGGACCATCGAGGCATTGAAGCGCGAGTAGAAGGCTTGATGCCGATGGACCAAGTGCAACGGTGAAGAGCAAGTGAGGCTGTGATCGATAAACCAATAAAGCATTGTGAAGCTATGAAGTGGACCATATCATTCATGGAAGATCAAGACATGTGAAGACTTGTGTTAATTACAAGTGGCTTGATGGAAGTTGGATGCTTGTGTGACATCACCGTCGGAGGAGATGAAATTGAATGCGCAAGGCAAAGGTATATTTACAGGGCATTTCATTTCATCGGTTGAAGGTTGAGTACAGAAGTGCTTGACCGGGTTTAGTATAGATAATCGTAGTATTAGGAGGTGCTTTCTTGTGAGCTAAATAGTTATCTAGTGCCACTAGGTGAGATCTAAATCACGTTGCATTTAGATGGAGTGGAATGGAAAGGAGGAAGTGAAAAACCTTTGTGAAATGGTTTTGAAAATGCTAACTCAGTGCTAAATGTGATGTCACGTTGGACAACATTTAGGAGTTAGCACAGTTGAAATAGGTTTTTGAACGAAGCTCATAGAGCTATTTTTAGTGCATGGAAATTGTCCTGTGGTGGCACCAGAGTTGCCACGGGTGAGTAGGCATAGTGCACGGTTGTTAGATGAGTTTTCAACACTTACATGTTACCTTCCGTTGTGCAGCGGAGTGCATGCACTGAAGGTTTCGCACATTAGTCACTACTACACAAATGATTTTGCGAGGCACTACCCAAACATTAACCGAGGCGCTCACAAAATCCAACTGCCTTACAAAATGCTTGAGGATTTATGGAGGCGGCCACAGTTGACCGTTTGCAAAATGCATTTATCGAGGTAGACATTTTATTTACGGAGGCGGTCAGAAATGTCCGCCTCGATAAATCGATTTACGGAGATGGTAAAAAAATGTCCGCCTTGGTAAATTGATATATGGAGGTGGTCAAAATCGGTTTACAGAGGTCCGCCTCCGAAAATCAGCCCATTTTGGAGGACCGCCTCTTGAAACCGACCTGAAGCCCACCACCAGGCCCAATACGATAGACACATATGTAAAATGGAGCTAGGGTTTTGAACTAGCACTCAGCTCTTCCTCTGCTCAGCCGGACGCTTCCCTCTCTCTCACCAACGCAGGAGCAGCAGCGCCACACGCCTCCCTCTCTCTCACCGCACGTAGGAGCAACAGTGCCGCACATGTCCCTCTCTCTCACCACACACAGCAGCACAGGAGCCCGACATGGAGGAGCAGGCGCGCGAGCGGCTCGTCTCGGTGCTGCGGATCCTGGCGGAGTGTGGGCCGACGAAGCGCAGGCAGACATTATAACGTGCCTGCCTCGGTGGTAGGCATTTATGCAAGCGAGTGTTGAACCATGCCCGCCTCAGTAGTAGCATTTACCCAGGCATACTATTTGACTGCCTGGGAAGTTTTCGATTTTTTAGATCTTTTGACCGAGGCAGTTCGAATGCCGCCTGCAGAAAGCTAAAATGACCATCTAGGATAAGCATACTGTAGTAGTGAGTCTAAAAATGCGTGGGAAACAACATTTGTGAGCACCCGAGTGCTCACAAGAGTGATAGTCCAGAGAGTATTATCAGTGATGATTGTATTCATGACCCCGTAATGGTTTTTGATCTCCTGAGTAAATTTAGTGGCCTTATCGGCTGTGACCGTCGTTACAGGCTTGGTTTCGATCCACTTGGTGAATCTATCGATGGCCACGAACAGATGGTCAAAGTTTCCTAGTGTGTTTGGGAGTTTTCCAACTAAATCGAGTCCTCGTATGGCGAAAGGTCATGTGA
This sequence comes from Saccharum hybrid cultivar R570, assembly GCA_038087645.1. Lineage (NCBI taxonomy): Eukaryota > Viridiplantae > Streptophyta > Magnoliopsida > Poales > Poaceae > Saccharum > Saccharum hybrid cultivar. The sequence goes on along the minus strand of JAQSUU010000291.1, from coordinate 4,335,627 downwards.
TTGGGATTGTCTGCAGTTCTTGAGATGGGACATGCTTCTGTTTGGAAAAAATTGGCACCCTCACAGGTTCAAACAATTTGTTGGGCGTATTTGACTGCAATCAACCAGTAAAATCCTTGCCGAAAGGCCTTTTCCACCAACGTATTTGGTGCCACGTGGTGTCCGCATGCTCACGAATGGATATCTTATAAGATTTGTATCCCGTCTTCGATGGGTATACACCATTGAAGGATCCCAGTTGTGCTCTTGCAGTGTATTTCGTCATCCACCTTGACATAGGATCTCGCCATCCTGGGCACTTTAGCGGCCTCATCAGGGGGCAAGATTTCGTGCTGCAAGAAGTTGATGACAGGCTGTCACGAATTCCCCATTCCCCACTCCCCATTCGCCCTCTCCTTGTGACCCGCTGTTTACGAATTAACGTTTAGGATAACACTACGGCCTGTTTAGTTCCTAAAAAATTTTGCAAAATTTTTCAGATTCCCCGTCACATCGAATCTTTGGACACATGCATGAAGCATTAAATATAGATAAAAAATAAAACTAATTACACAGTTTAGACGAAATGGACGAGACGAATCTTTTAAGCCTAATTAGACCATGATTGGACAATATTTACCAAATAACAACGAAAATGCTACAGTGCCCATTTTGCAAAAAAATTTGCATCTAAACTGGGCCTACATATAAATGAGTTTTTATTATTTATTTAGAATAACTGGAAAACTTGTATGGGCCAAGCCTATTTACTCTAACAATACTTGCATATACACTACTTACCTAGAGAAATTTAGACATCAAAGGGTAAAATTTAATAGATATACATTTAAAAATTATGAACCAACCAAAAAAAATTAGGGACTTTTAGTGCAGTTATCATTGGAACCAGAATGATGTTCATGTTTCAGTTCATGGATGATTAACAGACAAGGGCATTTCGGGCATTCACTTGAGCTGTTAAGCTAGCTCAGGAAAATAGCGAAGACTGTCAGACATGTTGTTTGGCATGTAAGCAAGCTGCCTTCTCTTCTGAGGCCAAGCGGCACTCCACCTCGCGAAAAGTCCCCAAACGTATTCGACTCTCAGTCTTGGAGTGCTAGATTCTGTCTCCATTCTCAGTCACCTGAGCAGCCGAACCTTCTCTCCTACGCCTGCAAGTCAGGAACCAACGATGCCGGGCATCCACCGCTACACCGCCGTGCTGGTGCTGCTCACCATCAGCACCCGCCTCCTGCTGCTGGCCGCGGCGTGGCCGGCATTGCCCGACCCAGCGTCGCTCGAGCCGTCGCTGTTTTTCCCGTCCGCGGGCGCCACCACCTCGCCAACGCAGCCCCAGTCAGCCGGGGGGGCCTCCACAATCCCGGCCTTCCCGGAGCAGTCAAAGGCCGCCGCGGCCGCTGCCACCTCCGTCTGCCAGCTCACCCCGTCGCCTCCGCTCCTTCCCGCTGTCCTAACGTCCTGCAACGCCAATGCCGGCGGGCGCAAGGGGGCGCTCCCGCCGCGGCTAAGATGCTGCCCGGCGCTGGCCGCGTGGCTGTACGCCGCGTACGCGCCCACCGCGCTCTCGGGCCGCGGTGTCGGAGAAGCGTCAGTGGCCGCGTCGGCGGAGGCCGCCGCCGTGGTGGACATGCCAGTGCTGCCGGACGACGCGGAGGAGTGCGCGGGCGCGGCGGACCGTGCGCTGCGGGCGGCTGGGGCGGCGCTCCCGCGGCCGCATGGGGGCGGGAGCACCAGCACTGGCAACGGGACGGCGGCGTGCGACGTTGCGTTCTGCTACTGCGGGGTGAGGCTGCGGCGGCCTGCGTGCACGGCGCCGCAGGGCAGGTTGGCGAGGAGATTGGAGAGGGACTGCGCGCTGCCGGGGCTCGCCGGCTGCTCCAGGTGCCTCCGGGCGCTCAACAAGGTGACACATACAAGAGCTTTCTTTTCTTTTTCCATTGATGCTTCTTGTCTACTGCATTGGAATGTGCGCTTGCCAATTTACCATCTTTTTCTAATGGGGATCGCAATATTATTTGCATCTACTTAAAATGTTGAATTGGAATTGCTCATGAAGAATATGTTTTTAATGGTCTTTAGATGAGTTTTTTTTTCAATCTTGCTAAAAATTATGGATTGGGAGTGTTTTGGGTACTCTTGGAGATGCTCTAACTACTGTTTTAAGCTCTATATAAAAGAGAGTAAAAATAGTATAGTATTGCAACCAATATTGTTTTCAAAAAGATATTTTGATGGCATCTTCTGTTCATGGAATGCTTATGTACTATCCTAAACTAAACTATCAGAAGTGGCTTCTCCATTACATTAGTATATTGCATTCTCCTATCTAGACATCTTTGTACAGTATATCATATCATCTGTTTCATCAACCGTGTGTGCCCCACATTCAGAGGAATCTTGAAGGAAATAGATGTGACCATGTAACTTGGTAGATCCATATATTTTTGAATGACATCTTGTATGAACCCTTACTTGAGAAGCATGACAAACCTGTATCTTTCAATATCTTGGAAGATATAAAAAGTTAGTATGGAATGTATATCCGTGACAATCGACAAATAGGCGGTCCCAGTATTTATTGATAGCAAACAAAATTCGGGGAAAATGCCATGAAGAGTTCACAAGGTCTCCAGTACGAACTTACTAGTAGAATGCTAAGTAATAAAACACAGAGTACCCCCACGTAGATCGCTCCCCTAGTAAGCTGTACTGTAATTGTGTCTCCGGCAGAATTTGTTCCTGCAAGTCAGAAAGAGTTTATTGTGTTTCTGAACCGAGTACAGATTAAACATACTGAAAAAACTTTCATTGTGAGCAGCTGATGCTTCTCATGTACTAGCAGGGGAATGTCCTAGCTGCTCTAACAGTGTTAATTGCCTTCTATTGTCCTTTAGCTGTGCACTCATCAACACTTGGGTATTTTTATTTTTCCTAGCACCTGAATTTTCTGTGCATGCATGCTAAACCACTTTAGTTCATTTGTATGGTCTAAAGTTTTTATGAGGTTGGCTAAGTTTAGATAATACTTTAGATCTAAGTGTATAAGATGTTTTAATTTTTTTTTAGATACAATATGTTTAGGATGTATTAGGATATAATATATATCTAAATACATAACGAAAACTATATATCTAGAAGAGCTAAAATGTCTTATAATTTGAAATAGACGGGTTTTGGTATCAAAGAATAAGCTTTACCCACTGACAGATGCCTGTTACTCTATACTAATATATAATCGGCAGACTTGCACTGTCTGAAATGGAATAAATAAAGATTAACTGCATGGTAGGAGTAGTTACTAGAGTATGTTCACAGAGTAGAGTACAGCAGCAGCATTACTCCAATGAGCCACTGCACGTGAATTGCCTAACTGAAGTGCCCTCGAATGATGAGATTTGTAGCGAGAAATCCGGGCCTCATGGATGTGTAGGGCCTGGAGCATGATCTGCTCCAGAACACCATGCCGGGACCTTTATTCTCAGTTTCACTTTGGCCATTGGCTTTACCACCATTCAGCGTCTGGACTCGAGATGCTCCTTTCCTTTCGACTGCTTTTTTTTAACCTAAAAAGCATCACGGTCACAGAGCCTCCATTAAACCCTCGGGACTGGACCGAATCATCTGCTTTGCTACTAATCTGACCGTGAGCTTTACGACCGTGAAGGACGACAAAGATGTCAAGTCCATCTCATGCGAAATGATCTGCTGCCTTGTTTTTACTGGGCCTTGTTTAGATCACAAATTTTACTATGCAAAAAGGAGATTCCACGTCACATCAAAATGCCGACAAATGCATGGAGTACTAAATGTAGATAAAATCAAAAACTAATTGCACAATTTTGTTGTACTTTACGAGACGAACATTTTAAGTCTAATTAATCAATTTTTAGACAATTTTTTGTACTAAAAAATAAAAGTTGCTACAGTTTTCCGACACGGCCCTAACGTTGTTGCGGCATGGACGCACCATCACCATGCGTGGTCACATCACGAGGTTTCAGAGTTCCCAAGAAAGAAGCTTTGTGTGATGCCAGTGACATCATGCCGCGTGCGCCAACTGTTCCGAGAGCGAGGGCACGAGGACTGGGCCCCGTCCACTCTCGTGTCCTTTTACCTCCACAGGAATCTCTGTCCTTTCGTAATGTAAAGAAGAAGAAAAATAGTCGCTGTGAATTTCTTACTGATTCGTTGTACTTGGTTTCCTGGGCTGCAGCTGGGTGGGAGGAGCAACGCCACGTCGTCGGCGTCGGCGAAGGCCAAGCAGGAGCAGCGCGAGGAGTGCCACCTCATGGGCCTGACGTGGCTGCTGAGTCGGAACGCCACGCGGCACCGCGAGGCGGCCACGGCGGTCATCCAGGCGCTCATGGCGGCCGACGAGGCCGGCGCGGGCCACCCGCCCACCTGCTCGCTCCCCGCCGACGACGAGCTGCCTGTGGCCGTCGGCTCCTCGCACATTAATGCCGCCACGTCCGCATCGATATCTTCCGCCGTTGGCAGCCTGCTTCTGGTCTTGCTTGGTGCTGCCGTCGTCTTCTTGTCCTGCTGCTTCTGATAAAATGGTTCCAAATCGATGTGTCGCGTCGCATGGTCTCTTTGTTACTACTAGTACTTTTTAGTTTTTTCGGTGTAGTTCAGACAAGATTTAGAGTTAAGATGTTGGGTGGACCTCGTTAATGCTGTAATTATATGTTTTACCTTCACCTAATTGTGGTGGCATGAATGGCCCTGTTCGCTTTGGCTGATAAGTCATGGCTAAAAGTATTGTTCGTTGATTTGTTGTGAGAGAAAAACACTGCTGAATAGCTGGGTGATTTGGCTGATAAGCTCAAGCGAACAGGGCGAATGAATCTCACGTAGATTCCATCTTAATCAGCATACATAAACTAGACATCCTATTATCTTGAACATGCATGAGTCTCATTGCTTGTTTGCATTAGTCTTAGCCTGCATTAGACAGACCTTAAGTAATACTACTTTTGTCTCCAAAAGAATGAAATTCTAGCATAGTATCACGTTTTAGTACCTTAAGTTTGACCAATTATACATAAAAAAGTATTTATATTTATGATACCAAATAAATATCATTAGATTAATTATGAAATGTATTTTTATTATAAATTAATTTTAAGACATAACTGTGAATATTATTAATTCTCAAAAAAACTGTGAATATTATTCATTAAGAATTTTTTTTACGCCATTCACTAAGAAATTGGTCAAACATGAATCACTTTTCGTGGCACGCAACCTATAGTTACATTCTTTTTAAGATGGAGGTAGTATAATCCAAGCCAGCATAAATATATGCAGTGTTTTCGTGTCTGGTTGTTGTGCATAGAAAAGCCACATTTAATAAAATTATGTTTGGTTGTTTACATTTTGGGTTACATGTAGTCATCTCCATGTTCTAGTTGAGGACTCAAGTTTTCTCCATGTTCTAGTTGAGGACTCAAGTTTTTAGAAGAGGTATGGGGGATGAGAACATTTCCTTTTTGTATACACATGGACTTGTCTGAATCTATGTTGTCTAAAAAAAATGACCAAATCTAGTGTACTATAGTCAATATAGCATTAGACCTACTTTGAACACTGTGCAAGCCTGCATAAGAGCCTTTGCAGACCAAACACGAGCAAACTATACTACATAAACCTCAATACAAGTTAATACGACCAACCAATTAGACACTATATGTATAGGTCAATTCCAAACAGTCAAACTAGCCATTGCATCACGCTTTTCTCTGGTGCCTTTCTGATGCGCTGCACCGGACAAATTCGTTGAAGGGTCAAACTCGCTCGTGGGAGGGTTAAAAATACGCCCCAATAAACGATTCTTCTGGTGCCTCTACTAGGGACACCATCGGAGAAATCCGATGGGTCTGATAGCTCTGTGGTCTGTGACCGGAGAGGATTTCTTCGCACTGGCAAAGTATGGTGCCTAGCACCTTGTTTTTGGGTAACTGCTTCAACTTCCCTGCGCGTGGCGACCTCTTTCTCCAGTGTTTGCGGTCATGCCAGCACTCAGACTTATTCAGTGACTAACCATCCCACAACTACACTCAGTTAATTTAACAACGCTAGAGCCTAACCCTATGGGCCTAGCCCCAGTATTTCCGGTGACGGGAAAACACCCTTGCATATAGTTAAGTTTCAAATGCTTTTCAACTCTTGCTAACTTCAAATGTGTTCAACGAAGAACACCATCACCTTAGGCACTTAGTTAGATTTTCAAAAAAAATTCAAAGCATTTTCACTTGCTTATCACCATGTCACTTGGCCTAATGCACATGCATTGTTAATCCTCACCTAGTGGCACTTAGACAACCACAATCTCATAGAGCTCTCCTCTTTATAGTACAACAATCTATCCTTAATTTGCCAGTGCACTCTATTGCACCTTTGTTAGAATAAGAAAAACCCTTATCCATATACCTTTGCCTTTGGGCTTGCTTTCCACACCATCTTCTCTCCATGATTGAGCACTTAGCTTGATATGGTCATGAATTTCATCTACACCATCTCCTAAGACTTGCTCATCACCATGAAGTGGATCCTAGCTAAACAAACTCATTGAAACCATTAGTCAACATGGTTGGTATTGATGGTGAAAATGTCATAGTTTTACAATTTGGAAATACTGTCAACCCGATTGTAGGGACGAGGATCACTGTGAGGTGGAGAAGAGGAAGGAGTAGATCACCGGAGGTTTGTCGTTGTGCTCGCTGTGGTTGCCCTATGTGTGATGAAAAATCCTAATCCACTTATTTGGATGAAGTTTTTTGGATTAAATCATTTGTTTAGAATGAGTTTAGTTGGAGTAATTCCCAAATTTAATCTCAGCCACTTTCTAAAATCATGTTAGACTATATAGTTCCTGTTGATCATCATTTTAAGGCATGTTAATGGCGTTAATAAATCTTTATACTCTTCACAAAGTTGTAGAGGACTTCATTACCTTTCTTTTAATACTAAGATCACCTTATATCCCCTGTATTTTGGGAGATATGATCATTTTAAAAGGCAGTTTTTTAGTGATGAGAATTTGAACTGTTTTAGATCTGATCATTTTTTGGCTATCGTAATGGAAGAATTCGAACATTTCATATAAACAAAAGTTGTAAGTTTTTCCTTTAGATTTCCATATTGGTAAAGAACACAATTTTCAATGAGTGTATGTCCAGTTATGAATTTTATGAGTTTGTTGTCCAGCTTTGATTGTTAGAAAAGTTCAGTCAAGTTCAGAGGTTGTTTATGCCATTTTGTAGATCTCTTATGCAAATCTTATTATACCAAAGTTTAGAGGTTGCACAACTTTCACTAGAACTTGGTAGGTACCATAGTGAATAAAAAGAAATAAAAGGAAATAGAGTCTCATGATAGAGTCTCATGATAACAACAGAAACCATGTGCTGGTAGAAGATAGGCACAAAAACATAAGGCTACTTGGCAGGTACCATAGTGAATCAAAAGGCATTTTGGTCATCATATTTGGCATTGGTTTGTTGGAACTCCAAATTTAACCATCAACTGCTGCATAATTTGACATGAAATGAATAACAAACTATAGTTGTAGGGTTTGATTCTGACAAGTTCCACGAATTTTGGTGTTTCCACTGTCTTGCAGGAATATTTAATTTTTCACCGAATAAAATTGTCCCAAATGATGGTTTGGAGTGCACCATTGCGTAGAGCTCGTCGCGCTAATTGAAATGGATATATTACTTGCTATATTTGGAGCTTAGAATGAAAAGATATTAAATTCACAAATAAGAAGAGAAATCAACATTCAAGTGGGACCCATGAGCAAACAGTCCCATGCAGTCCAACCGAAGGCTGCCACATGGCGCCAGGTGGGGCTCATGGCGGCAGTGTCGACGGTCATGCCGTGGGCGTCTGTGACCACGAGACAAGGGGGACCGACGCGAGCCCCACGCGGCAGGGGCTGCTTCCTAGCGGGGGGACGGGCGACCGCTCTGGCCAACCGCGTGGCGGCACGTGGCGCAGTGACTCCCTGCGCGAGCAGGCACGCGCATGCGTACGACGAGCGGGAGCACGATCCGCTCGCCCAGATGGACAGGTGGCGCGCAGAGACAGGCCGCTGGGGCGGTTCTGCGGGCGGTTTCACGGTTCAGCTGCGCGGGGTAGGTGGTCCGCCCGGTCTAGCTGCCTAGGAAGCCCTATTTCTTTCCAGTAAATGCTAACAGTGCCTGGTTCCACCGGTTTGGCTTCGGTTCGAGCACCTAGAGTCTGGTTTTCTACGCAGGATCATGGAGGAATATGCTGGCAAGATTCCTATTGATCTCAACCACCCATTAAGGTTGGTTTGATCTGATGGCTATGAATAAAATGAGACACGGATCGATGATGTGGCAGTTTCTTGACTTCTACTCCACCTCGGCCTATATAAGGACACCCCTACCCCCTCTAGGAGGCACACCTCTAGAAACCCTAGCCTCCGAGCTTCAAGATTTCAACCCATTTGTGGCAGAATCGCCCGGTTTAGCACGCTTTCAGGGCGCTTATCTTCCACTAGACACTAAGTGCCCTGAAAGTGAGCTAAACCCGATGATTTCGTCGAGCACACCCAACGGGAGAACTCAAAACAATCCACATTTTACACCTGGGATCCAATAATGAGTACAAGCTTACAATACTTAGTCCATTTCATACAACACAGAGTCTCAGAAATAGTTTATTACAATACCAGAGGTTCAGAGCGCGATAAATAAACAGCAGAAATAAACTAACGTCTAGCGGAACAAAATGAGAATTCGTCTGTGCCCACCAGAAGAATCCTCCACACAAGGCCTATCTGCTCAAGGTGCACCTGCAACAGGGGTAAAATAAACCCTGAGTACACAATGTACTCGCAAGACTTACCCGACTGGGAAAATAAACTTCTCGACTCTCAAGGATTATGATAGGCTTTATGGCTTGTGGGTTTCTTATTTGCGAAAAGCAGCACTAAGAGTGTGTCCTTAATTCCGTAACTTTTAGAAGTCGTATTTTATTCATTAACCAACACTCTATGTAAGCACCTATGTTATAATCAAGCAAGGGTTGAGCAAATCAGGACCATTTCTCCATCTTTCAATTTCCAATTCTTACTATGATGTCAGAGCGTAGTCAAGCCGTACCATCACGCAGAAACGGTAATTCGCGAATCAATGTGCCCAGCTGGGTACCCCGAAAAATACACGCCTCGCTTGTACCCCAGGCACAAGCAAGACCAATCCATTCCCCTCCTGTCATGAGTTTCCAGGTCCCCGTCCAAACTTGGACTCTGTAACACCTTAAATTTTGCTCCTTTCGAAATAGATGAAAATTAATTTAATTTTGAATTTTTGGTGCTCATGAAAACATAAGAAATCATTTTTTCTAATAAATTAAGATTTATCATAGGGTTTAGCAACATTGTTGTGTAATGCATGCTGGTGCACATGGTTTTATGTGATGCTCGCTTGTTGCTCCTTTGCGTGTTGAGAGTGAGCAAAATCTTTAAAATGCATTTAGTAGGTTGACCTTCCTTCTCCGGTATGTCTTTGTCTTTTTCTGAGATCAAATTTCCTGTTCGTCAACTTAAGACTTTGTTTGGGGCTTTCCAAACTTTTTCCTTTGTAATCCAAATCACTCTATCAATATCATCATCCATAACCTACCGCCACAAACCTCCCAGAAATTTTTAAGATAAAGAAAAGCGGCTGGTGCTCTATTGGTCAAGTGCTGACACGTGGATGGAGGCAACAACAGATTATCAGCATTGATGAAGGATTACTACATGGTCCTGTTGTCTAACCGGAGAAACAAGTGGAAGCCAGCTATTTAATTTAGATTTATGCGTGAGTGTGCAATGTGGATTTGAACTAAAGAATCAGGAGGTCAACAAAGTTAATTGAGCTGAATCAATTTTGGCATGGGAGAAATACATGCTTGCATGCGTGCATGTTAATTTTGGGTGGATAATTATGGAATAAGATTATTTTGGTCAGGTACATGATCTTTGATTCACGAGTGAAAGAAAAGGAAAAGGAAATCATCAGAGAAAATACTTGACGGACAAGTCGACTCTGCCCAGTTTCATATATATCATCATTAATGATCAAGCATTTCATGTTAAACTCAATCACTATGCTTGCCATATATGACCATGTGTTGTCTATATATATATATATATATATATATATATATATATATATATATATATATATATATATATATATATATATACACACACAGCAAGCCTGAGCTCATCGATCCCTCCTTTTTCTCCCCTTGCTTTTCCTACGGAGTTTGTTACACGTTCGCGGGCAAGCTCCTGCTTGGTATCCATCTCTTATCAGTTCGGCTCTTTTGCTCCAAATATTTGTTTCCTTAACATAATGATATAATATAATATAAAATATCTTTTGAAGGAAGCAAGGAAACGTTGCCTTATTTTCTTCCTTGACTGATGTTGGTTTTCCTTTTCGCCTGGTAGCTTGTTGTTTCGGCTGTTGCTGTTGGCCTAGACGTCAATTGGTCCAAACATGATATCCTGTTTGGCTACCACGCAGGGCCGCTGTATAGTGTGGTCGTCCTCCTCCTTGCGATGGAAAGGACGTCTCTTCCTTCCTTCTTTGGAGCTGCCGAATCCTTCATGATCTCCATGCTTTCTATCCTAGGAGCCTCTACAGCATATATATGCAATGCGCTGCACTCCATCATCGTTTCCTGATCCTTTGTAATAGCACAGCGCTCGGAGCTCTCGCGCCGCCGCCGCAAATCATCGCTACCGCAGTCGTTCGTCCGTTCACTTGTCCGCAGCACCGTCGCCTTCCAGCGCCTGTACGTGGCCGTGCCACCTCGCGTGATCGGACCGGTTGTGCTCCACCGCGCCGTCCATCCCGCTCTGTGCTTCACCATCCCTCGCAGAACTCTGGCCATCGATCGTTATTTGTCACCGGTGAGCACCTTCCTGATGTCTTCGTCCCTATTTCATCTATCGTCTACATCATGCCACAAACCATGCATGTGTGCTATTTGTTTCCCTAATGTGTGCCCCTGCATGCTACCCATCTACAGTTGCTGATCATGCATGTACAAGGCGCCGCCTGCCGACATGCCGCAGCTGTGCCGGCCTTCCCTAGCTGGTCGCCATGGGCATGCTTCCCCTGCTCAAGACGGTGAAGAAGCCAGCGTCATCTACCGCCTGCCGAGTCCAATGGCCAGCAAACTGGACATCCTATTCACGTTCACGTCGTCAGGCACGTGCAGGCCAAGTTCCATGTTCTGTACGTACAAGTCTCCCTAGGAAGAAGACGAAGTATCTATGAGTAATTCGCTTGTTTAACCGTTCAATCTCTGTTTCAAATATTTTAAGTTGCGTTAGCCGGCGCGTCCTACGCAGTAGTACTAATGTTTTTCATGTCGCATGTTTTTTTCATATATAGCTAAATATTATATTAATTAATATGTTTGTTATTAGTTTTATAATTAAAAATAATATATAATCTTGTCACGTCAGTCCTTTGTAACTAAGCATGAACTTAGCTAATGGCAACTTAAATATGTTTAAATTATAATTTACTTAGCCCAAGCACATGTCTCATATAATTGGAATAGTTGTTCTCACATGTTCTTTTATCTCTGCAAAGTCGGCAATACTTATAAATAAAATATGACCAGGGTTAAACCTAGCTTTGTAATTCAATTGATTAATCTAATTTTAGAATATTTCTTCAGAATGTTTATCACCTTATTTCAATAACTATGTTATGTTGTAATCGTCTCGATAGTCGCGTGTTCTCTTTAATGGTAGCTCCGTTATCCGTCGTTCTTGCGTTTTCGTGACTGTAGCAACGTACCGTGTCCTTTAGTGCGTTCTCTTTTAAAGTGTTTCTTTTGTTGGATGCATGTTCTTAGATGTGTGTATTGTTTGTCTATTTGCGTTGCTTGGTTGCTGCGAGTAGAGGAAGCGTGGTTCGTCAGTGCTGAAGACTAGGAGCTGAGGACTGACAGTTGAAGCAAAAGTGGAGACTGAAAGATAGCAACTGGAGATTTTAAGCAGCTAACTTGGGGAAAAAGGCAAGTATAGCATGGGATTATCGTTGTTGTCCTATTCACAATAAGCAAATAATATCATTATGCATATATTCCTTGTTAAGGATGACTTAGTGTTGATCTTATTCCTTGATAGCTATTATATTGCATTGAGTAGTATTGCTAGTGCTTAACATGAACTATGATCATGTAATTTGACTAATGGAATATGCAATAAACACTAAAAGATGACTTTTATTACTGTTAAAGGGTACTAGAGCATGGGGTTATTTGGTGCTCTTGTTACTCTCCATAAGGACTTATCTATAAGCGAAAATCCGGGATTTACAGTACAACTGTGAGGGCTAAAATGGCTCTGGCTTTAGCTCAGTATGAGGACCTTTTCTAGCTTGTTAGAGGTTACCCTTGTGGCGCAAATGGGGTAAAGCAGACTGTGGATCCCTGCGTGGTGTATCACACGGACTGACTTCTGAAACCTAGCGGCCCTAACTTGTTAGACGAACCTTTGAAAGGCTTCATAGTGTTTCCCTGCCTGCTCACCTTGGAAGTGTTTTGGGAGTCGTGATCCCGGGCATATGGGTAAACATGACTCGCAGTGAAAGTGTACAACCTCTGCAGAGTGTAAAACTGTTATAACAGCCGTGCTCACGGTCACGAGTGGCCTTGGACCCTTACAGAATTGATGATCACTAATGACTATAAATGTGTTTTTGCTATTCGTTATTCATCTTTACATTGATCATATGTTTATTGCGGGAATTAATGCAAGCCTAATGCTACCCATATGATAAAACTGTGATAATTAAAAGCTAAATGCAGTAAACCAGTGTCTATCCTTTTTGAGCCTCATGAACCCCATGTTATATTTGTTGAGTTCGACATGGACTCACTCTTGCTATTTCCTCACACTCCAGTGTGTAGTGAGGTGTTGCTTAGAAGAAGGATGAAAGTGTAGTGGAGTTTCCAGAAGTCTTTTCAGAAGTGCTTGGCATATGGAACCCCCAGTCAGCCGTCCCTGTGATGTTGGAGCCTGAAGAAAAGATTAGTGACCGTTCCGCGACACTCTGATAGTTGTAAGTGTTAATATAGTATGTTTTCCGCCTTATATAAACATTGTTTTGATACTTTTTCATTCTGACATATGTGTGGACTTCCTGGGCACACATATGATTAGCCTGGTTTTGTTCTTTAGAAAACCGGGTGTGACAGACTCCTAGCTCCCGCACTTGAGGCCCGACCTCAATGCGGTGCTAAGACCTCCACCTATCCCCGCCTCCAATCAGTCGGTCCGAAAAGAGCCGGAACCCATGACAAGAGAGTAACAAGCCTTTCCGCTCCCATAAGCAAGTATGTGCTCGAAATAATAAATCTGTGACTTGACCAGGGTCCACGCAACGAATGATCCTTAATTGACACGGACAGGGAAACTATGCAACCCAGTTATGCCCCATGGCCACGGGACACAACTTGCTACACCCACCAATACCCATACCACATCCCTGCCCGGTCGCCATTTCCTTTTCATCATTTTATCCAGAATGTAATAATAATATGAGTAACCCTCTATTGTGAGTAACCACAGGTTACTCACTCTACCGATGAACCTAAGCAAAGTAACTACGCGGTCTTGTAATAGTAAGACTCATGGGTAGATATATATATATATGCATGTGGGTATCATAAAATTCCTACAACTTAAATGCACAATATTTTAATATATAAAGATTTGCAAAATAAGGGTTATGCACCGGGGCTTGCGTTGGGCAGGCGCAAAGTTAGAGGTGGCAGTCACGGGCAGCTCCTGGAACTCATCTGGCACGAAGATTTCCTCCTCGTACTCCTCGATGACTTCCTCGTAGTCCTGCTCCTCCGCGGCTATGTACTCAACTTCCTCGAGATCTACATGCATGCAATGATAAAACGACACTTAACAAGGTGACCACAGTAGCTCTTACAACAACACTACTGCTACTACCAACCAAAGCTACTGAACTAGCCAAACCCCAGTAACTAGAATGCATACCATCTATTGATTGTCGACTTACTACCCGCACTGATAGGGAAACTTAGCTACTCTATCAAACAAGCTATTCAAAGGCTATGAAAATTACAGCAAGCATCTAGTGACATTATGAAGCTAATGTAAAAATTTTAGAGCTAGAGCTACCCTAGATTTGCCACAAAAATTCCTACAAGATTGGTTGCCTTAAAATTCACTACCTTATGCATTGATTTAATCGTCCTATCAACATCACAGCAACGCATGAAAGGAAGGTACCACTTGATAGATCAAGAATTTAGGAACTCAACTAAAGTGGTTTCACGATTTTTGGGCATCTACACAAGTCGGCAAAAATCATCAAAGTTTGGATCGAAAACTAATTTATAAACCAATGTTTGATTTCCTAGAAAAAGAAACTGAATTCCTCGGTGCGGCCCACAACCAAGCGAAAGCAGCCCAGCCACGCGGCCCAACCGCACGCAGCGCGCACGCACGCGGCCCACGTGATAGGCCCACGACCGCGTGACGCAGCCCGCGGCCGGGGAAAGCATGTGCCCCAGGCGATTAATCAAAGACGCCCCTGTGCTTTCAACAAATCGACCCGCGCTCCTACGTACTATTCCAAGAGAGCTAGGTAATGCAACAAAGACCCTGTAATCTCCTCTTGTTACCAGGGCCAGGTCCCTGGCCACCCCTGCGCTCGCCAGTGTGACGGCACGGGCACAGGTCCGCCGCCCCGAGCAACCGGAAACCCCCCCGACACCACTAGGAGGCCGACACTCACCTACAGGGCGACGCGTAGCTTCAGGCAACGGTTGGACGAGCTGGGACGTAGCAGGGCGGCTCCTCCACGACGACAAACAACCTGTGATGGCGGCATCCCCGTTCCGATGAGCTACGGGCTTATGGGAAACAGTAGAAACAGTGGTGAGCACCAGCGACTCACCACGAAGCTACCCGAGACGATGGTTAGGTCAGAGACGGTCGGAGCAGTGATGGCCATGTGCGCCCAAGCGACTTGGTGGCGCACCTCAGCGGCACGGCCGCGCCAACGACGGCTAGGCGACGATAGGGACTCTAGGGTGGTGCGCAAGGAGGGGCGGGGGTTGTGGCGGAGCTATCGGTGCAACCGATAGGGCTCTAGGTGACCCGATGGTGGACTGACCACGGTGAGGGCGGCTTGACCTTAACAGCACGGTGGCGGCAATGCTCCAACACAATTGATGCCGTGCAAGCCTCGGTTACGGCCGTGTGCGGTTTAGTGGGTTGCCCGGTGCCCTAACTCTCCTCCGGTGCGAGCAATTTCATGGAGAGGGCCAGTGCTGCAAGCTACGCTCGACGCGGCTCGGTTGACCCAGCAACAGAGCAGGGAGGAGGAAAAGCGGGAGGGGTCTGGCTGGCTGACCTGAGCCAGAACGATCGTGGCGCGGTTGGCAGCTGGCTCCCACACGAGCGCTGCGTGGCCGGGGAGCGTACGCGCGCGAGCGGTGGGGTTGCGTGACGTGTGTGGCAGCGGCAGCGGTCGGCTAGGCAGCAGCGGTGCTGTGCCAAGGTGCAGATGCGACGCAAGATGGCGGCGCCGCAGTGGCCGATGGTCGTCCAGTGCACGGGCGGGACACAGCGGCACAGTGCGGGGCCGGCAGCAGCTACAGTAGGTCTTGGCGATCGACAACACGCCAGAGACAGCGGGGCAGAGCGGACGCGACACGAAGCAATACAACGACGATGGGGTCGAGTGGCAGGGAGGGCAGCGAGGCGACGGGGCGGCTGCAAGGGCCCACGCAGCAGCCGCCAGCAGCGATCGCCCGCGATCGACAACGACAGCACACTCCTCCCATGCGTGACCCGGCCGAGCACGCTACAGCAAGGACAGAGCACGGTGACCACGCACCGGAAACGCACGTGCACAATTTTTAAATCATCCACCCCGGCTAAAACAGCTCGAACCCGTCACGACCACCTACACCATGCGCAAGAAGGTACTATAGGCTACCTGCCAGGGCTAAGACTCAACACTAGCTACTAACAATTTCATGCAGAACACCACCGTGAATGCAAGCTCATCACACTGCTGTCAAGGTCGGAAAATCAGCTAAGTCCCTAAATGAACCCTAACTTAGTTTTCATCTCCGAGCTATTAGAAACTCTAGCAAGCATTATTACTTTGTTAAAACCAAAGTTGCATTAACACTTACACACTTTGCACTTCACATTTTATTTAGGGTTCACATATATGTTTTATAGCATTTTCGTTTATAAAAATTAGTTTCCAACCCTAAGTTATAAACACGACTGTTTCATCAACTTCCATTTAACATTTTTATTAGTTATTTTAAATCTCTAAAATGATTCCACGCACTTCAAAATGCAAAACTACAATTACGTGATGCTCATGAATGTTTTGATGAGTTGTTACACGCGGTGACACCGAGGGTGTTACACCATTGTAGTAGGGTCCCTCTAGATGAATTCCATCTAGTTGTAAACTAGAAAATAGGGAGAGAGAAGAGGAAAGAGCTACGAAGGAGCCGGATCTGTTGGATCTTCTGCAATTTTGTACTTCTACATATTCGACTTGTTCTTGAGTAATCTCCATGTGCTTCAATTATTATTCCTAAGTTCTTTATTTATTTCCTTTCAGTATTTACTTAAAGTTATTTATTGGATTCTCGTTTGCATCAAGTGCTCTAGTCTTTGCAACACTAGAGTAGTAATCAATAGAATAGGCATGGTGCTTAGTCTTATGATTACCTGGAATTGCACCTAGCCCTACGCATAGTTGTGGTAGCCCCAGGTGGTGATAGCCCTGACGGCCGACGTAGTCCCCCTCGTTCGGGTTGGTGTTTGTAGGACCGTAGTCAGAATTTCCTAGCCCCTTTCTCATCCCTGTCTGTGGTTAGTGTTCTGATGTCCTGAAGTAAGTAACCTTATAGTAACTTTGATTCTTAGATCAACTAGAGAACCTTAGAAAATTCCTCTCTTCCCACGAAAACACATCTATCTTTATCCTTGAGCGATCTTGGCCCTAAATTAGTACACTTCGCGTTTCCCGTGGAAATCAATACCTTAGAATACTCCCGGGTAAAAGCTATAGCGGTATCCGTGCGCTTGCAGATTTTTCTGTTTGTGTTAATAAATACCAACACTAGGTACTATTGTAGTGCTTAGTTGCACTTCACTCTGAGTGACAGACTCTGCTAGAGCCACAACTACCTAGGGTTCCTTATTTTGAGCAAGAAGTGAGGATTCTAGGGCAAAAGGAAGTTCTGCCTATTCTTCCTGTCCCCCTTGTTCTATTTGCATCTGAGAGTCTAATAGAACTATTTTTTATGCTACTAGATCTTATTGTGGAGGTTGAGTTTAGGGCCGATGCAAGGTAGGCTTAGTAGTATGTGTCCATGTTAACTGAAGTTGAGCAGCAGCTGACCTTAAAGAAGTTGCACTTGGACCGATGAACTGAGAATTTGAGGAAGACGGCTCCCAATTGTTACCCGAGTTGTTTCCCTTTCTATCAGCAGGAATTTAGAGATAGTTGGTTCCCTTTCTGATTAAGCTAACTAGTTATATGCTCTGTCATGGCTTTTAGAATTAGCATGGCTGAAAATAGCTGTATGCTACCTTTAGTAAAGCGAACCTTTTTTAGGGGAGATACTCTTTTTTTCTTTGACTGACTAGGCTACCAGAGATGTTGTTAAACGTTTAAATAGTTGTATGCACCTTTTGCTGAATTAGCACAAAATCTATTTCGCTAAGTGACAAGGCTATGTAGTTGTTTCAGTACTAATTCTTAATGGTACATTACTCTGTAGGTTTTGTTCTCACGTGCTTAACTTACATGGTATGTCCTAATGTGGTCTCACATGCTTAATCTACTGTGATTTCTTTTTCTCATGCAAGTACAAAGGCTCCACTAACTGAATATGAGATGCAGAAGGGAACAAGTGATGTGGAATAGTCAGGTGTTCCGCAGTCTTGGAATACAAGAGGCAGTGAATATTCTGAAAAAATCAAGACTAAAGGCCACTAATGCTACTCGTGAAGACTCTGGCTCATTGTATCAACCTGATTTTTGAATGGGATAAAAATTACAAGGATGTAATTGTATGTGCTGAAATATTGTATACTGTTTGGGCTGAATTTTTTGTGTGGCCGAAAAAAATGTATGGGATGAATTGTGTGGGATGGAATAAATATATGGGCTGAAATATGTGGGATAAAAAAATATATGAGCTAAAATATGTGGGCTAAAAAAATTGTACACGCTAAAATACGTGGGCTAAAAAATATATGTGTTAAATTATGTGGGCTAAAATGGATGGGCTGAAAAAACAAAAATGAAATAATGCTGCAGGCAATATCAACCCAAAAAAAGCTTGTGACCCATGAAGAGGTTGTCTTCTATGTGGACTTTAGCAGGCCAAAAATTCATTTTGTGACGTTTTTTCCCTGCCATGTTAGCTTTTGATCCTACGTGGCATTTGCCCATGTGGCAAGGCCTAAGATTTTGTGACAATACACCAAAGTCATAAACCTATACGACACTAAAATCTATTGTCATAAGCTTTTGACAATTAATATACAAACGTCACATAATCATTTTGTGACGATGGTTTTTTTATGTTCGAATTTTCGTCAACTGAAAGTCATAAATCTTAAGTTGTGACAATAATTTCATATATTTTGACAAAAACAAAATGTCAAAAAACCATACATGTCCTGTAGTGACATAATAAGTCATGTCATTCTCCAGATTGAGCAGGAAGCTAGGAAACTATTCTAGCCTAGAAACCATGGGCCTATGAAAATGTTGTTGGCGATGGGCCTGATCAGCCAGAGCAGTGATCTTAGTGAGCAGCATCTCAACTAAAGGGGGAGGTCCAATGCACTAATGCGGCTCAAGGATATTGGCCATCCTTCTAATGGAGAAATTATTATTATGATCCATACCAGAATTAATACGAGGAGCCACCACAGTTAAACTGGTCAACGACAATTCCAAGGTTATGGGTGGATGAAAGGTCCTTATTTGGTTTTGGTAATTGAGTGACTGAAAGCATCTAGGCCCTAGTGTTGGTTTCGGCAATTGATGACAACACATTATTACCATGACTAACGTGTGTTTTGCAGAAACGTTGGTAAGTTAGGTCATGGAGTTGATAACTGCTTTGGGCACTATGGTATTCATGTCCCTTGATGGAAATCGTTTCGGTTTTCAAAGGATCAACGACAAGATTAAGGACGGTTAGTTCCAGATGTCAAGGCGTTGAGTTACATCCGGAATAGTCGTTAGGATCTTTGTTTCTTCCTTTGACCGTACTATAAAGGGAGGCATGAGCGAGTAGCTTGACCTAGGTGAGTCTTTTGTTTAGGTGTGGTGCACACTTGTCAAACTTAGCACTAGGTAGCTCTAGAAAAGCTCAAAGTTCAGTTGGAAGCAACTTGGTTCAAGTTGCGTCGCGTTTAGAAGTCGTTTGAGCAGTTTACCCTTGACCGGACGCGGTCTTTGTCTTGACCGAACGCGTCCGATCAGTACTAACAAGTCACTGCGTCATTAACTGATCGACCAGACGCGATCCTTGAGAGGACCGAACGCGGTGGTCAGTCTGACACGTGTTTCAGAGGGTAAAGGCATAATCGGACGCAACTATGAAGCGATCGGACGCGTCCGGTCATGTTCCAGTAAGGTCCCAAGCTGACCTGACGCGTCCGGTCATCTGTGATCGGACGCGGTCGAGCGTCAGGTCAGTTTCCAGTAAGGCTCTTGCATGATCGGACGCGTCCGGTCATCCCTGACCGGCGCGTCCGGTCACTCAGCGCTGACTTTCGGTTTTCGACCGTTACACTCGATCGACACGTCTGGTCACGTCGACCAGCGCGTCCGGTCAGTACGAGTTTTGCTGATTTGGCAGGTAACGGTTGGATTTGTCTAAGGGGTGTATAAATACATCACCTCCACCTCTTTTAGAGGTCTCTTGCTCATTTGTTCAGCTGAGAAACACTTTTGGAGTGCAAGGGAGTGCAAGAGCCCTAGTGAGGATAGTGAGTTGAGAATCAAAGTTTGAGATTCCTCACTAGTGACAAGAGTGTAGCAAGTGTGCATCCATCTTCTCATTAGGCTTGTTGTGGTCAAGTGAGAGTTCTAGCTTGTTACTCTTGGTGATCGCCATCACCTAGACAGTTTGGTGGTGATTGGGAGTTTGGTGATCATCCAGCGAGCTTGTGGGTGACCCAACTCATGTTGTGAGCGATTTTTGGGTGATTCACCGCGATGGAGTGTCGAAGAATCAACCCGTAGAGAGCACTTGATCCTTGCGCGGATCAAGGGGGAGCTACACCCTTGCGCAGGTGCTCCAACGAGGACTAGTGGGGAGTGACGACTCTCCGATACCTCAGCAAAACATCGCCGTGTTCCTAACCCTTACTTTCAAGCATTTACTTTCGTGTATTACTTTCATTGCTTGATTACTTTCCTAGAATTGCCATGCTAGACTAGGATTGGAACTTAGGGTGCAAAACTTTTATCGGTAGAATCACAAAGAACACAAGTAGACACTAGGGGTGAAGTTTGGCTTATAGGATTTAATTCTTGCAATTAATTTTAGAAAAGCCAAATTCACCCCCCTCTTGGGCATCTTGATCCTTTCAATTGGTATTGGAGCCGTGTTGCTCTTTTTTTAAGCTTCACCGCCTAGAGCAAGATGTCTAATGGGGAAGGACCACCTCCCACTTTTGAGGGAGACGATTTTCCATATTGGAAAATTCATATGGAGGCGTACCTCGAAGCCATAGATGTTGGGTGCCTTAGAGCCGCAACCGAAGGGCTTCCTCCTATAAGGGATCCCGCCAACCCAAGTGGTGACGAGGAGAAGTACGACCGGTGGAATGCAAAGGCAAAAAATGCACTCTACCGGGGCTTAGGCAAGGATATCTTCAATCGTGTGTGTAATGCCAAAAACGCTCATGAATTGTGGGAAAACCTTTGTGCTCTCCATGAGGGAACTAAGAGTGAGCGTGAGGAACGCTATCATATTGCTTTAAAGAAAATTAATTCTTTTGAGATGCTTCCCAAAGAAAGTGCTAATGAAATGTACACTTGATTGAATGTTCTTATAGAGGATCTCAATGCTCTTGGACTCACTCAAATGAGTCAATCGGATGTTGCAAGGAGGATCTTGAGTGTTCTTCCCATTGAGAAGTATGGACACATTGTCACCGTACTTCACCAAAGTGATCTCTCTGCCGTAACATCGACACAAGTATTGGGAAAGATCAATGCTCATGAGATGTACATGCATATCACTCCGGAAGAGGGCTCATCATCTTCCAAGAAGAAAGACTTGGCCTTCAAAGCTAGCCATGAAAAGAAAAAGAAGAAGGGCCTAGCCATGATGGTGCAAGAAAGCTCAAGTGAAAGTGATATTGATGATCAATCACTTGCACTCATGGTGAGAAAGACCACCAAGATGCTAAAGAAGCTTAACAAGAGTGGCATCAAGTTCGATGGCAAGAAGAAGAAGTTCTTTGCAAGTAGCAAAAGGAAGCCAATATCCGAGATGGATTGCTTCAATTGTGGTGAACTTGGCCACTTAGCTCATCAATGCCCGAAGCCTCCAAAAGATAAGTACAAGAACAAGAACAAGGGCAAGAAAGATGATTCAAGTGATGAAGAAGATGAGAAAAAGAAGAACAAGCCATACAAAAAGAAAGATGGCAAGAGAAGAGAGTTTTACAAGAAGAAGAAGGGAGGCAAAGCTTACATTGTTGGTGATTGGCTCACCGACATTGAGTCATCATGTGAGTCCTCCGGCGATGAGAGCAACGATGAGAAAGAGAAGGTCGCCGCATTTGTGATTGGGCCATCATCATATTCGCCGACATCTTCATCACCACCTTCACCACCACCTTCACCATCATTGTCCACTTCTCACCTATGCCTTATGGCCAAGGGTGAACGAAAGGTACAAAACAATGAGAGTGATGATGATGATAGTGATAGTGATGATGAATATGATGCACCTTCTTATGATGAACTTGTAAAATTGTTGAACAAATATTCTAAAATCATAAGAAGAACTAGAAATGAAAATGATGAGCTTCAAAATGAAAATGACTCACTCTCATCTAAGCTTGAAAATGCACAAAAGACTAGTGATGAGCTCAAAGATCAAAATGAAATTATGCCTTCTACTCTCAAGGAGCTTAAAACTTCTAACAAAAAGCTTAGAGACGAACATGATAAACTTGAGAGGAAGCATGATGAGCTCAACACTAGGCACAACTTGTTAAAAGACAAATATACTACATTGAAAATCGATTATGATAGTCTTATTGTTGCTAATGAACTTGCTCTTGAGACACATAATGCTACTAACCAAGTTGTTAAGATTGATATAGCTACATCATGTGACGATTTGATTATTGAGAACTTTGAGCAAGGCTCTAGCGGCAAAGGCAAGAGTGCGGTTGAGTCCGACAACTATGATGACTACATCAAGCTCAAGAGTGAAAATGAGATGCTCAAGAATAAGAACAAGAAGTTGATGGCTCTTGAAAAGCAAACATCAAATGTGTCACTTATTGAAGAAAACAAGAAGCTCAAGCAAGAAAAAGAGCATCTCAAGACCGGCCTAAGCAAGTTCATAAGAGGCCAACATTTACAAAGTGAGCTACTCATGAACACCGTCATGAAGATGGATAGAAGTGGCATTGGTTACTTGGCAAATCAAGAGAAGAAGGCCAAAGCTCAACAACAACAAAGCAAGTCAAAGCCCAAGCCAAAGAGATGTGTTGAGTGTGGACAAGAAGGTCATTTTGCTCATGAGTGCAAAACTCCACCACCACAACCCTTGCCCAAGTATGCTAGACCCTTTGCTTTCAATGCTCATTATATGCTTAGAAAAGATTCAAGTGGAAAGATGAAAGTCATATTCTTGGGTCCCCCTAACAAAAATAGGCCAAAGAAAATATGGGTTGCCAAGTCACTAGTTGAGAAAGTCAAGGGTCCCTCTCAAGTTTGGGTCCCTAAACAAAAGGCTTGATCTCTTGTGTGTAGGTGAACTACAAGACTAGTGGATCTCATTGGGTGATTGATAGTGGTTGCACACAACATATGACCGGTGATCCTCGTATGTTCACCACACTTGAAGAGAATGGGGTATGTCAAGAGAAGATCATATTTGGGGACAATTCAAAGAGCAAAGTCAAGGGTATAGGCAAGATTGCAATATCAAATGATCATTCTCTCTCAAATGTGCTCTATGTTGCTTCATTGAGTTTCAACTTACTATCCGTTGGGCAACTTTGTGACCTTGGCTACCAATGCTTGTTCACTCCAAATGAAGTGGTAGTTACAAAGATAGATGACAAGCAAGTGATTTTCAAAGGTTTTAGATACAACAACCTCTATCTTGTTGACTTCACCTCCGAAGATGCAAACTTGATGACATGTTTGTTCACCAAAACTACACTTGGATGGCTTTGGCATAGGAGGCTTGCTCATGTTGGAATGAACACTCTCAACAAGCTATTGAAGAAAGAATTAGTGAGAGGGTTGAAGGATGTAAAGTTTGAGAAGGACAAACCTTGTAGTGCATGTCAAGCCGGCAAACAAGTTGCAAATACTCATCCAACCAAAGCTTACATGTCAACATCAAGAGTACTAGAACTTCTACACATGGATTTGTTTGGTCCTACAACTTACAAGAGCTTGGGTGGAAATCTCTATTGCCTAGTGATTGTGGATGACTACTCAAGATACACTTGGACTTTCTTCCTTCATGACAAATCCAAAGTGGCAAATTGCTTCAAGAAGTTTGCAAAGAGAGCTCAAAATGAATTTGAAGTCAAGATAAAGAAGATTAGAAGTGACAATGGCAAAGAGTTTGACAACACAAACATTGAAGCTTATTGCGATGAAATTGGAATCAAGCATGAAGTTTCATCAACCTACACTCCTCAACAAAATGGTGTAGTTGAGAGAAAGAACCGGACCTTGATCACCCTTGCAAGAACAATGCTAGATGAGTACAACACACCGGAAAAATTGTGGGCCGAGGCAATCAACACTGCATGCTATGCTTCAAATCACCTCTTCCTACAAAAGTTTCTTGGCAAGACCCCCTATGAGTTGCTAAATGGGAAAAAGCCGGACATCTCATTCTTCCGGGTGTTTGGTTGCAAATGCTACATCTACAAGAAGCGTCAACATCTAGGGAAGTTTCAAAGACGTTGTGATATTGGTTTTCTTGTTGGTTACTCATCAAAGTCCAAAGCATATAGACTATTTAACCGGTTTGGTTGAAGAAACATTTGATGTGGAATTTGATGAATCTAACGGCTCCCAAGGAGCAATTGAGAATTGTGATGATGTAGGTGATGAACCATTGAGAGAGTCCATGAAGAACATGCCGGTGGGGGACATCAAGCCTAAAGATGATGAAGACGATGTATAAATTGTCAATCCACCACCTTCATCACATGTACCTCAAAATGATGACAAGAATGAGAGAGTTGAAAATGAAGATACTCATGTCTCTCATCAACAAGCCGAGGCACAAGCTCAAGATGTTGATGCTCCCCATCCCTCTCTTCAAGTAGTTGATAGAAGAAACTCACCTCTACTTCAAGCACATCCACAAGATCTCATCATAGGGAGTCCTACAAAGGGTGTAATGACTCGATCTCAAAAGCTTACTTCTTTTGTTGAACATCACTCTTTTGTCTCTTGTCTTGAACCTAAGAATGTAGAAGAAGCTCTTCAAGATCCAGATTGGGTGAATGCTATGCATGAAGAATTGAACAACTTTGCCCGCAATCAAGTTTGGACACTTGAAGAGAATCCAAAAGATACAAGAGTCATTGGAACCAAGTGGGTGTTCCGCAACAAGCAAGATGATCAAGGCGTAGTAGTGAGGAACAAGGCAAGACTAGTTGCAAAGGGGTTCTCTCAAGTTGAAGGTCTTGATTTTGGAGAGACCTTTGCACCCGTTGCAAGACTTGAAGCCATTTGTATCCTTCTTGCATATGCATCACATCATGAAATGAAACTATATCAAATAGATGTAAAAAGTGCATTTTTAAATGACTTCATAAATGAACTAGTTTATATTGAACAACCTCCCGGGTTTGAAGACCCTAGATATCCTAATCATGATTATAGGTTGTCCAAGGCGCTATATGGGCTCAAGCAAGCCCCTAGAGCGTGGTATGAGCGCCTCCGGGACTTCCTCATTGAGAAGGGCTTCACTATTGGGAAGGTTGACACCACACTATTTACCAAGAAGCTAAATGGAGAGATCTTCATTTGTCAAGTCTATGTTGATGATATCATATTCGGGTCAACAAATGAAGATTATTGCAAAGAATTTGGTGAATTGATGTCAAAGGAGTTCGAGATGTCAATGATTGGTGAGCTAACATTCTTCCTTGGTTTTCAAGTCAAGCAAATGAGAGAAGGTATTTTCATCTCTCAAGAAAAGTATACCAAGGATCTTCTCAAAAGATTCAAGATGGAAGAGTGTAAGCCAATCAAGACCCCAATGCCATCTAATGGACATCTCGACCTAGATGAGGGAGGTAAACCAATTGATCAAACTCTTTATCATTCTATGATTGGTAGCTTATTGTACCTTACCGCATCTAGGCCCGATATCATGTTTAGTGTGTGCATGTGTGCTCGCTTTCAAGCATGCCCTAAAGAACCTCACCTAAGTGCCGTGAAAAGAATTTTAAGATATCTTAAGTACACCCCAAGCATCGGTCTTTGGTACCCCAATGGAGCTAGATTCCAACTAGTTGGCTATTCCGATTCGGATTATGCCGGTTGTAAAATTAATAGAAAAAGCACATCCGGAGGATGCCATTTGCTTGGGAGGTCCTTAGTATCTTGGTCATCTAAGAAGCAAAATAGTGTGGCTTTGTCCACCGCTGAGGCGGAATACATTGCCGTGGGGGCTTTGTTGTGCACAAATCTTATACATGAAACAAACCCTCCTAGACTATGGAGTTGTTCTTGAAAAGGTGCCGCTTTTATGTGACAATGAAAGTGCCATTAAAATTGCTAATAATTCGGTACAACACTCACGCACCAAGCACATTGATATCCGCCATCACTTTCTAAGAGATCATGTTGCTAAAAATAATATATCACTAGAAGGTGTAAGAAGTGAAAATCAATTAGCAGATATCTTCACTAAACCTTTAGATGAGGCTACCTTTTGTAGGTTGAGAAGTGAACTAAATGTGCTTGATTCTAGTAACTTTAAAAAATGAGCTTGTGTTGTCCCTTGCATTGCATTGTATTATATGTCAAGTTTAATTCTCCCGCAATGCATCTAGAACTTGTCTAACATGGTTACGATAACCCTCCTTTGGAGGAGTAAAGAAGTCTAACCGTGGATCAAACTTGACAAGCAACCTAGTCTTCCTTTCTCGCTTTGCATTGCATATGCATGGTTGTTGCTTTGTCGTTTCTTTTCGGTTTAGCTTTGAGTAACCTCTGTGTTCGTCCATGAATTGAGAGAACATTTGAAGCTCCCAAGGGTTCATAAACTCTACTGCATGGCCATACGTTGCTCCTCGGGTGTTTATTGCGTATTTTCTTAAAAATAATACTAGCATAAGGCAAAATACTTTGAAAAACTTGAGGGTTTGAGTGAGGTCACTCATATCAGGTTCCAATTGGTGTTTATTTGAGTCTCTTTGAATTGGAACTTGATTGGGAGAAGTCATGTTGAAAATCGGATTAAAAAAAGGCATTGAACAGCGACCGGACGCTGGACCGGATGCTGCATCGGACGCGGTTCTGCTTCACTACCGCGTCCGGTCCCGGCGTCCACTAACGTGTCCGGTCATTCCCGAAGAATTTCTTTAAGATCTCTAACCGGACGCTGCACCGGACGCGCAGTCACTGACCACCGCGTCTGGTCCCGGCCACCACCACCACGTCCGGTCATCCGTTTTAGTTTTCCGGGCAAAATATGACCGGACTCTGTCAGCGTCCGATCGTGCATAATTGGACGCGTCCGGCCGTTCCACGAGCTTACTGGACTGTGACCGGACGCTGCCTCCACCGCGTCCGGTCATGCGACCACCGCGTCCGGTCATCGCGCGAAAAGCGGATCTCACCCTTTTCACCGTACGTTCGGATCTCACGTGTTCTTTTTCTTCTCAATCCTCAGCCGCTCCGAACCCTTGCCGTAATCTCGCCGCCGCCGCCGTAGTCCAGCGCCACCGCTGCCGAGCCACCGTCCACGCCCGCAGCCGAGCACGCCACCACAGCCGCGCACACCACCGCCTCCGCGCCCGCGCTCGCAGCCGCGCGCACCACCGCACCACCGCCGCGCGCCTTTGCTCGCTGCCCAGCGCCGCCGCGCCGCCGTAGCCACAGCCGTGCCGTGCCTTCACGTCCGCGCTCGCTGTCTGCACGTCACCAGAGCCGCTCTGCGTGCCACCGCACCAAGGTCCGCGCCCGCTTCCACGAAGACCTTACCCTAGGAACCCTAACCCTAGCCGTGTTTTTCACGAGTTTCCGTCTCCGCGAACGTCTCCGTCTCCGCAAGGTGACATCTTTGCCTTGGATTAGGGTTTGCCGTTGATTTTTCGGTGAATTTCTAATACAATCTTTGATCTCTCGGTACTCCAGGGTTTCGATCATCGTTTCTGAGTAACCCTAGCGCGTCGAGATCATATTTCGTTCATTGGAACTTCGCTCATTTGAGGTAGCTATCGCGGTCCATTCATATCTTATCTAATATGCTTGCTTTCATTAGGATCTTATCTAATATGCTTGCTTTCATTAGGATCTGAATAGGATAATATATGTTGTTTATAGTAGATCCATCTATTCTATCGTTTCAGTTCGTCCTGTCGGTGCTGTGTGTGTCAGGTGATCAGTTGTGAATCTGAGGCCAAGCCTACAGATACGGATTGAGGCCAAGCCTCACGAGTGTCAGTTCACCATCTGTTACTATCCAGATTCTCTCAGACACAGCAGTTTATCAGTATGGTTCACTGCAAGAATGCTGGTGGTGCACCTAGTGATGGGGACGAGAGTCCTCCCAGGAGGACAGAGGTAGCTCGTGGTAAGCGAGTGAAGATAGCTGCCAAGAAGAGAAAGAGAACACTTACAGAGGCAGAGGTGGCTTACGCAGTTGCAGATGCAGCAGAGGCAGCAGAGAGAAGTGGCAGGAGTAGTGGTATACGTATTGGCGAGAGTCGCTTTCACCTTGAAGGTCGACAGCTCGGTACAGAGGCCATAGAAGAGACAGTGGATGCACCTACAGAGCAGCCTACAGAGGATCTAGAGGAGACTGAGGAGCAGACAGTTCACTCTCCACAGCGTCGTCGCTCAGGACGTACGCGAGCTCAGGTGACTCCCAGGCCAGAGGGTCAGCGTCGTGGAGGTCGTCCACCTCCCAGGGCTCGAGGTCACCCCCCTGTTGAGCACTTTGACCTCAGGGGAGCTACAGCTAGACAGGTCCAGGCCCTCAGGTTCATTGAGGTCACTCGGTGGTTCCCACCTTAGCGGGATACCCGGGCTTCAGAGGGTTTCTACACTCCTCTGCACGAGGACTTTTACAGAGCCTATGTCGACAGCGGGATTGCTTTCAGACCTTAGAGAGTCTGTCGACTGGAGGCCTTAGTTGAGGTGGTTGGTGAGCAGCTTCGTCCACATCTGTCCTTTCTACCTGGATTGTCAAATCTTCTTGGACGGACTGGAGCATACTGCGGGACCTGGGTCAGAGAGTTCTATTCTTCACTTTGGATTGACCCAGCACATGAGTTCATTCACTTTGCATTCAGAGGTCGTGACCGCAGACTCTACAGCACCAGGGTTCGGGAGATTCTCAGACTCCCAGCTTCAGAGACAAAGATACATCAGCTGTGTTTTGGACAGACTGCACCTCCAAGATGCCCTCATGGCGGGACAGTGCCCCCTACAGATATGATCAGACCTGTTTCCATGAGCCCTTTGGCGAGGGGTCTCGACGTACACCTACTAGCCTGACACTGCTAGCTACAGTACTTGATGCTATTATGAGGAGGACACTACTTCCGAGGCTTGGATACAGAGAAGGATTGACTCGCATGCAGCTATGGGTAGTACGTCACCTCATCTCACAGACACCGTTCGACCTTTGGGATCTGATGCTATGAGAGATGGAGGATACCTTGGCAGAGGGATTCAAGGGTCACAGGCAGCTTCCGTATGCACATTCGATATGCTTTATCATCAGATCTACATGTGAACTGCCTGCAGAGATTCAAGCAGAGATTTCTGATACCACTACACCTTTTCCAGAGTATGATATCCGACAGTTGTGGGCATCAGTTACCAGAGAGCAAGCACCTGGCCCAGGACATCGTCAGAGGCCAGAGGTACCAGAGACAGCTGCTGAGCAGGACGAGACCGTTGAGGGTCTTGCTGAGGTAGAACTAGCAGATCTTGATGCTCAGCCAGCTGATCCAGTCGAGGACGTCGCTACTGACAGCACAGATGAGGATTATTAGCCCATCCCCCGGTACCGCTCTCCTCGGCCTCACGACCATGAGGCCGGTGGTTCAGGCTCAGCCTCCCGCTCAGACCCAGCCATGGTGGCTATTCTTGAGAGGCTGACCCAGGCCCAGAAGAGACAGGAGATTTAGATGCAGAGATAGGCTCAGGACACAGCTGTCGCATTTGCTCAGATTCAGGCTCGTCAGGACGAGTTACAGAGACAGCAGCTAGAGTTCCAGAGACAGCAGTTCGAGATGCAGAGACAGCAAGCAGCCACCCAGCAGCAGTACCTAGAGCTCCTGCAACACCTTGTCACTGTTGGGGTACCTCCACCACCGTCTGTCCTGACTCCAGCACTATAGTCAGTGGACCTCAGAGTCAGGGACAGCCGAGCTTTTAGTTCACCTCACCCTAGCAGCAGGTGCCTTAGACGTTTTAGTCCCCGAGTTACACTCCTATTCAGACGGGGTTTACTCCACCAGCTCAGCCGAGACCTCACCTTCTCTCAGACACTCCGTTCCCTGACTTCAGTGCCACCTACAGTGAGCTGACTGGACAGCCGACACCTTCATACACCACTTTTGTGACCACTTCACAGATGTCAGCTTCAAAGACTGCTGAACTTCTAGTGTCAGGGGCCACAACTATAGAGACTGTGCCATCCTCAGTTGCATCGACAGATCCTCCTACTCTTGGTGTCTTTTAGGCTTAGGCGACAGTGACTGCTCCTATAGTTGCTACTACACCTTCAGTTGCTGCACCTGCTCTACAGACCCAGACCGCTTCACTGCTATGTCTATCTACAGAGGGTCAGCCTGATAGTTCAGAGTCTAAGGAGGAAACTTCATAGTTCGTGATCACTCCACGCTCCTCGACACCCGACACGACAGCTTCTGTTCCCCCGTCAGATCCTTAGGTTTCTTTTTGGCGTTTGATGCCAAAGGGGGAGAGAGCGTAGATTCAGGGGGAGTGTTGATAGAGGGTTTCGTTTTTCCATGTGTGCTACATTCATGCATCATGTTTAATTTACTTGCCCTGCATTAAGTGTGCTTGTGAGACTTTTATTTTATATAATGTCACTTATTTGTGTTTAGCTCATAAGGTTGTGCTTCTGTGCCTTACTCCGATTTCATATGAGCTATATTTTATGTGTACTAACTCTTCATGTTTTATCTTATGAGTACACTCAGTTGGCTTGGAACACAAAAGCAATTACTAACCCCTTGTGCTTACAGCTTTATGCTTATGTGAACCAAGCATGGTCGAAAACCTCAACTTATAACTTCTGAATCTAAGTGTTGTCATCAATCACCAAAAAGGGGGAGATTGAAAGCATCTAGGCCCCGGTGTTGGTTTCGGCAATTGATGACAATGCATTATTACCATGACTAACGTGTGTTTTGCAGAAACGTTGGTAAGTTAGGTCATGGAGTTGATAACTGCTTTGGGCACTATGGTATTCATGTCCCTTGATGGAAATCGTTTCGGTTTTCAAAGGATCAACGACAAGATTAAGGACGGTTAGTTCCGGATGTCAAGGTGTTGAGTTACATCCGGAATAGTCGTTAGGATCTTTGTTTCTTCCTTTGACCGTACTATAAAGGGGGGCATGAGCGAGTAGCTTGACCTAGGTGAGTCTTTTGTTTAGGTGTGGTGTACACTTGTCAAACTTAGCACTAGGTAGCTCTAGAAAAGCTCAAAGTTCAGTTGGAAGCAACTTGGTTCAAGTTGTGTCGCGTTTAGAAGTCGTTTGAGCAGTTTACCCTTGACCGGACGCGGTCTTTGTCTTGACCGGACGCGTCCGGTCAGTACTAACAAGTCACTGCGTCGTTAACTGATCGACCGGACGCGATCCTTGAGAGGACCGGACGCGGTGGTCAGTCTAACACGTGTTTCAGAGGGTAAAGGCATAATCGAACGCAACTGTGAAGTGATCGGACGCGTCCGGTCACGTTCCAGTAAGGTCCCAAGCTGACCTGACATGTCCGGTCATCTGTGATCGGACACGGTCGAGCGTCAGGTCAGTTTCCAGTAAGGCTCTTGCATGATCAGACGTGTCCGGTCATCCCTGACCGGCGCGTCCGGTCACTCAGCGCTGACTTTCGGTTTTTGACCATTACACTCGACCAGCGCGTCCGGTGATGTCGACCAGCGCGTCCGGTCAGTACGAGTTTTGCTGATTCGGCAGGTAACAGTTGGATTTGTCTGAGGGGTGTATAAATACATCCCCTCCACCTCTTTTAGAGGTCTATTGCTCATTTGTTCAGCTGAGAAACACTTTTGGAGTGCAAGGGAGTGCAAGAGCCCTAGTGAGGATAGTGAGTTGAGAATCAAAGTTTGAGATTCCTCACTAGTGACAAGAGTGTAGCAAGTGTGCATCCATCTTCTCATTAGGCTTGTTGTGGTCAAGTGAGAGTTCTAGCTTGTTACCCTTGGTGATCGCCATCACCTAGACGGTTTGGTGATGATTGGGAGTTTGGTGATCATCTGGCGAGCTTGTGGGTGACCCAACTCATGTTGTGAGCGGTTTTTGGGTGATTCACCACGACGGAGTGTCGAAGAATCAACCCGTAGAGAGCACTTGATCCTTGCACGGATCAAGGGGGATCTACACCCTTGCGCGGGTGCTCCAACGAGGACTAGTGGGGAGTGGCGACTCTTTGATACCTCAGCAAAACATCACCGTGTTCCTAACCCTTACTTTCAAGCATTTACTTTCGTGTATTACTTTCATTGCTTGATTACTTTTCTAGAATTGCCATGCTAGACTAGGATTGGAACTTAGGGTGCAAAACTTTTATCGGTAGAATCACAAGGAACACAAGTAGACACTTGGGGTGAAGTTTGGCTTATAGGATTTAATTCTTGCAATTAATTTTAGAAAAGCCCAATTCACCCCCCCTCTTGGGCATCTTGATCCTTTCAGTGACAACCTTAGGTGGACTAATTGTGTTTATGTGAGATACACAGGAGATTAGTCCACATGTACATGTGTGTAAGCAACATATGCCATGACGGTAAAGATGGCTCGGAGATGTTGCAATGCTTACACATGTGTTGACGAAGGAGCTCATTGCACATGAGACATGACATTGAGTCGCAGGCTTCGACGCGAGGGACCACGTGTGACGGTGAAGTTTGAGCAAGACTTAGCGCCAATGGACCAACGCAACGGTGAAGAGCAAGTGTTGTCACGATCGATGAACCAATATGATCACATGATAATATGAAGTGGATCATATCATTGTTGATCGTGTTGGTGCATGTGTTGCATAGACATTGGAGGAGATGGAATAGAATGCGTAAGGCAAAGGTATAATCTATAGGGCATTTCATTTCACTGGTCATAGTTGTGTAGAGAAGTTTATGACCGAGTTTAGGATAGATGGTCATACTATCAAGAGGGGCAAACTTGTTTGCATATCAGTCATCTAGTGTCACTCGAGTGATCTAGCTTTGCATCGTTGCTAGGATCGAGTGGTGTGGCAAGTTAAGTGGCTAACTCCTTTGAAAAAATGTTTATAAAATGCAAACATACTTGCACATGGTGGTGTTGGCACATTTACAAAGGAGAAAGAAGTTGGAGTTAAAACGGATCAACTCGGTGAAGAAACGGAGGCGAAAAGAGGTCACTGCGAGTGACCGGATGCTGGACCTGACGCGCTAGTGCACCATCCGATCATCACGGTCGCTCGCTGATGCAGTGGCACGGGCGTGGCATTGACACATGTGTAAGGTCCTAGATGGCTAGAGGGGGGGGTGAATAGCCTATAAAAAATTCTACAAGAAACACTAAGCAAACTTGTTAGAACAACAAACGGCGCAAAGCGAGTTTTGCTTAGCCTACGGTTGTGATGCAAGCCTCCTATCCACAAGTCTAGTAGATTATGATCTCTAGTTCACAAAAGGGCTATGTCACTAAACTTACACTAGTGAGCAAGCTAACAACACTAGCAAAGGCTACCACTAGAGCTACACAAGATAATCTAGTAAATGTAAACGAGAGAGAGAGAGGATTGTGTATCTTATACCAACGGTGTAGTGAAGATGTTGCCAATCACCAAGATGATATACAATCAATCAATATTGACAACAACACAATATGAAGACCAATCACCGGGAGACAAGAGACACAATATTTTTGTTCACCCGGTGTTCACTTGTGCACCGACAAGCTACGTCACCGGTTGTGTCGACCAACACTTAGAAGGTTTCCCGGTGTGACCCTCAAGTCACTTGCCCCTCAAGGCACGCCCCGTAAGGCACCGCAAGACGCCACTCTCAAGTGAGGTAACTCAATGACACGCGCATTCCACTAGAGTTGCTTTTGGCGTCCCGCCGAGGAAAGCACAAGAACCTCTCACAAACAACCGGAGGTGGCCAAGAACAATCACCTTCTCTTACCAACGCCTCCAACAATCTCCAAGCCGGCTAGGAGCGGTACTCTCCAAGAGTAACAAGAAATCCACCGGCTAAACCACCCACAAGTGCCACTAGATGCCCTCAAGCTATGCAATGCACTTTGGGATCACTCAATCTCACTTTTGATTTGCAAACAAGCAAGAGAGATGAGTGGGAGGAGTAGCTCTAGCTCAAAGGATGCACAAGAGTGTTAGAAATGCCAAGCGAGCTCCCCAAGGGCCGGCCAACGAGTATTTATAAGCATCCCATCCAAATAGAGCCGTTGCCACTCCACTGACCGTTTTTTTTCGGGATGACCGGACGCGCCGGTCGAAACTGACCGGACGCGTTCAACCGCGTCCGATCCTCCAACGGTCACTGACCCCAACGGTCAAACCAATGACCGGACGCGCCCAGGGCAATGACCGGACGCGCCTAACAAACGACCGGACGCGCTGATCGCACT
Source organism: Saccharum hybrid cultivar R570 (assembly GCA_038087645.1). Taxonomy (NCBI): domain Eukaryota; kingdom Viridiplantae; phylum Streptophyta; class Magnoliopsida; order Poales; family Poaceae; genus Saccharum; species Saccharum hybrid cultivar. Next base: position 4,301,223 of record JAQSUU010000291.1, on the reverse strand, counting down.
GACCCGCGCGCCTGCGAAGCAACGACCTAACGCGCTGCTGAAGATGACCGGACGCGACAGAGCCAGCGTCCGGTCGGAGTCCAGTAAGCTCCCTCGATGACCGGACGCGTCCGATCGCGTGTGACCGGACGCTCCCCGCGTCCGATCGTCCTTGCGAACAACAGTTCCCTCAGGGCGCCTGACCGGACGCGCCGGTCCCGCGAGTGACCGGACGCGCCGGTAGCAAACCCTAGCCCGCACGCCCGACTCCTGCGCTGTACTGACCGGACGCGTCCGGTCACACCGTGACCGCGTCCGGTGCAGCGTCCGGTCACCTCAGTGACCCCGTTCGCCTCCGTTTCTTTTCCGACTTCCGGCGTAGTGGAAAATAGGCATTTCATTTCCCCGAAATCGCCTGAATCCCGCGCTCGCACGCTCGGCGGGAGGGAGAGAGGAACCCAAACCCCTCTCTACCCGCAAACCACAGCGCGACCAACGCCACCTTTGCAAATGTGCCAACACCATCAAGTGTACATCTCCATGTGCTTGTGTGTTAGCTTTTTCTCAATCATTTTCAAAGGTTTTCCAATTAGCTCACTAGGCCCTACATGCAATGCACTTCATGAATTCACCTAGTGGCATCCGTGCATCGAATAACCGATAAGACTTCCCCTCTTAATAGTTCGGCTATCGATCCTAAACCACTCACACCCTCTATGGTGTCTTGAGTGTAAAACAAAATGGCCCTATGGTTATACCTTTGCCTTGAGCCCATTTTGTTTCTCCAAATGATATGATCCACTTCATATCATCACATGACCGTCTCGATCCATCGACCTTGACTTCACTTGCTCTTCACTGTTGCATCGGTCCGTCGGCGCTAAGTCTTGCTCAAGCTTCACCATCGCATGGTCCTTCGCTTCGAAGCCTCGACTTGCCCTTCACCTTCACAACCGGTCCATCGAGCCAAGCCTCATCTTGGTCTTCACCATCTTGGTCATATGAGTCAATGTCATGTCTCATATGCAATGACCACCTTTATCTAAATCATCCACTTAGATACAAAGGTTAGTCCTAGGTTTCATCAATTAGCCAAAACCAAACTAGGGACTTTCAACGTGGCAGGCAGTGAAGGACCAGACACAGGTGGTGCGTCCGATCATGTCTAACCTGACACGTTCGATCGCGATTCGAGCGCTCTGGGAACTCTCTGGAAACGATCGGACGTGGGCATCGGTGCGTCCGGTCATTTTCTCGGCGAGAGCGTGTTTGCGTTGACTTGACACGGGCCGATCACTGTGCTGCGTCCGGTCGTAATTATCGTTGGCGCGTGGCTTATAGCCATTGGGATCGTGCGCGTGGCATTGAACGAAGAAGCCACGTGGACGGCGCAGAACAACCGGATGCTGGCTAGGTGCGTCCGGTCATTATGACCGGCGCATCGAGTCATGTCAAAAAAAAACCTAGTGAAGGGGTAACAGCTCTATTTGTTCGAGGGGTTATAAATAGAGCATTTGGCCAGCCTTGGGTCGGTTGCTGAGCACACTACAGCCTTGGTGGCTTATGTGGTAGTGCTTAGGAGCCCTCTAACTCACTTGTGATTGATAGTGTTCATCCGTTTGAGTGAGTAAGCGATTCTAGTGCAATTGCATCGTGAGGTTGCGTCGAGTGGTACTAGGTGATTGAGTTGCAAGCCGGTGATGCTTGTTAGTCTTGGAGGTTGCCACCTCCTGAACGCCTTGGTGCTGGTCTCCGTCGAAGCACGCAAAGAAGATTATGCGGTGCTCTGGAGAAGCGATTGTGAGGGGTATTGTGCTCACCCCACAAGAGCCCTGAAGAGCAACTCTAGTAGAGCGAGACGCGAAGTGCGACAAGTGGTCCGGCCGGTTCAAGTGCTAGAGGTTGTGGTAAGCACTCCACGTGGGAGAGTGTGACTTGCGGGTCACCACTAGCAAGAGGACCGGCGGCAACCTTAGAAAAGAATTATAAACAAGAAAATTGATAACTAGAAAAGAATTGATAACTAGAAAAGAATTATAAACAGGAAAAACAAATGTATGTAAGCCAGTGACTTGATGACGCCTTGATATAACTAATAAATAAAATAATTAAACACCACAAGTTGAGCGGGTGTATATTGAATAAAGAGCGACAAGTCCCAATCACACGCACACGCACACATACGGGTTCGGCTTAATTAAAGGTACTGCTAGGTGACAACGACGACTAGGAAACTTGTCTTCTTCTCCATCAGACGCTGACGGCAGCGGCTAGCTTAAGCTTGTTGGGTAATTGCCGTTGGATCAGCCAGCGGGGTGGCCTAAGCCTCAGTAGTAACGGTGGCGGTTGGCAGGCTCCTTCTGCGCGTTGAAGTACATGGCGGCGACTGGGAGGCCTAGGTCATGGCGGTCGGCGAAGGCGCGGTTCCTGAACCGTGCGCGCGACGCCTCCACCTCCGCCCCGGGCGCCAGCGCCGGCGGAGCCATGAAGCGGGCCTTCTGCTGGTACACCACCAGCACGTAGCGGTGGATGCCCACCGGCGGGCGCGGGCCCAGGTACGGCACCACCGTCTCACCTGAAGATAATGCGGAAGAGCGCGTCAGCAACGACCATAAACAAGAGTGCGTGCTGCTGACACGTGTAGACTGGTGGAGCTACCGATCAGGGAAACATGGAACTTTACGAAAATATCGCCATCAAGACAGCTTCTTTTTTTATTCTTTTTGTTCTTTTAAAAAAAACCAAGACAGCTTCACTACGCACTCGACCTTTTGACAATAATTCAGAGAATAAGCAAAAGCGTGAATTCCACGTTCGCTATTGATTCTAAAAGGAAGTGTCATAATAAGCTCCATTATAAAAAAAATTTGCCAATACATCGTAATTCATTAAAAGGGATGACGAAATTAATAAAAAAATACTCACAAAAAGGGGAAAAATCTACTATCCAGTACTAAAGCATGACTACTGACGCCAAGTGATCACTGACATGCATGAAGCACAGAATTAAGTGAGCTCCGACGAGATGGTAGCTGATTTGTCAGTCTAATATAATGAGATGATGAACAGGTACCGGCCAAAAGGACGCTAGATAGCCAGGGTGAGGTGAGCAACCGAGGCCTCGTTTAGTTCGGTGAATTGGGGAGAAAAACACTGTATCAGAATTCCTGTAGCATTTCGTTTGTATTTGATAAAAATTATCTAAATTTTGACTAACTAGGCTTAAAATGTTCATCTCGCAAAGTACAACAAAACTGTGTAATTAGTTTTTGATTTCATCAACATTTAGTACTCTATGCATTTGCCGACATTTTGATGTGACAGAAAATCTTCTTTTTCATAGTGAAATTTAGGGAAGAACTGGGGTAACTAAAGGAATGAGCATGCGTGTTTACACCGACTGGTGGCCTGTTGTGCAAGGCTGCTGAGGATGACGAGGTGCGGAGCCGCGGTCGACACGCGTCGTGGGCGGCACCGTGCACAGTGGAGTGGAGAGGAGGCCAGCAGGTAACGTGTGCCCACGGGGGGTCCCGGCCCCCGCCGCCGCCACGACCTGTGCTTCCGGGGCTGGACAGGTTTCCGCCGCCAGCTCGCACCTACTACTGTCGACCGGCCTGCAGCTATGTAGGAGTACATTCGATGGATCGCCGCAAAATGTCCCTGCAGCTTTCTCTAGACAGCGCAATCGGCTTCTAATGCTTGCACTACTTTGAATCAATCAAAGATTAAGCAAGCAACTGACGTGACACAGACGTACACACACAAGTAAGCTGTAAGCATGCCAACTGTCGTTTTCGTGCATATGTTGTTTAAGGCCCGTTTGGTTTGAGTACGTTAAAGTTTAACTCTCATCACATCAATGTTCCCCAAATGCATGGAGTACCAAATGTAGACTAATTGTATGCATGTCGGCACAGATTAGGAGTAATTTACGAGACGAATCTATTAAGCCTAATTAGTTCAAGATTAGAAACTTTTTATCAAATAAGACGAAAGTGCTACAGTGTTTGTTAAAACTTCCCCAACCAAACACTCCCTTACCTTGAGAAGGATCTGCTCCACCTGGTATGTTAACCACCAGCCTTCAATTTGCACGGAGGAGGTCGATCCCCAAAAGTAGACGGAAAAATTAGCCACAAAAAGTAGAATGCAGTACCATGACAAGCAAGCAAGAAGTTACCAGTGGATCAACTCCCTCATCGTTGGCTCGCTGGGGCTCGGAGCATCGGGGTCAGTCATAACCTGATCACATCACACAGATAAACACACGCACAGTGCGCGCGGATCGGAATTAGTAATACCATCTCGTAAATTTTAGTTTATCATTATCAAGCAGCTGCTAAAATAAATAAGAGCACCGTCAGTACTGACCAGGGTGAAGAGGTCGTTGGCCCTGCCGGCGATCTGGACGGCCGGAGCGGCGGCGGCCATGGATGGCTTGATCTCGCAGCCGTTGGTGAGGTCCTTGGTGCCGAAGCGCACCGACATGGCCACCGTCGGCACGAACAGGTCCACCACGTCGCCGATCACCCTCCCCACCACCAGCGGGTCCACATGGGCAGCCATGGCTGGACACACAAACTCCCTGCTGATGGCTCACTCGATCTGATCGAGAGCTACTGTGTGATCGATGCTATTGCTAGCTAGAGTGGAGATTGTGAGCAGGGGTCACGGAGTATTTATAAGCTGGAGATGGAGGGTGGTGGTGGTGGAAGGATGACATGGACATGTTTGGTTGAGGACTATGAGAAAGATAAGCATGCATGATGATGATGGTGCTGCTGTTGATTGTCTGTCACTTGTCCCATGCATGCCAGATACTAGTAGCTAGTGGAGAGATTGTGTAAGGGGCTGGCTGGTTATCTGGCAAGGCTGCAGATCGATTGCGCGACACCTGGGCGAGCTTAGCAGTTGGGACCCATGATTTCTTCTTCCATGCTCTGCTGCTTGGCTTTTTTTTTCTTTTGTTGTTCAAGCTTAGAGACTTTTAGTATCTCTCCTAAAGCAAGTGAGATGAAATAGAAACACCACAAAAATCAGGCCAGAAACACGGCATACAAAATTGAAACTGAAAGGCTTACTTTTGTCGACCGCATAGGTACACATAACGGAAGGGGTGGTTACTTCTGTCGAATATGTGCTCATATCAAGAGGAACATACAATAGAATAGTGAAAAATGTGAAGTGTTGTACAATTATATACTTTCATCTCTTCAAATCAACATATGCTCGTAATGCATTAACACCTAGCTAGAGTTTACTATAGTAATTTCAACCATTAGATTTATTCATGACTATTTTTGCAATAGTAAGCATACATACATTACAAAGTCTCATCATGTAATAGAAGGCCTTTGAACCATATATGAAGTTGTTGTGTTGATTGTCGCTCACCTAATTGTCCCAAGTATGTTAGAGTAGCTAGTGGAAATTGTGTAAGGGGCTCTGGTAGGCCTAGTTACCTTCAATTGCATGACACATGCGTGCAAACCATGCTATTTGGCACCCATTATTTCTTCTTAAATCCTTGCAAGCTTAACTTCTTACCCTTTTTGTTGTTGAAGATTAGAGATGTTTTGTGTCTCTGCTAAAGCTAGTGAGATGAAATCGAAACAACAACTTCAAGCTGGAAATAGGGCATAGAAAATTGAAACAGAGGGGATTGCTTTTGTCTAATGCATAGGTAAACATAACCAAGGCATTGTTCGTTTCATCTCCTCCAAGCCCCTTGGTTTGGGGATGAAATGAATAAGGCCTAAAGGGGTTGTTTTCTTCTATTCACTATGTGCTCAAGAAGAGGATGAAATGGAGTAGTGAAATTTGTAAGTGTTGAACAATTATACCATTCCATCTTATCAAATCAATAAAAGTTAATATTTTATTATTCCAAATATTTAATAACTACCTAGCTCCAATCTTTAACAGCATTAGTATAGGTGCTCCAACAATAGTGTCACTGAACCATCAAATTTATTCAAGGATTTTTTTTTTGAAATAGTAGCTAAATTACTCTACAAATTCTCAGCACATAAAGAAATGCCTTCAAACATGGTTGATGGACTACTACAATTTCCCAAGCATGACAGAGAGTAGCTAGTGGAGAGATTGTGTAAGGGGCTCCGACTGGTTATCTTGCAAAGCTAGAGATCGATTACGCACCACGTGAGCGAGCTTAGGTGTTGGGACCAGGATTTCTTCTTCCACACTATACTTCATGGCTTTTATTTTCTTTGGTCATTCAAGATTTGAGACATTAGTGTCTGTGCTAAAGCAAGTGAGATGAAACAGAAATAACAAATTTCAAGCTAGAAACACGGAATACAAAATTGAAACTAAAAGGCTTGGTTTTGTCGACCGCATAGGTATACATAAAAGAAGAGGTGATTGCTTCTGTCGGATATGTGCTCATATCAAGAAGAAGATAGAACGCAGTAGGAAAATTTTGAAGTGATCGACAATTATATGCTTTCATCTCCTCAAATCAACATATGTTCATAATCCATTAACACCTAAAGTTTACTAACTGCCTAGCTCAAACCTTTAATTGCATACTATAGTAGTTTCAATCATGAAGTCATTGAACCATCAGATTTATTCAAGACTATTTTTGTAACACTGAGCATACATACATTACAAAGTCTCATCAAGAAGAGGATGAAATGTAGTAAGATTTGTTAAGTGTTGAGTGTTGACGGTAGTTAACATACATCAAGAACCGTCAACCTACCTTGCGTAAATGATGAAAATGGATCAATATCATAGAGTAGGAGGTTATTACTACTGATAGTTTTCATAAGTTTTGGTGAATCTATGTTTCCAGCAGGGTTTAATCAGAAAACCGAAAAGGAGATCAAAATGTCAAATAAAATCAAACTTAACCACGATAAAAACTACTCCAGAAGGTTCCAGAGGACACTAGAAGATACCACACCACAGCGGACCCCGAGAGGATGCCAAGTGAGACCGCCCGGCCCTACCTGTAACACTTCAAGTGTTTAGTCCTTAATTGCATTGCATTTGCATGGCATAAGCATAAGCATGCATCATTCATGTTTGTTATTTTATGTGATGCAACACATGTGATTATTTTAGAGTTTGTTTGATTTATTTCATGAAGTACTTGATAGTTGGTGTAACAAAAAGGTAAGGTAGCCAATCATGACCTACAACACCTTAGTTATACTTAGGATAACATTTGGAACAAGTTTCATGTTGACCAAAATTACCAAATTGCCCTTCCAAATGTTGTTGACCAAGTTTGGAACCCTAGAGTGATCTAGTTTGACCAGTCAAAAAGTCCAGCTTAGAAATCTTGCATGGAGGAGCAACCTTAAGCAAAGTTGGAGTAAACTTGATGAACTAGCTTGTGTTAAAATTTGGAAGCATTTGGCTTAGTAGTTTGAGAGTTACTGTTGTTTAAAGTGGCAGTTCAAAATCTGCTACTCTCTGTTTTGAGAGGACAGATTCTGGAACTTGTGAAGTTTGACATGGAAAACTTAGGAGTTTGGAGTTGAGGTCTGAAAATGAATTGTAGTGCATTTCTTAGGCTTTCCAGATTGTCTTAGATCATATCTTTTGGAATTGTAAATCTCCAGTTGTGATAAAAACAAGTAGCTGCTGTCCAGAATGCTTACTGTGGTGTTTTGCTGATTAATATGGTGTGATATCCTAAGACATGCTACTTTTGTAATTGTTAGGTGTTAGGGCCTTAACTGAGGATGAGCAGCTTTATCTTAGGTTAAGTAGATTAGGTGAGTACTTCTCTACCGGAGAGGAAATTTGCACCTACTCTTTTGAAGTGATTTGATTAGAGCGTTAAATTGTTATAATGCATTTCATTCCGAGCATATTGCATCTTTCATTATGCATTCATGGGATTTATTGTGCATTCATGCAATAGGTGTACCGGAGGGAGTAACTCTCCTCGAATTCGAGCCGGTGATTCTGGAGGAGAACCAGGAGCAGCAGGAGCCCGAGGAACCAGTCGGCGAAGGAGACGTCGCTGAAGACCTTCCTAAGTGCCCGGACCACAGGCCTGCAACCTTTCTGAAAGGCAAGCCCCGGTGCATGCTGAACCTACTGTTTTATAAATTAATCTTGAGTACTTTTAATTGTTTACTGCATTAAGTTATAGGAGTTATATGAAAACACTTGTTGCATTATACCTGTCCTTGTCCAGATATCGTACTTAATCCTATTTTAGGTTTAGGCATGTGTCAATGCTTAGCCCTGCTTAGTACGGTAGAAGTCGGGTGATTTCCGGTCATCCGCGAGATGTAGGAAGGAGTCACGAGTGGCTCTATGGCTATCGTGGATGGAACCATGCCTTAAAATGAAATTGAGACCGGGCGGGAGTTCGATAGTACAGCCGCAAGACACTTCACGTCTTGGGTGTGGAGCTATGCCCGTCTGAGTCGTTTAAGGACCGATTCGCTGTACGTCCTTGAGTCATGTTGAACGCAGTCTAACACTTAGTTGGCCGGATAAGCCGTTCCGACCGCGAAGTCGAGTAGTATGGTTCAGGCCGGGAATCGAATGGTAGGTTGCATCTTGGAGGAGAGAAAGGATGTGCTTGGGGACATTGGCGTGAGACCAAGGGGGGTTAGAGTCCCTATCACCTGGCAGAGTGTCGCCCTTGGGGACGCGACATTATTCGGGCCCGCGATTTCTGAACTGTACAAAAGATGACCTGAGCAGCCTTCGCCAGGCGTGACTCGGTGAGTGTTAGAAATACCCCTCCAGCTGGATAGGAATTCGATTCGAATCGCCGTCGCTCCCGGTTAGTGAGCACTTGACTTGAGCAGCGGCAACGTAGATCTCATTAAATGAACAGATGGTTAAGTAAATGATATGATGTTGCCGTAATGATATACCTGCTATGGATATAATAATAATGTTGTTTGATTATACTCAAGTGAATGTTTAGTACAGGTGCTAAGATAGATGACAGGTAAATGCTAAAAAAATAACTGCTAGTACAGGTTATAAGAGTTTCAACTACTTATGCCTTTATGCAAAATGTGGTGTCAGCTAGCCTCTTGTGTAAGCCTTGCATAATCCTTGGTGTCACTTTATTTCTGGTTTTTGACGGGTAAGTCTAGCTGAGTACATTCCAGTACTCAGGGTTTATTCCCTCCTGTTGCAGATGACATGCTTTATCAGGGATTCTGCAAGACGTGTCTCCACCCTGCGGGTGATGATGACTAGATCACAAGGGCGTGATCGTCTCTATGTACTTTTCTCATGCTTTTGCGAGATGTCGATCATCCAGACTGGCAGTATTTAATTAACTAGTGTGTGTGTTATGCTTCCGCTACTTTCAAACTTGGTTTGTAATATTTGCTACTCCGTGGTGTAAACTTATTTCAGAACTACTTGTGAAATGTATCGTATGATGTTGTATGTTGAATGATGCGATCCTGGTTGTAAGCAGTTTGGTTTGAAATCCTTCGTGATTTCGATTGACTACCGGGATTATATGGGCTCAAGTTTGAAAATTTGAGCGCTTCGGTGCTTGTTTTCATACTTGTGCTCTTATAATTTGGTTGGTTCTGTTACAGCTGGTACCGGAGCATAATTCAACATTAAACACATCATATGAGTATTTAAAAACAAAATATTTGATTATGAAAAAGGGTTAAAACACTAAAAATTATTTTTTAGGTATGCCAGTGATCACATCCCTTAGCCCAAATAAGGACTCTTAGGTGGCTTATTATAGAGACTAACTTGGGGGCCTTGTTTGTTTTTATTTCGTCGTCCATACGGCGTGATATTGTATGGATGACATCCACTTGGGTGGTAATGTATGGATCAATTACCTCGACGCTCTGGTAAGTGTGAGTTGTGAGAGCATGATCGTCCAACCGGCGGTCTAGGGGAGAGTAGTTTTGGTGACTTACATCTTTACATGTTTAAACCATGTAACTATGTAAAAGCACTTAATTGTGGGAACCTTTATATCGGGTAGCTTTGATACTGAAGTATATACATTTGGGGATGTATATATGGAAAGTATTTAAATTACTGCTTTCTTGTGTGCTTATATTGGGAATTGTTGGGCTGCAATGAAGTTTTCTGCAGGTACACTAACAGCGTAACGAGTAGACCGATAGTTTCGCTTATATGAGAGAACGTATGTATGCCACCGCCTAGCGTTAGAACTCTAGGTGTCTACTAAGGTGAGAGGGTGTACGAAACGTGCATGCATCATGTTTAATTATATCATACATATCATTTACTCCCTCCTTAAAAATTTCTGTACTCCCGACTAAAGTAAATTTCGTATCTCCTAAATGATCCTCACTTTAAGTCGTATCTTATCTTGTTGCTATAGATGGCACGTACCAAGAGGACCGCTCGTAAGTCCACTGGGGGCAGGGCACCGCGTCACCAGCTCGCTCCACGTGAGCCCCGCCCTGAGCCTACTGAGGTGGAAAGGCTGAGGGCAGAGCTGGCAGAGGTGACTGCTGCTAGGGATGCAGCACGGCAACAACTGGAACAAGTGATTCATGATCGTGATCAAGAAACGCTTGCAGTCCAGAGGTTGACAGTAGCAAACCACAACTGTCAACGCATGTTGGTCCGTGTGATGGAACAGAGGGATGAAGCCTGGCACGAGGAGAACATTCTGAGAGCTCGCCAGTTTGAGCTCGAGCAACAGTTAGAAAATGCTGAAGAATACAATGACAACCTGCATGAAGAAGTGCACCGCCTGAACAACGAGCTTAATCCCCTGCTGCCTCGAAACAACAACGTCGATGAGGACATGGGTTCGGGAATCTTCATGGCTGAGGATGATGATGAAGTAGAGGTTGATGGACCACAGGATGCCCCACCTGCAGAAGCACCAGAGGAAGAGCCAGAAGAAGAAGAAGACGAGGAGTTAGAGCCTGTCAGTGATGAGGATGGCGGGGAGATCCTTGACACCGACTCTGAGGGCGATGCTTAGTGTAGTCATCGCGTAGCTACAATGTTAGGATTGTCTTTTGTGCCCTCCCTGTGTTGGAGTGAGGCTTTGTAATAACTTGACTTTTGGGATGTAAGGTCGAACCCTATGTTTCCTGGATGTTAGTTGGAGCCTGTTAATTTCGATCGCAATTGGATGTCTTGTTGTGTGGCGTTCGATGATGGTGTCACGATTAGCACCCTTCGGTGCCGCGACAAAACCGAGGGCCTCCTATGGCGCGCGACATAAGGTTGTGCTACTTGGCACGCGCTGGTATCGAGGTGGCTAGTCATGATCCACCATGGAGCTCTACCGTTGAGAAGTCTCTTTGTGATCAGTTTGAAGTAGCCTGAGAGCTCTACCGTTGAGAAGTCTCTTTGTGATCAGTTTGAAGTAGCCTTTCTCAGTCAACTAAACACGTTGAAATTGAATCCAAGTCTCGGGCAAAAGATCAAAAATCACGTAGATTTTAACGTAAACGGTTCAGTAACTGCTGTGCTCCTTGTGTGTGAGCCTTTATCAAAGTACATCTTGTTGGATTCTCTCGCATGATTGCACCATTTGATCCGCTTGAATGGATTGTGCGGTTGTGATGAAGTATTGTGTCATGAGTATTTTGAGAAGTCTATTTCATGAAGTCAGTTTGACATATTTACAATAATTCATCTACAAACTTCCCACATCGTCAGTGCTCATTGACTATGCATTTTGCAGATGTCGTACAATCTTCGTCGGGGTCGTGGCAATGAGGATGAGGAACAGCCACCCCCTCCACCACCACCTACCCCGGCTGAGTTAATGCAGACCGTGGTTGAAGGGCAGCGCATGCTGGCAGATGCTATGCGCCAGCTTGCCAACCGGGAGGCTCGTCCTGGCCGCCAGGGCCCAGAACCCAATCAATACAGTGATTTCAAGGACTTTCTGGATACTAAGCCCCCGCTCTTTAAGGAGGCGGAGGAACCACTGCAAGCTGATGAGTGGTTAAATACTATTGAACAAAAGTTTCGTCTGCTTCGCCTGACTGATGAGCTAAAGACTGAATATGATTCTCATCAATTGCATGGTCCAGCGGGTATTTGGTGGAGCCACTATCGTTCCACACTGCCTGCAAATGTTCCAATTGCTTGGGACCAGTTTAAGGCCGCATTCCGTGGAAACTATATTCCTCCAGGTCTTATAGCTATCAAGCACACAGAATTCATGAGGCTGTCACAGGGAAATAAAAGTTTGACTGAATATCTACAATCTTTCAACAACCTGGCAAGGTATGCCACAGAGTTTGTGGATACCGATTCCAAGAAAATTGCTAGCTTTAAAAGAGGTCTCGGCCCAAAGTCGATGAAGACTATGGGCACTAGCAAGTGCACTACTTTCAATGAATTTATCAGTGATGCTCTGACTCAAGAGAACAACAATGCTATCTATTCTTCCTCTAAGAGCCGCAAAAGGGCCATGGAGGCGAGTGCTTCACAGTCTCGAGCTCCAGCTGCCCTGAGGGCTCCTCCTCGCCCTCCTGCCACGAATGCTAAGTTCCGCCCTCCACAAAAGAAGGCGCCAGTGAAGACTGGGTTTCGTAAGGCTTATACAGTGGCTCTGCCAAAAAGTAGTTCGAGCCAAGGCAGCTCCAGTGTCCCTCCTAGCAACATGCCTTGCTGGAACTACGACAAGCCAGGCCATTGGTCCAGGAATTGCCCTTACCCCAAGAAGAATGTCAACCAAGGTGGCCGTCAGGGGCACGCTCATTATAACAGTATCGAGGAAATTCCATCTGGTGAGGTTGTCACCGCTGGTAAGTTCTAGTTGACCAACACCCCGCAGTGGTACTTTTTGATTCAGGTGCTTCACATTCCTTTATCAGTCCTAAGTTTGCATCAGAGTTTGTACACAAATTGCATACTGTTGAAGGTGGGGGTTATTGTATTAGCGCTGCAAGTGGGAATATTTCCACAAACAAAGTAGTGGGGAACCTTAAGTTTGAGATAGAAGGGCGAAGTTATTCGCTTGCCCTATTGGTTTTACCTGGTTTAGACATAGATGTTATCTTGGGCATGAATTGGATGAGTCAGAATAGGGTACTCATTGACACATCCGCTCGGGTAGTTATGCTCAGAGATCCTACAGATCAAAAGGGTTTTCTAGTACAACTTCCCAGAAAGGTTGAATTGTCGGGGGAAATTCATGCTGTGCAAGCAAAGGCGTTGGCCAAAATTCCAGTAGTAAATGAGTTTCTGGACGTTTTTCCCGATGAATTGCCGGGACTCCCTCCGGATCGGGATGTGGAGTTTAAAATTGAGTTGTTGCCTGGCACGGCTCCCATCTCTAGGAGACCCTATAGGATGCCTCCAAATGAACTCGCTGAACTTAAGGTGCAATTGAATGAACTTTTGAAGAAGGGGTTGATTCGTCCTAGTTCATCGTCGTGGGGATGTCCTGCTATCTTTGTAAAGAAGAAGGATCAGTCATTGCGGATGTGCGTAGATTATAGACCTCTCAATGCAGTCACTGTCAAAAATAAGTACCCTCTACCGCGAATCGACATCTTGTTCGAACAGTTGTCTAAAGCTAAAGTTTTCTCCAAGATCGATCTAAGATCGGGCTACCATCAAATTAAAATTTGCCCGGAAGATGTTCCAAAGACAGCCTTTTCTACCAGATACGGTCTTTATGAGTATCTTGTTATGTCTTTCGGCTTGACAAATGCCCCCGCACACTTCATGTACTTGATGAATTCGGTGTTTATGCCTGAATTGGACAAGTTTGTGGTGGTATTTATTGATGATATCCTGGTATATTTGGTGAATGAGGAAGATCACGCGGAACATCTGCGTATAGTCCTCACAAGACTGCGTGAACATCAACTTTATGCGAAGTTCAGTAAGTGCGAATTCTGGCTTCGAGAAGTACCTTTCCTTGGGCATGTGTTGTCCAATGGAGGAATTATGGTGGACCCCGCCAAGGTACAGGAAGTACTGAACTGGAAGGCTCCTACCTCGGTTCATGAGGTCCGAAGTTTTCTTGGTTTGGCTGGCTATTATCGTCGCTTCATCCCGGATTTCTCCAAAATAGCCAAGCCAATGACTCGGTTGCTGCAAAAAGACACCAGGTTTGTCTGGACTCCTGAGTGTGATGCGGCTTTTCACCAACTGCGAACCCTCCTAACCTCAGCTCCGGTTTTGGCACAACCGGATATCGAGAAACCATTTGATGTTTATTGTGATGCCTCAGGCATAGGTTTGGGAGGTGTGTTGATGCAGGAAGGCCGAGTAATCGCATATACTTCTCGACAACTTCGGAAGCATGAGGTGAATTATCCAACGCATGACTTAGAACTGGCTGCAGTTGTTCATGCTTTGAAAGTATGGCGGCATTATCTGCTGGGAAATGTCTGCAATATCTACACCGATCATAAAAGCCTCAAATACATCTTCACCCAACCCGAGTTGAATATGCGTCAAAGAAGATGGCTCGAGTTGATTAAAGATTATAACCTTCAAGTGCACTATCATCCAGGAAAGGCAAATGTAGTTGCGGATGCTTTAAGCCGTAAGTCTCATTGTCATTCCTTAGCTGAAACTGATTTTCATCGATCTCGCCTTCTACATCCAGCAGTCTTGTACAACATCACTGTAAGTTGTACTCTCAAAAGCCGAATTATTGAGCTCCAAAAAGACTGACACTGGTATATTCCACATCAAGCGTAAGATGAAAGAGCAAGAAACTACACAGTTCAGGATAGATGAAGAGGGTGTACTATGGTTCAAGGATAGGTTAGTTGTGCCTAAGGACCGAGAGCTTCGAAATGATATTATGTCTGAAGCACACTCCTCTAAGTTGTCCATCTATCCTGGCAGCAATAAGATGTATTATGATTTGAAGCCACTCTATTGGTGGACCAAGATGCGGAAAGAGATAGCTGCATATGTTGCTAGATGTGACACCTATTGCAGAGTTAAAGCTGTGCACATGAAAGCTGGGCTACTTCAGCCACTTTCCATTCCAGGCTGGAAATGGGAAGAGATAAGTATGGATTTCATTGTCGGACTTCCTCCTACTGTCAAAAATCATAACTCTATTTGGGTAATTGTTGATCGTTTGACCAAATCAGCTCACTTCATCCCAGTGAGAGTGGACTATCGTCCCACTGACTATGTTGAGTTGTACTTCAATCAGATAGTCCGGCTTCATGGGATACCTCGTACTATCATATCTGACCGTGGTCCCCAGTTCACTGCTCGCTTTTGGGAGCACTTGCATCACCTTCTGGGAACCAAGTTAGTGAGAAGCTCTGCTTATCACCCCCAGACATCGGGTCAGACAGAACGAGTTAACCAAATCTTGGAAGATCTGTTGCGAGCATGCGTCATTTCATCCAAGGGTTCTTGGGAAAAATGGTTACCTTTAGCCGAATTCTCGTACAATAACAGTTATCAAGAGAGTATTAAGATGGCTCCATTCGAAGCTTTGTACGGTCGTAGGTGTAGAACCCCACTAAATTGGATAGAATCTGGTGAGAGAAGATTTTATGGTATTGCTTTTGTTGAGGAAGCTGAGGAACAAGTCCGTACCATCCAAAAACATATGGCTGCAGCCCAAGCTAGACAGAAAAGTTATGCTGATCGTCGTAGAAAACCACTCGAGTTTGAAGTTGGAGACTTCGTGTATTTGAAAGTTTCTCCAATGAAAAGTGTCCAACGTTTTGGTGTTAAGCGGAAACTTGCGCCAAGATACGTGGGTCCTTTTCAAATCATAGGCAAGAGTGGAGCTGTTGCGTACAAAATTCAGTTACCTCCTGAAATGAGTGCCATATTCAACGTCTTCCATGTATCACAGCTCAAAAAGTGTCTTCGAGTTCCTAAGGAAAGAGTCCCTTTAGGAGATATCAGGCTGGAATCCGATCTAACTTACGAAGAAAAGCCAGTCCGAGTGATCGATACTCAGGAACGAGTGACTAGAAGCAAAGTGGTTAAGTGGTATAAAGTAATGTGGAGTAATCAGGGTAGTGAAAGTGACGCTACATGGGAACGGGAAGACTATTTACGGGATGGTTATAAGGAATTCTATGAAAAATGGTACGCTTTCCAAATCTCGGGACGAGATTTTTATAAGGGGGGAGGGCTGTAACACTTCAAGTGTTTAGTCCTTAATTGCATTGCATTTGCATGGCATAAGCATAAGCATGCATCATTCATGTTTGTTATTTTATGTGATGCAACACATGTGATTATTTTAGGGTTTGTTTGATTTATTTCATGAAGTACTTGATAGTTGGTGTAACAAAAAGGTAAGGTAGCCAATCATGACCTACAACACCTTAGTTATACTTAGGATAACATTTGGAACAAGTTTCATGTTGACCAAAATTACCAAATTGCCCTTCCAAATGTTGTTGACCAAGTTTGGAACCCTAGAGTGATCTAGTTTGACCAGTCAAAAAGTCCAGCTTAGAAATCTTGCATGGAGGAGCAACCTTAAGCAAAGTTGGAGTAAACTTGATGAACTAGCTTGTGTTAAAATTTGGAAGCATTTGGCTTAGTAGTTTGAGAGTTACTGTTGTTTAAAGTGGCAGTTCAAAATCTGCTACTCTCTGTTTTGAGAGGACAGATTCTGGAACTTGTGAAGTTTGACATGGAAAACTTAGGAGTTTGGAGTTGAGGTCTGAAAATGAATTGTAGTGCATTTCTTAGGCTTTCCAGATTGTCTTAGATCATATCTTTTGGAATTGTAAATCTCCAGTTGTGATAAAAACAAGTAGCTGCTGTCCAGAATGCTTACTGTGGTGTTTTGCTGATTAATATGGTGTGATATCCTAAGACATGCTACTTTTGTAATTGTTAGGTGTTAGGGCCTTAACTGAGGATGAGCAGCTTTATCTTAGGTTAAGTAGATTAGGTGAGTACTTCTCTACCGGAGAGGAAATTTGCACCTACTCTTTTGAAGTGATTTGATTAGAGCGTTAAATTGTTGGAATGCATTTCATTCCGAGCATATTGCATCTTTCATTATGCATTCATGGGATTTATTGTGCATTCATGCAATAGGTGTACCGGAGGGAGTAACTCTCCTCGAATTCGAGCCGGTGATTCCGGAGGAGAACCAGGAGCAGCAGGAGCCCGAGGAACCAGTCGGCGAAGGAGACGTCGCTGAAGACCTTCCTGAGTGCCCGGACCACAGGCCTGCAACCTTTCTGAAAGGCAAGCCCCGGTGCATGCTGAACCTACTATTTTATAAATTAATCTTGAGTACTTTTAATTGTTTACTGCATTAAGTTATAGGAGTTATATGAAAACACTTGTTGCATTATACCTGTCCTTGTCCAGATATCGTACTTAATCCTATTTTAGGTTTAGGCACGTGTCAATGCTTAGCCCTGCTTAGTACGGTAGAAGTCGGGTGATTTCCGGTCATCCGCGAGATGTAGGAAGGAGTCACGAGTGGCTCTATGGCTATCGTGGATGGAACCATGCCTTAAAATGAAATTGAGACCGGGCGGGAGTTCGATAGTACAGCCGCAAGACACTTCACGTCTTGGGTGTGGAGCTATGCCCGTCTGAGTCGTTTAAGGACCGATTCGCTGTACGTCCTTGAGTCATGTTGAACGCAGTCTAACACTTAGTTGGCCGGATAAGCCGTTCCGACCGCGAAGTCGAGTAGTATGGTTCAGGCCGGGAATCGAATGGTAGGTTGCATCTTGGAGGAGAGAAAAGATGTGCTTGGGGACATTGGCGTGAGACCAAGGGGGGGTTAGAGTCCCTATCACCTGGCAGAGTATCGCCCTTGGGGACGCGACATTATTCGGGCCCGCGATTTCTGAACTGTACAAAAGATGACCTGAGCAGCCTTCGCCAGGCGTGACTCGGTGAGTGTTAGAAATACCCCTCCAGCTGGATAGGAATTCGATTCGAATCGCCGTCGCTCCCGGTTAGTGAGCACTTGACTTGAGCAGCGGCAACGTAGATCTCATTAAATGAACAGATGGTTAAGTAAATGATATGATGTTGCCGCAATGATATACCTGCTATGGATATAATAATAATGTTGTTTGATTATACTCAAGTGAATGTTTAGTACAGGTGCTAAGATAGATGACAGGTAAATGCTAAAAAAATAACTGCTAGTATAGGTTATAAGAGTTTCAACTACTTATGCCTTTATGCAAAATGTGGTGTCAGCTAGCCTCTTGTGTAAGCCTTGCATAATCCTTGGTGTCACTTTATTTCTGGTTTTTGACGGGTAAGTCTAGCTGAGTACATTCCAGTACTCAGGGTTTATTCCCTCCTGTTGCAGATGACATGCTTTATCAGGGATTCTGCAAGACGTGTCTCCACCCTGCGGGTGATGATGACTAGATCACAAGGGCGTGATCGTCTCTATGTACTTTTCTCATGCTTTTGCGAGATGTCGATCATCCAGACTGGCAGTATTTAATTAACTAGTGTGTGTGTGTTATGCTTCCGCTACTTTCAAACTTGGTTTGTAATATTTGCTACTCCGTGGTGTAAACTTATTTCAGAACTACTTGTGAAATGTATCGTATGATGTTGTATGTTGAATGATGCGATCCTGGTTGTAAGCAGTTTGGTTTGAAATCCTTCGTGATTTCGATTGACTACCGGGATTATATGGGCTCAAGTTTGAAAATTTGAGCGCTTCGGTGCTTGTTTTCATACTTGTGCTCTTATAATTTGGTCGGTTCTGTTACACTACCACCATGCCGCCCGGTCTCCTATGGGGCCCACTTGTCAAGAGCTTCTAGAATGTTCCTCCACTGCCTCTTAGGATTGCATCTACGCCATTCTTTAAGTCAGTTTGATCCAAGGGCTCACGTTGCACCCCCCAGAGCATAAGTCAAGTCTGATCCTGAGAGCTGAAAGGCCAAAAACCCTAATTCAATACTCCACCAGGATTTAGGGCTAGCAATCAAGAGAAGATTAGTTCTACATAGGATCTAGTCTTGTATTAGAGATAGAGAGATAAAGTAAGAGAGTAGAGTTTTGGAGGAGTTTCGGCCTATTAGTGTTCTCTCTACGGCTGTACTCTGGCGGAATCAAGTTCTACTGGAGCTTGCTTCTAAAATTTCTCTAGTAATTGACTTCTGATTCAAGTAAGCATCTTGTTCATATTGTTCTTCAAGTTTACGACTCTCTTTTGAGTGCTTTAATCTTGGTGGCTCTAGATTAAAGTAGTATTCGTAGTATAAGCATGGTGCTTAAACTAGGGCTACTCGTAAATACACCCTCATTTTTCGGATCAGTGGTAACTCGCGAAGGTGACTTTTATAGCTTTGTTGAATCCTCTATAGTCCACTTTCCGTTAATAGGACTAATCGGAGTTTGATCGCTTTTAGGAAAGAAACTCTGAATTTGTTCCCTATAAGACATCTCTCACAATAGAACAATAGAAGACAAAGCTTACCGAGATTAGAACTAGACATACCTCAGTAGTCTCCTTTATATTCCTAATTTCTAACCTTGATTGTGATTGTGAGTTGGGTTAAGATTAAGACTTAGTTATTCTCACTAACTGTTCCTTTGGGTTCAATATTAAAACAGGGTTATTCTCTATAAAGTGCTACAACGGTATAATATTTATGTGCTTATGGATATATTCTGTGTGCCTTAGTTTATACCAACATTGACCATCTTATCAAATCAATAAAAGTGAATAGTATATTAGTTTTGATGTTTAATAACTACCTAGCTCCAATCTTTAACAACACTATTATAGGCACTCCAATAATAGTAATTGAAGGAATTTTTTCAATAGTAGCAGGCATTACTCTACAAATTCTCATCAAATAAAGAAAGACCTTCAAACTATTAGTTAATAGCAGATGCCCGTGTGTTGCTACGGAAGTCTTCAAAATTTCAAACGCAATAAGAGTATGGAAAAATAATAAGTCAAAATCAACCAAAAAAATAAATTTTAACTCAACTTAACAATATACTATTCTGAGCCACGCTCAAATAAATAGTGTTCAAAGGACATCATACAAGTCATAGCTAGCTTCATGAGCATATCCCTCTTGCAGTATCCATCGAGTAACCTCTCCTTGATATGCCCAAGCAGTTTTGTTGCGGCATTTGTGTACTTTTCAATCATCTTCCATTCGGGGAGTGAGTTTTCAGCATTCATGAGATGCTTAATGTTACCAATCAAATTAGTGCCATCAAACTCAAGCCCAACACACTATTGACACGTTGGTTCACCTCGTCCAATCCTGCTGGTTCGGCAATAAGATTTTCCATTATTGACATCAACTATCTGAAAGATCTTACATGATTAAAACTCATTGAAATTCTTTATTAAAGACTTATTCTAAAAATCTCTTGAGAGCACAGACAAGATAGGCATAATTATCTAGGAGATTTGAGTAAATAGTAGCAGGAAATGGCATCTGGACAAGTACACTGTCATTGAAGTAACATATTTGCTCTTTTGCTCTGTGGCTTTCCTAAGAAGAGTCCCCTAGAAAACATGTGAAAAAGATGATTGATCATATCTCACTACTTAGCATTTAGCTGTATTGTCATCATTTTCTTAGTTTTAACAATATTTAGATCAGACTTAGACATCATCAGTCTCAGTAGCACACAGGGAAAGATTGGTCTGCACCCTTGTTTCGATCTTGATTAGTCCAGGCAACTTTAGCATAACAAATTATTGTCCTCAATGTGTTAATTTAGCCTGACAAACAAATAGACATATTGTTTAATGCATTTGAGGCAAGTCTATACCAGTATACCACTATGTTTTACAAGTTCCAATAGGTCTATGTAGTTGCGGTCCTGCCATTCCTGGTAAACTAATTGAACTATTTTTTTTTTCAAAACAACCTAGCGTCTGCTTTTGTCTAAAACACAAGCACAAGACACACGGGTATATTGTGATGTCAAACAGGAGGTGATCAAACAAGTTACCAGCACAGGTGATAGATTCGCTTGCCATTGATCTTATTCGCCTACTACTTGGCATCCCCCTCCTGTGTGGTCCTCTGCTGCTGCTTCATGGTAAAGGCAGGGAAGATGATGGTTCTGTTCACCAAGGATTCGAACTGCTCAGGACAGTGCATGAGTAACAGTATACCACATGTTGATGCTAGGAAGAAATCAAACCTGGGCTCACTGTATTGCAGATGGACACGTTTATTGGGGCTGCCACCATTTTGAATGATCTTGGAGAGTTGAGATGAACTATCAGCCGTGCACTAGCGATGTGGTGGATCTTCCCTAAGACCCTAATTTTTTGAAATTCGTGGTTCTCCTTAATATGAAGCAACCTGTTTGCAAAGCTAAAAGATAGATTAGGGAAAGTTCAAAGCATCACCCCTATATGAAAGCAAACAACCAGAAATTAAAAAAACAAAAATCCTTGCAGTAATAGCTATATAGTAACTTGTACTCTTTGCCACAGGAAGAATAATGGATCATAGTGAACATTGACAGTCCAATGTATGAGATGTGATCATAGGTAAACTTAGCTATTTATCTGAATTCTAAAATGTCAGTAATACAAGCTGAAAATTGGTGTTTGTTGATAAACCTTGCACACTAATATTGAACTATGAAGAGGAAACAAACAGACACAACAAATATCCTGCCATGTCTAAGAACTGCATTCTGCTCCCAATCTCCAATCTCCACCAGCTCCAAAATGATCGAAAATAGCTCCTTTAGTCTCGTACCCTGAAATTATTTCCTCAAGCCATCAAATATCACCAAAGTTAGAATGCTTAGGGACTTCAAGCACATAATTTTCCGTTAATTGGTCAACAAGAGATACAAATAATTTTCAGTCAATTGGTCAGACATATGAATGACCACTCCAGCAAAGCAACATCCTCACCTGGTGCGCAGGCCATGATAGGCATGTTTGGTGTCATTGACGAAGAGGGGCACGGTGGAGAAGCCCTTGAGCCCGACGGCGGCGGCTGCCTTGGGGTAGCGCTCCACGCTGAACTTTGCGAAGGCGACAGCGCTGCCCATGGTGCACAGCGCGGTGGCGTACTCAGCGAACCGGAGCTGTGCGCGCTCGCATCATGGCGCATACCCAAGCAGCAACAGCTCCACGTGGTCCTGCATGGTGCGGCGCGCGTTGTTGTTGTCAAGCGCTAGCACCATCGACTGTGCCCTCCGCGCCAGCTCCGCGGCACCCCCCGACATCGCCGCCCGCCGCATTCAGTCCGCCTCGCTCTGCCATCGTACAGGTCTAGCCGTGTCGCCAAATGCCAAACTCATTGCAACAGTCATCTTGCAGGCGATGGCAGGCTGGTTCTATAGTTTTAAATCTCCGGCTATAGCTGAAGATACAGCCAGCTATAGCTGTTTGAGACTGGTCAAGCTACAAGCTATAGCCCGCTATATCCCGCTATATCTCTATTTAGCCTCCGCTATTGCTGTTTTAGAGGTCATCCGATAAATACCCTTAGCCGGCGATTTAAAACCTTGGCTGGTTTTGATGGAGGAGGCTTTGATCCAGTAGCGAGGAGGGGTAGATCTAGCAGCGCCGTTGCGTACTCACCCCTTTCCTGGTCTTCACGGAGCGACGGGGCACGCGTGGCCGCGTGACTGGGCAGGGGCGGGCCGGCAAAGTCAGTGGGAGATGGGCGGCCAGGCGGGCGGCAGCATGTGGCAGCAGGGAAGGTATCGGGAGCAGGGTTCGGTGGCGGGGCAGCGGCCTTTTTTTACTTGATTGATGATGGGCGAGCTTGCAGACGCACGGGGCAGAGAGAGTGCGGACATACGGGGCCACATGTCGGCGCAAAAATACTCGCTGGTGAAGCGTGCGACGCACCCCCGGCTTCACCACGGGTGGTGA
The DNA here is from genome assembly GCA_038087645.1 of Saccharum hybrid cultivar R570. Taxonomy (NCBI): domain Eukaryota; kingdom Viridiplantae; phylum Streptophyta; class Magnoliopsida; order Poales; family Poaceae; genus Saccharum; species Saccharum hybrid cultivar. The sequence goes on along the minus strand of JAQSUU010000291.1, from coordinate 4,278,482 downwards.
ACGGGTCCTGTTTCATCTTTTTTAGAAGTAGAGATTTGTGTGGTTTCCAAGTATAACACTGACCAGCTAGTGGAGATATTGTGTAAGGGGATCCAGCTAGTTTCTTGCAAGACTAGAGATCGACTGCGTGACACGCGGGCAAGCTTAGGTGTTGGGACCCATGATTTCTTCTTCCACGCTCTACTGCTTGGCTTCTTTATTTGGTTGTTCAAGCTTAGAGACGTTAGTGTCTAGAGATGGCAGCGAATCGGGTTCGGGTCGGATACCCGCGGGTTTCGGGTCCTGCGGGTTCGGGTTTGGGGATGGTTTCTCACCCACGGTTTTCAGTTTCGGGTTTGGTTTTTCACCCGTGGATATCCAATGGATATCCGAAATAAATCATTTGGAATTAAAACTCATGTTTTATAATATGCTAATAATAACTTATTTACTTAGATTATTAAATCTATTCAAAATTGACTCTTGAAAATATTTATTATTTATTGCCTCTTATTTATACATGTGAATATGTGTATATTTATCCGCGGGTTTCGGGTATCCATTCGGGTTTCAGGTATCCGTTCGGATTTCGGGTATCCGCGGTTTTGGTGATGGATTTCCACCCGAATCGGTTTTCGGTTCGGGTTCGGGTTTCGATTTCGGGTTTCGGTTTTGGATGCACGGAGACTCCACCCGATCCGAACCCAACCCGTTGCCATCCTTATTAGTGTCCCTACTAAAGAAAGTTCATGAAATGGAAATAGCACAAACTCCACACTATAAACAAGGCATAGAAAAAACTAAGGCCCTCCTTCGGTGTGGTGGCCCTGGGTGCACGGGAGTATGGGTATGAAGCCTCCAAGTATATATATATATATATATATATATATATATATATATATATATATATCTTTTGAGCCTTTGATCTTGAACCGACTTGCAACCAACGGTGGGATAAGCTTGAGAGTGTGTTCTTGGCTTGTGCCATGGATTGGTGAGCTGGCATTGGTGGGATCATGTCGGGTGATGCGTGGTGGGGTCGGCCAACCCCACCAGGTGGCCCCTGATGGCCCTGCTTTGTCTCACTTGCTTCTAGTGCTTGATTTTTGATGTATTTGCATAGTTTTCCAGCACAGGCAAAGATTTCCAAGTACAAGTGAACCATGTGAATTTTGGTGTTGCTTATTCCATCACTTTTGGTGCAATGATGATGGTCAAAACTGATGTTTAATGACCATCAACACGCCCCTTGTTTCATTGACCCAATGGGTACTATGTTAGGATTGTCGATGCTACCGGCGCCGATTTCATTGACCCAATGGGTACTATAGGTCGACCCACTCGTCATATTAATAATATTTTTCTTTAATTTATTAGTGTTCTTTATTTTTTTCTTCCAATAAACACGATTGGTCATAACTTGTAAGACTGTTTGTTCTTGGAAGTACAACGAGGAATATCATATTTTGGAAGTAAAATTGATAAAATTAAAATCATGGTTCACTTGCAAACTTATTTAATTTGATGCATTACTAATAATATTAATATATTATTATGATGTTTTTTAATTTTGATATCTTATTATGATATTTTTTAATCTTGTATCTTATCTTTTGTAAAAGTGTCGATAGTATCCATAGTTTATGATTATGGAAAAATACCTTTTTTTAGGAGATTGTAGAAAAATGTTTGGTCGACCCATATCACTCGATGAGTCATGGAGGCTATATAGCATCTATGGGAAAGAGTGGACTATAACCCCTAAAATTGTCCTTGAGCCCACGGAGCCGGGTCGGCCCATTTCCATGTTGAGCGTGGAGAGTGGACCAGGAGTTGTACACGTAACCAATGTGGCCCGATGTGCTCGGTACTTTGTAGCCTAACATGTTGCTAGCACAAATGGATCAAAAAGCTCCTACGGATGATGTACACTCGACCCGAAATGGACACTTAGCGATGAAATCCCGATTCACAAAACCCTAGCGACCTCGATTCCTCCCCGGCATGGCTGTCGGTCCCTACGCTCTCCGCCTCTCCCCGCCGCCGCGGCTCCATGCCATGCTCTTCCCACAGCTGCGGCCTCACCTACGCTGCCGCGTGTCCGCTCGGGTAGCTGCCGGCGGCACCAGCTGGTCTCCCGCCGCCGGTGACTCCGAAGACGGGGTCGGCGGCTGGTGGTTTCCCGAGTACGAGAAGCCGATGAAACAGGGGAGGAGGAGGACTGGTAGACTTATCGTTTTTAGACAAGTAGATGGTCAAATCTTTCTCCCTCGAGCAAATCTTCTGTTTTTATCGCCGGGATTGTTGTTGATTTGTAGGGTTTGGGAGAGCTGTCGTGGTTGGGCTGGGAGCTTCTGTGGCGATCGCCTTGGCTGGGCTGGCGTGGCGCTTCCCATCCTCCAGGAAGCGTGAGTTCATTACCTTCTGTAGCTTCACTATATTCATTCCCCTGTTTGCGTCCATGTGGTTCTGAAATTTCAACTTTAGATTGCTGTCCTTGTTCTTTTAATCTATTTCTAAATTTTCTGAAGGTTGTGATACTTTTCCTTGCAATGTGTCATCTAGTCCACCTGTGAAGTGATAGCATTTGAGATTACTCAACTCTGTCACATTGCCAGGATCCATGTTCCATATTTGAAGTTGGTTTACCACTGTGCTTCTATCATGGTATAATCCTTTTACTGCTTACTTCTTCAGATCATCTTGAAAAATATTATTACAAGAGGTGTCTAATTGAAGTTCTAGTTAGATTTTGTAGTGGGATGTAAAGCTGTGACAGATTAAGAAATATCTGCAGCAGCTAATATCAAGTGGATATGTGGATGGGCACAGGGCCTAGTTGTCGGAGTTTTGGTCCACCAGGTTTCATGTACCTTGGACTTGGTTGGTCACTAGCGTGCCTCATTTACTTAGAATCAACATGTCTGTGTGCATGATGTGTGCATGTTCACTTTCAATGAGGTCGAAACATGACTCCACAGCCTTTGACGTGTGTAGCAGGAAACATAGGATGTGCATGCATATGTGAGTGGGGGTATGTTCATCGTATCTTGTACTCTCGAAAGAAACCAAAAATTTGTAGGGTACAAAGAGCGTTCATGTTGTAACAATTTTTAGAAACGTGTGCAATGTTACAATTTATTCCTTTTTGAAAACCTTTTTGTATTGCAATAATGGTGGTAGCTGTTCTTCCTTTTGGATTTGCAGTTTAGGGAAGTCTGTTTCTTTGTTAGAGAATTTGGGTTCTATTTGGAATACAATCGCCATTTGTTCTATAAAGAGAACAAAATGAATTAGGGAATGGTGCTGATTTTCAGGTATACAACAACTCATTGTTGCTCCATTACACTATGTTCAAGAGAAAATGTCAACAATGGAGTCAACAGAGACAATCAAGGAGGATGCAAGTGACAGGGAATATGATGAAATTGAAGTTTCTAGTGCAGCGCATGATAAGAAGGCTGAAGCAATAACCGATGATTCAAGGCAAAACTGCAGAACAGCAACTGCCAGCCATTTTTCATTTGGAGTTCCTACAGATCCTGTACATGAGGAGGCTTTCTCTATATTGAAGAAGCTACAGGTACTTTAGAATTCTGAACCATTGCCTACCAGGTGCAGCTTGCTAAACTATCTTAACCGTGCATGGAGGAAAGCATTTCATGACTTGCGTTGTGCATAAGCCACTATTTCCTCTTACATTCTTTGCTGATGATGTGGTGCTAGTTGACGACAGTAGGGCGGGAGTTAATAGGAAGTTAGAACTATGGAGGCACACGTTAGAGTCGAAAGGGTTCAGACTTAGTAGGACTAAGACCGAGTATATGAGGTGCGATTTCAGCGCGACTAGGCACGAGGAGGGAGACGTTAGCCTCGATGGGCAAGTGGTGGCCAAGAAGGATACTTTTCGGTATTTAGGGTCGATGCTACAAAAGGATGGAGACATTGATGAAGATGTTAGGCATAGAATTTCAGCCGGCTGGTTGAAATGGCGTCAAGCTTCTGGCGTTCTCTGTGACAAAAGGGTGCCTCAGAAGCTGAAAGGTAAGTTCTATAGGACGGCGATTCGTCCGGCGATGTTATATGGTGCTGAATGTTGGCCTACAAAAAGGCGACATGTCCAGCATTTGAGTGTAGCGGAGATGCGTATGTTGCGTTGGTGTTGTGGGCACACAAGGAGGGATAGAGTACGGAACGACGATATTCGGGATAGGGTTGGGGTGGCACCAATTGAGGAGAAATTGATTCAACATCGGTTGAGATGGTTTGGACATGTCCAACGGAGGCCTCCTGAGGCGCCGGTGCGTAGTGGAGTTCTAAAGCGGGCCGATAATGTAAAGAGCGGTAGAGGTCGACCTAAACTAACTTGGGACGAGTCCGTTAAGAGAGATCTTAAGGAGTGGAATATCCCCAAGGATTTAGCTATGGATAGGAGCGCTTGGAGATTAGCAATCAACGTGCCTGAACCGTGACATCTTTTGTCTTGTGCCCTTTGTGTCCCTTTATGTGTCTCCCTGTTTCTCGTCTCTTTTGGGTTTCATCTCTAGCCTACCCCAACTTGCTTGGGACAAAAGGCTATGTTGTTGTTGTTGTTGTTGTTGTTTGGAAAATCAATATTCACTGCATCTATATATCTTCTTAGTTTTACTATTGATTCTTATTAGTTTGACCTACTCAAGGTTATTAAGGCGGTAAGGCAAGGTGCGGCGAGCTACCCCCTTCCAGATGCCTAGGCGTTTAAGGCGCGAGGTGAAGCGACGCCATACAAACATCTTAATATATAATACCACTCGAAATCAAAAGCAAATCATACCATAATAAATAGTGCTGCTAGAGTAACAGGGCACAACATAAAGTAGGAAAATAGCAAATCTGAAATTTCTCATCTCTCAATAGCAGCAAATTAGACTCTAGTGACATAACATGACATAGCAAATCTCTCATCTCATCTATCAGCTGTAAAAACAAAGGTGGACTTATGCATCCATAGCAGCCACAAATAGCAAGCAACCAGCAGAGCAGAGTACAAGGAGCAGAGTAGAGGAAGAAGGGGAGGAAGAGCAGAGCCGCAGTGCAAAGAGGATGGGGGGGTGGAGGTGGGGGAGCAGAGCCGTAGAATTAAGAAGAGGGGAGGAAGAGCAGAGGAAGGAGAGGGAACCTGCAGAGGAAGTTGCAGACACGAATCAGGGAGGGCTGCAGGCAGCGGACGGGCAGATAAGTCCTAACTCCCGAATGTGGTCATGGATGGGCGGATGTCGCGGTCACGGATGGGGACGGGAGTCACGGTTGCGGATGGGCACGGGAGTCGCGGTCGCAGGCGCCGGTGCCACCGCCGAATTTCAGGTGCGTGGCCCACCCTCTTCGCTCTCCCTCTCTCCTCCTTTTCCCTCTCCCTCTCTCAACTCGGTGCGCAGCTCCCTCCCTTTTACCTCTCCCGCGCGCGCAGCTCCCTCCCTTTCCTGCCCGCACAACTCCCTCCCTTTCCCGCATGTGCAGCTCCCTTCTTTTCCCCGTGCGCGCCTTTTCCGCCCGGTGGCGTCCGCTGACGCCTTGGCAACGACTTTTGCCCCAAGGCGACGCCATACGCAAGGAGGCCGCGGCGAGTAGGACACCGTGATTCAAAAATCGCTCGGACGACTAGGCGACGCCTTAATAACCTTGCCTATACTAACCAGAAATCTAGGTCAACCAGGACATGCGCGAGTAGGATGTGGGTACCGGGTTTCTAAAAACACACTTCGAAGGGGTTAGTTCGGATTGAGTGGTTTCAACTAATCTGGGTCTATGGCCTTTGATATGCTACGAATGAGTAGTTACAGAAGATGAATTCAAAGCTATAAAAAAGGGATTGGGTACATAATGGGTGTGAATGGTTCCTTGGAAAATTCGAAGCCTGCATAAGGGCTAATTCAAGCTAGTCCAAGCCAGTCTTACTGTATGTAATTTGGTGGTGTTTGGTTGGGTTGCATAGGGCATTTTGCACTGAGTAAGCATGTGTTTAATTGGGTGCATAAGGGCTGGGCTGTATGGTTGAACACAGAAGATTGTGTTTGGTTGGTTGCATTTTACATGTTGTGATCACCTGGATGCTCTCATGGGTGATCTTACCACCCCAGTGGAGGCCTTTCTAACCATATCTGACATGTATATCCCTAATAACCTAGGACTTATTCTCACGTCATATTTTACACAATATTGGACATTTCCACTCACTGTTTGATTAGTTAACAAATTATGAGCTGAAGACTTCAAACATACATGTTGAAGATGAGCTGAAGACCAATGAGCATAATCTGCCTTTGATCACAACTCAAACTTGTACATGGAACTGTAAACAAATTGACCAAAACAGATCCAGATGCTGTAAACAAAAGCTTCTCCACCCAAAACGGCCCCAGTTTCTATGCAATCTTGTACATTGTCGCATGAAGCTGTTTCTCTCTCTCTCACTCCAAAATGAAACTAGCACTGGCTCTGGCAGCTCCAGATACTATAGGGAGCTGGAGCTGGGATAAGCCCTCCCAAATAGCCCTAGATGGGCTTCTGTGCTCTGGCCCATACAGCCTACCTAACGTTCTGCCCTAAGCCCAGAACCTCTAGTCTCTCTCTCACTGCATATGCATGCTGCCAACAGTTTCCGTCTTCCTCATTTCTCTCTGCTCCCAACTCCATCAGCACCACCAGCACTTCTCTGCTGTCCAAATTGGTCTTCCATGTCTAGTAACATTAGCTGCTCTTGTGCATGTCTTCGCTTCAGTAGTCTTGGTTTCGCTGGAGACCTCTGTATTGACTGTGGCTGCACTGCTATCTGTCACCGGTGGTGCTCTTATATGCTGGATGCGTCCCAGATCTTAGCAACAGCATTTTCCTCCATAGTAATGGTGCGGCAACCAGCGACCCTTGTCACAGTGGTGGAGGGCGGATACAAATTAAGGTGTGGCACAACTACATTGATAGAGCTCCATAGCTCAATTTATGGCGGAGACATACAGAAAAATACTAGGGAAAACTGAGATGCAAAAGAGGGAAATATGGTGCACTAAAGTCAAGGTATGGCAGAGACGCTGCCTAGCCATATTGAGTCCTCTGCCACTGGCCTATCGGTTTGAACCCACTATTCACGACGTCATCGATCCCGACTGACCCCTGTGACTATGGTTGACCAGGATCTAATGGCAGTTTTTTTTTCTTATGGTTCCTGAGATTCAATTGCATGAAGGTCAACTAGTTCACTAGCACGATTGTTAAAAGTTGTTTATACACACAACATATCGCTGTTTAAATATATTAAAAGTGGTCTGCACTTATCAACGTATGGCTGTTTCAATGGTTATGTTGTTTCATGGATGCTGACTCATTCCTAATTTTATACTGTAGGCAATATTTATTAGGAAAGCAATGTATTAATTATGTTTTCGTCATATACTGTGCTTGATCAGATAATTGAGAAAGATGTTAGCTCCAGTGATTTTTGTACACGGAGGGAATTTGCAAGATGGTTTGTTAAGTTATGCTCAAAGTTTGAGAGGTAATGGGGCAAGAGAGTATAAAATATATTTAAAAGCTATGCATGACTTTTGCTAGTTTCTTTATGTTACATCTTTATTTTTGCAATTTGTAGGAAAAGGATGCAAAGGATTGTTCCTAGTAAATTAACTTCTGGCGCAGTCCAGTGTGCCTTTGATGATGTCAATATTGACGACCCAGACTTCCTATATATCCAATGTAAGTTTCACTGTTTATCATATTGAAAGTCTAGGTGGTCTTCCTATGTTTTAGAAACAATCCTCCCAATCTAACTATTCCGCATTGCATTTGCCAGTGTAACATGTAGTGAAACTTTTACAATATTGTACATTTTCTTTTCTTTTTTCCTTACACTAGCTTCCCTTGAAGTTCCAGGTTATGTTATTTTAGTAGCTGATGCTAGAATTAGAGACTCTATTGATAAGGGCTAACCCTAGAAGGGTAGCTATATAGGTTCCATACATGGGCCACATGGGCCTTAGCCTCATGGGCCTAAACACATACTCCAACACCCCCCCGCAGTCTGAACTACCGGCGCAGCGGAGTTCAAGGCTGAAACAAGAAAGAACACACACAACCCCCCACAGACGCAACTAGCCACCGGTGATGTTGAGGCTGGATCGAAACTCTGTGAAGGTCGAGGATGGGAGGCCTTTAGTGAAGATGTCCGCGAACTGGGAGGTCGTCGGAACGTGAAGGACCCGCACCTCGCCCATGGCCACCCGATCACGAACAAAATGGAGGTCGATCTCCACATGCTTCGTCCGCTGGTGCTGGATGGGGTTGGTGGAGAGGTAAACCGCACTGACGTTGTCGCAGTAGATCAGTGTGCTCCGGGAGGGTGGAGTGTGCAACTCCGCCAGCAGCTGCCTGAGCCAGGCGGCCTCTGCCACGCCGTTAGCAACGGCGCGGTACTCCGCCTCGGCGCTGGATCGGGAGACCACTGGCTGGCGCTTGGACGACCAAGACACCAGGTTACCGCCCAGAAAGACGGCGTAGCCGGAGGTGGAGCGACGCGTATCCGGGCACCCGGCCCAGTCAGCATCGGTGTAGACGACGAGGTCGGTGGAGGAGGCCCGGTGGAGTAGGAGGCCGTAGTCGAGGGTGCCCCGGAGGTAGCGGAGGAGGCGCTTGAGAGCCGTGAGGTGAGGCTCCCGGGGATCATGCATGTGAAGGCAGACCTGCTGAACTGCATAGGTGATGTCCGGCCGGGTGAAGGTGAGGTACTGAAGGGCCCCGGCAAGACTCCTGTACGCAGTGGGGTCGGCCACCGGAGGTCCCTCAGTCTCCGACAGCTTGCCCTGAGTGTCGACCGGAGTGGAGCAGGGCTTGCAGTCAGACATCCCAGCCCGCTCCAGGATATCCCGAGTGTACTGCTGCTGATGAAGAAGAAGCCCAGCAGGACGGTGCTCAACAGTGACACCGAGGAAGTGGTGGAGCTCACCCAGGTCCTTCATCGCAAACTCCTGCTGGAGAGCTGCAATGATCCGCCGGAGAAGTGGCTCGCTGGAGGCGGTGAGGACAATGTCATCAACATAGAGCAACAAGTATGCAGTGTCGGCCCCATGGTGGTAGACGAACAGGGACGTATCAGACTTGGCCTCCACGAATCCCAGGGTCATCAAGAAAGTAGCGAACCGGTGGTTCCACGCCCGAGGTGCCTGCTTGAGGCCATAGAGGGACCTGTTGAGCCGGCAGACCATGTCAGGACGGGTGGTGTCGACGAACCCCGCCGGCTGACTGCAGTACACCGTCTCGGTAAGAAGGCCGTGGAGGAAGGCGTTCTTGACATCCAGCTGGTGGATGGGCCAAGACCGAGCAAGCGCCAGCGATAGCACTGTACGGACTGTGGCCGGCTTGACCACCGGGCTGAAGGTCTCATCGTAGTCGACGCCAGGGCGCTGAGTGAAACCCCGGAGGACCCATCGAGCCTTGTAGCGCTCGAGAGAGCCGTCCGCTCGGCGCTTGTGAGTCCAAATCCACTTGCCGGTGACGACATTGGCGCCCGGCGGCCGGGGCACCAACTCCCACGTCTGGTTGGCGAGTAGCGCGGCATACTCCTCTTCCATCGCGCGGCGCCAGTGAGGGTCCAGCAGGGCGTCGCGGACGGAGGAGGGTACCGGAGAGACCACCGCGTCGTCAGTCGAAGCCGCGAGGACACGAGGCGGCAAGGTGCCAGCCGCGTGTCGTGTCACCATCGGGTGAACATGCCGCGGGTGTCGGTGAAGCAGCGGCGGGTGGTAGACCGGCGGGGTACCACGGGCCGGCGGAGACAGTGGCGGCGGTGTCGGTGTCCCCGGTGGAGAAGGGACCGCGAGCGGCGGAGGCCGCGGCCTGCGCTGGTAGACCCGTACCGGCGCGGCGAACCTCGACGGAGGCGCCGGTGCGGGTGCCGAGATGGGATCCGGCGTCGGCAACCGGCACGACCCCCCCGGGGCAGAAGCGGGGGACGAAGGCCCCGGGTCTGCACCAACTGAAGGAGACGGGGCCGCGCCGGAGGACGAGGGGCCCGGACTCGCAGGGGAGCCGGGACCGGTGGCCGGCGCGGAGCGCGGTGAAGCGGTACCTGCAGGAGACCACAAGAAAGGTGGTTGGACCACCGGGTCAGTGGGAAACAGGGTGGGTGGGTCAGGGACCGGAGAAGTAGAGGTGCCGGAAAAGGGAAAGACGGACTCATCGAACACCACATGGCGCGAGATGAGAACACGTCGGGAGGCAAGGTCGAAGCATCGGTACCCCTTGTGATCTGGGGAGTAACCGAGGAAGACACAGAGCGTGGATCGAGGGTCCAGCTTGTGAGAAGAGGTGGCGGCGGTGTTGGGGTAACAAGCACACCCAAACACGCGGAGGTGATCGTACCGAGGCGGGGTACCGAAGAGGGCGTGGTGAGGGGTGGGAGCGGGACAGGCAGCGGAAGGAAGGCGGTTAAGAAGGTAGGTGGAGGTGTGCAGGCCCTCAGCCCAGAAGCGAGCAGGAAGAGAGGCCTGAAACAGAAGAGTCCGCACGGTGTCGTTGGTGGTGCGAATCATCCGCTCTGCCTTGCCATTCTGCGAAGAGGTGTATGGGCAAGACATGCGCAACTGAACACCGTGAGAGAGGAAGAAAGCTCGGGAGGTGGAGTTGTCAAACTCGCGACCATTGTCACACTGGACGGCCTTGATGGTGAGACCGAACTGAGTAGACACCCAAGCAAAGAAGTGAAGGAGCGTGGTGAACGTATCCGACTTCGCACGTAGGGGAAAAGTCCATGAATAATGCGAAAAATCATCAACAACCACAAGATAGTACTTATAACCAGAAATACTGATGACAGGAGAGGTCCATAGGTCGCAATGTACAAGATCAAAAATGCGGGCCGCATGAGAAGAAGAACTAGAAAAAGGAAGACGAACATGTCGGCCCAATTGGCACGCATGACACAGTTGCTCATCATGAGCTCGAGTACATGAAAGACCAGAGCTACGACTGAGCTGTATCAGGGCATCACGTCCAGGATGGCCGAGGCGCCGGTGCCAGGTAGTAGAGGAAGTAGAAGCGGCGAAGGCAGCTGACAAAAGGGACGGCGAATAAGACGAATGCGCCGCCGGGAAGCGAAGGGTGTAAAGGGGCCCGGTGCTGTCACATCGGAGCAGAGGACGCCGGGAAGCCAAATCCTTCACAGTAAGACCAGAAGAGTCAAATTCCACAGAACAAGAATTGTCAGCGGTAAAACGTCGAATAGAAAGAAGATTATGAACCATGGAAGGAGCAACAAGAACATCAGGAAGACGAAAGGAGCCATGGGCACCGGCGGTACCCACAGAGGAGACAGGAATACAAGAACCATTTGCGACCATAATGGACGAAGGAAGAGAGGAAGAGGGAGAGTGAATCGACGACAGTATACCGGGGTCAGGAGTGGTGTGGTAGGTGGCCCCCGAATCAGCGATCCACTCAGGTCCGACCGGAGGTGTCAGGCCCATGGTGCTGAATGAGCGAGCCAGGGCCGCCTGGTCCCAGCCGGCGACCCCCGGTGGAGTCCCGGAGGGTGGAACCCACGGCGCGGTGAGCATGGCCACCGGTGGACGAGTGTCGGCTCCGGGGGCGTGGTAGGGCCACATGGAGATGCGACCGGACCACGGGTTCTGAAACGAAGGCCATGGTGCCCCCCCGTGTGGCCCAGCCGGTGCCGGAGCCTGGGGTGGACCCCCCCGGCCACCCCCGCGGCCCCCGCCACGACGACGACGAGTGCCACGACCCCCCCCACCTCCGCTCGGCCCGGAGGGAGGAGGAGGGCCCAGGAGAGACGGCGGTGGTGGAGCGGTCGACCGCGGTGGAGCAGACGGACGTGGCGAAGTAGCAGCCAGGGCTGTCGAGGAGGACGACGAGCCAGTGGACGAGGTGGAGCCCGGCTGTAGGCCCTGCGTGAGCTCCTCCATGACGAGATCGTCACGGACCTCCAGGAAGGTGGGGAAGGGCCGCTGGCGGGTGATCCACGTCCGAAGGTGGGCGTAGCGGTCGCTGAGCCCCCGGAGGACGTTGAGGACCAAGATGCGATCCTCCACGGGCCACCCAAGGTCCCCCAGGGAGTCCGCCATGCCCTTCATCCGGCGGCAGAACTCACCGACGGAGAGGTCACCCTGGACGAACGTCCGGAAGCTCGCGTCGAGGCGCAGGGCCCGGGCCTCGGCGTTGCCCAAGAACTGACCCTCAAGGGCTAGCCATGCCCGGCGCGCGTCAGGTGAGGTGCGGACGAGGTCGTGGAGGTCCAGGGAGATTGTCCCCAGGATCCAGGAGAGGACGATGCTGTCCAGGCGAAGCCATGATGGAGTTTGAACGGCGACCAAGGTATCAACAAGCACGTGGTCGTCGAGGGCATAGCGGCGAAGAGTGAGAAGCACGAGGTCCCGCCAGCGGGCGTAGGAGGGCGACTCCGGCTCAAGGACGACCGGAACGAGGAGGCGAATGTTCTGGACCCCCCCGGCCTGGTAGTGAAGCTGTGCCACGAGCGGGTCAGCCGGATCGTGCCAGAGGACAGCGGGATGGGGGGCGCGGCGGCCAGGCGAGGCGGAGGAGTGGGCTCCAACGTCCCGTGGAGTGGGAGAGACGAGGAGGTGCTCTGCCTCAGCGATCTGGCGGGCCAAGGCATCGGCTGCGTCACGCTCTCGTTCCCACGCGAGGGCTGCAGCCCGAACGCGAGCATGCCCCTCCGCGGCGGCAGCCCGAGCCGCGACGAGAGCAGCGGCGAGGGCGGAGTCCGGGCCCGGAGGTGGAGCAGTGGTGAGGGAACTGGTGTTGCCACCAAGAAGCAGCGGCGCCAGGAGAGGATGGAGGCCGGACTGCGATGGAAGAACAGAGGGAAGGACAGGGGCTGGCTGCCTGGTGCGGAGGGCAGCCAGAGGATCGGCTAGGGGAGCAGTGATGGAGGGCTGGAGGTGGTGGTCGTCCTGGGAGGAGTTGATGGCGGGTTGGATGGGTGGGCGCGGCTGGAGATCCGCCCCCAGGTGGGGGCGCGGCTGGAGATCCGCCCCCAGGTGTGGGCGCGGCAGGAGGTCCGCCCCCTGGTGCGGGCGCGGCTGGAGATCCGCTCCTGGGTGCGGTTCGACATCAGTGGCCGCCAGGGGCTGCGCGGTCACCAGAGGGGAGGAGGCCGCCTCACTGGAACCCCCCGGCATGCCGAGCTCGGTCCCAGTCGCGGCCATGGCCCCGGCGGCGGGTGCGCCAGGAGCTCCAGGAAGAGGGCGGGCAGCGATCTGGGCCCAGGAAGGGTTGGAGAGGGAGGGGAAGTAGGCATAGTAGGAGGGAGGAGGGGAGGAGTGGCCGGCCATGGCTGCGGCGGCGGCTGGCCGGCCGGCAGCCAGAGGCGGCGGCGGGTGTAGGGGAAGGGGAAGAAACTAGGCTGCTGATACCATGCTAGAATTAGAGACTCTATTGATAAGGGCTAACCCTAGAAGGGTAGCTATATAGGTTCCATACATGGGCCACATGGGCCTTAGCCTCATGGGCCTAAACACATACTCCAACAGCTGACACTGTAAATATCTAATTTTCTAAATTGGTGATGGAAAGCTTTAGGAGAATCTGGTATCGTATCCAGCAAGTTGTCAAACTCCTTGGGAACATTGACAAGTGGCTCTCCTTCCAAGGAAAATTCCTTGTTCCTACCTGATAGGTACTATAGCTTGACATATGAAATTTGATTGTTTTTACTGTTCAATTCGATAATTGGAATGCGATTCTTAGTTATTTGATCTTTGTTGTTGTTGTAGTTACCTCTCTCGTTTCGATCTTGTCAACTGGAAAGTGCTTGTTGAGCATCCATTTGCATTGGAAATAGACCAAAAGGTACTCATATCTTTTATTTGATATTTTGTCCTGCAACTTTAGTTAGATGCTTTGTTTCATTCTTTTTGGAAATCCTGACTCTGGTTACAGTCCAGATGCTGAGTCAAAATGTTTGCATTTTGGATCTGCGTGCCTGCCCAGATGTGTCTCCGTCCATGCTCATAGAGCTAATGGCTGGTGAAAACAGCATCATCAGCAGAGTTTTTGGTATGATCTGTTAGTATTTATCTGTGTTTTTCAGTTACATGCAAGTAATTTTCTGCAAGTTAACTTGCAACAGAAATAGTAAGACCAGGAGGACCTCCTTTTTAGTATTTAGATTGACCATTATAGTGATTAGAAACAACTTATTTTGGTTTCTTCTAGCGGTGTTTTTCAAGTTATGTTAATATGTTTCACTTTTCTGTTCACATGTGGAGGTATAAGCTTTTTTGTCCTCTATTCAAATGAATGGGGCAGTACTGAGAACTGTTCTCTAAATACTTAGTATTTTATGTTGCATTGGTTTGGCCTCAATGTTCAGGTGATTGCTTTGACATTAAATGTCAAACTCATACCTTTTTCTGCATATACTTGAGGCTGCCATGCTAGCTATTTTTAGTTAGTTTTAGTCATTCTCTTGAAAAAATATCTTCTGGAATAAAATGATTTGATCTGACTTGGACATGTATGAACTTACCAAGCAGCTCGTGACTATGGTTTACAATCTTGGCAATGCCAGTGACATACGATAGTATTAGTTATGTCTGTTTCAACTTGCTATCTTTATTCTCTCTACAATCATGGAATGTTACAGGAAATACTAGACGCCTTCAACCAGACAAACCTGTAACTAAAGCGCAAGCAGCTGCTGCGTTAACCAGTGGTCGAATGAAGGAAGCAATTCAGGAAGAGTTAAATAGACTTGAAGCAGAAAACCAAGCCCATCTTTCTGTTATAGCTGAAATAATGGAAGAGTTAATTAGTAGGGGAGATATACAACAACAATGGGAGGAAAAGATGAAAAAGGAGCAAGAACGGGCTCTTGAAGTTGACAATAATCTTCAACATGTGTTGCATGAGCTTGCAAATGAGAGGACAGACAGAGAAGAGAAACTAGCAGACTTGTTGAAAGAAAGAGCAGATTTAGAACGCCAGAATCAGGAACTCATAAATTTAAGGTCAGAAGTTGATGGCATGTATGATAGATTGGCAACTGAGAATGAAGAGGTCATGGCTGATCAGCAAACTTTGGAAAACCAGTTGTCTGACATGACCAGCAAGCATCAATCTGTCAATGAAGCTAAATCATATCTTGAAGCTGAGAAGGAAGCTCTTACGATGCTAAGGTATGTATTCTATACAACCTTACTGTTTTGGTCATCGCAGAAAACAACTTCAATATGGTTGCATGGGACGATCCCTAGGAAAAATGTGTGAATCATCGGTTGTTGTGGACACACCAATGCATTGTGCATTTGTGCATGATTGTCTGGTTTGTAACTTCTTTGCTGGCTGCATTGAAAAGCCACATGGAGGAAAGCCAAGCTATAGCTATAGTTAATTTGGCTATGTTCTTTTTATTGGGTTGGCTAGCTGGTCAGAGGTTAAATTGTAGTTGGAACTCTTTACATTTGAAATTTGTGGATTCTGATTCTTGGAAGTTCAAATTTAATTTCACAATTCGAAAAATGCAGAAAATCCAATATCATGAAACAAAAAGTTGATTTTTTTGTTCTTTTCGTAAATTTCTATAAGTTGAACTATGAATTATGCTATTTGGTTATGTAATTTAGTTGTTGAAACTTAAAATATGAATTCCTGTATTTCTATTATTCATAGTTTCATGTTTCTTTTTTCTGAATTTCAGATGTTACAAGTTTTCAGTTTTCAAAAACATGAAATACAAACATTTTTTTTTGCATATTTCAAAACTTCAGAATTAATTCCTATTTACATTGAAACCAAAGCAAGCTTTTATGCTGGTAAATCTGCTCATCTGCATTTGTGGTAATTAAAGGAAATAGGGGCCTCATGATGCAATTTTAATGCGAAAAATAATATACTTAGCATCAACAGCAGTCTTTTTGAAGAAATTATCAAGATGGTCAATGACTTTACTGTTACACGTGTTGCTTCAGTGTCAGCACTATGCTATTGATATTCTCAAAATGTGTTGTCGGTGCTGCATACCAACTGTAGAGCATTTATTTATCTAGCCTTGGTAGTCTGTGGCATTTATGAGTTCAAACACACTTAATTGTTGTACTGGTAGTCTGGTACTCTTGGACTAAATCGAAAAGGAAAAAAAATCTCTTTTGGAACTGATATTACACATCTACCGGCTTATTTCAGGACTTGGGTGGAAGATGAAGCAGCACGTGTCCATGAACGAGCTGAGACACTTGAGAAGGCTTTGAGAAGATGGCGAATCCCAGAAGATTGATCCCTCCAAACTAACTGTGTTTTGCATCGGTAAAGTCTTGCTCAATGCTCCAGAGCATCTGCCATCTGAATAATTCTCAATGGTATGGGATGGTTGTGCCTTAATCTTCTTTTAGTTTATTTTTCTTTGGTGCTTCTTGACATCTTGCTGCCATTCTGAGGGCAAACCGGCACCTGGAAACCTTTTCTGCATTCAATGTAGATATTTTTGATGCCTTGATGTGTAGCTGTGCTCGCCAAGTCTAAACTGGATCTTGGTACGTTGATGTACTTGCGTGAAACAGTGCAAGCCTGGAAGGATGTTGCTCCTTCAAATTTCATGCTATATAGTCTTGTCTTCAAGAAATTAAGACACGGTAGCTGATCTTGTTCACTGTTCAAGTAGGTAGTGGACGTAAGAGACTTAAGTAGCAACGGCTAAAACTGATTCAGCAAGGACTTTGTGGCCCGTATAAATCTGTGTCTCAGTGTGTTACCCTTCTGATTTCCTGTGTGACGTGATATGCTGATCTTCACTGCCACGTTGATCTTCATTGCGGGGGTCAAAAACTCCGACAGTTGGTGCGCTAGGTAGGAGTGCTTTGTGCACAGACTCTCCTTGTGTTTCAGATGGGGATCATCTTAAAGCAGACTCCTTGTGTTTCAGATGGGGATCATCTTGAAACTTCGGCGACGAGGAAAAGATGCATCCAAGTGATGACATCTTAAACTTCGACAACGAGGAAAAGATGCATCCAGGCGATGACATCACCTTTGACAGCCTGGACTCCATTGCTGACCCGCTCAGGAACTTGGATCTTGCATCCGCAGGAACCTGAACCACACGTATCTGCATGTTCCTTGACAAGCTTGAGAACACTATGGAGGCTTTGTTTTTTTGAGCAACACAGAGCTTTAATTAATCAGAAACAGGAGTACAATCTGCTAGCCCCAACAACCAATCGGGGACGTTGTCGAGTCAAAAAAAAAGGGAGTGCTCCATGGCTGACACCATGTTTGCACAACGATCGGCCACCAAGTTGGCTTCCCTACACACCCACGTAATTCTAAAATCAATGAAACTCCTGCCTAACTCTGTGATATCAAAACAAAGACCTCCAATAGCTTTTTTTTTTGAATCGAAAGACCTCCAATAGCTGACCTCACGCTAGAATGGTCCTCAAGTAAGGTCTGCAATCATCCTCGGCAATCAACCTCCAAAAGAACACGATAACTCCAAACCCTCCTTCGCCACCATAGCCTCAGTAGTCAAGGCATCCAGCACATCATAAAGCCACCACGCCGTTGCCACCTGCACCAGCCCCAAGTGGTCACGGATCACTACCCCCGCTCAACCAGTGCAAGTATTGGAGTCAAAGGCCGCATCAGTGTTCACCTTTATCCCGCGCTCATCCGGACGTTGCCACTTCACCTGTCTTCTCGGCTTCACCCCCTGGGGAGGCATCTTCAGCGAGGACAGCTCCTCCAACATAGATGATATGTACCGAGCTGTCTCCCCTGGCTCCCAAACCTTGCGGCCATGACGACGAGCATTCCGCCCAGTCCACAAAGTCCAGGCGCCACAGATTAGTGTAGCAGCCGAAGAAGTGGGGCAAATATCTGCATGAAGAACGTCCGTCGCCCACGTACAAGGGTGAAGGTCTGGAATTCTCACCCCTGTCAGCTTCCTGACTTCATCCCATAATCTTCTCGCCACAGGGCATAAGAGAACCACATGGTACACGAACTCATCCGGGTCACCACACATCTCACAAAATTTTTCCATGGCGACATGTCTCCTTTTCAGCTCAGCTTTCGACGGCAAGGAATTGTGTAACACCCGCCGCCAAAAAACACAAACCTTCGGAGGGACAATAAGCTTCCAAGCTGCACTCCAGGCGCGTTCATCACCCGAGGCCATAGTTTCACCCGTAGCGGCCATTGTCGCCGCCATTTGATCCTCCTTGAGCAGCCTGTATGCCGAACGCACTAAGTAGATCCCATTCCTTTCAAACGCCCAAGCCAGTACATCATTCTCCAGTCGATTACTTGGCTTGATCTTCAACACTTCCACCGCATCCAGTGCCATGAATGATTTGCGCACGGCTTCTTCATCCCACACACGCATGCCAGGGACAAACAGGTCGCGCACCATCACAACAACAGCAGTCAGCCTTCTTACAAATGGTCTAAGGGATCGAGACCCTGGGATCCAATTGTCTTCCCACACGTTGATCTCGCCCGGGCCGACACGGTTGATAAAACCACGTTTCAGCACATCCCGTCCTTGCAGGATTGACCTCCACATCACCAAGCTTCGCCTCTTTTTAGTTGTTGAAAGCAAATTGCCCGATGGATAATACCCCCCCCCCCCCACCCCCACACAAAACCTTTGACTCGAGCTGGCAAATAGTTGAACGCATCAGTCACGCCTCGCTCAGCTGTAGTGGGGAGACCCAGGTACCTTTCCCCTAGGGCCTCATTGGGAATTTGCAAACTCGAGTGCACTTCCTCCTTGCAATCTTGCTAACAATTTGGGCTAAAGAAGACTGCGGACTTATTTTTATTAACCAGCTGTCCCAAGCCCCTATTGTAATCATCAAGAATTGCAGCCACCTGATCAGCCCCCTTCTTTGACGCTTGAGTAAAGATCAGACAGTCATCTGCAAACAGGAGGTGAGAAATCCATGGTGCATGCCTGCTGACCCGCACCCCTCTCGAAACATAAAGAGGTCTGATATTATTCACCATGCATGAGAGGCCTTCAGAGCATAAAAGGAACATATATGGCTAAATAGGGTCGCCCTGTCTGATTCCACGAGTCGGCTTAAAATTGTTCGAGAAAACCCTGTTAACTCTGACAGAGAAAGACACCGATGAGATGTTGTAACACCCTACAATTTTAGGATATTAAAAAGTAGGTAAATATGATTTTTATATAATTTTGTGAGCATACAAATATAGAGTAATAATAATTTTTATTAACTTAAAATCAAATATAAGGGTAGAAACATGTTTGTGCACTCATGCTGTTGCATTTGAATTTTTGGTTGGAGTGGTTTGATTCAAATTCAAAATAGGATTCAAAATCATTTGAAAATGCTTTGAAATAATTGAAAAGGAAAAAGAAAAAGGGATTTCATTCTCCCCGGCTTTCAGCCTGTGAAGCCCGGCGGCCCATCCCTCGCCCGCAGCCCACCACCGCGCGCGGCCGCTTGCTTCTCCGCGCGTGGGCTGTCTCCGCGCGACCCGCTTCCCCGTTTCCCCGTCTTGGGCCAAGCTCGGCTAGCCCAGCTCGCGCGCGATGCCGCGGCTTCCTTCCCTGCGTCGCTGACACCGTGAGCCCATCTGTCAGACGACGTCTTCTTCCTTCCCACGACGCGAGTCGGATTTCTTTCCATCGTAGCCACCGACCGAATCCGAGTCCAAATCCTCCCCTTCCTTTCTTGGAACCGCCTCCAGGCTATAAAATCGAGCTCGCGCACCCCTCCGCTCCATCCCATCTCGAAGAGAAGCACCGAAGCCGTCCCGAGGAGGCTCCGCTTGAACCACCGACGGAACCGTCCGCCATCTCGAGCACCGTATCGTCTTCGGGTCAGCTCCGCCTTCGTATTCTACCTTGGTGAGCTCGCCTTGTTGTCTACTTCATCCCGGTGTTCTTCTTTCGCGAGGTGATGCTGTGAATCGCGAGTTCACACTCTCCGGCGATGGCGTCGCCGCGGAAATCGCCGTCGGGACTGTTTTCCGGCTGGAGCGCCGCCCAGCTTTCCCCGATTCAATCCGAACCATCCATCTCGTATCCAACGGTTGATATTAGACGGTACCGGTTCGGCTGGACGTTTGGCTAATGAGTCCCTGCACTTTTTAAATAAGTAACCCGCAGTCCAAAGTGTACTCCCGTATCGCGTATTATCCTTTTGAAAGCGTATTTGATCGCGGGTATTCCAGAATACGTTTTCAGCTATTTACAATTTTGCCACTGAGTTTGTTTTAGCCATAATTTATTCGTTTTAACTCCGATTCGACCCGTTCAAATTGCGTTAGGTTCGTATTTGAGAGCTCTACCTGTTAGTAGAACTGTTCAGTAGGTTTGTGACATTTTATTTTTCGAGTTTGTATTAAAGTAATTACTTTTCTATGGGAAATCTTTATAAATTCATAACTTCGTCGTTTTAGCTCCGTTTTTCGTGATCTTCGCGTCTGTGTGATCCTAGCGAGTTGTAGATTCGTTTTAAAAACTTTTTATCTTATTTTATTACTATTGGTGTACTATTCTAATTATAGTCTTGTTTGTTTATGCATGATTGTTCTAGATGAATATTGTTGCTATTGTTGATTGAGTATAGACGGTGAGCAATTCGTTGGGGATCAGGAGTTTTTTCTACGAGCAAGATCACCAAGACCAGTTTGAGCAAGGCAAGTATAGCATGAGATTATCCTTGTTGTCCTATTCACATTAAGCAAATAATATCATTATGCATATATTCCTAGTTAAGTATGACTTAGTGTTGATCTTATTCCTTGATACCTATTATATTACGTGGATTAGTATTGCTAGTGCTTAATATGAACTATGATCATGTAATTTGACTAATGGAATATGCAATAAACATTAAAAGATGACTTTTTATTACTGTTTAAAGGGTACTAGAGCATGAGGTTATTTTGGTGCTCTCGTTACTCTCCTTAAGGACTTATCTGTAAGCGAACATCCGGGATTTACAGTACAACTGTGAGGGCTATAATGGCTCTGACTTTAGTCATATAGAAGGATCTTTTTTAGCTTGTTAGTGGTATTCCTTTTGGCATAAGAATGGCTTCACGAATCGGATATAGTGCGGCCTCTGTCCTTATGAGTATAGGCTGCGTGTTATTGTGCCATTTGGAGGGGGGCTCTACATCTGTTTGCCGAGTGAAATCTAATGGCCCTAACTTGTTAGACGAACCTTCAAAAGACTTCATAGTGTTCCCCTGCCTGCTCACCTTGGAAGTGTTTTGGGAGTAATTAACCCGGGCATATGGGCAACACGACTCACAGTGAAAGTGTACAACCTCTGCAGAGTGTAAAACTATTATAACAGCCGTGCTCACGGTCACGAGTGGCCTTGGACCCTTATGGAATAGTAGATCATTAATAATGAATATGTTTTTGCTATTCGTTAATCATTTCACATGGATCATATGTTTATTGCTACCTTAAGACATTTTGATATTATTGATATACTGAAATCATGCTAATTAAAAGCTACATGCTGATAAACCTATGTTATGCCTTTGAGCCTCATGAACCCCATGTTACACTTGTTGAGTACGAGATGTACTTACGCTTGTTTATTTTTCTTACTTGGATAAAAATCCCGGATGGGTAACAGATGGTGCAAATAGTGACTACTACTACTTTCCGGAAGATTACTAGATTGCAGTCAACCAGTTAATGTGCCTGTGATTGGAGCTACCACGAGAGATTTATATTTTTACTTTTGCTACATTTGTGTAAAAACTATGTGTTAATAATCGTGATGTAATAACTTTTATGGTGATACTTCCTTTATAATTTGTTAACTTATGTGTGATTGATCTCTGGGCACACATAAGAGTATGCACTTCATTTGGTCATTAAATGAGTGTGACAAATTGATATCAAAGCTATTGTTGACTGTAGGACGCAAGCCTAGCTAGAAATGGTCGATTTAGTATCTTCTTTTCACTATTTTTATGCTTATTATCTTGCTCTTGTTATTTGATAATTTTTTATGCTTCTTATGTCTCATTCTATTATGAAATTTTGCCTCTATTCTAACTACATCTAAAAACTCTGTAGATGGTTCGTGGCCACAAGACTGCCCGCATCACCACTGGAGGACACTACCCACCTCGTGCTTTGCTTACACCTAAAGAGCCACAAGAGGAAGTACCCCAGGAGAATGAGCAGACCCCTGAAGCACCAATCCAAGCACCAGCACCTCCTCAGGAAGAACCCGAGCCTGAAGAAGACCCTGAGATCATCGAGATTGAAGATGATGAAGAGGAGGAAGCCAATGCAGGAGAGCAACCCCCGTCTCCACCACCAGATGCAGCTACTGAGGATGTGCCACCTCCTCCAATGGGATGGACTGTGAAGATCTACCACAAGGCTGGAGGAGATGCTGTCTCTCACCATTGACTTGTGGGAATGCTCTCTGCCTACTTTGCTGATTGTCACCCAGCTGTGGAGTACGTCTGTTGGGAGTACGCTGGAGGACACTTACTGAAAGGCAAGAGCGAGCATTTTTTCTAAGGATGAGGAAAAAGGGGCATACCAGCTGGACAGGATGTATGCTCACATGGGTCGTTGAGCTACCATGGAGGATAGCATTGAAGACGCCGCTTTTGAAGCATGCATGGGCCTTCGCTACCTTCGCTTTGACAACATGAAGCATGATATTCACCGCTACTTCCCTCGTGCACACCCCAACCTTGGATGGGCCATGATGGATCCAGTGCAGTTGGAACCACTTCCTCGGGTGATGGTGAACTTTGTCTATGATATGATGGAGAGGAAGCTGCAGTTAGAGGAGATGGTGAAGGCACAGGGGAAGACCATCAAGAGGTGCCAAGCAATGATTGATGAACTCCGAGCAAACCAAGGCATGGCCAAGATTTATGAGACATTAGATCATGAGCCACGTCATTAGGAAATAGGAGTCATTTATGTAATAAAAACATTCTTAGTAACGTCAGTTGAGTCTTTGAGTCTGTCGTGTGGTTTGAACTTTGGTGTGATAGTTGCTTTATTATTATGCTTATGTGTGAGTTGGATTTTTGTTATGAGTGTTGGGGCTTGTAGGCATGTCTACAAGTTCCATTTTTAAATATAAAAAGTTTATTAGTCAAGGGAATAATAGTTGGGTTTGGTATTGTCACGTTTCTATCCTTGCTGTTTTCTGGAGAAGTCTGCAATGTTTCTGATATGGTTCAAAAACGGTTTGTGCAACATTTATGAAATTTTTATGAGAGAAACTAGGCTTAAGCACCTTTCAAATTCCACTGGAATCACCTTTTTATCTGATCTGATTCGAGAGATATAACTGTCACAAGTTAAAGTTTCTGCACAGTTTGGAACCTGGAACAGTTTCTGTTGCGCCTTATTTTTCATTAAATTAACGACAGAATCTGATCTTATGGTCTAAATAGAAGTTGTGGAGAACTTCATAATCTTTCCAACCATATAAAGAACGCCTCTATTGGACTTCTGTAGCTCGAGATATGTTTGATTTACTGAACTGTTAATATTGATATTCGCCCAGAAAACTTTCAGATCTCATTCTTTATCTTATAAGTGGTTGATAACATGGAAATATCAAAGTTTTCATTCTTATGGATGGCAGATGGCCGGAAGAGGAAGAGGCAGAGGTCGTGGAGGTGTTCCCCCTAAATCCCCCACCACCACCGCCACCAACTATTGAGCAACTTTTGGCAGTGCAGACACAGCTTATGCAACAACTGGTGCAGAACCAACATAATCAGCTAGTTGCTGGGGCACCACCACGTGATAAGCGTGGTGAGTTTTTGAAGGGTCATCCCCCGATGTTCACACATGCCGCTGATCCATTGGAAGCAGATGACTGGCTTCGTGCCGTGGAAAAGTAACTTAACATTGCACAATGTGATGACCGACAGAAGGTGTTGTTTGCTTCTAGACAACTCCAGGGGGAAGCTCAGGATTGGTGGGAATCGTATGAGTATGGTCGCCCCGCTAATGCTCCCGTGGTTACTTGGCAGGAGTTTAGAGAGAACTTCAGAGCTTACCATATACCTGAAGGGATAATTGAACTGAAGGCAGAGGAATTCAGAAACTTGACCCAAGGGTCATTGTCTATAGCTGAGTATCATGACAGGTTTGCCCAGTTGTCACAATATGCTCCACATGAGGTGGCTAATGACAATGATAAGCAGCGCCGCTTCTTGAAGGGATTGTATGATGGACTACAATTGTAGCTGTTGTCCAATACTTATCCCAATTTTCAGACGCTTGTGAACCACGCTATCGTGGTGGATAACAAGCGCAAGGAGATGGATGCCAAGAGGAAAAAGCTTCAGGGACAGACTTCTGGTAGTAACACTCGTCCGCGTACTGGTTTTCAGCAGGGTAATCAACAGAGGCCTCCTTCTGGTCAGTGGAATCGTGGTCAGGTCCCTTTCCGCAATCAGTTCCCACAACGTCCCCCATTCCAGCCGCAGAATGGCAACCAACGCCCTCCGCAACAGAGTGAGAATCAGCCTCAGCGTCAAGGTCCTTCCAATAATACTCCAATGAAGACCAGTGCTCCCAATACCCCCAACAAGTGTTTTCGATGTGGGAAAGAAGGTCACTTGTCTTACAATTGCCCTGAGAAGATCAACCAGCAGACTCCCCAGAGGCAGGGTAGTCACCAGAAGCCTGCACCTAACACTGGAAGGGTGAACCACTTGTCCCAGGAAACAACACTGGAGGAACCAGAAGTTATGCTTGGTACGTTCGATGTCCATTCCACTCCCGCCACTGTTCTTTTTGATTCTAGAGCATCACATTCTTTCATATCACAATCATTTGTTAGAATACATAGGATTCATTTGTGTGCCATGAAGAACCCTATATAGTAAACTCACCTGGTGGAAGCATGCCAGCATCTTATCATTGTCTCTCGATTAGTCTCATTCTAAGGGGGTAGAGTTTAAGGTGAGTCCTATAGTATTGAGAACAACTGTGATTGATCTTATATTGGGAATGGATTGGATGATGCAACAACAAGCAGAGATTCAGTGCAAGGGGAAATCAGTAGTGCTGACAACACCAAAGGGAGATAGGATCAGAGTTGATGTGAAAGTGCAGAAACAGGAGACCGCTACCGTGAACCAGCTTACTGATGGTGCCAACAAGGAGGACCAGGTTGTGGAGGAGTTCTCCGATGTGTTTCCTGAGGAATTGCCAGGTATGCCACCAGACCGTGACATTGAATTTATTATTGAATTATTACCTAGAACTGCACCCATAGCTAAGCGTCCATATAGAATGGGAGTAGATGAATTAGAAGAACTTAAGAAACAAATTAAGGAATTACAGGATAAGGGTTTCATTCGTCTTAGTTCTTCACCTTGGGGAGCACTAGTGATTTTTGTGGATAAGAAAGATGACACTCAGAGGATGTGTGTAGATTATTGGTCGCTCAATGAGGTAACCATCAAGAATAAGTACCCGTTGCCTAGAATTGATGACTTGTTTGATCAGTTGAGAGGTGCTTGTGTATTCTCCAAGATTGATCTTCGTTCTGGATATCATCAGTTGAAGATTCGTGCTAGTGATATACCAAAGACAGCTTTTACCACACGGTATGGGTTATATGAGTATACAGTGGTGTCTTTTGGTCTGACTAATGCCCCTCCATACTTTATGTATCTAATGAATAAGGTGTTCATGGAATATCTGGACAAGTTTGTAGTGGTATTCATTGATGATATTCTAGTATTCTCCAAGACTGAGGAGGAACATGCTGAACATTTGAGGTTGGTCTTGCAAAAGCTCAGAGAACACCAGTTATATGCCAAGCGAAGTAAATGCGAGTTTTGGTTGAAGGAAGTTTCCTTTCTTGGTCATGTTGTATCAAATGGAGGGATTTCAGTAGATCCTAGCAAAGTAAAAGATGTATTGGACTGGAAGCCACCAACCAATGTAAGTGAGATCCGTAGTTTCTTGGGATTAGCAGGCTATTACAGGAGATTTATAGAGGGATTTTCTAAGCTTGCGAAGCCAATGACTGCACTATTGGAGAAGAATGCCAAGTTTGTGTGCTCTGAGAAGTGTCAGGATAATTTTGAGGAATTGAAGAAAAAATTGACAACTGCACCCATATTAGTTTTGCCAGATCTGAGTAAACATTTCTCTATCTACTGTGATGCATCTCGTTTGGGTTTAGTATGTGTTCTTATGCAAGAAGGTAGAGTTGTGGCATATGCATCAAGACAGTTGAGAAAGCATGAATTAAATTATCCTACTCATGATTTGGAATTAGCTACAGTGGTTTATGCACTAAAGATATGGAGACACTATTTGATTGGACATAAAAGTGATATATACACTGATCATAAGAGTCTGAAGTATATCTTCACTCAAACAGATCTGAACTTGAGGCAGCGTAGATGGTTGGAGTTGATAAAGGATTATGATCTAAAGGTGCATTATCACCCAGGAAAGGCTAACGTCGTTGCTGATGCTCTTAGTAGAAAAAGCTATGCTAATGAAGTGCAAGTAATGCCTATACCAAGAGAGTTGTGTGCTGAATGTGAGCATCTGAACTTAGGGTTTACCACCAATACAGTAGAACTGGTACTAGAACCTACTCTAGAGCAAGAGATACGCAAGAGTCAGATGAAAGATGCAAAGTTGAGAGAGATAGCGGAGAATATAGTGAAGGGCAAATCACCAGGATTCCATAAGGATGATAAGGGTACACTATGATTTAGAAAAAGGTTGTGTGTGTGCCAGAGAATAAGACTATCAGAGAGGTAATTTTGAGTGAAGCTCATTAGTCAGCTTATTCCATACATCCTGGGAGTACTAAGATGTATCTGGATCTGAAAGAAAAATATTGGTGGTATGGCTTAAAAAGAGATGTTGCTGAATATGTTGCTTTGTGTGACACATGTAAAAGGGTGAAAGCTGAACATCAGAGACTTGCAGGATTGCTACAACCTATGCAGATACCCGAATGGAAATGGGAAGAAGTTGACATGGATTTTATAGTTGGATTGCCACGTACTCAGAGAGGGTATGATTCAATTTGGGTAATAGTAGATCGTCTAACAAAAGTTGCTCATTTTCTGCCAGTTAGGACTACATATAGCAGTGCAAGGTTGGTAGAATTGTATATGGAAAGAATAGTGAGTCTACATGGAGTTCCTAAGAAAATTGTGTCTGATCGGGGTACCCAGTTTACCTCTCATTATTGGCAAAAGATACATGAATCACTAGGAACCAAGCTGAACTTTAGTACAGCTTACCATCCACAGACAAATGGACAGACGGAGAGAATTAATCAGATATTGGAAGATATATTGAGAGCTTGTGCTTTACAATATGGTACTAGTTGGGATAAGAGTTTGCCTTATGCAGAGTTCTCTTATAACAATAGTTACTAGAAAAGTCTTCAGATGGCACCGTTTGAGGCTCTGTATGGACGAAAGTGTAGAACCCCGTCGTTCTGGAATCAGACAGGGGAAAGTCAAGTGTTTGGGCCTGATGTACTCAAGGATGCTGAAAAGAAAGTAAGAATGATTAGAGATAATATGAAAATAGCCCAGTCCAGACAGAAGAGTTATGCTGATACTCGGAGGAGAGAGTTGACTTTTGAAGTAGGGGATTATGTCTACTTGAAAGTATCGCCAATGAGGAGTGTGAAAAGGTTCAACATGAAAGGGAAATTGGCACCAAGGTATATTGGACCTTTCAAGATCATAGAAAGACGTGGTGAGGTGGCATATCAGTAGGAATTACTTGAGAGTTTGGCAGGTGTACATGATGTGTTTCACGTGTCTCAACTTAAGAAATGTTTGCGAGTACCAGAGGAGCAGATTCTGTTGGAAGAGCTCACTGTTAAAGAGGACCTCACATATGAAGAGTTTCCAGTTAAAATTCTGGAGACTGCTAAAAAAGTCACGAGGAGTCGAACTATCAAAATGTGTAAGGTTCAGTAGAATCGGTACACTAAGGATGAGGCCACCTAGGAAAGAGAAGAGGATCTGAGGAAAACCTACCCGCAACTGTTCGAGTAAGCATCAACCGAATCTCGGGACGAGATTCATCTTAAGGGGGGTAGAATTGTAACACCCTACAATTTTGGGATATTAAAAAGTAGGTAAATATGATTTTTATACAATTTTGTTTGCATACAAATTTAGAGTAATAATAATTTTTATTAACTTAAAATCAAATATAAGGGTAGAAACATGTTTGTGCACTCATGCTGTTGCATTTGAATTTTTGGTTGGAGTGGTCTAATTCGAATTCAAAATGGGATTCAAAATCATTTGAAAATGCTTTGAAATAATTGAAAAGGAAAAAGAAAAAGGGATTTCATTCTCCCCGGCTTTCGGCCTGTGAAGCCCGGCGGCCCATCCCTCGCCCGCAGCCCACCACCACGCGCGGTCGCTTGCTTCTCCGCGCGTGGGCCGTCTCCGCGTGACCCGCTTCCCCGTTTCCCCGTCTTGGGCCGAGCCCAGCTAGCCCAGCTCGCGCGTGATGCCGCAGCTTCCTTCCCTGCGTCGCTGACACCATGACCCCATCTGTCAGACGACGTCTTCTTCCTTCCCACGACGCGAGTCAGATTTCTTTCCATCGTAGCCACCGACCGAATCCGAGTCCAAATCCTCCCCTTCCTTTCTTGGAACCGCCTCCGGGCTATAAAATCGAAATCGCGCACCCCTCCGCTCCATCCCATCTCGAAGCGAAGCACCGAAGTGTCCCGAGGAGGCTCCGCTCGAACCACCGATGGAACCGTCCGCCATCTCGAGCACCGTATCGTCTTCGGGTCAGCTCCGCCTTCGTATTCTACCTTGGTGAGCTCGCCTTGTTGTCTACTTCATCCCGGTGTTCTTCTTTCGCGAGGTGATGCTGTGAATCATGAGTTCGCACTCTCCGGTGATGGCGCCGTCGCGAAAATCACCGTCGGGACTGTTTTGCGGCCGGAGCGCCGCCCAGCTTTCCCCGATTCAATCCGAACCATCCATCTCGTATCCAACGGTTGATATTAGACGGTACCGGTTCGGCTGGACGTTTTGCTAAAGAGTCCCTGCGCTTTTTAAATATGTAACCCGTAGTCCAAAGCGTACTCCCGTATCGCGTATTATCCTTTTGAAAGCGTATTTGATCGCGGGTATTCCAGAATACGTTTTCAGCTATTTATAGTTTTGCCACTGAGTTTGTTTTAGCCATAATTTATCTGTTTTAACTCCGATTTGACCCGTTCAAATTGCGTTAGGTTCGTATTTGAGAGCTCTACATGTTAGTAGAACTGTTCAGTAGGTTTGTGACATTATATTTTTCCAATTTGTATTAAAGTAATTACTTTTCTATAGGAAATCTTTGTAAATTCATAACTTTGTCGTTTTAGCTCCGTTTTTTTGTGATCTTCGCGTCTGTGTGATCCTAGCGAGTTGTAGATTTGTTTTAAAAACTTTTTATCTTATTTTATTACTATTGGTGTACTGTTCTAATTATAGTCTTGTTTGTTTATGCATGATTGTTCTGGATGAATGTTGTTGCTATTGTTGATCGAGTATAGACGGTGAGCAATTCGTTGGGGATCAGGAGTTTTTCTACGAGCAAGATCACCAAGACCAGTTCGAGCAAGACAAGTATAGCATGAGATTATCCTTGTTGTCCTATTCACATTAAGCAAATAATATCATTATGCATCTATTTCTTGTTAATGATGACTTAGTGTTGATCTTATTCCTTGATACCTATTATATTGCATGGATTAGTACTGCTAGTGCTTAATATGAACTATGATCATGTAATTTGACTAATGGAATATGCAATAAACATTAAAAGATGACTTTTTATTACTGTTTAAAGGGTACTAGAGCATGGGGTTATTTTGGTGCTCTCGTTACTCTCCTTAAGGACTTATCTGTAAGCGAACATCCGGGATTTACAGTACAACTGTGAGGGCTATAATGGCTCTGGCTTTAGTCATATAGAAGGACCTTTTCTAGCTTGTTAGTGGTATTCATTTTGGTGTAAGAATGGCTTGACGAATCGGATATAGTGCGGCCTCTGTCCTTATGAGTATAGGCTGCGTGTTATTGTGCCATTTGGAAGGGGGGCTCTACATCTGTTTGCCGAGTGAAATCTAATGGCCCTAACTTGTTAGACGAACCTTCAAAAGACTTCATAGTGTTCCCCTGCCTACTCACCTTGGAAGTGTTTTGGGAGTAATTAACCCAGGCATATGGGCAACACGACTCACAGTGAAAGTGTACAACCTCTGCAGAGTGTAAAACTGTTATAACCGCCGTGCTCACGGTCATGAGTGGCCTTGGACCCTTATGGAATAGTGGATCATTAATAATGAATATGTTTTTGCTATTCGTTAATCATTTCACATGGATCATATGTTTATTGTTACCTTAAGACATTTTGATATTATTGATATACTGAAATCATGCTAATTAAAAGCTACATGCTGATAAACCTATGTTATGCCTTTGAGCCTCATGAACCCCATGTTACACTTGTTGAGTACGAGATGTACTTACGCTTGTTTATTTTTCTTACTTGGATAAAAATCCTGGATGGGTAACAGATGGTGCAAATAGTGACTACTACTACTTTCCGGAAGATTACTAGACTTGCAGTCAACCAGTCAATGTGCCTGTGATTGGAGCTACCACGAGAGATTTATATTTTTACTTCCGCTACATTTGTGTAAATACTATGTGTTAATAATCGTGATGTAATAACATTTGTGATGATACTTCCTTTATAATTTGTTAACTTATGTGTGATTGATCTCTAGGCACACATAAGAGTATGCACCTCATTTGGTCGTTAAATGGGTGTGACAGATGCACTTCATCACTAGTGAGCACCGAGAAGCCGGGAAGCCCAACGCCTGCATAATAGCATTTAGGTACTCCCACTCAACCCGATCATAAGCCTTTGCCATGTCAAGTTTGATGTCACATCCACCGGTCTTCCCCTTCTTATTCCGCAGGTAGTGGATACACTCATATAGATCCTGCGGGTTGTTAACCTTTGGAATGAGCACCTGGAGGGTCTTATTCACGTCTTTAGGAATTTCATCTCCATTTAAAAACCCTAGGAATGCACTCACCACACATGGCTTAATCAGTTGCCAATGTGTTTGAAAAAAAACCAGCGTTGAAACCATCCACTCCAGGAGCTTATTTCGGTGCCATTTGGAAAAGCGCTGCCTCCACGTCCTCCTTCGTGAACGGCCTTTCAAGCATAGCACACACAGCAGTTGTAACCTTCCTTAGTACATAGCGGCAAATCAAGTCTGGCTGTAGACCTTCCTGTGTCGTGAACAGTTTTTGATAGAACTCACAAGCTAAACATTCAAGGTCCTCCTAATCTATGAACACATTACCTGCATCATCGCTGAGGACCTTGATTCTATTTGTGCGAAGCCTCGCACGAGCCTTTGCTTGGGAAAACTCCGTGTTACGATCACCATCCTGGAGCCAAGGAATCCTCGACCGCTATCTCTCCATTGTCTCTTCCCTGGCCAGCACATCAGCGAGCTTGGCCATCACACTTCGTTCCTTGTCCGTGAGACCTCGGTACAAGGTACCACTCCTCTCCGCCTCAGCTCCGCCCACAAATCCTTCACCTGCTTCTTAATGGACCTGAACATCTCCCTGTCCTAGGTCTTCAAAGAGCTTTGGAGAGACATTAGAGCCATAGAGGTAGTAGATAGATCAAGGGCGCCCGATCCTGGGTCTCAAGTTTTGGTAACAAATTCCATGTAGTCCCCATGACTTTTCCACATGTTTTCATAGCGGAAGGGCTTAGATTTCTGGCGGCCATGCCTCCAACTCGCCAGTACCCTCTCCCTCACCTCCACCAATAGCCCATAGTGACTCGACTCTGCCAATGGGATATGGAACACCTCGAACTCACCCATCGCTATAAAAAACTTGTCGTCTCCTAGCGCTCGGTCTAGCCGGACCTTGACATTTCGGCCCCCCTCATGCCGATTGTCCTAAGTGTATGGGAGACCATGGTAGCTAAGGTTAGATAACTGACAATCATTCATAGCATCTTAGAACGCAGCCACTTTCCATGGTTCACATTCCTTTCCACCAATTTGTTCCTCCGCCGACAACACCTCGTTGAAGTCCCCTACGCACAGCCAAGGGTGAGCTGACTGTGCTCTTAGGAACCTCATCAGGTACCAACTTTCTTTGCATCTCTCCCTCGTAGGCTCCCCATAGAAGCCCATTAGCCACAACTACGAGATCCTCAAGCTATCACATGACATATGAACATCAATATGTGACCTTGATTTGCTCAACTCTGCGACCACCACATCCCGACGCCAAAGTAGCATCAGGCCTCCACTCAGCCCCTCTGACTTGACAACTATGGCATTAGGAAAGGCAAGTTTTAGTTTCAAACCAAAGACACACTCTTCTCCTATCCTTGTCTCTATCAAGAACACCACCGTGGGCCTTTTCTCCTCCACCAACTGACGGAGTCTGCAACCCCGATAGTTCACACTTAGAAGATTCATTGTGCCCAGCGGGGGCTATCCATCGCAGTCACCGCCGGTCTTGTATTTTGGTTGGTACCTCTCTTTTGCTTCTTCAGCCTCTCAATCATACTATTGATGGTGGTTAATTATTAAAATTAAAAGGCAAATAAATATAAAAAAGGGCATGGAATAATCACCAACAAAGGTTTAGGGTTTAAACTGATAATTTTCATGAGTTTTGGTGAATTACTATTTTTTGCAGGGATTATTCAGAGAGAACAAAAATAAGGATTAAATTGACAAAACACCATGAAAATTGATCGCGATGAAAGGATACACCAGAAGACTCTAGAAGGCACGTGACCGAGGCGGAGACTGAGAGGCCACCAGAGGAGGCCGCCCAGCACCCCCTTAGGCTGGCTGGCCTGGCCCAGAAGCCATCCGTCTTCCCCTTCACGTGACGCAATCCAACCAACCTCTACGTCGTATCTTGACCTTTGTTTCAAGTCAGTTTGATCCGAGGGCTGCGGTTCATCCTACTGGACTATATAACCAGACCCAGGCCCCCCTGAGGTAGATCTTCTTTTCATTATTGAAGACAGGATTAGAAACTAGTGTTTCCAGAGAGAGGGATTTAGAGCTCTACTTCAAGTTTAGAATTAGAACTAGCTAGATTCAAGTAGAGTTGGGCGTTGCTCAGGATTCCGGATCACCATCGGGATGTCTGGTAATTCCATTGTATCTCGTTATTTGACTTTGTGCTACTTCAATATTATTATGTTTCTATTTATTATGTTCTTAGTTTATTCTAGTTGTATATTTGATATAGTCATGATTGATAATGATTTTATGCATACATTTGCAAAGCGCTTAGCTCAATCCTCGAGTGAGTTAAGTGGTAGAGGTAGTGTAGGCGTGGTGCTTAGACTATATTTGCCTACGAATGCACCCTATATTTTAGGACATCAAGTGGTAGATCGCGGGTGTGATATTCCTATTGAGTCCTATGTAGCCCACTCTCCGAATATAGGCCAAGTAGAACCTACTTACAAGGAAAGGATTGCTCTGTTCTTGATATTCCTTAGTAATGTTCCTTATGCATAGATGAAGGATTGATTATGCTATAGATGATAGTGTATATACTAGAGTACGCAAAAGACTTAGTAAATATGAAATGACTTAGCAATCTAATCTCTTGATTTATCTCCTGTTTTAACTCTACTTGATTTATGAAGTCTCTATCTCTAGAATTCCCATTGTTATCACAATTACATTTATCCTTTATACCTTGTCTTACCCCTGTAAAGATAAGTGTGGTTGTTTGAGCTTTATTATAAGTATGTTTATTTGTCAATCTCTCTAGCCATTACTCTCTTACATTTAAAACCCTGTTAAGCTCCCGATGGTAAAGTATAAATAACGATACTTGGAACATTCCTAGGTGAAATGCTACATGGGTGTATTTTATCTGTGTGCTTGTGGATAATCTTTCTTTTATATATCTTTTGAGTAAGTGTTATGATTATAAGTACAACCACATTCTAGTATCATGTTAGGGATGACAACTTAACTTAAGTGATGCTAAGAAATATCAACAAGCATTTCTGGCGCCATTGCCGGGGAGCTTCAGGAATTTTATATGGTATTAGAGAAATTGATCAAATAGATACTTATAGATAAAGATCACAACTAGTACCTCTGTCTTGGCAGGTTTACCCTTGTTTTGTTTTTGTTCATATCTTATATAGGGTAATACAGGTTCGGTTGTGATTCATCAAATTTAAATCACAAGATCAACCCAACCTAGAAGAAGATCAACACTAGTAGTGAAGCCATGGCTGACAAAACCCTGCTTGAGTTCTCTACTCCAAGTGTTAGGAACATTCGTACTGGACCAACACTTCAGACGAACATCCTCGAGTTTGAGCTCAAGCCAAGCCTCATCAACATGGTTCAAGCTACTACATTCAGTGGAAAGGCACATGAAGATGCTAATGTTCATCTACAGGATTTCCTGGAGATTGGTAGCACCATCATCATCAAGGACATTAACCAGAAAATTATACTCCTTCGTCTATTTCTGTTGTCACTAGAGGGAAGAGCGAAGCAGTGGTTCTATGCTAATAAAGATGACATCAACACTTGGGACAAATGTTCAAAAGCCTTTCTATCAAGTTTTTTCCCTATAGGCAAAACCAATGCCTTAAGAGGAAAAATCTACAACTTACAGTAATAGAAAGGAGAAACCACTCCAGAAGCATGGGAGCGCTTTCAAGACTACATCTCAGAATGCCCACATCATGGAATGGAGGATTGGTTGCTCATGCAAGGATTCTCTCATGGATTAATTCAAAGAGCTCGTGAGCAACTAGATGCTACTGCTAGAGGATCATTCATGTTACTCACTCTTGGGAAAGCTAAAATCTTCATGGATAAGATAGCTGAGAATTAGAGCTAGAAACAATATAACATTCAACATTCTCGCCAGATTGAAGAAGCTTCAGAAGAAGTGTGTGCACTATCAACTAAGTTGGATGTACTATTGGACTGGCTTGAACAACGAGCCAATTACAAAAGAGATCATCAAGCAATTCAAGATACATTCAATGCTAAAGCCAGACATGATCAAGAAAATGCAAACATCATCAATAATCTTTCTATGCAACAAAAGCAAGGATGGAATCAACAGAAATAGTCTACTGATCAAGGTAAGTTCTCAGGCAATTTTAATAATTCTTTCAATTTTAAGCAACCACCCTTGAGAGATTTAATCTTAGAACAAGCTAGGATTAATGATAATATTATTAAAAAGCTTATTTCTAATGAAAAAAATTTAGAGGATATAAATGCGAAAATGAATGACTTTTCTTCTGCTATAAAAGATCAACTTAATCATAATAAAAAGATAGAAACCCAATTAGCACAATTGGCTACTGCTTTGCCTGTTGCCACTAACTCTGAGCAGGTCCAAGCTATAACTACTAGGGGTGGTTGATCCCCATATCCAAAAGGGACAGAGAGGAGACAGACAACACCAATGGCACCACTAGTGGTAGAAGAAAAGGAGGATAATGAAGTCGAAGAAGTTGAACCACCAATGCAAGAGATGCAACAAGATTACTATGACACCAACCTCTTGTCGTTTCCAAGCAGAAATCAAAAAGCCAAAATGGATGAGTAGTTCAATAAGTTTGTTGAGGTGATTCAGAAATTATATATCAATATTCCTCTGTTAGATGCAATCAAGGTACCCACCTACGCAACATATCTAAGAGACATCCTTAACAACAAATGACCACTGCCCACCACTGAAGTAATTAAGCTAATAGAAGAGTGTAGTATGGCCATCCTCAACACTTCACTAACAAAAGAAAAACGATCTAGGATGCCCCACTATTGATTGCTCAATTGGAGATCAACACTTTAACAATGTGTTGTGTGACCTTGGAGCAAGTGTCAGTGTGATGCCCAAGATAGTCTTTGACAAACTTCATCATTCAAGACTCATCCCAACATCAATGTGCCTACAACTAGCAGACCGGTCAATTCGCTACCCTGTAGGAATTGCTGAGGATATTCTAGTCAAAATCAGAGAATTCTTCATACCAGTGACTTTGTGGTATTGGACATGCAACCAGACTCGAAGGTATCACTCATCCTTGGGAGACCCTTTCTGAGCACAGCAAATGCCCACATTGACGTCAGAATTGGAGAAGTCAGATTCAACATCAATGGACGAGAAGAATGCTTTTTATTTAAGTCAAAGCCTAAGTTGAGTTCCATAACAAATTTGATAAGTGAAGAGGGAGAGAAACAGTCGTCAGGGCCACCGTCCTGAAGACAAACTGACACCCCCAAAGAATAACAGAATTTGGAAAAGTCCTGTTCGGAGGACTTAAAAATCCTGAACCTTTGCCAGGAGGTAACTCGGTAGTTATCCATATTTACTTTATTGCATAAGTTTTTTCTTTAGCATGTTTATTTTTAGCATGTGCATTCATATAAAAATATAAAAATTTATGCCCCATGTAAATAATTTTTATAGAGTGCCCGAGAAATATTTACTGTAGTGGCACAAAAATATCATTCATGCATTCACATATTTTTCTCTCTTTATAAAAATATTTTATTCACCGGGATCCACAGATACCTGGACCCACCTCTTGTCACATCATTATTTCTTCTACTCCACTCCTTCATCCACCAGATGGAATACACGATCAATGGAGCAAATTTTTGCTTGACCCTTAAACATGAAGGATAGTGGAGGAAGCACCCCTCGAGTGGGCCCAGGATGGGGCTGGTTGGCCCCATCACTTGGCCGACCTACCATGGCACCAGCTATAAATAGCCTCCCTCCCCTGCCCTCCAAACTCGCACCACAATATATTTTCACATCTCTCTTGAGTAGAATTTGAGTTTTTGATATGCTTGCTAGCCAAATCCTTTTTAGAGTGGAGAAAATTAGAGGGAAAGAGCTACGAGAGTTTGTGAGGAAAGGAGAGAAACTTTGGGTTTAAGAAAGATAAGCAAAGATAGTGATAGTGCTGCTAAAATCTTTGATTAAGAACAACCATAATCTTGGACCAATCTTTTAACCCTAGGACGACTAACTTTAGAACGGCTAACCACTGACAAATTTATTTTCTAACCCGTTCCACTAGTTTTGTTGTCTGTTCTTTTCTGTGTCATAGGATGAGAAGGTTTTTAGGAAAGATCGAACTCCGCCATTCGTCATCACGCCTTTCAGGAAGGGGGAGCAGCTCCTCAAGAGCCGACTCCGACATGGACGTCGATGAGAGGGCGCCACCACTCCGTCCATCCACAAAGATAGTGAATATATTGATGGAGGACAAGAACCTGAAGCTTAGAGGCCATGAGGAGAAGGAAAAGTTCAAGTATTTGAAGGATCAAAAATTCGAGCACACTATTACGGGAGCAGACACTACCTCGGAGGGTCCTGTTTACTCTAGTTATGCAGACTGGGGTCAAGTGGAGTCCTCAAGGCATGCACAAGAAGTACATAACCCGTGGGAGCAGCCGCAACCCTAGTACTCAGATGGATCCTGGCAAGCTTCAAGCGAGCAGTGGCGTAGACGTAGAAATCCATATCAATGTAATGCAAGACACTTTGTTGATCATCAAGAGGTATCATCCAGTGGACATCAGCAACCTTCATCATAGCCAGCAAGATAATCCTTCTCTGATCAGGGATACCATGACTAGCAGATGGGGCACCGTGATATTCGTCTCAGGCTAGGAAACATTAAAGAGAATCAAGCTGCCATATATCAACCGTTGCAAGAACAGCAAAATTGGAATGCTTAGTTTGGCAACACTCTCAACACTATTCTGCAGATCAAAGAGCAAACCAACTAGCACTGGGACAGACTCTAGGGACTCCCCCAGTTCTATCCGCCGTACCCGTAAGTCACCCACAGCAACATCGAGCTTGGGGGAGGTGCCCCCGGAGGCCAGGTAAGTTTCTACCTAGTATTTATATTTATATTTATATTTATATTTATATTTATATTTATATTTATATTTATATTTATATTTATATTTATATTTATATTTATATTTATATTTATATTTATATTTATATTTATATTTATATTTATATTTATATTTATATTTATATTTATATTTATATTTATATTTATATTTATATTTATATTTATATTTATATTTATATTTATATTTATATTTATATTTATATTTATATTTATATTTATATTTATATTTATATTTATATTTATATTTATATTTATATTTATATTTATATTTATATTTATATTTATATTTATATTTATATTTATATTTATATTTATATTTATATTTATATTTATATTTATATTTATATTTATATTTATATTTATATTTATATTTATATTTATATTTATATTTATATTTATATTTATATTTATATTTATATTTATATTTATATTTATATTTATATTTATATTTATATTTATATTTATATTTATATTTATATTTAGTTAATTTCTTTTAAAAGTGTGTTTTATTCTAGTTAAAAAAATAAAAACCAAATAAAAAGAGTGTGTTTTAATGTGTGCTTTAAATAAATAAGTAAAACTTGAAGTATGAGCTTTATCATGGAAATAATGAATAATTGCTCTACCATAATTTTTTTCAAGTGCCTAGTTTTCAACCTTGAATTCTCCTGAGTTTTAGATACAACTGTTTTGATCTAAGGTTTACTCTGAATCTGAAACTTCTGGGTAGCAAATGCTTGAGCTAAGTCTAGGTAATTGACTGATATGATATGAGAAGGTGTGAGCTGCTATTTATCTTATTCCTAGTGACACTAGATTTTTGGAGAATTTATCCTTTGAAAAACTTTAAATGCTACATGATGAGTTTCTGTATGATGAGAGCTTGATTTTCTACCACAGCCATAAATACATGCCTTTTAGAATAGGAAAACTTCTTTTACATATATTTGCTGCTTGTATATGCATTGAGTTTTGTCAAGCTTTATTGACCCTTAGAAACTTGTCATGCTTTTAAAATCAAGATCATGCACACTCCACCCAAATATGCTGCTTCTATCCTGGAAGTATGCAACAACATGCCATTCCATCTAGATCCACCCCAAAATGTTCTACACTAGGAGTAAGCACCAAAAATATTTTTCATCCATCCCTTTTGTCCTAGTTATAAATGCTCCATTGTTCTTATTTCTATCTCTCAGAAAGTTTCATTGCAAAAAAAGGCTTGGGCTGTAGAAAAAAGGAAGAAAGAAAAAGGACAAGTGTCCAAATGAAAAATGATGAAAAAAGTGCAGCCCAAGTTCTCCCTAAATTTTCAAGTTTCATAGAGAGATATGTTTTCTCAAGGAGTAGAAGTAGAATTAAGTTTCCACCATGTTTTCACCCACTCCACATATATATATATTTCACACACATGCATATCTTGATTTGATTGTATAACTCGTTTCTCTGGATCCATTGTTTGACTTTATAACATGTGCTTTGCAAGTATGTATGCGCTGTCTCCTCACCTATAAGCTCCATATAAGCCTATTAGTTATAGGGTGAGAGAGAAGGCATAATGTTATTTTGCCTTAGTCCAAAAATACCATATATTTTGAGAGAATGGAGAAGGCAAAGCACCATTGTTGCCTTGGTAAGGATCCACAAATACCACATATGAGAGACTTGAAAGGGTCATATAAAGGAAACTCTGAGTTTTATTTTGAAAATCCTACAAAACTCTGGAATGAAGATTGATCGAAGAATT
Organism: Saccharum hybrid cultivar R570; assembly: GCA_038087645.1. Taxonomy (NCBI): domain Eukaryota; kingdom Viridiplantae; phylum Streptophyta; class Magnoliopsida; order Poales; family Poaceae; genus Saccharum; species Saccharum hybrid cultivar. The sequence continues at coordinate 4,238,751 of JAQSUU010000291.1, read as the reverse complement.
TGAGACATAGTGCTTGACTTGATCGTTCTGTCTTTTAATTGCTCAAGACTCAAGTGTCACACCCATTTAACGACCAAATGGAGTGTATACCCTTATGTGTGCCCAGAGATCAATCACACATAAGTTAACAAATTATAAAGGATGCATCATCACCAATGTTATTACATCACGATTATTATCACATAGTCTTTACAATAATGTAGCGGAAGTAAAATGTAAAACCCTCGTGGTAGCTCCAATCACAGGCACATTGACTGGTTGACTGCAAGTCTAGTAATCTTCAGGGAAGTAGAAGTAGTCACTACTTGCACCATCTGTTACCCATCCAGGATTTTTATCCAAGTAAGAAAAATAAACAAGTGTAAGTACATCTCGTACTCAACAAGTGTAACATGGGGTTCATGAGGCTTAAAGGCATAACATAGGTTTATCAGTTTGTAGCTTTTAATTAGCATTATTTCAGTATATCAATAATATCAAAGTGTCTCAATGTAAACAATAAACATATGATCCATGTGAAATGATTAACGAATAGCAAAAACATATTCAGTATTAATGATCCACTATTCCATAAGGGTCCAAGGCCACTCGTGACCATGAGTACGACTGTTATAACAGTTTTACACTCTGCAGAGGTTGTACACTTTCACTGTGAGTCATGTTGCCCATATGCCCGGGTTAATTACTCCCAAAACACTTCCAAGGTGAGCAGGCAGGGAAACACTATGAAGTCTTTCGAAGGTTCGTCTAACAAGTTAGGGCCATTAGATTTCACTCGGCAAATAGATGTAGAGCCCCCCTTACAAATGGCACAATAACACGCAGCCTATACTCATGAGGACAGAGGCCGCACTATATCCGATTCGTCAAGCCATTCTTACGCCATAAAGGAATACCTCTAACAAGCTAGAAAAGGTCCTTCTATATGACTAAAGCCAGAGCCATTTTAGCCCTCATAGTTGTACTGTAAATCCCGGATTTTCGCTTACAGATAAGTCCTTATGGAGACTAACGAGAGCACCAAAGTAACCCCATGCTCTAGTACCCTTTAACAGTAATAAAATCATCTTTTAGTGTTTATTGCATATTCCATTAGTCAAATTACATGATCATAGTTCATGTAGAGCACTAGCAATACTAATCCATGCAATATAATAGGTATCAAGGAATAAGATCAACTCTAAGTCATCCTTAACAAGGAATATATGCATAATGATATTATTTGCTTAACGTGAATAGGACAACAAGGATAATCCCATGCTATACTTGCCTTGCTCAAATTGGTCCTGGTGATCTTGCTCGTAGAAAAACTCTTGATCCCCAATGAATTGCTCACCGTCTATACTAGATCAACAATACCAACAACATTCATCTAGAACAATCATGCATAAACAAACAAGACTATAATTAGAATAGTACACCAACAGTAATAAAATAAGATAAAAAGTTTTTAAAATGAACCTACAATTCGCTAGGATCACACAGACGCGAAGATCACGAAAAATAGAGCTAAAACGACGAAGTTATGAATTTATGAAGATTTCCTATAGAAAAGTAATTACTTTAATTCAAGCTCAAAAATAAAATATCATAAACCTACTAAACAGTTCTACTAACATGTAGAGCTCTTAATTACGAACCTAACGCAATTTGAACGGGTCAAATCGGAGTTAAAACGAATAAATTATGACTAAAACAAACTCAGTGGCATAACTGTAATTAGATGAAAACGTATTTTGAATTAACTGAGATCAAACTACGCTTTCAAAAGGATATTACGCAATACGGAAATACGCCTTGGACTGCGAGTTAGTCAATTGAAAAACACAGGGTCTCTTTAGCAAAATGCGCAGCCGAAACGGTATCCTTCATCTACGGCCGTTGGATATCAAATGAACGACTCAGATCTATTCGGGGGTGAGCGGGGCGGCACTCCGGCCGGGAAAATGCTCCAACGACCATGTCCGCGGCGGCGCCATCGCCGGAGTTCACTAAAACTCGAAACCGAGCACCATTCGACGAATAAAAAGTACCGGGATGGAGTACCGGGCAAGGCAATCTCACCTCGCGCAAGAACGAAGCCGAGGACGGACCAAAAGGAGGCGCGCGGCTCGGTATGGCGGACGTTCATGGCTGCGGCTTCCGAGTAGCCTTCTCGAGATGGTTTTGATGCTCCGCGTCGAGAGAAGATGGAGCGGAAGGAGTCACGGGCTCAGTTTTTATAGCCCGAAGGCGATTCCAAGGAAGGAAAGGGGAGATTGGAAGGAAGGATTCGGCGTCGGCGTTTTTGGAAAGAGAAGATCCGACGGCGGCTTGGGGAGGAAGAAGATGTCGCCTGACACGTGGGTCCGCGGCGTCAGCGACACAACGGAGAAGGAAAGCAGGCAGCTCACGAGCTGGGCCGGCGGCCTGGTTCGGCCTAAGGCGGGGAACGACGCGCGCGCGGGAGTAACGGGCCAGGGGAAAAGAGAAGCAGCGCGGGCCGCAGTGAAGAAGTGGGCTGCCGGGCCGAAAGCGAGGAGAAAGGAAATTTTCTTTTTCTTTTTCCCTTTCAAATATTACAAAGCATTTCCAAATGATTTTAAATCCTAATTTGAATTTAAATCAAACCACTCATCACAAAAATTCAAATGCAACAGCATGAGTGCACAAACATGTTTCTACCCTTATATTTGATTTTAGGTTAATAAAAATTATTATTACTCTAAATTTGCATGATCACAAAATTGTATAAAAATCATATTTTCCTATTTTTTAATATCCAAAATTTTTAGGGTGTTACAATTCTACCCCCTTAAGATGAATCTCGTCCCGAGATTCAGTTGATGCTTACTCGAACAGTCGTGGGTAGCTTTTCCTCAGATCCTCTTCTCTTTCCCAAGTGGCCTCACCCTCTGTGTACCGATTCCACTGAACCTTACACATCTTAATAGTTCGACTCCTCACGACTTTTTCAGCAGTCCCTAGAATTTTAACTAGAAACTCTTCATATGTGAGGTCCTCTTTAACAGTGAGCTCCTCTAACGGAATCTGCTCCTCTGGTACTCATAAACATTTCTTAAGTTGGGACACGTGAAACACATCATGTACACCTGCCAAAATCTCAGGTAATTCCAACTGATATGCCACCTCACCACGTCTCTCTAAAATCTTGAAAGGTCCAATATACCTTGGTGCCAATTTCCCTTTCATGTTGAACCTTTTCACACTCCTCATTGGCGATACTTTCAAGTAGACATAATCCCCTACTTCAAAAGTCAACTCTCTTCTCCGTGTATCAGCATAACTTTTCTGTCTGGACTGAGCTATTTTCAGATTATCTCTAATCAGTCTTACCTTCTTTTCAGCATCCTTGAGTACATCAGGCCCAAACACTTGACTTTCCCCTGTCTTATTCCAGAACAACGGGGTTCTACACTTTCGTCCATACAGAGCCTCAAACGGTGCCATCTGAAGACTCTTCTGATAACTATTGTTATATGAGAACTCTGCATAAGGCAAACTCTTATCCCAACCAGTACCATATTGTAAAGCATAAGCTCTCAACATATCCTCCAATATCTGATTAATTCTCTCCGTCTGTCCATCTGTCTGTGGATGGTAGGCTGTACTAAAATTCAGCTTGGTTCCTAGTGATTCATGTATCTTTTGCCAATAATGAGATGTAAACTGGGTACCCCGATCAGACACAATTTTCTTAGGAACTCCATGTAAACTCACTATTCTTTCCATATACAATTCTGCCAACCTTGCACTGCTATACGTAGTCCTAACTGGTAGAAAATGAGCAACCTTTGTTAGACGATCTACTATTATCCAAATTGAATCATACCCTTTCTAAGTACGTGGCAATCCAACTATAAAATCCATACCAACTTCTTCCCATTTCCATTCGGGTATCTGCATAGGTTATAACAATCCTGCAGGTCTTTGATGTTCAGCTTTCACCCTTTGACATGTGTCACACAAAGCAACATATTCAACAACATCTCTTTTCAAACCATACCACCAATATTTCTCTCTCAGATCCAGATACATCTTAGTACTCCCAGGATGTATGGAATAAGCTGACTCATGAGCTTCACTCAAAATTGCCTTTCTGATAGTCTTATCCTCTGGCACACATAGTCTTTTTCCAAACCATAACGTACCCTTATCATCCTTATGGAATCCTGGTGATTTGCCCTTCACTACATTCTCCGCTATCTCTCTCAATTTTGCATCTTTCATCTGACTCTTGCGTATCTCTTGCTCCAGAGTAGGTTCTAGTACCAATTCTACTACATTGGTGGTAAACCCTAAGTTTAGATGCTCACATTCAGCACACAACTCTCTTGACAAAGGCATTACTTGCATTTCATTAGCATAGCTTTTCCTACTAAGAGCATCAGCAACGACGTTAGCCTTTCCTGGGTGATAATGCACCTCCAGATCATAATCCTTTATCAACTCCAACCATCTATGCTGCCTCAAGTTCAAATCTGATTGGGTGAAGATATACTTTAGACTCTTGTGATCAGTGTATATATCACTTTTATGTCCAATCAAATAGTGTCTCCATATCTTTAGTGCATGAACCACTGCAGCTAATTCCAAGTCATGAGTAGGATAATTTAATTCATGCTTTCTCAACTGTCTCGATGCATATGCCACAACTCTACCTTCTTTCATAAGAACACATCCTAAACCCAAACAAGATGCATCACAGTAGATAGAGAATTATTTTCTCAGATCTGGCAAAACTAGTACTGGTGCAGTGGTCAATCTTTTCTTTAATTCCTCAAAATTATCCTGACACTTCTCAGACCACACAAACTTGACATTCTTCTCCAATAGTGCAGTCATTGGCTTCGCAAGCTTAGAAAACCCCTCTATAAATCTCCTGTAATAGCCTGCTAATCCCAAGAAACTACGGATCTCACTTACATTAGTTGGTGGCTTCCAGTCCAATACATCTTTCACTTTACTAGGATCTACCGATATTCTTCCATTTGAGACAACATGACCAAGAAAGGAAACTTCCTCCAACCAAAACTCACATTTACTCCGCTTGGCATATAACTGGTGTTCTCTGAGCTTTTACAAGACCAACCTCAAATGTTTGGCATGTTCCTCCTTAGTCTTGGAGAATACTAGAATATCATCAATGAATACCACTACAAACTTGTCCAGATATTCCATGAACACCTTATTCATCAAATACATAAAGTATGCAGGAGTATTAGTCAGACCAAAAGACATCACTGTATACTCATATAACCCATACCGTGTGGTAAAAGTTGTCTTTGGTACATCACTAGCACGAATCTTCAACTGATGATATCCAGAATGAAGATCAATCTTGGAGAATACACAAGCACCTCTTAACTGATCAAACAAGTCATCAATCCTGGGCAACGGGTACTTATTCTTGATGGTAACCTCATTGAGAGACCGATAATCTACACACGTCCTCTGAGTACCATCTTTCTTATCCACAAAAATCACTGGTGCTCCCCAAGATGAAGAACTAGGACGAATGAAACCCTTATCCTGCAATTCCTTAATTTGTTTCTTAAGTTCTTCTAATTCATCTACTCCCATTCTATATGGACGCTTAGCTATAGGTGTAGTCCCAGGTAATAATTCAATAATAAATTCAATGTCACGGTCTGGCGGCATACCTGGCAATTCCTCAGGAAACATATCGGAGAACTCTTCCACAACCTAGTCCTCCTTGTTGGCACCATCAGTAAGCTGGTTCACTGTAGCGGTCTCCTGTTTCTGCACTTTCACATCAACCCTGATCCTATCTCCCTTTGGTGTTGTCAGCACTACTGATTTCCCTTTGCACTGAATCTCTGCTTGTTGTTGCATCATCCAATCCATTCCCAAGATAAGATCAATCCCAGCTGTTCTTAATACTATAGGACTCACCTTAAACTCTACCCCCCTTAGAATGAGACTAATCGGGAGACAACGATAAGATGCTGGCATACTTCCACCAGGTGAGTTTACTAATATAGGATTCTTCATGCCACACAAATGAATTCTATGTATTCTAACAAATGATTGTGATATGAAAGAATGTGATGCTCCAGAATCAAAAAGAACAGTGGCGGGAGTGGTATGGACATCGAACGTACCAAGCATAACTTCTGGTTCCTCCACTGTGGTTTCCTAGGACAAGTGGTTCACCCTTCCAGTATTAGATGCAGGCTTCTGTTGACTACCCTGCCTTTGTGGAGTCTGCTGGTTAATCTTCTCAGGGCAATTGTAGGACAAGTGACCCTCTTTACCACATCGGAAACACTTGTTGGGGGTATTGGGAGCACTGGTCTTCATTGGAGTATTATTGGAAGGACCCTGACGCTGAGGTTGATTCCCACTCTGTTGTGGAGGGCGTTGGTTACCATTCTGCGGCTGGAATGGGGGATGTTGCGGGAACTGATTGCGGAAAGGGACCTAACCACGATTCCACTGACTAGAAGGAGGCCTCTGTTGATTACCCTGCTGGAAACCAGTACGCGGACGAGTGTTACTACCAGAAGTCTGTCCCTAAAGCCTTTTCCTCTTGGCATCCATCTCCTTATGCTTGTTGTCCACCACGATAGCGCGGTTCACAAGCGTCTGAAAGTTAGGATAAGTATTGGACATCAGCTGCAATTGTAGTCCATCATACAATCCCTTCAAAAAGCGGCGCTGCTTATCATTGTCATTGGCCACCTCATGTGGAGCATATCGTGACAACTAGGCAAACCTATCACGATACTCAGCTACAGATAATGACCCTTGGGTCAAATTCCGGAATTCCTCTGCCTTCAGTTCTATTATCCCTTCTGGTATATGATAAGCTCTGAAGTTCTCTCTAAACTCCTGCTAAGTGACTGCGGGAGCATTGGTGGGACGACCATACTCATATGATTCCCACTAGTCCTTAGCTTCTCCCTGGAGTTGTCCAGAAGCAAACAACACCTTCTGTCAGTCGTCACATTGAGCAATGTTGAGTTGCTTTTCCACGGCACGAAGCCAATCATCCGCTTCTAATGGATCAGCGGCATGCGTGAACACCGGGGGATGACCCTTCAAAAATTAACCACGCTTATCACATGGTGGTGCCCCAGCAACTGGATGATTTTGTTGGTTCTGCACCAATTGTTGCATAAGTTGCGTCTGCACTGCCAGAAGTTGCTCAATAGTTGGTGGCGGTGGCGGTGGTGGATTTGGGGGAACACCTCCACGACCCCTGCCTCTTCCTCTTCCGGCCATCTGTCATCCATAAGAATGCAAACTTTGAGATTTCCATGTTATTAACCACTTATAAGATAAAGAATGAGATCTGAAAGTTTTCTGGGCGAATATCAATGTTAACAGTTCAGTAAATCAATCATATCTCGAACTACAGAAGTCCAATAGAGGCGTGCTTTATGTGGTTGGAAAGCTTATGAAGTTCCCCACAACTTCTATTTAGAATATAAGACCAGATTCTGTCGTTAAGTTAATGGAAAATAAGGTGCAACAGAAACTGTTCCAGATTCCAGACTGTGCAGAAACTTTAACTTGTAACAGTTATATCTCTCGAACCAGATCAGATAAAAAGGTGATTCCAGTGGCATTTGAAAGGTGCTTAAGCCTAGTTTCTCTCATAACAATTTCATAAATGTTGCACGAACCGTTTTTGAACCATATCAGAAACATTGCAGACTGCTCCAGAAAATAGCAAGGACAGAAACGTGACAATACCAAACCCAACTATTATTCCCTTGACTAATAAACTTTTTATTCCTAAAAATAGAACTTGTAGACATTCTTACAAGCCCCAGCACTCATAACAAAAATCCAACTCACACATAAGCATAATGATAAAGCAACTATCACACCAAAGTTCAAACCACACGACAAACTCGAAGACTTAACTGACGTTACTAAGAACGTTCTTATTATATTAAAGGACTCCTATTTTCTACTGACATGGCTCATGCTCTAATGTCTCATAAATCTTGGACATGCCTTAATTTGATCGGAGTTCATCAATCATCGCTTGTCACCTCTTGATGGTCTTCCCCTGTGCCTTCACCATCTCCTCTAACTGCAGCTTCCTCTCCATCATATCATAGACAAAGTTCACCATCACCCGAGGAAGTGGTTCCAACTGCACTAGATCCATCATGGCCCATCCAAGGTCGGGGTGTGCACGAGGGCGGTAGCGGTGAATATCATGCTTCATGCTGTCAAAGCGAAGGTAGCGAAGGCCCATACATGCTTCAAAAGCAGCATCTTCAATGCTATCCTCCATGGTAGCTCGATGACCCATGTGAGCATACATCATATCCAGCTGGTATGCCCCTTTTTCCTCATCCTTAGGAAAAATGCTAGCTCTTGCCTTCCAGTAAGTGTCCTCCAGCGGATGGGTGTACTCCCAACAGACGTACTCCACAGCTAGGTGCCAATCAGCGAAGTAGGCAGAGAGCATTCCCACAAGTCGATGGTGAGAGACATCATTTCCTCCAGCCTTGTGGTAGATCTTCATAGTCCAACTCATTGGAGGGGGTGGCACATCCTCAGCAGCTGCATCAGGTGGTGGAGACGAGGGTTGCTCTCCTCCATTGGCTTCCTCCTCTTCATCATCTTCAATCTTGATGATCTCAGGGTCTTCTTCAGGCTCGGGTTCTTCCTGAGGAGGTGCTAGCACTTGGATTGGTGCTTCAGGGGTCTGCTCATTCTCCTAGGGTACTTCCTCTTGTGGCTCTTCAGGTGCAAGCAAAGCACGAGGTGGGTAGTGCCCTCCAGTGGTGATGCGGGCAGTCTTGCGGCCACGAACCATCTACAGAGTTTTTTTAGATGTAATTAGAACAAAGGCAAAATTTCGTAATAGAATGAGACATAAGAAGCATAAAAATTTATCAAATAACAAGAGCAAGATAATGAGCATAAAAATAGTGAAAAGATGACACTAAATCAACCATTTCTATCTAGGCTTGCGTCCTACAGTCAACAATAGCTCTGATACCAATTTGTCACACCCATTTAACGACCAAATAGAGTGCATACCCTTATGTGTGCCCAGAGATCAATCACACATAAGTTAACAAATTATAAAGGATGTATCATCACCAATGTTATTACATCACGATTATTATCACATAGTCTTTACAATAATGTAGCGGAAGTAAAATGTAAAACCCTCATGGTAGCTCCAATCACAGGCACATTGACTGGTTGACTGCAAGTCTAGTAATCTTCAGGGAAGTAGAAGTAGTCACTACTTGCACCATCTGTTATCCATCCAGGATTTTTATCCAAGTAAGAAAAATAAACAAGCGTAAGTACATCTCGTACTCAACAAGTGTAACATGGGGTTCATGAGGCTCAAAGGCATAACATAGGTTTATCAGCATGTAGCTTTTAATTAGCATTATTTCAGTATATCAATAATATCAAAGTGTCTCAATGTAAACAATAAACATATGATCCATGTGAAATGATTAACGAATAGCAAAAACATATTTAGTATTAATGATCCACTATTCCATAAGGGTCCAAGGCCACTCGTGACCGTGAGCACGGCTGTTATAACAGTTTTACACTCTGCAGAGGTTGTACACTTTCACTGTGAGTCATGTTGCCCATATGCCCGGGTTAATTACTCCCAAAACACTTCCAAGGTGAGCAGACAGGGAAACACTATGAAGTCTTTCGAAGGTTCGTCTAACAAGTTAGGGCCATTAGATTTCACTCGGCAAACAGATGTAGAGTCCCCCTTCCAAATGGCACAATAACACGCAGCCTATACTCATGAGGACAGAGGCCGCACTATATCCGATTCGTCAAGTCATTCTTACGCCATAAAGGAATACCTCTAACAAGCTAGAAAATGTCCTTCTATATGACTAAAGCCAGAGCCATTTTAGCCCTCACAGTTGTACTGTAAATCCTAGATTTTCGCTTACAGATAAGTCCTTATGGAGAGTAACGAGAGCACCAAAGTAACCCCATGCTCTAGTACCCTTTAACAGTAATAAAATCATCTTTTCATGTTTATTGCATATTCCATTAGTCAAATTACATGATCATAGTTCATGTAGAGCACTAGCAATACTAATCCATGCAGTATAATAGGTATCAAGGAATAAGATCAACTCTAAGTCATTCTTAACAAGGAATATATGCATAATGATATTATTTGCTTAACATGAATAGGACAACAAGGATAATCCCATGCTATACTTGCCTTGCTCAAACTGGTCCTGGTGATCTTGCTCGTAGAAAAACTCTTGATCCCCAACGAATTGCTCACCGTCTATATTCGATCAACAATAGCAACAACATTCATCCAGAACAATCATGCATAAACAAACAAGACTATAATTAGAACAGTACACCAACAGTAATAAAATAAGATAAAAAGTTTTTAAAACGAACCTACAACTCGCTAGGATCACACAGACGCGAAGATCACGAAAAACGGAGCTAAAACGACGAAGTTATGAATTTACGAAGATTTCCTATAGAAAAGTAATTACTTTAATTCAAGCTCAAAAATAAAATATCATAAACCTACTGAACAGTTCTACTAACATGTAGAGCTCTTAATTACAAACCTAACACAATTTGAACGGGTCAAATCGGAGTTAAAACGAATAAATTATGACTAAAACAAACTCAGTGGCATAACTGTAATTAGATGAAAACGTATTTTGAATTAACTAAGATCAAACTACACTTTCAAAAGGATATTATGCAATACAGAAATACGCCTTGGACTGCGGGTTAGTCAATTGAAAAACACAGGGTCTCTTTAGCAAAATGCGCAGCCAAAACAGTATCCTTCATCTACGGCTATTGGATATCAAATGAACGGCTCAGATCTATTCGGGGTGAGCGGGGCGGCGCTCCGGCCGGGAAAATGCTCTGGCGACCATATCCGCGGTGGCGCCATCGTCGGAGTTCACTAAAACTCGAAACCGAGCACCATTCGATGAATAAAAAGTACCGGGATGGAGTACAGGGCAAGGCGATCTCACCTCGCACAAGAACGGAGCCGAGGACGGACCAAAAGGAGGCGCGCGGCTCGGTATGGTGGACGGTCACGACTGCGGCTTCTGAGTAGCCTTCTCGAGATGGTTTTGATGCTCCGCGTCGAGAGAAGATGGAACGGAAGGAGTCACGGGCTTGGTTTTTATAGCCCGAAGGCGATTCCAAGGAAGGAAAGAGGAGATTGGAAGGAAGGATTCGGCGTTGGTGTTTTTGGAAAGAGAAGATCCAATGGCGGCTTGGGGAGGAAGAAGATGTCACCTGACACATGGGTCCGTGGCGTCAGCGACACAACAGAGAAGGAAAGCACGGCAGCTCGCGAGCTGGGCCGGCGGCCTAGTTCGGCCCAAGGTGGGGAACGACGCGCGCGCGGGAGTAACGGGCCGCGGGGAAAAGAGAAGCAGCGCGGGCCACGGTGAATAAGTGGGCTGCCAGGCCGAAAGCGAGGAGAAAGGAAATTTTCTTTTTCTTTTTCCTTTTCAAATATTACAAAGCATTTCCAAATGATTTTAAATCCTAATTTGAATTGAAATCAAACCACTCATCACAAAAATTCAAATGCAACAGCATGAGTGCACAAACATGTTTCTACCCTTATATTTAATTTTAGGTTAATAAAAATTATTATTACTCTAAATTTGCATGGTCACAAAATTGTATAAAAATCATATTTTCCTATTTTTTAATATCCAAAATTTTTAGGGTGTTACATCAAGTGAAGGCTACAAGCCCCATGGTTAAAAGTAATATGGATAAGTTTGAAAGTCAGAATAGTTTACTCTAATCTTTAGGAGAATTCTTGTTTGAACGCATGTGTACTTTTGAAGTGTGAAAGCATTGAAGCAACTCCTGATCCATTTAAGAGGTTTGCTAAGGGACTAGCAAAGGTTAAGCTTGGGGGAGTTGTTGACGGTGGTTAATTATTAAAATTAAAAGGCAAACAAATATGAAAAAGGGCATAGAATAATCACCAACAAAGGTTTAGGGTTTAAACTGACAATTTCCATGAGTTTTGGTGAATTACTATTTTCTGTAGGGATTATTCAGAGAGAACGAAAATAAGGATTAAATTAATAAATCACCATGAAACTTGATCGCGACGAAAGGACACACCAGAAGACTCTATAAGGCACGGACTGAGGCAGAGACCAAGAGGCCACCAGAGGAGGCCGCCCCCCCTCAGGCCGACTGGCCTGGCCCAGAAGCCAACTGCCTTCCCCTTCGCATGACACAATCCAACCGACCTCTACGTCATATCTTGACCCTTGTTTCAAGTCGGTTTGATCCGAGGGCTGCGGTTCATCCTACTAGACTATATAACCAGACCTAGACCCCCATGACGCAGATCTTCTCATCACTGTTGAAGAAAGGATTAGAAACTAGGGTTTCCAGAGAGAGGGATTTAGAGCTCTACTTCAAGTTTAGAATTAGAACTAGCTAGATTCAAGTAGAATTGGGCGTTGCTCAGGATTCCAAATCGCCGTCGGGAGGTCTGGTAATTCCATTGTATCTCGTTATTTGACTTTGTGCTAATTCAATATTATTATATTTCTATTTATTATGTTCTTAGTTTATTCTAGTTGTATATTTGATATAGTCATGATTGATAATGATTTTATGCATATGTTCGCAAAGCGCTTAGCTCAATCCTCGAGTGAGTTAAGTGGTAGAGGTAGTGTAGGCATGGTTCTTAGAGTATATTTGCCTATGAATGCACCCTATATTCCGGGACATCAAGTGGTAGATCACGGGTGTGATATTCCTGTTGAGTCCTATGTAGCCCACTCTCCAAATATAGGCCAAGTAGAACCCGGTTACAAGGAAAGGATTGCTTTGTTCTTGATATTCCTTAGTAATGTTCCTTATGCATAGATGAAGGATTGATTATGCTATAGATGATAGTGTATATACTAGAGTACGCAAAAGACTTAGTAAATATGAAATGGCTTAGGAATCTAATCTCTTAATTTATCTCCTGTTTTAACTCTACTTGATTTATGAAGTCTCTCTCTATCTCTAGAATTCCCATTGTTATCACAATTACATTTATCCTTTATACCTTGTCTTACCCCTGTAAAGATAAGTGTGGTTGTTTGAGCTTTATCATAAGTATATTTATTTATCAATCTCTCTAGCCATTACTCTCTTACATTTAAAACCCTGTTAAGCTCCCAATGGTAAAGTATAAATAACGATACCTGGAACATTCCTGGGTGAAATGCTACAACGGGTGTATTTTATTTGTGTGCTTGCGGATAATCTTTCTTTTATATATCTTTTGAGTAAGTGTTATGATTATAAGTACAACCACATTTTTAGTATCATGTTAGGGATGAAAACTTAACTTAAGTGATGCTAAGAAATGTCAACACATATTGATCCTACCACTATCTACACTAGTGTCCAATTGATTCACTCTTGAAGTCACCAAGCTAGCCGGGACATGGCATTAACCCATCGACAGGGATGTTCGGCTGCAGTGTCTAGGCGGCCGAGGTGGCCCCCTTTGACTTGTGCTTTTGAGGGAGCTTTTGTTGGTCCCCCTCATCCTGCAAGACCGGCTTCCTACTCGCCCTAGAGCCACCCACTGCCTCCCCCAGGGGAGCAGTCTCCCCCGAATGCTTTAGAGGGGACTAGACCTCCAGGTCATCCAAATCACCAACAACACTCACCGAATAGCATGACCCATCATCATTCTTCGAGGATCGGTTATCATTCAACCTGCTATGTTGCTTTTGAGCCGTGAAAGCCAATGAGGAACCACTGCCAAAAGACTTTGCAGTAGCTCCCGCAAAGGTCTGTAAACGTCTCCTTCGATCTTTAGGAGCCCATTGTTGAACACCATACGGTAGCTTCCCAAACTCATCACGTGCCACCGGAGTTGGGCATTCCACTTCCGAGTGGCTAATCAAGCTACACGCAAAACAATAGTAATGTAGCCTCTCATATTGCGCCTAAAACCAGTACGGTTCCTCCGTTCTGCTCATTCGGAGAAGCACCCCATGCCTCACAGGCTTATCGATCTCGATGGCCACACAGGCACCCAAGTAAGCCCCACTGGCCTTCCCATCCACATCCACATCCATCTTGATCACACTCCCAATCAAACTCATGGCCCTAGAACCTCTCGTCTGGTTCATCCAGCCCAAGGGTAGATTGAGGATACGTACCCAAAGTTCTCGGCGATCAAAGACAATCTTAGACGCGCTGAGCTTTTCGTCATAGTTCTGTAGCAGAATTGCATTTCTCCCCACCATCCTTGGTGACCCAGATAACACCCTCTCTAAATCACTAGCACATCCAAATTCTATGACAAAAAGATTGTCTCCTTTTCCCTGATCGGCCGAAACTTGAGACCAATCGGGTTTCCCCAGGCAGGCTTCATCGCTGAATGCACAGTATTGACATGTATCAGCATCGACGAGAGCACCTTCCCTACTAGCGCCCACTCCACCGGTGCTGGCTCATCCTCTTCCTCAGCATCGCTAAACTCCACCATGGCCTCCTCTTCCTCTGTGAGGTTGAGTCTCCGCAGTAGGTCCGTCACATTAGGGTTTTGGCCATCGCCATCACCCCCTGAACTACCAACTCTCGCCGCCGCCATTGTTGATGGTCACTAACTACTATTATAAACTATCAATGAAACATGAATAAAGGCATATATCAACCTTAAACATAGAATTGGGGTTTAAACTAATAGAATTCCATAGGTTTTGGTGAATCTGTGTTTCTGTAGGGGTTTATCAGGCAAAGAAGGCAAGATATCAAGTACGTCAGGATAAAAAGCATATTCCACCGTGGAACCAAGTTGAGAAGGATCTAGAAGACATAAGAAGGCGAACCACCGAAGGGGCCCACCTGGCATAGTCTAGGTCGGCTGACCCCACCCTAGGTCGGCTGACCTTTGGGTTCCCCTGTCAGCCTCCCGCTTCTACGTCGGTTCCACCACCGCCTTAGGGTTTGCATCTTCGCCATTGATTCAAGTCAATTTGATCTGAGGGCTACGGTTCATCCCACTGGCCTATATAAGTAGGGCTCTGCCCCCTGGGGTCAGAGAGAACCCAAGTCATTTGATCAAGTCATTAGAGCGAGAATCCCTAGTTTTCTTAGAGCTCCACCAATTCTAGGGCATAGCTAACTAGGCTAGAAGTAGAGGAAGGCAAGCTTCACTTGGATTCCAGACCATGTCAAGAGCGCAGCTTTGGTAAAGCCTTCTATAACCTCTCTCTTGTATCTTTCCGTATATATATTTGCTAATTACAATAGATATGATATTGCTTTATATATTATATATGTTCTTAATTATATTGTTCATTGTCTACTTTGATTATATGTCTAGTATAGTTAGAATGTCTTTATATTCAAACATAAGATGGTATAGCGCTCACTCTTTGACATCATGGGTGAGTGGTCAACATCGTGTAAGCGTGGAGCTTAGATGTTGTTTACCTACGAATGCCCCCTATATTCCGGGCCATGTGGTAGATCACGAAAGTGACACTCCCGTTGAGTCCTTTGTAGTCCACTCCCCGAATATAGGACAAGTAGGACCTGGTTGCGAAGGAAGACTTGCTCTGTTCTTGGTCTTCCTTAGTAATGTCCCTTATGTGTAGATATAAAGTATTCTTGCCATGATTGCTAGGTGTAATTGCACTAATCATAGTATACTCTGACATGTAATTAAGAAAGACTTAGGAATATTCCTTTACTTTTAGCTAAACCATGCTATTGCCTTAGAAGGGAGTACTCTAGGTGAATTACACTATTTATGACTTGATATTTATTATTCATTATATATTTATCTTGTGACTTGTGACTTATCCCTATTATGAGTAGATAGATTAGACATGGTTCACTCTCCATTATATGTACAAGTGATCATCATATTTTCTTTAAGCCATCCCTTCCCAGTGGTAAAATGTAAATATCGATCCCTGGAATACTCCTGGGTAAAATGCTACAATGGTATAATTATCTGTGCGCTTGCGGATATTTTCTATACTTATCTTTATCTTCTTTAGTCACACGATAATAAGATAATTACTTAGTAGTAATGCTAGGTAATGCCTACAAACACTTTTAGCTTTAACACTAGGGATGACAACCTGGTACAAGTAAGCTAGAGGTGCAGGTAATTAATAGGTGGCTACTAAAACAAGTGTCAAGTTAATAAATACCATTAAACATTTCTGGTGCTATTGCTAAGGATAGAATCCAGCTCTAATCTTAGTAGTGATGCTAAGAAATGTCAACAGCCATGCGAGTAGATCAGAGGGCAAAACCCAGTGACCTGCATGTAGATTAACGCAGTCACAAACATGTATCCTGACTTAGGATTCCTAAGTGGCAAACCCTAGGGGAAGTCTTTGGTCGACAACGTCGGCAACGGCTAACCAGTGATTTGCTGAGTCCGGCACCGACTGTAGATCGGCAATGTGGCTTGGACGCCATGACCGGGGTGGTCACCGATAGAGCAAATCGAGGTCACCTGTGGCAACGCCTAGATCGAGGTTGGGAGTACAATCGCCTTCATTATGATCCGGAAATCACAGAGCGGCTGCATGGCTATGCAAACTGAATGACCAAGCACGGCGAGGCAAGGCAAGGCAAGGTATGTGTACTGCACTTTCTTGTAACTAGGTAACTTCAAGTTTACAAGCTTCGATGGGTAAGGTTGCCGCCAGCCATCTCGAGCCATAGCTCGCCACCAACTACTTCGGCAATAACCAAGTCCAGATCACCATGGAGGCTGGGAAACTAGCGCACCTCTTCCCTGCTGCATCCAGACTGATCTCCCAATCAGGCTCAGGGATGCAGTAGCCACCCATGGCCATTGGCTCTGTGAAGCCATGTTGACTGCTCATGACCTCAGCACCAACTATGTGGGCTAGGATGAGATGCCCTGCGCTGACAAGCCTATCATCAACACCGAGATCATCTTGCATGGTACCGAGTGCGGCACAGGCATACCCAATGAACATGGCCAATGCTGACAGTGGCGGAGCCAGCGGTGGGACGGGGGTGGGGCTCGAGCCCCCCTACCACCGTGATTCCTACAGAGCCCCCCTAAGCCCCCTACAAATTTGAGGAGGAAGAAGAAGCAAAGGAGGGGTGGGACGAAGAAGAAGAGGAAATAGACCCCCTACTGTCAATCCTGCCTCCGCTGCTGGATGCTGATGACATTTGATGAGGACAAACTGAGGCCTTGTGGAAAATTGGGACGATCACATACGAGGTATACCTAAAACTTTGGAGCTACACATGACATGAGAAATCATAATTTGTTTGTGCCACACGATGAGCTAAGGCCAAAGTTAAGGTTCCCTAGCATATATACCAACATAGACTCTGTGTGGAAATCACTCGAAGCACCCATGCGTTGCTGGAGGTCCTCAACACATGAAGGGATGATGTCAGAGCTAAGGTTGTTCTAGCTAGTATACATTCCCACACGTGCTCTACCCACATGACTAGAGCAATTGCCTAGAACACCAGACCTACAAAGGAAACATATAGGGTTGTGTAGGCCCAATGGTCATGGGGGGGACAGGGCCAACACAAAGCATGTGTTGGCCATAACCACATGACAGTAGGGAAGTTAAGGTCCCGAATAGAGGTTCTAGTGACAAGAGATAAAAGGGCCACAACCATAGCCAAGGCCTCATCGCATGAAGGCTAAGGTATGATTCCATATGGAGGTAAGTGATGGTGTCATGTGATAGACTTACATAACCAAGGGCAATCCAAGCCACTCAATGGGCCAAGGCATACCAAGTTAGTTGTATGACAAGGCTAGGGGATACAACATGTAGGGGCAGGTTAGGGAAGCATGCACCTTATATAGCCATGATGCCAACACATGTGAGATTGTGACCTTGGAATCACCCCGATCACACTCTATAATGATTAGAAGAAGACAAGAAAGGAATGACACCATGGATCCATAAAAATAGGAACAACTAGCAGGAACCCGCGCTATTGTGTGGGCTAGTAAGCTCTAACACATAAGTTTTGTCATAAGAAATAGTATAATCCATTAGATGACGATGTTCTTGAATATTGACACCTCTGAGATTTAATCACATTGCATAATCTTGTCATAATAAAATACAATGTGGTTGATCCAAACTAAAAGCACTTCTTTACTTCTTGCTCATGCTTAGCCAATCAGGAGTATGTTGCAAGTAAAACATTTGAGAAGCTGAAGGCACAGTAGTAGAAATGGTTAAGGCATAAGATAAATGTCAATTAGCAAACAACAACAACAACAACAACAACAACAACAACAACAACAACAACAACAACAACAACAAAGCCTGTCAGTCCCAAGCAAGTTGGGGTAGGCTAGAGTTGAAACCCACCAAGAGCCCCAAGTCATGGTTTAGGCATATCAATAGCTACTTTCCAAGCACTCCTATTCAAACATAGATCTCTAGGTATAACCCAAGCTTTCAAATCTCTTTTTATTGCCCCCCATGTCAATTTCGGTCTGCCTCTACCTCTTCTCACATTATTAGCTTGGCTTAGGACTCCACAATGCACTGGTGCATCTGAATGTCTCCTTTGGACATGGCCAAACCACCTCAACCAATGTTGGACAAGCTTTTCTTCAATTGGTGCTACCCCTAGACGGTTACATATATCATCGTTTCTAACTCGGTCCATTCAATTAGCAAATAATAAGCACATAAAAATGAAAAGGCAATAAGGGTGACAAAACTATGCAACCTGCATCTCACTACTGAGGCATCGAGAAAATGATGGAGGGAGTGGGTTCAGGCGAAGAGGACAGTGCCGGTTGAGGTAGCACGTAGCAGAGAGCTGTAAACAATTTTGTTAAAAAACATTTAGAGCAATAAGCAAAAATGCAAATGCAGTCAAAGCATCTGAAGTATGCCTATTTTTGTGAAGGTCATCCTGCAGTAACAAACTTTTTTCGAAGCATGTAAGAAAAGAAGCAATGCATGTTGGAAAGCAATAGATCTTTGCAGCTAAGATCTCAGAAGGACACTAGAATTAGCAAACCTCATTAGCCTCCGCTCTTGTATCTCAGGATAGTGACAACACCACTGGCACATCAAGAAACTAATTTGAACTTTTGAAGCCCTTGATGGTGCTTTTAGAAAATTGTACCTGCACATACAAAATAGCTGTGAGGACAACATTTTGCCAGAGTGTTCAAAGTTCTTATTATCGAGAAACTGTTTGATGAATATGTACTTATATAATAAACTTCATTGGGGAGTACGTACCATAGTCTTGATCACTGTTGCTATACTGAAAATCAAGAAAAAATGCTAGCAACATCTAATGAAGATAGTTGTCCTCTATGAGTACACAAATAGGGAGGCGCGCTTCATCGCACCTACAGTGGCTGCATGCTTCTATATCCGTTTGTGCTTTTGAGGTGCTACTATAAGTCTCTATGGCAAAGCACACTACGACATGACATAGTGAAGCACCGCTTTATGGCAACTCAAATGTACATTAGTTACACGTCTAGTAGTATCGTTACACAAATTGCATGCCTTTAGGAGGGGAGAAAACATTTCACAAATATTACAGCTTGAGAGGTTATGTGTCAATGGCAAGCATGATCTTTTCATTGTCATAGAGAGAAATTTCCAAATAGGTACAAGAAAGTACAAATGCCTGACATGTTATGAACTCCTAGACTTTAGGAAAACAATAGCAGCTGAACCCTTGGTGAAATTAGTGCAGCAAGAATAAAACCACTGCTACTGCATCACTTTTGTGCTCTCAGAATGTTCTCTCTGCAATTTCTGTCCAGCTGTGTACTTAGATACACTTGAGAATGGACTTTTAAAACAATTAAGCATTCTTGGTCAATCAAAGTTTGGATGAGTAGCTCAGCTCATTAGAAATAATTACAACATTAGTGGGGCTGACATTGACAGTAGAGATAATCTCACCATGAGTAGAATTGATCGAATGCTACATGAAACTTTGAAGAAAGAAGAATAGATCAATTTTATCAGCTAATGGAGGAGGTGAACTCTCTGCTTATTTTGTATATTTCTAATTGGAGTTCATGTTGCCCAAACAAAAAAAAACCTTATTAGTAGTATATAGATTGATCTTGGAAGCAATTTAGTTGTGTGACAATTTCATAAGTCAACTAAAATGGAGCATGTGCAGACCAAGGAATCCAAAAATGAGGCGTCAACTAAAATTGCAACAACAACCAATGATTCAGTAAAGCATCGGATCGAAAACTAACCTGGCACCCAGCAACGACACTATGCTAATGTAAAGTTTCAGGCACAGGCATAGGAAGTCAAAAAAAGGAAGAGAACACAACAAGTAACACTAAAAGCTCTTGTGCAATTTATTGTATTCAAGAGACCAAGAGCGACCATTTTGACCATACTTTTATCAAAAAGCTGCCCCCAAAGCGCTTCAACAAGTTTGCTTTCTCTCCATCTGTTGGAAATTCTGGAGGCATTCTTATGGGGTGGAATAGCTCCCTCTTTAATGGAGATATAATTGAGAGGAACAAATTCTCCATCACAGTCAAGTTCTCTTCCTTACATAATGGTCATCACTGGTTTCTTACCACTGTTTATGGACCCTGTCAAGGCCCTTAAAGGGATGATTTTGTTTTCTGGCTAAATAACCTTCAAATTGATGATACTGCCAACTGGATGGTCCTGGGTGACTTCAATTTCTACAGATCCCTGAGTGACAGAAACAAAAGTAGAGGCAATATGAAATATATTATGATATTCAATGAAATTATAAGCAACCTGGGGATCCTAGAAATCCCCCTCAAAGGGAGAAAATACACTTGGAGCAATATGCAAGATGATCCTCTCCTTGAGCAAATTGATTGGGTCTTCACTTTAGCTAATTAGATCTTTGTCTACCCAGATACTCTTCTTCTACCACTAGCAAGACCAACTTCAGACCATATCCCTTGTAAAATTCAAATTGGCACCAATATCCCCAAGGCTCAAGTATTTAGATTTGAAAATTATTGGGCTGATCATCCGGAGTTCATGGAACTGGTTAAGTCTGTCTGGTCTACTAATGTCAGAGCCTCAAATAGCGCCACAAGAATCAGCTCCAAATTCAAACTCCTGAGAGCTGCACTTAAAAAATGGAGTAAGAAACTATCCAACTTTTCTAGGTTAATTAGAATTTGTAGCAACAAGCTTGAGGTTCTTGACTCCCTGGAAGAACAAAGACCCCTATTTATTCAAGAATACAACTTTAGAAATATTCTTAAGGCTCACATCCTAAAAATACATGGTTATAAAAAAGAATATTGGAAGAAAAGGTATATTGTAAGATGGACCAAGATGGGAGGTGAAGGAACAAAATTTTTTCATGCTGCAGCCACTGAAAGGTACCGGATTAACACCATCAGTAGCCTGATTGCTGACGATGGTAGGACTATTACTAACATAGTGAAAAAGCAGCTTTGCTACTAGAGGATTTCAAAAAAAGGATGGGATGCTCTTCTAACCCTACAATGCTTTTTAACCTGGAGCAATTGGTACATCCAAGGAATGACTTGGAGTCTTTCTCAAGGTCTTTTTCCACCTTGGACATTGATGGGGTAATTAAACACATGCCTCCTGACAAAGCCCCGGGACCTAATGGTTTCAATGGACTCTTTATGAAAAAATGTTGGAGCATTATAAGAGAAGATATATATACTTTGTGTTTTGATTTCTTCAATGGCAATCTGAGTCTAGAAGCCATCAACAATTCATTCATCCCACTGATTCCTAAAGTGCACAATCCTACAAGTGTTAATGATTTTAGGCCCATTTCTCTTCTAAGTGGGGTCATCAAAATTAGCACAAAGCTCCTGGCTAATAGGCCACAAGAAAAAATAATACCACTGATTCATACCATTCAATATGGTTTTATAAAAAGTAGAACAATACAAGATTGTTTGGCCTGGGCTTATGAATACATATATCAGTGTCAACACTCTAAAAAAGAGCTTATTATCCTGAAATTGGACTTTACAAAAGCTTTTGATACAATTGAACATAACACAGTCTTGTTGATGATGAGGAGCTTGGGGTTTCCTGAAATTTGGATTAACTGGATTGAGAGGATTCTAGCATCTGGTTCTTCCTCGATTCTTCTTAATGGTGTGCCAGGCTATCATTTCCATTGTCGCCGAGGGGTCAGGCAATGTGACCCCTTGTCACCACTTTCTTTTTGTGCTTGCTACAGATCTTCTACAGTGCATTGTCAACAAAGCCTATTAGCATGGTTTGTTTGAGTTGCCTATTCTTTCTTTTGGGCTAGACCAGTACCCCATTGTCCAATACGCTGATGACATTATTTTAGTCATGAAAGCTTCTCAAAGAGAGTTATTCGTCCTGAAAGGCCTTCTGGAATCCTTCTCACAATCGATAGGGCTAAGAGTCAACTACAAGAAGACTTGTCTTGTTCCCTTAAATCTCTCTCTTGAAACAGCTCAACTCCTTGCTGGTGTCTTCGGCTGCACTTTGGAATCTCTTCCTTTTACCTATCTTGGACTGCCGCTGAGCACAACAAAACCTCAGGTTGAACATTACAGTCCCATTATGACTAAAGTTGAGAGAAGGCTCATGGCAACTTCTACCTTCTTGACACACCCCATGGCTACTGGCGATCACCGGGATGTAAGGAGGAACAACACAACACATCGGCATTATGAGATGAGGAAGGCTCCTCTGTTCTCGACTATATTATCAGATAGTGAATAATCTTTCCCCTCTTACAGTGTTGGGTCTTATACATGAATGTCCTGACCATATGGTCCCACATGACATAGAAATGTAAATAACACATTCATACGAATATGTAACCCCTTCTCAGACACGCCTTCTTATGGACGCCGTCTCACTCAACTGTTGCGGGTGTGTGCCTGACATCTCCCCCGCCGAAGGACCTACTTGTCCCCAAGCAGTAGCTTCTGGAAAAGACTTGCCCAACACATGGTAGTCTTCCCAAGTCGCTGATGCCTATGGGATGTCGGTCCACTTGATCAGCACCTGAGGAATCATCGTGTTGCCCTTCTTCACCAAACGACGGTCCAACACCCTCTCAGGTGTTGCCGCAGCAGCCTAAAGGTCTGTTGTCATGGGAAGGTTAGAGTACATAGGAGTGTAATCTGCAAGAAAGGGTTTAAGCTAGGAAACATGAAATACATCATGAATTTTACTGTCTGGTGACAGCTCCAGGCGGTACGCCACTGTTCCCACTTGTTCAAGTACTTTGTAGGGCCCAAAGTACTTGTAAGAGAGCTTTGGAAATGGCCTATTTGCCACAGATGATTGAGTGTACAGTTGTAGCTTCAGCAGTACCATGTCACCCACTTGAAACTGTAAATTGGAACGCTTCCTATCTGCCATAGTTTTCATCCTATTCTGAGCAGCAGCAAGGTGTTGTTTTAGAGACTTGAGGTGAAGTTCTCTGTGTTCAACTAGTTCAGAGACTGTCACTGGTGTGTTCTGCTGTGGTAGTGGTGGTGCTCTAATCTAGGCTTCTACTCCATACAAAAGGTGAGCAGCCAATGGAGGAATGATAAGAAGAGTTATACCATAATTCGACAAGAGAGAGCCATGATTTCCAAGTTTTGGGGACATCTTGAACTGCACATCTCAAGTACATTTCTAATCATTGGTTTACCCTTTCCATTTGACCATCAGTCTGGGGGTGGTAAGCTATACTCAGCAGAAGTTTCACTTTGTAGAGCTTGAATAGGTGTTTCCAAAAGGTGCTTACAAAGATTGTGTCCCTGTTAGACACTATAGTGTTGGGTAGGCCATGTAGCTTCACCACATTGTCTATGAATAGATATGCAATGTCAGAAGCTATATAGGGATGTTTGACAGGTATGAAGTGAGCATATTTGGTTAACCTGTTGACTACCACCAGTATGACACTAAAGCCTTGGGACTTGGGTAGGCCCTCAATAAAGTCCATTGACAAGTCCATCCAAATGCCTTCATGAATGGGTAAGGGTTGTAGGGGTCCTGCGGGGTGGCTGTTCATATGTTTTGCTTGTTGACAGACATCACATTGTTTGATGTACTCTTCCATAGAATGTTTCATCCCCTTCCATATGAACTGTGACTTGAGTCTGTGATAGGTAGCTTTAGTTCCTGAATGTCCACCTAAAGCACTAGAATGGAAGGCTGCAATTAACTTGGTTTGCAGAGCTGAATTGTGACCAATTCTGATTTGGGATTTCTTCCTGATCCTGATGATACCATCCTAGAGTATATCCATATGCATTTGGGCTTGTAATGGCCAGCTGAGCCAGCAATTGCTGAGCTCTGGAATCAGTGGCATATGAATTTATCACCTCCTTTACCCAATCAAGTCTGACCATAGACACAGCTTGGAGGGCTTGTAAGTGAGCTACTTTGGAAAGGGCATCTGCAGCAACATTATCTTTCCCTTTTTTGTATACAATTTGAATTGCAAGCCCATTAGCCTTGTCATGGCCTTTCTCTACATGTCGGAGTGTAAATTCTGCTCTGTGAGATATGACAAGGATTTGTGATCTATTAGAATAATGAATCTTATCTTTGAAGATAATGTCTCCATTTTTCCATAGCCATAATGAGAGCCAAAAACTCCTCATATATGGATAAGGACTTGTGCTTGTCACCCAAAGCTTTACTGAAAAATGCTATAGGCCTACCTTGTTGCATTAGGACTGCCCCAATCCCATCACCACAAGCATCAGTTTCAACTTGAAATTGGAGATTAAAATATGGCAATGTCAAGCAGGTGTGCTGGTCATGGCTATTTTGAGCTGATCAAAGGCCTCCTGTGCCTGATTTGTCCATTGAAATGTTTTCTGCCTCAGAATGGTAGTTAAAGGTTTTGCCAATATGCCATACCCTTTTACAAACTTTTTGTAGTAACCTATGAGACCCAAGAAAGCCCTGACCTCTATCATAGTTTTAGGCTGTGGCCAATTCAACATGGCTATAGTTTTGTGTGGATTAGTGGCTACCCCATTTGAAGAAATAATGTGCCCCAAATATTCAACTTGATTTTGAGCAAAAGAACACTTAGATCTCTTCAAGTAAAGTTGATTATCATGTAGTGTCTGAAGCACTAACTAAAGGTGTTTGGCATGGTCTTCTAATGAGGTGCTATAAATTAGGATATCATCCAGAAAGACAAGAACAAATTTCCTCAAATATGGTTACAGAATATGGTTCATAATGCACTGAAATGTTGCAGGGGCATTAGTGAGGCTAAATGACATTACCTTGAACTGTTAATGTCCATGATGAGTCTTGAAGGTTGTAACAGAACCGTCCAAATTATAAGAGCACAAGTACAAAAACAATCACCGAAATGATCAAATTCTCGCACTTGAGCCCATATACCTCCGGTAGTCCAGTGAAATCACGAGGGATTTCAAACCAACCAACATACAAGCCAAGATCGTAGTGATTCAACATAACAAGTCACATGTTACAACCATTTCACAAGTAATTCAATATACATCGGAGTTCAACATAGTTATTAGAACTTACATTGAAAAGTAGCGGAAGCAAAGTAATTTGAAACTAACATTATTCTTATTTCAAATACATGCCAGTACCACGGTCGACTTCCAACAAAAGCATTAGAGATAAGGTAAATAAGAAGGATCATGCCCGTGATCACACTCCGCCACTACGGCAGGAGTCAACCAACTCTTGCAGCCGCCATGATACTTCACAACCTGCAACAAGTGGGGATAAAACCCTGAGTACAACAAAGTACTCAGCTACACTTACCCGTCAGAAACCAGAAATAAGGTGACACCAAGGATCATGCAAGGCTGATATGAAGTGGGGCTAGCTTGACAACATTTTGCATAAAAGCTTAATATAGATGATTAATCATTAATGCTTAAGCATCAAGTTAATTATCATTAACCTATCATCTATATTAGAACCTGTACTAGAGCACTCACTTTATTAGGAGCAAACAATATTAACCATAGCAGGTATAAATTGAGGCAACCTTTCCATCATGATCCAATTAACCATCCGTTCAATTTAATGGAATCTACGTTGCCGCTGCTAAAGTCAAGTGCTCACTAACCGGGAGCGACGGTGATTCGAATCGAATTCCTATCCAGCTGGAGGGGTATTTCTAACACTCACCGTGCAGACCCCTGCCAGGGTCGCACAGGCCACCTTTTCATATGATTCAGGAATCGCGGGTCCGAATGATGTCGCGACCCCAAGGGCGACACTCTGCCAGGTGATAGGGACTCTAACCCCCCCTTGGTCTCACGCCAATGTCCCCAAGCACATCCTTTCTCTCCAAGAAGCAACCTACCATTCGATTCCCGGCCTGAATCACATTACTCGGCTTCGCGGTCGGAACGGCTTATCCGGCCAACTAAGTGTTAGACTGCGTTCAACATGACTCAAGGACGTACAGCGAATCGGTCCTTAAACGACTCAGACGGGGATAGATTCACACCCAAGACCTCCATGCCTTGTCGCTTCACTATCATCATCCCGCCCGGTCTCATTTCATTTTATTAACACATGGTTCCTTCCACGATAGCAAATATAGCCAACCGTGCCATATATGAATATCCCTATATCTCGCAGGTGACAGGAAATCACCTGACTTCTACCACTTAAAGCAGGGCTAAGCATCTACTCGATCCTAGTCTATGTAGGATTCAGGGATTCATATATCTGGACAAGGAATGATATAATGCAGCAAGGTTTTCAACCAACTCCTACCACTTAATGCAACAATACTTATAACATATATATAATTAATTGCTTTGAAGATAGGAGGCTTATAATGCTCCGGGGCTTGCCTGGGATCCGACTCAAGTTAGAGTATGTCAGATGAGTTCGCTTGGCGAGCATCTTCCAATCTATCACTTGTCCGGTCCTTCTATCTTCGGGATAGACCCACCAACTCCATCTTCGGGTTTGGCTCCACAACACGTCCTTCACGTGGTGCATCTAGCGTACCTAAATGAAATGCAAGATGCAAGTGCATGAATATAAGGAAATGCAATAGATGATGCATCACACGTTAATCAAGGCAAGTATAAGGTTATAGTAAAGACACGTAAGCACATCGCATTACTTAAGTAACCTTACACAAACAAACATGCTTAAATAGCAAAGAAAGCAATACCAAGCATGACATAAGATTTACAAAGTCTCAGGTGTAATAGCTTAATCACCAAAGACATGAATCACACTTAGCAATACCCAAACAAAGTAACCAAGCAATCATGTATTTTCAACAATTCTGGACATACATGCAGTAGCTGGGTAAATCAATCATATCTGAAGTTCTACAAATCCAAATGACTTGCAAGAAGACATTATGGAAAGCTTATAAAATTATCTACATTTCATTTATAATCATCACAACATGATTCCAAAGTTTAACATGTTGAATTTACACAAACGCAGAAACTGGTCTAACAAGACAGAGAGCAAGCAATTCTGTAACCCAACTTTAAACAGCTATAACTCCTAAACCACATTGTTAAATGCCACCAAATTTTAACAGAAGCTAGATACATAAATTATCTACAACTTTTGTATAAATAAGTTTCACAACAAAGCACATTATCATGAAGAACTTTGCTAAATTCCCAGATCTGTCCAGAAACCTCATTTGCAAGAAATAATTATTAACTTATGTTGCAAACATATAATTAGAAAAAACCAACTTTACCAACATTTCATACATTATTAATGAACATCAGAAAACATAGTGTCAATTACTAAATAAATTCTTTTAATACATTTTCTTAATTTATTTAGATCATTAGGTGGAATTATGACCACATCATAAAGATACTCAATAAATTCTACCAAAATTACAGGGGTCTACAAATACTCTCAAAAGTCTACTGTACAAATTTCAAGCTAATTGGACATGTATCTCAACCTCTATGAAAAAGACAAATAGCTATGGCAATAAATCATGTGAGAGAAAGTTAAACCTAAAACTCAATATTTTCTGTGAACATAAGGCCATATTATGAATCAATATGATAGAGAAACATCATACTAAGGTAATAGAACAACATTTTCTATTTTATCATTTATATATTATTTATAAGCTATTTAGTAAGCCATAAACAAGTTAACTCAATAACTTGAGCATACAGTAAGCAATGGCCATGAAATTTATACAACAGTACATCCATAGCATGACAAGCCTACCATAAAAATTTCACACCAATTGGAGCAACACAACTCAAGATATAAAATGACAAGCAATATGATGCAGATTTCCTTATTTAACAAGGTCCAATCAAAACCCTAAGAAAACAGTGAACAAATAGTGTGTTTAATATTTTTCATAGCAAGTACATGTCATTACAAAATTAACAAAACAAGAATCACTATTTTTGGGGTTCTAAAACTCTAGATATGGCTCTGGTCAAGTTTATAAGCATTTTTAGAGTATTTTTAAGGCTTAAATAAAGACACCAGAAAATATCTACCAACATGTAACATATTATGACTCCACTGCATAGATCTTTTCTCAAGGTTTCCAAAAAGTCCACTTTTGCTATTTTTAGAATTACCTAGCAAGAGATATGTATTTTAGAAGATTTAATCAAATTCTGAAATTCAAAATCGGAATAAAACAACCCTAACAATATTCGCTATGCACACCCGATTTCCTATCCTAGATCTGTCACTACTTAACCGACATGTGGGACCCGCTGTTCAGCCGGGCCCGCTCGTCATACACCTGGAGAGAGAGACACAGGGAAAGGGAGCCGGTTTTCTTCAACCTCCCGACGGCGGCAGAGGGGGGGGGTCGGACGCGCGGCTCCGGCGAGGGGTGGTCACCGACGGCGGCGGTTGAGGGCGGCACGAGCACCAGGGGGCCTTCGCGCCCTAGCTAGTGTCCCTGGCTCGGTCCAAGGAGGCCTGTGAGGGCGCAGCCACGAGAGCAGACGATGGCGACGGCGACGGCCCGGTGACAGTGGCCTCCGGCGACGGTCACAGCCGGGAAAGGGATGTGGCGCGCGCGGCATGGCGTGACGAAGGTGGTGATGCCATCCATTGAGCATGGAGAGGGACAGAGACACGGTGGCGTGGAGCTTGACTAGCTCGGCAATGGCGGCCAGAGGGGCACCGCCATGCTCAGCGCGAACAGAGAGGGAGAGAGCGCGGAGGAGGGCGGAGAGTGAGCGCACGGACTCGGTTCTCCCCTTCTAAAGTGACAGAGCGCTCGGCAAGGCAGCAAGGCACGCGTCCATGGAGGTGGGGATGCTCGGCTCGCATGCCTGCCACGCCCAGGGCGCGTGTCACTCGTTGGGACATTTCCCCGAATACGTGGCGCGCGACGGAGCAGCCGGTTTGAGACGCTGTTTTGGGCCAGCTCGGGTGGAAATCTGGACATGGGCCAAAAAGGAAGTTTGTTCACCACAGAATACTCTCCAACTTTGATTAAGAGGTCATAGTCATTAAGGTTATGGATTAGTAGATAATCATGTCCAAAGTTGACACTGTCAACACGTTGACAGCGGTTAAATAAACCCAAAATTGATGACCAAAACGGAGTCGAACTTCATCCATCTCTTCCTCTGCTCTTCTCCAAAGAATATACTCCAACTTATATTTTTGGGTCAACTCAAGTTACTTAACGAAATTTGGATAACGCGAGATGCCAACGTCGGAGACACTGAAATCGGGGCTTTAAAATGGCTAAGTGCTGAAATCAGCCCTAAAACTGACTTGTGAGCCCTGTTTGAGCATGTTCCACACATTTTTATGACTTTACTCTTAAACAAAGTTTGTTCCTTATAAAATTCTCTACAACTTTGTAAAAGGGTGCACAGTCATGCAAAGCTTCTAGGTCACACTTTTGAAACGTTCAAACACAGTGTTCCAGGGTCCATACATGGTCAACCATCACTTAGAAACACATTTAGGCAAAATGATCGATATGAACATTGTTCCATTAAGTGTCCTAAGTGTAGTTAAGGTGTTGTAGAGGCCAAACATACACACCATGCATAGGTTGCACAAAAGTGTAGGCCTCACATGCCTTGAAACATAGAATTCAGTGAAATGTTATAGTTGTTTCATGTGGTTGTTTCAAGATACATGCTACCCATGTTTCCCTAGGTTGTTCCACATGTTGCAAAGGTTTGTTGCACATGTTGCATTTGTATGTTGCATAAACACTAGTTCCCATGGGATGTAAGGCATGTTTCAGTTATAATCCAAACAAGCATATAACTTCTCATTTCATATGACTTTTTGATTCCAAACTTCATAAAACTTTTCCAGGGATCAATATAGATAGAATGTGATGTGAGACACATGAAGATATTGCCATAACACCACCCAAGCATATATTTTGAAAAGGGGCCTATATGTAAAGCAATGGTGCAACATCCAACTTAAGATTAGGGTTTATTTCCATAGGTTTGACTTTGGCATCGTCATTTCCACTTAATCTATCATGTTTGAGCTCAAACCCACTGCCTAATCGGTGATAAACACCTGGGGTGTTACAGCCCTCCCCCCTTAAAAGAATCGCGTCCCGAGATTTAGAATGGAAGACCCTTTTAAGGAAGAGAGACACGTTATCTAGTTCTCAACATCTGCTATAGCATTTAGCTAAAAGCTTCAACATCGGTGAACAATTTGACCAAAGGCACTTTCTGATACTTACTCTTCATGGTAAAATTCGTCTGAAGAATTTCCTTCATTGACTTCCATGAAGCATTGTTACTTTGGGAGGAACCCAAGATAGCACGTACTGCATTCTCAATGTACGGAGATCGTTTGGTCCATGAGCGAACCACTAACAAGTATCTGATTCTTTAGTGAACACAGCATAGTCCATATGAACTTTACATTACACCAAAATCTTCAGAAGTATACTCATCACAATGACTCTATGTTCACAAAGTTTGAAAAGCAGTCCTCTACCAAAATGGTTTGAGCACAACCTTGCAAAAGGGTGAGATCATAGACGACAAATATACTCTGAGGCTATAGGATACTGACTAACCAATAGACAGGGTCTATGTTGGTCGTAAATGTTCAAACATTCATATATCAACTAATGGAAAGCTACTTACTATTCCATGCGTGCAGTTCTCCTTCTCTGATGACAACACTGTATTATCGGAGTTCATTGAGGGATTAGTGAATGTGATAGCTGACTCTGTCGGCTTCGTATTCCTGCCAACAGCTATCTAAAAGATTCTTTTATCCAAAGACAACAGTTATCTGGGTTGAATCAGATGCAACCTCTTGGTAAAAACATGTATAAGGTACCAAAGTATGTCATCATTGGAAAATAATTCCCAAAGAAAGATGTAACGAGGCCTTAAGGACAACAAAAGTTATAATATTTACTAAACCGCGGAAAGTAGTCTACCACCAAGCGGTTGAGTAAAATTTTCATTTGTGACTTAGTTGCACTATAAGTTGAGTTGACTTGCAGCATAACAACTTTGTCAGACCAACTTTCACCTTGAGGCTTCCTTTTTAGGATCAAACAGCAGCTCCAAGATGGGAAATCTGTTGTTTGACACTTTTCAAATTGCTTTTGATTCGCGATGGCATACATTGATTTGCAGAAACCAAGGCTGCTCGTACATTAGGGATACGAGAAAGCAAAAGCAAATGAAAGAGTGTAAACTAGTATCTGTGAGACCTCAAAAGGGTCATCCAACAGTAGATCTCGATTATTAATTTACATACCAATCCGAGGATGCACACGCTTTGAACTTGCAGGTTACTTTTGCAGGGCAAAACGCATACTTTGCCTGGAGAACACTCCTACAAGGATAAGGAACCGCTTTCGAATATTCCTTGACACTTTGTCCAATAAAGTTATGGATAAACCGTTGGTGGTACCTATGGGCACAAGGATACAGATCGGAACTAGGTCATGCTTTTTCTAATTCTTCGCTTTAGCTGATAGAACACCTTGCACTATCTGTGGGATTGTCCAAGATGGAATTGACTTGATCACAATAGCTCTGGAAGATAGAATATCACTCAAGTTGTTGGCTAGTTGATTAACTTCTTGTTGGTTATTGCTATGTAAGACATAGCCTTCGTAGCTACCAAAGAGTCGTTACCTAGCTGGAGATTGACCTTCCTATCGGTAACTAATCAGTTGTCTCTCGACACTAAAAAGTTCCAAATCATCACTCTTGACCACAACAACTGTGGTTGATGCAGAACAGATGGTTGCCATCGAAGTTAGTAAATACGAAGTTATTCTAGAGATGGTTGATTTCGGTTGTATGGTCATTATGCACCCAAGATTGCGACTTGGATAGCTCCGGTCATATGCATAATGCGACAATCGATTCTCATCCCACAGATAACTTGTCCAACATTAAGTGTTGTGTGTCCTTTTTATCCAATAGAGACGAGATACTTGCTTACTAGATGCTGGCCGTCAATATAGGGACAACTAAGCAAAGTCACTTGTCTACCACCTCTTGTAGTCCATTAATGTTTATGTCGGTGACCTGTTCTTCAAAGGTTATCCTCTTAGCAACTTCAGAAGGAAACTCCACTACTTTCGGTCTAAGATATGGATCTTATGATACAATATAGAGAGATAACCAAGAAAAGGGACATGAGAAAATAACACATCGACTGTCGTTTCATAATGGATCATGACTAGAAACCGTGATACCAGCGCGTGCCAAGCAGCCAGCCATGTGTCTGTAGCCACAGGAGGCCCTTGGTTTCGTCGCGGCACCATCAGCGGCTACTCATAACACCATTACTAAACGCACAACGAAGTGAAATTTTAAGTGGAACCAATGGGCTGTAAGAGCAAGTGCCATACAAGGAGGGATAGCAAGCAAAGGTAGTCACAAGGTTTATAATCAACACAAAAATGATCCGAAGATCAAAATATAGCACAAGAGAACATCGCGCAATTGCCAAGGATAACTAAGCAAGAGACTCTTGCTTAAATTCTATGTACGACTTGCGTCACATTAGCTAACCTTTGAGAGAGGTAACCGGAAGGTCCAACATGGATTTGGGTACAGTCTCCATAACTGGCAACGTACGAACCATGGTCAAAGGCTAGCGTTGATAAATGTTAACTTGGTTGGTCAGTCGATAAGGGTCTTCCCAAAAATAGTTGCAAAACACCCACGGCTTATGCAACCATATAGGAGAACTAAACTTTGGGCTTTCGGTCAAGTAAAGGCATGGATACAAACATTCAAGGGCTAACCACCGAGTCTACAGGCTCAGGCTCCTAAGATAGAGAACCTAATGGAAGACAACAACCATACAATTACGTACGTGAACATTTTTCTAGGATAAAGCTATGTGGCCCTCGTATGCTCACCGAGGACAAACGAGGTGACAACTAGGGCACTACCTAGATAACAAGCATACATACAACATCATAGTCAAGCAGACATTGGAGAAAATTCAAATGAATGGGCTTAAGCAACCAATACAAGGCACAAGGCTCACCCAAAAATAAGCATTCATCTCAAGCATGAACTAACTACAAGTTTAGCTCTAAACAAACACTAGCTAAGGGAGCCAACTTAGCATATGGACATAATCTGGACAGCAGCACAATAGTTACTTGTTTCAACCATAACTAAGGTTGTAGACATCCCACAAAAGTGATCCTAAACTTTCTAGAAATCTTAGGAAGATGGCTACACTTTAGTTATTCATACCAAAAGCTAATTCATAGATTAACATGACAAAAAATGCTAATGCTTCAGATCTGTATCAATATGGACAGAAAACTGATAAGAACTTCAAAAATGCACAACTGGAGTTCTAGGAACCTAACAAAAGTGATCCTTAACTTTATGTAAAGCTTATTAAATTGTCTATAACTTTCTTATTATCGTATTAGGATGATTCTACAGCTAACAAGGTTAATCAACATAAAGAAGACATTTCTGCCCAGATTTGGACAGATTCTGTCATTCAATTTCACAAGCTCATAACTGGTGACTTACACCATCAAAAATAGTGATCTTTAGCATTTTGGAAAGCTTAGAAAAAGTACTACACTTCCTATAATATTTCCAAGACATGATTCCATAAGCAC
This sequence comes from Saccharum hybrid cultivar R570, assembly GCA_038087645.1. Taxonomy (NCBI): domain Eukaryota; kingdom Viridiplantae; phylum Streptophyta; class Magnoliopsida; order Poales; family Poaceae; genus Saccharum; species Saccharum hybrid cultivar. The sequence continues at coordinate 4,204,671 of JAQSUU010000291.1, read as the reverse complement.
ATAGGTCAAATAAAGCAAACATTCAGATCTGTTCTGAACATGAGCAGATTCTGACAACAAACTTCTAAAATCTATAACTCCCAAAAAATAAGGCCTAGTGTCATAAAATTTTAGGACAAGATAGATAAGTAAGTTAGCTACAACTTTGGTATCCTCTATAACTATAGAAAACACCATTATGATCATGAAAGCATCACTACAACAGAAACCGTTCTAGCAGCCAACGTTTAATAAGCAAAACAAAGCTTGCCTTTGTTCTACTTAACAAGAGAGCACACCAACATGTTATTCTAGTAGCTCTAAATTTTGTTACCTTAGACCAGCACTAATATAATTCATTCATGAGAATCCACAATTATTTCTAGCAAGGCTAAGCACACACTTTTATCAAGCATTTCCTATTCAAGCAACATGGAACAAGGCATTCTTGTTTGATTCCACACAAGGAAGATAGTATACCACATCACTCACAAATTACTCACCATTTGAACAAGGGTGAGAGGAGCATAGCCATGTATAAAGCAACAATCATGAATGTAACAGAACCGACCAAATTATAAGAGCACAAGTACAAAAACAAGCACCGAAGCGCTCAAATTTTCGAACTTGAGCCCATATAATCCCGATAGTCAATCGAAACCACGAAGGATTTCAAACCAACTTGCTTACAACCAAGATCGCATCATTCAACATACAACATCATACGTTACATTTCGCAAGGAGTTCCGAAATAAGTTTACACACACGGAGTCACAAATATTACAAACCAAGTTTATAAAAGTAGCGAAAGCAAACACACACCAGTTGTTTAACTACTGCCAGTCTTGTTGATCAACAACCCACAAAAGCATCAGGAAAGTACATAAAGATGATCATGCCCTATTGATCTAGTCTTCGTCACCTGCAGGGTGGAGACAATTTTTGCAGAAGCCTTGATAGAGCATATCATCTGCAACAGGAGGGAATAAACCCTGAGTACTGGAATGTACTCAGCTAGACTTACCCGTCGAAAACCAGAAATAAGATGACACCAAGGATTATGCAAGGCTTACACAAGAGGCTAGCTGACATCACATTTTGCATAAAAGGCATAAGTAATTGAAACTCTTATAACCTGTACTAGCAGTTATTTTTAGCATTTACCTGTCATCTATCTTAGCACCTGTACTAAACATTCACTTGGGTATAATCAAACAACATTATTATTATATCCATAGCAGGTATATCATTGTGGCAACATTATATCATTCACTTAACCATCTGTTCATTTAATGAGATCTACGTTGCCGCTGCTCAAGTCAAGTGCTCACTAACCGGGAGCGACGGCGATTCGAATCGAATTCCTATCCAGCTGGAGGGGTATTTCTAACACTCACCGCGCAGGCCCCTGCCAGGGTCGCACAAGCCACCTTTTCATATGATTCAGGAATCGCGGGCCCGAATGATGTCGCGACCCCAAGGGCGACACTCTGCAAGGTGATAGGGACTCTAACCCCCCCTTGGTCTCACGCCAATGTCCCCAAGCACATCCTTTCTCTCCTCCAAGAAGCAACCTACCATTCGATTCCTGGCCTGAACCACATTACTCGGCTTCGCGGTCGGAACGGCTTATCCGGCCAACTAAGTGTTAGACTGCGTTCAACATGACTCAAGGACGTACAGCGAATCGGTCCTTAAACGACTTAGACGGGCATAGCTCCACACCCAAGACGTGAAGTGTCTTGCGGCTGTACTATCGAACTCACGCCCGGTCTCAATTTCATTTTTAAGCATGGTTCCATCTACGATAGCCATAAAGCCACTCGTGACTCCTTCCTACATCTCGCGGATGACCGGAAATCACCCGACTTCTACCGTACTAAGCAGGGCTAAGCATTGACACGTGCCTAAACCTAATATAGGATTAAGTATGATATCTGGACAAGGACAGGTATAATGCAACAAGTGTTTTCATATAACTCCTACAACTTAATGCAGTAAACAATTAAAAAGTACTTAAGATTAATTTATAAATCAGTAGGTTCAGCATGCACCGGGGCTTGCCTTTCAGAAAGGTCGAAGGCCGGTGGTCAGGACACTCAGGCAGGTCTTCTGCGGGAACTTCTCCGCCGACTGGTTCCGCTGGCTCCTCTGGCTGGTCCTGGACTTCCTCCGGAATCACAGGCTCGAATTCGAGGAGAGTTACCCCCTCCGGTACACCTTTGCATGAATGCACAATAAATATCATGGATGCATAAAGGTGCAACATGCTCGGAATGAAATGCATTTCAGAAATAAAAACAATAATCTAATCAAGTTACTTTATCAGTACGTGCAAATCTCTTCTCCGGTGGAGAAGTACTTACCTAAGCTACTCAACCTAAGGTATAGTTGTTCATCTTCGGTTAAGGCCCTAACACCTAACAAATACAAGAGTGACATTATTTAGGTTACCACATCCAACCCAAAATATCACAGTAAGACATTCTGGACAGCAGCTACTTGTTTCTAACATAACTGGGGATTCCCAACTCCAAAAGATATGGTCTAAGACAATCTGGAAAGCTTATGAAATGCAACACGAAATATTTTCAGACCACAACACTTAATTCCAAAGTTTACATAGTCGAAATCCCAAAGTTCCAGAATCTGTCCTCCCCAAACAGAGAGCAGCCAATTCTGGACTGTCACTTAAAACAGCAATAACTCCTAAACTACTAAGCCAAATGCTCCCAAATTTTGACACAAGCTAGTTTATCAAGTTTACTAAAATTTTGGTATTCACAAGTTTTCCAGCAACCACTTTTATTAAGGGTCAAACCCAAAAATACTACCAGCTGTCCAGAAAACCTAGAATTGTAAAGGTTAATTATTTATTGATGTGGCAAACATCCCATAAGACCAAACTACTGTTACCACAAGTTCACAAAGGTCACAAAAACACCAGAAAGTAAGGTGTGCCCACCTAGAATATTTATTTACACCCCTTTCTTAATTTACTTAATTAATTAAGTGGAATTTCAAACCTATATGTAAACTGCTCCTAAAATTCTACAAAAATTACAAGAGACTCTCTGACCCAAAAAGAGGCTACTTTAAAAATTTGAACTAAATTTATTTACAGGAACTCCCTACACAAAATTCACAAGCCCAAAAGGTTGATTTTTGTATAAATAACAAAGCATAGTAAAAAGTGTCAAACAATAGATTTCCTAATTTTCTGGGACACTCTAGGGTACCAAGACATTCTCCAAAAAGTTATATGAACATTGCACATGTAGAAAAATTACAAAAATTCATTTAAGTATTTCGTAAAATAACAAGATAGCATTATAACTTGAAAAGTACTTAAGCACTACTGCCCAAATTTTTACCAGAGCTAGAGCAAGTATAAATTAGTCTACCCACCAAATTACATAATTTTTGGAACACTGAAACTCAAGATATGATTTAAACAAGTTTGCATGTGATTTAAAACACATTTCAAAGACCTATTTAAATATCCCGGGAACTAAACATCACATAACCAATTCATATTTTTCTAAAATACTACACACCCTGTAGATCTACATTTTTCCAAAACTTAACAAAAACTGTGATAGAATAAAGAAAATGAATAAACCCTATCGGATGCTGGGCCGGCCCGGAAAACCAACGTGGCCCACTTCGCGCGGTGCGGCCCACTCCCGCGCGCGGCCTGCTCGGGCTCCCGCCCGCGCGCGTGTGGCGCTGACAGCGTGGGCCCGCAGGCCAGAGAGAGAAGAGCAGAGGGGAGGAACGGTGGCCGGAGTTCGCCGTCGGTAGCGGATTTCGGCGCGGCCAAGTGCACCGTCATGTTTCCCCACCTCGATACGATTCTAAGGGTACCATCTAAGAGGGCTATGGCGGCAGCTAAGGTAGTCAGCGACGGCAATGGCGGCCCGCGGCCGCGGCATGCCGGCTCCGATGAGCTAGACGGCTGCTCGGCCCTAATGGCCGGTCCGGTGAGCATTAGTGGCTCAAGGCGGACGCGACACACCAAGGACGCAAGATAGGGAGACGCTAGGGAAGCACGGCCACGCCACGGGGGCGCTCCGGCGAGAAATGCCCGAGGCGGACGGTGGCGGAGATGGCGATGCTGTCTTACCTCCGCGCAATTGACCCCAACTGCGAGGCGGAGGATGGAGGGGGTTACAAGGCGGAGCAGTGGACGAGTTTTGGTGGGCTGCGGTGCGGTGGTGGGCACGCACGAGCTTGCCGGAGTGGGGCGGCAATGGCGGCTCAGTTTCTCCGTGTCGAAGCCGAATGAGGGAGGGAGAGAAAATGGGGGCAGCTCCGGTGCGTCGTGGTGGCCTTGAAGGCTCGGTGGACTGACCGGTGGGGCCACGGCCGGCGTACGGTTGCCACCACGTGGCCACGCGTCGACGACGGCCTGCAGCCGGTCGGCCACGACGGTCTTTGAAGAACGCCGTTTGACTGAATCGATGTCCGAAAAGGTGACTGACAGAGTTACTTCGTCGATGAATAACTCCCAAACCAGTGAGAACCAGGCGTAGTTGATGTTGGCAATGTTGTAGAGCTACATGAGGGCAACAAGTTTGTCAATTGGAGTTTGGGCTGGTTCGGCCTAGATTTGAAACTACAGAGCTCCAAAATGGAGTACCCGAAAACTGAAACTTAGTTTCAGTCCATTATGCCGACTGAAACTCATTTTTCCAGGCACCATATCTCCTAAACCATTTAGAACTAGGTGATGGTGATATTGACAATGTTGTAGAGCTATGGGTGGACAACAACTTTGTCAATTGGCTCAAGGACTGGTTCGGCCTAGTTTGTGAGTTACAAGTTGCCAAAGTGAGGTATAGTGAAACGGTTTTCAGCTTCACACTTAGCCAAAATTGCTAAGTCCCAAAACAGCCTCTAATACTGACTTGTGGGCCATTTTTGAGCATGCTCTGATCATTTTCATGAGATGGCCATATTAGAACTTTTGTTCCTTATGAAATTCTCTACAACTTTGCTTAAGGGTGCTCCTCCATGCAAGGTCTCTAAGCTGGACTTTTTAATTGGTCAAACTAGAGCATCCTAGGGCTAAATGCTGGTCAACTACACCTTGGAGGGCATTTTGGTGATTTTGGTCAACATGAACCTTGCTCCATTAGTGACCCTAAGTATAACTAAGGTGTTGTGAGATATAATTGGCTACTCTACCTTTAGTTACACCAACTCCCTAGTGTCACATGATGTGAGTCAAACAAAACTTCAAAACAAATCACATTTGTTGCAACCACATGGATTGACATGAAATGATGTATGCTTATGCTCATGCAATGCAATGCAATTATGGAGCTAAACACCTGAGGTGTTACAGCCCTCCCCCCTTATAAAAATCTCGTCCCGAGATTTGGAAAGCGTACCATTTTTCATAGAATTCCTTATAGCCATCCCAAAAATAGTCTTCCCGTTCCCATGTAGCATCACTTTCACTACCCTGATTACTCCACATTACTCTATACCACTTAACCACTTTGCTTCTAGTCACTCGTTCCTGAGTATCGATCACTCGGACTGGCTTTTCTTCATACGTTAGATCGGATTCCAGCCTGATATCTCCTAAAGGGTCTCTTTCCTTAGGAACTCGAAGACACTTTTTGAGCTGAGATACATGGAAGACGTTGAATATGGCACTCATTTCAGGAGGTAACTGGATTTTGTACGCAACAGCTCCACTCTTGCCTATGATCTGGAAAGGACCCACGTATCGGGGCGCAAGTTTCCGCTTAACACCAAAACGTTGGACACTCTTCATTGGAGAAACTTTCAGATACACGAAGTCTCCAACTTCAAACTCGAGTGGTTTTCTACGACGATCAGCATAACTTTTCTGTCTAGCTTGGGCTGCAGCCATATGCTTTTGGATGGTACGGACTTGTTCCTCCGCTTCCTCAACAAAAGCAATACCATAAAATCTCCTCTCACCAGCTTCTATCCAATTTAGTGGGGTTCTACACTTACGACCGTACAAAGCTTCGAATGGTGCCATCTTAATACTCTCTTGGTAACTATTATTGTACGAGAACTCGGCTAGAGGTAACCATTTTTCCCAAGAACCCTTGGATGAAATGACACATGCTCGCAATAGATCTTCCAAGATTTGGTTAACCCGTTCCGTCTAACCAGACGTCTGGGGGTGATAAGCAGAGCTTCTCACTAACTTGGTTCCCAGAAGGTGATGCAAGTGCTCCCAAAAGCGAGCAGTGAACTGGGGACCGCGGTCAGATATGATATTACGAGGTATCCCATGGAGCCGGACTATCTGATTGAAATACAACTCAGCACAGTCAGTAGGACGATAGTCTACTCGAACAGGAATGAAGTGAGCCGACTTGGTTAGGCGGTCTACAATTACCCAGATGGAGTTATGATTTTTGACAGTAGGAGGAAGTCCGACAATGAAATCCATACTTATCTCTTCCCATTTCCAACCCGGGATAGAAAGTGGTTGAAGTAACCCAGCTTTCATATGCACCGCTTTAACTCTACAGCAGGTGTCACACCTGGCAACATATGCAGCTATTTCTTTCCGCATTTTGGTCCACCAATAGTATGGTTTCAAATCATAATACATCTTATTGCTGCCAGGATGGATGGACAACTTGGAGGAGTGTGCTTTAGACATAATATCATTTCTAAGCTCTCGGTCCTTAGGCACAACTAACCTATCCTTGAACCATAGTACACCCTCTTCATCTACCCTGAACTGCGTAGTTTCTTGCTCTTTCATCTTACGCTTCATGTGGAATATACCAGTGTCAGTCTTTTGGAGCTCAATAATTCTGCTTTTTAGGGTACAACTAACAGTGATGTTGTACAAGACTACTGGATGTAGAAGGCGAGATCGATGAAAATCAGTTTCAACTAGGGAATGGCAATGAGACTTACGGCTTAAAGCATCCGCAACCACATTTGCCTTGCCAGGATGATAGTGCACTTGAAGGTTATAATCCTTAATCAACTCGAGCCATCTTCTTTGACGCATATTTAACTCGGGTTGGGTAAAGATGTATTTGAGGCTTTTGTGGTCTGTGTAGATATTGCAAACATTGCCCAACAGGTAGTGCCGCCAGGCTTTCAAAGCATGAACAACTGCGGCGAGTTCTAAGTCATGCGTTGGATAATTCACCTCATGTTTCCGAAGTTGTCGAGAGGTATATGCAATCACTCGGCCTTCCTGCATCAACACACCTCCCAAACCTATGCCTGAGGCATCACAATAAACATCAAATGGTTTCTCGATATCTGGTTGTGCCAAAACCGGAGCTGAGGTTAGGAGAGTTCGTAGTTGGTGAAAAGCCGCATCACACTCAGGAGTCCAGACAAACCTGATGTCTTTTTGTAACAACCGAGTCATTGGCTTGGCTATTTTGGAGAAATCCGGGATGAAGCGACGATAATAGCCAGCCAAACCAAGAAAACTCCGGACCTCGTGAACTGAGATAGGAGCCTTCTAGTTCAGTACTTCTTGTACCTTGGCGGGGTCCACCATAATTCCTCCATCGGACAACACATGCCCAAGGAAAGGTACTTCTCGAAGCCAGAATTCGCACTTACTGAACTTTGCATATAGTTGATGTTTACGCAGTCTTGTGAGGACTATACGCAGATGTTCAGCGTGATCTTCCTCATTTATAGAATATATCAGGATGTCATCAATAAATACCACCACAAACTTGTCCAATTCGGGCATAAACACCGAATTCATCAAGTACATAAAGTATGCGGGGGCATTGGTCAAGCCGAAGGACATAACAAGATACTCATAAAGACCGTATCTTGTCGAGAAAGCTGTTTTTGGAATATCTTCGGGACGGATTTTGATCTGATGGTAACCAGATCTTAGATCGATCTTGAAGAAAACTTTAGCTTTAGACAACTGATCGAACAAGATGTCGATGCGTGGTAGAGGGTATTATTTTTTACAGTGACTGCATTGAGAGGTCTATAATCAATGCACATTCATAATGACTGATCCTTCTTCTTTACAAAGATAGCAGGACATCCCCACGGCGACGAACTAGGACGAATCAACCCCTTCTTCAAAAGTTCATTCAATTGCACCTTAAGTTCAGCTAGTTCATTTGGAGGCATCCTATAGGGTCTCCTAGAGATGGGCGCCGTGCCAGGCAACAACTCAATTTTAAATTCCACATCCCGATCCGGAGGGAGCCCCAGCAAATCATCGGGAAAAACATCCGGAAACTCATTTACTACTGGAATTTTGGCCAACGCCTTTGCTTGCACAGCATGAACTTCCCCAGACAAATCAACTTTTCTGGGAAGTTGTACCAGAAAACCCTTTTGATCTGTAGGATCTTTGAGCATCACTACCCGAGTGGATGTATCAATGAGTACCCCATTCTGACTCATCCAATTCATGCCCAAAATAACATCTATGCCTAAGCCCGGCAAAACCACTAAGGCAAGCGAGTACTTTCGCCCTTCTATCTCAAGCTCAAGATTCCCCACTACTTTATTTGTGGAAATATTCCCACTTGCTGCGCTAATACAATAACCCCCACCTTCAACAGTATGCAATTTGTGTGCAAACTCTGATGCAAACTTAGGACTAATAAAGGAATGCGAAGCACCCGAATCAAAAAGTACCACTGCAGGATGTTGGTCAACTAGGAACTTACCAGCAGTGACAACCTCACCAGATGGGATTTCCTCAATACTGTTATAATGAGCGTGTCCTTGACGGCCACCTTGGTTGACATTCTTCTTAGGGTAAGGACAGTTCCTGGACCAATGGCCTGGCTTGTTGTAGTTCCAGCAAGGCATGTTGCTAGGAGGGACACTGGAGCTGCCTTGGCCCGAATTACTCTTTGGCAGGGCAACTGTATATGCCTTGCGAAACCCAGTCTTCACTGGCGCCTTCTTTTGCGGAGGATGGAACTTAGCACTTGTGGCAGGAGGGCGAGGAGGAGCCCTTGGGGCAGCTGGAGCTAGAGACTATGAAGCACCTGCCTCAAGTGCCCTCTTGCGGCTCTTAGAAGCAGTATAGATATTGTTATTGTTCTCTTGAGTCAGAGCATCACTGATAAATTCATTGAAGGTAGTGCACTTGCTAGTGCCCATAGTCTTCATCAGCTTTGGGCCGAGGCCTCTTTTAAAGCTAGAAATTTTCTTGGAATCGGTATCCACAAACTCTGTGGCATACCTTGCCAGGTTGTTGAAAGATTGCAGATATTCAGTCAAGCTTTTACTGCCCTGCGACAGCCTCATAAATTCTATGTGTTTGATAGGCATAAGACCTGGTGGAATATAGTTCCCACGGAATGCGGCCTTGAACTGGTCCCAAGCAATCGGGACATTTGCAGGCAGTGTGGAACGATAGTGGCTCCACCAAATACCCGCTGGACCATGTAGTTGGTGAGAAGCATATTCAGTTTTCAGCTCATCGGTCAAGCGAAGCAGACGAAACTTTTGTTCAATAGTGTTCAACCACTCATCGACTTGCAGTGGTTCCTCCGCCTCCTTAAAGAGCGGGGGCTTAGTATCAAGAAAGTCCTTGAAATCACTGTACTGATTAGGTTCTGGGCCCTGGCGGCCATGACGAGCCTCCCGGTTGGCAAGCTGGCGCATAGCATCTGCCAGCATGCGCTGCCCTTCGACCACGGTCTGCATCAGATCAGCTGGGGTAGGTGGTGGCGGAGGGGGTGGCTGTTCCTCATCCTCATTGCCACGACCCCTATGGAGATTGTACGACATCTGCAAAATGCATAGCCAATGAGCACTGACGATGTGGGAAATTTGTAGATAAATTATTGTAAATATGTCAAACTGACTTCATGAAATAGACTTCTCAAAATACTCATGGCACAATAATTCATCACAACCGCACAATCCATTCAAGTGGATCAATTGGCGCAATCATGCGAGAGAATCCAACAAGATGTACTTTGATAAAGGCTCACACACAAGGAGCACAGCAGTTACTGACCCGTTTACGTTAAAATCTACGTGATTTTTGACATTTCGCCCGGTACTTGGATTCGATCTCAAAGTTTTTAGTTGACTGAGAAAGGCTACTTCAAACTGACCACCAAGAGACTTCTCAACGGTAGAGTTCCATGGTAGATCATGACTAGCCACCTCGATACCAGCGCGTGCCAAGCAGCACAACCTTATGTCGCGCGCCATAGGAGGCCCTCGGTTTTGTCGCGGCACTGAAGGGTGCTAATCGTGACACTATCATCGAACGCACGCAATAAGACATCCAATTAGGATCGAAATTAACAGGTTCAAACAAACATCTAGGAAACATAGGGTTCGACCTTACATCCCAAAAGTCAAGTTATTACAAAGCCTCACTCCAACACAGGGAGGGCACAAAAGACAATCCTAACATCATAGCTACGTGATAACTACTCTAAGCATTGTCCTCAGAGTCAGTGTCAAGGATCTCCCCGCCGTCCTCATCACTAACAGGCTCTAACTCCTCATCTTCTTCTTCTTCTTCTTCTTGTGCTTCTTCTGGTGCGGCATCTTGGGGCCCATTGACCTCCACTTCATCATCATTTTCAGCCATGAAGATTCCTGAACCCATGTCCTCATCTGTGTTGTTGTTTTGAGGCAGCAGAGGATTAAGCTGGTTGTTCAGGCGGTGCACTTCTTCATGAAGATTGTCATTGTATTCTTCAGCATTCTCCAATTGTTGTTCGAGCTCAAACTGACGAGCTCTCAGAACGTTCTCCTCGTGCCAGGCTTCATCCCTCTAATTCATGACACGGACCAACATGCGTTGACAGTTGCGGTTTGCTACTGTCAATCTCTGGACTGCAAGGGTTTCCTGGTCACGATCACGAATCACTTGCTCCAGTTGCTGACGCGCTGCATTCCTGGCAGCAGTCACTTCAGCCAACTCTGCCCTCAGCCTTTCCACCTCAGTAGGCTCAGGGCGGGGCTCACGTGGAGCGAGCTGGTGACGAGGTGCCCTGCCCCCAGTGGACTTGCGAGCGGTCCTCTTGGTATGTGCCATCTGTAGCAACAAGATACGACTTAAAGTGAGGATCATTTAGGGGATACGAAATTTAATTTAGTCGGGACTATTGAAATTTTTAAGGAGGGAGTAAATGATATGTATGATATAATTAAACATGATGCATGCACGTTCCGTACGCCCTCTCACATTAGTAGAAACCTAGAGTTCTAACGCTAGGCGGTGGCATATTTACGTTCTCTCATATAAGCGAAACTATCGGTCTACTCGTTACGCTGTTAGTGTACCTGCAGAAAACCTCATTTTAGCCCAACAGTTTCCCAATATATGCACACAAGAAAGCAGTAATTTAAATACTTTCCATATACACATCCCCTGATGTACATACTTCGGTATCAAAGCTACCCGATATAAAGGTTCCCACAATTAAGTGCTTACATAATTACACGGTTTAAACATGTAAGTATGCAAGTCACCAAAACTACTCTCCCCTAGATCGCCGGTTGGACGATCATGCTCTCACAACTCACACTTACCAGAGCGTCGAGGCAATTCATCCATACATTACCACCCAAGTGGATGGCATCCATACAATATCACGTCGTATGGACGACGAAACAAAAACAAACAAGGCCCCCAAGTTAGTCTTTATAATAAGCCACCTAAGAGTCCTTATTTGGGCTAAGGGATGTGATCACTGGCATACCTAAAAAATAATTTTTTAGTGTTTTAACCCTTTTTCATAATCAAATACTTTTGTTTTTAAATACTCATACGATGTGTTTAATGTTGAATTATGCTCCGGTACCAGCTGTAACAGAACCGACCAAATTATAAGAGCACAAGTACAAAAACAAGCACTGAAGCGCTCAAATTTTCGAACTTGAGCCCATATAATCCCGGTAGTCAATCGAAACCACGAAGGATTTCAAACCAACTTGCTTACAACCAAGATCACATCATTCAACATACAACATCATACGTTACATTTCGCAAGGAGTTCCGAAATAAGTTTACACACACGGAGTCGCAAATATTACAAACCAAGTTTATAAAAGTAGCGGAAGCAAACACACACCAATTGTTTAACTACTGCCAGTCTTGTTGATCAACAACCCACAAAAGCATCAGGAAAGTACATAAACATGATCACGCCCTAGTGATCTAGTCTTCGTCACCCGTAGGGTGGAGACAATTTTTGCAGAAGCCTTGATAGAGCATATCATCTGCAACAGGAGGGAATAAACCCTGAGTATTGGAATGTACTCAGCTAGACTTACCCGTCGAAAACCAGAAATAAGATGACACCAAGGATTATGCAAGGCTTACACAAGAGGCTAGCTGACATCACATTTTGCATAAAAGGCATAAGTAATTGAAACTCTTATAACCTGTACTAGCAGTTATTTTTAGCATTTACCTGTCATCTATCTTAGCACCTGTACTAAACATTCACTTGGGTATAATCAAACAACATTATTATTATATCCATAGCAGGTATATCATTGTGGCAACATTATATCATTCACTTAACCATCTGTTCATTTAATGAGATCTACGTTGCCGCTGCTCAAGTCAAGTGCTCACTAACCGGGAGCGACGGCGATTCGAATCGAATTCCTATCTAGCTGGAGGGGTATTTCTAACACTCACCGCGCAGGCCCCTGCTAGGGTCGCACAAGCCACCTTTTCATATGATTCAGGAATCGCGGGCCCGAATAATGTCGCGACCCCAAGGGCGACACTCTGCCAGGTGATAGGGACTCTAACCCCCCTTGGTCTCACGCCAATGTCCCCAAGCACATCCTTTCTCTCCTCCAAGAAGCAACCTACCATTCGATTTCCGGCCTGAACCACATTACTCGGCTTCGCGGTCGGAACGGCTTATCCGGCCAACTAAGTGTTAGACTGCGTTCAACATGACTCAAGGACGTACAGCGAATCGGTCCTTAAACGACTCAGACGAGCATAGCTCCACACCCAAGACGTGAAGTGTCTTGCGGTTGTACTATCGAACTCCCGCCCGGTCTCAATTTCATTTTTAAGCATGGTTCCATCCACGATAGCCATAAAGCCACTCGTGATTCCTTCCTACATCTCGCGGATGACCGGAAATCACCCGACTTCTACCGTACTAAGCAGGGCTAAGCATTGACACGTGCCTAAACCTAATATAGGATTAAGTACGATATCTGGACAAGGACAGGTATAATGCAACAAGTGTTTTCATATAACTCCTACAACTTAATGCAGTAAACAATTAAAAAGTACTTAAGATTAATTTATAAATCAGTAGGTTCAGCATGCACCGGGGCTTGCCTTTCAGAAAGGTCGAAGGCCGGTGGTCAAGACACTCAGGCAGGTCTTCTGCGGGAACTTCTCCGCCGACTGGTTCCGCTGGCTCCTCTGGCTGGTCCTGGACTTCCTCCGGAATCACAGGCTCGAATTCGAGGAGAGTTACCCCCTCCGGTACACCTTTTCATGAATGCACAATAAATATCATGGATGCATAAAGGTGCAACATGCTCGGAATGAAATGCATTTCAGAAATAAAAACAATAATCTAATCAAGTTACTTTATCAGTACGTGCAAATCTCTTCTCCGGTGGAGAAGTACTTACCTAAGCTACTCAACCTAAGGTATAGTTGTTCATCTTCGGTTAAGGCCCTAACACCTAACAAATACAAGAGTGACATTATTTAGGTTACCACATCCAACCCAAAATATCACAGTAAGACATTCTGGACAGCAGCTACTTGTTTCTAACATAACTGGAGATTCCCAACTCCAAAAGATATGGTCTAAGACAATCTGGAAAGCTTATGAAATGCAACACGAAATATTTTCAGACCACAACACTTAATTCCAAAGTTTACATAGTCGAAATCCCAAAGTTCCAGAATCTGTCCTCCCCAAACAGAGAGCAGCCAATTCTGGACTGTCACTTAAAACAGCAATAACTCCTAAACTACTAAGCCAAATGCTCCCAAATTTTGACACAAGCTAGTTTATCAAGTTTACTAAAATTTTGGTATTCACAAGTTTTCCAGCAACCACTTTTATTAAGGGTCAAACCCAAAGATACTACCAGCTGTCCAGAAAACCTAGAATTGTAAAGGTTAATTATTTATTGATGTGGCAAACATCCCATAAGACCAAACTAATGTTACCACAAGTTCACAAAGGTCACAAAAACACCAGAAAGTAAGGTGTGCCCACCTAGAATATTTATTTACACCCCTTTCTTAATTTACTTAATTAATTAAGTGGAATTTCAAACCTGTACGTAAACTGCTCCTAAAATTCTACAAACATTACATAAGACTCTCTGACCCAAAGAGAGGCCACTGTAAAAATTTGAACTAAATTTATTCACAGGAACTCCCTACACAAAATTCACAAGCCCAAAAGGCTGATTTTTGTATAAATAACAAAGCATAGTAAAAAGTGTCAAACAACAGATTTTATAATTTTCTAGGACACTCTAGGGTACCAAGACATTCTCCAAAAAGTTATATGAACATTGCACATGTGGAAAAATTACAAAAAATCATTTAAGTATTTCCTAAAATAAAAAGATAGCATTATAACTTGAAAAGTACTTAATCACTACTGCCCAAATTTTTACCAGAGCTAGAGCAAGTATAAATTAGTCTACCCACCAAATTTCATAATTTTTGGATCACTGAAACTCAAGATATGATTTAAACAAATTTGCATGTGATTTAAAACACATTTCAAAGACCTATTTAAATATCCCGGGAACTAAACATCACATAACCAATTCATATTTTTCTAAAATACTACACACCCTGTAGATCCCAACAAAATTTATCTCATAATTTTTTGGGCAAGTAAAACCCTAGATCTACATTTTTCCAAAACTTAACAAAAACTGTGACAGAATAAAGAAAATGAATAAACCCTATCGGATGCTAGGCCGGCCTGGAAAACCGACGTGGCCCACTTCGCGCGGCGCGGCCCACTCCCACGCGCGGCCTGCTCGGGCTCCCGCCCGCGCGTGGCGCTGACAGCGTGGGCCCGCAGACCAGAGAGAGAAGAGCAGAGGGGAGGAACGGTGGCCGGAGTTCGCCGCCGGTAGCGAATTTCGGCGCGGCCAAGTGCACCGTCATGTTTCCCCACCTCAATACGATTCTAAGGGTACCATCTACGAGGGCTATGGCGGCAGCTAAGGTAGTCAGTGACGGCAATGGCGGCCCGCGGCCGTGGCATGCCAGCTCCGATGAGCTAGATGGCTGCTCGGCCCTAATGGCCGGTCCGGTGAGCATCAGTGGCTCAAGGCGGACGCGACACACCAAGGACGCAAGATAGGGAGATGCTAGGGAAGCACGGCCACGCCACGGGGGTGCTCCGGCGAGAAATGCCCGAGGCGGACAGTGGCGGAGATGGCGATGCTGTCTTACCTCCGCGCAATTGACCCCAACTACGAGGCGGAGGATGGAGGGGGTTACAAGGCGGAGCAGTGGACGAGTTTTGGTGGGCTGTGGTGCGGTGGTGAGCACGCACGAGCTTGCCAGAGTGGGGCGGCAATGGCGGCTCAGTTTCTCCGTGTCGAAGCTGAATGAGGGAGGGAGAGAAAATGGGGGCAGCTCCGGTGCGTCATGGCGGCCTTGAAGGCTCGGTAGACTGACCGGTGGGGCCACGGCCGGCGTACGGTTGCCACCGCGTGGCCACGCGTCGACGACGGCCTGCGGCCGGTCGGCCACGACGGTTTCTGAAGAACACCGTTTGACTGAATCGATGTCTGAAAAGGTGACTGACAGAGTTACTTCGTCGATGAATAACTCCCAAACTAGTGAGAACCAGGCGTAGTTGATGTTGGCAATGTTGTAGAGCTACATGAGGGCAACAAGTTTGTCAATTGGAGTTTGGGCTGGTTCGGCCTAGATTTGAAACTACAGAGCTCCAAAGTGGAGTACCCGAAAACTAAAACTTAGTTTCAGTCCATTATGCCAACTGAAACTCATTTTTCCAGGCACCATATCTCCTAAACCATTTAGAACTAGGTGATGGTGATATTGACAATGTTGTAGAGCTATGGGTGGACAACAACTTTGTCAATTGGCTCAAGAACTGGTTCGTCCTAGTTTGTGAGTTACAAGTTGCCAAAGTGAGGTACAGTGAAACAGTTTTCAGCTTCACACTTAGCCAAAATTGCTAAGTCCCAAAGCAGCCTCTAATACTGACTTGTGGGCCATTTTTGAGCATGTTCTGATCATTTTCATGAGATGGCCATATTAGAACTTTTGTTCCTTATGAAATTCTCTACAACTTTGCTTAAGGGTGCTCCTCCATGCAAGGTCTGTAAGCTGGACTTTTTAATTGGTCAAACTAGAGCATCCTAGGGCTAAATGCTGGTCAACTACACCTTGGAGGGCATTTTGGTGATTTTGGTCAACATGAACCTTGCTCCATTAGTGACCCTAAGTATAACTAAGGTGTTGTGAGATATAATTGGCTACTCTACCCTTTAGTTACACCAACTCTCTAGTGTCACATGATGTTACTCAAACAAAACTTCAAAACAAATCACATTTGTTGCAACCACATGGATTGACATGAAATGATGTATGCTTATGCTCATGCAATGCAATGCAATTATGGAGCTAAACACCTGAGGTGTTACAATGAATATGCATGCTTCGTCCTATTCGTCCTCACAAGATTGCCAACCTAAGGTGGCAATCACGTTCTATGTCGGTGGCATAACACGTACTCTCTCGATATATAGCTAGTCGACAGCTACATTCGACTTACGCATTCGTGGTTAGCGTATCTGCAGAAAAGTTTCATTGCAGCCCAACAATTCCCCAATATAGCACACAATGAAAGCAGGAGAGTAAAATTCTAAGTACTCCCATGTACATATACCCCTGTATATATATATGTAGCACCAAAACTACCCGAATCATTAATCACCCACAATTAAGTACCTTCATATATACATGTGTATAACATGTAAATAATCCAGTAACCAAAACTAGCTCTCCCCTAGACCACATGTTGTACGGTCATGCTCTCACAACTCACACTTACCTGAGCGTAGGTGCGACGTTGCATAAAAGTAAACTAGCAACATATATGGCTCTTTCATATATGAAGGCTACCTCTAATCTAACACACTGGTAGCATAGTGTAGGAGAGTCATCACACATACATACCTTGGCCTGGGCATAGATGAATAAATGAAAAACCCCCAAGTTAGTACTTATATAAGCCACCTACTAATCCTTATATGGGCATAAGGAAATTGACCACTGGCATACTTAGGTTTAAAATTCAGTTTTCACAAACCTATATATAGCTATAAGTTTATAAAACTGATTTTATAAAACAAAACCTTTGTTTTAAATACACATACGACAAGTTTAATGTTGAATCTTGCTCCGATACCAGCTGTAACATAACCGTCCAAATTATAAGAGCACAAGTACAAAAACAATCACCGAAATGATTAAATTCTCGCACTTGAGCCCATATAACTCCGGTAGTCCAGTGAAATCACGAGGGATTTCAAACCAACCAACATACAAGCCAAGATCATAGTGATTCAACATAACAAGTCACATGTTACAACCATTTCACAAGTAATTCAATATACATTGGAGTTCAACATAGTTATTAGAACTTACATTGAAAAGTAGCGGAATCAAAGTAATTTGAAACTAACATTATTCTTATTTCAAATACATGCCAGTACCACGATCGACTTCCAACAAAAGCATTAGAGATAAGGTAAATAAGAAGGATCATGCCCGTGATCACACTCCGCCACTACGGCAGGAGTCAACCAACTCTTGCAGCCGCCATGATACTTCACAACCTGCAACAAGTGGGGATAAAACCCTGAGTACAACAAAGTACTCAGCTAGACTTACCCGTCAGAAACCAGAAATAAGGTGACACCAAGGATCATGCAAGGCTGATATGAAGTGGGGCTAGCTTGACAACATTTTGCATAAAAGCTTAATATAGATGATTAATCATTAATGCTTAAGCATCAAGTTAGTTATCATTAACCTATCATCTATATTAGAACCTGTACTAGAGCACTCACTTTATTAGGAGCAAACAATATTAACCATAGCAGGTATAAATTGAGACAACCTTTCCATCGTGATCCAATTAACCATCCGTTCAATTTAATGGAATCTACGTTGCCGCTGCTCAAGTCAAGTGCTCACTAACCGGGAGCGACGGCGATTCGAATCGAATTCCTATCCAGCTGGAGGGGTATTTCTAACACTCACCGTGCAGACCCCTGCCAGGGTCGCACAGGCCACCTTTTCATATGATTCAGGAATCGCGGGTCCGAATGATGTCGCGACCCCAAGGGCGACACTCTGCCAGGTGATAGGGACTCTAACCCCCCCTTGGTCTCACGCCAATGTCCCCAAGCACATCCTTTCTCTCCTCCAAGAAGCAACCTACCATTCGATTCCCGGCCTGAATCACATTACTCGGCTTCGCGGTCGGAACGGCTTATCCGGCCAACTAAGTGTTAGACTGCGTTCAACATGAATCAAGGACGTACAACGAATCGGTCCTTAAATGACTCAGACGGGGATAGATTCACACCCAAGACCTCCATGCCTTGTCGCTTCACTATCATCATCTCGCCCGGTCTCATTTTATTTTATTAACACATGGTTCCTTTCCATGATAGCAAATATAGCCAACCGTGCCATATATGAATATCCCTATATCTCGCAGGTGATAGGAAATCACCTGACTTCTACCGCTTAAAGCAGGGCTAAGCATCTACTCGATCCTAGTCTATGTAGGATTCAGGGATTCATATATCTGGACAAGGAATGATATAATGCAGCAAGGTTTTCAACCAACTCCTACCACATAATGCAACAATACTTATAACATATATATAATTAATTACTTTGAAGATAGGAGGCTTATAATGCTCCGGGGCTTGCCTGGGATCCGACTCAAGTTAGAGTATATCAGATGAGTTCGCTTGGCGAGCATCTTCCAATCTATCACTTGTCCGGTCCTTCTATCTTCGGGATAGACCCACCAACTCCATCTTCGGGTTTGGCTCCACAACTCGTCCTTCACGTGGTGCATCTAGCGTACCTAAATGAAATGCAAGATGCAAGTGCATGAATATAAGGAAATGCAATAGATGATGCATCACACGTTAATCAAGGCAAGTATAAGGTTATAGTAAAGACACGTAAGCACATCGCATTACTTAAGTAACCTTACACAAACAAACATGCTTAAATAGCAAAGAAAGCAATACCAAGCATGACATAAGATTTACAAAGTCTCAGGTGTAATAGCTTAATCACCAAAGACATGAATCACACTTAGCAATACCCAAACAAAGTAACCAAGCAATCATGTATTTTTAACAATTCTGGACATACATGCAGTAGCTGGGTAAATCAATCATATCTGAAGTTCTACAAATCCAAATGACTTGCAAGAAGACATTATGGAAAGCTTATAAAATTATCTACATTTCATTTATAATCATCACAACATGATTCCAAAGTTTAACATGTCGAATTTACACAAACGCAGAAACTGGTCTAACAAGACAGAGAGCAAGCAATTCTGTAACCCAACTTTAAACAGCTGTAACTCCTAAACCACAATGTTAAATGCAACCAAATTTTAACAGAAGCTAGATACATAAATTATCTACAACTTTTGTATAAATAAGTTTCACAACAAAGCACATTATCATGAAGAACTTTGCTAAGTTCCCAGATCTGTCTAGAAACCTCATTTGCAAGAAATAATTATTAACTTATGTTGCAAACATATAATTAGACAAAACCAACTTTACCAACATTTCATACATTATTAATGAACATCAGAAAACATAGTGTAAATTACTAAATAAATTCTTTTAATACATTTTCTTAATTTATTTAGATCATTAGGTGGAATTATGACCACATCATAAAGATACTCAATAAATTCTACCAAAATTACAGGGGTCTACAAATACTCTCAAAAGTCTACTGTACAAATTTCAAGCTAATTGGACATGTATCTCAACCTCTATGAAAAAGACAAATAGCTATGGCAATAAATCATGTGAGAGAAAGTTAAACCTAAAACTCAATATTTTCTGTGAACATAAGGCCATATTATGAATCAATATGATAGAGAAACATCATACTAAGGTAATAGAACAACATTTTCTATTTTATCATTTATATATTATTTATAAGCTATTTAGTAAGCCATAAACAAGTTAACTCAATAACTTGAGCATACAGTAAGCAATGGCCATGAAATTTATACAACAGTACATCCATAGCATGACAAGCCTACCATAAAAATTTCACACCAATTGGAGCAACACAAATCAAGATATAAAATGACAAGCAATATGATGCAGATTTCCTTATTTAACAAGGTCCAATCAAAACCCTAAGAAAACAGTGAACAAATAGTGTGTTTAATATTTTTCCTATCAATTACATGTCATTACAAAATTAACAAAACAAGAATAACTATTTTTGGGGTTCTAAAACTCTAGATATGGCTCTGGTCAAGTTTATAAGCATTTTTAGAGTATTTTTAAGGCTTAAATAAAGACACCAGAAAATATCTACCAACATGTAACATATTATGACTCCACTGCATAGATCTTTTCTCAAGGTTTCCAAAAAGTCCACTTTTGCTATTTTTAGAATTACCTAGCAAGAGATATGCATTTTAGAAGATTTAACCAAATTCTGAAATTCAAAATCGGAATAAAACAACCCTAACAATATTCGCTAGGCACACCTGATTTCCTACCCCAGATCTGTCACTACTTAACCGACATGTGGGACCCGCTGTTCAGCCGGGCCCGCTCGTCATACACCCGGAGAGAGAGACACAGGGAAAGGGAGCCGGTTTTCTTCAACCTCCCGACGGCGGCAGAGGGGGGGTCGGACACGCGGCTTCGGCGAGGGGTGGTCACCGACGGCGGCGGTTGAGGGCGGCACGAGCACCAGGGGGCCTTCGCGCCCTAGCTAGTGTCCCTGGCTCGGTCCAAGGAGGCCTGTGAGGGCGCAGCCACGAGAGCAGACGATGGCGACGGCGGCGGCCCGGTGACAGTGGCCTCCGGCGACGGTCACAGCCGGGAAAGGGATGTGGCGCGCGCGGCATGGCGTGATGAAGGTGGTGATGCCATCCATTGAGCATGGAGAGGGATAGAGACACGGTGGCGTGGAGCTTTACTAGCTCGACAATGGCGGCCAGAGGGGCACCGCCATGCTCAGCGCGAATAGAGAGGGAGAGAGCGCGGAGGAGGGCAGAGAGTGAGCGCACGGACTCGGTTCTCCCCTTCTGAAGTGACAGAGCGCTCGGCAAGGCAGCAAGGCACGCGTCCATGGAGGTGGGGTTGCTCGGCTCACATGGCTGCCACGCCCAGGGCGCGTGTCACTCGTTGGGACATTTCCCCGAATACGTGGCGCGTGACGGAGCAGCCGGTTTGAGACGCTGTTTTGGGCCAGCTCGGGTGGAAATCTGGACATGGGCCAAAAAGGAAGTTTGTTCACCACAGAATACTCTCCAACTTTGATTCAGAGGTCATAGTCATTAAGGTTATGGATTAGTAGATAATCAAGTCCAAAGTTGACACTGTCAACACGTTGACAACGGTTAAATAAACCCAAAATTGATGACCAAAACGGAGTCGAACTTCATCCATCTCTTCCTCTGCTCTTCTCCAAAGAATATACTCCAACTTCTATTTTTGGGTCAACTCAAGTTACTTAACGAAATTTGGAGAACGCGAGATGCCAACGTCGGAGACACTGAAATCGGGGCTTTAAAATGGCTAAGTGCTGAAATCAGCCCTAAAACTGACTTGTGAGCCCTGTTTGAGCATGTTCCACACATTTTCATGACTTTACTCTTAAACAAAGTTTGTTCCTTATAAAATTCTCTACAACTTTGTAAAAGGGTGCACAGTCATGCAAAGCTTCTAGGTCACACTTTTGAAACGGTCAAACACAGTGTTCCAGGGTCCATACATGGTCAACCATCACTTAGAAACACATTTAGGCAAAATGATCAATATGAACATTGTTCCATTAAGTGTCCTAAGTGTAGTTAAGGTGTAGGCCTCACATGCCTTGAAACATAGAATTCAGTGAAATGCTATAGTTGTTTCATGTGGTTGTTTCAAGATACATGCTACCCATGTTTCCCTAGGTTGTTCCACATGTTGCAAAGGTTTGTTGCACATGTTGCATTTGTACGTTGCATAAACACTAGTTCCCATGGGATGTAAGGCATGTTTCAGTTATAATCCAAACAAGCATATAACTTATCATTTCATGTGACTTTTTGATTCCAAACTTCATGAAACTTTTCCAGGGATCAATATAGATAGAATGTGATGTGAGACACATGAAGATATTGCCATAACACCACCCAAGCATATATTTTGAAAAGGGGCCTATATGTAAAGCAATGGTGCAACATCCAACTTAAGATTAGGGTTTATTTCCATAGGTTTGACTTTGGCATCGTCATTTCCACTTAATCTATCATGTTTGAGCTCAAACCCACTGCCTAATCGGTGATAAACACCTGGGGTGTTACAAAGGTTGTCTTAAACTCATCCTCAGGGAACATCCTGACTTGGTGGTAACCAGCCTTCATATCCAATTTTGTGAAATATTTGGCTCCTGATAATTAATCTAATATTTCATCAATGATTGGCATGGGGAACCTGTTCTTGATGGTAAGGTCATTGAGTTTTCTATAGTCAACACAGAATCATCAGGTTCCATCTTTTTTTACTAGCAAGACAGGTGAGGCAAAGGGGTTGTGGTTGTGGGTTATAAGGTCAGTCTCAAGTAGCTATTTGACTTGGGCTTCAATCTTAGTTTTATGTTGAGGAGAATAATGGTAGGGTCTAGCATTGATAGGGATGGCTCCAGGTATGAGAGGGATGGCATGATCGTAACATCTAGGTGGTGGTAGAGTTTGTGGGTCTTGGAAAACATGATGGTGCTAGTCTAGTATTTGTTGGATGGATGGAGGTGGGGGTGGGTTATTTGTGTCTGGTAACTGGGTGGGTAAGGAGTTGACCAAGGCAAAGGCCCAAGTGTCATTGCCCTTGGCTATGTTGTATAGTTTGGTTGCTAAAATGGGTGTACCTTGAATTTGCACCTGTCTGCCTTTAACCTGAAATTTCAGTGTTTTGTTGGTCCAGTCACATTCCATTAGGCTATGCTGCTTAAGCCAATAAAACCCAGTATTGCATCTTAAGGTGCCATGTCTAAGACTATCATATCACTGGATAGAGTATGGCCTTGTATATACCACTCCAGGTTCTGGACTTTTGCCAAGGCAGTGAGGTATTCTCCATTTGCCAGTTTCACTTTTCTTGGTTGGATTGGAACTGTTTCTAGTTTGGTTAGTTCCAAAAACTCTTTGCTGACAAAGCTGTGAGAACTACCTGAGTCAAGTAATATTAGCATCACTTTGTTCTTCACCATAGATTTTAGCTTGATTGAGTTTTCAGTATCAGTGCTGGTTAGAGCATTGATGGACAATTGATAGAAATTAGCAGATAAGGCATCTTCCACAACTAATTGGTTAAGCATATCATCAGGGATTTCTTATTTGTTATTGTCCAAGCCATTGGCCACGAAAGCATTGATCTGTGGCTTCTGATGCTTTGGACACACCTCCTGATGACCAAGCTCATGCTTCTCACCACAACGGTATTTGACTATTATTAAGGCACATAAGCTCTGGGCCACTGATTCCTGATGAAATTTGGGTTGGCTTTGTTAAATTTAGCTTTGTTCCTTTCCAAAGTCCTTTGCTGGATCTTAGAAATTACCACGGCTCTGTCAACAGTTTCTGGCACATGGGGCTCCACTACTGCTTTGATGTCATCTCTGAGCCTTGCTACATATGTGGAAGCAAAGAAGATGTCATCAAAGTGGCAGTTGTGCATAGTGATATCATACTGTAATGCTTGGAATGCCGCTGTATATTCCTCAATAGTTCCTATTTGCCTGAGAGAGTAACTCATTAATGGCATTTCTATAATCATCTGCCCCAAATTTCTCTTGGATAATTGCATAGAAATTCTTCTAGGTGGGTATAGCATGAGCTTGCTTGTATGATTGCCACCACTTAGATGCATTGCCCTCAAGGTGCATTGTGGCAGTTGTGACCTTCAACTGCTCTGGTATGGAATTGATGGTGAAATAGTTGACACAATTATCAAACCAAATTTTGGGGTCAGTGCCATCAAACTTGGGAAACTGGATCTTTGGTAAACTATGGTGAGGTAAGAACTCATTCTTGGACTAATGTTCATGTTTTCTATGCTGTCTTGAGGTTCTTGGTCTGAAGGTATGTTTTCCTTTTGCAAAGACATTCTGGAGTTCCTGTTCTTCCTCATCAAAAATCACTAAGACATCATCAGAATGATCATACAATGCTTCATTCTCCATCTGACATATTGTTAGACTAGCCACAGCTTCCCCATTAGCTTGCACTTGCTTAGCTATCTTCTGCTAGTCCTCTCTGGTGGTTGTCAAATCTTTTTTTATCTGTTGCTGTATTAGACTCATGTCATTCACTTGTGCAAACAGCAGATCAAAGCTTTCCATCACCTGTTCCCAATGGCCTTTCTCTTCATCAGAGGTCTTTGACATGGCGTCGAGGACAAACTGCGTCTGCTTGGATGGCTTGGGTGGAGCCGTGATGACCGAAGTGGAAGATCAGTTGAATTTTGGTAAAGCAATCGGTTCGGTATACACCTCCCCACAACCTTGCTACACCACGTCACCGACTATGCCTAGAAGTGAGGCACTACCAAGGAACTTTACATAGGAACAACATCCTACAACCGAAGTAAGTGGACACTTCCCTGCCTTCTCCTCCCAGACCATAAGTGGTTAAGGTTGCTCTAGAATTTTACACGAGAACACTGCCCCACAACCCTTGCAAACCCCGATTGTGTGTGTAATGAATTGGAGAGAGCACAATTGAGGTTGTGCTCACCTTAGTTCTCGCCACCATACACTCAAAATTGTTGATGTAGTCCCCAGTCAAGTGTTTTGCTGTAGATGGAGTGGATCAGGATTTAGTGGAAGGCTAGTGGTGGATTAGGGGTTGGTGGGTGGAGAGTTAATGGATCTCAGACTGTGGAACATCATCATCGCTGCTGACCTAGCTCAACCAAAGGAGGGACCTATAGGACCCTGGATCGAACACCTTGTAGGCACAGATCGAGGTCACCTACCGACCAGAATTATGCGCTATAGATCAAAGCGAACGGGTTTGGAACACACCGTGATGAGCTGAGCGTCCTGGTGGAGGTGGGGTAGTAGCGCCGGTCACCGAATTTGTTGACGGAGTTGTTGAAGGTGATAGCGGAGTGGGACGACGAGCAATGTGGCACCGAGTAATGGATTTGGGTGGGTGGGTGGGGGTATGGCCAAGGAACTACTACCTCTGATACTAGTTGACACACCCCATGGCAGCCGGCGATCGCTAGGACGTGAGGAGGAACAACACGGCACATCAGCGTAATGAGACAAGGAAGGCTTCTCTGTTCTCGACTGTATTATCAGATAGTGAATAATCTTTCCCCTCTTATAGAGTTGGGTCTTGTACATGAATGTCCTGACCATATGGTCCCACATGACATAGAAATGTAAATAACACATTCATACGAATACATAACCCCTTCTCGGACACGCCTCTTATGGATGCCATCTCACTCAGCTGTTGCAGGTGTGTGCCTGACACTTCCTAACCCATGTAGGAAGGCTTTAGCTAGTTAATTCTGTCCTCTCTTCGTTGCCCACCTATGCCATGTGTACCTTGGAGGTGCCGGTTGCAGTCATTGAGTATATTGATAGAGCAAGACGTCACTGCCTTTGGAGCAGTTTAGATTCCAATGCAAAGATGAAACCACTAGTAGCTTGGAGTAAATGTTCAAAGCCAAAAAGAAAAGGAGGATTAGGAATTATCAATCTAAGGAGCCAAAACAAGACCCTTCTTTCGAAGCATTTGGACAAATTTTATAATAAGAATGATATCCCATGAGTGAAGCTGATCTGGAATACGTATTATTCCCAGGGTTAGGTGCCACACGCTTCGACAGATAGGGGTTCCTTTTGGTGGAAGGATGTCCTAAAGTTATGTGACATGTTCAGAGGAATTGCAAAGTACACTTTTGGAGATGGTTCCACGATGCTTTTCTGGTCTGATCTTTGGAATGCCAACATCCTAGAATCCAAATTCCCAAGGCTCTATTCCTTTGCAAGGAATAAGAATATCTCAGTGGCCAGGTTTTTGTCTAATAACACTCTGGAGGCCCAATTCCACTTGCCTTTTATTAGAGCAGGCCTTCAAAGAATTCCAAAGTCTCCAAGACTTAATTCAAGATCTGCAGGCCAATCAAAATTCAAAGGACTCCTGGGAATACATTTGGGGAAGCAAGAACTACTCCTCATCAAAATGTTACAACTTTCCTTACAAGAATATACAGCCCCCATCCCCTTTTCTCTAGATTTGGAAATCCAGATGTTGTAACAAACTTAGAGTTTTTTCATGGCTCCTCTTGATGGACAGACTGAACACAAGGAACATTCTGAGAAGAAAAAAGCACAAGCTTCAAGGAAACAACTACAATTGTGTTCTATGCAACAACAACATTGAAGAAACTGCATTTCATTTGTTCTTCAGCTGCCCCTTTAGCCAAGCCTGCTGGCAACACCTTGGTATAAATTGGGACTTCACAATGGATTTCTCCCATATGATGCAGCAAGCCAAGATCCAACATAGCAACTCCTTTTTTTATGGAGACCTTCATCATTGCCACCTAGCAGATTTGGAAGCAGAGAAACAACTTTATACTTGACAGAGGTCGGCCGTCCTTTGATTCTTGGAAAAGCTCTTTCTATGAAGAAGTCAGACTACAAGCCCATAGATTCACTTCTGTTAAGCACTCGTCTTCCTTTCTTGTACAGCTGCTCTAGTTTAGCTCTGCTGCCCACCTCAGGCATTCCTCCCTTTTTGTTTCTTCTTCTATAGAGTTGTCGGAGTTCTTTATGTTTAATAAAAAGTTTACAGTGGGGGTCTCCCATGCTGTATTTTCCGCTAAAAAAAGAAAATAATACTAACACATTATTTCTTTCTTTTCCATATATTTCTTTCTTTTCCATATCCTCTTATACAAATATATATCATTTGTTTGAGGAAAAAATGTTCAGGGGAAAATACCTAGAACTACTACTCAATGGGCTAAATCATCGGCAGATGCTCCGTTCTCTATGATATCCCTGGAAGAGGAAAACCTGCAGTAGTATTACGCCACACTGAGGAGAAGAGGTGTGAGCAGGACTATGGCGTGGAAGAGGACATCGAGATTCCGCGGGTGGCGAGTTCGAGACCACCAAGGGTAGCGCCGCTAGTCGAGACTTGTGCATCACCGCTAGGGAGGCTGCCGGCGCACAGGTTGCGCTGGTAGGGCTTGTCGCGGTGGGGCCCTGCGCCGCTAGGGTTTGGCTACACGGGGTCGGCGGCGTTGTGGTGAGCAGTGGCATCATCACAACCTCGGGGGGGGGGGGGCATGGTGGCGAACGGCGCACGACAGCGCTGGCTGGCAGCTGGCCAGGGAGGCGCCGGAGGCAGGGGGGCGGGGGTGCAAGAGGAGAACGGCGCCAAGGAAGAGAGGGCGGGACCCTTTTTTTCCTAGAAGGTTTGAGGGAGGTCGTGGAAGGCTAGGTGGAGCTGTGGACATGCTGATGTTATGTCTGGTGATGCACTTGTGGCCTTTGATGTCGAATTGGACGGACACGAAAAGATGGTGACGTGGCTGCGCGAGGGAGCAGAAAATGTAGTATAGGAATATGCGTAATAATAATTAAAATAATTAGAATTAATAATTAATGGTAGATGAGGTGACAAGATGGACAGTCTCATCATCACGATGGACTGGGAGAAGGATCATACATGCACACAAAGTCAGAATCGAGAAAAGGAAGTAAATCAAGAGTGAGTGAAAAGAAAGAGATGGAGACGAAGCCCAAACCCCTCGACAAAGGAAGAACACTCTACACCAAAGGTAAAGAAAATAATAAAAGGTGGCATAAGGAACAAGCTTTAGCATCCAAGTCCTCAACTACACGATCAAACACTGCTAGTTCTAATTAAAACATTGGAGAAGTCCAGCTAAAGGACTTAAAACCAAGAGCTCTAGCCGAGAGGTGAAACTATTTTGTATCTATCATATTTAAATTCCCTCTTATTTTTTATTTCATGTTTTTGCGTGTTTAATTTCTGTTCTCCATGCATCCCTTATGCATAATACCTCAAAACACAACACTAGAACATTTTTGGAAAGAAAAATGAGCTAGGAGAGGGTCGGCCAGCCCAACTCATGATTGATTGACCTCTGCGTCCATCATTTGTTATGCACTTTTTGTAGCATCTCACATAAATGAATAAAGTAAAGAAATAAATTGATCTACCCGAAAGCACAAGTGACAGAGTATTTAGAGGCGAGCAACCTCTAAACATGGCAGTTTTAGAGGCGATTTGGCTTGCTAGCCAGCTCTTAAAATAGAGGGTATTTTTAGAGATGGATGGAAATATCAACCGTGTCCAAACATCGATTTCTAGAGGCGAGAATGCTCAGAAACCATTTTTATGTTGCTAAAAAACATTTCTATACTAGTGATATTTGTCCATATATATCTAACAATCTATTAACTAAAAAGGTACTAAGTCATTCTGGTTTTTCTAAGTACATAGCTTATGCACCTAGATATATACGTAATGTCTAGACATGATAAAAAAATATGTATCTTGAAAACTGGACTTACAATTTGGAATGGAGAGAGTACATGATTAGATATAACAATATAATCTACTAATAAAGTAAAAGATAACAGGCTTTGCAAACACACAGAGAGATAGGAAGAGATATAAAGGATAATAAGGGAAAAGCAGTTTATTGGCTTGTTTTATTCCTAATAATGAGTCACATGCGATGGCATGTCAACTTTATTATTCAGTACAACACAAATATTTCTATCTAAAATGCAGAACCAACAAAGGGTTGCTGTAAGAACATGGGTGGGATCGCCATGGCTGTTGGGTTGAACATGAATGGTAACTGCTGTTGCTGCATAATCTGGGAGATGGCATCGCAGTGACATTGTGGCAACGGCATCATGCTCGACATCATCATTGGTGACATCATGCTCGGCATCATCGTCATTGGTGGCATCATGCTCGGCATCATCATCGGTGGCATCATGCTCGGCATCGTCATTGGCGTCTGATACGGCTGAAGCGGTGAGGCCAACAGTTGCTGTAGCATGAGGGCCGGCCACACCAACAAGCTGGCAAACCCCTGTTGCATCATGCAGTACTGCGTGCATGGGTTCATGGTACCCAATGGCATCACTGGTGGCAAGTGCCCTGGAATATGGGTCGCACTTGTGGCGCTTGCACAAAGAGCTAGGAGTGCAAACAATGCAAACATCTTGGCTGCCATGGTGGTGGTTTCCTTGCTTCCTAGAGAATAGTAGATATGCGATTGTGAGGGCGATGGACTGCGATTGATCTAGGTCCTATTTATAGATGGATGCAATTAATAAAGACCATGTAGATGAAAAAACAATTTCTGGCACTTGCAAAACTGAAAGTTGGATGCTGGATAAATGGGATGACTTGGCATTTGGTCAAATTTGGAGACTTCCTTAACTATTTTTGGATTAATACCAAAAGGTACTTTTAGTAAAGCATGATGAGTTTATTGAGAATGTGACAGCCACATCAGATTGGTTTAATTTGCTTTTGCTAAAGTAAGTTCGTGGCATCATTATGACTAGCTGAGGTGGATTAAGAGACTACTGCAACTGAATTTTATCGCATCCTTATAGGCAGAGTGTATACAACATAAAGAACATTTAACATGAAAACAACATTAAGTAAAAAAAAGTACCTTAAACCTTCTTTAATAACTGATTATATTTCTGAATAAGTTCTTACTACTCCCTCTATCCTGAAATACCAGGATCTCAGTTTGTCTTAAGTCAAACTACGCAAAGTTTCACCAAACACTGCTAGAAAATGGAATATCCTTTGGGGCCACTAATTTTCTTGAGGGGCAGAATTGAACTCTCAAGGAATATATCACTACCTTGGTGGTTGTATGAAACCTCCAAGGAAATGCATATTTCTTGAGTGGTAACCCAAACCATCAAGCTAATTCCACATTTCTAGTCTAAACCGCCAAGGTATTTCACATTTCCTTGAGTGTTATCAGAAACCGCCAATGTAATTCCACATCTCCTTGGGTACTTTTTAGTATTTCTTATGTTCATGGATAAATCTGCAAGTGCACGAATACTATTATAGCATTTTACTAAGAGTATTCCAGGTATCGTTATCTATATTTCTGCAGGGAAGGCGATGGCAAAGAGAATTGATAATTGACATATCAATATCATATCATCATAACTAAAAACTAGAGTCTACATAGGGATAAATATATAATGATAGTAGTGTGACACACACAGAGCTTCTACCTCAAGACTAAGCTAGGTGGAGATCGTCAAATAAAGGTATGACTCCTATGATACATCTATGCTAAGTTATATATAGTCTAAACACATGCACATACATATGATACATGGTTAGGACTTAGTTCCACGTCCCCGTGCACTATCAGGTATCACCAAGCCCACTAGTGGCAATTAGAGGGGGGTGACATCTTACCATTTGTGTACATCGTACTTGAACATGGATGATTACAAAGGATGAACAAGGTTGTCACCACTTAATGCCTACCTCGACAACCTATGGGGTTTATTCACATTTAATGGTGTCGACTAGCCTAAGCACCACACGCACAGTAGTAAACACTACTCTTACTCTCGGAAAGAATAAGAGCAATCTAGAGGTATGCTAAACCGATGTTGTAGCATGGATCGGCTAGCCTAAACATGCTTAACGCATGAGTAAACTATGTAACCAACATACTAATAGGATCATACTAGCATACGAACAAACAACTAGTATAGCCCTACTGACATAATGTTTATGCACGATACGAAGCAAAGATGAATATCCCATTGAACTAGAGCAAAGTGTTACAAGGGAAATGAGATACAAAAACAATATCCCAACTCACCAAGACTACTTCAGAGTCGAGGATTATCTTGGTAAGCCTATCTCCAAGAGAGGGGAGCTCAAAATAGCAAACATGGCTATCAAGTGCCACCTAGAGACATGGTGAGTAGCAAGAAAAAATGTTTTGAAAAATACTAACTTAAGTGCTTAGATGTTTGGCAAGACATTTGGGAGTTAGCACGCTTGCATAGAGAGTGAGGAGAACTGTTGTTGATGACTTTTTGACCTCACCAGAGCTGTCCAGTGCACGACCGGACATGTGCACTAGAGCTTACTAATAGGCACCAAGACTTAGTCATTTTTTAGCCAGGCATAGTGTGTTCATGAAAGTGCATCTAGCCCTTCTATTTGTTTTGATGGATTGAATGACAACGCAATTAAAGGTTTAATAAATTTGCTAAGTGTTGAATAGGAAATTGAGTATATTGAGTACACGTGAAGATTGCATAACAAGAAGTGTATCAAATGTTCAATAAGAAGGCAAACTCGATGGTATTCCACATAGTGTTCAAATGAAGGCTAACACTATGTATTGCTGTATTGGAAGATTATGGAATCAATCTAGTTCAAACAAAAGACAACAATTCATATAGAATTGATGAAATGGCTTCTATGTTGTGCGATATCATGGAATCATGTGAAATCAAGTATATTTGGCAAATGGCAAATGAGACATGATTTGATGAACATGGATTGGTCTCTGTAGTGGCTTGCTTTGCATGAACAAGAAGAGATAGATAGTGGTTGGGTTTGATCAAGTATTGATTTGAGCAAGATGAAAATATGAAGATAGATATTGAAGTGAGTGTTAGGAGAGTCAATCCAAAATGAGAGGATATTAGGAATAGTGAATTGGCTTGACTATATTGGTGTTTATCAAGATATGTGATCAAAACAAAAATGAGCCAAGTCATAGAAGGTTGATGGACAATATTTGGGGAATGACTTTGATATGGAAATGGATTTCTATTGGACCCCAAATGAATGCTTAATGTTGGTTCAAGATCTGATGTGACTTGAGGATGGCTTGATAGGGTGAGATAGCAAGAAAAGGGCTTCAAAGGACTGAGCAAAGGTGAAGGGCAAAAGAGGGCTTGTGTGCCGATGGGCCACAACTGCGGTGAAGAAGAAAGTAGTTGCATTGAGTCGAGGTACTAATCAAGATATGAGGATTCATATAGTGTGGAGGATCAAATTGTTGTTGAATCATAAGTGGAAATGACTTGAATCCATGATTGGAACCCTCATGTGTTGAAATGGTTCAAGTCACAAGCTCAAGGTGGTTTGCTCAAAGAATGAGACAAAGAGGATTGCAACCTCTATTGAAGAGATATTGAGAATATATGGCATATGTAAACTCAAAGATTAAAGTGGTTTAAATATACATATCATTTTGATCTTGAGTATAGGTATGTCATACTATGAAGGGGGATGCAACATGAATAGTTAGACAAGTCTCAAGTGCTCAAACTAACTAAACGCCGAGTGCTAACATGAGAGAAAAATGCACAAGACTTGCACCTATTGATCTTTAGGCTTGTTATTGGTTGGGTTGGATAGCCCTTCGAATAAGCTTTCCAAAATGTCCAAAATCATCGAAAATAGAGTTCAGAGTAAAAAGTAAGGGCATTTTCATGAGTCCCGCTGTGCTGTTTTTCAGGCTGTGGAAGTTCCACGGTTGGACATAGAAGTTCTGCGTTTATCACGTTCTGGATGGCCATAACTGCTTGTTTTGAGCTCTAACGGCTATTTCTTGTGGGGGGTAGGTATATATATATACCACTCCATGCCCCTGGTCATGCTACTGGTGCCCTGGTCTTCCTACAAAACATTCCAACCCTTGTAAGCTCTCCCTAACCCTTCTCTTTGTGAGAGCGAAGTGCTTAGTGAGGGATTAAGTGTTGGGTGAGAGATTAAGAGTTATAATTATTTGAGAGGAAGCCAAACCTTAAGCACTTGTTGGCTTCATCATTCTTTGTGAAGCATTTGTTGCTCTTCGAGGGAAAGCCTTCTAGATGGCTAGGCATCGCCCGGTGAGCTCCCAATCTTGTGGTGAGCCGGTAGAAGTTTGTATTGCCTTTGTGACTTAGTGGAAACCCTCAAGCTCGATCTTTGTGGTTCTCTTGAGAAGAGGTGGGAGTTCTAAGAGACTCCAAGCCTTTGTGGCTCCTTCAACAATGATGATGTAGGCAGCCTTGGTGGCTTCACTGAGTAACTCTTGTGGCATGCCTCTTGTTGTTGTGACTTGAGCTCATCTCTTGTTTTGAATTGGTATATTTGCTTTCCACCCGATCTACTCGGTTGTATGTGTTTGTGAGTGTAGGTACTTCGTCGACTTGCTACAGGATATCTCCAAACACCTATACAAGTTTAGTTTGAGCTAGAACTCTAGGCATACTTACTTTCTAAACTTTTTATGTTGTGTGGGGGTTCTGCGACTTTGTGTAGAAGTTATGTGTCTATGCACTCTGCTAATCCGATGCATGGGAAGCTTTGTTTGTTGTTAATTTTTATAAATGCCTATCCATGATGAGGACATCACTCCTTCAAATACAAACCAAGGAGACGAGGAGGACTAGCATGGACATACAACTCATCTAGGGATGGTTCATTTTCCATACTTGGGTGGTCGGCCAACCACCCAAGTTGGACCCCCAAGCTAGGGTTTTCATCCATTTTGTACCTACGTAACCTTCGAATAGAGGACATGTACATGTGGAAGCAAGTTATTTGAACCAAAATCATTCATGGTTGTAGGGTCAAGATGTCAGACTAGGGGGTGAATAGTCCTTTCTAATTCTAATTGTGTCAGCTAGCCAATATAAATGCAGAATTAAACTAATCGGTCTAGCCAAGAGTACACCCCTCTATCTATCACAAGCACCTTACAAAAATCCTAGATAAGCAACTAAGGTGCCAAGCTAGAGAGAGCTCACTTAAACAAGTCTAGTTGGAAAGGTCACACTAACCTATGCAACTAGTCAACTAGGCACACCGAGAGCTTGTACACATGCTAGTGAGAAAAGCGCACAAAGCCTAAGCACCACTAGCTCTTCTCACTAGAGAAGCTACACAAGCTAACTAGAGAGCAACAACAACTTAGCTACACAAGCTAAGAAAGGCTACTTAGCTACACATGCTAACTAGCACAACATAGCAACTAATTTACTACACAAAGCAAATTAGATACGCAAGAGCAACCACTACTCACTAGCACAAGTTATAAGTAAATATAAGCTAGTGAAAGGAATTGAAATCCAATGGGAAGAATAAAGTTGACACTATAATTTTTATCCCGAGGTTAGGTGGTTTGCCAACCACTTAATCCCCATTGAGGTAAGCCTAAGGTTGTAGCCGATCCTCTTGCTAGTGGTGACCCACAAGTCACACTCTCACATGTGCGGAGTGCTCACACAAGTGCTCTAACACTTGATTCGGATCGACCACTTGGTGCTCTTCACACCTCACTCTACTAGTGTTGCTCTTCACGTCTCCCATGGGATGAGCATGATACCCCATTGTGAAGCCACGCACAAGCATCTTGCGGGCTTCACAACAGAGACCATAAGCCACCAAGTCTTCTAGGAGGTGAAAACCTCCAAGATTAACAACCAATCTAGCTTGCAACACAATCACCGAGTGCCACACCTTACAATCTCTCAATGCAACGTACTAGTGATCACTCGCTCACAATTGGATGCAATCAACTAAGCATATGTGAGTTAGAGGGCACGTACCACTCTCCCAAGCATAGATACAAAGTCAACAAGTGGCTAACCAGCCCCCCATGGCCGACTACCCCTCTATTTTTAAAGGGGAAGGAAAACTAGCCATTTGGGCCTTTGCCCTGGCTCTGCTTGTCGTTGGCGGTCTAATCGACCTTCTGGTGGTCCGACCGCCAGAGCCCAAAGACTACCTACCACTCCCACCTATCAGCCACTACACTTGGCTGTCCTACCAGCCTTTCCATATGGTCTAACTATGAGGCATACAGAGAGCTTTGCACCTCATGCAAGCGTCGGACTGGTGTAGGTTTGAGCTGACAGACTAGAGGGGGGTGAATAGTCCTTTCTAAAATTAAACGCGCCCACTAACCAAAACAAATACGGAATTAAAACTATTGGTCTAGCCAAGACTACACCCCTCTATCTAAGTTGATAAGCACTATAAAGATCCTAATAAGGCAACAAAGGTGTCGGTCTAGTTAGAGCTCACCTAAACAATTCTACCTATGCAACTAGTACTCGGAGAGCTCCTACACAATCTAGTAAGCAAAATCACAAAGCCCCTAAGCTCACAAGCAATGCTCAATAACAAGGCTACACAAGCCAAATTAGAGAGCACAAATAACTTAGCTAGACAAACTAAGCAAAGTGGCTAACAAGGCTACTCAAGCCAATTAGTCATGCAAGAGAGCAACTAATTTACTACCAAAGTAAACTAGCTACACAAGGGAGCTAATTCTAGGCTACACAAGCTAGAAGGTAACTAGCAAGCTACACAAGCTAACTAATTACAAGAGCAACTACACAAGCACAATATATGAATGAGTAAATACAAGCTTGTGTTAGAGGACTGCAAACCAACGGGATGAACAATGTTGACACGGTGATTTTTATCCTGATGTTCACTTGGTTGCCACCAAGCTAGTCCTCGTTGCATCGACTGTTCACTTGGTGGTTCAGCGGCTAATAGGTGTTTCATAAACCTAGCCCACATGTTGGGTGCCGCAAGAACCTACCCATAAGTGAGGGTAACTCAATGACATGCTTTACTAGAGTTGCTCTTCGCGGCTCCTGCGGGGCGAGCACAATGCCCCTCACAATCACCTCTCTAGAGCTCCGTACAATCTTATTTTGGGCTTCACGACGGAGAGCTTAATCCATCAAGCCATCTAGGTGATGGCAATCACCAAGAGTAACAAGAAATCCCCAATCACAAAGATTTCCTAGTGCCACCAAATGCAAACCTCGAATGCATGCACTAGCTCACTCAATCCCTCACTCAAATTAGCACTAAGCTTGAGAGGGAGAGGAGAGGGAGAGGTGGGGAAGAGGGTGGATCTTCAACCTCTCATGCACACCCACAAAGGGCACTCAATCTCCCAAAATCATGGAGCACAAAGCTTGGGGGAGAGAGGTAAGGGATGAATCCTAACTTCCAATGTGCAAGAATGGGGAGAGAGGTGGCCAAGAGAGGGGTTGTAGCCCTCCAAAAATGCCAAGCTTGCGCTCCAGACTGTTGGGACAAATCAGCTCCCTCGTTGGAATATCCAAGCATGGCTTGGATATTTTTGGCAGTGGCTTGGATATTTTGGAGCATCCCCTCAGCCAATGGTCAAAACCCTAGTCTCCTGACCATTGGGGAGCTCTCGCCTCAAAATATCCAAATGCGTTTGTCCAGGTTCAGAATATCCAGGCACGTTCGTTTAGCTTCAGAATATCTAGGCGTGTTCATCTAGGTCTTGAATATCCAAGCACATTCATCCATGTTTGTAATATCCAAGCACGTTCATCTAGGTTTGGAATATCTAAGCACGTTCGGAATATCCAAGTCAAAAATCGCAAACCAAACAGAGAAGGCTGGTCAGAAATTTCTTTGGATATTTCAACCCTCTCAGACATTCCGAGACAAGCTTGGAAATTTCGAGGATTCTAGAAATAGCCCACTGAACTTCATTTTTGAGGCCTCTTCAAATGTGCTCAACTCCACCAAGTGTTCCAACAAATCAAGTGTGGTTTAGCATTTTTTAATCATTTTGAAAGGCTTTTCTCTTGCACCTCACCACGTCACTAAGCGTAATGCATATGCAAATGAGACTCACACTTAGTGGCACTAGATAACTGTTGTAACTAAAAGATTTCCTCTCCTTATACTACAACTATCTATCCTAAACACAGTCATAAACTTCTCTACGCACCTATGACAGGTGAAATGAAATACCCTATAGGTTATACCTTTGCCTTGCGCATTCCTTTCCATCTCCTCCATTGTTGATGCAACACATGCACCGAACTTGATCAACAAATGATATGATCCACTTCATATCATTAAGTGACCTTGTTGGTTCATCGATCTTGATCTCACTTGCTCTTCACTGTTGTTTTGGTCCATTGGTGACAAGTCTTTCTTAAGCTTCCCTACCATGCAATTTATCGCTTCAAAGCCTCTGACTTTCTCTTCACACACTACTACACTCGAACCTTTCACAGCCACATTGTAACCCCCATCACAGCCGCATTTTGGCCTCAGCAGTAAGCTATCGATAGTGATGGTGATAGCCTTCAATGTCGGCATCTAGGACTGACTGTAGTGTACACTAACACCGCCGTATTGGCTTATGATCCGTCCATGATTAGGTCCTTACTTCCGTCACATTGGAGCACGACCTGGCTATGGGTGTACACTAACACTATCGCATTGGCAAATGATCTGCCTGTGTCGAGGATATCAAAACCGTCATGTGGGCACATCAACTACCTATGTAGTGGTCACCAGCACCGTCGCCTTGTACTTCAACCCGACTGTTAGTAGTGCGGGTTCACTGTCGTTTCGATAGCCAAGATGCATGTGTAAAGGTTAACACTACCATCGCTTCAACGTATGATCCGCCAGTACAAATGTCATGGTCACCATCGCCTTGCACCACGATTTGCCTTTGATGATCGTTTAGTCGGTGTTAGGTTACTAAAGGATTTGGTGGTGATATACTTTTGATCCCTGCCGCATCATACGTATAGCGATGGTGGTGATAACAAAACAATGAACGGTGCTTACATTCAACGGTGACAGAATTTCATTCGGTTTCACAATACATACTAATTTAGCTGGGCCCTTAATAGCTTCATGAACACAAAACATACAAATATATAATCATTACATCTATAAATCATGTTCACAAACAAGAGTACTTTTTACAATAACAATGGACGCTACCATAACATCTTTCTCAATTGATGTCCTAACACAAGTGGTACATAGAGCATACTAAAGGTACTGATGTATACAGACTTACATAACAAAATGATGTAGTTGTGCTCCTTCTATGTGGCACTCCTGCTTGCAAGGCAAAATGAATATAATTAGTGCATCCTTCGGATTGGTAGCCAATGCACCATAGAACCCCTCTTTTTCATCTCTGATCCACAACCTAAACAAAGCAGCATAATTAATAATATTGATCATACCATTCCTTTAGTTAACAAGACAAAATTGGCCTATACATACATAGAATGAAAACAACTCCCTACCTGAACAAAGATTGTCGTGACGATGAAATGTAGCAAATGCACCTTTACTGCTCTGCTAATGACTCCATGAACAAGGGAACATATGGAAAATAGTAAGGCCTGTTCATATGGAAATGCCCTATTGTTCTACAAAAGCAGATGACATGGGCACGAATGACATGAACCTTTTTGCGGTCTATGTCATATGTAATCAATGTTCTATCCTTCCCAACAAGCAAAATGAAATTTCATTCTGGGTGAAATGTAATCACATTGTACTCCTCATCACAAAGCTCAGAACCAACTTTAATATTCATGTGTCCAAATAGTTCCTCCATATCCACAACATGCTTCAAACTCCAGTTATCAGTACCATAGTCTTCAAGTATCCACACTAAAAGCCAAGACCTATTACGAAAATCAGCACAACACACACACATGTGACCTTGAGCTTGATGGATAGACATTTCAACACCACTTGGTTTATGAATTGTCCTCCATGTCTTTCCCTCCATATCCATAGCAACTATTGCAGAGTACTCTACCATTGCACAAAATGATATCAAAAACACTTCTCAATTTGAATGTAGAACAATACTACCCTCGCCCCATTTAGATTCCTTAAAGATCCATCCTGCAGTTTTAGATGAGTAGATCTCCATACCTATGCACGCACCCTCCACCTCAATAAATTCAATCACATGGAAGTGTGAGGACATTGGTCAAAACCTAAGAGAACTTGACCAATAGAATGGATGCTACGTGGCAGTACATGACATTTGTGGGTCGCCGGATTGTAGACAACATAGTGTCGTAATACATCAGGCCTAGCACACCAGCAAGGGACGAGGCCACTGTAATAATCTGAGACTAGGACTTCTTGAAGGGGCAAAGGCAAGAAGGACAAGGAGGGCCGTTCATCGGTGAAGCTGGTGAAGTGGCGATTGCCCTTCCACCAGCTACCATAGAAGAAGCCGAGGATAGTCTATGAAAGGTTCTTACAGTAATAGGAGTCGAAGATGATACAATTCTAGGAGCAATAGACACACTTGCAGTAGCACAAGGACCGAACATGGAGGTAGCAGAAGATGTCAGCAAACACATCATCTGAGAGGCTATGCACTGCGTTCCTTGTCACACCCGGTTTTATAAAGAACAAAACCAGGCTAATCATATGTGTGCCCAGGAAGTCCACACATATGTCAGAATGAAAAAGTATCAAAACAATGTTTATATAAAGCGGAAAACATACTATATTAACACTTACAACTATCAGAGTGTCGCGGAACGTCACTAATCTTTTCTTCAGGCTCCAACATCACAGGAACGGCTGACTCGGGGCTCCATATGCCAAACACTTCTAAAAAGACTTCCGAAAACTCCACTACACTTTCATCCTTCTTCTAAGCAGCACCTTACTACACACTGGAGTGTGAGGAAATAGCAAGAGTGAGTCCATGTCGAACTCAACAAATATAACATGGGGTTCATTAGGCTCAAAAGGATAGACACTGGTTTACTGCATTTAGCTTTTAATTATCACAGTTTTATCATATGAGTAGCATCAGGTTTGCATTAATTCCTGCAATAAACATATGATCAATGTAAAGATGAATAATGAATAGCAAAAACACATTTATAGTCATTAGTGATCATCAATTCTGTAAGGGTCCAAGGCCACTCGTGACCGTGAGCACGGCTGTTATAACAGTTTTACACTCTGCAGAGGTTGTACACTTTCACTGTGAGTCGCGATTTACCCTTTCGCCCGAGGTGATCAGCCTCTTGACCCACTACCAAGGAAGGTCGGCAGGGTTCACTATGAAGTCTTTCAAAGGTTCGTCTAACAAGTTAGGGCCATTAGATTTCACTCGGCAAACAGATGTAGAGCCCCCCTTCCTGATGGCACAATAACACGCAGCCTATACACATGAGGACAGAGGCCGCACTATACCCGATTCGTCAAGCCATTCTTACGCCATAAAGGAATACCACTAACAAGCTAGAAAAGGTCCTCATACTTGACTAAAGCCAGAGCCATTATAGCCCTCACAGTTGTACTATAAGTCCCGGATTTTCGCTTACAGATAAGTCCTTATGGAGAGTAACGAGAGCACTAAATAACCCCATGCTCTAGCACCCTTTAACAGTAATAAAATCATCTTTTAATGTTTATTGCATATTCCATTAGTCAAAATTACATGATCATAGTTCATGTTGAGCACTAGCAATACTAATCCATGCAATATAATAGGTATCAAGGAATAAGATCAACACTAAGTCATCCTTAACAAGGAATATATGCATAATGATATTATTTGCTTATTGTGAATAGGACAACAAGGATAATCCCATGCTATACTTGCCTTTTTTTCCCAAGTTAGCTGCTCAGAATCTCTAGTTGCTATCCTTCAGTCTCCACTTTTGCTTCAACTGTCAGTCCTCAGCTCCTAGTCTTCAGCGCTGACGAACCACGCTTCCTCTACTCGTAGCAACCAAGCAACGCAAATAGACAAACAATACACACATCTAAGAACATGCATCCAACAAAAGAAACGCTTTAAAAGAGAACGCACTAAAGGACACGGTACGTTGCTACAGTCACGAAAACGCAAGAACGACGGATAACGGAGCTACCATTAAAGAGGACACACGACTATCGAGACGATTACAACATATCGGAGAAGACAAACTATAAACTTAATACATTTTAGTTATTGAAATAAGGTGATAAACATTCTGAAGAAATATTGTAAAATTAGATTAATCAATTGAATTACAAAACTAGGTTTAACCCGGATCATATTTTATTTATACATATTTTATAGTATTCAAGTCATCTAAATATTTAAAGTTTAGAAAACATAAAACATGAGAGAAGAC
Source organism: Saccharum hybrid cultivar R570 (assembly GCA_038087645.1). NCBI lineage: Eukaryota > Viridiplantae > Streptophyta > Magnoliopsida > Poales > Poaceae > Saccharum > Saccharum hybrid cultivar. The sequence continues at coordinate 4,163,426 of JAQSUU010000291.1, read as the reverse complement.
TAATCGAACTACTTTATGTTTCAAGGTTGAACTAATCATCTTATAATTCAAAAGACATTCAGGTTGATATTAATCAAGTTAACATTTATTTATGTAAGACTAAAATTATAAACCTAAGTTGTAATTCAAAAAGGCATTGAATAAATATTAATGAAATCGCATCTAAACTGGCTTTATCCGAATCATGTTTAAACTAGACAATTTATATAAAAAAAATAAATATTTAAGTTAACAAGTAATTATAAAAAGATCCATATTCTCCTATGTTGCTTTTATTTGGAAACCAGTTTGCGTAATCATTAATCTAATTACAAGCATATTAATCAATCTAATATTTAGCCATATGAAAAACATCTGACAAGAAAACATTAACACTACTGCGTAGAACATGTCGATATAAATCTAACGCAACTCGAAGGAACCAAAACAGAATTCAAACGAAACAAAACATCAGAGGATAAAACAAATAAGAGAAGTAGATACGTACTGTGATTGTCTAGCTTCGTCAGGTGCTGAGAAACGAGAGGCTCAGAGGCAGGTCGTCTAGCTCAAGAAACAAGTGCCAAAATACATGCAGCCTGAGCACCCGAGCTCTGCACATCACGACATGACGGAACAAGAGATTCACCCGCGGCACATCGTCCCTCTCTAATAAACTGAACCCAAACTCACAGATGTCCAGAGGCGAAGTTCCACGGAGGAGGAGCAGATGGTAAACAAACTCCCGTTGCTCCTTCACCGGTGTCCCTTCAAAATCACTGCAGCTACCGACGCGTAGGCCAGTTGCAGTCCTCCAGAGGTGGCGCCAGCGCCTAGCGAGAACACACGTCCGCACGGCCTCCTGCGCTGGGAGGAAGCCGAGGATGTGCCCGAGTACGCCGTCAGGCAAGACGTCGATGCAGCCTTCGCTGCCGAGCGCTGGAGGCACCGATCTCTTGCTACTTTCCCCTGGACGGCCGAGGCCAAGCAGTGAGCGTTCGTCGCTCGAGCAGGCCGCCGGCGGCGACACGATAAGAAGGGAGAAAATTCTAATTTACTACACGAGAGATTTCCCAAACTAGGGGCTCCTCTACGGTAGTTTTGGTGCGCTTTTACCCAAGGGATAGGTACGTATAAATAGGGAGGAAAACTCTCCACCTCCATGTCAACTAGCGATATGGTGCTAATTGACGTTGCACCACCCACCTTTACTAATAGGCCTAATTAATTATTAAAGCCCATTAGTAAATAAAGACATGGGCCTTTGGGCATGAGGAAATCTGAGATATTTTATTATTTTCGGAATTAATTAATTTCATGGATAAAATAATTCTAGAAAAGTCCAGAATTGAATTTTAAGCCACGAAAAATACCTCGAAGGCTCCGAAAATTTAGGGAAAATTCTCAGAGATATTTTAGAATGAGACGAACCCAAATAAAGTATTTGGAGCTCATGAAAAGATTGATGAAGATATCAAGGAAAAAGATTAAGCTCACGGAAATTAAAATTTTAAATCCAGAAAATACCAAAAAGTTTTCCGGTGAGAAGCAAACGTCGTCCTATGGTAATTTAAAAATAAAAGCACTCACCAACACCAAAGACAAGCATCACACAAACACCACAATATCAAATTAATATGAAAAAGTTTAAAACCACAATTTTCTATATTTAAATTAGCAACAACTTAAGTTATCTAATAAATTTATTCAAATATTGAAATCATTTATTTTATTTAGTGTTTTCCAAGCACAACCCAAAATTGAAAATTTTGGGGTGTGACATTCCTCATATCAGGGGCCTCCTTCATCTGAAAGGACACCACCAGCCAAAGAGATGAGGCCGCCCTGCCATGGAATTGCATCAATAAACATTAGTAAGGAGATGAGTTTCGAGGAGAAGGGACGACGATGCAAGTAAGGTCTTATTACACTTGCCTTTGGATCTGGTGGCGATGAGCATGAGTGGCAATGCCAGTGATAGCAACAACTCATTCACAGGTGGATCTGTGTGGGCAATCTGGTGACATGCACCGGTGGAGCAAGAGCTAAGCAGTGCTGATGAGCAGGACCGGCGATGACGAACAACAACAATGAGGACATAAGCTATGTATGTGTGGGGGAGGGAGGGTGGTGGCAGGGTGGGGGTGCAGGGGGTGGGGGTTAGGGGGGATGTTGGAGTAGGGGTTGCTTGCTCTCTGCATAACTTTTACGACACGCAGGAATCGAGCTTTCATCCGTTCTACACGGGAGGGTTCAAACGCGGGATTGGAAATTTTGCAACTAAGCGGCGGTGAATGCACAGTACCATCACTGGTGGCTAGGTCCTATTACCACCCAGAGACCTCCGTATGATACGGTGGTGAACACTAAGGCACAGAATCTTAACGTTTGGCATTGAAACAAAGCAAAACTGTGTAGTTAGAAAACTAAGAAAAGCACAATTCTAGTACTCAGATTGAAAGGATGTCAACTTGAGTTCGATGGTGAATAATAAGGCACATAGATTTACATTGAAAGAAAGCCAAAACATATACTTAGAAAACATAAGGAAAGCACAATGCCAGTACTCTCGGATTGAGAGGAATCCAACTTGAGTTTCATACGTTCATACCGAATCAGTAGGTTGACACTACCAAGCTAACAAGCATCCCGAAACCTAAAATGCAGATACTAAAGGCCTTCATATGTACATCATTGGTTGCATAATTAATCATTCTCCATGCAGATCCTAGTCAACCTCCATGGGATCATTGTGAATCTCCATAAGATCCTACAGATCATTGTCAACCTCCACGGGATCATTGTCAATTTCCATATCATCCCGAGCCTTGACCACTACAACCCTATCCACATCCATTGGTACACTTTCATTTAGCTCATCGACTTTGTTCACAAAGCACTAATTTGGTGAACCAATACCAAGGACAATAAGACTCACAAGCTGCACTCACGGATATACAAGGCCACAAACTCCAGAATGAGAAGATGCATTTTCATTTATAGATCCAACAAAATTATTGTAGCTAGGTTAGAGGTGAAGGAGCAGAGAGCACGAGAGAGTAATACAAAGGAATATAGAATCTGGTGAAGGAGCAGATCCAGTGCAGTTACCTTAGATCCAGATGGAGCAGAGAAGTAGGGACGGCGCGCTAAAGATTTGTGCGTCGGCGAGGTTGGAGGTGAAGGAGCAGTGAGCACGTGAGAGACTACCTTTCGTTCAACGCTAGTAGGGTGAAGCAGAGTGTAACACCCCAGGTGTTTGCCTTGCATCTGTGCATCATATGAGCATGACATGAACATGTGCACCATCATTTCATGTGCATTGTCATTGAAACATAGCATTGAAACATCTGCAACATTCATGTTGAGTGCATGTGCTATACATACATGTGTTGTTTGCAAGTGATGGTATGTGTGTACTAGACTTAAAGTAGTGTGATGTGTGACACCACACCTTGAAACATGATCATGCAACACGTGCCACATGCCTAATTAACCCATGCAACACAATGTTTCAATAATTTTCTTAGTGTTGTTTCAATGCACCTTGAGGTGACTTTTGCTCATATGTGATGCTAATTGTGTGAATTGTGGCTTGAAAACATCTTTGACATGTTAGTGGAGCAAAATAAGCTAGGGTCTATATTCATGTTTAGGCCAAAATCCAATTTGACTAGGTTTGACCCCAGTTTGACCTTAGCACTGATTTGCTTTGACCAATTTAAAAGTGGTACCTAGAGATCTTGCATGGTTGTGCACCCTTTACCAAAATTGTAGCCAATTTATCAAGGAACAAAAGTCTCAATGTGACCATCTCATGAAAATGGCTAGAACATCCTCAAACAGGGCCCACAAGTCAGGTTTCCATGCTGTTTCAACACTACAAAATTTTCTAAGTCTTGTGTACTGACTTACAGTTTCAAGGTACCCCTCTTTAGGGCTCTGTAGTTTCAAATCTAGGCTGAACTAGCTTAAGCTCTTATTGTCAAAGTTGAAGCCCTCACATAGCTCTACAAGTTTGCTAATATCACATATCTCTAACTCGGGCTGGTTTAGGAGTTAAGCTTTGATCTTTATCAGCTGTCAGTCATCTTTCTGACTGAAACTCAGTTTCAGTTTTCTTGTGACCTACTTTGGAGAGCTATAACTCCCTAAATAAACTGAATTAGTCCAAGCTCCAATTGACCATGTTGTAGTAATATTGTAGCTCTACAAAATTGTTGTTACCACCTACCACTGAATCGGACTAGATTATGAGATATGAGGCGATGAAATCCCACTGTCAGTCGTGCCATTGACACCGATTCAGAGGTTCCAGTCGCTCAACATGGCCGACCGTTTTAGAGATTGGCCACCGCGTGGCATCCATGCCCGCCCATTCCTCCACGTCGCGCACGTGAGCTCACTGATGAAAACCAGACCGACACCTCACTCACCCTCTTGCTCACTCGCCATTTCAATTTGTCACTGTCGTCTCCACTAAGTCGAACGGCGGTTGGAGGTGAACAACCACCGCACCACCGCGATGTTGCACCACTGCCCCAGCTAGCGCAACCACCGCCCTGCCTTAACTCCCGCTACACCCTTAACCTTCTCCTGTCGTGAGTTTTGCCACGGTAAGACGACAATACCACTCCACCTCCGTAGTAACCTCGCCGGAATCATCCCGCCCGAGCCCCTCACCATGGTCCCGCCTCTCCGTTGCATTCCTCTCCCCCTCGTCTTCTCAGTTAGCTTTGTAGTACCCGCGTGAAGCTCGTATCGAGCTCAGTCATGGCAATGGGGGCTCACTGTCGCCGGCACCCGCCACCCAGTGTCGCCGCACCCGCCATTGCCGGCGGCAGGCCTGTTCCGGCTAACCCTAGAGACCTCGAGACCCCTTCATCGGTGCGGAATCATGTGGGGAGCGCATAGGTGCCCTCGGCTTCGCCGGCCATTGAGCCGCCGGCGAGCTACCGCCGCCGCCTCCTCCCTCCCCTGTCCGGTGTCTATGACGTGCGGGGCCGCGTGTCGGCGTCCCTCCCCTGTCTTGGCTCGGTTGATCCAGCGAGCTGGGCCGAGCCGTGCGTTGGACCGAGCCACGAGCTAGGTTGAGCCGCGTGCGAGGCCAAGCGGTTAAGCCGGGCCGGCCCAGTTAGGTCTAGGAAGTGGTTTTTGTTTTTATTTATTTCACAAATTTGAGGCTAGATTCAAAAATTCATATCTCTTGATTGGTAGCTCCAAATGATATGGTTCAAAATGTGTAGTGCTCTGTATGATTTCTAGTTTATTTAGAAAATATAATTTGTGTCATGTTTATTAATGTTTTCTAAAGTTTGTAATTAATTTTGTTATGCCTATATTTAACTAAGTGATTTTGTAGTTTTTGTATCTCCCTATGTAGTCATCCAAATGCCATGAATTTTTTTTGAGATGCTAAGTATTGTATAATGATGCTCTAGTTAAATTTTTAGCCTTGTTGGAGGTCATTTGCTCCAATTAGGAAATTTCTTTGTTATAGGCTTTATTAGCACTCATCTTTTTGATTATTTTGATATTTCCTAATCTACTTGTCAAATTGAGGTGAAATTTTTATGGTAGCCTTTTGGTAGCATGTATTTTCCTCTGTAATTTTATTAGAATTTCCTATTTACATTTTATATGTGATGCCATTTATACTTATGCACTCTAAATAAATAGAAAAGGGGGATTAGATAAATAATTATGCTAGTGCCATGACTTGATTTTGTGTTACTTAAACATGATATAACTGTTAGTAAAGTTGGGTAAGTCATTTGTGATGTTCCCAACATCACTTAATATTTAATTGTACAAATCTATCTTTTCTGGACAGATTTGGTGGTTAAGTAAGTTAGGCTATGTTAATGAGGTTTTCTTGCTTGGTGAGCTATAGTAAAGTTGTTGAGGATTTCATGAACTAGTTGCTGGTAAATTTTGGTAGCATTTGGACTTATAGTTTAGAAATGGCAGCTGTTCCAAACTGGGTTCAGTTTTGGAAGTGCTCTCTGTCTTTTAGAACAGATTCTGTACATGTGCTATTTTAACTTGGTAAATAATGAAATCATGCTTAGATGTTTATAAATGAAATATAGACAATTTCATAAGCTTTCCAGAATGTCCTCTTGCAAGTCATTTGGATTGGTAGAACTCCAGTTGTGAGTTTTCTTAGCTACTGTTGATAATATGTTGTAAATACTAAATTTCTGGAATCTTGTTATGTGCGTGTTTAGTCTTAACTTTGTGATACTTAGTGGTTTCTTAGAGATGTTCAAACATGTTAATACCAGAGAGGAAATTTGCACCTAAGCTTGAAGTGATTTGAATAGAGCACCACATGACTTGGTTTGTGCTTATGATGTTGCTATGTCCTTACATCCATCTTCGCATCATTCATACATGTTCATAAATCATCATGTCATCCTTGGTGCATACATGAAATTCATTGGGTGCATATACATGCAATAGGTGTGCCGAGAATCGTGTTACGAGTGAAGTCCCGCTGGGCGTGGAACCCAAAGTTGGAGTCCGTTCGGGAGCCGGAGGTCCAGTCCGACGAAGCCGGAGAAGGCGTGGGAATCGTTCTTGAAGCCGACCTTTGATCTATCTTCTTTTGGTTAAGACAAGCCTCAGAGCATTATAAGCCTCCTACTTTCAAAGCAATTATCTATATATACATGTTATATGTATTGTTGCATTATGTGATAGGAGTTGGTTGGAAACCCTTGCTGCATTGATAACACTCCTTGTCTAGAAATTCGAACCTTGAATCCTATGTAGACAGGATCGTATCTATGCTTAGCCCTGCTAAATTAGACCGGTAGAAGTCAGGTGATTTCCTATCACCTGCGAGATATAGGGCTTTATCAGGTCACGGTTGGCTATATTTGCTATCGTGGAAATGAACCATGTGCTAATGAAATGAAATGAGACCGGGTAGGATGACGATAGTGAAGCAGCAAGGCATGGAGGTCTTGGGTGTGGATCTATCCCCATCTGTGTCGATTAAGGACAGAGACCTAGAGCCTTCTATGTCATTTTGAACACATGCCTGACATTTAGTAGCTCAACTTAGGCTGTGAAGTTGAAAAGTGAAAGTCGCCTCGGAAGGGAGCCAGAGGGTCCAAGGGCAGGTGAGTTAAAAGTCCTGAGCATACTGGCCACTGGTATCCTCAATAACGCGGCGCTGTTCGGGCCCACCCTGAGTTGTACCAAAGGTTATCTACGGCTGCCTTTAGCGGGGTTTGCCGGGTGAGTGTCAGGAATACCCCCCTCAGCTGAGTTGGAATCGATTCGAGTCGCCGTCTCTCCCGGATAGTGAGAAACTTGACTGGTTATCTCCAGCGTAGATACACTAATTATAATGATGGTTCGGAATTGATGATAATGATGATGATAGCCTTATTATACCTGCTATGGTTAATATTGTTTGATCATAATAAAGTGAGTGCTTTAGTACAGGTGCTAATCTAGTTATCAGGTTAATGATGATCAACTTGATACTTAAGCATATATTGGTTACTCATCTGTAATAAGCTTTTCTATATTTGAGTCAAGCTAGCCCACTTTATAAAGCCTTGCATACTCCTTGGTGTCACCTTTGTTTCTGGTTTTTGTCGGGTAAGTCTAGCTGAGTACCTTCTCGTACTTAGGGTTTATTCCCACTTGTTGCAGATAGCAGATTCGTACTTGTTGCTGCAAGTATTGTCTTCGCCTTGTGGGCGTGAAGACTAGACCATATGGGCATGGTCTCTGTAGTATCTCTTCTGATATGCTTTTGCAGGATGTGACTATGTACTGGCGGTATTTGACTTCAAATGGTTTTAGAAATTATGTTGCTTCCGCTAATCTTTACTTTGGTTTTGTAATAAATTATTTGTACTCTGATATATGAGATTACTTTTGAACTGTTGTAACAAGTGTTGTGTTATGTTGAATCACTACGATCTTGGCTGCTCTTGGTTTGGTTTGAAATCCCTCGTGATTTTGTGGACTACCGGAGTTATATGGGCTCAAGTTTGAGAATTTGATCGCTTCGGCGATTGTTTTTGGACTTGTGCTCTTATAATTTGGACGGTTTCGTGACACAGAGTAAGAGAGTAGAGCAGGGAATAGATGGGATGAAGGTGTGGTAGGACTATAGGAGAGTGTATATATAATTCAATAAATTGGTTGCCCCAATACCAGGGCCCAGTTTTCAGGGAAGTAGGATGCCTCCAACACATCAATTGATACTTGGATCTACTATCATTTATAGTTCAATAAATTGAACACCTGGTTAATCACCTTGTATTTAGTTCAACAATAGTTGTACAATAGTGATAGATTTTAGTCCGACACATCAATTGATACTTGGATGTACTAACATTTACATTTCAATAAATTGAACACCTAGATAATCACCTTGGTACTACCTACTGCCACTTCTAGATGAAACTAAGAAGTACTTTTAGTATTTCATGTGACTAGAAAGAATATATAAATGTGTATATGAAGGGATCTACAAGCGCATAGATAATTATACCATCGTAGCACTTTACCCTGGAGTATTCCATGTATCTTTATTTATATTTTTACCACAGGGAAGGACAGGTAGTTGGAATATATTGCTAACTTATACACATGATGGAAAAATAAACCATAACTCAACTTCTACTCATAATAGGGGTAAGTCAAGAGATAAGTAATGATAAATGATAAATGATCACTCAAAGTACTCCTTTCTATGGCATTAGCATGGCTAAGTGGAATATTGGAGGAATAATTCCTAAGTCATTCTTAATTACAAGTCAAAGCATAAGTTGATTAGTGCAATTACACTTAGTAGTCATGGTTAAGATCAACTTCATATCTACACATAAGGGATATTACTAAGGAAGATTAAGAACAGATCTTGTCTTTCTTCGTAACTAGATCCTACTTGTCCTATATTTAGGGAGTGGACTACAAAGGACTCAACGGGAGTGTCACATCCATGATCTACCATATGGCCTAGAATATAGGGTGCATCCATAGGTAAACAACGTATAAGCACCACGCTTACACAATGTCGACCACTCACCCCTGGTACCTTGGAGCGATTGCTATACGAACTTGTGCTTGAACATGATGATAATCTAACTATACTAAGCATATAATCAAAGTAGACGATGAACATGATAACTAGGAACATGAATAATATTAAGAACAATGTCAAATCAATTGTAGCAAACATATGAATAATGAAAGATACAAAAGATGTTACAAGGGGCTATACTAAGCCACGCTCTTGACAAGATCTAGAATCCAAGCGAAGCTTGCCTTCCTCTAGACCTAGCCTACCTAGCTATGCCCTAGAATATGGTGGAGCTATGAGGATGATTAGGGTTTCTGTCTTCTCAAATGACTTGATCAGGGTTTGATGATGAGGGAGGGGGATAGGCTGTAGCATCCATTCTAAGCCTTCCGATCAAACCGACCTAAAGGAATGGAGTAGATGCAAATCCTAAGGTGGTGGAGAACCGACATTCAAAGGAGGAGGCTGACAGTGCGCCCCACAGGCTAACTGGCCTGTATGTGGGGTTGGCTGGCCCCACTTGGCAGCCTCTCACCCTCTGTCATGATGTGGTGTCCTCTAGAGTTTTCTAGATCCTTCTGGTGTCCGTCTCGTTGTGGATGAGCGCAATTAATTCTAACATATTGGTCCACCTTGATGTTTTTCTAGATAAATCCTACTGAAAACATAGATTCACCAAAACTTGTGGAATTTATTAGTTTAAACCCCTAAGTCTATGTTGTTGATTACATCCATGCCCTTATTCATGTTATATTGATGGTTTATAATGTTTGTTAACTATTGTCAATAACTAGTCTTCAAGCCGTAGCGACACAAAAGTGGTGGCTGGTGTGCGTAGGGTGGTTCTCGAAATGGCATGGGATGGGCGGCCCCCTCCCATTGTAGCCTCCTCCGCTGGAAGCCGATGTTCTTCTCGCGATGGCACCCTAGGATGGTGCCGACCACTGGGAGGAGTTGGAGCTAGATGCAGCCATGGAGCAGTCAGGGTTCAAAGTGTTGCACACTCTGAGTGAAGTGGTTGGTCCAATCTTTTGTCCATGCTTTTGCCTCCCACCAAGGCACCAAAACATCCTTCAAAACCCTCACACTCCCACCAAGATGAAATATTGTGTCATCGATGGTTTAGGGTACTATTTGCCTATAGAAGAAGGCTTATTTTAGATCCTCTGTGCTTACATAGAGGTGTACACGTGGACCACAGTCAAGATCAACTGATTCAATTAATAGTTCAACCAAAGTAATAGTTCAATGATTATGCAGTACTCATACATACTAATCCAGAGGTTTCATCAGTATATATAAACTTCATTAAAATAAAAGTTTCACAAATTCTAAGACTTAATGTCAGATGGGTAGGCAATTGCTAAGGTACTCAATTGGTTGATGCAGTCCCAAAAGCCAGAGGTAGTGAACCATAGCGAAGATGACAACGTCTCTGTCGGGCACATTGTATTTATAAAGTATGTCTACTTCCTGTCTAGTCCTGCAAAGCATAAAAATCTCTCCACAAACTGGGTCTTGAACGATTCTTATCAAATTTTATGGTCTGAGAAGGTGACGAACAGCAGCTTCAACAATCAGCAGTCGGTCCGGGTGAATGCTCCATCCCCAAGTAGCAAACAACAACATCTGGGGTCCTGATGCCACCCCTAGCTGCCAAAATGCAAGGTTGCTCACATTGAAATTGCTTCTTCCGAAGAAAGACAAATGTTGCAATGAAGAAATTCCTAATATGAACAAAACTGGTACCAAACCCAAAACCAATTGGAACCAAATGCAAACAGGGGCGTGATCGAATCCATCTAACCTTCACGGGGCGTTGTCCACGATGATAATGCAAGGTGCTTGAGGCAGGGCAAGTACAGGTGACGGGTCAAAATGAAGATGAAGCAATGGGTGGGAGAATGAAGCTGAAGCAACAACGGGTGGGGAGAACTAATTTGTATTGAGGTTTTTTAGTTGGTCGAACCACCGCCAAGGCACCGACAGGACCTGAGGGGAGTTGGGAATGAGTCGGGTGCTTCTAGGTTTGTTGCCAAATGGACGGTCTAGATTAATCGGCAGTGAGAACGTACGGCATGGGATAAGTTAAACAGTGTCCATATTAAGCTCACCATTGTCATGCTAATCCAATGCTATAATACAGCGATTATCAGCGGTTGAACTGCTTTTAGATTCTCCTAGAAACAACCGCAACCGTACATGACAGTTTTTTCCCTTTTCATTCACAAATATATAGAAAAATTTAAAAATATTCGTTGAGAGATCAAATCCATGCACTGGCATTTGGAAGTAGTATTGGAAAGACCTTGCTTTGCATTGCATATAAAAAAAGGTGGCATTGAAGAGATTAAATCTGCGTGAATAGAATTTTTTGTTTATTGAGTACAATTATCACTCGCTTGGGAGGAGGCGAGGCGAAGTCAGAGTCATCATCAAAGTCATCATCGTCGTCGTCTTTGGCTCGACATTAGCGTCGTCCTCTTCCTTGTCCTCCTCCTTCGGGTCCTCCTTATCGGAGCTCCACGGAGGACTATAATCAGACATCCCATCATCAGAGGAGACATTCTCCTCGGAGGAGTGGTGGGAAGGCAATTCGTCCTCACTGGATGATGGGTTGGTGGGAAACTTGATGGGTCTATCTGATATTTTCTTTGTAGATTGGAAGAGAAGGGGATGATGGATAAGAAGTGAGGTCATTTTAGAGGACACTAGGCCTGAAGTATATGTAGAGCAGTGGGTACGCGGCTCTTAGGCTTCAAGCAACGGAAGTAATGGTGATTTGACAGCCTTGGAAATTGAGGCAATTGAACACTCACGCTGAATTTACTGTCGGTTGACCAAATGCTACTTTAGGGCCGGTGGGCAAAATGAATATCCCAGTCAGCCCAACTTTTCATGCGATGGAGGAAATGCAACCCCAATACCACTACCGCATCTATTGTTAACCTGTCGGTGGTAGAAGTCTAAACTGTCGGTTTCAGTTCTAGGAGGCCTCGCTATCGTTCCAACTGATGGTGCAAGTATCACATCGTTGCTTCTATCTCTACGATAGTGAAAGTGGCGATAGTAAATCAATCTGTAGTAGTGACACTTGCAATTGGTCCATCAAGCCAAGCCTCATCTTGATCTTCTCCACCTAGTCACATGACTTCATGTCATGTCTCATAAGCAATGAGCTCCTTCATTGACACGTATGTACATGTGGACTAATTTCCTATGTATCTCACATAAACACATATTAGTCCACCTAAGTTGTCACTCAATTACCAAAACCAAACAAGGACCTTTCAACTGGGCCGACGTGGCCTAACAGACCATACGGTCCTACCACCTTTTGAACCAGCGACATTCCCATGCATTCCAAGGCACTGGCAGTCCCACCACCATGTGAGGGTGACATGGCCTACGTGGAGCACATGGGTCGATGCCCCTCAGTGCCTCGGTCTGATGCTCTCCACGCACGCATCATCTTTGGAACCTTATGGTGGTCCCACCGCCTAGGGGGCTGGTCCCACTGCCAGGGGATGACACAACAACCCAAGCTCCTTGCTCTCTTCTCCTTCCTTGTGGCATATAGTCCGATGCACCCCATCAGACTAGTCCGATGGTGCACCAAATATGCCACCAAACTCCTCCATGAACACCGATTCAAACCCTTTTACAAATGTGCCTACTTCCCAAGTGTAACAACAACTTGTGCACGTGAGTTAGCCTTTCACAAACATTTTTTCAAAGGATTTTTCACACTTCTCAATTGCCACTTGATCCTAGCAACGCATAAAAAGTTAGATCGCTCAAGTGATAATTGATGACCGATAAGCAAACAAGTTTGTCCCTCTTAATAGTACGACCATCTATCCTAAACTAGGAGAAGCATTTCTCTACTCAACCTTAGACTAGTGAAATGAAATGCCCTACAAATATATCTTTGCCTTATTTATTCCATTTCATCTTCATGCTAGTGATGCTACACAAGCATCCAACCTCAATCTTCATCAAATGATGAACAATGATCATCCATACGTGTAGCCAACCATGCTACCTTTGATCATTTCCCCTAGCATTAAGTTCCTCCATCATCCTTCATCAAGCCATTTGATCATCAACACAAATCAACACTTGGCCTAATCTTCCTTGAATAGTATGATCCACTTCATGTCACTCATGTGGCCTTATTGGTTCATCAATTGCAACTTTGCTTCCTCTTCACCGTTGCCTCGATCCATGAGCGTCGAGTCCTTGCTCTAGTTTCATCGCCAAGTGGTCTATTGCTCCAAAACCTCTGACTTGCCCTTCACACTTGCAACCTGTTCTATCATAGCTAAGCCATGTCTCTTGATCTTCTCCACCTAGCCACATGATACCATGTCATGTCTCATATGCAATTAGTTCCTTCATCACAACTAGTTGAGCACTATCAATAAGTCCAAACCACTTCTCCACCATGGCTCAAGTTGCTCACGCTAGTGTACCTATTGACTAAGCACCTATGTATCTCAACATAAACACATATTAGTATCTCAGCATAAGGACCTATGTTCCACTGCATATGTTGTCACTCAATTACCAAAACTAAACAAGGTCCTTTCAATGGTTGGCTTATGTCCTTTCATTTGTGACACTTTTGTGACATTTTTTACTATCTAGAATGTTGATGAAATAGTTGTCAACATGGTGCACACTTGTGAAAATTAGCACTCAGTAGCTCAGAAGTCCAAGAGAATCAACTAGAGGCAAGCCATTCAGAGAAATGTTTGAATTGGAAGTGAATGGCCAAGGAAACACCAGATTATGACCTATAGCACCCTAATAGGGTTTGTTGTGCAGAGAGAAGCAGTGTTCATTGAATTGATCCAATGCTTAGGTAGTGGAACATCCGGTGCTATCCAAAGAGCTACCAGAGAGGAAATATGGCCATCATATTAATGTGGTGCTAGGCACTGGATTATGCGGTATTGAGGGTTTGCTTCGTAAACAGTAATGGCTAGTCAAAACTCACTGGATTAGTCTGGTGCTCTGTTTGAAGACTTACCGGATCATCTGGTGGTACCGAATTGTGTGTAGGGGGTTCAAACAACTAGTTGCTTATGTGGGGTATTTATACCCCTCCATCTCATCCATGGTAGCTTTCTTGCCACTTTGAACAGCTAGTTACTCCATTGGTGAGCAAGGGAGAGTTCAAGCTAATTGAAAGATTAATGACTCCATTAGTGATTAGTAGTAGCAAGTGTGCATCCACTAGTCTCATTAAGCTTGGTTAGGTCAAGTGAGAGTTTGTGCTTGTTAATCTGGGCAATCGGCATCACCTAGACGGCTTGGTGGTGATTGGGAGTGCGGTGATCTCTTCGTGGAGCTTGTGAGAGACCCAACTCATGTTGTGAGTGGTTGTCGGTGAATCAGCCCGTAGAGAGCATTTGGTCCTTGTGCAAATCAAGAGGGAGCTATACCCTTGCGCCGATGGTCCAACAAGGATTAGTGGGGAGTGCTGACTCTCCAAACCTCAAAAAAAACATTGTTGTGTCCTTAACGCTCTCTTTACTTACATTTGTGCAATTATTTTAATGTCGTTACATTCTTAGTACTACTGTGCTAGTACAAGGTTGGAACTAGAGTGCAAAACTTTGTGCGTAGGCTAGAAACGCAATCTAGGCACAAGGCGTAAAATGGGCTAAGTGATAGGTTTTAATTTTGTGAGAATTTTAGATTAGCCCAACTCACCCTCTGCTCTTGGGCATCTTGATCCATTTAGGAATATAGTCATTAGGGCTATCTGGTGTAGCACTCCGATGCTAGCCGGACAAGTCCGGTGCACCCGCAGCCTATGTGTAATGGGGTAATGGTTGGATTTCTTGGTGAGCTTATAAATAGCCCTTGTGGCTGGCCTTCGCCACTTTCATGGCACTCCTAGCACATGTGTACAACCTTTGAGAGTTGAGCAACACACTCCACTCACTTGCTTCACTTTGATTCACTAGTGTAAAATAGAGGCCTATAGGGCATATTATTGCACTAATCACCTTTTCTCTAGTGTTTGTGAAGTTTGCGGGAAAGTTTTTATAGGCTATTCAAACCCCTCCACCATGTAGCCACCTAGATCCTTTCAGGCGAGCGGCCCGGCAGTGGTGGTGGGTTATGGGTGGTGAGCGAGGTGGCAGAATGTCGCCAAGCAGGTGGCATGAGATATCTCGTTGGACGTAGTTGGCGGCGGGTGTGAGAAGTTGCTGGTGAGGTGCCTGATGGAGATTAGGGAAGTGCAAAGAAGATCCGACGGGGGTGGGCAGTGGATGGTGAGGTCGCCAGTGAGATTGCCGGTGGCTTAGGTGGTGGTCTAGGTGGCGAAGGGAGAAGAAATATGGGTGTGGGAGAGAGAAGGACGACAATGAGTTTGAAGAAGACCGAGAAAAAGAAATCATGCGCGGCTAACCTTCCCTACGCGCTGATTAGGTGCCCGGTACCAAATCAAGCAGAATTATATTTTACACTCACGTCTAGTGGTCTGGTGTTGATGGCTACTACGTGCTGGTTTTTTCCCCTACGTTTACTGTTTTCTTTGGTTTTTTTTAAAAGATGGAACTTGCTTTGTACGAGAGTGACAGCTTTCTTAAATCTAACTCGCCGCTCATATTACGAAATGTTGAAATGACCCTGAACTTCACAACGCGTCAGATATTTCGTCCTTGCCCCTTGATGGCGCCATGCATGGTGGCACAGTGCAAGTACAACTGTTTCTTTTTTCCATGGAAAAAGAGCAAATGCACGGATGATTGGTTTCATATATGTTGCCAATGAAAATACACCTAAATATCAAAATTCAGAAGATTACATCATGAAAGTGATAAGTTGCATTTTCAAACTGACCGGATCAAACAAGTATGGTCAGATTCGTACGGAACATAGTTAAAGTGGGCGATACAATTTGAAATTAAAAAGACAAGTTTTGCATAACAAAGTATAAATACAAATACAACGCCATTTAAAAAGGCAAGATAGATAAGATAAGAAACTAGGAGAACACACCAAGATCACCACCTCCGCTGTCTTATTTGTTGGTCTGTTTATAAAAGAAAAAAATTCTGGTGGTCAGCGCCATGAGTCGCAACCAGCGTCCATGAAATGCATCCCAGTGGACATACCATGGCATATCTATCCATTATGTTTCTTGTAAGTAGCAAATAGAAAATGGTATGCCTCTAGGGCAGGTGCCTGAAATTTTGCAAACCCATCAGTCGTCTTCTACATCCAACTCCGCCAGCCCTCTTGTCTGTCTTCCTCCTCAATCGTCTTCCTCCTCGCGCCCCTCCGCCCCCGCCCCCTCCTCCTTGTCCTTGTGCCCCACCCCTGCCTACCTCACCAACGGCCGCGCTCTCCTCCTCCTCATCCTCACTCCCGCCACTACCCACCACCTAGTCACGTCATGCTAGGGTTTCGCCGGAGCTCTAGCAAAACCCTAGCGCACCCGGGGCGGCCGCCTTCTTCCCCTCCCCCTCCTTCTACAGCAAGCTCTGGCCATGGAGAGCTTCCCCACTTCGACCTGGCCCAACCGCCTCCACCATTGCCAGACCCCTAAACCGCCCTATGGTCGTCCCCAAGTCCTGGTCGGCCTTCCTCCTTTGAACCCCCTCTATGCCCGCGGGAGATGGAGAAAAAGAGAGGGAGAGTTTGAGAGAGAGAGAGAGAGGATGCTGAACTTACCCGATGACGGTGAGTTCATCGTCTTCGACGCTAGCGAGGTCTCACTAGAACCCTAGCCATGGGTGTGGGCACTGGTCGAGCGTGATCGGGCGCAGGTGACTAACGTGAATGCAAAACTTTAGTCACATGTAGAGGAGTATTTCTGAATAGAAAAGGAATATTATGAATGATGAGTGTGAACACTACGTACGCTTGCATCAAATGGACGGCTGAATTTCAGCAAGCAACAAAATAATGCTAATTTTTCTTTTCTTGATTATTTTTTTGCGACCGGTTCTTTTACCCGTTTTTCATTAAGAGGAATCGCCAAAAGAAAGGCTAGATAACAGTTACAAAGGACTCACAAGTAATCCAAGAATTACCTACGGAATCTGAAAGACACAAACAAACAGCAAGAAAATACGAGGGGGACCTCCACCTCAACACACCAACCACTATGCCTGCAAAAAAAAATACATCCGCGCAATGGTTGCCAATAGAGGGGGTGAAGCCGAGGCGGCAAAGCATCCACCGGTAGAATGCTTAGCATATCCGCAAGCGACCAGGTAGCCGCTGCGAAGAAGAAGAAGACAGTATCCATAAGCGACTAGGTAGCCGCTGCGGAGAGGACGACAATAGTATCTGCAAGCGACCAAGTAGCCGTTGTGAAGAAGAGGACATCAGCATCTGCAAGCAACCAGATAGCCGCTGTGAAGAAGATGACTGTGGCTACAACAACACCCTAGGTGATAGACCAAAGCGAAGAAGAAGCTGAAGCACGGCAGACACAGTACAAGCTAGGAGCGACTCCAACGGATGGTGGCCAACAACGAAGCCTCCAAGAAGGGAATGACGTCCACAGACGCCAACAACGTTGAAGACGGCACAAGAAGGACTTTCATCCTAGAACCGACCCCAATGACTCGCGTGACGAACTCATCCTTTGGCGACGCCTTCAAGAAGGTGGATGCGCCACTGCCACCGGCCCGAAGCGAGAAGCCAGACAAGGTTTTCACCCAGGAGCTTGTTCGACCACTGTCGCTGGGGGTGTCCCTTGGCCCTGGCCACCGGCCCCGGAGGTGCTGGCCACCATATAGTAGTGGCCCGACCATGTCCAACTATTGGCGGTCACTATTGCACATTTATAGCCACCAATTATAATCCAAAATAGGAGAAATAAACAAACTTTGACACATATGCATATATTATTGACCTAGTTCCGCATTTTATTTTCTGCATTCTATTTTCCGCATTTCTAATTTATTAGCATCTAAAAATATATGACAAAAATACCAAAATATGAATTCCACTCTCATATGTGTCTAAGGAATGTTTAGTTTCTCTTATGTTGAAATGATGAATAGTTGCTCTACCTATAGTTCATCTGTGCCTAGGTTATAATTTAGTATTCCCCTAAGATTTAAGTTTGTTGGCTAAAAATGTCACATCCTAAAACTTAAAAACTTGTGGGTTGCAAACACATGATCCTTTTCTAAGTTGTTGTGAGTTATAATATGGTACAGATAGAATTTGCTATGAGTTTGTTCTAAGGGAGACTTGACATCCGGAGATTCATTTTAAAAAATGCTAAAATTAAAAGTTCCTCAATGATTATGAATACCTACCATGGGCATATGATACTTGTTTGAACATTGAGCTTTGTCAAATTGTTATGACACGTGTTGAGATTCTCGTCATGCACCCATGATCAAGACACGCGTACACCCATAAATAATTTGCTAACTCTTACACTGAGAGTTATGTACAACATGCTTTTTCCATCCACCAAATAATTACTCCATCCACTTTGTCATGTGTCTCTCTCTCAAAAATTTCACGTGCCAAAAAGAAAGGATATGGGCTATGCTAAAAAAAAGAAAAATCTATACTTTCAAATAAAGGCATTCATCAAAAAGAGAGAGTCATGATATAAGGAGTACCAAAAATATTTAGAATAGGAACAATATAAAAAAATTCCATACACTTGCACATCTTGATCTAAGTGTATGACTTGCATCTCCTTGTGGTCTAGTTTTTTGACTTAGCAAAATATATGATGCAAGTATGCCCACTTTTTATACCTACCCAAAACTCCACTCAAAGCCTTTGGTGGTAGGATATGAAAAGAAGGCAAATATCAAATGCCTCGGTGAGGTTTCATACACATTTGAGCGATCGAGAGAATCATTCGAGGAACTTACATTTCTTTGCAAAAAATTACAAAACCTTCGGATAGATAGTCAATCAAAGAGCGAATGATTGGTGATTTTGTTATAACCTTTCTATCTTGCAACCACCCAAGAACTTGAAAAAGCTATACGCCGCACAGGTACCAAGGTAAAGGGTGGATAATATGCCAACTTATTTAAATTGCGATGGAATACTTTGTTATAGACATGGCACTTATGAAATTGTATCGGCATCGAAGCAACTCCTGATCATCAACCAAGTAATTAGCTATTTACTCAGGATGAGCAAAGGTTAAGCTTGGGGGATTTGTTGGCGGTCACTATTGCACATTTATAGCCGCAAATTATAATCCAAAATAGGAGAAATAAACAAACTTTGACACATATGCATATATTATTGACCAAGTTCCACTTGTATTCCGAGAAAACATGTTTTGCAGGACAAACTCTAGAAATAAGAGGAAAATACACAAAATAAAGAAGAAAGCGCAAAAGCAGAACGCGTATTCCAGAAATGCGCATTGGAGGACAATAAAGAAGCCCACCTTTGCGTGATATATGGGCCGAGACACCACCGTGTAGGAGATCCAGGCCCGGCCCAGAGCCCACCAGAGCGAGGCAGTGGCGAGTGGGGCACCATGGGTGCGCCCGCACCCTTGGCACCTCCTCTCGGGCCCACCTTGCTCTAGCGGTTGCATGGCGGCATGCAGAGGCTGCTCAGGGTGGTTACCATACTTAGACGCGCCAAACCGACCCTGTCACTAGTATAAGTAGAGGGCTAGTCTCCTCCTTTCAAACACACATCATTTGGAGCTTCACCTCGCACCACCTCACTTATATTCTTTTCATAATTTTAGTCTTAGTCATTTGAGCAAGACAAAGCTAGCAAGAAGACCTTGTCTCCTTGGAAGAAGTGTTACTTAGTATGAATACCACTATGAAAAGTTCTTTCAAGTTCATGCTCTCATATTCATCATATAGTAGTGCATATGAACTAGAGTATAGTGTCACACCCATTTTAAGGATAAAATGGAATGCATATTCTTATGTGCGCCCAGAGATCAATTCACACATAAGCTGACAAATTAAGAGAGAGTATCATAACAATTGCTTATTACATCACGAATATTATCATAAAGTATTTACATAAAACCAGCGGAAAACAAAAGATAACTCTCGTGGTAGCTCCATCATAGGAATAGTAAACTGGTGGACAACAAGTCTAGTACTCGTTGCGATAGTCCTCATCCCAATCCTGATCTTGTGCCCAACCTGGTTGATGTTGTAGATAGCAAGAGTGAGCACATGCCATACTCAACAAATATAACATAGGGTATATGAGGCCCAACAAAGGTATGACATGGTTTAACTGTGTTTAGCTTTTAGTTTGTCATTGTTGTAGTATATGAGTAGCATCAAGTTTGCAATAAACCCACCATAAACATATTATCAATGTAGATATGAGTAATAAATAGCAAAACACATAATACATTATTATATTCATCTATTCCATGAAGGTCTAAGGCCGCTCGTATCCGTGAGCACGGCTAGTATACCAGTTTATCAAACTCTACGCAGAGGTGTACACTTTCACTGTGAGTCATGGTTACCAAATGCATGGGTTAATTACTCCCAAAACACCAAAAATCATATAAAGCCATTTGAAAGTTCGTCTAACAAGTTAGGGCCATTAGATTCACTCAGCAAGCAGATATAGGAACCCCTTTTCACAGGGCACATTCCTTCTCGGCTATACACATGGGACTAGAAGTTGTCCTATACCCGAATCGTCAAGCCATTCTTACGTCAATTAAGGTAACCACTAACAAGCTAGAAAAGTTCTTTCAAACAGCTAGAGCCAGAGCCATATAGCCCCCACTATTGTACTGTATGTCCCAGATGTTTGTTCATAGATGAGTCCTTATGGAGAGAAACTTAGAGCAACAAATTATCCCCATGCTCTAGCTCCCTTAAACAATAATTAAAAGAGATCATATTTTTAGTGTTGTTGCATATCTCATTAATCATATTACAAGATCACAGTTTATATTAGCACTAGCAAAGCTACCCAATGCAAATCCCCGCAGGTGACAAGGTATAGATCAAAAACTAGGAAATCCTTAATGGCAATCAAGGAAGACACAAGCAATATGAATTTATGTGATTAAAGTGAATAGAACAACAAGGAGATCCCATGTTATAGTTTCCTTGATCAAAGTAGTTCTGCTGGACTAGTTCTTCAAAATACTACTCTTGATCACCGAAGAACTGCTCACCGTCTGGACTCGATAATAAACCCAACACACACGCATCCACAGGCAATCATGCATATAGCAAACAAGATTATAATTAGAACAGTACACCAACAATAATAAAATAAGATAAAAAAGTCTTTAAAACGAATCTACAACTCGCTAGGATCACACAGACGTGAAGATCATGAAAACGGAGCTAAAACGACTAAGTTATGAATTTCCTAAGATTTCCTATAGATAAATAATTACTATAATTCAAACTTGAAATTAAAATGTTACAAACCTACTATACAGTACTACTAACATGTAGAGCTCGCAAATACAAACCTAACGCAATTTGAATGGGTCAAATCGGAGTTAAAACGGAGATTTTATGACTAAAACAAGATTAGTGGCAAAACTATAAATATCAGAAAATGTATTCTTGAATTACCGAGACCAAATACACTTTCAAAAGAATAAAACATGATTCAGGAATATGCCTTGGACTACGGGTTCTATATTTAAACTTTCCAGGGACTCTTTAGCAATTTTGTCGGCCGAACCGGTATCTTAGATTTACAGCCGCTGGATTTAAAACAGACGGCTGAGATCAGATCGGGGAGAATGGGCGGTGGTGCTCCGGCCGGAACAGTGGCCCGATGGCGTTCCGCGGCGGCGCCATGGTCGGAGAACACGGGAACTTGATTCCGAGCACCATTCAACGAACAGAAAGTACAGGGAGGGAGAGAATGACATGACGAGCTCGCCTAGGGCAAAATCGGAGCCAAAGAGGAACCAAGGGAGGTGTGCGGCTTGGAGAGGCGGACGGCTAGGGCTACGGCTCGAGCGTGGCCTCCTCGGGGCGATGTCGGTCCTCCAAATCGGTGACAGATGGAGCGGAGGGGTGTGGCATCCCATTTTTATAACCCGGAGATGCTCTAAACAAGGAAAGGGAAGATTATGGCGGCGAATTCGATCGGGTGATACAAGGAAAGGAAATCCGGCTGACGTGGGGAGGAAGAAGACGCTCTGACGTGCAGGTCTACGACGTCAGCGACGGAGAAAGAAAGGAAGGAAAGTGTGCGCGTGTGGAAGCTGGGCCAGCGGCGGCTTGCTGGGCTCGGCCCAAGCGGATGCAGGGGAGAAAAGCGGGCAGCGCACGTGGGAGAGAGGCGGGGCGCGCTATCGGGCTGCTGCTGGACTGGGCCGAATCCGGGAGGAGAAATGAAACACCTTTTCTTTTCCTTTTCCAATATTTCAAAGCATTTTTCCAATAGGTTTTGAATTACTCTTTTGTATTTTCAAAAAGTGCACACAATACAAAATATTATGCAGCAGCATGAATGCTCAATCATGTTCCTACCCTTATATTTGATTTTAAATTAATAAAAATTATTATTATTCTAAGTTTGTATGCTTCACAAAAATACATAAAAATCATATTTACCTATTTTTAAATCTCTCCAAAATTTTAGGGTGTTACAATTCTAACCCCTTAAGATGAATCTCATCCCGAGATTCGACTAGTGCTTACTCGAACAGTTGCGGGTATGTTTTCCTCAGATCCTCTTCTCTTTCCCAAGTGGCCTCATCTGCAGTGTACCGATTCCACTAAACCTTACACATCTTGATAGTTCGACTCCTCGTGACTCTTTCAGCAGTCTCTAAAATTCTAACTGGAAACTCTTCATATGTGAGATCCTCTTTAACGGTGAGCTCTTCTAATGGAATTTGCTCCTCTGGTACTCGCAAACATTTCTTAAGTTGAGACACGTGAAACACATTATGCACACCTGCTAAACTCTCTGGTAATTCTAACTGATAAGCCACCTCACCACATCTCTCTATGATCTTGAAAGGTCCAATATACCTTAGTGCCAATTTACCCTTCATGTTGAACCTCTTCACACTCCTCATTGGTGATACTTTCAAGTAGACATAATCCCCTACTTCAAAAGTCAACTCTCTTCTCCGAGTATCAGCATAAACTTTTCTGTTGGTACTGAGCTATTTTTAAATTATCTCTAATCATTCTCACTTGTTCCTTTGCATTCCGTAGCACATCTGGTCCAAACACTTGAGTTTCTCCTGTCTGATTCCAAAACAATGGAGTTCTACACTTT
Organism: Saccharum hybrid cultivar R570; assembly: GCA_038087645.1. NCBI lineage: Eukaryota > Viridiplantae > Streptophyta > Magnoliopsida > Poales > Poaceae > Saccharum > Saccharum hybrid cultivar. Next base: position 4,140,172 of record JAQSUU010000291.1, on the reverse strand, counting down.
TGTCCATACAGAGCCTCAAAGGGTGCCATCTGTAGACTTTTTTGATAACTATTGTTGTAGGAAAACTCTGCATATGGCAAACTCTTATCTCAACTTGTACCATATTGCAGGACACAAGCCCTCAACATATCCTCCAATATCTGATTAGTTCTTTCAGTCTGTCCATCTGTCTGTGGATGATACGCTGTACTGAAATTCAACTTTGTCCCCAAGGATTCATGTAGTTTCTGCCAATAGTGAGATGTGAATTGGGTACCTCGATCAGACACGATCTTTTTAGGGACTCCATGTAAACTTACTATCCTCTCCATATATAACTTGGCCAACTTAGCACTACTATATTTGGTCTTGACCGGTAAGAAGTGAGTAACCTTAGTCAAACGGTCAACTATTACCCATATAGAGTCAAATCCTCTCTCAGTGTGAGGCAAACCAACTATGAAGTCCATACCAACTTCATCCCATTTCCACTCAGGAATTTTCATAGGTTATAGCAATCCTGCATGTCTTTGATGTTTAGCTTTCACTCGTTGACAAGTATCACATACTGCCACATATTTAGCTACATCATATTTTAATCCAACCCACCAATACTTCTCTTTAAGATCCAGATACATCTTAGTAATGCCTGGATGGATAGAATAGGCTGACTCATGAGCTTCACGCAGAATTCCCTCTCACAATGCCTTATCCTCAGGCACACACAATCTTTTTCCAAACCATAAAGTTCCATCTCCATCTGTACGAAATCCTGGTGACTTGCCTTTTGGTATATTCTCTGTTATCTCTCTTAACTTTTCATCTTTCATCTGACCCTTGCGTATTTCTTGCTCCAAAGTAGGTTCTAGTACCAACTCTACAGCATTTGTAGTAAATACCAAGTTCAGATACCTACATTCAACACACAACTCACTTGACATAGGCATCATTTGTACTTTATTGGCATAACTCTTCCTACTAAGAGCATCAGCAACAACATTGGCTTTTCCTGGATGATAATGTACCTCTAAATCATAGTCTTTTTTCAACTCTAACCATCTACGCTGCCTCAAGTTTAGATCGGATTGAGTGAAAATATACTTTAAGCTCTTATGATCGGTGTATATATCACTCTTATGACCAATCAAGTAATGTCTCCAGATTTTTAATGCATGAACCACTGCGGCTAACTCCAAGTCATGAGTAGGATAATTTAATTCATGCTTTCTCAACTACCTCGATGCATATGCCACCACTCTACCTTCTTGCATAAGAACACAACCTAGACCCAAACGAGATGCATCACAATAGATGGAGAAGCTTTTACTCAGATCTGGCAATATCAATACAGGTGCAGTGGTCAATCGCTTCTTCAGCTCCTCAAAGTTGATCTGACACTTTTTAGACCATACAAACTTAGCATTCTTCTCCAATAGAGCGGTCATTGGCTTAGCAAGCTTAGAAAACCCTTCTATGAACCTCCGGTAATATCCAGCTAATCCCAAGAAACTGCAGATCTCACTCACATTGGTTGGTGGCTCCAGTTTAACACATCCCTCACTTTGCTAGGATCTACTGAGATTCCTCCATTCGATACAACATGGCCAAGAAAAGAAACTTCCTTCAACCAAAACTCACATTTGCTTCTCTTGGCATATAACTTGTGTTCTCTGAGCTTCTGCAAGACCAACCTCAAATGTTCAACATGTTCTTCCTCAGTCTTGGAGAATACTAAGATATCATCAATGAATACCACTACAAACTTGTCCAGATATTCCATGAACACTTTATTCATTAGATACATGAAGTATGCTGGAGCATTAGTCAAACCAAAGGACATTACTGTGTACTCATACAAGCCGTACCGAGTAGTGAATGCTATCTTTGGTATATCTGAATTCTGAATCTTTAACTGATAATAGTCAGAACGAAGATCAATCTTAGAAAGGACACAAGCACCTCTCAATTGGTCAAACAAATCATCAATCCTAGGCAAAGGATACTTGTTTTTTATGGTAACCTCATTCTTTGAGTACCATTCTTCTTGTTAATAAAGATCACTGGTGCACCCCAAGGAGAAGAACTAGGGTGAATGAAACCTTTATTTAGTAACTCCTTAATTTATTTCTTAAGTTCCTCTAGTTTATCTACCCTCATTCTATATGGGCGTTTAGCTATAGGTGGAGTTCTAGGTAATAATTCAATAATAAATTCAATGTCACGATCAGGTGGCATACCTGGCAATTCATCAAGGAATACATCCGGAAACTCATCCACAACATAGTTCTAGTTACTAGTGATGAGGACATCACCACGCTGGACACACCGACGTTATGGTCTTTCTCAAGTTGCAATTCGTCCCCAACTCAGGTGCCACGTCATCCTCGGATTCAGCAGACACGTCGTCACTGTTTTGGTCATAACTCTCTCATACGACATCAAAACGGGGTGTTCTTGGATGCGTTGGAAAGGGGACGACGACGCCATCATTTTGGATCTGTTTCCAGTTCTATAAGGTCCATGGATCATTCTGTGTGACCACGTCAAGGTGTTGCATCACCTATTTGGGCCAACTTGGCCATGTATCGTGTCGGGCCTTAAGCCCAAGTTGTGGGCGCCCAACCCCTGGCCGTTCCCAACCCTAGGTCGAGTCTTAGACTATAAACACAACTGTCACCGCTGTTAGACAATTGTGTTTTGTTTAGAGTTTAGTTTTCCATCGAGAAACTGAATTGTTCATTGTAACTGTGGTGACAAATCCTTTTACTGTGATCCAGTGCCCCTGTTCTTGATCTCCTCCACTGTGTCGATTAGTCCTTTAGAACCGAGTTCTTGAACCCTCTATTGATATTCACATCATTCATATTTGCAATTTCAGATTGTGTGTTTTTGCCTTCTTGCTTGTGCTCTTCGATTCGCTTATAGGAAAAGCCTTCTTGGCGAGGTCAATCAAGTTATGCTTGGTTGATAACCAACGAAGCAGTGGTGTAACGGTTGCAGGGTTCGAATCATGTCTGATTTGAAGCCGGATCGCCAACGTCGAGATCTCCACAAATCGAACTTACCAGTTACCTCTCGGAAGATCGGGCCAGTACTCATCAATTGGTATCAGAGCTTTCAGGTTTACCACGAGGTATAATCTTGTTTGCCTTAGATTCATATTTGTTCATCACCTAGAGTCCAGAAAAAACCCAATAATATTTCAATTTCCGCTGTCCTATCACCTTTGTGCCTTTGCAATTTCGTTTTAGATTCGCGTTGTTGAGTTTGTGTCCGTGGTCGAGTCTTGTTGCTGGTTTAGGATTATGTTCGTCGTCGTAGTTCAATCGCCCGTTGCTGTGATTTTTGTTTTCCGCCGCTATTCCATCCACCGTTTCCAAACCACAAGTCGAAGCCACCACATTACTCGACTTGCCCCGCTAGCCGCCTTGTGTAACTTCTCGCCACCGCGCAAACCCTAGATAGGTTGCCAGCCGCTCTTATTTTGCCTGCATTGCAGTCTTCTTACATCATCAGGCGAATACCTATTGCTGTTAGTCACAGAAACCATCTTGTGATCGGTGTTGGAATTTAGGGACGCTTTGCCCTAACTGCCGCTGCCGTATTGTGCCTTCCGGAAAACCTAACTTGAGCTACCTTTGGTAAAACAGGCATAACTTTTCGCTCGTTTATCAGAAAAATCTAAAATTTTTACAGCAGCTTCTTGACAATATTTGGAGCCGACCCAAACTCGGCTTCGTCCTGTTTGGTTTCATCAAAATTGCCAAAAAAATTCAGGAAAATAAAGAAAAATTATCAAAGTTTTTGCACGCTTTTCAGAGAACGTGTTGTATTTTTGTAGACCACATCCCACCTCAGTTATAGGTGCCAATTTTTGTGGTTGCATTTTTTATCCTTATTTAGAGAAAAATATAAAAAAAAAATAGCAAAAAAATAAAAAAGTTTGATTCCTACTAGTGCCTTTTGGAAAATTCTGGGAAAAATTCAGGAAAAAGGAAAAATTCAGGTTATTTGCTAGTTCTGTGAGTTCTTTCCATCGTCCTTTGCTTTCATCTTTTTGCGCTACGTATCGACACATCTTAGCCAGCAGCTGTGATTTGTACTTTGGATCCGGATTGAACAATTGCTACTCTGCATTCGTTAATTGCTAATCCTTGCTGTCATATTGTGTGCCTACCCATAGCTTCACATATTCTTCTGTCAGCACAGGTTCATCTTGCAACTGTTACCCATGCTCAATAACAGATTACTTTGCCACTTTGGTTTGGCTCCTGTTTGGCGTTGGTAAGAATACAGGCAAGACGGTGATAAGCCGCTTGTGATTTTGCATTCCACTTTCACCACCACCCCACTTGTTTCCTTTTAGTTGATAGGGATAATATTTTGGTGTTGTCTTTTTCTATCTTCTAACCATGGCAGGATCTCCGACGGACTTTAATGAGTGCATGGCCAAGGGCGAGCTTACAACGTTCATGACTGAACAACACAATCTTATGACCGAGCTGACGTGCAATGTGAACAATTTGGTCACCCGCATTGAACAACTCGAGCACCGCCCTCCACCTCATCGTGCTGATGATGTAGATGCGGATGATTTTGGTGATAAAGATGTGGATGCTGACGGTTATGCCCGTCGCCGCCTCAACTTCAACCGTCGCGGTATGGGAGGTAATATTCAAGGTAATAATGATCCTTTTGCTAAAATTAAATTTAGCCTTCCTCCTTTTTCTGGTAATGTTGATCCAGAGGCTTATTTAGATTGGGAGCTTGCTGTTCAACAAAAATTTGATTCTCATAATGTTCCTGCTGAGCATAGAGTCAGACTTGCTACTAGTAAGTTTACTAATTTTGCTTTGTTCTGGTGGAGTGATCTTTGCAATGCTAATAATGCTGCTGCTGTGCCTCAAACTTGGAATGCTTTAAAGCAACGTATGAAATCTCGTTTTGTTCCTCCATATTACCAACGTGATTTACATTTGAAACTACAAACTTTAAAACAAGGTGATAAAGCAGTAGAAGCATACTATCAGGAATTGCTTATTGGTTTAGCCCGTTGTGGTATAAATGAAGATGATAATGATTCTAGTGCTAGATTTTTTTGGTGGTTTAAACCATGATATACAAAACATACTAGATTACAAAGAATGGCGTAATTTTTCCCAATTGTATCATCTTGCTATTAAGGCAGAACGTGAAGTACAGGGCCGCAAACAACACCAGCTTTTCAGGTCTAACAATGGGAGGAATTTTCAGCAGCGTTCAGAGCCGGAGACGCCCAAGATTCCTGTTGCATCACAGTCGTCTACACCTTCCAGGGTAAGTAAATTGTCTAATGTGCAGAAGAAAAGTGCCACTCCAGGTGTTTCTCCTAGCTCCTCCTCGTCCAACTCTAAAATCATTTGTCACCGATGCAAAGGCATGGGACATGTCATGAAGGATTGCCCCAGTCGTCGTGCTTTCATTGCTACTAAGGATGGATATGTAAGTGCTAGTGATGTTGAAGATGATTTAGCCCTTGTTGCTAACATTGATGCAAATTCCACCGAGGGTGATCAAGACAAGGAGGCCATCATCATTGACTCCATGGCTGCTGCCGCAGACTACCCTAGCCTTCTTGTGCAGCGTGTGTTGAGTACACGTGTGGGACATGAAGAAGAGATGATGATCCAATGCCACAATTTGTTCCACATGTATTTCATTGTGTAGGGTTGTCGTGTTCTCACTATCATTGATAGCGGGAGTTGCAATAACTTGGTGAGTTCAGATTTGGTTGCCAAGCTTGGTTTGACCACACGACAACATTCGTATCCATATAAACTTCAATGGTTCAATAATAGTGGTAAGACTAAGGTAACTAAATCAGCACGCATTAGCTTTTTCACAGGCTCTTATCATGATACTGCTAATTTTGATGTTGTTCCTATACAAGCTTGTTCCATTTTATTAGGTCGCCCATGGGAATTTGATAATGATGCTTTACACCATGGTAGAACTAATACATACACTATCATACATAAGGACAAGAAAATTACATTGCTACCTTTGTCTCCTACGGATATTATTAAACATGCTAATGAGATTAAAAATAAACCTCCAACTCACATTGCTAAAAATAATAGGATTAAGTTAAAAGGAGGTACTTTTCTTGCTACAACTTCTGCTACTGCTGAGTTATGTGATAATCCTGATGCGCCATGTTATACTATGTTTTGTCAACCAATTCTGTCTGGTGCATTGCCTGCTATCACTAACCTTTTGCAGGAGTTCGCTGATGATGGGATGAAGTCGAGGATGACTCCAATTCTAGAAGGAGAGGATGATGAGGACATCGCCAAGATGGAGTTGAGGATGACTCCAATTCAAGAAGGGGAGGATGATGAGGACATCGCCATGCTGGACACACCGACGTTATGGTCTTTATCAAGTTGCAATTCGTCCCCAACTCAGCTGCCACGTCACCCTCGGATTTAGCAGACACGTCGTCACTGTTTTGGTCATAACTCTCTCATACGACATCAAAACGGGGCGTTCTTGGATGCGTTGGAAAGGGGACGATGACGCCGTCGTTTTGGATTTGGTTCCAGTTCTAGAAGGTCCATGGATCATTCTGTGTGACCACGTCAAGGTGCTGCATCACCTATTTGGGCCAACTTGGCCATGTATCGTGTCGGGCCTTAAGCCCAAGTTGTGGGTGCCCAACCCCTAGCCGTTCCCAACACTAGGTCGAGTCTTAGACTATAAACACAGTCGCCGCCGCTCTTATTTTGCCAATTGGGTTTTGTTTAGAGTTTAGTTTTCTATTGAGAAACTGAATCATTCATTGTAACTGTGGTGACAAATCCTTTTACAGTGATTCAGGGCCCCTGTTCTTGATCTCATCCACTGTGTCGATTAGTCCTTTGGAACCGAGTTCTTAAACCCTCTATTGATATTCACATCATTCATATTTGCAATTTCAGATTGTTTGTTTTTACCTTCTTGCTTGTGCTCTTCGATTCGCTTGCAGGAAAAGCCTTCTTGGCGAGGTCAATCAAGTTGTGCTTGGTTGATAACCAATGGAGCAGTGGTGTAACGGTTGTAGGGTTAAAATTGTGTCTGATTTGAAGCCAGATCACCAATGTCGAGATCTCCACAAATCAAACTTACCGATTACCTCTCGGAAGATCGGGCCAGTACTCATCAACTAGCCTCCTCATCGAGCTGATTCACTGTAGCTATCTGCTGTTTCTGCACTACAACCTCAACCTTGATTCTATCTCCCATTGGTGATGTCAGTTCCACTGCCTTTTCCTTACACTGGATCTTTGCCTCATGTTGCATGATCCAATCCATACCCAATATAAGATCAATTCCAGCTGTCCTCAACACTATAGGGGTCACTTTAAACTCTACCCCCCTTAAGATCAGACTAGTAGGGAGGCAACAATACGAAGCTAGTATTATCCCCCCAGGTGAATTGATTATTATTGGATTTTTCATGGCACATAAAGGTATGCTATGTGTTTTAAAAAAAGTTTGAGAAATGAAAGTATGTGAAGCCCTAGAATAAAAAAGAACAGCGGCGGGAGTGGAATGAACATCAAACGTACCGAGCATAACTTCAGGTTCTACTGATACTGTCTCAGCGGACACATGATTCACCCTCCCTGCGTTAGGTGCAGGCTTCTGGGGGCTATTCTGCTTCTGCGGGGTCTGCTGATTTAGCTTCTTGGGACAATAGTTAGCATAATGGCCAGGTTCACCACAGTTGTAGCATATATTGGGAGTGCCAGGCACACTAGTCTTCATGGGGGTATTATTAGATGTCCCTGCCACGGAGTCTGCTGATTTAGTTGCCGCTGATGCTGGAACGGGTTGCGTTGAGGATACTGGCCACGATTCATCTGACCAAGCGGTCCCTGAAACCTCTGATGAGGGCCATGCTGTGTATTAGGACACTGGCGTATGTTGCTGCCAGAACCCTGTCCTTGCATTCTCCTCTTTTTGTCTTGTTCCCTCCGCATATTATCAAGTACAATAGCGCGATTCACAAGAGTCTAAAAGTTGGGGTAGGTGTTGCCAGATAGCTACAATCTAAGATCATAGTAAACACCTTTGAGGAACAGACGTTGTTTGTTTGCATCATCCCTAACCTCATCAGGAGCATAGCGAGATAGTTGCGCAAACCTATCATGGTATTCGGCAACAGACATTGAACCCATTCTGAGATTGCGGAATTCCTCTTGCTTCAGCTTGATCACCCCATCTGGTATATGGTGTGCCTTAAAATCTCTAACAAAGTCATTCCAAGTAACAGGAGGAGCATTATTAGGGCGTGCAGCCTGATATGATTCCCACCAGGTTTGAGTTGCTCCCTGTAGCCATCTTGATGCATATAGCACCTTTTCCAGATCATTGCACTGAGCGATGTTCAGTTGTTTCTCCACCGCTCGCACCCAATCATCCGCCTCTAGTGGATCAGAAGCATAGGTGAACACCGGAGGGTGTCCCTTTAGAAATTCGCCACGCTTATCTCTCACTTGGACAGGTGGCGGTCCTCCTGCAGGGGGAACATTCTGTAAATGCTGCATGAACATCTGCATCATTTGGTTCTAGGTGTTCATGAGTTCTTCCATAGTGATAGGAGGGTTAGGAGGATTAGGAGCTCCATGGCCCCTACCACGGCCTCTGCCTCTGGCTGCCATATGGATCCAAAGCACAGAAAGCAAATCTCAGTATTATCCAATACGATATATATAAGAGATGAGTAAATCTGAATTTTCTGGGCAAGTCTTAATTTTTATCAGTTCAATAAAACGGACATATCTGAAGCTACAGATCTCCAATAAAAGTGATCTTTACATGGTTGGAAAGCTTATGAAATTCTGCACAACTTTCATGTAGACCCCAAGATCAGATTCTGTCGTTAAGTTACTGAAAAATAAGGCGCAACAGAAACTGTTCCAGATTCCAGACTGTGCAGAAACTTTAACTTGTGACAGTTATATCTCTCGAACTAGATCAGATAAAAAGGTGATTCCAGTGGCATTTGTAAGATGCTTAAGTCTAGTTCCTCCCATAAAAAATTCATAGATTTTCCTTGAACCAATTTCGAGATATAACCGAAACATTGCTGACTGTTCTAGACAATGGCAAACGCAGAGACAAGACACAACGAACCCCAACTATTTATTCACGACTATGAAACTTATACTTTTTATAAAGGAAACTTGCAGACATGCCTACAAGTCTCAGCACTCATTACAAAAAGTCAAATCACAAAATAAACATAAGGACAAAGCAATTATCACACCAAAGTTCAAACCACACGACAGACTTGAAGACTCAACTGACGTTACTAAGAACGTTCTTATTACATAAAGGACTCTTATTTTCTAAGGACAGGGCTCATGCTCTAATGTCTCATAAATCTTGGTCATGCCTTGGTTTGCTCTGAGTTCATCAATTGTTGCCTGGCACATCTTGATGGTCTTCCCTTGTGCCTTCACCATCTCCTCTAACTGTAGCTTCCTCTCCATCATATCATAGACAAGGTTCACCATCACCTAAGGAAGGGGTTCCAACTGCACTAGGTCCATCATGGCCCATCCAAGGTCAGGGTGTGCACGAGGAAAGTAACGGTGAACATCATGCTTCATGCTATCAAAACGAAGATAACGGAGGCCCATACATGCTTCAAAGGCGGCATCTTCAATACTAGCCTCCATGGTAGCGCGACGACCCACGTGAGAGTACATCCTGTCCAGCTAGTATGCCCCCTTTTCCTCATCCTTAGGAAAAATACTTGCTCTTGCCTTCCAGTAGGTGTCCTCCAGAGGGTGCGTATACTCCCAGCAGACATACTCCACAGCTGAGTGCCAATCAGCGAAGTAGGCGGCGAGCATTCCCACCAGTCGATGGTGAGAGACAGCGTCTCCTCTAGCCTTGTGGTAGATCTTCACAGTCCACCCCATTGGAGGAGGTGGAACATCCTCAGCAACTTCATCATGTGGTGGAGACGGGGGTTGCTCTCCTCCATTAGCTTCCTCCTCTTCATCATCTTCAATCTCAATGATCTCAGGATCTTTTTCAGGCCCGGGTTCTTCCTAGGGAGGTGCTAGCGCTTGGATTGGTGCTTCAGGGGCCTGCTCCTGCTCCTAGGGTGCTTCCTCTTGTGGCTCTTCAGGTGCAAGCAAAGCACGAGGTGGGTAGTGTCCTCCAGTGGTGATGCGGGCAGTCTTGTGGCCACGAACCATCTACAGAGTTCTAGATGTAGTTAGAATAGAGGCAAAATTTCGTAATAGAATGAGACGTAAGAAGCATAAAAATTTACCAAATAACAAGAGCAAGATAATAAGCATAAAAATAGTGAAAAAGAAGATACTAAATCGATCATTTCTAGCTAGGCTTGCGTCCTACAAACAACAAAGGCTCTGATACTAATTTGTCACCCATTTTAAGGATAAAATGGAATGCATATTCTTATGTGCGCCCAGAGATCAATTCACACATAAGCTGACAAATTAAGAGAGAGTATCATCACAATTGCTTATTACATCACGAATATTATCATAAAGTCTTTACATAAAACCAGCGGAAAAACAAAAGATAACTCTCGTGGTAGCTCCATCACAGGAATAGTCAACTGGTGGACAATAAGTCTAGTACTCGTTGCGATAGTCCTCATCCCAATCCTGATCTTGTGCCCAACCTGGTTGATGTTGTAGATAGCAAGAGTGAGCACATGTCGTACTCAATAAATATAACATAGGGTATATGAGGCCCAACAAAGGTATGACACGGTTTAATTATGTTTAGCTTTTAGTTTGTCATTGTTGTAGTATATGAGTAGCATCAAGTTTGCAATAAACCCACCATAAACATATGATCAATGTAGATATGAGTAATAAATAGCAAAACACATAATACATTATTATATTCATCTATTCCATGAAGGTCCAAGGCAGCTCGTATTCGTGAGCACGGCTAGTATACCAGTTTATCAAACTCTGCGCAGAGGTGTACACTTTCACTGTGAGTCATGGTTTCCAAATGCATGGGTTAATTACTCCCAAAACACCGAAAATCATATAAAGCCATTTGAAAGTTCGTCTAACAAGTTAGGGCCATTAGATTCACTCGACAAGCAGATATAGAAACCCTCCTTTTTCACATGGCACATTCCTTCCCGGCTATACACATGGGACTAGAAGTTGTCCTATACCTGAATCGTCAAGCCATTCTTACGCCAATTAAGGTAACCACTAACAAGCTAGAAAAGTTCTTTCAAACAGCTAGAGCTAGAGCCATATAGCCCCCATAGTTGTACTGTATGTCCCGAATGTTCGTTCATAGATGAGTCCTTATGGAGATAAACTTAGAGCAACAAATTATCCCCATGCTCTAGCTCCCTTAAACAATAATTAAAAGAGATCATATTTTTAGTGTTGTTGCATATCTCATTAATCATATTACAAGATCAGAGTTTATATTAGCACTAGCAAAGCTACCCAATGCAAATCCCCGCAGGTGACAAGGTATAGATCAAAAACTAGGAAATCCTTAATGGCAATCAAGGGAGACACAAGCAATATGAATTTATGTGATTAAAGTGAATAGGACAACAAGGAGATCCCATGTTATACTTTCCTTGATCAAAGAAGTTCTGCTGGTCTAGTTCTTCAAAATACTGCTCTTGATCACCGAAGAACTGCTCACCGTTTGGACTCGATAAATAAACCCAACACACACGCATCCACAGGCAATCATGCATATAGCAAACAAGATTATAATTAGAACAGTACACCAACAATAATAAAATAAGATAAAAAAAAGTCTTTAAAACAAATCTACAACTCGCTAGGATCACACAGACGTGAAGATCACGAAAACGGAGCTAAAACGACTAAGTTATGAATTTTCTAAGATTTCCTATAGATAAATAATTACTATAATTCAAACTTGAAATTAAAATGTTACAAACCTACTATACAGTACTACTAACATGTAGAGCTCGCAAATACGAACCTAACGCAATTTGAATGGGTCAAATCGGAGTTAAAACGGAGATTTTATGACTAAAACAAGATTAGTGGCAAAACTATAAATATCAGAAAATGTATTCTTGAATTACCGAGACCAAATACGCTTTCAAAAGAATAAAACGCGATTCGGGAATACGCCTTGGACTACGGGTTCTATATTCAAACTTTCCAGGGACTCTTTAGCAATTTTGCCGGTCGAACCGGTATCTTAGATTTATAGCCACTAGATTTAAAACGGATGGCTGAGATCGGATCGGGGAGAATGGGCGGCGGTGCTCCGGCCAGAACAGTGGCCCGACGGCGTTCCGCGGCGGCGCCATGGCCGGAGAACACGGGAACTCGATTCCGAGCACCATTCAATGAACGGAAAGTACAGGGAGGGAGAGAATGACATGACGAGCTCACCTAGGGCAAAATTGGAGCCAAAGAGGAATCAAGGGAGGTGTGCGGCTTGGAGAGGCGGACGGCTAGGGCTACGGCTCGAGCGTGGCCTCCTCGGGGCGATGTCGGTCCTCCAACTCGGTGACAGATGGAGCGGAGGGGTGCGGCATCCCGTTTTTATAACCCGGAGATGCTCTAAACAAGGAAGGAGAAGATTATGGCGGCGGATTCGATCGGGTGATACAAGGAAAGAAAATCCGGCCGACGTGGGGAGGAAGAAGACGCTCTGACGTGCAGGTCCGCGATGTCAGCGACGGAGAAAGAAAGGAAGGAAAGCGCGCGCGCGTGGAAGCTGGGCCAGCGGCAGCTTGCTGGGCTCGGCCCAAGCGGACACAGGGGAGAAAAGCGGGCCGCGCACGTGGGAGACAGGCGGGGCGCGCTATCAGGCTGCTGCTGGACTGGGCCGAATCTGAGAGGAGAAATGAAACTCCTTTTCTTCTTCCTTTTCCAATATTTCAAAGCATTTTTCCAATAGGTTTTGAATTACTCTTTTGTATTTTCAAAAAGTGCACACAATACAAAAATATTATGCAGCAGCATGAATGCTCAATCATGTTCCTACCCTTATATTTGATTTTAAATTAATAAAAATTATTATTATTCTAAGTTTGTGTGCTTCACAAAAATACATAAAAATCATATTTACCTATTTTTAAATCTCTCCAAAATTTTAGGGTGTTACATATAGTTTTACTCATGTTATAATCATGATATATGAACTAGCCGATGGCGCCACGAATCAGCGTAGATCCGGCGTAGGGGAGCGGCCCCGTCCAGCGACTGCAGGGGAGTCGACCGCCGTCGCCGCGTGCATAGGGAGGCGACCGATGGCCGTTCCTGGCTAGCCGCGCCACGGGTCGGCCCGCCGAGGCCCCATCGCTGTACTAAGGCTGAAGGCGCGTGACTCAGGCTGCCAGCACGACGAGGCCGGCCCCCTAGAGGCCGTTTCCTAGCACGCGCATGCTTGCGGAGATGGCCATGGCTGTCAAACTAGTGAAGAGGACGCCACTAGCGAGATGAGGGGGAGACCTGGCCAGGCAAAGCCTCCGAGCTACCGCCGCCGCGTAGAGGCCATCACCCGAAGCGCCAGCCACCGCCAAGCGCAGATCCGGAGAGAGGGAGGCCGGATCTGGCCACCGGCTGCCCGGATCTGGCCCGCTGGCCGGCATACCTGCCGGAGATGCTCGGGAAGAGGCAGGTTGAGGAGGAGGGGGATGGGGGGCGGGGGCAGGAAGTGTAGGGTGACGATGACCTTTTTTCGGACCGCCGCACGCGGTGGGCGGCGGCGGTGGCCGGTGAGGAGGCAGGAGCCGGGCTCTAGGGCGGCGCCGGCGAGTGCCCCCGAGTCGCCTGCTGGGGGCGCTCGGGGGAGGGGAGCGAAAAATAATTACGATCCCTGTAGAGTTTTCCCCATACTGGAGCTAGAGTAAGGCTATGCGCACTCATCATCCTCTATATCAATCATCTAAAAGGAATATTCCATCCTGATCATTAAGATTCTCTCTTCTATATCACTTTCTCCCGCACTCATCCATCCTCTATATCTCATACTCTACACTAACTCCCAACAGCGGCCCCACTTGTCATCCTCTATAAATTTTATCTAAATATATCCATGTGAGATCTTGTTTTGAAGAATTTATTAAAACAAATTTAATGGTGTAATCGGAATTTAATTTGATTTTTTGGTTTGTGAGTTATAACATTTTTTAGATAGTTAAAAAAGTGGGGTCCACCCCTTATTCCTCTCGTGCGTGCGCTCTGTCGCTCTGTCTGCATGCGCCGCTGTCACTGCTGCATGGGTCCCACGTCCTTTAGCGCACGTGCTGGGCTCCTGCTAGGAATGGCGGACGAACGGCCATGCGCTACTATAGCGTAGGCGGTCCAGTACCGCGCTGCAACAGTTGCGGCCGCCAAATAACTTTATCAGATGCTTTTGAGTGCGTGAGTGCAGCTAGTCTAACGCATGCATATGGTGACACGGTCCAAATAAAAACTCCAAAACCTCGTCATCATTAGAAAAAAAAGAACCGAAGAGGAAAAAAACCTCTAGTAAGTGCGTACAAAGTAAACTTGGAGGGCCTTCCTCCACAAACTGTATCATGAAGGTGAGCTGATTGAAAAAGTGCATAGACAAGAATATAATCCTCTATGAGCTCTTGCATAGCCTACAATAACAGCACAGCACCATGAAAAAAAAGCAAAAACAAGGACAAGAACACCAATTTTATCATGTACCGTACAGCTGCAGTCCCCCCAGTCTCTGTCCCAGCAGAGTAACAGATTCGGTTTCTTTCACCCGGAACGCAAACAGAGCAAGCTTTGCGCTTTGACATGTCTGTTTCCAATCGGTGTGATCCTCCACTAGGCATAGCTAGTAGACTATTCTGGTAGCTAGTAGGCGCGGGCGTGGGCGGCGGCGAGCCTGGGCGACGCCGGGAGCGGGCTGCGCATGGGCGACCTGGGCGGCGGCGGCTGCGCGAGGCGGCGGCCCTCGGCGTCGTAGTAGATGGCCCCGGAGAAGTCGAGCGGCTGGCAGCGCTCCCCCATGAGGATCTCCTTCCTCCACACCCCGGGCTCAGCGGCCTCCTTGGTCCTCCCAGACGACGGCGCCAGCGAGGAGGTCTTCTTCCACGGCGCCACGACGACCTGGGCTCGCGGCGAGCCCTTATTACCACCCCCACCGGCACCGGCGGCCATCCTCCGCGCCGCCCGCTGCAGCCTGGTCAGGAGCGAAGCCACCGCATGCAGGAGCGTCGCGCCCATCCTCCGCGTGGGTGGCTTTCTTGGTCGCCTCTCCTCTTGTGTTGTGGAATGGAACTGGAAGGAAATTAAGTGGCTCTGTTGGCTTGAGGAGGCAGGCGTTTGGTTTGGCGCCATATATAACCGAGTCGGCGGGTGGACAGCAGGACAGGTGAAGGAAGCAGCTGGGAAACGATAGTTAACCGCAAGTGCAAGCGAATGAATCATGCACTTGTCAACGGCCGGGGCGGGGCTTCTGTGTGAGTTGTGACGACTGATAAAGAGTGACTAAAGGTGTGTTCAGTTCGCGAAAAGTAGCTGAAAAGTTACTGTAGCATCTTTCGTTGTTATTTGGCAAAATTTGTTTAATTATGGATTAACTAGGTTCAAAAGATTCGTCTCGACATTTACAGACAAACTATGCAATTAGTTATTTTTTTACCTACATTTAATGCTCCATGCATGCGTCGAAAGATTTGATGTGATGAGTGGAAGAGGAAATATTTTGGGTTGTGAGGGAAAGTGAACAAGGCCTAAGACTACCCGCAGTGGGTGCTCTAAAACGATACTCTAAAGCTTTAGAGTATGAATATAGAGTAAAAACTGCTGCACTGGGTACTCTAAACGATACTCTATCATTTCTCTCACTCTATATTTAGAGTAGTACTGTGCTTACTCTATACTCTATAGTGGCGGACCCCACTAGCTAAACAAAGGAAAAAATGATATAACTCACAAACCAAAAATCCAAATTAAATTTCGATTGCACCATTAAATTCGTCTCAATAAATCCTTCAAAACTAGATCACACATGGATATATTTGGATAAAGTGACAAGTGGGTCTCACAGTGGATAGAGTGGATAGAGGATGGCATAGAGGATGGATGAGTGCGGAAGAATTGAGTATAGAGGAGAGAATTTTGCTGACTAGAACATATAGAGGATGAATATAGAGGTCCATGAGTGCGGGTAGTGTAAGTCGGCTGGAGCTGGATGGATCCTCGGCGGCGAAGAAAACACTGGCAACAAATGGATCGGAGGTTTGACAGAGTCTTTGATATATTTATTTATATTTCTTTGTATTTGTATGTATAACTCCCCTTATGTCATATATATTAATATTTGGGGAGGGGTAGCGCAGTGGCGGCGGAGGGTGACCCTGACCCTGACCTTTAGCGAGATCGGTTGCGCGTAGTGAACGTGTACAAGAAAACGGATACCGTGCATTATTTCCTCTCGTCTCTGTCAGCGTCACGTACGTCAGGCCCCAGTTGACGCGTAAAATCTGGCTCTTTCCACCAGCAAGCAGGCGTCAAAACGGTGTTAACCCACAAGGCACCCTGGCTTTTTCAACCCTTTAGTACTACTCGTCCTTCCATCTTCTGGAAATGATGCAACTAGTATATATATACTGGCAATATCATGCTGCGGCTGCAATTATCTCATTTGCGGCCTTGCTGTTGCAGGTGAGATTGTAATTTCCTGCAGGCGTCATCAGAGACCCGATCGTTTTTCCTTAGAAATTAGTCGTACCAAATCGTTTTATATACCCTCGACAAAGAGAGGAGGAAGCAAATACACACAAACTTAATCTACTATACGTCTTTGGAACTGTGCTGTAATTGGTTATAAGGCAGGAGTGCTACCTACAACGATGAACTGACGATGGCTCAAGATTTAAAAAAGGTCCTTTAAAAAATATATATGTCGTTTTACTTGCTGAATCCACGAAGAAGGCTTCAAGCCTTCAACAAAAAACTACAGTAGTCCATTACTGTTTCGTGTTTATTTGTTTTATTTACGTAAGCAATCTTCAACCGGGTCATTAGATTGCACAGCGGGTAATCTATCACCCGGTTCAAATTTTTACCTTTTGGCAAACAAAAATAATGAAATGATGGTAACCACGATAACATAAATCATCAACTGAACAAACATCACCTTTTTTTTTGATCGGACAAACATCAGCTTTTGAGACACAGCGACGACTTAAATAGGAGAGGTAGCGGGGTGTTGCTGGCTCTCGTTATTCGCTACCAACAATATAACAAACAGAAAATCACGTGTGATTTTGCTTTCCAGAATTCAGCATGGAAATTTGGTCGATTCAGGAGGTCCAACGATTTCAGTCAACAATCAATACAGTCAAGTCCAACTACTGAACCGATGCACTGATAAACAAGAAAAAGCTAGGGAAGTAGGTTGCCGCGCGCGTTTCAAGTCAAAATTCCTCGGATGAAGATGAACGACGACAACATAACCTGAACGTGATGATGGTCAATCGCCCAACTCCGCAGGCGTTTAGCCCGTGTAGATTATTAGGTTAGATATGGAAACCAATTTTCCTTATAATCCCCTTCACCAAACACGTGCATCACTGCATTGCATGTTTGGTACGCACACGCTGAATCTAAACTACACCGACGCTAAGAAACATCTGTGGCTGTGCTTACTTACCAGCGAAGATTCCAATGTGCAGCGTTAGTGTATCTCATTTCCTCAGTACCACTACCAGCTACCGGCACGGTGCCACAACAGCCCAAAACTTAAGATATGAGCCCATGCCCATCGAGGGAGAGGGAGGTAGTAGGTGCGTACACATGCATGATTCACGAGCGCATGCAGCAGTGCATATCATGCGTGCCTGTGTTATCTTCTTTTCAGCAAACGCGGAGTGTTGGGTTCAGGGCACGCCACACAAGCGCAGACCATTTGCAGGCAGGTATGCATGCCACTGTTCGAGCGAGGTCTATCGCCAGATCGATGCATACGCACTAGCAGATGTATGTACGGTTCCGTTCGTCTCCGCAATAACTGCAACACTGAAATACTATTTTTTTACGCGAAACACTGAAATACTATTAGCATGAGTTGACTTAAATTATGCAGCTAACGGCTACTAGCACGGAGTAGTACCCTGGATCAGCTTGCAGTACGAGTCGTGGTCTCATCACTTGTTATGGCTAAGAGGGCAATTTGACTGGCTGAACGTGTATGTTCAACCTGAAGCCAGACCGTATATATGATGGACTCGTGGCGGAATTAGGATCAACGGGGTTGTTTTCATCAATCCAGGTCTTGGGCTAAAGCCGCTGAAGCCAATCAACAGAAGAAGCAAACGCCTTGGTAGTTGGGTTAGGCCACGCGCTGCTCCAGGTTGCTTCAGTCAAGAACTTAACTACTCAAGGTAATACCTTACTTGTAACTACAGTCGTTTGAATTTTTTCACCATGCCGGACATACAAAAAAAGGAGCCTGCCAACAAGAGCAAATATAGACCAAATCTTTTAATTGCTGATGAGAGAGGAAGGCTGCTTGTTCCACCAAATGCGTTATTTTTACCGCGTCGTGTTTAATTTTGTGTGTTGAACAAGTAAGCTATACTCACACGATGACTTGCAAGTAAGCTAGGTATTACCGAGTAGAGTAGACATGAGTAACACTTAGCTTCTCCACGGCATATGCATATCACTGTCAGTACGCGTGACTCGTTCATGTATTCCGAGGGTGAAGTATCGGCGCTGTAATACTTCCACCAATCTCACACGTTAACTTTTTGCATGGAACAATTAATTATTCAGCATGGAAAGACTGACGATTTATTAGGCTGAGAGAATGCAGTAATATAAAAAAAACCAATCCAGTCAATTGGAAGTGTGGAGTTAATGAATTAATGCACTTAAATAAAACTAAACAAAGACAGTAAAATGTTGTGTTTTTTTTAAACCTAAAATGTTGTGTCATGTCAAGTGAAAATTCTTCAGATGGGAGAGGATATATAGATCGCAGGCTGAGGTTTTTCCTTACCTCCTGATTGATTACCCGACGAATCATCGCTTGACCAAACACATGACGCATATCATCTTCTCTCCTGCCATCTTCCTTTTGAATTTCTTGGGCACGAACAGAACAGTTTGCGGTGATGGTGTGTCATGTGTTGGTCGTACAAGTGCCAAATAAAAAAAATCGACCAGCAAACACTGAATCATTGCATGTTTGGTACACTCACGCTGAATCTAAACTACAATGACGCTAGAAAACATACTCCCTCCGTCTCAAAATAAGTGTCGCTATAGTATTCGTGCCGGTCAAACTTTTTTAAGTTTGACTTTCTAGAAAATATTAGCAACTATCTCCAAATAAGTTTATTATGAAAATAGATTCAATGATCTATCTAATGATACTAATTATGTGCTTCAAATCTTAATATTTTCTTGTATATACACTACTACACAAAATCTTTTACGTAGCGTTTCCAAAATAGCCTCGGAGGCAGGCAGCAATTTCAACTGCCTCGGTTAATACCTAGAGTTAACCGAGGCGGGCAATTTTATTAACCGAGGCAGTCATAATCAACCGCCTCGCAAAATCGATTTACAGAAATCTATTAACCGAGAGGCCCGCCTCCAAAAATACCCCCCATTCCCTCCTTGGTTAATATTACCGAGGCCCAGAAAAAAAAGCCTAAATTGGATTCTTCCTAGGCTCATATAAATATAAGACTTAGGGTGTCACTCAGACACCAGCTGTCTCTCTCAGTCTCTCCCCGCGCGGCGCCCCTCTCTCGGTCTGTCATCGCGCAACGCGCTTCTCTTCCCGACACGCTCCCCTCCCACTCCCTCTCCCAGCCCGACGCTCCCACTCTCTTCCTCTCCCCTCCCCTTCCCTCCCCTCCCACTCCCTCTCCCTCTCCCAGCCAGGGCCCCCTCCCGGCCAGGGCTCCCTCCCGGGCGGCATAGGTGCAGGAAGAGAAGCAAGGAGGGCCAAGGCGAGCTCTAGGCCGACGAATCCGTGGCGGGTGGTCCTCGCGACGGCAGCTGGCATTGGATCCGGCGAGGAGGGCTAAGGGGACCACAGCGACGGATCCGCGGAGGGTGGGCCTCGCAATGGCAGCATGCGTCAGATCCGGCTTCTGGGGCTCGGATCCGGCGACGACGGGGTTGCAGCAGCTGGCGTGGGTCCGAGGTAGGTCAACTCTTCCTATCTCCCTCTCTTTTCCTCTCTTCATCTCCCTCACTCTCTCCCTCACCGGTGATCAGATCCACGGTGGCGGCGGGCTGATCCAGTGGGGAGTAGCGCCGTGGAGGCGGCGGATCTGGTGGGGAGGTGCCCTCCGGGGACGGATCCGGTGGGGTGGAGCCCTCCGACGATGGATTCGGTGGGGAGGAGCGCGCCGGCGGCAGATCCAGCCAGGGGGGAGAGGGTGGATCCGGCGGGGAGAAGTGCACCAGCGGCGGATCCAGCGTCGGTTAGCGGTGGCAGCTCGAGGCCCAGATCCAGGCCCGATTAGGGCTGGATACGGTTTTTTTTTGTTTTTTTATTTGACTAGTGGAAATGCACGTGCGACACGCACACATTTATAAAAATATTTATTATTCGCATTGAAGCAAAAAAAATATGCTTTGAAAAGTTAGATTAGATGTTTTATCAACTAAAAGGATAAAATTGCATTTATAAAGAAAAAAATATTTTTAAATAAAATAATTAACATGTAAACTTAATATCGATGGTCATAAGACAATAGCATCAAATTAATTTTACAATATTTCATGATCAAAAGGCATAAATTTGAACCACAAACGAAAATCATTTTTTTTGCTGTTCGTCATAGGCGTATTGCACCCCGCAATAACTTTGGCCCCATAATTCTTGTTTGCTTGCTTGCATTTGGCAACCGCGACGATAGTAGCATTTGGCAAGCGCACCGTGTATATCGAAATGGAGCGCCAATCACCATCGGCTCCAAAATGTTCATTCGGATGGACTATTCCTAAAGCAAGTGAGGAAAGATCATTCTTTATGCTACCATGAGAAAAGAAAGCATAGGGAGATGTGAAAAATAATGAAACGAAAGCACATGGAGAAGCAGAAAATAATATGGACAAGAACACAAACCATGCGGATGATCTTCTAGTGACCCCAATGGCATAAACTCATAAACAAGAAGGCGTTGGTTACCATCAACACAATATAGTGTGATGTAAGAGACTGAGCATGAGAACCTCAACCAGAAATTCCCAATTTCCTTGGAGACCATTACGATCAAGTTGCTTCACAGCAAAAGCCTGGGAAGTAAAACTCTCTTAGTATCAAGGACTAATCCAGAGCATAGTTATAATTGCTAATTTGTTATGTTAGCACTGTTAGCCAACATGTTACTTAATGTTTCAACTCAGGCATTAAAATGGTTTCAGACAGACTTACCTGCCAATTCTCCGAACGTCATGACCAAAACCTCCCTCCCCTAAAAGGCAATCTTGCCTGAAGTTCTTAGTGGCTGCAGCAAGTTCACGAAAAGTGCAATTCTGTTGCAATATTTTGATTGTTCCTGTCCCTATGGATAATTAGATCACTGCAGCAACATGCCAAGAATCAATAGAGATGCAAGGAAATTGTGCAGCTGCTTCGTTGCATCTTAATGGAAATCCCATCCTTCATCAAAAGTGAAATAGTAAGTGATCACATTATAGTGTGAGGCAGTGACTGAGGATGAGAAGATGAACTTGCTCTGAATGTGACATGCAAGATAAACAGATCTGCTGTAGAAAAATTTATAGTATAATAACAACTGTACATGAACTGTAATGAAACTACCTCGATGTGAAATTGAAGTTTCAAAATTCATAAATTCAGCAACACACCTACAACCAAAAGTTGGCAGATATTTAGATATATAGGAAACAAAAGCTGAAATCTAAATAAAAAATAGAGAGATTGTGAATACTTGATAACAGAGATTGAATACTTGATAACACACCTACAACAAAAAGTTGGCAGATATTTCCAAACTGTGCCAACAGAGAGACCAGGCCAGGTAATTTAATCAATTATCCATTTTACCAATTACCAATACTATAATGTTCTTGCAAATAAGGTATTTTCATGACTCCTCTTCATATGAAAGTGCCAGGTATTGAAAAGGCAAGAAAGTGATCAATGGCACAAACCTGAGATAACATTTTTTATTCCAGGTCCCTTGAGTCTCCTTGGAGCCAAGTGAATGGTCCTCAGCCGTGGCATGCTGTTATGATTGTACCTGAAACACGATAGGCATTTACAACAAGATCTGCCTGTTTCAGGATGTAGAATGTTGTACAGGAGATGACAACCCTGATTGAGTATGAATCAAAAAAAATCTGATTGAGCTTGCGTCCTCCTTGCCTTCTTGCCTGGTGATATCGATAGTTGCTAAAGGAATAAAAAACATATAAGTTGAATAAAAAAACATAAGTTGACAGATTGGTAGGGTTACCATGATGAAAAAACACAAACTGTAAAATATGAGAATAGTGAAAGCAATTGATTTGAGATCCTGCAGTTCTATCATTTGCAGGAAACATCATGTATTGATGATTTGGTTTGCGTCGTATCTCTATATTATTAGATATAAGAGGTTTTGACATCTTTGAACTATATCAAATATACTTCCTAAAATAATTCAATTCAATTTCTTTGGATTAGCTACTTTCTCAGATTCCCAAATAAGATAAATTATATAAGTACCTAAAGCATAATAAGCTTTTAGAGGCATTCTGTCTAACATGTGGTGGGCAGGTTAAAAGTAAAAGACTCATCCATCTTGGCTAAGCAATTTCACGAACAGATAGTAGATCACTGTACGGATCAAACAAAGCAACAGAGGTATGGAGAAAGGATACATAACTGATGGGCAGGAGCACCTGCCGACGTCACTGGAGACTGTGTCAGTGCAAACGGACTCTGCTTGCACCACTGCTCCACGCGCCACGGCGCCACCAGGGTGTACACGATCACCATTAATCAAATCCTACCCCTCGAAATTGGAATTGACTTGAGGGTGAAGCCATTGCTCTGATCCGATCTTGCCTAGCCCAAGGTTTAGGGATTTCAGCAGTAGAGGGTACTAACCTGCCTGATCCTTGTGCGTGTCCAGCATCTCTCAGCACCCTGGTAGGCAGAGGGAGTGGCTACGTCGCGGGCAGGCGGAGGGAGCGCCGGCGCGCACCGCAGGGGGAGAGGATGCGCGGCGTACCATTGGCAGAGGGAGCGGCGGCGTCACGGGCAGGCGAAGGGAGCACCGGCACGCGCCACAGACAGAGAGCGTGCGTGGCATACCATTGCAGGTGGAGCGGGCAGCAGCGTCGCGCCGCAGGCGGAGGGGATGCTGGCGTCCCGTTGCAGGCGGAGGGGCGCGGACCGGCGGTCACCGTCACGGCATCGTCGCCTCGGCGGTCGGGTGGATGAAGCCGTCAGGGCACCGGGTTAACTCGCTGACTCTCGTTCACTCAGTCCGACGCTCGTCTTCGGCCCTCCCATCTCTTGCACGCGGGAGGGCAGGAGTTGCGACGCTTCGGTGGGATTGTGGTTTGCCTCTGGAGAGGTGAGAAAGGAATCAAAGGCGTAGCTGAGTTCTTGAGGAACCACCGCGGGTACAGGAGTGGGTAAGAAAAACATTCGGTGAAAAAAGTTCTTCATCGCTGACTCGTGGTGACGGAAACAACAAGCGAAACACGCGTCACATAAGTATCGTCCACGAGGGGTCCACCCGTCACTTATATCTTAAACCGTTGGATGGGAAATTAAAACAGATCCAACAGAGAAGGGTAAGAGATTTTTTCGGTAACAGACATTTTATAATTCCTTCGCTCCTTTACAGTATAGATTTACCGAGGCGGGTATTTGGACCGCCTCGGTTAAGGTTTTATTTACCGTGACCTTTGCACTGAGGCGGTTTTTTCGCAACCGCCTCGGTTAATCGATTTTGCCCACCATGGTAAAAATATCTGTAGTAGTGATATTTGGTTAAAGCTAAAAGTGTTTGACTTCTCAGGAAGCTGAAAATGACATTTATTTTGGGACGGAGAGAGTACTATATTACTATTTGCCATACCCACAATAATATGATATTCCTTCTGATAGAAGGTTTGGGCAAAAAAACATAGAAACCCCAGTCTGGCCGAAATAAGGAACCATGACGCTACTAGTTTGCACAGTAGCTGGGTGAAGACAGCAAAAACCGGCTCAGGCCGGTTTAGGCAGGTTCGGCCAGCCACCAGGAAACTGTCTTATTTGGTTTGAAAACTAGCCTAATCTAGATTTTTACCCAATCCGAGTCCAAATCTAGGAACCGCCTGCATTTCTTGGGAGATGTTTATATAGGAGTTTGAATTTTGCTCCGGCGAACCTTCACGTGAATGAATGCAACAAACGTCCCATTGATTGAGCGGTCAATTTTTTTTAGAAACCGCCATCAGTGGCAACGGATGCAAATCCCATGCATGTCGCTCTTTTAAAGCATGGCGTGCATGTTAACAACTCCTGGAAAATTGACTATGAAATTAAATGGTCCAGGTTAATTACCGGCAGCCAAAGGTGCAGTAAACTTGAATGGAATTATTTAAAGAAGAAAATAATACTATTAGTAATAAAAAAAATTCCAATCAACTATATTTTATTACTGTTAGTAACATTGTGTCTAGGAAAATAAATCTGTCCTTTCTCGTGAATGATAAATTAGCCATGTGCTGATCTTCAGGTCATCCAGACACCGATCAAACTATTTTTATTACCATTAGTATCATTTGTCTAGGAAATAATTTGTCCTTTGCCGTGAACGATAAATTAGCCATTTGCTAGTCTCCGGGTCATCCGTTCACCAGTCGGGTTATTTTTTATTATCGTTAGTGACATTTTGTCCAGGTAAATCATGCATGCGGCTGGCATTTTTTTCCTACCCGTTCATGCATGCATGTCGCAACAAAAAAAGTGGTGACACTAGAGACAAAATAATTACCGCCACATACAAATAATTACTAGTATTTTTTATTACTACTCTTGAAATTATTTCAGCCGAGCTCATACGTCGAGGGGTCGGGTCAGTAGATGAGGACAATTTTTTATTACTATTGTTATTTTTTTGCTTCGACAAATAATTACCATGAGAGACAAATAATTACTATTGTTATTTTTATTACCGCTGCCGTTGTTTCCTCCGATAAATAATTACAGACGGGCAGATGCTCAGTATCTTTTGGTCTATAAATAATTACTTTCAGAGCCATAAGGATTAAAATTAACTTTGATCATCGGAGCGTCTAGACAGAGTAGTTTTTATTACTATTATAATCATTTGCTTTTAAAATAATTCTACATGGACCCGTTAATAATAAAATTAACTCTGATATTCATCGGGACGTCCGATCTTTCATCAGGGTAGTTTTTATTACTATTAACATCTTTTGCTTCTATAAATTATTACTTCTAGAACCATAAGAAGTAAAATTAGCTCTGATGTCCGAGGCATCCGGTAACCACTCATGTTAGTTTTTATTACCGTTAGTACCATTTTGTTAATAAAATAATTCCTTCCATTTTTATTACCGTTAGTATCAGATTGCTAATAAAATAACTCCTTCATTTCCCATGAGCAGTAAATTAACCATGTGCTAATCTCCGGAGCACCGGTAACCGCTCATGCAATTTTTTATTACCGTTAGAATCAGTTTTTTTTATTACTAATAGTATCATTTGGGTGTATAAATAATTATGTTTAGGCCGCGAGTAGTAAAAATTGGTTGTAATAGTTACAAGGGTATTTTTATTACTAATAATGGTATCATGGTCTATAAATAATTCCATCCGATCGCATGAGTAGTAAAAGTTGGCTGTCGTGGTTACCAAGACATCTGATCTCCAGGCAAGGCATTTCTTTATTACTAATAGTATCACTTAGGTCTATAAATAATCCTGTCTAGATCCATGAGTAATAGGCAAAGAAAAATCACCGAAAGGTTTCAAGGACGAAGTTTTTTTTCTAATTAATTTTTTATTTGTTTTCAAATATGACTCCTGGCGTGGACCTAGAGTGGTAAAGGGAGTTTATAAATGTGCTTTTACCTTAGTTTGGTAATAATTGACGAAATACTCAAGTGGTAATTAATTGTTTTTTGCAAACATAATTAGTGCTTTAAAATGTTGGAATAAAGAAGTAATTTGTTAGATCGTATATCCATGACCAAAAGTATTTGAATCCATTTCAACTAGCTTCGATTCATAAAAGAAATATTAAAAAATCCATCCAGATTCATCAATCTAGTACTAGCTGTTCGTTGTCGCTAAAGGAGCTGGGGATCAGTCTTAGACAAAATTGTTTGACAAATTCTTCAAAACTTTATAAAACAAAATTAATCTATTGGGAACCAATCTATTGCTAACCATCATACATGGAGCCTCAGTCATCGTCATATACTCAATATACTCAATTTAATTCCTATGGAACTACACGGATAAAAAAATAAAAAAAGAATCATGGCCAGTTGAGTTATCTAATCGATAAAAAAGCCAATCTGCCCTAATTTTTACTCGTCCAAACACTAAACTTTTCCAACCTCAATATCCTATTGTTCTATGCTTCTCTCAATGAGATTCGTGGATGTCTTAGGTGGTCTTACTGACCTTAGGGTACCCCCAACATTTATCTTTGCGGTGGGTCTTCTAGCGAAGAACACATAATGACCACCCTTGGTCGGCTCTGGAATTGGCCTAGGGTTGTTTTCTCACCTCCGCTACGTCTCTTGGCCATTTGAGGCCTGTGCAATCTTGCACTTATAGTGTCATAGTGGTGTTCTTGGTCTTTCGAGTGAAGAACGAAAAAAACTACACTCGATCTAGAATTGGCCTAGGATGGTTTTCGTACCTCCACTACGTGTCATGGTCGTTTGTAGTCCATGTGATCTAGCACTCGTGTGTGTAACCAGTACAACGTCGACACACTTTTTGACGACCCGCCGACTCCATTGGGGACAAAATCAAAAAGGTCTACTACAATCAGAAGAAGGATGATCAAGACTGATCTAGATAGCACCTTCGACAATCAACCAAGTCCCTGAGGATCTTTGCAAGCTGGTAGAGGAGAGGTACACCGCTGACCTAAAGGTTTTTCATTCGGCCTACTCAATGTATCGGTGGGGTGGTGTAACACAACGCATCCAAAAACTGCTTATATGGCCTAACTCCGCACGTGGAACATGCCTACATACGTGTGCACCTCTCTTATACTTTCGTCCTTGCTTCGTGTAAAAGGGTTAACCTAGAGGTGCTACATTTGGAACAACGCCACATTCGGCAGCTCACAACATATGTGGCAGGTGTCCAGGACCAACCCCCTCCACGGGCACATGCAGTAATCCTTATATGGCCCAACACCGCATGTAGAACGAGCCTGCTTATGCGTAGCACCTCTCTTACACGCTTTCGTCCTCGCTTTGTGTAAAAGGGTTAACCCGGAGGTGCTACGTTTGGAACAACAAGGATTATAAGATGGTCCTCACCCTCCTAAACTTCCAATATGGTACTAAACCCACCAACCACAACCTCACATATGCCACTTAGGCCAAATGGGCCAACTTCATAACTACTGCAGGCTACTGATGGGCCAAAGTGTTATAGGTGTCATCAAGCAATTCAAAGATCTAGTTTTCAGCACTCCACATGCATCTACATCTGAGGTAAAAGCTAACATAAGTCGTTCTGATCCTCTTCTTATGCATGGTGACTATGCTAAGATGTTTGAAGAAAATAAGAAAGTCATGGAGGATAATTTCCATTGTGAAATTGGCAAAATTAAGGCTAGATTCGATAACATAGAAGGAAAGAAGGTTGTTTTATTACTACTCTACCTCATGATGTGTTAATTAGTGGATCGACTCTGGTTTCTAGCCACCCCAATGTGGGATGTCATTTAGGATTTGTGTAGGAAAACATGTTATGCAGCATATATAGCCAACCCAAATTGGCCAATTAAGTGGCCGAAACCAATTTAGAGGGTGTTACTGTCACACTCACTATTGTTACATTCATGCCAAATTTGGTTTCTACCACCCAAACTGATGAACAGAATAACAACACTGCACACTACTTTGGCTCATACTACAGTGTTGTCTAGGGACCTATTTGAGACAACTCGACAACTCTGATCCACAAACTCCAACGTGAAGCAGCTCCACAAAAAACTAGAGTTTCTGGAGCACCCTTTTAGATGCTCTCACAACTCCACATTTTTTCCTAGAGCAAAGTTTGTGCAGTTGTACTTGTTTGGCTGAAAAACGTGGAGTGAAGCTAAATACGTGGAGCGGAGCAATCCCAAACAGGCCTGAAACCTCACAAACCACCACAAAGGAATATTTTGCCAAATGCACAACCTAGGATTTCCCAAACCGACAATTTATTCTAAATGGGATGAATATTTTGACTAGTTTAGGGAGGAGATAACTAAATTTGTACAAGAAAGTCTGGGGGTACAAATAAAACTAGGGAGAAACACTTACCATAGACCATACCAATCACACTATGATTTCCTAAAATCAATTGTTCCAAAAAGCTTCGACCGTTGAAAGCAGAAGTAAAGATGATAGAGAACCTCATAAGTCCTACATCACCCAAAAATTCATACCATTGAGTACCTTTCTAATAGCTTACAATGAAACTAATTATTGTTTTGTTGCTGAATTTGTATGAACATCACAAGCTAAATCTATTACTTGTCGTTCACTTAAGCCGATTCATAGAAATTGTCAAGAGGAGATGAAATACCAAATGTGAAAGAATATTTGATGAGACGTTAAAAAATGGATGCATTATTTTATTGACACATTCTTTATCGACACTTTATGAACTAAAAACTCATGCTTATAGCAAGTGGCATAACTCTTCTTCTCATACAACTATGATTGTAATGTCTTCTGTGAGCTGATCCAATTGACTCTTAATGAGGAACAATTATGAAAGATGGGATTGAGTCCGAACGATGTTACTAGCTGTTGGATTTTTCCAAACACCAGATGATCTACTTATTACATTTTCAACTACCACTAGATTGTCTGAAACGATCCTGCATTCTGCAAAGGGAATGCCACAGATTCGACGTGTAATAGATGAACAAGTTCATGCCATTACCCAAATCTCAGTCGAATAACAGAGTCATACACGAATATCAGAGTACAAATAGAAGGTTTACATTAATTATTATCATCGCCACGCAGGGCGGAACATGCTCACACACAGCATCTGGAACAGCTTCTCGTAGACATCAGCGGAAACTAGGACTCCTCGCACCAAGCTTGAGCACAGGGCGAACCCCTACTCCTCCCAGTTGTCCTCCTTGTCGTACTCGGGCTCCGAGCCTACCAAAAATCTATCAGTACACTTGGTACTGGCCATGCATCGCCCACCCTATGATGCATTTGCTTTCTGGAACTAGATGCAATTAGGGTTAAGAAGAGAAACCTATCTTTGGATGTGGTTTCCTATGCGAGTAATCAATATTTTAATAATATAAGTTTATCAAATTTTAACCCATCTCATTCACACACGTTATCCCATCCCATCACACATCTCATCACCACATCGCATCTCATCTCACTCTCTCATCGGCATGGACAACTCCCTCTCGTCCATGTCTCAACGGCCTCAGTCGGAACACTACTCTGAAAACCCGAGGAAGGTAGGACTCTCTCAACTAGTCAAGTGAAGCTGTACTCAGGAAAGGTCCATAACCGAAAGGTTCGGCATATGTATCGATCAATCAACCAGAAACTCTACAGAGGTTTACACATCCCACCAGATAGCTATCCTCGACGATGCCTCGTCTAAGCTGATTCTGGGCCGCCTACCGACTAGAAACGGTGCCACCCTATCACTCAGAACTGGGGCCGTGTTAGAGTACCACCAACACGCTGAGACTATGAGACGTAGTACTTGGCCCCTGAGTACTACGCTGTCTTGGGAGGGTGTGGGTCCTCATGCCCGTACCTCCCTACACTATCCGCTAACCTCTCAATAGTAGTGGCACCGCACTAGCAAGTCGAACGTCTGTCTCCTCCCCACAGAAGCGAGTGGGTGTGCAAGGATTCCTAAGACCCGGTCCACAGACATAACAGTCCTTAGGGTGACTAAGCAGGATATCTTCACAAGGGGAAACCGTTTTCCGCTCAACGGAACACCCGACACCCCGTGCCATCATAGCACCTCCCATCCCGGGGCTTCATCCCACGAAGACACTCCACCTCGGGACCTCTCCCTGTCACATGTACCCGCCATAGGCTCCTCACATGGCGAACGCCCAGGTAGCATCGTCCGGCAAGACTTGTCCTCCTGACTCGTCGTAGATCCTGCTTGGTCGACTCGACCCTCACCACACACCCAAGACTCACGCCAAGACCTCCCTAGGTTCATTGCCAGGTTATTATCAGGTTAACGGCACCTCGTGCCTTATCTCAAACGCCTCTCACTCACCAGCATCACATCACAGATATAATGCGAGTAAGAGTAAAGCAGTAGTAACAAGTAATAAAGCAGCGTCTAGCCTAACAGCAGGGTGAGCAGGAGTAAGGTTGCAACAAGGTAAATGGCTCAATAAGCAGTGACTACCATGCAACCTATCATCATTACTTGTAGTGATAATAAAGCACTAGCAATTCTAATCATTTGCAATGCGTAATATGATCTACGAGTGGGTGGGGCGTGGCACCTGGCAGGTCGTCACCCAAGTCATCGGTGTAGTCAGGGTCGAACTCCTCAGTCGGTGGCTCCTCTGGGTCTGTTAAACGTAACTTATATAGCCGCGTTAGCGGCTCCTATAGAGGTGCACAAAGAAGCAACTGAAAATCGAAAGATCCAAATGCACTCAAATATAAGCCTATGACATAGAGCTCATTTTTAGAAAAATTTGGACTCTAGTTTGGCATTTTTCTGAGCTACGGTTAATTAATTATGAATTTCTAAAGATTTAAATAATATCTAAAAAAGAAAAATAGGTTGATTAACCAGGGCTTGACACGTGGCAGCCTATGATTGGTCGAGTGAACAGTGCAGATGATAGGTGGGGTCTGTGAATAGTGTAGCTGATAGGTGGGGTCCAGTCAACGTTGACCAGTCAACGGTCAACTCTGACTGGGCCGTGACTGGGCTTGGCGGGCCGGGGCAGGGCCTGGACATGGGCCGGGTTGGGCCTCCTGACCCGGACACGTGTCGCGCAGGTGAGGTGGCCACGTAGCGGCTGGCCCGAAATGGACCAAGGACAGGGCATGGGCCACGTGGGCGTGGTCCACGGTAGACTAGACAGTGGTGGTTCGTGAGCCGTGGGATGGTTGCATCGTGGACAAGGTCCATCTCCTCTCTCCCTCCCCTTGGTCTAGCTACAACAGGTGCACGTGGTCCTCCGGCTCCTCTTTCCCCCTCTCCGGGCTCAAACGCGGTGGCTCTCCCGCCGGTGTTCAGCTCACCGGGCTCGTGCTATGGTGGCTCAGCGACGGCGCCAAGGCGCTTGATGGACTCGCTGCGCTAGGGTGGGTCCTTCTAGGCATGCGTGGATGGCCGAGAGGTGCTCTGATAGGGCTAACTATGATGGCGGCAATCCATCAGGAATGGAGGGCGGCATCGAGGCCGGTGAGGCGCCCTACGGGGGCATAACGCCCCCTTTAACTTTGATTGGGGGCTCCCAGGATGGCTACGCGTGTGCCGACGGTGACCAAACCTCACAGAGGTGGCGAAACAATGGCGACAAGCATGGCGGTGCTCTGCCGCGTGTACGGCTCCCGCGAACGGAATGAGCGAACCCTTCTCCAACTCCATCCCCTAGTGTTTCCCAAGTTCCTTGCCAAGGCGGAGCGCAAGGTGCTCTCTTTCTCCCTTCTACTGGCGTCAAACAATAAGAACAACCTCGCCATGGCTGTGCGGTGGCCATGGTGGTCATGCTCAAAGCACAGAGGCGCGAGTGTGTTTCCCCCGCCCACGGGGTCATCCGGGGCAGCTCCCGGTGGTCGTGCACGCTCGTGTGAGCACGGGCGGTGCAGGAAGGCGACTAGGAGCGGTCTTGTCCGCCCCCGGTACGGTGATGGCACAACGACGATGGCGCTCAAAGCAAAACAGAGGAGGGGGCGGCTTCCTCACCTTGGGCTCATGGCGGTTAGGATGGCGAAGCAGCGGGGAGTCGTGGCCGTGCAGAGGAGAGAAGTCATGCAGTGCCGACTCCGGGAAGATGATGAGGTCGCCGCCTCCTGCTCCGACAGGTTTCTCACCACGAACGGCGCCATCCTTCGGCCCCTTCCCTCTTCTCCTCCTTCCCCTTCTTCCTCTTCTCCACTCCTTCCCTCCCCTCCGGTGCAGTGTGTGCGATGTGGCCACGAAGTGACGCCGTGGTGTGGTGGAAGGGCGCTAGGGTGCCCGTGGTTTGACTTTTATAGCAAGCCCGCGTCCATGGTGAGGGTGGACGGTGGATGAGGCAATCAGAGGGGGCTCGGCTAGGGTTGGGCGCATTTGGCGTGGAGTGGCGGCGTGCGGACGCTCCCGGGCAGGTTCACGCCGGTCAAAAGGGAGACGGTGGCGTCATTGCGGCAGGCGTTGCCGGTGACGTCACCTCGGCGGATTTTGAAAAAGAGGGGGAGCGGGCGTGGGCGGCCTCCTGGTTCGGTGCCGTGGCATGCATCCAATCATCCGTGTAGTGTGGGGGCAGAGACGGATGGCGGAGGGCACCTGTGGCTTGGGATTCCCTGCCATCGGGCGCCTCTGCTCTGCTTTTGGCAAAAGCAGAGGGGCATGAGGATGGGGATGACCGCTGGGGTCCGCGCGTTAGTGACGGCAGGGCAGGCTAGCGTCGGCAGCCCGTCATCGCCTCGTCGTGACGTGGGGCGCTTGGTCGAGTGGCTGGGCCTAGCCCAATGGTGAGGCGACATGGCGGCCTGGCTGCGGTAGCGGATCGGCCCATAGTCGGGCAGCAGCGCGCAGATGGAAGGGGAAAATGGCCTCACGGGCCACTTGGGCCAGCGGCCTAGGGTGGGGTGGACGTGGTTGGCTAGGCCAGAGAGGGCAGCAGGCCTAAATGGCCTTTTTCTTATATCTCCTTTTATTCTAAAGTCTTTTCTATACCCTTTCTTCCATTTCTAAGCTAAACCAAGTGCTTCTATATATATACATGTGTGTGCCACTTACATGTACACCCCTAGGGGTAGTCCACTAGAGTCTAGGGTTGGTGGGTCCAAGTACAAGGGTAAGCACTTAGGGGTTAATTAATTAATTCATTCTCAATTAATTAGTTAGCAAGACTATTTATATAAAAGAAAGTGTTGATTTTATTATCAAAACAAAAAGCGATAAAAGCCAACTCACAAGTATTTAATTAAATGCATATGCTCTACTCTGCTATGTAGGTGCTACTTGTGCAACTACATGGGTGTTTTTTCTATATGCCACTCACCAAACATGGGTTTGTTTGCGAAAAATTTTTCAGTTGCGATTTTTGGGTTTCGGAAAAACTTGTACGTTACAGTCCTTCCCCCTCATTGGAATCTCATCCCGAGATTTAAAGTGTGACATACCTCTCAAACAAGTAGGGGTAATGGATTCGTAATTCTGACTCTTTTTCCCTTGTTGCCTCTCTCTCCGTGTGATTGCTCCACAAAACTTTGCACATCGGTATTGTAGTGTTGCGGGTATCCTTGGTTGCTTGGTCAAGAATCTGAATGGGATACTCACGGTACTCGAGGGTGTCCTGAATGTCAAGTGCATCTATGTGAACTTGTTCCTCTGGTAACTTTAGACACTTGTGGAGCTGTGACACATGGAACACGGGATGCACACCTACTAGTTCCTCGGGCAACTCAAGCTTGTACGCTAGCTTCCCAATCCTTTTGCAGATACGGTAGGGACCAACGTAACAAGGGGCTAACTTCACTTTCACATGGAACCAAAAGGTGCCGCGGAGAGACGAGACCTTGAGATAGACATGGTCTCCAACCTAGAACTCGAGGTCTCTCCGATGGTTATCTACATAGCTCTTTTGTTGGCTTTGGGCAATCCTCAAATTCTCTCTTACCTGAGCGACTCCCTCCTTGGCCTCCTTGATCTTAGCAGGGCTGAAGAACATTCGTTCTCCTACCTCGGACCACATCAACGGGGTTCTACACTTCCTCCCGTATAAGGCCTCAAATAGTAACATTTGAAGACTAGCCTGATAGCTGTTGTTGTACGAGAACTCTGCGTGTGGTAAACTCTTCTCCCAATCTGTCCCATACTTGAGTACGCAGGCTCGTAGCATGTCCTCGAGAATTTGATTCACTCTCTTTGTCTGCCCATATGTCTGAGGGTGATAAGCGGTGCTATAGTCGAGACGAGTGCCAATCGACTTGTGCAAACTCTGCTAGAACCTAGATGTCCACTGTGTTCCTCTATCAGATACGATGCTAACAGGTGCCCTGTGAAGTCAAAGAATGTGCTCGATATACAGATCTGCCAGCTTCTCTACATGGTAGTCAACCTTGACAGGTACAAAGTGAGCTACCTTGGTCAAGCTATCCACTATAACCCAAATGGAGTCATGACCTTTCGGGGATTGAGGCAATCCCACGATGAAGTCCATAGATATGCATTCCCACTTCCACACGGGTACATCTAGTGGCTTCAACAAACCAGCTGGTCTCTGATGTTCGGCCTTAACCCTGTTGTATATATCACATTTGGCTACATGACCTGCAATATCCTTCTTCATGACCTTCCACCTGAACATCTTCCTCATGTCGGCATACATCTTTATACTGCTAGGATGGATGCAATACTTAGAGTCATGCGCCTCTGTCAGGATCTCCTTATAGATGGCCTTATCAGACGGTACACAGATTCTGTCCTTGCACCAACACACTCCCCATTCATCTACTCAGAACTCAAGGTACTTACCAGCTTCCATCTACTCATGAAGCTACAAGATCTCAGGGCATTTCTTTTGAGCCTTACGAATGCGGTCCATTAAGTCGTATTGCACTCGCAACTCATTCAACACGCCCTTGGGTATGATCTTGAGGTGAAGTTCAGCCATTTCCTAACGTAGCTTGGGTGGTACGACCTCCATGGATAGACTATGGCAATAGCTCTTATGGCTCAAGGCATCAGCAACTACGTTGGCTTTCCTCAAATGGTAGTGAATTTCCAGGTCGTAGTCCTTAATCAACTCCAGCCATCGACGTTGTCTCATATTCAGATCCTCTTGGGTGAAGAAGTACTTGAGGCTCTTATGATCGGTATAGATGTCGCACTTGTTCCCAATCAAGTAGTGCCTCCAAATCTTCAGAGCGTGCACAACAGCAGCTAGCTCGAGATCATGAGTCAAGTAACACTGTTCATGGTCCTTCAACTGATAGGACGCGTAGGCAATGACTCTCCCATCCTGCATCAGAACACAACCAAGTCCCTGTCTGGATGCATCACAATAGACCACGAAGTCCTTTCGGATATCAGGCAAGGCAAGAACAGGAGTGGTGGTAAGCTTCTGTTTCAGAGTCTAGAAACTAAGCTCACACTTGGGTGTCCACTCAAACTCATTGGTCTTCTTCAGGAGGTTGGTCATGGGCTTAGCTATCTTGGAGAAGTTCTCGATAAATCTGCGATAGTAACCAGCTAACCCAAGGAAACTGCGGATATCTGTCGGGTTGCAGGGTTGCTCCCACTCTTTCACGGCTTCTATTTTCGTGGGATCAACAGCAACACCCTCAGCTGTGAGTACATGGCCGAGAAAAGTGACTTCTTCGAGCCAAAACTCGCACTTGCTAAATTTAGCATACAACTAATTTTGCCTCAACTTCTCTAGAACTACTCTCAGGTGCTGCTCATGCTCTTCGGCGGTGGATGAATAGACAAGAATGTTGTCGGTACCAACAGTACGGGGGTACCCACATCCATCGCTAATAAAAAACTAAAACGACTGAAACCGCAATAAAAGGCAGCCCGCCTCGACCGCGTATCCAGTCCGCCTCGTACGAGGCCCGCTCGACGGGGCGCCTTGACCGCGCTCTGGCTCTGACTCGTACGAGGCCCGCTCGACGGGGCACCTCGACCGCGCCCCATCCCGTACAGCAAGGTACCTCGACGGCGCTCCGACCCGCGCGAGGCTCGTCCGCCCACTGGGAAAAACTCCGACTCACGTGAGCCCGGGTCGAGCGCCTCGACTCCTTCTCTTTACCTACCCCAGGACAAAAGCCATAGCATTTAATGCGGTTACCTACTACCACCTACCGGCATGGCTGCGACCAGGATCAACGTGGGAACAATGCCCGTGTCAGATCTCACTGTTTTACCGCCCATCCCATGATGGGAGGTGAAAACCGTCACTGTACCAACCTTACCACGCACTGTTTACCATCGATCACCCTCGAGGGAGGATAAGACAAGGCCCGTTCTCCGCAATCTCGGGGATTCGGCCTTATCCATCCGGTCTCGACCCGGCCTCGACCCAACCTCGATGCTCGGCATAGTTCAACGGCAAGGGAAGGACGATGTGGCACGGCGCTCCGGGTCATTTCATCGTCTCGTCTCCCACGACACCATGGTGTCCAGGGATGGCCGGCCATTCCTAGAGCACGTCGCTATGGTCAGCTCAACAGGAATCGACAAAACATCACCTCAAGGCTCCCCGTCGTCTTGGCCTCCTCTCGCCCTATAAAAGGGCAGGCCAAGGTTCTACAACGGGGAGACGAACAACGAAGAAAAACAAGAGACAACAGGCAAGACGCAAGATAGAGATCGATATCTCAAGCAATCACCCTTGTCATCTTTTTCCTCTCTTTGAGACTTGGGCTCGACGCCCTCTCTCGCATGCTTGTAACCCCTACACGAGCACTTCGGTGCAAGGAAATACAAACTTCTCCCCCCCCCCGCTGGACGTAGGGCCTTCTCTTGCCCGAACCAGGATAAACCCCCGTGTGTTCTCCTTGCATCACCATCCAAGAAAGAGACATGCAGCATTTACTTGTTGGTTTAGGACCCCCTCGGGTCCGAACACCGACAAATGTCATCAATAAACACCACCACAAACTTATCCAATTCATCCATGAACACCTTGTTCATCATGTTCATAAAATAGGCCGGAGCATTGCTGAGACCGAAAGACACAACGGTGAACTCATACTGCCTGTACCTAGTGACAAAGGTTGTCTTAGGAATATCCTTAGGTTTGATCTTCATCTAATGGTACCCAGATCTAAGATCAATCTTGGAAAAGTACTTAGCATCTTTCAGCTGATCTAGGAGGTCATCTATCCTTGGCAGAGGATACTTGTTCTTGACTGTCACGGCATTCAAATTCCGATAGTCAATGCACATCCTCATAGAGCCATCCTTCTTCTTTACAAACAAGACAGGGGAGCCCTAGGGTGAAGCACTGGGTCTGATGTACCCCTTGTCAGACAACTCCCTAAGCTGCTTCTTGAGCTCCTCCAGCTCATCGATTGACATGCGGTAGGGCCTCTTAGCAATGGGCCCAGTACCAGGTAGTAAGTCAATCACAAACTCAACATCCCGGTCAGGTGGCATACCTAGTAACTCCTCAGGGAACACATCAGGGTACTCACACACGATGGGCACCC
This sequence comes from Saccharum hybrid cultivar R570, assembly GCA_038087645.1. NCBI lineage: Eukaryota > Viridiplantae > Streptophyta > Magnoliopsida > Poales > Poaceae > Saccharum > Saccharum hybrid cultivar. The sequence continues at coordinate 4,102,601 of JAQSUU010000291.1, read as the reverse complement.
CCTCAACTGATTTGGCCTCCAAGGCACTCATCAAGGCGTCTATCTTCTTGTGGCGAGGCTCACATCTGATTACTCGGCCACACGGATGTGTAATCTCCACATATCTGGGTGAGCAAGATATTACTCCCTTGTGCAGAGTCAACCAATCCATACCCAAGATAACATCTAGACCTTCTGACGGAAGTAAGGTGAGGTCGGCTAGAAAGGTGCAACCTTCTATAGTGATTCTCACTCCCTTACAGATTTTGGTTGATCTGGTGGTACCTAAGGGGGATATGGTGTCTATGGGTACACTCCATGGTGTGACAGGTGTGCTATGCTCTCGTGCAAACTTAGATGATATATAAGAACATGTAGCACCAGAGTCAAAAAGAACTGATGCCGAAACTCCCTGTACCAAAAACATACCGTACACCGCGTTGGGGGCATCCTGAGCATCCTCCGCGGTCAGTTGGGTGAGATGGCCGTGGGTGGCTCCCATGGCTAGCTTGTGTGGCGCTCCTGGGGTCGGTGCCTATCTCGCAGGGGTCTGCACGGGTGCAGCCCTCTATGGATAGACCACGGACCTGTGACCCGGCTGGCCACAGGTGAAACACGCGAAGGGCACACTGTCTGTGGCGGTGGGCGCAGGTGCCTTCCACGTACTTGGGCTCGAGCTCTGAGCAAGGTGGCCCTGAGCGGGGCAGTGGTAGTTGGCAGAGTAGGTACCACCACCACGGCTCGGAGCAGCTCCCTGGGCAAAGCGAGAGCGGAACTACGGTGGAGCAGACCCATGTTGCCTCTAGGCCGGGGTGCGAGAGGAACCCTCACCCCGACACCTCTTCTCCTTGCGCTCCCTCTGAGCGTCTGCCTCCAGATGATCTCTCTCCATCTCCAGCACCTTGTTGATCATCTGCCGGAGGGTGTGGCACTCATGACCTAACAGGGCGATCTTGAGGCGTGAGTTCAACCCCTTCTTGTAGTGGTACATCTTTTTCTTGTCAGTGCTGGTCTCCTCAGGAGTGTACTGCATCATGCGAATGAAGCGGGTGGTGTACTCCTGAACCTTCAGAGTCCCCTAGGTGAAGTTGTGGAACTCCTCCACCTTGGCATCCATGACACCCTCGGGCACGTGGTGCTCGCGGAAGGCCTCAGTGAACTCCTCCCACGAGATGCTCCCAGGGTCGTCGTGGGCGTCACATTAGCCATCCCACCATGCGCGTGCAGCGCCAGTGAGCTAGTGAGCGGCGACTCCCACACACTCCTCATCAGTGCAGGTGGTGAGGTCCAGCTTCTTCTCCATCTCTCGCAGCCAGTCCTCGGCGGCGATGGGGTCGTCGTCGGCACACGGTAGGGGGTCTCAGCTTGAGAAAACCCTCCAACATCCTCTGGAAGTCATTTGGCTAACCCCCATGGCGGAGAAGCATTCCCTCATCTAATGTCTCTAGAAGGCGGGTCTGGCGGTCCATCACTTCTGCCAGCTGTGGTGGTGGCGGCAGCGGTGGTGCATCTCCACCAAGCGTGGCATTCTCTTTCCTAGGCTGGGCGGCTCCAGCCCCACCTCCAGGCTGAGCGGCTCCTGCCTCTCCAGCGGGCTCCACAGGGACAGGCTCCTCCATGGCAGCGAAAGCGGCGAAAGGAGCTCCACGGCCTCCTCCACGGCCACAGCCATGTCCATGACCCATGGGTGTGGGGGAAGGCGAGCGGTTGTTCAGATGGACGGAGCGGTGGCAAGACATCTCACTGCAGGGTTAGGTCAAGATCGATAGTTTATTAAGTGGTTACACAATTTGATCACAATTTCAAAAGATTGCTATCTGACACTCAATACAAGAAGGCGATAAGAACCATAAGACACAGTAAGATCCAAACAGCCAGTACATGGTTTTATTACAAAGCGACGTCTCTAGTAGCTACACTTGGCAGACTCGCGGGAATCGTGCTACACGCAGGCAGCTCAAAAGTGGACAATCTACTCTACTCCAAGGGATGAGTCATGTCATATGGCCACGTAGGGCTCATCAAGGCTACTACTACACTATTACATGATCATGAGGGGGTAACTACTGCTGTCCGAACGTGGCGGGTGGTGAAAACAGACCATCGGTGGAAGCAGAAACCTCGGAAGTGCGGTCCATGGCACGGAGCTCGTCGTTGGTGTGGTGGATCCTCGCAACGTGGGCAAGAGCGTGCTCTAGCATCTCAGTCCATGGAATCTGAGGATAGTCCACGGACGAACATGCTGCTAGGTTGAGCTTGGTAGGCTCAACGTGGAATGTTTGCCTGTGCGGCCTCCTGTGCGTCCTAGGTGGAAGAGGATCCTGTACCATCTCAATCTCCTGGACGCGCTTAGCATCAATGATGACCCAGGCCTGACGGAGATGGTTCACCTTGTCTTGGAGGAACTCGGTGCACTTGACGTAGTGGGTGAGGTGATGCATTTTGTAGGTGGAAATAATAGCAACCCTTTCTGCCTCATCCTCCAGGGCATTGTAGTGATCCTGCAAGCCACACCTGGCGAAGGCACGCTTCTTCTCCTTCTCCTAGAGCTCCTTCAGGACACGCCTCTGACGCTCAATGCGATCCTCGTACTCTAGCAGCTGGGAGGATAGGTAATCGTTGCGGAGCTCTTGCTCCAGCACCTTGTCCTTGAGCTCGGCAATCTCCGCCTTGAGTACCTTCTCACGGGACTCATGGAGGACCTCCATCTTGCAGGAGTTCTCGCACTCCTTCATGAGATCGCGAATCACCAACTCACGCTTCCACTCCTCCTGGGCTAGGACGTCATCGTGCTAGAACTGAAAGTCCCGAAGGCTGCGGTTCTGTGACTCCACCTCCATGATGTAGTGATCCTGGGCGAGGATGTACTGCACGGAGGCACTCAGATAGGGGTCGACCTCGACACGCGCAACATAGTTGGCAGCAGCATCCTGCGGCACCGTGACCTAGTTGAGGTTGAAGGCCCGAGGCAGCAAATGGTAGGGCCCAGTCTGGAGGTAGTCGTGCATGTCACACATCACGCTATGGAGAGCCATGCGCGAAACGGACTGCACGCAAGCAGCAACAGAAGTCTCCATAGCCACCTCCTCGAAGGCGTGAAGCACGGGCACGTACGCGCTGGCGGGGACCCAAAGGTGGATGATGACGTGACTCTAAAGACATCCGTCCGGTCCATCCTCACCCCGACACATGCACATGATCCTCTCAGTGGGGACGCCCAACGAGTCCAGCACCCCGTACAGGATCGTGGCGAACCCGCGGTGGTCTCATGCGTCAACAACAAGCTCAACAAGTGGAGCCATCTGCAAAACAACCGTAAAAACAGAGTTAGCAGGTTATTCCTTATGAAGTGACCAGGTAGAACAGAGTAAGTCTGAGACACAACATGATAGTATAAGGCAAAATAGGGTGAGACAGGGGTAACACATAGGAAATCCAACTATGTGAGACAAGTAACTCAGGGTGAAGCAGAGCGAAGTAGAGGAAAGTAGCCTGAAGTGGAGTGAAGTTGGGCGATCGAGAGCGACGATAGGCAAGAAAGCAAGCAGTATTTGTGGTAAGGCGTGTGAAATGAGGTAAGCCATGCAATAAAATGCAGCATGGTCGGTAATATAACCGAAGGTGTATAGATTTGTGCCTGTTTCTATCAGCCAATCCTAAGGGTTCGTTCTAGGGTCAAGCATGGCTCTAATACCAACTGAAACGATCCTGCATTCCGCGAAGGGAATGCCACAGATTCGACGTGTAATAGATGAACAAGTTCATGCCATTACCCAAATCTCAGTCGAATAACAAAGTCATACACGAATATCAGAATACAAATAGAAGGTTTACATTAATTATTATCATCGCCACGCAGGGCAGAACATGCTCACACACAGCATCTGGAATAGCTTCTCATAGACAGCAATGGAAACTAGGACTCCTTGCACCAAGCTTGAGCGCAGGGCGAACCCCTACTCCTCCCAGTCGTCATCCTTGTCGTACTCGGGCTCTGAGCCTGGCAAAAATCTATCAGTACACTTGGTACTGGCCACACATCGCCCACCCTATGATGCATTTGCTTTGTGGAACTGGATGCAATTAGGGTTAAGAAGAGAAACCTATCTTTGGTTGTGGTTTCCTATGCGAGTAATCAATATTTTAATAATATAAGTTTATCAAATTTTAACCCATCTCATTCACACACGTTATCCCATCCCATCACACATCTCATCACCACATCGCATCTCATCTCACTCTCTCATCGGCATGGACAACTCACTCTCGTCCATGTCTCAACGGCCTCAGCCGGAACACTACTCTAAAACCCGAGGAAGGTAGAAGGACTCTCAACGAGTCAAGTGAAGCTGTACTCAAGAAAGGTCCATAGCCGAAAGGTTCGGCATATGTATTGATCGATCAACCAGAAACTCTGCAGAGGTTTACACATCCCACCAGATAGCTATCCTCGACCATGCCTCGTCTAAGCTGATTCCAGGCCACCTACCGACTAGAAATGGTGCCACCCTATCACTCTGAACTGGGGCCGTGTCGGAGTACCACTGACACGCTGAGACTGTGAGACGTAGTACTTGGCCCCTGAGTACTACGCTGTCTTGGGAGGGTGTGGGTCCTCATGCCCGTACCTCCCTACACTATTCGCTAACCTCTCAATAGTAGTGGCACCGCACTAGCAAGTCGAACGTCCGTCTCCTCCCCATAGAAGCGAGTGGGTGTGCAAGGATTCCTATGACCCGGTCCACAGACATAACAGTCCTTAGGGTGACTAAGCAGGATATCTTCATAAGGGGAAACCATTTTCCGCTCAATGGAACACCCGGGACCCCATGCCATCACAGCACCTCCCATCCTGGGGCTTAATCCCACGAAGACACTCCACCCTGAGACCTCTCCCTGTCACATGTACCCGCCACAGGCACCTCACATGGCGAACGCCCAGGTAGCATCCTCCGGCAAGACTTGTCCTCCCGACTCGTCATAGATCCTGCTTAGTCGACTCGACCCTCACCACACACCCAAGACTCACACCAAGATCTCCCCAGGTTCATTGTCAGGTTATTATCAGGTTAACGACACCTCGTGCCTTTTCTCAAACACCTCTCACTCACCAGCATCACGTCACAGATATAATGCGAGTAAGAGTAAAGCAGTAGTAACAAGTAATAAAGCCATGTCTAGCCTAACAGCAAGGTGAGCAGGAGTATGGTTGCAACAAGGTAAATGGCTCAATAAGTAGTAACTACCATGCAACCTATCATCATTACTTGCAGTGATAATAAAGCACTAGCAATTCTAATCATTTGCAATGTGTAATAGGATCTACGAGTGGGTGGGGCATGGCACCTGGCAGGTCGTCACCCAAGTCGTCGGTGTAGTCGAGGTCGAACTCCTCAGTCGGTGGCTCCTCTGGGTCTGTTAAACGTAACATATATAGCCGTGTTAGCGGCTCCTACAGAGGTGCACAAAGAAGCAACTGAAAATCAAAAGATCCAAATGCACTCAAATATAAGCCTATGACGTAGAGCTCATTTTTAGAAAAATTTGGACTCTGGTTTGGCATTTTCTAAGCTACGGTTAATTAATTATGAATTTTCGAAGATTTAAATAATATCTAAAAAAGAAAAATAGGTTGATTAACTAGGGCTTGACACGTGGCAGCCTATGATTGGTCGAGTGAACAGTGCGGATGACAGGTGGGGTCCATGAATAGTGCGGCTGATAGGTGGGGTCCAGTCATTGTTGACCAGTCAACGGTCAACTCTGACTGGGCCGTGACTGGGCTTGGCGGGTCGGGGCAGGGCCTGGACATGGGCCGAGTTGGGTCTCCTGGCCCGGACACGTGTCGCGCAGGTGAGGTGGCCACGTAGCGGCTGGCCCGAAACGGGCCGAGGACAGGCCATGGGCCGCGTGGGCGCAGTCCACGGTAGACTAGATAGTGGTGGTTCGTGAGCTGTGGGATGGTTGCATCGTGGACAAGGTCCATCTCCTCTCTCCCTCCCCTTGGTCTAGCTGCAACGGGTGCACGTGGTCCTCCGGCTCCTCTTTCCCCCCTCTCTGGGCTCAAACGCGGTGGCTCTCCCGCCGGTGTTTAGCTCACCAGGCTCGTGCTATGGCGGCTCGGCGGTGGCTTCAAGGAGCTTGATGGACTCGCTGCGCTAGGGTGGGTCCTTCTAGGCGTGCGTGGACAGCTGAGAGGTGCTCCGGTGGGGCTAACTACGATGGCGGCGGTCCATCAGGAACGGCGAGCGGCATCAAGGCCGGTGAGGCACCCTACAGGGGCATAACTCCCCCTTTAACTTCGATTGGGGGCTCCTAGGATGGCTACGCGCGTGCTGGCAGTGACCAAACCTCACAGCGGTGGCGAACCAATGGCGACAAGCACGGCGGCGCTCTGCTGCGCGTACGATTCCCACGAACGGAACGAGTGAACCCTTCTCCAACTCCGTCCCCTAGTGTTTCCCGAGTTTCCCGCCAAGGCAGAGCGCAAGGCGTTCTCTTTCTCCCTTCTACTGGCGTCAAACAATGAGAAAAACCTCGCCATGGCCTTCATGCTCAGAGCGTGGAGACGTGAGTGTGTTTCCCTCGCCCACGGGGTCATCTGGGGCGGCTCCCGGTGGTCGTGCGCGCTCGTGTGAGCACGGGCGGTGCAGGAAGGCGATTAGGAGCGGTCTTGTCCGCCCCCGGTACGAGGATGGCACAACGGCAATGGCATTCAAAGCAAAACAGAGGAGGGTGGCGGCTTCCTCACCTTGGGATCGGGGCGGTTAGCATGGCAAAGCAGCGGGGAGTCATGGCCGTGCAGAGGAGAGAAGTCATGCAGTGCCGACTCTGGGAAGGTGACGAGGTCACCGCCTCTAGCTCCGGTAGGTTTCTCGCCATGAACGGCGCCGTCCTTCGGCGCCTTCCCTCTTCTCCTCCTTCCCTCTTCTAGCTCTTCTCCACTCCTTCCCTCCCCTCTGGAGCAGCGCGTGTGGTGTGGCCACGAAGTGGCGGCGTGGTGTGGTGGAAGGGCGCTAGGGTGCCCGCGGTTCGACTTTTATAGCAAGCCCGTGTCCATCGCGAGGGTGGACGGCGGATGAGGCAGAGGGGGTTACATGGAGGCAATCAGAGGGGGCTCAGCTAGGGTTGGGCGCATTTGGCGCGGAGTGGCGGCGTGCGGACGACGTCACCTCGGTGGATTTTGAAAAAGAGGGGGAGCGGGGGTGGGCGGCCTCCTGCTTCGGTGCCGCGGCTTGCGTCTGATCGTCCGTGCAGCGTGGGGGCAGAGATGGATGGTGGAGGGCACCTGTAGCTTGGGATTCCCTGCCATCGGGAGCCTCTGCTCTACTTTTGGCAAAAGCAGAGGGGCGCGAGGATGGGGATGACCGCTGGGGTCCGTGCGTCAGTGACGGCAGGGCAGGCTGGTGTCAGCAGCCCATCATCGCCTCGTCGCAACGTGGGGCCCTTGGTCGAGCGGCTGGGCCTGGCCCAATGGTGAGGCGATGTGGTGTAAGGTCCAAATAGGCTAGAGGGGGGTGAATAGCCTAATTAAAACTTCTACAAGAATTACTTAACCACACGTTAGTACGAAAGGTGGCGAAGCAAATGCACTAGCTCTAACTAATTAAGCAAGCCACCTACACAAGTCTATAACAAAGCTATTCACTAAACACAACAACAACTACAAGCTAGAAACAAGAAGTAATACAAGAAAAGAGCTTTGAGTGATTATACCGCCGTGTAGAGATGAGAAGTACTAATCAATTAATTACACAAGAGAAGTCCTCGGGAAGAGAATGACACAAGAATTTATCCCGAGGTTCACTTGCTTCCCGGCAAGCTACTCCCCATTGTGGCGATACACCCACTTGTCGGTTCGCGAGCTAATCGACTATCAAGAGTCGAGCCCTCGGCGGGCGCCGCACAACCGCACACAAGATGGGGATCCTCCAAGCCACGAGCTCCACTAGAGTATCCAATTTGTGAACTCCCGCGGGGAAGGATCAAGAACCCCTTACAACACTTGGTGAAGGCTCCAACAATCTCCAATTGCGAGCTCAATCACCTCCGCTGCTCCAAGCCGTCTACCGTGTCGGGAAACACGGAAGAGTAACAAGAAATCCACAGCAACTCGAAGATCAAGTTCCTCTAGAATGCAACTCTCAAGCAATGCACTTGAATCTCACTCAATCTCACTCAAGATGTGCAACTATGCAAAGAGAGGAGTGGAGGGGTTGTTCTCTAGCTCAAAGGATGTCTCTAGGTCTCAAAATGTGCAAGAGTTGCCCTCAAACCCCGGCCAACGTCTATTTATAACGAAGGGGTACGCAGCTAGCCGTTACGGACGACGCAGTTCAAAACGGGATGACCGGATGCGCCGGTCAGGGTGACCGGATGCGTCCGGTCACTACAGGACAAGCGTGAACAGTACACGTCAGAAGTTACCGTAGCTATGACCGGACGCGCTCTAGCGTATGACTGGACGTGCCCTAGCGTATGACCGAACGCGTCCTTGCGTATGACCGGACGCGCCCTTCCTAGCGTCCGGTCAGAGTCCAGTAAACTCCCATCACGACCGGACGCGTCCGATCGCACGTGACCAGACGCGCCGCGCGTTCGATCATCACTTCGCTGCTCTCTGCCCCTCTGGACGCCTGACCGGATGCGCCGGTTCCATGAAGGACCGGACGCGCCGGTCGCTAACTCTACTTTTGCGCACAGGTGAACTGACCGGACGCGCTGGTCAAGCTAGACTAGCGTCTGGTCATTAACTCTAGGCGCGCTGACCGGATTGAACTGACCGGACACGCTGGTCAAGCCATGACCGCGTCCGGTGCAGCGTCCGGTCACCACAGTGACCTCCATTCGCCTCCGTTTCTTTTCCGACTTCCGGCGCAGTAGAAAATAGGCGTTTCACTTCTCCAAAAAGCGCCGAATCCTGCCTCGCAAGCTCGGCGGGAGGGAGAGAAGAACCCAAACCCTTCTCTACTGCTTAATCTCCACCGCCTTCAAAAATGTGCTAACACCACCATGTGTAAACCACCATGTGCATGTGTGTTAGCATTTCACAATCATTTCTCAAGGCGTTATGTTAGCTCTTTTACTAGATCCTAATTCATATGCTCAAGATAATGATCTAGTGGCACTTGATTTCCGAGCTAACCGTGATTGCCCCTCTTGATAGTCGGCTATGTATCCTAAACCCGGTCAATCACTTCTCTACTCATCTTAGACCGGCAAAAGGAAAACCCTATGGTTACACCTTTTCCTTGCACTCTTAGATCCTTTTCTTCCACTTGATCATCATGTCCATCATATTAGATGCATCTCCACCATGATCATCATTTCATGTCCATGCACCATCTCTTTGTGATCTTGTGGCCACCACTCCTTACCACATACACCTTCATCACATGTGTTGCTTATGCCTAACTCAAAACACTTAACACATGGCATTAGCAACTTGGTGTCATTAATTACCAAAACCAAACTTGGGCTTTCAATCTCCCCCTTTTTGGTAATTGATGACAACCATCACAAAGATATGTAATGAAATCAATTTTCAATTTCGATAGCATTAGCTCCCCCTACATATGTGCTTTCATGAGTTTGGTTCAATTGTGCACATATGTATGGATTTGAATTTTGGGAGAGTTACTACTATCAAATTGATGTTAAGGTATATAGAATAGACCTTTGAAGCGTGATACCAATCAGAGTTGCCTTTATATACCACCCTTAGCATCGATGTAGCTAGACACCACTTGTAATACATCACTTGTAAAGATCACAAATACTAAAGTACCCCGTGAGATCAACATTATAAGCAAAGGTGTCTAGATACCGCTTGTAAAGCTACTCTCAACAAATCATCATTCAAATTCTATTTCTAGCAATCACCATACAATCATGAATATAAATTTAAGCTTTGCAATGCAACAATTCATCATGTTAATGCACATACAAATGCAACAAATAATTCATGAGCTTGCTCCCCCTACTTGTGTGCTCAATTTTAATTGATCCCTTTCTCCCCTTTGTAACTTAACTTTTTATCTTTGTGACTTTTCTCTCCCCCTTATTTTCTCTTTCTCCCTCTTTGCAATATCTTTGTGACTTTTCTCTCCCCCTTTGTCAACAATCACCAAAAGGTGCCAATTTTAGTGAGAGATAAGTCAATCAATGTGAGGGAGTCCAAATTATGGTTCAATCTAGATCACTTGCCTAGAATATGTAATTCGGTTTGAACCAAGCACAAGCTTCTTCACACCTCATAAAGTATAAGGGTTATCTTGAGCATGTTGAATTACACATCATGAGCTCATTTTCTAGATTTAACACTAGGTTTGCAAGCTCACAAACATGTCATATGCTACCACTAGATCAATCAAACATAGAAGCAATAGTGGTACCATATATACATTAAAATCATTTAATTTTCATGAATGAGCTTATTTGTCATGCCAATATGTCTATATGTTCTAACCAAGTCCTTAGCAAAGTATGGATGATATGCCAAACAACTTTACCTTGCTATTTTGGAGGAGAGACATGTCATATAAGAATGTGGGGGTGCACTCATTTCAAGTTGGAGAAGTCAAGTATGTTCAATTCATTCTTTAACTTGTAAAATCTCTTCTCATCAAGTGGCTTTGTAAAGATGTCGGCTAGTTGATCTTCGGTGCCAATGCTCTCAATGCTAATATCACCCTTTTGTTGATGGTCTCTTATAAAGTGATGCCTTATGTCAATGTGCTTCGTTCTTGAATGTTGAACCGGATTTTGAGTCATCTTAATAGCACTTTCATTGTCACAAAACAATGGCACATTCTTGAACTTGATTCCAAAATCATTCAAGGTGGCCTTCATCCAAAGCAATTGTGCACAACAACTACCGGCACTAATGTATTCGGCCTCGGCGGTAGATAGTGCAACACTATTTTGTTTCTTTGATGACCATGAGACAAGAGACCTTCCAAGCAATTGACAAGTGCCACTTGTGCTCATTCTATAAATCTTGCATCCACCATAGTCGGAGTCCGAATATCCAATCAACTCAAAATTAGACCCCTTTGGAAACCATAATCCAACATCATGAGTGCCCTTACGATATCTCAATATCCTCTTGGTTGCTTTCAAGTGACTTTCTCTAGGTGAAGCTTGATATCTTGCACACTTGCACACACTAAACATCACATCCAGCCTAGAAGCGATGACATAGAGCAAACTTCCAATCATAGACCAGTATAGCTTTTGATCTACCATGTTTCCACTATCATCAATACCCAATTAATCATTAGTGCCCATTGGTGTACTCATTTGCTTAGCATCTTGCAATCCAAACTTCTTGATCATGTCCTTGATATACTTGCCTTGACTTACAAAAGTGCCATTCTTCATTTGCTTGATTTGAAGTCCAAGGAAGTAACTAAGCTCTCCAATCATAGACATCTCAAACTCATTAGCCATCATATTTCCAAACTCTTCACAAAAGTCTTGGTTAGTTGATCCAAAGATAATGTCATCCACATAGATTTGCAACACAAATAATTCATTTCCAAGCTTCTTGGTGAAGAGAGTGGTGTCAACCTTTCCCATCTTGAACCCTTTAGAGAGGAGAAAGTCCCTCAACCTCTCATACCATGCTCTAGGTGCTTGCTTCAAACCATACAATGCCTTCTTTAGCTTGTAAACATGGTCGGGCTTCTTACCATCTTCAAAACCAGGAGGTTGCTTAACATAAACTTCTTCATTGATGTAGCCATTGGGAAATGCACTCTTGACATCCATTTGATAGAGCTTGATGTTGTGTGCACAAGCATATGCTAATAAGATTCTAATAGCCTCCAATCTTGCAACCGGTGCATATGTCTCTCCAAAGTCAAGACCCTCAACTTGAGTGTATCCTTGTGCTACCAATCTTGCTTTGTTTCTCACAACTACACCATCTTGATCTTGCATGTTTCTAAAGACCCACTTAGTACCAATCACATTGTAGTTCTTCGGTCTTTCAACAAGTTCCTAAACTTGATTTCTAGTAAAGTTGTTTAGCTCTTCATGCATGGCATTTATCCAATCGGAATCTTTCAAAGCATCTTCTAATTTCTTAGGTTCTTCAAGTGACACAAATGAGTAGTGCTCACAAAAGGATGCTAGTCTTGATCTAGTTTGAACACCACTTTGAATTCCACCAATGATTTGATCCAACGGATGATCTCTTGCAATACTAGTAGGTTGGAGTATTGGGAGTTGATTGGTTCCACTTGTTTGACCTTGAACTTGAGCTTCATCATGAGTACCACTAGAGCTTGCTTGATTTGTATCAATTTGCACACTTTGGTTGATCACATGAATACCATCATCATCATCAACTTGCCTTGGCCTTATATCACCAATGTCCATGTTCTTCATTGTATTTGACAATTGATCTCCTCTCACATCATCAAGATTTTGAGATTCATTTTGAGATCCTTGGGTTTCATCAAATTCAACATCATGAACTTCTTCCAAGGTGCCATTTGTGAGATTCCAAACTCTATATGCCTTGCTTGTGGTAGAATAACCAAGTAAGAACCCTTCATCACATTTCTTTTCAAACTTGCTCAATCTAGTGCCTTTCTTAAGAATATAGCATTTGCAACCAAACACTCTAAAGTATGCAATGTTGGGCTTTCTTCCATTCAATAGCTCATATGGTGTCTTTCCAAGCTTCCCATGGCAATAGAGACGGTTGCTACAATAGCAAGCCATGTTGATGGCTTCACTCCAAAATGAATGACTAACATTGTATTCACTAAGCATTGATCTAGCCATATCAATCAAGGTTCTATTTTTCCTTTCAACTACACCATTTGATTGAGGAGTGTATGTTGGTGAGAATTGATGTCCAATACCAAAATCATCACTCAAATCTTCAATTCTTGTGTTCTTGAACTCACTACCATTGTCACTTCTAATCTTCTTGATGGTAGTCTCAAACTCATTTTGCACCCTCTTGACAAAAGACTTGAATAGATCATAAACATCACTCTTGTCATAGAGAAATAACACCCAAGTGTATCTAGTGTAGTCATCCACAATCACAAAACCATACTTGTTGCCACCAATGCTAGTGTATGTTGTTGGCCCAAACAAGTCCATGTGCAATAGCTCAAATCCCTTTGATGTGCTCATTTCACTCTTACTTGGATGTGCATTTCTAACTTGTTTGCCGGCTTGACAAGAACTACATGGTTTATCCTTCTCAAAGGTGACATCCTTCAAGCCTCTAACTAAGTCATGCTTCAAAAGTTTGTTCAATTGTTTCATTCCAACATGACCAAGCCTTCTATGCCACAACCATCCCATACTAGATTTGCTAAGCAAGCATGATGTCAATTGTGTCTCACTATCATTGAAGTCAACCAAGTATAAGCTACCATGTCTAAATCCTTTGAATATCAAGTTTGATCCATCAACACTTATAACTTCAACATCATCACTACCAAATATGCACTTGAAGCCAAGATCACAAAGTTGTGCCATCGACAAAAGATTGAAATCCAAGCTCTCAACTAGCAACACATTAGATATGCTCATGTCATTTGAGATAGCAATTTTACCAAGCCCCTTGACCTTGCCTTTCTTGTTGTTGCCGAAAGTGATAGCATCAAAACCACCATTTTGACTTGTATCAATTGAATTGAACATACAAGAGTCTCCGGTCATATGTTGAGTGCACCCACTATCAAGCACACAATGCCTTCCTCTGGCTTTGTAATTGACCTACAAGACAAGATCAATTCTTTTTAGGTACCCAAACTTGTTTGGATCCTCCAAGGTTAGAGACTAAGCTCTTTGGTACCCAAATGGCTTTCTTCTTTGAGCCCATCCATGGTGCACCAATGAACTTAGCATAAACACCATTTTATACCCTTGGTAAGCATATAGAAAGAATCAAACTTAATTGTGGATACATTTGCATTGGATTTCTTGTTCATGCAATGTTGCTCTATGTGACCTACTTGCTTGCAACTTTTGCAATAACTACCATTGTTCTTCACAAAATGAGTCTTGTGAGGAGCAAAAGCGGCCTTGACTTTCTTGGAGTTATAGCCCAATCCCTCTTTGTAGAGAGAAGCTCTTTGGCTACCCAAGCACATAAGCAAGCGGTCCTCACCACCATAAGCCTTAGCTAATGTGTGATTGAGCTCTTTTACCTCCTTCTTGAGATTTTCATTTTCAACTATTAGTGTGGAGTCACAAGTGAAACCGCCACTACTAGATGAGGATGATGTAGATGAGCTACATGAAGGGTTAGTGGGAGCAACAATAATAGGCTTATGAAAAGTTTCATCAATTATATCACATGATATGCCTATATTGCAAGTTTTAGCTTTCTCAACATTAGTTGGTATGTTTTCACATTTTTCAACTAGAGAGGAATGAGCTTCTTCAAGCTTAGTGTGAGACTTTTGAAGCTTCTTATGGTCTACCTTTAGACTCTCATAAGATGCCCTAAGCTCATCAAGTTCTTGCATAAGGTTTTCCTTTTCCTTAAGCAAGCCCTTGCACTCCTTTCTAGATTCTTTAAAATGTTGAGTGCAATCTTCTAGCATAGTGATTAGTTCATCTTTAGTGAATTCTTCTTCATCACTATCACTATCACTAGCATTATCATGATCACTCTCATCGTCGGATGATACCTTAGCGGCCTTAGCCATGAAGCACGATGGAGTGTCGAAGAGGGAGACCTTCTCTTGGATGGCAATGCTAGCATGTCCCTTCTTCTTGCTCTTGTTGTCATCCTCATCATCACTTGAGGAATCATCACTATCCCAAGTAGCAACATGAGAATCATTCTTCTTCTTATGAGAGCTCTTCTTCTTTTCTTGCTTCTTCTTCTCCTTCTTGATAGCATCTTCATCATCACTATCATAAGGACACTTTGCAATGAGATGGTCCTTGCTATGGCATCTAAAGCATCTCATGGTATGCTCACTCTTCTTGGATGAGTTCTTCCTCCTTCTTGCACGATAGCCTTTCTTCTTCATGAATTTGCCAAATTGCTTGACAAAGAGAGCCATCTTCTCATCAATGTCATCACTATCACAAGAGCTTGAGTCTTCATCACTTGATGATTCAATCTTGGATTCTGCCCTTGGATGTGGTGGCTTTGAATGCCACACTCTTCTTCTTTTCATCATCTTTCTTCTCATTTTCCTTCTTCTTCTTCTTGACAAACTCATCCTTCTCATCATCTTCTCTATATGAATCATCGGTCATCACTTCTTGGAATATTTGTTGAGGAGTTGAATCCTTCAATGTAGTCCTCACTAGCACGGTGATCAATGTATCAAATCTCTTGGGTAGACTTCTCAAGAACTTCATAGATAATTGATTGTCCTTGACCTCCTCACCAAGTGCCTTGAGCTCATTAACAATGACTTGCAACCTATGAAACATCTCCGGTACACTCTCGTCATCTTGCATCTTGAAGCTTAAAAATTTTTCTTGCAAGATATATGCTTTAGCGGTCTTTGTGCCTTCGGTGCCCTCAAATGTTTCTTCTAGCTTGGCCCAAGCATCATGAGCAATCTCTATGTTCTTCACTTGCTCAAATGTCTTGTCATCTAATGCCTCATGAAGAGCACTAATGGCAATGTCATTGCATTGGAGCTTCTTCTCTTCCACCGGTGTAGGTGCTTCCGGATTAGCAACCTCAAATTTTGTTTCGGTGACCTTCCACACTTCTCTATTGATTGACTTTAGGTGTGCGGTCATATTAACCTTCCAATATGCATAATTTGTGCCATCAAAGTGAGGTGTCTTCTTGGTGTTGTTGATGTGCAAGCTTAATTGAGCCATTTATTTTTCACCGTAGGTTGTTAAGCCTCAAATAAACGGTGCCTCGGCTCCGATACCACTTGTAAGGTCCAAATAGGCTAGAGGGGGGGGTGAATAGCCTAATTAAAACTTCTACAAGAATTACTTAACCACACGTTAGTACGAAAGGTGGCGAAGCAAATGCACTAGCTCTAACTAATTAAGCAAGCCACCTACACAAGTCTATAACAAAGCTATTCACTAAACACAACAACAACTACAAGCTAGAAACAAGAAGTAATACAAGAAAAGAGCTTTGAGTGATTATACCGCCGTGTAGAGATGAGAAGTACCAATCAATTAATTACACAAGAGAAGTCCTCGGGAAGAGAATGACATAAGAATTTATCCCGAGGTTCATTTGCTTCCCGGCAAGCTACTCCCCGTTGTGGCGATACACCCACTTGTCGGTTCGTGAGCTAATCGACTATCAAGAGTCGAGCCCTCGGCGGGCACCGCACAACCGCACACAAGATGGGGATCCTCCAAGCCACGAGCTCCACTAGAGTATCCAATTTGCGAACTCCCACGGGGAAGGATCAAGAACCCCTTACAACACTTGGTGAAGGCTCCAACAATCTCCAATTGCGAGCTCAATCACCTCCGCTGCTCCAAGCTGTCTACCGTGTCGGGAAACATGGAAGAGTAACAAGAAATCCACAGCAACTCGAAGATCAAGTGCCTCTAGAATGCAACTCTCAAGCAATGCACTTGAATCTCACTCAAGATGTGCAACTATACAAAGAGATGAGTGGAGGGGTTGTTCTCTAGCTCAAAGGATGTCTCAAAATGTGCAAGAGTTGCCCTCAAACCCCGACCAACGTCTATTTATAACGAAGGGGTACGCAGCTAGCCCTTACGGACGACGCAGTTCAAAACGAGACGACCGGACGCGCTGGTCAGGGTGACCAGACGCGTCTGGTCACTACAGGACAAGCATGAACAGTACGCGTCAGAAGTTACCGTTGCTATGACCAGACGCGCTCTAGTGTATGACCGGACGCGCCCTACCGTATGACCGGACACGCCCTTGCGTATGACCAGACGCGCCCTTCCTGGCGTCCGGTCAGAGTCCAGTAAGCTCCCATCACGACCGGACGCGTCCGATCGCACGTGACCGGACACGCCGCGCGTCCGATCACCACTTCGCTGCTCTCTGCCCCTCTGGACGCTTGACTGGACGCGCCGGTCGCTCACTCTACTTTTGCGCACAGGTGAACTGACCGGACGCGCTGGTCAAGCCAGACCAGCGTCCGGTCATTAACTCTAGGCGCGCTGACCAGATTGAACTGACCGGACGCGCTGGTCAAGCCGTGACCGCGTCCGGTGCAGCGTCCGGTCACCACAGTGACCTCCGTTCGCCTCTGTTTCTTTTCTGACTTCCGGTGCAGTAGAAAATAGGCGTTTCACTTCCCCAAAAAGCGCCGAATCCCGCCTCGCAAGCTCGGCGGGAGGGAGAGAAGAACCCAAACCCTTCTCTACCGCTTAATCTCCACCGCCTTCACAAATGTGCTAACACCACCATGTGTAAACCACCATGTGCATGTGTGTTAGCATTTCACAATCATTTCTCAAGGCGTTATGTTAGCTCTTTTACTAGATCCTAATTCATATGCTCAAGACAATGATCTAGTGGCACTTGATTTCCGAGCTAACCATGATTGCCCCTCTTGATAGTCGGCTATGTATCCTAAACCCGGTCAATCACTTCTCTACTCATCTTAGACCGGAAAAAGAAAAACCCTATGGTTACACCTTTTCCTTGTGCTCTTTGATCCTTTTCTTCCACTTGATCATCATGTCCATCATATTAGATGCATCTCCATCATGATCATCATTTTATGTCCATGCACCAACTCTTTGTGATCTTGTGGCCACCACTCCTTGCCACATACACCTTCATCACATGTGTTGCTTATGCCTAACTCGAAACACTTAACACATGGCATTAGCAACTTGGTGTCATTAATTACCAAAACCAAACTTGGGCTTTCATGTGGCGGCCTGGCTGCGGTAGCGGATCGGCCCATAGGCGGGCGGTAGCGCGTAGATGGAAGGGGAAAATGGCCTCGCGGGCCACCTGGGCCAACGGCCTGGGGTGGGGTGGACGCAGCTGGCTGGGCCAGAGAGGGCAACAGGCCTAAATGGCCTTTTCATATATCTCCTTTTATTCTAAAGTCTTTTCTATACCCTTTCTTCCATTTCTAAGCTAAACCAAGTGCTTCTATATATATACATGTGTGTGCCACTTACATGTACACACCTAGGGGTAGTCCACTAGAGTCTAGGGTTGGTGGGTCCAAGTCCAAGGGTAGGCACTTAGGAGTTAATTAATTAATTCATTCTCAATTAATTAATTATCAAGACTATTTATATAAAAGAAAGTGTTGATTTTATTATCAAAACAAAAAACGATAAAAGCCAACTCACAAGTATTTAATTAAATGCAGATGCTCTACTCTGCTATGTAGGTGCTACTTGTGCAACTACATGGGTGTTTTTCCTATATGCCACTCACCAAACATGGGTTTGTTTGCGAAAAAATTTTTAGTTGCGATTTTTGGGTTTCGGAAAAACTGGGACGTTACATTGTCTGGTGAGCATAATATCTTTTTCACCATCTTACTGATCATCATCGGATGATCCGCTACTGCCCCTTTTCCTATGTCGAATCATCTGGTGGTCTCTGTCGAACTAGACTACGGAGTGGCCAACTCAGTGGTGTGCATCAAATGTTCCGCTGATGTGCACTTCTTCTCACCGATCGTCCAATGAATCAATCTTCCCTAGGTGATTATGCTCATCAATCATCTGATGTGTGCATTCCCTCTGCCACTGGACATCCAGTGCTTGCTTTTTCTCTACACTTGTTTATTTTTGTTCCTTTTATTTGCAAATCTTCGCACCACTCATTCGGTTACATCACCAGGACCTATTATAACCTGTCTAACATATCTTTAGAACACATGTTAATCCTAAGCTTTGCATGGTCATCTAAATCAACAAAACTAAAACCTATGATCATGGGCACACGATCCTTACAGCTAGGTGAATGGACTAGGCTAAAGCCTTTCCCTAAGTCCATGCTACCCAAGAACCTATGATCATGTTTTAGATTCCTCGTGGCTCCGTCTTCAGTAACTTCTTCTGGTATCTCTCATGCACCAACCTGACTATGAAGGGAAGGAGTATATGGGGTGTTTTCTCCTAGAAAAAAGTTTTCTCTTGCAAAAGCTCATAGAAAACTTAGAATGAAGCTATTTCTAAACATGGCAGCGTACATGAATTTAGAATGAAGCTATCTCTAGACATGGGTTCCTCTATATGTGGACTACATGACCACATTAAGGGATCTATTTATAACTAGAAGCGATGGGGTGGCTAGATTAATTTGGTGGTAGAGGTCCAATTGATTGTGGTACGTGCATCCAACGGCGTAAGTCACTGTTAGGTCAATCCATAACCTGAAAGAACTGAGATGTTACCTAGAGAGGGGTCGAATAGATGATTCCTGCAAAGTTCACAACTCAAAAAGCGGAATTATAGTCACCTTTAGAAGTTCCGAAGGTTCATAAGCTGGTTTAGAAGTTCTGCACTAATATAGTAACTCAAGATAAAACCACGCCTAGAGAATAACTCATACCAAAATTTGTATATGAGTTTGGAGATCTCCTATTGTAGCATCCTCTACTAGAAGCCAGTGTTCTTCTCGTGATGGCGCCCGAGGATGGTGCCGACCACTATGTGGAGTTGGAGCTAGATGCAGCTATCGAGTAGTCAGGGTTCAATGTGTTGCACACTCTGAGTCATGAGGTTGGTCCAGGTCTTTTGTCTTCGCTTTTGCCTTTGCCAAGGTGCCAAAAAACATCATAGAAAAACCCTCGCACTCCCACCAAGATGAAATGTTGTGTCACTAGCGGTTCAAGGTACTATCCACAGAGGCAGTACGTAATATGTTTTTACAAACCACTTTGAACCACGTTTTTAGTGCAATGAGGTGCTTCTTGACGTCTTTATTTGAAATTCCATATTGACTCCGTGCATGCTTTCAATGGTTTCATATATTTAATAACAGCTTCTTATGGACATGGATACATTGCTGCTCCTACACTAATTTATCCATGTTAGTTGTCAAGAAATAAACATTGATCCACACAACACAGTAAAGACCAGCATGAGATAAATATAAGGGTACATACATATTCGTAATGCTCCAACTATAATGGTTTTCAGGCAGCAACTGTGATGCCAACTTGGATTTTTTTTAATGTGATATAATGATACACTAAATGAGAGAGAAGGGAGAGTGGAAGCGATCAGATCTCATGCAAGACATGTTTTGAAAGAAAAAAACTATTGCACTAGACATGCACTATCCAATTTTGCACCAGAAGCAGGTGGTTTATTCGTGATATGTGGGGAAGAATGATGAGTGGCTGCATAGATGCTTAGGGCGTCCACAGCGGTGCTATCGATTTTGATAGCTGCCATAGGACCGAACCAGACTTGCACTCATATGTCAATGTTAGTTAATAATAAATTACTCTCTATTAGATACTATGATTGGCGGCCAGAGTAAAAAAGCAATATGCACCTATCTGCATTTGCTTTAATAGGCTCCGCACTAGCACCGAAGAAGTCACCAGCGTTTCACTTTTTTCTCGTTTTCTCCCTGCCACGTCAATCCAAACCTCCCATCAAGCCTACTCAGCTAACGATTTGATAGTTGTTGGGGATGCCATTAGGCTATGCATAGATATGGTGCAGTGGTAACAATAGCTTCTAGATGGTCGGGATAGAAATTAGCTATTTTGTGGTGTTTGGGATGGGATTGGCCTAAATTATCAACTACTGGGATATCTGATATTCACCACATTAAATGAAAGCTCACACTCTAGGTGCCATTACCTCATACAATTAATGTCTCTAGCTAGCTAATCATGATAGTTCATATAATTTTAAATCACAATTATCATTTATGGTCGTACCTCCAAGATTTCTCAAGCACATGCTCACTGTGGTAGTTGAATTGTCATCTAATTAAAATTACAGATTTAAATGAAGAATGTCACTAGATCAAACTTTTGACTAGGATAGATAATTAAATGTATACCATCTTCACTCTTATACCATATCTTATAGATTTTGTATATTTGTGGTTGTATCTCTAGAATCACGACCCATTTATTTCATTCAAGTGAAATATCTCTATATGCCACATGCCATTATTATATTTTTCGATATTTGAAGTGATCTGAGACTCAGAGAGCTATAACATTAACGGTAATCATTGAACTAAAATTAAAATATGTGAAGATAAGAAGGCAAAACCTTGCTTGGACATTAATCTTCAATAATCTCCACCCTTCAACAACCCCCACCTCCTCTTATAAGAAGCCATGATACTGTGGTTAGGGATGAAAACGGACGGAATTTTTCCCGTACCGTCCCGTTCCGTTTTCTACATTTTCCCGTTCGTTTCCGTATTTGCGAGATCCCGTTGTCGTATTTGCGGAAGTAGAAAATGGTGTTTTCCATTTGTTTCCGAGTAATCCCGTTTTAATACGGAATAGACCCGTATTTATCCCGTTTTTATCCCGTTTTCAATCTATACTCAACATGTTCAACAATTACATGTCCATATGTTAATATAACTACGAATCACCAAATATGCATGTTATGTTCAAGTACATAGCATGTAAATAAATATTAAACTTTGTATATATTATTACATGACTTTATATATATGTATACTTTGAGAATATTAGATTATGTTATCTTAATTTAATTTTCCGGCTCTCCATCCGTATTTGTCCATTTCCGTATGTCTGCATATTCCGATTTCATTTTCGAACCCGCATTTTTCGAACCCACTACCGTTTCCGCCAAAAAAATATAGAAATGGAAGTAGAAATAGGGTTTTTTCGTCCGTTTCCATCCGTTTTCATCCCTAATTGTGGTAGAGGCACATGTAGAATCCATAGGCAGAAATCAACACCTTTTTGTTTCCTTAGTAGACCTTCCATGGAGGATCAATCATGGAAGGCCTACTTCTCCCATTAGCCTCCTCCAAAACCTTGCCTAACCAAAATAATATCAGATCTTAAGAAGAGAGAACTAGCAAGGCCCACATTTGTATGCCTACAATGCACCAAGGAGTCTAGTTCCCAACTAGCCATGGCTTCCCACTGCAAACAACATGTCCAGGGCGGCATGCCTAAGGGGACTGTTGAGCACATTAAGTATTATCCAGACCACACATATTTTTTCTTATGCAGTGATGCTCAACCAAGTTCATTATCTGCTGATGGAGTCTTGCCACAAGGGCCAAACCAGACTAAGCAGCAGGTACCTTGGCCATGCTACAAAATTGTTTTTGCTTATGCTAGAAATCCTTTCATGTCACATCTAGCAAGTCTCGTGAGAGACAACCATAACATAGTTGCTCTGAGGACAACTCCTGTTGGAGTCAAGCCCGACATTGACCTGGCCCTATGGTTGGGTCCTGCTCTTCGTACATCCGATGCTCCACCATACAGGCCGGGCTGGATGACAATCTGGTGGCTAGATTCAAGAAGTAGTGCTGACTACATGGTGAGAACTCCAACGGGGGAAATGCTGATCTATGGGCCATGGGATAAAAGAAAGCAAGAATGTAGAGCTTTGGTTATGAATATTTATACTTCTATTACATATATCTTTAATTTTTAGAATAAAAATTATATCTAGTTTCTTACATTTCGAGCTGCATTATGTTTCTGCAGTTCTGCAATGGAACAAGTTTGATGTATGAGATGTGCACACATTTGTGCTGCATGTTGCACTTGCTAGTATATTATACTGTCATAGAATGTTAACTTCTTTTCTATGATTAATTTACTTCTTGGCCAAATTCAATTTTCCCTGAATTTTGATATTATATATTTATCTAAAGGCATGTCATATATACAGGAACTTTCCATATTCATGAGTTTGATGTGGGAATGTAAAGTATTGGAATTAAAATTAAAGTTATGTGATATGAGAACTAAATAATAAGGTGTTTATACAGATGCTACTTCTATTTATTAACAATTTAACCTTTGTTTCAGATTTTGAAGTATATAAACGTGGTGTTTATACTATATCTTGCTTGTGGTGCTGCTTGTCGCATGGATTGTTTATTGTAGCTAGTAGGTGGTGACAGCTATATCTAGCCTTTCTATTCCACCACGTGTTCTTAGGTAAGTTAATAAAAAACAGTAAGGCCCCATAAAAAAGTTGCTTTGGGCAAGACCTTTGTCCTCTTGTTTCATCTTTCACCTCATGTACCCATTGTGTGGACTCAATCCACTCGCTAGAACTCTGTGATTAAGATAGAACCATAGAAGCAGAGTTGGATCATAGGAACCTTATACTCTCTTGTTGTCCTCCCATCTAGCTATACCTGTCTAGTTATCTTTCTAAGTTATTTTTATCTTTGTGTCTTGGACTTGTTTCATCACCCTTCCTATCCAAATTCGATTACCCCCACTTTCCCTAGGGCAGAATATTTGATGAGACGTTAAAAAATGGATGCATTATTTTATTGACACATCCTTTATCGACGCTTTATGAACTAAAAACTCATGCTTATTGCAAGTGGCATAACTCTTCTTCTCATACAACTATGATTGTACTGTCTTCTGTGAGCCGATCCAATTGACTCTTAATGAGGAACAATTATGAAATATGTAGATTGAGTCCGAATGATGTTACTAGCTGTTGGATTTTTTCAAATACGAGATGATCTATTTATTGCATTTTCAACTACCACTAGATTGTCTGGTGAGCATAATATCTTTTCACCATCTTACTGATCATCATCGGATGATCCGCTACTGCTCCTTTTTCCTACGTCAAATCATCTGGTGCTCTCTATCAAATTAGACTTCGGAGTGGCCAACTCACTGGTGTGCATCAAATGATCCGCTGATGTGCACTTCTCACCGATCGTCCAATGAATCAATTTTCCCTAGGTGCTTATGCTCATCAATCGTCTGACGTGTGCATTCCCTCTGCCACTGGATGATCCGATGCTTGCTTTTTCTCTACACTTGTTTATTTTTGTTCCTTTTATTTGCAAATCTTCGCACCACTCGGTTACATCACATGATCTATTATAATCTTTCTAACATATCTTTAGAACACATGTTAACCCTAAGCTTTGCATGGTCATCTAAATCAAAAAAACTTAAACCAATGATCTTGGGAACATGATCCTTACAGCTAGGAGAATGGATTAGGCCAAAGCCTTTCGCTAAGTCCATGCTACCCAAGAACCAATCGGATCACGCTAGCATTGAAATAGCCTGTTTTAGATTCCTCATGACTCTGTCTTCAGTAACTTTCTATTATCTCTCATGCACACCTGACCGAAGGGAAGGAGTATATGCGGTGTTTTCTCCTAGAAAAAAAGATTTCTCTTGCAAAAGCTCATAGAAAACTTAGAATGAAGCTATTTCTAGACATGGCAGCCTACATGAACTTAGAATGAAACTATCTCAAGACATGGGTTCCTCTATTTGTGGACTACACGAGCACATTAAGGGATCTATTTATAACCAGAAGCGATGGGGTAGCTAGATTAACTTGGCGGTAGAGAACCGATTAATTGTGGTAGGTGGATCCAATGGCGTAAGTCACTATTAGGTCAATCCACAACCTGAAAGGACCGAGATGTTACCTAGAGAGGGGTTGAATAGACGATTCCTGCAAAATTCACAACCTAAAAAGCGGAATTATAGTCACCTTTAGAAGTTCCAAAGGTTCATAAGTTGGTTCAGAAGTTCTACACTAATTAGTAACTCAAGATAAAACTACACCTAGAGAGTAGCTCATACCAAATTTTGATATATGAGTTTGGAAATCTCCCGTTGTAAAGCCTCCTCTGATGGAAGCCGATGTTCTTCTCACGACGGTGCCCGGGGATGGTGCCGACCACTGTGAGAAGTTGGAGCTAGATGCAGCTATCGAGTAGTCAGGGTTCAATGTGTTGCACACTCTGAGTCATGAGGTCGGTCCGGGTCTTTTGTCTTCACTTTTGCCTCTGCCAAGACACCAAAACATCCTAGAAAATCCCTCGCACTCCCGCCAAGATGAAATGTTGTGTCACTAACGGTTCAGGGTACTATCCGCAGAGGTAGTACATAATATGTTTTTACAAACTACTTTGAACCATGTTTTTAGTGCAATGAGGTGCTTCTTGACATCTTTATTTGAAATTCCATATTGACTCCGTGCATGCTTTCAATGGTTTCATATATTGACTCCTACACTAATTTATCCATGTTACACTGTTGTTGTCAAGAAATAAACATTGATCCACACAACACAGTAAAGACCAGCATGAGATGAATATAAGGGTACATATTCGTAATGCTCCAACTATAATGGTTTTCAGGCAGCAACTATGGTGCCACCTTGGATTTTTTTATGTGATATAATGATATACTAAATGAGAGAAGGGAGAGTGGAAGTGATCAGATCTCATGCAAGACATGTTTTGAAAGAAAAAAAACTATTGCACTAGACATGCACTATCAAATTTTGCACCGGAAACAGGTGGTTTATTCATGATAGGAGGGGAAGAATGATGAGTGCTGCATAGTTGCTTAGGGCGTCCGTAGCGGTGCTATCGATTTCGATAGCTGAACCAGACGTCCACTCATATGTCAATATCAGTTAATAATAAACTACTCTCTCTATCCGAAACTGTGATCGGAAGCTAGACTAAAAAAGCAATATGCACCAATCCGTGTTCGCTTTAATAGGCTCCGCACTAGCACCGAAGAAGTCGCTAGCATTTCACTTTTTTCTCGTTTTCTCCCCACCACGTCATTCCGAACCTCCCACCAAGCCTACCCAGCTAGCAATTTGATGGTTGTTGGGGATGCCCTTAGGCTATGGATAGATATGGTGCAGTGGTAACAATAGCTTCTAGATGGTCGGGATAGAAATTAGATATTTTGTGGTGTTTGGGTTGGGATTGGCCTAAATAATCAACTGTATCACCTACTAGGATATTTGATATTCACCACATTAAATGATAGCTCATGCTCTAGGTGCCAGTACCTCATACAATTAATGTCTCTAGCTAGTCATAATACTTCATATAATTTGAAATCACAATTATCATTTATGCTCGTACCTCCAAGATTTCTCAAGCGCATGCTCAGTGTGGTAGTTGAATTGTCATCTACTTAAAATTACAGATTTAAATGAAGAATTTCACTAGATCAAACTTTTGACTAGGACAGATAATTAAATGTATACCATCTTCAATCTTATACACCATACCTTATAGATTTTGTATATTTATGGTTGTATCTCTAGAATCTCGACCCATTTATTTCATTCAAGTGAAATATCTCTATATGCCACATGCTATTATATTTTTTGATATTTGAAGTGATCTGCGAATCATAGAGCTATCACATTAACGGAAATCATTGAACTGAAATTAAAATATTTGAAGATATGAAGGCAAAATCTTGCTTGGACATTAATCTTCAATAATCTCCACCCTTCAACAACCCCCGCCTCCTCTTATAAGAAGCCATGATACTATGGTAGAGGCACATGTAGAATCCATAGGCAGAAATCAACACCTTTTTGTTTCCTTAGTAGACCTTCCATGGAAGATCAATCATGGAAGGCCTACTTCTCCCGTCAGCCTCCTCCAAAACCTTGCCTAACCAAAATAATATTAGATCTTAAGGAGAGAGAACTAGCTAGGCCCACATTTGTATGCCTACAATGCACCAAGGAGTCTAGTTCCCAACCAGCAATGGCTTCCCACTGCAGACAACATGTCCAGGCCGGCATGGCTAAGGGGACTGTTGAGCACATTAAGTATTATCCAGACCACACATATTTTTTCTTATGCCGTGATGCTCAACCAAGTTCATCATCTGCTGATGGAGTCTTGCCACAAGGGCCAAACCAGACCAAGCAGCAGGTACCTTGGCAAGCTACAAAATTGTTTTTGCTTATGCTGGAAATCCTTTCATGTCACATCTAGCAAGTCTCGTGAGAGACAACAATAACAGAGTTGCTCCGAGGACAACTCATTTTGGAGTCAAGCCCGACATTGACCTGGCCCTAAGGTTGGGTCCCGCTCTTCGTACGTCCAATGGCTCCACCATACAGGCCGAGCTGGATGACAATCTGGTGGCTAGATTCAAGAAGTAGTGCTGACTACATGGTGACAACTCCAAGGAGGGAAATGCTGATCTATGGGCCATGGGATAAAAGAAAGCAAGAATCTAGAGCGTCTATTATGAATATTTATACTTTTGTTACATCTATCTTTTTAGAATAAAAAATATATCTAGTTTGTTACAGTTTAGGCTGCATTATGTTTCTGCAGTTCTGCTATGGAACAAGTTTGATGTATGAGATGTGCACACATTTGTGCTGCATGTTGCACTTGCTAATATTATACTATGTCATAGAATGTTCGCTTATTTTTTATGATTAATTTACTTCTTGGCCAGATTCAAATTTCCCTAAATTTGGATATATTATATATTTGTCTAAAGGCATGTCACATATGCAGGAACTTTACATATTCATGAGTTTGATGTGGGAATGTAATGTATTGTAATTAAAATTAAAATTAAAATTATGTGATATGAGAATTAAATAAGGTGTTTATACAGAAGCTACATCTATTTATTAATAATTTAACATTTGTTCCAGATTTTGGAGTATATAAACGTGGTGTTTATACTATATCTTGCCTGTGGTACTGCTTGTTGTCGCATGGATTGTTTATGGTAGCCAGTAGGTGGTGATAGCCATATCGGGCCTTTGTGTTCCACCACATGTTTTTAGGTAAGTTAATAACATAGTAAGGCCCCATAAAAAGTTAGTTGCTTCAGGCAAGACCTTTGTCCTCTTGCTGTTTCATCTTTCGCCTCGTGTACCCGTTGTGTGGACTCAATCTACTTGTTACAACTCTTTGATTAAGATAGAGACATAGAAGTAGAGGTTGGATCATAGGAACCTTATACTCTCTTGCTGACCTCCCATCTAGCTATACATGTCTAGTTATCTTTCTAAGTTATCTTTATCTTCGTGTCTTGGACTTGTTTCATCATTCTTCCTATCCAAATTCAATTTCCCCCACTACACTATTGATAACTAAGTTGTGGTAACACTAAGATATCTCATTTATTGTCATTCCTAGCTCCTGTTTTCCTTGTGGAATAAATAAAAAATAACGATACCTTGGAATCCTCTTGGTGAAGTGCTACAACGGAATTTTGTGCGCTTGCAGAATTCTCTACTTGAGCATAGGAAATACCAACAATGTTGTAGATGAACCTTGTCATGAATCATATGCCCTTGCCTGACCTTCTTCCTTGAATTAATACTCCGACGACAAATCATGACCATCGTCCAACGTCATTGCATCTGGTGTGATGTGAGTCCAATCCTTAGGGATATCGGTTTTGTCATTGAAGCTCCTACCAGCAAATTCATCCACAAAGGCGAGGTGCTCAGCATCGTGAGGCTCCATCTGTTCGATGATTCTGTCAACCGCCTCACTATCGATGTTTTACTACCGATAGCCTTCCACGGGGGTACCCGGGACAGTTGGTCGGACTTCAGCGTATGCGGCTACTCGACGGTGAATGCAGAGATTATCGATTTATACTAGTTCGAGTCCTCGATTGTGATCGAGTAATAGCCTTTACGTCCGATCGGCGTTAGCCTTTGTGTTGGATTAATTGTCTTCTCTCGTTCCCCTTTTTTAGGGGTGCCCACGACCTCTCTTTATATCGATAAAGAAGGTTGTGGTGTGATTACAATCCTAGTCGGACCCAAAGAAGGTGTCCTAAACTAAATACAGAAGGTACTTTCCAAAGAAATCCAGCTAATCTGGCCTGTTCTACTCAGATCCGGTGTGGCAGACGCTGCACCTCTTCCTGCTTCTATCCGTGGGCTAGGCCAGGGCCCATGGTTGGTAGTCACATTGCTAGGGAACCCTATGGGTCCTTCATTGACAAGCCCCAAGCATTTCATGGTTGAACTCGAAGGCCTCTTTGTTTCCCTGGCTTTGCTTGGTGAATCAGGCTTGGTCTGGGTTCTTTTGACATGAAGCCTTGAAGTGGTCCTGTCTTGAAGAAGTCTTTCAAGTGACGTGCGCTTTTTCAAAGAAAAAGAGCACTCACTGAGTGTAGCCTCCGAGCCTCGTGCTATTTAGAACAAAAAGTTGGAGGGTCTTGAATTTTTATCATTGGAAAAAATTGAAAATCTCATCTGAGGGTATGTACCCTGCTGCCCCCAAGCACATATCCGGGTTCTTTTTATTCAAGAACTCAGATATAGGATCTTTTGTCATGTTCTCAGGTAGCCTGCTTTCTGTCCGAGGAAGGTGGTAGGTGGCAGTTGAGGTAATTGAGGTGATTGAATGCTACGCAGTCACGGATTGCACAGTGTTGGCATATTCCTTTGGATATTTTGTCTTTGAGTACTATGTCTTTACATGTGGTAGCTTTTCCTTTACTGCTTTCTATCACTTCTCTGAATGCTTCGTCAGGTTGGATTTGTTTGGTGCAGTTGTTCTATGTACACCGCTCCTTGGCCTATAAATACCCTCCTGGCGAGCTGCTGCATACCGGCAAAGTCTTGGTGTAGTTCTTGAAGTCTTGTAGTTATGAATATGGTAGTTTGTGAAGTAGAGCAGCCCCTGGGCATGAGTTGTAAGTCTTGTTAGATCTTATAGCAGATGGAAGAAGTCTTGTGATAGAGATTAGAGGTAGACTAATCTCACGACGTCATTATATCAGGTAATCCATCCTAGCAGGTGCAAGAAGTCTTGTGATGTGGGATGCGTTCCCTCATCCAACAGTTCTGGGTTGATCCTTCTACTCTGCCTTGCGACTGTCTGGTGCAGATCAGCATTTGATCTAGGATCACATCAGGCTTAGCTAGACGGATGCCTGTGAGCCTCACTTGATCCATGTTGTCTCATTGAGCCGCTGACACCAATCTTGGATGCACTGCGCTCCTCCTTTGAAGAAAACAGTGTAGCCGAGTAGAGTATGTTCTACCGAGTAGCAACTAGGGGCACATAGTCGTTTTCAGAGCTATGTTCTTTCTATGCTCCTTGTTGCTGTCTTGTTTGTCATAGTACCGAGTTCGTTGGGTCTTGTGTGATCTATAATCTTGTATCTTTTGAAGATATTTGTAATAGAAAAATTCTTGTTTTCTAAGCTGTTGTCTCCTTTTTTGCTTGTCTGAGTGCTTTTGAGTATCATCCAGGTTTTTTCTGAGAGTTATCCTAGTTGTTTCTAGAAAATTTGGGTACTTTATGTGAAGTCTGGGTTCTTTGGCAGTCTTCTATGGTATTCTTCTATGTATCTCTTGATGAGTTCTTTTTCGAGTAGTATAAACTATAATAAATCGGCATTGTGTGGATGGATAAGTCTAAAATCTGCTCGTTGTACTGTACCGTTATGAAAAGGTGTGCTGCTGTCGTTTCAGCCGCATCAGTTACGGCAGGAAACAGACCATTGCGTTCCCATGCCGTGTTAAACGGGCCTGGTGGGCTACATTTTTACCGTTGTAAATCTATTTAAGGGTCTTTCTTCTTCTTCCCCTTTCTTACCCTACCTTTACCTTCTAGCATTCAGCCTTTGACAAACCTCCCTTCAGAGCTCTGCCACCGCTATCATCGCCGTTCAAGCGCTGTCACTACTCGTGCATTGCCGCCATCCTCTCTTGTGAGACTAGAGCATCCTCTGTGCATAGGCAAGAAGAAGGCATCGAGCAGCAAGTCTAAGGAAGTCTTGGTGGACGAGGAGTCACTTAAGGTGATCGAGAACCAAGAGTTCATCGCCATGAGGACTGCTGAGAAGATTTGGCCTTCATCAGTTGAGGGAGCTAGATAGCAACGGGCTGATCTAGGATCAAAGCTTTGCTGACTGGAAGATGCCAGGTGAGCACCGAGTTCCTGCCCTCAACACTGGTGAGATTGTTTTATTCCGTTCTAGTCTCTTCCTTCCAGTGTCTCCCTCCATCGTTTTCTTCAATATTTTAATATCCCCTTGAACCATCTGACCCCGAATGTTGTCCTCCATCAGTTAGTGTCTGTTCACCTCAGTGAAACTTTTCTTAGAATAATTCCTTCAATTTCTTCGTTCCACTACTTCTTTCGTCTAAAACCACACCCCCAGTGACAACACTTCTCCTCTGGGTGGTTGTGGGATTCAATTCCGCTAGGGTAAAAAGGGTCTTTTTTTATTATGACCTGGTTGATTCTGTCAAGGAGTGGCATTCCAAGTGGTTTTACACTGGGAACATGAGCCCTCCTCTTGCTGTTCATTCAAACTACAGTCCAGTTGTTAATGACTGCTGGGAGAAGGCCCCTCTAACGGATGAGGAGCTCAAGAAGATCAAGCCACTACTCGAGAAAATCCAGACCCTGAAGCAGCAAGGCCTGACCGGATTTGGGATCGTCACCAGTTTCCTTTGCCACTGAGTTCAACCTTTGAAGGCGAGGGAAAATTATGGCTTTGAGTACTCTGGAGCCGAGGACCCATCTCGAATGGTTCCAGCTTTGGAATTAACCGAAGAAGAGGTGTTGGAACACCTCAAGAAGGTTCTAAAGGGGGTGACCGTCGTCCCCCACACAGGCCCTAAATACCATGCAGATCACCTGCCTCCCGCTATAAGTTGCTTTTGTTTCTGCTTCGCGAGTACTTTCTTCCATTGTTTGTTCTTGTGCGAGTACTTTCTATCTTTGCTTCTTCTGCTTATCTTGTTGTTGTTGGTTGTTTGTAGGACTTGGGGTGGAATTTCGTCGATCTGATCCCTTCTTAGAGCAACCTAGTTGGGGCGGGGGTTGGTGAGAACCCCGCTAGGTTGTCTTCAATTAGTAAGTCTCCAGTCGTCACAATTCTTCCTAGTGTTTCCTCCAAAGAACTCGACCCTTGTGTTGAATATGTGCCGCGCCTAGTTCCTAGAGCTCCTTGTTCCACCACAAGAGGGTGTGGGCGGATGATGCTTCCACCAGCGCATCTGCTACCAAGAAGCCCTATCCTCCGAGTACTCGTCTAGGTACTCAAGTCAAAGGTATCATGCTCCTAGGTGAGCGTACCAATGTTCCTTATTTTATTTGGTTTTCCTGTTCATATCTTTACTTGAGTACTTCTTTCTCTTTAGATGGCAGTGCAGTGGAGATTCTCAAGGATGAGGACGAGGATGATGATGTGGCCCTCGATACCCATCGGTGAGTTGTTATAACATCCTCTTTATGTTATCTTGTATTGGTCGGAGTTCTTCTAATTTGTCTTGTCTTTGTTCCTTGTAGTAAACGGGGGTCAAGCCTAAGTTCTGCTAGTGCTTAGGCACTAATCACACCATCCTTGGTGCAGGGTGGTGATGATATTTTTACCACCACCATGCCCCCGCCAAAGTCATTTGTTCGGCTTGGGAGCGTCAATATGAAGAAGGTAGCCAAGTAAGTGAACTTCTATCGGCTTGTTTGTATTTTTTTCTTTCTTATTCATATCCTTATTGTAGAGTTCTTTGTCATCTTGTAGGCCATTGCCATCGCCCTCCCTTAGTCCCTAGTTGACTCCTTCTCAGAGTCGGCTGGTGCGCCTCTGCGTTCTGAGTCTGAGGACTCAGAGCGTATGGTCAGCGAGGCAGCCGTGGGGGAGACAGGAGCTCCGGTTGATCGGGCCATTGTGGAGTCGCCCTAGCCGGAGGTTACTATGACCGTGGTGAAGAACCCGGCTACGGAGGTGGTTAGGACTTCTAGTGTCCAGGACACAGCTCTAGTTGTGGTTTTCACGCCCCTGCCGACTTCTTCCGCCGCCCATGCCTCCAGTAGTCAATGTTTGGAAGATGATGTGGTGCTGCAATTTGATGCCACCCACCATCTGTCCAAGCTGACCATGGCTTGGGGGAGGCTTTCGGCAGGAGTGGCTTCTTTTGGAGAACAGATCTAGGTTAGTGCTTCTTTTTGTTTCATGCTTTCTAGTTGTCCGACTTCTTTTGCTTCTTTTTCTTACTATCTTCTTTTTCCTGTTAGAGAAGTCCTTCTCTCGTGATCACTCCAACTTCTTTGGCTCGGGTGAGATCGAGAAGAAGTTGGCTTTCGAAGTGAGCAATCTGAAGGTGGAGCTTGTCATCCATCAGGCTAAGCTCGAACCAGAGCGCCATGACCATCAAACGGTTGAACAAGCCCTCCACACCCAAGTCATCGAGGTAGGGAAGAGGAAGGATGAAGCCATGGCTGCTATTCAGGAGGCTTCTGAGAAGGCTGAGATGCTAAAAAAGAGTGTGATGGTAATCTAGGTTCTTTTGTGCTTAATGCTTCTTAACTTTTATTTTTTTGTTCTAAATTTACCTGATCTCTTCTTATCGCCATGACCAGCTCTCCATAGAGATAAGCAGAAGCTCTCAAAGAACATTGAGGAAATAAAGATACTTGTCCGCAATAACCACGATAGGGCTGAGGAGGTAATTTCTCGTGCTGAAGAAGAACTTGCCCTTGCCAAGTTGATTAGGCGTGGAGCTGACAGGGCTCTTGTGCAGGTCCAAAAAACCATTGAGCATTTGAGCGGCAAACTGGCGGTAGCTACTGAGAACTAGAACACCTTGTGGAAAACCTTTCACTCAGTGGCCGACCTCCTCTGAACTCTGGTGGATGACGGTCAGTCTTAAGCTCAGTTTGTCCCCCTAGTGCCGACTCATTTCTAGGAGTTCGTGAAGAAGTGTGCCTAGCTCTGCATCGGGATCGTTCTGGCTCAGGTCTGGGTTCTTGCTCCAGAGGTTCCTTTGTCAAAGATTACGGAGGAAGATGAGAGCCAAGAGTACCTGGATGCCATCGAAAGAGTGGAGCTCGAAGTCGATGAGGTAGCCAGGAAGATTGTTGAGAATATAAATATCAACATTTCTTCTCCCGATGATGGTGTTTGACTTAGTTGTAATCAACTTTTGTACTCTAGCTTTTTGTAAATAACAATATACTTTGCCGCCTTGTATGAAGATTTTTTATCTTTCAATGCAACTTCCTTTTGATTTTCTACGTGGGTTGCCTTGTCCTTTTAGACGAATTATCCGAGTAGTCAATCTTAGATTTTGCTCATATTCGTAGTGCCGTATAAGATTTGTGACTTGAGCTTTTGGCTTAGTAGCCTTATTATTCTTCATCCAATGTTGGAAAACAACTTGGGGCGGGGAGGTCGAGTGTTGGCTTGTCAGCCTTCTTACTCTCATCCAAGCCTGAAAAGGTCTAGGATAGAGCGAGTTCAAGCATCTTTTGAGCTCTTTTGCTCTCATCCGAGTTGAATAACTCCAAGATAGGGAGAGCACTATCTGTCTCTCATTCAGGCCGTGAAAACAACCTAGGATAGGTCAAGTGTTGGCTTATTAGCCTTCTTACTCTCATCCAAGCCTGAAAAGACTTGGGATAGGCGAGCTCAAGCATCTTTTCAGCTCTTTTGCTCTCATCCGGGTTGAATAACTCAAGGATAGGGCGAGCGCTATCTGGCTCTCATCCAAGCCGTGAAAACAACCTAGGATAGGTCAAGTATTGGCTTAGCAGCCTTTTACTCTCATCCAAGCCTAAAAAGACTTGGGATAGGCGAGCTCAAGCATCTTTTCAGCTCTTTTTCTCTCATCCGGGTTGAATAACTCTAGGATAGATTTTGCAAATCTTAATAAGGCAAACATTGATGAGGAAAATTATCTTTATTTCTTTGATCAAGAATCTTGATTACATAAGGTTTTCTTGCTACATAAAATCTGTCTTGTGCTCTTTAGGCATAGAATCTTCTTAGTCGACTGATGTGCCAGGAATTTCTAACTTGTACCCCATCCCCGGTCATTAGCTCATATGTTCCTAGTCCAGTGACCTTGGCGACAATAAAAGGGCCTTCCCATGGGCTGAGTAGTTTGTGACATCCATCTACCTTTTGTATTCTTCGAAGTACCAAATCTCTGACTTGGACGGAGCGAGGTTGGGTACTTTTGTTGTAGTGACGTCTTAAACCTTGAAGATAACGAGCAAATTGTACAGTAGAGTTGACTCTACTTCTTCTATGTTGTCTAGCTCTAGTCTTTTGGTGTGTTCGGTTTCTGCTTCTTCGTATTGCTCAATCTTTGGTGATGTCTAGATCAAGTCGGCTGGTAACACGGCCTCTGATCCATAGACTAAGAAGAAAGGTGAGTAACCGGTGGCTCTGCTCACTTGAGTTCGCAGCCCCTAGACTACTTTGGGCAACTCTTCTATCCATTTAGAGCCATAGTCTTCTAGTTCTTCATATAACCATGGTTTTAGCCCTACCAGTATGAGGCCATTGGCTCTTTCTACTTGTCCGTTGGCTTCTAGATGCATGACTGATGCATAATCTATGCTAATGTCATAGTCTTGTGCCTAACTTTTGAATTCTATAGCCATGAAGGGAGAACCCAAATCTATGATGACTCGATTGGGTATGCCAAAGCGGTGCATGATGTCCTGGATGAACTCAACTGCTTTGGCTGCGCTGTATTTTACTAGTGGCTTGTACTCAATCCACTTGGTGAACTTGTCAATAGCCATAAAAATATACTCGAAACCGCCTTTACGTTTCTTGAGAGGTCCTATTTGATCTAGCCCCTAGCAGGAAAATGGCCAAGCGGGCGAGATGCAGATAAGATTGTGCACTAGGACGTGAGCCTATCTTGCAAACATCTGTCAGCCTTTACATTTTCTGACGAGTTCTTATGCATCTTTCAAAGCAGTTAGCCAGTAGAATCTGGTGTAGAATGCTTTACCGACCAATGTTCTCAAAGCAGCATGATTTCCACAGCAACCTGAGTGGATTTCATCTATGATCTCTTTGCCTTTTTCTGATGAGACACATTTGAGGAGTACTCCTGATGAGGTGGCTTTTCTGTATAGATTGTCTCATATGAGGACATAGTTCCTGCTCCTTCGAATTCTTCGAGTGGCTTCTTCTTTATTTATTGGTAATTTATTTTCTTTGATGTAGTCGATGAAATCCTATGTCCATGATTTTGTGATTACCAAAATCTGAATTGTCGGTGCTGGGATTTCAGGGGTTATCTTACCGGGTTGTTTGATAGAGGGTGCTGACAACTCCTCCATGAACACACTGGGTGGAACCTTCACCCTGTCTGATCCTAGCCTTGCGAGGATGTCTACTGCAATATTTGAATCACGCAAGACATGTAGAATTTCTAGTCCCTAAAAATTTTTCTCCAGTTTGCGTACTTCAGCATAGTAAGCGCCCATGTTATCTTTGGTGTAATCCCAATCTTTGTTGACTTGATTGACAATTACTGCTGAATCATTGTAGACGAGAACTCACTTGATTCCAAGAGAGGTAGCTACTCGGTGCCCATGGATGAGTGCTTCGTACTTTGCTTCATTGTTTGTAGCTTGCCATAATATCTGACGGACATATTTGAGTTGTTTTCTGTCTGGAGAGATAGAGAGAACACCTGCGCCAGCTCTGCCTAGTTTGACCGATCCATCAAAGTACATCTTCCAATGGTCGAGGATGACATCTGGCGTAGGTTGTTTGATTTCTATCCACTCGGCAACAAAATCGGCAAGTACTTGGGACTTGATTGCTCTACATGGGGTGAAATCAATGTTGAGAGCACCGAGTTCTACTGCCCACTTAGATATGTGCCCGGTTGTGTCTCTATTGTACAAGATGTCTTCGAGTGGAAAGTCTATTACCACAGTAGTCTTGTGGCTTTCAAAGTAGTGACGTAGCTTGCTGGAGGTGATCAGGAGGGCGTAGAGTAGTTTTTATACATGCGGGTACCAGATTTTGGAATCTGACAGTACTTCGCTGATGTAGTAAATGGGTCGCTACACTTTGTATATGTGCCCTTCTTCTTCCCTCTCTACG
Organism: Saccharum hybrid cultivar R570; assembly: GCA_038087645.1. Lineage (NCBI taxonomy): Eukaryota > Viridiplantae > Streptophyta > Magnoliopsida > Poales > Poaceae > Saccharum > Saccharum hybrid cultivar. The sequence goes on along the minus strand of JAQSUU010000291.1, from coordinate 4,065,867 downwards.
ACGATCGCTGCACTGATCACCGTAGAAGTCACCACGATGTACAGCATCATGTCTTCATGCTTCTTTGGAGGCGTGAGTATGGGTGAGGAGGTGAGGTATGCGTTAAGGCTTTCAAAAGCCTCCTTGGCTTCCTCTGTCCACTCAAACTTACCTGTCTTCTTTAATAACTTGAAGAAGGGTAATCCCTTTTCGCCGAGTCGAGAAATAAAGCGATTGAGTGCTGCCATGCATCCTGTCAACTTCTGTACATCTTTAATGTTGTGTCGAGGACCCATCTCAGTTATGGCTTGAATTTGCTTGTAGTTTGCCTCGATTCCTCGATGGCTAACCAAAAATCTGAGTAGTTGTCCTGATGATACTCCAAATACACACCGTTGAAAGGTCCTTGTTTGGTTTTGGTAATTGAGTGACAACCTTAGGTAGACTAATTGTGTTTATATGAGATACACAGAAATTTAGTCCACAGGTGATGGTGTCATGAAGGAGCTCATTGCATATGAGACATGACATGAAGTCATGTGACCAATGTGGAGAAGATCAAGATGAGGCTTGGCTTGATGGACCGGTTGCTAGGGTGAAGGGCAAGTTGTGTGATGGCTTGGCGCCGAAGGACCAAGGCAATGGTGAAGTGCAAGTGAGGTCAAGCTCGATGAACCAATATGGTCACGTGATGATATGAAGTGGATCATATCATTTGGTGAATGGTTGGTGCATGTGTTGCATCAACGTCGGAGGAGATGGAGTGGAATGCGCAAGGCAAAGGTATAACCTAGGGCATTTCCATTTCACCGGTCATAGGTGTGTAGAGAAGTTGATGACCGGGTTTAGGATAGATGGCCATACTATTAAGAGGGGCAAACTTGTTTGCATATTGGTCATCTAGTGTCACTTGAGCGATCTAACTTTGCATACATGTTAGGATCGAGTGGCGAGGCAAGTTGAGTGCCTAACTTCTTCGAGAAAATAAATGTAAAAATGCTAACACACATACACATGGTGTTTTACACATGGTGGTGTTGGCACATTTGCAAAGGAGAAGGTGTTGGAGTTGGTGTTGATCAACTTGGAGAAGAGAGAAAGGTTTTTTGGTGTTCTCCGGACACTAGGATGGCTCTTGGAGTAGAATACTGCTTTGATCCATTGAGAATTGGATCAAGTGCTTTAGTGGGTTGTGTAGCCCTCTGAGTAAGCTTTCAAAAATGTCCAAGATCATCGAAATCAGAGTTCGGAGCTAAGAGATATCACCATTTTACCGAAGAGTGGTCTGTGACCGGACTCGTGACCGGACGCGTCCGGTCAGCACCTGCGTGTCCGGTCAGTGTTTTTCGTGGGCGAAAGTGACCGGACGCTGCAGCGAGTCCGGTCAGTGATGACCGGACGCGTCCGGTTGCTTCGGCAGCTTACCGGAACATCTATGTTCGCTGTTTCGCTGCGACATGCGCGTCCGGTCCCGTTAGTGACCTGCGCGTCCGGTCAATACAAGTTTATACGCACGAAAACTAGCCGTTGGAGCACGCTACTGACCTGCGCGTCCAGTCTATTCGACCGGCGCGTTCGGTCGACCCGAAAAACACCCAGTGAAGAGGTACAACGGCTCTTTAAGTGGAGGGGCTTATAAATAGCCCATTGGCCGGCCTTGGCCGATAGTGGAGCACACTTTGGCCTTGGTGGCTTATGTGGTAGTGCTTGGAAGCCCTCTAACTCACTCATGCTTGATAGTGTTCATCGGATCGAGTGAGAAAGCGATTCTAGTGCGTTGCATCGTGAGGATTGCATCGAGTGGCACTAGGTGATCGTGTTGCAAGCCGGTGGTGCTTGTTACTCTTGGAGGTTGCCACCTCCTAGACGGCTTGGTGGCTTGTGGCTCCGTCGAAGCTCGCAAGAAGATTGTGCGAGGCTTCGGAGAAGCTTTGTGAGGGGGATTGTGCTCACCCTGCGGGGATCGCGAAGAGCAACTCTAGTTGAGCATGTCATTGAGCTACCACGCTTTATGGTGGGTTCTTGCGGTGCCTTTTGAGAGGCTCGGTATGTGACCGATTAGCCGCCGAACTAAGAAGTGTTGGTCGACACAACGGAGACGTAGCTTGGTGGCAACCAAGTGAACCTCAGGAGAAAATCATCGTGTCAACATTGTCTACTCTTCTCGGTGGTTTGCCTTTGTGTAACACAAGCTTGTATTTACTTTCATATATATCTTGCTTGTGTAGTTGCTCTTATTCTAGTTGTGCTTGTGTAGCTAGCTAGATATCTTCTTGCTTGTGTAGCTAGAAGTATCCCCTTTGCGTGGCTAATTTGGTTTGTATAACCTTGTTAGTCACATTGCTTAGTGTGTGTAGCTAAGTTTTTTGCGCTCTCTAATTTGGCTTGTGTAGCCTTGTTATTGAGCCTTGCTAGTGAGCTTAGGCTTTATGCGCTTTGCTTACTAGAATTGTGTAGGAGCTCCCTCTTGCTTGCAAAGTACTAGTGCATAGGTTTGTGTGACCTTGCTCTAGAATTAAATAGGAGAGATCTTGCTAAGGAAAGCACCTTAGTTGTTTAATTAGGATCTTTGTGAGGTGCTTGTGAACTTAGTTAGAGGGGTGTAGTCTTGGCTAGACCGATAAGTTTAATTCCGCATTTGTTTTGGTTAGCCAACACGTTTAAGTTTTAGAAAGGACTATTCACCCCCCTCTAGTCCGCCATCTCGACCCTTCAAGTGGTATCAGAGCCGGGTCTCTCATTTGCGGTCTTCACCGACCCGAGAGGATGGCAGCTTATGGGCTAGATGATTGTGTGGAACACATTTTTGATGGCACTCACTATGCATGGTGGAAAAATCACATGCTTGATCATTTTCGTGCTCTTGGCCCAAAGTTTTGGTGGATCATAGTTGTTGGTTTTTCTCATGACTTGGATGGGTGTGGTAACCGTACCCAAGCTCAAAAGGATTGTCGAACACTTGATGCACAAGCTAAGTTTTATCTAATCAAAGCTTTGAATGATGAGATTTTTGACAAGGTGAGGGGTCTCTCAAGTGCACATAGCATGTGGACCGCGCTCAAGCATCACTATTGTGGCTCCTCAATTTGGGATGATGGAAAATTCAAGAAGGATGATCACATAGTGATGGAGGTACATGAGGATGTTGAGCATGACCACAACGAGGTGGTTGTGGAGGATTACTCCACCTTAATGTCAAGTGATGATGATGATGATCATACCACAAGATCACTTGACAAGAATGATGATAATGCCACAAGTGATGCAAGCAATGATTCTACTCCATGCACACTTGATGGTGAAGATGATGGCTATGAGAGTGATGCCTCAACAAGCTCATCAATATCATCACATGGTTACACTAAGGTATCTATTGGTGGTTTTGTTGTTGATTGTGATGGTCCAAATTTTGAGCTTCTACATAAACTCTCAAAGGCCCTAAGAAATGAGTTGGCAAAAACAAGTAAATTGAAAAATGAAAACTCATTTCTAAAAACCACATGTGAACAACAAAAGCATCTACTTTATGTTACTACTTGTTCACATGAGGAGCTAAAATTAGCTAATGAGGAACTAAAATTAGCTCATGAGGAACTAAGTGTTGCTCATGATAACTTGGCACAAGAACATGCTTTACTCACTAAGAAGCTTTCTAATGAAGAAACCAAAACTAGTGAGAGCTCATCATTTGGGTCAAATGATCAATCACATATTACTAACCCTTGTGATGTAGGCAAGAAGCATGTATCCACCTCTTGTGATGATTTATTAGATATGCCATGTTCTTCACAATTAAATGCTTGTTCTACTTTATGTCTTGTGAGACTAACCTTTTGAAGGAGAACAATGAGCTTAAAAGTGAAGTGAAGAATTTGAGCAACAAGTTAGAGAGGTGCTACAACTCAAAAGTCATCTTTGACACATGATGAAGACTCAAAGAAACATTGGTGACAAAAGTGGCCTTGGCTTCAAGAAGAAAATGACAAAGGGCGAAAGAAAGCAAGAAAAGAGGATGAAGAGGCTACTCCAAAAGAAGCTCTCGCATTCTATGTGCTATCGATGCCATGAAGCGGGACATCTTGCTAGTGGTTGCCCAAACATTGAGAAGCTCAAGAAGATGAAAGAAGAAAAGAGGCTAAAGCATGTCAAGTGCTTCAAGTGCCACACTTGGGGTCATCTCATCTCAATGTGCCCAACCAAGCAATTGGTGACGCAACAAGTAAAGCCTCAACTAAAGCCACTAGTTGAGCAAGAGAAGACACCCCAAGAGCAAATCAAGATCAACCATGGAGATGATGGTGACTTGATGAAGAAGAAGAAAAAGAAAACAAGAAGGGGTGGTAGAGCAAGGCATCCAATGCAAATTCAACATGCCAAGATGATGAGCAAGAATCAAAATGAGAAAAGAAATTTGACTCACATCAAGTGCTTCAAGTGTGGAGATATGGGACACTTTGCCTCGGGGTGTCCTACCAAGCTTGAGAAGAAGGCTCAAGCAACTCATGAGAGGCTAGGCAATGGGAAGCACAACATGAGCAAGGAAGAAAAGGCTCAAGCAAAGAGAATGTGCTACTTATGCCGGGAAAGGGGACACATGGCTCATTCATGTCCCCTAGGTAAAAATTCTAAGCTCATTTCAATTGTTAATACTAATGTGCTTAGAAATGATGGCAATGGTACCTCTATGATTGCAATTGCAAAATATCCCGCTATCCATACTAAGGCTTTGCCTAAGTATGTTGCTCCTGACTTGAGAGGACACAAACTTATTTGGGTACCATCAAAGAGTGGATGATTGTTTGTAGGTACCATCGGCATTGGAGGCTTGATTCAATTGGTTTCATTTTGTTCATCATATATTGAGTCAAGTTATGAAGCTCAATGCATATCCAATCCCAATGCCAAGTCAAAATAAGTGAAGTCCAAGTGCTACAACATACAAGTGTCATGATCAAGTTGTTGATGATTTATTGGAATTATTTGATGGCTTGCAATTTATTTGAGTAAAAGATTGCTATTGGATGATCATGAGCTAACCAAGGTATATCCCTAGTGGATCATTTTATTTGGGTGCATATGAGTTGATTGAATTGGATAAATGTGCAATGTTGCTTGCTATGAGATGATTGAATGGATTAAATGCTTAGTAATCAAGTTTGGATTGGTTTGTGTTGGATAAATTCATGAGATGACATTTAGTAAGTGGATTGGATGGTTTTATGTCTTGTGAAAGTATTCAAACAAGTTAGTTTCAAGTTTGATTCATATTTAATGAAGTATTGCTCAATGTATTGAAATCTGTCCAAAATTAAAAATCTGAGCTAGCAGTGATCAAGTCTGAGTTTGGATGACCAAATCTATTTGGATTGGCTTGAAATTTGGTATACATGCTCTAGACTTATGGTATGAGATTCTGTAGAAATTTTATGGGAATTGGACAAGAAATGCTATGATTTTGGAGTACATCTTGTCAGCCATAATGCAGCAGTTTTCAGCATGTAACAGTGGTGGAAGATTTGAAATCTGGTAGCAATCTAGATGTCAAATGAAGCTCAAATTTTTACAGTTGCTAGATGACTTAGTGAAGCACATCTCCACCAAATTTCATGGTATTTGGATCTGTACATTGGGAGATATGGTTTATTCTTTGAAGGGTACAGAATCTGTCAGAAAAGTGACAATTATTGATTGATCTAGAGTCACTTTGATTGAAAGGTCCTCAATTTAGAAACATGTTTATAAGTGGTTGAGGTTCCTAAGTTTGGTTTTGGATTGATCTAGAAGCATGAAAAGCAATGAGTATAAGAACATTTGATTGTAGAATGTACTTGGTGTACATGTTTAATACTCAAATTTGAAGATCAAGATCAAACTTAAGATGAAGATAAAGTTTAAGTTCTAGTAATGATTAGAGATCATTTGGTAGAAAGAAAAGGACTTAAACAAGTAGAAAGAATTGGACTCAAATGTAGATTCAAGGATTATTCATCAAGATTGAGTTCATCATTTGGATCAATCAAACTATATCATTTCAAGTGAGTATCAAGAGTGGTTCTTTAGAGAAATGTCACTTGTCCCTAGTGAGGGGCTTGCCGCCGTGTGTAGGTGAAACCAAGTTTAGGACTTGGAAGGCTAACATGGAAGTGGTGATCCGAGGAACTTGTGATGCTTAGTTGAAGCAATCAAAAGGATTGATCTAAAGAGCAAGCAACACCCAAAAGAGAGTTAGTCATTGCAATTCAATTGGTATTCTAAGTGATTCTCTCATACAAGCAAAGATGGTATAATGAAGCAAGCCAACCACAACAAGAAAGTGTACTTGATCATTAGTGGTTTTCATTTCATATGGGTGAAGAATGGATTTATCTATGATAATTGGTCTTCACCAAGCAATAAATTGGACTTCACATTGCTATTAGAGTAATGAATTAGAATCTATGTGACTATCATCTACTCCAACATAGCAAAGGTATCATTGTAATGTGCATGATCATTTCATCCCTTACTAGTATGCGGTTAGTACATATAGTACATGCTTATTAGGATCATGCATAACAAATAAAAAGATTTAAATTCATAGCCTACCACTATTGCTTGATTGATTAATTGATCTAGTGGTATGGATATGAGTTTGTTCATGAGCTAGTGAACCCAAGTACTTGATCTAGTTTGGATTGCTAACAAGTGATAAGTACAACATTGGCAAGATAACCCTTAGCATGAGGTGTGAAGAAGCTTGTCATTGGATCAAACCGGACTCGGGATCTTAGGCAAATCAACTTAGTTCAAGTCATACTAGAACTCATGATGATGATAAGAGTACAAAAAAACAATAATGCAATCGGATATCTAGTTTTTCAAGTCTTATCTAGACTCATTTGATTTCTCACATGGTATTCACAAGTGGTGTATAGATCAACTTACAAGTGATATCTTACAAATGGTACTCATGAAGATAGCAAATGTTCAAGAAGTGAATATCATTGCCAAATCCTTCAAAGTGGATCCATACTAGAAAGTTCTTTCAAATGGTATCACATTCCTACTCATGGTATCTTCACGTGGTATCATTCATGCAAGACGATGGTTTCACAAGTGATCCTCAACTTTAAGTGATCAAATCAAGAATTGCTACCCTCATATTCAAGTGGTATCTCAAGTGAATGACACATGCTATGACATAGGGGGAGGAGCCTCACCGATTGGTATCAAGGTCAAAGATCCTATGTGGTATCTCAAGAGCAACCATAAAGTTTATCATTCCAACATATGTGGTAATGTCCATAAAAAATGCAAGATTCAAGTCTCAACCATCTACCCCAATTCTAGTCTTTGCATCAATGAGAAGCACACCCTTTATGGAAATTGATGACAAAGGGGGAGAAGTTAGAACAAAGATATGTCAATGCACCAAGAGAGATTGATTTGGGGAGAGATAGATTTGGGGAGAGATAGATGATATTGGACATGGATATGGACAAAGAGGGAGCAATCAAAATTCTTGGACAAAGAAAGCACACAAGTAGGGGGAGCAAGCTCATGAACTTTGATTGATTATATTTGATATGTGCATAATTCATGTGCTATAAAGTTCTTAAATTCAATATGCATGCTTGTGTGCTGTATGCTAGTTATAGAACTTGAATAATGATTTGATAACTAGCATGCATAGGATATTAGCTAGACTTGTGATTTGATTTGATAACTAGCATGCATAGGATGTTAGCTAGACTTATGATTATCATGCAAAAACTAGAACCATGTTTATAATGTTGATCTCACGGGGTTTCTAGTGTTTTTGATGTCTAGCTACTCATGATGCTAAGGATGATGGCAAACTTGTGATTTTCAAATGGTATAGAGCTATCAAATGGTATCGAACTACAAAGGTTTATTCTATACACCTTAGCATCACTTAGTAGTGCTAACCCTCCCATAATTTTCATATTCATGCATATGTGTGAGCTTGAAACCAAACCATTTGAGCACATATGTAGGGGAGTTATCACTACCAAGTCAGATTTTATGGTGCTTATCCAAATCCTAACATAGAGCTTAAATGTTGGATAAGTGGCATAAAGTCCAAAAGAACTTAATTTCCATATCTTTGTAGAGTTGTCATCAATTACCAAAAAGGGGGAGATTGAAAGGTCCTTGTTTGGTTTTGGTAATTGAGTGACAACCTTAGGTAGACTAATTGTGTTTATGTGAGATACATAGAAAATTAGTCCACAGGTGATGGTGTCATGAACGAGCTCATTGCATATGAGACATGACATGAAGTCATGTGACCAAGGTGGAAAAGATCAAGATAAGGCTTGGCTTGATGGACCGGTTGCTAGGGTGAAGGGCAAGTTGTGTGATGGCTTGGCGCCGAAGGACCAAGGCAATGGTGAAGAGCAAGTGAGGTCAAGATCGATGAACCAATATGGTCACGTGATGATATGAAGTGGATCATATCATTTGGTGAATGGTTGGTGCATGTGTTGCATCAACGTCGGAGGAGATGGAGTGGAATGCGCAAGGCAAAGGTATAACCTAGGGCATTTCCATTTCACTGGTAATAGGTGTGTAGAGAAGTTGATGACCGGGTTTAGGATAGATGGCCGTACTATTAAGAGGGGCAAACTTGTTTACATATTGGTCATCTAGTGCCACTTGAGCGATCTAACTTTGCATACGTGTTAGGATCAAGTGGCGAGGCAAGTTGAGTGCCTAACTTCTTCGAGAAAATGATTGTAAAAATGCTAACACACATACACATGGTGTTTTACACATGGTGGTGTTGGCACATTTACAAAGGAGAAGGTGTTGGAGTTGGTGTTGATCAACTTGGAGAAGAGAGAAAGGTTTTTTGGTGTTCTCCAGACACTAGGATGGCTCTTGGAGTAGAATACTACTTTGATCCATTGAGAATTGGATCAAGTGCTTTAGTGGGTTGTGTAGCCCTCTGAGCAAGCTTTCCAAAATGTCCAAGATCATCGAAATCGGAGTTCGGAGCTAAGAGATATCGCCGTTTTACCGAAGAGTGGTCTATGACCGGACTCGTGACCGGACGCGTCTGGTCAGCACCTGCGCGTCCAGTCAGCGCGTCCGGTTAGTGTTTTTCGTGGGCGAAAGTGACCGGACGCTGCAGTGAGTCCGGTCAGTGATGACCGGACGCGTCCGGTCACTTCGGGAGCTTACTGAAACCTCTCTGTTCGCTGTTTCGCTGCGACCTGCGCGTCCGGTCCCGTTAGTGACCTGCACGTCCGGTCAATACAAGTTTATACGCGCGAAAACTAGCCGTTGGAGCACGCTACTGACCTGCGCATCCGGTCTATTCGACCGGCGCGTCCGGTCGACCCGAAAAACGCACAGTGAAAGGGTACAACGGCTCTTTTAGTGGAGGGGCTTATAAATAGCCCATTGGCCAGCTTTGGCCGATAATGGAGCACACTTTGGCCTTAGTGGCTTATGTGGTAGTGCTTGGGAGCCCTCTAACTCACTCATGCTTGATAGTGTTCATCGGATCGAGTGAGAAAGCGATTCTAGTGCGTTGCATCGTGAGGATTACATCAAGTGGCACTAGGTGATCGTGTTGCAAGTCGGTGGTGCTTGTTACTCTTGGAGGTTGCCACCTCCTAGACGGCTTGGTGGCTTATGGCTCCGTCGAAGCTCGCAAGAAGATTGTGCAAGGCTCAAGAGAAGCTTTGTGAGGAGGATTATGCTCACCCTGTGAGGATCGCGAAGAGCAACTCTAGTTGAGCGTGTCATTGAGCTGCCACGCTTTATGGTGGGTTCTTGCGGTGCCTTTTGAGAGGCTCGGTGTGTGACCGATTAGCCGCCGAACTAAGAAGTGTTGGTCGACACAACGGGGACGTAGCTTGGTGGCAACCAAGTGAACCTTGGGAGAAAATCATCGTGTCAACATTGTCTACTCTTCTCGGTGGTTTACCTTCGTGCAACACAAGCTTGTATTTACTTTCATATATATCTTGCATGGGTAGTTGCTCTTATTCTAGTTGTGCTTGTGTAGCTAGCTAGATATCTTCTTGCTTGTGTAGCTAGAAGTATCCCATTTGCGTGGCTAATTTAGTTTGTGTAACCTTGTTAGTCACATTGCTTAGTGTGTGTAGCTAAGTTTTTTGCGCTCTCTAATTTGGCTTGTGTAGCCTTGTTATTGAGCCTTGCTAGTGAGCTTAGGCTTTGTGCGCTTTGCTTACTAGAATTGTGTAGGAGCTCCCTCTTGCTTACAAAGTACTAGTGCATAGGTTTGTGTGACCTTGCTCTAGAATTAAATAGGAGAGATCTTGCTAAGGAAAGCACCTTAGTTGCTTAATTAGGATCTTTGTGAGGTGCTTGTGAACTTAGTTAGAGGGGTGTAGTCTTGGCTAGACCGATAAGTTTAATTCCGCATTTGTTTTGGTTAGCCAACACGTTTAAGTTTTAGAAAGGACTATTCACCCTCCTCTAGTCCACCATCTCGACCCTTCAACCGTTCAGATTCAATTTCCACTTCTACTTCTTCAAGTTTTTGAAGGTCTATTTTAAGTCTTCGATAAGCATAGCCGGGTTCTTCGTCTTTACCATGACATCATCAACATAGGCCTCTGTGTTGTCGCCAATCTGTTCATCGAGGCAAGTTTGGATAGCTCTTTGGTAAGTAGCATCAACGTTCTTGAGTCCAAACGACATGGTTTTGTAGCAGTAAGCGGTGAATGAAGTAATGAAAGATGTCTTACTCTGGTCTTCTTTCTTTAATGGATCTGATGATATCCTGAATAGCAATCAAGAAAAGATAGCTGGGCGGATCCTACCATTGAATCGATAATCTGATCAATCGGCGGTAACCTGAAAGGGTCCTTTGGGCAGTGCTCATTGAGATCCATGTAGTCGATGCACATGCACATTTCTACAATGTTCTTTTTCTATACTAGAATGGGATTTGCTAGCCAGTCTGGATGAAGAATTTCTCTTATGAATCCGGCTGCCATCAATTTTGCAATCTCCTTTTTAATTGTTGCCTTCTTGTCTGGTGAAAATCTTCGTAGCCATTGTTGACTGGTTTGGAGCCTTCATTAACATCAATTCTGTGCTCAGCCAACTTTCTTGGGACACCTGGCATGTCGGTCGACTTCTAAGCGAAGATATCTTTGTTGTCCCGAAGAAAGTTGGTGAGCGCGAGTTCCTATTTGGTCGAGAGGTGAGCATTGATGGTCGTCGTCTTCTCGGGATCACCAATACCCAGGTCGATTTTCTTCACATCGGTTTCTTTTGGTGGTGCAAGGATGCAAGGCTTTTTAGTTGGGATCTCTAGCTCTTCCAGGTTCATCTGTGCAGCAACGGTGGCTATTTCTTCTCTGCCGTTGGCTGTCTGTGCTTTGGCTGCGTTTGGATTGCTTGTATGTCGTAATCGAAAGCACGCTTTAAGTCACCCCGGAGGGAGAGTACTCTGTGGGGTCCTGGCCTCTTGAGCAGGAGATATGGGTAATGAGGTATAGCCATGAACTTGGTAAGTGCTGGTGTTCCAAGGATGGCATGATATGATATCTCAAAGTCTGCTACTTCAAACTAAATGAACTTGGTTTGGTAATTGGTTGGAGTTCCAAATGTAACTGGTAAAGTTATTTGTCCAAGTGGCATGGCAGTCTTGCCAGGTACTATTCCGTAGAAAGGTACTCCTGTTGGAGTAATCAACTCGGCTAGGTTGAGTCCCATCTCCTTAGTGTTTCTAAAAATATGATATTGAGTCCCGCTCCTCCATCGATCAGAACCTTGGTGACTGTCATTCCCGTGATAGTTGGATCCAAAACAAGTGGATATAGGCCAGCGTTCCCAACATTGGTCCATTGATCTTCTCTAGAAAACTAGATTGGATACTGTGAACAATTAAGGTATCTAGGGACGGCTAGTTCTGCTGCCATGATGCTACGGAGAGCCAACTTGTCCTGGTCCTTGCTTCTAGAACCTGGAACTCCTGAAAAGATGACCGTAACTATCCCTTTTGATTGCTAAAATCCTTTATCTTCAATACTATCTTCTCCTCTTTTCTGGTTGTCTTCTTTCTTATCTCCTTTGTTGCCTTTTCTTGTATACCGATCAATAAAGATACGACAATCTCTAGTTGTATGATTTTCCTACGGATGCCATATACAATGCATATTTTCAATGTCTTCAAATCTCTTGAATTTTGAGAACTTCTTTGATTTGTCAATCGTGGCTATAGTGTCGTCAGGCCCACGCTTTCTATCTTGACGCCCGTTGTTTTGATAATTTTGCTTATCCGAGTTGTCTCGGTTGTTATCTCGATTGTTTCTATGTGGAAATCTTTCTCACGTCTTCTCTTCTGCGGTGATCATCTTCTCTATTGTTTGCCTAAATTCTTCATTGTTTCTTGGATTCTCTTTGCAAAAGTCTTGAAATTACCACTTGGCCATGATTCCGTGAGAGAAAGCTTCAATTACTTCTCACTTAGTGATGTCATTTATTTGAGCCCGTAGTTCACCGAAACGATGGTAATAGTCCCTGAGATTTTCCCCACCTTTTTGCTTGAGCCCTCTTAATTCTACATGTGTTATTGGATGCGTGATGATGCCCGCGAAATTTTCACAAAAAGATCTCTGCAAGTCCCCCATCCCCAAATGGATCTAGGACTTAGCTTATCAAACCATTAGAGAGGCATAGTCTCTAATGCCATAGGGAAGAAGAGTGCTTTGATGTCGTCATCTTCACTTGCTAGTTCGATTGATTGAGAGTAGATTCTGAACCACTGCTTGGGTTCAGTTTTACCGTCGTATTTGGAGTGGTTGGAAGGTTTGAATTTGTGAGGTAACCGTACCGAAGCAAGTCAGCTTGCAAAACAACGGAACCTGTCATGTGCTCTGGCTTCTCTATACTCTGATTTAGCTTCTCCCTCTTGCCAGCTATCGTTTTGGTGAGAGTGGTTCCGTGGGGCTGTTTGGTCGGGTATTCTGCTCCTGCTTTCCCTCGGTTGCTCAACTCCATTACTTTGACTATGGTTCCTTATGCTTTCCCTATTGTAGCCTCCATTTGGCCCTAGCCTTTCAAAAGTGGACCTCCTTTGACTTTGATTTTCTTGTCTGTGAGATGCTGATCTTATGGGTAATCTTGAGCGGGCCCTCCCGTCGTGTGCTCTTAAGGCTATCGACCGGAGAACCTCTCTAAGTCGTTCTTGCTCTTCGTTGGGGTGAGAAATAGCATCGAGTTCTTTGGCCAGTTCTCTGATTCTGTCATATGGAGAATTGTTTGCCTTCCTAGCTGCATATCTTTCTTCTGCTTCTTGTTCCGACTTCATTCTATCATATTCAGTCAGGTCAGACTCGTATCATGTCTAGGCTTCTTTGCATTACCTTGCATGACGTTTGCGACCTTCTTTCAACTTATTCTTCCTTTCCTTGACATGCTTCTAGCTTTCAGTCTTGCCATCGTATTTTAGAGCGTTGGGTGATATGTTAGACTCTGACTCATCGGAAGATCTGACATTAGGTGCTCTTGGTGGGATCAATGGTGGTCGCCGAATCCTGAACACTTCTCAGGCGTGAGCTGTGCATGCGTTATCAGAGTTGCTGATGGGGTCAGTGTCATAGAGTGTACTTCCTTCTTGGTAAGGTAGAATTGCTGCTTCATCATCCAATCGGGTATCGCCACTCTCGGAGACAGAAACTAGCCAGTGGAGGAGGTAATCTTATGGAGTTATGGTCAATACGAGGCCTTCTTGGGCTCCTATGAGTGGTACCTCTCGCACCAATCCGACCACTTCTTGGAGTAGAATCTGGCATAACTTTGCCATGTTGTTGAGTCCGAAAGGGAAAGGGTCCAACTTCACGGGAACATTCTGAAGTAAGCTTGAGATGATCTCTTGATGGATTGAAGTTGTGTTCTGGAGTCCCGTCTGAAAGAAACTCAGTCTACCATGAAAAGAACCTGAATTGGTTTCCGAAGCGGATCCTGTTCCAGAGTTCGAGTTGAATTCGATTGTCGGTGAAACCTGAATTGATTCAGATATCGCGAGACATCAGAGTCTTTTGGCGAGTTCTTTTGTCGATCTTGCCAAAAGAGCGAATTCTTCTTGGTTTTCTTGATCTTCTAGGAGATGTCCTTGGAACTTGCCTTTTTCATCTGTCTCGCAGATCCATGATCCGAAGATGAAGGTTAATCCCGTCGAGAAGATCATGTTGTCGAGGTTCGTTGAGCTCTTGGATGCAAATCTGTCGAAAGCCCCTGTCTGGCGCGCCTGCTGTCGATGTTTTACCACCGATAGCCTGCCACGAGAGTACCTAGAACAGTTGTTCGGGCTTCGACGTATGCTAGAACTCGACGGTGAATGCAGAGACACTCGATTTATACTGGTTCGAGCCCTCGATCGTGATTGAAAAATAGCCTTTACGTCCAATCGACGTTAGCCTTTGCGTTGGATTAATTATGATCTCTCGTTCCCCTTTTTTAGGGGTGCCTACGGCCTCTCCTTATAGCGATAAAGAAGGCTGTGGTGCGATTACAATCCAAGTCGGACCCAAAAAAGGTGTCCTGAACTAAATTCCATAGAAATCCGGCTAATCTAGACTATTCTACTCGGATCTGGTGTGGCAGACGCTGCACCTCTTCCTGCTTCTTTCCGTGGGCCAGGCCAGGGCCCACGACTTGTAGTCACATTGCTGGAGAACCCTGTGAGTCCCGCATCGACACTCACCATGCCCAACTTCCATCTGCCAACCATATTCATCCTCTTCTGCATCCCGTGTCGTGTTCTGAACCACCTCATGATGGCAAACATAGGTCTACTCAGCATTTGTGGCCTCTAAGTTCTCCTGTAATGGACATGTAAAAAGCTACTCTCAGCCTGCATGCCTCCATCGAGCAACACATCAACAAGCATGATATTGTTATAACCCAGCTCCAACGCCTTACACACAAGTAATTTCCATTTCTTCATGTTACTTGCCTCGCACAACTCCCACCTCCATCTATTCTCTCACAATTTAGGCACCAACATACTATTCATGAAACATTATTGGGAGGGCAGAACACCAAAGTATTCATGCAGCCATGCATGCTAAAACTTGCTTCTGGCTATAATCTGGCAACAAATTGAGTTGTGTGTCAAAGAATTCGAACTTGCTAAGGTCTAACCACTTCTCCCCCCAACTGATTTCACCGTTGACATAGTGCATTCTGAAAGGCACTAAATCGGACAACATTCCTGGTCCAGTATTACAACACACTTAGTTAATTCATCATTAATTAATATTTCTCGAACATTTTATATTATACAACTAACCCTAACCTAACAAACAACTAAACTTAAACTAACAATAATCTATGCATAGTCTACACTAATTCAAACTAACCCTAAATAAAAGCCTAGTCTAATCATAATCTACACTAACTACCAATGACCCTAACAACTAAAATCAAACTATAGAGAGACTAAATTACCCAAAAACTAAATCTAAGTACAAATCCTAATCAACAATAAACATCTAACTATAAATCAATGCAAAAAAAAGGAAGAACAACCTTACCTGCAGGTGAGGCGGGGGCGGCAGTAGGGGAGATACTGGTGGCACGGCGTGGCCTAGATGGGGCCGATGTGGCGGGCCGCCATGCCTTCAAAGGCGCACGCGTGACCTCTAATCTCTCTCTCTCTCCCCGTCGTGCGTGGAACAGGAGGCGGCGGCAGCGAGAGGGAGAAAGATGCAATAGAGAGAGGAGGCTCAAGAAGGAAGACGGGTCATAAATATTTTAGGATCTGTCGGCCATCCACAGTCGATAAAATCCTGTCGGCCGCTGGATGGTCGACATGCCTACCGGCCAAAATAAGGCTGATATGGAAAGGGTTTGTATGCACCCGTTGGGCCAAGGCGGCGATTGAGCTACTGACAGGACCCAATTGGCCCTCCAGTTGCCGACAGGGGTCTTATTGGCTCTTCCGCAGCCGACAGGATACTAAAATTACAATTCATTTTAAACATCCACCAGATTTGCAATTACTCATTAGAAAATATTAGTTTTAAAAAAACGGCATGCGGCCAGGCAGTCTATACCGGCGCTGCGGCAAGGTGCGAGCATGCCGTACAACACAGGCGGCGACCAGCTGGCTCAGCATCACTCAGCACATCACACATGACCAAGGAAAATAGTAGTGGATTGGATCCAAAATAATTAGATCGAGTGGACAAGCGCAGGGCTTAGGATGTGTATCTACAGGTCCATACACTAGACCCATGAGTAAAATCATGAATGATTTAGTTAGTATTTAGTTGCTTTAAGGTGTGTACAAACTTTTTTCGAAGGACTGCCGGAGCAAAATTCTTAATTTAATAGCTCTGCTATAGACCCTATTTACCTGTGGTATGTATATAATCAAGTTTTTGGTAGCATGAGTACATTGCATTTTTAATTCAATTTCGGAGACCACGCAGCCGCCAATCAACCAGAGTAGTACACTATACAAAGAGAGGAAGACGTGGACCGACCGATGAATCGATCATCGACCACATAGTACATGATGCATGCCATGCGTGCACGGTGATAGATCGATCATCTGGAGGTGAGTATGGCGACGGTGCAGGATCCGCCGGCTGACGAGAAGGGCAGTGCGCGGCAGCCGTGGCCGTGGTGGTGGCAGCCCATCAGGTAGAGCGCCAGGCGCTTCTTGGCCCTCCGGAGCAGCAGCAGCAGCTTGTCTTCCCCCCACTCGGTCATGGCCGCCACCACCTGCCTCTTCCACCGCCTGCTGCCGCCGCAGCACTCGTCGCCGTCGGCAGCATCCGCCCTGTTCCCGGCCGCAGCCTCCGCGTCCGCGGGGCTCAAGCCGTTCTTCCCATCGTCCTGCGCGGGCGACCAGTCCCATTGCAGCGGGTAGCTGCACAGGAACACACGCCTGGTGCTGTAGTCCTCGTAGCGGAAGCGCCTCGTCGGCTTCACTGCCTCGCCCTCCTCCTTGGATATCCTCCTGTCCATCTGTCCTGCCGTCGTCGATCGCCGATGGTTGCAATGGGAGATGGTAGCCTGCTGGTGGTATGCTGTGCAGATGTAGGCTGCTGGGGGATGATGGGAGATGATGGTAGCCTGCTGGGGGTACAAATAAAACTAGGGAGAAATACTTACCAATAGACCGTACCAATCACACTATGATTTCCTAAAATCAATTGTTCCAAAAAGCTTCGACCGTTGAAAGCAGAAGTAAAGATGATAGAGAACCTCATAAGTCCTACATTGCCCAAAAATTCATACCATTGAGTACCTTTCTAATAGCTTACAATGAAACTAATGATTATTTTGTTGCTAAATTTGTATGAACATCGCAGGCTAAATATGTTACTTGTCCTTCACTTAAGCTGATTCATAGAAATTGTCAAGAGGAGATGAAATACCAAATGTGATAGAATATTTGATGAAGCATTAAAAAATGGATGCATTATTTTATTGACACATCCTTTATCGACGCTTTATGAACTAAAAACTCATGTTTATTGCAAGTGGCATAACTCTTCTTCTCATACAACTATGATTCTAATGTCTTATGTGAGTCGATCCAATTGACTCCTAATGAGGAACAATTATTAAAGATATAGATTGAGTCCGAATCATGTTACTAGCTGTTAGATTTTTCCAAACACCAGATGATCTACTTATTGTATTTTCAACTACCACTAGATTGTCTGGTGAGCGTAATATCTTTTTCACCATCTGTCACACCCGGTTTTCTAAAGAACAAAACCAGGCTAATCATATGTGTGCCCAGGAAGTCCACACATATGTCAGAATGAAAAAGTATCAAAACAATGTTTATATAAAGCGGAAAACATACTATATTAACACTTACAACTATCAGAGTGTCGCGGAACGGTCACTAATCTTTTCTTCAGGCTCCAACATCACAGGGACGGCTGACTGGTGGCTCCGTATGCCAAGCACTTCTTATAGACTTCTGGAAACTCCACTACACATTTATTCTTCTTCTAAGCAGCACCTTACTATACACTGGAGTGTGGTGGAAATAGCAAGAGTGAGTCCATGTCGAACTCAACAAATATAACATGGGGTTCATGAAGCTCAAAGGCATAACATAGGTTTATCAGCGTGTAGCTTTTAATTAGCATTATTTCAATATATCAATAATATCAAAGTGTCTCAATGTAACAATAAACATATGATCCATGTGAAATGATTAACGAATAGCAAAAACATATCCATTATTAATGATCAACTATTCCATAAGGGTCCAAGGCCACTCGTGACCGTGAGCACGGCTGTTATAACAGTTTTACACTCTGCAGAGGTTGTACACTTTCACTGTGAGTCGTGATTTACCCTTTCGCCCGAGGTGATCAGCCTCTTGACCCACTACCAAGGAAGGTCGGCAGGGTTCACTATGAAGTCTTTCAAAGGTTCGTCTAACAAGTTAGGGCCATTAGATTTCACTCGGCAAACAGATGTAGAGCCCCCCTTCCTGATGGCACAATAACACGCAGCCTATACACATGAGGACAGAGGCCGCACTATACCCGATTCGTCAAGCCATTCTTACGCCATAAAGGAATACCACTAACAAGCTAGAAAAGGTCCTCATACTTGACTAAAGCCAGAGCCATTTTAGCCCTCACAGTTGTACTGTAAATCCCGGATTTTCGCTTACAGATAAGTCCTTATGGAGAGTAACAAGAGCACCAAATAACCCCATGCTCTAGTACCCTTTAACAGTAATAAAAGTCATCTTTTATTGTTTATTGCATATTCCATTAGTCAAATTACATGATCATAGTTCATGTTGAGCACTAGCAATACTAATCCATGCAGTATAATAGGTATCAAGGAATAAGATCAACACTAAGTCATCCTTATCAAGGAAACATATGCATAATGATATTATTTGCTTATTGTGAATAGGACAACAAGGATAATCCCATGCTATACTTGCCTTTTTCCCCAAGTTAGCTGCTCAGAATCTCCAGTTGCTATCCTTCAGTCTCCACTTTTGCTTCAACTGTCAGTCCTCAGCTCCTAGTCTTCAGCGCTGACGAACCACGCTTCCTCTACTCGCAGCAACCAAGCAACGCAAATAGACAAACAATACACACATCTAAGAACATGCATCCAACAAAAGAAACGCTTTAAAAGAGAACGCACTAAAGGACACGGTACGTTGCTACAGTCACGAAAACGCAAGAACGACAGATAACGGAGCTACCATTAAAGAGGACACACGACTATCGAGACGATTACAACATATCGGAGAAGACAAACTATAAACTTAATACATTTTAGTTATTGAAATAAGGTGATAAACATTCTGAAGAAATATTGTAAAATTAGATTAATCAATTGAATTATAAAACTAGGTTTAACCCTGGTCATATTTTATTTATAAGTATTACCGACTTTATAGAGATAAAAGAACATGTGAGAACAATTATTCCAATTATATGAGATATGTGGTTGGGCTAAGTAAATTATAATTTAAACATATTTTAAGTTGCCATTAGCTAAGTTCATGCTTAGTTACAAAGGACTAACGTGACAAGATTATATATTATTTTTAATTATAAAACTAATAACAAGCATATTAATTAATATAATATTCAGCTATATATGGAAAAGCATATGACATGAAAAACATTAGTGCTACTGCACAGAGAACGTCGATGCGAATCTAACGCAACTTAATTGGAGCAAAATAGATTTCAAACGAATAAATGCTCGAGGATTAAAGTCATATAACTATGAAGAGCAGATACGTACTGTAATATGAAATTATCTACACAAGTCTATCATGTATGTAACGTATTTAGGCTAAGCAAATTTTAATTTAAAATATACTGTACACTAATCGTATTAATCAATTTAATATTGAACTATATATATAGAAAACATGTGGCAACTGAACGAAAAGCACTTATGTTTCAAGGTTGAACTAAGCATCTTATAATTCAAAAGAAACATTTAGTTTAATATTAGTTAGATTAACATTAATTTAGAACAGACTGCCTGTGTTGCGTTTAATTAGAAACTCAATTGCACAAGCATAAATCAAATTAATATCTAACTTATAAATTTTAAGGATGTAAGACATGTTAAACGTTGTTGCTAAAACATAACCTCGATCGGCACTATTGCAAAACAACAAGAACGGATTTAAACCGGAATTTCTTTTAATTAGAAAGTTATTAAATAAATATATTAATCTAATTACTATTCAAATTAATAAATTCATAATCAAGTGACATGATAAACATCATTACTCATGTGTAGTTTACATCGGCACAATCACGACTCGACACGCACAGCATCGCAACCCTAATTCGTTTTCTAATTAAAAGCTATTAAATTATTAGTAATCATATTAGTATTTCAATTAATAAATTCGTAACTATAAGACATGACAAACATTAGCACTACCGTGTAGAGCGCGACGACATGAATCTAACGCGACTTGAACGACTCAAATCGAACGTAAAACATAAATGATATGACCTAAACAAGATTATATGTGTATACGTATTTTTATTATATTTCGGGATTTGTTTTTCTAAAGGAAAAACGGCAATAATATGTGTGTGACATCATCATGACATTATTGCGATGTCATCAAGCTAGCAACAATTGAATTAGAGCAGCAGCAGTGCACGCATGGCTCACGGTGCACGTCTGGTGCTTCTCTTATTATCAGGGTGAAATTGTCTCTAGTAACTACACGGATGGCATAGGGATGGATGTATCAATCTCAGAAACTAGTTAATGAGGATTCTCGTTGTGGGGAGGTGATCGACGACAACGTAGGGCTCGACGAGGCAGGTCGGATCAACGGCATTAAGCCGGCGAGCTCGCGTTCATGAAAGACATTGAGAGAAAGACAATTGTCTTTGGATCGCTTACCTTCATTCGAAGCTAAAAAAACGGTTGCAACAGCAGAGGAACGGTGGCGGAGATCGACCATGGCTCCTAGCTTGACGCGTTTATGCGGCGGTTGCGAGGTCGACGGGACGGCTCCAGCTTCTTCTCGACTCGGAGCTCGGCAACGGGTTGCGGACGATGATGAAACGGCGGACAACGAGCGCGACCGCGGCGACGGCGGCGACGGCGAGAGAAAGAGGAGAAAAATATAATTTACTACACGAGAGATTTCCCAAACTAGGGGCTCCTCTACGGTAGTTTTGGTGTGCTTTTACCCAAGGGATAGGTACGTATATATAGGGAGGAAAACTCTCCACCTCCATGTCAACTAGCGATATGGTGCTAATTGACGTTGCACCATCCACCTTTACTAATAGGCCTAATTAATTATAAAAGCCCATTAGTAAATAAAGACATGGGCCTTTGGGCATGAGGAAATCTGAGATATTTTATTATTTTCGGAATTAATTAATTTCATGGATAAAATAATTCTAGAAAAGTCCAGAATTGAATTTTAAGCCACGAAAAATACCTCGAAGGCTCCGAAAATTTAGGGAAAATTCTCAGAGATATTTTAGAATGAGACGAACCCAAATAAAGTATTTGAAGCTCATGAAAAGATTGATGAAGAGATCAAGGAAAAAGATTAAGCTCACGGAAATTGAAATTTTAAATCCAGAAAATACCAAAAAGTTTTCCGGTGAGAAGCAAACGTCATCCTGTGGTAATTTAAAAATAAAAGCACTCACCAACACCAAAGACAAGCATCACACAAACACCACATTATCAAATTAATATGAAAAAGTTTAAAACCACAATTTTCTATATTTAAATTAGCAACAACTTAAGTTATCTAATAAATTTATTCAAATATTGAAATCATTTATTTTATTTAGTGTTTTCCAAGCACAACCCAAAATTAGAAATTTTGGGGTGTGACAATTCTACCCCACTTAACAGGAATCTCGTCCCGAGATTCGGAGAGACTAGGGAGAAAGATAAAGTAGACCAATAAGATTGTTTCGAGACTTTTTGACAAGTTCGGATATAAGCGTCAAGGATTATCAAAGGATAACAAAAGAACATTGGATTGATCGTTAAGATTGATTCAAGTTAATGAAAGAAGGTCAAAGGATTGAAGGTCAGCATAAGTGAAAAGGAAGATCAAAGGAGATTGAAAAGATATATCAAGGTTGATCATCGAGTCTTCACTTTATAAGGTGTAAAAACAAGGGTGGAGATTAGCAAGAGATAACGTAAGAGATAAAGAGATATCCTAAGGTGCTCAAAACTCCTGGATTCAAGATTTATGAGACATCATGAAAAAGTGACAGACTAGCATTGGTTGAAGAAAGGTAAAGTCTAGTTTTCCATTTCATCATTTGGGAAGACTAGTGGGAAGGATAAATTGATCTTCAAGTCTTTGTAGGTCCTTGAATCAGGATTTATAAGATGTAAGGACAAGGGTCAAAAGTTGTCAAATGTTGATAAGAAAAGTAAAGATTGATGGCAAGAAGGTGAGACTGGTTAAGAGGCAAGGACTAGCAAAATATGATATTATGATAGCGATTGGTCTCTGGATCTTCTTGTCTCGTGACTTGAGATTGATGATGGTGGCGGACGCTACCCCACTTAACAAAAATCTTGTTCCACCTGACAATGTCGTTAAAGGCAACACTTTATCCAAGGCTTACTACTATTGATGAGTCATTCATGTGTTGATCCTCCCTTGGGTTAAGATAAAGGAGAAAGCATAGAAACCAAGAGTAAGCATGGATGATTTATGAAAAAGACTATAAGAATTAGGATTGATCGAAGGTTAGGTAGGTCAAGAGAGGATACTACCCCACTTTAACATAGATTGAGCTAATTCTCAAGATGAAACCTTTCGGGCCACCTTCAAAGCACAAGAACAGAGATGACACCCAAGCATCACACCAAACCAGACAAGCACACATCACATCATCGATACTACACGTGCTTTTTCAACAATGGTGGTCACCCTAAATGGTAGATTATAGATGATGAAAAGCCATCGAACTTTAGAACAAGATAAGATCAGAAACCTTTTGGTAAAAACAACACAAATCAAAAACCAAGAGAGTAAGAAATAATAGCTCAAAGGAAGCTATCAAGGAAGGGATACAACAAGACAAGGAACAGGAAATAGTCAAAATCAATGAGTCAAGGGATGAGAAAATAGTTTTATAGTAAAATAAGTTTTAGAATACGTACAGAGCTACATGACATACGTCCTACAGTCAACACCGCTCTGATACCACTCTGTCACACCCGGTTTTCTAAAGAACAAAACCAGGCTAATCATATGTGTGCCCAGGAAGTCCACACATATGTCAGAATGAAAAAGTATCAAAATAATGTTTATATAAAGCGGAAAACATACTATATTAACACTTACAACTATCAGAGTGTCGCGGAACGGTCACTAATCTTTTCTTCAGGCTCCAACATCACAGGGACGGCTGACTGGTGGCTCCGTATGCCAAGCACTTCTTATAGACTTCTGGAAACTCCACTACACATTTATTCTTCTTCTAAGCAGCACCTTACTATACACTGGAGTGTGGTGGAAATAGCAAGAGTGAGTCCATGTCGAACTCAACAAATATAACATGGGGTTCATGAGGCTCAAAGGCATAACATAGGTTTATCAGCGTGTAGCTTTTAATTAGCATTATTTCAATATATCAATAATATCAAAGTGTCTCAATGTAACAATAAACATATGATCCATGTGAAATGATTAACGAATAGCAAAAACATATCCATTATTAATGATCAACTATTCCATAAGGGTCCAAGGCCACTCGTGACCGTGAGCACGGCTGTTATAACAGTTTTACACTCTGCAGAGGTTGTACACTTTCACTGTGAGTCGTGATTTACCCTTTCGCCCGAGGTGATCAGCCTCTTGACCCACTACCAAGGAAGGTCGGCAGGGTTCACTATGAAGTCTTTCAAAGGTTCGTCTAACAAGTTAGGGCCATTAGATTTCACTCGGCAAACAGATGTAGAGCCCCCCTTCCTGATGGCACAATAACACGCAGCCTATACACATGAGGACAGAGGCCGCACTATACCCGATTCGTCAAGCCATTCTTACGCCATAAAGGAATACCACTAACAAGCTAGAAAAGGTCCTCATACTTGACTAAAGCCAGAGTCATTTTAGCCCTCACAGTTAATCTGTAAATCTCGGATTTTCGCTTACAGATAAGTCCTTATGTAGAGTAACAAGAGCACCAAATAACCCCATGCTCTAGTACCCTTTAACAGTAATAAAAGTCATCTTTTATTGTTTATTGCATATTCCATTAGTCAAATTACATGATCATAGTTCATGTTGAGCACTAGCAATACTAATCCATGCAGTATAATAGGTATCAAGGAATAAGATCAACACTAAGTCATCCTTATCAAGGAAACATATGCATAATGATATTATTTGCTTATTGTGAATAGGACAACAAGGATAATCCCATGCTATACTTGCCTTTTTCCCCAAGTTAGCTGCTCAGAATCTCCAGTTGCTATCCTTCAGTCTCCACTTTTGCTTCAACTGTCAGTCCTCAGCTCCTAGTCTTCAGCGCTGACGAACCACGCTTCCTCTACTCGCAGCAACCAAGCAACGCAAATAGACAAACAATACACACATCTAAGAACATGCATCCAACAAAAGAAACGCTTTAAAAGAGAACGCACTAAAGGACACGGTACGTTGCTACAGTCACGAAAACGCAAGAACGACAGATAACGGAGCTACCATTAAAGAGGACACACGACTATCGAGACGATTACAACATATCGGAGAAGACAAACTATAAACTTAATACATTTTAGTTATTGAAATAAGGTGATAAACATTCTGAAGAAATATTGTAAAATTAGATTAATCAATTGAATTATAAAACTAGGTTTAACCCTGGTCATATTTTATTTATAAGTATTACCGACTTTATAGAGATAAAAGAACATGTGAGAACAATTATTCCAATTATATGAGATATGTGGTTGGGCTAAGTAAATTATAATTTAAACATATTTTAAGTTGCCATTAGCTAAGTTCATGCTTAGTTACAAAGGACTAACGTGACAAGATTATATATTATTTTTAATTATAAAACTAATAACAAGCATATTAATTAATATAATATTCAGCTATATATGGAAAAGCATATGACATGAAAAACATTAGTGCTACTGCACAGAGAACGTCGATGCGAATCTAACGCAACTTAATTGGAGCAAAATAGATTTCAAACGAATAAATGCTCGAGGATTAAAGTCATATAACTATGAAGAGCAGATACGTACTGTAATATGAAATTATCTACACAAGTCTATCATGTATGTAACGTATTTAGGCTAAGCAAATTTTAATTTAAAATATACTGTACACTAATCGTATTAATCAATTTAATATTGAACTATATATATAGAAAACATGTGGCAACTGAACGAAAAGCACTTATGTTTCAAGGTTGAACTAAGCATCTTATAATTCAAAAGAAACATTTAGTTTAATATTAATTAGATTAACATTAATTTAGAACAGACTGCCTGTGTTGCGTTTAATTAGAAACTCAATTGCACAAGCATAAATCAAATTAATATCTAACTTATAAATTTTAAGGATGTAAGACATGTAAAACGTTGTTGCTAAAACATAACCTCGATCGGCACTATTGCAAAACAACAAGAACGGATTTAAACCGGAATTTCTTTTAATTGGAAAGTTATTAAATAAATATATTAATCTAATTACTATTCAAATTAATAAATTCATAATCAAGTGACATGATAAACATCATTACTCATGTGTAGTTTACATCGGCACAATCACGACTCGACACGCACAGCATCGCAACCCTAATTCGTTTTCTAATTAAAAGCTATTAAATTAGTAGTAATCATATTAGTATTTCAATCAATAAATTCGTAACTATAAGACATGACAAACATTAGCACTACCGTGTAGAGCGCGACGACATGAATCTAACGCGACTTGAACGACTCAAATCGAACGTAAAACATAAATGATATGGCCTAAACAAGATTATATGTGTATACGTATTTTTATTATATTTCGGGATTTGTTTTTCTAAAGGAAAAACGGCAATAATATGTGTGTGACATCATCATGACATTATTGCGATGTCATCAAGCTAGCAACAATTGAATTAGAGCAGCAGCAGTGCACGCATGGCTCACGGTGCACGTCTGGTGCTTCTCTTATTATCAGGGTGAAATTGTCTCTAGTAACTACACGGATGGCATAGGGATGGATGTATCAATCTCAGAAACTAGTTAATGAGGATTCTCGTTGTGGGGAGGTGATCGACGACAACGTAGGGCTCGACGAGGCAGGTCGGATCAACGGCATTAAGCCGGCGAGCTCGCGTTCATGAAAGACATTGAGAGAAAGACAATTGTCTTTGGATCGCTTACCTTCATTCGAAGCTAAAAAAACGGTTGCAACAGCAGAGGAACGGTGGCGGAGATCGACCACGGCTCCTAGCTTGACGCGTTTATGCGGCGGTTGCGAGGTCGACGGGACGGCTCCAGCTTCTTCTCGACTCGGAGCTCGGCAACGGGTTGCGGACGATGATGAAACGGCGGACAACGAGCGCGACCGCGGCGACGGCGGCGACGACGAGAGAAAGAGGAGAAAAATATAATTTACTACATGAGAGATTTCCCAAACTAGGGGCTCCTCTACGGTAGTTTTGGTGTGCTTTTACCCAAGGGATAGGTACGTATATATAGGGAGGAAAACTCTCCACCTCCATGTCAACTAGCGATATGGTGCTAATTGACGTTGCACCATCCACCTTTACTAATAGGCCAAATTAATTATAAAAGCCCATTAGTAAATAAAGACATGGGCCTTTGGGCATGAGGAAATCTGAGATATTTTATGATTTTCGGAATTAATTAATTTCATAGATAAAATAATTCTAGAAAAGTCCAGAATTGAATTTTAAGCCACGAAAAATACCTCGAAGGCTCCGAAAATTTAGGGAAAATTCTCAGAGATATTTTAGAATGAGACGAACCCAAATAAAGTATTTGAAGCTCATGAAAAGATTGATGAAGAGATCAAGGAAAAAGATTAAGCTCACGGAAATTGAAATTTTAAATCCAGAAAATACCAAAAAGTTTTCCGGTGAGAAGCAAACGTCATCCTATGGTAATTTAAAAATAAAAGCACTCACCAACACCAAAGACAAGCATCACACAAACACCACATTATCAAATTAATATGAAAAAGTTTAAAACCACAATTTTCTATATTTAAATTAGCAACAACTTAAGTTATCTAATAAATTTATTCAAATATTGAAATCATTTATTTTATTTAGTGTTTTCCAAGCACAACCCAAAATTAGAAATTTTGGGGTGTGACACCATCTTACTGATCATCATCGGATGATCTGCTACTGCCCCTTTTTCCTACGTCGAATTGTCTGGTGCTCTCTGTCGAACTGGACTACAGAGTGGCCAACTCACTGGTGTGCATCAAATGATCCGCTGATGTGCACTTCTTCTCACCGATCGTCCAATGAATCAATCTTCCCTAGGTGCTTATGCTCATCAATCGTCTGACGTGTGCATTCCCTCTGCCACTGGATGATCCGGTGCTTGCTTTTTCTCTACACTTGTTTATTTTTGTTCCTTTAATTTGCAAATCTTCGCACCACTCATTCGGTTACATCACCAGGATCTATTATAATCTGTCTAACATATATCTTTAGAACACATGTTAATCCTAAGCTTTGCATGGTCATCTAAATCAACAAAACTAAAACATATGATCATGGGCACATGATCCTTACAGCTAGGAGAATGGACTAGGCCAAAGCCTTTCCCTAAGTCCATGCTACCCAAGAACCAATCGGATCACGCTAGCATTGAAAACAGCCTGTTTTAGATTCCGTGTGGCTCTGTCTTTAGTAACTTTCTTCTAGTATCTCTCATGCACCAACTTGACTATGAAGGGAAGGAGTATATGCTGTGTTTTCTCCAAGAAAAAAGATTTCTCTTCCAAAAGCTCATAGAAAACTTAGAATGAAGCTATTTCTAGACATGGCAGCCTACATGAACTTAGAATGAAACTATCTCTGGACATGGATTCCTCTATATGTGGACTACACGAGCACATTAAGGGATATATTTATAGCCACAAGAGATGGGGTAGCTAAATTACGGTAGTGAATCAATTAATTATGGTAGGTGGATCCAACGGCTTAAGTCACTATTAGGTCAATCCACAACCTGAAAGGACCGAGATGTTACCTAGAGAGGGGTTGAATAGACGATTCCTGCAAAATTCACAAATCAAAAAGCGGAATTATAGTCACCTTTAGAAGTTCCAAAGGTTCGTAAGTTGGTTCGGAAGTTCTACACTAATATAGTAACTCAAGATAAAACTACGCCTAGAGAATAGTGTGGGGGATCTAGCCCCGGTACTCACGGCACAATACATGGGCCGCACCCCAAGGGACGGTCCAACCCACAAGATCAAGGCTTGCGGCTCACGGCACAGCTCGGTGCAGCTGTAACACATCTCGGCGACATCCTGTAGATTGCATAGAATCTGTTTGGATATGCTGAATATAATATTCCATGTAAAGATTATTTGTTACCCAATTAGACTTCGACCTAATCGGCATGTAACCCTACCCTCGGGCTATATAAGGCGGGTAGGGGACCTCCTTAGAACTCATTCAATCTCATATAACAGCCAATATACAAACTAACAGAACACAGGGTTAGGGTATTACGTCGAGCTGATGGCCTAAACCTCTGTCTAATCTTGTGTCTCTGTCACCATCTAGTTCCTATTCATGTGCATCTCTCCGATCAATCTACCATCATGGGTATCCCCCTCGATGGACTGCCGATGATATTTAGTCGACAAATAGCTCATACCAAATTTGGATATATGAGTTTGGAGATTTCCCGTTGTAGCCTCCTCTGACGGAAGCTGGTGTTCTTCTCACGACGGCGCCAGGGGATGGTGCCGACCACTGTGAGGAGTTGGAGCTAGATGCAACTATCGAGCAGTCAGGGTTCAATGTGTTGCACACTCTGAGTCATGAGGTTGGTCCAGGTCTTTTGTCTTCGCTTTTGCTTCCACCAAGGCGCCAAACATCCTAGAAAAACCCTCGGACTCCTGCCAAAATGAAATGTTGTGTCACCAGTGGTTCAGGGTACTATCCATAGAGGCAGTACATAATATGTTTTTACAAACCACTTTGAACCACGTTTTTAGTGCAATGAGGTGCTTCTTGACGTCTTTATTTGAAATTCCATATTGACTTGGTGCATGCTTTCAATGGTTTCATATATTTAGTAACAGCTTCTGATGGACATGGATACATTGCTGCTCCTACAGTAATTTGTCCATGTTACACTGTTGTTGTCAAGAAATATACATTGATCCACACAACACAGTAAAGACCAGCATGAGATGAATATAAGGGTACATATTCATAATGCTCCAACTATAATGGTTTTCAGGCAGCAACTGTGGTGCCACCTTGGATTTTTTTTATGTGATATAATGATATACTAAATGAGAGAGAAGGGAGAGTGGAAGCGATCAGATCTCATGCAAGACATGTTTTGAAAGAAAAAAAAACTATTGCACTAGACATGCACTATCAAATTTTGCACTGGAAGCAGGTGGTTTATTTGTGATAGGAGGGGAAGAATGATGAGTGGCTGCATAGTTGCTTAGGGTGTCCGCAGCGGTGCTATCGATTTCTATAGCTGAACCAAATGTGCACTCATATGTCAATGTCAGTTAATAATAAACTACTCTCTGTATCCGAAATGTGATTGGCAGCCAGACTAAAATAGCAATATGCACCTGTCCGTGTTCGCTTCAAGAGGCTCCGCACTAGCGCTGAGGAAGTCGCTAGCGTTTCACTTTTTTCTCGTTTTCTCCCCGCCACGTCAATCCAAACCTCCCACCAAGCCTACTCAGCTAGCGATTTGATGGTTGTTGGGGACGCCCTTAGGCTATGGATAGGTATGGTGCATTGGTAATAGCTTCTAGATGGTCGGGATAGAAATTAGCTATTTTGTGGTGTTTGGGTTTGGATTGGCCTAAATAATCAACCGTATCAACTACTAGCATATCTGATATTCACCACATTAAATGAGAGCTCACGCTCTAGGTGCCACTACCTCATACAATTAATGTCTCTAGCTAGTCATGATAGTCCATATAATTTGAAATCACAATTATCATTTATGGTCATACCTCCAAGATTTCTCAAGCGCATGCTCACTGTGGTAGTTGAATTGTCATCTACTTAAAATTACAGATTTAAATGAAGAATTTCACTAGATCAAAATTTTGACTAGGACAGATAATTAAATGTATACCATCTTCACTCTTATATCATATCTTATAGATTTTGTATATTTGTGGTTGCATCTCTAGAATCTCGACCCATTTATTTCATTCAAGTGAAATATCTCTATATACCACACACCATTATTATATTTTCGATATTTGAAGTGATCTGCGACTCGGAGAGCTATAACATTAATGGAAATCATTGAACTGAAATTAAAATATGTGAAGATACGAAGGAAAAATCTTGCTTGGACATTAATCTTCAATAATCTCCACCCTTCAACGACCCCCGCCTCCTCTTATAAGAAGCCATGATATTGTGGTAGAGGCACATGTAGAATCTATAGACAGAAATCAACACCTTTTTGTTTCCTTAGTAGACCTTCCATGGAAGATCAATCATGGAAGGCCTACTTCTCCCGTCAGCCTCCTCCAAAACCTTGCCTAACCAAAATAATATTAGATCTTAAGAAGAGAGAACTAGCTGGGCCCACATTTGTATGCCTACAATGCACCAAGGAGTCTAGTTCCCAACAAGCCATGGCTTCCCACTGCAAACAACATGTCCAGGCCGGCATGGCTAAGGGGACTGTTGAGCACATTAAGTATTATCCAGACCACACATATTTTTTTCTATGCGGTGATGCTCAACCAAGTTCATCATCTGCTGATGGAGTCTTGCCACAAGGGCCAAACCAGACCAAGCAGCAGGTACCTTGGCCAAGCTACAAAACTGTTTTTGCTTATGCTGGAAATCCTTTCATGTCACATCTAGCAAGTCTCATGAGAGACAACAATAACAGAGTTGCTCCGAGGACAACTCCTGTTGGAGTCAAGCCCGACATTGACCTCGCCCTGCGGTTGGGTCCTGCTCTTCGTACGTCTGATGGCTCCACCAAACAGGCCGGGCTGGATGACAATCTGGTGGCTAGATTCAAGGAGTAGTGCTGACTACATGGTGACAATTCCAAGGAGGGAAATGATGATCTATGGGCCATGGGATAAAAGAAAGCAAGAATGTAGAGCTTCTATTATGAATATTTATACTTTTGTTACATCTATCTTTTTAGAACAAAAAATATATCTAGTTTCTTACATTTCGGGCTGCATTATATTATGTTTCTACAGTTCTGCTATGGAACAAGTTTGATGTATGAGATGTGCACACATTTGTGCTGCATGTTGCACTTGATAGTATTATACTATGTCATAGAATGTTAGCTTACTTTTTATGATTAATTTACTTCTTGGCCAGATTCAAATTTTCCTGAATTTGGATATATTATATATTTGTCTAAAGGCATGTCACATATACAGGAACTTTACATATTCATGAGTTTGATGTGGAAATGTAATGTATTGGAATTAAAATTGAAATTATGTGATATGAGAACTAAATAAGTTGTTTATACAGATGCTACATCTATTTATTAACAATTTAACATTTGTTCCAAATTTTGAAGTATATAAACGTGGTGTTTATGTTGTATCTTGCCTGTGGTGCTGCTTGTTGTTGCATGGATTGTTTATGGTAGCTAGTAGGTGGTGATAGCCATATCTGGCCTTTGTATTCCACCACATGTTTTTAGGTAAGTTAATAAAATAATAAGGCCCCATAAAAATTTAGTTGCTTCAAGCAAGACCTTTGCCCTCTTGCTATCTCATCTTTCGCCTCGTGTACCCGTTGTGTGGACTCAATCTACTTGCTACAACTCTCTGATTAAGATAGAGCCATAGAAGCACAGGTTGGATCATAGGAACCTTATAATCTCTTGTTGTCCTCCCATCTAGCTATACCTGTCTAGTTATCTTTCTAAGTTATCTTTATCTTCGTGTCTTGGACTTATTTTATCACTCTTCCTATCCAAATTCGATTACCCCCACTACACTATTGATAACTAAGTTGTGGTAACACTAAGATATCTCATTTATTGTCATTCCTAGCTACCATTTTCCCTGTGGAATAAATAAAAAATAACGATATCTTGGAATGCTCTTGGTAAAGTGCTACAACAGTATTCTATGTGCTTGCAGAATTCTCTACTTGAGCATAAGAAATACCAACAATATTGTAGATGAACCTTGTCATGAAACATATGCCCTTGCCTGACCTCCATCCTTGAATTAATACTCCCATGACGAATGATGACCATCGTCGACCGTCATTGCATCTGGTGTGATGTGAGTCCAATCCTTAGGGATGTCGGTTTCGTCATCGAAGTTCCTACCAGCAAATTCATCCACAAAGGCGAGGTGCTCGGCATCGTTAGGCTCCATCTGTTCGATGATTCTGTCAACCGCCTCACCGTGCTCAGCTTCCATCTGCCAACCATATTCTTCCTCTTCTACATCCTGTGTTGTGTTCTAAGCCGCCTCACGATCACAAACATAGGTCTACTAAGAATTTGTGGCCTCTAAGTTCTCATGTAATGGACATGTATTGCTACTCTCAGCCTGCATGCCGCCATCGAGAAACTCATCAACAAGCATGATATTGTTATAACCAAGCTCCGACGCCTTACACACAAGTAATTTCCATTTCTTCGTGTTACTTGCCTCACACAACTTCCACCACCATCCATTCTCTCACAATTTAGGCACCAACATACTAATCCTGAAACGTTATTGGGAGGGCAGAACACTGAAGTATTCATGCAGCCAAGCAAGCTAAAACATGCTTCTAGCTATAATCTAGCAGCAAATTGAGTTGTGTGTCAAAGAACTGGACCTTGCTAAGGTCTACCCACCTCTCCCCCCAACTGATTTCACCATTGACATAGTGTATTATGAAAGGCACTAAATCGGACAACATTCATGGTCCAGTATTACAACACACTTAGTTAATTCATCATTAATAGTGCTCGAACATTTTATATTATACAACTAACCCTAACCTAACAAACAACTAAACATAAACTAACAATAATCTATGCATAGTCTACACTAATTCAAACTAACCCTAAATAAAAGCCTAATATAATCATTATCTACACTAACTACCAATGACCCTAACAACTAAAATCAAACTATAGACAGACTAAATTACCCCAAAACTAAATCTATCTAAGTACAAGCCATTGGATGGTCACATGACTACCGACCAAAATAAGGCCGATATGGAAAGGTTTCTATCCACCTGTTGGGCCGAGGCGGCGATTGATCTACCGACAGGACCCAATTGGCCCTCCAGCTGCCGACAGGAGTCTTATCGGCTCTTCCGCAGCTGCCAGATACTAAAATTACAATTCATTATAAACATCCACCAGATTTGCAATTACTCATTAGAAAATATTACTTTTAAAAAACAAGGCATGCGGCCAGACAGTCTATACCGGCGCTGCGGCAAGGCTCGAGCATGCCGTACAACACAGGCGGCGGCCAGCTGGCTCAGCGTCACTCAGCACATCACACATGACCAAGGAAGCAAGG
Source organism: Saccharum hybrid cultivar R570 (assembly GCA_038087645.1). Lineage (NCBI taxonomy): Eukaryota > Viridiplantae > Streptophyta > Magnoliopsida > Poales > Poaceae > Saccharum > Saccharum hybrid cultivar. The sequence goes on along the minus strand of JAQSUU010000291.1, from coordinate 4,032,170 downwards.
AAAATAGCAGTGGATTGGATCCAAAATAATTAGATCGAGTGGAGGGCTTAGGGTGTGTATCTAGAGGCCCATACACTAGACCCATGAGTAAAATCATGAATGATTTAGTTAGTATTTAGTTGCTTTAAGCTGTGTACAAACTTTTTTTGGAAGGACTGCCGGAGTAAAATTCTTAATTTAATAGCTTTGGTATAGACCCTATTTACCTGTGGTATGTATATTATCAAGTTTTTGGTACCATGAGTACATTGCATTTTTTAATTCATTTCGGAGAGCACGCAGGCGCCAATCAAACAGAGTAGTATAGTAGTACACTATACAAAGAGAGGAAGACGTGGACCGACCGATGAATCGATCATCGACCACATAGTACATGATGCATGTCATGCGTGCACGGTGATGGCTCGATCATCTGGAGGTGAGCATGGCGACGGTGCAGGATCCGCCGGATGACGGGAAGGGCAATGCGCGGCGGCCGTGGCCGTGGTGGTGGCAGCCGATCAGGTAGAGCGCCAGGCGCTTCTTGGCCCTCCGGAGCAGCAGCAGCTTGCCTTCCCCCCACTCGGTCACGGCCGCCACCACCTGCCTCTTCCACCGCCTGCTGCCGCCGCAGCAGTCGTCGCCGTCAGTATCCGGCCTGTTCCTGGCCGCAGCCTCCGCGTCCGTGGGGCCGCTCAGGCCGTCCTTGTCGTCGTTGCCGTCCTGCACGGGCGACCAGTCCCACTGCAGCGGGTAGCTGCGCAGGAACACACGCCTGGTGCTGTAGTCCTCGTAGCGGAAGCTCCTCGTCGGCTTCACCGCCTCGCCCTCCTCCTTGGATATCCTCCGGTCCATCTGTCTTGCCATCGTCGATCGCCGACGGTTGCGATGGGAGATGATGGTAGCTTGCTGGTGGTATGCTGTGCCGATGTAGGCTGCCTGAGTGAGTCACCAACGCCATGAGCTGGGGTGTATATATGGGCTTGGAAACACCAGACCAGATATGGCCTCGCGTCACATTTTGGTTCCTCTTTCTTTTAGAAGAAGAAGAAAAAAAAAACAAAAGATTTCTTCTTTGTGTGAGTGATGGGCATGGCACGGAGATGTTTTGCATTAGTCTGCAAGAGAAGGATTTGCTTTACCGGTAAGCTGATGGCTACTCGTGGCGCATTATTAGTTGCCTGAACATGCGACCGTCCAACGTAACTTTCAATCTGGTGCCCTCCTCATGTTCATGTGCCAAACCGGATGCTCACTGATATATGACAGAAACATTGACCGACGACAAGTAAGCTCCACGTCAGCCACGCTTGCCACTTGTCAGCTACAGAAAAAGTTGTTCTTCTGTGGCCGTGCCGGACTAAAACACGTGCAGGTCCAAGTAGTTGGAGGTTTAATCTCCGGCCAACAGTGTGCATCGCTTTCACGAATATATTTCTTTCCGCCGAACTTAACGAATGCTACCCGGCCTGCAGAAAAAGAAGACGAAAGACGGTAATAATGGATGGATGCTAGGTCATGCATGGATGGGCATTCAGTATTTTCTAGTATCTCCTTTTTCGCTTTGGCAATGAGGCAAATCCAGTGGCTCTCCAGGTCGAGCTTTTGGCCGCGGGATAACGTACGCACATGCCACATGCCGCTGCTCCAAGCGGAGAGAAACTAAAGCAGGTAAATTAAAGCCGTCCATCTTTAGTTTCGGCAGTCGAAACGAAACCACGCAATATGTAAAGGGATTTCCCATTCGCATCCTCATCGCCTTTCTTTTTTTTCCCCCACCTCTAGTCTTGACGTACGTGTACATATCCTTGTTTCAGTTGTCAGTGTTTGTATTGTAATTTACTAATAATAACTAGAATATATATTGTTGGAGGAACGGGTCGTTAATTTGCCTTTCTTTCTCTGCTTACCTGCCATGCTCATCAACCTCGACAGCAATGGGGCTGTCCGTTCGGATTACGGAACGTAGGAGACAGCGACGGGGATATGAGCTGAGGATATCTTTATCTTACCAGGATATGCGAGCTGCGTCTGCCTACCCTGTCTAGCTACCACCTAGCCGTCGCAGCGATCATATCAGCCGGCCATTTTTAAAAGAAAAAAAGGCTAGCAAGAGATTTGCCAACCAAATTTATTAGAAGAAGAGAAAACTACTGATGTAAATAAGAGGAAAAACAGCTTACACAAGATGAGAAAAGGGGAAGACCCAAGAAAGGAAAACAAACCATCAGAGTTAACGCTAACAAAACTAGGGATGACAAAAGGACAGAAATGTCCTGTACCGACCGACACCGTTTCTGATTTTTCACGACCATTTTGGTTTTTGTCAAGAAAAACCTAAATTCAGTAAAAAAACGGTTGAGAAAACACAGGAATAGAAACAGAACCAATTTTATGATTTTCGTGACAGTTTTGTCGTTTTCTCCCGGGTTATTCATGTTTTCTCCCAGGTTAGGGTCTATTTGGATACATATGGCTTGTTTTACTTAAGACTAAAAATTGGCCTAAATTAGCTATAATTGGATAGCTAATTGATTAACAACTAGTTAAATACTTTACTAACAAATTATCTCATCTATTATTCTTAAAAACTAATTTTAGCTAGCTAGCAATTAGATCTTAGAGCATCTCCAAGAGTACCTAATATTTTCTTCCAAAAAACATATAGTTTTACAACTCCTAAAAAAATATTGGAAGGAATAAAGAAGGTCTCTCCAAGAGTTTCTAATAATCCACTCCTAAAATATAAAAGACAATTTTATGTCAAGAATCATATACTATTTCTAAATTATCCTAACCACTTTTATATATTGTTTCTCGTACATTTGCATCAGGAACTCTTTCCTAATCTTTATTCTTTCCACGCCGTTCCACCTTTAGATTGCCCGATAAACACGCTCAGGCAGATATGCGGACTCGAAAGCGTGTAACTTTACGCGGATCAGGGTGACTTTTTCCGAGTTTTAAAAGACTAGGGGGATGGATTAGGAGTTATTGGAGAGGGGTTTTTTCATCTTGCTAAAAACCAAGGATTATGAAGGGATTTAGGGAACTCTTGTAGATGCTATCCAAGAAACCTTTATTATCGTTTGCTCTGTGCCAAGGCACAACCGCACAATTAAGGTTTCCTGCTCTCACAATCCTTTGATTGAGATTTCCATTTTAACCTACCTAGGCAGCCATCGTCGGTTCGCTCTTCGCTCAGCAGGGTGGGACAAATCTGTGCAGGGTGTTATCTGTTGTTGCGAACTTGTGATGTTGTGATGGTAAAGGACGGGATGAGGAGAGACGGGATGGGATGGCCCCAGGACGACAGCCGTTTGGTTCGGAGGCAACTAGGGGCGAGGACGTCCCACGAGCGAATATTCGCCCAAGATCCGGGCTCGCTTCGCCCCCAGATAATCCACGGCGGGGGTGTCCTTGGTGGGACGAACGAGAAGAACGATAAGAGGAGCCAGGGTTCGCCATAGTTGAGGAAGAAGGAAGAAGCAGGACTCACTGGAGTTGCCAAAGTCGAGGAAGAAGGGGAGCGTGGCCCATGGGAGCACGAGCTCCGCTCCCTAGCACCGTCGTGCCCAACCCTGACGAGCTCCGCCCCCGGCTAGTGGCCATGGGAGCACGAGCTCCGCGCCTCGCGTCGTCGTGCACAGCCCCGCGAGCCGCGCAAAGGTCCTAGGCGTGAGCTCTAGGGCCAGCCCTGCCACGTTGCGGAGGAGGCGTCAGGCGGCGCGCGGCTAGTCTCACCGGCAGGGTAGCACGCGGCGGAGACGGGTTGCGCCATGCTCGCCGCCGCCGCAGTACGCACCTAGTTCAAGCGGTTGTTGTGGACTAGAGGATAAGGAGAGAGTGGGAGAAAAAGGGAAAAATGAAAAATGACAAGTGGGCCCCACTTGTCAGTTGCTCATCCCACTTTTGATGTCTCCGCATCAAACAGAAAATGGGTTCATCCCATCACCCAAACAGAAAATGAATTCATCCCATCCCACGAACTAGGGTCGGGACCATCCCACCCACCTCGTCTCCCAACCAAACGCTACCTAAAGGTACTGCATGCCCGCCTGGCCAGCTAGACATACATGCACGTCTGTTGCGCCGAATGCTTGGAGGAACGGCCTTGTTTTGGATATTGTAATATTAAGAAACCATAGTATCAAGAAACTGTAGTTTTAGAACCACTTATGTGCAAAACTGTAGTTTAGAAGAAAAGAGGTCTAGAGTGGAGTTTTTAAAACTCCAAAAGGACTACAGTTTCAGCAATACCATGGTATTCAAAAGCATAAAGTTTGTTGCACCTAAATACTTATTGGCACTCTAAAACCAAAGTATTTCACAATATCATGGTATTTTTCTAAAACTCTAAAAATACTTTGTATATCCATACAAGGTAAGTGTGCCCGAGAAATCAAAGTAGTTAAGGTCCTCTTGTGTATTTATTATCTTTTCTATTTTATTTTTTCTTTATGGTTCTTTGCTTTTGTTTTCTATAAAACAACTTAATAATAATGTGCCCTATTTTATTTTCTATACGTATATACCAAGTGAAAGTAAAATATGTGCCAAGATGGCAAGACAAATGTTACAAACAGTTATTATTCGTATGGTCTATCTATCTTCTCGATTTAATTTACCAGTTACCAATTGTTATCGACTTGTATCCAGCTGGATTATTTCGTTTCCGGTATCCCGAGTTTTCCATTTTGCGTTTTTCCGACCGGCACTCTAGATTCCGATTTTATTTTTGCATAAAAATATGAAATCAAAAGTGGTTAGAGGATTTTTTTTCCGACCATTTTCATCCCTAAACACAACCTACAGCCAGGAGATGAAAATTGGGCCCCGTACACCAGAAAATGGTCCGCTTTGAACAGAACAAAGAGATGGTACAAAAACCACAACAAACCGCCTATGTTGAAACATTTTGACCGAAGATCAGCTTGGAAAGGTCAATGTCCTTAATCAGAAGAGCGAGCTACAAAGGTCGTAAAGATGCATTTTGAAAAATTATTTAGGCCCTGTTTGGTTGCCTCTATTTTTTTTAACATACATCACATCAAATGTTGCGGCACATGCATGGAGTACTAAATATAGACTAATTATATGCATGTCGGCACAGATTAAGAGTAATTTACGAGACGAATCTATTAAGCCTAATTAGTCCATGATTGGACACTAATTGCCAAATAAGACGAAAATGCTACAGTACATGTTAAACTTTAACAGGACAAACCAAACATCCCCTTAATTGTGCTCTTTCCAAATGTTCCACCAAAAATAAATTGTAATGCCATCAAATTCCTTCGCTCCCCGTTCTAGATTGTTCACCTTGCTTTCCTCCACACTTTATTGATAGTGCCCAATAGATCTAGATTTCGAAGAAGCCGAAGATCAAACCAGGGGATGATTGTCCAGACCTCTTTGGTGAAGGGGCGATCTTTACAAAGGTGCTTGGGTGGGATTGTTTGGCCAGCTCCTCTTTTGTAGATTGTTTGCCATCAATATTTTTTGATGCATTAATGTCTATGTGAAAAACTGGCAGCGTGGTTCCGCTTTCGCTTTTCAGATAAGGGATAAATTCAATCTAGAATAGCTTCCTTTGAGTTGGACTGAGTATGCACACTTTGTTGTAGCTGACATCGGCCATCCATAACCACCATATTTCATCTTTCAGTTATGGGTTTGTTGAGACCTCTTCAATGGTTGTCCAAAGGGCGACGAATTGGTGCATTTCGTCTCTTGAGCTAATCGGTGATACATGGGAGAGACGTTGATTGTTTACTGGTAAATAGTTCCGTGAGGAAACTCCTTTTGTCGGTGTCCAATCGTGCGCCATAAACCCCCCGTCAACGACCAGGAATTTCCATCCACCCGTGACAGTATATTTGGTTTGTAAGACAGATTCTAACTTGAAGAATTTGTCCTTTGCTGAATTTGTCCGTTGGGTCTGTGGCTGACCATCTCGTTTAGGATCTTTATTTCTTCCAAGCAAATGAGAGTTGCTCCCGAGACATGACCAGGTTCCCGAATACTGGCCTGTTTTGCCAAGTCATTAAGGCCAGTGTCCCTAGGACATTCCAAGATTACACAATTTTCAGCTGCTATCATAGCCCGAGGCGAGGGCTAGAGCAGAGAAATGCAAAGATGGAAATATTAATAAAGAAGTCCCAAGCACATCCCTTGAGAAATGCAAAGATGGAAATATTAATATCTAACAAAGTGTACATGTTAAAAACTGCTTCACCATTGAGAAAAAAACCTGCTTCACCATAGCTGAGTTGTCCTCTATTCTGATAGGTGTACATAACAGAAGATCCATTGTTTTGTAAGAAACCTCATGCTCCACTGCCAAAGCCTTACAAAAGCCATGGGAACTGGCGCTGCAGTTTGTCCAGGAACAAAGTTTCATTCAGATCCAAACTCCAGAGTGAGGTTAAGTCAAATATTCAGACACTTTACACTGCGCCCTATAAGACTTCAGAAAAATCTAATAAAGCCCAACAGTCAGTCTAGACAAATCTATAATGAGATACAAACAACATCAAAGAGACAAAGGGGGAAACGCAGCATCCAGGCATTGCCCTCCACAGACAGGAGAATGCCAAGGGAAACTGAAACTTTACACTAATTCAACCCGCGATAGATTCTTTGCTTCTGCTTGTTGGAATGGCGCCTCGAAGTGCACAAGTTGAGTCATGGGGAATGGATGGGCATGGGTTCAAGGTATCCTAAATAATAGAACTATATATATGTACCAGCGATGCTTTTGCACCAATCCTATGTACGGATGGTTCCAAGTGTCTCCTCCTCGAAGTGTTTAATCTCCCCTGCCATGCGCTTCATGTTGTCATCATAGACATATGGTATCCCCTCAAACATTACCTTGCTTCCATTAGTGGGTTTCGGCACGAATTCTCTGCAGGGCTCCCCCATGACATTGATCGAGTTGTGATAATGGTAGTATCGGATCAAGCTCTCTGTCTTGTGGGTTGTCCTACCGATGACATTTTGGGACATGTGTACACCTGTGGAGTATGAGTTCCGAGCTTTGATTGCATATTTGCGATCTCGCCTAACTCCAGTGATCGAATTACGGAAGACGAGTTTCTCAAAACCCCATTTCCTGAATAATCATGACATCAAATGAATCAACATAAAAAATAGCGGTACCTTTGTAATAAACAGTCAGCACGACAATGTTTCAAGTATAGCAAATAAAGGGCAATATGCGCTCTGTGCCACAACCACAAAGGTTACGACACACTCAAGATCTGCCAATAAAATGCAAACACAAAGTAGCAAAAGGACTGGTATTACATTGTATCAATTGTCAACCTTAAGTCTTTGTTTGGCTTGAAGTGCTTTCTGAAAGTAATCATTTATTTCTATTTTTGGGAGCACAAGTTAATTGTGAGCATCCCTTTATGATCTGTAACAGCAAAAACCACTCCAGAATCGGCAAACAACCTTCTAGATAACTATAATTGAAAGCACATGAACCACAAACAGACCCAAATAACAGCACAGTTTGAAATCGCGAAGGAAGATATGAAAAGTAAAGGATAAATAACTGGGCTTCTCGAACTAATAATTGGTATTCTCTTCAGTTTGACTTGTTATCTGTTACTCAGCTAGATAGTGGCCTAGGTGTTCAAGGGATATTATTATATTTCTCCAATTATAAATATTCACACATAAGTACCTTGTGATCTGAAACCAGTCACACACAATCCTGCTAGCCCTAGCTATTTATAAAGGTTAAATACGAAGCAAAAATAAAACTAATTGGACACAGAAACGTTAGCACCTAAGTACAAGATCCCCACAGACCACTATGTGGCTCCGCCATTGCCTATTTTACACAGCACGCTTTACACATATAATTAGATTTTTGAAACATGTGCAAGAGCATTTCATACAATATCTAGTACACAAACCAGAACTTGAGTTATTATGAGAAAACAAATAAAGTGCTGAAACAAACTCATTAAGGACATGAAGTAGCATGCTCACAATGCTAAACCAAATAATTTCACATCATCGATGACCAAAATCAATTTATGTTTTAAACAGGACTTCAACAGAGGACAGAGAAGAGCTGCAAAATCAAAATTTATAGTAAACACAAAGGGAACACACTATGAAGCAAATTTTTAATACGAGTTGTTCATGTCCAAGAGAAAATTGGCTTGTTGCATGAGCTAATAGTTAGCTAGCATTTAGCAGCAAAGTTTGTCTTGAACATGTAAAAGTAGTACAGCAGATGGTGAGGTGTGCTGTTTCGGTCAGTTATTGTAGCATCATGGTTACTGTACCAAGCCAATCAACGGGATAACAGGACTACAAAAGGGGGCAGCACCCTTATGGCTGTAAAATTCGAAGTTGAAGCTATGTGATATAGAAAATGAAGAAGCTTGTGTATGGTGTGTAAGGGTTAGTGGCAGTGCTTGGTTGTGAGGATCAAGTTAATAGTAGTGTCTCTGCTTCAAAGGTGTCACCTAGGCGTCCAGGTGGACCCAGCTAGCCTTGGGGGTCTAATTACGCCTTGTCACCTAGGCAATAAGGTGTACCTAACTCGCCTTGTTGCCTTTGAAACCATGTAGTGCTTGGTTGTGACAATCAAGTTAGTAGTTCTTGGTTGTGAACGTAAGTGTAAGCTTGTAGTGTGAAGCTATAGGATCAATATAGTAGAAAGTTTTGTTGCTAGCTACTTTGTGCTATGCCTCATACACTTGTCAGTTGTGTGCTAAAGCCAGAAAGAGCAAAGAGAAGTATTGACTGAACCTATTCCAAGTTTCCAACAAATAGATGAATCAAGGTTCGAAAACACGCTAGGCGCTAGGCCATTGACTAGCGCCTAACCGTGATTAAACATGATTAAACACAATTAAACGTTTATGTTTCAGTAACATAATATCTATTTTTATATGGAGATGCAGCTGCATACATGAATGAATATAAATGAGAAATAAAGAGTTATGTCAATAAAGCCCACTCAGCCCATTGTCTTAGGAAAGCCCACAGCCCATATAAGCATCATATGTGCTACCGGTGCCCTAACAGCCAACCGATTCTCACCAGCCGCCACCGGTTCTCAGGTCTCGGACACAGGCGCAGCAGCTTCCGCTCCCATCCCCATCTGCACCCGCGCCCCTATCCCTGTCCGCTCTCTGCTCCATGGCGCGTCACCTCCGCTCTGCTTGTGGTCGCAGCGTGCGGACACAGTGAGGAGAGAAACAGAGAGGTGAGTTGGAGAGTCTGGACGACTGGACGGCTGCTGTGTGCTTGCTCTGTTTTTGCTCTCCCAGTGCGAGCTCTTTTTTCTGCTCGTGTGCTCTTTCTTCCCGAACGCGCGCGCGCCCGAGGTGCTTTCCCGCCCGCCGCGCACAAAACCACGCTCGCTTGTGTGCAAAAGACCGTGCGCCAGCGCCGTCCAGGGCCGCTTTTCGATGCTTCTGCGCCGTTTAGACGGCGCCTCGCGCGTAGGGGCCGTCTAAACGCGCCTAGCGTTTAATTGGCCGCACAGGCCCTAAACGCAACGTTAGGCCAGCGTTTAGCGCTTAATCACGATTAAACGACGTTTAATTACTTTTTTTGAACCCTGAGATGAATACAGTGATTGTGTTTCCAACATTTCATCAATTGTCACAATTGTAGATTTTTTCTGCAGCTCAGTAAACAATATCCCAACTAGACGAAAAATCTAAAAAATGGTGTATTTTGTAATAATGATTACAATCACCCGCTAGTCTGACTTGTATCTAGAAATTCCTGATACCATTGCTGGAACATATGGGTACTTAAAAAGAATAAAATGAACCATTTAATTCTATGGCCGAATGCTAGAGAGGAATCTTTTACTAGCCATATGCATATAAGTTTAATTAAAGGAACGTAACAAACATTCTTTTGAATGGGCCAGGTAAAACAGCCCGGAACCTTATGGGGAAACGAAATAGTCGCGCTGCCCAATCACCCTAAAGCATAAACAAAAACTAGTCGATGTTGACTCATGTCAGTAACAAATTGACAATGACTGAAGATGCCTTGCACTCTTCTGAAATACTCCTACACTACTTGTAACAAAGATTAGTACTCTATTATATATTGCGTGAATCTAGGAAAGATTCCGACAGAAACAGTGATTGCATAAACAACTGAAGGAACAATCAACATTAGGAAAGGACAATTAGGTGAGGATAGCACACCTTGAGTATTCCATGGTTGGATCCTCCACGCAGAGTTTGCTGGACATGGGGTTCTGCTCAATGGTGAACTGCGTGTAGGGCTCCAGCTGCCCCAGCACCTCCTGCAGCGTCCGGCCGTCCGGGAGGTAGATGTACTCATCGACATCGAAGAAGAAGGTCCAATTCGCGGCGTGCCGGTAGCGGTGGAGGCAATCGTTCACCACCAAGAACTGGTTGTAGTAGTAGCCGTCGTACTCCGCCTGCGCCTGGATGTCCTGGACGGTGACCCGGCCCGCCCGGACCCACGGATCCAGCACCGCCCTGACCTCCGGGCTGACACCACCGGCGTCGTGAAGCACGAAGTGCGACGCGGGGCCGAAGAAATGCGCGTGGTAGGCTAGCCACTCCCTCATGCGAGCTGCGCTGAGATTCCCGTAGAGTGAAGAGCCGCAGTACAGGTACTCGTAGGGGAACGGCGGCCGGAACCGGGACTCGTCGTAGGAACCCCGCGCCTCCTCGAGCGCAACGAAGCGCTCGTACCGGCGGGAGGCGGTCGAGTAGTATGCGTGGATGAGGAGCTTCCCGCCGCGGTTGTCGGCGTTGGGGTTGGTGGGGAATGTGCAATTAACGACGACGACGGTGTAGATGCGGCCGTAGCCCCAGTCCGGCAGCATCTTGTAGGCCTTGGTACGAACGGCCCGCGGCGGCGCCGGCGACGATGGATCCTGGTTGGGTACCCACTCGCACTTGAAGTAGGGGGTGCCATAGACGTGTGCCGGCTTGGAGGCTAGCCCAATGACGGCGAACGTACGCGGGCCGCCCCGGTACGCGCCCATCTGGACGAACAGAGCCGCCGCGCTGCCGTACGAACGGAACTCCCGCTTGTTGGGATCCCGCGGCCGGGCGGCTGGCAGCACGGACGCAGCCGGCTTCGTCGTCGTGACGGCGGGAACAGCCGAAGAGGCCGTCTTGGTGCTTGCAGCGTTGGCACTGGAGTTGGCGGAAGCAAATGAGGCGACGGTGGCAGCGGCGCGGGAGGAAGCTGAGATGGGCGGGCGGGGGAGCAGCGGGCAGGTGGAAGACGGGCGGGAGGCGGAGAGGAGCGGCTGGTAAGGGTGGAGCTGCCAGAGCGCCATGACGAGCGTGAGCAGCGCGAGGGAGGCGACGAAGGACTTGATGTCGAAGCAGGAGACGCCTAATGCTGCCACGCCACCGCCGGCATCTTGCCTCGTGTCGGGCTTCATGGACCCACCGATCCGGTTCTTGGCCTCTCGGTCTGCGCCGCTCCTCGCTGCTGGGAGAAGGTGAACCGCACGGAGCGGAGCAAGACGAGGTGCCGGCGTCGCGGGCACCTTGCCCGCCCACTTTCTCCGCGTTTGCCGGAGAGCAGGAGGGGTGGGTGGTGCTCGCTGCCTAGGTACAGCTGCTTTCCCACCGGGAAAGGAAGGCCAAATGGGGAAGGAGATCAATCTGGGAGATGGAAGAACGCGCAAATGGGGGTATGCAGGAATTGGGGATGGATTGAAGACGACGAGAAGAGGATGATGGAAGGTGATGAGTGGGGCTGTCAGTGTGTGCGCGAGTAACTGGCGAACGAGTGGTGTCCTCTCTTTCCTGTATGGGCCGTGCTGGGCATTACGGGGTTCTAACACTATCTGCACTGGACGTGTATCCCATCCGCTACAACGATTTAGAGGCCGAAATTTGCTGCAGCGGGACCTGTATGTCATCCGCGATGCACTATCGCCCGCCAAATGTGGGGGAATAGCGGACGTCCGCTACTGCTCGCACTGGCCCCACCTCGCAACCACCGAGGAGGAGAGAGAGAAGCCGCCCCGGCGTCGCGTCCCTGCCCCAGCACCGCTCCGCCATGCGCGCAAGGAAGGCACCATGGTCGAGCAGCTCCATGCCGGTGGAGGTGGACCTCGAATCTCACGGCGGCGGAGCTCCAGTCAGTGGCGGATCGAGGACGGCCGCTCCGCTCCTCCTCCGACGCCGGCGGACTGCTCTGCTCCTCCTCCGACGCAGATCCATTCACCACCCGACCATCTCATGGTGCACCGCCCCTGCTCTCACGCGTGAAGCGGCGGGGGCTCGCCGGCTAGCCCACGGCGACCTCGACGTGCTGCGCCGCCAGGAGAGGGAGGAGCACCACCGGCCGTCCGGGAAAGGAACGCCACTGGCCGAGAGGAGCGTCGCCGCTCCCGTGCGCGCACGCGGCCTCCTCCTCAGCTGCTGTTCCTCCGGCACCGGGGAGGAGGGGTGCCGGGGAGGGAGGGGCGCCGCCGCGGGACGGGGTGGCGAGGGCCGCCGTCGCGGGACTGGGTGGCAAGGGCCGCCACCGCGGATCGAGGTGGAGGGAGCGGGAAGCGGGTGGCGCGGGCGGGCGCCGGTGGAGCTCGCCGTCGTGCAGGTCTCTGCGCCGAGCGGGCGAGATGGCCGAGCAGGGGAGATGGGAGAGGGCAGGGGAGTGTGCGGCGCGGGTGGGAGATGGGAGAGAGAGAGAGGAGAAAAGGGAAGGGATGGAAATAGAGTATGATCTGTGGACCCCACCAGCTGGTAGTTGGTATAGAGGATGGATGGGTGTGGGAGAAATGAGTTTAGAGGAGAGAATCTTGATGAGCAGGCCTTTTAGAGGATGAAACATCCTCTAAAAGGCCTGCTCATCAAGATTCTCTCCTCTAAACTCATTTCTCCCGCACCTATCCATCCTCTATATCATCCTTTATCCACTGTGGAGCCCACTTGTCAATTTATCTAAATATATCCATGTGACATCTTGTTTTGAAGTATTTATCGAAACGAATTTAATTGTGTAAACGAAATTTAATTTGGTTTTTTGGTTTGTGAGTTATAATATTTTTTAGCTATTAGTTGAAATGGTAGCAGTAGCGGGGCCTGCGCATGTGCTCTCTCCCTCCCATCTCACGCGGTCACACCGAAGAGCAGCAGCAGAGGGGCCTGCCCATGCAGCAGCAGTGGATAGCGGATGGACGCTACTACGCTCGGAATAGCGGATCTGCGGCGGTAGCGGACGGTTTTAGCATATCCAGTGCAGCTCTCCTATCCTCTATCTGCTCTTCCAGTATATGTTTAGCGTACGCAGTGCAGACAGTCTAAGCCGAACAACTTGGTGGCGTGCTGAGGCGGAAAAAAAATTTCTATAGAAACTCTATCCAGAGTTACGTCATGCATAAATGCATAGAAACCTGACACGTGTTTGCCTTTATGATGTATACTGGTGGATCTACAGTATCCCATCGGGTCCGCCGATCCCGATGACATGGTGAGAGCTCTTTTTTTTGTTTTAGAGGAACCGGGTTTTATTTCACATAATATGATAGACTATTACATCGTTTTCCTTGCAATCGGTAATCTCTATTTCCAGCTTAGACCCCAGTGAAATTGAAAGCTGACCCCGGTAACTTAGCCCAGCCCATAGAAGCTGTAAAGTCCGCTGCGTCGTTGCATAATCATGGGCTCAAGCACGCCCAGAAGCGAAATGTCATCTGCTTGCAGATCGATTGCCCTCCACGTCTCCTTGTAGACTCACCAACACTCGACACACTTTCATCTTCGATTCAACTTTTGGAATCACCCTCACCTGTCACGGCGTTCCACTCCCACTTGGCCGATCGGCGCTCGGCGCTCGGCGCTCATCACCCCACGGCCTAGCGCCGTGGTCCCTGGATCTCCACAACCTACGGCTGACCGGTTACCAGGGTCACATTCAAGGCTTCAAGACTCTCCGCTCCGGAGCTCCACCGTTCGAGCCTATATAGGTACTAGTGGCAGGGCGCGCGCCATCGCGCACAAACGCGGACACAAATTCGAAGACACAGAAATATATACTCGACATTGCATGCCATGCATAATATGGAGTAATGTAGTAGCAGGTTGAACCCTAATTATACAGATATTATACATGGAGCTAACTGTATAGTACTTGGTAGGAGTTTACCAGAACATGTTTTTGGGTCTACATATATACAAAGAAAGACCTAGTTTGCTAAACCACGAAGTACGGTAGGTATATCGAAGCATTACATTCCATCAGGGTGAACTATAATACAAGGGTACGAGCAAGTTGATGCAGCAGCGTTTAGTGGGGACTGTAGTAACCATGCAACTTGATTGAGGTAGCTGTAGGAACGATCAGTGGGATGTGTTGCTGCGGTTGGATTCCCAGCCTTGATTGTCGTCGTCTGAGGTGTCCATCGCGCGCATAGGCAGGGATAACAGGAGGTTTCCATTTTTTCTGAATTTGTATTACGGCAGTACAGAATGAATAGGAAAGCGCAGGTGCTGATGCAAATTGAAAGTTGCTTTACGGAGGAAGAGCAGTTCACAGAGAAATGAGAAGTGAATACATAGAAAAGTATGTCTAAAAGCAAAGCCTTGTAATTTTCTTGAATTGTGTATGGAAAAAGAGTAATAATCATTCAAAGTGTGTAATTGCTTATTTTGGGTAAGCGGACATGCATATGAAATCTGCAACTATATGATCATGTATCACCCAAACATGGCTATAACGGTTCACAGAGAGATGAGAAGTGGATACTGGTTCACAGATAAATGAGAAGTGGATACTGAGAGAAGTATGTATAAAACAAAAGCCTTATAATATTCTTGAGTTGTGTATCAGGAAAGAGCAGTCATTCGAAGTGTCTAACTGCTGGTCTTAGGTAAGCAGACAGGCAAAAGAAATCTGCAAGTAGATCACTTAGACATGGTTGTAACTGTTCTTTGTACTTGTAGGCAATTACAGACACTCTGATATGAAAAGGGCATAAATAATTTGCAAATCAGAACTTGAGCTAGGAAAGACTGTAAGATGTACTTCAAAGAACCAAATAAACATTAAAGCAAAAGATTCAAAGGGAGTAGGACCTCGTGGGTAATGTCCATATAGAAAAGAATCCTATGGAAGCTATAATTTGCTGTGGCGGAACCGTATATGCTTTGCAGGCATGTTAAGGCCTCTGAAGCGGCCTGTTTGTAAGCAACAGAACAGGTTTATGAGGACCAAAAAAAAGGCAACGTGATATGTCTGCTTGGAATAACAAAGACAGTTCAAGTTCAGTGACATATAAATAGGTGCTGTTAGAGAAAAGAATATGACCCTAAACACAGCTATGTTAAGCAGAATGAGCCTGCATAAAAAACAATCTATTTGTATCAACCTTCCTCACATCTTTTGTTTGACTGAAAGAGCTCCCATGTCCAGTGCTTTTAGCATGTGGTCTGGGTTCTATTCTGGACCCGCAGTTTATACTATATATATAAATATTTGTTTGAATATGGGTCGTGGAGAAGCCTTTGTTTTAATGTGTTTCTTGAAAAATAGTAGTTCCATAAAAGAAGGCCCGAATGGTGCACATACAATAGAAACAAGCTATAAGGAAGAGTTTTAAAAATTCGTACAACAATGTTAAGGCTGTTGTTCGGTCAAAAAAAATGTTAAGGCTATTGTTCCACTTTTAAGAAATGGATTCCTTTTCAGACCCACGAAAAAGAATTGGATAGCATTGGCAAGTTTAACATTTTAAAAAGAGAGATTATTTCTTTGGCATGTATGTTTGGTTGGTGAAAATAAAATTCAGTCCAAAACCAAATATCTTAATAGGGAAAACAGATACGTATAGTTTTTTATCTAATTATGGCTACTGGAGAAGCTTATTGTAGTTGGCGTACTAATTGCAAAACTTGTTATTACTAAAACGTGATATAAACTGCAGCCATAGGCAGGGCCTTTTTCCCTTTAATGTCAATTGATGCATACATGTAACACAGCATGAAAAGCACAGTCTAATCTGTTTCTGTTGGACATTTCTGGTGCACAGCCAGGTATTTTTAACAAATAATAATCTAGAGAATAATTACTTTAAGTTACCTCCAATCTGTTGACATAGCAGATTTGAGCTGTTAAGGCATTCCCTCAGGGGTCCCTTGTTGATCAGTCATCATGACAGTCCAAGACCAAGTTTGATATCTGACAAACAGAAGAAAGCGACAACATTCTGTATAGAATAAATTTCAGTTATACATTGCACTATCCCTTAGAAAAATTTACGAATCGTAGAAACCTAACATGGAAAAAAAGTTCTGAACTTTCATAATCAATTTTTAATAACATAGGTACATAGAACAAAGAGCTTGTAACATTCGTTATAATTATTGGCATTCACTGCCGTAGCAAAAGAAATTCAAGTGCATATAACAGGCGTGACGTGGGGCTATGTCCTTAGAAAATCATGGCAACCTAAGCTTACCAGACATTGCAATTTGAGCATTCCAAGTTACCACCTGGTTTAAGTCAAATAAGTTCCCAAGGTTTAGGCTTACTGACCTTGAAATCAGTTGAAATGCATTGAGACCTATGGGTTCTTCTTCTTTCTTCTCTGTAACATGGTCCTCCTGAATCAGGTTAAATAACAATTCGAAAAGTAGCCTGTAAGTAATACCTGTGACATTTTGCATGAGAGAAAACGGAAACGCACCATCTATTGACTCCTAAATTATGGAAGACAGCATCCACATTATCCAATGGTGTGTCATATTTGTGGTCAAACTCCAGGCGCCTGTAGTCTTTTTTGTACCATCCATCGTCGGGGATTTCAGAGATTAGCATTCTCTACCATTATTTTAGGCACAATAGAGAAATAACACTAATCAATTAGCCGTGACGAATTAGATGAAACTATATGCATGTAACCGTTTAAAAAACAAGGTGCCCAATGTTCTTGTATAGATCGGGTAGGGAAAAGATTAAACAGGCAACCACATCTCCCCTAATACAGATACGGTTCAACAAAAAATAAAATACAGTCAAAGCAAGCACCAAGTCGGATCCATCAAAAATAGCTATGTGAGAACTAAGAACTCATCTAGATTTAAGCATTAGTTAATTACACTTAGCATAAGCGCTTGCCTGCAATGGAGCAATGCTGTTGGCTGGGCTTGTAGCGCTAGAACTAAAAAAATCAAAATCAATAGAGCAGCACATCAACCAATAAAGCGCAAGGAAAGTAGCAGAGAAACCAAGGGAACGTAGACCCAAACGATGATTCTGCTATGAACAGGGACGCCACAAAGAAGTCCACACTGCATATATATCATAGTATTCAATCAGCAATGCAGAGTATAATAATACGAAATCAATAATAATTGCTAGAAGTCATGAAATATAATAGTACGTATTTGATCGCTGGCAACATGAAAATGTATCTGTAAGCTATTAAGTGCCTCGTATATACATTTCCCCAGGCCCCCACAAACAATACTATGTTGTTGTTATATACATGCACATTCTTTACTGATGTGAACATTGTTATATATATTAACACCAAAAGGTAACTATGATGTTCGACTGAGCAAGCATAGATGATAAAGCTATAGCTTTGCATCCACCTACATCGACAAATGAAATTTCCCTCACACTCCATTGTAACTCCAATCCTTTTGTTTTGACCGGTAGCAACTGTCATCGTATATGAAAAGTACAGGACATTGAACCATGCCAAGGAATTATGGTGCAAAAAGTTCAGTGAAAGAGAAATAAGATAAGAAGGGAAAATTCACGAAGAAATTATGGACCTGCGGGCTAAATAATTCTACGTTTCTCTGGCAAAGCAACCTGTGCCTTAATTGATTTAATGTTTTCTTAGTAAAGCGACAGGAGTGTACATGTCGCTTTTGGATGGCTATTACTTTCACCTGCCAGTGTAGCCTCTGTTTTGATGGAAAACAACATGGCGCTCAGTAATAAAAACAAGAGGTCGCTAAAGCAAAGGTTTTTTAAGAAAACAGTGTAGAGACATCATCCCGATAGATCAGCATAGAAGTAGATCACCACAATACATATTTGTTGGTTATTTAAACTAACCTTTTTTCTGAAAACAGTATCCGTTGAACTGGTATTCATGCTAATGACCATAGCAGATGGGCCTTAGGCATTTCTGAAACAAATAAAAATGAGATTGAAAAAAATCATTAATGAACTAAACAGCAGTCTGTAGGTGGAACTTGTAGCAAAGGTCAGATAAGGTTATTGTTGAATATCAAAGGACATTTCATCTAATAAAAAAATTATTCGAACAAAAATCCACACTAATATAAAAAGGCCAATTGAAGTGGACAGATCACAACGCCGTTTTTTAAATCTTGGTAAGCCCAGACGTAGCTTATATGGTGCGAATTGCATTTAGAACTGGAATTCGTAAACATTGTTGACAAATATAATGAAGCTAAGTGTTTAGGCAGATTTTGCCATTGAAGCATGAAAAGGCTTTTTTTAACCATGACATGAGCCTGACAAATAGGAACTTCATGGACTAATTTATTGAAACCTGAATCACCTTGCTCATGGTGACGGACTCGTTGACGTTAATGGCAGGGAAGAGGAGGGCGCCGGTCTGCTGGTAGAACCTCTTTGTTTCTGGTGATGGTCTCTTCAGAGACGCCACGCTCGGCCCCATCCCTTCGTCCCACCACGATCTATGCTGCGAGATATAAGCTCCATCAAAATAGAGAGAGGGAGGGCAAGACAGAGAGATGGGAGTTTACCTCGTCCGTCCACACAGTTGCTGGAGGGACAGCGACCTGGCGTCCGCCGCTGCTGTCGCCGGCGAGTGCCTCCACGCAGGAGCAGGGCGGTCGCGACCTGTAGCACAAGCAGCTAGGGTTTCCTCCAGTACAGGAGCACACCGGAGCAGAGGGAGGAGGCAGCGCCGGGGGGGCAGCGACGCCGGCGGCCACCAGCAGGACCCGGTCGCGCCACGCCGTGGCCGGGGATGGCCACCGCCAGTCGGCAGATACCGCATTGCGCCGCATGCCGGTGGCGTCGTCGTGCCAGCGCACCCCAGCAGTCCGGGGGCGCTGCCGCGATGTCTAGTGAGAGGGAGAGGGAGGGGGAGTGGGAGAAAGGAAGGTGGGGGCAGGGGCGGACGTGGCAGAGGCGACGCTGCGGGAGAAGAGGCGGCGGGCTCGGGAAGAAACGTCGGGAAGGGGAAGAAGCATTCGGAATATATTTGGCTGCCTGATTTGGACGAGAAGCAGCGGAAGTATGAGGAAAGCAGAGAAGAAGCTAGGAAGGAGAAGGAGAAGCCAGAGAATCCACCTCTAGTAAAATCTGACAAAAGGAATCTTAGCCGCTCGTTACGGGAATCGGACGGTGGTAACAATTCAGGGTGGCGTGGACGTGGTTTCTCTTCGAGAACCCCTCACATTCTATAGAGTACGGAAGGAATCTGAGCCACTCGTTACGAGAATCGGACGGAGGTAACCATCCAGGGTGACGTGGACGTGGTTTCTCTTCGAGAACCCCTCACATTCTATAGAGTTAAAAATACCAAAATACCAAATCGCCATTAGTACAGACGCATACACAGATGCCTCTACTAGTACTAGCAAACGTTGTATCTTAGATGTTGATATTTATTTTTTTAGCTGGTTAATATAATCAGAATGCAGAAGCAAACCATACAAAGACTTTTTTTTTCTATTAGCGAATGTGGATTGAGGAGTAGAAAAATTGGTTCATTCAAGCAGGATGTCTCCAACCAGTGATAATCAGATTGCTTCGTGGAACAAAAAAAAATCTTGATGCAATCCTAATTCCTAAATGATGATGTAATAATTTGCTTTCAAAATATGAATAGACTGAAATTATAAAAGGTAACACTATTATTGTAAATAGTTTATTTTTGTCTTATTATGATATTGCTAGTTTTATCCTCCATATAATTCTTTAATTTTGCAATATGCCATCATTATTAATATTTATGTCTATTATGTATAGACCATAGTGTTAGACTACTATATATTTTGGACAGTAGCGAACCCAGAGCTTATGAGCCCGGGCAATATAATAGCTAAAGTAAAAAAAATAAGTTTAATATACACTCAAAAATAATTACTTTTTATATAGTAGAATTATACGTAGACAGATCCGGACAAGCCCAGGGTCACCGGACCCCAGGTCCGCTAGTGGTTATGGTCATATGAGTTTATGTTAACTATTGACCCTGGCGACAGTTTGTTCTAGATTCGCCACTGTGCATACGGGCATGCGGCGGTTGGGGGTCGCCGCGTGAACGAGCCTGGCGGGAGCCGAGTCTATTTTTAGTGGAGGACCACTCAGGTTAGATCATTGAAGTCTGACATATGAATGTGGATACAGTATGCACATAATTTTTTTTCCCGCTGAGCCACGGATCCGAACTCATCAGCGTTTTGCGTTCATATCGTTTGACAGCTGCAGGGCTCCTCCATTCCAAATTATAAAAAAAACTTTTTTCTAAAAGATAAAGAGAATCATATTAAAACTCGACATAGTACGTCCTCACATTACATATAAAAAATCTAAAATAAACAACGTACAATATTCTATCCAAATTCTTTGATCGTCTTCTTTCCTGATGACTTTTTCGATGCAGCTGATGCTCTAGACAACCACAGCCTTGTTGAACACCAAAGTCAGAGCACAATCCTTATACTGGATTCAACTATCGACCTAAACGTTAGACATGTCACAAGATCCAACGTTCCGGAACCAGTCCAAAACGTATTTAAATCGATGAAAGAATATCAGCAGTTGCATCGTTGGTATAGCATAGGATGCAAATTCGTTACCTCCAATCCTTGATTTCCTCTCCACGACCATCAACAACAAGATGACGTGAACAAACTGTCATCATTGGGAGTGCCTAAGAGCACTCCTCTCCTTACAAATAATAGCCACAAATTGGCTGCCTACCAATGAAATTGACGCATGCAATGGTGATCTCATCGTGGCAACCACCGAAATCATCGCAAGTAATAAGATGCCGACTGAAAATTATCTGATTTCATCAGTACATTTATTTGGACTAAATCCTAAACAAATTGGATATAAAAACTGTGAGAAAAAGAGATGGGTCCTCTCTCCTTCTTGCCTCCGGCAGATGCCCCGGCGAGGACCTTGGAGCGGCAGCAGCGTTTCCTGTGAGACCTGAGGTGGATGCTCTTAGTAAAGACCATTTTGACTTTTTTTAACTGTATTACTTTTGCAATATATTTAGCATACATTATATCTAAGGGTATACTAATAAGGCAAAATAGCCATTTGGTCCCTCAACTATTACTCGATGCTCAGTTTCATCTCTGAACTTTTAAAACGTCCGTTTTAGTCCTCAGACTCTACTTTTAAACTCAATTTCATCCTAAAACTATGGAGATGATCATTTTAGTTCTTAAACTTTGCATTTTGGGCTCAATTTCATTTATAAATTATCAAAGTGTATTTTGTTCTTTAAACTTTTATTTTCAACTCAACTTTGTTTACGTTCTATGTGGAATGCTGCACTGTTGCACCTGATTAACTCCAACTACACTAACGATTGAAGATAGAAAAATAATATTCATCCAAAAACTGTTTCGTGGCCATTAATAATTCTAAGATGTTATTTTTAATATTACCTTATAATGGTACTATTTATATATATCCAACTAAATGGTATTTATGAGAGCAATTACAGTTGCAATGAACAATATTTATCTTTTAAGAATACATGGATGTATTGAAACAAAAGCAGATCTATAATTTTGATAATTATGGATGAAATTATGCCTAAAATATAAAGTTTTTCTTTTGAATAGATAAAATTGAGTTGAGAATAAAAGTTAAATGCACTTTGATAGTTTATAAATAAAACTGAGTCCCAAATGTAAAGTTTGATGACTAAAACGATCATCTTCGTAGTTTTAGGATGAAATTAAGCCTAAAAGTAGAGTTTGAGGACTAAAATAACCGTTTTAAAAGTTTAGAGACGAAACTGAGCATCAAGTAATAGTTGAGGGACCAAAATGGCTATTCTGGCTAGTAATAACTAGGAATCTAAAAGAAATCAAAGCGTACTATAATTTTGAATGGAAGAAGTCGATGATATCTCTCGGGTTGCTATAGAAGTTTTATTGTTATATAATGTAATAGAATGACTTTAAAAATTAAAGTTGAATCTATACCTAGGCCTTATTTGAATCTAGGGACTAAAGTTTAGGGATGCCATATCGGGGTATCATATGGGAGTGTTCGGATAGTAATCTATACCTAATAATAAAGAGGCAAAAATTTAAGCTTTTTTTTCGTTCATCTATTTTTTTTGTCCGTCTCCCTTTAACCACCGATAATGGAGAGTTTCTTCCGTCCGGACTTATATATATACAATCCGTGCTCATACGAGTTAGAATAGCTCTTGTCTAACGCGATATGGAGTCCGATTCCAAAACATAAGAAAAAGAAAATGTTATGAGTGAATTGTGAATATTTGTTTTATATACAGAACGCAAAGACATGAGATAGTGTAACACCCCGGTGTTACGTAAGAATTTAGCATTGCAAATCATACGCATGATACATCATTGCATTCATAATCACATGTGAAGCAGAGTGCATCTTGAGTTAAAGCATTTCTGTGGAACATGATTGTTGCATATAATTGTTTAGAATTGTTTCACCCAAATTATACTGGTTAGGCTACTAAAACATGTGTGGCTATAATTTTAAATCACCTAGAACAAGTTAGTACAATTTTTGGAGCAACTTTGGTAACCAAAGTTTTGTTAAAATTTGCTTTTAAAAATATTATTAGAAAATGGTCAAAAACCCTCCCTATTTAGCTTTAACTCTCCAATTCAAAATATGTTGGGAATTTGGAGTTGGTCCCTTAATAAAAGTTGTAGAGAATTAAATTCTAAGCAACTTTCATTTTTGGGCCACTTTTAGAAAAAGTCATTTTCTTGCTCAAATGGGATTTCCAAACTGTTATTTGAAATTGTTTGAAAATTTATTGAAAATAAAATTGAAAAAAATCAATTTTCACCTAGCGGGCCGCCGCCTCCTTTTCGGCCTGATGCCGAAAGCGGCCCAGCTCCTCTCGCGCGCGCGCCCGCAGCCGCTCACTCACCTGCGCGCTGCCGCGGCCTAGTTCGCTCCCGCGGCCCAGCCCGCGCCGTGCCTCCTTGCCTCCCGCTCGCGCGCGCTTGCTGGCCGACCACGGCAGACCGCGCTCGCCGCGTGGCGTCCATGCGCCGACGAACTCGCCACGTGGCGTCTCCGACTCGCCTTAACCCCCACCCGGTCGCGCACTACCTCCGCCTCCATCTCTTTTGTCCCCTGCCTCCCTCCTCGCTCGCGCGCTCGCTCTCTAGGGTAGCAGCTGTCACGGAACCGCTCAAATTATAAGAACAAAAATACAAAAACAATCGTCGGAGCGATTAAATTCCCGTACTTAAGCTCCTATAACTCCGGTAGTCCAATAAAATCACGAGGGATTTCAAACCAACCAAAATACAAGCCAAGATCGTAGTGGTCCAACATAACAGGTCATATGTTACATCCATTTCATAAGTAATTCAACATATATCGGAGTTCGGTAGAGTTATTACAACTCAAATTCAAAAGTAGCGGAAGCAAAATAGTTTGAAACTAATATTACCTTAATTCAAATACATGCCAGTACTAAGGTCAAATTCCAACAAAAACATGAGAGACAAGATAGCTCAGAAGGACCATGCCCATGATCACACTCCGCCATTACAGCAGGAGCCAACCAAATCTTGCAGTAGCCATGATACATCACAACCTGCAACAAGTGGGAACAAAGCCCTGAGTACGAGAAGGTACTCAGCTAGACTTACCCGTCATAAACCAGAAATAATATGACACCAAGGAGTATGCAAGGCTTTCTTTCAGTGGGCTAGCTTGACTCATTTGCGAAAAGCATAAGTTATCATGAATAAACTAATTTAAGTATTTTTACATCATCTTTATTATAACCTATTCAATCTAGGTAAGCACCTATGCTAAAGCAATCACTTGATTAACCATTAACATCAAAGGTTACCATTTCAGGTTTAGCATTTCCAACATCATCCACATAACCATCCATGTTCCATAATCATTACTACGATGCAGTAGCTCGAGTCAAGTGTTCACTATCCAGTGAACGATGGCGATTCAAATCGATTATTAACCAGCTGGTAAGTTATTCCTCACACAAACCTCACTCACCCGCTAAAGTGAGGTGTTGGTCACCGAGTCAAGCATTCAGGTAAAGTCGCGAGCTTGCCAGGAACCACTTGTACCCGGGGGCTGCCCGACTGCTCTTTGGCCTTATCATCGCGCCCCCGTATCCTGCCACTACTACTTCGGTACAGTGCGTTGCGAGCAATCCACTCGGCCCGAATAATCTCCCAGTTTCACGGTCGGAAGGTACTTTATCCGGCCAGCTAAATGTGAGGCATGCGTTCAACATGACCCGAGGTCCAACAACGGTCGGTCCTTAATCGACACAGACAGAAACTACAAGCACCCCAGAACCCTGTCTGGTTGCCTCATATTTATTCCGCCCGGTCTCCAATTATCCATCAACACTTGGTTATTTCCAGGATATCATCCATTCCATAGCTAAAGTATTCCAGTAACCACCTATAATTGCAGGTGACCGGAAATCACCGATCGCTACCGGTCTAAGCAGGGCTAAGCAGTATTTTCGATCCTGAACCAAAATAGGATTCAAGGCATATTTTCGGGACAAGGAAGGGATATATATGCAACAAGTGTTTTCAATCAACTCCTATAACTTAATGCAACAATACATATATAACTTATATACACTCAATTGCTTTTGTAAAGTAGGAGGCATAGAATGCTCCGGGGCTTGCCTGGGATCAAACACTAGGTTAGTGATTGACAGATGACACTCGCTTGGCGAGCATCGTCCATCCCGACACTTGATTAGTCCTTCCATCTTCAGGATGGGTCCACCAAACACCGTCTTCAGGTTTGGCTTCAACATCTCATCCTTCACGTGGTGCATCTAGCGAACCTAAATGAGATGCAAGATGTATGCGTATGAATATGATGAATGGTAACACAAGATGCATCACATAATCATTCAAGTAAACACACGATGAAGACATAGACACCAAAAGCTAATTAACTAACATCACACAACCAAATTAAAGAGGGCAAGCACACCAAGCATAACGCAAGTTTGACAAGATCACCAGTATCTTAAGTTGACCATCATCAAGGGCATAAGCCACACTTAGCAACACATGGAGTAAACAACCATGACTAGCATCTGATAATTTCTGGACTGCAAACAATATCTACATGTTTGGATCATAACTGGAGTTATACAAATCCAATAGCCATGCAACCAGACATTCTGGAAAGCTTATGAAATTGTCTATAATTCATCTTGAATCATCTTAGCATGATTCTCAAGTTAACCAAGTCAAACATGCATAATTACAGAATCTGGTCCAGAGATTCCAGAGAACAACTATTTCTGGAACCCAACTTGAAACAGTCATTACTCACAAAATATAAGGCCAAATGCCACCAAAATTTAACACAAGCTATATTAATGAGTTATCTATAACTTTGTTATAAGCATTTTTCTCAGCAAACATCATTTTCATAGTGCAATTACCAAAGTCCCAGAAACTGTCCAGGAAAGCATCAATAGCAAGAATAAATATTAACTTATATTCCAAACATACATTTGGCCACAACCAATATAACCATCATAAAGTGCATATTAAATGATCACCAAAAAGCATAGTGCTCATCACTAAATAAATTCTTTTAATGTATTTCTTAATTTATTTAGATAGCAAGGTGAAATAATAAACATATAACAAGAGTCCATAATAAAATCTATAGAAATTACAGTAGCTCTTACATACATCCAATAGTCTACTGTACAAATTTTAAGCCATTTGGACATGTATATAAACCTCTATGAAAAAGACAAATGGCTATTGCAAGAATTCATGTGAGAGCAAGATACACTAATAACTCACTCATATGGCAACCAAAAATTCATGAAATTTTTACCACACATTAAACATCATATGAGTAGCATGCCACAAAAATTTCACTTCATTTGGAGCCCTAGGTCTACAGTTATAAAAATGACAAATTCAACTAGCATTAAAAACCTAGCTGCACAAACCTATTTTTACAGAGAAAACTTAAAACTAGAACATGCCATATTATAGATCTAATGCCTAGAGAATTTCACAAGGATTCCAAAAAATCTTCATTTGCTATTTTAAGATTTTTCTACAATTTACTATGAATTTCCAAAGTTCCTGCAAAATAATTACAAATCAGTCCCGAGAGCACTATTCATTTGAGTCTATGACAATGCAGATAGGGCCCTGGCTTTAGTCGAATTCTTGGACGAGGTCCCTGGTCGCGAGCAAGAACAGAGAAGGGCGATGAAGCTCTCAGTTCCGGCCGTTGGGGAGCTCGTCGGCGGCGACGAGGTGGCGGCGGAGCACCAGGACGTGCACGTGCACTCGTGGACGGCCTCAGCCCGCCCGGTGCTGACCCGTGGCCTCCTAGCCATGTGCGCCCGCGACGCACGGAGGCACAGCTCGGGCAGCGGCCTTCTACTGCAGGGATGAGGCCGAACGAAGGGGCGCGGGACGGAGAGGAGGAAGAGGCGGAGGCGTTGGTGCACGCAGCCGTGGCTGTGGTGGCTTGGAGCAGCGGGAACGGTAGCAGTGGCCGGAGCTCCGCGGTGGCCATGGTGTTCGCGCTCTCCGGCGCCGAGTAGAGCGAGGGAGAGAGGAAGAGGGAGTGGGGAGGTGAGTGAGGAGCGTCATGGGGCAGCTCGACGTCCATTAAGGAGCAGCAAGGGCGCGAGGACGCGCGTCAGCAAGGGTGGGGCGAGCTCTCGCATGGCTGCCACGCGCTCCCCCGCTGCGGCATAACGTCGAGCACGTGGCGGGCGATGGTGAGACCAGCGTGGGAGGTCATTTTGGGCTGCTTCCGGGCCGAATTGGACCATGAGCCAAAAACAAAGTTGGAAGCCCACATGAAGCTCTACGTTTTTCATTAAGGAGTCAAGGTCATTAGAGCAATGGATTAGCGGTTAACTAGTTGCCAAAATAGCAGTGTCAACACCTTGATGGCAGTCACGGAAACTTGCATTCGATGGTCAAAACTTCATCCAACTGAACTCAACTTTTTGTATGCTCTTCATCAAGAGGTAAACTCCAACTTTCACTTTTGGGTCAACTTGAGATGCTTAACAAATTTTGGAGAACGTGAGACGCCAATGCCGATGTCGATGAATTTCCAGACTTAGAAATATTCTAAGTGCTGAAAACTGTAGTAAATTCAATCTTTGTGCACCGATTAGACTCACTTCCAAGCTGATCTAGCTCTTGGTCCAAAAACAAAGTTTATTCTACATGAAGTGAACTACAACTCTCATTTAAGGTTCAACCTCAAAACTGATATAGAAACTACTGTTATACTTTGACCAAAGTAGGATCACAATGAAGCTTAAATTATCCTTTTTGATCCATTGGAGCATTTTCGGGGCATTTTCTCAACACGAACCTTTCACGACTTTTGTTGTAGAGTCCATCTAGAGTCTTTTGGGCAAGTTTGCAAGGTTGGGTTGATGACCTATATTTCCATTCACTTAATAGTGCAATTCAAGCACTTTAGAAAAATCATTCCAACAAGGATATAACTTATCATTTCATGTGACTTTTTGATTCCAAACTTCATGAAACTTTTTGAGTGACCAATATAGATAGGTACTAAGGTGAGACACATGAAGATATTACAATAACACCACCCAAGCATATATCTTGAAAATGACCTATATGCAAAGCAATGGTGCAACATCCAAGTTTTAGGTTGGGGCTCTTGTCCATAGGTTGACCTTGACATCATCATCTCTACTTAATCTATCATGTTTGAGCTCAAACTCACCGCTTAACTGGTGGCAAACACCTGGGGTGTTATAGCCCTCCCCCCTTAAAAGAATCGCGTCCCGAGATTCGGTGCGAAGAACTTTCCAAGGGAAGAGAAGCATGTTATCCAATTTCAACATCTGCAAGCGCATCAGGCTACTTAGCTTCAAGTAGCAGAGAGGCTAATTTGTTAAGACAACTTTATGGTACTCACTCTACATAGAAACTTTTGTCTGAATAATTTTCTTCACTGACTTCCATGAAGTATTGTTACTTTAGGAGGAATCCAAGACAATACTGTACTTCGTTCACGGTGCACAGAGAGTACTACGAGCATGGACTAATTACTCATAGCATCTACTTTTTTTTAGTGGCATAACATGTACAACTTCTGATAAGGGTTGGATCCATATACGAGGTAATCATTCTTTGAGGCTATCAGAAACCATCTAACCAATGGATAATGTCCATCCCGGTCATAGACTATTCACTCACTCAGATGCCAACTGATGGAAAACTACATATTGCTCCACATGTGCAGTTCTCTTTCTCTGATGCCAACACTGTATTATCTGAGTCTATTGAGGGAACAATGAAAATGATTGTTGACTCTGTCTGTCCTAGATTTCTACCAAATGTCACCTAAAAAGATTCTCTTATACAAAGGCAACAGTTATCTGGTTTGAATCAGATACAATCTCTTGGGTAAAAACACATATAAAGTACCAGAGACACATCAGCACTAGAGAACCATTACCGCAAAAGGATGATAGCTAGGTCTGAAAGACAACAAAAGTTGCAAGTATCCACCAAACTAGGGAAGGTTGAGCAAAATTTTCCTTCGTGGTGCAGTTGCGTAATAAGTTGGGTTAACTTGCACTATGGCAAAACTAGCCTTCTTGATCTATATTTGACATTGAGGCTTCCATTCTAATGCCAATCAATACCTCAAAACTATAATCCGAAAATCTATGGTTTGACACCTTCCCAAATGCTTTCAACTCGTAATGGCACAATTTGACTTGTAGAACACCTTGATTGCTCACGCATTGCCAATCTAAGAGGGCAAAACAAGGCACATAGGGGTGCAATTAGTCTTCCCAAGGGTATTGAGGGTTGTCTAACAACAAGATACCTATCAATTGCAAGTTCTTGGCATGCATTACAAACATAACCTTCCAATGCAAAGGATGATCGCAGTCAACAGAGAAATTACCGATTATGTAGCCTTTTGTTTTCTGTTCATATCACACAAACTGCTGTTCCAATATGCACAATTTTTTGGTGGGCATCTAGATCCATGGGTCTTCTAATTGCTTGCCAAAATTTAGCTCAAACGGACACCGTTTGACTATCCAACAACCCATCCACCAAAATAGCTCTGTTCTAAAATGGCAGCAAACCAAGCTGACAAGACATCTATCAAATCCTATGTTCTACACAACCAATACTCACACCCACTTAAGACATTGAAGAGTCCTAAGCAAGGAATGAGGTTACCAAGTTTGGGGTCAATCCAACTTTGTTTGAGTCGCTAACCATTGACTTGAAGATAACCGATGTAGTGCCACAAAATTCTAGACAGATTTCGTGTTCTCCTTTTTTTCACCTGTTGATGTGTGTGTTTTGCACTCTCTGATCTTTCTCATAGTAGCAGAAGCCTTTCTCTAGCTGAGGATGGAGGCTATAGTCTTCCTGACATGTTTCTCAGGGAACAATTTCCGTCGTTGAGCTAGACACCAATCTTGACGATGCACAAGCATTGGACTTGTGGGCTGTTTTCACATATCACAAAGCATTATTCCACATGGAGGGCATCCCTACATAGATAAGAAACCATTTCTGAATATTTTTCGGCACTTCGTCTAATAGAACCTTGAACCAAAACTGTTTGAGGTACTTAGGGGCACAATGATGCTGATCGAAACTAGGGACATGCTTTTTCTAGTTCTTCACTTGGCTAATACAACATCTTGCACTATATACATGATCATCCAAGACAGAATTGACTTGATAGCACATTTGGAGAAGATGCAACACGTGCATTGTTGACTGGCTTCATGGCCTCTTCGCTTACTATTGTTTGTTGAGACATAACCATCACAGCTATCGAAGAATCGTTACTTGGTTGGAGATTAACCTTCTTACTGGTAACTAATCAGTTATCTCTCAATTCTCAAAGTTCTAAATCTTCACTATTGACCACAACACTGATTGCAGTCGAAGCACAAATGGATGGTCGCCATCGAAGTTCGCAGATAAACACCAAAGATGGTTGATTTTGACTGTATGACCATCGTACACACACGGATCAAGACTTTGATAACTAGGTCAAATGCACAATGTGATGATAAATTCTTATCCCACAAATAACTTATCCAATATTAAGTGTTATTTGCCCTTTTTATCCAACGGGGATGACATACGTTGCTCAATCGATGACCGACGTCGTACAAGGACACTTGGGAAGAGTCACTTGTCTACCACCTCTTGCAGTCTGTCAATGCTTATGCCGGTGACTGTTCTTCAAAGGTCATCTTCTTAGCAATTTCAAGGGATATCTACTACATAAGGTCTAAGATATGAATCTTTAGATAAGATATAGGGAGATAACCAAGGAAAACGGTCACGAGAAATAACACATCGGTTGTTGTTTCATAATGGATCCTGAATAGCAACTTTGATACCAGCGCGTGCCGAGCAGCACAACCTTGTGTGCGCGCCCACAGGAGGCTCTCGGTTTCGTCGCGACACCATAGAATGCTAATCGTAACACCATTATTAAACGCACAAACAAAGTGGAATTTCAAGTGGCACCGATTGGGTGGTAAGAACAAGCACCAGACAAGGGAGGAGTATCAAGCAAGGGTAGTTACAAGGTTTAGAGTCAACACGGGAGCGATCCAAAGATTAAAACACAGCGCAAGGGAACATAGCTTAATTGCTGAAGACAACTGAGCAAGGGTTCTTGGTCACGTTGGACAACAACATGAGATCAAGACTAATAATGTTGAGAGACGTTAGAAGTTGAGAGGGACTTAGCAAACTTCCAAACAAAATGATACACCGATCAGAGATTGCATTAATAAGATAACCACTTGATTTCACAAGCAAAGATTTCTAAATCAGACAACGAGAGATTAGCGTTGCTCGGATCATCTGTAGGAGAGACAATCGGGAAGTCCAACATGGAATTGGGTATGGTCTCCAAAACTTGGCAAGCAACAACTGTGGTCAAGATCGACGTTCGTTAGGACTAACTTGGTTGGTCAAACAAGGGCATTCTCCAAAAGGTAGCGGACGTCCAAGGCCTAAGAAAACATATAAGGGGATTACGCTAGGGCCTACGGTTCAAGCAAGGCATAGATACACAAACATTCAAGGGCTAGCAACCACGTCTACAGGCTCTGGCTCCTACGAGAGAATCTAATTAGAGATGACAACCATGCGATTACGTAACGTGAGCGTTGTTCTAGGATAAGGCATCTTCAACACTCATATGCTTACTGAGGACAAAAGAGAGGTCAACTATGACACTACCTAGATAACAAGCACCTACACAACATCACTGTTTTAAGCGGACACTTGAGACAACGAGTCAGGTTAGCTTAAGCACTCGATACTAAGCAGAAGGCTCACACCTAACAAGCATTTATAAACAAGAACTAACTACATGTTTAGACAAAACAAAAGCATGCTAAAGTAACCAACTTAGTACATACATAGATCCTAGACAGCAACGCAGCAGACACTTGTTTTAAACAAAACATAAGTTGTAAGCATCAAACTAAGGTGGTACTAGACTTATTGGAAAGCTTACTAAGTTATCTATAACTTTCTTATTCACACTAAGGACTAATTCACAGATTACATTATTATGACCATGAAAATATTACTACAACAGAAACTGTTCTATCAGTCAAAGTTCATTACAGGCAAAATAATGTTTAACCTTTTTGTGTTAACAATAGAGCACACAACCACATTATTCTAGTAACTCCAAACATTCTTATTTTAGACTACTCAATAATTTAGTTTATTCATAGGAATCACAAGTTACTTATTTATTAGGACAAAGGTGGGAGGGGCATAGTTATATGCACAAAGCAACAATCATGATGATGCATGCTTCATCCTATTCGTCCTCACAAGATTGCCAGCCTAAGGTGGCAATCACGTTCTATGTCGGTGGCATAACACGCATTCTCTCGATATAGAGCTAGTCGTTAGCTACATTCAACTTACGCATTCGTGGTTAGCGTACCTGCAGAAAATTTCATTGCAGCCCAACAATTCCCAATATAGCACACAATGAAAGCAGTAAACTAAATACTCTCCATACATACATCCCCTGATGCATATACTTCGGTATCATAGCTACCCCACAAATATACCCACAATTAAGTACTTTCATAATTATATGGTTAAACATGTAATTATGTCAGTAACCATAGCTAACTCTCCCCTAGACCGATGGTTGAACGGTCATGCTCTCCCAACTCACACTTACCTTGGTGTAGGTGCGACGTTGCAAAAATGTAACTCTAGCGACATATATGGCTATTTCATATATGAAGGTTACCTCTACCATTCGACCACAGGGTAACAGTGCGGTCAAGTTATCACTCATACATACCTTGGCTTGGGCGTAGATGCAAAAATTTAAAACCCCCAAGTTAGTACTTAATTAAGCCACCTAAGGGTCCTTAATTGGGCATAAAGGAAATGACCACTGGCATACTTAGATTTAAAATTCAGATTTGAACAAACCTATATATGTAGTAGATATAAGTTGTCAAAAACTGATTTTTGCAAACAAAACCTTTGTTTTCAATACACATATGACATGTTTAGTGTTGAACCTTGCTCCGATACCAGCTGTCATGGAACCGCCCAAATTATAAGAACAAAAGTACAAAAACAATCGTCGGAGCGATTAAATTCCCGTACTTAAGCTCCTATAACTCCGGTAGTCCAATAAAATCACGAGGGATTTCAAACCAACCAAAATACAAGCCAAGATCGTAGTGGTCCAACATAACAGGTCATATGTTACATCCATTTCATAAGTAATTCAACATATATCGGAGTTCGGTAGAGTTATTACAACTCAAATTCAAAAGTAGCGGAAGCAAAATAGTTTGAAACTAATATTACCTTAATTCAAATACATGCCAGTACTAAGGTCAAATTCCAACAAAAACATGAGAGACAAGATAGCTTAGAAGGACCATGCCCATGATCACACTCCGCCATTACAGCAGGAGCTAACCAAATCTTGCAGTAGCCATGATACATCACAACCTGAAACAAGTGGGAACAAAGCCCTGAGTACGAGAAGGTACTCAACTAGACTTACCCGTCATAAACCAGAAATAATATGACACCAAGGAGTATGCAAGGCTTTCTTTCAGTGGGCTAGCTTGACTCATTTGCGAAAAGCATAAGTTATCATGAATAAACTAATTTAAGTATTTTTGCATCATCTTTATTATAACCTATTCAATCTAGGTAAGCACCTATGCTAAAGCAATCACTTGATTAACCATTAACATCAAAGGTTACCATTTTAGGTTTAGCATTTCCAACATCATCCACATAACCATCCATGTTCCATAATCATTACTACGATGCAGTAGCTCGAGTCAAGTGTTCACTATCCAGTGAACGATGGCGATTCGAATCGATTATTAACCAGCTGGTAAGTTATTCCTCACACAAACCTCACTCATCCGCTAAAGTGAGGTGTTGGTCACCGAGTCAACCATTCAGGTAAAGTCGTGAGCTTGCCAGGAACCACTTGTACCCGGGGGCCGCCCGACTGCTCTTTGGCCTTATCATCGCGCCCCCGTATCCTGCCACTACTGCTCCGGTACAGTGCGTTGCGGGCAATCCACTCGGCCCGAATAATCTCCCAGTTTCGTGGTCGGAAGGTACTTTATCCGGCCAGCTAAATGTGAGGCATGCGTTCAACATGACCCAAGGTCCAACAACGGTCGGTCCTTAATCGACACAGACGGAAACTACAAGCACCCTAGAACCCTGTCTGGTTGCCTCATATTTATTCCGCCCGGTCTCCAATTATCCATCAACACTTGGTTATTTCCAGGATATCATCCATTCCATAGCTAAAGTATTCCAGTAACCATCTATAATTGCAGGTGACCGGAAATCACCGATCGCTACCGGTCTAAGCAGGGCTAAGCAGTATTTTCGATCCTAAACCAAAATAGGATTCAAGGCATATTTTCGGGACAAGGAAGGGATATATATGCAACAAGTGTTTTCAATCAACTCCTATAACTTAATGCAACAATACATATATAACTTATATACACTCAATTGCTTTTGTAAAGTAGGAGGCTTAGAATGCTCCGGGGCTTGCCTGGGATCAAACACTAGGTTAGTGATTGACAGATGGCACTCGCTTGGCGAGCATCGTCCATCCCGACACTTGATTAGTCCTTCCATCTTCAGGATGGGTCCACCAAACACCGTCTTCAGGTTTGGCTTCAACATCTCATCCTTCACGTGGTGCATCTAGCGAACCTAAATGAGATGCAAGATGTATGTGTATGAATATGATGAATGGTAACACAAGATGCATCACATAATCATTCAAGTAAACACACGATTAAGACATAGACACCAAAAGCTAATTAACTAACATCACACAACCAAATTAAAGAGGGCAAGCACACCAAGCATAACGCAAGTTTGACAAGATCACCAGTATCTTAAGTTGACCATCATCAAGGGCATAAGCCACACTTAGCAACACATGGAGTAAACAACCATGACTAGCATCTGACAATTTCTAGACTGCAAACAATATCTACATGTTTGGATCATAACTGGAGTTATACAAATCCAATAGCCATGCAACCGGACATTCTGAAAAGCTTATGAAATTGTCTATAATTCATCTTTAATCATCTTAGCATGATTCTCAAGTTAACCAAGTCAAACATGCATAATTATAGAATCTGGTCCAGAGATTCCAGAGAACAACTATTTCTGGAACCCAACTTGAAACAGTCATTACTCACAAACTATAAGGCCAAATGCCACCAAAATTTAACACAAGCTAGATTAATGAGTTATCAACAACTTTGTTATAAGCATTTTTCTCAGCAAACATCATTTTCATGGTGCAATTACCAAAGTCCCAGAAACTATCTAGGAAAGCATCAATTGCAAGAATAAATATTAACTTATATTCCAAACATACATTTGGCCACAACCAATATAACCATCATAAATTGCATGTTAAATGATCACCAAAAAGTATAGTGCTCATCACTAAATAAATTCTTTTAATGTATTTCTTAATTTATTTAGATAGCAAGGTGAAATAATAAACATATAACAAGAGTCCATAATAAAATCTATAGAAATTACAGTAGCTCTTACATACACCCAATAGTCTACTGTACAAATTTCAAGCCATTTGGACATGTATATCAACCTCTATGAAAAAGACAAATTGCTATTGCAAGAATTCATGTGAGAGCAAGATACACTAATAACTCACTCATATGGCAACCAAAAATTCATGAAATTTTTACCACACATTAAACATCATATGAGTAGCATGCCACAAAAATTTCACTTCATTTGGAGCCCTAGGTCTACAGTTATAAAAATGACAAATTCAACTAGCATTAAAAACCTAGCTGCACAAACCTATTTTTACAGAGAAAACTTAAAACTAGAACATGCCATATTATAGATCTAATGCCTAGAGAATTTCATAAGGATTCCAAAAAGTCTTTATTTGCTATTTTACGATCTTTCTACGATTTACTATGAATTTCCAAAGTTCCTGCAAAATAATTACAAATCAGTCCCGAGAGCACTATTCATTTGAGTCTATGACAGTGCAGATAGGCCCCTGGCTTTAGTCGAATTCTTGGACGAGGTCTCTGGTCGCGAGCAAGAACAGAGAAGGGCGATGAAGCTCTCGGTTTCGGCCGTTGGGAAGCTCGTCGGCGGTGACGAGGTGGCGGCGGAGCACCAGGACGTGCGCGTGCACTCGTGGACGGCCTCAGCCCGCCCGGTGCTGGCCCGTGGCCTCCTGGCCATGTGTGCCCGCGACGCACGGAGGCACAGCTCGGGCGGCGGCCTTCTACTGCAGGGATGAGGCTGAACGAAGGGTCGCGGGACGGAGAGGAGGAAGAGGCGGAGGCGTTGGTGCACGCAGCCGCGGCTGTGGTGGCTTGGAGCAGCGGGAACGGTAGCAGTGGCCGGAGCTCCGCGGTGGCCATGGTGTTCGCGCTCTCCGGCGCCGAGCAGAGCGAGGGAGAGAGGAAGAGGGAGTAGGGAGGCGAGTGAGGAGCGTCAGGGGCAGCTCGACGTCCATTGAGGAGCAGCAGGGGTGCGAGGACACGCGTCGGCAAGGGTGGGACGAGCTCTCGCATGGCTGCCACGCGCTCCCCCGCTGCGGCATAACGTCGAGCACGTGGCGGGCGATGGTGAGACCAGCGTGGGAGGTCATTTTGGGCTGCTTTCGGACCAAATTGGACCATGAGCCAAAAACAAAGTTGGAAGCCCACATGAAGCTCTATGTTTTTCATTAAGGAGTCAAGGTCATTAGAGCAACGGATTAGCGGTTAACTAGTTGCCAAAATAGCAGTGTCAACACCTTGACGACAGTCACGGAAACTTGCATTCGATGGTCAAAACTTCGTCCAACTGAACTCAACTTTTTGTATGCTCTTCATCAAGAGGTAAACTCCAACTTTCACTTTTGGGTCAACTTGAGATGCTTAACAAATTTTGGAGAACGCGAGACGCCAATGCCGATGTCGATGAATTTCCAGACTTAGAAATATTCTAAGTGCTAAAAACTGCAGTAAATTCAATCTTTGTGCACCGATTAGACTCACTTCCAAGCTGATCTAGCTCTTGGTCCAAAAACAAAGTTTCTTCTACATGAAGTGAACTACAACTCTCATTTAAGGTTCAACCTCAAAACTGATATAGAAACTACTGTTATACTTTGACCAAAGTAGGATCACGATGA
Organism: Saccharum hybrid cultivar R570; assembly: GCA_038087645.1. NCBI lineage: Eukaryota > Viridiplantae > Streptophyta > Magnoliopsida > Poales > Poaceae > Saccharum > Saccharum hybrid cultivar. The sequence goes on along the minus strand of JAQSUU010000291.1, from coordinate 3,995,219 downwards.
AGCTTAAATTATCCTTTTTGATCCATTGGAGCATTTTCGGGGCATTTGCTCAACACGAACCTTTCACGACTTTTGTTGTAGAGTCCATCTAGAGTCTTTTGGGCAAGTTTGCAAGGTTGGGTTGATGACCTATATTTCCATTCACTTAATAGTGCAATTCAAGCACTTTAGAAAAATCATTCCAATAAGGATATAACTTATCATTTCATGTGACTTTTTGATTCCAAACTTCATGAAACTTTTTGAGTGACCAATATAGATAGGTACTAAGGTGAGACACATGAAGATATTGTAATAACACCACCCAAGCATATATCTTGAAAATGGTCTATATGCAAAGCAATGGTGCAACATCCAAGTTTTAGGTTGGGGCTCTTGTCCATAGGTTGACCTTGACATCATCATCTCTACTTAATCTATCATGTTTGAGCTCAAACTCACCGCTTAACTGGTGGCAAACACCTGGGTTGTTACAGCAGCAAGCCGAGCGGGAGCGCTCACCGCCGCACATCGTCGCCCAGCCCGCCGGTGTCGAGCTCCACCACCGCACCACCCTTCCTCGATTGCTTCTACCTCCAGCTCCGCCTGGACCTCCTCCATCCCGTGCGCACGTTTTCGCCCTCATTTGCACCACGGTAAGGCCAGGTCAAGTTTTCCCCCTGCATGGCGGTGCCATGGCCATCGAGCTCGGGCCTCCATGGATGGAGCTCTATTCCCCTACTTTCCTCCAATTTTTAGCGATTTCGCGTCCGCCTTGACCCTGTAGACCTCGCGCGTGCCGAACCTCCCTTTGCCATGGCCGGGACTGGCGTACCATCGGTGAACCGCGCCACCCCCCGCCATGCATGCCGTCGAGCTCACCCGAGAGCTCCTTCGGTGCCCTAAGCTAGAGCGTGGAGTTTGCCTCTCCACGGGGAAGCCGCTGCTGGTGACCTCACCGGCGGCGAGATCCGCGCGGTCAGCGCCTCTCCCGCCTCTGTGTGGCTGACGTGTGGGGTCCGGTTGCCCCATAGGCCCACATGTCTGTCTCCCCTCGTGCGCGCGTGTACGCTGCACCGGGTGCACCTAGCGTTTCAGCGGCTGATGTTTAAAAGGAATTTGAAAATGATTTCTAGAAAAGATGTAAATGGTTTAGAAATTCATAACTTGCTCATTTTGGCTCCAAAAATTGTAAAATAAATTTTGGTAGACTTTTTAGAACCACATCTATGATCTAAAAATGTTGCATGTCAAGTTTGAAATACTTTTATGTAGGGTTTTTATTTAATCATTGAAATTGTTGTTTTCTTGATAAATATGTAATAAATCATATAAAGCTCAGAAAAATATGGTTTCAATTTTTTTAATCTTTTTATGTAATGTAATTTCTAGGAAAAATATGTGCCATGCATGTTCTGTAGAAAATTTTTGATGTGTAGTGCAAGTGCTTATTATTGTTGATAATTGTTATTTTTAATAGAGAGAAAAATATGAATAAAACATGCATATCGATAGTGATTGTTTATTGTGAAGAATGTAGGAAAAATGCTAAATCTGTTGTTTGATACTTTTCATAGTATAAAGTATTTTTATGCTCATTTTTAGGCCTTAGATTGTTATTTTTGTGTAGGCAGTTCTAGTGCTCCAAATGTAATGAAATTTTTGTGACATGCTAGATTAGATGATAGTAAGCCACTGTAATTTTATCAGATTTTTCTATGCTACCAAAAGAAGTGTTGCTATTCAAACATAGTGTCAAGTAGGGTTTAATTAACCTTGTTAATGCAAGATTAGTTGATAAGGTTTGCTTTGGTGTATCTTTGAGGCATCTTAGATTTCTGGGGTGACTTGGCATGGTGGAGAATGTTTGTAGTAGTATACGAGTATATGTTCTTGGATGATGTGGACTACCTTGTAGAAGAGTTGTATTCCTACTTTATGCAATAAAGTAAACATGTTCATCTACATCTTATTCATCATGATCTCTACATGTCATCTCTACAATGCACCTAGGCATGAGCACTTATACATTTGTATCATATAGGATCGTAAGAAGTAACTTCGGTAGCAGTTCCCGAGGAGTCGGAAGAGCAGCCCGAGGTGCAAGAGCAGGAGGTGCCGAAAGCCGACGAGGAGGTCGGCGAGGATCTTCCAGAGTGTCCCGACCACCGTCCGAGCTCTTTCGAAAGAGGCAAGCCCCGGAGCATTTCTCTCCCGGTTTGCAAATATTTGATTAATGCTTTACTTTAACTGATGCATTACGTTTAGAAGTTGTTTGCAACCGTTGCTGTATTATACCTTGTTTACCCTGTTCTACCATATCCTTGTTACCTTGGTATTCACAGTCAAGAAATGCTTAGCTTGCTTAGACCGGTAGAAGTCGGGTGATTTTCTATCACCTGCGAGCTATAGGTGGTTACCTGGATCTTCTTGAAAAAGTATGTCATCTTAGAATAACTAAGTGTTAATGTGAAATTGAGACCTGACGGAGACTTGCAGGGTTTCAGACTGTAGTATTTTCTGTTTATGTCGATTAAGGACCGACCGTTGTTGGGCCTCGAGTCATGTTGAACGCATGCCTTACATTTAGCTGGCCGAATAATGTACCTTTCGACTGCGAAGCTGGGAAATTATTCGGGCCGAGTGGATTGCCCGCAACGCACTGTACCGGAGAAGGTGTGGTAGGACACGGGGGCGCGATGATAAGGCCAAAGAGCAGTCGAGCGGCCCCCGGGTACATGCAGTTCTTGGCAAACTTGATACTTACCTGAATAGTTGACTCGATGACCAATATCTCACTTTAGCGGGTGAGTGAGATTTGTGTGAGGAATAAATTACCAGCTGGTTAATAATCGATTCGAATCGCCATCGTTCACTGGATAGTGAACACTTGACTTGAGTTACTTCATCGTAGTAATATTGATGGAACACTTGGACAGTTATATGGAATATGACATGATGAGAGTTGTTAATGATCAATGGTTATCCTTACTTATTTAATTACATGTTACTCTAGTATAGGTGCAAATGTAGTTGACAGGTTAATAAAGATTTAACTTGATGCGAAAGCTTTTGGAAAAGATTCTTTAAATGCTAAAAATGCCTTTTGCAAATGAGTCAGCTACCCTACCATAAAGCCTGTCATGATCCTTAGTATCATTTATTTTTGGTTATGTCGGGTAAGTCTAGCTGAGTACGTTCTCGTACTCAGGGCTTTGTTCCCACTTGTTGCAGATGGGCAGATGTATTATGGCTACTGTATCAATTGCCTTTATCCTGCGATGGGTGAAGCTTAGGACCATGGGCAGTGGTCATTTCCTACGTCTCGTCTGATGCTATTGTTGGAGATGATCCTGAGCTGGCACTTTATTTCGAACTATGTGTGAGTGTGTGTGGTTTGAACTAAATGCTTCCGCTACTTTTATTTGAACTTGGTTTGTAATAACTATGTTTAAACTCTGATGTATCTATGATGTGAACTTTTATGTAATTTGTGATGGTGACCGCTAAACTTATTACGATCTTGGTTAGTATGTAAGTTGGTTTGAAATCTGTCGTGATTTCACGGACTACCGGGTTATACGGGCTTAAGTTTGCTAAATTGTCTGCTTGATGGATGATTTTCTTACTTAATTTCGTATAATTGGTCGGTTCTATTACAGCTGGCATCGAAGTATGGTTTAGCATGTATACTGCTCACAAGTGTATTTAAAACAAAATTATGTTTGAAAAACGTAATTTCCAAACTAAAAGTGTCCCAGTGGTCATATCTTTTATGCCCAGTTAAGGACTCTAGGTGGCTTATTTAAGTACTGACTTGGGGTTCTTGCACAATATTTCTCTTTCGTTGCTCATACGGCGTGCTATTGTATGAGTGCCACTTAATTGAATGGTAATGTATGGATCAATTGCCTCTACGCCTCGGTAAGTGTGAGATATGAGAGCATGATCGGATACACCGCCGATCTAGGGAGAGTGCTTATATGATACTGGAGTAATTACATGTTCTACACATGTTTTTACAAAAGTGTCGCATGTGTGGTTGTTCCATCCGTTGAGGCGATGCCGTCAATAGGGTGATGTTGTACGCATATATGATACCGTTGTACGCGTATCTGGGGATTCATGTAGAGCGTGTAGGTAAATTTACTGCTTTCATGCATTCATGGGGAATTGGGCTGAAATGAATTTTCTGCAGGTACATAACAATGTTTCTCGTGTAGAACGTATTAGTTACGTATATGAGAGATCGCCTGTATGCCACCGAATTCATCGTTATATATTATTTATTTCATAAGTTTGTGAGAACGTAAGAAACGTACATACATCATATTGCTTGTGCATTTCATTCATATCATGCATTCCTCCCCTTATAAAGTGATTATCCCCTTTTGATAAAAATTGTATCAACTTAAAATATGTTCTCACCGGGTAATCAAAACTTTTGCTACAGATGGCCCGCACGAAGCAGACTGCCCGTAAGTCCACAGGCGGAAGAGCACCCCGACACCAGTTGGCCTTGCTGGAGTGCCGCAGCACGGACAACTTTTCTGAGCGAGTTTGGCATATCAACCTTGCTTTGGAGAGTGCTCCATGATGTGGGGTACCCGGAAGGTCAAGAGCCGGTGTACTCTTGGAGTGAGAGCCAGTTAGTCGAGGATGGGCTTGCAGTAGTGGAGATCACAGTCCCTGCTCTTGGTGATGCTCCAGAGTGGGATGGTTGGCACTTGGAGTTTGAGGGACGCACTCCGGTTGAGGGTGTAGAGGGAGCAAGTTTTTGTGTCATCAGGGACATAATGAGCAGATTTCCCAATGAGTTGGCAGCAGTCCTGGCTGGCACTTTTTCTAGAGATGATCCTCGCGATGCTATTTGGGTGCAGCCGCAAGGAAGTGCCTTGGTCAGAGGCCCAAACGAAGGACAGGCTAGCGACAACCACGCTATGAGTGCTATGTATGTAGCTATCAGAGAATACCAGGGTCTTGAGTGTACCTATTGGACGTTGACTGGTTTGTGTGGTGATGATCAGCTCAAAGCAAGAAAACAGAATAAGAAGCAGGCACGTGTTATAGCTAGTTTGCAGGAGCAGTTGGCAGACATGAGCTTGCAGCGAGACCAGGCTCTAGAGAGAGGTGATAGTGCTCTGCAGTGGGTGCATACGTTGACTCAGGCCAACAATAATGCAGACCACATGATTGGACAGTTGGTTCAGGAGAGGAATGAAGCCTGGAATGAGAGGGACCTTCTGAGGCAGAGGGTCGAGGAGCTAGAGGAGTACAATGTCAACTTGCATGAGGAGTTTCACACGCTCTACAACGGGATTGGCCCGTATGCTCCTCTAGACATCGCCGGTATGGACGTCGACGACGACGAGGACGAGCCTACAGTTGCACCTGCCGACGACGATGACGTCGCTACTGATGGTAGCGATGGTGACGTCTCTGACCCCGATGATGGCCCTGAGGAGTAGGCTAGTTGCTTTGTGTTAGCTACTAGACCCTATCGCGATGACCTTTCTTTTGGTTTCATCTATCTTGGTGTATCTCGTTTTGAACCTTGAGACTTGGTAGTATGTTGGAACTTGGTTGGTCATGCGATACCTGAGCGCATAAAATTCCAGTGTATGTATGCAGGCAATTTGGTTGTATGGACGCGATGTTTGCATTCGAAGTAATTTAATTAGTGGTGTTGTTTTAATTGGAATGCGATTATTGCACCTCTGTTTTATTGTATGACTTGTTCTCTCCAATGAATTCAATACGGCATAATTTTTCATTCACTCACAATTACTATAGCTTCACTTAATCATTACTTGTTGCTAAATATGCAGATGACAAACACTCACCGCGCCACGTATGAGGCTGCTAAAACTGGTGGTAATGGTGCCGGGGCAGGTGGGGGTTGTGAAAATAACGTCAACCACAATGAGCCACACTCGGAACCACATTTGCTGCCTCCTCCACCGCTCACTGCAGAGGTATTCTTTGCATAGTTTCTTGGAAGTCAGTGCAATGCCGAGTAATCACAGAAGAACATGGAAGATTTTCTGCGTACCATTGCCAACAATGTTCAACGCGGTAACAACCAAGGTGGTGGCAATGGGGTGAATCAGTACAACAACTTTAAGGATTTCATAGACACCAGGCCACCAATTTTCAAGGAAGCAACAGAGCCACTTGACGCTGAAGAATGGATCAACACCATAGAAGATAAGTTTTGTGTATTGAGGCTGACTGAAGTACTAAAGATAGAATATGTTGCACATCAGTTACAAGGACCAGCAGGGATGTGGTGGAAGCATCATCACACCACCTTCCCTCTAAATGCCCAGATCTCATGGAGAGAGTTCACTGAACCCTTCCGTGGAGTTTATATTCCACCAGGGCTGGTTGAGATGAAGTTGGGAGAGTTCTTGGCTTTAAATATGGACACCAAAACCTTGACGCAGTATTTGCATGCCTTCAACAACTTGTGTCGTTGTGCCCCTAACATGGTTGACATAGATGCTAAGAGAATTGCTAGTTTCAAGAGAGGGTTAAGTCTGAAGATGATGAAGCATGTGGGTACCAATACCAGCGCCAGATTCAATGACTTCATCAGTGATTGTCTGAAACAAGAGAAGAATAACAACGCGTACACTACATCCAAGACTCGCAAGAGGGCCTTTGAGTCAGGACCATCACAGCCAAGAGTTCTCACTGCTAATCGTTCTGCCTATCGTCCGTCTGCACCAGGTGCAAGATTTAGGCCACCACAACATAAAACCCAGAACTACAAGGGACTGTAGAAGCCGCGTACAAGATGACCATGCCGTTAGCAAAGATAGCCACTACTACGGGACATGGCAACTCTAAGGGAGCTATAGGATGTGCTGGTACAGTGAGGGGACCCTGCTACAATTATGATCAGCCAGGCCACTTTTCAAAGTTCTATCCTTACCCGCCCAGAAAGAAGCAACAGACCTATACTGCTTGGGTCACCACACCACCGTGGATAAGATTCCTGAGAGAGAGCCCGTAACCGTTGGTAAGTTTCCTGTTAACCAACACCCTGTAGTTGTTCTATTTGATTCTGGATCATCGCATTCTTTCATGAGTCAAGCATTTGCACGGAAACATGAACAACTATGCACAGATTTGAGTTATTGTTACCGTATAAGTTCAGCGGGGGCTGATGTTTTAACCAATCAGATGGTTCGAGGGGCAACCCTTGAATTAGGTAGTCAAAAGTTTCGAGTAAACTTGATAGTTATGCCTGGACTAGTTCTGGATGTCATCATAGGGATGAATTAGATGAAGGATTGGGGAACAGTTATAGATACAGGAAGTCGGGTACTTACCCTTAAGGATCCCCAGGGTGAGGGTACTTTTCAGGTACCATTGCCTAGAAGAACAGACCTTGTGAGTGTGACATGTGCTATGGAATTCATTCCTATTCATCAAATTCCGGTAGTGTGTGTGTTTCCGGATGTGTTCCAAGATGAGTTATCTGGTCTTCCGCCAGATAGAGATGTTGAGTTTGGGATTGAGTTGATCCCCAGGACAGCTCCAATTTCAAGGAGACCTTATCGGATGCCTCCGGATGAGTTAGCTGAGCTAAAGAAGCAACTAGAGGAATTGTTGAAAAAGGGGTTTATCCGGCCAAGTAAGTCTGAATGAAGATGTCCTGCCTTGTTTGTGAAGAAAAAGAAAGAGGGTACTTTGAGAATGTGTGTGGATTATAGGCCTCTTAATGCTGTAACTATTAAGAATAAGTATCTCTTGCCTCATATTAATATTTTGTTCGATCAGTTAGCCAAAGCCATAGTGTTCTCCAAGATAGATTTAAGATCAGGTTACCATCAGATAAAGATTAAGCCACAAGATATACCGAAAACCGCCTTTTCCACCAGATACAGATTGTACGAGTATCTTGTTATGTCTTTTGGCTTAACAAATGCTCCTGCATACTTTATGTATCTAATGAATACGGTTTTCATGCCAGAATTGGACAAGTTTGTGGTTGTGTTCATTGATGACATTCTAGTGTACTCCGAGAATGAGAAGGATCATGAAGAGCATCTGAGAATTGTCTTGACCAGACTTAGAGATCATAAGTTGTATGCTAAGTTTAGCAAGTGTGAATTTTGGTTGAAGAAGGTTCCTTTCCTTGGTCACATTCTGTCAGAAAATGGAGTTTCAGTAGATCCGAGTAAAGTGCAAGAAGTTATGGACTAGAATACACCAACCACAGTTTTGGAAGTTAGAAGTTTCTTAGGATTAGCTGGTTACTATTGCCATTTTATACCAGATTTCTCGAAGATTGCCAAGCCAATAACAAGTTTGCTATAGAAAGATCATAAGTTTGTGTGGACAGAGGAGTGTGAGATAGCTTTCCACACCTTGCGGAAACTGTTGACCACTGCTCCAGTTCTAGCACAACCGGACATTGAGAAACCTTTTGATGTGTTTTGCGACGCATCAAAAATAGGATTAGGTTGTGTTCTTATGAAAGAAGGAAGAGTCATTGCTTATGTCTCCCGCTAGTTGAGAAAGCATGAGATCAACTATCTGACACATGATCTTGAACTTGCTGCCATAGTGCATGCATTAAAAATTTGGAGACATTACCTACTTGATAATGTGTGCAATATCTTCACCGATCACAAGAGTCTCAAGTATATTTTCACCCAACCAGAGTTGAACATAAGACAGCTAAGATGGTTAGAATTGATCAAAGATTACAACTTGAATGTGCAGTATCATCCTGGAAAGGCCAATGTAGTGGCAGATGCTTTGAGTAGAAAGTCACATTGCATGAATGCGCAACCTTTGCTCGAAGATGGTTTTGATCTGATGCACCCTGCCATGTTACATAGTATTCAGATTAGTTGGTCTTTGGAGAGTAATATAATAGAAGGCCAGAAAACCGACAAAGGGATATTCCACATCAAAGAGAAAATTAAAGAAGAACCATCCAAGCACTTTAGAGTGGATGAACAAGACGTGTTATGGTTTGACGACCGTCTTGTTGTTCCTAAGGATCGGGAGCTTAAGAATAAACTTATGGATGAGGCTCACCTTTCTAAGCTATCTATCCATCCCGGAAGTAGCAAGATGTACCAAGAACTGAGACCTCGTTATTGGTGGACAAAAATAAAGAAAGAGATTTTAGCCTATGTGGCCAGATGTGACACATGTTGTAGGGTGAAAGCCATTCATATGAGACCTGCCAGATTGTTGCAACCTTTGTCCATACCTAGTTGGAGGGATGATATAAGTATGGATTTCATCATAGGTTTACCCACTACTTAGAAATGACATGATTCGATTTGGGTAATCATGGATCGTCTTACAAAGATAGCTCACTTTTTACCTGTTAAGACAGATTATCGACCACCTCAATATGCTAAGAAGTATATTGCTGAGATTGTGAGATTGCATGGCATACCAAAGACTATAGTGTCTGATAGAGGGTCATAATTCACTGCTCACTTTTGGGAACACTTGCACAAAGGATTGGGAACTAGTTTGATCCGTAGTACTACCTATCATCCTCAGACAGATGGTCAGACCGAAAGAGTTAATGCTGTTCTGGAGGATATATTGAGAGCCTGTGTGTTATCTTTCAGGGGCTCATGGGAGTCATGGTTACCCTTAGCAGAATTTGCTTACAATAATAGTTATCAAGAAAGTATCAAAATGGCACCATTCGAAGCTCTGTATGGCAGAAAGTGTAGAACACCACTAAACTGGATCGAGCCAGGAGAAAGAAGATATTATGGTATTGACTTCGTAGAAGAAGCCGAGAAGAAGGTTCATATCATTCAATAAAATATGAAAGCCACTCAATCACGTTAGAAAAGCTATGCGGATAGAAGGAGTAGACCGCTTGTGTTCGAAGTTGGTGACTATGTTTATCTGAAAGTCACGCCAATGAAGAAGAAACGGTTTGAAGTACGCAGAAAGCTCATAGCCAGATTTGTGGGACCATACAAGATCTTGGAAAGAAAGGGTCCAGTAGCTTATAAGTTAGAGTTACCTGAGACAATGGGTGCTATATTCCCAGTTTTTCATGTATCATATCTCAAGAAGTGTTTGCGCGTTCCAGAGGAAAGAATCGAACCCCGAGGCATAAAGCTCAAGTCAGATTTGGTATATCGTGAGCAGCCAGTTCGAGTTTTGGACTCTAAAGAGAGGGCTACTCGAAACAGTGTGGTGAAAACATATAAGATACAGTGGAGTCATCATGATGTAGGGGATGTAACTTGGGAAACGGGTGAATATCTATAAAAAGCTTATGAGGATTTTTATAACAAATGGTTCGTAACCCAAATCTTGGGACAAGATTTTTATAAGGGGGAGGGCTGTAACACCCCGGTGTTATGCAAGCTTTTAGCATTGCAAATCATACGCATGATACATCATTGCATTCATAATCACATGTGAAGCAGAGTGCATCTTGAGTTAAAGCATTTCTGTGGAACATGATTGTTGCATATAATGGTTTAGAATTGTTTCACCCAAATTATACTGGTTAGGCTACTAAAACATGTGTGACTATAATTTTAAATCACCTAGAACAAGTTAGTACAATTTTTGGAGCAACTTTGGTAACCAAAGTTTTGTCAAAATTTACTTTTAAAAATATTATTGGAAAATAGTCAAAAACCTTATCTATTTAGCTTTTACTCTCCAATTCAAAATCAGTTGGGAATTTGGAGTTGGTCCCTTAATAAAAGTTGTAGAGAATTAAATTCTAAGCAACTTTCATTTTTGGGCCATTTTCAGAAAAAAGTCATTTTCTTGCTCAAATGGGATTTTAAAACTGTTATTTGAAATTATTTGAAAATTTATTGAAAATAAAATTGAAAAAAAAAATCAATTTTCACCTAGCGGGCCGCCGCCTCCTTTTCGGCCTGCTGCCGAAAGCGGCCCAGCTCCTCTCGCGCGCGCGCCCGCAGCCGCTCACTCGCCTGCGCGCTGCCGCGGCCCAGTTCGCTCCCGCGGCCCAGCCCGCACCGCACCTCCTCTCCCTCCCTCTCGCGCACGCTTGCTGGCCAACCGTGGCAGACCGCGCTCACCGCGTGGCGTCCATGCGCCGACGAACTCGCCGCGCGGCGCCTCCGACTCGCCTTAACCCCCACCCGGTCGCGCACTGCCTCCGCCTCCATCTCTTTTGTCCCCTGCCTCCCTCGCTCGCGCACTCGCTCTCTACGGTAGCAGCAAGCCGAGCGGGAGCGCTCACCGCCGCACGTCGTCGCCCAGCCCGCCGGCGTCTAGCTCCGCCACCGCACCACCCTTCCTCGATTGCTTCTACCTCCAGCTCCGCCTGGACCTCCTAGATCCCGTGCGCACGTTTTCGCCCTCATTTGCACCACAGTAAGGCCATGGCAAGTTTTCCCCTTGCATGGCGAAGCCATGGCCGCCGAGCTCGGGCCTCCATGGATGGAGCTCTATTCCCCTCCTTCCCTCCAATTTTCAGCGATTTCGCGTCCGCCTTGACCCCGTGGACCTCCGCGCGCCGAACCTCCCTTCGCCATGACCGGGACCGGCGTACCGTCGGTGAACCGCGCCACCCCCTCCATGCATGCCGTTGAGCTCACCCGAGAGCTCCTCCGGTGCCCTAAGCTAGAGCGTGGAGTTCGCCTCTCTGCGGGGAAGCCGCTGCTGGTGACCTCACCGCCGGCGAGCTCACCGGCGGCGAGATTCGCGCAGTCAGCGCCTCCCCCGCCTCTGTGTGGCTGTCGTGTGGGGTCCGGTTGCCCCACAGGCCCACATGTCTGTCTCCCCTCGTGCGCGCGTGTACGCTGCACCGGGTGCACCTAGCGTTTCAGCGGCTGATGTTTAAAAGGAATTTGAAAATGATTTCCAGAAAAGATGTAAATGGTTTAGAAATTCATAACTTGCTCATTTTGGCTCCAAAAATTGTAAAATAAATTTTGGTAGACTTCTTAGAACCACATCTATGATCTAAAAATGTTGCATGTCAAGTTTGAAATACTTTTCTGTAGGGTTTTTATTTAATCATTGAAATTGTTGTTTTCTTGATAAATATGTAATAAATAATATAAAGCTCAGAAAAATATGGTTTCAATTTTTTTTAATCTTTTTGTGTAATGTAATTTCTAGGAAAAATATGTGCCATGCATGTTCTGTAGAAAAATTTTGATGTATAGTGCAAGTCTAACTTGTAAATTCCATTCCGGATCCCATTCCGTTTTGGCTATTGGAATGAAACATTCCGGTACCGGGCCATACCGGTGTACCATTCTGGACTTTATAATAATAATAATATGTGAATAAACTTATACATAAATGTATATATAAATATATTTTGACTTAACTTATGGTGTAATTAACATTTTTACCAAACTAAGATATCATTCAACAAGTTCATAAGACATTATTTCAAAGTTTTAACTCCAAAGTTCATACATGGAAAAATATAATACATGCAGCCACGGCCGGTATTGACCGGTATTTGGCCGGTATTGGCCGGTATTGACCGGTATTTGGCCAGTATAGACCGGCGTTGACCGATATTGACCAGTATTTGACCCGGTATGGGATTGAGGCTCTTCTATACCGATTTAGAGGCCGGTACGAACATTCCGCCCATTCCGCCCGGTACCGGAATAGAATTCACAACTATGGTGCAAGTGCTTATTATTGTTGATAATTGTTATTTTTAATAGAGAGAAAAATATGAATAAAACATGCATATAATAATTTTTCTATAGTGATTGTTTATTGTGTAGAATGTAGGAAAAATGCTAAATCTGATGTTTGATACTTTTTATAGTATAAAGTATTTTTATGCTCATTTTTAGGCCTTAGATTGTTATTTTTGTGTAGGCAGTTCTAGTATTCCAAATGTAATGAAATTTTTGTGACATGCTAGATTAGATGATAGTAAGCCACTGTAATTTTATCAGATTTTTCTATGCTACCAAAAGAAGTTTGCTATTCAAACATAGTGTCAAGTTGGGTTTAATTAACCTTGTTAATGCAAGATTAGTTGATAAGGTTTGCTTTGGTGTATCTTTGAGGCATCTTAGATTTCTGGGGTGACTTGGCATGGTAGAGAATGTTTGTAGTAGTATACGAGTATATGTTCTTGGATGATGTGGACTACCTTGTAGAAGAGTTGTATTCCTACTTTATGCAATAAAGTAAACTTGTTCATCTACATCTCATTCATCATGATCTCTACATGTCATCTCTGGAATGCACCTAGGCATGAGCACATATACATTTGCATCATACAGGATCGCAAGAAGTAACTCCGGTAGCAGTTCCCGAGGAGCCGGAAGAGCAGCCCGAGGTGCAAGAGCAGGAGGTGCCGGAAGCCGACGAGGAGGTCGGTGAGGATCTTTCAGAGTGTCTCGACCACCGCCCGAGCTCTTTCGAAAGAGGCAAGCCCCGAAGCATTTCTCTCCCGGTTTGTAAATATTTGATTAATGCTTTACTTTAACTGATGCATTACGTTTAGGAGTTGTTTGCAACCGTTGCTGCATTATACCTTGTTTACCCTGTTCTACCATATCCTTGTTACCTTGGTATTCGCAGTCAAGAAATGCTTAGCTTGCTTAGACCTGTAGAAGTCGGGTGATTTTCTGTCACCTGCGAGCTATAGGTGGTTACCTGGATCTGCTTGAAAAAGTATGTCATCTTAGAATAACTAAGTGTTAATGTGAAATTGAGATCGGACGGAGACTTGCAGGGTTTCAAACTGTAGTGTTTTCCGTCTATGTCGATTAAGGACCGACCGTTGTTGGGCCTCGAGTCATGTTGAACGCATGCCTTACATTTAGCTAGCCGAATAATGTACCTTTCGACTGCAAAGCTGGGAGATTATTCGGGCCGAGTGGATTGCCCGCAACGTACTATACCGGAGCAGATGTGGTAGGACACGGGGGCGCGATGATAAGGCCAAAGAGCAGTCGGGCGGCCCCCGGGTACATGTGGTTCCTAGCAAACTCGAGACTTAACTGAATAGTTGACTCGGTGACCAATATCTCACTTTAGCGGGTGAGTGAGGTTTGTGTGAGGAATAAATTACCAGCTGGTTAATAATCGATTCGAATCGCCATCGTTCACTGGATAGTGAACACTTGACTTGAGTTACTTCATCGTAGTAATATTGATGGAACACTTGGACAGTTATATGGAATATGACATGATGAGAGTTATTAATGATCATTGGTTATCCTTACTTGTTAAATTACATTTTACTCTAGTACAGGTATAAATGTAGTTGGCAGGTTAATAAAGATTTAACTTGATGCGAAAGCTTTTAGAAAAGATTCTTTAAATGCTAAAAATGCCTTTTGCAAATGAGTCAGCTACCCTACCATAAAGCTTGTCATAATCCTTGGTGTCATTTATTTTCAGTTATATCGGGTAAGTCTAGCTGAGTACCTTCTCATACTCAAGGCTTTGTTCCCACTTGTTGCAGATAGGCAGATGTATTACGGCTACTGTATCAACTGCCTTTATCCTGCGATGGGTGAAGCTTAGAACCATGGGTAGTGGTCATTCCCTACGTCTCGTCTGATACTTTTGTTGGAGATGATCCTGAGCTGGCACTTTATTTCGAACCCTGTGTGAGTGTGTGTGGTTTGAACTAAATGCTTTCGCTACTTTTATTTGAACTTGGTTTGTAATAACTATGTTTAAACTCCGATGTATCTACGATGTGAACTTTTATGTAATTTGTGATGGTGACCGCTAAACTTATTACGATCTTGGCTAGTATGTAAGTTGGTTTGAAATCCGTCGTGATTTCACGTACTACCGGGTTATACGGTCTTAAGTTTGCTAAATCGTCTGCTTGATGGATGATTTTCTTACTTAATTTCGTATAATTGGTCGGTTCTGTTACAGCTGGCATCGGAGCATGGTTTAGCGTGTTTACTGCTCACAAGTATATTTAAAACAAAATTATGTTTGAAAAACATAATTTCTAAACTAAAAGTGTGCCAGTGGTCATATCCTTTATGCCCAGTTAAGGACTCTAGGTGGCTTATTTAAGTACTGACTTGGGGTTCTTGCACCATATTTCTCTTTCGTTGCTCATAGAGCGTGCTATTGTATGAGTGCCACTTAATTGAGTGGTAATGTATGGATCAATTGCCTCTACGCCTCGGTAAGTGTGAGATGTGAGAGCATGATCGGATACATCGCCGATCTAGGGAGAGTGCTTATATGATACTGGAGTAATTACATGTTCTATGCATGTTTTTACAAAAGTGTCGCATGTGTGGTTGTTCCGTCCGTTGAGGCGATGCCGTCAATAGGGCGATGTTTTGGGTAGTTACTACCGTTGTACGTGTATTTGGGGATTCATGTAGAGCGTGTAGGTAAATTTACTGCTTTCATGCATTCATGGGGAATTGGGCTGAAATAAATTTTCTGCAGGTATATAACAATATTTCTCGTGTAGAACGTATTAGTTACGTATATGAGAGATCACATGTATGCCACCGAATTCATCGTTAGATATTATTTATTTCATAAGTTTGTAAGAACGTAAGAAACGTACATACATCATATTGCTTGTGCATTTCATTCATGTCATGCATTCCTCCCCTTATAAAGTGATTATCCCCTTTTGATAAAAAATATATCAACTTAAAATATGTTCTCACCGGGTAATCAAATTTTTTGCTACAGATGGCCCGCACGAAGCAGATTTACTGTAGCATCACGTTGTCAAATCATGGACTAATTAGGTTTAAAAAATCGTCTCTCAAATTAGTTGTAATCTGTGCAATTAATTATTTTTAGTCTATATTTAATACTTCATGCATGTGTCAAACATTCGATGGGATAGGGACTAAACTTTAGAGGGACAAACTAAACAAAGCATTAATATTAAAGAGACAAAATTTCTCTTCACTTATTTTTTTGTCCGACCATCCTCCCTTAAATAACTTTTTGACGGTGAAAAACCACCTATAGTCCTCTTTATATAACTATGAAATCTAATCCAATTAGATTCCTCCTATTTCAGGTGAATAGGAATCTTAATCTAAATAAGAAAAATATAATAATATGAACAGCCAAAAATCTAAATCCAATTAGATCTCTCTGACTATGAGTAATTAGAATAGAAATCTTAATCCAAATGCAAAAATATAAGAATACAAATCTAATGAACAGGAAAGCAGGGTAGAATTTCTTTATTTCGTTTCTTTTCTGTTATGTTCTTTTTTCACTTTTTTCTGGTTTGCCCGTTTTTACTTGATCTGAATACATGTTGCTTTACGTTCATTTGGACACTTTTCACTTGGCCCCGAATATGTTTTGATTTTTTCCTGTGGCTATTTTCTAGAATACATTCTAATTTTTGTTATGACTATTTTCTACTTGTCTTCAAGTATGCTCAGAATTTTTTCTTATAGATGTTTTCGACACTAGCTCGACTATTCTGATTTCCTTCTCTTTATGTAACTAGAAAACCTAATCCAATTAGATCCCTTCTATTTCAGGTGAATAGGAATCTTAATCCAAATAGAAAAAAAATAATATGGATAACTAGGAATTTTAATCCAATTAAATCTCTCCAACTATAAGTAATCAGAATAGGAGTCTAAATCAAAAACAAAAATATAAAATAAAAATCTAATAAAGAGGAAAGAAGGGTAGAGTTTCTTTGTTTGGTTTCTTTTTTGTTCCTTTTTCACTTTTTTCTGGTTTGCCCATTTTTTCTTGCTCAGAATACGTGTTACTTTATATTCATTTGGATGTTTTTCACTTGACTCCGAATATGTTCTGATTTTTTTCCATGGCTATTTTCTAGAGTACATTCTAATTTTTGTCATGACTATTTTCTACTTGGTTTTGAGTATGCTCAAAATTTTTTCTTGTGGATGTTTTCGACACCTGATTTTTTCATATTCTAATAAATATAATACGAGTAAAAACAAACAATAAATAAGAGATTACAACCATTTTAATCTTTAACTCCTTAGGAAATAAAGATTTTTACCACTAAGTTAATTTAATTTTTGCCTCGAACTTATAACCCGTGCTACAACTCACTATGTATTAGATCCCGTTGCAATGCACGAGTATGTTTGCTAGTAGAAAAAATGAATGAAAAAAGAAAGAGAGGAAATGATTGAAAGTTATCGTCTCTGATCACACTGTAAATGATTAAGCCTCTGTTTAAGCTCGAGATGCTCCAACTCCAGTTACGATTTTTTTTAAAAAAAAAGGTATACTTTTGCCCAACAGTGTGTAGTAGCTGAGCTAGGGAGAGTGAGCAGAGTGTTTGGATGTATAGCTAGCTAACCTTGATTTCCATGTGGACAAATTTTTTCTTGCTGGTTCAGGTGAGCCAAGTTGGCTCTCTTGGCCTGGCAAGCATCTCGTTGCTTGTGCCAGGTGAGACAAGGGCAGCCTTGCCCAGAACCAAGCATGTCCAAAAACTCTAGTCACGGTCGCAAAGTGATAGCGATGCCTAGAAGATTGTGGGACTCGATGTGAGCCAACAACCCCTTTCTTCCGAGTTTCCTTTAGTAGTGGAGAAAATTTCCCACCTCTGTCTTCCTTCCAACCTTTAGTAGCACAAAGTCCATGATCGATCTCCCAAGCTCTGACGAAATTAAGATACTCTTCCCGTCTCGGATCTCGTCTCCAACTGATCTCACGCCTCCCCTCGCAATCAAGCCCGCCCATGAGCATTGGCGGCCCGCGAGCGAGGCAAGAGTAGCAGCGTTATCATGGTGTTGCCTCTATTCCTTCTGTCTTGCACGGGGGGAGGGGCACCAACAACTGCTACTGCGGTGGATGTAGGAGAGCGGCAAGGACAAACAACAACATCAGGGACCATTGCTAGGAAATAGTACTAATTTTATTTACCCAACTTGGTGGGAAACGATGCCTATCCAAACATCGATGGCTGATTTTTTTTAGATATTTAACTTAATGCCATCCTTACGGATAACACTCAGCGCGCGGTGGCACTGGTGTGTGGTGGCCTGGGCGTCCTAGGCACGATCAGCCACATAAACCCGTTGTGAGAAAGCGGGCTGGCCAACAGGATTACATGGGCTAGTGGCGTGGCCCGCGCCACTTGCAAGTCTAATAGCAAGCTACTGAGGACAAATAAAAGAGACTTGTTAAAATTCCGGTGCTTGAATTTTAGCTTCCTTTTGGCTTTAGTTTGTTGCAATTTATGTAGACATGATATGTAATTTGTAATGACCCAAGATCCGTTACACCGTAAACTCTCACCTTTTCGTCAACCAGGGTCAACCAATCGACCAACAAAGAGGGATATCACTCGAAGGGCCCAACTTCGGACGTTGTGATCACCAAGAATAACTAAAGTGGTAATGGACTCCAACACGACCTTAAGATTGAAGAGATCAGGTTTATGGATTTAGAATTAGCAGGACAATAACCTACCGAACAGTCCGCCGTGACTACCGGATCGTCCGATAAGACTGTGGTGACTTTAGGAGAGTAGGAAATGAGCTATCATCCATTATTATGCTATGGCCCACATGTCAGCACGAAGTGGAGACATATCCTAGCAACTGACCCTTAGCTCCACTCACTCTCCCACTCTCCCCATTTCCCTCATTCCCCTCTCTCTAGAATGGAAGGCAAGAAGGAGAAAGCAAGAACTAGAGTGAGAAAGTGGAAAGAATGGAGAAGAGAAGGTGGATCCAGCTTATCAAGGACAGCAAGAGCAGCTATGGATCAAGATCATGGACTTCAACCATCTCTCATCCCATGGTTAGTTCAAGAGCTCTCTCTTCCTACCATCTTGAGGTCAATCCCCAAACCCTAACCCAAGTCTCTTCTCTTGCATGGGTGGATCAAGGGGATTGCTTGGTAAGAGACACCTCAAGGATGAGAATCAAGTATGTTGCAACTCAATCTCTCTTCTCTATCGAGATTTCTTTTGGAATAGTAAGTCACTAGTTGTGCTAGCTAACCAAAGTCTTAACCCTAAGTACCCTAAGTCTAGCAAGTCACCTAAGCTACACTAGAGATGTCTAGCATATGCATGCAAGCCACTACTAAGGATCTAGACATGAATCCCCAAGCCTGTACCTAGGAACCCAAGAGCATAGGTTCTGTTGCCCAATTGACAGAGTGTCCGTCGGTAGGATGGAGTGTCCGTTGAACCAGAGATTTAGCCACCCATAGCACAAATACCTTTCAGGGAACATAGTGGAGTATCCGATGGTCAATCGGAGTATCCACTGGATTATGAAGACTCACAGCCAGAGATCCCAAGAGCACTTACATCCCATCGGATTGTCCATCACACATGTTGAAGTATCCAATGAATTATATGCACCTAGCAACACTACTACATTCGCACCTTTTGTAGCCGCATCATAACCCACATCGCAGTGCAATTTCGGTCTCGGCAGTAAGTTGTCGATAGTGAAGGTCATAGCCTTCACCGTCGCCATCTGGGACCGACTGCGGTGTGCACTAACACCACCAATTGGCTTACGATCTGTTCGTGATTAGGTCCTTACTTCAATCGCATTGGAGCATGACTCGGCTATGGATGTACACTAACATCGCCGCATTGGTAAATGATCCGATTGTGTCAAGGCTATCAAAACCGTCGTGTGGGCACATTAACTGCCTATGTAGTGGTCACCAGCACCGTTGCCCTATACGTTGACCGGACTATCAGTGGTGCGGGTTCAATGTCGATTCAATGGCCGGGACGCCTGTGTAGAGGTTAACACCACCGTCGCTTTAGCGTATGATCCGCTAGTACAAAGGTCATGGTTACTGTCGCCTTGCACCACGATCCACCTTTGATGATCGTTTAGTCGGTGTCAGGTTACTAGAGGATTTGGTGATGATATACTTTTAATCCCTGCCGCATCATACCTATAGCGACGGTGACAGAATTTTATCCCATTTCACAATAGTTACTAATTTAGCTAGGCCCTTAACAGCTTGATGAACATGAAGCATATAGATATATAATTATTACATCCATAGATCATGTTCACAAATAGGAGTATTTTTATAATAACAATGGACGCTACCATAACATCTAACACAAGCGGTACAAAGAACATACTAAAGGTACTGATCTATACAGACTTATATAACGAAACGACGTAGCTATGCTCTGTGGGGGTATTAACCCATATACCCTTACGGCTAGACATGGGCAGGCCCAGACCAGACGGTCCGCCCCATTACATGACGACGCGCGATCCAGATCATCGGGATGGAGTCTCGCACAAGGCATCAAATCAGACTTGGGAGTCAATCAAGGTCTTGGTCGGTTAGATTAGGAATCCTTATCCGGCTCTGTATGGCAATTGTAACTGGCTAAGATTAGTTTCCAGATCTGTAACCCTGCCTCCCGGACTATATAAGGAGGGTAGGGGACCCCCCTCAAAAACATCGAAACATACTCTAGGGCAAACTAGCTTGTAATACATTGTTTGAAACAGCAATAACAAAGCAGAGTAGGACGTAAGGTCTTACGCCCACACGGCGGCCTAAACCTGGATAAACCCGCGTGTTGTCCTGCATCACCATCTCGTTCGTGGCTTGCACACCTGTCTGCCGACAATCTACTACCTTGGGCATACCGCTTGGTAGACTGCCGACCATGTTTTGTCGATAGTGGCGCGCCAGGTAGAGGGTGTGTGTACTGCTTTTCAGGCATGCGAGATGGTCATCTTCCCCGACTCCATAGCCACGGTGGCGGGCCTCACGTTCACGATCGGCCAGATCACCTGGACCACCGGCTCCAACGACTTCATCATCACAGCCATGGAGAAGGTGCGGATCCGATCTGCATCAACTACTTCCTCGACACCGGCATCGACTACGACTACGACTACGCTGGCTCCGGCTCCGCCTGCACCAACACCCTCATCGACCACGCCGGCAACTCATCGACTCCTTCCTCGCTACCAGGGTGGAAACTCGACTCCACTGACTTGATCGACTCCATCGACCAGCTCGGTGGTAAACTTTCGCTTACCCTATCTCTGGTCGACTCGCTCTAAGAGCAGTTTACCGGACAGGACTCGAACGACTACAACAGATCTACTCGACCCGCTCGAGTCACTTGTTTTCAACGGTTGGGTACAGATCTAGTGGTCACTTCAACTCCTGAAGGGTGCTCCGCTCGGCCTTGACCTCGACAATGCAACTTTGTCAATATGGTGGGCTCTGATCAAGTTTCAATTCATACCACCTAGACAGATAGCCGTTTGAGCCCCGGATCGAGCACTGCGTCTGACGAAAATACTCAAACCATGGTATTACACCATGTGAGTAGCAGTGATGAAGAGATGCTACATCCTCCGGGCTTTCCTCGAATCCTGGCTTTCCCTCCAAGGCGTGGCGCCATGATCAACGTGGTTAGCCAAGATGAAGACCCGCCTGCTGGGGGCGAGACCGATCAACAGCGATGAGAGCGACAATAGCGCAATGCTGACCGAGCTCAACGTCACATAGATAAAGATGCGCGCCTAGCACAACAGCAAGTAGACCGCAACTAGCAAGAAGCTGTCGCTGCAGCTAGGTGTAACCGATTGCAAGGGCGCAACCTCAATGATGCTTTCGACATGGTGGGGAACAAACTAGTATTCAAAACCCCAAGCGCCAACGTGGCTGTTGCCATTGAGAGCCTGAAGCGGTTACCAGATACCCCAGAAATCTAAAACATTCAGGAGGATCTGCAGGCTTATCTCTAGGCAGCTATGGTTCAGACTAATGAATGTGCCACAGGCCCATCGGCGTCTGGCGCGACTAGCAGGAGCCGCCAGCACTCTAGTCGACCTTTCAAGTCTGGTCAACATGGCTTACGCGCACCCGCCGGCCTAGACCACCACGTAGGCAACGATGATCACATGGCTCCTGGCGTCAATCCAGGGGCTGACGGAGGCAATGACGACAATCACGGGAACCCTCCTCGCAATGATAATCACCAGCTCGACCACCGCCACAATAACAACGATGACGACCAACGCAGCGATAACCGATGTAATGACCACTGAGATCACCGTCGTCGGGGGCAACAACACGGTGACGAACGAGATTGCCATGATGGCAATCATGATCTCCATCGCGACCTCAACAACTGTGACCTACGTCCTCACATTGAACAGAGAGCTCAGGATCGTGCGTCCCATGAAACCGGTCGTCGCATAGAGTACGATATGGTTCACGGTCCCCCAGGCCCCAAGCAATTCACCAACCACCTACGACAAGTCATCTGGCCCAGAGGTTTTAAGCTTGAAAAGCTTAACCATTACGACAGCAAGGTTAATCCTGAGCTATGGGTCCAACTTTACGAGACTGCTTACAGATCTGCTATGGGGGACGAGTACGTCATGGTTAATTACTTTCCCATGGTGGTCGGCCCGGCGGGGCACCAATGGCTTGTTAGTCTCCCTGAGAACCAATTCGACTTCTGGTACGCTTTGCGTCAAGCCTTTGTCAAAAATTTCATTGCCACCTGTGAATAGCCAGGCAACAAGTACGATCTGTAGTGCATCCGCGACGCCAGGGACGAACCATTGCGCGAGTACATCCGATGTTTCTCGGATATGCGCATCATGATTCCTAGGATCACCGACAATGAGGCTATTGAAGCCTTCATTACTGGTCTGCTCTACCACTATTATCTTAGGGATAAGCTCCTTTGTAAATGGCCTATAACGGTGGTCGACCTCCTCACCACCGCTAAGAAGTATGCGGATGCCGACGACACCAAGAAGCTGCTGAATGAGGGCACCGACAAAGC
Source organism: Saccharum hybrid cultivar R570 (assembly GCA_038087645.1). NCBI lineage: Eukaryota > Viridiplantae > Streptophyta > Magnoliopsida > Poales > Poaceae > Saccharum > Saccharum hybrid cultivar. The sequence goes on along the minus strand of JAQSUU010000291.1, from coordinate 3,972,499 downwards.
ACCATACTCTCCACGGCGCGATGACTACCACGACAACTGTCGTCGTGACGACTTTAGAGGTCGCAGCGACATCAGGGATCACCGCAATGACAATCGCGATCAGCACGACAACAGAAACCAGCATGGCGATCGCCGTGACAACTTCAAGGGCAAGCATGCTCGCGATGACGACGGCGGGGTCAACGTCGTGAAGAAATTTGGGGGGCATCACAATTATGAAGAAGACTATGCTAAAGCCTTGAAGGGGCCTTGCCCAGCTCATCCTAAGTCCAACCACACGTTGGAAAATTGCAAGGTCCTCAAGGAAATCTACCGTCGCAAATAGGCTTTAGAAAATGCCGACAAGCCTAATGACACAACAGGCCAGCATAACCGCAGGGATGATGACGAGGACGATCCTGACAAGAACCCCAAGCACCAGTATCAGGAACCTATGAGGCATGTTGCAACCATTGTCGGGGGTAAGGTGTCTGTTGAAAGTAAATGCGAGCGGAAGCTACTCGCCCGTGCTTGCCTAAACGTGGCCAAGGTAGACGACCTCATCGCGGATCCAAGACTACCCCCTAGTCACACCAAGAAATCAACTTCAGCAGGGCAGATCAATGGGCCACCATCCCCAAACTAGGTCGTTTCGCTCTTGTCCTCAGCTCTTGTATCAATAAAGTGCAATTTGACAGGGTGCTCATTGACGGCGGCAGTTCCATCGACATCCTGTTCAAAAATAGCCTCTCAGCATTGAACATATCTGAAGCTGACTTGAAGCCATACAACACACAGTTCTAGGGGGTCCTGCATAGACAGAGCTCTACGCCTCTCGGGCAGATTACCCTACCTATGCAGTTTGGCACGGCAGACCACTTTCGTACCGACTACGTCAACTTTATGGTCGCTGACTTCGAGGGTACTTACCATGCTATCCTTGGTCGTCCTGCAATCACCAAATTCATGGCCGTACCTCATTACAGGTACTTGGTGCTTAAGATGCGAACAGAAAAGGGAGTCCTCACTCTCAGAGGCAATGTATTTGTTGCCTATACCTGTGAAGAGGACAGTTTTCATGTAGCCGAAGCCCATGACCTCTCCATGCGCATGGCGGCAACAACGATGGAGGCCAAGAAGACTTCTCCAAACCAGCTAGAAATTCCAGAGCTCGAAGCACCACGAAAGTCTATCAAGTCCAAGGAGTACAAGGAGATCTAGCTGGTCGAGGGCGACTCCAGCAAGACAGCACTGATTGGGTCAAACCTTGACCCCAAATAGGAAGACACGCTCGTCCGGTTCTTAAGAGAGAACGTAAGCGTGTTCACTTGGAAACCATCGGACAAGCCCGGTGTATCTCGAGACCGGATCGAGCACTCCTTGAACGTCGACCCCAAGGCAAAACCCATCAAGCAGAAGCTATGGCGGTTCGGGAAGGACAAAAAGGAGGCTATTAGGGTAGAAGTTACACGGCTTCTTGCAGCCAGTTTTATCAAAGAGGTGTATCATCTGGACTGGTTAGCCAATCCGGTTCGTGTATGCAAAAAGAATAATGAATGGAGAATGTGCATTGACTACACTGATCTCAACAAGCACTGCCCTAAAGACCCCTTTGGCCTACCTCGCATTGACAAAGTCGTGGACTCCACGGCCGGCTACGAGCTACTATCTTTTCTCGACTATTACTCTGGTTATCACCAGATCGCTCGAAACAAGGACAATCAGATCAAAACATCCTTTATTACACCTTTCAACGCTTATTTCTACACGACCATGTCGTTTGGGCTAAAAAATGCCAGAGCTACTTATCAGCGTGCAATACAAGAGTGCCTCAAAAAAGAGATACAAGATGAACTGGTCGAGGCCTATGTAGACGACGTAGTTGTCAAAACCAAGGAATCCCACCCTTGATTGACGATCTAACATGTACTTTTGCAGCGCTCAATCAATATCAATGGAAGTTGAACCCTAAAAAGTGCATCTTTGGCGTTCCCTCTGGTATATTACTAAGCAATGTCGTCAGTCATGATGGTGTACGACCTAACCCAGAAAAGGTACAAGTTGTCCTTAATATGAAGCGACCAGCAAATGTCAAGGATGTCCAGAAGCTTACATGGTGTATGGCCGCCCTAAGCCGATTTTATATCTCGATTTGGTGATAAGGGCTTACCTTTTTTCAAGTTACTCAAGGAAGGCGAGAAGTTTGAGTGGTCAGAGGAAGCAGATGTTGCTTTTACCCAGTTGAAGCAGTACCTTGCATCACCTTCGGTCCTTACTACCCCCAAGTTAGGAGAAGTCCTTCAACTTTACATTACTATGACTGATCGAGTCATCTCCACTGTCCTCGTGGTCGAGCACGAGGAGCCTGGCCACGCTTATGGTGTTCAGCGCCCAATCTATTTCATTAGTGAGGTGCTCAATGAATCCAAAACTAGGTACACTCAGATTCAAAAATTGATCTACGCCATACTCATTACAACCTGAAAGTTGAAGCATTACTTTGACAGGTTCCACGTGGTGATCAAAACTGAGTTTCCCCTTGGTACCATTATATGCAACAAAGATGCAAACGGGCGCATCGCCAAGTGGGCAATGGAGCTATGTCCTTTCGACCTAGAGTTTACACACTGCGATATTATTAAGTCCCAAACGTTGGCTGATTTCATGGTCGAGTGGACGGAATTAAGTATCCCGACCTCTCAAGGACCCGTTGACTATTGGAAAATGTATTTTGACGGCTCACTGACCATTGATGGTGCGGGAGCGGGCATATTATTCATATCACCAACCAATGAGCAATTGCACTACGTCCTCAGGATTCACTTCCCGGCATCTAACAATGCTGCAGAATACGAGGCATGTTTTCATGGTTTGCACATTGCAGTTGACCTCGGTATCAAGCGCCTTTATGTCCACGGCGACTCGGCCCTAGTTATTAACCAGCTCAACAAGGACTAGGATACAACTAGCGAGAAGATGGATGCATACTGCAAAGAAATTAGGAAGCTTGAAGGCAAATTCTATGGCGTTGAATATTCCCATGTGGTCCGAGACAAAAATCAAGCAGCCGATGCGCTGTCAAAGTTAGGATCATCCAGAGCTCAAGTACCGCATGGCGTTTTTGTTCAAGACCTTTTAAAACCATCAATTAAACAAGAGGGCGACCCCATGGTCGAGAAGCCCCTGGACGAGCCTCTGGCAATTATGGTTTTATCACCGACCACTATGGCACTATCTCCCGCATCCGCAGGACCATCTTAGACCTTGACTAAGATATCAGACTAGCGCGTTCCATTCATTCAGTATCTAACAGATGGCACCGAGTATTCTGATCAAACTGAGAATGAACGCCTTATACACCGAAGCAAACAATACCTGGTGGTCGAGGGTAAGCTATGGCGCAAAAATACAAAAGCAGAAGTATTGATGAAGTGCATTGAGTAAGAAGACGGTATTAAACTATTGGAAGAAATACATTCTGGCACCTATGGTAATCATGCCGCATCTCGGACATTGGTCAGTAAAGCGTTCTGTGCAGGTTTTTACTGGCCATCTGCCATAGCTGATGCAGAGAAGCTTGTCAGACATTGCGCCAATTGTTAGTTTTTCTCAAAAAGAGTTCACGTGCCAGCCCATGAGATCCAGACCATACCAATCTCTTGGCCCTTTGCGTGCTGGGGACTGGATATGATCGGACCCTTCAAACCGGCACCAGGTAACTTCAAATTCGTATTCATGCTGATTGATAAATTTTTCAAATGGATAGAGTACATGCCCTTGGTCAAGGCATCTTCCAAAAAAGCAGTCGCGTTCCTCGACCAGGTCATCCACCGCTTCGGTATACCCAACAATATCATTATAGACCTGGGGACTTAGTTTACCAGGAACATGTTTTGAGACTTCTGTGATGAACGGAGTATTGTAGTGAAATACGTCTCGGTGGCACATCCCAGAGCTAATGGACAGGTCGAGCTGGCTAATGGAATGATTCTGGATGCATTGAAGAAAAGGATGTACAGAGAGAATGACAAAGCCCCTGGACGGTGGATTAAGGAGTTACCAGCTGTGGTCTGGGGACTTCGGACATAGCCTAGTCACAATACTGGTGTCTCTCCATATTTCATGGTTTACGGCGCTGAGGCTGTGCTCCCAGGAGACATTGAATTCCGCTCACCTCGGGTCGAGAACTACAATGAAGATCAAGTTGCTGAACAATGAGAGCTCGAGGTGAATAGTGCAGAGGAACGGTGCCTTGACTCCTGTATATGCACGACCAAGTACTTAGCTGTGTTATGAAGGTACTACAACAAAAATGTTCATGAACATTTGTTTGTGGTCGATGATATGGTATTGAAATAGAAGACTAGCCAAGATGGTGTCCACGAGTTGGCAACTCCATGGGAAGGGCCATACATCGTCAAGGCTGTTACACGACCTACCTCGTACAGACTTGCAAGACTTGACGGCACTGACGTGCCTAACTCCGTTCATATCGACAAGCTTAGACGTTTTTACCCCTTATTCTCAATTACAGATATATATCTTTTTTATGTACTTTAAATTATATATATATATATATATATATATATATATATATATATATATATATATATATATATATATGTATATGTTCGAATCCAGTTGACTACACTTGTTTACATTGTTGATCCTGCAACTACAATACCTTTTTGAAACAACAGTACATCGATCACCAATCCCTTCAGGTTCTCGGAGCAGCTCTGTCCTCGACCTCACTCATAGCGTGCACGAGATCCATCCTCTGCGTTTTGGGTGGTCGACAGACGCTCTTTGGCCAGACCAATCATACTCTTACGTCTATACAGGCTATGACAGCCTTACACTCGGATCACTGGTCTCTCCAAAGCCATACAGACATACAGGATGACATCGATTATGTTAGAACAACTAAAAACAGAACATTTCGCTGTTCTAACTTAGTTCTCACCGACTACGCTTGAACAACTAAATACAGAATATTTTGCTGTTCTAACTTAGTTCTCGTCGATTACGCCAGAATAACTAAAACAGAACCCCTTGCTGTTCTAACTTAGTTAAATTTGCACGTAATACAGAGCTTTAATATTTTTTCATACAAAAACATAAACAGCTTTACATTGTACTATTTATTACCTTATTACAAGCTCGCCTCTTTACAGGCACGAGTTTATAATAAGTTTTTGAAACTTAACTAATCCTATGAACTATTCATAGGCTCCTCCTATCGTGGACCCTTTGGAAGTTCGACGACTTTTGGCGTGGTCGAAGATGGAGCAGACTGTGCTTCGCTGGAAGCCAAAGATGGCGGCACGGGTATTTGACCCACGTACAATTGAATTGTCCCTCCGGTCGATGGAGCTGTAGCTAGGCACAGGATGATGTCCTTAGTAATCATGGCAGCATGCTTCATCTCCTCTGACTGTAGCTCGTCAGCTCGCTCCGCCCTGACCTCCCTAGGATAACCGGCTTCCAGGCGAGTAATTTTCAACAAAGGGTAGTGGGCATGTACCAAGCTAAGTACATGTGCACCCACGTATTCCTTGATGTCATTCGTCCATTGTTGGAGCCATCCCCAGGCTTTTTGGGATTTCTCGACTAGGCCTATTTTTGGTGCCTCTGCTCCAGCTTCGATCGAGTCAGGGCCAATGATGTCGAGCACTGGTGCGATCCCTTTCGCCATCTCTGCGTAGGCGTGCTTCCAAGTTTCTTGGTCCCTGATGAGTGTCTTGCATTTCCCATTAAGGGCCTCTTGCTCCGTCATAAGCTTGCTACACTTCTGGGACCACGCCTCGATCTTTTTTGCACCAGCCTGGTTTTGAAGCTCCAGGTCGTCGCAATCTTTCTTCATCTTCTCAAGGTGCATTTTGGCATTTTTCTTTATGACTGTAAGGTGTCATGCTGATAAGTATTTAACGACGCAAAATTCAACAAATGCTACGGCAATGCTGAGGAATACTTACTCTCCAGATCCTTGACTAATTTAGCCTTCTTTTCCTTCATGGCCTGCTATACTTGCAGCCATTTGGTCTTCTCTTCAGTCAGCCGGTCACGCTCAACAGCTACCTAAGCATTTTCTTCACGAAGCCAGGTGACTTCGATTTTCAGACCTGTGTCAATACTCTGATTATGAACAGTACAGTAATACAGCACCATACAGAGCTCAAGTACCTAACAACAGATGGAACCCTTACCCGATCTCTGTTTCTCGACCACTTCTAGCCGTTGGAGTACAGTGCGCATCTTTTCTTCATGATCAATATTTTGCTTCGCATAGCTCTCTAACTGTTGCTGCAGCTTCTTCTATTCTACATTTAGCTATTTGTTCTTTTCTGCTGTAGTCTGCAGTATACAGGATCATACAACAGTTTTTATGGACTATTCAACAACAGCTTATACAGTTATGTGAGGCTTACCTTAACTTCCTCCAGGAATATTTTGCCAACTGCTTCTACGGCCCCGACCTCATCTCCTACTGGGATCTCCACAGTGTAGGAGCGGGTGGCACAAAATCTACTTTCTTCATCATAATGCCCGAGGATTTCTTCTATGGCTAGGGCTGAAGGCTCGGCTTCTCCAGGTTTAGCGCTTCCACCAACTTCTGCATTTTTTGGGACTTGTAGCTCTACAGCCGGCTGGGGCTGTTCTTGTTTCTCTGTGGCTGGCTAGGGTTGTTCTTTGTCTTCTGGGGCTGGCTAGTGCTGCATTGTTGGTTCTGGGGCTTCTTGTGGTTGTTCTGGCAGCTCTCGGGCCCCATCATCTTCTGCCTCCCCTAAAATTTCAGCTTGTGGACTAGGAGCAGATGTGGACGAAGCTTGTGGCTCGGGGACTACTCTCTCTGCTCTGGTCTGCTCTAGGACCTGCTGCTCGACACTTGCAGTATCAGTTGGTGGTGGTGTTGCCCTGCTAGACAGTTTTTCCAGCCTTTGGGTCGATGCAGAGCTATACAAATCAATAACAAGTTACAACGACGATGATATTGACCAATTATGTTATATTTAAACGAGTTTTCGACGACTTACAGGTCTATAGCGTGGAAAACAGTGGCACACTGAGATTTCTTTGTCTTCTCGGGCCCGGCGCCCTTCTCTACTACTGCTTCGGTGGTCGGGACAGGCTTAGCCATATTGCTTCTAATAGCTGCAGCTGGCTTTGGGATTCCGGCGGCCTGCACCTATGGTTGCGGTGGACGAGGTGGTGGTTCAGTTATTTGCAATGGCGGCGTCAGCTCCTGCCTTCTAGCAAGTCGCTCCCTTCGACTGCTTGCTATGATGTCGGAGACCTCCTCGACCTCCTCGTCTTCATCTTCTGGACAATCTGCAATAACACATCGCCGTTTACTTGTCAGGTCCTCTGCTTCCTTCAGGTCAATTATATCTTTTGGCTTTTCACTTGCAGAGGTTCCTAGTGAGGTCTGGCCCCTTTTCTTCGTTGGGGCAGCCACTGGTTTCTTCCCTGCAAGTCGGCTGGCTTGCTCTAATTCATCTTCAATTTCAAGCCAATCAACTTCAGAAGGATCGTCATCCACGGGCAGCGGCTGTGCATCCTAGACCCGTGGCACGACCTCTAGCCACTCCACGCCTGGAGGGCAAGAGACGAATGCATGCGCTCTCTCCTGTCCATTAAACTGGGCAGCATACAACAACATGAATTTCAGAATGCCAGTACACAAACTACATGGTTGTTACGCAGAGTTTTCATCTCAAGGACAAACTATCAGATAGTATTTGACTTACCAGTGGTGGTGGACGAGTAAGCTTGAACACTGGCTCAATGACTGTCAGCTTCTTGAAGCTAGGATATTTCAGGTTAAATAGGTCTCGGACCCTCATCTTCACTTCTTTCGGCTCGAGGTCTTCATTCCTCATCCTGGTCGGGTCCATGCGACCTTGGTATTCATATGCCGTGTGCACCCTGGCCTGGCATGGTTTGATCCGATGACTGATAAAATTACCGACTACACTTGGTCCATCCAGCCTCGACCAAGGTTGCAGCTGCATAATTGCTTCGATCTGTATTGTGTTATGTGGCAGCTCTTTCCAACTATCAGTCTTCTCTGGAACCAAAGATACGTCGTAGTATGAGGCCTAGCTTGGTTCTTCATGGATGTAAAACCAGTGCCTATACCAGTCCTCTAATGTGGTTTTCCAAGGGTAGTGTAGGTATTCTGCCCTGATCCCTTCCCGCATGTTCAGATAGCAGCCACCAGCAACATTAGAGCCGCCTCGACCTCCTTTCTTCTTCAACCAAAACAGGTGACGAAAATAATCGAAGTGGGGTTGGAAACCACCGTATGCTTCGCAGAGATGGATGAAGCAAGAAACAAGCAACACAGAATTTGGATGCAGATTGCAAATGTTGATCTCATAGTAGTTACAGAGCCCTTGCAAGAATGGATGTACGGGAACACCAAATCCGTGAGTAAAGTATTCTTCAAAAACAACAATTTCACCTCCTTTGGGATCTGGGAACGGCTCCAGATCGGGTGCACGCCATCCCGCCAGTTCTTGGCCATGTAGCACACCAATCCGCACCAGTCGCTCAAGACTGAATGGGGTGCACTTTGACATATTTCACTCCTTCTTCATGATCTCCTTGCGAACTTCGGCCTTCGTCTTCATCTTCTTCGTGGCCATTCTCTGACTCTTTTGACTCTTCCTTTCTACGGAGGAAAAGGAGGGCGCCGCTCTTCTCAGTGGCTAGGGTTTGGTGGCGGCGATTCAAGCGGCGATGGCACGTGAGGAGATTGGGGCAACTTTGTCGATACCTACGGCGGCGATTTTGGATTGCACTATGGTGGTGACACGGGGGCTCGAATGGGCTCTGTGATGACAATGGCATGGCGGCGGCAGCAGCAAGAAGACGGTTGATTACGGATCTACAAATGTGAGTTGACTGAATCGTTCCCTTCCCTGGTCTTTAAGAGGCAGGGTCGATTCAGTTTCCGAGAGAATGGCGCACGTGGGGCGATATTTGCGGTAACTGACAGATTTCCTCCGCAAAAATTGTGTCCCTTCTATTTTGGCACCGTTTCGTACGCGACCCAAACGTGTCTTGTTACAGACATTGGGTCACTGTTCACAGGATGCGCTAGAAAGGCAATGCGGCGTTGCCCACATCATCATCGCATCAGATTGGACTAGTTAAAAAAAAGCTCTACCGAGACAGCGTGGTGATGGATTAGCAAAGACCAGTATGCTCTGACAATCGGTTCCTCTGAGCTCTAGGACCTGTAGCCAGACCTCTGAGCTCTAGGACCTACAGCCAGACCTTCGAGCACGGTGACTCGTCGCCAGACCTTCGAGCTCGGGGACTCATTCCTAGACCTCTGAGCTCAGGGACTCATCGTTAGACCTTTGAGCTCGAGGACTTGTTACACCACTTCCTGCCGCAGGATTCGTCTTCCTCGACTACATGTACTATGCTTGCATACAATCGATGGACGCTTGATATTCTTAGACCTTGCTACAGGGCTCATTTTTCGCCTTCCAGCAAGCTTGGGGACTACATCATATATGATGCACCTGACGGTGCACAATGATCATTGGTTCTTGAGGATTCTTTTTTAGACCCTGGCATCACATGCCTACGTCACCTATTACCAGGCTCGGGGACTAAGTGGGTACACTTCACCTAACGGTGAATTGTTTCTATTTTTCTCCCCTACGATCAGGAATTTTTTGTAAGTTACTTCCATCAAGTATGCACACTTACATTTCTTTACAGAAATACAATTGGGTACAGTTCACCAGGAAAGAAATTTTTTCTTTTTTAGACCACCATGCAATCTTCACCGACAACTGCAATCTTCATCAACAATCATGGTTTAATGATTCCTGATCTAGACAGAACACTAGCGCATGCTCGGCTAACATTTCAAGGTGATGTGAAGACGAACCTCGCAAGTTGAAGAAGACTAAGATAGTATGTCGATACAGAATACATAGTGCTCGGGGACTAGCTGTGGGGGTATTAACCCCTATACCCTTACAGCTAGACATGGGCAGGCCCAGACCAGGCGGTCCAGCCCATTACATGATGACGCGTGATCCAGATCATCGGGATGGAGTCTCGCGTAAGGCATCAAATCAGACTTGGGAGTCAAGCAAGGTCTTGGTCGGTTAGATTAGGAATCCTTATCTGGCTCTGTATGGTAATTGTAACCGGCTAAGATTAGTTTCCAGATCTATAACCCTGCCTCCCGGACTATATAAGGAGGGCAGGGAACCCCCTCAAAAACATTGAAACATACTCTAGGGCAAACTAGCTTGTAATACATTATTCGAAACATCAATAACAAAGCAGAGCAGGACGTAAGGTATTACGCCCACACGGCGGCCTGAACCTGGGTAAACCCACGTGTTGTCCTGCATCACCATCTCGTTCATGGCTTGCACACCTGTCTGCCGACAATCTACTACCTTGGGCATACCCCTCGGTAGACTGCTAACCAGGTTTTGTCGACATGCTCCTTATACATGGCACTCCTGCTTGTAAGGCAAAATAAATATAATTAGTGCATCCTTTGGATTGGTAGCCAATGCATCATGGAACCCCTCTTATTCATCTCTGATCCACAACTTGAACAAAGTAGCAGAATTAATGATATTGAATATACCATTCCTTTAGTTAACAAGCCAAAATTGGTCTATACATACATAGAATGAAAATAACTTCCTACATGAACAGAGACTGTCGTGATGACAAAATGCAGGAAATGCACGTTTACCGCTCTACTAATGACTCCATGAACAAGGGAACATAATGAAGATAGTAAGGCTTGTTCATATGGAAATGCCCTCTTGATCTACAAAAGTGGATGACACGGGCATAGATGACATGAACCTTTCTACGGTCCATGTCATATGCAATCAATGTTCTATCCTTCCTAACAAGGAAAATAAAATTACATTCTGGTGAACTGTAATCACTTTGTACTCCTCATCACAAAGCTTAGCCAACTTTAATATTTATGCGTCCAAATAGTTCCTCCGTGTCCACAACATGTTTCAAATTCCAATTATCAGTACTATAGTCTTCAAGTATCCACACTAAAAGCCAAGACCTATTGCAAAAATCAGCACAACACACACACAGGTGACCCTAAGCTTAATGGATGGATATTTCGGCATCACTAGGTTTACGAATTGTCCTCCATGTCTTTCTCTCCATATCCACAGCAACTATCGCAGAGTACTCAACCATGTGCATAAAACCATTAAGAAAAACACTTCTCGATTTTAAACGTAGAACAATACTACCCTTGCCCCATTCAGATTCCTTAAAAATCCATGCTACAGTTTTAGAGGAGTAGATCTCCACACCTACGCATGCACCCTCCACCTCAATAAATTCAATCACATGGAAGTACGAGGATGTTGGTTAAACCTAAGCGAGCCTGACCAACAAAACGGATGCTATGCGGTAGTACATGCCATTTGTCGGCCGTCGGATTGCAGACAACATAGTGACATAATCCATCAAGCCCAGCACACCGGTAAAGGACGAGGCCGCTGCAACAATCTGAGACTAGGACTTTTTTAAGGGGGAAGGGCAAGAAGGACAAGAAGGGCCGTTCACCAGTGATGCTAGTGAAGTGGCGATTGCCCTTCCACTAGCTGCCATAGAAGAAGCCAACAGTAGTCTGTGAAAGCTTCTTATGTTGATAGGAGTCAGAGATGACGCGCCTCCAGGAGCGATAGACACACTTGCTGCAGCACAAGGACCAGGTGGGGAGGTAGCTGAAGATGTCAGCAAGCACATCATCTGAGAGGCTATCCACTGTGTTCCTAATGTTGTGGGCCTCCTTCATCTTGAAGGACACCACCAGCTGAAGAGATGAGGCTGCCCTACCATGGAATTGTATCAATAAACATTAGTAAGGAGATGAGTTTCAAGGAGAAGGGACGACAATGCAAGCAAGGCCTTATTACACTTGCCTTTGGATCTCACGGTGGTGAGCACGAGTGGCAACGCCGATGATAGCAGTTGTTCACGTGCCGATGGATCTGTGCGAGCAACCGGTGATGTGCGCCGGCGCGGAGCAAGAGCTGAGCAGTGGTGATGAGCAGGAGCGGCGATGATGATCAACAGCAATGAGGACAAGAAAAGCTATGTGTGTGTGGGACGGAGGGGGCGGTAGCAGGGGAGGGGAAGGGTTAGGGTGGATGTTGGGGCAGGGGTTGCTTGCTCTCTGTGTAACTTTTACGCCACACGGGAATCAAACTTTTCATTAGTTTTGCGCGGGAGGGTTTAAACGCAGGATTGGAAATTTTGCAACTAAGCGGTGGTGAATGCACAGTACCATCACCAGCGGCTAGGTCATATTACCACCCGGAGACCACCGTATGATACGGTGATGAACATTAAGGCACACAATCTTAACGTTTGGCATTGAAACAAAGAAAAACTACGCACTTAGAAATCTAAGAAAAGCACAATTCCAGTACTTAGATTGAAAGAAAGCCAACTTGAGTTCGATGGTGAATAATAAGGTACACATATTTACATTGAAAGAAAGCCAAACTATGCACTTAGAAAACATAAGGAAAGTACAATGCCAGTACTCTTGGATTAAAAGAAATCCAACTTGAGTTCCATACATTCATACCGAATAAGTAGGTGGACACTACCAAGCTAACAAGCATGTCAAAAGCTAAAATGCAGATACTAATTAGGCTAACACTATGCAAAAGTTAAAAGGCCTTCATATATACATCATTGGTTGCATAATTAATCATTCTCCATGCAGATCCTAGACGACCTCCATGGGATCGTTGTGTATCTTCATAATATCCTACAGATCATTGTCGATCTCCACGGGATTGTTGTCAATCTCCATGTCATCCTAAGCCTTGACCACTACAACTTTGTCCACATCCATTTGTACACTTTCATTTAGCTCATTGACTTTGTTCACAAAGCACTGATCTAGTGAACCAATACTAAGGACAATAAGGCTCACAAGCTGCACTCCATAGATATACAAGTCCACAAACTCCAGAATGAGAAGATGCATTTTCATCTGCAGATCCAACAAAATTACTGTAGCTAGGTTCGAGGTGAAGGAGCAGAAAGCACGAGAGAGCAATACAAAGGAATATAGAATTCGGTGAAGGAGCAAATCCAGTGCAATTACCTTAGATTCAGATGGAGCAGAGAAGCAGGGACGACGCGCTAAAGATTTGTGCGCCAGCAAGGTTGGAGGTGAAGGAGCAATGAGCACAGGAGAGGTTGCCTTTCGTCTAATGCTAGCAGGGTGAAGCAGAGTATAAGGGAGCAGAGTGGGGAATGGATGGGAGGGTGTGGTAGGACCGTAGGAGTGTATATACACAGTTCAATAAATTGGTTGCCCCTGTACCAGGGCCCAGTGTCCAAGAAAGTAGGATGCCTCTAACACATCAATTGATACTTGGATCTACTATCATTTACAGTTCAATAAATTGAACACCTGGTTAATCACCTTGCATTTAGTTCAACAATAGTTGTACAATAGTGATAGATTTTAGTCCGACACATCAATTGATACTTGGATGTACTAGCATTTACATTTAAATAAATTGAACACCTGGATAATCATCTTGCATTTAGTTTAACAATAGTTGTACAAACGTGATAGATTTTAGTCCGATACATCATAAATTGATACTTGAATCTACTGCGGTGAACTAAGCAACTTGCCAATAAACATGCCAAGAACTAAGGTAAGTACAAAATAGGTGAAAGAAGAACATGAAGCACATTTCTTTCTCAAAGGAACAAAATCTTCCATCATCTTCGTTAGAACCCTACCTGTTTCTTCAATCTGTGGCATAATCTCTTCTCCTCCTCCAGATGTTCTTCATTTGTTGTAACATTGGCCTCCGTCTTTAGCTCCCAAATCTTGTTACGTAAATCCAAAATCAATGTCCTCAGAAATTTTCCATATTAGGGATCATCCCACTTAAAGAACCTGCAATCTAAGTCGGGCTATGAAAAAACCAAATTACCATAAGTACAGCGGGATTTCAGCATTTGCATTATGAAAACAGAATGAATAATAAAGAAATAGAGTTACATCATTTGCCCTATAACATATGTGGTACTGACGTTCTAGGTTTCCATCACTCCACGAAATCCACCGAGGTGTCTTCGAGCTGTAGCGACACAAAAGTGGTGGCTGGTATGCGTATGGGTGGTTCTCGACACGACACGGGATGAGTGGCCCCCTCCTGTTGTAGTGTCCTTCGGTACAAGCCGGTGTTCTTCTCGCGATGGCGCCCTAGGATGGTGCCGACCACTAGCAGGAGTTGGAGCTAGATGCAGCCATGGAGCAGTCAGGGTTCAAAGTGTAGCACACTCTGAGTAAAGAGGTCGGTCCAAGTCTTTTGTCTACGTTTGTGCCTCCGCCAAGGTGCCAAAATGTCCTTCAAAACCCTCGCACTCCCGCTAAGATGAAATGTTGTGTCACCGCTAGTTCAGGGTACTATCCACCTGTAGAAGAAGGCCTGTTTTGGATCCTCTGTGCTTACATAGAGGTGTACACATGGACCACAATCAAGACCAACTGCTTTAATTAATTGTTCAACTGAAGTAATAGTTCAACGATTATGCAGTACTCATACAAACTAATCTAGAGGTTTCATTAGTACATATAAACTTCATTAACATAAAAGTTTCATAAATTCTAAGACTTAATGTCAGATGGTTAGGCAGTTGCTAAGGCACTCAATTGGTTGATGTGGTCCCGAAAGCCAGACGTAGTGAACCATAGTGAAAATGACAACATTTCTGTCTATGGACACATTGTATCTATAAAGTATGTCTACTTCCTGTCCAGTCCTACAAAGCACAAAAATCTCTCCATAAACAGGGTCTTGAACGATTCTTGTCAAATTTTGTGGTCCGAGAAGGTGACGAATAGCGGCTTCAACAATCAACAGTTGGTTTGGGTGAATGCTCTATCCCCAAGTAGCAAACAACATCATCTGGGGTCTTGGTGCCACCCCTAGCCGCCAAAATGCAAGGTTGCTCACATTGAAATGGCTTCTTCCGAAGTAAGACATCTGTTGCAATGAACAAATTCCTAATATGAACAAAACTGATACCGAATCCAAAACCAATTGAAACCAAATGCAAACAGGGGGGTGACCGAATCCATCTAACCTTCACAGGGCGTTGTCCACGATGATAATGCAAGGTGCTCGAGGCAAGGCAAGTATAGGCGACAGGTCAAAATGAAGATGATCAATGGGTGGGGAGAATGAAGAAGCAACGGGTGAAGAGAATGAAGATGAAGCAACAACGGGTGGGGAGAACTAACGATTTCGTATTGGAGTTTTTTAGTTGGTCGAACCACCACCAAGGCACCGATAGGACCCGAGGGGAGTTAGGAATAGGCCGGGCGCTTCTACGTTTCTTGCCAAACGGACGACACGGGATAAGTTAAACAGTGTACGTATTAAGTTGACCATTGCCATGCTAATCCAACGCTATAATACGGTGATTGTTAGTGGTTAAACTGATTTTAGATTCTCCTAAAAACAAATGTGATAGTTTTTTTTCCTTTTCATTCACAAAAATATATAGAAAAACAAAAAATATTCGTCGAGAGATCAAATTCGTTTACTACCATTTTGGAAGTAGTATTAGAAAGAACTTGTTTTGCATTTCATATAAAAAAGGTGGCATCATAGAGATCAAATCTGCGTGAATAGAATTTTTTTCATTGATTCATTATGTATATGTTACATATAGATACAATTTGGACAAGTACTTAATAACTAACCTAAACTTTTAAAACTACTTATACTAACTATAAACTACTTAATCTAAACATATGATCCTCTTGTAGAGAGCATCATGCTTGCTTCACTCGCTTGGGAGGAGGCGAGGCGAAGTCAGAGTCGGAGTCAGAGTCATCCGAGTCAGAGTCATCAGGGTCATCATTGTCATCTTCGGCGACAGCGTCGACGTCGTCCTCATCCTCGTCCTCCTCATCCTCCTCTGAGTCCTTCATCTCAGAGCTCCACGGAGGACTATAGTCAGAAGGCCTCTAGTCACCAGAGGAGAGTCCTCCTCGAAGGACTGGTGGGCTAGCAAGTCATCCTTGCTGGACGACGGGCTGCTTGGAAACTTGATGGGGTTGTCCGACATTTTCTTTGTAGATTGGAGGAGAAGGGGATGATGGATGAAGAAGAGGGGTGGTTTCAGAGGGCATCGAGCTCAAAATATATGTAGCACAGTGGGTACGACTCTTAGGCTTTAGGTGGCAGAAGTAAAGGTGATTTGATGGCCTTGGAAGTTGAGGCAATTCAACACTCACGCTGAATTTATTGCTGCTTGACCAAGCGCTAGTTTAGGGCCGACGAACAAAATGCGTATCCCAGTCGTCCTAGCTTTTCATACGACAGAGCAAATGCAACCCTAATACCACTACCGCATCTAACGTTAACCCATCAGTGGTAGAAGTATGAACTGCCGGTTTCATTACTAGGAGGCCTCACCATCATTGCAACCAATGGTGGAAGTATCACACAGTCACTTCTATCGCTACGACAGTGAAAGTGGCGACAGTGATAAATCAATATGTAGTAGTGCAACCTAGTAATTCGAGAGTACCCAAAACCCAGAGCGTCCGTGAACCCCACGGAGCATCCACTAGAGCCGAACAGAGTCAACCCAAGGCAACCCACCTTGGTATCTAGCATAGCGGAGCGTCCATCAGTAGGACGGCGTGTCCGACTACCACAGTGAATGTTAGAGTTGGTCCGCTAGTGCAATCAATAAGTCACCAAGATTAGGTTATATCCTATAGCAATAGAGTTGTAGTAGATGTCTCTTCCTAAATCCCAAGTAGGAATCCTAGTTTCCTTCTCTCTCTCGCGATCGTCTCCAATCATCGATTTTAACCTTTCATGCTTGGTTGCCCCGTGTAGTGAGGATCATGTATGAGTCACTACAAGCTTAGAGTTGCCAGGATCGGTAGCACCACCAAGCAGGCACCCCACTATTATAAACCCTACTTTGGATACTATCAAGTTGCATTATGAGTTATGCATTGCATGTAGTCTTAGATAATGATCACTTTTATACTACACCTAGAGTAGTCTAATAACCTATATAAGCCTCTCATCTAAACAATGGGAATAGAAACGCTTAATGCTTATTGCTTAGTTGCTGGGGCAATGGTAGAAGTCGAGCATGAGAAGGGAACTCATACTCGCGCGTGTTGGATGTTACACCTGGATAATTAACTACTAAAATCAATGAGGTATAACTTGACTTACCTAACTAATCTAGCTAAGGACTAATATCCCTAATATGGTAATCTTGATGATAACTTAGATACCTTGCTCATATGAGGGGTACATCATCGTGAGTATGGGATCTCAGGCGACATAGCTCATGGAGCAGTAAGGACCGTGTATTGGGATACGTATGTCTGAGTAACCACCCGTACAGACCACATGTAAGCCAAGTAACTAGTTGTGACCTGTTTATCTATAAAACTAGCAAGGGGTGGCGTCGGTCGGGAATGTTCGAGACATTGACCGGGAACCCAACCGAACCTTTCATGTGACACTCGGGCCGGATTAGGGAAAGGTTGGAGAACGTGAGGCAACCCTTACTACCGGTCACTATGTATGGAGGTTAGTCCCGTTTCTCTGTATGGGTACAGTTTCTGTATGGGTACAGTTGTACACCTCTGCAAAGTCTTGAAAGCTTGGAGTCCCTCGGGATGGAACTATTTGGTTGTTCTTTCTTTCTATACCCATGGTAGCATGAATAATGGACTATGAGCACCTTTGTACAATGATGAATACCTTTACTTCTAATGTTGAGCATAGCATGTCATATTCCTAATGAACATCATTGCTTCCCGCACTTATACAAATGCCTAATAAACACCCTATGCATCCACCAAATATTATATGTTGGAATTAAGCCCTGTGAGTATGCAATGTACTCACTGTGTACCCGTTAAGTTGTTTTGAAGGTAGTCCGAGCCTCTTCCCAGGTCTAGCTCTAGCGAAGACAACAGTTAGTAGACCTTGGAGCTGGTGTCTTCCAAGATGAGTTGCGTGTAGCTCAATGAGTAGATGAGCGATAAGAGTGGCAACCCAGTTTAGCAATATAACTGTTCAGAGTATTAGACTCAGTAGTCATACACCTTCTAACTCTATTTTGTTATTAATAACACTATGGGAAACAATGTGAGGCTAGAGTGTGTATGTGATTAAGTTGTCTATAATGCCTTGTATTGGGTATGTGTATGTAACTTAGTGCAAAGATCCTGAAGAGGAGTTGTTATGTGCGCTCCTGGGGGCCTCGAAGTTGTAAATTCGACAACCCCAGTCGGCGTCGATATCAGTTCCTAACATGATAGATATCGGGGCACGATAGCCCAAGTATCGGAGCGGTTGACTGACTTACACCCACATTCCTCATACAAAGCATCGTTCAACTCACTCCGTATGCATTTCGGTCTTTGACTTTAAAATTTTTATTCTACACTATTTGCAAACCCTAAGTGTTTTAACTCTCTCCTCTAGCTAATTCTAGCCTCTCCCCCTGACACTGTTAGTGGCAAAGGTGTTTAAATGCGTTGTTTTGGAAAAGAAATGACAAGAAGTTAGCTAGTGTTGCCATGGGCTTAAGGTTGATAATAAGGTCTATCTAAGCGAGGCATAGCAGGAATTCGTTAGAACGCCCCAAGGACGAGCGTGTCATATCGATAGTGCTGTTAGAATAGTCTCAACGCCCTTATCTAGACTTTCAGAGTTCCTTCTCGAGTTTCCACCGTTTACCCCTAAGGCTCAGCAAAGGATGTCGACAACATCTCTCATGTATCTTAGCCTTATCTCCTAATTTGCAGCCTAACAATGCGGACAGGCACCTGAGAGCACAAGGGAATGACATGCCATGCAAGCTCAAATGTTCAATCGCAGTGGTGAGGATGGAGTGCCCAACCCATCACCTTATTAGATAGTACACCAAGTCCGCAGTAGAGCCAACCAAGTTCAAGGTGTTAAGCAAACACTTCCCTAATGGGCCGGAGCGACGTCAATTTTAGAACACGGTAATAACAATGCATGAAAGCGCCTATCGGTAGACTAAGGTTTGGCAAGACTATCATGACAGTGGCTTCCGCAGACACTGTAGAGTATGGAATGCCCCTGAAGACGCCATGGATGGTTATCCATTGTGGGTCATCCTTGACAAGAGTAGCTAGTAGAGCCAAGGGCAGAGAAGTAAGAACCAAGGTTGTTGTAAGAGCACAGGTGGAAGGAAGCATGCACGCACCTAAAGTACTTGCAGGAAGAACAGTAGTTCACCAAGCAATCAAAGACAAAGAATACACTTGAGGTGAAGTAGACTCTATATGGCCAATGGAACATGGAAGTGTAAGTACTCAGTAGCTAACCAACATCACAGATAGCACAAGAAGTCCACACAAATGGTCCACAAGGACATACAATGTCTAACAGGTTCTTAGCTGATCGACTACGGCCAACGCGACAAGTTAGTCACCTCGGTGGGCGGCTACCCATTCAATCAAGCGCTCAGCTCATCAATACTAATACCAAGCCAAAATGGTGGAGCAACACGTAGATCATCCAAGTCTAGTTTCCCAATCCTCAAGTGAAGATGGTCAGAAGACTAGAACATGTGTCACTATTGTGGAGGCGGCAGCGGGAACTGCTGCTGTTGTGAGGAATATGGTGATGGTGGTGATGGTATCTGTGGATATGGCGGAGGAAGCCAAGCTAAAGTAGGCATCATCAGAGGTACCCCTACAACTAGAGTTCATAGGCCAGTCTTGAGTTACAAGAGGGAAAGTAAGGAGCAGAAGTCAGGAACCAAGGGAATTTAGATATCCCCCTGACATAGTAGCTCTGGACGAAGCGTAACCCTAAGGGAACGACGCCTAGGGAAACACTAGGACCACACCTGTAATGAGGGCAAGTTCAGATTAATTGGACAAAGCAATCCAGGATGTGACCCCCAGCCAAGGAACCCAAATCTAAGAAAGTGGATAAGATAGAAATACCTGAGTTCATCGGCGGGAAGTGACAATAGACGTGAGCGGCAAGATTCTTATGGGAAAGCCTGAGCTGTGAGATGTTCTGGGCATTAACTGCAATGTCATTGTGAACTCCCTGTAGCTCTTCCCTTGTAGAGAGATGCTCCATTCTCTTAGTCAAATTGCATACTAAAGCCGATAGCGAATCGATGAGGCGCTCCTACAAGTATTCCTATTCACGCTTGAACCTCTAATCAAAGTTTCCCACCATAAGAGAGATCATGTCTTGAACCTGGGTACGAATACCTTCAAAATACAGATCAAAGTAACCATCTAGAGGCATCTAGTTTTTATGACCAATAGCACCTGCATTTTTCATGTGACCACGAATACCATGTCAAGCCAAGGACTCACCCTCACCCTCATAACCACCACTGTTACCCTCCTCACCCTCAGAAGAAGAAGATGGAGCACGCGAAGATGATGGCAACAGTCTTGGCAGAACTTTCTTCTTGCTCCCCATCACCTCCTCCTCGGTTTCACAATCACAGTCCATAGGGTCACCGTCCCCAACAACCCAATGGCTTGAGTCATTAATGACCCTCTTTCACTCCTTTTCATGTCGGCCCAACGATGACCAAGACCGGGGGAACGCCTGCAACCAAGAAGGGAAACAATAATGATTAGTCAAATGGCAAACTTGAAGCGGATCCATGAGTCGGCCATGTCTGAACTGATTTAGTGAGAGGCAGAGACTGTTGGAGCATATTTCAAGGATCATGGATTGTTCGCCAGTGCAACCAGGGGCAGAAATAATTGCAATAGAGAGTACCCAGTCCCTATCAGAATCTTTTGCCAGAACATCAGGATCTTCCAATAGTATGCAGCGCGCACACATGAGAACATCCATAAGCTACAGACCAACTAGTGGGACGTCCACAAGTACCACAGACCATCCATCAGTGTAAATATCAACAAGAAATGGATAGTACAAGAGAAAATTTCTAAGTCTTTTGAGAATGGTGGAAGCACCTGCTAGGACAAAGGATTATCTGTCAAGTCAACAGCAAGACAGTAGCCCACAGTGACGGACCTACTATCGATTCTCGAAAACCTTCGATTCCATCAATGCAACTACTTCAAGAGCTGTATAAGGACACATCCAAGCATGCTCTACAAGGTCCCAAGGTAGATTTACAGGAACTACTAGCCTTGAATAGATCGAGCTAAACATAGCTTTGCAACCTTGAAAAATGGAACCAAAAAGTGAAGGAAAAGGGAATCTCACCTAGTACCCCACATTTTGGAGGAGCCTGTGGAGGAGCACATGACCACAAGCCTCAGGGGAGAGCGTCTCAAGGGGCAGATGTCGCGGAGCGGGTGGCGATGTAGGCACACGTGCACAAGGAAGGGGGCCAGCGGTTGAAGGAAAGAAAGTGACATGTTCAGGTGGCTATCAGCCTATATATAGTTTGATCCTTACTGAATAGTCTGCGAGGACCATGGAGCGTCCGCCAAGTTGGTAAACGCACCGGTTAAAATTTAGGCCAGTGGAGCACTGAAGAGTCCGTGATGACAATCGGATCATCCGTCAGGCTGAGTAAAATCTCCAAAATAAAAAAATTCTAAGTACGGAGGTTTAATTGTTCGGCAACATGTCAACTTTATCATCAGCACACGATCCAACCCAGTCAGTCACTAATCGTATCATTTCGATCCTTTACGCCCACACCTAATGACTACTAGAATTTTTGAGAAGGACCTCAATGGAACTCAAGGCAACCCCTTGACAAGCTTGGGGATGAGCTTGAATTCAAGTGGGGGAGGATTGTAACGACCCAAGATCCATTACACCGTAAACTCTCACCTTTTGGTCAACCAGGGTCAACCAATCGACCAACAAAGAGGGATATCACTCGAAGGGCCCAACTTTGGATGTTGTGATCACCAAGAATAACTAAAGCGGTTATGGATACAACATGATCTAAAAATTGAAGAGATCTGGTTTATGGATTTAGAATCAATAGGACAGTAACCTACCGGATAGTCTGTCATGACTACCGGATCGTCTGATAAGATTGCAATGACTTTAGGAAGGATAGAAAATGAGCTGTCATCCATTATTATGCTATGGCCCACATGTCAGTATGAAGTGGAGACATATCCCAACAATTGACCCTTAGCTCCACTCACTCTCCCCTCTCCCCATTTCCCTCATTCCTCTCTCTCTCTCTAGAATGGAAGGCGAGAAGGAGAAAGCAAGAACTATGGAAAGAATGGAGAAGAGAAGGTGGATCGAGCTTATCAAGGACAGCAAGAGTAGCTATGGATCAAGATCATGGACTTCAACCATCTCTCATCCCATGGTTAGTTCAAGAGCTCTCTCTTCCTACCATCTTGAGGTCAATCCCAAACCCTAACCCAAGTCTCTTCTCTTGCATGGATGGATCAAGGGGATTGCTTGGTAAGAGACACCTCAAGGATGAGAATCAAGTATGTTGCAGCTCAATCTCTCTTCTCTATCGAGATTTCTCTTAGAATAGTAAGTCACTAGTTGTGCTAGCTAACAAAGCCTTAAACCTAAGTACCCTAAGTCTAGCAAGTCACCTAAGCTACGCTAGAGATGTCTAACATATGCATGCAAGCCACTACTAAGGATCTAGACATGAATCCCCTAGCCTGTACCCGAGAACCCAAGAGCATAGGTTTTGTTGCACGATTGACAGAGTGTCCGTCGGTAGGACGGAGTGTCCATTGAACCAGAGATTTAGCCTCCCATAGCCTAAATACCTTTTGGGGAACACAGTGGAGTATCCAATGATCGATCAGAGTATCCGCTCGATTATAAAGACTCACAGCTAGAGAACTCGAGAGCACTTAGATCCCACTGGATCGTCCGTCACACATGTCGGAATATCCAATGAATTATATGCACCTAGCAACCCAGTACCCCAAGAGTACCCAAAACCCATCGGAGCGTCCGTGAACCCCGCGAAGCATCTGCTAGAGCCAAACAGAGTCAACCCGAGGCAACCCACCTTGGCATCCAGCACAGCGGAGCGTCCGTTAGTAGGACGGCATGTCCGACTACCATAGTGAATGTTAGAGTTGGTCAGCTAGTGCAATCAATAAGTCACCAAGTTTGGGTTATATCCTATAGCAATAGAGTCGCAGTAGATGTCTCTTCCTAAATCAAAAGTAGGAATCCTAGTTTCCTTATCTCTCTCGTGATCGTCTCCAATCATCAGTTTTCTCCTTTTAGGCTTGGTTGCCCACGTAGTGAAAATTGTGTGTGAGTCACCGCTAGCTTGGAGTCGTCAGGATCGACAGCACCACCAGGCAGGCACCCCACTATTACAAACCCTACTTTGGATACTATCAAGTTGCATTATGAGTTATGCATTGCATGTAGTCTTGGATAATGATCACTCTTATACTACACCTAGAGTAGTCTAATAACCTATAGAAGCCTCTCATCTAAACAATGGGAATGGGAATGCTTAATGCTTATTGCTTAGTTGCTGGGGCAATGGTAGAAGTCGAGCATGAGAAGGGAACTCATACTCGCATGTGTAGGATGTTACACCTAGATAATTAACTACTAAAATCAATGAGGGTATAACTTGACTTACCTAACTAATCTGGCTAAGGACTAATATCCCTAACATGGTGTCGATGCGGGACCCATAGGGTTTCCTAGCAATGTGACTACAAGCCGTGGGCCCTGGCCTGGCCCTCGGACAGAAGCAAGAAGAGGAGTAGCGTCCGCTACACCAAACCTAAGTAGAATAGGCCAGACTAGCCGGATTCCTATGGAAAACACCTTATGTATTTAGTTCAGGACACCTTCTTTAGATCCGACTAGGATTGTAACCGCACCGCAGCCTTCTCTATCGATATAAAGAGAGGCCATGGGCACCCCTGAGGGGATAATGAGATAGAGCAATCAATCTAACGCAAAGGCGAACGCCGACTGAACATAAAGGCTATTACTCGATCACGATCGAGGGCCCGAACCAGTATAAATGGACTATCTCTGCATTTACCATCGAGTTCCAGCTTATGCCAAAGCCCGAACAACTGTCCCGAGTACCCCCGTGGCAGGCTGTTGGTGGTAAAACATCAACACATGGTAATCTTGGTGATAACTTGGATACCTTACTCATGCGAGGGGTAGGTCATCGTGAGTATGGGATCTCAGGCGACATACCTCATGGAGCAATAAGGACCGTGTATTGGGATATGTAAGTTTGAGTAACCACCCATACATACCACATGTCGCGAATGGGGTCAACAAGCCAAGTAACTAGT
Organism: Saccharum hybrid cultivar R570; assembly: GCA_038087645.1. Classification (NCBI taxonomy): domain Eukaryota; kingdom Viridiplantae; phylum Streptophyta; class Magnoliopsida; order Poales; family Poaceae; genus Saccharum; species Saccharum hybrid cultivar. The sequence continues at coordinate 3,948,189 of JAQSUU010000291.1, read as the reverse complement.
TTGTGACATGTTTATCCATGAAACTGGCAAGGGGGTGGCGTCGGTCAGGAATGTCCAGGACATTGACCGGGAACTAGCTGAACCTTTCTTGTGACACTCGGGCCGGATTAGGGAAAGGTTGGAGAACGTGAGGCAACACTTACTATCAGGCCCGGTGTATGGATGTTAGTCCCATTTCTCCATATGGGACAGTTGTACACCTCTGCAGAGTCTTGAAAGCCTGGAGTCCCTTGGAATGGAACTATTTGGTTGTTCTTTCTTTCTATACCCATGGTAGCATGAATAATGGACTATGAGCACCTTTGTATAATGATGAATACCTTTACTTCTAATGTTGAGCATAGCATGTCATATTCCTAATGAACATCATTGCTTTCTGCACTTATACAAATGCCCGATAAACACCCTATGCATTCACCTAATACTATATGTTGGAATTATGCTCTGCGAGTACGCAATGTACTCACGATGCAGTTGTTGAGTTGTTTTGTAGGTAGTCTGAGCCTCTTCTCAGGTCTAGCTCCGGCGAAGACAACAGTTAGCAGACCTTGGAGCCGACGTCTTCCAAGATTAGCTGCGTGTAGCTCAACAAGTAGATGAGTGACAAGAGTGGCAACCCAGTTTAGCAATATAATTGTTTGGAGTATCAGACTCAGTAGTCATACACCTTCTAACTCTATTTTGTTATTAATAACACTGTGGGAAATAGTGTAAGACTGGAGTGTGTATGTGATTAAGTTGTCTGGAATGCTTTGTATTGGGTATGTGTATGTAACTTAGCGCAAAGATCCTGAAGAGGAGTCGCTACGCGCGCTCCTAGGGGCCTCAAAGTTGTAAATTCGACAACCCCCGTCGACGTCGATATCGGTTCCTGATAGGATAGATATCGGGGCGCGACATAATTCTTGGTTTTGAAAAGAAAAAACTGTTAGAAGAAACATAAACCTGACAAAATTCGATCTACATTGGCACAAAAACAATCAACAATTTACAATTATTTATATAGTCAAACAAGGGCAAAAATTTGATATGTTACAATACAGAGACAAATAACAAATCACAAAATTAACAATTTACTTGTACTAGTTGGTTATACAAGAGTGTTACCTGAAATCATTTCAAATTTTAGGCACCTAAAATGTAAGAGAAGTGCAAATAAAAAGCAAGATGTGGCGCAAAGTTGATAGAGCTTGATTAATGGCACAAACATTAAGAAAAAACACATGATACAACCTGGATAAAGAAAAGTAAAACAAATTTGAGGTAGGACATATGCAAAACCTAGCCTTACCGAGAGCTCCGCAACTAGAAATAGCTCCACATCTATGTGGGGGAGATTTTTCTCGTCTCCATCCCCATCAAGATCGTTGTGGAGCATTTCCCAAACCCCATCCGCGGATGAGGAATTTATCCCTATGGTGATTTATGTGCCCATCAAGGAGCCATTAGAACAGAACTCAACAAAGTCATCGGCGATTAAGCTCCTGCTCCCATGATCTAAAACCATGCCAATAGCACCTCACCATCGATCCATTATTGTGCCTGCTCATGTAGACGCACATCGCCATGCTTGCTCGCACAATCACATAGTAGCTCCTTGCCACTGCTCCATCTGTGTGGATGCCCGATATGATAGTGTGTGGAGGGTCTAAGCAATGGGCAGATGAACTAGTGAGTAGTGATGCTTGGATGTGACATAGGGAGGGGCGGTCAGGACTTACTAGGTGGAGGAAGTAGCAAGCGATGACACTTGGATGCATGCAAGACAGGGCAAGGGGCGATTAGGAGTTGGAACTAGGGCAGAAGGCTATAGGTGGAGAAATAGACCGAGAGATGGATAAGATTTCTAGCATTCGGATGAAACAGATGGGTGGCTGGGGTTCCCTAGGAGATGGATAGGTGGATTCATCTTATCTAAATGGGGCTTCGTTAGGAATAGGTATAGGGAATGCTCCCTGTCCCCTGACCTGCCAGGCTCAATGAGAGAGGAACCTGCCCCTATTTAGTTCCCATGGGGCTAAATTTGCTCTCATCCCTGTCCCCTAAAAGGGAAACAACATGTGGAAATTAGGGTTCGAGGCCCATTGCCATCTCTAGGTGCAACTGAGTCACCGTTACTGATTGAGAAATGAGTGCTCGTGAGGTAAGGGGCATGTTAGGATTGATGTGAGCTCTGTCAATGACTTTGACTAAGTCTTGGGGGGGCTAAAAACTATTTACTAAGCCTTCCCCATGATCAGAGGGACCTGCAACTCATCCTACCCTAAGTTATAAGAGAAGGCAACCCATGCTATGAAAGGTTAAGTGGCAATTAGGGTTGTTAGACTTAACCTCTTGATTAGGTTTCCTCGGGCGCGGCACTGAAGACTAGAGGCCAGCCACCCGTCAAGAAGACATTAGTTGTACTCCTACATCATCACCATCTTTATGCCTGCTACCCCAAGTAGGCTCGAGGATGTCAGCAGCCCCCCAAGGACACATCTACACGATGAGGGGTGTCAAACGAGCTTGAGTAGTAGCATGGAGTGGCAAGGGCGCTGGTGGTGGCAAGTAGTAACAATGTGCCAGTGTCATGGCCAGCGAGTAATGTGCAGGTGTGGATGGTCCCATGAGGAAGAAACTGCATATTTCCTCAATGCAAAAATCATCATTTTGTTGGGTTGCCTGCCGACTTGGTTTCCTTATTGTAAAACGATTTTTACTTTTTTATTCTCTTTCCTCATCTACTCTCTTACCCATAGTGTTTTGCATACATGATAAGTTTATTAAAGAGTAAATTGCACTTGTGGACCTTGAACATGTTATGAGTTTTCATCATGGTCCAGATGCATGCAAATTGCACACTTGGTGTGTAAGTTCTCATCTCAGATTTGGTATTTACAAATTGCACACTCATCTCTCTAAACTTGTATTATTATACCATCTAGGTCCATCCCCCTTCCCCGCACCATGAGATGTTTGTCACCCTTCTCTCCACACGCAGATGTCTCACTCACACGCATGCTCAACCCACGTGCCTACGCTGCATCACTGGCATGGTGCTGGAACATCTACCAACCATGATGAAGGCACTGAGGCTCATTCTTGAGTTCGTCGAGAGCGGATCGGACCGTGGTTTGCTAAGGGACTAATTCCTATAGGTTGCTAGGAGGGTACAGAGATAACCAGGAAGGTACATGGGTGGGTTTTTCTTAGATGATGCTCTATGTCATGCATGGCTCACCTAGCAAGGTTTTAAGATTAAGTGATGAAATCATAAGGTTGGTTTCACTAGGGGTCGATTTGAAGGTTACGTCTAGGCTCAAGGTCATGAGTAAGGTCACTCACTACTACTGGAACAACTTTTTGCAGGCGGTCAAAAATAATTTCTAGAGGCGAGCGTCGTCGTCGTCTCCATTTAAACATCTGCGTTAATCAATTTTTATAGAGGCAGTCACTACGTCCGCCTCTGTAAATGAATTGAAAAAACAAAAGGGGGGGTTGTTGAGCCCCGATGACCACCAGCCCACACCGCCGTTGCCGCCTTCCTTGCCGTGGAGCCCACCGCCAATGTAGCATGAGCAAGTGTCGTGTATGCGCTCCACTCCATTGACGAGCCTCCTCCACGTGCCTCCTCGTCGACACCGCCACTCCACGTCAGATCTGCCACGAGCTGGCCTGTGCTCCTCCTCACCGAATCCATTGCAAACAAGCCCTGGCCACCATCACGAGCGAGCCCTGCACTGTAGCTGAGAGCTGGCTTTGCCAGAGGGCGCCTCACGCTCCACGTCGCCAAATCCACGAGATTCGTGTCCTTCATTGGGATCTGTGAGATCTGCGTTGTCCTCGTATGGATCTGCGAGATCTGCACCGTTGGACACACCTTGTTGGGATCCTCTTCCTCCTTGCTGCCGTCGCCATTGAAAGAAGGATGAGGGCGGCGCTGCCATCACCTGAAGGAGGATGAGGGCGCCAGTATCCTCTCTTCCTTTGTGCCACCGCCAGTGAGGGAGATAGAGAGGGGCAAGCTAGAGAGGAAGAGCACGGGTGGTGAGGGAGACAGGCGAGCGAGAGAGGAAGGCGCACGGTGAGGGAGACGTGCAGTGGATAGACGAGCGTGTGCAATGCGAGACAGAGATGGATATATTGGGCTAGGGTTTCCTCTCTATCATTATATAGTGAGAGGTCCATATCAGCCTAAGATGAGCCACGAAGCTGGTAATGGACTTGTGAAAATGGGTTTTATTTTCTATAAATTGATTTTGAGAGACGAACAATTTTTGACTGTATCCATAAATCCATTTTGAGAGATGCGCAATTTTTTACTGCATCTGTATATAACACGACCGCCTCCAGTGGAGATGTGAAATAATGACCATGGATATCCTATTAATTAGGGATTGTTTTAGGGCTAAGGAGGCAAATAATTGGATGTGATGGGCTGACTTTATTACATATATAAACTTCTAGAATGACCTGTTGTGAGAATGTCTACCGAAAAAATGCGTAAAGAATTGTATCGTCATTCAGTAGTCCTTTAGATTATACTCGTAGCGAGCATGTGGAATCTGCACCGCAGGAACAACAAGAGGCGACACGGTAAGGCGACACAATTACGCGTGAACAGATGGCGCGCCCCTTTCACATTTTACACGATCACCTTAAAAAAACCTTTTAAAAAAGATTAAACTAGCACGATCATTAGCGCGCACTGACCAAGTGATGCTTTTCGCTTTTGTCCATACTCGGTGATGATCATAGGCTCCATTACGTCAATTAATCAATCCTGCCGTGTCCCCGAATATGCCGTCACACTCCATTGCTCTCGATCGTCAAAGAGGCACCAACCTTCCTTCCATCTTCTTCCACCTCCCGCTCCCCTATAAATGCCGCCATTTGACTCGACGACCACACCCAACGCAATTGAGCTCAGTCAGGTAGAGGCTGGTGCTCTAATCATCTTCACAGCTGGGTTAGATTGTGACAGGTAGTCTTAGGTAAGGTACAACCAGTGCCAGGGTCAGAGAGAGACAGGAGCTTGCTAATCATGAGTGATCTGAAGTACTCATCCTACACGAGGCTGGGCCTGCGGCGGTGGCGACGGCCGGCGAGGGGTTTCCGGCTGAGCCCGACGCGCATCTCCGTACGCCGGCTGCGTGCCAAGCTGTGGACGCTGCTGGGGCTCCTGGGCCGCTGCGTGCGCAACCTGCGGCTACTCACGAGGGGCCGAGTGGCAGCGGCAGCGGCAGGTAGCAGCTCGCCCACTGCCGCTGCCACCGGCAGCAGGAGATTTCTTGTGAGCGGTCAAAAACGCGCCCTCGCCGGAGGGAAGCGCGGACAGGCTGCCGGGGACGGCGGCAGCAAGCCGCCGCGCCGACCGCCGTGCATGCGATCCAACTCGTTCTACTCCCGCGCCGTCGCCGAGTGCCTCGAGTTCATCAAGGGCAGCAACGCCCCGCCTGCCTCACCATCGCCGCTGGCGGCCCATGGCACGCCGCGCCGCGGCAGCAGGTGCTGACGACAAGGCGACGACGACGACGTGAGTTTGCCACGCACGCGAGTAGTCGATGGTACAGATGAATCAATCAGTTTATACTTGTAGATAGCAGGATAACGCCCGCATGCACGCATCGTCGGGTTTCATGGTGTGTTGTTTTGTGTACGTTCTTCGTTGGAATCCTAGCGTGTTCTTGTTAGTTTTGCTTCTGGGAAGAGTTCATATGTACGTATTAGTTAGATTGTTTAGTGACAAAAAATGTCAAAAATGATGATGAGATAGTTGAGAATGAAGATGGTTGAATGATATGATGCACATGTGAGTGCCACATAGTTTGTCAAGGATGCATCTTACTTTATCTTGACGGATCATGATAGTTTTCGGAGTGAGAATATTTCAGTTTGTGCCAGACTGCATGCCAGGGCATTACCGGGCCCTGGACTGGTTGTTCGCACCCAACAATTCAGGAAAAAATAATAACAGTGTATTTCTGGCTTGCTAATACTCTGATCCCTAATGCTATAGGCTTATCTGAGCTTGTCCACACAAATTAAGTGGATGGAGTTGCAAGACTATTGTTATCTGATCCCTAATGCTACAAGAATATCTGAGCTTGTAGCCACTGTTAAAGTGTGTTTGTTGTTCGCTTGTTAACTGTGTTAACAAGATTTTTTTTCTCAAACATGAGAGCTGTGTATCGTTTCATTAATTGATAAAAATGGTCCGATTACAAGCCGATTTCACAGCGGGGGTTAGTGTATTAACAAGATTTTTTAAATAACAGGGACACAATAATAATAAATGAAGGGTAACAAGGCCATTAATTTTGAGTGACTTCCTTTATCATCGTGTATAAGTCTATCTAAATAAATGACCTAGTACATTTGGATTTTGGAGGAGCATGCATCGTTGTGTGACCATGGAGATTATCTCTAGCGTTTGTCAGCTTTAGCTATGTTTGGTCAATTGACGAACACGCTGCCTCAGCTGCATCTTGGTTCGTATGATTTGTGCATGCTGTGCTATGGCCTCGGTCGGTCGGTCGTTTGATGCTATCAGAGCGTATATCTTATATCCCAAACAATATCATCTAGCAGTAAGTAGATGTTAGTTGAAACCTTACTAAATGCAGCCACTCGATCTGTATGGAAAAACAATCCTCGATCTTCTTGTCATGTATCCGAAGCAAGACAGCTTACCTGTTGCAGATTGAGAAGATAACCATTCTCCCTTGTGCTGATGGAAACGTCTATGACTAAAATATCGTCTAAAAGATATGCTCTCGTCGACGTCGTGAATCAAGACTGTAGTACACAAATTGTAAAAAAAATTAAAAAAAATCAAAGTAGGCTATACGGAGCGTTCCTCTATTAGCACTCAGTTCACTGCTGGCAGGCAAACTGTGCAAGTTGCGGATTATACCGCCAGAAGTGGTAAGAGCATCCCAAGCAGCGACCTTATTCAAGCCCCTAATTTTTTAGTACTGGAGTAAAAAATACAGCTTCAGCAAAGCTCCTACTCAAGTCCTCAAATTTAAGCAGCCCTCAAACTAGCCCCCTCGGCCTTCAATCCTGTGGGCGTCCACCCTAGCCCCCATTCGGCAGTTGACCGTTCATCTGGCTCCCGCGCCCGCTCTCTTACCTCCCGTCACCCTCCAATCCCTGACATTTCTGCTGAGTGCCGTCCAGATCCGGTGGGGAAGGGGGCCGCCGAACACCTCCTGTCATAGTGCCCCCTCTTCCGCGCCCAAATCCGGTGGGAACCGTTCCTCCGGTGTCCGGATCCCGTCGTGGCGCCCCTCCTCATGTGTCCGGCCTCCTTCTCCCTCACCTCCGGTATCTTCCTCGTCGCGCTTTTGTCATGGGAGAGCAGGGGTGGGTGGTACCAACTGACGCGGGAGAGTAGGGGGCGGGCGGTACCGACGCGGCTCCCTTCGCTCGACGCAGCTTCCCCCGCGCGACACTTCTTATTCCCCGCGGTCGCGACGCCCTACTTCCTCGCGGCCACGATGCGCTCTTTCCCGCGGTGCTACTTCTTCCCGGCGTGCTCAGTTGATAGAGATGACAGGTGGGCCCCAATTGTCCTTGTCTGTTAAAAGGATTTGAGGTCTTCTTCTAAAGTAAAGGGAAAAAAGCAAACCCTCAAATATGAGGGGAGTCCTCAAATCAAAAGTAGGGGCTCTGATTTGAGAGCTCCTTATGGAGATGCTCATAGGGTTGGACATTGCAGTTGATTATTTTCCACAAGCAGAATTGGGTCATAAATATATCCAAGCCCACAGAAGCAATTGAAAAAAAATGCTGCTTTGTATATCTTTGCGTAGTACCATGGACTCAGTGGCGGGGCCAGAAACTATGGATAAGGGGGCCGGTCGAAGAGTTTCAATCATAAAATAACTGAGTGTAGCTTATTTGTTTGGATTTTTGCACTATGGATGAGCTCATCCAAAGATAAAATGCAAATTTATGTGATTTTGTTGTCCAAAAGTCATCAAAAAATATATGACAAAACTTTTATTATATCTTTCTAATATGGATTATTAAATTATATATTACCTAATTTTTTTTTGCTGTGACGTGGAGGAGGGGGCATGGCCCCTGCCTGCCCCACTGGCTCCGCCAGTGCATGGACTTGAGGCACAATTCTACACTGGGCCAGGGTAAACATCTGCATACACCTTTGATACATTTGAATAAGATGCAATAGGATCCCAAATCTCGCTAGAAAACTATATCCCCAAACAAATTAAAAGTGGGCTTGCACAAACCAAGAAAGAAGCCTAGGAAATTCAGTGGGCCTGCCGTTGTGATCTGCTTTAATTGGTGGCTCCCTGTTTCCCGCTTGCTCAACCGGGAACACAAAAACAGGAGATAGTGATGTGGCTGCCAGATACTGACCGCTGAATGGATCGACCTAGCAGCAGGTTCCAAAGAATGCAAAAGAAAACGCAGGAGGCAAAGAGGAAGGGATTCGAATCGGTACTCTGCGCAACGAGCCAACGACGACGACACGATCCCAATAAATAAAGACATGGCCACCTGTCGCATGCAGTCCGGCCGGCGACGATGCATAAACCCGGCAACGACTTTGACGGCGACGGGGACATGTGCCAAACCTTTTTGTGGCTTCGGCTCTTCGCCATGGAATGGAAGCTTCCATTCCATTCGTCGCTTCACCGTTCGGCCAGGGCAAAAGGACCAGAATTCTCCACGTTCGTCCCCGGAAGAAAGGCATGACTCGCATGCCATCCTATCCAAGTCCTAAGCTAGGTTATGCAAAGAGAATGTTCGTCGTCAAAGAAGCAAGCTACGAATCCATGACACGGCAATCACATATTTTTTGTGTGTAAAAACAGTCCATGATTGATGTTTGAATTTGACACCAGAGGGCTTGTTTGGTTCACTATGCCAGATTATCACTGCAGAAATCACAAACCGACAGTATATAGGTTACCTATCATTGTCGGTTCAGTAACAGCTTGTTACAAAAAAACATTTTTGTATGAAATCAGATCAAGATAATCTTTATATCAAAATTATAGAGTTCAAATAGATCTAAAACTTTATAGCTAATAACTTTTAATTTAATATGATTAACAATGTTGAATGAAGATAATGTCAACATCAAAGTTGCAGTACTTATCAAGATCTACAAACAAATCATTTAGAATGTCAAATATACAATATATATAAGATTCAAAATTGTGTATTTAAAAGAATAGCATTAGGTCAGTCTCAATGAAAATTTCATGTGAGTTTCATTTGTATTAAATAGATTGCCACATAAGCACTTTTGATGGCATGGTAGTGTATTTAAGAAGAGAGAGAAGAAATGATGAAACTCTCTTGGTACGATTACCAACTTTCTATGAGTCTTGAAATTAAATGCCTATGAAATCAAGAAATAAAACTCTTCATTGAGAGTGAGTATTTCATCCAAGTTTTACTTCATTTCAATTGATATGGCAGTCTTGGAAATAATATAATGAAAGTTTTCGTTGAGACTGGCCTTAGTTGTACAGTCATAAGAGTGTCATGTAGTTTTAGCTGGTATAGACACTCGAGAAAAGATCAACATTGAGGTCCCTGATTCTAATCATAGAAAACACATACCAGAGCTCTCCTAGGTGCAAGATTTGCGACGTCAGACGCTGGCAACGTTGAAAATAGCTCCTACATTATGCACAATTCCCAAGTCAAAAGAAAGCATGCTTTTACGCGAGCATGACTAGGAGGGGGATAAACGAAAACCAAAAAGCAGGTGAAAAGTTACTGTAGCATCTTTCGTTGTTATTTGGCAATCGTTGTTATTTGGCAAAATTTGTCCAATCATAGACTAACTAGACTCAAAAGATTTGTCCCGATATTTACAGACAAACTATGCAATTAGTTATCTTTTTTACCTACATTTAATGCTCCATGCATACGTCGAAAGATTTAATGTGATGGGTGGAAGAGAAAATATTTTGGGTTGGGACGGGGAAGTGAACAAGGCCCAAGAACAAAACAAAAATAAAACGGAGTCCGTATTTATATAGATTTCTTGGCCAACCTATTATGGCCACCACTATCTTCTACTAGTAAATCCTTATTTCTTCGGATTTCTTCGCCAAGCTCTGGCCACCACTGTCTTTTTTGATCCCTTCATTTTGGAGCAATTGAAATCTACTTAATGGATTAGGCTATTTGATTTAAAATTTAATATTCATAACTTATCCCAAACTCACAAATAAGCATTTCTCAAATTCATAGGGTGAGAGATGTAAATGGATTCTATACATCATTATGCTATAATTCTACTTTCCAACTTATAGTACACTCTTCAACTCAATTCTCTATAATAGAAATGCAACATATAAGTATGTCCCTTGTATGCCTAACAATAAATATACAAATATATTCCATATACAACTATATTAGATAAATTAATTAATCTATATATAAATTATAATTATTAGAATAAATTCAATTCAAGGATCAAACGGGCCTAGTGTGTTCGATAGTGATTGATGTACAGTGGCTACAACTAATGCTTTTACCCGAGCATAACTAGGAGGGGGATAAAAGAAAACCAAGAACAAAACAAAAGTAAAACTGAATCGTGTACGGATTTCTTGGCCATGGCCAACCTATGGCCACCACTATCTTCTACTAGTGTGTTCGGTAGTGATTGATGTATAGTGGCTACACCGAATGCTGGTTGTTTAGTGCCCGTGCAACTATTGTTGTTGATGAGTGATTGCTGTTGCAGTAGCCGTAGTGCTATAGCAATCACTTCTGAGCAAAGCCCTACAACCTTTATTATAAGATGGTGATGGCAGGGGAGGACAAGAGTTGAGTTTAGTGAATAGTAAGTCATGACAACAATACGACCTATCACCTTGATAAGCGACTGCGTGACGACTAGTCATCGATTTCAGATGAAAACCTCGGCACACATGTAGGCTAGCCTCCATCCTACGATTCAATTATGTAGATTGCCACAAGATGTAAACAAAATTAAGTTAACTATGCAATCAGTGTAGAGGAAACGGTGTTAAACAGCGTGTAACATTATTGGATAGTGTCTAACAATATGGGAAACGGTGTATAAGAATGTTGAACAGTGTCTGAGTGCTCACAGAGCTCCAATTTATTCCTGCACGAGGGAGTATCAATGCATGTAAGGGCCTGTTTGGTTCACTCCTTCTAAACTTTAGTCATTTTTAGTCACTAAAATGCCACACACCCCACTATAGTTTAGTGGCCACTAAAGTTTAGTGGCTTTAGTAATCAAGGGGTAGCTAAAAGTGACTAAAATATACATGAGATGACTGCTTTAGTAGATGGAACCAAACATAGGCCAAAAAGCTTTAGTGGTCACTAAATTTGAGTGGGTGGAACCAAACAAACCCTAGGCTAGCCTACAAACCTACTTAATACGTTCAATTACGTAGATTGTCACGAGTTGTATACAAAATTGAATGCACGAGGACAAAGGAGCACTTAGAGCATCTCCAGCAGTTCTCCAATACCTTCCCTATCCCCATAAAACTGTCATATTGGGGACAGCTATGTTTTTTTCTTGCTCCATCAGTTTCTCAATACCTATCCTTTTTTAGGTGACCACCAATATTCTCCTCATCTTCCCTCAAAGAAAGGGGGAGATATAACTCCTCCAGTACTATGGAGACCATCATGACTACCACTTTTCAGCCATCTTTTCTCTTACACTCTTATTAGACCCACCTTTCATATGGGTATTGGAGGAAATTTATTGGGGTACTGCTGCAGCATGTCCCCCAATGAATCTAGAAAGTAAAATTGAGCTATTCCAGTACTATTTTTATTGACTGCTGGAGATGCTCGTATGACGTGCTTTTGCCGCTGTGAGTCTGAATGCCTCTTGTACCCAAGAGCCGAGACGGCCAATCGATTTTGAATGGCCCGGTGTCTGGACTGGACATCACCTCGCACATTTTATTTTGTGAATTGTCAAGTACCAGACTACCGCCGTGTACATGTGGTACACGTACAAGCAAAATCGACCAACACGGACGGGCTCCGTAGCAAGCGAGAACGGGACATGCCGGACTGGTCGCGGCCGATGCGTGGGCGCGGGGTGCGGCAAGGGCTGGCGTGGCCTGGAGCCTGACGGGCGCGCGCGCACTACCAGTCAGCTCTGCTCGCACGGAAAAGGGGTGGGTCCGCCGACTGTTGGTTGGAATGCACTGCATGAGCACCGGGCCGAACTGGCTTCTGTTCTCTGGTACTGCCTACTACGTGTTGATGCCTGTTCAGGGGTCTTTAGTTGCTCCCCTAAAATTTTTCACCCGTTGGATGTTGGACACATACATGGAGTATTAAATGTAGATGAAAAAATAACTAATTACACAGATTGTGAAAATTTTGCGAGACGAATTTTTTAAGCCTAATTAATCCATGATTTTAACAACGATGCTCTACATTAAATATGTGCTAATGACGGATTAATTAGGCTTAATAAATTTATCTTGCAGTTTCCAGACGAGTTATGTAATTAATTTTTTTTATTAGTATCCAAACACCTCTTTCGACATACCATGAAACATCCGATGTGATATCCTAAAATTTTTCACTCCACGAACTAAACACTCAATTCTTTTTTTTTACGAAAAATGCCTGTTTATTCCTTAGGCACCTAGGCCTGTAATTATACTACCACGACAGATGCCCTTCGTCGTGCTGGTTTTTTTTTGTGCGAATAGTAAAAGGGCAAAGTGACTGTGCAATTTGTAGAGGAAACAGTGTAAAACAGCGTGTAACACTATGAGAAACTGTGTATAAAAATGTTGAATAGTGCCTGGCTGAGAGAGCTCCAATTTATTCTTGCACGAGGGAGAGTTCGTAGGTTAACCAGCTTGAGTATCTTTGTAAGAGAAAGAGCCTCCACTAGGGTAAATCCTTGTCACCGTCGGTCAGTGGCGGAGCCAAGATTTAAAACTTGGGTATTCTCATCGACACAACATACCTCAGCTGCTCAAGCTCAAGTGAAGTCGCCCCCTGCCTACTTGCCGCGCGGCCGCCGGCTGGCCGCACACGCGCCTTGCCCAGCGGTGCCGCGCCGATTCACCGCCGCCCGCCGTCGATTTGCCGCTGCGGCGCCGCCGATTCGCTGCCGCCATCTAGGGTTGCTGGGGAGTGGGGACTGAGTTCACGGGAAGAAAGAAGGATCGAAGGAGACGACGGGATTTCAAGTCTTTGGTGCCGCCGTGGAGAAGAGCTGGTCTGCGATGCGAGATGGGCCTCAGGAGACATGGGCCGGCCTGCGATGCGAGTCTGGGATGGGAGAAGGGAGGTAGGCTGTTTTTGGGCCATTTGGGGGCTAAAATAGCGAACAGACGACAAAAATACACCATTATACATTTATATATATGATTATACATACATATCTATTAAAACTTGTACAAAAAAAGTTGGGTATTCCCGGGAATACCCAGGAATACCATTAAATCCGCCCATGCGTTCGGTTGTGGTTGTGGGACTGGCTAAGAGAGCTCTAATTTATTCTTGCATGAGGAAGGGTTTGTAGGTTAACCAGCTTGATTATCTTTGTAAGAGAAACAGCCCCCGCTGGGGTGAATCCTTGTTACCGTTGGGTTGAGGTCGTGGGACAGTAGCCGCCAGCTAGGCACTACATATGCTCCTTGCGCACATGGTGAGGTACCAAGCTACCCTGTTCGCTTAAACTTATTAGCCGGCTTATCAGCCATAGTACAGTGTTTTTCTTACACAACAAAACAGCATCAGCTGGCTTATCAGCCGCAGAAACCATCAGTTGAACAATCACATAAATATATCCTTCAGTTAGCCTAATATACATGTTAGTAAGATTTGTATTTTTGTTTCTTCGCATTCAAATGGAGTTTTAAGTTAAAATCAAAATATAATAGGAGACGTCATAACTTCTGGTAGGGAAAAATTTAACATATCTTTTATAAATTTTGTGCTCACAAGGTTAATTAATTACTAAATGCCTTACCTATAAAAAATAATAATGTTTTTGTAACATAGGTTATGATGTCATCTATCACCCTAAAAATTTGAACTCAAAACTCAACTTGTATGTGGAGAAATAACAAAGAAAAATCTAGGGGTAGATTGATGAACCAACTTAAATATATTCAGTGTAAATAAAAAAAATATAGTTTAGGGGATTATCCGAATTGCTTTAGAAGGGATGGAGCAAATTAGACTGCTGCCAATATTCAAACTAGTTCAGCTACCACCCATGCATATATTTGTAAATAATTGTAATGCGTGCCGACTTGCCTCGTGAATGTAGTGTGGTGTGTGCAACTGGGCACTCATGAGCGTGTCTGCGTGTGCCATGATTCCATGGAACTCATCGTAGCCTTCACACTTCTTCAACCATGGGCAAGACGAGTATGGAACGAGGCAGCCTCACATTATCGAGCACAGCACAACCGTGTCCAACATTTTTGCTCTCGGCTAGTCGCGTCGCGTGTCCACACACGTTCACACCGCGCATAAAATCCTCCGACTCCGAGGCGGCGGTCAGGGCCAGCCACACCAATCACACGCACGCCGGCCCGCTCCAGCCCATTCTTCGGCCCGGCCTGCAGCCACCAAGCAAACAGAGCTGCTCTGCTCCGCCTTCGGCGTCCCCCGCCGCCGCCGCTCCGTCGGGCTTGATGAGCATCTGCTCCAAGCTCTTGGCGTTGCTCCGCAAGTCCCGCGCCCTCACCACCACCAGCACCGCCGCCGCAGCCGCCGCGACGGCCTCGGCGACGGCGTCGGCCAACGGGATGGAGGAGGCTGTCGCCGCGGCGGGCCCGCTGCGCACGCGCGTCTGCATCATTGGCAGCGGCCCAGCCGCGCACACGGCGGCCGTCTACGCCGCGCGCGCCGAGCTCAAGCCCGTCCTCTTCGAGGGCTGGCTCGCCAACGACATCGCCGCGGGGGGACAGCTCACCACCACCACCGACGTCGAGAACTTCCCGGGCTTCCCCGACGGCATCCTCGGGGCCGAACTCGTGGACCGCTGCCGCGCGCAGTCGCTCAGGTTCGGGACCAAGATCCTCACCGAGACCGTCACCTCGGTCGACTTCTCCGCCCGCCCCTTCCGCGTCGCCTCCGACGACACCGTCGTGCACGCCGACTCCGTCGTCGTCGCCACGGGCGCCGTCGCGCGCAGGCTGCACTTCGCTGGCTCCGACGCCTTCTGGAACAGGGGCATCTCCGCCTGCGCCGTTTGCGACGGGGCTGCGCCTATCTTCCGGAACAAGCCCATCGCCGTCGTCGGGGGCGGGGACTCCGCCATGGAGGAGGCCAACTTCCTCACCAAGTACGGCTCGCAAGTGTACATCATCCACCGCCGCAACGCCTTCCGGGCGTCCAAGATCATGCAGGCGCGCGCGCTCACCAACCCCAAGATCAAGGTCGTCTGGGACTCCGAGGTCGTCGAGGCCTACGGTGGTGCGGAAGGAGGCCCGCTGGCCGGCGTCAAGGTCAAGAACGTCGTCACCGGCGAGGTCTCCGACCTCCAGGTGGCCGGTCTCTTCTTCGCCATAGGTCACGAGCCAGCGACAAAATTTCTTGGAGGGCAGCTCGAGCTCGACACTGATGGGTATGTGGTGACCAAGCCCGGCTCCACGCATACCAGTGTGAAGGGGGTCTTCGCAGCTGGGGATGTCCAGGACAAGAAGTACCGCCAGGCCATTACTGCCGCTGGATCAGGTATAAGTTTCATTGTGGTTTTTTAATGCTGCTGTTTTGGTATTCCAAGATCCCAATAGTGATTTGCGCAATTGTGGGGTTGTGTCCTTTTTTTTATGTTGCATCCATGTTTTATGCTAGGAAATGGCATTGGTGGATCCTGAAATGGAGCATGCCTCGTGTTAGTTTGTGGGGAGCTAATTGACATTATATAGTGAAGTACATCTCTAGCTAAACAAATATCCAATATCGAATTAATAAACAGAGTGTCTATGTTATTATGCAATATTTTTGCTGTTTACACAAACAATAGCATCAACTTGTGACTACATTTGTGATGCTTGATAAGATGGTGTTTGTGACTACAATTGTGACTAGGCAACAGTAGTTTAAACTATGATTTCTATTTGCATCCAATATGCTCACTCGAAGATGGTGTTGTGGTTGGTTCTGATCCCCATGATCTTTAGGTGGTTTATGCCATATCTTATGGAATTCCTGAACTACTGTGTGGTGGAATCTTATCTTTTAATTGTTTGCCTCTCAAATTTAGGGCCTATACAAAAAAGGTCAGGAAGGGGTGGTGTGTTCATGCAACATTAGGTTACTTGCAAGTTGAAATGACTTACAAGAATAAGAATTAGTCCTCTTTTTCAAGTTTGGCCTTTACTCTTTAGGAGGTCTCCACAAGATCTCTCTCAGAGGCGTGAAGCTTTCTCATTGTTTTATTCGAAACCTACCTTTATAAATGTTGTAGGCATTGAAAGCATATCCTTGCATCTTATTCCAGTACTGAGGTTCCCTTCTCTGTGATATTTGAGATTATCCAATATTGGCGGAATAACAGAATTTTGCAATTACACTATGGTGATATTTTTCAGTATCCCCTTGTGGAAATAGTATGCTAAATGATTTTCTTGCGATTAAGATTTAAGAGTACCAGCTGTTAACTAGTAGTTACATACTATTGAGTTTAATCCTTGAAACATTATTTATAAGTAATAACTTGATATAAACGATCTAGTTGGGCAATTAGGACAGATAGATCTTGGACCAATGGCAATTATCATATGCCATGAGCAGCATAACTGTGAAACAACTAAAGGGATTATGGTTGGATTGATATGGTCTCTTACTCTTTTGTTCTGAATCATTGTGTTCACTGTTTTCATTGCCCTTTTTCTTTTTTATTTACTTTTTTTTCGAACTGGAGACATTGATGAAGATGTTAGGCATAGAATTTCAGCCGGCTGGTTGAAATGGCGTCAAGCTTCTGGCGTTCTCTGTGACAAAAGGGTGCCTCAGAAGCTGAAAGGTAAGTTCTATAGGACGGCGATTCGTCCGGCGATGTTACATGGTGCTGAGTGTTGGCCTACAAAAAGGCGACATGTCCAGCAATTGAGTGTAGCGGAGATGCGTATGTTGCGTTGGTGTTGTGGGCACACAAGGAGGGATAGAGTACGGAACGACGATATTCGGGATAGGGTTGGGGTGGCACCAATTGAGGAGAAATTGATTCAACATCGGTTGAGATGGTTTGGACATGTCCAACGGAGGCCTCCTGAGGCGCCGGTGCGTAGTGGAGTTCTAAAGCGGGCCGATAATGTAAAGAGCGGTAGAGGTCGACCTAAACTAACTTGGGACGAGTCCGTTAAGAGAGATCTTAAGGAGTGAAATATCCTCAAGGATTTAGCTATGGACAGGAGCGCTTGGAGATTAGCAATCAACGTGCCTGAACTGTGACCTCTTTTGTTTTGTGCCCTTTATGTCCCTTTATGTGTCTCCTGTTTCTCGTCTCTTTTGGGTTTCATCTCTAGCCTACCCCAACTTGCTTGGGACAAAAGGCTATGTTGTTGTTGTTGTTGTTGTTTCGAACTGGGATTATACCCTTTTCCCATTACATAACTGAATTTTGCAATTAAACTTTAGTGATGATTTTCAGTATCTCCGTATGGAAATAGTATGTTAATTAATTGTCTTGCAATCAAAATTCAATAGACACACCAGCAGTAAATTAGTAGTCAAATACTATAAGCTTATTCCTTGCAATATTTTTAATTAGTTGATGCTAATGTTCTAGTTGGGCAATTAGGACGGATATACCCACCAAAGCTCAATTATCATATGCTGGACGTAGAGTAACTGTGAAACAACTTCTAAGGAACTATGGTTATGGTTAGAGGATTGCTAAGTAACTGAGAAGTAATTTGCATCAACATCATTTATTCCTTAATGAAAAATCCATTCCAAGATTTAATTTATAATTTAAGCTACGTGGAATTTCAAAGAGCTACATGCATTGTTCCAGTCTGTTATCCCTTCCTGAAACAGTGTCAGTTTCAAAATGCGATGCAGTCCCTGTTGACAGTGTTTCTTGGTGGTAATATTATAACATGAGCAAATCGATTAAGAAAACTTTCTAACTCTGGTAACCGCTTGGATGGTTCAGGTTGCATGGCTGCTTTGGATGCAGAGCACTACCTGCAGGAGGTTGGAGCACAGGAAGGGAAGACCGATTGACTATGTCTGGGCCAAGCGGCTCTTGGGCCAAGGAAAACTTCTCCAAAAGCTGCTCTCTAGTGGTATAAACGGCACATTATTTGGTTTTAGGCCTCAAGTTACGTTACATTGGAAATTGATTTATATGAGCGTGCGCAAGCTTGTATAAATTATTCGCGTTGTTTACTACTCCTAGTCATGCTTCCGGTTCCGCATGTGGAAGGAGTAGTGATGAAAACGGATCGGATACGGACGGATATCACTGATATCGTATTTGTTTTCGTATTTATGTCCGGATTCGGATTCGAATACGGATAGTATAAAAAATGACGGATAGGATACGATTGGATATTGACATCATAAATATGTGATTTAAATATTCGGATACGGATACGGTATCGGATGTTAAATATCCGGACTCGGATACGGACGGATTAAAACTCCTCTAAACGAATTCGGTCTCGAATACGGTCGGAAAATATCCGTATCGTTTTCATCCCTGGGAAGGAGGCAGGCTTTGCGGATATTGTTACGGAGTGATTGCAATGCGTTGAGGCAGATTCTAACCATGGGTAGACCGTCATTGGGTGCTTTGGTAGGGTGTTCTGTTTTGGTGATTGATGTGTAATGTGTTGCCATGTGAATTGCGATGTCTTGTATGGGTTGGCGTATTCTTCTGGAGAAAACATCTCCAGAAATGCGCGTATACACCCATTTGAAATGTGCATACAGGGGCAAAACGATGAGTTCTCAGATGTTTGTGTACTGGGTGAAAGGAGAAAAAACAGAGAAAAGAAAGGTTTTAGACACAAATCTTGACTGGTGAGCTCCTCATTAGATGCATTTATTTCTTGATAAAGAAAAAAAAACAAACAAACTAGAAAACCTCGTACAAACGGTGAGCTGCAACTTATTTGGAGTTCCAAAATGCCATGAAATCATATCCAAATAATATTTGTGAAGACCATCTAGATTTGTTATATGTTATGCTTTTTAATTAACTTTGACCATCATCTTAAATTTTAGAGTAAATTGCATTCAGAGTACAACAACTAGGCTAGTGGGTGCAAATAACCCCAACAACTTGTAAAATGCTTAATTTAGTTGAACAATATGGCAAACTGGTGCGAGTACGGTCCAAATACGGCGATGGTAACATATTGAAACATATGGAAGTCGAGCTATCAAGGGCCACAGTATTCGTAGCGTATTCGGCTGATTCGATCTCGGCTCGGCTTGCACTATTCAGCTTGGCTTGCATGCATCTCGGCACGGATTGGCTCTCATTCTAGAATGCACACGATCTCCCTTTCCATGTGAGTACGCAACAAACTTGCACGATCTGTTGCTACCAAACTAGCAGCCACAACTATCTAAACCTAGATTAAACGTCACCGGCGGCTGGTGACCGCCACCACTTGATCTGCTGACCATGGAACTTCGTCGTCGAGAACCAGGCGTAGCTCCTCCTGACTACAGTTAGTATCCAATTTCCTTGGCCTGAACCTTTGTGTATTTTAATGTGTTTCTGTTTTCACGGAAGAATGTGCATCTGTTCCCTGACTATATGCGTGGCCGGATCCACAGGTGTTCATGATGGTCACTTTAGTGTGGAGATACATTATGATGGATTTTTTTGTAGACTTGGCAAGAAAAGAATATATATGGACAGCAAGATAGATTGGTTTGATTTTTGCAATAGCGATACATGGTCTCTGTTGTATGTTGAGGAATTTTTAGAGATTTTGGAATGCAAGAATGCTACATCTGCAACAGTTTATTGGTGCGAGCTTGGAAAGACAGTGGCAGATGGGCTGAGAACGTTGAGGGATGATGGTGATATCATTGAAATGATAAATGTGAGTGCCACTTGCAAGAATTTCTTGATTTATGTAGATCATTCAAATTTCCTTGAAAGGCAGACAAATTTGCTTCAAAGGCAGAATAGGGATGGTGTTGAGGGGAGAAGCACGGGTTATCAAGAAGGCACTGACATAGAAGAAGATAGTGAGGAGGGATTAGGTGCACATGAAGACTCTGATGCTGATTCTGACTTTGTTGATAGTGACTATGAGCTTGGCATTGATGACGATGACTTATTTTGTCAAAATGTGGATGACATGTTAACAGATGAAGAGGCTAACACTAAAGGGAAGGAGTTAGCCATTGAACAAGATTTAGACGAACACAATGGCGAAGATGGTGTGGGGGGTACACATCTCAGTTTGCCTACAATAGATGCTGATGCAGAAACGGTCAATTTCAATCTCAAAATTTTCAGGGCCGATGTTGACATGACAACACCTATTTTTAAGTTGGGCATAGTTTTTGCAGATGTTGAGGAGTTGAGGAAGGCAATTGATGCATACAACATTAGGGAAAGGAGACAACTTTGAAAAAAGAGAAATGAGAAAGGCAGGCTAGAAGTGTACTGCAAAGGTAGGCCCATGGAAGCTTAAAGCTGCTGTTGATAGTAGGAGCAAGAGCATGCTCGTCAAGGAGTATGTTGACACCCACACTTGCAACAAAGATTGGAAAATCAAGGCTTTAACCGCTTCTTTTTTGTCAAGAAAGTATATCGATATGTTCAGGGATGATGAGAAAATGAGTCTAAAGGCTTTTGCAGCTAAGGTGTAGAGGGAGTACAACATGATCCCATCTAGGCACAAGTTAGGGAGGGCAAGGAGGGAAGCTTTGCGAATAATTCATGGTGCTGAAGAAAAGCAATATAATCAGCTTTGGGAGTATGGTCAAGAGTTAAGAAAAACAAATCCTGGTACTACATTCTTCCTCACGTTGAAGGCGCTGCAGCATCCTAAAACTGGAATGGTCATGGAGCATTTCAATACACTATACTACTCATTAGATGCATGTAAGAGAGGTTTTCTCAAAGGATGCAGGGGCGTTGATGGATGTCATATTAAAACAAAGCATGGCGGCCAACTATTAACTACAGTGGGGATTGATCCAAATGAATGTATATATCCTATTGCAATGGGTGTAGTTGAGGTGGAATCAACAAGCACTTGGAAATGGTTCTTAGCAACTCTGAAGAATGACTTAAATATCATCAATACAGGTCCTTATACCATTATGAGCGACAAACAAAAGGTACATCACAAAAACATTCTCATGATTACACCATTTTTTATTTGATGATTGTCTCATTTTCTTATTTATATGTATCAATAGGATCTGATAAATGCCGTGACCTCAATCTTCCCAGACGCTGAACACAGGTTTTGTGTGAGGCATTTGTATCAAAATTTTCATTCGGTTCACAAGGGGAAACATTGAAGAATGATCTGTGGACAATAGCTAGATCTAGCAATGTCCCTCAGTGGGAGAAGAACATGGAACAAATGAAGAAAGATAGCCTAGAAGCCTTTGCTTGGGTTGAAGAACTAGCACCCAATACATGGGTGAGGGCCTTCTTCAGTGATTTCCCAAAATGTGACTTGTTATTGAACAACAATTGTGATGTCTTTAATAATTGCCTTATAATGTCATGTTTTTATTAAGTTACCTAATAATTGTACTAATTTTTTTTTCATATTCCATCAGGTATATATTGGATGCCAGGGAAATTCCTATACTCTCAATGCTTGAAAAAATTAGGTGCCAAATCATGAATCGGATCTATACAAAGCAGCAGGAAGCTGCAAATAAGTGGACTGGCACTATATGTCCAAAGGTGAAGAAGAAGCTTGATAGGCATACCGAAGTTGCGTCATCTTGCATGGTGTATCCTACTGGAGGAGGGATTTTTTCGGTGAGTGACAAATATGGGTCGAACATAGTGGACATAAATGTGCGGTCATGTGACTGCAGGAGGTGGCAGTTGTAACAGAACCGTCCAAATTATAAGAGCACAAGTACAAAAACAATCACCGAAATGATCAAATTCTCGCACTTGAGCCCATATAACTCCGGTAGTCCAATGAAATCACGAGGGATTTCAAACCAACCAACATACAAGCCAAGATCGTAGTAATTCAACATAACAAGTCACATGTTACAACCATTTCACAAGTAATTCAATATACATCGGAGTTTAACAAAGTTATTACAACTTAAGTTCAAAAGTAGCGAAAGCAAAGTAATTTGAAACTAACATTAATCTTATTTAAAATACATGCCAGTACCACGGTCGACTTCCAACAAAAGCATTAGGGATAAGGTAAATAAGAAGGATCATGCCCGTGATCACACTCCGCCACTACGGCAGGAGTCAACCAACTCTTGCAGCCGCCATGATACATCATAACCTGCAACAAGTGGGGAAAAAAACCCTGAGTACGAGAAAGTACTCAGCTAGACTTACCCGTCAGAAACCAGAAATAAGGTGACACCAAGGATCATGCAAGGCTGATATGAAGTGGGGCTAGCTTGACAACATTTTGCATAAAAGCTTAATATAGATGATCCATCATTAATGCTTAAGCATCAAGTAAATTATCATTAACCTGTCATCTATATTAGCACCTGTACTAGAGCACTCACTTTATTAGGAGCAAACAATATTAACCATAGCAGGTATAAATTGAGGCAACCTTTCCATCGTGATCCAATTAACCATCCGTTCAATTTAATGGAATCTACGTTGCCGCTGCTCAAGTCAAGTGCTCACTAACCGGGAGCGACGGCGATTCGAATCGAATTCCTATCCAGCTGGAGGGGTATTTCTAACACTCACCGCGCAGGCCCCTGCTAGGGTCGCACAAGCCACCTTTTCATATGATTCAGGAATCGCGGGTCCGAATGATGTCGCGGCCCCAAGGGCGACACTCTGCCAGGTGATAGGGACTCTAACCCCCCCTTGGTCTCACGCCAATGTCCCCAAGCACATCCTTTCTCTCCTCCAAGAAGCAACCTACCATTCGATTCCCGGCCTGAATCACATTACTCGGCTTCGCGGTCGGAACGACTTATCCGGCCAACTAAGTGTTAGACTGCGTTCAACATGACTCAAGGACGTACAGCGAATCGGTCCTTAAACGACTCAGACAGGGATAGATTCACACCCAAGACCTCCATGTCTTGTTGCTTCACTATCGTCATCCCGCCCGGTCTCATTTCATTTTATTAACACATGGTTCCATTCCACGATAGCAATATAGCCAACCGTGCCATATATGAATATCCCTATATCTCGCAGGTGACAGGAAATCACCTGACTTCTACCGCTTAAAGCAGGGCTAAGCATCTACTCGATCCTAGTCTATGTAGGATTCAAGGATTCATATATCTGGACAAGGCATGATATAATGCAGCAAGGGTTTCCAACCAACTCCTATCACTTAATGCAACAATACTTATAACATATATATAATTAATTGCTTTAAAGATAGGAGGCTTATAATGCTCCGGGGCTTGCCTGGGATCCGACTCAAGTTAGAGTATGTCAGATGAATCTCGCTGAGTACATCCATCTTCGGGATAGTTCCACCAAACACCGTCGTCGGGTTTGGCTCCACGTCAGGTCCTTCACGTGCTTCAACTAACGTACCTAAATGAGGTGCAACAATACATATGTATGAATGCAAAGAAGTGCAATAAACAAAGTAATCATGCAAGCATACCAAAGTTCACCTAAACCCTAGAGCTAATTAACTTAATCCTCAAGAAGACATAACAAGAAGAGGGCAAGCACATTAATCAAGAAACAAGTCTCACAAGATTACAGGGTACCACTCAAGTATCATCAAAGATATGAGTCACATTTCAATACCCAAGCATGACAAATTTAATCAAAGTACTAGAACTAGAAATTGCTACCTTCTGGACATCAAACCAACAGTTGAGTAATTTAATCATAACTGGAGATCTACAACTCCAAATGACTTGCAAGAAGACATTATGGAAAGCTTATGAAATTATCTAAATTTCATTTATAAACATCACAGCATGATTCCAAAGTTTAACATATCGAATTTACACAAATACCGAAACTGGTCTAACAAGACAGAGAGCAAGCAATTCTGTAACCTAACTTTAAACAGCTGTAGTTTCTAAACCATATGGCCAAATGCCACCAAATTTTAACAACAGCTAGATCATGAAATTCACAACAACTTTGTTATAGCACACAAGACATGAAAACATCATTTGCATAGGGTAATTAACAATATCCTCAAATCTGCTCAGAAACCTCATTTGCAAGAAATAATTATTAACTTATGTTGCAAACATATAATTGAATAAAACCAACTTTACCAACATTTCATACATGACTAATGAACATCAGAAAACATAGTGTCAATTACTAAATAAATTCTTTTAATACATTTTCTTAATTTATTTAGATCATTAGGTGGAATTATGACCACATCATAAAGATACTCAATAAATTCTACCAAAATTACAGGGGTCTACAAATACTCTCAAAAGTCTACTGTACAAATTTCAAGCTAATTGGACATGTATCTCAACCTCTATGAAAAAGACAAATAGCTATGACAATAAATCATGTGAGAGCAAGTTAAACCTAAAACTCAATATTTTCTGTGAACATAAGGCCATATTATGAATCAATATGATAGAGAAACATCATACTAAGGTAATGGAACAATATTTTCTATTTTACCATTTATATATTATTTATAAGCTATTTATCAAGCTATAAACAAGTTAAATCAATAACTTGAGCATACAGTAAGCAATGACCATGAAATTTCTACCACAGTACATTCATAGCATGGAAAGACTACCATAAAAATTTCACATCATTTGGAGCATCACAACTCAAGATATAAAAATAACAAGCAATATAATGTAAATTTCTTATTTATCAAGGTCCAATCAAAACCCTAAGAAAACAGTGAACAAAAAGTGTGTTTAATATTTTTCCTAGCAAGTACATGTCATCACAAAATTAACAAAACAAGAATCACTATTTTCGGAGTTCTAAAACTCAAGATATGGCTCTGGTCAAGTTTTATACGTATTTTAGAGCATTTTTAAAGCTTAACTAAAAACATCAGAAAACATCTACAAACATCTAGCATATTGTGACTCCACTGCATAGATCTCTTCTCAAGGTTTCCAAAAAGTCCACTTTTGCTATTTTTGGAATTACGTAGCATGTGATATGGATTTTCAAAGAAAATCATGAAATCTTGAAATTCAAAACAGAATTCCCCTCACCCTACTAAATTTGCTAGGCACACCCAAATCGGTACCCAAACCAATCACCGTTTAACTGCTGTGCGGGACCCATTGCCTAGCCGGGCCCGCCTGTCATCCTAAGAGAAAGCGTACACAACATTTTCCTTTCTTCTTCCTTGGAACGGAGCAGAGGAGGGGGGGCGGCTCAGCCGTCCGGCAGCAGGGCGACGCCGGCGGCAGGTGAGGGGCGGTAGAGGCATGGTGGCGCCTAGCTGCACCCGCACAGGGCTTTAGCCCAACCCACGATGCCCTGAGGTGGCCCGAGGTGGCTTGGCCATGGCAGCGGCGAACTTGGCCCGCCCCAGCCATGACAGCGCTCGCGTACGACTGGCAGTGGCAGCAGCGAGGCGACGCGACAATGGCGTCGCAGCACGTGCGGTCCTGTGCGCACCGGTTCAGGGCTTTTGCACGGTCTGCGGCGGCCTGCAGTGGCCTGGCCATGCACGGCCGTTGGTGGCAAACGACAGCCAGCAACGGTGGTCATGGCGCGGTCAGCTATGGAAGCCCGGAGGCGCGGCACAGACAGTAGATCATGGAGCGACTGCGGTGGAGGCGAATGGGAACTACAAGGGCGCTCGACGGAAGGGGAACAACAGTGGCAATGGAGCTACCTCGACGGCCATGGCGGAGCTCGGCGTTCGCGCGCGGGCGTAGAGAGGCTGGGCGAGAAAGAGGCAGAGAGGGTGCGAGTGAGAGAGGGAGCAAGCTCGGCATCCACTTCAGGAGGGCGCAGCGACGCGACAGTGGCATACCACGCGGCAGCAATGGCAGGCATGCTCTGTGCATGGCGGCCACGCACGGCACACGTCGCCCCTTGAGGCATTCGAGCGAGCACGTGGCGGGCAGCGACATGGGCAAGGTGGAACGCCGTTTTGGGCCGCTTCTAGGCAGAATTAGACATTGGGCCCTAAACGAAATTTGCTCACCTCGGCCTGCTCTACGTTTCTTATTTAAGGTGCCCAGCCATTTGAGCTTTGTAACAGTGGATAATTAAGCTCCAAGATGATAGTGTCAATATGTTAACAGCGATCACGGAAACTCGCTTTCGGAGGTCAAAACTCGATCAAACTTAGTGCAACTTTTTGCATTCTCTTCTCCATAACATAATCTTGAACTTTTATTTTTGGACCAACTCCAGTTGCTTAACGAATTTTGGAGAACGCGGAATGTCAATGTCGACGACACTGAAATCTGGGCTTTAAATTTCTAAGTGCTGAAGTCAGCCCTAATTCTGACTTGTGGGCCCTTTTTGAGCATGTTACACACATTTTCATGACTTGACTCTTAAACAAAGTTTGTTCCTTATAAAATTCTCTACAACTTTGTCAAAGGGTGCACAGTCATTCAAAGCTTCTAGGTCACACTTTTGAAATGGTCAAACAAAAGGGTTCTAGGGTCCATACATGGTCAACCATCACTTAGAAGCACATTTAGGCAAAATGATCAACATGAACATTGTTCCATTAAGTGTCCTAAGTATAGTTAAGGTGTTGTAGAGTTCCAAACATACACACCATGCATAGGTTGCACAAAAGTGTAGGTTTTAGTTATAATCCAAACAAGCATATAACTCATCATTTCATGTGACTTTTTGATTCCAAACTTCATGAAACTTTTCCAGGGATCAATATAGATAGAATGTGATGTGAGACACATGAAGATATTGCCATAACACCACCCAAACATATATCTTTGAAAAGGGACCTATATGTAAAGCAATGATGCAACATCCACTTTAGGTTAGGCTCATCTCCATAGGTTGACCTTGATATTGTCATCTCCACTTAATCTATCATGTTTGATCTTAAACCCACCACTTAATTGGTGATAAACACCTGGGGTGTTACAGCCCTCCCCCCTTAAAAGAATCGTGTCCCGAGATTCGGAATGGAAGACCTTTTAAGGAAGCGAGACACGTTATCTAGTTCCCAATATCTGCTATAGCATTCAGCTAAAAGCTTCAACATCGGGGAACAAATTGACCAAAGACACTTTCTGATACTTACTCTTCATGGTAAAATTTGTCTGAAGAATTTCCTTCATTGACTTCCATGAAGCATTGTTACTTTTGGAGGAATCCAAGATAGCACAGTACGGCATTCTCAATGTACGGAGATCATTTGGTCCATGAGCGACCACTCACAAGTATCTGATTCTTTAATGAACATAACATGGTCCGTATGACTTGACACTAGACCGAAATCTTCAGAAGTATACTCGTGGATATGATCCTATGTTCCCAAAGTTTGAAAAGCAGTCATCTACCAAAATGGCTTGAGCACAACCTTCCAAAAGTGTGAGACCATAGACGGCAATTATACTCTGAGACTTTAGGATACTGACTAACCAATAGACAAGGTCTATGTTGGTCGTAAATGTTCATTCATTTAGGCACCAACTAAGGGAAAACTACTTGTGGTCCCATGTGTGCAGTTCTCTTTCTCTGATGACAACACTGTATTATCTGAGTTTGTTGATGGGTTAGTGAATGTGATAGCTGACTCTGTCGGCTTCGTATTTCTGCCAAATGTTACCTAAGAAGATTATCCTTTCTAAAGGCAATCGTTATCTGGGTTGAATCAGATGCAACCTCTTGGTAAAAACATGTATAAGGTACCAAAGTATGTCATCTTAGGAAAATAATTCTCAAAGAAAGATGTAACGAGGCCTTAAGGACAACAAAAGTTGTAATTATTCACTTAACCGCAGGGAGTAGTCTACCACCAAGCGATTGAATAACATTTTCCTTAGTGACTTAGTTGTACTGTAAGTTGAGTTGACTTGTAGCATAACAACTTTGTCAGGCCAACCTTTCACCATGAGACTTTCTCTTTAGGGTCATATAGCAGCTCTAAGATGGGAAATCTGTTGTTTGACACTTTTCAAATTGCTTTTGATGTGCAAATTTACTCGTAGAACCCTTGATTGTCCCAATAATTATTGATGAGAGAACATAAAAGCAAAGAGAAAGGGTGTCCAACAGGATCCTTAAGACCACTTAAGAGATCGTCCAATAGAGTAATGAACAAACCATTTGTGGCACCTAAGGGCACAATGATGCTAATTGAAACTAGGTCATGCTTTCTCTAATTCTTCGCTTTAGCTGATAGAACACCTTGCACTATCTGTGTGATTGTCCAAGACGGAATTGACTTGATCACAATGGCTCTAGAAGATAGAGTATCTCTCAAGTTGTGGCTAGATGATTAACTTCTTGTTGGATATTGCTCTGTAAGACATAGCCTTAGTAACTACCAATGAGTCATTACCTAACTGGAGATTAATCTTCCTATTGGTAACTAATTAGTTGTCTCTCAACACTAAAAAGTTCCAATTCTTCATTCTTGATCACAATAATTGTGGTCAATACAAAGCAGATGGTTGCCATCGAAGTCAGCAGATAAGAAGTCACACCAAAGATGGTTGATTTCGACGGTATGGCCATTATGCATACAATGGTTAAAACTTGCATATTGTAACGATCGAGTCTTATCCAACGGATGGCTTGTCCACTTAAGTGTTGTGTGTCCTTTTTATCCAACAGGAATGAGATACGTTTCTCACTCGATGATGGTCGTCAATATTGGGACAACTAAGTAGAGTCACATGTCTACCACCTATTGCAGTCTATTAATGTTTATGTCGGTGACCTGTTCTTCAAAGGTTATCCTCTTAGCAACTTCAGGAGGAAGTTTTTACTACTTTTGGTTCAATATAAAGGTCTTTCGATAAGATATGGGAAAACAATCAAGGAAGAAGGTCACGTGAAAATCACATCAGTGTTGTTCTGCAATGGATTATGATTAGAAACCATGATACCAGCGCGTGCCGAGCAGCACAACCTTGTGTGTGCACCCACAGGAGGCTCTCGGTTTCGTCACGGCACCATTAGTTGCTACTCATAACACCATTACTGAACATGCACCTGATGAGGAATTTCAATGACACAGATTGGGTTGATAAGGTAGATGCACGAATTTACAAGCACACGATTTTGAGGCCATAGCAGAGATACATTGCGTCACACTAGCTAACCTTTAAGAGAGGTAACCAAAAGGTCCAACATAGATTTGGGTATGGTCTCCACAATTGGCAACGTACGAACCATGGTCAAAGGCTAGCGTTGATGAAAGTTAACTTGGTTGGGCAGTCGATAAAGGTCTTCACAAAAAGGGTTGCAAAACATCCACGGCTTATACAACATATAGGAGAACTAAACTTTGGGCTTTCGGTCAAGCAAGGGCATGGATACAAACATTCAAGGACTAACCACTAAGTCTATATGCTCAGGCTCCTAAGATAGAGAACCTAATAGAAGACAACAACCATACAATTACGTATGTGAACTTTGTTCTAGGATAAAGCTATGTGACCCTCATATGCTCACCGAGGACAAACGGGGTGACAACTAGGGCACTACCTAGATAACAACATACATACAACATCAGTCAAGCAGACATCTGAGAAAAATTCAAACGATTGAGCTTAAGCAAACAATTCAAAGCACCAGGCTCACCTAAAATAAGCATTCATCTCAAGCACGAACTAACTACAAGTTTAGCTCAAAACAAACGCTAGCTAAGGTGACTAACTTAACATATGCATAGAATCTAGATAGCAGCATAGTAACTACTTGTTTCTACCATAACTGAGGTTGTAGACCTTCTATAAAGGTGATCCTAGACTTTCTAGATAGCTTAGGACGATGACTACACTTCAGTTATTCATACCAAAAACTAATTCATAGCTCAATATGACCAAAATTGCTAATGTTTCAAATCTGTACCAAAATGGACAGAAAACTGACAAGAACTCCAAAAATGCAAAACTGGAGTTCTTGGGACACAACAAGGCTGAGCCTTAACTTTATGTAAAGCTTATTAAGTTGTCTATAACTTTCTCATTATCATATTAAGATGATTCTATAGCCAACAAGGCCAAACAAGACAAAGAAGACATCTCTGCCCCGATTTGGACAGATTCTGTCATTCTATTTTGCAAGCTCATAATAGAGATTTATACCACCACAATTAGTGCTATAGGACATTTTGGAAAGCTTAGAAAAAGTACTACACTTCTTCTATTATCTCCAAGATATGATTCCTTATGCACATAGGTCAAACAAACCAAACATTCAGATCTATTCTGAACATGAGCAGATTTTGACAACAAACTTCTAAAATTTATAACTCCCAAACCATAAGGCATAGGGTCTTGAAATTTTAGGACAAGCTAGATAAGTAAGTTAGCTACAATTTTGGTATTCTCTATATCTACAGAAAACACCATTATGATCACGCAAGCATCACTACAACAGAAAACGTTCTAGCAGTCAATATTCAACAAGCAAAACAAAGCTTGCCTTTGTTCTACTTAACAAGAGAGCACACAAACATGTTATTCTAGTAGCTCTAAATTTTGTTACCTTAGACCATCATGAATTTAATTCATTTATGAGAACCCATAATTACTTAAGTGAGATCTAAAGCATTGGCAAACGCTTGGGTGAGCAACATAGAGTAAGACATTCTTGTTTAGCTTCACACAAGAAAGATAGTGTACTACATTGATCATAAGTTACTTATCATTTGAAGAAGGGTGAGAGGAGCATAGCTATGCATAAAACAACAATCATGAAGATGCATGCTTCGTCCTATTCGTCCTCACCAGATTGCCAACCTAAGGTGGCGATCACGTCCTATGTCGGTGGCATAACACGCACTCTCTCGATATATAGCTAGTCGTCAGCTACATTCCACTTACACATTCGTGGTTAGCGTACCTGCAGAAAAGTTTCATTGCAGCCCAACATTTCCCAATATAGCACACAATGAAAGCAGAGAAGTAAAATTCTAAGTACTCCCATGTACATATACCCCTGTATACGTACATGTAATACCAAAACTACCCGAATCTTCGATCACCCACAATTAAGTACCTTCATATATACATGTGTGTAACATGTAAATAATCCAGTAACCAAACTAGCTCTCCCCTAGACCGAGGGTTGTACGGTCATGCTCTCACAACTCACACTTACCTGAGCGTAGGTGCGACGTTGCATAAAAGTAAACTTAGCAACATATATGGCTATTTCATATATGAAGGCTACCTCTAATCTGACACACTGGGTAGCATAGTGTGGGAGAGTTATCACACATACATACCTTGGCCTGGGCGTAGATGCAAAATTAAAAACCCCCCAAGTTAGTACTTATATAAGCCACCTAATAATCCTTATATGGGCATAAGGAAATTGACCACTGGCATACTTAAATTTAGAATTCAGTTTTCACAAACCTATATATAGCTACAAGTTGATAAAACTGATTTTATAAAACAAATCCTTTGTTTTAAATACACATACGACAAGTTTAATGTTGAATCTTGCTCCGATACCAGCTGTAACAGAACCGTCCAAATTATAAGAGCACAAGTACAAAAACAATCACCGAAATGATCAAATTCTCGCACTTGAGCCCATATAACTCCGGTAGTCCAATGAAATCACGAGGGATTTCAAACCAACCAACATACAAGCCAAGATCGTAGTGATTCAACATAACAAGTCACATGTTACAACCATTTCACAAGTAATTCAATATACATCGGAGTTTAACAAAGTTATTACAACTTAAGTTCAAAAGTAGCGGAAGCAAAGTAATTTGAAACTAACATTAATCTTATTTAAAATACATGCCAGTACCACGGTCGACTTTCAACAAAAGCATTAGGGATAAGGTAAATAAGAAGGATCATGCCCGTGATCACACTCCGCCACTACGGCAGGAGTCAACCAACTCTTGCAGCCGCCATGATACATCATAACCTGCAACAAGTGGGGAAAAAAACCCTGAGTACGAGAAAGTACTCAGCTAGACTTACCCGTCAGAAACCAGAAATAAGGTGACACCAAGGATCATGCAAGGCTGATATGAAGTGGGGCTAGCTTGACAACATTTTGCATAAAAGCTTAATATAGATGATCCATCATTAATGCTTAAGCATCAAGTAAATTATCATTAACCTGTCATCTATATTAGCACCTGTACTAGAGCACTCACTTTATTAGGAGCAAACAATATTAACCATAGCAGGTATAAATTGAGGCAACCTTTCCATCGTGATCCAATTAACCATCCGTTCACCCGGTTTTAAGGACAAAATCAGACATACACCATATGTGAAATAAAGAAGACAAATCTCACATATAGCCACAGATAAGTGTAATATCAAAAGACAAATGCTTAATATACATAACTCAATAGTATAAAATATACCTTAATGAGCAACACAGCGGAAAGACAACTCCGAACACCGGGTGCAACCTTCACTCCAGGATCAAACTAACTGGTTGATCACAAGCCTAACAATTCCAGAATCTAACAGTCTGGTACCCTTCCTGAGATGTGGGGAAATAGCAAGAGTGAGTCCATGTCG
The DNA here is from genome assembly GCA_038087645.1 of Saccharum hybrid cultivar R570. Lineage (NCBI taxonomy): Eukaryota > Viridiplantae > Streptophyta > Magnoliopsida > Poales > Poaceae > Saccharum > Saccharum hybrid cultivar. The sequence continues at coordinate 3,915,411 of JAQSUU010000291.1, read as the reverse complement.
AACTCAGCAAATATATCATAGGGTTCATGAGGCTCAAAAGTTTGACACGGGTTTACTGCAATAGCTTTTAGTGAGTCATCTTTTAGCAATTGAGTAGCAACAAGTTTAACATAATCCCAAATAACCTCATGATCATGTAAACGAGAATAATGTATAGCAAGAAACAATAATCATTAGTGAACATCAATATCATCAGTGTTATCATTATCATCAGTGTTCATCATTTATTCTGTAAGGGTCCAAGGCCACTCGTGACCGTGAGCACGGCTGTTATAACAGTTTTACACTCTGCAGAGGTTGTACACTTTCACTGTGAGTCGTGATTACCCATATGCCCGAGGCGGCCAATCCCCAAAACACTCCCAAGGTGAGCAGGCAGGGTTCACTATGAAGCCTTTCAAAGGTTCGTCTAACAAGTTAGGGCCGCTAGGTTTCCGGAGTCAGTCCGTGTGATACACCACGCAGGGATCCACAGTCTGCTCTACCCCATTTGCGCCACAAGGGTAACCTCTAACAAGCTAGAAAAAGTCCTCATACTGAGCTAAAGCCAGAGCCATATAGCCCTCACAGTTGTACTGTAAGTCCCGGATGTTCGCTTACAGATAAGTCCTTAGGGAGAGAAACTAGAGCACCATAAAAACAACCAAATATGCTCTAGCCCTCTTGAGCCATGTTTCTATAAAGCATCTTTTAAACGTTTATTGCATATACCATTAGTCAAGTTACAGATCATGATTATTTATCTTGAGCACTAGCATCACTACCCAATGCAATGTCCCATAGGTGTCAAGGTACAAGATATAAAAGCTAGGATATCCTTAATGGTAACAAGATAGACACATGCACATGAATTAAGTATATTAAAGATGAATAGGAAACAAGGATAATCCCATGCTATACTTGCCTTAAACACCGATCCTTCGGTAAGCTTTAATCTTCAACGTTCTTCTTCTTCTTCTTGATAACCACGTATATCTCACTGACTGGACGAAATCATAAATCACCACACAAGCATCCATACAATCATACACGAAGCAAACAATAGATCTAAATTAGAACAGTACATCAAACATAAAATTAAGATGAAAAGTTTGTAGAACGAATCTACGTCTCGCTACGAATACACAGACGTGAAAAACACACTAATCAGAGCTACGGTTGAAAAGATACATCTACCGAAAAATTTGCTCATAGGAGAAAATATAAAACTATTTAGCTTCATGAGTTTTAATAACATATATAAAATATTTTATAAATACTATATATGGAATTAAGTCAAATTTAGATTCAAATTATGAAACTAAAGTAAAACAAATCATATTTTATTTACAAAACCCAGTTGCATAATTATTAATCAAGATATGATTTAAACCATAAAATTTCAGAATTAGTAATATGATAAATACTGTCACTAACGCGTAGATCTCGTTGCTATGAATCTAACGCAACTCGAATGAACTAAAACGGATCTAAAACGTAGAAGATATGATTTAAACAAGATTTACTTTATTAAAGTAATAGATTAAATCTCACATCGGAACTTAAAAATAGAAAACCTAACCAACAGTAACACTAACAGTATAACAAGTTTGCAAAACTCTTCTACACGTTACTACGATCACATAGACATAAAGATCACGAAATTTGGATTTAAAACGTAAAAATTATGAATTTTCTAAGATTTCCTATAGATAAATAATTATTTTAATATAAACTCAAAAATAAATTATCTCAAACCTACTGTACAGTTCTATCATCATGTAGAGCTCTCAAATACGAATCTAACGCAATTCGAACGGATCAAATCGGAGTTAAAACGGATAATTTATGACTAAAACAAACTCAGTGGCAAAACTGTAAATATCAGAAAACGTATTTTTCAATTACCGAGACGAAATACGCTTTCCACAGATCAAAACGTACGCGGGATAATACGTTTTGGACTGCGGGTTAATCAATTGAAAAACACAGGGTCTCTTTAGCAAAAACGCCGGCCGAATCGGTATCTTCTAATTTAGACCGTCGGATTCAAAATCAACGATCCAGATTGGATCGGGGAAGAACCGGCGACGCTCCGGCCGGAACAGAGCCGACGGTGACCCTTCCGCGGCGGCGCCATGGCCGGAGAAGGCTAACTCGCGCTACGGAGCATGAAAACGCGAACGGAGAGCACCTGCGGGTAGACAACTCGAACGCGAACTCACCTAGGGCAGAATCGTGGCCGGGGATGAAGCAAGGAGCACAGGCGGCTCGGAGAGGCGGACGGTGGAGGCGGTGGTTCGAGCGTAGCCACCACGGGGTATTAAGGCTGCGATTTGTGGACGAATATGAAGCGGGGAGACGCGGTGATTCCGTTTTTATAGCCCGAAGGCATCGGTAAAGAAGGGAAGGGAAGAGATTTGGCGGCGGATTCGGTCGGTGGAGGAAGGAAGGAAAATCCCGCCGTCGTCGGGAGGAGGAAGAAAGGAAAGGTGGAAGGAGACACTGACAAGCGGGCCCCTCGTGTCAGCGACTCAGAGTGACTGCGCGCGCGAGTTGGGCCGGCAGGCCGCGCCTGGGCTCGGCCCACGCGGAAGATGGCGCAGGAGTGAGGAAGCGGGCCGCGCGCGATGACGGGCCGGCTGGCCGAGGAGTGGGCTGCGGTAGGCGAAAACGGCCCGAGAAGAAAAGAAATTCCTTTCCTTTTTCTTTTTCCAATTTTTCAAAGCAAATTTTCAAATGATTTTCAAATCCAAATTTGAATTTGATCAAACCACTCATCTCAAAAATTTAAATGCAACAGCATGAGTGCACAAACATGTTTCTACTCTTATATTTGATTTTAAATTTATAAAAATTATTATTATTCTAAATTTGCATGCTCACAAAAATATATAAAAATCATATTTTTCCTATTTTTCATTTCTTCAAAATTTCAGGGTGTTACAATTCTACCCCCCTTAAGATGAATCTCGTCCCGAGATTCGAAAGATGATGACAAAAGAGATAGGGATAGTTCGTCTCTAGATTGTTCTTTACTTCATCGTGTAGTTCCATCGTCTTGATAAGAATTCCGTCTTACTTTGCATACATGTAACTAATTCCAAGATTTTTGACAAATGCTCCAAACAATACTCTGGTATCTCCAATCACTAGGCACCTTTCCTATAATATGAATTTTCTTTCTTAAAATACTTATCTTCCAACAGAGCCTGACGAATCTCTTAGTCAGAAGAAATTTCTACTACCAACCTTCAAAACATTAATGATTCTGGTCAAGTTGCTCAAATTTGGAATACGATTCTTAATCCTTGGTGTCACCCGAACCTTCTTAGCATTATTCTCCATTGCTAAGGGCATCGGCTGCGACTTTTACTTCTCCAAGTAATAGCACTTTTCCAAGTCCTAATCCATTTCATTCCAACGAGAATATCACAAATTCAAGACCAACTTAGCGAAGATGTCCTGTAGATTCTTGTGACCCTCCTATATGTCACTTTTCTTCCAAAAGGCAGTACTCCATAGTGGAAAACTCCAGATAACACGTTAGGTAATTCAACCCACACTTCCTTAGTTGACTTAATGAACAAAGTACTATATTTTTCTTCTTGCATAAGGACACATCCCACACCTTGATAAGGTGCATCATTGTAGATATGAAGCTCTTGTCTGGATCTGACAAAGCTAATACCTGGGTTTTACTTCAACCTTTTCTTAGACTCCTTCAAACATTTGCCTGAGGTCTCTTGATCTAAACGAACTTAAAAAGCTTCTCCAAAGTTATTTGTTCCTCTGCTATGACTTCAGTAAATTCATGGTCCACTTTGCTATCCTTGGTGTACCTATCTTCTAATTGATCATTCTCATCTCCCTTAGGTAAAAGTCGACCACCTTGATACTCAATTCTTTTCCCTGACGGTGTTGTTAAGAGCATGGTGCACCGAGTACCATGAATCACTCCTTTGTGTGCACAGAGCCATCCATTACCAAGAACCACGCGAATTTTAAGTGACTCCAACACAATGAGTGTCGCGGTGAATTTTTCCTTGTTTATGACCAGACTGACATTCGGGCATATCTGATCTGCCTGCATTTCTCCCACTGGGGTTTGAACTAGCAAAGACCTCCTCATTGGACACTTCACCATCTTGCACGTCTCTACCATGTCGGCGGAAATGAAAGAATGCGAAGCACTAGGGTCAAATAAAGCAAAAACTTGTACTGAGCTTACTTGAATATAACCTCCCACTGCTTTGGTAACTCCATGAATTTTATCCATATCCACATTGCTCAGTCTTCCATTGACATAGTTTTGCTGCGCTTGGCTTCCTTGAGCAGGCTTCTTATGGGCTTTCCTTTTTCGCTTTCGTTGTTGTGGATTCTGACTTAGTTCACTCCCAACTTGCTCTTCAACATTGTTGTTTTGATAGTGCTCGGCTTCATCATACCCATAACATCCTTCAATGGCAGAAACATCAACCTTTTCCCACATATCAGTGCGAGACGTCATATAGGACTCCTGAGTCATGAGACACTACACTTCCTGTCATCAAGTGACCAACATCAGCAATCACGAGCAAGTATAGATGATCATAATCATGAACTATCCAAAAGAACAACTCTTGTCTCCATGGATCCAAAATTATCAACCTTGTTCACAGAACATTTTTGCTCAAGAGTGGCAACTCAATCATGGAGACTAACCAATACTTCCAACTAAAGAGTTCAATCTTAATAATCCTTCTTTACATTGGCTACCCCCCTTAAAATAAGAGACACCAAATAGGGTAGCTTGAACCCTTTTCTAGATGAGCTACTTAGCATAAAAGTGTTCTGACATCCCAATAATACTCTTGTGCATGGGTAAGAATAAGAAATCTGAAATTTCTCACGAGCAGAAAATCAGTAGTGCAGTAAAACAGTTGTAACTCTTATTATGTTAATCCAATGAAACTGTAGTTTACACCGATGGAAAGCTTATAAAATTCTCTGCAACTTTCTTATAGAACACACTTCCAGATTCTGTAGTTAACTTGGTCGAAAACAGTACTTATCAGAAACTGTTCCAGGTTTATGACAGCACATATACATTGCCTTATGCTTTTTGTATCTCCCAAACCAAAACAACTATGAGGGTGGTTCTTGCATTTAGAGATAGATGTTGAAGTCCACTCTTGTCCAGAATTTTCTCATGATTTTTGGTCTTTCAAGAACAGAGATATAAGTTGATAAAGACAGGCTGCTCCGAAAGACAAGATATAGAAAGCAGGAGATAACCAAAACCCAGCTATTTATTTCATTAATCCTTATACCTTATACATATAAACTAAATGAAATCATGGTCAGAACCCATGAGATCATTCCACTCATTACAAAATTCCAACTCAAGCATAAACATAAGCACAAAGCAACTAAACACTTAAATGTTCATTAGCCACACATTAAGACGACTCAACTTGGCTACTAACGGTTTTATTACACGGGACATAACTCCTATTCCTTAAACATGGTGTGATTGTAGCAGTATCCAGAGTAGATAACGTCTCTTACATTCCTTATTGCTTTATATGGACATCTGAATCTCTGCATCTACCATTCTTATAACTCATACCTTAAGATGGGTCAACCTGGTATCCCTCAGGTATAGATTTAATACCCTCATACTTAATCCTTTCTCCTGAAAGTGTAGTTAGAAACACTGAACATTGGGCATACTCAATCACTCCTTTACAAGTAGATAACCAGTCTATTCCAAGGATAACATCAATGCCCATTAATTCCAAAACAATGAGGTTTACCTTAAAATTTACCCCCTTTATGTCCAGACTAACTTTTGGGCATACGCGGTCTGCCTTTATTTCACCTCTTGGAGTTTCAACCATAACTGTTTTTCCTTTTGGAAGCATAAGTATGTTATGATCTTTTGCATATTGTCTAGATATGAACGAATGTGAGGCACTGGGGTCAAACAAAACCTTGGCATTTCCTGAACTTACTGGAATTGATCCAAACACGACCTCCTTAGCTCCGGGAATGGTGGAAATATCCACATGTTTCAACCTTCCATAATTGTAATTTCTCTTTAATTTATTTCCCTGCACATGCTCCTTTTGGACATCCTGTCCTGGGTCTTGCTGTTGTTGATTCTTCTGTGGGCAAGATTTGATATAATGTCCTTCCTGCTGGCAATGATAACACTTTCTCTTAGCTGAATCTTTTGTGATGTCATACTCCAAGGAACTGTTGTTTGGTATGCTGCTATCTTGCTGGCCATAAAAGTTCACCTTCGTCCCTTTGGCTTGTTTCCTAGCTTGTTTGGCCTTTCGGGGTTGATACTCCTTATAGGTAATTGTCCATCCATCTATGACTACTTCATGGGGAGTAGTTTTAGCGGGAGGGGCTTCTAACTCTTCAGGGTTTGGATTTGTTTGACAGGGAATCAGGGCTGCATGTGACAATGTAGTATAACTCGCTTGCTCATTGCTTTCCACTAGTGGTTCTAATGAGATTGCCTTTCTCTTCTTGTCCATGTTGATCTCAAAATTTGGATCCACCTTGACTTTTCCCTTATTAGACTCGTTTCGAAGACAGGGAAAACCATAATGCTTACAGCAATGACATTGTTCCTGCTCTCCAAATGCCTTATTATCAACGTCTTTATTGGATTTCATATTCTTCCAAACTTCTGCTACCTGTATCTTCTCTGACCCCTTGGATATGTTGGCTTGACCTTGAGATAAGCATCGTTGAGAATTCACATGTTGGGCCATTTCTTCTAGTAATTGGTTTTGCATCGCTAATGGTTTCTTGTCAAAAGTGAGCAAGAGTGACACAATTCAGTCCTCTTAACCTCTGAAATCCATAGTCTTCTCGTCACGAGCCGTCTAATAGACAAGGAGAAAAGGTTCAAAATAGAGACAAGGTTTTTATAACAGAACGGGGATAGAATTAAGCATAACTTTGAGAAAATTACAAAGTTAAAGAGAAGCAAGAAATAGGCAACAATGAGAACAGGCTAAACGTCCAGTTCTAACTAGGCTTGCGTCCTACAGTCAGCATTGCTCTGATACCAATCTGTCACACCCGGTTTTAAGGACAAAACCAGACATACACCATATGTGAAATAAAGAAGACAAATCTCACATATAGCCACAGATAAGTGTAATATCAAAAGACAAATGCTTAATATACATAACTCAATAGTATAAAATATACCTTAATGAGCAACACAGCGGAAAGACAACTCCGAACACCGGGTGCAACCTTCACTCCAGGATCAAACTAACTGGTTGATCACAAGCCTAACAATTCCAGAATCTAACAGTCTGGTACCCTTCCTGAGATGTGGGGAAATAGCAAGAGTGAGTCCATGTCGAAATCAGCAAATATATCATAGGGTTCATGAGGCTCAAAAGTTTGACACGGGTTTACTGCAATAGCTTTTAGTGAGTCATCTTTTAGCAATTGAGTAGCAACAAGTTTAACATAATCCCAAATAACCTCATGATCATGTAAACGAGAATAATGTATAGCAAGAAACAATAATCATTAGTGAACATCAATATCATCAGTGTTATCATTATCATCAGTGTTCATCATTTATTCTGTAAGGGTCCAAGGCCACTCGTGACCGTGAGCACGGCTGTTATAACAGTTTTACACTCTGCAGAGGTTGTACACTTTCACTGTGAGTCGTGATTACCCATATGCCCGAGGCGGCCAATCCCCAAAACACTCCCAAGGTGAGCAGGCAGGGTTCACTATGAAGCCTTTCAAAGGTTCGTCTAACAAGTTAGGGCCGCTAGGTTTCCGGAGTCAGTCCGTGTGATACACCACGCAGGGATCCATAGTCTGCTCTACCCCATTTGCGCCACAAGGGTAACCTCTAACAAGCTAGAAAAAGTCCTCATACTGAGCTAAAGCCAGAGCCATATAGCCCTCACAGTTGTACTGTAAGTCCCGGATGTTCGCTTACAGATAAGTCCTTAGGGAGAGAAACTAGAGCACCATAAAAACAACCAAATATGCTCTAGCCCTCTTGAGCCATGTTTCTATAAAGCATCTTTTAAACGTTTATTGCATATACCATTAGTCAAGTTACAGATCATGATTATTTATCTTGAGCACTAGCATCACTACCTAATGCAATGTCCCATAGGTGTCAAGGTACAAGATACAAAAGCTAGGATATCCTTAATGGTAACAAGATAGACACATACACATGAATTAAGTATATTAAAGATGAATAGGAAACAAGGATAATCCCATGCTATACTTGCCTTAAACACCGATCCTTCGGTAAGCTTTAATCTTCAACGTTCTTCTTCTTCTTCTTGATAACCACGTATATCTCACTGACTGGACGAAATCATAAATCGCCACACAAGCATCCATACAATCATACACGAAGCAAACAATAGATCTAAATTAGAACAGTACATCAAACATAAAATTAAGATGAAAAGTTTGTAGAACGAATCTACGTCTCGCTACGAATACACAGACGTGAAAAACACACTAATCAGAGCTACGGTTGAAAAGATACATCTACCGAAAAATTTGCTCATAGGAGAAAATATAAAACTATTTAGCTTCATGAGTTTTAATAACATATATAAAATATTTTATAAATACTATATATGGAATTAAGTCAAATTTAGATTCAAATTATGAAACTAAAGTAAAACAAATCATATTTTATTTACAAAACCCAGTTGCATAATTATTAATCAAGATATGATTTAAACCATAAAATTTCAGAATTAGTAATATGATAAATACTGTCACTAACGCGTAGATCTCGTTGCTATGAATCTAACGCAACTCGAATGAACTAAAACGGATCTAAAACGTAGAAGATATGATTTAAACAAGATTTACTTTATTAAAGTAATAGATTAAATCTCACATCGGAACTTAAAAATAGAAAACCTAACCAACAGTAACACTAACAGTATAACAAGTTTGCAAAACTCTTCTACACGTTACTACGATCACATAGACATAAAGATCACGAAATTTGGATTTAAAACGTAAAAATTATGAATTTTCTAAGATTTCCTATAGATAAATAATTATTTTAATATAAACTCAAAAATAAATTATCTCAAACCTACTGTACAGTTCTATCATCATGTAGAGCTCTCAAATACGAATCTAACGCAATTCGAACGGATCAAATCGGAGTTAAAACGGATAATTTATGACTAAAACAAACTCAGTGGCAAAACTGTAAATATCAGAAAACGTATTTTTCAATTACCGAGACGAAATACGCTTTCCACAGATCAAAACGTACGCGGGATAATACGTTTTGGACTGCGGGTTAATCAATTGAAAAACACAGGGTCTCTTTAGCAAAAACGCCGGCCGAATCGGTATCTTCTAATTTAGACCGTCGGATTCAAAATCAACGATCCAGATTGGATCGGGGAAGAACCGGCGACGCTCCGGCCGGAACAGAGCCGACGGTGACCCTTCCGCGGCGGCGCCATGGCCGGAGAAGGCTAACTTGCGCTACGGAGCACGAAAACGCGAACGGAGAGCACCTGCGGGTAGACAACTCGAACGCGAACTCACCTAGGGCAGAATCGTGGCCGGGGATGAAGCAAGGAGCACAGGCGGCTCGGAGAGGCGGACGGTGGAGGCGGTGGTTCGAGCGTAGCCACCACGGGGTATTAAGGCTGCGATTTGTGGACGAATATGAAGCGGGGAGACGCGGTGATTCCGTTTTTATAGCCCGAAGGCATCGGTAAAGAAGGGAAGGGAAGAGATTTGGCGGCGGATTCGGTCGGTGGAGGAAGGAAGGAAAATCCCGCCGTCGTCGGGAGGAGGAAGAAAGGAAAGGTGGAAGGAGACACTGACAAGCGGGCCCCTCGTGTCAGCGACTCAGAGTGACTGCGCGCGCGAGTTGGGCCGGCAGGCCGCGCCTGGGCTCGGCCCACGCGGAAGATGGCGCAGGAGTGAGGAAGCGGGCCGCGCGCGATGACGGGCCGGCTGGCCGAGGAGTGGGCTGCGGTAGGCGAAAACGGCCCGAGAAGAAAAGAAATTCCTTTCCTTTTTCTTTTTCCAATTTTTCAAAGCAAATTTTCAAATGATTTTCAAATCCAAATTTGAATTTGATCAAACCACTCATCTCAAAAATTTAAATGCAACAGCATGAGTGCACAAACATGTTTCTACTCTTATATTTGATTTTAAATTTATAAAAATTATTATTATTCTAAATTTGCATGCTCACAAAAATATATAAAAATCATATTTTTCCTATTTTTCATTTCTTCAAAATTTCAGGGTGTTACAATTTAATGGAATCTACGTTGCCGCTTCTCAAGTCAAGTGCTCACTAACCGGGAGCGACGGCGATTCGAATCGAATTCCTATCCAGCTGGAGGGGTATTTCTAACACTCACCGCGCAGGCCCCTGCCAGGGTCGCACAAGCCACCTTTTCATATGATTCAGGAATCGCGGGTCCGAATGATGTTGCGACCCCAAGGGCGACACTCTGCCAGGTGATAGGGACTCTAACCCCCCCCTTGGTCTCACGCCAATGTCCCCAAGCACATCCTTTCTCTCCTCCAAGAAGCAACCTACCATTCGATTCCCAGCCTGAATCACATTACTCGGCTTCGCGGTCGGAACGACTTATCCGGCCAACTAAGTGTTAGACTGCGTTCAACATGACTCAAGGACGTACAATGAATCGGTCCTTAAACGACTCAGATGGGGATAGATTCACACCCAAGACCTCCATGTCTTGTTGCTTCACTATCGTCATCCCGCCCGGTCTCATTTCATTTTATTAACACATGGTTCCATTCCACGATAGCAATATAGCCAACCGTGCCATATATGAATATCCCTATATCTCGCAGGTGACAGGAAATCACCTGACTTCTACCGCTTAAAGCAGGGCTAAGCATCTACTCGATCCTAGTCTATGTAGGATTCAAGGATTCATATATCTGGACAAGGCATGATATAATGCAGCAAGGGTTTCCAACCAACTCCTATCACTTAATGCAACAATACTTATAACATATATATAATTAATTGCTTTAAATATAGGAGGCTTATAATGCTCCGGGGCTTGCCTGAGATCCGACTCAAGTTAGAGTATGTCAGATGAATCTCGCTGAGTACATCCATCTTCGGGATAGTTCCACCAAACACCGTCGTCGGGTTTGGCTCCACGTCAGGTCCTTCACGTGCTTCAACTAACGTACCTAAATGAGGTGCAACAATACATATGTATGAATGCAAAGAAGTGCAATAAACAAAGTAATCATGCAAGCATACCAAAGTTCACCTAAACCCTAGAGCTAATTAACTTAATCCTCAAGAAGACATAACAAGAAGAGGGCAAGCACATTAATCAAGAAACAAGTCTCACAAGATTACAGGGTACCACTCAAGTATCATCAAAGATATGAGTCACATTTCAATACCCAAGCATGACAAATTTAATCAAAGTACTAGAACTAGAAATTGCTACCTTCTGGACATCAAACCAACAGTTGAGTAATTTAATCATAACTGGAGATCTACAACTCCAAATGACTTGCAAGAAGACATTATGGAAAGCTTATGAAATTATCTAAATTTCATTTATAAACATCACAGCATGATTCCAAAGTTTAACATGTCTAATTTACACAAATACCGAAACTGGTCTAACAAGACAGAGAGCAAGCAATTCTGTAACCTAACTTTAAACAGCTGTAGTTTCTAAACCATATGGCCAAATGCCACCAAATTTTAACAGCAGCTAGATCATGAAATTCACAACAACTTTGTTATAGCACACAAGACATGAAAACATCATTTGCATAGGGTAATTAACAATATCCTCAAATCTGCTCAGAAACCTCATTTGCAAGAAATAATTATTAACTTATGTTGCAAACATATAATTGAATAAAACCAACTTTACCAACATTTCATACATGACTAATGAACATCAGAAAACATAGTGTCAATTACTAAATAAATTCTTTTAATACATTTTCTTAATTTATTTAGATCATTAGGTGGAATTATGACCACATCATAAAGATACTCAATAAATTCTACCAAAATTACAGGGGTCTACAAATACTCTGAAAAGTCTACTGTACAAATTTCAAGCTAATTGGACATGTATCTCAACCTCTATGAAAAAGACAAATAGCTATGACAATAAATCATGTGAGAGCAAGTTAAACCTAAAACTCAATATTTTCTGTGAACATAAGGCCATATTATGAATCAATATGATAGAGAAACATCATACTAAGGTAATGGAACAATATTTTCTATTTTACCATTTATATATTATTTATAAGCTATTTATCAAGCTATAAACAAGTTAAATCAATAACTTGAGCATACAGTAAGCAATGACCATGAAATTTCTACCACAGTACATTCATAGCATGGAAAGACTACCATAAAAATTTCACATCATTTGGAGCATCACAACTCAAGATATAAAAATAACAAGCAATATAATGTAAATTTCTTATTTATCAAGGTCCAATCAAAACCCTAAGAAAACAGTGAACAAAAAGTGTGTTTAATATTTTTCCTAGCAAGTACATGTCATCACAAAATTAACAAAACAAGAATCACTATTTTCGGAGTTCTAAAACTCAAGATATGGCTCTGGTCAAGTTTTATACGTATTTTAGAGCATTTTTAAAGCTTAACTAAAAACATCAGAAAACATCTACAAACATCTAGCATATTGTGACTCCACTGCATAGATCTCTTCTCAAGGTTTCCAAAAAGTCCACTTTTGCTATTTTTGGAATTACGTAGCATGTGATATGGATTTTCAAAGAAAATCATGAAATCTTGAAATTCAAAACAGAATTCCCCTCACCCTACTAAATTTGCTAGGCACACCCAAATCGGTACCCAAACCAATCACCGTTTAACTGCTGTGCGGGACCCATTGCCTAGCCGGGCCCGCCTGTCATCCTAAGAGAAAGCGTACACAGCATTTTCCTTTCTTCTTCCTTGGAACGGAGCAGAGGAGGGGGGGGCGGCTCAGCCGTCCGGCAGCAGGGCGACGCCGGCGGCAGGTGAGGGGCGGTAGAGGCATGGTGGCGCCTAGCTGCACCCGCACAGGGCTTTAGCCCAACCCACGATGCCCTGAGGTGGCCCGAGGTGGCTTGGCCATGGCAGCGGCGAACTTGGCCCGCCCCAGCCATGACGGCGCTCGCGTACGACTGGCAGTGGCAGCAGCGAGGCGACGCGACAATGGCGTCGCAGCACGTGCGGTCCTGTGCGCACCGGTTCAGGGCTTTTGCACGGTCTGCGGCGGCCTGCAGTGGCCTGGCCATGCACGGCCGCTGGTGGCAAACGACAGCCAGCAACGGTGGCCATGGCGCGGTCAGCTATGGAAGCCCGGAGGCGCGGCACAGACAGTAGATCATGGAGCGACTACGGTGGAGGCGAATGGGAACTACAAGGGCGCTCGACGGAAGGGGAACAACAGTGGCAATGGAGCTGCCTCGACGGCCATGGCGGAGCTCGGCGTTCGCGCGTGGGCGTAGAGAGGCTGGGCGAGAAAGAGGCAGAGAGGGTGCGAGTGAGAGAGGGAGCAAGCTCGGCATCCACTTCAGGAGGGCGCAGCGATGCGACAGTGGCATACCACGCGGCAGCAATGGCAGGCATGCTCTGTGCATGGCGGCCACGCACGGCACGCGTCGCCCCTTGAGGCATTCGAGCGAGCACGTGGCGGGCAGCGACATGGGCAAGGTGGAACGCCGTTTTGGGCCGCTTCTAGGCAGAATTAGACATTGGGCCCTAAACGAAATTTGCTCACCTCGGCCTGCTCTACGTTTCTTATTTAAGGTGCCCAGCCATTTGAGCTTTGTAACAGTGGATAATTAAGCTCCAAGATGATAGTGTCAATATGTTAACAGCGATCACGGAAACTCGCTTTCGGAGGTCGAAACTCGATCAAACTTAGTGCAACTTTTTGCATTCTCTTCTCCATAACATAATCTTGAACTTTTATTTTTGGACCAACTCCAGTTGCTTAACGAATTTTGGAGAACGCGGAATGTCAATGTCAACGACACTGAAATCTGGGCTTTAAATTTCTAAGTGCTGAAGTCAGCCCTAATTCTGACTTGTGGGCCCTTTTTGAGCATGTTACACACATTTTCATGACTTGACTCTTAAACAAAGTTTGTTCCTTATAAAATTCTCTACAACTTTGTCAAAGGGTGCACAGTCATTCAAAGCTTCTAGGTCACACTTTTGAAATGGTCAAACAAAAGGGTTCTAGGGTCCATACATGGTCAACCATCACTTAGAAGCACATTTAGGCAAAATGATCAACATGAACATTGTTCCATTAAGTGTCCTAAGTATAGTTAAGGTGTTGTAGAGTTCCAAACATACACACCATGCATAGGTTGCACAAAAGTGTAGGTTTTAGTTATAATCCAAACAAGCATATAACTCATCATTTCATGTGACTTTTTGATTCCAAATTTCATGAAACTTTTCCAGGGATCAATATAGATAGAATGTGATGTGAGACACATGAAGATATTGCCATAACACCACCCAAACATATATCTTTGAAAAGGGACCTATATGTAAAGCAATGATGCAACATCCACTTTAGGTTAGGCTCATCTCCATAGGTTGACCTTGATATTGTCATCTCCACTTAATCTATCATGTTTGATCTTAAACCCACCACTTAATTGGTGATAAACACCTGGGGTGTTACAGCAGTTAACAGGGATACCATGCCGCCATGCCATTGCGTGTTTCAGGCATGATGAGATCAGTCCAGAAACAATGGTACATGAGTGCTATTCAATTGCAACATACATGCAAGCGTATGGTTATAACATATGGCCTGTGAGAGACAAAATACACTGGGAAAAAATGAATGGGGTTGATGTTCAGCCACCTATTTATGTCAAGAAGGTAGGGAGGCCTACAAGGAATAGAAAGAAAAATCCAATAGAATTAGAAGGTGGCACCAAACTTAGCAAATATGGAGTGACAATGCACTGTAGTGCTTGTGGATCAGCTACCCACAACAAGAGAAGTTGCCACAAGTATGCAGATAAGAGAAATATGCCTAATCCAGAAGAAGAATTGGAAGAATATGATGACCCAAGCATTATACAGGTACATAGTGTTTAATATGTTTACATTTCAACAGATAGTTTATTTTGTATGGCAACTGGAATACTAATGCCTTAATTCTTTTAGGACATTATGCCAGCTAGAGTGAATCATGCAGCAGATCCAAGTAAAATTGTCGGTACCATGGTGTTTAATCTACTTCGTCAGGTATACAAGTATTTTAATGCCATTACTTAATTGAAAGATATACTCACATTTTTTTTTCTCACTATGTAGGATAATCAAGCATAATCAACAATGCAGCCACGAGGTCCGTTACCAGATGAAAATGAGTTTGTAGCTCTACAAAGAGATAGCCTACCTCCACCAAGAGTTACTACAGCAATGAACATAGGTAGAGGTAGAGCTACAGGTACAAGGTCAAGGAAAAAGGCAAAAGTTACAAAAGATGGGGCTCATGTTGCAGAATGCAGTGGTACAACAACGGGAAGAGGAAGGGGAGCAGGTCGTGCTGGCAGAACACGAGGTAGGGGAGGAAGAAGAGGAGGAAGAAGGGGGCATGGCAATGATGATAATATGGAGGTGCCAAACCAACGTCAAGGCAATGCAAGAGGTTTCAACTTCCTGTTCTTTGGAAATGGAGGACAATCTCATGTTGCACCTGAAGAAGTGAACAATAGTCAGTCTGCTCCAAGAGAGAACTTGAGTCAAGAGGCCCCAAATCATGAAGACTTAAATCTGCACCTGGATGATGTTTAAGTGATGAATTTGTAATGTCTTTTATCAAAATCTGAACATTTTCCGACAATATTTCACCTCCAGATTTTTTTTCAAATGAATCAGACTCTTAGATCCTAGCAATACAAAATACCTATCTATATCTTGTCGTCATTAGAGATTATGATTCCTGTGGTACAGCTTCCATAGATTGGTTTGTTGACAGCCATCTCTGGTTACATGGATAAACATTTTCTTCTTGTTGTCTACCTCCTTCGACTGAAGCCGTGACACCCTGTCCTTCGGCCAACCTTCAGATGCTAGAAGAACTAAACCAGATAGCACAGCACATGGCAACCTTCAGTAAGCAGGGGTAGTAGCATCTGCTGTTTATATATGAGAGGCGGCACCGATGTAGGAGACGGCTTGCCGACGTCTAGAACCCTACGACCAAGCCGATTGGGCTGAGCACGGAAGGCTGCAACCAAGCCAGCTAGCGCAAAGGCTGGAGCCGAGTTCTAGTTCAAATGAGCCATCCGAACAAGCCAAGTCAATCTCAACGTCTAACGAGGGCCAAAATACGTCAACCTGACAGTACATGCTCGTGTTAGCCTAGTTCTTCTGCCAAAAAACACAATTTATAAATTGATGGACTAGTTTGCACCCACCTCATAGTTGGTGTACCTCTGGTGTAATTTACTCTAAATTTTATGTACATTAACAACACAAGTTGAAATTGCTAGATATGTATGGTTACAACATACTTTCATAATATATTCCTATATTTAAAATATTGTATTGTATAGATATTGATAGTTTAAGTTCAAAAAAAAGGACTTGGAATAAACATGGAGTTTTGACAAATCAGTGATTCCATGTTTCAGACATTCTGTTCTGAATTTTGCGAAAATAAGAACCTGACCATGTTTTTGTCAACCTATACAACACAACTTAAACAAGCATGTCAATTTGTTAACTTTTACACCATCAGTTCTGAATTTTAAATTGCATTGTTTTGTTGCTTCAGTACATTTGTTAACCTTTACATCTTCAATTTGGCATTCAAACTGATGGCTGTTACTTCCAGGGGTGGATCCATATTCATTTTAGGGGGTGCAGCCACACCCTCATAAAAATAAAAAACGGTAGTTAGAGCCAAAATTTTACCATATATGCATCCACATATTGAAAATCCTTGCACCCACAAGCCGAGGGCACTCCTCTCGAATTTACTCTAGCTCCGTCCCACTTCTCAGGATAAAAGTGTAGATACAGATTATGTATATGTAGTTACCTTGTTACTTCTCTTGATATGCTTTGGGCAATTGGGAAAAAAAAACAAGAACATGCCCATCAATGTTGCTGATGACAGTGGTGAAATACAAGAAGAAAGGCATCACACATGGGAGATGAATGTATGAACTGAGAACAGACTTATGGTTCTTCAATCTTTCTTTCTATATGATGATCGGTGTGCCGCATTACAACTGCCCATTTGACAGTGGTGATTGTAAAGTTTTAAAGTGATGACATGTTTTACAAGGCATTTTTGTCTTGCATACAGACCAAGAGATCATTTCTGTTGTACCAAAACGTTGCAAATGATTTTTAAAATAATAATCATATAAAAGCTAAACATATTAAAACAACTAAACATATAATATCATAAGGGCATAAATGGCCGTTTTCACAAAAACCTTCAATCACGGAAGCTCTAGAGAAGAGTTACAAGCTAAATATGTGCACCTGCTCCATAGTGTAAGGGCTACTCTAGAGTGAAGTTGTTTCATGATGTAGTGGAAGGGCAACTCTGGAGTGAAGCTGCTTCATGACGTAGTTGGTGAATTGAAGATGGTGTTGATAGAGCAAAGCAGTCCAAACCGTCCCCACCTAGATTAGAGTTTAGTTCGACTAAAGTTTAATTGAGGTGGCTAAGGTTTAGTCCAGTGTGTTAGTCCATATTAGTTCACATTTATCGACTAATAAATTAAATGCTAGTTAGATTAAAAACTAAAGATTAATTTACCATTAGTCCATCTATTTGGATATAGGATTAAAGTTTAGGCCATGGTTCCAAATTTGCTAACTAAAATAGAAACATATGGCCCATGACTAATCTATTTTATTATAATTTTTTAATTGAATTAAGATTAGTAATGAGATTTTATGGAGGAATAGCCATGTCAATTAAGATGTGTACATGTCAACTGATGCTACACGCCCTGGCCTGGTAGCAGTAACTAACCCTGTTCAACGGTTTAACAAAACCGGCTGCCGGCCCGTAACCAGCCCAGCCAAAACCAATGT
This sequence comes from Saccharum hybrid cultivar R570, assembly GCA_038087645.1. Taxonomy (NCBI): domain Eukaryota; kingdom Viridiplantae; phylum Streptophyta; class Magnoliopsida; order Poales; family Poaceae; genus Saccharum; species Saccharum hybrid cultivar. The sequence goes on along the minus strand of JAQSUU010000291.1, from coordinate 3,897,308 downwards.
CACAGTTACAACACGGTCTGGGCTGGAACCCATCTACCCAACAATGACTTCGAGAGCCTCCTTCCCGGTCACGGTTAAACCATCCAAACCCATCGAAACCCAGATAAAAAAGCGATGCTGGGGGACGGCGGCGGTGGGTGCTCGAGCGCAGCGCCGGCGGGCACGGCACCGGCGAGCGCGAGCACCAGCTCGAGCGCGGCGCAGGCGGGTGTGGCACCATCGAGCGCGGCAGCGGCAGCGGCGGCGGTCGGTGGTCGAGCGCGGCAGCGGTGGTGGCGGTCACGAGGTCGAGCGCGGCAGCAGCGGCGACGAGCGCGACATCTTCGCTCAAGCCCTTGAGTTGGAGGCGGCACTGGCAGCCGAGAAAGCATGGGAACTGCGAGAAGCTTGGGCATCTTTATCCGCCGGGCCGGAATTAGAGCATGACTCGCCGTTGCGTGGCATGGACCTTGATGGAAACATCCGAGCCTCTGATTCTCCCTCTGCTCCCAATCCATCTGCACTGGACAAGGTCTCCTTGATACGCTGATCTCACTTGTTTCTTGCCCGTATTTGATTCTTGTTTTGTGGATTGTCCGCTGCATTGAACCCTAATTCAGATTGGGATTAGAATTAGATTGCAAAGAAAGGGGATGTTTCCAAGATGATATTCTTTTATACAACTTGAATTTTCAGATATTAGAATTAAGCTTCAGGTACTACTCGAGAAACAATCAATTTAGAGCTGAAAATTGTTTATCCTGTTACCTTCGTCTTTGAAGGATGGTGATGGTCCTGCTATCTAGTTGATAGTATCTAATTTGTATAGGCAATTGTTTACACTGGAGGAAGCCACACGCATGGTATATTCTCTCCGTTACTAGAGACTGATATTGCAATTTCAACATGATTATGATATGGAATTCAGTCTGTAGTCTGTATGTTCAAATAAAGTTGCATTGGTTTTCCCTGCAATTGCATCAAAGTATAATCTGAATGCAATTGTATAATCTGTACTAACTGAATGCAATTCTTTGTTGTCAGGATATAATGCATGGTACTATAGAAGCCGAAGATTAATCTTTGAATCACCGTGCTGGAGTCAACTTAACGCCATTTGAGGATTGCAGTACCAGATTGAATAGGTTGATTGATACGCAGGAAAGATTAATGCAAGCAAATAGGATTAAAACAAATAAGCGAAAGAGATCAACCTTAGTTGTTAGTGCATCAAATTCTGGACAGGTAAATTCCCTTTGCATGTGCTACAGGTAAATTCTTGACAGATAAGCCCACGGAGCCACAAAATGTTAATTAGTTGAAGCAGTAATCTATACTGTGCAGGGCTAGCTTTTAGTGTATTTTATATGTTTGTTCGGCAGAAGAAAAGAGACAAAAGAAATTAGGTGATTATTTATTTTTGCTTGCCTTTGCATCTGTTACATAGTTTGGCTAACCAAATACAGCTGAAATGTTATCAAATTAGCAGTCTTGAATTAATGTTTAACCTGAATTATCTTAATCTATCCCAAAGAAATTACAGAAGATGAATGATAAGGGTAAGATGTGGTCTTTTATGTGGTCTATCTGTATCTCCCTTTTCCTACAGGTGGTCTGTCTGTTCTTTGTCAAACCTATGTATTTAATCTTGTTAGATTATGTGGCCTACTGATCTTCAAATTTGCTTTGAATTTGGGCACCCCTTTGCTTTTGGCATGAGTCCAAACTAGATAGCTAGTGCTGCTAAGAGATGATTATTACCATGTGTTGCTTGCAGCTCTTGTAAAGTTGGTTTCTTATGCTTGATCATTATTCAATTTAGCTAATAAGTGTGGAAAAGTGAAACTACGTTTCATGATTGATTTCACCACTTGTTTTTCCTCCCTACCCTTTGGAACATTGACTTATTGTTGATCAGTGCTTCAAAAATCAATAATCAAATTTGGAACATTTCACTGGTTGTTGTTGACAATATAATTTGGCTATAGAATTATTTATTAAGCCAAATTAGCTTATTTGCTACTATTAAGTTAATTGGGTGACATAATGTTAGACTGCAACGTAGATGAAGGGAAAGTGTTTTCTGGTGAAATCATTTTGGCAGGATGCAACAGCAGAGCGAACCAGCCAGGATCGGAGGAGGTCGTCAAGTGCCGCAAGCGGGCGTTTGCATGGTTGATGAAGTCCTTTACATATGGACAATGTTCAGAATTATGTATGCATGAAGGACGGCACTGGTAAAAATAGTAGCATGTATAATATTTCCAAGATATGAAGCATGATGCAGATCACGTATGAAGACGAACAAGGCAACGAAGGAAGAAAAGAGCTAGAAAACCAGGAGAGAGTATTTTGCTATCCGCTTAGCTGATACTAGCCGTATTAGTGCTAGACTTAAACGGAATATCATGCACATGTGGATTTATTACCGAATTAGTTAGGAATAGAAATATATATTATATTCGGCCTTTTGTACACCAAAATAACTTACGTACTCCTGCTCCCTTGCCGAAGACCAGACGTGCCCATCTATATAATGGGTACATGGCCGATTGTTTTCTTTAGCCAATCGACATAATACATCTACTATTTTTCTTTGTTATTTGTTCTTTCTTCTACCTTAGGACAGCAGTATATGTCGAATCCTAACCTCCATTAGGGATTGGTTATCTTTGCCGTTTTGCGCTGAAAAACGGTCGGCTCTCCTCCACGAAAGCGAGGAACTCCTTTGCTAGTTTGTCCTGAAAACTAGTCGCTCTTCGTCGCGAAAGTACGATAGTTATCGTGTTGTTGCGCGGATCAATTTTGCGTGCCAACACAATTGGCGACTCCGCTGGGGAATCGATCGATTCGGCTATCTACCGCCGACTTATTTCTCCTAGTCATTGATCTATCGACGAATCAGGAAGGCCGGTCGTGTGTTCTTATCTATCATCGCCGCCAGGAATTGCTAGGGAATTCAGCCGGCAAAGTAAAATTGGCGCCGTTCTATCCTGATTGATCGGTGGCTTGCATACGTGGTTTGGCAAAAGGTTGTTTTGATTCGCTTGGTTCCTGTGCTAATCCAACTCGGAAGCTGCGCCAGAGTGAATCTACGCTACGACTTTACGGCCCAACGTGAAGACAAGCGGCGTGAAAGATTGATTTCAGGTGAAAGTGCTACGTGACTGCACCAGAGGAAACATCAACTAGTACACGTACGTCATCAATTTTCCTACCTTGCTTTAAGATGGATATATTTAACCATGCTAGGCCTACATTTAATGAACGTACTGTATTGGCTTGTAATTATTCAGATAATTGTTTTAGATATGCAAATTATGGATCTGAAGATTATAAGCAAAATCCTATATCAGATAATATGCATGTTTTTAATATTAATAATGCCCCTAGCGATACAAATCATGCATATATGTTTTCTCATACATCGGCACTGCCGCAATCCCAAATGCCAATGAATAGTCAGCAAGGCCAAATTAACGTGATGAATTCGGGCAATTTTTATGAAGCATCATGTCATAATAATTTTGCTAATTTGCAACAAGATATTTCATATCCTATTCCTAGTAGTTCATCAGTAATAAACTGTCAATATAGCTTACCACAAATTAGCATGCCGATGACTGACCAACACGGCCAAATTAGTGGGATAGGTTCGGCCAATTATTTTAGCCACTCAAATAGAGAAAATTTACCACATAATTCATCGGCAATGTTTCCAGCACCTTTTGTTACACAACAAGTCATGCCAATGCATAATAATATTTATGGCCGAAATAATGATGTTTTGGTCAATTATTTGTATTCATCGTTTGGTACACCAAATACTAATAGGCTAGAGGATGTACCGTTTGGATTTTCATTCTCATGCGCAATACCGAATGCACATGATTCGGCTACATTTGCAAAACATGGCCGGGTCAATGAGTTTTCAACAAGCATAAGTACACCTCCATATAACACTGTAGCACATAGTGTGTATCCTACACCACCCCAAATTGCCGAAATTCCCTATGGTTCATTTTTGGAAACTCATCTTAATGATCAACGGGTGTTACAAGTTGGTTCCACATCTAGTCAGTCTATGGCAGAGCAACATTTAGAGCATAACAGCAGTAGGCAACTTGATGAAAATGTAAGAGCTGCCATGGAAACTATTATAGCTCAAGAACGTGAGGATGTTAGGAAAAATTTAGATGCTTGCCTTGTAAGTATGGGAAGAAAACCTGTTTTTTCACAAGAACTAAGGCCGGCTGTTATTAAATTGTCAGCTAATAGTGAGAAAGAGGAAGAAGCTTTGCTAGTTAATGAAATTAGCAAAGGAAAAATAATAGTGACAGATGTGGACAATAGTTCGGTTGTTACTAAAGCCGAACACAATCATACTTGTTCTGAATCCATCATATTAAAAGAATCAAGCTTAGCTTTGCAAAAACGTTCCAAGCGGAACGAGGTAGCGATGTTTGATTTCTCAGGAATCAATGGACCTTTTGTTTTGCCATCTGAATTCCGTGCCCCAGAGGATGATTTTGATGAAGCACAACATAAAGCCGAACAAAATTCAGCCGACAAGATGCATCAAGATGATGGAGCACGGGACCTTGAAGTTAAGGAAATATTGTTGGAGAGCTATCAAAAGCCAAGGCAAGATATCATTCGAGTGCAACCATCATGCTTCTCAAACTTATCTCAGAAGGTACTATCCACATGTGATCTGCCTCTTTTTCAATCTGATCATAGATTTGCAATTGAGGCTTATATTAGTGATTCCATTCTAAATAATTATAAGAGATCGGTTGAGAATGGTAGTTTACTTACTAGCAATATTTTAAAATATATCGGCCAGTGTATTGAGCAATCTGGAGAGGCCGACAGTAGCATTTTATTAGAGTTAAAGCTTTGCCCATTGTTTCCTCCAAATTTAATATTTGCATGGGTAGCTTTACTTGTTTTACACTCGGTTTACACTCAGTCTCAAATGAGATACATGTGCTGTAATTATTTTGGATTCAAAGATGCAAAGCCGATGTTGAAAAATATTGAAGAAGCCGATAATAAGGAAATAGAATATCGTTCTAAATTATCGGACATTAGAAATACAAGTAAATGTGTAGCTGAATGGGTCGATATCAAATCTGAACCATTTGTTTGTTTAGCATTAAAGCCGTCTCCACAAAAGAATCGGCTAAATAAAATGAAGTACACTTTTGATATGACTTTGTGTGATCACATATTTGATATTTTGTTAGAAATCAATATATTAGAATAATTGATCACCAACTCATGCCATTGGTTAGAAATTTAGAAGAACAAATGTATTGCAAGTGGCATAATTCGTTTGATCATAGCATCAATGCTTGCAATGTATTTCGTCGTAAAGTACAATCGGCCATTGATAAAGGTCGATTGATGTTCTCAAGTTCTCAGGAAATTAGGGGGCATGAGTTAGTTCAAAAATCTAGCCTAGAGCATATAGTTAATGTGGTGGATGAATCGGTCACAGGAGATATCACTAATAAAATATTCAGACAAGTTTTGGAGAAGGAAAGGCTAATTCCTACTTTTGTTGATAATAGTAATGAGGGGCTAGCTGTCAGCTTGCTGCTAGATGAAAGAAACCGATGTAGCAATTTTACTTTTGGTATAGCCGAACATCGAGTTGGTTCGGATCATGAAACAAACCAGGCATTAAAAGCTGCTGCAATGAGTCAACTAGATAAAGTTGGTCCTTACGTTAAGATTAGTAGTAGTCCTGTACAAGAAAACAGTACAGCCGAAGGCAACAATGCTTCGGCTAGTGTACAGATTGACCGAGAGGGAAATTCCATAAACAGTGTTGCAAAGGATATAGCCGAACGAGTGCTGTTTGGTTCGGATTCAAGTACTGGCTCGCTCGCTCATGCGTCAGTTGAACAAAGCCATGTTATTTCAGATATGAGTATTAGTGCTTCAAGAACAGCAGCTACAGATGACCACAATGACAGTTCGGTTATTTATTTGACCAAGGCAGAAACAGTAGTTATGGCCGAACTTAATAGTTCAGACATGTCTAAAATGAGAGGGAATTCAGTTGCTGCAAATTGTAAACATTCAGATACTATTGATGAGCGCCCAAAGATTTTTGTGGAAAGCACCAAGATTGCATCAAGCACTAGGGGGCATATTGAAGTTAAACAGAAGACGCTTAAAAGGCCGAAGCTTTCTTTCAAGGAGCTTCTGGCTAAGTATAAAAAATAGGCGGATGCAAAGAGTGCTAGTCAGTCAGATAATTTCAAGCAGTCAAGATCATATCCGAGACGAGATTCTAATGGTTTGAATCGGCAGCAGGAGAATTTTCATATCTCGACGCCGTTTCAACCTTATGAACATCCTATGCATATGCCATGGGGGTATCCTCCGGGTATGTCTTCTCCTTATCCATCTTGGAGTTATTGTAATACATGGATGTCATATCCTCCTATGCACGGTGATTATTTTTGTCCGGATTGGGCTGCTCCAAGAAGATCCACGCACGGAACATATTCTAATAATAACGACCGTTTTAATCAAAAAATCGGTCTGATCCGAAGAGAAGAGGCAAAGTGGTTAACAGGTTTATCAAATCAAAAAGGGACAAAAGGATGTGGTGTTCAATGATACTGTTGCTGGCAAGAGTGGAGAAATAACTGAGTCCGAGCAGTTTGTTCCATCTGGGAATAAGAACAATGGCAGGATAGCTGCAGGAGCAAACAACAGCAATGAAGCAACCGTACATGGTGTGTTTAGTACGTTGGCTATGTTTCCGTCCACTCTTTCTACCAAGCATGCAGATATCAGGCAACCAAAGACAGTGATTTTGACCGAATCGACCAATGATTCCAGTATAAAAGAGATTGTCCCAAAATTATCCTTGTTGTCTGATACAAAACTACAGCCGAGATGGTGTCCACTCAGGCTTTCACATTCACAAAAGCGAAGGTTGCAAAAGCTTAGTGAACAAGAGTTAAAGGAGATGAACATGGCGTGGGTTCCCAAAGGAATAATTCAAATTCGAGATATGGATGATGGTCGAGCATCTATTCCAATGGAAGCAACAGGGGGCTGAGATCAAGAAACAATTGCCACTTAAATCAAAATCATAGCCGAGATGCCCACTCGGCTTATCGAGTTGGCAAGAGAAGAAATCGCGAAGGCTTAGTGCAGAGGAGCTGAAAAAGAGGAATATGGCATGGGTTCTCAAAGGGACAGATCAAATTTGTGACAAGGATGATGGCCGAGCGTCCGTTCCGATGGAAGCAGTGAGATTGAAGAAGAAAGGAGTCAAGAAACAATTACTTAGCCAAAGGCTTGCATTGGATCATTATTATCTTGGGCCATCCTATCACCCATATTCTTTAGCCATGCCATTAGGACCAATGTCATGGAGTCCATTCTCAGGTATGTCTGGTTATCCCTCATGGTCCTATTATAACCCTTGGATGCAGTCATCATATCATGGAGGGATATCACCAAATTATTACACTTGATTGATTAAAATTGTTTTGTCGAGCTACAAACCGAAATATTTATGGGTCAAACTCTGTTTTGTTCGTGCATATATTTATTTCGGTTATACATAAGGATGGTCATATATAGCTGATGTTTTATTTACATCGCCTTAAGATTGAGTTAGTTGAACAGCATAGTGCGGTTCTTTTCTTATAGGTTCATATACTAGTTCTTCAAACTACATGTCACTTAATATGGCCGAGTAATTAGTGTTGGTTTATTTATATTAGGTAATTTGGCTGTTTAGTTTCTTTTGGGCTATTTACGAAATAATTGGTATGGCCGATCAGTGATTTCATTAATAGAGCAAATAAAAATTCGGCCGCATAATGATTCATTGTGAGCAAATTTATTCATTATATATAGTATAAGTTAAACGAGATATATTGGACAGTAAATATGGCCGATAATTGATTATCATCATCCTTAGAAAAATATATGACCGGCGTTGTTTTAATTACTGTGTTAGTATAAGACATATGGCTATATGGCCGATGCTTTCTTTACCATTGTCCTGGGAATTGGCCGAGCATTTTAGTACTGTTCATTTGCTGGGCTCGGCTGTTAGTTCTTTAATTATCATGCACAATCCATGTGGCCGAGTAATTGATGTAGATTTATTTATTAGATAATTTGGCCAATTATTGTTGTTTTTGGCTGTTTGCAAAACGGTTGGTACGGCAGATTAGTGATTTGATTTACAGAGAAAATAACAAATATTCGGTTATCAATGTTGCATTGATTAAATTATTATGACCGAATCTATGGAAAAATTCGAAACTAGTATAATGTTTTCAGTAAATGCAATTGTACCGAAAACAGGGGGCATGTGTTGACAATATAATTTGGCTATATAATTATTTATTAAGCCAAATTAGCTTATTTGCTACTATTAAGTTAATTGGGTGACATAATGTTAGACTGCAACGTAGATGAAGGGAAAGTGTTTTCTGGTGAAATCATTTTGGCAGGATGCAACAGCAGAGCGAACCAGCCAGGATCGGAGGAGGTCGTCAAGTGCCGCAAGCGGGCGTTTGCATGGTTGATGAAGTCCTTTACATATGGACAATGTTCAGAATTATGTATGCATGAAGGACGGCACTGGTAAAAATAGTAGCATGTATAATATTTCCAAGATATGAAGCATGATGCAGATCACGTATGAAGACGAACTGTCACACCCATTTTTATGGACAAAAATAGGATGTATAAAAGACTCATGTGCACCCCAGGAAACAGTCGCACACATAAGTTGACAAATTACAAAGTATCATCACAGTGCTTATTACATAACGAATAAGTATTTAAGACATAGTCTTGAACGATAGGTAATAATAACTAATAGTAATTCTTCAGCGGAAACTCCACACAGGGACACGGTTGACTGGTTGACACCAAGACTAGTACTCATTCCGATAATCTTCCTCTATATCTTCATCTGTTATGGTGGAAATAGCAAGGGTGAGTCCATGTCGAACTCAATAAATATAACACAGGGTTCATGAGGCTCAAAAAGGCTAGACATTGTTTAACTGCGTTTAGCTTTTAATCATATATTTGCAATTGAGTAGCATCAAGATAAACCACTTCCCATTAAAGAACCAATGATCAATTGTAATAAGGATAATGAATAGCATTAACATGAGCATAATAATAATCAACAATAATTAAGCATGATATAACAGTTATGATCAACTATTCCATAAGAATCCCCAAGGCCGCTCGTATCCGTGAGCACGGCTAGTATACCAGTTTTTAACTCTGCGCAGAGGTGTACACTTTCACTGTGAGTCATAATTTTCAAATGAGTGGGGAGATCAAGCCCAAACACCCGAGAACCATATAAAGCCACTCAAAAGTTCGTCTAACAAGTTAGGGCCATTAGATTCACTCGGCAGGCAGATGTAGAACCCCCCTTCCCTGTGGCACAACAACCGCAGCCTATACACACTAGGCCAGGGGCTCGCACTACACCCAACGTGGCAAGCCATTCTTACGCCATTTAAGGTAACCTCTAACAAGCTAGAAAAGGTCTCTTGAACAACTAAAGCCAGAGCCATATAGCCCTCACAGCTGTACTGTATATCCCGGTTATCACTTACAGATAAGTCCTTATGGAGAGAAACCAGAGCATCAAAATAATACACATGCTCTAGCCCCCTTTTAACAGTAATAAAATCATTTTAATAGTTGATTGCTTAATCCATTAATCAAATTACAAGATCATTGTTCATAATTTAAGCACTAGCAGTAGCTACCCATATGTATTCCCAAGGTTGACAAGGAATCAAGATAACAATCATTAAGTTATAATCTCTAAGGTTGTCAAGGTAAGCACATGCATATATATGATAATTCAATGTGTAGGTAACAAGGATAGTCCTGTGTTATACTTGCCTTGATCAAAGCTTTCCAAGTGATACTGCTGACTTGGCTCAAAGTAATACTCCGAATCGTCCAGATACTGCTCACCTTCTATACTCGATCATCAATCAACAACACACATGCATCCAATCAAACAAACACGAAGCAAACAAAGAGATACAATTAGAACAGTACACCAACAGTAGCAAAACAGTAATAAAAGTTTATAAAACTCTTCTACACGTTTCTACGATCACACAGACGCAAAGATCACCAAATTCGGAGTTAAAACGTGAAAGTTATGAATTTTCTAAGATTTCCTATAGATAAATAAATACTTAATTATAAACTCGAAAAATAAATTATCAAAACTAACTGTACAACTACACTAACATGTAGAGCTCACAAATACGAACCTAACGCAACTTGAACGGATCAAATCGGAGTTAAAACGAAGATTTTATGACCAAAATAATTCTAATGGCAAAACTGTAAATACCTGAAAACGTATTTTTGAATAAACCGGAAGAAAATACGCTTTCCAAACACAAAAACGTACTTTCAGTTTTACGCTACGGACCGCGGGTTGATAACTAAAAAGCTGAGGGTCTCTTTAACAAATTTACCCGCGAAGGGGTAAGTTCTAATCTGGGCCGTTGATCATGATTTGGACGGCTCGTGTTCATCATCGAGTCTACAGTGCTCGTACCGGTCTCCTACCTCAAGTCCGGCCGGCGACCACCATGGCCGGCGGCCCTTCCATGGCCGGCGATGGCGGTTCTCCCCACCGAGACCACCATTCAAGCCCGCGTTTGATCCTACGGAAAGAGAAACTTCGCGCGAACTCAAATACGCTAAGAAAAACTAACCACGTGAACCACACGCGACGCACAACAACAAGGGGGGCGGCGCCATTGCCGCACCATCGGCGAGCTTCAAAACCACGACTAGGACCACCTCCACCCAAAGGAATAGCCTAGAACTAAAGAGGAGAAGAATGCAGTCTCACCAATGCCACGAAGTCGGCCCCGAATCCACCCAACGGCTCCACCCGCGAGCACCCGTCACCTCCAACCACCTCAACCCTAAACCTTCGATTCCTTGCGGTAGAGTTCATGGTTTAGATGAAAAACGGAAACTAGAGGGTCAAGGCGTCCTATTTATGGCTTCTATTGGCCGTGTTCGGGTAAGACTCTCCGGGAAATCACGAGGAAGGCGGCGGCGGTACTCCGGTTCGGAGTCCGGCTCGAACACGGGAGGAGGAAGACGACTGACATGTGGGGTCCAGCGGTCAGCGACATGATGAACGCTCGGCTGCAGACTTGAGCTGGCTCGGCTGCTGGGCCGGGACGCTGATCGGCCCACGCGGGCAGGCGCAGAGGTAAGCAGGCCGTCCGACGGCCTTCGGGCCAAAAAGGTAAGAAGGTAAGTTGTTTTTTTTTCTTTTGTTTCTTTTCTTTTTCTAATTTTCCAAACACATTTTCAAATCAAATTTTCCTAAACCAAATCAAATAAAACAAATATATCCACACCACAAAATAAAATAAATGCAACAACATGAATGCATCACCAAATAGTTTTCAAAATTTTAATTCCCTTTCTCTAAATTATTTAAAATTTGTTACTCCTAAAATTTGGGTGTTACAAATTCTACCCCCCTTAAAAGAATCTCGTCCTCGAGATTGAACTGCTTACTCAAACAACTGCGGATATGATTTCCTCAATTCATCCTCTCTTTCCCAAGTTGCCTCTGCCTCTGAATATCGATTCCACTGCACTTTGCACATTTTAATAATCCGACTTCGAGTAACTCTCTCAGCAGTCTCCAAAATCTTAATCGGAAACTCTTCATATGTAAGATCCTCTTTAACAGTCAACTCTTCTAAAGGTATCTGCTCCTCAGGCACCCGTAAACACTTCTTAAGTTGTGAAACATGGAACACATCATGTACTCCAGATAAATTCTCAGGCAACTCTAATTGATAAGCAACTTCCCCACGTCTAGTAATAACTTTAAATGGTCCAACATACCTTGGTGCTAGTTTACCTTTCATGTTAAACCTCTTCACACTTTTCATAGGTGACACCTTCAAATAGACATAATCACCCACCTCAAAAACTAAATCTCTTCTTCTATTGTCAGCATAACTCTTCTGACGAGACTGTGCTACTCTCAAATTCTCACGAATCACTCGCACTTGATCTTCTGCGTTTCTAAGAACATCTGTACCAAACACTTGAGATTCACCTGTCTGATCCCAAAACAATGGAGTTCTACACTTACGTCCATACAAAGCTTCAAACGGTGCCATCTTAAGACTCTGTTGATAACTGTTATTGTAAGAGAATTCTGCATAAGGCAAACTCTTATCCCAACTAGTTCCATATTGCAATGCACAAGCTCTCAACATATCCTCTAATACCTGATTGGTCCTTTCAGTCTGTCCATCTGTCTGTGGATGATATGCTGTACTAAAATTCAATTTTGTTCCCAATGATTCATGCACAGCTTTCCAAAAATGCGACGTAAACTGCGATCCTCGATCAGATACAATCTTCTTTGGTACTCCATGCAAACAGACTATTCTCTCCATATACAACTCTGCCAATTTTGGTCCATGGTAAGTAGTCTTAACTGGTATAAAATGAGCAACTTTAGTTAACCGATCTACTATCACCCAAATAGAATCATAACCTTTCTGAGTATGAGGTAACCCCACTATAAAGTCCATACCAACTTCCTCCCACTTCCATTCAGGAATCTTCATTGGTTGCAACAATCCAGCAGGTCTCTGATGCTCTGCTTTCACCCTCTGACAAGTGTCACACAATGCCACATACTCAGCCACATCTCGCTTTAATCCAACCCACCAATATTTCTGTTTAAGATCCAAATACATCTTAGTACTACCAGGATGAATAGAATAAGCTGACTCATGAGCTTCGCGAAGAATTGCCTGTCTAACAGTTTGATCCTCAGGTACACACAGCCTCTTTCCAAACCACAAAATTCCATTATCATCCATCTGAAAGCCTGGTGACTTACCAATCACTATATCTTCCGCTATCTTCTTTAATTTCTCATCCTTCAACTGACCCTTGTAGATTTCTTGCTCTAAGGTAGGCTCTATCACTAATTCCATTGTATTAGTAACAATGCCCAAATTCAAATATTCAAATTCAGCACATAACTCACTAGTCATAGACAACGTCCGTATCTCATTGGCATAACTTTTCCTACTAAGAGCATCAGCTACTACATTAGCCTTACCAGGATGATAGTGTATCTCAATATCATAATCCTTAATCAACTCTAACCATCTGCGTTGCCTCAAATTCAGATCTGACTGAGTGAAAATATACTTCAAACTCTTATGATCAGTGTATATATCACTCTTATGTCCAATCAAATAATGTCTCCAAATCTTTAAAGCATGAACTACAGCTGCTAACTCCAAATCATGTGTAGGATAATTCAACTCATGCTTTCTCAACTGCCTAGATGCATAAGCCACAACTCTGCCTTCTTGCATAAGAACACATCCCAAACCTTGACGAGAAGCATCACAATAAATAGAAAACTTCTTACTCAAATCTGGCAAAACCAAAACAGGCGCTGTAGTCAACCTCTTCTTCAATTCCTCAAAACTAGCTTGACATTTATCTGACCACACAAACTTGGCATTCTTCTCTAACAGAGATGTCATAGGTTTAGCAAGTTTAGAAAACCCTTCAATGAACCGTCTGTAATATCCAGCTAATCCCAAGAAACTACGAATCTCGCTAACATCAATAGGTGGTTTCCAATTTAATACATCCTTTACTTTACCTGGATCCACTGATATCCCTCCATTAGAAACAATATGACCAAGGAAAGAAACTTCCTTCAACCAAAACTCACATTTACTTCGCTTCGCATACAGTTTATGCTCTCTAAGTTTCTGCAATACCAACCTCAAATGTTCAGCATGCTCTTTCTCCGTCTTGGAAAATACCAGTATATCATCAATAAACACTACCACAAACTTATCCAAATATTCCATGAACACCTTATTCATCATGTACATAAAGTATGCAGGTGCATTGGTCAATCCAAATGACATAACAGTATACTCATACAATCCATACCTTGTAGTAAAAGCTGTCTTTGGAATATCAGAAACACGAATCTTCAACTGATGATAACCAGAACGTAAATCAATCTTAGAGAACACACAAGCACCTCTCAACTGATCAAACAAGTCATCAATCCTGGGCAAAGGGTACTTATTCTTGATAGTTACCTCATTTAGTGACCGGTAATCAACACACATCCTCTGACCGCCATCTTTCTTATCAACAAAAATAACTGGTGCTCCCCAAGGTGATGAACTAGGTTGAATAAAACCTTTATCTTGTAATTCTTTAATTTGTTTCTTAAGTTCTTCTAATTCATCTACTCCCATCCTATATGGTCGTTTGGCTATAGGTGCAGTTCCAGGAAGTAATTCAATAAGAAATTCAATGTCTCGGTCAGGTGGCATACCTGGCAATTCATCAGGGAAGACATCCGGAAATTCCTCAATCACTGAATTCTCCTTAATAGTATCTTCAAGCTGATTCACCACAGCGGTTGGTTGCTTTTGCACTGCTACATCCACATTGATTTTATCTCCATTAGGTGCAGTCATAACTACCACTTTCTGCTGACACTGAATCTCTGCCTGATTTTGCTTCATCCAGTCCATACCCAATATCACATCAATACCAGATGTCCTCAACACTATAGGAGCTATCTTAAACTCTACCCCCCTTAATACCATACTAATTGAAAGACAACGATTACTGGTTTGCATGGTACCTCCAGGTGAATTTACTAAGAGAGGTTCTTTCATAGCTAGCATGGGTATACTATGCATTTTAACAAAAATGTTGGATATGAATGTATGAGATGCTCCAGAGTCAAAAAGAACAGTTGCGGGAGTGGAATGTACATTGAACGTACCAATCATAACTTCTGGTGCATCATGAGCTGTATCAGAAGACACGTGATTCACCCTTCCAGTACCAGATTGCCTCTGATTGCTCTTCTGGCTCTGAGGAGTCTGCTGGTTCTGCTTCTCAGGACAATGGTAAGACATATGCCCCTCTTTACCACAGACAAAGCATCTAGTAGGCGTGCTGGGAGCACTATTCTTCATGGGGATAACATTGGAATTTCTAGTGCGAGGAGTCTGTTGCCCAGTCTGCTGATATTGTTGACGCTGTGGATATGATGAACGCTGTTGTGACTGATTACTTTGCCAATTCTGGGACCACCTCTGATTCGGATTGCGATTCCATTGACTAACCGGTCCCTGAAACTTCTGATGAAAACCATGCTGAGAATTAGTGCGCTGACGGTTGTTGCTTCCTGAGCTTTGTACCTTCATCTTCCTCTTCCTGTCCATCTCTCTGCGCTCATTATCAAGCACAATAGCTTTATTTACCAGCTCTTGAAAACTAGCATAGTTGTTCCCCTTCAACTGCAAGCGAAGATCATAATAAATTCCCTTCAAAAAAAGACGCTGCCTGTCTGCAGCTTCCCTCACTTCATTAGGAGCATAGCGAGCCAACTGGGTGAACCTGTCATGATATTCACTAACGCTCATCTGTCCCATCCTAAGGTTTCTGAATTCTTCCTGCTTCAGCTCAATTATACCTTCAGGAATATGACGAGCTCGAAAATCTCTAACAAACTCATTCCAAGTGATAGGAGGAGCATTGTCAGGGCGTGCAGCTTGATACGACTCCCACCAAGTCTGAGTTGTCCCCTGTAACTGACCAGATGCATATAACACCTTCTCCAGATCATTGCATTGGGCTATATTCAGCTGTTTCTATACTGCCCTCACCCAATCATCTGCCTCTAAAGGATCAGCAGCATGAGAAAACACTGGAGGGCGTCCCTTCAAAAATTCCCCACGCTTATCCCTCACTTGCACAGGCGGTGGTCCTCCTGCAGGGGGATTGTTCTGCATGTGCTGCATAAACATCTGCATCATCTGGTTCTGAGTTTGCATGAGTTCCTCCATAGTAATGGGTAGGTTAGCACCTCCACGACCTCTGCCACGTCCTCTGCCTGACATCTGTTTCCAAAAACACAGAAATTGAAATTCAGTACGATCCGAGATGATGTATTTAATAGATAAGCAAAATCTGATTTTTCTGGGCGAACTCCAATTTCAGCAACTCAGTAAAACTGTCATATCTCGAGCTACAGTCGTCCAATTCAGATGATCTTTATATGGTTGGAAAGCTTACAAAATTATCTACAACTTTTATTCACAACACTTTTTCTGATTCTGTCAATAAATTGGCCAAAAACTTATCTTAACCGAAACTGTTTCAGAATTCCAGACTGTGCAGTAACTCCAACTTGGAACAGATATATCTCTTAGCTCATAATAGATAATAAGGTGATTCTTGCGGGGTTGGAAAGATACAGAAGTCTAATTATTCCCAGTAAAATTTCTTAAATTTCTCATGAACGGATTTTAAGTTATTTCTAAAACATCCCAGACTGATCTAAAAATCAGCAAAGGACAGAACTAAGTTAACCTCATATTCAACTAATATATTTTGATCAAACTTAATATTCTCAACCATGGAACTTGTAGGCATGTCTACAAAACTCCAGCACACATTACAAAGATCCAAATCACACATTATCATAATAACAATCCATCAATCACACAATTTTTCAAATCACAAACTGACTCTTAAAACAAACCAAACTTAAAATTAACTCGCAACTACTATCGTTCCTATTACATAGGGATTTTTATTATTTCCTAATTAAGCTTCTCATATATCTTGGGATGACCTAACTCCGCCCTTAATTGGTCAATCTCCTTATAAGCTTGCTCCTTAAGTTCTTTTTCCTTCAGCAACTCATCCTTCAAATCCACCTCATGGAGAGCCAATTCACGAACTAATCCCACCGTAGCTTGTAAAGTCAAGGAGGAATCATCTGCAGGCGGCACGGTCCAAATACCCTTGTCATGTAAGAAACAAGGAAAATGTCAGAGTGCACCCTTTAACGTCTTGTCCGAGCGTAGACCATGGTAGTAAACAAATGCATTGAAAGCGACATCCTCCATGCTTATCTCCACGGTTGCCCGGCTCACTCTGGTAATGAACTTTGACTTCACCTTAGACTCCTTAGTGGTAGGATCCCTTTTCTTAACCCATAACTCCGTTTCCCAATAGGAATCCATCCATGGATGACTATACTCTGCACTACGATACTCCAACATAGCTTCCCAGTCGTAGTAGTAGTTGTCCAAGGTTCTTGTCAACATGTCATGGAAGAAAGCATCAGCTTTAGGAACCATGATATGAAACTTCGTAGTCCACCCCATAACTACATTCTCCATTGGTGTATCACCAACTCTTGATTCAGCATCAGATAGCTCTTGATCACCATCTTCATACGGCTCCTGAGGTTTGAAACGGGCAACGTACTGTGCAGCTGACAGACGAGGATAAGGAGGCATCTATAAGATTTAGACATAGATTAGATAGAATCAATGTATTTTCGCAATAGAATAAAGTAGAGGAAGCATAAAACTTTAGTAATTAACAAGGTGAAAAGAGGAAGCATGAATTAAGTGAAGTATGGATGCTATTAACGACCATTCTAACTAGGCTCGCGTCCTACAGTCAACACGGCTCTGATACCAATCTGTCACACCCATTTTTATGGACAAAAATAGGATGTATAAAAGACTCATGTGCACCCCAGGAAACAGTCGCACACATAAGTTGACAAATTACAAAGTATCATCACAATGCTTATTACATAACGAATAAGTATTTAAGACATAGTCTTGAACGATAGGTAATAATAACTAATAGTAATTCTTCAGCGAAAACTCCACACAGGGACACGGTTGACTGGTTGACACCAAGACTAGTACTCATTCCGATAATCTTCCTCTATATCTTCATCTGTTATGGTGGAAATAGTAAGGGTGAGTCCATGTCGAACTCAATAAATATAACACAGGGTTCATGAGGCTCAAAAAGGCTAGACATTGTTTAACTGCGTTTAGCTTTTAATCATATATTTGCAATTGAGTAGCATCAAGATAAACCACTTCCCATTAAAGAACCAATGATCAATTGTAATAAGGATAATGAATAGCATTAACATGAGCATAATAATAATCAACAATAATTAAGCATGATATAACAGTTATGATCAACTATTCCATAAGAATCCCCAAGGCCGCTCGTATCCATGAGCACGGCTAGTATACCAGTTTTTAACTCTGCGCAGAGGTGTACACTTTCACTGTGAGTCATAATTTCCAAATGAGTGGGGAGATCAAGCCCAAACACCCGAGAACCATATAAAGCCACTCAAAAGTTCGTCTAACAAGTTAGGGCCATTAGATTCACTCGGCAGGCAGATGTAGAACCCCCCTTCCCTGTGGCACAACAACCGTAGCCTATACACACTAGGCCAGGGGCTCGCACTACACCCAACGTGGCAAGCCATTCTTACGCCATTTAAGGTAACCTCTAACAAGCTAGAAAAGGTCTCTTGAACAACTAAAGCCAGAGCCATATAGTCCTCACAGCTGTACTGTATATCCCGGTTATCACTTACAGATAAGTCCTTATGGAGAGAAACCAGAGCATCAAAATAATACACATGCTCTAGCCCCCTTTTAACAGTAATAAAATCATTTTAATAGTTGATTGCTTAATCCATTAATCAAATTACAAGATCATTGTTCATAATTTAAGCACTAGCAGTAGCTACCCATATGCATTCCCAAGGTTGACAAGGAATCAAGATAACAATCACTAAGTTATAATCTCTAAGGTTGTCAAGGTAAGCACATGCATATGTATGATAATTCAATGTATAGGTAACAAGGATAGTCCTGTGTTATACTTGCCTTGATCAAAGCTTTCCAAGTGATACTGCTGACTTGGCTCAAAGTAATACTCCGAATCGTCCAGATACTGCTCACCTTCTATACTCTATCATCAATCAACAACACACATGCATCCAATCAAACAAACACGAAGCAAACAAAGAGATACAATTAGAACAGTACACCAACAGTAGCAAAACAGTAATAAAAGTTTATAAAACTCTTCTACACGTTTCTACGATCACATAGACGCAAAGATCACCAAATTCGGAGTTAAAACGTGAAAGTTATGAATTTTCTAAGATTTCCTTAGATAAATAAATACTTAATTATAAACTCGAAAAATAAATTATCAAAACTAACTGTACAACTACACTAACATGTAGAGCTCACAAATACGAACCTAACGCAACTTGAACGGATCAAATCGGAGTTAAAACGAAGATTTTATGACCAAAACAATTCTAATGGCAAAACTGTAAATACCTGAAAACGTATTTTTGAATAAACCGGAAGAAAATACGCTTTCCAAACACAAAAACGTACTTTTAGTTTTACGCTACGGACCGCGGGTTGATAACTAAAAAGCTGAGGGTCTCTTTAACAAATTTACCCGCGAAGGGGTAAGTTCTAATCTGGGCCGTTGATCACGATTTGGACGGCTCGTGTTCATCATCGAGTCTACAGTGCTCGTACCGGTCTCCTACCTCAAGTCCGGCCGGCGACCACCATGGCCGGCGGCCCTTCCATGGCCGGCGATGGCGGTTCTCCCCACCGAGACCACCATTCAAGCCCGCGTTTGATCCTACGGAAAGAGAAACTTCGCGCGAACTCAAATACGCTAAGAAAAACTAACCACGTGAACCACACGCGACGCACAGCAACAAGGGGCGGCGGCGCCATTGCCGCACCATCGGCGAGCTTCAAAACCACGACTAGGACCACCTCCACCCAAAGGAATAGCCTAGAACTAAAGAGGAGAAGAATGCAGTCTCACCAATGCCACGAAGTCGGCCCCGAATCCACCCAACGGCTCCACCCGCGAGCACCCGTCACCTCCAACCACCTCAACCCTAAACCTTCGATTCCTTGCGGTAGAGTTCACGGTTTAGATGAAAAACGGAAACTAGAGGGTCAAGGCGTCCTATTTATGGCTTCTATTGGCCGTGTTCGGGTAAGACTCTCCGGGAAATCACGAGGAAGGCGGCGGCGGTACTCCGGTTCGGAGTCCGGCTCGAACACGGGAGGAGGAAGACGACTGACATGTGGGGTCCAGCGGTCAGCGACATGATGAACGCTCGGCTGCAGACTTGAGCTGGCTCGGCTGCTGGGCCGGGACGCTGATCGGCCCACGCGGGCAGGCGCAGAGGTAAGCAGGCCGTCCGACGGCCTTCGGGCCAAAAAGGTAAGAAGGTAAGTTGTTTCTTTTTTTTTTCTTTTGTTTCTTTTCTTTTTCTAATTTTCCAAACACATTTTCAAATCAAATTTTCCTAAACCAAATCAAATAAAACAAATATATCCACACCACAAAATAAAATAAATGCAACAACATGAATGCATCACCAAATAGTTTTCAAAATTTTAATTCCCTTTCTCTAAATTATTTAAAATTTGTTACTCCTAAAATTTGGGTGTTACACGAACAAGGCAACGAAGGAAGAAAAGAGCTAGAAAACCAGGAGAGAGTATTTTGCTATCCGCTTAGCTGATACTAGCCGTATTAATGCTAGACTTAAACGGAATATCATGCACATGTGGATTTATTGCCGAATTAGTTAGGAATAGAAATATATATTATATTCGGCCTTTTGTACACCAAAATAACTTATGTACTCCTGCTCCCTTGCCGAAGACCAGACGTGCCCATCTATATAATGGGTACATGGCCGATTGTTTTCTTTAGCCAATCGACATATTTTTCTTTGTTATTTGTTCTTTCTTCTACCTTAGGACGGTAGTATATGCCGAACCCTAACCTCCATTAGGGATTGGTTATCTTTGCCGTTTTGCGCTGAAAAACGGTCGGCTCTCCTCCACGAAAGCGAGGAACTCCTTTGCTAGTTTGTCCTGAAAACTAGTCGCTCTTCGTCGCGAAAGTACGATAGTTATCGTGTTGTTGCGCGGATCAATTTTGCGTGCCAACACAATTTTTCTTCCCTCGTTGCCTTGTTCGCCTTCATACGTGATCTACATCATGCTTCATATCTTGGAAATATTATACATGCTACTATTTTTACCAGTGCCGTCCTTCATGCATACATAATTCTGAACATTGTCCATATGTAAAGGACTTCATCAACCATGCAAACGCCCGCTTGCGGCACTTGACGACCTCCTCCGATCCTGGCTGGTTCGCTCTGCTGTTGCATCCTTCCAAAATGATTTCACCAGAAAACACTTTCCCTTCATCTACGTTGCAGTCTAACATTATGTCACCCAATTAACTTAATAGTAGCAAATAAGCTAATTTGGCTTAATAAATAATTCTATAGCCAAATTATATTGTCAACAGTTGTTTCTCATCAATTCTCCTCCCAGCTTTGTTGCAGATATCACTAAATTTGAAACATAGCATTTCATGCAAGTCAAAACTGAAGGGAGAGCTGAGGATTTGCTGCAGGTTTTTTTTTTCTGAGTTTAGGGCACCAAAGGATTCATCATTGAAGAGATTCGCAGAACACCTGCAATTGTATCATCATAATTGAGGCAATGCTGGTCAGAAGTGTTCAAGTGTTGAATGTGGGACAGTCAAGAAAATTCCCTGTTTTGTTCCACATCTCACACAGGAATGTGACTTTTCACTTCATAGACCTTGTATAATTTGTAATCACCTGTACATGATGTGATGGGTTCAGCTCTCACGGTGTTTCCTTGTTGTTCATCAAGTTAATTTTGTCTTGGGAGTTCATATTAATTTGGTTCATGAACTTACTAGTTTCATTTTTTATTTAGTTCAGTAGTTGCAGTGTTTTTATTAAGTTAAACTGCCGGTGGATTTAGTATATTTTATCACAAACTACTTGGGCAGACAGTCTTATGGCACAGGCTGGTGGCTTAGCTTTGTGCGACTCAGCTTCTCAGCGCCAGCTGCCGATGATGGCATGGTTAACCCGTGTCAAACCCGCAAAACCGGACAGACAAGCCCAAACCATCGAATAGAAAAATCAGCCACTAACCCGTGAAACCCTGACCAACCCGAACCAATTTTATGCTGACACGGCTTGGGTCCAAAAACCCAGCCAAACCCGCTTAAACCAACCCATGAACAGGGTGAGCAGTAACTGCGTCTGGCATTTGAACGTAGGAATGGGTACCCCTTTCGGAAAAACGTACGAATGCACACAGAAAAAGAGGAGAAAGAGCAGGCCAGCAGGCAGCAGCGGAGCTTCTCAAGCTTGCCAGCCTCGGGGATGACCTTGGACAAGAAACGAGGGTGCCTGTGCCTTGGCAAGTTGGCATCAAAACGACGTTCTTCAAAGCTGAGCAAGTTCCAAAGCTGTGCAAACTGCAAAGCTAGGTACAGAGAAAACCGTGCCCTCTCTCCCCTTTTACTATTGAGATCAATTCAGGCGGCGGCTGGAGCGAGGCGAGAGCTTTGCTTCTGGGTGTGTTTAGATGGGTTGTAAAGTGTGTATAAAGTTCTTGTACCACTTTTCGTTGTTATTTGGTAAAATTTATCTAATCATGAACTAACTAGGCTTAAAAGATTCGTCTCGACATTTACAGACAAACTGTGTAATTAGTTATTTTTTTACCTACATTTAATGTTCTATGCATGCGTTAAAAGATTTGATGTGACGAAGAATCTTATAAAATTTTTGGAATTTTAAAGGATCTAAACACTGCCTCAGTTTTAAGCATTGCAGTCGAAGAAGACCGAGGGCACCATGCAAGGGACCGAGAGAATCCCTGCAGCAGCCCAGCGAAGTTCCCGGTACGCAGGAACGTGATAAGTGGTACGATATTTTCATAAACTGTGAAATGAAGGGGATATGCAACTTCAAATTGTTCCTTCAAGTACTGGAACGCGTATCAAATCTAAATAAAATGTGTAGTGGATGTGGTGGTATGATTGGAACATGCCGAGTTCGACTCCCTGCGCGTCTTTTCTTTTCCAGTCTTTGTTTTATTGGACCGTTGGATTTTCCATCCAACAAATAGCAAACCATCCATCAGTTACTAAACCATAAAGCCCATTCCAGGGTCCAAGCCGCACCCATCGGCATCCTGAGAAGCCGCTGCTGCCCACGCATGGCACGCTGCCGCCGCCCATCGCTCCATCCTGAGAAGCCCATTCCTGCTGCGAAACTGTGACGACATCGAATCGATGCGGCGACGTACGGCAAGCGACCGGTACGTGGAACGTGCCCGCATTCTCTTTCCCAGGCTGCTAAGCAGCAGCCTCATGTTTCTTGTTCCATTGCCAGGCCGTTTTTAGTACCTCGTCGTCTCCCAAAATAAATGCGAATCTTAAGCACACATCTTACTCCAGACCCATAATAGAAGATCTTATAGATCTAGGCACGGGAATTAAAAAAAAGTATAATACACAGAAAATAAAAAGGGATGAGATAGAAAGAAGTAGAGATACAGATATACGTATTAGAAAACAGAAATGTGTATTAGGAAAAAGAAAGAGGTATCACAAAGTGAGAAGGTCAAGTATTTTAGAACAAATTTTGAATCATATAAGGTCTTCTATTATGGGATATAAGGAGCTATCAAATATAAAAATACTAATTTTTAGAATACCAAATAAATATAATTAGATTAATCAGGCAATATATTTTTACAGCAAATCTATTTGGAGATACAAATGTTTGGTAAAATTTTCAATAAACCCAGTTAAATTTGAAGTTAGTTGACTCCATAAAATGCAAGATGTACATTTATTTCAGTACAGAGGCAGTACTTGAGCAATTCCGTTCCAACAATAGCCCCTAAAACATGGCAAAATATTTAGTGCAAACCACATCTTCGATGCAATCGTGGAAACCCTTTGCAAAACCATACTTAAGAGTTCTCAAAAAATTTGAAATTTGTTATTTTCATATGAATTTTTGCACAATGAATTTGAATCTCAAATTTTTGTAGAAATGCACATCTACATATGCAATATTAGTGTGCATAGTTTCAAATTTTTTGAGAACTCCTAAGTATGATTTTAATGGGGTTTTCACGGATTGCACTGAAGATGTGGTTTGCACTGAATATTTTGCCGTAAAACATATGGCCTGTACTTTGAGATTTGAAGGCTGCATCTACTTTTAGGGGCTTATTTTCTAGGTTTGACTCCAACAATAGCCTCAAAATTAGGGCATATATTTCCTGTTTTCCCTCTTTTGTGACTATGTTTGTACATTTTGTCTATTTCCCTTGGAGCTCGGCACTAGAGGCGACTACAGGAGGGGACACATGTTGGTGGAGGCATAAGACTAGCCACAATGTGGCGATGCTCAAATATTGGAGTCAACCCCGGTGCTCCATTTTCATAAAGAGCTGCAGTGACGAGCATCGCATCAGAACAGCATGTTAGAAGCAATTAATTCACTCATCTAGTAGCAGGTCTCGTCTCCTCAAGTCACTTACAAGTGGGGTCACGTTTTTTCTCCCCAGTCAGGCATCGATGCTTGAACTTTCCTCGATGCTTGATTTTCCGATGCTTCAATTCCACCCTGCAGTGTGTGGCATCGAGGCTCAAACGAAAAAAGAGGTTTGAAGCATCGGCAAAATAACACACTGTGGGTGGTCTAAGAGGCTAGCTTTGGGTGGTCGGGAGGAGGGAAGCCAGGCGGGCGACCGATAGATAGAGGAAGGTTGTGTTGGTGGAGCTAGGAGCGAGTCTGAGCTGGGATTGCTGGGTGGAGGGTGCTAGGAGAGGGGATGATGGGCTAGGGGACACTTGGACTCTAGGAGAGGGTCTACCGTGCCGAGAAGAGTGGATGCAGAGGAGAGGGGTCAAGGCTGCATCGTGCTGGTGTAGGAGGAAGGGATGATATAGTCACATCGAGAAAGGGGATGCCAGGGAGGAGGCAACCGAGCTAGGAAGACGCTTGCACCAGGGAAAATGCTAGTGCTAGGGATGGCAGATCCATGCAAGAGAGTAGAGGACCATGCTAGGATGGAGGTAGTCTGGCGACAGATGTAAGGCTCAAGAATAGCTGGAGCAGTTGACGATGCGGGGGACGAGAGAGGGAGCGATCAAGCTTTAGGCCTTGTTTAGATGAGAGAATTGGGGAGAAAAACACTGTATCAGAATTCCTGTAGCATTTCGTTTGTATTTGGTAAAAATTATCCAAATTTTGACTAATTAGGCTTAAAATGTACGTCTCACTGAGTACAATAAAACTGTGCAATTAGTTTTTGATTTCATCAACATTTAGTACTCCATGCATTTGCCGACATTTTGATGTGACGGGGAATCTTCTTTTTACATAGTGAAATTTGGGAGGAGAATTGGGGAACTAAACATGGCCTTAGACGATTCTATGTAGACAAGGGGCTTTGAATCGTAGAAAAACACTCATGGGCCCCTACTAGACTCCTAGTAGTTAGGACAGGATGGGGAATTGTGTCTCTTGTTTTTAAGCAGAGCTTTACCATACTCCCATTACCATGTTCTCTTTGTCTCTGAAAGAATCAATTACTAGAGCAAAAATTTGTCCGCAAATAAGTTGATCCCTAGAGGATGATGGTCCACCGGCCCATTTATACTTCTCGTGTTCTCATCCTATTTACTGCTGCATCCCCTCCTGTTGACTAGTTTTGCTGCAACCGGCCAGATGAGCAGTAAATGCTGTGACCAGCGCGTACCCAAACACCGATTAGTGTGCAACCTAACAGTGGAACTCAAATTAATTAACGGTAACATGGTTTGGTAGCTATACTAATCTGTCTGAAACTTATCAGTAATATATTTATTTAGAGACAGAGAGAGTAGAAGATAAAAGCTCAAAGAAATCACAGCGTTTGATTTTTAAAAGTATGGAAAATTAAATAATCGAAATATTTAGGAAAAATTATAGAAAGTACTTCTGAATATCTTGGACACTTGTAAAGGCTATTCACGCGGGCACCCCTTCCTTTTCTGTGTGGGGTCCTCCACATCTAGAGCTTATAGGGATATGTATTATCCCGTTGTTTCAATTTAGACCGACATGAGTAGACTTGTAGAGGTAAGGTGTTTTTCATTAGCAGGGGCACATACATGCCCTCACATAAAATTCTTAGTCTAAAGTAATCAACAAATATTCGCTAGATTTATGCTTCAAAATCCAAAATTTGACGTCAAAGGTAATCATTAAATCTTCACGATATTTTAAGCGTCCAAAATTCAGCTTGCCCCTGTCGAGTTTTGCTCTAGGCCCGCCCAACGGTGCATTTGCGAATTCCAAAATCACATAGAAAGGAACCAGTCCACAAGGTGAGTCAGTCACCTGTGAAGCACCGTTCAGATTTACTTTTTTTTAAATGCAGTACAGCAGGATACAGTGGTAGTAAGAGCATCTCGTGTGGTGAGTCAACCCATCACCCGAAAAAGCCGCTGCACATGCGCAGGAATTATTTTCCTCAAACCGGTTCATTTTTTTGAGGGAACAAGAGGGGTCAAGGACCCCTACTGAAGATTTTATTAAAAGTAACCAAGAAAGTTACATAAAGCTACGTAAACACAACAGGAGCAGAGGGGGGCAAAGGGAAACTAGAAGTTCAGGAAACAAAAAAAGAAACAAAAAATACAAGACGAATTATACAAATTGCTCTAGCCATGATTCAATATGAGGAAAATATTTCTTCTTGGCACGCTTCAAAAGAAGGCCAAAGACTTGCTTGAAGATGGCTATGCATCTTGAGCTATCCCCTGAAAATGGCATCATTTCTGATTGTTCAAATACTCCAGCTCATGATGATGATGATCTCCATGTAAAAAGCCACATTCATCTGGGTTTTGAAACTTTCAAAAATCTGCAAGGGATCTAGAGAATCATCATTTGACAGTCCAATTCTGCTCCAACAACTCTCGGAGAAGCTACACCATAGAAATAAGTGCTCTCTTGTTTCCTCCAAGTTCTTTGCACAGAGTGCACAATCAAAAGAAGGCAAGTGGAAGTGTTTTCTTCTCAGGATATTACATGTGCTTAATCGGTCCTGAATAAGTAACCCAAAGAACACCTTATGATTGTGTTGACAGGTTGAATTCCAAATCGACTTAAAGACTGGGTGAGCCCCACTGTTGCCTTTCAAGTGTTTGTATGCCTTTCTGGATGTGTACGTGGAACTGCCCCAAATGTAAGTCCAAATGTCACTTTCCTCATCAGGCACAATCCCATATATGAGAGCTTGGATTTGTTAAAACTGATGTTGGTGCTTCTTAGCGAAAGCAGATAAATCCGCAAGCGCACGAAAATACCGTTGTAGCACTTCACTCGGTGGTAAGCAGGGTATCGTATTTTCTCGAAGAACGGTAGTGTAGGAAGTCTCTAAAGCTAGTTCTCCCTAGGAACAAGAGAAGGATAATTTGGGTAGTGAGGTTCTTCTAAGGGTAGATTCCTTAAGAGAAGGTAGCGCCACTGTTATAACCTTGTTTCGGGCACCGAAAATCACCTGGTCTGCCAGGCGATCCCGGCCTGTAGCTCTACGCCGAACCCGAACGTGGGGCATTGCAAAGGATAGACAGGGTTGTCACCACCTACTGCCTATCCCTCAACCGTGGGGAATGAGGCAAACGAAGGTAATTTCTAACTCAGACACCACGTCTACGCTATCAGTTACGGTTCTAGCGTTCGCCAGAAACTTCCATCTCTATCAGAAGTCCTCTACTAGAACCTCTGCCATGGGGATGGACGATGAACCCACAAGAGTATAACAATAACAATAACTTGCTTAAGGAAATCAAGCCAATAGAACAACACGAACTTCTTACCGCAATCGGTAAGACGGACGTTGAGGAACAAGTGTAGAGGGAGCCAACAGGTCCGGCACTCTGTCCACCCGGTGTACAAGATGAGCTGAGTACAAGAAGTGGAGGGACTGAACTCTCCTCTTCTCCAACCCTTTCCTCACTCACTCCCTATTCTACTCTAGCTAGGAGCTAGTGAAAATGAGCCTTGCTACTCTTGTCTTGTGTATCTTGAGATGTTTTTAGAGTGGGGGTGAACCCGTCCTTATATAGGAGGTGGTTTGGTCAGTTCCAGGGGAATAGTCCCTGGATCCACCCCTACACCATCCTCCTCTCTATTGATGGAACCGCCACGCTGCAGGTGGGCCCAGGCGGCAGAGGCAGGGGCGCGATCATGCCCTGGGCGCGCCCGTGCCTGGGGTGCCACCCCTCGCCACCGCCTTTGGCCTATGGGCCTCTGGTTGGGCCTAGGCCTCGCCTGCGGTGTGGGCTCGCCCGGTTGCATAGGATTTCTGGGCTTCTTTCCCTCTTCTTGTTTTGCTATAGGCCAAAATAAGTTTGTGTTTCTTTTAATATTTTTCTCCACTTTTGGATCATTTTAGGTGTGTTTCCATGTATGCCCTGCAAAACAAGTGAATTCACCAAAATTATGGAAATGGTTAGCTCAAATCCCCTATCTACGTTGTTTTCGGTGAATTCTATACAAATGTTGGCGGGGTAAGATATGAGTTAATGACAGCGAACAAGCTCCCCCACACTTAGTCCTTTGCTCGTCGTCAAGTAAAGGTGTATAGGACTAAGGTGGTTCTTTCTCCAAGATGTTCAACCTGCATATAGATTATTCCAAGCTTCACCTGTACCAGTGAGCATTCAGAGTGTCTACCAAATTGTCTTTAGTAATTGGATGATAGAATAGCTTGGATTCAAATCATCTTATTCTACTCATGCTCAAGAACTTGGGGTTTTAAACCTTTTGTAAAAGAGTGTTAGCTTTGCTCCTCAAATGATACTCTCAAATCGCTCATATATTTCCTTTCTTGATTCCTCACCAAGGCATTTCTTTTAATAATTTTTGCCTTCTTGCTCATCCTACCTCTATAGGCTTTATCTGGAGTTTTGGGTATGGATGATGAGAAATGCACACTTACCTTGTATATGTTGTTGAGTCAAACCCCGGATCCGTGGAGGGAAGAGTCATGCTCTTAGATCGAAATTGTGCAAGTGTGTGAATATTTATCTAAGTTTTTGTACTCCTTTGTCATGCCTCTCTCTCTTTTGTTTTGGAACTTTTGAAAATATGGGATATCTTTATTCATCATCATTTTTTAGCTCATGCTTCTTTGGCTTGGCATCTTTTCTCTTTATATATTTTTTTCTCTCATGCTCTTTGGTATGGAAATATTTTCTGCATAGCCCATACTTTTCTTTTTATCAGAATTTGGAGAGGGAGGTTCATAACACAAGTGATGGAGTTTTTATTTTGGTGGATGGAATCGCATGTTTTTGCGTAACTCTCAGTGTAAAAGTCAACATTTTATTTGTGGGTGTATGTGAATTTCGATCTTGGGAGTATGAAACTTCTCTCAACATAGATATCAGAGCTTGACAAAACTCAACACAAAGTAAGCGGCTATGTGTAAGGTTTATATCAAGAAGCAATGTATATGGCTTTGGTAGGAATTTATTCTATCATTGAGGAGCATGATATTGTATTTTTTTGGTTTTCAAAATAAATCCCAAGTCTATTGCAAGAGAGAACAAGTTTCATATCATCCTACTATATCACATATTCCAATTACTTAGAGTAAAATGGGGTCCCATTGACAAATTGCTCACAAGTTGTAGGATGTTGACGAGGAATAGAATGTATGCATGTTGTTTTATCAATTGGTAG
Source organism: Saccharum hybrid cultivar R570 (assembly GCA_038087645.1). NCBI lineage: Eukaryota > Viridiplantae > Streptophyta > Magnoliopsida > Poales > Poaceae > Saccharum > Saccharum hybrid cultivar. Next base: position 3,867,739 of record JAQSUU010000291.1, on the reverse strand, counting down.
AACTGAGTTGGAGCTTCAAATTTTTAGTTCAGGCTTATTTTATTAACTATTTTAAATAGGAAGGGAGTGAGAGAGTGCGCAGACCAAATTTGTATTCATTCCTTGCAATTGCACACTTCTTGTTAAGAGAGAGCGTGTCATCTCCCCCACACTTGTTTTTGTACCTATCTTTTTTATTTTCTTGTGCAAAGAACAAAAACAAGTGGAGACAAAAATATTTCTACTAATGGATTCTTTATTGAATTGTAAAGACTTGATACAATAGGCGCAACATGATATGTAAATCAAAAGGATAGGAAATAAAATGATGCAAGTGAAAAGTGCGCCTATTTATTAGCTGGAGAGAGCTCTACTTGGGGAGAGTGAGAGCGTGCTCTACTCCCGCTGTCCTTGCTATCCTAGCGAGCTTGGTGTGAAAACTAAGGCGGAGTTTGTTAGATCCTCCACTAGCTGAGCGTTTTTAGTTTCCTTCTTTTGTAAATCACTTTCTAGCCGCTCAACAATACCGGTTAGAGTGTCAACCCTGTCACTTAGGAAAGACAAAGTAGGGGTTTTGGGGAGTGGTGCCCCGATCTCTGACTTGCTCTCGAAAACATTCGGTGCCCTCCTTAAGTTTTTCCTTGGGATCCTAAGAGGTGCACTCGAAGATGTTTCCGCTGGTCCTTTTGGGAGAGTGGCTTTCCGCATAAGTCCTTTCCCGCATCCTCCATTAGGTAAGTCTATCCCAACAAGAGTGTGGGAGAGACTAGGCATAGCTATTTGCATAGACGAAGTGTTGTGGGAGGATGTGCTGCTTGAAAGTGTTGTAGCCGGGCGCTTGCTAGGACCGCCGACGTCCGGAGCTGCTCTCTTGATGCCAATCATCCTCGTGGTTGGCCTCCATGGTGGTGCTAGCTTGATCTTGTCATCAGTGAGAGGAGGCCTAGTCCATGCCGTGGACTTAAGGCTGTCACCCTCACTTGAATCATAGCTCGCTGGTGGTGGCATGATCGCGAGTGGTGTTGTGGACACTAATTGGGACTCTTCCCTCTCAAGGTCTCCTCAGGTGAAGGACAAATCTCCGTCTAGGTTGTATGGTGAGCATGAGGCATTATAGAGGGCAAGAGCATGGCTTGCCATGGCTTCTTGGCTTAGGGAGGAGCACAAGAGTTGCTATAGTGAGGGAGAGAAGAGAGCCTTTTTCCTTTGGCTTGGTGTGAGAAAGAAGAGAGGTGAGGGTGTGTTTATATAGGAGAAAAAAGCCTCTTTGGTCATGAAAACGGATCAAACCGAGCCAACGCACATTACTATGTGAATTATCACTGTTTAAAGCATGCACTGGTGAAAGACCGAGGCGGGGGAAGGAAGTAGCGGTGCGGGTGTGCCTGGCCCTGCTCCCCTCCAGTCGTGTTTTCGACCAGGTACAGCAGTTAAGGCTCCTATTCAAAATATTTTGTGCGCTCATTTGAAAAGTTTTGAATTGCTGACTAAATGCCTTAGAATAGATATTATGATGAAGAATAATGCATTATCAAGGAAGAATATATTCAAGTTTTTGAAAATAGATTAAAGTAAATGACTTGATCAGCATGCATGGTTGCTTTTAGTGAGGGCATTTTAGTCATTGTCATGTTTAATCATATTTTTATTATTTTTAAGGAGTAGATAGAATGAAACTTTATTTGTTAGCAAAATTTTTAGGTTTTTGTAATGAAGCAATCAAATCTATTCTATCTAATTCTTGATTAAAATTGGCATTGTGAGAAGGCTTAAGGAAAAGTTTGAGACACTGACCATTGACTTTGAAGATATTACTGTCATCATCTTGAATCGTGATCATGCCATGTGGTGAAGAGTTGATGACGGTGTATGGCCCTTTCCATTTGCTGCACAACTTTCCTTCACCGAATAGCTTGACCTTCGAGTTGAAGAGCAGGACTTGATCGCCTTGCTTGAACTCTTTTAGCTTGATTCGGTGGTCATGCCACCTTTTGGTTCTTTCTTTGTATAGCTTGGCACTGTGGTAAGCTTTCTCACACCATTCTTCTAGCTCGGCGATATGCCTTTGTCTATTTCTGCCAGCTAGCTTGACATCCATATTCCAGCTCTTAATTGCCGAGTGAGCTCGGTGTTCAAGCTCTACTGGCAAATGGCAACTCTTCCCATATACCAGCTGGAGTGGTGACATGACGATGGGGGTTTTATAAGCAGTCCTATATGCCCAAAGTGCATCAGGTAGCTTATTCTTCCACCCTTTCCCCATGTCATTGATCGTCTTCTATAGGATATTTTTTATTTATTTATTCAAGGTCTCAGATTGATGGGGGTTTTATAAGCGGTCCTGTATGCTCGAAGTGCATCAGGTAGCTTATTCTTCCCGTCTTTCCCCATGTCATTGACCATTGTCTGTAGGATATTTTTGATTTGTTTATTTGAGGTCTTGGCTTGCCCACTTGTTTGAGGATGGTAAGGGGTGGCAATGTTGTGCTTGGCGCCAAGTTACTTCAAGAATGCTCTAAATGTTTTGTCTATGAAGTGGGATCCTCTATCACTTATCACCATGAGTGGTGTTCCAAAGAGAGGGAAGATTACTTCATGGAACATTTTCCTTGCATGTTTGGCGTTAGCGGCTCTGCATGGCATTGCCTCTACCCACTTGAACATGTAATCGATGGCAAGGATGTATTTGCAATATTGGGACTTTTGGAATGGTCCCATGAAGTCAATGCCCTACATATCAAATATTTCTATTTAAAGGTTATAGTGGAGGGGCATGGCATTGCGAGCGGTGATGTTTCCTTGAAACTGGCACTTTTGACACCTCCGGATGAACTCCTTGGTGTCCTCATACATCATTGGCCAGAAGAATCCACGCTGCTAGATTTTGGCTTGTGTGTAGAATACTCCATAGTGGCCTCCGTACGATGTCGAGTGACATTTTTCAATAATCTGCAATCCTTCTACCATCGGTACAGACCTCCTCAATAGGCCATCCGAGCATACCTGGTACAAATATGGGTCGTCCCAAAGGTGATGTCTGCTTTCGACTTGAAGTTTTCTTCTATTCTCCCCCGGTGGTACATATCTTGCAAACATAAAGTTCACGATGTTTGCATACCACGGGTTGGAGTTTGTCACCTTCAGCAGCATGTCGTCACATAGGAAGTCATTGATTGGTAGTTCCTGCATGTTAGTGACTTGCATACGCGATAGGTGAACCGCAACTGTATTTTCTACTCCCTTTTTATCTTTTTTATTTCTAGATCAAATTCTTGGAGTAAAAGAATCTAGCGGATCAAGCGAGGTTTTGCATATTTCTTAGTGAGCAAATATTTTAATGCAACATGATTGGTGTATACAATAACTTTTGGTCCTACTAAGTAAGATATGAATTTGTCGATAGCAAAAACAACTGCAAGAAGCTCTTTTTCTATGGTAGCATAGTTAAGCTGGGCTCCTGTCAGTGTTTTGCTAGCATATGCGATTGCGTGATGCTTCTTATCTTTGGTTTGGCTAAGGACCGCATCAACAACATAGTCACTAGCATCACACATTATCTCAAAGGGTAGCAACCAATCCAGGAGCTGGATGATTGGTGCTGAGATGAGTGCTTTCTTAAGTGTATGAAAAGCATCCAAGCATTCATCTGTGAACTCAAAGGGTGCATCTTTGGTTGGCAGGTTCGTGAGAGGTCTAGAAATTTGTGAAAAGTCTTTAATAAACCTCCTATAGAACCCTGCATGGCCTAGAAAGCTATGAATCCCTTTGACATTTACTAGGGGTGGTAGCTGCTCGATAACCTTGATTTTAGCTTTGTATACCTCGATCCCCCTCTCAGACACTAGGTGTCCAAGAATAATGCCTTCTCAGACCATGAAATGGCGCTTTTCCGAATTTAGTACCAGGTCCTTCTCTTGGAATCTCTGCAAGACTTTGTCTAAATTCTCTAAACAGTGGTCTAAGGTCTTTCCATAGACTGAAAAGTCATCCATGAAAACTTCCACAATCTCTTCTATCATGTCCGAGAAAATAGACATCGTGCACCGTTGAAATGAAGCAGGTGCATTACACAACCCGAATGACATTCTACGATATGCGTCTGTTCCTATGGGCATATGTTGATGGTCACTAATGCTCATTATTAACCATCAACTATTGCATGAAATAGCATGAAATAAACCACAAACCATAGTTGTAGGGTTTGATTCTAACGAGTTCCACGAGCTGTGTTGTTCTCACTTGTTTTGCTGGATATTTAATATTTCACTATATAAAAGTATCTCGTCATTGCAAAGAGCTCGTCGAGACGATCAAAGCAGACATATCATTCGCTATATTTGGAGTTCCAGAGAGAAAGTCCCCAATGGATACAACACAGAAGATTTTAGAAGACTCTAGAACCATCACCAAGCAAGAGTTTTAGGGACTAACATAAAAATTTCCATAGCTTTAGTGAATTGTGAATTTTTAGGGATAAAAACAGAATTTTTTAGGGATAAAAATTTTTAGGGATAAATTCATTGAAGGTAGTACACTTGCTAGTGCCCATAGTCTTCATCAGCTTTGGGCCGAGGCCTCTTTTAAAGCTAGCAATTTTATTGGAATCGGTATCCACAAACTCGGTGGCATACCTTGCCAGGTTGTTGAAAGATTGCAGGTATTCAGTCAAGTTTTTATTGCCCTGCGACAGCCTCATAAATTCTGTGTGCTTGATAGCCATAAGACCTGGAGGAATATAGTTCCCACGGAATGCGGCCTTGAACTAGTCCCAAGCAATCGGGACATTTGCAGGCAGTGTGGAACGATAGTGGCTCCACCAAATACCCGCTGGACCATGTAGTTGCTGAGAAGCATATTTAGTTTTCAGCTCATCGGTCAAGCGAAGCAGACGAAACTTTTGTTCAATGGTGTTCAACCACTCATCGGCTTCCAGTGGTTCCTCCGCCTCCTTAAAGAGCGGGGGCTTAGTATCAAGAAAATCCTTGAAATCACTGTACTGATTGGGTTCTGGGCCCTGGCGGCCATGACGAGCCTCCCGGTTGGCAAGCTGGCGCATAACATCTGCCAGCATGCGCTGCCCTTCGACCACTGTCTGCATCAGCTCAGCCGGGGTAGGTGGTGGCGGAGGGGGTGGCTGTTCCTCATCCTCATTGCCACGACCCCGATGGAGATTGTACGACATCTGCAAAATGCATAGCCAATGAGCACTGACGATGTGGGAAATTTGTAGATGGATTATTGTAAATATGTCAAACTGACTTCATGAAATAGACTTCTCAAAATACTCATGGCACAATAATTCATCACAACCGCACAATCCATTCAAGCGGACCAAATGGGCGCAATCATGCGAGGGAATCCAACAAGATGTACTTTGATAAAGGCTCACTCATAAGGAGCACAACAGTTACTGAACCGTTTACGTTAAAATCTATGTGATTTTTGATCTTTCGCCCGGTACTTGGATTCGATTTTAAAGTTTTTAGTTGACTGAGAAAGGCTACTTCAAACTGACCACAAATAGACTTCTCAATGGTAGAGTTCCATGGTGGATCATGACTAGCCACCTTGATACCAGCGTGTGCCAAGCAGCACAGCCTTATGTCGCGCGCCATAGGAGGCCCTCGGTTTTGTCGCGGCACCGAAGGGTGCTAATCGTGACACCATCATCGAACGCAACACAATAAGACATCCAATTGTGATCGAAATTAATAGGTTCCAACTAAACATCTAGGAAACATAGGGTTCGACCTTACATCCCAAAAGTCAAGTTATTACAAAGCCTCACTCCAACCCCAGGAGGCACAAAAGACGATCCTAACATCATAGCTACGTGATAACTACTCTAAGCATCGTTCTCAGAGTCGGTGTCAAGGATCTCCCCGCCGTCCTCATCACTAACAGGCTCTAACTCCTCATCTTCTTCTTCTTCTGGCTCTTCTTCTAGTGCTTCTTCTGGTGCGGCATCTTGGGGCCCATTGACCTCCACTTCTTCATCATCTTCAGCCATGGCGATTCCCGAACCCATGTCCTCATCTGCGTTGTTGTTTCGAGGTAGCAGAGGATTTAGCTGGTTGTTTAGGCGGTGCACTTCTTCATGAAGATTGTCATTGTATTCTTCAGCATTCTCCAACTGTTGCTCGAGCTCAAACTGACGAGCTCTCAGAATGTTCTCCTCGTGCCAGGCTTCATCCCTCTGATTCATGACACGGACCAACATGCGTTGACAATTGCGGTTTGCTACTGTCAATCTCTAGACTGCAAGGGTTTCCTGGTCACGATCACGAATCACTTGGTCCAGTTGCTGACGCGCTGCATTCCTGTCAGCAGTCACTTCAGCCAACTCTGCCCTCAGCCTTTCCACCTCAGAAGGCTCAGGGCGGGGCTTACGTGGAGCGAGCTGGTGACGAGGTGCCCTTCCCCCAGTGGACTTGCGAGCGGTCCTCTTGGTACGTGCCATCTGTAGCAACAAGATACGACTTAAAGTGAGGATCATTTAGGGGATACGAAATTTAATTTAGTCGGGAGTACTGAAATTTTTAAGGAGGGAGTAAATGATATGTATGATATAATTAAACATGATGCATGCACGTTCCGTACGCCCTCTCACCTTAGTAGAAACCTAAAGTTCTAATGCTAGGCGGTGGCATACATACGTTCTCTCATATAAGCGAAACTATCGGTCTACTCGTTTGCGCTGTTAGTGTACCTGCAGAAAATCTCATTTCAGCCCAACAGTTTCCCAATATAAGCACACAAGAAAGCAGTAATTTAAATACTTTCCATATACACATCCCCTGATGTATATACTTCAGTATCAAAGCTACCTGATATATATTCCCATAATTAAGTGCTTACGTAATTACATGGTCTAACATGTAAGTATGCAAGTCACCAAAACTACTCTCCCCTAGATCGCCAGTTGGACGATCATGCTCTTACAACTCACACTTACCAGAGCGTCGATGCAATTGATCCATACATTACCACCCAGGTGGATGGCATCCATACAATATCACGCCGTATGAACGACGAAACAAAAACAAACAAGGCCCCCAAGTTAGTCTTTATAATAAGCCACCTAAGAGTCCTTATTTGGGCTAAGGGATGTGATCACTGACATACCTATGAAAATAATTTTTAATGTTTTAACCCTTTTCATAATCAAATACTTTTGTTTTTAAATACTCGTACGATGTGTTTAATGTTGAATTATGCTCCGGTACCAGCTGTAACAGAACCAACCAAATTATAAGAGCACAAGTACAAAAACAAGCACCGAAGCGCTCAAATTTTCGAACTTGAGCCCATATAATCCCGGTAGTCAATCGAAACCACGAAGGATTTCAAACCAACTTGCTTACAACCAAGATCGCATCATTCAACATACAACATCATACGTTACATTTCACAAGTAGTTCTGAAATAAGTTTACACACACGGAGTCACAATTATTACAAACCAAGTTTATAAAAGTAGTGGAAGCAAACACACACCAGTTGTTTAACTACCGCCAGTCTTGTTGATCAACAACCTGCAAAAGCATCAGGAAAGTACATAAAAGATGATCACGCCCTAGTGATCTAGTCTTCGTCACCCGCAGGGTGGAGACAATTTTTGCAGAAGCCTTGGTAGAGCATATCATCTGCAACAGGAGGGAATAAACCTTGAGTACTGGAATGTACTCAGCTAGACTTACCCGTCGAAAACCAGAAATAAGATGACACCAAGGATTATGCAAGGCTTTCATAATTGGAGCTGGCTGACATTACCTTTTGCGGAAAAGCATAAGTAATTTAAACTCTTTTAACCTGTACTAGCATTTATTTTTAGCATTTACCTGTCATCTATCTTAGCACCTGTACTAAGCATGCACTTGATTATAATCAAACAATTATCATCATTATATCTAGAGCAGGTATGAATTGTGGCAACATTGTATCATTCCCTTAACCACCAGTTCATTTAATGAGATCTACGTTGCCGCTGCTCAAGTCAAGTGCTCACTAACCGGGAGCGACGGCGATTCGAATCGAATTCCTATCCAGCTGGAGGGGTATTTCTAACACTCACCGTGCAGACCCCTGCCAGGGTCGCACAGGCCACCGTTTCATATGATTCAGGAATCGCGGGTCCGAATAATGTCGTGACCCCAAGGGCGACACTCTGCCAGGTGATAGGGACTCTAACCCCCCTTGGTCTCACGCCAATGTCCCCAAGCACATCCTTTCTCTCCTCCAAGAAGCAACCTACGATTCGATTCCTGGCCTGAATCACATTACTCGGCTTCGCGGTCGGAACGGCTTATCCGGCCAACTAAGTGTTAGACTGCGTTCAACATGACTCAAGGACGTACAACGAATCGGTCCTTAAACGACTCAGACGGGCATAGCTCCACACCCAAGACGTGAAGTGTCTTGCGGCTGTACTATCGAACTCCCGCTCGGTCTCAATTTCATTTTAAAGCATGGTTCCATCCACGATAGCCATAAAGCCACTCGTGACTCCTTCCTACATCTCGCGGATGACCGGGAATCACCCGACTTCTACCGTACTAAGCAGGGCTAAGCATTGACACGTGCCTAAACCTAATATAGGATTAAGTACGATATCTGGACAAGGACAGGTATAATGCAACAAGTGTTTTCATATAACTCCTACAACTTAATGCAGTAAACAATTAAAAGTACTCAAGATCACTTTATAAAACAGTAGGTTCAGCATGCACCGGGGCTTGCCTTTCAGAAAGGTCGAGGGCCGGTGGTCAGGACACTCGGGTAGATCTTCGGCAGGAGCTTCGTCGCCGGTTGGTTCCTCTGGCTGCTCCGGCAGGTCCTGGACTTCCTCCGGAATCACAGGCTCGAATTCGAGGAGAGTTACCCCCTCCGGAACACCTATTGCATGAGTGCACAATAAATATTATGGATGCATAATGGGTGCAACATGCTCGGAATGAAATGCATTTCAGAAATAAAATACTCTATTCAAGTCACTTCATCAATACATGCAAATCTCTTCTCCGGTGGAGAAGTACTTACCTAATCTACTCAACCTAAGGTATAGTTGTTCATCTTCGGTTAAGGCCCTAACACCTAATAAACACAAGAGTGACATTATTTAGGTTACTACATCCAACCCAAAATATCACAGTAAGACATTCTGGACAGCAGCTACTTGTTTCTAACATAACTGGAGATTCCCAACTCCAAAAGATATGATCTAAGACAATCTGGAAAGCTTATGAAATGCACCACAAAATATTTTCAGACCACAACACTTAATTCCAAAGTTTACCTAGTCGAAATTCCAAAGTTCCAGAATCTGTCCTCCCCAAACAGAGAGCAGCCAATTCTGGACTGTCACTTAAAACAGCAATAACTCCTAAACTACTAAGCCAAATGCTCCCAAATTTTGACACAAGCTAGTTTATAAAGTTTACTACAATTTTGGTATTCACAAGCTTTCCAGCAAACACTTTTATTAAGGGTCAAACCCAAAGATACTACCAGCTGTCCAGAAAACCTAGAATTGCGAAGATTAAATATTTATTTATGTGGCAAACATCCCATAAGACCAAACTAATATTTCCAAAAGTTCACATAGGTCACAAAAACACCAGAAAGTAAGGTTGGCCCACCTAAAATATTTATTTAAACCCATTTCTTAATTTACTTAAGTAATTAAGTGAAATTTTAAACATATATGTAAACTGCTCCTAAAATTCTACAAAAAATATAGGAGCCTCTATGAACCAAAAAGAGACCACTGTAAAAATTTGAACTAAATGCATTTACAGAAACTCCCTAAACAAAATTCATAAGCCCGAAAGGCTGATTTTTGTATAATTAACAAATCATATTAAAAAGTGTCAAACAACAGATTTCCTATTTTTCTTCGACACTTTAAGGTACCAAGACATTCTCCAAAAATTTATAAGAACATTGCACATGTAGAAAATTACTAAAATTCATTAAATTATTTCCTAAAATAACAAGATAGCATTATAACTTGAAAAGTACTTAAGCACTACTGCCCAATTTTTTTACCAAAGCTAGAGCAAGTATAAATTAGCCTACCCACCAAATTTCATAATTTTTGGAACAATGAAACTCAAGATATGATTTAAACAAGTTTGCATGCAATCTAAAACACATTTCAAAAACCTATTTAAAGCTCCCAGAAACTAAACATCACATAACCAACTCATATTTTTGTAAAATACTACACACCCTGTAGATCCCAACAAAATTTATCTCATAATTTTTGGGCAAGTAAAACCCTAGATCTACATTTCCTAAACATTATCTAAAACTGTGATAGAATAAAAAGAAATGAAATAAATCGGATTTGTTACAGGGCCTGCCCGGGAAAGACGCGGCCCACGACTCACGGCGTGGCCCGCTCCCGCGCGCGGCCTGCTACGGCTCCCGCCCGCGCGCGCGTGCGACTGACCAGACGGTCCCACCGGTCAGAGAGAGAGAGGCGGAGGGGAGGAGCTGCGGTCGCCGGAGCTCGCCGTCGGTGAGCCGACCGGTGAAGCTGAGCGGGCGAGCATGACCACGTCATCGAGCTAAGTCGATTGGTGGAAAGAACGGGGCGGCAGAGCCATGGGAAGGTGCTCGCCGTCGGTCATGGCGGACCACCGGCACGGTGGTGGCAAAATCTCGCCGCCGGTGAGCCTGACATCCCAACCCTAACCCTCGATGAGCATCCCCATTCTACCTCGACCCTAATGCACCTACAAGTTGGCGACAGAGACGCCCAGAGACCTCTGGCCACGGAGAGCCATCGCGCGGAGGAACTCCGGTGAGGTACCGCGGCGGCGGAAAACAAAAATGTGACCCTACCAAAGCGCGATTGGCTGCGTGGAGTGGACGGTGAGGTAGCGGGCTTCAAGGCGGAGCTATGGGCACGTTTTCGTGGGAGGCAGTGCGGTGGAGAGCGTGCACAAGCTCGCCGGAGTGGAGGCGGCAATGGTGCTCGGTTGTTCCGCCCGGTTGCACCCGGGAAGGAAAGGAAATGGCTAGGCGGTTTAGGCAAGGCAGCAGGGACATCTTCTACACGTCGGGCAGCTGGCCGCGATGCCAGGTCGCACGCGGCGCGTGGAGGGACACGCGGTGGCGATGGTCTGCCCTGGTTGGACAGCTCACTCTAATGTCTGACCGACTGAATTCAAACCCCGCATTGACCGACTGACAAGCCAAGTTCAACGATGATTATCTCCCAAACCGGTTCGAGTTAGGAGAAGATGATAACATCAAAATTGTAGGGCTACATGAGGGCTATAACTTTGTCAATTGGCTCCAGGGCTGGTTCAGCTTAGTTATTGAGATATAGCGTCCTAAAGTGAGGCACCCGAAACTGAAACTGAGTTTCAGCGAGTCACACCGACTGAAACCCATTTTTCCAGGCACCATAACTCCTAAACCATTTAGAACTAGGTGATGGTGATGTTGACAATGTTGTAGAGCTATGTGTGGACAACAACTTTGTAAATTGGCTCAAAGACTAGTTCGGCCTAGTTTGTGAGTTACAAGTTGCCAAAGTGAGGTACAGTGAAACGGTTTTCAGCTTCACACTTAGCCAAAATTGCTAAGTCCCAAAACAGCCTCTAATACTGACTTGTGGGCCATTTTTGAGCATGTTCTGATCATTTTCATGAGATGGCCATATTAGAACTTTTGTTTCTCATGAAATTCTATACAACTTTGCTTAAGGTTGCTCCTTCATGCAAGATCTCTAAGCTGGACTTTTTAATTGGTCAAACTAGAGCATCCTAGGGCTAAATGCTGGTCAACTACACCTTGGAGGGCATTTTGGTGATTTTGGTCAACATGAACCTTGCTCCATTAGTGACCCTAAGTATAACTAAGGTGTTGTGAGATATAATTGGCTACTCTACCCTTTAGTTACACCAACTCCCTAGTGTCACATGATGTGAGTCAAACAAAACTTTAAAACAAATCACATTTGTTGCAACCACATGAATTAACATGAAATGATGCATGCTTATGCTCATGCAATGCAATGCAATTATGGAGCTAAACACCTGAGGTGTTACACAGACCCCCTCCCTCAGGCTATCACCATCTTCATTAGATACATCTAGAGCAAAAGCTAGGGTTTCACCCCTCCATCCAAGTAGAAGTAGAGATCCCTCTAGATGATTGTCTAGTTCTAGTTCTTTTAGTTCATCTTCTAGTTCTAGTTCTAGTTCATCTAGTTGTAAACTAAAGATCAGGGATAGAGGAGAAGAGAGAGCTAAGGAGGAGCCGGATCTATTGGATCTTCCTCGACATTGTACTTCTACAGCATCTGGTTTGTCTTGAGCAATCTCCAGGTTCTTCAACATTTATTTCTAAGTATTTTATTTAGTTTTAGTTCTTGCTTTATTGTATTTACTGGATCTCCGCTCGTATTGAGTGCTCTAGTTATCCTAGGTAATTAGAGTAGTAAGCGCTGGTGTAGATGTGGCGTCTAGACTAGGGTTTACTTGAGTTTGCGCCCAATCCTCTGGATAGTTGTGGTAGCCCCAGAGGTGATAGCTCTGTTAGGCCTTTGTAATCCACCACGTTAGGGTTGGTGTTTTCGTAGAGCTTTTGGTAGCCTTCTCCCAACTACTATTTTCCTAGTCTTTTTCGAGAGTTGGAAAGGACCTGCTGCTCTGAAGTAAGTAAAATAGAGTAAGCCTTTGACAAGATAGAACCACTTAGGAAACCCTAAAAACCCCCTCTACCCTATAATTACCCTTTCCTTGGACGTTCCTAATTCTTCTAGTACACTTCACGTTCCCCATGGAAATCGATACTCTAGAATACTCTCGGGTGAAAGCTACATCGGTATCCGTGCGCTTGCGGATCTTTTTCTATTCGCATTTAAAATACCCAACAAGCTTTCTAGCGCCGTTGCCGGGGAACGATAGCTGTTCTAGAATCGAACCAAGTTCGTCCGAGTTTTCTTTTTCATTTTTACCACCTTTTTATTTTTACCTTTTTGTCACCACCATCACCTTACCACATGGATTTCACTCCTATCTATAAATATTCTACTCCAAAGGGTGACATGTTGGAGCCTCCACCATCTTCACAACCCATTCTTATAGATGGCTATAAGCTTCACCCTGCTTTCATAGCCATGGTTCGGGACCAACCCTTCTCTGGGCTAAAAAATAAAAATCCATACACCCACCTTAGGGAATTTGAGCACTTGTGTTCTTGCCTTGCTATTGCTGGCATGACACAAGAGACCATCAAATGGAAATTGTTTCCTTTCTCACTCTTGGGAAAAGCAAAACAGTGGTATGCTCATTTCGTACAAGGTGTAAATGGAGATTGGGATAAACTTAAGAAAAACTTTGGTCTAACCTTTTTCCCAGCATCCCAAGTTAATGCCCTTCGAATAGAAATTCTTACATTCCAATAGAAGGAGGAGGAGACTCTAGGAGCAGCCTGGGCTAGATTCACAAGCCTTAAAAACACCGGCCCAGACCTCTCTTTGCCTGACCATGTACTTTTAAATCACTTCCATCATGGTCTTAGCAAAGAAGCTACTTTTCATCTTGACCTATCTTCCGAAGGTTCGTTCACACACATGTCCTTTAGTCCGGAAAGCCATTTTATAGAAAATCCTTGAAAACACCCCTTACACAGGCATCTATGATGAGTTTCCCAAAGAAGAAAAAGAAAACGAGTCTAGTCCTGAGCCAAAAGAGGAGAAATACACAACTAAATCTATTTTTTTTAAAATCCTTCCAATAATTTGGTTGCCACTCCTAGACAAGAAAAGGAAGTTTTGATAGCCAAATCATAACCATTCTAATCCCAAGATTTAGCTATCAATTCTAAACCATCACCCCAAAATCCTCCAAGGAAAGAAGAAATTTCACCTTTGGAAAGCTCTGATCTTTCTGATACTGATGGTTTAGACTTCCAGTTTCATAAGAGACTTTCAAGCGAATATAATTCAAATCCTCTTTAGAAGGGATCTCTTATAAAGTGTCCTTATTCCCAATGGGAAGAATTTGAGGATGGCAGGTCAAATGATGCCATAGAAGGATAGCCTTGCCATACGAAAAATCCTATCTGCTGTCCTATTATATTCATAGATGACACAAATTCTGAACCTATCTCTAAACCCATCCTTGTCTTCGGAGATCCCCTTTATGCTCGTCCTTTTCAGTCTCATGATGATCCTAGAAATCCACTAAGACAACCTAACCATAGGAGTCATGAAGACCATGAGGATAACCAAGAGAGGCTACAACATTGGCTAGAATAGATAGAATGAATGGACAAGGAAGAAGCCTTAATGGAATCCAACCTTGACTTAGCTTCAAATGGTGAGGTTTCAACTCCCTTTGAAGACGAGACTCATCCATCTATGGAAAAGGCCCTAGACAAGACCGATTCAAGAGTCACTAATCTAAGCAAAATTCTGAACATTTCGATTGGAGACGAAGATGACATCAATGAGCATGAAACCTATTCCATAACAACCTCATTAAATCCATGCTCATATGAGACATCTCCCAATTCAATTGGTCTCTCCAACCCCATCACATTCGAGACCTCGAACCCCCTTATCCTCTCTGTTTGCAAAAACTTTAAAAGGGTGGTTATCGATGCATATGTTTATCATAAATATTGCAAATCTTGTTATGTTGAATCTTGAAATAGGTACACTTAAGTTGGTGTTGGAGGGAAAACCACTTCACCAAATTGCATTTTGAAGGTTTCCCAAGGACAAGCTTAGTGTCCTAAAACAAGCACTTTTTAGATCCTAACACGAGTGACCTTTCTGTTATGCTACCCTTGTGAAACAAGCTTAGGGATTTAATTATGAAAACATTCCTTCGAGTATTCTTGTCACTAACCTCTCTAGGATTGGAGCAAAAAGATCGAAGGAATAACAAGTACAAGGTATGTCCAACCAATCATCATGCAACATTGAATTAGACCCATCCTGATTAACTTAACATGTTCAGTTCTTTAATCATTTCTTAGCTTCACTCTCTTGATCTCATAATATCACCCAATGAGCTAAAATGTTGCGCATCCAACCTTTGGAAGATGATAATCACAATCCTAGACAATCCTTCCATGGGTTAAGCAATTTGATCCATCAAATATATTTTTTGAAATGCAACTTTCATGCTCATCTTCTGATCTTATCACCCATGTCATGGACTTCAACTTTATCTTGTTCACTATACCTAAGGTTAGAGAAAAATGAATAAAACTTTTTTGGTTCTATTAGTGTTTTTCCACCAACAGAGCCCATGCACTTGATCTCTACCTTGTCTTTATGAGCAGGATACACTTCAAGCAAAACATAGAGTTGGTCAACTCCTAAATTCTATAAATGAAGGTCCTGAATCTATAAGAGCATGCACACTAAGCAAGATGCGGCCAGTTTCCACAATTAATGCTTCACTTCAAACGGCTGCTGGACGAACGAAGAACATGGGTGACACCATATCAAGAAGTGCACATATCATGGTCTCCATCTTAGGGTCAGATGAGTCACCTAAGAAATAAACATGGTGAAAAGTCTTGTTCAAAGGACTTGAAACATTGAACCCTCACCGGGAGGATTTGAAGAACCAAGAAGAGTTGACAAGCAAGTGGATGTTCTATCAACTGTTCAGAGCACTGTCTCATCAGTCATCAACATCAATCAATGGTCTGGAGAGGAAGTACATTTCCACTGCTAGTCTGCTACATTGTAAGATCGAATGACTACGTTAACATTTAGCTTGGGGGAGGGCACCCCCATGTATCCAAGTAAGTATCCTTATCCTATTATGTTTTCTTTTTACATAAATTAATCTAAAAATAAAAAATGTGAGCACATGAAGGTTCACTTTATATATATATGGAGTTTTCACTATCTACTTTATCTAGTCGAGTATTTGTTCTATATTGTGTTATTTCATAATAATGTGTGTTAGTTAGAGTGTGTCAAGTTTGCTTGAATTAGTTTGTAAATAAAAAGAACCTAGTCAAATCTCTATGCATCGAAATGATGAATAGTTACTCTGGCGTAATTCCTTTTAAGTGTCTAGTTTTCAACCTTGAACTCTCCCGAGTTTTGGAAATAATTATTTTGACCTAATATTTACTCTGAACTTGAAACTTGTGGGTTGCGAATGCTTGATCTAAGTCTAGGTGATTGACGGATATGATATGAGAAGGTCTGAGCTATTGTTTATCTTGTTCCTAGTAATACTTGAGTTCTGGAGATTTATCTTTTGAAAAACTTAAAATTGCCACATGATGAGTTTCTGTATGATGAGAGTTTGAATTCCTACCACAGCCATATATACATGCTTGCTAGAATAGGAAAACCAGCTCATAGGCTGCTTGCTTTGTGTTGAGTTTGGTCAACCCGTGTGAGACCCTTGTCGAGAGGATGGTCATGCTCCCAAGATCAAAATCACTTACACCCACATATATCCTACTGCTCCTACCCTGGGAGTACGCAAAAACATACCTTTTTCCACCCAAAAATCTATCTCCTACACTGGGAGAGGATCCAAAACAATTGATAGGTTTCCAAATAAATGCTCCAAGATTGTGATTTATCTCTTCTCTAAGTTCATTATATCCTAAGTAAGAGGCAGGTGATCCTTTGTAAAAAAAGAAAGAAAAAAGAGAAAAAAGAGAGAAAAAAGAAGTCTATGATCTCTATGCCAAGAAGTTCATTATTATCATCAAAGAAAGGAGAAAGAAGATATCCCAAGACCTCCACAGTAAAGTTCTTCATAAATTCTTTAGTTGGAGGGAGTCTCTCTAGGAGCAAAGTAGAATTAGGTTAGCCACCAAATATTTCCACACACATGCACATCTTGATCTAAGGGTATGACACTCCCCTCCTCGGATCCCATTTTGACTAGGCAATACATGCAAGGTAAGTATGCTACATCCTTGAACCACCCTCAGCTCCATATAAGCTTATTAGTTATAGGGTGAGAGAGAGGAGGCATGATGCTACTCTGCCTTATTCCAAAAATACCACATAGTGAAAGAGAGAAGGCAAAACACCATCATTGCCTTAGAAAAGATCCACAAATACCACATATGAGAGACTAGAAAGGGTCGTACAAAAAATGAATCTCTGAGTTTTATTTTAAAAACCTACAAAAACTCCAGAATAAAAGTTGATCGAAGAACTCGAGACGCAGTGCTTGACTTGATTGTTCTGTCTTTCAACTACTCAAGACCCAAGTGAAGGCTAAAAGCTCCATGGTAGAAGGTAATACGGGTAAGTCTGAAAGTCAGAATGGTTTGCTCTAATCTGGAGGAGAATTCTTGTTTGAACACATGTGTACTTTTGAGGCGTGAAAGCATTGTAGCAACTCCTGATCCATTATTGGGATTAGCTTTGCTCAGGGACTAGCAAAGGTTAAGCTTGGGGGAACTTGTTGACGGTCACTAATGCTCAATATTAACCATCAACTATTGCATGAAATAGCATGAAATGAACCACAAAGCATAGTTATAGGGTTTGATTCTAACGAGTTCCACGAGTTGTGTTGTTCTCACTTATTTGACATGATATTTAATATTTCACTATATAAAAGTATCTCAAGTGATGAATTAGAGGACATCATTATGAAGAGCTCATCGAGACGATCGAAACGGACATATCATTCGCTATATTTGGAGTTCCGGAGAGAAAGTCCCCAATGGATACGACTCAGAAGATTCTAGAAGACTCCATAACTATCACCAAGAAAGAGTTTTAGGGACTAACATAACAATTTCCATAGCTTTAGTGAATTGTGAATTTTTAGGGATAAAAATAGAATAAGCCAAGAAGGAGTAGGAGTCAAGAAACCAAACCAAATCAAGTCAAAATTTCACAAAAAATGACGAGAAGGTTCTAGAGGACACAAGAACGAAGAGGGAGCTCGGAGGCTGACAGGTGGGGCCAGCCGGCCCCACATGTTAGGCCAGTCTACCTAGGCCCACCTCCAAGTGAGACCAGCTTCGCATGGCGGCCTCCAACCGACCTCTACGACATATCTCAACCATTGTTTCAAGGCGGTTTGATCCGAGGGTTGCAGTTCACCCCACTAGGCTATATAAGTAGGAGCAGACCCGCTCCCTCAGGCTATCTCCATCTTTATTAGCTACATCCAGAGCAAAAGCTAGGGTTTCACCCTCCATCTAAGTAGAAGCAGAGATCTCTCTAGATGATCGTCTAGTTCTAGTTCTTCTAGTTCATCTTCTAGTTCTAGTTCTAGTTCATCTAGTTATAAACTAAAGATCAAGGAGAGAGGAGAAGATAGAGCTGAGGAGGAGCCAGATCTATTGGATCTTCATCGACATTGTACTTCTGCAGCATCTGGTTTGTCTTGAGCAATCTCTAGGTTCTTCAACATTTATTTCTAAGTATTTTGTTTAGTTTTAGTTCTTGCTTTATTGTATTTATTGGATCTCCACTTGTATTGAGTGCTCTAGTTATCCTAGGTAATTAGAGTAGTAAGCACTGGTGTAGATGTGGTATCTAGACTAGGGTTTACCTGAGTTTACGCCCAATCCTCTGGATAGTTGTGGTAGCCCAGAGGTGATAGCTCTGTTAGGCCTTTGTAATCCACCACGTTAGGGTTGGTGTTTTTGTAGAGCTTTTGGCAGCCTTCTCCCAACTACTATTTTTCTAGTCTTTTTCGAGAGTTGGAAAGGACCTGCTGCTCCGAAGTAAGTAAAATAGAGTAAGCATTCGACAAGATAGAACCACTTAGGAAACCCTAAAAACCCTCTCTACCCTATAATTACACTTTTCTTGGACATTCCTAATTCTTCTAGTACACTTCACGTTCCCCATGGAAATCTATACTCTAGAATACTCCTAGGTGAAAACTACATCAGTATCCGTGCGCTTGCAGATCTTTTCCTATTCGCATTTGAAATGCCCAACAACATATGAATGTTGTCTTGCTTTTATCATCGGGGTGGATAGGAATCTGATGATACCCCGAATACCCATCGAGAAAACAAAAGAAAGAATGCTTTGCCAACCGCTCTAATATTTCATCAATGAAGGGCAGTGGAAAGTGATCTTTCTTTGTTGCCGTGTTGAGCTTTCGATAATCAATACACATTCTCCACCCCGTGATGGTTCATTGTGGGATAAGTTCATTTTTGCTATTTTCAATGACCGTCATTCCTCCTTTCTTGGGAACCACTTGGACAGGACTAACCTAGTCACTATGTGGTATGGGATAAATAATCTTGGCGTGAAGAAGTTTAAGGACCTCCTTCTTCATGACTTCCCGCATCGCATTGTTGAGCTTACGCTGAGGCTCCTGAGATGGTGTGCTTGTTGGGTCAATCAGTATGTGATGGGTACAGAGTGTTGGGCTTACTCCCTTGAGATCTTGTAGGGAATATCCGAAGACCGACCTATGCTTTTCTAGAACAACGGTGAGTTTAGACATCTCCTTATTGCTAAGCTTGTCACTAATGATTACAAGAGTTTCTTGGTCACCGTTTAGAAAGGCATAACGTAAGCTAGCAGGCAAGGGTTTAAGCTCAACTGGAGGTCATGTCGGCACTTCCTCGTTGGGAAGGTCTATGGTTTCACCTAGGTCGTCCTTATCTTATATAAAGAATTTGGCGTCTTTTTCTAAGGACAACTCAGGTGAGTCAAAAGTTGCTACTGACATGACTTCTGAGGGCAAGTTAGGATAGGGGAGAGGTTCTGCCACCGAGTTTTTGGCCCTAGTGACTTGGATAGAAAAGGATTCCCTCCCCAACTTGATGTCCAGATCCCTTGTTTTTGGTGGTTCAGCAAAAAGTTTTTCTAGGGGTTGCCCTATCAGGATGTCAAAAATCCTGAATATCAAAGACATGAAAGTCTAGGATAATCTCCATATTATCATGGTATAAGGAAATATTGTGGAGAATTCCTAACCCTTCTAGTCTGGTTTGAGGCACAAGCCTAAAGGTTTTGTTTGTCGGAGCAATGGGTTAGTTACCCAAGAAAGTGCATGCAAAGGATGCAGACTTGATGTTTGCTCTAACAGTGGGATTGTAAAGCGTATTCACCATGTTCCTACTAATATGGCATTGAATAGTTGCAGATGGAACATGAATCTAAACTTCTTCAGAAGAATGCTCTACTTCATTTGACCATTTGCTACTCATTATAGCACTCAACTCCTTAATGGACTCCTTGAGGAATTCTTTTGTCTAGTGTCTCAGAAGGAGTTACAGGAACGGGTGGCCTCTTCTGACACCCGTAATTCGAGGCATTTTCAAAATCTTCGAAGAAATCGTCCTTGAAAAATGGATTTGAAGGTTGAAAACCTTCGTCCGGAGCTTCTAGTTCGGGTGAGGGTCTCTCTACTGATGTGATAGGTTTGGCTTTTGCCAAAGAGACTTCCTCGTGGATAGGCTCGGGCTTAACATGGAGGGATTCTAAGGGGGGAGTGTTCTCTAGAATGCGATCTAGGAGAGCTTCTCCTTTTGCTGTGGTTTTGTGGGTAAAAATGACCCTCTGGTGGATATATCGAGCTGTAGGGTAGACTCCTTGCTAAGATCTAACCAAAAATGCTGCAATAACACATGGTTTGGTATAGACAAGTCTGGGCCTGACCTAGATAGAATTGAAAAACCGTCCCATGCTGCACCTATGGTTTCTTTATCTTTTTGTTGGAAGTTGAGTATCTCTTGTCGTAGGGCAGTGATTCGAGATATAGGGAAGAACATGAGATAGAATCTATTCCTCAGCTATTCCCAATCTCTATTTACCTTCCGTACATTATGGTCATACCATTGTCTCGCTCTCTTGTCAAGAGAAAAGGGAAACAATTGACAAAGCAAAGTTTCTTGTGACATGCCAGAAATGATCAGACAGACACAGAGCTGCTCAAACTCCCATAGGTGATGATATGGATTTTTATAATCCAAGCCTAAAAAGGCTTGGTCCCGAACCATGGCTATAAAGCCTAGGTAGAGCTCGTAACTAGAAGCTGTGATTGGCTTCGAGGATTGTGGCGGATCAACAAGCTCGCCCTTAAGAGCAGAAAGGTTTTGAATTGTGAGTTGCTCCATTGGAAAAAATATAAAAGAAAAAAAAGATAGAATAAAAAGATACATGGGTGAACTAGGTTCAGAGATAACTATGACAACCATTCCTCGACAATGGAAATGCTTGTTGGTGCTTCTTAGCGAAAGCAGATAAATCCGCAAGCACACGGAAATACCGTTATAGCACTTCACCCGGTGGTAAGCAGGGTATCATATTTTTTTGAGGAATGGTAGTGTAGGAAGTCTCTAAAGCTAGTTCTCCCTAGGAACAAGAGAAGGATAATTTGGGTAGAGAGGTTCTTCTAAGGGTAGATTCCTTAAGAGAAGGTAATGCCACTGTTATAACCTTGTTTCAGGCATCAGAGATCACCTGGTCTGCCAGGCGATGTTGGCTTGTAGCTCTACGCCGAACCTGAACATGGGGGATTGCAAAGGATAGAAGGGCTATCACCACCTGCTTGTAGGGTTATGAGGGTGCTACGCTAGCCATAAAATCAAATTTTTTAACCTCATAAACCAGGATCTACTGCTAGTTACAAGTTACAGAATTACCACTAGACGCACAGGTGCAGCAGAAGCAACTCGATGTAGTCAAACGCATCATAGCAGTGCCGTGTAGTTGCGTGGTCATCCGTCACATCCACCCTCCACTCACGGATGGTCCCTCTCGTGTGGTTCATCCTTGTGCTCCAGATGCAGCACCTCGAAGGTATCCCACACATACGGGGAGGAAGCATTGCACCTCCGGACTGCTAGCTCCGTGAGGAGCAGTAGGCGTGAGCATGGGGGCGACGGTGGCTACCTAATGGCATAAGTCCCCTGTCCACGCCCCTCCCTCTCTTATATAGGTGCCTCTAATTAGCCCCAAGTTCGAGGCCTAATTAGGAAACCCTAAGCATAGTCAAATTCGGGTCCAACCCGAATTAGGATTCTAGCCCCTTAAGCGTGTGACCCTATGGGTTCATGCACACGTAGACATGACCCGAGTACTCCTACTCGGCCATTAGTTGATAGCGGTCTCTAGCAAGACGTGTTAATTCCTTTGTGTACGCAAAGATCATATCAGATGAACCACCACAAACCATATACATGTTATTCCTTTTGCCACATGATATTTGGTCCAACTCATAGGTTAACTCTTAACCTAAGCACGACCATGCATTTATTGATCCAATCATTAGAGTGTTCCATTGATATCTCTCTTACATAGAGAGGGGCAAATTCCATCTTGATTGTCTATGTCTCACAACATGTTTCTTGACAAACCCGAAGACCACCTTTATAACTACCCAGTTACGGAGTAGCATTTGATAGTCTCTAAGTAGGCCATTTCACATCTTGAGTACATACAACAATCTCAGTTCTAAGGACATAACGTACATGATGTGAATTGAGACAATAACAACATCTCACGTTGGGTCAATCCAGCCTACATGTCACACATGTGCCCACATTATTAGTTCGACATCTCTATGTCTATGACTTGTGAAACATAGTCATCAACTAATAATGTGTTGATCTAATATTCATGTGCATCCTAACATGAACTCCAATCAGGGACCGTTCTAGAATAACCATACAAGTAAAAGAGTTTCACAAACAATTCACATAATTGCTAATTGATACAAGTTATCTTTAATGGATATTCAATGGACTCATAATATGTCATGGATACAAGGCAATACAATCATCTCTATGATAACCTCTAGGGCATACTCCCAACACTGCTGCCTACCCCTCAACCATGGGCAATGAGGCAAACGAAGGTAACTTCTAGCTAAGACACCACATCTACGCTATCAGTTACGGTTCTAGTGTTGGCCAGGAACTTTCATTTCTATCAGGAGTCCTCTACTAGAACCTCCGCCATGGGGAGGGATGATGATCCCACAAGAGTATAATGATAATGATAACTTGCTTATGGAAATCAAGCCAATAGAACAACACGAACTTCTTTCCCCAATCAGTAAGACGTACATTGAGGAACAAGTGTAGAGGGAGCCAACAAGTCCGGAACTCCGTCCACCTGGTGTACATGACAAGCCGAGAAGTAGAGGGACTAAACTCCGCTCTTCTCCAACCCTTTCCTCACTCACTCCCTATTCTACTCTAGCTCGGAGCTAGTGAAAATGAGCCTTGATACTCTTGTCTTGTGTATCTTGAGGTGTTTTTAGAGTGGGGGTGAACCCCTCCCTGGATCCACCTCCGCATCGTCCTCCTCTCTATTGATGGAACCACCACGCTGTGGGTGGGCCTAGGCGGCAGAGGTAGGGGCGCGACCGTGCCCTAGGCGCCCCCGAGCCTAGGTGCTGGCCCTCGCCACTACCTTTGGCCTATGGGCTTTTGGCTAAGCCTAGGCCTCGCCTGCTATTGGCATTTCTTAACTTCATTACTAAAAATAGAATTACTTCTACTAATAGCAATGGCGCTAGAAATGATATGGTAATTATTAACTTGTCACCGTTACAGTAGCTACCTATCAATTAACCTTCATCTCTAATATTAAACAAGGTTGTCATCCCTAGTGATGAACTTATAAATTTTGTTGGTTCTATCTAGCATTACTACAAAAATAACACTAGACAGGAATGTATTATTTCATGTGACTAAAAAGAATATAAAGATATGAATGGGAAGAATAATTCTGCAAGCGGACAGATAATTATACCATTGTAGCATTTTATCCAAAAATATTCTAGGGTTGTCGATTTTATAATTTTACCACTGGGAAGGTATGACTATTCTATGCAATGCACTAGTATTGATAATTTATGAATATGCATGAGAGAATGAACTAATATCATATACTCTACTCAAAACAGGGATAAGTCACAAGATAATAATAAAGATATAAATGATAAGTACTTGATCAATCATCATAATGAATAAATAATAACTCAGAGCACTCTAGTTAAGCAATAGGTTAAAGTCCAATTAGAATATTAGAAAGATAATTTCTAGGTAGTCTTACTAACAAGTCACTGCAGTTTTAGTTAACTATATCTAGTGATCAATGCCACAACTATGCCACATAAGGAACATCATCTAGGGAAATTTGGAAACATAGTCCTCCTAACCTTCGCGACCGGGTTCTACCAACATCAATATATACGGGGGATGGATTGCAAAGGACTCAATGCAGCTGTCACCTACGTGATCTACCACCTCTAGCATATAAGGGCATCCACAAATAAACAAATATCTAAGCACCACGCTCACATAATGTCTATCACTCACCCATGGGCTAATAGGGTGAGCACTATATGAACATATGCATGGTTTCCATAATCTAGCTACACCAAATATCAAACTAGAACAAACAATGGACATTGCTTTCATGAATATAAATAATATAAAGCTTAATGTTGACATAAGCATAGTAGTAATGATACAATCTCAAATGAAATAAAGAAAGAGAGTAAAGTACAAGAGATATACCGAACCACGCTCTTACCAACGTCAGGAATCCAAGCATTGCTTGATCTCCCTCTAGACCTAATCTAACTTGCCTAAGCTCTAATCTAAAGGAACTCTAAGGAACTAGGGTTGGCTCTGGATGAGTTGATCTTCAACTAAATATCTTAAATGACTTCATTGCTTCAGGGGGTGCAGGGGTCCTTATATAGCCTGGTGGGTTGAACGTAAGCCCTTGGATCAAACCGACTTGGACAAAGGGTGGAGATGGATCCTAGGAGGTGGTGGAGGAATACTCTAGAAGCTCGTGGAGAAAGCCCCTAGGGGGGCGGAGCGGCATGGTGGTGGGGCCGGCCAGCCCCACCTAGCAGCTTCTCATCCTCCCATTTGTTTCTATGCCATCTGGTGTCTTCTATAGTCTTCTAGCGTATCCTTCGTCGTGATCGTCCTTTTTCTCAATTAGGTCCCCTTTCCAACGTTTTTTGGAATAACCCTGCGGAAAACAGAGATTCACCAAAACTCATTGAATTTATTAGTTTAAACCCTAGACCTATGCATATTCTTGTACTTTAACCATTTCTCTTGTTTATTCACATATAAAATGTTGATGTTATCCACCATCAACACATACGGTGTGGGATCGCCCGGTTGCATGGGATTTCTGGGCTTCTTTCTCTCTTCTTCTTGTTTTGCTATGGTCTAAAATGAGTTTGTTTTTCTTTTAATCTTTTTCTCCACTTTTGGCTCATTTTAGGTGTGTTTCCATGTATGCCCTGCAAAACAAGTGAATTCACCAAAACTATGAAAATAGTTAGCTCAAATCCCCTATCTACGTTGTTTTCAGTGAATTCTATACAAATGTTGGCGGGGTAAGATATGAGTTAAGGACCGCCAACAACTGATCAAAAGCCAAGACTGACAAAGGCAAGTTGAATAGATTAGAAACTAGTTTTATAGAAGAAGCAATAGCTAGGGAGATGTTGGGCTTTCTGGCAAAAGAATAAAGCTCAGGGTTGGTTAATTTCACTGTTGTCCATTCCAACAGTCATCCCAAAGAGGACAGGTGGAGCCATTTGAAACCAAAACAGAAGCCATGCCTTTAAATTTATCAAGTAACTTCACAACATCTCTCCACCAAAAGGAGCCCCTCTTAACATGATCTGGAAGCCTACCATTTCTATAATGTTTCTCCTAGATGAGATGCACCCAAGGGATATCAGCTCTGTTAAAGAATTTATGGATGTTTTTTATTAGAAGGGCTTCATTTTGGGTTCTAAGGTCAAGTACTCCCAAACCACCTTCATCTTTAGATTTTGTGACCATATACCAGGCTGCCTTTACATTGATTCTATTGCTTTCTTGAGATCCTCTCCAAAGACAGTGTTTCCTATACTTATCGATTTGTTCTCTTACTGTGACATGCAAGGACAATGTACTCATAAAGAAAGTTGGGAGGGCAATAAAAACTGAATTGGTAAGTTGAAGCTTCCCTACCTGTGAAAGGAAAAGAGATGTGCTTGCCAAGCTCCTCTCACATCTAGAGATCAAAGGTAAGAATACCTCCACCTTTGGTTTGGTCGGCCCCAGTGGTAGCCCTAAGTAAGTGAAGGGGAGGTTCCCAGTAGAACATTCAAAAGTAGCTGCTAAAAAACTCAGTCTTGCACTTGAGATATTGATTGGCACCAACATAGACTTCTAAAAATTAACTTTAAGACCAGTTGAGGAAGCAAAGGTATTCAACAAAGCTTTGAGGAAGAAAAGTTGCCTGCTATATCCTTCCATAATGATGAGGGTATCATCTGCATACTGTAGGATTAGAAAATCATTGGAATGCTGCAAGGGAATAGGAAGATTGAGGAGCCCCTGATCCTTAGCTTTGTTGATGAGAGATTGAAGGAGGTCTGCTGCTAATACAAATAGAAGAGGAGACAAGAGGTCACCTTGTTTAACACCTCTTCTACAGTGGAACACTTTACCAGGGCTGCCATTTAAAAGAACTGCAGATGTGCCAGTGTTGTAGATTAATTTCATCCACAATATCCCCTTGGTCCCAAAGCCCATTTTTTTCCATGATAGTCATCTTTGCTCCATGATTAATCTTGTCAAAGGCCTTTTCAAAATCTAGCTTCAAGATGACCAGCTCTTTTCTAGATTTATGACAAAGATGAAGATATTTAAAGGACCAGGCTAAACAGTCCTAGATGGACCTTGAATTGATGAAGCCATATCGATTCTCATGAACCAACTTAGTGATGAATGGCTGAAGTCTATTAGCAAGGAGTTTTGTTATCAATTTGACAGAAGAGTTTAAGAGGGAAATTGGCCTAAAGTCATTGATTCTTGAAGGGCCATCCACTTTTGGTATTAACGTGATAAAAGAACCATTGATGCTCTGCAGGCAAACCTCTCTACTGTGAAAAGCAAAACAAAGATTGTAGAAGTCCTATTTGATAATGGTCCAACATCTCTTGAGAAATTCATTGTTGAAACCGTCTAGGCCTGGTGATTTATCTGTTGGCGGGTTCTTTACTACATCATCAATTTCTTGTAGATTGAAGGGCACTTCCAAAGAACTGAGATCAATTTCACTATGAAGAAAGGAGTCCAAGTCAAACTGCATGCTTTCAAAGACAGAGGTGCCTAGTCTTTGTCTGAAATCTTCCCAAATCATTGTTGCCTTCTGAGCATGATTATAGACTATAGCTCCTGATGAATCATCCAAGGTAGTTATAAGATTTCTTATGTGCTTTATAGATGCATTAGCATGGAAGAATTTGGAGTTTTCATCTCCCAACTTAACCCACTTAATAGTTCCTCTCTGTTTCTAATACAACATCTTCTAATGTAGAAGTGAAGCCAATTTCTGACTGAGAATTTCCCTAAAATTCCACTCTTGAAGAGAGGGATCCCTCCATTCTTCAATGATATCTAGCAACGAGATGATAGTCTTAACATTGGCAATTGTGGCTTTTAGATTAGATAACTAAGATTGATAGATCCTAAGGCTGCTTCTGAGGGCTTTGAACTTGGCAGTTAAAATCTTTGCACAATCAAGTTGAGGGAAGGACCTATTCCAAGTGCTGACCACAAGAGGAAGAAAACTATCATGAGACATCCAGCAATTTCCAAACCTGAAGATGCACCCTTTTGGAATGGAAGTTTTAATCTCTATGACACAGGGCCAGTGATTAGAGGTTTCCATGACAAGGGACTTGGCAATAGTGTGTGGGTATCTAAGACTCCAAGCTGTAGATGAAAAAACCAATCCAACCTCTCTAGAAGGGGGTTGCTGCTTGTTTATCCAGGTGAAGCACCTACCATGAAGTGGAATCTGCTCAATTCCCAAGGAACTAATTAACTCATTGAAAAACAACATTTCATTTGCACTACCACTAGACCTATTTCTATCTTCAGGCCATCTTAAGAGATTGAAATCACCCACTATGGGCCAATTTTCTTCATCAGGCATCTGAATGTTATTTAACCAATCCAGAAAAGCTAACTTCCTTTCATGATCACATGGACCGTACACAGAAGTGAGAATCCAGGAATCATTGTTGTGGAGAGAGGAGAACTAGACTAAAATAGCAAAATTATTCTGAAAGATTTCAGTGCCAGTGAAGACTGCACTTTTCTAGACAACTAGAATACCACCTGAAGCTCCCACCGAGGGGAGGAAGCAGAAGTCATCAAAAGCTTGAGGTCAAAAATTTCTAATGAAGGTTAAGTCCACATTATGTCTTTTAGTTTCTTGTATGCTAATAATATCACAGTTACTTTCTAAAATTTTGTTTCTAAGGGACTCCCACTTGTTTTTAGCATTTAGCCCTCTAATGTTCCAACAAAGAACATTCCAAGACTTAATAAACTGGTTCTGATTCATGATAAACAAAGATAAAAGATAGCTGGCTCTAGTACAAATATGCATAACATAAGTACATTAGAGCTAGCAAACAAAAGCAAAAGCAACTGTTTAACACATCAGTCTGAATAACCTAGAGCATTCTAGAAAAAACCAAAAGTTTGTTGCAAGAGAGGTAGCAACAGAGGGAGGGCCCATTCCTTGCCCCTTCTTTAATCTTCATTAGCAAAATTAACATCTTCTAGAGCTTTTTCAGGCCCCTTTTCAGGGGAAGGCATGGGTCCCATAGGGGCTGCCTTCTTCTTCTTGGACAAAGCTTCATCAAAGAGAGCAGCTTCATGAATGTCACAAAAGGAAGATCTGATCTTTCTGATTGATTTAGTTGAAATAGAAGGTGGCTTGGCATTACAGGCAAGGCACTTCTTGTCCTTACACATAGGGCTTTTGAAACCATTTGAGGCTTGCTGCAGTCTCGGGCTCCTCCTCACTAGACTATATAAAACTACTGAGGGCTTTTTACTATTGCGACGCCTAGCAGGTGTGGTGGCTGGTGTATTCTCAGATTCTTCTGCAGACTTGACAGGTGTGGCAGCTAGGCCAACTTCTTCAACATCTTCTTTAGTATCTTTGCTTTTTTATTCTAAAATTTTGCAAGTTGGGGGGCCTTGACCAGGAAAATAAGAGGCAAGTTGAGCCCAACAACATTAGAGTCACCAACTGCAGAAAAGGACTTTAGAAGCCAACAATTCTCTAGCCTTCTCAAAGTGACCGGTGGAAAGAAGGAGAGCAGTGAAAAAATTAGCCCAATCATTGGGCACAAAGAACTGGGGCACTGCTCCTGGCTAGGAGGTGAAGTGGTTGCTCCAAAAGTCAGAAGGAATCTCGTAGCCACTTGGAACACCTTCAAACCTTAGAGGGAGGACAGGATCAGCCAGGTTGTTGAAGTAAGTTCTCACCATGCCAATCTTAATATTCTCACGCTGAGGAGGGACTCATTGATCCTCCAAACCCTCTTGCTCTGTGTGCATTTCATCTTCTCCCATCAGATCATCCTTCTGAATCTTTAGAGGATGAACATTAACAATTAGGCGATTGAGTGCTGGAATGTTGACTTCAACTTATGGATGGTCATTCAGTTCCAACTCTAGATTATTCTAAACAACTTCCAACACTTCTTGGTCATTTGCATCTTCCTCTCCTTCATTAACCTGGTTTAGTAACATAACCTGTCACTGGGGGTGCTGCTCCATCAAATCAATTATCACTTGTTGCATATCAGGTGCTACATTGAGGTCCAAGTGTTGAGGGACTTCAGCTAGAATGTTCAAATTGAGTCCAGGAATGACTTGTTCATTGTCTGGCCAGGCATCCCAAACATTTTTAGCCTCCATCGGTTCATTATTCTGATTCCTAGGACCACCTTGAAAAGGGTTTGGGCCCATGTGTTGCTAATCATTCACAGGTGGAAATGCTACTGGGCTAGGGCCTTGCTGGCCAAGACCAAAGAGATCAAATGACCCTCCTGGTGGAAAATCATCAGGCCCAGGTGCTTGAACTTCATCTAGAGGTAGCCTACCAAGCAAATTCCCTTGTAGGACCTCGCATTGGACTGTCCATGATTCCCCATGGAAGCCTTCACCTTCTGTGAGCACTAAGAATTGAGGAACTGCCTCATGATCCGAGACTCTAGCCTTGACTAAAACTCTTGATAAGTGATTTCATCATCTACCCAGGAAATGACTCTACCAAAAGAACTGATGGTATTCACAATAAAATCATTCTCTCTAAAATCTAGAGGATAGCCTAATAGCATCAAACAACATTCCGTGTTGAAATTAAAAGCCCTCCAATTTCTTCCCTTATTATGTTCAACAAATGTAATTGTGACATTGCCGAAAGGGATAGGGCCTAGCTGAATCATCTGATCTCTGTATAAGCATGCTTTAATTTGATGTATGACTGACCTAGGTGAGTCGGTTGCCTATTGGTAAAATCTATTGCCCTCTCATTTAGGAAATCAGTCATAGCCCCTCTGATGGCTTCAAATGTTACCTGGTGTGCTAGCAAAGGATCAATAGAGATGATCGCCAAGTCTTGGTGCTTAGCCCTTGGATGCATCAGTACCACCCTCTCCATCTGACGCCGAGCAGGGACCACCAGCTAGTTCATCACAAGCGGAATGAAGGGTCTTGGATCAGCATGGAAGAATGTCATTGCTGCGCTCTCAGTGGATTGCTCAGAATTTTGCTAGACTGATGAATTCATAGCGGTGGGGTTTTCTAGAGGAGGAGCAGCGACTGAGGAAGCAGGCTAAGAAGACGAGATGAAGCCCCAATGAATAGTGCAGGAAGCCAAAGAATTACCAGAAAAATATGCGAAGTCCACAAACTTTGGTGGTGAAGAAGGGCCCACTATCATGGGCATTGGCGACTTAAACCTGCAACTATAACCAAAGCGTTCGTCAACCTACTTTGCAAAATTGTCCAACAGGCGCCCCTTCGTGAGTTGTTGCAAGTCCCGCCATCGAGAAACATAGGAGGCTGCAACATGGCCCCACTCCAAGCAAGCCATGCATTTAATGGGCAAAGTGCATGTGCGCCTCAAATGAAACAAGGATAAATAGCACCGACATCGCACAGGAGCTAAATAGTAGCCATCACTCCTGTTGCTTGGGGGAGCTTTCCCAGACCCAACACCTAACGGCCTCAAACTTAATTTCAAATTCAAATTTGAATCTCCTAATGCTTGTTGACCCTCATCTTCAGCTGTGGTAACCTGAGCATGCTTATTCACCTGAATCTAAACCTGCTCCTTTGCCTAAACATCCTTCAGTTGATGTGATCAAACACTAAAACTCGAGGAAAACTTATTCGATCAAAGACTGATTTTCATCTATTTGGCATTGAAGCAAGACCTCTAGCCAAATGAGAGCCAACAGACATTTGATTGGCTCCTGTCAGAGTCTTGGCTGATCCATGAGATGAGGAACCAACTAGGATCGAATTGGCTCCAGTAAGAGTCCTGATAGACTTTCTCACCATATCAGCAAAGGACGATTTCCCTTGACTTCCGCCCATGGAAAAACTGGTTTACAGCTTGACAGAGAGCGTGCAGCCGCCAAACTAGTTTCATTGAAAAGATGGAAACTAAGCTCAAAATCATCACAACTGAACTTTCTGATCTTGTAGATCTCAAAACCAACTTCTTTACAGGAGACCAAGAACACTCTATCCTCAACTAGACAGACCTGGAAGCGGTCAGTAGAATCGCTAGAAGGAGCAAAGAATGTAAGCAACAAAAGAATCCTCCAGGCAAAAATGGCCTCTCCCGAAGGCAGCAAGCAGAGAGAAGGAACCTGGAGCAGAGGGAGGAAGGGCTACCGGCTTGCCGAACTTGCCAGCAATGAAAGCGAGAACCTATCTCCCATAGTTAGAGAAGCGAGAGAGGGAGCCAGATCCCTAGGAGCAACCCACAAAGAGGAGGAGGAGAGAGGATGAGGAGGGAGGCCCACTAGAGTAGAGGGCGTAGGAATGTCGGCCTCAAGGGCTGCCACCCCAGGTGGGATAATGCAAGAAGGACGGGAGCCTCATCCTCTCCATCCTCGGCAACGATGTTGCGGCGCCACTTTAGGATCACGTGAAGGTGAAGGCGCTGGTGTCATGTCGCCACGGCCAAGACAGGTGGAGGTAGGCCCACGCTACTAAGGGGCCATGCCATGGTCCGACGGTGTTGAGGTGATGCATGGCCGGCGAGGGAGCAGGCGGGCCAGCGGTCTAGTGTGGCGGCGGCGCAGCCGATTGAGTCTTCTCTTTTATTCCTTCTGCCACAAAACTTTGAACACCTTGCAAGCAGGATCTGTAGAATCCTCATCCAGCTCCAATGAAGTGCTAAGGAGCTAGCTCAGGTTGCCACCGGACACTAGCAAATCCCAAGATAGGTGGACGCCATGACCGGAGCAAGCAACAGCAGAGTCAAAGGATGCCAGGGTTAGGGTCAGGTGGTGAGGGGGCCCATGGTCCTAGCAAGGTGCGTAGGTGAGGGCCACACTAGGACGAGGCACGTAGGTGAGGCTGTGTCGGTACTAGGAGGTCACTAGCACCGACAGGGTGGACCCTGGGACCAGGCGGTCACCGACGTTGGAGCGGAGTGGGCGGGGTGCTCAGTCTGTTCCTCATCTCTTCTCCCTAAGGTGGCATTTGGATGGCGCTAGGATAGGGATATCCCACCCCTCCAAAAGGTAACATTGTATCCTAGCCATCCATTTTTTATGTCTCATTTAATCTTAGTCGTTCATCCATTTCCTTTTCCCTATCCCACTCCCTATATCTCTGTATCCAAATGCGACATAAACGTTCATGCCTCAAACTGGTTCATTGGTCTCTAGTTATTTTAGGCCCACATCGACTCATCAGTCTTGTGCAACTACATGTAGATGGCTTCTCTTGCAAAGAGCAGATTTTTTTATAATCATTCACGGCCAATGTGTCAATGCAAGAAGTTGAATCGACTCATCTCTCTCCTTGAATTTGACCTCCTCCAGCAGTTGAGTAGCAATTGAGCCAACTCAAGCCAAGCCATGTAAGAGCAACTCTAGCAGGGGCACCTAAATTAGGGCCCCTACTATTTATTTGGGTGCCCAAAATTTTGCTTTCACTCCAACAGCACCACCTAAATGAAGGCCCCCAAATCCAAATCGGTAGACAATGCCATGGGGGATCCACTCATCATTGGCTCAAATCTTTCTTCCCCTCATCCAGCAGGTTTGCGCAGAGCAAATTGGCTCAAATCGTAGCATTAGCACCTCATAGCGAGGCAGGCCAGGGTGGCGAAGGAGTGCCGACGCGGTGGGGCAACGTTTGCACAGCGGGGTAGGCTCGCGTGGCAAAGCAGCGCCCGCGTGACAAAGTAGTATCTGCATGGCAGGGCAGGCCCACGCAACAGCTCATTGCCTATGTGGCAGAGCAGTGTCCGCATGGTAGGGTAGGCCCACGTGACAGCACAACACCTAGACGACGGAGCAGGGCAGCAGGGTGTCGGAGTAGGCTCGCGTGCTCACCGCTCTCCTATGCTCACCGTGCCCATGCAATGGAAGGAGGCTGCCGGTTCCATAAGGGTGCAGGGAGGAAATGGCCAAAATGCAAGGGCCAGAGGGAGGGAGCAAGTGAGGCAGTATGGGGGCCGGTGGGGTGACCCAACAGGAATGGGGCTTGAGTAGAGGATATCAGTGCCTAGCCAAATTTCGATGCCCAAGTAGGGGCCCTGCTAGAGCACATTTTTTTTATCTTAGCCCCCATATTTAGCTCTGGGGGCTCAAGTAGGGGCCATACTGGAATTGCTCTAAGCTGATGAGTCACTTTTCTTTTGGCCATTGGAGAAGCCCTAACTGCACAGGAATCTGGGTATAGGGAAACAAAAGCTCGAGCCATTGGGTTTCCACTAGAACCTGGCTCGGCATCTCCATGGGAAAAGCAAAGTACTAGGGGACCAAGGGACACTTTTGGGTCTGCTCGACAACTAAAACTGTTGTACTTTCTACCAGCAAAGATTGCTAGTTTGTTGTAGGCAACGTCCATGAGCAGGAACAGAAACACGAACCCATGTGTGCTAGGGTTTCTTTGACCAACTTCCTTGTGAGAAATGGGTTAGAAAAACATGCTCCAACAGATCTTTTTTCATTTCTTTTTACAAATTTTGTCTCAATCTTCTAAAACCTCTTATCTCCTACTAAAAAAAGAAAAACTACTTTAATACCCCTTTTCATCCATGATGGTAGCTTTTTCACTGCCACCACTCCAATCCGCTATCATCTTGCCTCACCAACTATGACCTTTTCCGGCCACCACTCTAATATGCCTCCATCTTGTAGAGTACACGAAGGGTGATGTTGAGGAGCCGCGGCTACATGCCTTAGGGCACCAGCAATGCAGGCATACATGAATGTTAGCATGAGGAAAAAACTAGAGCACGGAGCTAGTGGTTCCCATTACTTTGCACCTATGTGGGATATTGGAGTGTGGCGGTGAAGAACCACTACATCCACACTGCTAGAAATGGCTGCGGGTCGAGTAAGCTGTGGGTAAAGCATTTAACCGTCCACGAGCATACCCACGACCTTAATTTTACCTTCCAGTGGGTATACCCGCGGCTAAAATTTCATACCCGCATCCACATGACGGTACCTGTCGGGTATATTCAAAAGAGATCAATAATAAAATTATAGTGATATGAAAAAATAAATAGTTAAACGACACACAAATATACCAACCTCACTTATGTAGAGTTCATTCGAACAACATACAACAGCTCACAAAACACAATACATGGATTCATAATTCGGTCCTTCTTACTAATACAAATAACACAGCACAACTTAAACAAGAACTAAAGTAATAACTTAACAACTCAAACAATCACTTTATTTAGCCATCCATAAAAAATATCATTATTATTTGAGATGCTATGCATATGCTATAAATTACATGTTAAATGAGTCCGTCAAAAGATATACATATGACATGATTTACATATATTCATATATTTTCTTAAATTGTGGGTACCCGTGTAACACCCCAGGTGTTAGGCTTGCTTTTTGGACACTTGCATTGCATGAGCCTAAGCCTCAATTGTTCATATACGAGCATGGAACATATAAGACATGTGTATATGGAATGTGTTTGCAACACCTCCTTGAAACATATGCAACATACTTTTGTTAATTGTGTTTCAAGTGTGTATGTTAGGTGCTCATGCTTGGTAATGCAAGTGAGTGTTGATGTCACTTCTTTCATGTGTCTCACATCACTCTCTATCTATAGTGACCCCTGGAAAAGTTTCATGGAGTTTGGAATCAAAAAGTCACATGAAATGATAAGATATATGTTTGCAACGTAAGTTAGTATTTATTTCTTGCAACATGTGGAACAACTTAGGGAAACATTGGTAACTTGTACCTTGCAACAAAACAATGAAACATGGCTTTGAAACAAGCACTACACTGATAGTAACTTCTATGTTTCAATGCATGTGAGGCCTATTTTCTTGTGCAACCTAGACATGGTATATATGTTTGGCCTCTACAACACCTTAACTACACTTAGGACACTTAATGGAACAGTGTTCATGTAGAAAAAAATGTCAAATTAGGTCTCTAATTGATAGTTTGTCTTATAGCTCAATCTAGACCTCTTTTGTTCGACTTTTAAATAGTGCTAGATAGAGATCTTGCATGGCAGTGCAACCTTTAGCAAAGTTGCAGGAAATTTTATAAGGAGCAAAAGTTGTAAAGGTGCCAAGTCATGAAAATGATCAGAACATGCTCAAATGTTTCCCACATGGCAGGAAACATAGTTTTTGGATGGCTGAAATTTTTCTAAGTCCAAGAGTGATTTTCAGTTTCGATGTAGGCTAGTTTGGGATGCTGTAGTTTTGAATCCATGTCGAATTAGCTCAAGTCGGTATTGGATCAATTGTAGACCTCACTTAGTAGATTCATGTAGCGCAATTGGATTGTTTTGTTTAGAGAATGAGAACATATGTCATCAACCAAGTCTTGCAACCTTGACCAAACAACTCCAATTGAACCCTACAACAATAGTTATGAAAGGCTCATGTGGAACAAGTGACAAGAATATGTGGCAAATCGGTCCCGAACCTCAAAACTAGGGTTTCTTCCGACGCGGTGTTGACCAAAGTGAAACTACTATTTCTGTTCGAGATATGAAGTTTGACCTTTAATGAAAGTTGGAGTTTAGTTTGTATGCAACAAACTTTATTTTTGGACCGCGTCCCGATCCCACCCCGAGTGTTGTCAAGCTGATCACAGTTCAATTTTGACTCCTCCGGTGCAACCCTACTGCGGGAATTAATATCTCGCAAACTAGTGGAATTTGACTGAGCTCCTGTAAGCAATGTTGTCGTACTCTCATAGCCCTACGCAGCGGTATAATTTGTTGGTCGAATCGTCATCTGGTTGAGGAGATATAGGTGAGATTAGAAGAGTGGCAGACTCGTAAATACGTTGCTTTTGGATGGCAGTTTTGGACATGTTGAAACTTGGTGGCCGACATCAGATAGGACCAAGTGCCATGTGGCCTCCGTGCCCGTGCATGAGCGCCACCTACTCGGGCTGCTCGGTGTCGAGGTAAGGAAAAGGGGATCGAGCCCGACCTTTTACTTGCTCCCTTCTCCTCTTTTCCTCGGACTCCCTCTCACTCGCTCCCATCTCCCTCGGTCTCTCTCGCTCTCTCTCGTGCCCGACACCATGGCCGAGTCGGGCAAGAGCTCGCTGTTGCCGTGCTCCCTCCATCCCTTCTCTTCCAACACCAGCCGCCCCTCTCCTCCTAACTCCTGCCGTCGCTGTTGGCTGCCATCGCTGGTCGGTCCCACCTTGGCTGAAACCGTGCACCAAGGCCACGGTCCTGGACATCGGACTGCCATGGCCTAGCCGCTAGGGGTCGTGCTGTTCCCGCCTAGGGTTGGGCGCCGCCCTGCCTGACCACGGCAGGGCTAGGTTGGCCCTCCTTCGTCGTCCCGAGCCACTATCTCACCGGAATGAGGCCGGCCTCCTCCGTCCCCTTCTCTGTTTTCCGTCGCTGTGAGGAAGAAGGACCATCTAGCGAGGCAGAAACTCTTTGTTGTGTTCACTTTGTAAAAGTGCTAGAGACAAAGGATTTACATATAGGGGCTTACATGAATTGTGGAAAGTTTTGTGTTCACTCTGCATAATGTTTTCTCTTTTCTTTTTTTCGGAATTAGTATTGCATTTAAATGGTTGAACTTCAAAAATACATAGTAATTGGTAGAAAAATCTTAAAATAGCAAATGAGGACTTTTTGGAATCCTTGTGAAATTGTCTATGCAGTGGATCTATAATATGGCATGTTTTAGTTTAATGTTTTAGCTGTAAAAATATATTTATGCAACTAGGTTTTGAATGCTAGTTGGATCTGTTATTTTTAATAACTGTAAATATATGACTCCAAATGAAGTGCAATTTTTGTGGCATGTTACTCTTGTGATGTATGATGTCTAGTAAAAATTTCAAGATTTTAGGCTTGATAGTTTAGGAGCTATAAAAATAACAAATGCTATATGATGCTTTGCTTCTATTCTGGACAGTTCTGCATGTATGCATTGTTTGGCTAAGTTATGAATCATGCCTTGATGACAATAAATGAGTTGTAGTACTTTTCTTAAGCTTTTCAAAAAGCTAAAGAGCACAATTTTTGGCTAAGTATATGTTTAACTATAGTAGTCTAAAGTGTTGTAGCTGTTTCTGTCCAAACCCAGACAGGGTTGCCTTGTTTATAATGTGTGACCTAGTTAGTAGCACAATTAGCTCTAGATATTTATAACAAAATTGTTCAGAATTTGTTAATATTTCTAAAAAGTCCAGAACCATAATTATTGGATTTGTGAAACTCAAGTTATAGTGGTTTAAAGTATCATATCAGATTCTGTCCATATTTTAGATAGAGATGCAATTATTTAATTAATTGACCATGTTAACTGTAGAATCATCTTAAGATGATTATAAGAAAGTTGTAGGTAACTTTATAAGCTTTCCAGAAAGTTATGAATCTTGTTTGTTCGAGGTATAGAACTCCAATTATGCTTCTCTGAAGTTCCTATAAGTTTTCTGTCCATAGTTGTGCCTGTGCTGTTTGGGCTGCATGTGCAGTTTTACTTGTGCAACTAGTTTCATGGTGTAAATGATGTTTAATGTGGTTTTGGTAAATACAAAAGTTGTAGATAATTATCTTATCTTACTTGTGTTAAACTTTCATGATCCCAGGTCTGATAGTTTAGGAGTTGCATGCTTGATAAGTCTACTATCAGATTTTGATTACATTCTGTGCAGACTTGAAAGATTGGCATGTTTGGTCATGATAACTTAGGAATCATGCTGAGATGATTAAAGATTAAATGTAGATAAGTTCTTAATATTTCTATAATGTATTATTTCACATCATTTGGATTTGTAGAACTCTAGATATGATTGATTTACTCAGCTACTGCATGTATGTCTAGAATTGCTGAAAATACATGAATGCTTGGTTACTTTGCTTGCATGTTGCTAAGTGTAATTCATGTCCTTGGTGATGAAGTTAGTACATCTAAGACTTTGTAAATCTTGTGTCATGTTTGGTATTGCTTTCCTCGCTATCTTAGCATGATAGGTTGTGTGATGTTTATTTAAGCAATGTGAAGTGCTTATGTGTATTTAGAGTAACCTTGTACTTGCCTTGATTAGTGTATGATGCATCATCTATTGCATTCCCATGTATTCATACACTTGCATCTTGCATCTCATTTAAGAACACTAGATGCACCACGTGAAGTACGTGATGTGGAGCTAACCCGAAGATGGTGTTGGTGGATCCATCCCGAAGATGGAAGGATCGGACAAGTGCTAGCATGGGCAGGGCTGGACAAAAAGCTCGTTAAGCTGGCTCGGTGGCTCAGTACAAAAGTGCTCTGATTGGACTCATTTATCTTTTAAAATGAAAATAACTTGATTTGGAACGACTTTCAACTTTGGCTCGGCTCGTTAGGCTTGGCTCGTTAGGCTCATCATGAAGTTGGGTCTTAAACAATGCAGGAAATAATGATGAATAAGATTATACCAATTTCTAAAAAAGCTCGAAAAAACTACGGTTGGCTCGATATCCAGCCCTGAGCATGGGGATGCTCGCCAAGCGAGTTTCATCTAACAAACACTGACTTGAGTTGGATCCCAGGCAAGCCCCGGAGCATTATAAGATTCCCTACTTTTCAATTGCAAATACTATATATGTATTATATGTATTGTTGCATTACGTATAGGAGTTGGGTGAAAGCCTTGCTGGATCAATATCACTCCTTGTCCAGATATATGAATCCTTGAATCCTACATAGACTAGGATCGAGTAGATGCTTAGCCCTGCTTTAAGCGGTAGAAGTCAGGTGATTTCCTGTCACCTACGAGATGTAGAGATATTCATATATGGCACGGTTGACTATATTTGCTATCGTGGAAAGGAACCATGTGTTAATAAAATGAAATGAGATCGGGCGTGATGACGATAGTGAAGCAACAAGGCATGGAGGTCTTGGGTGTGGATCTATCCCCATCTGAGTCGTTTAAGGACCGATTCGCTGTACGTCCTTGAGTCATGTTGAATGCTGTCTAACACTTAGTTGGCCAGATAAGCCGTTTCGACCGTGAAGCTGAGTAATACAGTTCAGGCTAGGAATCAAATGGTAGGTCGCATCTTGGAGGAAGTAAGGATGTGCTTGGGGGACATTGACATGAGACCAAGGGGGGGTTAGAGTCCCTATCACCTGGCAGAGTGTTGCCCTTTGGGATGCGGCATCAGTTGAACCCGCGACTCCTGAATTGTACAAAAGGTGGCTTGTGCGACCCTGGCAAGGGCCTGCGAGGTGAGTGTTAGAAATACCCCTCCAACTGGATAGCAACTCGATTCGAATCGCCGTCGCTCCCGGTTAGTGAGCACTTAACTTGAGCAATGACAACGTAGATTCAATTAAATTGAACGGATGGTTAATTGGATGACGATGGAAAGGTTGCCTCAATTTATACCTGCT
Source organism: Saccharum hybrid cultivar R570 (assembly GCA_038087645.1). Taxonomy (NCBI): domain Eukaryota; kingdom Viridiplantae; phylum Streptophyta; class Magnoliopsida; order Poales; family Poaceae; genus Saccharum; species Saccharum hybrid cultivar. The sequence continues at coordinate 3,827,863 of JAQSUU010000291.1, read as the reverse complement.
ATGGTTAATATTGTTTACTTCTAATAAAATGAGTGCTCTAGTACAGGTTCTAATATAGATGACAGGTTAATGATAATTAACTTGATGCTTAAGCATTAATGATTACTTATCTATATTAAGCTTTTATGCAAAATGTTGTCAAGCTATCCCACTTTATATTAGCCTTGCATGATCCTTGGTGTCACTTTATTTCTGGTTTTTGATGGGTAAGTCTAGCTGAGTACCTTCTCGTACTCAGGGTTTTATCCCCACTTGTTGCAGGTTGTTATGTATCATGGCGACTGCAAGAGTTGGTTGGCTCCTGCCTTAGTGGCGAAGTGTGATCATGGGCATCATCCTTCTTATTTATCTTGTCTCTAATGCTTTTGTTGGAAGTCAACCTTGGTATTGGTATGTATTTGAAATAAGATTAATGTTAGTTTCAAATTATTTTGCTTCCGCTACCTTTCAATTTAAGTTGTAATAACTATGTTGAACTCCGATGTATATTGAACTACTTATGAAATGGATGTAACATGTGACTTGTTATGTTGAATCACTACGATGTTGGCTTGTATGTTGGTTGGTTGAAATCTCTCATGATTTCATTGGACTACCTGAGTTATATGGGCTCAAGTGTGAGAATTTGATCACTTCAGTGATTGTTTTCATACTTGTGCTCTTATAATTTGGACGGTTCTGTGACACCCGTCTGGTACCCAGGAATAAAATTTGATACATGCACCCCCCGTATCTTTGTGTTTACTCAACCCTCATATACTCGCCGGTGAGTTTTCGTGACCGTACCTACACCAATTGGATACGAAACCCACGGTACAATTGCCATCCCTACCCACGGCAGATTATACTAGTTAAACTTCCTTCCCATGGTCCAAGATTTCTCTCTCTTCTAGGGTGCTACTATTTTTACCCACATTGCACTCTCTTGTGGTTGCTTCTGCATTGTATTTCTCTCTCTTCCAGGGTGCTACTATTTTTACCCACATTGCACTCTCTTGTGGTTGCTTTTGCATTGTGTCAGTTCAAACAGTTGTTACCTCCGCAAGTTATAATGAGGGTTGAGGAAGCCCATAACCCCATGGATGCATGGCATGGTAAGGAGATGCATGATGACGCGTGTGGCTAGGTAGAAAAGGCCGCAGCGGGCAAGCATGTGTATACTTGGCCAAATGGGCCAGGCCCACTGGGCCGGCACTGGTACGACATTGAAAAAGCACAGCCCGAACATGGCCCGGCCCGTCTCCCATCGTGCCCGTGTGGTGATGATAGCGAGCACAGCAGCGGTGGTGGCGCCGCGGCCCCAGCCTCTCGTGCGGTGATGATGGCATGCACGTCCCTGGCTTCCTACACGACGACGACAAAAGCGACGCGTGGCTTCAGCCTCCTATGCGATGATGACGTCGTGGCGTGTGGCTTAGAGCTGGCACAACCGCACAGGGTGGCACACCGGACTGTCGTGCCTAGTAGCACGGCATGGCATGACTGACAGGCCATAGTGGGGTGCGCGCCACCATACTCTGTCGTGGTGTGCCTCGCTGTGCTAGTATAAGCACGTGCAAGCAACAAGGGCCGCCATTGTGCCAAGCGAGCAAGCAAGGGCCGCCGACCACACCTCCCCTTTTGTGCTTGCGCAGGACGCCACGCCAGGTGGGCAAGTGGGCTACCCTACTAGCCAGCGGCGTATGGCATATGGAAGCGGGATTTCGCCACTTTGTTTACTCTAGGCGTGTGTATATTTTCTCATACATAATTGTTGTCGGCTTGAATGACCCCCTAGCTCCTCCCCTGCCTACCACCATAACTAGCAGGGGACGCATAGCCCCGACCACTAGTATTGGAAGCCACCCCACCACCGCACCAAGAAGCGAGCAGGGGATGAGCTGTTGTGGGTGCTCATGCAGGTCGCTACGCTGGCCGACGGAGCAGGTAGGCGAGCATCACACCGAGAGAAGAGAGGGAGAGCAAAGAGAAGAAAGATGGAGATAAATTATGTTTTTACCAATTAACATGTAGGTCCCACAAATATAGGGATGGGGTTTTCTCAATCTGTTGCAGCATCCATCCCTATAATATGAAATGTTGTCTTCTCAATTGAACTAGACATAGAGGATTCAATATTTTGAATCTAGGTGGATTTGCTCTTAGGCCTCATTTGGATCCACTAATAGCTAAGGTGGATTAGGTTAGCTAAATGTTAGCTAGACATTTAGAACATCTTAAGAGTCTTTCTTAAACTTACTCTTTAAATCATTGTTTGGAGAGACATCTAAATAAAAATCACTCTCTATATCTTTCTACCCTCCAATAATTTCTCTATAACTTGTGCACAATAGGGAGCCTGCCTCGCTCTCGATCTTTGGCTAGCAAAACATTTAGAACAAAGGTGGATATATTTCGAGATCTAATTCAAGAAGTTGGAGAGTATTTTTTCACTAAAACCTCTATTACTATCAACAATTTCTTTTTGCTCTTAGCTAATAACTATCCCACTAGCTATCATAACCCATCTCATAGCAACTAGCTAATAGATTGCAAAAAGACACTTTTACCAATTTACCCTTCCACTTACTTACAATAGCAAATAGAAAAAAGACATTGTAAGCAAAACAACCAAGACATCTACCTTTTAATTACTAGATTCCAAACAAAATCTAGCTAAGGCCTTGTTTAGATGCACTTGTATCTACCTCAATCCATAAGTGTTGAAGTGGATTGGATTGGAACATAAGTCGATTGGTGAAACGATCCTGATTTCTGCAAAGGGAAATCCACAGATATGTAGTATAAAATGATAGTCCCAGATGATCATTCCATCACATTATCAAATAATAGTCAATATCATAGTCATACATCGAATACCTGTCTTACAAAGAGTATAAATAGCAAGGTTTACTCATTATTACATCACCACTTGGAGGAATCACTCAGAGCAACGGGAACAACATCAAATAGAACGGCAGCGGACATCAACTCCATCTTCATGAACCAAACTCGAGCGTAGGAACAAGACCTCTAATCCTCCTAACCATGTCCCTGGTAGTCGTACTTAGACTCGAAACCTGCCAAAGAATTTTTAGTATGATTTGTGCTGGCCATTGGCTCCCACCCTATGCTTTGCGTTTGCTTTATGGTAGTGGAATGCAAGGGTAGAGCAAAAATACCTTTTTGTGGCTATAGTTTCCTATGAGAGTATGTCAAGTTTTAATAATAATTCATCAAGTTTTAACCCATCTCATCCACACGTTCTCCCATCCCATCACACGCATCTCACCACTCTCACACTCTCTAGGCGATAAGGACGACTCCCTCTCGTACCTTGCCTCATCGGCTAAAGCCAGAATCCAACACAAGAACCCAGGGGGGAGAGAAGAAAGGACTCCACTCACTAATCTAGGGAAGCTTAGGTCATAGGAATGTCCATATCCGAGGACGCAACTATACTATAGATCGATCAACTCTGCAGAGCGTGTACACCTAGTACCACAAGATCAGCATCATCGGTGGTGTCCCGCCTAGGTTGATACCGACCGCCTCCCAACCGGTATGGTGCCACCCTACCACTCAGCCTTGGGCCACCCCAGAGTCCACCGAAACGCTAAGACTGTGAGATGTAGTACCAGGCCCCTAGAGGTCACTACGCTGTCTTAGGAGGGTGTGGGCCATACGCCTGTACCTCCCTACACTATCCACTTCCAACCTAGCAGTAGTGGCACTGTCCTAGTTGATCAGGTAATCATCCCCCACCCATTTTGGAGCGAGTGGTGTGTACGTAGGGTCCTACGATCCGGTTCTCTCGACATACCAGTCCTTCGGGGGATCGAATAGGATATCTTCTCAAAGGGGATAACCAACACCCCGTGCCTCGATGGCACCTCCATTCCAAGGCTTCATCCCACAAAGACACTCCACCCTAGGACCTCCTCATCTCACATGCACCCGCCATAGGTACCTCTAGTAGGGAATGCCTAGGTCGCACCCCCTAGGCAAGACTCGTCCAACGACTCATCGTATGATCCTGATTGATCGACTTAACCCTCACTGCACACCCAAGACATATGGCAAGATCTCCCCAGTTGTTACCACATTATCGGCCTTAACCACTCACAAACAATCCTCCACCAAGCATCACATCACAGATATAATGCGTAGTAGAAGCAGTAGCAAGTAAGTAAGCGAGCGTCTAGCTTATCAACGAGTGTGCAAGGGTATAGGCTACAACAAGGTAATGGCTTACAGGAAATTCTACCATAAATCCTATCACAGATCATAAAAGTAAAGCACTAGCATCTATATTATAGCATGTCTAATAGGATTCTACGAGGTTGGGTGGGATGTGGCACCTGGCAGGTCGTCTCTAAGCTCCTTAGTGTAGTCGGGGTCGTACTCCTCAGTCTACGGCTCCTCTAGGTCTATCAAACGAGACATATAGCCATGATAAGAGACTCTTATAGATGATCAAAAAGAAGCAAAGGAAATTCAAAAGATCCAAATGCACTCAAACATAAGCCTATGATGTAGAGCTCATTTTTAGAAAAATTTAGACACTGGTTTCATATTTTTCTAAAGTCTATGAATTTTCTAAGTTTAAATCATATTTTGAAAAAGAAAAAGAATTGGATAAACCAGAGGCTGACACGTGGCATGCGGTGATTGGGTGAGGCGACTGAGTCACTGATAGGTGGGGTCGGTCAATGGTCAGCATTGACTGATCAGCGGTCAACGTTGATTGGACTCGAACTGGGCCTAGTGGGCTAGGTTTTGGGCCGAGTTGGACCAGGTTGGGCCGGCCTAGCCCAGACACATGTCAAATAGGCACGCAGCCATGTGGCGCATCTGGGCTCCTGCTAGGCTCAGTTCACGAGCGTGGCTCATGGTGGTCTGCATGGTGCAGTTCTATGGACCATAGAGAGGGTCCATGATGAACTGCATCCACCCTTCTCCTTTCTCTCTACGGCTCACGGTGGACCACATGCATCGAGCGACAATGGGGCAAGGTGGCAGTGCTCTCGCTGGCAGCGAGCTCATGCACCAGCGCGCTACGGTGGCTCGATAGGGCAGTCAAGGGGCTCATCATCATCGCAGGCTCGAGACGAACCCACCGATGGGGTAAAGGTGGCACCTTGGGGCTTCTGCCAGCCAACGACGGCTCTAAGGCGAGCGACGGTGGCGCGGGATCGACGGTGAGATCTCCCATGGCATTAGCGAGGTTTCGGTGAACTCTGTTGGCCTAATTATGCTTCAATGAGCTCAATTATGGCGCTAGGTGCGGCTATAGGGGCTTGACCAGGGCTAGTCATGGCGGTAGCTACTCGGCGGTGACGGCGAGCCATGGCGAGGTGGTTGTGCACCCGACTAGGGCCAAAAGAAGTGCCTTTTCTTCGATTAGAGTCATGGGCAAGCCAAAGAAGACAGCACCGGTGACCAATTTGCATAGCAGAGTCCGCTCCGCGGTGGCGGACATGACGGAGCTCCAGCGAGCTCTTGGCTTTGGGGAATCTAGGGGTAGGGTAGGTGTAAGGTCCTAAATGGCTAGAGGGCGGGGTGAATAGCCTTTTTAAATTTCCTACAAACTTTACTCAACAACAAAGTTAGTACAAAAGATGGCGAAGCTAATTCTAGCACTAGCTCAACTATGCTAAGCAAGCTACCTACACAATTCTAGTTAACAAGGCTATGATCTCTAATTCACACCACAAGCTAAGTCACTAAGCTACTTACTCCTATGTGATACAAACTACTCTAAGCACTCTAGACAAGATATGGTGCAAGAATGTAAAAGGGGAGTGAATTGATTCTTATACCGATGGTGTAGAGATGAGAAGTATCCAAAGAATCAATTACACACAATCACAATGAGAATCCTCAGCCAGAGATGACACAAGAATTTTTACCGAGGTTCACTTGCTTCCCGGCAAGCTACTCCTCATTGTGGCGATGCACCCACTTGATGGATCACGAGCTAATCAACCATCAAGAGTTGAACCCTCAGCGGGTGCTGCACATCCACTCACAAGATGGGGATCCTCTAAGCCACGAGCTCCACTAGAGTATCCAATTCACGAACTCCCATGGGGAAGGATCAAGAACCCCTCACAATCACTTGGTGATGGCTCAAACAAGTCTCCAATCGGGAGCTCAATCACCACCGCTGCTCCAAGCCATCTAGGGTGTCCGGAAACACCTAAGAGTAACAAGCAATCACAGCCAACTTAAAGATCAAGTGCCACTAGATGCAAATCACTAAGCAATGCACTTGAATCTCACTCAATCTCACTAGAATATGTAACCAAGCAAGGAGATGAGTGGAGGGAAAGTTCTCTAGCTCAAAGTGTGCCTCAATATCTCAAATGTGCAAGAGAGAACCCCCCAAACCCGGCCACCATCTATTTATAGCACCATGAATGAATATGGTTGTTACCTCTTCACTGGGCGAATTTTCGGATCGACCGGACGCGACGGTCGAACTGACCGAACGCGCTGCACCGTGTCCGATCGCCCTACGCCGTCCACGTGGCCTCCCGGATTCAACCGCGAACGCTCGATCCTCTAATGGTCACTTCGCGCCAACAGTTAAACGCGATGACCGGACGCACAACTTCTTAGACCAGACGTGCAGATGCGCACACCACCCACGCGCGCAATGACATAACCGGACGCGCTCCACGCAACGACCGGACATGACAGTGCCAGCATCCGGTCGCGGTCTAGAGAGCTCCCATCGTGACCGGACGCGCTGCGCGTCTGATCAGCTCTTCATCATGCACTACACCAATGGGTGTCCGACTGGACGCGCCGGTTCCACGAGGGACCGGACGTACCAGTCTATGACCCTCTCGAGCGCGCGTCTGCGTGCGGTTTGAACTGACCAGACGCACTGGTCCACCCTGGACCGCGTCCGGTCCAGCGTCTGGTTGGAGTTTTTCAGAGATAAACACTTCGGACTTTCGCCACCTTTTCTCGCCTTCGGCGCAATGGAAAATAGGAATTTCATTTCCTCAAAATAGGCATTTCATTTCCGCAATGGAACCCAAACCCCTCTCTACCGCTCAAACTCCACCGCCTTCACAAATGTGCCAACACCACCATGTGTATATCACCATGTGCATGTGTGTTAGCATTTTCACAATTATTTTTCAAGGCATTACGTTAGCTCTCTACTAGATCCTAATGCTTATGCTCAAGAAGATGACCTAGTAGCACTTGATTCACGAGCTAACTGTGATTGCCCCTCTTGATAGTTGGCTATGTATCCTAAACCCGGTCAATCACTTCTCTAGTCATCTTAGACTGGCAAAAGCAAACCCTATGATTATACCTTTGCCTTGAACACTTTGTTCCATGTTCATCTCCTCATGCTTGATCACCATGATCATCATTTCATGTCCATGCACCATCTCTTTGTGATCTTGTGGCCACCACTCCTTGCCACATACACCTTCATCACATGTGTTGCTTATGCCTAACTCAAAACACTTAACACTTGGCATTAGCAACTTGGTGTCATTAATTACCAAAACCAAACTTGGCTTTTCCATAGGTCCTAGGGTCATCCATCTACACGGCTACACGTGCGGGATGATGGCGGCCCCTCCTCACATTGCGAGGCGGCCGAAAGCGGCAGAAACATCGATGGCACGATGGTGACATGGGACCATAGTGACGATAGGCTATGATAAGGTGTCTATGGCCTCAATTGGAGCCAAAGGTGGCTCCTTTCCTTCAATTAGGATCACCGGGAGTCAATCGACCCATTGGCGATGACTAGAAGACACGACGGAGTCTGTACCACGACAAAGCGTGCAGTAGAGATCCGACGAGCTTGTGGCTATGACAAACTATGGCCATAGGTGGCCAATAGGCCAACCACCTAGGTGGCTAGGTGCGTGATACCAAGGCGATCATCATCGGCCTTTCCTCACTCAACAAGGAGGTTGAAATCGATGGGGTCATCCCCGACACGGCGACGTCATGGGAACATGGTGGCTCGGTGAGGCGAACACAATCGGTAGCTCCTGAGGCTTCTCTTCCTCAACTAGCTAGTTCGGGTGTGTCCCTCGACAAGGCAAAGCTCGCCATAGTGTTTGTTTTACCTCTATCGGCTTGAGGTGGCCGAAACGGGGTGGTGGCATGGTAGACTCCGACCATGGCGGCCACAGTAGGTGCGACGTGTAGGCGCTGGTGTTCTCGAGCACTAGTGGCTTGGCAAGGCCAGTCGTTGGCCTGTGTGCGTGTGTGCAGTGCATCACAACGGCTAAAAGACCGGCCTTTGGCCCTCCTAAGGGGGAGATCATGGCGGTGCGGCCATGGCGTGTCCATAGCGAGCATGAGCTAGCGGCATAGGAGCTCATCATGGTAGCGAGGCAGGTAGGATGGTGGTGCGATGGCGAGTTGAGGTCGTGGTGAGTCGGGGCAGTGCAGGGAGAATTGCGACATCAATGTAGTCGATTGGGGTGGCGTCCTCCTCTCTGGCGACTTCAGCGGTGCTTCGGCGGCTTGGACCCCCTTCTTTCCCCTTCTCCTTCCTTCTCCTCTTCTCACCTCTTTTCTCTAGACTTGGGAGTGGTAGGTGGGTAGCCATAGAGTGGCAGCGGGCAATGGGAGAGCACTAGGGCACTGGGGGTGCCTTCTTATAGGCGACCACAGTCATGGTGACGTGGTGAATGGTGTGGAGATGGTTTAGGCCACATGTAGGGTGAGGATGCGAGGCAAGGCCTCGGATGCTCACCAACGAGGTGCTCTGCCTTGGCCGGGAAAAAGCAAAGGAGGGGAAAAGGTGGGGGATGACAGGCTAGTCTCGCTCGTCAGCGGCAGGGGGAAGATGATGGTGTCCGTGTCACGACGCGGCGCGGGCGTAGGCCATTGCTAGGCCACGTGGCTGCACACGCACGAGTGCGGGCACGAGTGGGGAGCTAGGCCGTGATACTGGGCTAGCTGCGGTTGGCTTAGGCTGCTTGTCCCTTTCTATTTCTTTCCCATTTCTAATTCCTTTTCTATTTCCTATTTCCATTCTATGATATACCTTGGGCTCCTATGCATGTATACATGTGTTTCCAAGCATGTACACATCCTTATGGGGTCAACTAGGGTATTAGGGTGAATGCCAAGGGTTGGCAACACACACACAACAAGTTTGTTAAATGGTTTACTTGATTTTATTTCATCACATAAAATCATGAATGATGAGGACATGACATCCATGCATATGACCATGCTTGGAGAATCACATGAAGGCCAACGAGATCAACAAGGGTTTCCAAATCGAGAAGGAGGCCCAAAGCTTATCCGGTTCGAGTCGCCAAGGTGGAGGCCCAAATCAAGTTTGAGTCCATCTCGGGCTCCAGGAGCAGTGTGTAGTAAAACGGACGTTCAGGCCGCATATGAACTCCGTTTTCGATGATCCACATATGGATGGAAAGCTTATTTTATAAGGAAGCTAACCCAAGTGGTCCCACATCAAAATCTGTTCAGAATCAACGGGAATCGTCAAAACAAGTCAGTGTCCAGAATCTGTCAGGGCGCTGTGTCGCCGTCTTTTGGGCTGTTTGGGCCTTGTAACGTGTCGGCGCTCCCCAGGGACGCGAATAGGGGTCTATGGACGCCCCTTAGGCTATATAATCAGTAGTCACCGCCTACATTAGGGTTGGGTTTTGCTTAGATTATTTTGTTGATAACAGTTTCGCCGCCGCCGTCGGTTTGTGAGACCCCAACTTTGTGAGATTAATCATTCATCTGCAATTTGGTTGCATTTCTTTGTGTTCTTGCGTGTGTTCTCGATTCGTAGGCAAGGACTTAGCCTTCTTGGCGAGGTCGACCGTGCAACGCCGGTCGATAACCAGAGGGGTCGTGGTGCTGCGATTGCGGGGTTCAGAACCGAGTTGTTCGGAAGCCGGATCGAATTGTGTCGTGACTCCACCAAATCGAGAGTTATCACAACCTTTCGGAAGATCGGGAACCCTAGTTCACATCAATTGGTATCAAAGACCTTGTTGCCCGTTAGGTATACCTTTGTTTTCCCCTTTAGTTGTTACTGTTTTTGCATTACCTAGAGTCCACAAAAAGCTAAAAAAAAATACACCACCACATATTCCCTGACCTACAGCCATTTGTGCCGTTGCAATATTTTTAATTTCAGTTTGCTTTCTTGAACGGTCGTCCCTCACCGTGTCACTGTGTCTGTCGTGTCTATCTTTTAAGTTCTGGTCACCGTGTTCGTCCCATCACTGTGATGGTATTTTGGTCCCCGCTTTGCAACCCATCCAAGAAGTTTCATCTATTAGACAAGACCATCTTTGTTCTAGATTATTATTATTTTTTACTTGGTCGTGTGTTCTACAGAGGAGACATGAGAAAAAATAAGGAGACATACATCTACGTGGGCAGTGGGCATATTGTATTTTGTTTAGATTTTTTTTCCATCCCAGGAGTTGTCGTGACTATCCAAATCTTTCAGTTGGCTCTGTTTCCAAATATCTCGCCTGTCCATACTCTAAACCATATGTGCTGATTGGTTTAGACAGTTTGCTCACTTTTCAGACGCTACATGCTATCTATATACAGCAAGCGGCTAGAAATTTTGATAGTTAAGTTCACTGGCATTAGAACTTTTGTGCCGTGGTGCACTTGTTGAGTGACTTAATTTTGTGCCACACTCCTTGGATTTAAAAAAAGTAAAAAAATAGAAAAAGGCAATAGGTGCTAAAAAAAGGCCACACCAAATAAAAAAAAGAAACACAAAAGGCAGAGGTGCTAAAAAAAGAGCTGCACCAAAAAAAAGGAAGATAGTAAAAAAAATCAGAAGTGCTTGCATCCTTTTGAGTCCTCATGCTGAGTTGTATTATGTTGCTTGCTTGAACTAGGTCCAGGACGAGTTTAGGCCGATGACATAGACTAGCTTGGGACTACTTTTCAATCTTGCAATTTCTAAATTAACTTATTGCTATTCCTTGCTACTATATTGTGCCTGTCCAAGCCCCACTTTCTTCTAGCCAAGTACAGGTTCGCCTTGCGACTGTTACACTCAAGCTACAACGGTATCACAATCACCGGCCGATTGCACCGTCTGCTGCATTTGGTAAGAACACTTGTAAGACCGTGGTAAGACGCTTGAGAGTGTGAGACTTTATTCCTTGACCACATCCTAGTAGCTCATAGGAAAAATACATACTTGTGTGTTTTCTTGTTTGATGCTAACAATGACAGGTTACCACACTCACCGATATGAAACATCAACGATGCATGAGACACGCACTATTGCTGCTACACCTCCTCCCGTAGGTCGTTCTATTCTTTCTTCCCCACATATTTATGATGGTATTGGTGCTGATGAGTACATTGAGTGGGAAAGTAAAATAGATAACATTTTTGCACAATGTCATATGTGTGAACGGAGGAAGATTAAGAATGTATCTAGTGTTTTGAGACATTTAGCATCAATTTGGTGGGAGTCATTAAATTCTTCAGATAAACCTCATACATGGAATGATATGAAAATTCTTATGAGAGAAACTTTTGTTAATCCATCTCTTGTAAATAATTCATATGATGAGGAACATCAACTAGACCAATCTCCTATTATTCCTCCTGCTGTGCCTAACCTTTTGCAGGACAATGCACAAAAGAGTGGGGATGACATAACAAAAAATGAGGTGCTCCCAGTCTCATGTGAAAATTCAACACGTGTTACTTCCACTAACAGTGAGAGCAAAGGTAATGTCAATGATGCTAATCTCACAGAAGATGAGAGTTCTCTTGATGTGCTGAATTTTTTCACCAATCATGTTATGATAGAGCAAATATTAGTGGAACCTTCGCTTGATTTACCTTTGTCACAAGATGATTTGCTTGATGTTCCTTGTGAAAAAGATGACTTGAATGATGATATTTATATTATTCCAAAGCAACCATTAATGAATGATCATGCTATATGTATGTTGGAATCAACACTACTGCTGAAAATAGACATGTTATTCATAATGCTAGTAATGTTGATGAGCTGAAATTGATTTCTTTAAATACTTTGGGATACATTGAATTTGATGTTCTTTGCAATCTTAATTTTATAGAGGAGAAACTTTATGCATATGCTGATTTGACATGGTTGTCTAGACATACGTATCATGTTTTTGGCAAATATAGCAACCAAGGACAATATATGGTACAACGAGTTTACATTTGTACAAATCTGAATTCTTCTTTTGTTGTGCAAAATAATGATCAATTAGATTACTATAAAATCAACAATGTTGTCATGCCATATTCCTCTAGTTTTGCTTTACAATCCCAAGTGGAATCCAAAGAAGGGGAGCATATGTTTCTTGTTAGTACTAATCTTTTGCAGGATAGTATTGACAAAGATCGTGTGCATTTTAATCGAGGGGACTATATATTTGTAGGAGAAGGCATGCTGCAAACCGAAACATGTGGTCATATTCTTTCTTCCAACAATGTCAATTCCCAATATTTTGGCAACCTCGTTTGTCTTCATGTTCTGCAGAATGGACTTCAAGCAACATCGACGCCGAGGACGGCTTTTCATCAAGAAGGGGAGGATGATGAGGACATGGCCTCCATGCATATGACCATGCTTGGAGAATCACATGAAGGCCAACGAGATCAACAAGGGCTTCCAAATCAAGAAGGAGGCCCAAAGCTTATCCGGTTCGAGTCGCCAAGGTGGAGGCCCAAATCAAGTTCGAGTCCATCTCGGGCTCTAGGAGCAGTGTGTAGTAAAACGGATGTTCAGGCCGCATATGAACTCCATTTTCAATGATCCCCATATGGATGGAAAGCTTATTTGATAAGGAAGCTAACCCAAGTGGTCCCACATCAAAATCTCTTCAGAATAAACGGGAATCGTCAAAACAAGTCAGCGTCCAGAATCTGTCAGGGCGCTGTGTCGCCGTCTTTTGGGCTGTTTGGGCCTTGTAACGTGTCGGCGCTCCCTAGGGACGCGAATATGGGTCTTTGGACGCCCCTTAGGCTATATAATCAGTAGTCACCGCCTACATTAGGGTTGAGTTTTGCTTAGATTATTCTGTTGACAACAGTTTCGCCGCCGTCATCGGTTTGTGAGACCCCAACTTCGTGAGCCTCATATTTATTTGCAATTTCAGATTGCGTTTTACCTGTTCTTGCTCGTGTTCTCGATTCGCTTGCAGGAAAGCCTTCTCGGTAAGGTCAATCGCATTCACGTGGTTGATAACCAACAGAGCTGTGGTTTAATGGTTGCGGGGGTCCGAATCAGTCTTGGTTCGAAGCCTAGATCGTGAACGTCGAGTCTCCACCAATCAACGCTATCATACCTATCGGAAGATCGGGCCTTGTTTACATCAATGAAGAAGCAACTCACAAGTTGTTTAATATGCAAATGCTCAATCATGCTAACTTGGGATCTACTTGTGCAACTACAAGGGTGGTTTCCTAGTATGCACACTCACCATGCATGAGTTTTGTTAGAAAAATTTTTAAGTTCGGATTTTTGGTTCTAGGAAAACCTAGGTTGTTACAGTCCTCCCCCTCATAGGAATCTCATCCCAAGAATTAAGGTGTGATGTACCTTTCGAAGAGGTAGGGGTAAAGCATCTGAAATTCTAACTCCTCCCAAGTGGTTTCTCGTTTAGTGTGGTTCCTCCACTAGACCTTGCACATGGGTATGGTGGTGCTTCTGGTTTCCCTCTTGGCTCTGTCAAGTATCCAGATATGGTGCTCCCTATACTCTAGAGTGTCCTATATATCTAGTGCCTCTATGGTTACTTGCTCATCTGGTAGCTTCAAGCACTTGCGTAGCTGGGATACTTGGAACACTAGGTGTACTCCTGTCAGCTCTTCAGGTAAGCTACCTTGCTAATTCTTTGACAGATCCAGTAAGGTCCTACGTACCTTGGTGCCAACTTTCCTTTCACATGGAACCTGATGGTGCCTCAGAGTGGGGAGACTGAGGTAGACATAGTCCCCAACTTCGAACTCAAGGTGTCTTAGACTGTTATCTGCGTAACTCTTCTATCGGCTTTGAGCAATTCTCATATTCTCTCGCACTTGGGTGACTCCTTTAGCATCCTTGATCTTTGTGGGGCCAAAGAACGATCTCTCTCCCACCTCTGACAACATCAGAGGGGTCCTACACTTTGTCCCATACAAGGCCTCAAATGGTGACATCTTGAGGCTAGCCTGGTAACTATTGTTGTAAGAAAACTCTACGTGTGGCAAACTCTTCTCCCAATCAGACCCATACTTCTAAACACAAGCTCGAAGCATGTCCACTAAAATCTTATTTACTCTTTCTGTTTGACCATCCATCTGAGGGTCGTAAGTGGTGCTATAATCCAGTTCCTCGATTGGAGACTATGCTCATAGGGGCTCCGTGAAGCCTAAGAATGTTATCCATATATAGATCTATGAGCTTCTCAACTCTATAGTCATTCATCACAGCTATGAAGTGAGCTACCTTGGTAAATCTATCAATGGTCACCCAGATCGAGTCATGGCATTTTGGGGTCCGAGTATATTCTTTCCCATTTCCACATTGGAACATCTAAGGGTTTCAATAGTCCTGCTAATCTCTAGTGCTAGGCCTTGATCCTATTGCAGATGTCGCATCGCGCAACATGTCCCACAATATCAGCTTTCATATTCTTCCACCAGAAAAGCTTCTTCAAGTTAGCATACATCTTGGTACTCCTTGGGTGGATGCAATACTTAGAGTCATGTCCTTTAGCTAAGATCCCTTCTCATAGGGTTGTATCTGAGAATACATAGATTCCATCCTTGTACCAATACACTCCTTATTCATCTTCTCTGAACTCAGGACACTTGCGTTGCTCCATGAGCTCTCGGACTTCCTAGATTTTAGGGCATTCTTGCTAGGCTCTGCGGATTTGATCTTTGAGGTTGTACTGCACTTGAAGCTCATTCAGCATTCCCTTTGGTAGGATCTTCAGCCAAAGCTCCTCCATTTCCTGGCTCAGCTCTGGTGGTGTGGCCTCTATCATCAAACTGTGGAAATAGCTCTTGCAGCTCAAGGCATCTGCGACTACGTTAGCTTTCCTTGAGTGATAGTATCTCTAGGTTGTAGTCCTTAATTAGCTCTAGCCATTAGTGTTGTCTCATGTTCAGATCTTCTTGGGTGATGAAGTACTTCAGGCTCTTGTGATTGGTGTAGATGTCACATTTGTTCCCGATCAGGTAGAGTCTCTAGATCTTCAAGGCACGCACAATAGCTGCAAGTTCAAGGTCATGGGTCGGGTAGCGTTGCTCATGGTCCTTCAATTGGCGGGAAGCATAAGCTATAACTCTCCCATTTTGCACTAGAACACAGCCAAGTCCCTGTCTGGATGCATCACAATAGACCACAAAGTCTTACTAAATGTCAGGCAATGCAAGCATAGGAGTGGTGGTAAGCTTTTACTTTAAGGTCTGGAAGCTTTGCTCGCACTATGGCATCCACTTGAAGTCATTGGTCTTCTTTAGTAGGTTGGTCATCGGTTTGGCTATCTTAGAGAAGTTATCAATGAAGCGGCGATAGTATCTTGCCAACCCAAGGAAACTATGAATATCAGTCACATTGCGGGGTTGTTCCCACTCTTTCATAGCCTCAATCTTGGTGGGATCAACAACTACTCCCTCAGCAGTCAGAATGTGACCTAGGAAGGTGACTTCTTCAAGCTAGAACTCGCACTTGCTGAACTTATAGCTGATTCTGCCTCAGCTTCTCCAGTACTACTCTCAAATGTTGTTCATGTTCTTCTGCAGTGGCCGAATAGACAAGAATGTCATCGATGAATACCACTATGAACTTATCTAGCTCCTCCATGAACACCTTGTTCATCATATTCATGAAGTAGGCCAGGGCATTAGTGAGTCCAAAGGACACAACGGTGAACTCATACTGCCCATACCTAGTGACAAAGTTTGTCTTAGGAATGTCCTCAGTCCTGATCTTCATCTGATGGTACCTAGATCGAAGATCAATCTTGGAAAAGAACTTGGCATTCCTCAGCTGGTATAGCAGGTCATCTATCCTCGGCAGCGGGTACTTGTTCTTGACAGTCACAACATTCAAGTTTCAGTAGTCAATGCACATCCTCATGGAACCATCCTTTTTCACAAACAAGACAGGGGAACCCTAGGGTGAACCACTGGGCCTAATGTACCCTTTGTTAGACAACTCCCTAAGTTGTTTCTTGAGTTCCTCTAGCTCATTAATCGACACGCGGTAGGGCCTCTTAGCAATAGGTCCCGTACCAGGCAGAAGGTCAATCACAAACTCAACATTCTGATCAGGTGGCATACTTGGCAGTTCTTTAGGAAACACATCAGGATACTCGCATACTATGGGAACCTCCTCAACTGACTTGGCTTAGGTTGGGCTCACATCAGATCATGTGCCCACTAGGATGCGTTATCTCCACATATCTTGGTGAGCAAGATATTACTCCCTTGTGTTGAGTCAGTGAATCCATCCCTAGTATGACATCCAGTCCATGAGAGGGAAGTAAGGTAAGATTGGATAGAAAAGGGTGACCCTCAATGATGATGCTCACTCCTGACATCTCTTTGTGCATATAATGTGACCCAAGGGTGAACTATTGTCTATAGGCTCCTTACGTGGAGTCACTGCTATACTATGCTCTCGTGCAAACTTGGTGGATATGTAAGAATAGGTAGCACCTAAGTCAAACAATACCAAAGTTGTAGCTCCATGCACAATAAACATACCGTACACCATGTCGAGGGCATTTTAGGCATCCTCCATGGTCAGGTGGGTGAGACGACCATGGGTGGCTCCAGCAATGTTCTTGTGCGGCGTACCCTAAATAGGAGCCTATCTCACTGAGGTCAGAGTAGGTGGTGTAGCATTCTTCATGGGGTAGTTGGCGACCTTGTGGCCCGGCTTGCCACAACCAAAACAGGTGAAAGGCACGCTGCCGTAGAGGTGGGTGCAGCAGTCTTCCACGTGCTAGGGCTCTGAGCAGGGCGGCTCTAAGTGAGGCGGTGGTAGTTGGCGGTGTAGGAACCACCTCCATGGCTCGGAGCGAGCATGACTCCCTAAACGGCATGAGGGCGAGGCAGCGAGGGCACGTGAGCATGTGGCCTCTAAGGTGCCAGGGCGTGAGACATGCTCTTGGATCAGGGCTTCTTCTCCTTATAGAGGGCATCGACCTCCAGACAATCCCTTTCCATCTCTAGGACCATGTTGATAATCTCCTAGAGTGTGTATCAGGTAGGGATGAAAATGGTACGGATGTTTTCTGACTATATTCGAGACTGAATTCGTTTAGAGGGGTTCCAATCTATCCATATCCGAGTCTAGATATTCAACATCCGATACCATATCTGTATCTGAAAACTCAAATCGCATATTTATGATGTTGACATCGAATCGTATCCTATCTGGCTTGGCTGACACTATCCGTATTCGAATCCAAGTTTGACCAGAAATATGAAAACAAATGTAATATCAGTGATATCCATTTATATCCGATCCGTTTTCATCCCTAGTAGCAAGTATGACCCGAGAGGGCCACCTTGAGGTGCATGTTCAGGCCCTTCTTGAAAAAGTACATCTTCTTCTCAGAGTCTGTCTCATCGGGAGCGTACCTCATCATGCGAGTGAAGCGGTTGGCATACTCTTGAATCTTCTAGGACCCCTAGGAAATGTTGTGAAACTCTTCCACCTTGGCATCCATCATGCCCTCGGGCACGTGATGCTTGTGGAAGGCCTTGGTGAACTCCTCCCATGAGATGTGCGCGGGGTCATCATGGGTTTTAGAGTAGTTGTCCCACCACGCATGTGCGGTGCCAGTGAGCTGATGGGTTGTGACTCCAACACACTCCTCATCAGAGCAAGTGGTGAATTCTAGCTTCTTCTCCATCTCACATAGCTAGTCCTCAACGATGATGGGGTTGTCATCAAAGCTATCAAAGGTAGGGGGCCTTAGTTTGAGGAAACCCTCCAGCTTCCTCTAGAAGTCATTGGGCGGACCACCATTGCAGCGCAGTAGCCCCTCAGCCAGTGTCTCCATGAGACACGTTTGGTGGTCTATCACCTCTGACAGGAGTGGTGGTGGTAGTGGAGTGTCCTTGCCCCTAGGTAGAGCGTTCTCATCCCCAGGCTGGGCTACGCCTGGCTCCTCTAGGATGGGTTCTTCCATGTGCTGCTCTCCAGCAGGTGGTACCTCTTCCTCAAGGTTGAGGGCAGCATGGGCGGTAGCACGTCCTCCTCCACGGCCATGACCACGACCACAACCAGTGGGCACAGGGGATGGGGAGCGACGGTTCAGATGTTCAGAGTGGCAACACGACATCGTGCTGCAAACGTTAGGTCATGAGTTGTTAAGTGGTTAGGTGATTTATTAGCAATTTTCAATCTAACCATACACTCAAACAAAGAAGCAAGAACAACCATAAGAAGCAGCAAGATCCAAGCATTCATTACATCAGTTTATTACATGGCGATGCCTCTAGCAGCTACACTAGAAGACTCACGAGAATCGCCCTACACGCAGGTAGCCTCCAATAGAGGGACATTCTACTCTACTCCTGAAAGTGAGTCATGTCTCATAGCCACGTAGGGCTCATCATCAACACTACTGTCACGGAACCGTCCAAATTATACGAGCACAAGTACAAAAACAATCACCGAAGTGATCAAATTCTCACACTTGAGCCCATATAACTCTGGTAGTCCACTGAAATCATGAGGGATTTCAAACCAACCAACATACAAGCCAAGATCATAGTGATTCAACATAACAAGTCACATGTGACATCCATTTCACAAGTAATTCAATATACAAAGGAGTTTAACATAGTTATTACAACTTAAGTTGAAAAGTAGTGGAAGCAAAGTAATTTGAAACTAACATTACTCTTATTACAAATACATGCCAGAACCAAGTCAACTTCCAACAAAAGCATTGGAGACAAGATAACTCAGAAGGATCATGCCCATGATCACACTCCACCACTAAGGTAGGAGCCATCCAAATCTTGTAGTAGCCATGATACATCACAACCTGCAACAAGTGGGAATAAACCCTAAGTACGAGAAGGTACTCAGCTAGACTTACCTGTCATAAACTAGAAATAAAGTGACACCAAGGAGTATGCAAGGCTTTATATAAGTGGGCTAGCTTGACTCCTTTGCATAAAAGAGCTTATGAGCATAAGTAACCAATTAAACTTCGCATCAAGTTCATCATCATTAACTTGTCAACTATATTAGCATCTGTACTAGAGCACTCACTTATTAGGAGCAAACAATATTAACCATAGCCGGTATAATAAGGCCATCATCATATCATCAATTCCGAACCATCATTATAATTAGTGTATCTACGCTGGAGATAACATGTCAAGTTTCTCACTATCCGGGAGAGACGGCGACTCGAATCGATTCCAACTCAGCTGAGGGGGTATTCTTGACACTCACCCGGCAAACCCCGCTAAAGGCAGTCGTAGATAACCTTTCGTACAACTCATGGTGGGCCCGAACAGCGCCACGTTCTCTAGGATACCAGTGGCCAGGATGCTTAGGACATTGAACTCACCTGCCCTTGGACCCTCTGGCTCCCTTCCAAGGCGACTTTCACTTTTCCACTTCATAGCCTGAGTAGAGCTACTAGGCTTTACGGTCGGCAAGCTCAGGCCGGCCAGCTAAATGTCAGACATGCGTTCAAAATGACATAGAAGGCTCCAGGTATCGGTCCTTAATCAACACAGACGGGGATAGTTCCACACCCAAGACCTCCATGCCTTGTTGCTTCACTATCGACATCCCGTCCAGTCTAAGTTCATTATTAACACTTGGTTCTTTTCCACGATAGCAAATATAGCCAACCGTAACCCAATACTTCCTATCTTGCAGGTGATAGGAGATCACCTGACATTACCGTTCTAATTAAGCAGGGCTAAGCATAGAGTCGATCCTGTCTACATAGGATTTTGGGATTCATATCTCTGGCCAAGGAATGATATAATGTAGCAAGGGGTTCCAATCAACTCCTACCACTTAATGCAATAATACATATATAACATATATAATTAATTGCTTTAAAAGTAGGAGGCTTATAATGCTTCGGGGCTTGTCTAGGATCCGACACGAATCAGTCAAGTTAGCTTGCGTCATCTTGATGATGCCTCCACTTCGGGTATGCACTCCAGGGTCCTTCCATCCTCGGGATGGATCCACCAACACCATCTTCGGGTTCAGCTCCATATCAAGTTCTTCACGTGGTTCATCTAGCGTACCTAAATGAGATGCAAGATGCAAGTGTATGAACACATAGAAATGCAATAGATGATGCATCACACACTAATCAAGGCAAATACACGGTTACACTAAACCTACTTAAGCACATCGCAAAACTTAATTAAACATCACACAAATCATCATGCTAAGATAGCAAGGAAAGCAATACCAAAGATGACACAATATTTATAAAGTCTCAGGTGTACTAACTTCATCACCAAGGACATGAATCACACTTAGCAACATGCAAAGCAACTCAAGGTGAAACAACAACGATAACTGGAATATGCCAATTTCTAGACTAGCAAACAGTAGCTTCATAGATCAATCATATCTGGAGTTTTATAAATCCAAATGACTTGCAAGAAGATATTCGGGAAAGCTTATAAAATTATCTACATTTCATATAATATAATCACAGAATGATTCATAAGTTAAATAAGTCAAAATCACAAAGTTCCAGAATCTGTTTCTGACAAACAGAGAGCAAGCAATTATGTACCCTAACTTTAAATAGATATAACTCCTAAACCACATGGCTAAATGCCACCAAATTTTAACAGCAGCTAGATACATAAATTATCTACAACTTTTGTATAAAAAAAGTTTTACAACAAAGCACATTATCATGAAGAACTTTGCTAAGTTGCCAGATCTGTCCAGAAACCTCATTTGCAAAAAAAAGTGTGGGACGCGTTTTTGGGTCGTTTCCAGGCTGAATCAGCGAACGGGCCAAAAATGAAGTTTGATCTACTCCTCATGCTCTCCAACTTTGATTAAGTGGTCATGGCCATTAGGGTTATGGATTAGCGAGTAATTATGCTCCAAAGTGACAGTGTCAGCGACTTGAATCCGATTAAGCTTGCCCGGCTTTGACCTAAAATTCACGGCCAAAACTTGGTCAAACTTAATGCAACTTTTTGCTAGACCTTCTCCATAGGGTTAGCTCCAGCTTCTATTTTCGGATCAAATCAAGTTGCTTGACAGAAACCTGAGAACGCGGCATGCCAATCAAGTTGTTACTAATCTCAAACTTAAATATAAGTCTGAAAACAGCTGCAGATTCAATCTTCAAGCCTCAGTTTCACTTCCTTCCGAGCTGATTCATGGTATGCTCCAAAAACAAAGTTTGTTGTACTCAAACTAAACTACAACTCTTATTAAAGAATCATCAACCAGTTCGGCTTGGTTAGGAAACTATATAGCTCCAAAGTAGGGTACCCGAAACTGAAATTCACTCAGGACTTAGCCAAATTTCTCGGCTCCAAGACAGCACTGTATTGAATCTTGTGAGCTCTATTTGACTAGGTTAGAAGCCAAACTAGCTCTTGACCATTAAACAAAGTTTGTTCCTCATGACATGGAATACAACTTTTATTGAAGTCCCATCATCAAAACTAGTATAGAACCTATAGTTCTACTTTGATCAAAGTAGTATCATGATAAAGCTTTAAACTAGGGTTTTAGTCCAATTGAGCCATTTTCTTGGCATTTGCTCAACATGAACCCTTCATGACTTTTGTTGTAGAGTTCATCTAAAGTCATTTGGGCATATTTTCAAGGTTTGGTTGATGGTCTATAATTCCATTCACTTAATGGTACAATTTCAGCAATTAGTAAAGTCATTCCAACAAGGATATAACTTATCATTTCATGTGACTTTTTGATTCCAAACTTCATGAAACTTTTCCAGTGACCAATATAGATAGGTATTAAGGTGAGACACGTGAAGATATGGCAATAACACCGCCCAAGCATACATTTTTAAAAAGGGCCTATATGTAAGCGATGGTGCAATATTCAAGTTTAAGTTGGGACTCTATTCCATAGACTTGGCTTCGACATCTTCATCACCACTTCACATGTCATGTTTGAACTCGAAAACCCTTGCTTAACTGGTGATAAACATCTGGGGTGTTACAGCCCTCCCCCCTTAAAAGAATCTTGTCCCGAGATTCGAGGCGAAAGACTTTCAAGGGTAGAGAAGCATGTTATCCATTTTTCCAACATTTGTGATAGAAATTAGGCTACTAAGCTTCAGACATCAGATAGACTAATTTGGTCAAGACACTTTCTGATACTTGCTCTTCATGGTAAACTTTGTCTGAAGAATTCATTGGCTTTCATGAAGCATTGTTACTTTGGGAGGAATCCAAGACAACACAACACTTCATTCTCAGTGTACGGAGGTCATTTGGTCCATGAGCTATCCACTCCCAAGTATCTGATTCTTTAGTGAACACAGCATAGGCCATATGAACTTTACACTAGACCTAAATCTTTAGAAGTATACTTGTTGAAATGACTCTATGTTCACACAGTTTTGAAAAACAGTCCTCTACCAAAGTGGCTTGAGCACAGCTCTCTAACTAAGTGAAGCACAGATGACAAACATCCTCAGAGATGATAGAAGAATCGACTAACCATCGGACTAGGTCTATGTTGGTTATGAATGCACAATTAGTAAGACACCAACCGATGGAAAGCTACATATGGTTCCATGTGTGCAATTCTCTTTCTCTGATGACAACACTGTATTATCTGAGTCTATTGAGGGAAAAGTGAATATGATAGCTGACTTTGCTGACTCCGTATTTCTGCCAAATTTTACCTAAGAAGATTCTCTTATTCAAAGGCAATAGTTATCTGGGTTGAATTAGATGTAACCTCTTGGGTAAAAACACTTATAAGGTACCAAAGATCAGTGAGTATTAGCAATTATTGCTAGAGAAGGATATAGCGAGGTCTGGTAGACAGCAAAAGTTGCCAGTATTTACCAACTTTGGTAATTAATTCACTACCGAGCAAGTTGAGTACAATTTCCTTCATGATGCAGTTGCACAGTAAGTGGAGTTGACTTGTAGAACAACAAAACTAGTTTTGTCAAGTTAACTTTTTACCTAGAGACTTTCTCTTTAGGATCAAACAACAGCTTTCTCTAATTCTTTACTTTAGCTGATAGAACACCTTGCACTATCTGTGGGATTGCCCAGGATGGAATGGACTTGATCACAATGGCTCTGGAAGATATAGTATCACTCCAGTTGTTGGCTAGTTAATTTACTTCTTGTTTGTTATTGCTCTGTAAGACATAGCCTTCGTAGCTACCAAGGAGTTGTTAACTAGCTGGAGATTAACCTTCCTATTGGTAACTAATTAGTTGTCTCTCAACACTAAAAAGTTCCAAATCTTCACTCTTGACCACAATAATCATGGTTGATGTAGAACAGATGGTTGCCATCGAAGTCAGTAGATAAGGAGTCACACCAGAGATAGTTGATTTCGATTGTAGGGTCATTATGCATACAAAGATTAAGACATGCATAACGTGATGATCGATTCTTATCCATAGATGACTCACCCAACATCAAGCGTTGTGTGTCCTTTTTATCCAATAGGGATGAAATACTTTGCTCACTAGATGGTGGTCATCAGTATTGGGACAACTAAGTAGAGTCACTTGTCTACCACCTCTTGTAGTCTGTTAATGTTTATGTCGGTGACCTATTCTTTAAAGGTTATCCTTTATGTATCTTTAGACGGAAGCTCTACTACTTTTGGTCTGAGATATGGATCTTACGATACGAGATGGAGAGATAACCAAGAAAAGAGACACGAGAAAATAACACATCGACTGTCATTTCATAATGGACCATGACTAGAAACCACGATACCAGCGCGTGCCGAGCAGCACAACCTTGTGTGTGCACCCACAGGAGGCCCTCGGTTTCGTCACGGCACCATCAGTTGCTACTCATAACACCATTACTAAACACACAACGAAAATGAAATTTCAAGTGGCACAAATTGGGCGACAAGGATGAGCACTAAACAAAGGAGGGATGGCAAGCAAAGGTACTTACAAGGTTTAGAATCAATAGAGAAGCTATTCATAGATCAAAACACATCACAAGAGAACATAGCTCAATTGTCGAAGGCGACTGAGCATGAGATTTTTGCTTAATTCCACGCACGCCTTGCGTTCACCAAAGTGAAGACTAGTTGAAAGATTACCATGAGATTGGTCATGTTGAACAACAACATGAGATCAAGACTGGTAAACATTCCGAGACTTGGGAAGGTTGGGGATGGATTAAGCAAACTTCAAGGGCGAAGACCGATATGTCAATCAGAGATTAAGTCGATAAGGTAGATACACGAATTTGCAAGCAAACAATTTTGAGGTCACAACAAAGAGACGTTGCGTCACACTAGCTAACCTTTGGGAGAGGCAACCGGAAGGTCCAACATGGATTTGGGTACGGTCTCCACAACTGGCAACGTATGAACCATGGTCAAAGGCTAGCGTTGATGAGAGTTAACTAGGTTGGTCAGTCGACAAGGGTCTTCCCCAAAGGGTACGGGCGTCTGTGGCATAAGCAACATATAATGAAACAAGCTTGGGCTTTTTAGGTCAAGCAGATGCATAGACGCAAAACATTCAAAAGCTAACAACCACGTCATAGGCTCAGGCTCCTAAGGGAAAGAACCTAATTGGAGACTACACCAAGAGATCGTTTCGCATAACTCGAGTGTTGCTCTAAGATAAAGCTATTCAACACTCGTATACTCACCGAGGATAAACGAGGTGACAACTATGGCACTAATTAGATAACAAGCATACATACAAACATCACAGTCCACCATTTGAGATATTCAATCAAATTAACTTAAGCAACCATTACTAAGCACTAGGCTCACCCATAACAAGCTTTATCTAAAGTAAGTACTACTACAAGTTGAGCCTAAAACAAACGCTAGCTAAGGTAGCCAACTTAGCATGGGCATAGAACCTGGACAGTAACACAGTAGTTACTTGTTTCAACTATAACTAAGGTCGTAGACATCCTAAAAAGGTGATCCTAGACTTTCTAGAAAGCTTAGGAAGTTTTCCACACTTTTGTTATTCATACCAAAAGCTAATTCACAGATTAACATGACCAAACATGCTAATGTTTCAGATCTGTACAATCATGGACAAAAAACTGACATGAACTTCATAAATGCATAATTGGAGTTTTAGGGACCCAAAAATGCTGATCCTTAACTTGATGTAAAGCTTATTAAGTTTTCTATAACTCTCTTATTATCATATTAATATGATCCTACAGCTAACATGGCCAAACATGACAAAGAAGACACCTCTGCCCAGATTTGGATAGATTATGTCACTCCATTTTGCAAGCTCATAACTAGAGATTTAGACCACCAACAGTAGTGCTATTAGTCCTTTTGGAAATATTGGAAAAAGTACTACACTTTCTCTATTATCTCCAAGACATGATTCCATATGCGCACAGGTCAAATAAACCAAACATTCAGATCTATTCAGATCATAAGCAAAACCTGATAGCAAACTTCTAAAATTCATAACTCCCAAACCATAAGGCCTAGTGTCATGAAATTTTAGGACAAGCTAGATAAGTAAGTTATCTATAACTTTGGTATTCCCAATAATTACAGAAAACACCATTACAACCATGAAAGCATCACTACAACAGAAACTGTTCTAGCAGCCAATGTTCAACAAGCAAAACAAAGCTTGCCTTTGTTCTACTTATCAAGAGAGCGTACAAACATGTTATTCTAGTAACTCTAAATATTGTTACTTTAGACCAACAATAATTTAATTCATTCATGAGAATCAAAATTACTTAAGTGAGGTCTAAAACATTTGCAAATGCTTGTATGAACAACACATCCACCACTTGGCGAAACTAGAGGGCATCTATAGGTTCAAGCAGGTAACCACACTTATTTCTAACAAAGCTAATCACACACTTTCCTCAAGTACTTTCTATTCGAGCAATATGGAACAAGGTATTCTTGTTTACCTCCACACAAGGAAGATAGTGTACCACATCGATCACAAGTTACTTATCATTTGAACAAGGGTGAGGAGCATAGCTATGCATAAAGCAACAATCATGAAGATGCATGCTTCGTACTATTCATCCTCACAAGATTGCCAACCTAAGGTGGCGATCACATTCTATGTCGGTGGCATAACACGCACTCTCTCGATATATAGCTAGTCGACAGCTACATTCGACTTACGCATTCGTGGTTAGCATACCTATAGAAAAGTTTCATTGCAGCCCAACAATTCCCCAATATAGCACACAATGAAAGCAGAAAAGTAAAATTCTAAGTACTCCCATATACATATACCCTCGTATATATACATATAGCGCCAAAACTACTCGAATCATTCGATCACCTACAATTAAGTACCTTCATATATACATGTGTATAACATGTAAATAATCCAGTAACCAAAACTAGCTCTCCCCCAGACCGCTGGTTGGACGGTCATGCTCTCACAACTCACACTTACCTAAGCGTAGGTGCGATGTTGCATAAAAGTAAACTAGCAACATATATGGCTATTTCATATATGAAGACTACCTCCAATCTGACACACTGGGTAGCATAGTGAGGGAGAGTTATCACACATTCATACCTTGGCCTGGGCATAGATGCATAAATGAAAAACCCCCAAGTTAGTACTTATATAAGCCACCTAATAATCCTTATATGGGCAAAATAAAATTGACCACTGGCATAATTAGGTTTAAAATTCAGATTTGACAAACCTATATATAGCTATAAGTTGATAAAACTAATTTTATAAAATAAAACATTTGTTTTAAATACACATATGACCAGTTTAATGTTGAATCTTGCTCCGATACTAGCTGTCATGGAACCATCCAAATTATAAGAGCACAAGTACAAAAACAATCACCGAAGTGATCAAATTCTCACACTTGAGCCCATATAACTCCGGTAGTCCACTGAAATCATGAGGGATTTCAAACCAACCAACATACAAGCCAAGATCGTAGTGATACAACATAACAAGTCACATGTTACATCCATTTCACAAGTAATTCAATATACAACGGAGTTTAACATAGTTATTACAACTTAAGTTGAAAAGTAGCGGAAGCAAAGTAATTTGAAACTAACATTACTCTTATTTTAAATACATGCCAGTACCAAGTCAACTTCCAACAAAAAGCATTGGAGACAAGATAACTCAGAAGGATCATGCCCATGATCACACTCCACCACTAAGGCAGGAGCCATCCAAATCTTGCAGTAGCCATAATACATCACAACCTGCAACAAGTGGGAATAAACCCTGCGTACGAGAAGGTACTCAGCTAGACTTACCAGTCATAAACTAGAAATAAAGTGACACCAAGGAGTATGCAAGGCTTTATATAAGTGGGCTAGCTTGACTCCTTTGCATAAAAGAGCTTATGAGCATAAGTAACCAATTAAACTTAGCATCAAGTTCGTCATCATTAACCTATCAACTATATTAGCACCTGTACTAGAGCACTCACTTATTAGGAGCAAACAATATTAACCATAGCAGGTATAATAAGGCCATCATCATATCATCAATTCTGAATCATCATTATAATTAGTGTATCTACGCTAGAGATAACCAGTCAAGTTTCTCACTATCCGGGAGAGACGGCGACTCGAATCGATTCCAGCTCAGCTGAGGGGGTATTCCTAACACTCACCCAGCAAACCCCGCTAAAGGCAGCCGTAGATAACCTTTGGTACAACTCAGGGTGGGCCCGAACAACGCCACGTTCTCGGGGATACCAGTGGCCAAGATGCTCAGGACTTTGAACTCACCTGCCCTTGGACCCTCTGGCTCCCTTCCGAGGTGACTTTCACTTTTCGACTTCGTAGCCTGAGTTTAGCTACTAGGCTTGTGATCGGCAACCTCAGGCCGACCAGCTAAATGTCAGGCATGCATTCAAAATGACATTGAAGGCTCCAGGTATCGGTCCTTAATCGACACAGATGGGGATAGTTCCACACCCAAGACCTCCATGCCTTGTTGCTTCACTATCGATATCCCATCTGGTCTAAGTTCATTATTAACACTTGGTTCTTTTCCACGATAGCAAATATAGCCAACCGTGACCCAATACTTCCTATCTTGCAGGTGATAGGAGATCACCTGACATTACCGTTCTAATTAAGCAGGGCTAAGCATAGAGTCGATCATGTCTACATAGGATTTTGGGATTCATATCTCTAGCCAAGGAATGATATAATGCAGCAAGGGGTTCCAATCAACTCCTACCACTTAATGCAACAATACATATATAACATATATAATTAATTGCTTTAAAAGTAGGAGGCTTATAATGCTCTGGGGCTTGCCTGGGATCTGACACGAATCAGTCAAGTTAGCTTGCATCGTCTTGATGATGCCTCCACTCCGGGTATGCACTCCAGGGTCCTTCCATCCTTAGGATGGATCCACCAACACCATCTTCGGGTTCAGCTCCATATCAAGTTCTTCACGTGGTTCATCTAGCGTACCTAAATGAGATGAAAGATGCAAGTGTATGAACACATAGAAATACAATAGATGATGCATCACACACTAATCAAGGCAAATACACAGTTACACTAAACCTACTTAAGCACATCGCAAAGCTTAATTAAACATCACACTAATCATCATGCTAAGATAGTAAGGAAAGCAATACCAAACATGACACAATATTTACAAAGTCTTAGGTGTACTAACTTTATCACCAAGGACATGAATCACAATTAGCAACATGCAAAGCAACTCAAGGGGAAGCAAGAACAATAACTGGAATATGCCAATTTCTGGACTAGCAAACAGTAGCTTCATAAATCAATCATATCTGGAGTTTTATAAATCCAAATGACTTGCAAGAAGATATTCTGGAAAGCTTATAAAATTATCTACATTTCATATAATATAATCACAGCATGATTCATAAGTTAAATAAGTCAAAATTACAAAGTTCTAGAATCTATTCCTGACAAACAGAGAGCAAGCAATTCTGTACCCTAACTTTAAATAGATATAACTCCTAAACCACATGGCTAAATGCCACCAAATTTTAACAGCAGCTAGATACATAAATTATCTACAACTTTTGTATAAAAAAAGTTTTACAACAAAGCACATTATCATGAAGAACTTTGCTAAGTTGCTAGATCTGTCCAGAAACCTCATTTGCAAGA
Organism: Saccharum hybrid cultivar R570; assembly: GCA_038087645.1. NCBI lineage: Eukaryota > Viridiplantae > Streptophyta > Magnoliopsida > Poales > Poaceae > Saccharum > Saccharum hybrid cultivar. The sequence goes on along the minus strand of JAQSUU010000291.1, from coordinate 3,798,576 downwards.
AATAATTATTAACTTATGTTGCCAACATATAATTGGACAAAACCAACTTTACCAACATGTCACACCTGACTAATAAACACCAGAAAACATAGTGTCCATTCCTAAATAAATTCTTTTAATGCATTTTCTTAATTTATTTAGATAATTAGGTGGAATTATGAACACATAGCAAAAGTGCACAATAAATTCTACCAAAATTACAGTGGCCTACATGTGCGCCCAAAAGTCTACTATACAAATTTCAAGTCATTTGGACATGTATACCAACCTCTATGAAAACGATAAATTGCTATTACAAGAATTCATGTGAGAGCAAGATGAATCAATAACTCACTCATACTACGACCACAATTCATGAAATTTTTACCACACATCAAACATCACATAAGTAGCATGCCACAAAAATTTCACTTCATTTGGAGCCCTACAACTGCAGTTATGAAAAAGACAAATTCAGCTAGCATTCAAAAGCTAGTTGCATAAATCTATTTTTACAGCTAAAACTTTAAACTAAAACATGTCATATTATAGATCTACCACATAGAAAATTTCACAAGGATTCTAAAAAGTCTTCATTTGCTATTTTACGAATTTCCTATGAATTACTATGAATTTCCAAAGTTCAGCAAAAACTACCACAAACAGGTCCTTATAGCACTATTCATCTGAGTCACAGACTCTGCACTTAGGCCCCTGCCTTTTGTCAAATTCATGTACGAGGCCCCTAGTCGTGAATTACAGAGGGGTGCCGCCGGGAGCTCGCTGTTCCAGCGAAGGTGGCCACGCCGGTGGCCGAGAAGTGGCGGTGGAGCACTAGGGAGGTCGTGCGCACCCAGGGGACAGCTCGGCTAGGCCCGAGGCGGCCCGAGTTGGCTCGGCCACGCGAGCAGCGGCCCGACGGCCGGTGGATTATGACGGCGACGGCTGCCGATGGCTACGTGATAGGGAAGGTGGCGTAGAGGAGGCAGCGCGGAGTGGGGTGGTCGAGGGTGAGGTCGATTGGGATGGAGGAGGCTCAAAGGGCGAGTGAGGGCGGTGGCCGTGGAGCTTGGCTTGTTAGCAATGGTGGCCATGGCGGATCGCGCTCGCGTAGCACGAGGAAGGTAGCGGGAAGCGGCAGAGAGTGAGCCAGCTCGGGTGACGAGCTCGGGTGACTCCACATTAGAGCAGAGCCAAGAGGGAGGAGGCCGGGCATGCGTCGGGGCGATGGGGCGCTGCTATCCTGCATGGTGGCCACGCGCTCCCGCACGCGGCATTTCGTCGAATAGGTGGCGAGCAACGGTGCGGCCAGTGTGGGACGCGTTTTTGGGTCGTTTCCAGGCTGAATCAGCGAACGGGCCAAAAATGAAGTTTGATCTACTCCTCATGCTCTCCAGCTTTGATTAAGCAGTCACGGCCATTAGGGTTATGGATTAGCGAGTAATTATGCTCCAAAGTGACAGTGTCAGCGACTTGAATCCGATTAAGCTTGCCCGGCTTTGACCTAAAATTCACGGCCAAAACTTGGTCAAACTTAATGCAACTTTTTGCTAGACCTTCTCCATAGGGTTAGCTCCAGCTTCTATTTTCGAATCAAATCAAGTTGCTTGATAGAAACTTGAGAACGCGGCATGCCAATCAAGTTGTTACTAATCTCAAACTTAAATATAAGTCTGAAAACAGCTGCAGATTCAATCTTCAAGCCTCAGTTTCACTTCCTTCCAAGCTGATTCATGGATGCTCCAAAAACAAAGTTTGTTGTACTCAAACTAAACTACAACTCTTATTAAAGAATCATCAACCAGTTTGGCTTGGTTAGGAAACTACATAGCTCCAAAGTATGGTACCCGAAACTGAAATTCACTCAGGACTTAGCCAAATTTCTCGGCTCCAAGACAGCACTGTATTGAATCTTGTGAGCTCTATTTGACTAGGTTAGAGGCCACACTAGCTCTTGACCATTAAACAAAGTTTGTTCCTCATGACATGGACTACAACTTTTATTCAAGGCCCATCATCAAAACTGGTATAGAACCTATAGTTCTACTTTGATCAAAGTAGTATCATGATAAAGCTTTAAACTAGGGTTTTAGTCCAATTGAGCCATTTTCTTGGCATTTGCTCAACATGAACCCTTCATGACTTTTGTTGTAGAGTTCATATAAAGTCATTTGGGCATATTTGCAAGGTTTGGTTGATGGTCTATAATTCTATTCACTTAATGGTACAATTTCAGCAATTAGTAAAGTCATTCCAACAAGGATATAACTTATCATTTCATGTGACTTTTTGATTCCAAACTTCATGAAACTTTTCCAGTGACCAATATAGATAGGTATTAAGGTGAGACACATGAAGATATGGTAATAACACCGCCCAAGCATACATTTTTGAAAAGGGCCTATATGTAAGCGATGGTGCAATATTCAAGTTTAAGTTGGGACTCTATTCCATAGACTTGGCTTCGACATCTTCATCACCACTTCACATGTCATGTTTGAACTCGAAAACCCTTGCTTAACTGGTGATAAACACCTTGGGTGTTACAGCCCTCCCCCCTTAAAAGAATCTTGTCCCGAGATTTGAGGCGAAAGACTTTCAAGGGTAGAGAAGCATGTTATCCATTTTTCCAACATTTGTGATAGAAATTAGGCTACTAAGCTTCAGACATCAGAGAGACTAATTTGGTCAAGACACTTTCTGATACTTGCTCTTCATGGTAAACTTTGTCTGAAGAATTCATTGGCTTTCATGAAGCATTGTTACTTTGGGAGGAATCCAAGACAACACAACACTTCATTCTCAGTGTACGGAGGTCATTTGGAACATGAGCTAACCACTCCCAAGTATCTGATTCTTTAGTGAACACAACATAGGCCATATGAACTTTACACTAGACCAAAATCTTTAGAAGTATACTTGTTGAAATGACTCTATGTTCACAAAGTTTTGAAAAACAGTCCTCTACCAAAGTGGCTTGAGCACAGCTCTCCAACTAAGTGAAGCACAGATGACAAACATCCTCAGAGATGATAGAAGAATCGACTAACCATCAGACTAGGTCTATGTTGGTTATGAATGCATAATTAGTCATACACCAACCGATGGAAAGCTACGTATGGTTCCATGTGTGCAGTTCTCTTTCTCTGATGACAACACTGTATTATCTACAGTAACGGGAATAGCATCAAGTAGAACGGCAACAGGTGTTGACTCCGTCTTCATGAACCAAACTCGAGCATAGAAAAAAGACCTCTAATCCTCCTAACCATCTCCTAGGTAGTCGTACTCAGACTCGAAACCTGCCAAACAAATATCAGCATGATTTGTACTAGCCACTAGCTCCCACCCTATACTTTGTGTTTGCTTTGTGGTAGTGGAATGCAAGGGTAGAGCAAAAGACCTATTTGTGGTTGTAGTTTCCTATGCGAGTATGTGAAGTTTTAATAATAATTCATTAAGTTTTAACCCATCTCATCCACACGTTCTCTCATCCCATCACACATATCTCACCACTCTCACACTCTATAGGCGACAAGGATGACTCCCTCTCATACCTTGCCTCATCGGCCAATGCCAGAATCCAACACAAGAACCCAAGGGGGAGAGAAGAAAGGACTCCACTCATTAATCAAGGGAAGTGTAGGTCATAAGAATGTTCATATCCGAGGAACGGCTATACGTATAGATCGATCAACTTTGCAGAGCGTGTACACCTAGAACCACAAGATCACCATCATCGGTGGTGCCCCACCTAGGCTGATACCGATTGCCTCCCAACCGGTATGGTGCCACCCTACCACTCAGCCCTAGGCCACCCTAGAGTCCACCGAAACGCTGAGACTGTGAGACATAGTACCAAAATGTTGTCTTCGGAGGGTGTGGGCCATATGCTCATACCTCCCTACACTATCCACTTCCAACCTAGCAGTAGTGGCACCATCCTAGTTGGTCGAGTAATGTCCCCCGTCCATTCAAGAGCAAGTGGTGTGTACGTACTCTCTCGACATACCAGTCCTTAAGGGGGCCTGACGATATCTTAAAGGGGATAACCAACACCCCGTGCCTCTATGGCACCTCCATCCTAGGGCTTCATTCCACAAAGACACTCCACCCTAGGACCTCCTTATCTCACATGCACCCGCCATAGGTACCTCTCGTAGGGAATGCCCAGGTCGCACCCCTCGGCAAGACTCGTCCAATGACTCGTCTAGGATCTTGCCCGATCGACTTAACCCTGACCACACACCCAAGACACATGTCAAGATCTCCCCGGTTGTTACCACATTATCAACACCAAGTGCTTTAACCACTCACAAACAATCATCCACCACACATCACATCACAGATAAACATGTAGTAGAAGCAGTAGCAAGTAAGCAAGCAAGCGTCTAGCCTATCAGCGAGTGTGCAAGGGTATAGGTTGCGACAAGGTAATGGCTTACAAGCAATTCTACCATGCATCCTATCACAGATCATAAAAGTAAAGCACTAGCATCTATATTATAGCATGTCTAATAGGATTCTATGAGGTTGGGTGGGATGTGGCACCTGGCAGGTCATCTCCAAGCTCCTTAGTGTAGTTGGGGTCGTTCTCCTCATTTTGTGGCTCCTCTGGTCTGTCAAACGAGACATATAGCCACAATAAGCGACTCCTATAGATGATCAGAAAGAAGCAAAGGAAATTCAAAAGATCCAAATGCACTCAAACTTAAGCTTATGATGTAGAGCTCATTTTTATAAAAATTTGGACACTAGTTTCATATTTTTCTGAAGTCGTATGAATTTTCTAAGTTTAAATCATATTTTGAAAAAAAAAAGAATTGGATAAACTAGAGGCTGACACATGGCATGTGTTGATTGGGTGAGGCAGCTGAGTCACTGATAGGTTGGGTCGATCAATGGTTAGTGTTGACCGGTCAACGGTTAATGTTTACTGGGCTCAGACTGGGCCTAGTGGGCCGGGTTTTGGGCCGAGTTGGGTCAGGTTTGGCCGGCGTAGCCCGAACACGTGTCAAACAAGCAGGTGGCCACGTGGCGCGTCTTGGCCCTGCTGGGCTCAGTTCATGAGCATGGCTCATGGTGGTTTGGGTGGTGTGGTTCTATGGACCACAAAGAGAGTCCATGGTGGACCGCATCCACCCTCCTGCCTTCTCTCTACGGCTCATGGTGGACCATGTGCACTGAGCGGCAACGGGGCACAGTGACTCCTCCCTGCGCGACTATTGACAGTAGTTAATAACTATTATAAATCGTCAATGAAACATGTATAAGGGCATAAATATGTTCACCAACAAAGGTTTAGGGGTTTAAACTAATAAATTTCATGAGTTTTGGTGAATCTGTATTTTCTACAGGGTTTATCTAGAAAACTATCAAGGTGGACCTACATGTCAGAATGAACTGCGTTTATCCACAGCGAAACAGACACCAGAAGACTCTAAAAGACTCCACACCGAAGCGGAGGGCAAGTCACTGCCAGGTGGGGCCGACCGACCCCTGGGGCCCACTATCAGCCTTTATGTCGCAATGTTAGTTCTCCACCGCCTTCTAGGTTACATCTATGCCGTCCTTTAAGTTGGTTTGATCCAAGGGCTCACTATGGATGCTCTGGCCTATATATACCAGCCCCTACCACCCTCCCCGGAGACATAAGTCATTTGAGAAGACAGAAACCCTAATCATCCTTAGAGCTCCACCATATTCTAGGGTGTAGCTAGTTAGGCTAGATCTAGAGGGAGGCAAGCAGACTTCGCTTGGATTCCTGATATTGTCAAGAGCGTAGTTTGGTATAATCTTTATACCCCCTCTCTTTTGTAACTCCATTACCTTTATATGCTTGCCACAATTGTTATGACAATAGTACTATTCATCTTATTTATGTTCTTAGTTATAATGATCATTGTCTACTTTGATTATATACTTAGTATAGCTAGTTCATCATTATGTCCATACATAAGTTCGTATAGCGCTCGCTCTGATGTACACAGGTTGAGTGGTCAGCATTGTGTAAGCGTGGTGCTTATACGGTGTTTACCTACGGATACACCCTATATTCTGGGTCATGTGGTAGATCACGGATGTAACACTCCCATTGAGTCCTTTGTAGTCCACTCCTCGAATATAGGTGCAAGTAGGGTCCAGTTACAAAGGAAGAACAAGCTTTGTTCTTAATCTTCCCTAAGTAATATCCCTTATGTGTAGATATAAAGATGACATTAGCCATGACTACTAGGTGTACTTACACTAATCAATGTATGCTTTAACTTGTAATTAAGAATGACTTAGAAATTATTCCTCTAATATTCTACTTAACCATGCAAATGCCATAAAAAAGAGTACTCTGAGTGATTTATCATTGATCAATACTTATCATATATATATTATCCTATGACTTACCCCTATTGTGAGTAGGATATTGGTTATGGTTTACTTCTCCATCAATAGTACTAGTTATCAATACATGTCCATACCAGACCTTCCCTGTGATAAAAATATAAATAACGATATTGGAATACTCCCGGGTGAAGTGCTACAATGTTATATGATCTATGTGCTTGCAGATCTCTTTCATATATTTATTTATTCTTTCAAGTCACAAGTAATTACCTACCAACATTTTTGGCATTGTTGTTAGAGATTAAATTCATAACCTTGTTCTTAGTAACGATGTTTAGAAATGTCAACAGCGGTGGCACTCTCGCTAGCGGCGAGCTCGCGCGCCAGCGTGCTACAGTGGCTCGGCAAGGCAGTTAAGGGGCTTGTTGTCATTGTGGGCTCGAGATGAACCCACCAAGGGGTCAAAGGTGGCACCTTGGGGCTTCTGCCGGCTGATGACGGCTCTACGGCGGGCGACGATGGTGTAGGATCAACAGCGAGATCTCCCATGGCATCAGTGAAGCTTCGGCGAACTCCGTTGGCCTCCTTGTGCTTCAGCGAGCTCAACTATGGCACTAGGTGCGGCTATAGGGGCTCAACCAGGGCTAGTCATGGCGGTGGCTGCTCGGCAGCGCCGGCAAGCCACGGCAAGGTGGTTGTGCACCCGATTGGGGCCAAAAGAGGCACCTTTCCTTCGATTAGAGTCACGGGCAGGCCAAAGAACGTGGCACCAGTGACCAATTTGCATGGCAGAGTCTGCTCCATGGTGGTGGACATGACGGAGCTCCAGTGACCTCTCGGCTCTAGGGAACCTAGGGGTAGGGTAGGTCCTAGGCTCATCCATCTACATGGCTACACACGCAGGGTGATGGTGGTCCCTCCTCGCGTCACAAGGCAACCAAAAGGGGCGGAAACGTCAATGGCACGGCGGTGGCATGGGAGCACAATGACTGTGAGCTATGGCAAGGTGCCTACGGCCTCAATTGGAGCCCAAGGTGGCTCCTTTCCTTCAATTGGGATCACAGGGAAGTCGATCGACCCGTCAGTGGTGACTAGAAGACACGACGTAGTCCGCACCATGACAAGGTGCGAGATGGAGCTCCAGTGAGCTTGCGGCTATGGTGAACTAGGGGCTCGGGACGGCCAACAGGCCAACCACCTAGGCGGCTAGGTGCGCTGTACCATGGCGATCATCATCGGCCTTTCCTCGCTCAATGAGGAGGCTAAAATTAACGGGGTCGTCCCCGACACGGTGACGTCATGGGAATGCGGTGGCCCAGCGAGGCGGACACGACCGGCGGCTCCCAAGGCTTCTCTTCCTCGATCAGTCAGCACAGGGTGTGTCCCTCGGCGAGGCGAAGCTCGCCATAGTGGGCTCTTTACCTCTATCGACTCGAGGTGGCCGAAATAGGGTGGTGGCATGGTGAACTCCGGCATGGTGACCATAGTGGGTGTGACGTGTAGGTGCTGGTGTTCTCGAGCACTAGTAGATCAGCAAGGCTAGTCCTTGGCTTGTGTGCCTATGTGCGGTGCATCACAACAGCGAAAAGACCGGTCTTTGGCCCTCCCAAGGAGGAGAACACAGTGGCACGACCATGGTGTGTCCACGGCGAGCACAGGCTAGTAGCGTAGGAGCTCACCATGGTGGCGGGGTAGGTTGGATGGTGGTGTGGTGGCGAGTTGAGGCCGTGGTGAGTCGGGGCAGTGCAGGGAGAACCACGACGTCGGTGTAGTCGATCGGGGCGACGTCCTCCGCTCCGACGGCTAGGGCCTCCACCTTTCCCCTTCTCCCTCCTTCTCCTCCCTTCTCCCTTCTCTGGACTTGGGCATGGTAGGTGGGTAGCCACAGAGTGGCAGCGGGCAATGGGAGAGCACTAGGGAACCGGGGGTGCCTTCTTATAGGTCGCCATGGTCATGGCGACGCGGTGAATGGCGGGGAGACGGGTAGGCGACGTGTAGGGTGATCAAGCCCACAAGGCTAGGGTTTTGGGGCGCGCCCACTAGTGCTCCCAATTCAAATCTCAGCAGTCAAAAAGGTGAACAGGGTGGCGTCATGGTGACGGGGCCACGACGATGACATTAGCATGGTGCGGCACTGGCTGGGGTGGGCTGGCGACCACGGATCGTGGACGTGGCGTCCATCCGTGCATCGGTGCCCAACGGCTCAAGGCGTGGACGGCGAGGATGCATGGCAAAGCCTCAGATGCTCACCGACGAGGTACTCTGCCTTAATAGGGAAAAAGCAGAGGAGGGGAAAGGTGGGGATAATAGGCGGGTCCCACCTATCAGCAGCAAGGGGAAGGTGACGGTGTCCGTGTCACGACGCGTTGTGGACGTGGTCCGTTGCTGGGCCACGTGGCTACGCACGCTCGACTGTGGCCTGGGCGGGGAGCTAGGCCATGATGCTGGGCCGGCTGCGGTTGGCTTGGGTTGCTCTCCCCATTCTATTTCTTTCCCCTTTTCTAATTCCTTTTCTATTTTGTATTTCCATTCTATGCTATACCTTGGGCTCCTATGTATGTATACATGTGTTGCCAAACATGTACACATCCTTACGGGGTCAACTAGGGTATTAGGGTCAATGCCAAGGGTTGGCAACACGCATAAGAAGTTTGTTAAAAGGTTTACTTGATTTTATTTCATCATATAAAATCATGAAGGAGCAACTCACAAGTTGTTTAATATGCAAATGCTCAATCATGCTAACTTGGGATCTACTTTTGTGCAACTATAAGGGTGGTTTGCTAGTATGCACACTCACCATGCATGGATTTTGTTAGAAAAATTTTTAGTTCGGATTTTTGGCTCTAGGAAAACCGGGGTTGTTACAACTGGACTGGAACGTAGTGTAATTTCTACCTAGTCCACTTCAACACACATAGATTGAGATGAATAAGGCTGCATCCAAACAAACCTAATATAATGTATCACCCTCTGTCTCAAATTATAGGTCGTTCTGGATTTTCTATATATATATATATACCTTCATCCCGTAAAAATGTCATTCTTCCTTCCCCATAAGTCAATCATTTGTACTTTGACCAAATATATAAAAATATTAATATTTATAGTATATGATTAGAATCATCTGATAGATCATTGAATATATTTTTATAATGATTTTTTAGAGATACAAATGATATAATTTTCTACAAATTTAAGAAAGATTGACCAACACGAGTCCCATAATAAATTTTTTCTAGGACGGAGGGAGTATAATATATTTATGTACATAATAAAAGTTGTGTATCTAATTAGGTGGGGATTTTTCCATTGAACCTTAAAAAAGTTGTGTATCTAGAAATGCAAAAATTATCTATAAATTGAAATGGATGGAGTAGCTGTTAAGGAGCTTAGGAGATCATGCAGTAACTACTTAGGGTGTATCTGGTATAGCTCTGCTTCACCAGTGAATCAGCTTTTGTTGGCTTTAGCTCCAAAAGCTGCTCTATCGCTGGAGTTGAAACTATTTTATAAACTGTTTGGCAAAACAACTTCTAGGTTGACAAAAAAGATAGAATGTCCATAATACCCTTACATGCTTTTCCTTTTTCTTTTTATTTCTTCATTCATTTCCTTCCACATATTTTACTTTTCCCTTTTCTCTCTCCGCCTCATTCTTTGAAGCCCTTTGTCAAAACAACTTCTCCATGTAGACAAAAAAAATAGAATGTCCATAATACCCTTATATGTTTTTTCTTCTTTTTATTTCTTCATTCATTCCCCCCATTTACTTTTCCCGTTCTCTCTCCTCATCTTCTCAACCAGATGCACACGGGTGGGCATTCGGGTTACCCAAAAATTTTAGGTCAGGTAATTTGGGTATTAGAAATTGCTACCTGATTTTGGCCCGAAATAACATTACCCGAAACTAGGTACTCGATAATTTGGGTTTGGGTTTTACCCAATATACCAAAAAAATGACAAAACCAACTATTTTGGAAGAATTCTATTAGAATTTTAAAGGTATAAACATTGGTCCTTCAAATCACATCATGTCTTAATATCAATTAACAACAAATCAATTATCAAGCTACCATAGATATACATTTAGCCATGCCAAATAATAGATTTATATTGTACTAAACCACTTCATGTTCTTCATGCTAGGAACAAAAAGAGCAAATATATTTGAGATATTTCGGGTAATTTGGGTACCAGGAACGTTACCCGAACTACCCAAACTAAATTCAGGAATTTTAGGTTCCGGTACTTCAAGTCAAGGTTTGGGTAATTCAGGTTTAGAGATTGGGTATCAGGTATTTTGCCCACCCTATGCACACCTCTTCCATTCCTTGCCTCCAATCCATCATTGCTCGTGGCCTGTGACCAAGCGCTACCATGTCGTCCAGGCCTGCAGCCTGCAGCTGAGCTCTTCTCGCCGTTGTAGCATGTGGTCTGCGACCGAGCTCTGCCTCACCAATGTCGTTGTCACGGCCGTAGTCCGGCGCCTGAGCTTTGTGTCATCGTTGCTATCGAGCCCCACCTTGTCGCTACGGCCCGTGCCCATGCTCCTCCCACCAGAACAGCCCACGCCCTAGGGGCGTGTTTGGATTGAGCCCTCGCAGGCATATGCCTACCAGGCAACTAATCCTGTCCCCAGGCGTGGGAAATTGGACGCCTGGGGCTGATGCGCGCTTCAGGCAAGTCTGGCCAGTCTGAAACCAAACACGCCCTAGCTCTGCCTCACCGTCGCACCCACCTAGCCTCACCACGTGTGCATGGGCAGAAGGTTCAAGCACACATGTTGTTACACGCAGCGTGATATTTAGGCCCTGTTTGGTTTGCACATGTTAAAGTTTAACTCCCATCACATCAATGTTGCGGCAAATCCATGAAATACTAAATGTAGACTAATTGCATGCATGTCGGCACAGATTAGGAATAATTTATGAGACGAATCTATTAAGTCTAATTAGTCCAAGATTAGAAACTTTTTGTCAAATAAGACGAAAGTGCTACCGTGTTTGTTAAACTTTAACACCCAAACCAAACAGGCCCTTAGCTTCACCACGCGCTACCTGCTTGTTCCACCAGATTTTCAAAGCGCAGCACAAGAAGTGCTTTCCTTTTGACTTGTTTGGCAGATAGAGCTAGAAAACAGCTCAGATCCACTCAATCCCTGTTTGTTTGGCTAAAAAGTCATGGCTGAAAATACTGCTTGCTGATTTATTGGGAGATAACAACATTGTTCGTTGGCTGAAGAAGTACAGCTTATAAGACAAGCGAACAGGGCTACCAAACGCCTCTGTCTGCTCAAAGCGGAGATTAGGTTCACTTAAATTTAGTTGGGCATGCCATTTTAGGTCATGTTTAGTTCTCACAAAAAAACTTTTCACCCTGTCACATCGAATGTTTGAACACATGTATGTAGCATTAAATGTAGATAAAAAACTAATTGCACAGTTTGTATGAAAACCGTGAGATAAATCTTTTAAGCCTAATTAGTCCATGATTAACTATAATTGTTACAGTAACACACATGTACTAATGATGGATTAATTAGACTTAATAAATTCGTCTCGTGGTTTCCAGACGAATTATGTAATTAGTTTTTTATTAGTATCCAAACACCCCTTCTAACATTCCATAAAACACCCAATGTGACACCAAAACTTTTCACCCACACACGAAATAATGCCTTAGACTACCCGCAGTGGGTACTCTAAAGCTTTAGAGTATGAATATAGAGCAAAAACTGCTGCACTGGGTACTATAAAACGCTACTCTATCATTTCTCTTACTCTATATTTAGAGTGGTACAATGCTTACTCTACAGTGGCCAGTGGCGGGCCCCACTAGCTAAACAAAGGAAAAAATGTTATAACTCACAAACCAAAAATCCAAATTAAATTCCGATTGCACCATTAAATTCGTCTCAATAAATCCTTCAAAACTAGATCACACATGGATATATTTAGATAAAATGACAAATAGGTCCCATAATAGATAGAGGATGATATAGAGGATGGATGGGTGCGGTAGAATTAAGTATAGAGAAGAGAATCTTGCTGACTAGAACGTATACATGATGAATATAGAGGTCCATGAGTGTGGATAGACTCAAACGGCAATCATGTTTTTTACGTAAGTAAACGGTAATCATATTCGATGGCACCTTCTGGTTCTACCAACCTTTATTTGAGTGGGACAACTCGTTTGAACAAGACAAAAACAGGCAAGGCGGTCTGTACAAACGTGACTCTAGCTGTGACAGACGGAAGAGGACTAGTTGGCAGCTTTTGCCGTGCTCCCCTGCCTCTCTCTCCTGCCGTATACTCCCGCTTCCTGAATAAGCGTCGTTTTCGCCTACCGACCTATAACTTTAACTAAATATATATAAATATCAATATTTATAGCACGAAATTAATATCATTAGATAGACTGTTAAATTTATTTTCATAATAAATTTATTTTAAAATACAAATGTTCTACGTATTTTCTATAAATCCAATCAAACTTACGACATGAAACTATAAGAGATAGTTGAGATAGTTATTTAGAAACGGAGGGAGTATATCAAAGTTTTCATCATATAATCTTTGACCAAATAATTAATTTCTCGATTCACAAATTATATTCACATTAACAATATACTCACTGCGTCCATAACAGAATGTAACAAAGAATAATGCAAATAGAGGATTCATACAATTCAAACTAATTTAATTTTAACTAAATTTAAAGTAAATAGTATTTACATTTATATCTCCTATGTTTACTACGAAAATATATTTCATAATTGATTTAATAATATTTATTTTGTATTATAAATAAATCATTTGACAAGAAAAGTAAAAAATACATTTTTTGGACAAACAAAATACTATAATATAAGAATGTTATTTCTTATAGACCACAAACAAAACAAAGCTCGCGAATTTGTAGACTAAGAGAAAATATAGAGCCAATTTTACTCTATACTTTAGAGTAACCAGCAGAAATCCTACGGAAAAATTAAAAAGTTAATTAGTTCTGCGGTTTCAAGACTGTATTGAGTTTGTCTTTACAAATTATACAAACTCGTCAAAGCCTTAGCGGCTTAGCCTAACAATCTCAAAGAACTGCAATATTCTGTGCCTACCCAATAAGACCTCCTTTTGGAACATAAAATTCATAAAGAAATTTTAGACCTTCTTTTGGAACATAAAATTCATAAAGAAATTTTAGACCTCCTTTTGGAACATAAAATTCATAAAGAAATTTTGTAGGGCTGTAAACCTATAGAAATTTTTCCTACGTGGTCCTTTGGAACAAAGGATTGATCATTCTAAAATCCTATAAAATTTATATACAATGGCTCAAACTCTTAGTAATTTTGGAGGAATTCTAACATGAGATTGGAAACTTTCCTTTGTGTCTATCTGTCTTCTAATTCCTATGTTTCTCCCATGATGTATCCAAATACTCCATTAGAAAATTTACTGTGTGTCCAATTCCTATAATAAGTGACATACAACTCTAATAATCCTGTGTTTTTTTTTCTATTCCTTTGTTTTGGATATCCTGCATTCCAAAGAGGCCCTCAACCTAAGAAATTGTGGATTCTTGTGAGAACTATAACTCTAATTCCTTTTATAACAAATCAAGCCCACATGTAAACAAAATTTCATCATTTTTTTACAATTGTGCCCAACTATTCATTAACAAGTCAAGGACAAGATGGACCCAACTATAGTCATGAAAAAGGTGAGTACTGACAAAAAATTTGTTTCATGAAAATGTTAAACAATAACTATGTAACTATGTGTTCAGGAAGTGGGCATAAAAACATTGTAGGTTTGTGGCTATGAGAATGAAAAGAAAAACTTATATGCGTATGTTCATTAAGTGTACTGTTGGTTCATTGTGTTTTTTTTCCTAAGGCCAGTTTAGTTCCTAGAAAATTTTGCAAAATTTTTCAGATTCCCCGTCACATCGAATCTTTAGACACATGCATGAAGCATTAAATATAGATAAAAAATAAAAACTAATTACACAGTTTAGACGAAATGGACGAGACGAATCTTTTAAGCCTAATTAGACCATGATTGGACAATATTTGCCAAATAACAACGAAAAGCGCTATAGTGCCATTTTGCCAAATTTTTCGGAACTAAACCGGGCCTAAGTTAGGAGGTGTTTGGTTCCCCGCCACCATTCGCCACGCCGAAGTCTATGGCCGCCACAGCATTGATGGCCACCGTTTGGTTGATGAGACGACTGTGGTCGCCACAACTTTTTGCAGTTGCTTTTGGGTGTGGCGGGTGTGGCGAGCGTGGCGGCCAAAATCATCGCCGCACCTTAGGCGGAGGTGGTGGCAACCTGACATAATGAACCAAACAGCCTCTTAAACTAACAAATGCCTCTCAAAAAAAAGTTAAACTAACAAATGTGAGGTAAACAGAAATGAAAAGATGAAACCAGTAATAGAAAGAATGCAAGTACTAGTAAAATAAAAAGGCCATAATAGGCATCCTTCTAAATAAATAGAATAGAAGTGAAAGGCAAACGTCATGACAACTTGACAAACATTGTTCTAAAGCAAAAGAGGACAAGTCCACAGGATGGTCTCCAAACAGTTAACACTGGGCCTACTGACCTTCCTTGGATTTTGCTGGACCAAAAAATGGACATGCATACTCACTTTTCCATAGTCATTGGTATAAGTATACATCGATCTGGATTATTTCCAGTCGACCACCACGGCAGCATGCATTATCAGCAAATCATCACATGGCCTCGTGCCCTCGTCAAAGTGTAGCCTTCAACCAAAATGCACGATTAAGGAGCTTCTCTGTCATGGTCTCATGGAATCTTCTGGAACTTGCTGTGATGCAAATGCAATTGCCAAGAGAAAGAGATTGGTATGCCACATCAAAATGGCGGCCTCATACCACCGCTCCAGGTGCCGAAGTTCTCTCCGGGCAACTGGTAGCCAGCCGCGTTCCCTCCAAGATCATACAGTGACACGCCATGGACAATCCCACCGCCACCGCCATCGCCACCCGTCACCCCAGAAGACTGCGACGCCTCCTGTTGCTGTGGCTGTCCTTCGGCTGGCTCCGCTGCGCCTTGGGTTTCTGTGGCAGTGGCAGCGGCAGCAGCTGCGGCTGCCGTGGCCGCCTCTTCCTCCTCCGCCACCAGCGGCAGCCGCTCGTAGACGGCGTTGGCGAACGACGCGGCCATGAGGACTACAGGCCCGGCGGCGATGAGCTGGCCGACCACGCTCCCGCCCATTACCTGCCCGTGGCCGCCGGCGACGTACACGCTGAGGCTGCTGGCTCCCGGCGGCGCGGGCGGCGGCAGCACCGTGCCCGTGAGCGACACGATCTCGAACTGCCCGCGCAGGGTGGCGACGAGGCTGCCCGGGGGCTCGGCGCCGGGTTGGCGTAGCGCGAGGTTGGAGACGGCGCCGCCGCCGCTGAGCACGCATACGCCGCGGCAGCGGCGGCGCGCGTACTCGGAGACGCACTCGACGATGTCGGCACCGGCGGCGACCTCGAGGACGTGGGAGTGGAGCGCGTTGGGGCTATCCCGCGTTATGATGATGGGCGGCTTGGGCTTGTTCTTGGACCCCGGCGGCCGCCCGCGCGGCTTCCTCGTCGGCCCACCGGACCCCCCGCTGCCCTCCAAGGCGGGCTGATCCCCGCCGGGATCGACGTTCTCCGGCGACGGCGCGGAGCGCTCCATCTTGACGTGGGAGGACGGGGATAGCGGCGCCTGCTGGTGCTGCAGCAGCTGCTGCTGCGCGCGGAGGAGTTCCAGGTAGTGCGACGCAGCCCCACCGCCGCCGCCGCCAGGATCCATTCCGGCCATGACGCCCTCACCGCCGCGCTCCCACCACTTGCTCGCCGCCAGCTTCTTGATCTCGCTAGTGCTCGTCCCAAGGTAGCTGCTTGAACCAGCTCGTTCTTTGGACTGTCTGCTTGATGGATCCCCTCACCTGCGCCATAGACGCCGCGCAAGAATCAAGCTCCAATCGGCAACCAAACATTGGCATATTCCAAGCTGGTAGCGGAGACAAACCAATGACCGAATCTAGAGAGGGGGAGAGAGAGAGAAGGGTACCCGTGGAGTGCTCTACCAGTAGCAGCAGCAGCAGGAGTGTGGGGGCGATCTAGAGGTCGGAGCGCACGGACGCATCATGCATCCAGCATCCTTGCTTGTGCTCCAACTAAATCTTGGCCGGCGCTTCGTGTTGCGGCGCGGCGCCGCCCAAGCAAAAAGCTCTTGGGTGGGTCAAGATTCTGGAGGAAGCAACTGGTGGCAGCAAGAAAGAGGGGGTAGGTGGGCTCTAGCCTCTATAGCTGGGCACCTCAAAATCTATAGTAGTAGCAGTAGGGCCTTGTTTAGGGCGTGTTTAGATGTGAAAATTTTTGAGGAAAAGTTTCTGTAGCACTTTTTGTTGTTATTTGGCAAAAAATTTCTAACTATGGACTAACTAGGCTCAAAAGATTCATCTCGATATTTACAGACAAACTATGCAATTAGTTATTTTTTTACCTATATTTAATGCTCCATGCATACGTCCTAAGATTCGACGTGACAGTTACTATGCAAAATTTTTTGGCGCATTTTGGGTATCTAAACAGGCCCGTAGATGCACTCCAAAAGTTTAAATTTTTTCACTCTCTCCATCACATCAATCTTTGGACCCATGTATGAAGTATTAAATGTAGGTAAAAAAATAACTAATTACACAGTTTAGTGAAAAATCACGAGATGAATCTTTTGAGCCTAGTTGGTCCATGATTAGACAATATTTGTTAAATAAGATGAAAATTGTACTATTTATCAGTTTGAAATTTTTTCACACTCTAAACGCGGCCTAGGATTGAGAAAACTCAGGGCATGTTTAATAGAGTTTTAGGGGTGGCGTTTAGTTGTTGGGTTAAAAGTTTTTAGCTGTCATATTAGATATCTTTTGGGATGTCGGATGAGATTTTCAGATACTATATAATAGAAAAACTAATTACATAACTCGTTCGAAAACCACGAGATGAATTTATTAAACCTAATTAAGCCATCATTAGCATATGTATATTATCGTAGCACTTAAGGTTAATTATGGACTAATTAGACTTAAAAGATTCGTCTCGTAGTTTTCAACCAAATTGTGTAATTAGTTTTTTTCGTCTATATTTAGTACTCCATGCGTGTGTCAAACATTTGATGTGATGAAGTGAAAAAATTTTACGTAAAAACTAAACACCCCTTAGCTACCGTCAAATCACCTTGAGCGGCAGTTTTGCTGATCCTGTTAATATAATCAAACATTTATGCTATATATATTGTGATGACCATAATTAACTGTTGCCGTCTATGATAGATTGGTTGTTGTCTTGTATGCAGGATTGTTTACCGCTGTAAATCCGGCATATATTGATCATGGTCAATCGTGTTTGTACGTGCCATGCTGGCTATTGCATCCCTAATTTTCAGGTGTGGCAAGGGCCCTGTTCGGCAGGCTGTTTTTTCTGGCTTATAAACCGGCTGTAGCTGTTTTGCTGTGAGAGGAAAATACTGTTCCACGGCTGATAAACCATGCTGATAAGCTCAGCCGACCAGGGGAAGGTTTTCAAAGATCATATGTATATAGTAAAATATTATTTAAACATATATTATAGAAGGATCCAGTTTGCTTTAGGAAAAATGCTCTTCATGCTATAAATATATGTTACAGAAGGACCTAGGTTGCTTTACCAAAAATGCTCTTCATGATGTGTGATTTTGCAAAGGTCGGTTGTGAATTTATATTTATCGTATCAACTCTATATAATGATTATGAATTAATATAAAATTCTGCCTTATAAAAAAACAAAAATGCTCTTCAAACAAATCTTGATGTATAAAAAGGTTACACGAGGCAAAAGGCAAACAATTAATTAATAATTGAACTATGGAAAAATTGATTATTGAACCTACACATGATGCGCATCAATGTAGAGCCCTAGGTAAATTAATTAATACGAAAAGTAGACTAGTTAGAATTCTAAGGGCACGTTTGGCATGGCTCGGGCTCCGGCTCTAACTTCGGCAGAAGCTTTTGTGGAGGAGCTGTACCAAACACTTTAGGAGGAATAGTTATTTCTGGTGAATAGTAGAGGAGCCAGAGCTGCAAAAGTGGCTTCTCCTCAAGTGTGTGGCTCCTCCTCCGGAGCACTTGAGAGAACCCCTATCAAACAGGGTCAAAATTAAAAAATGCCTTTCATTACGTATTTACTCTTCTTTGATGTCGGTGTGGAATGCCGCACATATTAGCTTATTTCTATTTTTAGAGGAGATTAGCTTCTTTTTGTTGGGTTTGCTAATTGCTATATAGGCATGTTGTTCTAGGCCTTAGCCTTTAAACACCGGGCTGCTACTCAAGCAAATTGACAAACACACAAATCGGGTGGAACATAGAAATGACGAAGTGTCTATTATTGATTCACGGAATCGAAGTTCCATCCTCCTTACAACCCCTCCCGTGGGACTATTAATACATGCACGTAAGCTTTTTAGGACACTAATGCCCTTGCAACTACTACATATTCCAGGCATATTTCGCTTTAACCTAGGCATCATCGCTAACATCTGGGCAGCACCTTCCCAAGATAGTGCCGACTTCTGCCTTCCCGCCTGGTCCCCGCGCCGCATTCCCACTTTTTGGACCAGCGGGCCCAGCGGGGCTGAAGTTGTGCTACCTTGTCCCCCGACGACCTCTCGCCAACGCAAAACCTACAAATGTAATCACTTACAACAAGCAAAGAATAGATTGCGTCTCCCCTTCTGACCAGTGCGGGTCCATCTAACATTTCGCCAAATCAAAATGCCAAGGTGAGTTAGCGACCATCATCAACCGCCCCGCCATCATGCAACAATTGCAGGGCATCATTTCGCCATGTCAAAAAGGCGATTACAATTGTCGCCCGGGACCTATTCGACGCTCGACGTTGGAGCACCATGCGAAATGGTGGCAAACCTGGCTAGCTATTTCCCCCACGGCGCTATCATGCAAAACACTATTTTTGCCTATTCGAAATGACGTACACCGGGCTCATGTTGCCTTCCTGCATCCACAAGGGTGATCAAGGAAAATGGACCTCAGCCCATTTAACTTTGGATTTTGGTGTTTGACGATCAACAAGACCAAATTAGACTAATGTGTTTGCAAGTATTTGTTTCTAGTCCAATAGGGTGCAAACATGACTTGGACGAAGACGATGAGGTGATTCGATGATCAACACCTCAAGTAAGTCATTACAAGAAGTGTAGAAGACCCATAGGATCAAGCAAAGTCCAAGCACAATGGATGGAACCAAGACGGATGCAAAGATCGAGAAGAAACAAAGTCATCTGAGCACAATAGGGAGCTTCAAACTCTGATGATCAGGGGGTCCGAACCAATCCCCCATAGTCCGATGGCTATACCCTAGTTCTAGGTGGACTGAACCCAGTGAATAGGAGCATCCAGTCCAATGAGAGAGTCCAATCTGGAGGCATCCAGAAAGGTTCCAGAGAGCGCTAGGGTGATCAGACTCAGTCCGAACAGAGTGTCCAGACCAATCAGCGTCTGGTCCGATTGGCTGGACCGCATGTCAGTCACTCAGGCGCATGTAACGATTGATAATAGTCACGTGTCAGATGACCGTTGGTAGGCGGCCAGACCCTAGCAAGATGGTCTGGACCTCCTAAGAGAGTCCAGTCCGGTTAGGCACAGAAAAGCCCACCAAAGGGGACCAACGGCTCCATTTGCTTAGGGACCTATTTATATCCCCATGGCAGGGCAAATGAGGAGTGGAGAAGCTATGAGAAGATGCTAGAGTGTTAATACACCATACTAGAGTTCTCCATTTGCACAGGGCTTAATAGATCATAAGGTGATTAGCGTAGGTGTTTTGCGAAGTGCTTAGGTTAATTAGACCACGCTCATATGCGCTTACTCTAGGTTTAGGCCTAGTGTTTAATGAGTTTTGTACACCTCGTATCTCTCGGTGATTGCACACACTATTGTTGTACTCGACAGGGCTTGTAGTCTTGTAAGACCACACCAAGCATGCTTGTGGTGTGGCAGCCACCATGTACCGAAGGGAACAAGGCCCACAGCGGTTCAACCAGAAGCTTGGTAGTGAAGACGAGAGGGAGCGGTTCAGGAGAGGCACACCGGAGACCCACTTGTGCGTGGGGAAGGCCCGGGGCTATCCACGGAGTTACCCGACCGAGAGCTTGGCCCTTGCGAGAGATTCTTTGTGAGGTGCTCTAATGAGGACTAGGGGAAGCTTGAGCGCTTCTCGATACCTCGGTAAAAATATCAGAGTCGTCGATGGGAGTTTGCATGTCTACCTTATCTTTACCTTCCGCATTTATATTATGTACCTTGGTTATGTGCTTACTTTCCTAGCTTAATTAGTTTGATAGGCTAGTTCATTGGATTGGAACCTAGGTTGCATAACTCTTTTGCTGTAGAGATAGCAACACACCTAGCAAAACCTCAGTTGCACATTTAGATAGATTACTTTTTTGCATAGGTTTTGACTAGGTGAAATTATAGGCCATAGTTAGAAGTAAATTTTTAAGTTGCCTAATTCACCCCCTCTTAGGCGTCACGATCCTTACAAGTGGTATCAAAGCCACTTGGATCAATTTGGACCTCTGCTTCATCACCGTTGAGCCGCTGCTTTTCAAGAGTGGTTGGGATGGATACCTCGAGGCCTCCACACTTTAATGGCACTAATTTCCTCTACTATAAAGCTAAAATGGCTTGTCACCTTGAGGTAGTAGATTTAGGTGTTTGGAGAATCATTTGCGATGGGATGAATCCCCTAAAGAATCCTAATAAACCAACTAAGAGTGATGAAAAAGAAACTCATTTTCAATGCTAGAGCTAAAAATTGCTTGTTTGAATCTTTTAGCATGGATGTTTTTAACTAAGTGTTCACTTTAAATACGACACATGAAATTTGGTTAAAATTACATGAGCTCCATGACGGCACATGTAATGTCCATGAGCAAAAACATTGGCTAGCTAAACAAAGCTATGATTTCTTTAAAATGAATGAAGATGAGCTTGTTCGTGATATGTATTCTTGTTTGAATCTAATTATCAATTAGCTTAATTCCATATGAATAACAAAGCTAGGTGATACCGACATTGTGAGGAAGATCGTCTCTGTGCTACCACAAAAGAAGTATACAAGCATCATCACCATCCTCCATAACATGGAGGACTTGAGCAACATGACCCTAGCCATAGCATTGGCAAATTGGTGGAATTTGAGATGTCATGCAAGATGGGTCAAGAAGAAGCCTCTTCATAAAGCAAAGGCATCGCTCTGACATGTGGTGAGCAAAAGAAGATGAAGGGCAAGCAAGTTGAGACAAGCTCAAGCTCAAGCTCCTCAAGTGAAGATGAGGATGATGATGATGAATCAAGTGATGATGATCAATCTTCCTCCTCCACCTCTAGCCTTGATGAAGAATCAATCAAGCTTATCAATAAGGTGGAGAAGATGATCCAAAAGCTCAATGTCAAGGGTGTGCCCATCCAAATTCAAGATTTCATCTTGTCGGTGTCTGGTCCCGAGGGGGTCCTAAACCGACTAGTAAATGCTCTGTGTCCCTATCTTGGATGGTGATGCAAGGAGAACACATGGGGGTTTATCCTGGTTTGGGCGGAAGAAGGCCCTACGTCTAGCGGGGGGGAGAGAGTTTTGTATTTCCTTGCACCGAGGTGCTTGTGTAGGGGTTACAAGCTTGCGAGAGAGGGCGGCGAGCCCAAGTCTCAAAGAGAGAAAGGAGTACAAAGATGATTGCTTGAGATGTTGATCTCTATCTTGTGTCTTGCCTCTTGTTTTTTCTCGATTAGGTCCTGGCCGGTCCTTTTATAGGGCAAGAGGAGGCCAGGACGCCAGCGAGTCTTGAGGTAATGTTTTGTCGAACCCTGTTGAGGGGACTATAGCGACGTGCCCCAGGAGTGGGAGGCCATCCTCGGACACCGTGGTGACGTAGAGGATGAGATGATGAAGTGACCCGAAGCGCTGTGCCATGCTGTCCTTCTTTTCCTGTTGAACTGTGTGGGGCGTCGAGGTTGGGTCGAGGTCGGGTCGAGACCGGACGGATAAGGCCGAATCCCAAAGATTGCAGAATATGGGCCTTGTCATATCCTCCCTCGAGGGTAACCAGCGACGGATAGTGCACGGTAAGGTGTGTATAGTGATGTCTTTCTCCTCCCATCATGGGATGGGCGGTAAATAGTGAAGGCTAACACCGGCATTGCCCCCACGTCGATCCTAGTTGTGGCCATGTCGGTAGGTGGTAGCAGGTAATTGCATTAAATGCTCTGACTTTTGTCTCGGGATAGGTGAATTGAGTGGGTCGAGCGCTCCAACCCGGGGTCATGTGAGTCGGAGTTTTTTTGGTGGGCGAACGAGCCTCGTGCGAGTCAGAGTACGGTCGAGGTGCCTTGTTGTATGGGACGGGGCGCGGTCGAGGCGTTCCCATCGAGGGTGCCTCGTATAAGTCGGAGCCGGAGCGCGATCGAGGTGCTTTGTCGAGCCGGCCTCGTACAAGACGGACTCGTCATGCGGTTTTGAGGTGGGCTGCGTTGTGCTGTGGCTTTGGTCGTTTTGTTTTTTGTTATCGATGATGTGGGTACCCCCATACTGTTGGTACCGACAGTAGCCCCGAGCCTTTGGGTGAGTGTAGGATCACTCTCCCAGAGGTTTGTTAACTAATGAACTGGAGTCGTAGCGTCATAGTTTTTTCCGACGGGGGCGCACGAGCGCACCCGCTGGGTGTAGCCCCCGAGGCCTCGGTGGAGTGTTGAGACTCCTCCGAGGTCTTTTACGTGTTTTATTTGGGAATGGTTCGTTGTGGTCGAACCCCCGAGCCTCGTGCGCACGGGGTTGATCAGAGTCTCAGCCGTCTTCGGTTGCGCGACCCTCACGCTCCTCCTTCTGAGAGGAGGAGGAGGGGTGGGGAACGCCGTACTATCCCCGTTTAGGCGAGTTCCGACGATCTCCGGTGAGCTACTAGCGGGAGAATTCGAGTGCGAGCCCATGCTCTAGTCGTTAGGAGTCGACTAGTGGCCCGAAGGCGCTCTCAAAAAATGCCAAGGAGTGGTCGTGTGGATGTTGGTTCCGTGCGACGGGATCCGAGGGCTCGGTGCCTCCCTCGAGGAGATTCCTACGTCGACCTCCTTCTTTGGCCTCGAATACGTCTTGGGGTGCCTCGAGAGCGTGGCTCGAGCCCTAGCCATGCACGGGCGCACCCTTAGTCATCCCTAACTATGTTGCTCGAGGGCAGCTGTCGAACCCGGGTCGAGGGCCAGCTCCCATTCCCTCGAGACTTATGGCGGGCTCAGAACCCGTTTACTAGGTATCTAGGAATATCCGTCCGTGGATCTCGCCCCGCCCATTAGCCAGGCACGCCTTTTTAGGGCGAGATCGGCACGGTAGTGGGCGACGTGGCGTACAGTTATGACGTGGGGGACGGCCACGTGCCCAACTCCTACGAGATCGAGGGAAACAGTTAGGTGAGAGCATTAAATGTGAGAAACCTCTCCTACCTTTTCGCGCGGCCGTTGGGCTTCCTCCGGGGCCATAAAAACAAAGCCTAGGGGTCCGCCTCCCCTACCGGTCCTTTGCGTCCTCGCAACTTTTGCCCCAGACAGCCTTTTGCCCCTTGCGCTCTCCGCCCACATCCAGCGCCACCGCCACCGCACCCTCTTCGTTCGTTCGGCTCTCCGTAGCACCAATGGCAGGAAAGAGTCAGATCCTCCCCACCGACGACTGGGTCGCCTCCTCGGTGACGGAGAGGAGGTTGGAGGAGTTGGTCGAGGATGGGCTGCTGCGGTCGAGGACGAGTCAGTCGTAGCCGGAGTGGATTGCGCCGCCACCCAGCCACCGGGAGCCGGCGCCCCCCGAGGGGTACGTGGTGAGCTTCGTCTGCTTCCACGAGTGGGGATTCGGCGTACCGGCAACCATCTTCATGCGCGCGCTCCTCCACTACTACCGGGTGGAGCTGCACCACCTCGCCCCCAACGCCGTTGCGTAGGCTGCCATCTTTGCGGTGGCCTGTGAGGGCTACTTGGGGGTGGAGCCGCAGTGGAATTTGTGGCTTCACCTCTTCAAGGCTGAGCTTTTTGCCAAGAAGGCGGGGGAGAAGGGGCTTCGGTGCGTGGCTCGAGTAGGGAGCTGTGTCCTGCAGGTGAGGTCAGGTCGGGCGGATATGTACATCCCGGCTCATCTTATCTCCTCGAACAGTGGTTGGCACGAGGGCTGGTTCTACCTCCGCAATGATGAGAATCAGTTGCCGAGGTATACCGGCCGAGTGCTGACCGCTCGAGAGGAAAACTAGAACTACGGAGTCCCGGAGGTCGAGAAGTCGTGCCTGGATCCGCTGCTGGCGGCGCTGTAGCAGCTCCGCCTGCGGGGCTTGACGGCGGCGGTGGTGGCAACGATGTTTCACCGACGTAGGGTGATGCCACTGTGCCAGCGTCGCCTCCGCCTTGACCAGATGACTCCGGAGGCATCCCTAGAGGGAAGCCGGATGTCCCACGAGTCCCTTGTCCTCGAGGAGGTCCTCCGGCGAGCGCGCTGGATGGTGGGGAATTTTAAGGTGGAGGAGGTCGACAGGGTCCCCATGCGACCTACCGAGGGGTTCGAGCCCGTGGTAAGTTTTCTTGGGTCAGTACATTCGCTTGTTTCGTTTATTTTTGGATTTTGCTGATTTGGTCGAGGCCGACGTGCAGGATCTGTTGGCGTTGCGGGAGACGCAGCCGCCAGTCCCAGAGGACTGGCCCGCCCGGGAGGCTCGACGCCAGCACGCGTCCAAGAAAAAGCGAGTCAAGGAGACGGCCAAGAAGCGGCAGCTCCGCAAGGCCAAGGAGGCGGAGGCGCTGAAGAAACTTCAGCGCCAGCAGGTCATCGACGGGGTCCCCCTTGCAGAGTGTCCCTCTGAGACGGTCTCAGGGAAAGACGACGATGACAGTGACGACGAAGACGATGATGCCTGTCGTGGTATGAAGCCGCGACCGGCCTAGGGGACCTCCCCGACATTCGCCCCCTGTTGGAGCCTATCGGGGGGTCATCCTCCTCGGTCGTTGTGGTCGAGGAGACGGAGGAGGAGGTGGAGAAGGAGGCGGGCCCCTCAACGGGAGGGGCCGCCTTACCCCGGACCTAGCAGGGGGGGGGGCGACCGAGCCGCCTGCACCGGTTCAGGCCCCGCCAGCTCAGGCGGAGGCTGGAGTAGCGGCTCCGGCGTCGTCATCGGTGGCGCCATCGGTAGGCGTGAGGACCTGAGGCTAGCTGGCCTCAGAGGCGCAGAGGACGTAGGGCGGTGCTCTGGCCAGGGCCCCAAGGAGTGCCCGGCCCGCGGGTGGGGCTGCCGCGAGGCCACCACCGGCAGCGCCGGGAGGTTCGGACCGTCCAGGGTCGAGGCCCTTGGTGCCGATTTCCGAGTAAGTGTCTGTGTTTGGTTCTTTCACCTTTCTCTGGATCCGTTCACTGACGTTCCTTCTCACTTCGTAGGTTAAAGCGGAAGGCGGAGCTGATGGGGCCGACCCCCGTGAAGTCGCTTCGAGCGAGCGTCGTCGTCATTAACCGGACGGCGGCGTAGGATGCCGGCTGGGTCCAGCGGGTTGAGGCCATGAAGGAGCGCTTGAGGCAGCAGCAGGGGGAGGCCTAGGCGACAGCAGGTGCCTTAGTGGTTGCCGGTTCCAACCCTGCCACGCAGGGGTTTGGACCGGCGGAGGTGGTGGCGCCCAGCACGGGCGAGGCGGAGCCCAGGCCGTCGTCGACGACCGAGGCTGCCATCGAGGCCACAACAGCCGAAGCATCCGTCCGTGACGTAGAGCGGGCAGATGCAGACGTGGTTATGGAGGAGGTCCTGCCGGTGGCGGGACAGGAGGTGGCGCAGGCGGGAGAGCCACAGCCGCAGCAAGACCTGCTGGCGGAGCCGATGGCTACGGTGGAAGGTGGGGCAGTCGAGCCCTCGCCCGAGGCCCCAGAGGAAGAGGGTGCCGGCAGTCGAGGCGCCGGCTCTTCTGGTGCCGACGGTCGAGGCACCAGCTCCTGAGGTGCCGGCGGTCGAGGGGCTGGCCCCTACAGAAGAGCCGGCGCCAATCACGGTGGACCTCACCCTCAATGACTCTCCCCTGGACAAGGGGAAGCAGGTGGTCGGAGTCGAGGGGGGTGAGGCCATGGACCAGGCTGGTGCCTCGACGGCGGTCGGTGAGGCGGGAGCCGCGGGCGAGGCCGGTCCTTCCACGGGGCCGGGAGACGCCCCGGCCGGATCGTCGTCCTCGTGGTCGGACATCGCTGCGCTGGCTATAGCGTGGGTGGAGGCGGAGATACCGAGGTGGGGTGGGGACCATCCCTCTAGTTCAGGGACGCTGCGAACCCCGACGCTGAGCCCATTTTTACCCTGAACGATAGGGATGAGGTGCACCGCTAGGAGTACCTCGAGGGTCTCCGTCGACACCTCGAACAAGCGCTTCATGTGGCGACGGAGACCTTGTCACGAGGTGTGCGGGATGCCACCGAGGTATGTTTGACTTGTTAGTTCCTTTCGTGGTTCTCTTGCTGTCTTTTTCCCTCGGCTCTCAATCTTTTTGGTTTTTTCGAACCATGATCAGGAGCTCAAGGAATACTCCCGCCGCAAGTCACTCTTCATCCGAGATGAGAGCGGCGTGTGGGCTGCGCTAGCCCAGCAACGGGTTCTAGTCGAGGAGGCCCAGAAATGGCTTTCCGATCGGAATGCCGAGATGGCTGAGCTGCACGTTGCCTACGCGGCGGTGAAGGAGGAGGCGATGCAGGCCTGGGCGACTGAGGCCATGGTGCGCGCAGACGCGACCAAGGCTCGGGAGGAGGCAGCCTAGGCCCGTAGGGATCTCGAGCCCCTGTCGGCACGGGTGAAGGAGCTCGAGGAGGACGTTTCCCTGGTCAGCCATCAGCGCGACGCCCTCAACATCCAGATCGGGCAGGTCATAGCTCGCTCTGGCGCCCTGAAGGACGAGATCACGGCGCTGACCGGAGCCGTCCAGGAGAAGGACGTGGCTCTCCAGACCGCCCGCTAGGAGATCGAGGCGCTGAGGGCGACCATTCGTGTAATAGAACCGACCAAATTATAAGAGCACAAGTACAAAAACAAGCACCGAAGCGCTCAAATTTTTGAACTTGAGCCCATATAATCTCGGTAGTCAATCGAAACCACGAAGGATTTCAAACCAACTTGCTTACAACCAAGATCGCATCATTCAACATACAACATCATACGTTACATTTCACAAGTAGTTCTGAAATAAGATTACACACACGGAGTCGCAATTATTACAAACCAAGTTTATAAAGTAGTGGAAGCATACACACACACCAGTTGTTTAACTACTGCCAGTCTTGTTGATCAACAACCCGCAAAAGCATCAGGAAAGTACATAAAAGATGATCACGCCCTAGTGATCTAGTCTTCGTCACCCGTAGGGTGGAGACAAGTTTTGCAGAAGCCTTGATAGAGCATATCATCTGCAATAGGAGGGAATAAACCCTGAGTACTGGAATGTACTCAGCTAGACTTACCCGTCAAAAACCAGAAATAAGATGACACCAAGGATTATGCAAGGCTTACACAAGAGGCTAGCTGACATCACATTTTGCATAAAGGCATAAGTAATTGAGACTCTTATAACCTGTACTAGCAGTTATTTTTAGCATTTACCTGTCATCTATCTTAGCACCTGTACTAAGCATGCACTTGATTATAATCAAACAATTATCAATATTATATCCAGAGCAGGTATAAATTGTGGCAACATTGTATCATTCACTTAACCATCTGTTCATTTAATAAGATCAACGTTGCCGCTGCTCAAGTCAAGTGCTCACTAACCGGGAGCGACGGCGATTCGAATCGAATTCCTATCCAGCTGGAGGGGTATTTCTAACACTCACCGAGTCACGCCTGGCGAGGGCCGCTTAGGTCATCTTTTGTACAGTTCAGGAATCGCGGGTCCGAATAATGTCATGTCCCCAAGGACGACATTCGGCCAGGTGATAGGGACTCTAACCCCCCCTTGGTCTCACGCCAATGTCCCCAAGCACATCCTTTCTCTCCTCCAAGATGCAACCTACCATTCGATTCCCGGCCTGAACCATACTACTCGACTTCATGGTCGGAACGACTTATCCGGCCAACTAAGTGTTAGACTGCGTTCAACATGACTCAAGGACGTACAGCGAATCGGTCCTTAAACGACTCAGACGGGCATAGCTCCACACCCAAGACGTGAAGTGTCTTGCGACTGTACTATCGAACTCCCGCCCGGTCTCAATTTCATTTTAAGACATGGTTCCATCCACGATAGCCATAAAGCCACTCGTGACTCCTTCCTACATCTCGCGGATGACCGGAAATCACCCGACTTCTACCGAACTAAGCAGGGCTAAGCATTGACATGTGCCTAAACCTAATATAGGATTAAGTACGATATCTGGACAAGGACAGGTATAATGCAACAAGTGTTTTCATATAACTCCTACAACTTAATGCAGTAAACAATTAAAAGTACTCAAGATTACTTTATAAAACAGTAGGTTCAGCATGCACCGGGGCTTGCCTTTTAGAAAGGTCGAGGGCCAGTGGTCAGGGCACTCGGGCAAGTCTTTAGCGGCGTCTCCTCCGCCGACTGGTTTCGCTGGCTCCTCTGGCTGGTCCTAGACTTCCTCTGGTATCACTGGCTCGAACTCGAGGAGTGTTACCCCCTCCAGAACACCTATTGCATGAGTGCATAATAAATCTCATGGATGCATAGTGAAAGATGCAGTATGCTCGGAATGAAATGCATTACAACGCTCTTAAAGCCCTATTCAAATCACTTCAAGTATTAGGTGCAAATTTCCTCTCCGGTAGAGAAGTACTCACCTAATCTACTTAACCTAAGGTATATCTGTTCATCTTCGGTTAAGGCCCTAACACATAACAAACACAAGAGTAACATTACTTAGGTTACCACATCCAACACCAAAATATCACAGCAAGACATTCTGGACAGCCGCTAATTGTTTCTAACATAACTGGAGATTCCCAACTCCAAAAGATATGATCTAAGACAATCTGAAAAGCTTAAAAAATGCACTACAATTCATTTTCAGACCTCAACCCTTAATTCCTAAGTTTTCCATGTCGAATCTCCCAAGTTCCAGAAGCTGTCATCTCTAAATAGAGAGCAACCAATTCTGGACTGTCACTTAAAACAGCAATAACTCGCAAACTACCAAGCCACATGCTCCCAAATTTTGACACAAGTTAGTTTACCAAGTTTACTACAACATTGGTATTTACAAGTTTTCCAGCAAAGACCTTTATCAAGGGTCAAACCTAAAGATACTTCCAGCTGTCCAGAAAACCTAGAATTGCAAGGATTAAATATTTATTGATGTGGCAAATTTCCCCTAAGACCAAACTAATGTGACCAAAAGTTCACATGGGTTAAAAAACACCAGAAAGTAAGGTGTGCCTACCTAAAATATTTATTTATAATCATTTCTTAATTTACTTAAGGAATTAAGTGGAATTTTAAACATATATGTAAACTGTTCCTACAATTCTACAAAACTTACAGGAGACTCTCTAACCCAAAAAGAGACTACTGTAAAAATTTGAACTAAATTTATTTACAGGAATTCCCTACACAAAATTCACAAGCCCAAAAGGTTGATTTTTGTATAATTAACAAATCATATTAAAAAGTATCAAACAACAGATTTCATATTTTTCCTAGACACTTATGGTACCAAGACATTCTCCAAAAATTTATAAGAACATTGCACATGTAGAAAAATTACTAAAATTCATTCAAGCATTTCCTAAAATAACAAGATAGCATTATAACTTGAAAAGTACTTAAGCAGTGCTGCCCAAATTTTTACCAGAGCTAGAGCAAGTATAAATTAGCCTACCCACCAAATTTCATAATTTTTGGAATAGTACAGCTCAAGTTATACATTTAACAAATTTGCCTTCATTTCAAAACACATTTGAAAGATCTATTTAATTCTCCCAGAAACTAAACATCACATACCAGATTTATATTTTTCTAAAATACTACACATCATGTAGATCCTAACAAAATTTATCTCATAATTTTTGAGCAAGTAAAACCCTAGATATACATTTTCCAAATCTTATCTAAAACTGTGATAGAATAAATAAAAATGAAATAAATCTTATTTGTTACTGGGCCGGCCCGGGAAAAGACGCGGCCCACGACGCACGCGCGGCCTGCTCGGCCATCCCGCCCGCGCGCGGCACCTGACAGGCGGGGTCCCACGGTCAGTGACAGAGGGATAGGGGAACGGCGACCGCGAGCTCCGGCGAGCTCAAGCTCGTCGGAGGGAAGCTTGCCCGCAAAACCGAACCCACCCACGCGTTCCCGTCCCGTGGCGCTTCGATTTGTGCAAGTGGGAGAGCTTAGGTTGGAGCGGGAGAGGTTCGCCGTCGTGAGCGGCGGCCGGTGAGGGTCGGGTAATGGTGTGTCGTCGCTGGTGAGGCCACACGGCCAAACCTAAGTTCGGTACGAGCTACACTACGCCCAGGCGGACTGATTGAGGTAGAAAAGGGGGTTGGAAGGGGTCCTAACTACCCCGGCCACGGAGCGCCCCTCTCCGGCAAGGAGATCGCCCATGGCGGCAATGGCGGACACGGCCCCAGTTGCTTACCACAGCACGGTTCGCCAGGTCAGGTGGTGGGAAGGCTTGCGGGTTAGGTGAGGAAGCTCCGAGTGGAGGGAATTGGACTCGACCGTGACGACACGGCGGTCGAGCACGCCGGCGGTTGTGGCGGTGAGGAGGAGCGGCGTTTTTCTTCCTCGGTTGCACACGGGAAAGAGAGGAAATGGCTGGGCGGTTTAGGCGAGGCAGCAGGGACATCTTCTACACGTCGGCAGCTGGCCGCGATGCCAGGTCGCACGCGGCGCGTGGAGGGACACGCGGCGGTGACGGTCTGCCCCGGTCGGACAGCTCACTCTGATGTTTGACCGAACTGAATTCGAACCCCACCTTGACCGACTGACGAGCCAAGTTCAACCGATCACCGTGCTTGATCTAGCCAGGGTTAGGGATAGGTATTAACAGCAACTTTGTAGATCTATGTAAGAGCAACAAAATTGTCAATTGGAGCTTGGACTGGTTCGGCCTAGATTTGAAACTATAGAGCTCCAAAGTGGTGTACTTAGAAACTGAAACCTAGTTTCAGTCACTATGCCGACTGAAACCCGATTTTCTAGACACCATATCTCCTAAACCATTTAGAACTAGGTGATGGTGATGTTGACAATGTTGTAGAGCTAAGTGAGTACTACAAAAGTGTCAACATGAGTTGGGGCTGGTTTGGTCTGGTTTGCAAACTACAAGCTTCCAAAGTAGGTCACTATCCAACTGGAGGGACACTTTTGAGACTTAGAAAAATTTCTAAGTGTTGAGACAGCCCCTCTAGCTGACTTGTGAGCCATTTTTGAGCATGTTCTGGCCAGTTTCATGAGATGGTCATATTGAGACTTTTGTTCCCCATAAAATTCCCTACAACTTTGCTTAAGGGTGCTCCTCCATGCAAGGTCTCTAAGCTAGACTTTTTAATTGATCAAACTAGAGCATCGTAGGGCTAAATGCTGGTCAACTACACCTTGGAGGGCATTTTGGTGATTTTGGTCAACATGAACCTTGCTCCATTAGGGACCCTAAGTATAACTAAGGTGTTGTGAGATATAATTGGCTACTCTACCCTTTAGTTACACCAACTCCCTAGTGTCACATGATGTGAGCCAAACAAAATTCTAAAAACAATCACATTTGTTGCAACCACATAAAATAACATGAATGATGCATGCTTATGCTTATGCAAATGCAATGCAATTATGGAGCTAAACACCTGAGGTGTTACAGCCCTCCCCCCTTATAAAAATCTCGTCCCGAGATTTGGAAAGCGTACTATTTTTCATAAAATTCCTTATAGCCATCCCGCAAATAGTCCTCCCGTTCCCATGTAGCGTCACTTTCACTACCCTGATTACTCCACATTACTTTATACCACTTAACCACTTTGCTTCTAGTTACTTGTTCCTGAGTATCGATCACCCAGACTGGCTTTTCTTCATAAGTTAAATCAGACTCAAGCCTGATATCTCCTAACGGGACTCTTTCCTCAGGAACTCGAAGACACTTTTTGAGCTGAGATACATGGAAGACGTTGAATATGGCACTCATTTCAGGAGGTAACTGGATCTTGTATGCAACAGCTCCACTCTTGCCTATGATTTGGAAAGGACCCACATATCTTGGCGCAAGTTTCCGCTTAACACCAAAACGTTGGACACTCTTCATTGGAGAAACTTTCAGATAAACGAAGTCTCCAACTTCAAACTCGAGCGGTTTTCTACGACGATCAGCATAACTTTTCTGTCTAGCTTGGGCTGCAGCCATATGTTTTTGGATGGTACGGACTTGTTCCTCAGCTTCCTGAACAAAATCAATACCATAATACCTCCTTTCACCAGCTTCTACCCAGTTTAGTGGAGTTCTACACTTACGACCGTACAAAGCTTCGAATGGGGCCATCTTAATACTCTCTTGGTAACTATTATTGTACGAGAATTCAGCTAGAGGTAACCATTTTTCCCAAGAACCCTTGGATGAAATGACACATGCCCGCAACAGATCTTCCAAGATTTGGTTAATCCGTTCCGTCTGACCGGACGTCTGGGGGTGATAAGCAGAGCTTCTCACTAACTTGGTTCCCAGAAGGTGATGCAAGTGCTCCCAAAAGCGAGCAGTGAACTGGGGACCACGGTCAGAAATGATAGTGCGAGGTACCCCATGGAGCCGGACTATCTGATTGAAGTACAACTTAGCATAGTCAGTGGGACGATAGTCCACTCTAACAGGAATGAAGTGAGCTGATTTGGTTAAACGATCCACAATTACCCAGATGGAGTTATGATTTTTGACAGTAGGAGGAAGTCCGACAATGAAATCCATACTTATGTCTTCCCATTTCCATCCTGGGATAGAAAGTGGTTGAAGTAACCTAGCTTTCATATGCACAGCTTTAACTCTACAGCAGGTGTCACACCTAGCAACATATGCAGCTATCTCTTTCCGCATCTTGGTCCACCAATAAAGTGGCTTCAAATCATAATACATCTTATTACTACCAGGATGGATGGATAACTTGGACGAATGTGCTTCAGACAGGATCTGATCTCTAAGCTCTTGGTCCTTAGGTACTACTAATCTATCCTTAAACCACAGCACACCTTCTTCATCTACCCTGAAATGCTTAGTTTCTTCCTCTTTCATCTTGCGTTTTATGTGGAATACACCAGGATCAGTCTTTTGGAGCTCAATAATTCTGCTTTTGAGAGTACAACTGATAGTGATGTTGTACAAGACTGCTAGATGTAGAAGGCGAGATCGAAGAAAATCAGTTTCAACTAGGGAATGGCAATGAGACTTACGGCTTAAAGCATCCGCAACCACATTTGCCTTGCCAGTATGATAGTGCACTTGAAGGTTATAATCCTTAATCAACTTGAGCCATCTTCTTTGACGCATATTTAACTCGGGTTGGGTGAAGATGTATTTGAGGCTTTTGTGGTCTGTGTAGATATTGCAGACATTGCCCAGCAGATAATGCCACCATACTTTCAAAGCATGAACAACTGCGGCCAGTTCTAAGTCATGCGTTGGATAATTCACCTCATGTTTCCGAAGTTGTCGAGAGGTATATGCAATCACTCGGCCTTCCTACATCAACACACCTCCCAAACCTATGCCTGAGGCATCACAATAAACATCAAATGGTTTCTCGATATCCGGTTGTGCCAAAACCGGAGCTGAGGTTAGGAGGGTTCGTAGTTGGTGAAAAGCCGCATCACACTGAGGAGTCCAGACAAACCTGGTGTCTTTTTGCAGCAACCGAGTCATGGGTTTGGCTATTTTTGAGAAATCCGGGATGAAGCGACGATAATAGCTAGCCAACCCAAGAAAACTCCGGACCTCATGAACCGAAGTAGGAGCCTTCCAATTCAATACTTCCTGTACCTTGGTGGGATCCACCATAATTCTCCCATCGGACAACACATGCCCAAGGAAAGGTACTTCACGAAGCCAGAATTCATATTTACTGAACTTCGCATACAGTTGATGTTCTCGTAGTCTGGTGAGAACAATACGCAGGTGTTCAGCGTGTTCTTCCTCATTTTCAGAATATATCAAGATGTCATCAATAAACACCACCACAAACTTGTCCAATTCGGGCATAAACACCGAATTCATCAAGCACATGAAGTGTGCGGGGGCATTTGTCAGGCCGAAAGACATAACAAGACACTCATAAAGGCCGTATCTTGTCGAGAAAGCTGTTTTTGGAATATCTTCGGGACGGATTTTAATCTGATGGTAACCAGACCTCAGATCAATCTTGGAAAAGACTTTAGCTTTGGACAACTGATCGAATAGGATATCGATACGTGGCAGAGGATACTTATTTTTGACAATGACTGCATTCAGAGGTCTATAATCTACACACATCCGTCAGGTCTGATCCTTCTTCTTCACAAAGATAGCAGGGCATCCCCACGGAGATGAACTAGGGCGAATCAACTCCTTCTTCAAAAGTTCATTCAACTGCACCTTAAGTTCAGCTAGCTCATTCGGAGGCATCCTATAAGGTCTCCTAGAGATGGGAGCCGTGCCAGGCAACAACTCAATTTTAAATTCCACATCCTGATCCGGAGGGAGTCCCGACAAATCATCAGGAAAAACGTCCGGAAACTCATTTACTATGGGAATTTCAGCCAACGCCTTTGCTTGTACAACATGAACTTCCCTAGACAAATCAACTTTTCGGGGAAGTTGTACCAGAAAACCCTTTTGATCTGTAGGATCTCTGAGCATAACTACCCGAGTGGATGTATCAATGAGTACCCCATTCTGACTCATCCAATTCATGCCCAGAATAACATCTATGCCTAATCCCGGCAAAACCACTAAGACAAGCGAGTACTTTCGCCCTTCTATCTCAAGCTCAAGATTCCCCACTACTTTATTTGTGGAAATATTCACACTTGCTGCACTAATGCAATAACCCCCACCTTCAACAGTATGCAATTTGTGTGCAAACTTTGATACAAACTTAGGACTGATAAAGGAATGCGAAGCACTTGAATCAAAAAGTACCACTGCAGGATGTTGGTCAACTAGGAACTTACCAGCAGTGACAACCTCACCAGATGGGATTTCCTCAATACTGTTATAATGAGCGTGCCCTTGACGGCCACCTTGGTTGACATTCTTCTTAGGGTAAGGACAATTCCTGGACCAATGGCCTGGCTTGTTGCAGTTCCAGCAAAGGCATGTTGCTGGGAGGAACACTAGAACTGCTCTGACCAGAATTTCCTTTTGGCAGAGCGACTGTATAAGCCTTGTGGAACCCAGTTTTTGCAGCAGACTTCTTCTGTGGTGGATGGAACTTGGTATTCTGAGCAGGTGGGTGAGGGGAAGACCTAGGTGCAGCTGAGGTCTGAGACTGCGAAGCACTCGCCTCAAGGGCCCTTTTATGGCTCTTAGAGGCAGAGTAAATAGCATTATTGTTCTCCTGGGTCAAAGCATGACTGATAAAATCATTGAATGTAGTACATTTGCTAGTGCCCATAGTCTTCATCAGCTTTGGGCCGAGGCCTCTTTTAAAGCTAGCAATTTTCTTAGCATCGGTATCCACAAACTCTGTGGCATACCTTGCCAGGTTGTTGAAAGATTGCAGATATTCAGTCAAGCTTTTATTTCCCTGCGACAGCCTCATGAATTTTGTGTGCTTGATAGCCATAAGACCTGGAGGAATATAGTTCCCACGGAATGCGGCCTTGAATTGGTCCCAAGCAATCGGGACATTTGCAGGCAGTGTGGAACGATAGTGGCTCCACCAAATACCCACTGGACCATGCAGCTGGTGGGAAGCATATTTAGTTTTTAGCTCATCGGTCAAGCGAAGCAGACAAAACTTTTGTTCAATAGTGTTCAACCACTCGTCGGCTTGCAGTGGTTCCTCCGCCTCTTTAAAGAGCGGGGGCTTAGTATCAAGAAAGTCCTTGAAATCACTGTACTGATTGGGTTCTGGGCCCTGGCGGCCATGACGAGCCTCCCGGTTGGCAAGCTGGCGTATAGCATCTGCTAGCATGCGCTGCCCTTCGACCATGGTCTGCATCAGCTCAGCCGGGTAGGTGGTGGCGGAGGGGGTGGCTGTTCCTCATCCTTATTGCCACAACCCCGACGGAGATTGTACGACATCTGCAAAATGCATAGCCAATGAGCACTGACGATGTGGGAAATTTGTAGATGAATTATTGTAAATATGTCAAACTGACTTCATGAAATGGACTTCTCAAAATACTCATGGCACAATAATTCATCACAACCGCATAATCCATTCGAGCGCATCAATTGACGCAATCATGCGAGGGAATCCAACAAGATGTACTTTGATAAAGGCTCACTCACAAGGAGTACAACAGTTACTGAACCGTTTACGTTAATATCTACGTGATTTTTGACCTTTCGCCCGGTACTTGGATTCGATCTCAAAATTTTTAGTTGACTGAGAAAGGCTACTTCAAACTGACCACAAAGAGACTTCTCAACGGTAGAGTTCCATGGTGGATCATGACTAGCCACCTCGATACCAGCGCGTGCCGAGCAGCACAACCTTATGTCGCGCGCCATAGGAGGCCCTCGGTTTTGTCACGGCACCGAAGGGTGCTAATCGTGACACCATCATCGAACGCACACAATAAGACATCTAATTATGATCGAAATTAACAGGTTCAACTAAACATCTAGGAAACATAGGGTTCGACCTTACATCCCAAAAGTCAAGTTATTACAAAGCCTCACTCCAACCCCAGGAGGCACAAAAGACGATTCTAACATCGTAGCTACGCGATGACCACTCTAAGCATCGTCCTCAGAGTCGGTGTCAAGGATCTCCCCGCCATCCTCGTCGCTAACAGGCTCTAACTCCTCATCATCTTCTTCTTCTTCTGGCTCTTCTTCTGGTGCTTCTTCTGGTGCGGCATCTTGGGGCCCATTGACCTCCACTTCATCATCATCTTCAGCCATGATGATTCCCGAACCCATGTCCTCATCTGTGTTGTTGTTTCGAGGCAGTAGAGGATTTAGCTGGTTGTTCAGGCGGTGCACTTCTTCATGAAGATTGTCATTGTATTCTTCAGCATTCTCCAACTGTTGCTCGAGCTCAAACTGATGAGCTCTCAGAACGTTCTCCTCATGCTAGGCTTTATCCCTCTGATTCATGACATGGACCAGCATGCGTTGACAGTTGCGATTTGCTACTGTCAATCTCTGGACTGCAAGTGTTTCTTGGTCACGATCACGGATCACTTGCTCCAGTTGCTGACGCGCTGCATTCCTGGCAGCAGTCACTTCGGCCAACTCCGCCCTTAGCCTTTCCACCTTAGTGGGCTCGGGGCGGGGCTCACGTGGAGCTAGCTGGTGACGAGGGTCCCTGCCCCCGGTTGACTTACGGGCGGTCCACTTGGTACGTGCCATCTGTAGCAACAATATACGACTTAAAGTGAGGATCATTTAGGGGATACGAAATTTAATTTAGTCGGGACTATTGAAATTTTTAAGGAGGGAGTAAATGATATGTATGATATAATTAAACATGATGCATGCACGTTCCGTACGCCCTCTCACCTTAGTAGAAACCTAAAGTTCTAATGCTAGGCGGTGGCATACATACGTTCTCTCATATAAGCGAAACTATCGGTCTACTCGTTACGCTGTTAGTGTACCTGCAGAAAATCTCATTTCAGCCCAATAGTTTCCCAATATAAGCACACAAGAAAGCAGTAATTTAAATACTTTCCATATACACATCCCCTGATGTATATACTTTAGTATCAAAGCTACCTGATATAAAGGTTCTCACAATTAAGTGCTTACATAATTACACAGTTTAAACATGTAAGTATGCAAGTCACCAAAACTACTCTCCCCTAGATCGCCGGTTGGACGATCATGCTCTCACAACTCACACTTACCAGAGCGTCGAGGCAATTGATCCATACATTACCACCCAAGTGGATGGCATCCATACAATATCACGCCGTATGGACGACGAAACAAAAAAAAACAAGGCCCCCAAGTTAGTCTTTATAATAAGCCACCTAAGAGTCCTTATTTGGGCTAAGGGATGTGATCACTGGCATACCTATGAAAATTAGAGTTTTAACCCTTTTCATAATCAAATACTTTTGTTTTTAAATACTCGTACGATGTGTTTAATGTTGAATTATGCTCCGGTACCAGCTGTAACAGAACCGTCCAAATTGTAAGAGCACAAGTACAAAAACAAGCACCAAAGCGCTCAAATTTTTGAACTTGAGCCCATATAATCCCGGTAGTCAATCGAAACCACAAAGGATTTCAAACCAACTTGCTTACAACCAAGATCGCATCATTCAACATACAACATCATACGTTACATTTCACAAGTAGTTCCGAAATAAGATTACACACACGGAGTCGCAATTATTACAAACCAAGTTTATAAAGTAGCGGAAGCATACACACACCAGTTGTTTAACTACTGCCAGTCTTGTTGATCAACAACCCGCAAAAGCATCAGGAAAGTACATAAAAGATGATCACGCCCTAGTGATCTAGTCTTCATCACCCGCAGGGTGGAGACAAGTTTTGCAGAAGCCTTGATAGAGCATATCATCTGCAACAGGAGGGAATAAACCCTGAGTACTGGAATGTACTCAGCTAGACTTACCCGTCAAAAACCAGAAATAAGATGACACCAAGGATTATGCAAGGCTTACACAAGAGGCTAGCTGACATCACATTTTGCATAAAGGCATAAGTAATTGAGACTCTTATAACCTGTACTAGCAGTTATTTTTAGCATTTACCTGTCATCTATCTTAGCACCTGTACTAAGCATGCACTTGATTATAATCAAACAATTATCAATATTACATCCAGAGCAGGTATAAATTTTGGCAACATTGTATCATTCACTTAACCATCTGTTCATTTAATGAGATCTACGTTGCCGCTGCTCAAGTCAAGTGCTCACTAACCGGGAGCGACGGCGATTCGAATCGAATTCCTATCCAGTTGGAGGGGTATTTCTAACACTCACCGAGTCACGCCTGGCGAGGGCCGCTCAGGTCATCTTTTGTACAGTTCAGGAATCACGGGTCCGAATAATGTCGCGTCCCCAAGGGCGACACTCTGCCAGGTGATAGGGACTCTAACCCCCCCTTGGTCTCACGCCAATGTCCCCAAGCACATCCTTTCTCTCCTCCAAGATGCAACCTACCATTCGATTCCCGGCCTGAACCATACTACTCGACTTCGTGGTCGGAACGACTTATCCGGCCAACTAAGTGTTAGACTGCGTTCAACATGACTCAAGGACGTACAACGAATCGGTCCTTAAACGACTCAGACGGGCATAGCTCCACACCCAAGACGTGAAGTGTCTTGCGACTGTACTATCGAACTCTCGCCCGGTCTCAATTTCATTTTAAGGCATGGTTCCATCCACGATAGCCATAAAGCCACTCGTGACTCCTTCCTACATCTCGCGGATGACCGAAAATCACCCGACTTCTACCGAACTAAGCAGGGCTAAGCATTGACACGTGCCTAAACCTAATATAGGATTAAGTACGATATCTGGACAAGGACAGGTATAATGCAATAAGTGTTTTCATATAACTCCTACAACTTAATGCAGTAAACAATTAAAAGTACTCAAGATTACTTTATAAAATAGTAGGTTCAGCATGCACCGGGGCTTGCCTTTTAGAAAGGTCGAGGGCCAGTGGTCAGGGCACTCGGGCAAGTCTTCAGCGGCGTCTCCTCCGCCGACTGGTTCCGCTGGCTCCTCTGGCTGGTCCTGGACTTCCTCCGGTATCACTGGCTCGAACTCAAGGAGTGTTACCCCCTTTGGAACACCTATTGCATGAGTGCATAATAAATCTCATGGATGCATAGTGAAAGATGCAGTATGCTCGGAATGAAATGCATTACAACGCTCTTAAAGCCCTATTCAAATCACTTCAAGTATTAGGTGCAAATTTCCTCTCCGGTAGAGAAGTACTCACCTAATATACTCAACCTAAGGTATAGCTGTTCATCTTCGGTTAAGGCCCTAACACCTAACAAACACAAGAGTAACATTACTTAGGTTACCACATCCAACATCAAAATATCACAGCAAGACATTCTGGACAGCCGCTAATTGTTTCTAACATAACTGGAGATTTCCAACTCCAAAAGATATGATCTAAGAGAATCTGAAAAGCTTAAGAAATGCACTACAATTAATTTTCAGACCTCAACCCTTAATTCCTAAGTTTTCCATGTCGAATTTCCCAAGGTCCAGAAGCTGTCCTCTCTAAACAGAGAGCAACTAATTCTGGACTGTCACTTAAAACAGCAATAACTCCCAAACTACCAAGCCACATGCTCCCAAATTTTGACACAAGTTAGTTTACCAAGTTTAGTACAACATTGGTATTTACAAGTTTTCCAGCAAAGACCTTTATCAAGGGTCAAACCTAAAGATACTTCCAGCTGTCCAGAAAACCTAGAATTGCAAGGATTAAATATTTATCGATGTGGCAAATTTCCCCTAAGACCAAACTAATGTTACCAAAAGTTCACATGGGTTACAAAAACACCAGAAAGTAAGGTGTGCCTACCTAAAATATTTATTTACACTCATTTCTTAATTTACTTAAGGAATTAAGTAGAATTTTAAACATATATGTAAACTGTTCCTAAAATTCTACAAAAATTACAGGAGACTCTATGACCCAAAAAGAGACTACTGCAAAAATTTGAACTAAATTTATTCACAGGAATTCCCTACACAAAATTCACAAGCCGAAAAGGCTGATTTTTGTATAATTAAGAAATCATATTGAAATGTATCAAACAACAGATTTGATATTTTTCTTAGACACTTTATGGTACCAAGACATTCTCCAAAAATTTATAAGAACATTGCACATGTAGAAAAATTACTAAAATTCATTCACGCATTTCCTAAAATAACAAGATAGCATTATAACTTGAAAAGTACTTAAGCATTGCTGCCCAAATTTTTACCAGAGCTAGAGCAAGTATAAATTAGCCTACCGAACAAATTTCATAATTTTTGGAATACTATAGCTCAAGTTATACATTTAACAAATTTGCCTTCATTTCAAAACACATTTGAAAGATCTATTTAATTCTCCCAGAAACTAAACATCACATACCAGATTTATATTTTTCTAAAATACTACACATCATGTAGATCCTAACAAAATTTATCTCATAATTTTTGAGCAAGTAAAACCCTAGATATACATTTTTCAAATCTTATCTAAAACTATGACAGAATAAATAAAAATGAAATAAATCTTATTTGTTACTGGGCCGGCCCGGGAAAAGACGCGGCCCACGACGCACGCGCGGCCTGCTCGGCCATCCCGCCCGCGTGCAGCACCTGACAGGCAGGGTCCCAAGGTCAGTGACAGAGGGACAGGGGAACGGTGACCGCGAGCTCCGGCGAGCTCAAGCTCGTCGGAATGAAGCTTGCCCGCAAAACCGAACCCACCCACGCGTTCCCCGTCCCGTGGCGCTTCGATTTGTGCAAGTGGGAGAGCTTAGGTTGGAGCGGGAGAGGTTTGCCATCGTGAGCGGCGGTCGGTGAGGGTCGGGTGATGGTGTGTCGTCGCTGGTGAGGCCGCACGACCATACCTAAGTTCGGTACGAGCTACACTACGCCCAGGCGGACCGATTGAGGTAGAAAAGGGGGGTTGGAAGGGGTCCTAACTACCCCGGCCATAGAGCGCCCCTCTCCGGCAAGGAGGTCGCCCATGGCGGCAATGGCGGAGACGGCCCCAGTTGCTTACCACAGCACGGTTCGCTAGGTCAGGTGGTGGGAAGGCTTGCGGGTTAGGTGAGGAAGCTCCGAGCGGAGGGCATTGGACTCGACCGTGACGACACGGCGGTCGAGCACGCCGGCGGTTGTGGCGGCGAGGAGGAGCGGCGTTTTCCGCCTCGGTTGCACACGGGAAAGAGAGGAAATGGCTGGGCGGTTTAGGCGAGGCAGCAGGGACATCTTCTACACGTCGGCAGCTGGCCGCGACGCCAAGTCGCACGCGGCGCGTGGAGGGACACGCGGCGGTGACGGTCTGCCCCGGTCGGACAGCTCACTCTGATGTCTGACCGAACTGAATTCGAACCCCGCCTTGACCGACTGACGAGCCAAGTTCAACCGATCACCGTGCTTGATCTAGCCAGGGTTAGGGATAGGTATTAACAGCAACTTTGTAGATATATGTAAGAGCAACAAAATTGTCAATTGGAGCTTGGACTGGTTTGGCCTAGATTTGAAACTACAGAGCTCCAAAGTGGTGTACTTGGAAACTGAAACTTAGTTTCAGTCACTATGCCGACTGAAACCCGATTTTCTAGACACCATATCTCCTAAACCATTTAGAACTAGGTGATGGTGATGTTGACAATGTTGTAGAGCTAAGTGAGTACTACAAAAGTGTCAACATGAGTTGGGGCTGGTTTGGTCTGGTTATTAAACTACAAGCTTTCAAAGTAGGTCACTATCCAACTGGAGGGACACTTTTGAGACTTAGAAAAATTTCTAAGTGTTGAGACAGCCCCTCTAGCTGACTTGTGAGCCATTTTTGAGCATGTTCTGGCTAGTTTCATGAGATGGTCATATTGAGACTTTTGTTCCCCATAAAATTCCCTACAACTTTGCTTAAGGGTGCTCCTCCATGCAAGGTCTCTAAGCTAGACTTTTTAATTGGTCAAACTAGAGCATCCTAGGGCTAAATGCTAGTCAACTACACCTTGGAGGGCATTTTGGTGATTTTGGTCAACATGAACCTTGCTCCATTAGGGACCCTAAGTATAACTAAGGTGTTGTGAGATATAATTGGCTACTCTACCCTTTAGTTACACCAACTCCCTAGTGTCACATGATGTGAGCCAAACAAAATTCTAAAAACAATCACATTTGTTGCAACCACATAAAATAACATGAATGATGCATGCTTATGCTTATGCAATGCAATTATGGAGCTAAACACCTGAGGTGTTACAGTTCGTGACAGGGACGATGCTCTTCAAGAGCTCTAGAGGGCGTGCGGGGGGCTCCGTGACGAGGTCGTGGGCTTGCAGACCCACACCGAGGGTAAGTGTGGTTGTTACGGCCACGGCGTCGAGGCCCCGTGTTAGTATTAATTCAATTTATTGTTGTTTCAGAGCTGGAGAGGGAGCATCAGGTGGCCCAGGCGTCTGCCAATTCCTTCTAGAGCCTCCTCGAAGCCAAGACCCAGAGGACCCAGTTGCTCCAGGGCGTGATCACCTTCGTGTGTGATGGCCTGGGGGTCGAGCCCGATGCCGACACCGGGGAGGAAGCCCCGGGGAACTCCTTCGTCCGCCGGATGGCGGCGCTGGGCTGCCTCGTCCGTGAGAGGATACAGGGCAGCCTTCACCATGGCGTGAAGAGGGCGCTGGCCGTCGTCCGGTCTGGG
Source organism: Saccharum hybrid cultivar R570 (assembly GCA_038087645.1). Taxonomy (NCBI): domain Eukaryota; kingdom Viridiplantae; phylum Streptophyta; class Magnoliopsida; order Poales; family Poaceae; genus Saccharum; species Saccharum hybrid cultivar. The sequence continues at coordinate 3,754,619 of JAQSUU010000291.1, read as the reverse complement.
TTTGTGTTCGACATGAAGCTTGTCACTGACGGCTTCATCATAGACCTAGACCGGACGGACGAGGAGAACGAGGACGCCTGCCTGGAGCTGATCGGAGCCGCAAAGGAGCCTGGGAGCCGCCTGGCCTCACTTTTTGAAGCCGAGGTGGTTCCGCCTACCGACGACGAGGGCCTGTGAGCCAAATCTGGGCACAAAGGGTCATGTAATTAATTAGTATTTCGTATTTTGGTCGTGGTGGCCTCAAAGGCCTTAAAAACTCGAGACATAAATCGATGTTTGGTTTTTTTTAAGTTTTGTTTGAGCTTTTCTTCCCTTTATAGCTTGAACCGTGCTCTTGCATGATTTACTTAGCACGTAGTTGCGCCCTTTGGCGTAAGGGAGCGAGTGGAGGTACCGTGGCCTCGGAGGCGTAAGCGGTCTCGCAGCTCGACTGCCCTCAAGCTTCAGGGTGCCTCTTGCAGCCTCGTGGATCGTGCAAGAACCTGATCTAGACGATGGAGGGTGTATTCCTTTTCAAAGTTCTAAACCGCCATCAGGTCCTTTTAACGTGCGGTTGCACCCTTTGGCATAAGGGGTGAGTGGAGGTGCCGTAGCCTCAGAGGCGTGAGAGATCTCGTGGCTCGAGGGCCCCTTTGAGCCTCAGGGCGCTCTTGCAGCGTTGTTTGACTTAGGAGGTAGTTCTTCAACTTTGAAAAAAGAGTACAAGTTTTTTCAGGGACTGGGGGTTCCCCCCTTGTAGCCCCTGAGGGAGGGTCGATTCTAGGAGAACAGAGTCGATCCTTCCTCATTGTTTGCAAAACAAAAGTTTGAACATCGCTGTATTCTTTATTGACGAAATTGAAAAGAAGTTACAGAGCCTCGAGGCTTTTTAAGGGAAAAAGTGATGTAGCTGTTCAATGTTCCAAGCGTTGGTGAAGATTTCGCCCTTCTCGTTGGATAGCTTGTAGGTGCCCGGCTTTAGTACTTCTGCGATGATGTATGGTCCTTCCCATTGTGGCGTAAGCTTGTGCCTTCCCTTGGTGTTCTGGCTCCGCCGTAGCACCAGGTCGCCGACGTTGAGGTCACACTTGCGGACGTGTCTATCGTGGTAGCGTCGGAGACCTTGCTGGTACCTAGCAGAATGTAACAGGGCCACATCTCGGGCTTCCTCGAGCTGGTCGAGGGCGTCCTCTCTTGTGGCATCGTTATTTCTCTTGTTGTAGGCCTTTAGCCTTGGGGACCCATACTCTATGTCAGTGGGGAGCACGGCCTCAGATCCGTAGACTAAGAAGAATGGAGTGAACCATGTGGCTCGACTCAGCATTGTTCTTAAGCTCCATAGGACCGAGGGAAGTTCGGCAACCCATCTCTTGCCATGTTTGTTTAGCTTGTCGAAAATTCTAGGTTTTAGGCCTTGCAGGACCATGCCATTGGCACGTTCCACTTGGCCATTTGTTTTTGGATGAGCCACGGCTGACCAGAGCACACGGATGTGATGGCTGTCATAGAAATCAAGAAACTTTTTACCAGTAAACTAGGTGCCGTTGTCCGTGATGATACAGTTGGGGACCCCAAAGCGATGGATAATGTCGGTGAAGAAGAGCACAGCCTGCTCGGACCTGATGCTGGTGATGGGGCGGGCCTCGAGTGGGTGAAGCCGTCGGTTGTCCTTTTCAAGGGTCCGACAAGGTCGAGCCCCCAAACAGCAAATGACCATGTGATGGGAATGGTTTACAGGGCGTGTGCTGGAAGATGGGTCTGTCTTGCATAGTACTGGCATCCTTTGTAGGAGCGTACTAGCTTGACAGTGTTGGAGACCGCGGTTGGCCAATAGAATCCCTATCGGAAAGCATTTCTGACAAGGGTTCGAGGTGCTGCGTGGTGACTGCAAGCCCCCAAGTGTAGATCATCGAGCAGGCTTCTGCCTTCCTCATTTGTGATGCAACGTTGGAGGATGCCGATAGGGTTGCGGTGGTACAACTCCCTACTGTCGCCAACGACCACAAAGGTTTTGGCTCGGTGAGCGATCCGTCGAGCCTTAGTCTTATCCGAGGGGAGGTCCCCTCGGACAAGGTAGTCCAGGTACGTAACGCGCCAGTCAGGTTTGAGGTCAGATGGCAGGGTCGAGCCTTCCACCTGCATGGCTTCAGCCCCGGTCGAGGGAGCTTCTGCCTCAGGTGGGGGGTCGAGTGACGTCTCGTCGACCCCTCCGTCTGGCCCAAGGTCGACGGATGGCTATTGGAGATCTTTTGCGAAAACATCTGGTGGGACTGTAGTTCGACTGGACGTGATTTTTGCCAGTTCATTGGCGGCTTCATTATACCTGCGTGCAATGTGGTTGAGCTCGAGGCCGTGAAACCTGTCTTCGAGGCGCCACACCTCTTGGCAGTAGGCTTCCATCTTGGGGTCACGGCAGCTTGAGCTTTTCATGACCTGATCGATCATGAGCTGGGAGTCACCTCGAACGTCAAGGTGTCGGACCCCGAGCTCGATGGCAATTCTCAGACCCATGACGAGCGCCTCGTATTCGGCGACGTTATTTGACGCAGGAAAATGAAGCCGGATGATGTAGCGCATGTGAACCCTGAGGGGTGAGATGAAGAGCAAACCCGCGTCTGCTCCTGTTTTCATTAACGACCCATCGAAGTACATGGTCCAGAGCTCAGCTTGGAGCTATACAGGGGGGAGTTGAGTGTCAGTCCATTCAGCCAGAAAATCCGCTAATACCTGTGACTTAATAGCTTTGCGCGGTGCATAAGATAGGGTCTCGCCCATGAGCTCGACCGCCCACTTGGCAATTCTACCCGAGGCTTCCCGGTTCTGGGCTATCTCTCCCAAGGGGAAAGAAGAAACCACAGTTACCGGGTGACCCTCGAAGTAGTGACAGAGTTTGCGTCGTGTTAGGACGATGGCATATAGCAACTTTTGGATTTGTGGGTATTGTGCCTTGGTTTTCGAGAGTACCTCATTGATGAAATAGACCGGCCTCTGGACGAGCAAGGCATGTCCTTCCTCGGCCCTCTTAACAACCAAGACTGTGCTGACTACTTGCGATGTCATAGTGACATAGAGCAGGAGCGGTTCTCCTGGGGTCAGAGGGACGAGGATCGGTGAGTTAGAGAGTGTGGCCTTGAGTTTTGCAAGAGCTTTGTCGACCTCGAGGGTCCATGAAAAATGCTCTGATTTCTTCAAGAGGCGGTACAGAGGGAGCGCTTTTTCACCGAGGCACGAAATGAAACGGCTGAGTGCCGCCAAGCAGCCTGTGACCCTCTGTACGCCCTTCAGATCTCGGATGGGGCCCATCTTGGTTATTGCTGTGATTTTTTCTGGGTTGGCTTCGATGCCACGCTTAGACACGATGAACCCTAAAAGCATACCTCGAGGAACGCCAAAAACGCATTTCTCAGGATTGAGCTTGATGTTTTTCGCTCGGAGACATTTGAATGCGACGTCAAGGTCATTGACCAGATTGTTGGCTTGTTTGGTTTTGACAACGATGTCATCGACGTAAGCCTCGACGGTCGACCCGATGTGTTCCCCAAAAACGTGTTGCATGCATCGCTGGTATGTTGCCCCTATGTTCTGGAGACCGAAAGGCATCGTGACATAGCAGTACATGCCGAATGGGGTAATGAACGTAGTCGCGAGCTGGTCGGACTCTTTCATTTTAATCTGGTGGTAACCGGAGTATGCATCTAAGAATGAGAGAGTTTTACATCCCGCAGTGGAATCAACGATTTGATCAATGCGTGGTAAAGGAAAGGGAACTTTTGGACTTGCTTTATTTAAACTAGTATAGTCTACACACATCCTCCATTTCCCACTCTTTTTCTTAACTAATACAGGATTAGCTAGCCACTCACGATGATGAACCTCCTTGATGAATCCGGCCTCAAGCAGCTTGTGTATCTCCTCACCGATGACCCTGCGCTTCTCCTCGTCGAAGCAGCGCAGGCGTTGCTTCACCAGTTTGGAGCCAGCCCGGATCTCCAAGGCGTGCTCGGCGACTTCCTTGGGTATGCCTAGCATATCCGAGGGACTCCACGCAAAGATGTCGATGTTCATGCGGAGAAAGTCGACGAGCACTGCTTCCTATTTGGGATCAAGGGTGGCGCTGATGCTCAGCACCTTCCCTTTGGGATTGGCAGGGTCGAGGGGCATGAGCTTGACGTCTTCTGCGAGCTCGAAGCTGCCGACATGGCGCTTTGGGTCGGGAATCTCATTGGCGAGACTGTCGAGGTATGCAGCCAAGGTTGCTGATTCCAAAACAGCCTCGCCGTGCTCGACACACTCGACGTCGCATTTGTAGGCATGTTCATATGAGGGCCCTACAGTGATGACACCATTTAGGCCTGGCATCTTGAGCTTGAGGTAGGTGTAGTTTGAGACTGCCATGAACTTGGTGTAGCATGGGCGCCCGAGGATAGCGTGGTACGTTCCACGGAATCCGACCACTTCGAAAGTGAGTGTCTCCTTTCTAAAATTGGCCGATGTGCCAAAGCAAACAGGCAGATCGACCTGTCCGAGGGGTTCTGCCTGTTTCCCTGGCACGACTCCATGGAAGCCCCCGACACTAGGTTGGAGGCGCGCTCTCTCGACCCCCAGAAGGTCGAGGGTCTAGGCGTAGATGATGTTGAGGCTACTTCCGCTGTCCATGAGTACCTTGGTGAGGCATGTGTTGGCGATGACGGGATCAACAACAAGCGGGTAGACTCCCGGACTGGGAATGTGGTCAGGATGATCATCACGGTCGAAAGTGATGGCCATCTCTGACCAGTCAAGGAAGCGGGGGACCGCCGTTTGTGCGGAGAAAACCTCATGCCGCTCTCGCTTACGCTGGCGCGCTGAGAGGCGGGTCGAGGGTCCTCCATAGATCATGAAGCAGTCGTGGATCTCGGGGAATCCCCCATCCTTGTCGTCACCCTTGGGGTCTTCCTTCTTGTTGTCCTTCTTGACGCCTACGCCCTCAAAGTACCTGCGGAGCATGTGGCAATCTTTGAGGTTGTGGTTAGTGGGTCCCTTGTGGTAGGGACACGGTTCTTTGAGCATTTTGTCGAAGATGCCCCCGCCGGGGGGGCTCGAGGTTTCTTGCGTTCGGTGGCAACGACAAGCTCATCGGCCGGGGCCTCGAGCTTGCCCTGCTGGCCCTTCTTTTTCTTTCGGTTGTTTCTCTTGGAGCCCTGGGTAGAGCCCGCGGGATCGTCGACCTTTTGTTTCCCCTTGTCCTGGTCACCGCCAAAGATGGCACCAACTGACTCCTTGCCAGTGACAAAGTTGGTGACGATGTCCATCAATCCATTGGTAGTGAGTGGGGTGTTACGGCCCAACTCTCGAACCAAATCCTTGCAGGTAGTTCCGGAGAGGAAAGCCATAATTACGTCAGAGTCGGTGACATTGGGGAGCTCGATGCGCTGCCTGGAGAAGCGTCAGATGTAATACCGGAGGGATTCACTCAGTTTCTGCTTGCAGCTCTGGAGGTCCCATGAGTTGCCGGGGCGCATGTAGGTCCCCTTGAAGTTTCTCTCGAACACCCTCACGAGATCGTCCCAGTCGTGGATTTGTCGAGGTGGGAGATCCTCGAGCCAGGCTCGGGCGGTGTCGGAGAGGAACAGGGGGAGTTGTTAAATGATGACCCGGTCGTTGGTGGCCCCACCCAGCTGACACGCCAGGCAGAAATCGGCAAGCAAAAGTTCGGGTTTGGTCTCACCGTTGTACTTGGTGAGAGTCGTGAGAGGGCAAAACCGAGCCGGGAGCACCATCTCACGGATAGCCTTACTGAAGACCCGAGGGCCCGGAGGCTCGGGGGAAGGACTACGATCTTCCGAGTTGTCGTAGCGTCTGCCCCTATGCATGTGGTAGCCTCGAGCCACGCCATCACTGTGCTTGCTCGTGCGGTGCTCGATGATGTTGCCACGGGTGTCTCGAGGTTCACGGTCGTTGGCGATGGGCTCAGAGGCAGGAGCTACCCGGTTTCGCCAGGCAGGCTCGGGATGAACCGAGGCCTCTCTCTCCTGTCGGGAGGGCTCGACGAGCCGCTCCGAGGCTGGCTTGCGTCGCCTTGAGGCAGAGCTCTCGGCCTGCTGCATGGCAGTGGTCTCGAGAAGTTCTCGGATTTCATCTCGAGCCCGACGGGCGTCGGGGTTTGATGGCTCGGGCATGTTGCGGAGGAGCATGGTGGCGGCGACGACGTTCTGGCTAGCTCGAGCGAAAACCGGGGGGTTAGCCACCCAGTCCTCGTCGATGCGACGGTTGACGTCGCGAGCCCTCTCGCGAGCTCTTTCGCCAAGTGCGCGTTCTACGTGCTCACGCTCGAGGGTTTGTTGGAGTAGGTGCAGGTTTTCTCGTTCCTCGTCAAGCCTATCCTGCAACTCGCGAATTTGCTCGAGCTACATTCCTTGATCCACACGGAACTGAGCCTCGTCTTGCTCAGCAGGGAACTCGACATGAGGTGGCGTGTGCCTTCCTTCGACTGGCTCTTCGTCCTCTGATTCCGACATGCTTTCAACATCGATGTTGAAGCATTAACGGGTCGGATCGTAGGTGTCATCGGCCAAGTCGGAGTCAGGAGCGCCGAAGTAGTAGTATGACGGGGGAATGTGAGGCCGTTGCAGATCGCCTCCGTGATCGCGATGCTGAGAAGCGGTCACACGGGGCTCTGTTTCTGGGGTTTCCGTAGAGTCCAGATAATCAGAGGCTGGCGTGGATGCAATGAGGTCCAGAGTGGAGCGTAGATGGTGCCCGGGGAGTTCCTCGTAGGCACTCATGTTGGTGCTTACGGAGGAAGCATACACTCGGGCAACCGAGTCTAGCCCAAACAGGAATGGTGATGGAGATGTCGCTGCCCGGGCCAGAATGGTTGATCTAGGCAGTGGTGGTGTCTTACCGGACGGGAGAGCGGCAGAATTCCCCGTCGGCATCTTACCCTCAGCCAAGCTCAACCTACCCAGACCCTCAACGAGGAAATCTGGGCCGGCATCTGGCTGAGAGGCGCCGGATCGGGGAACCCCGTCACCCTCCGTGAGGTGAAGACGGTGGGTACGTTGGGCTCGTCGTCGTCTGGCGGCTCGCGCCTACCGAGAGCGACGATACCGGTGGAGTGCTCCCCCGGGCTGGGAGAGCTCGTAATCCTCATCGGTCGGGTGCCTGGACGGGAGGAGGACCACATCGTAGCCATAGCCAAGTGACATAAACTCCAAACTCCCAAACTAGATCACCGTGGCCAACGGGATAGGGCGTTCGGGGTCAGCCATCCAGGAAAGAATGGCGGGAAAACGACGTTGGCACACAGCGGACCCCTACCTGGCGTGTCAACTGTCGGTGTCTGGTCCCGAGGGGGTCCTAAACCGACTAGTAAATGCTGCGTGTCCCTATCCTGGATGGTGATGCAAGGAGAACACACGGGGGTTTATCCTGGTTCGGGCGGAAGAAGGCCCTACGTCCAGCGGGGGGAGAGAGTTTTGTATTTCCTTGCACCGAGGTGCTTGTGTAGGGGTTACAAGCTTGCGAGAGAGGGTGGCGAGCCCAAGTCTCAAAGAGAGAAAGGAGTACAAAGATGATTGCTTGAGATGTTGAACTCTATCTTGTGTCTTGCCTCTTGTTTTTTCTCGATTGGGTCCTGGCCGGTCCTTTTATAGGGCAAGAGGAGGCCAGGACACCGGCGAGTCTTGAGGTGATGTTTTGTCGAACCCTGTTGAGGGGACTGTAGCGACGTGCCCCAGGAGTGGGAGGCCATCCCCGGACACCGTGGTGACGTAGAGGATGAGACGATGAAGTGACCCGGAGCGCCGTGCCATGCCGTCCTTCTTTTTCCTGTTGAACTATGCAGGGCGTCGAGGTTGGGTCGAGGCTGGGTCGAGACCGGACGGATAAGGCCGAATCACAGAGATTGCGGAATACGGGCCTTGTCGTATCTTCCCTCGAGGGTAACCGGCGATGGATAGTGCACGGTAAGGTGTGTATAGTGACGTCTTTCTCCTCCCATTACGGGATGGGCGGTAAATAGTGAAGGCTGACACCGGCATTGCCCCCACGTCGATCCTGGTTGTGGCCATGTCGGTAGGTGGTAGCAGGTAATCGCATTAAATGCTCTGACTTTTGTCTCGGGTAGGTGAATTGAGTGGGTCGAGCGCTCTGACCCGGGGTCATGCGAGTCGGAGTTTTTTCGGTGGGCGAACGAGCCTCGTGCGAGTCGGAGTGCGGTCGAGGTGCCTTGTTGTATGGGATGGGGTGCGGTCGAGGCGTTTCCGTCGAGGGTGCCTCGTACGAGTCGGAGCTGGAGCACGGTCGAGACGCTTCGTCGAGCCGGCCTCGTACGAGACGGACCCATCATGCGGTTTTGAGGTGGGCTGCGTTGTGCTGTGGCTTTGGTCGTTTTGTTTTTTATTATCGATGATGTGGGTACCCCCATACTGTTGGTACCGACACATCTTCACCAATCAAAGAAGAGAGCAAAGAAAGAAAGGATGTTATGGATGTGGCAAGAAGGCACTTTGTTGAAGTTTGTCCAAACAAGCCCACACCCAAGGCAAAGAAGAAGGCGTGCAAGGCTAAAGCCCTCACATCAATCAAGAAGAAGATCATCACAAGAGGTGCGGCCACAAGCACTCATCATCAAGCTCTTCTCACGCATGCCTTATGGCATGAGGTAATGAAAGCTCATCCTCCTCTAGTGAAAGTGATATAGATGATGATGAAGAAGAACCATCAATTGATGAGCTCAAGAAACAAGTCCAATTCTTTAATGAAATATGCATAAAACAAAGGAAACAAATTAGTGAACTTAAGAATAAGTACACTAAAACTAAAATAAAGAATTGTGACAATGCTGCCGATAAAGAGCTTATGATTATAATTGATAATCTAAAACAAAAACTAGCTCGTTCACAAGATGTTCATGAAAATTTGCTCATTAAAATGAAACTTCTTGAAGAACAAAATAATGAGCTAGCTAGTAAACTTAAAGCTATTGGTAGCACCCCTGAGGCTTCTAAAACTGATGAATCAAATGAAATAATTAAAAAAGGATACCTCTACTTCTTGCAATGATTTATGTGATTTAGACACCCTTTTGTGACCAAGTTCGGTTTGAGAAAATTGTTGTAGAAACATGTACACAAGAAGTCACAATGGAGAATGAGCAACTCAAGCAAGAAGTGGCTCACCTCACCAAGGACTTGACTCAAGTGTAGGGCAAGACGAAGCAAACCCAACTTCAACAAGATAACACCATTAAGGGAGTGAAGAAGCTTGATGAAGGACAAACCGTGGTTTGCTACGTGTGCCACAAGAAAGGCCACAAGCCCTATGAGTGCAAGGTGAAGAATGGGGGAGAAAAGAAGAAAGAGAAAAACAAAAAGCAAACAAGCAAGCTCTCCAACACCTACACCAACAAGGTGGACAAGAAGGCCTCGCACCTTATCTCTTAAAGAAGAAGAATGACAAAGTGGTGGCCATCAAGGTGAACTAGCAAGTGAACAATGGGGTCAAATGCTTTTGGGTGCCAAAGGAGATTATTTACAACATGAAGAGCACCAAGAAGGTTTGGATCCCAAGGGGAATTGAGAAGTCCAATGGACCTCGGGGAATTTGGAGACTTGGCAAGATTAGCGTGCATTTCATGGGGTGCATCATGATGGATAAAGATATTGCCAAGTGGGTTAGTGAATATTCTTGACCCAAATTCCCCTTCCCATGTTAGGTAACTAGATTTAAATTCTTGCAATTTCAATTAGCATCTAGTTCCTTTTCATGCCTAGGTTTACATTTGCACATTTTATCTTTTGTTATGCATACACTAGGTAAATCATATGGTAGGCTTGCTCGGTTTCACTTTAACCCTTGGAGCAAACCTACATGGTTTAAAATTGTTTAGGAGCACAACACATAGCTTGTTTTACAAGTAGTTATCCTATATGTGCCAAAGCCCAAATTGTAAATAATTTTCCCCCGAATATCACCTATAAATGATTTTCACATTCATGTGATGTCATCTTGCAAGTGGTATTTTGACTTCAAAAGTCAATATGCATGTCTCCTACAATTATTCTATGCTTGTATGCACAAATTTAGGGGGAGGTTATTTTACAACTTGGATGCTTTGAGACTAACATTCTTTTCAAGATTATCATGTGTGAAGTAGTCTCATTACAAGGAAAATGGAATCCCTAGAGATAAGCATCATGCATTCAAAATCCACCACCTATTGCAAGTGGTGTTAATCTGATTGGTTTCTACATGTGGTATTCCTAAACTGATGTTCATCATGTTGATTTCAATTTGGTATTTATACGCTTTCTCCATGCATTATATAGATTAAACTCCCTTGTGCACTAATTTGTCGGTTATGCATATGCTTCGCCATCCACTATATGTATGCACTTATTTAGGGGGCTTGTCTATGTAATGTCAGAGTCAAGTTTTGTGATCTGTTCCTCTCCACATACAAAGGATCACAAAATTTGACCCTCCTTTGTGCTACTAATGTCTTCCTTTTCAATGTTTGATTCCAAAGGGGGAGAATTTGTAGGACCAAAAGCAAGCCCAATTCATAGATCAAAGGGGTGAACCCTATTTGGGAATGGTCTGAGAAAGGGAGAATAGTAGATTATGGAGTTAGGGAAAGGCTTAAGCCCATAATGCCACTTGGGGACATTTGTAAGGGCAAGATAAGGTTTCTAAAAAGTTCATACAAGTGTTATCTTTAGCATCAAATAAACTTGCTTTTGCATTGCATCCTAGCAAGTAGATAGTTTTTAAATTCAAAACTTTTATTATTTGCTTGCTTTGGTGGTGGTGTCATCAATCACCAAAAAGGGGGAGATTGTAAGAAAAATGGACCAAGGCCCATTTAACTTTGGATTTTGGTGTTTGATGATCAATAAGACCAAATTGGACCAATGTGTTTGCAAGTGTTGGTTTTTAGTCCAATAGGGTGCAAAAGTGACTTGGACGAAGGCGACGATGTGATTCGATGATCAACACCTCTCAAGCAAGGCATTAGAAGAAGTGTAGAAGACTCACAAGATCAAGCAAAGTCCAAGCACGAAGGGCGAAACCAAGATGGACGCAATGATTGAGAAGAAATAAAGTCATCGGAGCGCAATAGGGCTCCGGACCCTGATGATTAGCGGGTCCGGACCAATCCCCCAGAGTCTAGTTGCTATACCCTAGTTCTAGGTGGACCGAACCTGGTGAATAGGAGCATCCAGACCAACGAGAGGGTCCGATCTAGAAGCGTCCAGAAAGGTTCCATAGAGTGCCAAGGTGATCAGACTCCGAACCGAGCGTTCGGACCAATCAGCGTCTGGTTCGATTGGCTAGCCCACATGTCAGTCACTTAGGTGCGTGTAACGGTCACGTGTCAAACGACCGTTGGGAAGCAACCAGACCCTGGCAAGATGGTCCGAACCACCTATGAGAGTCTGGTCCGATCGGGCGTAGAAAAGCCCACCAAAGGGGAGCAACGGCTCTATTTGCTTAGGGGTCTGTTTATACCCCTATGGCCGACCAAATGAGGAGCAGAGAAGCTATGGGAAGATCCTAGAGTGTTGATACACCATATTAGAGTTCTCCATTTGCATAGGGCTTAATATATCATAAGCTGATTAGCGTAGGTGCTTTATGAAGTGCTTAGGTTAATTAGACCATGCTCATATGCACTTGCTCTAGGTTTAGGCCTAGTGTTTAGTGAGGTTTGCACACCTTGTATCTCTTGGTGCTTGCGTGCACCATTGTTGTACTTGGTGGGGCTTGTAGTCTTGCGAGACCACACCAACCGTGCTTGTGTTATGGCGGCCACCGTGTACCGAAGGGAACAAGGCCCGCGGCGGTTTGGCCGGAAGCTTGATAGTGACGATGGCGGGGAATGGTACGAGAAAGGCACACAGAGACTCACTTGTGCATGGGGAAGGCCCAGGGCTATCCACAGAGTTACCCGACTAGGAGCTTGGCCCTTGAGAGGAATTCCTTGCGAGGGGCTCCAACGAGGACTAGGGGGAAGCTTGTACGCTTCTCGATACCTCGGTAAAAATACTAGAGTCATCAATGGGAGTTTGCATCTTTACCTCATCTTTACCTTCCATATTTATTTTATGTACCTTGGTTATGTGCTTACTTTCCTAGCTTAGTTTGATAGGTTGGTTCATAGGATTGGAACCTAGGGTGCATAACTCTTTTGCGGTAGAGATAGCAACACACCTAGCAAAACCTTAGTTGCACATTTTGATAGATTACTTTCTTGCATAGGTTTTGACTAGGTGGAATTAGAGGTCATCGTTAGAAGTAGATTTTTAAGTTGCCAAATTCACCCCCCTCCCCGCTCTTAGGTGTCACGGTCCTTACAGGTGAAAATGCCACTTTGTCTTGGTGAAATGGCAACACCTTCCTTTAACCGTGAGGCCCAGGAGGTGGAGGACTGAATGGGGTGCGAAGGATTCTGCCCTGCCCCCAACAAGGCCCATCAACAACCCAGCCACTAGACACAACAGGTCAGTGAGTATTTTTGACGTATATCTTGTATATATACTACATATATTTGATATTTTCTATATGCTATAAGTATGGAGGCCACCAAAGCTAGCCAGATACACTACTAGAAATATCCACTTCTATGACAAAAATCTTAATGATGAATCCCAAACCATCATAGAAGATCGCTTTTTATGATGAAAATTTTGGTTTCATCATAGATCAGTGGTGACAAACCTCCAACCCTCTCTATCTATGATGAAATCAGGCATTATCACAAAAATGTCATAGAAGAGCACAGGGTTTTGTCACAGATCACTCACATGACTCATTTATGACGATCTCCTTTAATACTTTGATGAACTGGGCTTCATCATTGAACTAATTACACATCTGTGACGAACAATATTCGATCTGTAACGAACAACGCTTCGTCATAGATCTCCACATGGTACTTTCTCCATCTGACATGTACCTATGGGACCTACAGTTACTCATCTATGACACTTGCAATTTATCATAAAAGTCTCCGCTCGATCCTTTCTCCATGCAGTTACTCATCCATGACGCTTGCAATTCGTCATAAAAGTCTTCACTCGGTCATTTCTCCATCCAATGTGTACATGCGGGACCCTTCAGCATCTGACCTCTAGGACCTGACGTCTCCTTCTCCATCCAACCTGTGGGACCCGACGGCTTGCGTGTCACATGTACTTGTGAGACCATCTGACCCGTGGGACCCAATGGCTCACATGTCATGTGTACCTGTGGGACCTTTCTACATCTCCATCCGACCTGTGGGACCCAACGGCTTGCATGTCACTTGTACCTTTTGTGTAGCCAGGGTCTGATAAATTCAAAAGGCAAAATTTGCTATTGGACATGCCAAATGCAGCCTCTTTGCTAGCGGACACTCACTTTTGAGCCTTTTGCCAGGGACAGTCTGGTTTTTGGAAATTTGACCAGTAGACACCGCTCCACAGTTTCAGCCGGTTTTGGAGAGAAAATTTTGTTTTGGACAGCGGGTGCCCCTGAGCCAGACTTGGGTCGACTTGGCTCCGTCCCTAATCGGTTTGGTTGGACCAGCTTATAACGCCCGAACCTGTCAGTTAGGGTTTAGGTTTTACTCGCGCCACTTCCCCAATCCTACCACCGATGCCCGCGCCCACATGACTCCACTACTCGCCGCGGTGCCGTCCACTCCACTACCCGCCGCGCCGCTGTCGACTCAAGTGCACACCGCCACTGACACCTCGAGCCTCGGGCCATCATTTTCCATGGGGGGCTGAGGATCTGGAGCACCACCATGACCCCAATATGAAGTTCCCTAGCACAAAGAACACGTAGTGCCTGGGTCTCTGCCTAGGGTTCCCCAATTCAAATGGCTTGAGAGAGGGTGAGTTTTTTGAACCCGTACTCTTTGGATTTGTATGCCTGTGGATGCGTTAGATAGCTTCGGTTTGAAATCGTTTAGTTTGGTTCATTTCTTTTGTGTTGATTTAGGATGGATCTGACATCCGCGTGTAGACTGGCCATTAGAGTACCTACCTATGTAGAGCAAAGACCAGATGGGCTCGATGATTACCATGTAACTAAAAACTACTTGCGCATGGTAGACACAGATAAATTCAATTGGATGGGGTTTCATGAGTTGCTTGGTGAGGAGATAGTCCATGGGGTGGATCAAGAACTACAGGTCACCTTCTTTGACAAAACCAAGGATGAGACAGTGCGCATAGACTCTGATTTTGCTCTGTTACATGCATTTGATGTGTATTGGGATAGTAGGATGGTGCCACTGACTATACATGTTGTTGACACTGGTCCTCATTTGCTAAAGTCTCAGTCTGTTTGTAGCACACAGGAGAGTCAGGTTAATTGTCTGCCACTAGCTATGATTTTGCCTAATGATCATGTTGTGCCTAATCTAGAGCCTAATCCAGTAGATGATCATAATGGTGAAGCTATCAATCATCCTGATCTTGCTGCTAATCCTGATGTTGATGCTAATCTATAATTTGTTAGTCATCCTAAGGTTGATGCTAACCCTGATGTGGCTCCTAATCCTAATGTTGCTGCTAATCTAGAATCTGATAGTAATTTTGAGGTTGATGTTGAAGAGGATAATGCTGACATTGATGGTGATGATGTTGAAGAGGATAATCCTAATCTTGTTGCTAACCCTGATGGTGCTGATGATGACTAGGGAGAGGCTAATGAAGTGGAGTATGTAGGAGTAGATGATGAGAATGAGAAGTACAAGGATGTGCTCAATGATGATGCTGAAGCTGACTGTTATTACTATCCTGACACTAACCTAGAAGATGATGACCCCCTAGTTGTGGATGATGAGAGGGACTGTGAGGGTGTAGTTCATGTCACTGACATAGATAACCCAAAGATAGCTCTGGTGTTACTTTTGAAGATGGTTTCTACTTTAAGAGATGTATTAGACAATATGATGTGCTTAATGAAGTTGAACTTGCAGTTCCTTATAGTGAGTCATGGCGGTACCGAGCATACAGTAAGGCCAAGAGGTTTTGGTGGAGGATTCATGCATCTCAGTTACCAGATGGCAAGACATGGCAGGTATGTGATGCTCATTTTAGGGATTCATTTTAGTTTTTTTAGTATTGGGTTCAGTTATCAATTGCTTCATGCTAACTGTTTGTTGATGGGTGCAGATTAAGAAGTTACCACACAAGCATAATTGTGCCAGCACAAGCAAAGTCCAGAACAATTGTATGGCTAACAATCACTGGGTCAAGGCAGGGTGATAAACTGGCTTTGGGAGGATCCAACTCTTGGAGCTAAAGTTTTGAAGGACAAGTTGGAGGAGAAGTATTATATCCAAGTGAGCTACTACGTTGTTTAGGATGGCAAGCAAATGGCCTTAGATGAGACAATGGGTGGCTAGAAAGACAGCTTTGTACATGTGTTTTCTTGGAAGAGGGAGATTGAGAAGAGGAGTCCTGGCAGTGTTGTATAGATTGAGTGGGAGGTTGTGAATAAGAAGAGAAGATTCAGTAGGATGTTTGTAGCACTGAAGCCATGTATAGATGGCTTTCTCTAAGGTTGCAGACCTTATTTAGGCATTGATTCCACAGTTTTAACAGCAAAGTGGAAGGGACAGTTAGCATTTGCTGTAGGGGTTGATGGCCACAACTGGATGTTCCTAGTGGCCTATGGAGTATTTGGCAGTGAGACCAAGAAGAATTGGGAATGGTTCGTGAAGATGATGCACAAGGCTATTGGTTCCCCACATGGTCTTGTTATTTCAACTGATGCAGATCTGTTTCATTCAGTGCTACATGATCTTTTTCATTCAGTGTTACCTGACATTGTTTCCTTGCTTACCTGACATGTGTTTCTATGGTTGCTATCTACAGGTAAAGGAATAGACAAGGTGGTTACCAAAGTCTTCACAAATGGTGTAGAGCACAGAGAATGCATGAGGTATCTTGTTAAGAATTTCCAAAAGAGATTCAGGGGAGAAGTGTTTGAAAGGAACTTGTGGCCTGCATCAAGGTGCTACAGATAGACCACCCATGATAGGCACTAGAATGAGATGCACAAGGCATGCCCAAAGGCAACTAGGTGGCTATTGGACAACTACAAACAGCTATGGGCAAGGTCAAAGTTTAGCACTGCCAGCAAATGTGACTATGTCACCAACAACATAGTTGATACCTTCAATATTTGGATCAGGGAGGAGAAGTCCATACTTGTTGTAGAGCTCATGGACAAGATAAGGCAGTTGATCATGGAGAGGTTTTGCACTAGGAGGCAGTTGATGGAGAAGTTGTCTGTGTAACACCCTGGTGTTAGTTAGCCTCATAATGCATTCATAATGCATGATCATGGCATGACATTACCATAAGCATCATCATTTCATGTGCATCCTTGCTTGAAACATGACCTTGCAATATTGTGGTTTCTATGTGCTTCCTTTATGTGATGTTATTGTGTGACATGGGGGCTTGAAAACATCTTTGATAGGTTAGTGGAGCAAAATGAGCTAGGGTCTATATTCATGTTTTGACCAAAATCCAATTTGACTAGGTTTGACCCTAGTTTGACCTTAGCACTGATCTATTTGACTAATTAGAAAGTCCAACCTAGAGACCTTGCATGGATGTGCACCTTTTACCAAAGTTGTAGGAAATTTATCAAGGAACAAAAGTCTCAATATGACCATCTCATGAAAATGGCTAGAACATGCTCAAACTAGGCCCACAAGTCAGGTTTCCATGTTGTTTCAACACTTAGAAAATTTTCCTAAGTCCTAATGCAGTCACAGTTTCAAGGTGCTCCACTTTAGGGTTCTGTAGTTACTAATCTAGGCCGAACTAGCTCAAGTCCATATTGACAAAATTGGAGATCTCATATAGATTTACAAGTTTGCTAATGTCACCTATCTCTAACTCGGGCTGGTTTTGGAGTTAAGCTTCGATCATTATCGGCTGTCAGTCATCGGTTTAACTGAAACTCAGTTTCAGTTTCTAGGTACACCTCTTTGGAGCCTTGCATCGCCCTAACCATGTTGTTTTAGGTCTCGTGCCTTTAGACTTATGTGAAGATCTCGTGTAGCTCTTTCTACAAGTACACTATGACTCTTGCTAGTTCGGCTTGGTGTGTGAGATAATGGCCATCCAAAATGCTCTGTCAGACATGGTGTCGACTGTACTCAGTTTTAGATGTTCAGTTGAGTTCTGAAACGTGAACTCGTGAGCCGTGGCCGACCGTCCTCAGGAATCTGGTGCCGCATGGCCAACACGCGTCGAGGCTACACTGTCCTCGTGTGCTCAAGGTCGCCACGCCGCCTGAGGCTCTCTTCCTTGCCCTCATCTCGCTCGCCATTTCCTTCCCCCTCTCTGTCGCCTTCACCGCGCGTGAGAGCGGAAGTCGAGCGCAGTGACCGCCGTCGCCACCACAGCTGAGCACCACCACTCGATTCCTCCCGCCTAGAGCACCGCAGCGCCACCCTCTAGCTCCTCCGTCCCTCCCCTAAGCCAATTACGCCGAGGTGAGCAAGTTTCGGGCGTTTCCGCCGCCACCGCCGTAAGCCCGACCTCGCCGGAGTTGGAGCTCACCGTGGTCAGCTATCATCGGGCCCCTTTCACCCTTTTTTCTCCATTCCCTCGGCTTCCCCGTGAGTCCAAGAAGCTCATACCGAGCTTCGTTGCGCCAGCGATGGCCGGACTTCGTCGGAGCACCGTCGTGTTCCTCCGCCGTCCGCCATGCACGCGGGTGGCAGTATTTCCGTGCCCCACCGGTCAAATTGATGGTACCCTGGTGTGCGGGTGGTCGTGGGGAAGACCATGATAGTGACCTCGCCGCCGGTGGTCTCGCCGTCGACGAGCGGTGGCCGTGCAAAGCCGCGCCCTGCTCTGCTCTCTATGACGTGCAGGGCCCGCGTGTCGGCGTTCCCCTATCTCGGCTCCGGTTGAGCCAGTGGGCTGGGCCAAGCCGCGCGTTGGGCCGAGCCGTGTGCTGGGCTGAGCCGCGTGCGAGGCCAAGCGGTTAAGCCGGGCCGGCCCAGCTAGGTTTAGGGCTCCGGTTTTGTTTTATTTTTATTCCTTTTTATAGAATTGTGCATAAATTCAAAAATATGTATCTCCTGTTCTAGAGGTCCAAATAAGGTGCTTTAAATTTTGGTGTGCTCTAAATAATGTCTAGTTTATTATAAAAACATAATGTGTGCCATGTTTTGTGATGAATTAAATAGTTATTAATTATATCTTTTATTCATGAACAAAAAGGAGAAAATGATATCTCTTTCTGTGAAGCTCCAAATGACATGAAATTTTTATAGTGAACTGCTCATGCCATGAATAGCTTAAGGTTAAATTTTCATGCAATTTGGATGTGGTTTGGTGGAGTTATATAATTATCTTGTTTGCTTCAATGGATCTTGTGTGAATTTGCATAATTTTTCTATAGATCCAGTAAGGGTGAAACTTGGTGAATATTGTTCTTATATTAGAAGGATGCTAGGAAAAATATGAAATCTGTTGTTTGGTACTTTTCAATAGAGCTTCCTATTTATGCTAGAAATAGACATGTCATCTGTTATTTTGTATATATCAAGTTCTGCTCATCCATTTGATTGGAAATTTTTATGGTAGCCTATGTGAAGCATTAGGTGGCTACTGTAATTGTTGTAGATTTTTATATATAGTTTTAGTGTATGTTGCTTTAATCACCTAATTAACTAAATAAATTATAAAAGAATATTAAATGATTTATTTAGAAGTTGGCACTATACTTTCTGATGTTCTTTTGGTATGCACAACAAGTGAGTAAACTTGGTTTGGTCCAATTATGCTTTTGCATCATCATTAATTATTTAATTTAGAGAATCTGCCATTCTGGACAGATTTGCTAGTTAAGAGAATTAACCTATGGTAATGATGTTTTCATGCTTGGTGATCTATAGAAAAGTTGTTGAGAATTTCATGAACTAGTTGCTGGTAAATTTTGGTAGCATTTGGACTTATAGTTTAGAAATGACAGCTGTTCCAATCTGGGTTCAGTTTTGGCAGTGCTGTCTGTCTTTTAGAACAGATTCTATACATATGCTATTTTAACTTGGTAAATGATGAAATCATGCTTAGATGTTTATAAATAAAATATAGACAATTTCATAAGCTTTCCAGAATGTCCTCTTTCAGGTCATTTGGATTTGTAGAACTCCAGTTGTGAGTTTTCTTAGCTATTGTTGATATTATGTTGTAAATACTAAATTTCTGGAATCTTGTTATGTGTGTGTTTGGTCTTAACCTTGTGGCACTTAGTGGTTTCTTAGAGGTGTTCAAACGTGTTAATACCAGAGAGGAAATTTGCACCTAAGCTTGAAGTGATTTGATTAGAGCACCACATAACTTGGTTTTGGGATTACAATGTTGCTATGTCATTGCATCCATCTTCATATCATTCTTACATGTTCATAAATCATAATGTCATCCTTGGTGCATACATGAAATTCATTGGGTGCATATACATGCAATAGGTGTACCGAGAATCGTGGTGACCGTATAGCTCCACTAGGCGTGGAACCCGAAGTTGAAGTCCGTTTGAGAACCGGAGGTCCAGTCCGACGAAGCCGGAGAAGACGTGGGAACCGTTCTTGAAGCCGAACCTCGATCTCTCTTCTTTCGGTTAAGGCAAGCCCCGGAGCATTATAAGCCTCCTACTTTCAAAGCAATTATCTATCTATACACGTTATATGTATTGTTGCATTATGTGATAGGAGTTGGTTGGGAACCCTTGCTGCATTGATAACACTTCTTGTCCAGTAATTCGAACCTTGAATCCTAAGTAGACAGGATCGTATCTATGCTTAGCCCTGCTAAATTAGACCGGTAGAAGTCAGGTGATTTCCTGTCACCTGCGGGATATAGGGCTTTATCAGGTCACGGTTGGCTATACTTGCTATCGTGGAAGTGAACCATGTGTTAATAAAATGAAATGAGACCGGGCGGGATGACGATAGTGAAGCAACAAGGCATGGAGGTCTTGGGTGTGGATCCATCCCCGTCTGTGCCGATTAAGGACCGAGACCTGGAGCCTTCTATGTCATTTTGAACGCATGCCTGACATTTAGCTGGCCGGCCTGAGGTTGCCGACCGTGAAGCCTAGTAGCTCAACTCAGGTTGCGAAGTCAAAAAGTGAAAGTCGCCTCGGAAGGGAGCCAGAGGGTCCAAGGGCAGGTGAGTTAAAAGTCCTGAGCATCCTGGCCACTGGTATCCCCGAGAACGCGGCGCTGTTCGGGCCCACCCTGAGTTGTACCAAAGGTTATCTACAGCTGCCTTTAGCGGGGTTTGTCGGGTGAGTGTCAGGAATACCCCCTCTGCTGAGTTGGAATCGATTCGAGTCGCCGTCTCTCCCGGATAGTGAGAAACTTGACTGGTTATCTCCAGTGTAGATACACTAATGATTAATGATGGTTCGGAATTGATGATAATAATGATGATAGCCTTATTATACCTGCTATAGTTAATATTGTTTGATCCTAATAAAGTGAGTGCTTTATTACAGGTGCTAATCTAGTTCTCAGGTTAATGATGATCAAATTGATACTTAAGCATATATTGGTTACTTATCGGTATTAAGCTTTTCTGCAAATGAGTCAAGCTAGCCCACTTTATAAAGCCTTGCATAATCCTTGGTGTCACCTTTGTTTCTGGTTTTTGACGGGTAAGTCTAGATGTGTACCTTCTCGTACTCAGGGTTTATTCTCACCTGTTGCAAGTAGCAGATTCGTACTTGTTGCTGCAAGTATTGTCTTCGCCATGTGGGCGTGAAGACAAGACCATATGGGCATGGTCTCTGTAGTATCTCTTCTGGTATGCTTTTGCAGGATGTGACTATGTACTGGCAGTATTTGACTTCAAATGGTTTCAGAAATTATGCTGCTTCCGCTAATCTTTACTTTGGTTTTGTAATAAAAATAATTGTACTCTGATGTATGAGATTACTTTTGAACTGTTGTAACAAGTGCTGTGTTATGTTGAATCATTACGATCCGGTTGCTCTCGGTTTTGGTTTGAAATCCCTCGCGATTTCGTGGACTACCGGATTTATATGGGCTCAAGTTTGAGAATTTGATCGTTTCGGCGATTGTTTTTGAACTTGTGCTCTTATAATTTGGACGGTTCCGTTACAGCTGGTATCGGAGCAAGATTCAATAGTAAACACATCATTTGTGTATTTAAACAAAAGTTTTTGTGAAAAATCTTAATTCTAATCTAAAGAGTGCCAGTGGTCATATCCTATATGCCCAAATAAGGACTATTAGATGGCTTACTAAGGTACTAACTTGGGGGTCTTGCTTGTTTCTGTTTTGTTGTCCATACGGCATGCTATTGTATGGATGCCATCCGCTTGGGTGGTAATGTATGGATCAAAATACCTCTACGCCCTGGTAAGTGGGAGTTGTGAGAGCATGACCGTCCAACCGTCGGTCTAGGGGAGAGTAGTTGTGATTACTAGCATACTTACATGTTTAATCATGTGATTATGAGAGTACTTAATTATGGGTATATCTGTCGGGTAGCTTTGATGCTGAAGTATTTACATCGGGGGATGTATGTATGGAAAGTATTTAGTTTACTGCTTTCTTGTGTGCTATATTGGGAATTGTTGGGCTAAAATGCAATTTTCTGCAGGTACACTAACAACGTTTCCTGTAGAACGACTAGTTATCGTTATTGAGAGAACGTGTGTATGCCACCGAACTATACGCTAGAATTTTGAAATTCTTCCTAGGTTTGTGAGGACGTACGGTTCGTGCATGCACCATGTTCGCATCATACATTGCATTCTGCATTACTCCCTCCCTTATAAATTGCTTGTTCCATCCTTTAAAAAAATTCTTTCCTCCAAATAGTTGTCCCATAAATAGTTGCATTTCTTTCGTGAAGAATTGGGGGTGGTCAACCAACCTAGTGGAGTGGTCAGTAGTGTCAGCCTTGAAATCCAATTCATACCTGGCCTGTGAAAGAAAGCAAGATACAATTTCAAGATTTATCTCCTCGAGTTGGGATGTGTTTTGATCTGTAATTCGCCTCTCCATTACTTCTAACCTTGTATCCATCCTTGTTTACTACCCCTCTTTGGATGATGTTGTTTCTACACGCCTAATTCCTGACAAGTGAGGATTTCTCATGGGTGTGTGTTCGGTAATGGTGTTGCGATTAGTACTCCATGGTGCCACGACGAAACCGGGAGCCTCCTGTGGTGCGCGACACAAGGTTGTGCTGCTCGGCACGCGCAGGTATCAAGGATTACTAGTTATGATCCATTATGGAGCTACACCAATGTGTTATCTTCTCGTGAACCTTTTCCTTGAATGTCATTCTCTATCTTGTTAGAAGATCCGTGCCTCAACCCAAGAAATTTCCTTCTTTTGGAGATTGGAATTTGCATAGTTGGATATAATCTCTTCCTCCTGCCTATATAATTCGTCAGCAGCCTTCCGACGTCATCAACGCTTACTAGTTTCAACTACTTGCAGATGTCTCGTTAGTTTCGCTCTAGCAGTCGGAGTCGTGGCAATACAGGACTATCATCGCCTCCTCTGCAACCTACCTCTGCTGAGTTGCTGCAAATGCTTACTGAAAGTCAGCGTGTCTTGGACGAGAGTGTCAGAAACCATGTCCATCAGGAACCTGAGCCTGCCCAGTATAGCAGCTATAAAGATTTCTTAGATACTGAGCCTCCTATTTTTCGAGAAGCAGAAGAACCACTTCAAGCTGACGAATGGTTGAACACTATCGAACAGAAGTTTCGTGTGCTCAAGGTGGCAGATGATATGAAAACAGAATATGCTTCGCAACAGTTGCAAGGACCTACAGGTGTTTGGTGGTGTCACCATCAGAGTACCCTGCCTGAGAATATGGAAGTAGTTTGGGATCAGTTCAAGGAAGCATTTCGGGGACATTACATTCCTGCTGGCCTCATGGCAATCAAGCACACCGAGTTTATGAAGCTCACCCAAGGAGACAAAAGTGTAACAGAATATCTACATGCTTTCATCAACTTGTTAAGATATGCTCCGGAATTTGTTAATACGGAAGTTAAGAAGATTGCAAGTTTCAAAAGAGGGTTGTGTCCTAAATTGATGAAGGCCATGTGCAATAGCAAGTGTGCAACTTTCAATGAGTTTGTCAGTGATACTATCCTTCAAGAGAACTGTAATGTTGTGTATGCTGCTTCTAAGAGCCAAGAGAAATCTCATGAATCTAATGCACTTATGACCCATACTCTGGTGGTGATTACACCTCAGTATTATTCGCCTGACATATCTACTAGATATCACCCATATCAGAAACAGGATCCGGTCAAGAGGAGCAGTATTAAGAAAGGAAAGCCTAAGGCACCGCCAAGTAACCGACCATGTTGGAATTGCAAGATGTCAGGTCATTGGGCCAGAGATTGTCCTCTTCCTCAGAAGAAATCAAATGATAATAATGTAGATGTGTGTAAAGGGTATGTTCGTTACACCACGATGGAATCCATTCCTACGGGTGAGATTATCACTGCCGGTGCATTTTTAGTAAATCAACACCCTGCAATTGTGCTGTTCGATTCAGGTGCTTCCCACTCTTTTATTAGTTCAACGTTTGCAGCCAAGCATGGTATGAAGGTCGTTACTTTGGATAATAGTGGTTATAATATTAGTGCTGCCGGGAATAATATTTCAACCAACCAGTTGGTCTTAGGAGCAAAGATCGAGATAGAAGGACGTTTGTATGATCTAGATCTCATGGTATTACCAGGATTGGGCCTAGATGTAATCTTAGGTATGAAGTGGATGAGTGGAAATGGTGTTCTAATCGATACCTCTACGAGAATGGTTATATTGAGGGATCCAAAAGATCAACAAGCTTTTCTAGTGCAACTTCCTAGAGACATTAGTCCTCAGACTACAGTTAACGCTATGATAGCAAAAGTAAAAGAGATTGCAGAAGTTCCGGTAGTGTGTGAATTTCTAGATGTTTTTCCCGATGAATTGCCAGGATTACCTCTAGATCGTGATGTAGAGTTTAAGATTGAGTTAATTCTGGGTACCGCACCAATTTCCAAAAGGCCGTATAGAATGCCGCCGAATGAGTTAGCTGAACTCAAGATCCAACTTAGTGACCTTTTACTAAAAGGGTTGATCCGTCCTAGTTCTTCTCCGTGGGGTTGTCCTGCTATCTTTGTGAAGAAGAAGGACCAGTCTCTACGTATGTGTGTAGACTATCGACCACTCAATGCAGTCACTATCAAGAACAAGTATCCGTTGTCTCGTATTGATATCTTGTTTGATCAGGTGTCTAAAGCAAAGGTATTCTCGAAGATTGATCTGAGATCTGGTTATCACCAAATTAAAATCCGTCCGGAAGACATACCAAAGACCGCTTTCTCTACTAGATACAGGTTATATGAATATCTTGTCATGTCTTTTGGTCTGACCAATGCTCCTGCACATTTCATGTACCTGATGAATTCAGTATTCATGCAAGAGCTGGACAAGTTTGTGGTGATATTCATTAATGATATTCTCATCTATTCTGAAAATGAAGAAAAACATGCCGAGCATCTGAGAATTGTTTTATCCAGATTACGTGAACATAAGCTTTACGTCAAGTTCAGTAAATGTGAATTCTGGTTAAAGAAGGTACCTTTCCTCGGTCATGTGTTGTCTGGTGGGGGAATTTCAGTAGACCCGACTAAGATACAGGAAGTTTTGGATTGGAAGGCGCCAACGACAGTACATGAAGTTTGGAGTTTTCTTGGATTGGCTGGCTACTATCGTCGTTTTATTCAGGATTTCTCTAAAATAGCTAAGCCTATGACTCGACTACTTGAGAAGGATAGGAAGTTTGATTGGACTCTGGAGTGTGAACAAGCTTTCCGCACTCTACGGACCTTGTTGACATTAGCTCCTGTATTAGCGCAACCTGACATTGAGAAACCGTTTGATGTGTATTGTGATGCATCTGGTACTGGTTTAGGTGGCGTACTGATGCAGGGAGGCCGAGTTATTACGTATGCTTCACATCAGTTAAGAAAACATGAAGTTAACTATCCGACTCATGACTTGGAGTTAGCTGCTGTAGTGCATGCTCTGAAAATCTGGAGACACTATTTGCTTGGAAATATATGCAATATTTATACAGATCATAAGAGTCTTAAGTATATATTTACTCAACCTGAGTTAAATATGTGCCAGAGAAGATGGTTAGAGTTGATCAAGGATTATAACCTCTAGGTGCATTACCATCCGGGTAAAGCAAATGTGGTTGCCGATGCCTTGAGTAGAAAATCTCACTGCAACTCTCTGATAGAAGAAGATTTTCATTTGTCCCACCTCTTACATCCTATTGTAATCCATCATATCATTGTAGATTGTTCTTTGAGAAGTAGAATCATTGAGTTACAGAAGACTGATACTGGTGTATTTCACATCAAGAGAAAGATGAAAGAGCAAGAAACTAAGCATTTTCGAATCGATGAGAAGGGAATTCTCTGGTTCAAGGATAGACTCGTGGTGCCAAAAGATAGAGAACTCAGAAATCAAATCTTATCTGAAGCCCATTCTTCTAAGTTGTCCATCCATCCTGGCAGCAGTAAGATGTATCAGGATCTCAAGCCGTATTATTGGTGGACCAAGATGAAGAAGGAAATTGTAGCCTACGTCACTAGGTGTGATAATTGTTGTAGAGTTAAGGCCATTCACATGAAGCCTGGTTTACTCCAGCCTTTGTCTGTTCCAGGTTTGAAATGGGATGACATTGTTATGGACTTTATTGTTGGATTACCAACCACCCAAAAAGGTTTTGATTCTATTTTGGTTATAGTTGATCGTTTGACAAAATCTGCTCATTTTATCCCTGTGAAGAGTAACTATCACCCACACCAATATGCTGACATTTACTTCCAAGAAGTCGTACGTCTTCATGGAGTGCCTGGGTCTATTATCTCTGACAGAGGACCACAGTTTACTGCTCGTTTTTGGGAGCGCCTACATCAGAATCTTGGAACTAATTTGGTCCGTAGTTCTGCTTATCATCCACAGACGTCAGGGCAGACTGAGCGTGTGAATCAGATTCTTAAAGACATGCTTAGGGCTTGCATCATCTCTTGTAATGGCTCCTGGGAGAAATGGTTGCCTCTCGCGGAATTCTCTTACAACAATAGTTATCAAGAGAGTATCCAAATGGCTCCTTTTGAAGCTTTATATGGTCGCAAGTGTAGAACTCCGTTGAACTGGGTGGAACCAGGAGAAAGAAGATTCTATGGTATTGACTTTGTAAAAGAAGCTAAGGAGCAAGTTCATGCTATACAGAAAAATATATTAGCTGCTCAGGCTAGACAAAAGAGCTACGCAGATAAGAGAAGGAAACCTATTGAGTTTGAAGTAGGTGACCATGTCTATCTGAAGGTGTCCCCTATGAGAGGAGTAAAACGTTTTGGGATCAAAAGAAAGCTTGAGCCTCGATATGTTGGACCTTATCGGATTATTGAGAAAAGTGGAAGAGTAGCCTATAAGCTCAATCTACCTTGTGAAATGGGAACTATTTTTCCAGTTTTCCATGTTTCTCAATTAAAGAAATGTCTCCGTCTTCCCGAAGAAAGAGTAGAAGTGAGACGCATCAAATTGAAATCTGATCTTTCTTATGAGGAGAAACCGGTATATGTTCTGGATACTCTGGAAAGGGTAACTCGAAATCGAGTAGTCAAATTATACAAGGTGGTTTGGAGTAATCACGGTGAACGTGATGCAACTTGGGAAAGAGAGGATTATTTAAAGGACAACTATTCTGCTTTCTTTGAAAAATGGTACAACTTTCAAATCTCGGGACGAGATTTTTTTAAGGGGGAAGGGCTGTAACACCCTGGTGTTAGTTAGCCTCATAATGCATTCATAATGCATGATCATGGCATGACATTACCATAAGCATCGTCATTTCATGTGCATCCTTGCTTGAAACATGACATTGCAATATTGTGGTTTCTATGTGCTTCCTTTATGTGATGCTATTGTGTGACTTGGGGGCTTGAAAACATCTTTGATAGGTTAGTGGAGCAAAATGAGCTAGGGTCTATATTCATGTTTTGACCAAAATCCAATTTGACTAGGTTTGACCCTAGTTTGACCTTAGCACTGATCTATTTGACTGATTAGAAAGTCCAACCTAGAGACCTTGCATGGATGTGCACCTTTACCAAAGTTGTAGGAAATTTATCAAGGAACAAAAGTCTCAATATGACCATCTCATGAAAATGGCTAGAACATGCTCAAACTGGGCCCACAAGTCAGGTTTCCATGTTGTTTCAACACTTAGAAAATTTTCCTAAGTCCTAATGCAGTCACAGTTTCAAGGTGCTCCACTTTAGGGTTCTGTAGTTACTAATCTAGGCCGAACTAGCTCAAGTCCATATTGACAAAATTGGAGATCTCATATAGATTTACAAGTTTGCTAATGTCACCTATCTCTAACTCGGGCTGGTTTTGGAGTTAAGCTTCGATCATTATCGGCTGTCAGTCATCGGTTTAACTGAAACTCAGTTTCAGTTTCGAGGTACACCTCTTTGGAGACTTTCATCGCCCTAACCATGCTGTTTTAGGTCTCGTGCCTTTAGACTTATGTGAAGATCTCGTGTAGCTCTTTCTACAAGTACACTATGACTCTTGCTAGTTTGGCTTGGTGTGTGAGATAATGGCCATCCAAAATGCTCTGTCAGACATGGTGTCAACTGTACTCGGTTTCATATGTTCAGTTGAGTTCTAAAACATGAACTCGTGAGCCATGGCCGACCGTCCTCAGGAATCCGGTGCCGCGTGGCCAACACGCGTCGAGGCCGCACTGTCCTCGTGTGCTCAAGGTCGTCACGCCGCCTGAGGCTCTCTTCCTTGCCCTCATCTCGCTCGCCATTTCCTTCCCCATCTCTGTCGCCTTCACCGCGCGCGAGAGCGGAAGCCGAGCGCAGCGACTGCCGTCGCCACCACAGCCAAGCACCACCACTCGATTCCTCCCGCCTAGAGCACCGCAGCGCCACCCTCTAGCTCCTCCGTCCCTCCCCTGAGCCAATTACACCGAGGTGAGCAAGTTTCGGGTGTTTCCGCCGCCACCGCCGCAAGCCCGACCTCGCCGGAGTTGGAGCTCACCGTGGCCAGCTATCACCGGCCCCTTTCACCCTTTTTTCTCCATTCCCTCGGCTTCCCCGTGAGTCCAAGAAGCTCATACCGAGCTTCGTTGCACCAGCGATGGCCGGACTTCGTCGGAGCACCGTCGTGTTCCTCCGCCATCCGCCATGCACGCGGGTGGCAGTATTTCCGTGCCCCACCAATCAAATTGATGGTACCCTAGTGTGCAGGTGGTCGCGGGGAAGACCATGACAGTGACCTCGCCACCGGTGGTCTCGCCGTCGACGAGCGGTGGCCGTGCAAAGTCGCGCCCTGCTCTGCTCTCTATGACGTGCGGGGCCCGCGTGTCAGCGTTCCCCTATCTCGGCTCCGGTTGAGCCAGCGGGCTGGGCCGAGCCGCGCGTTGGACCGAGCCGCGTGTTGGGCTGAGCCGCGTGCGAGGCCAAGCGGTTAAGCCGGGCCGGCCCAGCTAGGTTTAGGGCTCCGGTTTCGTTTTATTTTTATTCCTTTTTATAGAATTGTGCATAAATTCAAAAATATGTATCTCCTATTCTAGAGGTCCAAATAAGGTGCTTTAAATTTTGGTGTGCTCTAAATAATGTCTAGTTTATTATAAAAACATAATGTGTGCCATGTTTTGTGATGAATTAAATAGTTATTAATTATATCTTTTATTCATGAACAAAAAGGAGAAAATGATATCTCTTTCTGTGAAGCTCCAAATAACTTGAAATTTTTATAGTGAACTGCTCATACCATGAATAGCTTAAGGTTAAATTTTCATGCAATTTGGATGTGGTTTGGTGGAGTTATATAATTATCTTTTTTGCTTCAATGGATCTTGTGTGAATTTTCATAATTTTCTATAGATCCAGTAAGGGTGAAACTTGGTGAATATTGTTCTTATATTAGAAGGATGCTAGAAAAAATATGAAATCTATTGTTTGATACTTTTCAGTAGAGCTTCCTATTTATGCTAGAAATAGACATGTCATCTATTATTTTGTATATATCAAGTTCTGCTCATCCATTTGATTGGAAATTTTTATGGTAGCCTATGTGAAGCATTAGGTGGCTACTGTAATTTTTGTAGATTTTTATATATAGTTTTAGTGTATGTTGCTTTAATCACCTAATTAACTAAATAAATTATAAAAGAATATTAAATGATTTATTTAGAAGTTGGCACTATACTTTCTGATGTTCTTTTGGTATGCACAACAAGTGATTAAACTTGGTTTGGTCCAATTATGCTTTTGCATCATCATTAATTATTTAATTTAGAGAATCTGCCATTCTGTACAGATTTGCTAGTTAAGAGAATTAACCTATGATAATGATGTTTTCATGCTTGGTGATCTATAGCAAATTTGTTGAGAATTTCATGAACTAGTTGCTGGTAAATTTTGGTAGCATTTGGACTTATAGTTTAGAAATGACAGCTGTTCCAATCTAGGTTCAGTTTTGGCAGTGCTGTCTGTCTTTTAGAACAGATTCTGTACATATGCTATTTTAACTTGGTAAATGATGAAATCATGCTTAGATGTTTATAAATAAAATATAGACAATTTCATAAGCTTTCCAGAATATCCTCTTTCAGGTCATTTGGATTTGTAGAACTCCAGTTGTGAGTTTTCTTATCTACTGTTGATATTATGTTGTAAATACTAAATTTTTGGAATCTTGCTATGTGTGTGTTTGGTCTTAACCTTGTGGCACTTAGTGGTTTCTTAGAGGTGTTCAAACGTGTTAATACCAGAGAGGAAATTTCACCTAAGCTTGAAGTGATTTGATTAGAGCACCACATAACTTGGTTTTGGGATTACGATGTTGCTATGTCATTGCATCCATCTTCATATCATTCTTACATGTTCATAAATCATAATGTCATCCTTGGTGCATACATGAAATTTATTGGGTGCATATACATGCAATAGGTGTACCGAGAATCATGGTGACCGTATAGCTCTGCTAGGCGTGGAACCCGAAGTTGAAGTCCGTTTGAGAACCGGAGGTCCAGTCCGACGAAGCCGGAGAAGACGTGGGAACCGTTCTTGAAGCCGAACCTCGATCTCTCTTCTTTCGGTTAAGGCAAGCCCCGGAGCATTATAAGCCTCCTACTTTCAAAGCAATTATCTATCTATACACGTTATATGTATTGTTGCATTACGTGATAGGAGTGGGTTGGGAACCCTTGCTGCATTGATAACACTCCTTGTCCAGCAATTCGAACCTTGAATCCTAAGTAGATAGGATCGTATCTATGCTTAGCCCTGCTAAATTAGACCGGTAGAAGTCGGGTGATTTCCTGTCACCTGCGGGATATAGGGCTTTATCAGGTCACGGTTGGCTATACTTGCTTTCGTGGAAGTGAACCATGTGTTAATAAAATGAAATGAGACCGGGCGGGATGACGATAGTGAAGCATCAAGGCATGGAGGTCTTGGGTGTGGATCTATCCCTGTCTGTGTCGATTAAGGACCGAGACCTAGAGCCTTCTATGTCATTTTGAATGCATGCCTGACATTTAGCTGGCCGGCCTGAGGTTGCCGACCGCGAAGCCTAGTAGCTCAACTCAGGTTGCGAAGTCGAAAAGTGAAAGTCGCCTTGGAAGAGAGCCAGAGGGTCCAAGGGCAGGTGAGTTAAAAGTCCTGAGCATCCTAGCCACTGGTATCCCCGAGAACGCGGCGCTGTTCGGGCCCACCCTAAGTTGTACCAAAGGTTATCTACGGCTGCCTTTAGCGGAGTTTGCCGGGTGAGTGTCAGGAATACCCCCTCAGCTGAGTTGGAATCGATTCGAGTCGCCGTCTCTCCCGGATAGTGAGAAACTTGACTGGTTATCTCCAGCGTAGATACACTAATGATTAATGATGGTTCGGAATTGATGATAATGATGATGATAGTCTTATTATGCCTGCTATGGTTAATATTGTTTGATCCTAATAAAGTGAGTGCTTTATTACAGGTGCTAATCTAGTTCTCAGGTTAATGATGATCAAATTGATACTTAAGCATATATTGGTTACTTATCGGTATTAAGCTTTTCTGCAAATGAGTCAAGCTAGCCCACTTTATAAAGCCTTGCATAATCCTTGGTGTCACCTTTGTTTCTGGTTTTTGACGGGTAAGTCTAGCTGAGTACCTTCTCGTACTCAGGGTTTATTCCCACCTGTTGCAGGTAGCAGATTCGTACTTGTTGCTACAAGTATTGTCTTCGCCATGTGGGCGTGAAGACTAGACCATATGGGCATGGTCTCTGTAGTATCTCTTCTGGTATGCTTTTGTAGGATGTGACTATGTACTGGCAGTATTTGACTTCAAATGGTTTCAGAAATTATGCTGCTTCCGCTAATCTTTACTTTGGTTTTGTAATAAAAATAATTGTACTCCAATGTATGAGATTACTTTTGAACTGTTGTAACAAGTGTTGTGTTATGTTGAATCATTATGATCCGGTTGCTCTCGGTTTGGTTTCAAATCCCTCGCGATTTCGTGGACTACTGGAGTTATATGGGCTCAAGTTTGAGAATTTGATCATTTCGGCGATTGTTTTTGAACTTGTGCTCTTATAATTTGGACGGTTCCGTTACAGTCTGGGTTCAAGATTCTGCCTAGTGTTATGAAAGATCTACACAACAAAAGTAGAAATCTGAGGTACAACATTCATAGGAGTGGCCCAATGGTAGGAGAAATAGGAGGAGTCAATAAGGACCTAGTCCCTTGGAGGTTCATTGTTGACCTGGACAAGAAAGAGTGCACATGTAGAGGCTGGCAGTTAACTGGTCTGCCATGTGTGCATGCCATAGCTTTCATTAGCACAAAAAGGGTTGATTTGGAGGACTATGTGGACCATTACTATTCTGTACAAAAGTTCAAAGCAGCTTATGCAAGTGTTGTGCCTCCTATGCCAAGCAAAGATGAATGGGAAAAGGTGGACCTTGGCTTCAAGCTCCTTCCTCCTAAATGCAACAGAGCAGCAGGAAGGCCAAGGAAGAGGAGGATAGTTGGAGTTGAAGAAGGTGGGTCAAGCAGCAAGGGCAAGAGAAGGTGTAAAAGGTGTGGTGGATTGGGACACCTGCAGAAAACCTACAATGAAACTGTTGTAAATCCTGATGCACCACCACTTGCACCTCCCAAGAAGAAGAGCAGGATCTACAAGGCAAAAGTGGTTGAAATTATAGAAAACACAGATGATGCATCTAAGAAGAAGAGGAAGGCCTCCTCCAAGGGGAAACAACCTAGCAACAAGAAGAAGACAACTCCTGCTGAGCCTACACCTCCTGAGCAATCTGTGCAGTAAGTGATCCATCTATTCTAACCATTTTCCTTATTTTGAAGCCATGTGTAGTTGACAACATGTTCACACCTGTCATCTTATAGGGTTCCAAGCTCCCTGGTCACTAGGAGGTAGGCCAAACATTAAGTGTCAGGTAGCCCAGGGGCACTGACTAGGAGTCAGGCTTCCTCAATGCTAACATCCAGTCCAAGTGCCTGCACTAGGAGCAAGAGGGGAGGGGCCTGATGCAATAGAAGCAAGATAGAAGAAAGTTTTTGACTTCTGTACTTTTGAACTTGGCACCAGTGCTTATGTGTGCTGCTGAGCCACCAGTGCTTTTGTGTGCTTCTCTAAATGTAATGTGGCATGTGAACTTGGCCTGAACTACCATGGGAACTTGGCAGCTATTGGTGTTAACTTGGTATTGTAATCTGGTATAATGTAGTGAACTATTTGCCATGTTGAAAAATCAAGACTTTGTAATGTATTCAAGTTTCTCATGCTGAAAAATCAAGACTTCGTAATGTATTCAAGTTTGTCATGCTAAAAATTTAATAGGGCAACACAAGCATAAGGCAACTGCATTTTATTCATTTCAGAAATATTACAAAGCAAAGTTCATGCTTGGTTATACAATATCATGCACAAAGCAACAAAGCAAACAACACCTACAAACACACTGGCCCCAATCATCATCCTACCAACTCTCTGCTCTCCACCTATTTTAATCATAGCATCCCTCTGAGCACAAACAACATTGTTCAAGTTCAACAGAGAATTCTCCAAAGCCTTCAATGTGGCCATCACTACTGTAGCATCCATGCCATCTCCAGTGCTCACTAGCTTCCACATGAAGAAGCTGCAGTTCCCCTGGCCCTGTTCACGCCAAAGCCCACAACAATGGGATGAACCCTAGATCTGATTTTAAAATGCCAAAATAGACCAACAAGAATTCAAAAAACTCACCTAGTCACGATTCCTGCAAGTGTAGAATTGCTTGTCTGGGTTGTTTTGGGTTCTCGACATGCGCTCCACAACCGTCGTCGTGCGGTAGAAGGGGCACAGCGGCTGCCCCACTCTCGCTCTCCGTGAGCCTGTCGATGACGAAGCACCCGAGCCTGTTGCCATTTTCTATAGCCCCCTGCTTCCACTCTCCTATCAACAACGCCTGCCCGCCTAAGCTACGCCCGTACCCCTGCCCAAACCACCACCACTGTCGCTGCCTTTACTATGGAGACGGGGAAGGCTGAAGAGACCAGGAAGGAGGAAGAGGCTGTTGGTGCCGTTGGGTCCACGCTGGCCATTATAAGCTGGTCCAACCAGACCAAGATGGGGGCGGACCCAAGTCTGGCTCAAGGGCACCCGGTGTCCAAAACAAAATTTTCTCTCTCCAAAACCGGCTAAAACTGGGGAGCGAAATCTACTGGCCAAATTTCTAGAAACCAGAGTGTTCCCTGGCAAAAGGCTTGAAAGTGGGTGTCCGCTAGCAAAGAGGCAACATTTGGCATGTCCAATAGCAAATTTTGCCATTCAAAAAAAACCTCAATGCCTGGAAGTCAAACCCGGGACCCGAAGGAAGGAATGCATGGTCTTTACCATTGTGCTAGATGGCTGGTTGTATTGACATGTCTTTGGAGTCATTACCGTATTATATTATATTGGATATTTTCGCTTCAAGTGGAAACAAATTTGTGCCCATTAGACTAGCGATGGCGGAGAAGGAGGAGGATCCTCGGTGTGCTGTGGTGGCTCCTACGTCCTTTTGGAGGCTAGGTGGCGGGGCTTGCCAGTGGAGCGCGGCAGCATTGGCGTCCATGTCTATTGTGTGTCGCGGCAGAGGCAACAGATCCGATCCACATGTCTCCTTTCTCGTCTTTTCCTGTTTGCTTCACTATTTTGGTCCTTGCTTGAACATGAGGTATACAAGAAACATTCTAGTGTTGGAGATCTGGTTAGTCCAATGATATGATGATGAAAAGAACTAGGAGGTGGCACTGGTTGAATTTCTGCTAATGTCTTGATTTTTTGCATATGTTCAGTTTTGTTACTGTAAACGCCTATGTGTAACTAGACTTGTTAATTGTCAAGTGTTTGCTTGATTATACCTATCTGTCGAGGCAAATAAACAAGCCCATTGCTTTTGCCTTCAAAATTATTGTAATTATCGTCCTCTTAATCTTTGTCTGTCTCCTATGGAAGAAACTCTAAGCTCGTGTACTAATTGTAAGTGTGATAGGTAGACTTGATTTAGCTAAAATTGTAATGGTTACAGCTCCATTAACTGCTACCCTAGTTTGAGTTATATATATCTAGGTGGTGCTACTCTAAATTTGTTTGAGGTCGTACCTGTTGATGTTTCTTAGCGTAAGCAGAGGAATCCGCAAGCGCATGGATACACCGTTGTAGCACTTCACCTGAAAGTATTCAGGGTATCGTAATTTTCCAAAGGAACGGTTGTGCTAGACTCTTCACTTAGTTAACCTATGACCACAAGGGAGAAATGAATAAGGTAGCGAGGTTTTTCCAAGGACATATATCTTAATGGAGGTAGCTTTGTTACTATAGACTTGCTTCAGGCGTCGGATTGCACTTGGTCTGCCAAGCGATGCCGGCCTCTGCTCTACCACGAGCCCAAACGTGGGGGATTACAAGGGACGGACAGGGCTGTCACCACCTGCCGCCTACCCCTCAATCCGTAGGGAAAGAGGCAAACGAAGATAGCTTCTAGCCTAGACACTACGTCTACGCTATCCACTAATACTCTAGCGTGCTAGCAAGGGTTATCCGTTTTTATCAAGGCCCTTCTACTAGAGTACCCGCCGCAAGGATAGATGACGAACCCACAGGTCTATAATAGTGCAAAGGTAACTTTTTAATATAAATAACCAAAGTTAAACAACAAGTCTCTTACTCCAAACAGTAAGAAGCTTGTAGAGGTACAGGTAGAGAAGCTCCCGGCTCCAGCACTTCGACTTAGTGTACCTAGCACACTAAGGGAAGTTGCTAGTACTTCGACTCTTCTCCAACTCTCTCCTCACTCACTCACCTCTCTTATTTCAATCACAACTACTAAAAAAGTAAAAGTCTACTCTTCTCTCCTTGTTAATTGAATTGGGATTTATTCTCCCCTCTTGAGAGGGAAGGGAGCCCCTTTTTATAATAAATCAAAGGCGGTGCTCCTCCCTATTTTTGGCGCGAAGCACCAGGGGAACTGACGTTGCATGCCTCTATGCCACCGCCAAAGAAAGACCAGGGCATATGGTGGTGATAGGGGGGCAGCCGCCCCCTGGGCCGGTCAGCCCACTAGTTGGCCCAAATGGCCACCGTCTTTGCGAGGTGGTCTCTAGTTGGGCTTGGAACATTGTTGCGTGGTGCCTTGCCCCATTGGTGTTGCGATGCTTGGCGCCTTCTTCATTCTTTGCGTGAATTAACATTGGAAAGCACCGTTTGATGGTTTATTCCATGTATTTGTGTTTGTGACCTGCAAAGTGATATACTCCAAACACATGTGGAACTTGGTTAATAGTAAATGCATATGTGACTTAAGTTTGCTAGTTTCTCCTTTTTATGAGCTTATTGACGGGCAAATTTCATCGTTAGTGATCATCAACAGTACCATAAAAATTTTTAATGGCTGTTAAAGTTACACTTTGGTATGAGTTGTGGACTTCACTGATGGATCTTTGTTGGATTATTTTCCTCTTCAGTGATCTCATTACAGAAGAAATGGAGGAGGCCCCAACAAGAGGAACGCACTAGCCAGCCTCACGGATGATGTTGTTGTTGAGATCCTCTAGCGCCTCCCCACCCTCTCCAATGTGTCTGTCACTCCTGGAACCGCCTCATCTCAGACATCGACCAAGGCCATCAATGCTACACTAGAGTCACCGGTGAACATCTGTCCTTATCCTTCTTGCCTTTCACCTTGGACAATGTAGCTATCTCAGATATCTATAATGGCCTCATCCTATACTGGTGCGAGGGGCTAATGTATTATACTGCTATGTCATTTGCAATCCAGCAACCAAGAAGTTCAAGGAACTACAGCCTAGCATCCATTCTATTGGTGAGGCTCGATTAGGGTTCAATCTGATAGCCTCCTCGCACTTCCATGTGATTGAATATATAGAAAAGGAGCAGGATGATGAGTGCAAGGGTGTGGACATCTACTCATCTAAAATTGTAGCATAGATCTATAAGGAATCTAAATGGGGACCAAATTGTGTGACAATTGAGAGATCAGAAGAAATGAGATCATCAGAAACTGTGTATCTTAACGGTTGTCTGCACATTATGGGGTACTCTCAGATACTTGCTATG
Organism: Saccharum hybrid cultivar R570; assembly: GCA_038087645.1. Lineage (NCBI taxonomy): Eukaryota > Viridiplantae > Streptophyta > Magnoliopsida > Poales > Poaceae > Saccharum > Saccharum hybrid cultivar. The sequence continues at coordinate 3,717,939 of JAQSUU010000291.1, read as the reverse complement.
GATATGGAGGGAGAGACATGGAGAAAATTCCTTGCCCGCGTGGTTCTTCACCCTCCATCCATCAAGTTCAGGGTCACTTGTGTGTATGTACTATTCGTGATCGCAATATGTCCAAACTTTCAATCTGGATCCTTAAAGACTATGGTACTAATAAATGAGCATTGAAGCATACTGTCAGCATTCTGAAGGTGTTTGCACAAACTAACATTGAATTTAGTTATTACTCATACTACGATGTTAATGAGTACTACTCAATGGTTCACCTAGAATGGAATTTGCTTCTCTTTGTTGGGGTTGGGGTGAAAAATGACATCGTTGCATATAACATGGACAACATAAAAGTTCATGTCATCCCTACATGTTATAATCAGTTTTTGAAATGTGGCATCCTGCCAGAAATCAATGGTAGACCTTACTATCTTCCCTATGTTCCCTTGTTCTTGGAGTTGGAGTCATTAGCAGAGGAGTAAATAAAGATCCATGATGTATCTCTTTGTCATGACATGTTTAAATGGATCAGTGTTGTTTGATTATACTGTGTATGAACATGTTAATTTCCTTTTGGATGGATGTTGTCATTATTTTGTAGCAACTTTAACTTGTTTGTAATGTAAGCTAAGGTCTGCGTAGTGTGTCAGACGCGTTCAAACCTACAGAGGTCGGACATTCTTGCGTGTGTAGTAACATTCAACACCAATGGCTGCTCTTTGTTCCTCAAAAATAAAAAACACCAATGGCTCCTCTGTAGTAGTGATATATTAACCGCCGCGATCTCTTCCGCAACTCCGCTTGTTTTTCTTCCTTCCCCGAGCCCTCCCATTCCCACTACAGATCTAAAATCACCAGGAACATGCAGTTGCCTTCTCCAAACCTACTTCACTCTTAGCCACCACCATAGTGAAGGTGTGTAACACTCTGAATTTTCAAAATTTTGAATTAGATAAAATTTGATTTAAATAAGCTTTAGTTTTGAGCTTAAATAATTTAGGGAATATTTAATTGGGTTTAAAAATTAAAATACTAGGTGAGACTTTTGATGATGCATTCATGTTGTTGCATTTGTTTTATTGTGTGGTGTGGTTTTGGTTTTATTTGATTTGGTTTAAAAATTCATTTTGAAAATGGAATTGGAAATATGTTTATAAAAAATAGAATGAATCACTCACCCTCCTTACCTTTGCGGCCTGGTTGGCCTGCTCTGCTAGCTTCGGCCGCCCGAGGCTGCTGCGCAGCCCACTTCCCCCGTCGGCCTGCTCTCCCTCCCGCTCCTTTGCCGCATTCGCGTGGGCCGGCCCAGAGCCGCAGCAGCCGCCGTTTCCTTTCCTGTTTCACTGATGGACGGGGCATGCTTTCCAGCGCCTTCTTTCTCCTTTGTTTCGCTGACGAATGGGTCCCACTGTTAGCCGCATCTCCTACCTCCGTGTCGTAACCGAGCCGGTGTCAAGCCCGTCTTCCACCGAATCCACCCGAGCAATCCGGGATTTCCATCCAAAACCGTCATGTCTTGGGGCTATAAAAGTGTAGCCACGTCCACCCTCTTCTCTTTTTCCATCTTAACTCTGAGCCGAATGACTTCAACTTGAGTTTAGGGCGTTGAAAACCCTAAGCTTCGCTGCCTTCCGTCGACGGAGCTTGCTGTTCATCCCGCACCCTCCTTCTCTGCATTGGTGAGCTCGCCATCTCCTTCTCTCCCTCCCCATGCTTTTCTTTTGGTCTATGGTGTCCTAAATCCCGAGAACGTAGAACTCCGGTGAGTTTTGCCGAAGCCGGCAATGGCGTCGCCATGCGGATAATGTCTCCGGTGATAGCGCCGCCGGGTTTCCTCCTCTAAATGCCACAAGCCGTTCAAGATCAGATCAAGATACCCTTTCGGTCGCAATTTTGCTAAAGAGCCCTTGACTTTCATTAATTTAGAACCTGCAGTCCTATGGCGTATTCTGAAAATACGTTTTCTTCTTTAGAAGACGTAATCTTCACCGGCTTAAATGAAAATATGTTGCATATGTTGCGAAGCAATGTTTCAAAACTTTAAATGCTTATAATTTGCTCATTTTAACTCCGATTTGACCCGTTCAAGTTGTGTTAGGTTCGTATTTGCAAGCTCTACATGTTAGTGTTACTATATAGTAGTGTTACAGCATTTAAATTTTGAGCTTATATTAAAGTAATTATTTATCTATAGGAAATCTTAGAAAATTCATAACTTTCACGTTTTGAATCCGAATTTCGTGATCTTTACGTCTGTGTGATCGTAGTAACATGTAGAAGAGTTTTACAAACTTTTTATACTGTTTTGCTACTATTGGTGTACTGTTCTAACTATGTCTCTTTGTTTGCTTCATGTATAATTGCTCGGATGATTGTGTGTTGATGCTTGGTGATCGAGTATAGACGGTGAGCAGTTTCTTGATGATCAGGAGTATTATGTCGAGCCAGACCAGTAGTATCAATAGGAAAGCTTTGATCAAGGCAAGTATAACATGGGACCATCCTTGTTGTCCTATTCACTGAAATTATCATACATATGCATGTGTCCTCATTGACAACCATAGAGATTATAACGTAGCTATTGATATATTGTTTCCTTGTCACCTATGGGTATGCATTTGGGTAGCTATTGCTAGTGCTTAATTATGAATAATGATCTTGTAATTTGATTAATGGATTAAGCAACCAACCATTAAGATGATTTTATTACTGTTGAAAGGGGGCTAGAGCAAGGGGTTATATTGTTGCTCTAGTTACTCTCCGTAAGGACTTACCTGTAAGTGATAACCGGGATTGACAGTACAACTGTGAGAGCTATATGGCTCTAGCTTTAATTGTTTAAAAGACATTTTCTAGCTTGTTAGTGGTTACCTTAAATGGCGTAAGAATGACTTGCGACGTTGGGTGTAGGACAGCCTCTAGTCTATGAGTATAACCGAGAAGGAATTGTGTCATTTGAAAAGGGGGTTCCTACATCTGCCTGCCGAGTGAATCTAATGGCCCTAACTTGTTAGATGAACTTTTAAATAACTTTATATGATTTCTGGTGTTTTGGGGAGTCATGAACCCATGTATTTGGAAGTCATGACTCACAGTGAAAGTGTACACCTCTGCACAGAGTTAAAACTGGTATACTAGCCATGCTCACGGATACGAGCGACCTTGGGGATTCTTACAGAGTAGCTGATCACTATTGTTATATCATGCTTAATTATTGTTGTTATTATTATGCTCATGTTAATGATATTCATTATCCTTATTACAATTGATCATTGGTTCATTAATGGGATTTGAAATATCTTGATGCTACTCAATTGCTAATTACATGATGAATAAAAGCTAAATGCAGTCAAATAGTGTCTAGCCTTTTATGCCTCATGAACCTTGTGTTATACTTGTTGAGTTCGACATGGACTCACCCTTGCTATTTCCACCACAACAGATGAAGATTATGAAGATGATTATTGTAATGAGTACTAGTCTTGGTGTCAACCAGTCAACCATGTCCCTGTGTTTGAAGTTTCCGCTGGAGAACTACTATTAGTTGCTACAATTATTGTATAAGACTATGTGATAAATACTTATTTACTATGTAATAAGCACTGTGATGATACTATGTAATTTGTCAACTTATGTGTGCGATCGTTTCCTAGGGCGCACATGAGTCTTTTATGCATCCTATTTTTGTCCTTAAAAATGGGTGTGATAGGGTGAGCCTTCTATGAAGCACGCACGGGAGGGGGATGATGCCATGCTCGTGGTGAAGGAGGATGACACCGTGCCCATGGTGAAGGAGGATACACCGTGCCCATGGTGAATGTAACACCCTAGGTGTTTATCACCAATTAAGTAGTGGGTTAAGCTCAAACATGAAAGATTAGTGGAGGTGACGATGTCAAGGTCAAACCTATGGAAATAAGCCCTGACCTAAACTTGGATATTGCACCCTTGCTTACATATAGGCTCAAGTAAAAGATATATGCTTAGGTGTTGCTATCAAAGTATCTTCACATGTCTCACCTCAATAACTATCGATATTGATCCCTGGAAAAGTTTCATGAAGTTTGGAATCAAAAAGTCACATGAAATGATAAGTTCCATTCCTATTGGAATTTGCCCCATTAAGTTAATGGAGCTATAGATCATCAACCAAACCTTGCAAACTTGTCCAAATGACTCTAGATGAACTCTACAACACCTTAACTACACTTATGACACTTAATGGAACAATGTTCATGTTGATCATTTTGCCTAAATGTGCTTCTAATTGATGGTTGACCATGTATGGACCCTGGAGCCCTTTGGTTTGACCATTTCAAAAGTGTGACTTAGGAGCTTTGCATGACTATGTACCCCTTTACAAAGTTGTAGAGAATTTTATAAGGAACAAACTTTGTTTAAAGGTCAACTCATGAAAATATGTGGAACATGCTCAAACAGGGCCCACAAGTTAGTTTTAGGGCTGATTTCAGCACTTGGTCATTTTTAAGCCCTAATTCCGGTAACATCGACGTTGGCATCTCGCGTTCTCGAGATTTCGTTAAGTAACTCAAGCTGACCCAAAAATGAAAGTTGGAAACAATTTAGTGAAGAGCAACATGTAAAAAGTTGGGATCAATTTGACCAAGTTTGGCATTTCAAAATCCCAAAACCGAGCCCTAGCTTAACTTGTTGACACTGGTGATTTGGGGACTGATTATCTCCTAATTTGTGGGTCTTATGACCATGGTGCTTAAATGAAATTTGTAGAGTATACCGAGGTGAACAACTTTGAAAATTGGCCCATGTCCAAATTTCCACCCGAGCTAGCCCAAAACGGCGTCTCAAACCGGCTGCTCCGTCGCGCACCACGTATTCGGGGAAATGCCTCGACGGGCGACACGCGCCTAGTACGTGGTGGCCATGCACGAGCCAAGCACCCCACTGTCGTCCGCGTGTCCTAGCATGCTAGGCGTCGAAGGGGATCTGTTCCTGGCTCACCTGCTCACCCTACACTCCCTCCTCGCTCTCTGGCGCTCGCTTGCGCATAGCGCGGCCAAGTCCGCCATGGACGGCCGGACCAAGTTCCATGGCCGCCGTCATTTCTCCACACCGAGCACTCCACAGCCCTGCACCACGGCCACCGTCTCCACCTCGTCGTGCCTTCCCCCCGTGCGCACACTCGCCTGAGCTTTCTCCGCCGCAAGAACTTCGGCCGCAGACGCCTCCATGGCCGACGAACAGCGACAATGCCGGCCACCGTGGCCAAGACTCCTTAGGACATCTCGCCGCGAACTGAAGCCACCGGCGGTTGCGGCAAGGTGTTACCATTCTCCAGAGCTGCCTCCTCGCTCACGGTGACATGGCTGGCTCGCTGCCGGCGAGTCGCCGCCGCTGCTACCGCTCTAGTGCGTGGTCGGGCCACCACGGGCCGCCCTAGGCTAAGCTAAGGCCCTACGTAGGTGCGGGTAGGCCAGGGCAGTGACACGGCCCCGCCACTCGCCGCCGGCGCCGCCCTGCCGCCGGAGCCGTAAGTCCATTTTCCCCCTCTCCTCTGCTCCGTCCAAGGAAGAAGAAAGGAAAAAGCTGGGTACGTTTTCCCTTAGGATGACAGGCGGGCCCGGGTGGGTAACGGGTCCCGCATGGTAGTTTGAGTGGTGGCTGAGTTGGGTACACGTTCGGGTACACCTAGCGAATTAAGTAAGGATGAGTAATTCTGTGTTTGAATTTCAGATTTCATTTAAATCTTCAAAAATTCATATCTCATGCTAGAAAACTCCAAAAATAGTAAATGGGGACTTTTTGGAAACCTTGAGAAGAGATCTATGCAGTAGAGTCATAAAATTCTATATGTTTATAGATGTTTTCTAATGTGTTTATTTAAGTTGAAAAAGAGCTCTAGAAATGCCTTTAAACCTAACCAGAGCAAGATCTGGAGTTTTAGACATCCAAAAATAGTGATTCTTATTTTGTTAATTTTGTGATGACATGTACTTGCTAGGAAAAATATTAAACACACTAGTTGTTCACTGTTTTCTTAAGGTTTTGATTTGACCTTGATAAATAAGGAAATCCACATTATATTGCTTGTCATTTTTATATCTTGAGTTGTGTTGCTCCAAATGGTGTGAAATTTTTATGGTAGGTTTGTAATGCTATGGATGTACTGTGGTATAAATTTCATAGCCATTGCTTACTGTATGCTCAAGTTATTGAGTTAACTTGTTTATGGCTTGATAAATAGCTTATAAATAATATATAAATGATAAAATAGAAAATGTTGTTCCATCACCTTGTTATGATGTTTCTTTATCATATTGATTCATACTATGGTCATGTGTTCATAGAAAATATGGAGTTTTAGGTTTATTTTGCTCTCACATGAATTATTGCTATAGCTATTTGTCTTTTTCTTAGAGCTTGATATGCTTGTCCAAATGACTTGAAATTTGGACAGTAGACCTTTGAGAGTATGTTTAGGCCACTGTAAGTTTTGTAGAATTTATTGTGCACTTTTGATAGGTGTTCATAATTCCACCTAATTATCTAAATAAATTAAGAAAATGCATTAAAAGAAATTATTTAGGAATGGAAAATATGTTTTATGGTGTTCATTAGTCATGTGTGACATATTGGTAAAGTTGGTTTTGTCTAATTATATGTTTGCAACATAAGTTAATAATTATTTCTTGCAAATGAGGTTTCTGGACAGATCTAGAAACTTGGCAAAGTTCTTCATGATAATGTGCTTTGTTGTGAAACTCGTTTATACAAAAGTTGTAGATAATTTATATATCTAGCTGCTGTTAAAATTTGGTGGCATTTGGCCATGTGGTTTAGGAGTTATAGCTGTTTAAAGTTAGGTTACAGAATTGCTTGCTCTCTGTCTTGTTAGACCAGTTTCTGTGTTTGTGTAAATTTGACATATTAAACTTTGGAATCATGCTGTGATGATTATAAATGAAATATAGATAATTTCATAAGCTTTCCATAATGTCTTCTTGCAAGTCATTTGGAGTTGTAGATCTCCAGTTATGATTAAATTACTCAGCTGTTGGTCTGATGTCCAGAAGGTAGCAATTTCTAGTTCTAGTACTTTGATTAACTTTGTCATGCTTGGGTATTGAAGTGTGACTCATATCTTTGATGATGCTTGGGTGGTACCCTATGATCTTGTGAGACTTGTTTCTTGATTGATGTGCTTGTCCTCTTCTATGTTATGTCTTAATGAGGATTAAGTTAATTAGCTCTAGGTGTTTATGTGAATTTTGGTATGCTTGCATGATTACTTTGTTTATTGCACTTCTATGCATTCATACATATGCATTATTGCACCTCATTTAGGTACGCTAGCTGAACCACATGAAGGACGCGATGTGGAGCTAACCAGAAGATGGTGTTGGTGGACCTATCTCGGAGATGAAAAGATCGGACAAGTGCTAGAATGAGGGAATGCTCGCCAAGCGAGTTTCATCTGACAAACTCTGACATGAGTCGGATCCCAGGCAAGCCCCGGAGCATTATAAGCCTCCTACCTTCAAAGCAATTAATCCTATATATGTTATAAGTATTGTTGCATTAAGTGGTAGGAGTTGGTTGAAAACCCTTGCTGCATTATATCATTCCTTGTCCAGTTATATGAATCCTTGAATCCTACATAGACTAGGATCGAATAGATGCTTAGCCCTGCTTTAAGCGATAGAAGTCAGGTGATTTCCTGTCACCTGCGAGATGTAGGGATATTCATATATGGCACGGTTGGCTATATTTGCTATCGTGGAATGGAACCATGTGATAATAAAATGTAGTGAAGCAACAAGGCATGGAGGTCTTGGGTGTGGATCTATCCCCGTCTGAGTCATTTAAGGACCGATTCGTTGTACGTCCTTGAGTCATGTTGAACGCAGTCTAACACTTAGTTGGCCGGATAAGTCGTTCCGACCGCGAAGTCGAGTAATATGGTTCAGGCCGGGAATCGAATGGTAGGTTGCATCTTGGAGGAGAGAAAGGATGTGCTTGGGACATTGGCGTGAGACCAAGGGGGGGTTAGAGTCCCTATCACCTGGCAGAGTGTCGCCCTTGGGGACGCGACATCATTCGGACCCGTGATTCCTGAACTGTACGAAAGGTGACCTGAGCAGCCCTCGCCAGGCGTGACTCGGTGAGTGTTAGAAATACCCCTCCAGCTGGATAGGAATTCGATTCGAATCGCTGTCGCTCCCGGTTAGTGAGCACTTGACTAGAGCAGCGGCAACATAGATTCCATTAAATTGAACGGATGGTTAATTGGATAACGATGGAAAGGTTGCCTCAATTTATACCTGATGTGGTTAATATTGTTTGCTCCTAATAAAGTGAGTGCTCTAGTACAGGTTCTAATATAGAGGACAGGTTAATGATAATTAACTTGATGCTTAAACATTAATGATTACTTATTCATAATAAGCTTTTATGTAAAATGTTGTCAAGCTAGCCCACTTTATATCAGGCTTACATGAGCCTTGGTGTCACTTTATTTCTGGTTTACGACGGGTAAGTCTAGCAGAGTACCTTCTCGTACTCAGGGTTTTATCCCCACTTGTTGCAGGTTGTGCTGTATCTTGGCGACTACAAAAGTCGGTTGGCTCCTGCCGTAGAGGCGGAGTGTGATCACGGGCATGATCCTTCTGAGTTATCTTTTCTCTAAATGCTTTTGATGGAAGTCGACCTTGGTACTGGCATATATTTTAAATAATAGTGTTGTTAGTTTAAAAATTACTTTGCTTTCGCTACTTTCCAATGCAAGTTGTAATAACTTTGTTGAGGTCCGATGTATATTGAATTACTTGTGAAATGGTTGTAACATGTGACTTGTTATGTTGAATCACTACGATCTTGACTGGTATGTTAGTTGGTTTGAAATCCCTCGCGATCTCATTGGACTACCGTAGTTATATGGGCTCAAGTGCGAGAATTTGATCACTTCGGTGATTATTTTTGTACTTGTGCTCTTATAATTTGGACGGTTCCGTTACAGTGAAGGAGGATGACGTTGTGTCCATGGTGAATCAAGATGAAGCTTCGGTGGATCCCTTTGGAGATAGACAATTGGGCCGTTGGCATCATGAGTAAGGGTTTCTTGAAGATTATGCATGTGCTACAGAACACTGGTGTGGGCACCCTCAACCCGCCTCAGGAGGAAAAGGTGAGCAGTTATGTCTTCATTTGTCACCAACTCGCCGATGTCCTGGAAGAACTACCAGCCTACCTGAACAAGAATCGCGTGGACAACGCAGAGTACATCCTCGCCTGCTACCGGAGCCGGATAGATGGCTTTGATAGTAGCGTCGTGGCGTAGGGAATCAGCACTGCCCACAACACCGAGAAGCACTGGCGCAACCTGGTTCGTGCCGATGCTGAGCAGGTGGCCAACCGCATCACCGCTGATGAGGACAACGATGACGTTGATACAAATGAGGAGGACGAGGACAAGGATAGTGATACTGACGGCGAGTAGAGGAGCAAATAAAGTTCCATTTGATGTATCTCACGTTGCATTTGATATATCTTCCTTATGTTGGGAGTATGGAGGGAGTACATGTTGTTACTCTTTCCTTATGTTGTTACTCTTCCTTATGTATCTTTCCTTGCATTTTATGTAGGACGCGTTCAAATGTACAGAGGTTTTGATTTGTGAAGTCTTATTTGCATGTCTGTGTTTACTATATTGTTGAACTTTGTATTAATTAGATGGGTTAAACTCTGTTGAGCATGGTGTAGATCAGGTCCTTTGGTCATTTGGTAGCCAGTTTCTAACCGTTGTTGGTTGGTTTTTCCTGTAGGTTTCTTTCTAGTTCTCTTTCTAATCTGTAGTATGGTAAACATGCATAACGTAATTCAACCAATCAAGTCTCACGTCGATATAATGCCTAACGGAGGAGCCACATAGCTATTCAAATTTTACAGCACCCATAAGAAAGTCCAAGCATTGTAAATCTGATCGGGCTAGACACATCTCACGTTATACAAGGAAACCTGTTTCGTACGAATACATTCGTTGAATTCCTAAAGAAACAAATAAAATTGAAACTAGTTACATGTCCGGCCCATTCAAATTTATACTACTCGGACTATCAGGCGAGCATACGGTTTATAAGAAACAGTTAAATGTCATTTCATTGAATATACTATAGGGACATGGTCAGGAAAAGTTGTGATCGTTTGTTATACAGTGTCTCTATATATATTTGGTCAAAATTCAGAATCTTTGAGGGAAGGACACTCCTATATAGACCTTGCGCGGTTGCCGACAGTGAAGTGAATGTGCAGGAAAGTTGGACACAAGAAGTGCATCTTATAAGAAGAGCTTTTGACCACCATGACATGCTTGAGACTTGAAAGCCTAGTGTGGTTGTGAAGAGGACTCACAGCAGTCGAGGGGCAGTCAGGTAGTTAGCTAGCTAGAGATGGCTATACAATGGGAGTGAGGCCAGGCTTTGTACACACAAGGACGCCAGGGCTGAAACAGGCTTCTGACATGACCGCACGACGTTCATCACTACTAGTATCTGAGTAGTGAATATTTTAGATGGTCGGACCTTTTGTCATCCGGTGAAGTATACAGTGCACTCCAATCCAAGCAGTCGCAGGCTCGCAGCAGCTAGCTAGAGATGGCTGCATGGTTTCATAGGTTCTGATTGACTACACTCCCTAGGCTCTGGTTGAAGCTGCCACTTTATTAGGCGTCCGCGGGTTTTAGAAAAGTCTATATTATTAGACGTCTCCTAAAAACAAGGCTGCAATTAACTCCTGATGGAAGCCGAGCTCGTCTCTGGTTCGTTCCAATTAAAGGCTGCATGCATACAAGCATGGAAGCCAGGGACACAGCTCCAATAGAGGCTTAGACGTAATATTTTTAATTAATGCAATTTCATAGTCTTCCTCCGTTCCTTGGTATCTGAAATTTTATCTCGTGCGCCTAACAAATTAGCTTGGAGGGAGTATGAACAAATGCACTCAATTTGCTATGACTTTCAAATGTACAGACAACACTATATACTATCCTACGAGATGAAATGTATAGCGGTCGGACTTCCTTATGTGTGCAGTAAAAAATGTGACCAGAAAAAAAAAACGTGCAAATCAGAAAGAGAACCAGAAAACTCCGCATGTCCAGCCTGTGGCAAAACGAGGGGGCGGACTATCCTTTGGTTGTTGATTTTACATGTCCAAGATAAAAATACATGGACGGATGGTGCTTCGGTGACATAAAAGATTAGGCACATATTCCTGGGTCTTGGTTGGTTTTGCAGAGCTAGGCATGGCTACATGCATAATAAGAGGAGAGTAGTGCTACTAGAAAAATAACATAACATCAAACCAGACTTCATATATATATATATATATATATATATATATATATATATATATATATATATATATATATATGTGTGTGTGTGTGTGTGTGTGTGGAGTACAGCAATGATACGAGTTCAGACTACATAACCATGCCTTCATCGACCATAATAAGAGGAGAAATGTGCCACACTACTCAAAGTCATACAACTACTACATAAACATACTAGTTCTAACTACCGATGATTAACATGACTTCGTAGTAGTAATGAGCACCAGGCAGCATACTCGTCCTAACTACAAATGTTTACATGACTTGATACTACTAATAAATTTAATGAGTTGCGCCATCCCAAAGCCCTAGGCAACAAGGTACCAACAGGCACAATCAAAATCCAACACCTATAAGGTAAACCTACCTAGGTTGAAACCAGCAAACCTCTTCGCCACGTCGAACCAGAGGATCACTTCACCCGCTCCCACTGTGGTGCGCTTGGAGTGGATCCGGTGAAGGCGAGCTAGACCACGACAGGGCCACCACCATTGAGCCCTTGGACATGTCATCAGCGGACAGCGAGCGGGACCGCGACGTTGCAGGAGACCCGCTCCCACCGTGGGGCGTCGGGAGCGGATCTGGCGATGGCGAGCTCGACCACGACGGGGCCATCGACGATGGCGAGGTGGACTGCACCGGGAGCGGCGGTGACGAGTGAACCACCGGTGCCGGTGGCGTCAAATTCATCATCGTGGGCGGCGGGGAGACCAATGCCAACCTAGGGGACAGCGTGCAGAATCGCAACGGTGCCTATGACGATGGTGAGGTGGATCGCACCGGGAGCGGCGGTGACAAGTGAACCACTGGTGCCGATGGGGTCAACGTCGTCGTTGTAGGCGACGGGGAGACCAATGCCATCCTAGGAGATGTCGTGTGGGACCATGACGAGGCCTGCGATGATGGTGAGGTGGACCGCACCAGGAGCAGCGGTGGCGAGGGAACCAACAGTCCTGGAGGCATCAACGGTGTGGTCGTGGGTGACGGGGAGACAAATTGTAGCCTCGAAGACGGCGTGCGAGAGCGCGACGGGTACCAGCAGTCAAGAAGGGTATGACCAGGCATTGAAGCAAGGTGCGCCAGCGCATTGGAGGAAGCATGGACCGGAGCCCGGTCACGGTTCCTCGAGGAGGACCTAGAGCACTTCATGGGGACAGACTTCATGGGAATCGATGGAGAGGCGGAGGTGGGGACTTTGCGAGGCAGTGCGAGGCGAAGGCTTTCGCGCAATGCAACGGGGGAGTGAAACAATGGGAGTGAGGTGACCATAAAAAACAATGGGAGTGAGGCCAGGCTTTGTACACATAGGGACGCTAGGGCTAGAATAGGCTTCTGACGCGAGCGCACCACGTTCAGCATTACTAGTATCCAAGTAGTGAAAATTTTAGACGGTTGAACCTTCTGTCATCCGGTGAAGTACGGTGCAGTTCAATCCAAGGAGTCGCATGCTTGTAGCAGCCGAGGGGCAGCAGCTAGCTAGAGATGGCTACATGGTTTTATAGGTTATGATCATCTGCACTCCCTCGATTGTGTTTGAAGCTGCTACTTCGGGAATCCAACTACTCCTACCTTACTACTTCATGCATGCAGCCACAGACGGTGCAGCTCCTGTTTGTAGCACAGCCGATTAGGCAAAAATATTACTCAAGCTGAGTACAAGAGTTGCATGTCTAGCCTGTTCAAATCTACGCTGCTCGGACCATCAGGCAAACATACGGTTTACAAGAAATAGGTAAATGTCATTTCGTCTAATATCATAGAGGGACGTGCTCGGCGGAAAAGTTGTGATCGTTTGTTGTAGAGTAAACATATGTGGTATGGTAACTAGTTGCCATCTGTAAGCATGATTTTGGTTAGAATAAATGTCAATCGCGATCCTCAAACTAGCATGGAACGTAATAATAAGTTCATACAAATAGTACGGTTTGATATGAAGCACATTACCTTTATTTAGATCCTCAAACCAGCATTGAACGTGGTTAGAAAAATGCAAACAGGTGAGGGAGGAGCCAAAAGGTAGGCGATTGATGCAAATGATATCAGATGAGGGAAGGGGGATGCTCCTTTCATATACTAGACCTTGCACGTCTCACGAGAGTGAAGCGAATGCGGCAGGAAAGCTGGACACAAGAAGTAAATATGGAGAAAGAGCTTTTGACCACCATGACACACTTGACACCTGAATGCCTGGTGCAGTTGTAATAAGTCTTTTCTGTACTTATTTCACATCAATCCAAGCAGTCATGATAGTCGAGGGGCAGACTAATTGCTACTCCATACGACATTTTATTCTGTACTACAAGATCAAATACTCAGCGGGCGGACTTTCTTGCGTTCACAATAAAAGTCAATAGCTATGGCTCATCCGTTCTGCATTAGATCGAGACGAGACTTGTTCAGATGAACTCCTTGCTGCATGGTTCTTTCAAGGTCAACAAAATTTATTGAAGACACGAGTTGGCTTCAACAGTGACCAAAGGCACTCATGAATGTTTCGCATATTATAGATCAGATCAAAGACAACTAGAAAGAAATATGTAGCGAAAAGCAACCAATAGGGACTAGAAACTAGCTACAAAATGACCTAAGGACCTAAGCTACACCACGCTCAATAATACAAAGTTCAATAAAAGTTAACACCAATATGCAAATAAGAGTTCATATATTTGCAAGGGCGTCCCATAGATCAAACATATTCATGACTATTAATACTACTGATATGTCCCACAGATCAAGGGTCGAGGTTGGCATGCAGGATCAGCTCCACGTCCACCTTTGGTAAGATGGCATTGGCAGCCAGCTCAAAACTCTCGATCAGATCGGTGATCTCATCGTCCCTCGAACCCGACGGAAAACCCTGCTCCACCACCCGGACGTTCACTACTGCACCAATCTAAAGCTGGACTACAGCCAGTGCTGTGGCAGCCCCCTAACGAACGGCTTTGGTCACCACAGCTTGAAGGCGGGCCGGCAGAGCTTAGAGGCGCTCCTCTGCGGCGATCGGATTGTCCGTTGTTTCCACGGGTAAGGCCGCGTCACAGGCGGCTTGTGCGCACAGCTGCAGGGTCTGTACCCGCGTCCTCAATTCCACAATCGGGGATGGCGCCATCGTGCGACGATGAGACGACTCACCGGCAACACCGGGTGGAAGCCTCACGACCAAGGATGGCGCTGTCATGGAGAAAGCGCTGCACAATGCAAGCCAAGTTCAAGCCCATATAGGATAAGGAGGAGAACGATCGGTTTGAATGCAAATGACTTACCAAACTGACCGGCGCAACATGGCACAGAAGCACGGGTAGCTGCCCCCATCGGGGGATGCCTTGTGGGGATGCTTTCCGAGCATGACTATAGATGAAGAACCGGGCTCCAGGGCCAATGAGGCTCGGGACACTGTCACGCCCACGTTCGCCTATTCAGAAAGTAGGCAAATTCTAAATACTAGTTAAATTAAATAGCATGAACATATACTAGCTAGTGTGAGCATTGCTCGCATATTCAGTTAAATGAAGATAAACAACATGAACAATGCTACGGTGATGATCCACCTTTGAAGGGGGAACTGGTGGTGGGTAAGAGACCACGCCAATGAAAGGTCTGTTTGTCGGAGGAGGATTGTCAGCGTGGAAGGCATCTGGGGCCTCCCCATTACCATGATCCGGCATGGATACTCCAATAGCTATCATCATCAGATCGTTTACCTCCTCCATGCGGATGGGGATGCTCGACTCGATTGTAGCATCCCTCATGCCCTGGAACTCCCACTGGGGGTGGCCCCTCATCTTCAAGGGAAGTACCCGATGACTGAAGAAGGTACGGATCACCCGTGGCACCGTTAGACCCTAGTCCTTTAGATCCTCGATCACATTAAGCAATAAGCACAAATGTTGTGGTTCCGATACGGTTGGCGTCCTCGATCATGATTCCGACGTGTCAGGACATAGCCGGTTGTGAGAAAAAGTCAGCAGTGGCTGCCGCTCATTATTGGGGACCTAGAGCCACCTATGCTCCCAATCCAGGTTTGCGCCATAATGGCAGTCAAGGCTCAAGTAGCGCTCCTCCAATCCAGGACGAACTTTGATCGAGACGCCCCCCCCCCATCTGACAATAACGGTGCCAAGAGCACGTTGACGGAACCACCAAGAAAAGAATCCACCACAGATCATAATGGGCAGGTATTCCTAGGAAGCCCTCACACAGCATGATGAAGACTAAGAGGTGGAGGATCCCCTCTGGGGTTTAGTCATGGAGGCGAAGCCCGTAGTAGTAGAGCAACCACCTAAGTAAGGGGTGCACTGGCAGCCCAAACCCAAAAAGGTTGAAACGGATGAAAGAGATGACCTCATTTTCCTTCGGCCTCGACTCCACTTCGCTTCTCACCGAGACTCTCCACCCAAGCTCCTCGGTGGCCTCTAGGATCACCCCCCTCTCTCGCAACTAGTCGAACTCAGCCCGATGACAGACGACCTCGTCCACTCCACCATGGTCCTGGCAGAATGCATCGATGGTGTAGTAGGGTGGAAGGCAAAAGCTTTGGGATGGAATCAGGAGCTCTAGATGGAGAAGGCAGTAGGTATAACCCCCTCTCGCCCTTTGTCTCTGCTGCTATAGTTTGGGAGCCGTCGACCACCCCACGATCGAGACGTTTGCGTGGGTGGGCGGTGGGGCTTCGCCCCGTCATGTCAATGTGACGGGCCTAGAGGCGACGTCCCTTGCTGTAACAGGCTGCTGATGCCACCCACGCGCACGCGCCTGCACGGGAATGCAGGAGCACATCGTTCATCAATTACACTATCCGGGTAGTCAAAATTTCAGACGGTCGAACCTTGTGTGATCCTGTGAAGTATAGACAATGTGGTATAATCCAAGCAGTCACGACAGTCAAGGGATAGACTGAGGACTTGCTTCAATTTCTCTTAGTTTGTAGAGGCACACATCAGATTATAAAAATCGAATTCTGAATAAAATTATCTTTGATGCATAGTTCTTGCAAGTTCAACAAATCTTATCAAATACATAAAAATAAGACAAGTTGGGCTCGACATAGATCAAAGCCACTCATGACTACTACTACTGATACAAATGTTCCCACTGGTGGAGCCGATGTTCCCGCTGGAGCTGCCGGTCCAAAGGGCTTCATAGGATTTTTTCCTATAGGATTTGGAACCTTCAAAATTCTTGTTTCTCCTCCATTCCAAAGGAGCCATAAGTTTTTAAGTTTCTTTTGTCCATTTCTCAGGATTCCATTTTGCAGTGCTAGTGGACCCTAAACAGACAAGGAGATCTGCCCGCGCGAAAATATGATTTTTGGCAAAAATTTCGCACCGCGCCGAGCAGTGCCACCAACATGCACCGAAAATTAGATGTCTCTCTTTTGCCCTCCGCTCGGAAATTAGGTTTACCATGCCATCGATTTTAGATAAGGGCATTTGTGGTACTGTGATGGCCACATAAAAGCGCAAGGAGTCGCCGTCTCCGCCTCCATCTCCATTCTCCAGCCGCCGTCTCTCCTCCCGCTCCAAATCCTAGCCCCATCACCTTCCTCTCCACTCTCCAGCTGCCCCCTCTGCCACCCCTCTTGGGACCCTAGACTCCATCGGCACAGCAGCTCGACATCAATCTCCACTCTCTAGCCGCACCCTCTCTCATAGCTTTTCGAACCCTAGTTGGAGCCAGATCCCCTTTGATTCGTCGACAGCATGTTAGCTGACGGTGGAAGGACCGCCTCGACGATGGTATAGGCCGGATCTGGATCCCTACTTTGACACCAATCACGACCAGCCAGATCCGAACCCTAGCCAGAGCTAGATCTGGTACGCCTTTATCAATGCTGACCGCACCAGTTCCGCGATCATGATGACAAGACGGTTGTGCCGATGATGAAGCTTAGCTAGGGTACACAGAGGAAGAGGTACCCAAATTCCTTTTATGATGTGTGCTATATTGTAGTGGTTCAACCTAGGAAATGTATATAGCGATGGGGTTACATATTTCCTATAGTTGAGTGTAGCTAACATGTGCTTTATTGGATTAATGACTTCCGTATAAGCTGTAGTTACTAGTTAGGCGCTTATTTGCATACTCTTGCTCTATGTTATGTTGATATTCGCTAGAAGCTTTAGTTAATAAATACTTTTGTAATCTAGATGAACAACCACTAACTGCTTTTGAACAAGACCGAGAGGCACAAGTCATAAAGAATCATAGAAAGATGAAAGAACTAGGGCGGTTGTTGAGAGATTTGGTGATACATATGAAACATATTTAGATTTACAAGATGAGCCAATGGCCCTTGCAGTTGAGGTGCTTGTTCTACCTTGTAGGTGCTTGTTCTACCTTGTATTGAGTTCGGGCAGGAGGGGCCGGGGGTGGGGGTTGGGGTGCAGATAGCAATGCAATGCTTTGCTGTCTGGATAGCAATGCAATTTGTACATGCTTCTTGCTTAAATTTGTTTCTCCAATTTCAGCGCCCAGTTCAAAGAAGCCACAGAGGAGGCTCCGTCAGCAGGACAAAAGACAGTGCTGATATCAGGTAGTCCAAGAGAGTGAAGTCAACACGACTTGAAGAGTTGACTCATGGATCTGAGAAGAACAAACAAAACCGTGCAAAAGCGAAGTACCACCAGAATATAGGATCTCGCTCCTATGCTGTACAGCTGCAATCATTTGTAAGTGATGGTTGTGTTTTATTGTTACTCTAGCCTTTGTATAAATAGAAACTCATGTGCACTTTTAATAGAAGCAATAGTGGCAAGAGCCTAAGGCCCCCTATGGAACGCAGGATCAGAAAAACATAGGAACAGGAAAAACATAGGGTCTCTGTCCTCATCGATGCCTACCACTCGTAGTGGCTATGGTGCAAACCATGGCAGACGTGGATGCAACAACAATAACAACAACACGGGGTGAGGCTACTCCAACAACCCTCAGCCCAAATTCAACTCCAACAATAGCAACCTGTGCAATGAGATCTAGTGTCAGGTCCACCTCAAGAAAGGTCATTTTGCTGTCAATTGTTGGCACAGATTTGACGAGAACTACGTTCAAGGAGAAGAGTGATGTTGCTGCCTCAGTGTCATACAACGTCGACACCAATTGGTATGCAGACACTAAGGGTGGGGGCAAAATACCTGATACCCAATTCCCGAACCCGAATTACCCAAACCCAGACCCAAAGTACCCGAACCCGAAATACCCGATCACAATTTCGAATAGTGATGGTAAAAACCCGAAATTAGTTTGGGTAATTCAGGTAATGTTTCCCGGTACCCGAACTACCCAAATTACCCAAAATATCTCAAATATTTGCTCTTCTATTCCTAATATGAAGACATGAAGTATTTCAATGCCATATAAATATATTATTTGGTACGAATTAATGTAGATTTATGCTAACTTGATAATTGATTTGTTGGTAATTGATATGAAGACATGATATGATTTATAGGACTATTGTGTATTGCTTTAAAATGGTACTAGAATTCTTCCAAAATGTTTGGTTTTGTCAATTTCGGGTATATCGGGTAAAACCCGAACCCGAATTATCGGGTACCCAAAATTTCGGGTAATGCTTTTTCGGGACAAAAATCGGGTAGCAATTTTTAATACCAGAATTTCCAACTACCCGAATTACCCGACCCGAATTTTTCGGGTAACCCGAATGCCCAGCCTTAGTAGACACAGGCACAACAGTTCATGTCACGGGTGAATTGGACAAGTTGATGATGCGGGATGGGTACAATGGAGATGATCAGATCCCCACCAAGTGGGGTTAGCCGAGTAGGTATGGATATCATTTATGTTGGTCACAGTGTTGTTTCCACCCAAACTAAAAATCTTAATCCGAATAATGTTTTGCATGTCCCCAAAGCCAAAAAAAATCTTGTTTCAGTTCATCGATTCACTAGTGACAACAATACTTACCTTAAATTTTATTCCAATTTCTTTCATGTCAAAGATCAAGGAACGAGGAAACTCTTCTTCAAAGAAAATACAAGAGAGACCTCTATCCGCTCTTGCTAGCATAGGTGTCTAGGTCATCGAACAATGGTTGTTACTCTAAAAGTTATCAGCAAAAATATTTACCTTGTTCTAGCGAGACGAGTAATGAAATTGTTTGTGATGCTTGCCAAAAATCTAGGAGTCATCAATTGCCTTACAAAAGATCTGGTACTATTTCCTCTATTTCATTGGAACTTGTGTTTTCTGATGTATAGGGACATGCACCAAACTCTGTCGGTAGAAAAACATTATTATGTTTCATGGATGACTATAGCAAATTTACCTAGATTTGTCTTATCAAACACAAATAAGAGGTTTTCCAAAAAATGCAAAAATTCCAAAACCTTGTTGAGCGAGCTTTTGACCAAAAAATAATTGCTATGCAAACTGACTGGGATGGTTAGTATGAAAAATTAAGTTCTTTCTTCACAAAGATTAGTATCACACCACGTTTCATCTCCCTGTGCTCACAAATAGAATGGCTCTGCTAAGTGCAAACATCGAAACTTTGTTGAAGTCAGTCTTTCCCTTCTTGCATATGCATCAATGCCTCTCATATTTTGGGATAAGGCTTTCACTGCAGCAGTTTATCTTACCAATGGTACTCCAAATAAGGTCATTGATTTTTCTACACATCTTGCACGACTTTATAAACAAAAGCCTGATTATTCATCCATGCACATCTTTGGATGCACTTGCTGGCCAAATCTTCTACCATATAAGGGCCTGTGTTGGCAGAGCTATGCTCCCTGATTCACTGCTGAAGTGATTCTGAATGATTCTCTGTTAGAAGCGATTCTGTCTGATAAAATCATTTGGCAAGCCATCGGCGAAGTGATTCTCTTCGAGAATCTACTCCATGGAGCGTTCCCAAACGTAGCCTAATGCTCACAAACTTCAATTCCTCTCGACTCAATGTGTTTTTCTTGGATACAATAACCTCCATAAAGGCTTCAAATGTTTAGAAGTTTCCACTGACCTTATCTATATATCACGTGATGTTGTGTTCGATGAAGAAGTGTTTCCATTTGTTGTAATGCATTCCAATGCTGGAGGTCTCCTTCACTCTCAAATTCTTCTTCTTTCATCCAATTTTCTTAATAGGGGGATCAACACATTGACCACTTATCTGATACTCCTAATCATGTTATTACTTATATGGTACACAAATTTCTAGAGTTGGTGATCCTTTGGTGCAGGAAACAACAGCTTCTTCTTTACACAATAGCAACTCCAATAGCATCAACATCTTCTGCAAGGGAGGTTGATCTCCCGGATCGTCAACAACACCAACAACTTCTACACGCTCAGCCACAAGATTTCAACATGGAATTCATGAGCCAAAAAATTATACTGATGGTACTATTAGATATGGGTGCTTGGCTAGTTTAGGAGAACCTCATAATTTAGAAGAAGCATTAAGCAATGAAAAGTAGAAGAAAGCAATGGATGAAGAATATAGAGCTTTAATAGAAAATAGGACATAGCATCTAGTTCCCCCTAAACAAGGAATAAACATTATAGACCGTAAATGGGTCTACAAAATCAAGAACACAAATGGAGATATTGAACGATACAAAGCTCATCTAGTTGCAAAGGGGTTTAAACAAAGATGTGGTGTAGACTATGAGGATAGTTTTAGTCCAATGGTTAAAGCTGCAACCATCAGAATTATTCTATCTATTGTTGTTTCTAAAGGATGGTGTCCTCACCAATGCAACTTGATGTGTAGAATGTGTTTCTTCATGGTGTTCTAGAGGAAGAGGTCTAGCGGCGGCTCGGTTGGTCAGCACGCACAAGGCCAAAGGTCGTGCGGCTCGGCAACCCCGGGTTCGAAGCCTGGTGCCCACGGTATTTCCGCTCAGTGAGTGGGAATGGGGACACTGTAGCTATGCACTAGAATGTAAAGGATAGCTACAATCAACCTCTATAACCGAGCATACGAAAAAAGAGAGAGCTACTTCAAACTGGACATAGGGCACCACATGCCTGAACTATTATAATCCTTGTGTCTTGTGTGCTACCCATCTGATTCCATATATGCGAAGACACTAATAGGTATTGCCAGAGCTAAATCTTCCGACAAATGGCGCACCAGGTAGGGGCCTTTTACGTACAGATTTGTTGTGTTTTAGATGGGCCTCATCACTAGGCTCGACGACGACGTCAACCGGATACAGCTGGGCGACAATATCTCTCCCGGCGACATGGCCTTCGTCACCGATCGATTCGGGAACTTACGTCTGCAAGATCCCGAGCGATACATACAAGCGAAGGAGCAGTCACCTTCCGTCCGCCTATACCTCGCCGAACACAGAAGCGCCATGGAGGCAGGGCCGATCAAGCTAGCCCACCATATGAACCGCTGCGCTGAGGAAGCCTTCTCCAAGTTCAATCGAGAGTACCTCCTTGACATAGCCTTCGAGATCTGGAAGAGTCATGTGGACCCGTGACACGAATCCACCACCACTACCCGACTACATCCTGCCTGATTTCCCAACTAGGCTCAGGAAGAGTCATGCCTTGTGGCTTCGCTAGGCCGCTGAGACCCCCCTCACAAGGGCTAGGCCCTCCCGGCCATGGAAGAAGAACCTCAAGTGCAAGAGCCGAAACATCGGCCACAAGAAGAAACAAGGCAATAAGGACAAGTTCGACGAGATCATGAACAGTCCATGCCAAAATCATGGTTTTTGGGTGACCCACCTTGTCAAAGATTGCATTGCCTACAGAAGAATGTTCATCGATGAAAAGGCAGCCAGAAGGGACAAGTGACGCAGAGAAAAACGACCGAGATCGTGACACCAGGCACGTCATGATCATCTTCGGCATACCTGAAGCTTACCAAGAGCAGCGGAGTTAGGAGCTAACGCGCAGGAACGTATATGCCACGGTGCCCGCCCCTCGGCCGCCATGGTCCAAAAGGCCAATCAGCTTCAACAAAAGCAACCACCCCTATCACATCATCAAGGCCAATCGATTCCCTCTGGTATTCAGCACACTGGCCAAGACCGTGCAGATGACCAAAATCTTCATGGACGAAGGAAGCAGCATCAACCTCCTCTAATAGGACGCTTTCAAGGAGCTGAAGATTGGCATTGAGAGGATGCGCCCCCAGCAGGCTCCGATGCATTGAGAGGATGCGCCCCCAGCGGGCTCCGATGCACAGAATTGTCCCAGGCCGACAGGTGATTCCTCTGGGCACTATCACCCTCAAAGTCACGTTCGGCAATGCGACACACTACCGCAAGGAGAGACTCTTAATGTGAGTCAGGATAGAAGAGGTGATATGATATCTGGTAGATATGCTCTAAAGGATGTGAGCCTTAATTTGAGTTTGGATCTGCAAGAACAAGGTATCCCCCTCCCTTAATTTGGCCCACAAATTTGAAGTATTTATGTGATTTGGTTGGAACTCTAAGATGAGCTTGAGGGCAAAGTAATTTGATCTTGTTTGGTTAGGGCACTGAAATTTCTTGGCAGATTTGTATGTTGATTCAGCGTTCTCAGTTTGGTCTCTCTTTGCTCCAAAATCATGAAATGCCTTTCGGCCAACTATAGTATCAGCACCATTATGAATTGGGGGGTATGTCACACTTTTCAATCACCTAATTCGGTCCTTGAACAGAAATTTCACATCACCAGTAGCTGACTGCCTCTTAGCAGTGACTTGAATCACAGCACCATCAGCAAGCATGCGCTGAACCACTCTTGCTATATTTTTTGAATCGTCTATCCCGAGATGGTGGTTTCCAATAATTGGCAGTTGAAGTTCCCTCATCATTGTCATCATTCCAGTTGCCTGGAAAAACGAAAGTCAGCAATAATCTATAAGGTTCACGATTCAGTTTAAAGATGAACTGCACATGAGTTATCAAGTTCTGGTCAACATAGGTAAAAGCACTACATGGTACAATTAAATTACCCTTCTGCTATAGAAGTTGAGGTAGATATCCTTTAAGTTAATCCACTCCATAAAATAGGTAGGTAACTTTATTTTTGAAACCTTGCACTGCTCGGGGACCTTTGTCTTCAAATCCCAGTTCCCACTGCCATATTTCGAGCGTGAGAAGTTTAGTCTCTAAAGTCTGGAACATTGAAACAATTAGCCACTTTTTTAAAAAAAACAATTAGCCAACTCAAACATATATTTTGTTGAATGATTCGATGGGCAGAATTTCAAGAGATGGTTAACAAAAGTTCATGAGTAATTTGCTTTAATGTAGCTACAGATGTATTAAGTTACCAAGTAACAAATGCTCCACGGTTGAGTGATCCACCTTGCTCCTTTTTCCATAGGTTGTGATTTCCAAGCCAATCCTCAAACTCTTGCAGCACTTCCTTGAAAGGGATAGCAGTGTCATGCCAGACACTGTAATGTAACAACGGAGCTGTTAGTGTGCATTGATAAAAAAATAACCAGAGTTAAGGAATACATTCCACTTCCAGATTATTTTGGTGCAAGGGATCATATAAAAAGTTTTTTCTATGGTTGTGATTTATATTATTTTTTTGCTTTTAAAATTCTTCTAGCTTTTTTATTGGGTGATATTGCCCTGCTCATCAATACTATGATAGTAAATCCTAGCAATTCCTTGTGCAGGGTCTCATGCACGTGCTGCGTGGAGCTGTGGAGGGCATGGCACTGACCATCCAGAGCCACAAGGGGGTCAACAATTTGGGCCTTCTCTTTAAGAATTTCCTAAGACATTACATGTTATGGATGTTGATCTGATCTGGATGGCCCTAGCCCAAGCAGCCCGACATCAGCAGCCAATAGGCAGCAACCGGAACACAAGGGCAGGGATAGAAGGGACTGGGATAATAGATCTGTTCTTCTTGCTTTTTTTTTTATTGGGTACACCTCTGTTCTTGCTTTATTAGGTGGATACATCTCCTCTCTTTATATAGATAGGCTTTACTCCCGTAAGCAAAAGACCTTATCTCTAATTAACTCTAATACTAATGGGCTACACTGCTGAACCCGATCCAATAGGCCTCGCCGACCTACCCATGACATTACTCCGCCCTTTTTAAGCAGCTCATCCTCGAGCTGCAGCATAACTAATAAGTAATAACATACAATGACTCGACTTGACTGGACATAAACCTATCACGTATAAAAACAAGCCTTTTACATTTCAGCTCATTTCCTTATTTGTGACTTAAAAAAGTGACCGAATCTTTATGTGATCCTCCAGAAAGCAACCTGCAGATCAATCCACCAGCAAATGCATGACGTGTGTTCATCCAGGATCCCATGGAAGGACATGTGCATCTATGGCACGTTCCTGCACTGCATTGTCACACATGTCACCCTTTGAGCACATGAACGCAAGTTGCGCTTGCAGATCAAACCACCTAAGGCAGCATCTCCTCACGGACGAACTGGGAACCGTATCAACAGACGCGCTGCACACCGCAGATCACGTTGTCTGCTGCAGCATTTCAGAACGGACTGACGGAAAGCACCCCAGACGAAAACAAGTTACACTGCAGGCAGATGCATGATAGGCGCCTCCTGGATCCCATTGAAATGCCACGGGCATGGACTTCATATGAGTTGTAGCCTGCCAGGCAGCAAGAGGCTTACACGGTTCGTCCACTCCATCCATTCCGGCCAGCAACAGGCCCACCCCCTTGAAGTTGTCGATGTGGCATCTCAACACCCAACACAACCTCGCATCCAACACGCCCAGCTCCGTAAGAAACACCGCAACCGCCGCCGATGATGGTGCTGTCCATTGAGATGCGTCAGTTACTGGCAGAATCGATGCATCGTGGCATGGACTTGCCGTAACTGAAGCCAGCGAAAACGAGCCACCAGCAGCCTACATCGGAGAAAGGCAGCGGCAACGCGATTCACAGTTGCCCTGCTTGGAGTGTCGGAAGACCATGGCGAACCGATGCCCTCTCGCCGTGAGGTCTCATGGCGGCTCATGGTGTTTGAAGAAATCAGAGCTGCTCTCCAAGAGGACAGCACACTGGATGCGGTCAGGAACAAAGCTCAGGAAGGTCTGGACGGCTGGAGTATGGCTGATGGCCTACTGCTCAAGGATGGAAAGGTGTTTGTGCCTGAGATATCTTCCTGGGCACAAGCAGTAATTGCTGCTGCACATGAGGTTGGCATGAAGGTATCCAGAAAACGCTACATAGAGTTCAGGCTGATTTTTGTATTCCACGAGACAGTGCTTGCTGTACATGTCAACAGAACAAGACAGAACAGCTGCGTCCAGCGGGGTTGCTACAGAGCCTGGAGGTTCCAACTTCAGTTTGGGCAGACATTGCAATGGACTTTGTTGAGGGACTGCCAAGGGTGAATGGCAAATCTGTGATCCTTAGTTCCTTACAGTGGTTGATCGGTTCTCCAAATCAGCGCACTTCATCGCGTTGGGTCATCCACACACTGCTACATCAGTTGCATGAGTTTTCTTCACGGACATCGTATGACTTCATGGCATCCCAAGCTCTATAGTAAGTGATCGGGACCTGTTTTCACAAGCAATTTCTGGCGGGACCTGTTCAGGTTGTCAGGGGTGCAACTCAACATGTCTTCTGCGTTCCACCCGCAAACGGATGGTCAATCGGAGGCTACCAATAAGATTATAACCATGTATCTTCGCTGCCTGACACGTGATCGTCCTCGAAACTAGCTGCAATGGCTTCCATGGGCTGAGTTTTGTTACAACTTCATTTCAAGCGTCACTGGGCACCACTCCAATCAGAGTTGTCTATGGGTGTGACCCACCATCACTGAGAGCTTATGAGCCAGGAGAAAAACGTTTACCGGCCGTCGCTGAGCATCTTAAGGAGCGAGATGAGTTTCTGGTGGAGATTAGAGAGTGTCTAGAGCAAGCCCAGCAGTATCACAAATCTCAGTATGACAAGAGGCACTGTGAAGTGGACTTTCAGGTAGGGGACTTGTTTGGTTGCGCCTTTTACAACAACCTTTGGCCTCCATGGACAACAAAGGGCACAGCAAGCTTGGGCCTCGCTTCTACGGTCCTTTCATGGTCCCGGAAAAGATTGCGGAGGTCGCCTATCGCATTGAACTACTGGCTGGAGCAAAGCTACACAATGTCTTCCATGTTGGGTTGTTGAAGCCATTCAAGGGAACACCACCGGCCACACAACCGCAGCTGCCAGCAATCAGCCATGGCCATGTGTGCACTGAGCCAGAGTCAGTGCTCAAAGGTCATTTGGCAAGAGGAGTTCAACAGGTCCTAGTGCAGTGGAAAGGACAGGAAGCTTCAAGCACATCATGGATGCTGCTGTCCAATTTCCAGCAGCTCTACCCCAAGTTCCAGCTGGAGGACGAGCTGTTTGCACAGAAGGGAGAGATGTCATGTGCAGGCGCAAGTACCCTAGGTGCGGCAACAAAGACGGAGGGGCAACCGTCGCGGCGCAACATGGCTAGAAGCCGCACGCACGATGCCCACACACGGTGCCTAGGTGCCCGCAGATTTCTATTCTAATAGATAGGCTAAATACAAGAAACATCGTCAAAAAGAAAAAAACACAGGCTGGAAGGGAACAACTACAATTGTCCCTCGCGTAAATTGCTTTGAATAGGTAAAGATGAGGCATCTTTAGATGGAGAAAGAGAAAGTCTGGCAATGACCAGGCTTATACATCTATCAGTCATGAAGTCCCTTCATGGAGGTCTTCATCATAGGAGCTTGGCAAATTTGGAAGCAAAGGAACAAATTTATCTTTGATCGAGGCCGCTCTTCCTTCAACTTCTGGAAGCAAAGTTTTTTTTAGATGAAGCTAAAATGCAAGCTGTTAGATTTTGCGACTCTAAACGTTCGGTCTTTTTGTCTTTTTAGCCTCCCTGGGATGACATTGGTGGGTCTTCCCCCGGGCTGCTCTTGTTTTTTAGCTCTCTGGCCTCTTTTTCTTGCCTGTTTAGTTTCCCCTTCTTGTGCTCTTTGCACAACTGTACAGTTGTTTAGTTTTGATTTTAAAAAATGCTAACAGTGGGGGCCTCCCCTGCTGTATTTATTTTCAATAAAAAAAAACAACTGAGATGACCCAATTCGTCTCGCTCCTGCTTTGCTACCTAGCCGTGCCTTGCCGGAGTCTTCACCGGTGGTGAGCTCCACTGTGGCCCTAAACTCCTCCACACGAAGTCAAGATCCAAGTAAGGCTATTCTTCTTCCTCTTTTTTCACCTCCGGTCGACCAAGTTCAATCCTGATCTCTATCACCTGCACCCTACTCCGATCTTGCAGGTCATCCATGGCTTCGCTGAGACCAAATATTTGTGGGGGCAGCTCCAATCCGGCAATCAACGGCCCCAACTGCATATCCTCTGTGGGTAAGACTCTTCATCATCAATGTGATGGTTGCTGGCTTGCCCCCTTCTCTTCCTAGCCAGCCCACTTCTCTTCCTGTACCAGTAATGGCGGCAACACCTGGCAGTAGGGAGAGAGCAGCGATGTCTCCTTCCTCTCTATATGCGGCAACCACAGCAGGTCTAGCCTAAAATCAGTGAGGATGGGCCCAGATCTACGAAGGTGAGTGCGGGCTCACATCCCCCCTCACGGCTGCAACCTCTCCAGGAGGCTAGAGTGCAGCGGCTGCCACATGGCCTTGGAAATTGGCGAGACTCTGGGAAGGACCTGATCCAAGATGCAATCTTTGTCCTTGAATTTTTGTCCTTGGATTTGTGTTTTTCCAAACCTTGCGTGATGAGGGGCTCATTCGAGCCTGCGGTTAGACTCTCCCCGTTCATCAATTTGGGATTTGGGACTGGGGCAGGGCTATAAAGTGGAGAATTTATCATCTGATTTTTGTTCTGACATTCAATTCGATTTGTAGCATTCTTTTATTCATTTCGATTCAATTTGGAGCATTTGATTTTTGTTTAAGTAGGGGATTTGTATGACACGGGAAAGGAGGTTGCGGCGAAGTGTCCGACATGGGCATGGAACCAGCAACAAACATGGGATTAGGGAGCGTATGCGCATTTGTGACTCAGAGAGTGGACCAGAAGGAAAAAAAAAATGGGGGAGATATTTTGGCTCTTTAATATTAGGTATAGATAGAAAAGAAAACCTGCAATCAAAATATATCTTAGTTTACAAAATACCAAACTGAAGTTCAAAAGTCACAATTGATAGAAACAAAATTACTCAAGCCCAACAATCATTGGCTAAACTGACAATACTCCATCCATCCAGCAAAGATCATCCTATTTGGTTTCACCCAGATACCATGGCAAAGTGAAAAGCCATCATTCTCCATTTAATGGACTAGTTGTGCAGGCTAGAGAGAAAAGAGAGGTATGTAAAGGGAGAATGATGGCTTGCATACCAAACCTTGCATACCTCTCTTTTCTCTCCTAGCCATTTACTACAGCATAGGAAATGATTGGTCGTGATGTAGGAGAGAAAAGAAATGCATGCACATAGTTGAGGCTAATTGGATCATTTGACTGCCATTCACTACAGCCGAAAGCCAATGTCTGCTCACGATTCCAAATGTTATGAAAAGATCAATCTTGAATTTGTTTTTTTTTTCCAAAACCAAATACTAAGACCATTCTAGGATGGAGTAATTCTTAAGTGAACCAAGTTAACTAATTTGAACAAAATTCCTTGACCATTAGTTTAACAGAATAAGTCGATGTATCACTTGTTGAAATTGTTTTAAATCATATAAATCACACTGAACAGAGCAACATAATAGTAACAGATGCTAAACATACCGGTCAACCCCAAATTTTCCATATTTCCCTTCTATGTATTCTGTTGTTCTTTGCTCACTCATTGCAGTTGGACGCACAAACCTATGATCAACATACAAGACAAACCTATGATCAACATACAAGAGAGGAGAGAGGCCAATTCAGAAAAATAATAGAAGTACAGCAATAATATCAGAATCCACTTGAGTAAAATATGGTGTGGACTGACTTATATATATATGAGGATGTGCATTAATCGTTAAGTTTGGACCTTACATTCTTGAACAAACTGAGATCATACTACCAAATCATTTATACAAAAACAATAGAGAGAATAATGTTACAACTTACAAGCCTTCAAACCTCGCATATGGTCTGCATAGTGATAATCACTTGTATAAAAGTTATATACAGCACGAGTAACAGTGGCAATCTCTTATCAGTAATTACAAATGAGGTAATACCTGTGAAATGAATCAACAAATTCTGTGCTTCGAGCATCAATCATCACGACCGGGAACTCTAGAATTTCAACCCTACCCTCCAAATCAAGAATCAAAAAATAATCCAGTTTCTGAGGCTTGAATTTATCTGTGGCTGATGCATTCACTGGAAGGTCCATCTTCAAATTGTGACCGAACTTCTCCAGATGCATAGCATCATCCATCTGAAAAACTAAAATATTTAGTTACAATAGTGCTTTGCTAGTTAAAACAAGTACTAAAATCTTTAACTGCAGAAGACCATAAAAACAAAGGTGACCGAAGTGCCCAAAAGCATTAATGTAACATTTAACAACTAAAACAACAATGCTTCAATCAATAAGACGAGGATAAAAATATTTAACTGCAAAAGGACCGAAAATAGAAAGTTACCAAAGTGTCTAAAATCATTTTATCGTAACAGTTAACAGGTAAGAGCTAGTCTTTGTAAACCAACAAAAATAATATAAAAAATGTAACAAAGTCAAAATTATCTCAATATACTTGTTCTATTCGTGCTCAAAAAGCATGTCCAAATGATAGTCATGTTATACAAGGTAAGAACAGTTGTAAAGTGTAGCCTTAGACAGTAATCGTGATTAATCGGGCATCTAAGAAAATAATATATACTATTTAAGGTGCACATAGATCACATTATCAAGAATGCAGAAGTAATTGAGAAATTAAACATTCTCCCCACCACGGGCCATGCCTAAATTTCGTTACTTAAAGGCAACAAAATTGTAAAGTGCCACCAAGTTCAAAACTAATTTAAAATATGTTTCATTGTTCTATGAAGCTCAAAGTTAACAATATCAACCATCTAAAATTTTCAGGGAAACATACCTATGAGTTTCTAAGATATCAACTCATCTCTCTTCCTATGTGATCTTTTCATATTTGTGTTTGTCACCTCCAAACATAAAATCAAGCATGGCTTCTACAAATTTAGTGGTTTCCAGAACTATTCTTGCCTAGCTTTATCTCTGCTTTACTTATCAAAATGACATGAAGGAGGTGCATGAGTTACCTAACCTCAGATATTACTCCAGAGATTCGACCAGTGACGTTTTACTCACTGGTTCCTCAAACAGCTAACATCAATTATAGGAGACCATGCACCAACAGTACTTGTCAAATACATTACAAGTGCTACATCTTCATAACGAATGGTATAACATATTTAATATGGAAAAAGTCTACATAACCCCCCGACCTTTGGCACCGTGTCTACTTCACCCCCTGAACTACGAAACCATGTATCGAGCACCCTAAACTTTCCTAAACTAGGTATTTAACCCCTTCTAGTGGTTTTGGTTCATGGTTTTGCTGATGTGTTGGGCTCATATTGACACGTTGGTGCTAGGGCCCACACGTCATAGAAAGGCAGATGTAGACACGACGTAGAGGTGCGGCGAGCTCTCCGTGGGTGCGCCGCGGTGCTCGCGGGCAAGGAGCTCGTGGCCGTCTCGGCCCCGCTCAAGGCCGCCCAGGCGCGGTGCTGTGGTGCCATGGTAGCATGAGGCCAGGGCCAGGGGCGAGTCGGCAGCTTCAAGCGGCGGTCGTGGAGATCCCATATGTGGCACCGTGGACGGTGAGGAGGCCGAGCTTCTGAGCTTCTCCTTCACCACCGCGCCGGCCACCAGTGCTACCACACCGCTATCCCCGACGCACTGGGAGCACACGCCAAGCTCCGCATCTCGCCAAGGTTGCATCGCACCAACTCTGGTTTGCGGCAACGTCGACAACTGGACCGGACGCCGCGCGCTGCGACATCGGGAACCCACATCTCGGACGGGACACCGTCGTCTCCCCAGACATTGCTACCCGAGCTCCGCTCGCCTCGTCAAGCCTCGCCGCGCCCCCGTCATCTCTAAACCCATGGCCGCCGTCCCTAGGTCCACGCCGAGCTGAGCATCGCTCTCACCGCTGTCTGCCTTGGAGGTCTACTTTGGAGGCCGGATTGAATGGGTAAGTTACGGTGCAACGAGGACGGCGGCGCCGTGACGCTGGATTTGGCTCCGTTCGTGAGCGCAGTGGCACGCAGGCACGTACAGGTGGAGCTAACTGACGGGCTGAGCCAACAAACTCGAGAAGATGAGGACCCGGATACCAAGGGCAGCAAAGACGTCCTCAACTTGTAGTATCCATGATGCATTTGCAGATGCTTCCAGGGACAAGCACAACGGCGTCTCGCTCTCGTTGGTGCTTGTCGTTGCGGCGGCAGAAACATGTGCGGCAACCGTCGAGCTACGCTTAGAAGTTGCAAGCCATAGTGATGTCCACCGAGAGGCAATAGTTCTCGTGATTCGTGAACGTCGTTGCAACTGCAGAGACAACCTACTGCTTGTTGCGCAGCTGGTAGTGGTGGTGAGGGAGGAGGTGCGGCAAGCCGTGCTGGAGAGCACCATTCTGGGCGGCAGAGAAGCAGCTGCTGAAGAGGCTTGGGTTCAACCCCAAGGTGCATGCGCCACTAGCAAGACGAAGCTCGCCGGTGTCCCCGTTGACGGCGGTGGCATCATGTAGTTGTTGTGCCCTGATGCCACTGTGACTCCATCTTGGGGCCCCTCGACATCGATGACGATCTCGAGCTGTAGGCCCTCCAATGCGCCTCCTGCCTCTGGCACTGAGGCGTCCGCTCGTCAATGATGGCACGCAAGTGCCGGCACAGGAGGCGGACCTAGCGCCGTCAGCTCGGAGACAGGAGCAACAGGAGGTGGTGCCCTTGTCCACTGCAGCTGTCGCGGTTGCTACGCAATGTCGTCACTGCCGCAGTCACCACAGTGGCATCCGATTCCAGTTAGGACTGCCACGTGAGTAATACCACCTTCCAAAACCACCTTAGGAGGTTATTTGACTAGTATTGCATAGTTTAAGGTGCTCAATACATGGTTTCATAATTCAGGGGGTAAAGTAGACACAGTGCCAAATGTGAGGGGGTTATGTAGACTTTTTCCTATTTAATATAGACTGATTGTTTCTATCTATTGTTTTACATCGAAAAACATATTAATTAATATTTGCAAAAGTAAAACAACGTTTTGGTCCCTCCACTTTAAGCATCTTTTTGTTTAGAAAGTTCCATTAATGGTTTAACAACAATGAGAAGCTGAGTAATTTGTTTAAGACGGCTAAGTTCACTAAATCTATGTAGTATATAAGGTTGAGAGATATCTGTCACCTCACATTGTGGAGGTGGGTCCTGGCACACATATATCTTCCAAATCAGATGGCAATATTTGGATGCCTGAACTGATATTTGGATGCCTGAATCAACTTGTAGAATTCCTACACAATAAGATTATTGTTTTTTATCATTGTTATCAAGTCGTCCAATTAATCACATTTAGTCTATCCTGGACTCAACTAAGGCCACGACTCGATTAGGCCAATTAGTTTTATGGTCATCCGATTAGTCGGACGACTGGGGCTGGACCACCAGAACATAATGGAATTGCTGGGCAGCTTACGACATGGGCTGCATCTGGGATGGCTTAGGCCACTTGGGCTCATGTTTCTCAGCCCAATTTGCAACCCTGCATGCAGCCACCACCCTAGAGTTATCTTCATGCTTGATTTGTACTCTAGAACATATAGTATATTAGCATATATTTAAAAAAAAACTCGGCCCGGCAGGGGAAAGACCTCCCCCACGGCATTCCACTTAAGAAGAAACTTCTCAGTAGCCCGAACCGAGAAACCCCCCGAACCCTGGCCCCGCCCTGACACTAGGACGGTTGACCGTGGGCCCCGTAACCTGGGCCGGTCCACAGACCGTCGCCGCAGGCCGGAAACGGGCCGTCACACTAGTGCTTTGGCACACGGGACCAGCGAGGGAGGTTTTTTACCCTCAGCCGGAAATTCGCTCCCACTGGGATTCGAACTCCGGACCTGAGGGGTGCCGCCGGAGTGCTAGACCAGCTGATCTAGACACCCTTTGGCTATTAGCATATATTTGGTATATTAGTCCTGACATTTATAGGATGACTAGGACTGACCTCGCCCTGGCCGACGACTAATCGCGACTAGTCGCCTAGTCGGTCCCATGGCAACTAGGATCAACCAGACGACCTGATAACATTGTTTTTGATACCCATCCAAACATCTAGATTCTAGAAAAGCAAATATATTTTGCAGCTTCGCCTCTTTGTTTGTATGCAGACATATGCTCACCATCTTTCTTCAAGGGCGTTTTAAGAAATCAAAGTTAATGGTTGAAGATGCTGAGACCTTTTTTGCAGTAAGAATTAAGAACCATGGAAAAAGGCCAGGATAGGTAAAAGTTTGGAAGGATAAATGGGCATGCTACCACCTACAAACAGCCAACCATTGGTAAAGCACATAGACAGCAAAAGACATTCAAAGCACCAAGGGCAGAGTAGCACTGTTTGAAAGTTCACCAACGTTGTGGCAGTTCCTTATGTTTCCTCATGTGCCTCTTTCATGGCTGATGCATGATATGATTGGATGGCTGCTAACAATTTGTAAGGTTTAGAACAATATGCATTATACTTGTGAGTTGAGTTTTAAAACAGGATTCAACTAAGCATGCATATGCATTATGGTTGTATGATAATAAAGTAGTCACATAGCTTCCCATCATGTCTCCTTAGCAGGTTAGACATATTTATATGAAAGGTAGATCTATGGTGGCACGGGATGGCATTATGGCAAAATTACCAGTTTTTGGCATGATAAATGGTGTGGTCTTGTCTCCTTAGCAGACAAATTCCCAAAATTATATGAGATCAGTGAGGATCAGGAGTGTTCTGTTGAAATTATGAAACAGAGAAATTGGAGGTCGAAATTTAGAATATGGCTTTATGAAGACTTACAGAACCAACTCAGACGCTTATATGACATGGTTCATCGTTTCAATACTAACAGTGACAGGGACAGAGCTAAATGGGACTGGGAGAAATCTGGAGTTTTTTTCAGTCCGATTGGTATACAAACATCTGTGTAAAGATGATTATGGCCTGAATTTTCAGAGAATGTGGAAAGCGAAGGCACCATTAAAAATCAAAATTTTTATGTGGTTGGTTGCCCAGGGGGCTATTCTGACCAAAGATAACCTTGGTAAACGTAAATGGAAAGGAAATATGTCTTGTGCTTTTTGCTGCGATCAAGAAACTGTTCAACATATATTCTTTGAGTGCCTAACAGCTAAGTACATTTGGAGCCTGTTAGCATACTCCTTAGGAGCTGATTGTAGGCCTGGTAACATGAATCAGTATTGGATCTGGATTAACAGCACTCTTCCCCAATGCCCTCTAATGCATGCAGTTGGTTTGGCTGTGGTGTGTTGGGCGATCTGGAGAACAAGAAATGCTGTGTGTTTCGATGATTGAAGGGTGAAATCTCCTACTGAGATTATGTGTATGATTTGCTCTTTTCTCACATACTGGGCAGGCTTGTTGAAAGAGGACTTGAAGCAGCAGGTGATCCAGGAAGCGGAGATGCTGAAGACAGCGGCACTCTTCTTCCACAAGCAGGATGTTCAAAGGTAGACTCAAGATGAATGCCAGCTGATTCCATTTGTTGGAT
Organism: Saccharum hybrid cultivar R570; assembly: GCA_038087645.1. Classification (NCBI taxonomy): domain Eukaryota; kingdom Viridiplantae; phylum Streptophyta; class Magnoliopsida; order Poales; family Poaceae; genus Saccharum; species Saccharum hybrid cultivar. The sequence goes on along the minus strand of JAQSUU010000291.1, from coordinate 3,682,869 downwards.
GATTGAAGACTTTGTGATGAAGACTGTTGGCTGCGTGATGGAGTTCTGTATGCAGCTTTGCAGTGTCTGGGAGTAGTTCTGTTTTAGTCTAAATCTGATGTTTGTCTGATGTTATGTCCTTGGTGGAGACCCCTGTTGAGATGCGGGGTTGTTTTGGTCTGGCACTTTATAGCCAAGCTTCTGGGAGTTTTTGGTAGTTTGATCCAGGCATTTGTTCCCTCTGTGATCATTTGCTTGGATCAGTTTATATTCTGGCATTCGTCTTTACTTTCATTGCGTATGAAACTGTGAACTCGATGTAATTTCGTTGCTTTGGTAATGAAATTCGGTTTTACCATTATGGAAAAAAAAAAGGTTCCCATCATGTCAAAACATTAAGAGGAACTTCAAGATTAACATGTGCTCTTTACAATAGAGGCAAAAAACGAACCAAAATGTAGTGTGGAAGGTACAAAATCTTCATTTACTCCACTCTGGACTATAAACTCTTTGTCTTGTCAGTGGAATGAGTAAAATGGACAAAATTTTGTAACATTACAAATAACTCTCCATATACATGTCCAAACATCAAACACACATAGCCATGCACTAAAGCCAAGCCACAGTCAATACCATTTTGTAGGCCAGGTGATTTATTTCTTTGGCTTAATTCCTTTCCCTCAAATGTTGAGAATTATAACTCTAGAGCAGGATCAATAACAAAATGTATGCTTCAAAAATACAAAACTAGATATTTCTGTCACTACAACCAGCCTTTTAGTTCCATAAAAGAAATATAAAAAATACTGGTAGGAAATAATTTTCATGGCATGGCATAATCATAAATGCAGCTATGGTTTGAAAATAACAAGAGATTGATAAGCCTATAAATATGTTGATTTTTTTTAAAGAAGTCTTCAGTCCTGCTGAAACTCAAAACCCATTAGACAAGAAACTTTTGGTTTCCTCCGTGGTTAAGAGCAACTCTAGCAATAGCCCCTAAAATCAGGGCCCCTACTTTTGATTTGGAGGTTTCTCTACTTTTGGGTGCCCAGTTTTCTAGTCTCAATCTAGCAACAAATCAGGGTACCTACTTTTCTGGGACACACCTGTCAGTCACATAGCTCTTATTCTTTTTTATTTTTTTCTCCCATCTCTTATTCCCCTGCTCCTGTCCCTGCTGCACCCCTACTTTTCTGGGACGCACCTGTCAGTCACATAGCTCTTACTCTTTTTTATTTTTTTTCTCCCATCTCTTATTCCCCTGCTCCTATCTGCCTGGAGCCCCGTGGCCGTGGTGTCATGCCGATGTCCCCGCTCAGGTTCTCGTTCAGCAGGCTCAGTGGGGGGAGGACCTCAAGGCAAGGGCCCTAGGCAACGGGGAGGGGCTATTTGTCAGTGGAGGCAGCCGAGGAGGAACCGCGGGCAGTGGAGGCAGTCGGAGGAGAATGTGTGGTCGATCAGGGAAGGAAGCACGGGCAGTGGTGGCTAACACAAACGGTGGTGGCCTGCACGGACATTGGAGGCAGCCGGAGGGAGGGGCATGCACAGCAATGGGAGGTGCTCAGGCAAGAGGGTGCGTGAGGACTGGAGGACCAATGCAGGAGGGCGGCCGGGGGCCAATGGGGCGAATCTAACCAGCGGGGACTGACTGAGGCGGCAGCGGCAGCGGCAGCAGCAAACAGGAGAGGGAGATGAAAGGCCACAAACTGAAAGTAGGGGTCTCCTCCAGAGCCAGGAATGAGGGCTTGAGGGATGATTTTGAGGGCCTGCTACTTTTGGGGGGCTGAGGCTGCAGACCTGCAGTAGGTTTCTGCCCTCTCGGTGCTAAAAGTAGGATGGGAGCCTAAATAGGGGCCCTGCTGGAGTTGCTTGTATATCCAAGATCATGGTCACGGGTCATCTTCTTGTCTATATAAAAAACGCTAAGCCCTGTAGTGTTTTCTTTTATACGGTTGAGCAGTAAGGTTTCTCACTGTTCCTCGCCATGGTGAATTCTACCCTTTTCCAAGTCAGCATGCAAACTTCTCGATGGTTCCATCACTGTAATTTTCGGATGGCTCATATCTTTGTCCTCATCTGCCTGCTGTTTAGACTTGAGCCCCATACATGATTATACATTCTTATTGTCACCAAGGTCGTTAGATATTGCCCAAAGTTTAATCTAAATGTTAATCGATAAGTTGGGCTCGCAGAACAAAGAGTAACAAATCTATCTGACTCGTTAGCAATTCATATAAAGCATCACAGAAGCTTTTACTCGAATTCCTACGGTACAAGATTCCTACAGTGTATACAAGAATTCACTCATCTGAATGCTGGATTGTGATTTACTACCATTCTTAAATAAAAAAGGCACTTAACATTGTCAGCACTCCATATAACTCTTTTAGTGACCATTATATCATACAAAAGCACATTATAATAGCAACTCAAATTGACAAGGAATACTTCCTTGGCTAGCATCCTATGCGCCTCTGATTGAAACTAGAGCAACAGCTAATTCCAGCATTTGCACATGCTGCTCAACACATTACGATTACCAACTTAAACAAAATTGGGGTGTAACTCCACCAATGCTGGTTCAGTTACACTTCATTTGATTTTAACAGAATTTCCTCACTATTCTGTTATTTAGTGCTATTGTTAATTAAAAATACTTGGACCTAAACCCAAATGCTTCTTTGGAAGAAGGATCCTCCGACTAATATTAACTCTCCTCCCAGCATCAACTTCTATCCATCTTATCTCTATTTGCTAACATTAGGCATCTAAATGTCAACAGTAGAATACATCTGCACTAAACTAATATAATCCAAGATATATGATAGGAACCACTCCGTTTTCAACACGGCCAAAAGCGACCACCATTGCAAGGAGGGAAGCAATCTCACCATTGTACACTTGCCTGGGTGTAGTACAAGCACGTGGGCTTCCAAGGACGCCTGGAGCTCGGCCTGGGTGCCTCCATGACCTGCCCTCTCTCGCAGCGTGGGGAGATTGTGAAGCCAGGGAGAAGGCGGCAATGGGAGAGCTTCTTCGGTGGGAACTGCGGAGGGGAAAGTCCGAGGAGAAAGGGCCGAAGAAGGATTGGAGCAGGGGGTGGCGATGGCCGGCTAAGGAAGACGGTGAAACCCTAGCCAGCGCCATCCCAAATTCCCAAGAACCTTCAGTTGCGGTTGCAGAGCCGAACGGGCGAACTGTGCTATAGTGCCCGTCTGAGTCCCAAGAATCTGGATTTTAGATAGGGATTCTATGTACTAGTAGCATAAAATCAGTAGCTGTTTCGATCCTTGGATTTTAGGCTGAGATTCTATCTATTAGAAACTTCTTTCTCTGTAATGCCCTCAGCCATTTTTCACATTCACGCATACCACTTCTATTCAAGAATGTGTTCCATCTCATGTACAAGTTAACTGGAAATTCTATAATTTACCAAATAATCCAGCAAGCTGCACCTGAGGCCCCTTTTGGGAGAGCTCCGCTCCTGATTGTACAGTTCTACTCATTGATTCTCCGACGAAGTGATTTCATTAGATTCCTATGATAGAGTAGGGTGGAGAGTTGATGAAAATAGATTCTCTGCTGATCCCCACCGGAATATAACAGGGAGCAGAGTGAAACAAGTTTTTTTTTTGCTCCTAGCTCGTAGTGTAAATGGAGAAGTGATTCTCTGCTGATGTCCACATGAATCAATTGGTATTTTGAGTGTTTGGCTGGTTGGGAGTGATTCTCTTAGGAGAAGCTAAAGTTGGAGCTCTTCCAAATAGCCCCTGAATGTTTGAGAAAGTTTACTGAATAATCCACTGCATGATCTTTAAGGCCGCGTTCATTTCCCCCTCCCAACCCAAAATATTTCCTCTTACACACATCACATCAAATCTTTCGACGCATGCATGGAGCATTAAACGTAGGTAAAAAAGATAACTAATTGCATAGTTTGTCTGTAAAGTTCGAAACGAATCTTTTGAGTCTAATTAATCCATAGTTGGACAAATTTTACCAAATAACAACGAAAAGTGCTACAGTAACTTTTCAGCTACTTTTCGCGAAGTGAACACACCCTAAGACTCACTCCTAGCAGACAGAAGCGATATTCCTGAGCCCGAGTAGGAGTCGAGCTAGGTGGGGACCGCGGTTAGCCGATGGCTTAGGAGCCAAGTCAGAGAGAACCTGGTCGCGTCCAAGGCTTGAACTGCTCGAGTTGATTCCGAGTCCGAGTAGGATCGAAAATCGAAATTTCACCAAAATTCTCGACGAGCTTCTAGTGTGTCTTGGCGAGTTGCTAGAGAATGTAACAGCCTGGTGTTACGAACATGCTTAGCACCTAGATTAATACCTAAGAGAAATCAAAACCTAAGTTAAATTATTTAGTGTGTACCACTGATAATGAAACTCCGAATAAAATATGCGTATATGTAGAACAGGTATCTTTAATTGTTGGCATGAAAAATAATGTTTATAAACAAAAATAAAATGTAACTTGAGCATTGGGTTTAAGTAAAGTTTATGAGCAAGTTTCGCAGATAAAAGTGTAACTTTCATGTTTGGAGAATAAATATTGTTAGCCACCAATTTGCAAGCTCAAAAAAATTAGATTCATAATTCAATCCTAACTAACCATAAATCGCGTCTATGACACAGTGATGTAATGACAATGCCATTTCGACGTTAAAATTCCAACAAAAATGCTTAAGCACTAACATCAAGTTTTTCCATAGTCGGTTACTTCTAACCTAGCACTTGAGCGTGGTGTAAGTCACGGTTGAGTTGGGGTAGCGTTAACCTTTTAAAAATTATCGCAAACCCCTAGAACGCGCTGTAGATTGCGTTGCGGTGTCGGGTTCGGGCTCCAGAGCGCAGCCTGGCAAGCCCATGTTGGCATCCTTCTCTCTCCCTCGTTAGTCACCCTTTGGCCTCGACGATTGTTTCTTTGGGTAGCTGGCGATGCCCACTTTAGGATCGTGTAGTTGGTCGATTCACATCCGAGCCGACCAATTGTTGGTGCGCGCTTTAAAACGCGTGCTAGGCACGGATTTGGCCTTTGTGGCCCCATGGCCGCGAACACCGTGCTGTGGGTTGCAACACGGTCTCTGAGCGCGCTCTGCCGCGCGGGCGTCGCCCCCAACCGCTGCTAGCGCTGCTGGCGTCTGGTGCCGGTGTCTCTCCGCGTTTGGGACGGTTGTGGGCCGGTTCGGCTGGCTGCGGTAGGTCCCGCGTTGCCGCGTCTGGGAGGCCGGCCGTTGTGCTGCGCGCGGGGGCCGAGCAGAGTTCGAAACGGGCGTTGTGTGGCCATCGTGGCTCTCGCCAGCTCGCCTGCCCACCTACTGTGTTAGTGCTGGCGCAGGCTCTGTGGCCGCGTTGAGTCATTGACGCGGGCACAGCGTCGGTGCGCGCCCGCCCCTGCTTTGTCGCCCACGCGCCCTTGTCGCCTTGGCGCGCGCTGTGCCTGGCGCTCGGTCCCGTCCAGTCCTGCCTCCTTTCACTCCCTCACCGACGCGCGTTTGCCATCACCTGCGCGGCCTTGCCTCCTCACGGCTGTATCCTTGTCATGACTTGGCGAAAGCCGCTCGGCTTATTTCGCTCGACTCACTCGTATACCCCCCCTTCCTGGCCGCACCGTTCGCAGAGCCGCCGCCTCTTCACCCCCACCTATTGCCAAGTTTGAGCCCCGCAGCGAGATTCCTCGAGTTGGTGGTTAGCTTGGAGAGTTAGCTTGGTGCCCTTTTCTCGCCAAGCTCGACCGTGTACCGCCGGTCGCCAATTTGGCGTTTTCGCGACCGTCGGCCATCTCGCCGCCGTGGATGGCACGCTTGGGGGTAAGGCCCGTAGCATTAATAATTTTTCCAATTGCTTGTACCCGCGAACTTACTTTGACTTCCTCTTATCTGGTGCTCACTTCCTTGCAGCTAGGGCATGCGTCGTTGAGGTGATGGCGTGGCCGTGCCACACCCGGAGCGCCTTTTCTGCGGGGTCGCATCACGGCCAGACCACCCGGGCACCCTCCCACCCCAACCATCGCTGCGGCTGGAACCGGGGTAAGCTCCTGGTGCTCCCGCACCTCCTCGTTCACCTTGACGCCACCCTTGACGACCGTGAACCGTGCTGAACACCCTGCTATCGTGGCTAGCAGGCTGCAGTACCTCGTAGGCCACCGAGTCACCACCCACCACTGCACGTTGGCCCGGAGGTGGACGTCGGCCCTCTTGGTGCGCCTTAGTGACCTCCAGTTGGCCAGTGCAGTCGCCCGGTGCCGCCCGGTGCCGCGTCATCGTGCGCGGGGGCGCCGGGGACCGCCCCTTTGAGAAGATGAGGCACTTCAAGGGTCTAAATGCGAACCTCTACTCTTTTTGCAATAGTGCTCGAAAGCGATGCGTAATAACCTGCTAGTCTAGGGGCTACTTTGCAAAAACGCATGCGCGGGCGTGCTTGCAGGCTCCCCGCCTGAGCTGCTGAAAGCTCTATGTTTGGTGTTGGTAATTAGTGACAATGCCTAAATACTAATCCTATGCCTAAGTTGTATATAGCATATGAGGATTAGTACATTCCAAGGTTGGTGGCAAGATGGACATGGTGATCATGATGGCCACACTTGGATTTGGATACAACCCTACGTGATCAAGGCAAAGGTATATGCTTAAGGGTTGTGTTTTAGTAACCAAGACACCTAGTGGGTGTGGTTATATTATAGGATAGATAGCCGTACTATAAAGAGGGGAATGATGCGGCTATTGGACTCCTAAGTGGCTCTAGATATGCATTTCATAATCATATGCATTTGGATAGAACTAATAACGCCTCAAAAATGATTGTGAAAATGCTAACACACTTGCATGTGACGATGAAACCTTGGTGGTGTTAGCACCTTTATGAAAGCGGTGGAGTTTGAGTGGTAGAGAGGGTTTGGGGTCCTCTCTCTAAACATGTGCCTCAGGCGTTTTTTGAGGAGTTGAAACGCGTATTTTCCTTTACGCCAATATCGAGATTTGGAGACGATGTCACGTGGTGTTTTCACGAGCTAAAACATGTGCTTTAGTGATACACATACTTAGTCTAGCTCATATGTGAAAGGGTGAATCAAACGGATCGAGCAAAAGTCACAAAATCACCGAGATATGGGCGATAGACGTTGTTGCCCTGAGCGTCAGACGCTATTGTGCAGCGTCTGTCGCCATACCCTAGCTTAGGGTTTTGGCGCGGGCGTGAGCAAGTCGTCAGACGTGGGGTCGTGATCGCGACAGACGTTGTGCATGGCACTGTTGCCGCGTTTGTCGTGTGTTGCTGCTCGGGCGATTTAGGCGCGGCGCGGCGCGGCGTAACGCGATAGACGCGTCCATCGGCGCATCACCGGACGCGTCTGCTGGTCCAGCACACGAAAGGCGTTTCTGGACCGCGTTTGTCGGTGCAAAGGCGGCGTCCGATGATCGCGACGTACGCTCTGATGCAGTGGGCGCGAACGCGGTGAACTTCAAACAGTCGAGACACGTGGCACATGTACGTGCGATAGACGCTGGGCAGCGTGTCTGTCAGGTGAACGACAGACGTGTCTGTCGCATTTGCGAGGAGCAACAAACGCTGGACAGGGTGTCTGTCCGTTGAGCGACAGATGTGTCTGTCGCGTACGTCTGCACCCTTCTAGCTCCTAACGGCTCTATTTATTTGGGGTGCTTATAAATACTTGTTGGCTAGCTCAAGGCTCATCTCTTGTACTCTTTGACATACTTGTGAGCACTTTGAGCTAAGCAACTCCCATCTCACTCATCTCTCTTGCTTCTTTGTATATTCGAAGTGAGATTGAGTGATCCAAGTGCATTTGCATTGTGAGATTGCATATAGTTGGCACTTGGTGGTTGATTTGCTGCGGGATTCTTATTTTTCTTGGTGGTTGCTGCCATCTAGATGGCTTGGAGCAGCTTGGAGGCGTTGGCAAGAGTTGGTGATTGTTTTTGGTAACCTCCGGTGATTGTGAGGGGTTTGTGCCTACCTCGGCGAAGCGGCAAAGGCAACGTTAGTAAATTGCTCGTGTCATTGCAACCTCTTGTCATTTGGTAGGTTCTTGTGGCGCCTTTTGAGAGGCTCAGTGTGTGATCGATTAGTCACCGAACCACGTAGTGAAGAGGGACACAACGGGGACTAGCGTATCGGCAAGCACGTGAACCTCGGGATAAATCTTATGTCATCACTTTCATATTGTGATTGATTGATCCCGGTGTTCGGTTGTCTTGGTATTTATTATTGATCATATTGGTTGGCTCAATACTTTTCCCCTCGGTGAAATCCTCCTAACTCAACTTCACATTACCTTCTTAGTTATCTTTGCTAGCTAGCTAGTTTTGCTAGAGTAGCTCTTTTGTATAGCTTGCTAGTTTTAGTTGTAGTTTCTTTCTCGGTTTGAATTGTGCGGTTAAGTGCATATATATTAGAATTTTGAATTGGATAGGTGGCTTGCAAACACCCTGTAGGCTAAGCAAAACTCGCATCTCGCTATTTGTTATATTGATAAACTTGTTTAGCACACTTTATAGGAAATTTTAATAGGCTATTCACCCCCCTCTAGCCATCGAGACCTTTCAGCTGCTGGTTGAGCCGGCTAGCTGCGCTGAGCCACGCCCCGTGTCGGGTCGTTGGGCCGTATGGCTGGCGCTGGCCCTTTTCATTTTTCCAGCGTATCAAAGTAGTTTTCTTTTTCTCTAATATTGCTATGAACTTGTAAATTCAAAATGAAATGCGTAGGAGTCCAAAAATGGTAAAACTAAGTTTATTAGGTTCCAAAAATCAAGATCTATCTGTTGGTGTATTTTTATCCTCATAGTTGTATAATATTTTTAGGAGTTCGCTAATTATTCTAAAATGCTTAATATTGTTAAACATAAACTTGCAAGAGTTTTTTGTAAGAAAATGGTAAAAGTGTTGGCTCTAAAAATTTTACAGTAAGTTCCTAACATCGTTATCCCCTCTCTGTAATTTTGTAGCTCCTACAATAATTAGTTGCTAGGATAATTGATGAGTCCTAGTTTAAATATCTATTACATCGATAAAATGGATAAAGCAACGTATTGGGTTGGAGTAGCTAAAACGCATGTTGGGAAATGACGCTATACTCATCGACAGGGATACAAGGCCAGTGCATTAGCCATTAGAGCTAGCTCGTTAGCTTGAGAGAACAAAATCGTACTTGAGCTCTGTGGTTGCCGTTGATTAATTACTTTTCTATGTTGCATTTGCGGTTATCGTATTAGGAACAACGATGGACCGTGAAGCCATCCGGAGGCAGCAAAAAGATGGCGCCTTGATGATCGTGTCATCATGATGAAATGCTAACTTTGATTATATTCTGCCCAGATAAGCCCCGGTGCATAACCCCTATTATTCTGTACTTTAATTTATGCTTGTGCATTAAGTTTAAAGGAGTTGAATGAAACCCACTTGCATATACATCCTTATCCTATAGGTCTTACTAGTATGATAGGATCGTGTAGTGTGCTATGCTATAGGATTCTGGTAGAAGTCGAGTGATTACCTATCACTCGCGAGAGATAGGAATTATAATATTGTTACTATTATCATGTTACTATCACATGGAATATAAAATTTATATGGATAATTAGAGACCGGGCGGAACGGGTTGGGTGGACTTGAACCTGGTTGGGCAACAGAGCGGGGCTCTGGTTACATTTGTTCCACCTGTGTCAATTAAGGATCGTTCGTTGCATGGACCCTGGTCAAGTCACAAATTTATTGTCCCGAGCATATACTTACTTATGGGGGCGGGAAGACTTGTTTCTCTCTTGTCATGGGTTCCAGTTCTTTCCGGACCGGCTTTTTAGGTGGTTATATATATTGGGTTGAGGAGGTCTAAGCACCATACTGAGGCCGGGCCTGCAGTGTTGGGGGCTTAGAGTCCGAGCTTGGACGGGGACCTGGGCCCCTTGACAGAAGTGGAACGGGTTGGTCTTGCTTGTGCCCGGGGTACAAGCAAGGCGTGTGTTTTCGGGGCACCCAACTGGGCATATTGATTCGCGAATCGCCGTTTCTGCGTGACGGTACGACTTAACTACGCTCTGGCATCGTAGTAAGAACTAGCAGTTGAAACATGAAGAAATGGTTCCTTTGCTCAACCCTGCTTGATTATAGACTAGGTGCTTACATAGAAGGTTGGATAAGAAATAAAATACGACTATTAAAAGTAAGAGATTAAGGATACACTCTTAGTGCTGTTTTTCGCCAACAAAAAACCCACAAGCCAGAAAGCCTTGCATAATCCTTGGAGTCTTTTTTTCCTCCTGACGGGTAAGTCTTGCAGAGTACAATTGAGTACTCAGGGTTTGTTCTACCCTGTTGCAGGTGACAGGTGCTGATAAGCTGACACTTGTGTGTGGAAAACTTCTGGTGGGCTCAGCGAGGATTTCCTTTACGATGCGGAGTAGAGTTTATTTATTCTAACTCTCACCAAAAGCTTTATAAAGAAAATACTGGCAACCTGTTATCACTTCATGATTATATAAGTTCATCACGTTAATGTTTATCTCATATTAATGTTTATCTTATCATTAAATGGTTTTATTTCCGCTGAACTCTGATAATGTTTTATATTCCGTTGTTATAGCTACATAATGAATTACTCTGATGTTGTACTAAAAGTGATGTAAGAAATGGCAAGGTCGTTGTAAGCTTTACTCTCTCATTTGTGATCCTGATGTAAAAATGTGGATCTTCGAGTTTTCCCTTGCGGTGTGCTCGACGGAATCACTTAGTTTAGTGTTCTCTCTTTGGTACTTAGGGTCTAATGGAAGACGAGTACTCTTGGGAGGGCATTAGATTAGGCGGTTCTGCCACAGAGAAGCTTGATTTGCCGAGGTCTCCATGAGATGACCTTGGAGCTTGTTGGAGTCGTCCGTCATGCAGATCCAGGAACCAAAGATGAAAGTCGATCCCATGGGCAAGGTCATGTTGATGTCAAGGTCCATCAAGCTTCTAATCGGGAATTCACCGAAAAGCCCCTTTCCGGCGCACTAGCTATCGGTGTCTGATGATCGACAACATGTTATGAGGCAACCCAGAACGATGTAGGTGGGCTTCGACGAATGCTAAACTTGACGGTGAACAAAAAGATAGTGATTTATACTAGCTCAGGCTGCTAGAATAATCTAACAACCTACGTTCAGTTAAGCATGTTGCCTTGTGTTGGATTGTTATATATGAGATGTGTCAAAAGGGGGTGCTCATGCCTCTCTTTATATAGTCCAGAGGTCAGTCGCATTGATCTAGTCCTAGTCGTCTATGACAAAAGAGTTGTAATCTAATTGCAGACGTAGACTTTCCAAGAATTTGACTAGGTCGATCATTATAGCCTTGGAGAACACGCCACCTTGTTCTGCGCCATCTTGGCAGACCTTAGGTCAGGCCATCTCCTTGCCGATCAGCCCTATGGGGAACCCTTAGGATCTTGGCCCGTCATTAGGATAGATGGTCATACTACTAAGGAGGATAAACTTGTTTGCATATCGATCATCTAGTGCCACTTGAGCGATCTAACTTTGCATGCGTTGCTAAAATCAAGTGGTAGTTGAGAAGAGTGAAAAATCCATTGAAAAATGTTTGTGAAAGGCTAACTCATGTGCACAAATTGGTGGAACACTCAGGGAGTTAGCACATTAAAAAAGAGTTTGAAACAAAGTTTGGGGGCATGTTTGGGCAACCGTCGAACCGGCCAACAGCTTCGCGCGCGCGTTCAACAGACCGAATGCTAAGAAAAGGCCATGTTGCCCTGTGCTAGCGGTTGGACTGCCAAGCACGAGCAGTGCAGCTGTGAGAGCATTGAACCGAGTTATTGGTCCGACGAGGACCGTCGAACCAATCCTATGCATTTTGGACCTCTCTAGAACCTCTCTAATGGATCGCCAAGCACGGGCAGTGCTTCTGTGAGAGCATCGAATCGAGTTATTGGTCCAACGAGGATCGTCAGACCAATCCTATGCATTTTGGACCTCTCTAGGACCTCTCTGGTGGGCGTCAAACCCAACAATCAGACCCTACTTTTCATGGGCGTCAGATCATACGCTAACACTATTTTAAGTAGCCATTGCTTGTTGTCAATGACCATTGGTGCCTGCCAATTGCACCGCTAGGGCTAGTAGTTGGACCATGAGGCACGCAAAGCTACTGCCAAGGGAATAATGGCTAGATGAGTTTGTGCCCTCTACAAATAGAGGGTGGCTAGCCATGAGACATGGTTGAGCACCTTGGGGATCTGTTGCCCAAGTGTTGTGCTTAACTTTGGGCCTCTAATCACATACGCTTGATAGAGATCATCTGATTAAGTGTGAGAGTGTTTCCTAGTGCGTTGCTTTGAGTGATTCCATCGAGTGACACTAGGTGGTCGAGTTATAAGCCAGGTTGCTTGTTACTCTGGGAGGTTGCCACCTCCTAGATGACTTGGAGGCTTGTGTGCTCCGTTGTAGCACGCTCAGAGATTGGTAGTGCTTCAGAAGCAACCACATTGTGAGGAGTGTTGTGCTCGCCCCGCGGAAGATTGCGAAGAGCAACTCTAGTAAAAACGAGGTGTGAAGAGCGTCAAGTGGTCCTGCCAGATCAATTTCTAGAGCTCATGGTGAGCAATCCACGTGGGAGAGTGTGACTTGAGGGTCACCACTAGCAAGAGTATCGGCGATAACCTTGAGCTTGCCTCAATAGGGATTAAGTGGTTGGCCAACCACCGAACCTCAGGATAAAAATCAACATGTCAACTTGTATTCCCGTTGGTTTGCAATCCTCATCACTAGCTTGTATTTATTCATTTATTTCTTGTGCTAGTGAGTAGTTGTTGCTCTAATGTAGCTAGTTTGCTTGTGTAGCAAAGTAGTTGCTCACTCATGCCAGTAAGCTTGTGTAGCTTAGTAGCTTTGCTTAGCTTGTGTACTTAAGTTGTTTAGCTCTCTAGTTTAGCTTGAGTGGTACGCCTTAGTTGCTTAATTAGGATCTTTGTAAGGTGCTTGAAAACTTAGATAGAGGGGTGTACTATTAGCTAGACCAAATAGTTTTAGTTCTACATTTCTTCCGGTTAGCTAGCATAATTAGTTTTAGAAAGGACTATTAACCCTCCTTTAGTCCACCATCTCAACCTATCACCGATAGAGCCTCGCGCTTGTTGAATGGGAAGACGGCGTGGAATCTCTATACCTGCCAGGCCTCGGATGCCCAGCAGGCTGCTCGTGGCTTGAGACGTCGGTTCGTCCTTAAAGCAATGGCTCAGATCTGTGCTGGGTTGGAGTCAGACTTGGGCTACCATCGCTTTGCAGTATGGGATCCTAGTGAGCCCTGAGCAATGGCTGTAGGCGTGCTCGGGCTCTTGCTGACTCTATCGGGTACCAATACTAGGGTACTCGAAGAAAAAGAGCTAAAAGATTACCGACATTAAACACGCCTAAACAATCAAAGGCATGACCATGACTTCGTCCGACCCCTTGGGGAAAGACTCTACCTCGTCCAACCCTAGAGGCACGAAATCTGTCTAGCTCGACCCCCTAGAGAGGATTCCGCCTCACCCGACCCCCTGGAGAGGATTCCGCCTCGCCCGACCCGTGAGGGCCCCCACTGCCCCCAACTACTACGAACACAGGGTGTGGGTCCAGGACCATCCCCTAACGCTAGGGAGGGGGCGGACGCGTCTTGATGTGACCGACGGCTGCCATAGGCTATACCTAGGTACCCACGTCCCCAATAGTGCCAGGCAAACCAGCACTGTGTTGTTCAATCCCTGTGCGACTCCGACAAAGGGATTTATTGACCATGCCGCGTGCCAGGGGTGGTTGCCTATAGTGACAGTGATGGACAGGGGGCCACGACCAAGACGGTGGCACCTGTCTGTAGCACTGAAAACGGACGAGGTCGCGACGTGTGTACTCCTTCATTTTTGTCAGCAGGACCTGCCCGCGGAGAAGGGCGACATAGCCCCAAGGCTCCCTTCCTCTCAATTTTTCTCTTCCCTCTGTACCTCTTTTCTCTCTCTCGTGTACCCCGGATCCTTCCCTTAGTCTATAAAAGGGAAGGTTGGACGCCCCATCAGGGAGAGTGCGGAAGCACTTCAACCCCACTTCACCTTCACCAGAGACGTAGGATCTCATCCCTCTCTCGCCAATTTGTAACCCCTACCGTAAACTTCAGTGCTAGTAACACGAGTAGCAGCAACTGGACGTAGGGACATTCCGCTCGAACCAGTATAAATCCTTGTGTCCTCTTAGCACACTGTCGGTGTCACGAAACCACCGGCTAGTAATTTGTGTGATTGCGTGTTTAGACTCGGATGACTGAGCTAAGGTGGGCACAAGAGGTTTATACTGGTTTGAGCAGAACGTCCCTAGTCCAGTCATGGTGCTCATGCTACCCGCTCTTTGTTGAGTTTGTAGTAGAGAGAGATGGCTCCCAAGTCTCTGTGGTGTGTGCGTTTGCTGTGGTGTGCTGGTGAACTGAGAAGTTCCAAGAGCCCCCTTTAGAACCAAGGCCTCCCTTTTATAGATCAAGAGAGAAGCCTTGCGGTACACGACAAAAGGAGGAAGGAAGAAGAGGAAAAGAAGAAGTGCTAGGGAAGAGGCTTCTGTGGCGGTGCTGCTTCTTCTCCCACGGGCAGGCCCCTCCGGACCAGTTGTCGAGGATGGGGGTGGCCCTTCACGTCGTCGCGCGTTGTGATAGCCGGCAATGACGGCACGCCGTCCGCCCAGCCGTCACATCTTGTTCTGCCACATCGCGCAGCGTGGTTTGCGGCGCCCTCCACGACCCCCTAGTCTGGGGCCGTACCAAGCGCAGACGGTGCAGTGCTGGTCCGCCGGTCAATGTAGTGTGGGGGTTCCCCTAAGAGTAACGCGACATGGCTACGACGGTCTTATGGGGAGCAACGATTTCAATGCCGCGATGTGGCACCACAGCATTAATCGTTTGCTCGCTAAGACGAGGGGAGACAGCCTAGGCCCTCTGCGGGCCCGGATGATGTCTTGCCTGACCCCTTGGTTCCCCTCGAGCCGTCGGGCGAGGCGGAGACTTCCTTGGAGGGGTCGGGCGAGGCGAGATCGGTGTTTATCGGGCCGGCAGGACTAGAGCCTGTGCCTCAACCATCAGGCAAGGCGGAACTCGCGCTCTCTCTTGCCCCGCGCCTCTAGGGGTCGGGCGAGGCGGAGCTCGCGCCACTATCGTCGGACAGTCCTGGGCTGATGCCTCGACCGCCCAAGCGGAGCTGGGCCTTTTCCACGAAGGCCCACGATCAGGCTCGGGTCGTGCTCTAGATTGCTAAGTCAGTTTGGGCACTAATGACGAGGCCCTCTAACCGGGTACCTTAGCACTGGTGCCCGACACACACCATTCGGGTCAAACGCGCAATACAAATTTACTCGTCAGTGGTTCGAAACACTGACAGACTCCTTCCAGAAGGTGCGCGTGTGCATACCCAATAGATATAGCCCCAGAGCCCCCAAGCGATCTGTGAGATCAGTTGGGGGGGTCCATCGGTCGGCTCTTTCGTCCAGGGAACTTAGCATACCCTATGTTGGACTCTCGTCAACAGGCGACAAGGGTGATGCTCTAGAAGATGGGCTTTATTGGTCATCTGGATCGCCCGGACGAGTCGGTCTTCAAGATCTTTGAGCAAGCTTTCAAGGCGCATTTATCCTCCTCAAAGCACGCGGTCATGCGTGAACTTTTTCCGGGCAGTCGTCGTTGCCCCGGCGGTGCCAAGCGACACATGAGAGTACGCTGGTTGTCTGAGCAGCTGCAGCTACACCGTCAGACATGTAACAGAACTAACAGCCTGTTCGTTTCGCTGGTTTATTGTGCTGAAAGCACTGTTCGCTGGTTTGTTGTGAGAGAAAAATACTGCTGGATGGCTGCTGATTCTGCTGATAAGTCCAAACGAACAGGGCCTGTGTTTTGCGAGTGCTGCAGCTGATTAGGGAGTTCCGTTCGGGTTGACACTCGACTACGCCATCCTAGCCAGCCTGCGTGCTTTGGCTGTAATCTTGAAACACCTTTCCTCTTAACGAAATAGGGGCAAATTTGTGCAGCCTTGCATGTTCTGGTTGTAATCTTGAAACACCTTTCCTCTTAATGAAATAGGGGCAAATTTGTGCATTCGTGAAAAAAATTTATAAAATATTACACAAGTAGAGATTAAACGTATGTGGGTATATCACATAGACAAGGATATCTCATAAAAATAATAGTTATCAATAAAACTAATCAATTATTATTTATATAATATTATCATGGAACTATAAATTATATAAAACAATTTACATTAGAAATAAATTAAAGTATAAAATATTTTACAACAACATATATTAAGTTTATACTAAATTAGAAATCAACTAAAATTAATTTAATCTGCATGTATCATTAATAATATTAAATTAATACTAAAGTTATTTATAGATATACTGTTAAATAGTTTCAATACATCATTAGTAATACTAAAATTAAATAATTAATCACTAGTTATGGAGAGAACTTTTAAATAAATCATTGTATCTTGTTCTTCGTGGATACACATAAATATCAAATGTTCGTTTTTGTCAAATACAAACTTGAGATCGGATAGAGAAAAATACTTAAAAACGAATTCAGATATATCCATTTAGTATCCACATTAGAAATGGATACGAATCCGAATATCCATATTACAAGTTTTAGTGGATACGAATGTTGGATAATTTAGATATCCATTTTTTATTTTTCTTCCTTACGGGGAGCACAGTTAACTTGTTGGAAAGGGCCATCACTAGACAGAATAGGACAGTTTCAACTGTCAAATATATGCCCTGGTGACAATAAGCCCAGAAAAAGGGACAAAAATATAATAAACCAAATGGGCTTGTAGGGGTTCTAATATATCTGAAAGTTCTTCAGAAAATGACACCACTGCAGGTACACAGGCAGCAGCCCAATATCAGCAACTTCCTAGTGATTCAGACACTGATGACACAGCTGCAAGTACAGGAGCTTATATCTCACCAATGTTCATATTCTCATATGCAACATCGCATAACCAGTATTTACATTACCTATCTTTGCATATCCATTTCAGCCACCAAAGTTAAGCAAGCAACAGTAAAAAAAAGTTAAGCAAGCAACTTAAGGCTCTGTGACTCGTGAGCAACTCGTGCATGTTTTGGCATCGGAGCTGGAGCCTTATTATCATCACCACAATGTCGCAACTACCGCCTGAGTGCCTGCGGAGTGCAGTTTGACGCTTCAGTTGAGGGAGGAGCAATAGAGCCATGTTATTGCTGAATCCTGAGTCTAGTGCTGGAATGTCATAGGACTCTTAGATGAAGGCCAGGATATCCAGCTTTCCCCTTATACTTCTCAAACAGGTCCCGCAGGGCAGTGATGAACTGTTCATGCACTTCGTTAATCTGTCAGCACCAGGAACAAGAGTTCAGAAATCTTTTTTTTTTTTAAACCGCAGGAGAGCTGCGTTTCATTGTATTAGAGAAATGGGGTGGTCCTCAACAGGATCCTCACTCATACGGGGACCAAATATGAGTTAGGCTATTACACAGACTCAATATTCTTACACATAGCAATTAGCAAACAAACATGAATCGACCTAGCCCAACTGTCCTAGGTTGCAAACGTAAGACCTGCAACACAGACTGTGCTCATCCTTCAGCTGACACAAAATCGTGTTAACCGAAGGAGAAGCCCCCTCAAACACACAAGCATTCCTATGTTTCCATATAACCCAGGCACTGAGTATAATTAGAGTGTTCACTCCTTTTTTGTGCTCCTTTTCAGAAACTTGAACAGGTCAATAATATCAAAGCAAGCTTTTCATTACAATAAGACAGGAAACATATTGGCATTCTTGTGCAAGCACAAGAGTCTTATTTCCTTCAATACCTCAAATTCATGGATATACTTTTAATTAGGTTTGTCTATGTTTGGACTTTGGACCCAATCCAAGAATGGTGCAGCATGAGAACAATATGAGCCTACAAAATGTTTCTCTCAAAAAAGAGGTTTTGATTAAGTCCAGAAAGCTACCTCATCAATCGTGGGCTGGGGAATCTTATTGACTTCAATAGGTTTACCCACGACCACATGCATGGGTCTTGAGAAGGGGAATGGTGTGCTGCATTGAAATGCCAGTAGACCATGAAAAATTCTCTAATCCCAGAAAACAATGTTTCAAAAAATGTATTGAACAGAAGTCTGGAAGGAAAAGAACAAAATGCTAAGACGGATGAAGTTACCCAAATCTACCCCAGAAGATAATAGGAGTAAATTTAACTGCTCTAGCAATCTTGATAAACAATTTGCCACCTGGCCGCCACCACTTGTATGCATGGCTCTGACCAAATGATAATAGTAGAGAATCAGTAATATGATCTTTTCGGAATTATATTTATCATTAAACCAATGTTTAGGCATGCTGGGGTTTGAGGGTCCTCTTCTTTAGCTAAAATATCATGTTATAATGTTTCAAAAAAGTCATCACAAAAGTTATGTGTAGCCATAACAATTCAGTTTACAATTCACCTTTGGTGCTGAGATTAAAAAAAAAAGAGACAAGTGTCACTGTCAGCACATGATGAATAGTGTCAGGTTGACTGCTTGTCTATTTTGCTTCTTTGACATCTAGGATGACTCCAAACTGAATTGTTGCAACTATACTTAACTTTATATGTACTACATACATGATCTCTGATGATCTTTGAAACATCACAACATAAATATTTTAGCTAACAAGGATGCCCGCACCCAAGGACACCAAATCTGCATTGTTAACCAATAATAGAATCTGTGGACATGAGCCAATAGACTTTGATTGTATTTGTTTGAAGTTCAAGTAATCTGTCCTTCTAGTTCTTTTGGAACCTATATTTAAGGAATTAGCAATGCCACATCTTTGTTAAAGCATGGTTGATTGATTGTTACCTGCCCAAAGCAGAAAACTGGGACTAAAGGGCATCCAGACTGCATAGCTATCTTGACAAACCCTTTTCTTGATTTAAGAAATGCAACCTGTAATGTAAACCCCATCAAAACAACGAATTCGATGTGATTGCATAGGTCAGTAGGCAAATAAACAGACAATAGGTTTAATTGTAAAATGCAACATTAAACATGTATGAATAATACAATAAATGTGTCGCTGATGGATGACAAAATCGAACCTCTGAATCATTGTTCATGTGAAGCATTTCCCGTACACCACCAGGGACTATGATACAACTGTAACCAGCTCCAAGGTAGTGGTAGAAATTCTTCCTCGTCGCAGGTACCAATCCAAGCCATGTCCAAATCTGTCTCAAGAACGGGGTGTAGAACACCTAACCCCAATTCGAAATTAACCGTCATGAGGGGAGTCCCTGAATCCTGTGACATTTCGCGTCAAGGCATTTAGCTGACTTACCGCACTGCTCGCAAGGATCTTGATCTTGGTGAGAGGCATAAACCCAACAAGATCAGCAAGAGCTGACAGACCTATCGGCAGCACTGAGTGCGGCTCATAACCAAACACTGCAAATGCAGAGCACTAGCATCACTATCACCACAAACTCTGCAAATAAAAGATTCCCTCCCCTTTACCCTCAGCAACGAAATTTGATACTTTCTCAACTCCCGTGGGCAGTGGTGGATTGGATAATGGATATGATGACGGCAGCATCCATGAATGGAAAAACAGGTTCGGAAACGCACCGTAAGCCCTGCTGGGATCGAAGGACTTGTAGTCCTCTACATGCAGACTGATAGGGAAGTAGCCCATTGCGTGTCTGCATATGAACCTGCACGGTGCGCATGCTGGTAAGAAGAAGAGGGAAGCGAATCCCAAATATTAGAATTTCGAAACGAAAGCAAGGAATGAAGAACAGCGTACCTGGCGATGCTCCGGCCCCATTTGTCCCCGTCGTTGACGGGCGCGAACATGAAGAAGAGCTGGAACGCCACCACTCTGCATCAAGAAACGGGTTAGTAACAGACGTTGTCACCAGCAGGATGGATAAATGAACCATAAAAGAGTCTATTTTTGTTTGGTCGAATCATGGAGTAGGTACAGGAAGAGATCGGGGTGGATGGACGGGATGGGAGGTACGGACATGGCAGCGGCGCGGCGGGAGAGGAGGAAGAGCGACGCAAGAACGAGAAGGACGTTGAAGTGGATGCCGCCCAGCCAGAGCGTCAGCGCCAGCGTCGTCCGCGGCAGCGAGTAGTCCGTGCACCGGAACACCCGCGCCTCCCCGCCCTCCCCATCCCGGGGCTTCTCCGCCGCCCGGTTCAGCCCGCCATCCGCGCCCATCTCGGCGGCGGCCCGGAGCTGGAGCAGAGTCGAGAGTAGAGCAGACTCACTGATCCGGCCGGGATGGCGTTTCGTTGCTCTGGTCGTCTTGGCTACTTCGGCGGTTCGGCCCCGCCTCGGAGGCCGTCGAATCCGGCGGTGGCGCTGCCCCGGGTCCTTTTAAGGAGGGATGGCGCTGTCGTATGCCGTGTGCGTGCACGGACGCACGACGCGGCTGCCCGTGCGGGGAGGTCTCGTCTCGTCTCTTTCTCAGCGCGTTCTTTCTTCCACTGTCGTGGCGTGCGGCGGGTCAGCGTCTGACCACACCCGCACTCTTGGTCTTGGGGTAGGAGCGGAGCGTGTGCTTGGGCGGCGGTGCGGGGCCGGACATTGCGGTGTTTCCTGGTTACGTTACGGCAGGGGCGCAACCGCTCGCTCAAGGCTCAAGCAATGTGCTGATCTTTTGATCCTTTTAAAATAATCCTCATACACATCACATAGGCGTAGATAATTTATTTAGAATAGAAGATTGCACGGCTGTGGCATTTTTTTAGAGATACTGAGGGATGTGTATTTATTTATCTTTGTAAACACATGGACATCTTTTATCCTAAGAGCACCTTCAAGAGACTAAATAACAAATGTTAAATTAAAGAAGCCATCATCCATGTCTTGATATGGACTGACACGTTGTCTATCATAAAAAACAAAATCACAAAGAATATGAGCGGCTAAATTATGTTTAGTATTATGGTTGATCCTTTTAAAATAATCCTCGTACGGATAGGCGTACATAATTTCTAATAAAATAGATTGCACGGCTATGACATTTTTTTTTGAGATACTGAGGCACGTGTCTTCGTCATTTATCTTTGTAAACATGAACATCTTTTATCCTAAGAGCACATTCAAGAGACTAAATAACAAATTTTAAATTAAAGAAGCCATCATCGACGTCTTGGTATGGACTGACACGTCGTCTATCATAAAAAACAAAATCATAAGAGAACATGAGTACTAAATTATGGAGTATTACGGTTGATCCTTTTAAAATAATCCTCATACAGATAGGTGTACATATTTTTTTTAGAATAGATTACACGGCTGTGGCATTTTTTTTGGAGATACTGAGGCACATATGATTTGTCTTTATAAACACATGAACACCTTTTATCCTACCTCTACCTCATGTGACCAAAAGTCATACATCCACCACTTGTAACTAAAAGCTTAGCTCACTAACACCTATAGTTTACTTTAATAGCATATTAGTTGCTCTCTTGCGTAACTAGTTGGCTTGTATAGCCTTGCTAGTTATATTGTTTAGTTTGTATAGCTAAGTAATTTTTAGCTCTTTAGTTTGGCTTGTGTAGCCTTGCTATTTGAGTAGTGTAGTGAGTTTAGGCTTTGTGTGCTTTGCATCACTAGTATGTGTAAGAGCTCCCTGGTTGTTTGAGTACTAGTTGCATATGTTTGTGTGACCTTGCAAAGTAGAATTGTTTAGGTGAGCTCTACGTAGCTCGACACCTTAGTTGCTCATATTAGGATCTTTGTAAGGTGCTTGTGAACTTAGATAGAGGGGCGTAGTCTTATCTAGACCGATAGTTTTAATTCCACATTTGTTTTCATTAGCCGGTGCGATTACTTTTAGAAATAACTATTCACCCCCCTCGAGTCCGTCATCTCAACCCTACAGTTGCTGATGTGAAGATCTCTTTTGAGATTTTGAAAGATGCCTTGGTTCTCTCAAAGCCCTTTGTACTTGGCGTTGAGGAGCTAGCACTCTTGCTGGTACCAACAGGAGCACTTTGAACAATATGAACATCAACTTTAACATTGTGAACACCAAAAACACCAGAAGACGCCTACGAGATTTCAAGGGGTGGCATGTGCTCTGAATCCCTTCCCAGATCAGAGGTAGTTGTGGAGAAAACCGAATCACTGCTGGAAGAAATAGTGATATGACAAAAGAACTTGCCAATCTTAATGATCGGCCCAATCCCAGTAGGACGATATTTACGAGCTGGGAATCTTGAACGAGCTTACTGCAGAAAGAAACAATCTTAGAAGCCAATTTGCGCTTATTTTTCCGACTAAGCACTCCAACTAGCTTTCTCTTCTTTCTCCCAACGCTTCTTCTCAAGTTCCCGATTATCACCTCTGTCTAGCCACAAGTGGAAATAGACGTCAAAATGAGCGGTCGTGATTCTTTTGAGAGATTGAATTAGCAGACCAACATGCTTGGAGGCGACAGAAAAAAGAAAGTGGCGGTCACTTTGGTAAGTGACATGAAAACCAGCAGGTGCGCCTCCAAGACAGCAGTGCAAAGCCAAAGCAACTGAATCTTCCGTGAGACGAAAAATAAACCTTCTGAACACCACGAGTAGGAAGAAAGAGCCATCTGGGGGGAGGAAGGATGATGCACCAAGGAGGAAAACTTGTGCATGACCTCAGCTTCGAAGCGCTTAATTACTTGGGGAGAAGTCCCACTCTCTGACCAGCTCTGCAAGAGTAGGGTCCTGCTCGAGTTCGATGAGGGCACCTGGAGATTGACAAGCCATCACAGGCGACCCTGCCGAAGAGGTGCCTCCCTAGAGATGCGACAGATGTAGCCGGGGATCAACAACGACGGGGGAGAGGCGAAGGGGCGACTGCTAGAGCAAAATGGGAGGGCGAGAGGGCTGATGACGTGTGTCAAGCGCAAGCGAGACTACACGTTGGCCGGCGACGCGGGAGAGCGCAAGCGAGGCTGCGCGGGCTAGCAGCACGGTGGGCAGCGGTCGACATGAGCGTGGCTGCCAGCGCACTGCCTTGCGGATGTGCGGGGGCTCCTAGAAGCAGGGGACATAGGAGCAACAGGGTGCAAGGGGTGGGCACCGAGGCCGGGGTGGCCTTCAGCGAGTTTGACGGTGGACGCCGGGGCCGGAATGGCCACTGATGGGAGCGCAGCGAGGGTGCAGCGGGAGAGCTTAGCGGGACACCTCGTTCGAACTCCCCCTAGAAAGACATTGTATCTATATAACTAATGGTAGTCAATGAAAGACTACTTAGGTAATCTACTTAAAAGGGAGGAGATCCTGACAAGTAGGGATTGCCTTCTCGGCAAGTTTAACCAAGCAATTTGATAACCAGAAAGACGCATGGTGCTAAGGTTACAAGGTTCAAGTTTTGTGATTTAAAGCCAGATTTGTGTGTTGCATCTCAACCAAATTGATGGTTATCTCCACCCGATGGAAGATCGGGACCCTCGTTCCCATCACTAGGAACAACATGAGAAAGCGTTAATCATGTCATGTTGGTCTAGCCTGGCCAACTTGGTCAAACCCAACATTTCATCACCACCGAGGGCCTGAGATGCTTCTGTCAAGAGCCGATCACAGAGGAAATACGTACGGCATACTCTATATTTATCATCACTTGACGCGAGTTGTCCTAACTTGTATAAGTCATGAATCCGGATCACATACAAGACATGGAAGACATGAGTGCAATTTGAGAAGTAAAACAAGCGGAATGGAAGAAATGATCGATGAAAAGTGGAAAGTGCTATGTCTTGCTGTCTAAATGCTCGCCTTTTGGTTCTAATGGTTTATGCACTCTAAGACAGTATTTGTTTTCAATTATATAGTGGCTAAATCGTTGTACGTGGTCCTATTTGGACAAGGACCATAGTCCTATACTGACTCTATAACGTTCATGTTGTATATAGATTAATAATTGGTTTTGAAGTAGAATTTGGACAACTTGTTTCGTCTTTATATCTATATATATGACTTGGCTAGACGAAAATTTAGAGATGGCAGAAATTTTGTTATAATAGGTATATAGATAGATCATAGTTCAGCCGAGAGATGACAGTCGGATGCATACGCACGCCATTTAGCTAACAGAGTCCGTGCTTAGCCGGTTGATGTTGATACAATTGCGCATTTTACACGAAAAAATCCTGATATATTTCTTGGAAAGCGACAGATCAAGCGCGCGCGGAGGCCGGAGCTTATCTATATGATATATATGATCCGAATAGCACCATGCCAAGATTAAAAAAAAAGTACTCTGTAAGAAAAGATTGAAAAAACGAACTTGTCACCATATTCACATGATCCCGCTCAACACGCCGGCGCTTTTGCACTGGTCGGCACGTGTTTTTTTATTGTAGATGCCCCGCGGCTCAAGTTTCTATCCCGTGCCTGTTATCTGGATCCATAAGCAAGCGCGTAATCGATTGCCTAGGAACGCCAATTCGACAGGCTTCTAGTTCCTACCCTAAAGTTTCTATCTCATCGGATATTTATCACATGTATAAAATATAAAATATAGACTAAAAATAACTAAATGCACAGATTGCGTCTAATTTGCGAGATGAATCTTATAAGCCTAATTAGTCCATGATTTGACAATGTGATGCTACAACAAAGCTACAGTAAATATGTGCTAATGATGGATTAATTAGGCTTAATAAATTCGTCTCGCGGATGTGGCCGAACCGCCTAATCTAATGCCCTCCCAAGAGTACTTGTCTTCCATTAGACACTAAGTACCTAAGAGAGTGCACTAAATTCTGCGATTCCGTCGAGCACACCCGAGGGAGAACTCGAAAATCCACATTTTTACCTCAGGATCATAAATGAGAGATAAAGCTTACAATAACTTTACCATTTCTTGCATCACTTTTAGTACAACATCAGGGTAATCCATTGTTTAATTATAACATCGGAAAATAAAATGTTATCAGAGTTCAGCGGAAATGAAACCAATTGATGATGAGTTAAATATTATCATGATGAACATTGATAGCCCTAAAATGATAACAAGTTATTAGTATTTTCTTTGTAAAGCTTTTGGTGAGAGTTCAAATAAATAAACTCTACTCCGCATCGTAAAGGAAATTCTCACTGAGCCCACCAGGAGATTTCCACACACAAGTGTCAGCTTATCAGCACCTGCCACCTGCAACAGGGTAGAACAAACCCTGAGTACTCAATTGTACTCCGCAAGACTTACCCGTCAGAAGGAAAGAAAAGACTCCAAAGATATGCAAGGCTATCTGGCTTGTGGTTTATTACAACAGCAGAAGCATTACTAAAGGTGCATCCTTATATTTAATTTTTATGAGCAGTCATCAGTAGTTCATTAACCAACCATTCTAGATAAGCACTTGTTCTACTTTCAAGCAAAGGTTGAGACATTAGAACCATTTTTCCATCTTTCATCTTTCAGTTCTTACTACGGTGCCAGAGTGCAGTCAAGCCGTACCGTCACGTAGAAACGGCGATTCACGAATCAATGTGCCTAGCTGGGTACCCCGAAAAACACACACCTCATATGTACCCCGGGCACAGATGAGACCAACCCGCTCCACTCCTGTCACGGGTTCCAGGTACCCGTCCAAACTTGGACTCCAAGCCCCCACACTTGAGGCCCGGTCTCAAAGTGGTGCTTAGACCTCCACCTATCCCCGCCTCCAATCAGTCGGTCCGGAAAGAGCCGGAGCCCATGACAAGAGAGTAACAAGTCTTCCTAGCCTCCATCCGCTAGTATATGCTCGGGATAATAAATCTGTGACTTGACCGGGAATCCAGTGCAACGAACGGTCCTTAATCGACACAGGCGGGATAACTGCAACCAGAGCCTCACTCAGATTGCCTAACCAAGTCCATATCCAATTCCAAGTACAGTCCCGCCCGGTCTCCAATTATTATCCATATATATATTTCATGTGATAGTAACATGATAATAGTAACAATAATATATTTCCTATCTCTCGCGAGTGACAGGCAATCACTCGACTTCTACCGGAGTCCTGTAGCATAGCAATCTACACGATCCTGTCATACTAGTAAGACTCATGGGATCATGATATATATATGCAAGTGGGTTTCATTCAACTCTTTAAAACTTAATGCACAAGTATAAATATAGTGTAGAATAATAGAGGTTATGCACCGGGGCTTGCCTGGGTGAGATTTAACCAAGAGTTAGCATTCCACCATGGCGCCACGATCATCAAGGCACCACCCTTTCTGCTACTCCAGATGACTTCGCGATCCACCATCATTCCTATTGTGATATACGTGGATGCAACGTTGAGACGTAATTAAAAGACAGCAATCGCAACTCTCGTCGTATGACTACGTCTCGCAAGCTAACGAGCTAGCCACCCATTAACTCACTAGGCTTTGCATCCCCGTTGTCGACTAAGATATTATTTCCTAACAACCCAAGGTGTTGCTTTATTCACTATATCGATCGAATAGATATTTAAACTAGGGCTCACTAATTATACTAGCAACCTAATTATTTTGGAGCCACAAAAATTACAGTGGACAACTAAAATATGGTTAGCTTACTATAAAATTTTTAGCGTTAATACTATCACTGATTATTCATAATTCTTACAAGTTCATGTTTGATAATATTAAACGTCTCGAAGTATTTAGAGCAAGCCTAAAAATAGTAGAAAGCTACATGAACCAATTACACCTTTAGATAGATCATGATTTTATGAGTCTAACCAAATTAGTTTCACCATTTTTGGACACCTACAACCTTGTATATTAATTACACAAGTTTTATTATTGAAACTAAATCAGAAAATGTTCTTGAAAAGAGAAGAGCCAATGGCCACTGATTTGGCCCAGCAGCCCGACGCAAGGCGCAGCCGCTCGCAACCGCAGGCCCAACAACGGCCCAAGGCGGGAGAGCCCGCGCACGCGCGACCATTTTTGCAAAAGAGGGCTTGAGCTCTAAGGAAATCAAACGATGCAGTGCGTTACTATTTCTCTAGAATATAGATTTGCACAAAACACCCCGGAAAAGAGTTGCCTTCACAACGGGGTGGTCCCCGGCGTGCCCGCGCGCGGCGGCGCTGCTCCGGTCGGCACTCTGCGGTGACGCCGGGCACCAGGAACCCGCACTGACCCTTCCAGGGGGTCAACCTCCATCTACTGCTAAACCCGTACGCATGGGTTGTAGTTATAGACCCAGCAGCGCACCCCCACGTGCGGCAGCGGCAAGCGGCTAACAGCGACGACGGCGCGCCTGTTCCGACATGCGAGGAGAGCTGGGAAGGGAAAGAAGTGGTGCACGAGCACCAGTGGCATACCTCGCATACATCCGAAGTGCTGGTGCGGACGGGGAGGTCCCACGTGGTGCTGGCCACGTGCAGCCGATCCGTGCGGCGGCGCTCCGAGGCGGACATGGTTGCATTACCGCGCCTCCGACGAGCGCCCCGGCCAAAAGAAGACGAGCACCCGCACTAGGGGGTCATGGCGAGGCTATCGGTGCATACAATTTGACTCGAGAGGGTTGAAGGGAGCGCTGCCCTTGGCAAAGGTTGGGCACGGCTTTATGGGCATGGTGGTGAATGACTCCAAAATTGCGGCTTGCTCGGGCACAACACAAGGCGGAGTAGGGTCGGTCGACTAGCGCATCTAATGGCGAAGACCTGGATGCGAGGAATTGACTTGAAGTGACCTCCTTACCATAATCAATGGAGCGGCCCGTCAGCCACGGTGACAGGGAGGAAAGGCCAAGGGCGGAAAGGTGGGGACGGCTCGGTCAGTCTTCACCCTGGCGGAACGTGGCAATGGGATAGCGTGGCGTGACCGCTGGGTAGAGCCGTGTCAAGCCGGGGCAGCCATGCGAGCACAGGGGAGGGCAGCGGGGCCAGCGGTGGCCGCTCAATGCGCGCGCGAGCAGCAGCGGCTCCGCGTGGCTGGT
The DNA here is from genome assembly GCA_038087645.1 of Saccharum hybrid cultivar R570. NCBI lineage: Eukaryota > Viridiplantae > Streptophyta > Magnoliopsida > Poales > Poaceae > Saccharum > Saccharum hybrid cultivar. The sequence goes on along the minus strand of JAQSUU010000291.1, from coordinate 3,654,902 downwards.
AGCAGGTGCCGTGGCCAGAGTGGCCAAGGCGCGACCACTTCACGGTCAGACCGAGGCGGCCTCGGCTGGCCAACGCACGACGGTGCGCGTGCACGGGGTGCAGCCCGACACGACAACACGAGTCCCACGACGCGGTGACCGCGCACACTCGGGGTAACCAGTCAATGACATGCTGCGCACGGATTTTAAAGCTACACAAAAACGGCTAAATACCCCATCTAAGGTTCAACCACTAATACCAGGTTCAAGTGCATACTTAGAAGCAAGCAATAGTGTAGAAACATGAAGTTATTGCTTAATCGTTTTATATGCGTTGAAATTTTAAAACCCGTGGAATTTGTTTGGTTAATTTCTTTTAGACCTTAATCGCGTGCTAACTAAGCTGGTAACACCAGGGGTGTTACATCCTTCCCCCCTTAAAAAGGATCTCGTCCCGAGATCCGGAACAAGAAACAAAAGAGGGAAACGCAATTACGTTTCACAGATCTGAGCTTACATGAGAGGTTACACGACTTCAAACGCTAAACCATTCTGGAATCAAGAGATACACGGCTAAGAACAAATCTAATACAACTCACAACCTCTCTAGAAATCGACGAAGACGAAGACAGTGGAAGAGCAATAAGAAAACGATTATCCAGAACATGGCGTATGCCCAACAAAGCCAGAAATTGGAGACTGGTACAAAGATCATCGTTAACTCTAAAACCTAAACTAACCAGGGATGAACTTGAACTTCTCCACGGAAACCAGATCCTTTCTTCTCAAGTTACACCATCGCCTCTGACTAATAACCCTAGATCTGCGAGCAACGGCTGGATCTCATAGCTCAGCCTCCAACCACTTCTTCCTGACTGCTTCCTGAGCTTCTCCTACCTGAGCGCTAACGGAGGAAGTCGATACTATGAGCTCTACTCCAGATCTAGGGGTTGAATGGAGGAGGAGCAAGCAAGGTGGCATTATAAAAGCTTGGTGGACGGAGGTGGTGATGCAGTGCACCGGAAGCGGAGGAGATGGGAATCACTAGGGGGTCACAAGGTGGGGAGAGCGTCGGCCATGGTGCGTTCCTTGTGCGATCTTGAGTGGGGCAAAGGAGAAAGGATGGGATGGGGTTCGCTCGACCAGGCGGCGTGCGAGCAACGGGGCCCTAAAGGAAAAGAAAGAGGGGGGGGGGTCCGGTACGGGAATGAGAGCGAAAATCGAGAGCCGACACGGGTGCCGGGATCAGAGGGGCGTACTGTGCGACAAGACGAGGCGAGTGCGGCACAACGCCGCGGCCGCACGGGAGCGGCACACGCGGTCCCACCACAGACGGCGTCCGCAGGGCACACAGTGACAGCGACACGACGTGCGTAGCGTGACCAAACCGGTCACAGGAACGACGTCGAGTCGGGCAATTCAATTCCTCTGACCTACGTGCGACTAACTTTCCTGTTGCTTTTCTCTTTCTTCTTTTTCCTTTCTTCAAAAACCTATTTACCCCTGTTACTTTGATAGAGCACAATTCCATCAACCTGTTGTAGATTTCCCGTTTGAACACAAGGATATTTTTACCAAAGAGAATTTTTATAGAAAGAGCGGTACCGCGGTGTAACTCGGTAAAAGCACTTGGTCAACAACCTCGATACCAACGCGCGCCGAGCAACGTCACCATGTGGCAGCTGTTCCACAGGTGGCCCTCGGTTCCGTCGTGGCACCATAAGCTATTAACTAAGTAACTATTACCAACTTACTCGTAGTAAAAACAACGGGGTCATAGACCACAGAATCAGAGGAGTAAGGGAAAATTCAGGCAACATGGGTTCCTTTCAAAATAAGAAACAAGTAAAGTAAATCCCAAGGCGGATTTAAATCAAGGGAATTCAAGTGTTCTGCTGGGACATCCACAATTAGTGATACAGTGTCCTCTGTTTTCCAATCACGGCCAATCTGCTGCATCCGAACAGCTGTTCCCCTTGTAACCTGCTTATTGTCGTCTCAAGAACCCTAAGCAAATCGAACGAGGTCTAAGGAAAATCGACGTAACAACACAACGGATAAAGCAATTACTCATTACCAACGGCCTTACACGGGTGCAACATATAGACATTCACTCTCCCACACTCGACACGGCGCTCGAAACGTACAACCAGGCGGCCTTAACAACTACGGATGCGGTACAACGGAAAGATTACAACACTAGGGGACAACGATGAAAATCACTACTAGCGATGGTTACATCTCCCCTAGGAAAACTAATCTACTTCGTCGGCCCAAACGACTTCCTTCGTGGGCTCCTGGGGTTCTTCTGCCGCACTAGGTTGTGGATCTGCTGCTTCTTGTGGTGGTGGCTGGGTGAGGGGAAGCAAAGGCTCTATCTCTGAGGCTTCAGTGGGTGGAGGTGCTACAAAACTAGTTCTCCTTCTCTCCAGTGGATGGACAGGGATTCCCTCCAAGATCAAGGGTTCCTGCCTTTCCGTGGCCATCGTTCTATGCTTGGCCCGGGTGACAAGATAGGCATCCTCCAGCTCTTGGGCATGTCGCTCTTCATCCACCTTGAGTGCTTCCGCCATGGCAGTCTCTCGACTCTCTGCGGCTGCCACATTGGTGTGCGCTTCAGCAAGCTGCACTTCAAGCATCCTGGAGAAGATCTCGGCTTCCTCGGCTCAGCGAAGACACTCCCTCAGCTCCGAGGCCTGCCGGTCGTACTGCTCATCCAGAGCAAGCAAGTACGTGGTCAGGTGCACCACGGTCGGGTTGTCCTCTTGCACGTCCCGACCCTGCAAGGCCTCCATGCAAGCCCTCCATACCCATCGATTCTTGTCCAAGGGTGGAAAGAACCGCATGGGGGTACAAGCAATGGGCTGCTCATAGATCTGGCACAGATGCCGCAAGGCTTTGCGGGCCACAACCTGGTAGGTGTCGCCGAAGCGAAACCCGGTTGCGGTCACATTCTAGGCTTCAGTGATGTCGGGAAACTCCTCACTCTTGCCAATGTAGACGGTGACCTTGCATCGCTCCGTGACATGCTTCATGTACTCACGACCCTCATACTCAGGACGCTCCCGAATGTCGAGTTTTTGCAGGGTAGCATACAGGATTTTGGGAAAACCCTCGGTGTTTAGGCAGTAGCTGCTAACCCAAACTCCTGCCATCCTAGGTGGGTGAGGGGGTTGCAAGGAAGAAAAAGCTTGCTCAAGAGAAAAGGGCTAAGCAAGCTAGAATGCACTGAGTGGTGACACCAAGCGGCTGGGCTTGGCCCCTTAAAAAGGCAGAGCAGCCAGTGGTCCTGGCGCAGACCACCCTTGAGCCAAGCGTGGGAACCAGTAAAAGTACAACAACATGATTTTTACGCACACGAGGTGAGTGGTGTCCGAGGCCATAAAGACTAGCACGGTTGCAGGGCAGAGGTCCGACAAGGGCACAGAAGGAGTGCCAAAAACGTAAGCCCCGACAGTCGTGAAGCACGAGCGAACGTGAAACATGAAACCACTGTACAACAGTAACTCCGGGACAGGGACGCGTGGTACCTAGAATAGGCACCTGCAAGTAAGACTCGCACGATGACAATAGCAATACAGCGTGTCTGACTTTAGGACCGCACGCTACACACCAGTTAGCTTACCGGACGAAAGCCTACTTACTTATTCCGAAGACTTAACTATAGTAATAGGGCTACTTATATAACTTCGTATGCAAACGCCCGAACTTTTTTGCAAAAATGTGTTGTCAAATTTTAATTTAGAAAAGGGTTTTGAAGCTTTATTTCCTCATTTATGCTCTGATACCACCTGTGGCAGAACCGCCTAATCTAATGCCCTCCCAAGAGTACTTGTCTTCCATTAGACACTAAGTACCCAAGAGAGTGCACTAAATTCTACGATTCCATCGAGCACACCCGAGGGAGAACTCGAAAATCCACATTTTTACCTCAGGATCATAAATGAGAGATAAAGCTTACAACAACTTTACCATTTCTTGCATCACTTTTAGTACAACATCAGGGTAATCCATTGTTTAATTATAACAGCGGAAAATAAAATGTTATTAGAGTTCAGCGGAAATGAAACCAATTGATGATGAGTTAAATATTATCATGATGAACATTGATAGCCCTAAAATGATAACAAGTTATTAGTATTTTCTTTGTAAAGCTTTTGGTGAGAGTTCAAATAAATAAACTCTACTCCGCATCGTAAAGGAAATCCTCGCTGAGCCCACCAGGAGGTTTCCACACACAAGTGTCAGCTTATCAGCACCTGCCACCTGCAACATGGTAGAACAAACCCTGAGTACTCAATTGTACTCCGCAAGACTTACCCGTCAGAAGGAAAGAAAAGACTCCAAGGATATGCAAGGCTATCTGGCTTGTGGTTTATTACAACTACAGGAAGCATTACTAAAGGTGCATCCTTATATTTAATTTTTATGAGCAGTCATTAGTAGTTCATTAACCAACAATTCTAGGTAAGCACCTGTTCTACTTTCAAGCAAAGGTTGAGCCATTAGAACCATTTTTCCATCTTTCATCTTTCAGTTCTTACTACGGTGCCAGAGTGCAGTCAAGCCGTACCGTCACGTAGAAACGGCGATTCGCGAATCAATGTGCCCAGCTAGGTACCCCGAAAAACACACGCCTCATCTGTACCCCAGGCACAGATGAGACCAACCCGCTCCACTCCTGTCACGGGTTCCAGGTCCCCGTCCAAACTTGGACTCTAAGCCCCCACACTTGAGGCCCGGCCTCAAAGTGGTGCTTAGACCTCCACCTATCCCCGCCTCTAATCAGTCGGTCCGGAAAGAGACGGAGCCCATGACAAGAGAGTAACAAGTCTTCCTAGCCCCCATCCGCTAGTATATGCTCAGGATAATAAATCTGTGACTTGACCGGGGATCCAGTGCAACGAACGGTCCTTAATCGACACAGGCGGGATAACTGCAACCAAAGCCTCACTCAGATTGCCTAACCAAGTCCATATCCAATTTCAAGTACAGTCCCGCCCGGTCTCCAATTATTATCCATATATATATATATTCCATGTGATAGTAACATGATAATAGTAACAATAATATATTTCCTATCTCTCGCGAGTGATAGGCAATCACTCGACTTCTACCGGAGTCCTATAGCATAGCAATCTACACGATCCTGTCATACTAGTAAGACTCATGGGATCATGATATATATATGCAAGTGGGTTTCATTCAACTTCTTAAAACTTAATGCACAAGCATAAATATAGTGCAGAATAATAGAGGTTATGCACCGGGGCTTGCCTGGGTGAGATTTAACCAAGAGTTTCATTCCACCATGGCGCCACGATCATCAAGGCACCACCCTTTCTGCTACTCTAGATGACTTCGTGATCCACCATCATTCCTATTGTGATATACGTGGATGCAACGTTGAGACGTAATTAAAAGACAGCAATCGCAACTCTCGTCGTATGACTACATCTCGCAAGCTAACGAGCTAGCCACCCATTAACTCACTAGGCTTTGCATCCCCGTTGTCGACTAAGATATTATTTCCTAACAACCCAAGGTGTTGCTTTATTCACTATATCGATCGAATAGATATTTAAACTAGGGCTCACTAATTATCCTAGCAACCTAATTATTTTGGAGCCACAAAAATTAGAGTGGACAACTAAAATATGGTTAGCTTACTATAAAATTTTTAGCGTTAATACTATCACTGATTATTCATAATTCTTACAAGTTCATGTTTGATAATATTAAACGTCTCGAAGTATTTAGAGCAAGCCTAAAAATAGTAGAAAGCTACATGAACCAATTACACCTTTAGATAGATCATGATTTTATGAGTCTAACCAAATTAGTTTCACCATTTTTGGACACCTACAACCTTGTATATTAATTACACAAGTTTTATTATTGAAACTAAATCAGAAAATGTTCTTGAAAAGAGAAGAGCCAATGGCCACTGATTTGGCCCAGCAGCCCGACGCAAGGCGCAGCCAGTCGCAACCGCAGGCCCAACAACGGCCCAAGGCGGGAGAGCCCGCGCACGCGCGACCATTTTTGCAAAAGAGGGCTTGAGCTCTAAGGAAATCAAACGATGCAGTGCGTTACTATTTCTCTAGAATATAGATTTGCACAAAACACCCCGGAAAGAGTTGCCTTCACAACGGGGTGGTCCCCGGCGTGCCCGCGCGCGGCGGCGCTGCTCCGGTCGGCACTCGGCGCTGACGCCGGGCACCAGGAACCCGCACTGACCCTTCCAGGGGGTCAACCTCCATCTACTGCTAAACCCGTACGCATGGGTTGCAGTTATAGACCCAGCAACGCACCCCCACGTGTGGCAGCGGCAAGCGGCTAACAGCGACGACGGCGCGCCTGTTCTGACGAGCGAGGAGAGCCGGGAAGGGAAAGAAGTGTAGCGCGAGCACCAGTGGCATACCTCGCATACATCCGAAGTGCTGGTGCGGACGGGGAGGTCCCACGTGGTGCTGGCCACGTGCAGCCGATCCGTGCGGCGGCGCTCCGAGGCGGACATGGTTGCGTCACCGCGCCTCCGATGAGCGCCCCGGCCAAAAGAAGACGAGCACCCGCACTAGGGGGTCAAGGCGAGGCTATCGGTGCATACAATTTGACTCGAGAGGGTTGAAGGGAGCGCTGCCCTTGGCAAAGGTTGGGCACGGCTTTATGGGCATGGCGGTGAATGACTCCAAAATTGCGGCTTGCTCGGGCACGACACAAGGCGGAGTAGGGTCGGTCGACTAGCGCATATAATGGCGAAGACCTGGATGCGAGGAATTGACTTGAAGTGACCTCCTTACCATAATCAATGGAGCGGCCCGTCAGCCACGGTGACAGGGAGGAAAGGCCCGTCTTTTTTGTTTTTTGGCCCTTTTTTTGAAAGATTCTCTCAAATAGGCCCCTGACGGAAAGATTTCAAAAAATGGACCCTCAGCTTGGCGCCATGGTCCATGGCGCCAAGCTACAACGTCATGGCGCCATGTATCCTGGCGCCAAGAGGTATCCGACGTGGCTACACGGGGATCTACGTGGCGCGTAGGCTTGGCGCCATGGAGCATGGCGCCAAGCCTTGGCGCCAAGATCCATGGCGCCAAGCTTTGGAGCCATGCTGCATGGCGCCAAGCACCCATAATATAGCCTGCCCCCTTCCACAAAAGGCAGTTGAAAGCATTTGAATACATTTCATTATTTGTACTTCTGTTCAGATTGCTCAAAGAAACAGCTTGGACATTGATGTGGATCTAGCCCTTGGCTTTGCCGCTCACTATGGGAAGATTGAAACCATGGGGTGCTTGGTTGAAGAAGGTAATGCTGTTGGCTTTCTTGGCCCTTTGATGCGTGCTGCTGAGCGTGGATGTCTCCAAGTTGTGAAATGGTTTGTCAACCATGGGTGTCGAGAAATGGAGCTTTGTCTAGCCCTTACTGCTGCCACCTCTAGTAGCCAGATTGCAATTGCTGCTTATCTTCTTCCTCTTGTCCCGCAACATGTTCTTGCGCCCCTCAGCATTGAGATTATCAAGGCTGCTGGTGAGAGGAGTACAGGTTCCCTGCATGGTGTCAATTTTCTTCTCTGCTCGGACTTCCTCAATGACCCAGCTGCCACATATGCCGTGGCAGACAGTATTGCAAGATGTACCGATGAAGCTGTGGATGCAAAGCTTAGGTCTTTCATGAATGAGCACTGGAGTGAGGCAGCTTTTTCTGCGGGATTCGAATCTGCACAACAGCACTTTGTTAACTTCATGAGGATAATGGAAAGGGGTGAATCACCAATCCGCCTAGGGGACCTCCCTCTTGAGCTGGTAATTGCCATGGCCTACCTGCCACTCAACCATTATTTATGACATTCACCTTAAACAAATATATGATCATCATCAGCACCCACGTTTAAAGTGCATATGTCATAAACTCCATCTGAAGCTCATTCAGTACATAAGAATAGGATATAAAAGTCCATAATAATAGTCCATACAGTCCCAAATTAGCCTACAGTCCCTCACTGTCTCCTAGACTTACCCTTGCCCTTGTGTCCAAGAGCGTGGGTGCCTGGAGTATAAGGGTCAGGTGGTCGACGTCGCCTGGTACCGACCGGCTGCGTAGGCTGAGTCCAGGGAGCATCGTCTAGCTGAGACGGTCCAATCTCCTCGTGGCCCTGGTCCTCGTCCTCGTCCTCGTCGTCGTCATCGTCGTCCTCGTCGTCGTCCTCCTCGGTGCCGTGGTCTCGCGACCCTGTAGGTGGGTGGCTAGACGAGCCTACGCCACCTCTGGGTGCAGAAGGCACGTACACATCCTCCGTCGTGCCTGTCCTGCAACCACAACGCGCCGCGGTACGGCGTAGCCGACGTGCCAATCTCTGGTGCACAAAATCATGTTTAGTCAATTAATTTAACATTTTAGTAACTAACTAATTAATTAACTAAAAAAAGATATTAACTACTACTAACTACTAAAAATTACATACTATAACTAAAAATGACGAATTTAGTATACTACTACTTACTTACTAAATAACTAAATCGAAATAAAATAATAACTAAAAAAAAACTAACTAACACTAAAAAAATAATTAGCTAACTAAATAACTAACTAATGAATATATAATTAGCTAACTAAATAAATAATTATCTAACTACTTAGCTAACTAAATAACTAACTAAATTATATAATCAATCTAAACAATATTAACATATATATTTAAACTAAATTTCACTAATCCTAACTAAATTTCATACTAAATTAAATAATAAATAATAACTTCAAAAATATATTAAATTTCAATAATCCTAACTTAATTTAAAAAAAAAACTTACTTGTGGCCGGCGGCGGCCGGCGGCGGAGGCCGGCGGCGGGTGATGCGGCGCCGGCGGAGGGGGCGACGGCGGCCGGCGGGGGCCGCGCCGGGCCTAGTGGCGGCGGCCGGCGGTGGCGGCGCCGGCCGGCGGCGGCGCGGGCGCTACGGCCGGCGGGGGCGGCGGTGGCCGCGCGCGGCACGGGCGGCTCCGGCGGCGCCGGGAGCCGGCGGAGGGCGCGGCGGCGGGCGTGGTACGGGCGGCGGCGGGCGGAGCGACGACCGGCGGCGGCGACGGCGAGTGGCGGCGGGGTCGGGCGCGAGGAAGAGGAAGAACAAATGAGGAAGAAAGGAAAGAGAAGGAAGAAGAAAAGGAAGGGCCGACAGTTATTAAGGGGCTTGGCGCCAAGATCCGTGGCGCCAAGGCTTGGCGCCAAGATCCGTGGCGCCAAGGCTTGGCGCCAAGATGCATGGCGCCAAGCCTACGCGCCACGTAGATCCCCGTGTAGCCACGTCGGATGCCTCTTGGCGCCAGGATACATGGCGCCATGACGTTGTAGCTTGGCGCCATGGACCATGGCGCCAAGCTGAGGGTCCATTTTTTGAAATCTTTCCGTCAGGGGCCTATTTGAGAGAATCTTTCAAAAAAAAGGGCCAAAAAACAAAAAAGACGGAGGAAAGGCCAAGGGCGGAAAGGTGGGGATGGCTCGGTCAGTCTTCGCCCTGGCGGAACGTGGCAATGGGATAGCGTGGCGTGACCGCTGGGTAGAGCCGTGTCAAGCCGGGGTGGCCATGCGAGCACAGGGGAGGGCAGCGGGGCCAGCGGTGGCCGCTCAATGCGCGCGCGAGCAGCAGCGGCTCCGCGTGGCTGGCAGCAGGTGCCGCGGCTAGAGTGGCCAAGGCGCGACCACGCCACGGTCAGACCGAGGCGGCCTCGGCCGGCCAACGCGCGACGGTGCGCGTGCACGGGGTGCAGCCCGACACGGCAACACGAGTCCCACGACGCGGTGACCGCGCACACTCGGGGTAACCAGTCAATGACATGCTGCGCACGGATTTTAAAGCTACACAAAAACGGCTAAATACCCCATCTAAGGTTCAACCACTAATACCAGGTTCAAGTGCATACTTAGAAGCAAGCAATAGTGTAGAAACATGAAGTTATTGCTTAATCGTTTTATATGCGTTGAAATTTTAAAACCCACGGAATTTGTTTGGTTAATTTCTTTTAGACCTTAATCGCGTGCTAACTAAGCTGGTAACACCGGGGGTGTTACATAGGAGTACTAAGGACTTATGTAATTTGTTTTATTATTATTATCCGAACACTCCCATACGACACCCCGATGTAATAGCCGATGTAACACCCCAAAACTTTACACTCTGTATTTAAAAGGCATGAGAAATCGACTGACAGGTTTGGCTAGCACGTTTTGATGGAGGCTTGCACGTTTTATTCACCGTCCCCTGTTACCAGAATTCACAAACAACATCATCAACAGTCGTTTGTGAATATGGCTAACAAATTCTAGATAATTATTAACAAGTAGTACGAAATTTGTGGAGGAATTTTTTTTTTACTAACTAGTAAACGTGACCTGCGTTGCAATTGAACCAATGCGCATAGGAATCGAAATCTATATCATCTCTAGACGTGACGCGAGTTGTTCTAACTTTTGCAACAAAACCCAATGATTATAAGAATCAAACTCTATATCATCTCTAGATGCGAGTTGTTCTAACTTATATGAGTGTGGTCATAAGTCTAAATCACATATAAGATACAGAGGGCGCAACCCAATAAATATTGGAATAAGATCATCACCTTGTTCGTTTGAACTTATCAGCCATAATACAGTGTTTTTGTCTCACAACAAAACAACACCAGCCAGCTTATCAGCCGTAAAAACCATTCAGCGAACAGGGTGATGTATCCATCATTTTCTAACTCATATGAGTCATTAGTCCGGGTGAAGTAAAAAAATGAAATAGAAAAAGAAAACTCTACGAGTAGTTAGAGGAAGGTGGACGGAAAAAATAAGATGAAATTTTAGCTCTTTAATATTGGTATATATACATAGATTAGGTATAGGTATAGATTAAGATAAAAAAGACTGAATGTATGACATTAGGGTCAATGAGTTAAGCCTAACGAAGTAAAAAACTATATGGTATCATTATATACTAAGTAAAATAACAAGCGGTAGACAGCAAATAGCACCCTCATTCACCAAGATGGCTTATATAGGCCTATCAAATATTTTGGACTCTAGTGCACGGAGGCATTGGCATAGCAATACTCAACATGGCACTTGGTTGTGTTTAGTTCCTCAAAAAATGTACTATGCAAAAAAAAAGATTCTCCGTCACATCAAACTTGTGATACATGTATGGAGTACTAAATGTAGATGAAATCAAAAACTAATTGTACAGCTTAGTTGTACTTTGCGAGACGAACGTTTTGAACCTAATTAGTCAACGGTTGGACATTATTTGTCAAATAAAATCAAAACGTGCTACAATATATTTTTCACCCTTTTCAGGGGAACTAAACACAACTATCCAGGCTCAGAGAGCCTGATAAAAGATGACAACACAATCCCTCCCTCACAGAAATAAAGGGCGGGCGGAAGAGACTACCAGGTCAACAAAAACGCAAATTCAATCACGAGACACGTCACTCAGAAGCACGAAAGCGCGACCCGCCGCATTGTCTTCTTCCTCCGTTCAGGACTCTATGCCCAGCAGCCTTAAAGAGAGAGACCTCGGAGGCCGCCAGACCGGCAATGGTGGCGGGTTAAGGCGCAGCGAGCAAGGCAGCGGGAACACTGCTGAGCAAACGGCGGAAGGCTTTGTATGGATGGACCCAGCGGCAGGGGCAAGATGCTCGGGCTCTTATCCTCCTGTTAGGGTTAAGGGTGGGCGGGATGAAGCGGCAGGGGCGCGCGGTGGAGACCAGAGGTGGGAGCGCACTAGTGCGGTTCAAGGAAGAACAGTCATGCTCTTTCCAGAGCGCACGACCGGTCACGCCATAACACGCTCCCAAGAAAAACTCTTGCATCAGCAGGATGTAAATGACCATGCCATGTATCTTTGCGCAATTATGATGGTAGTAATTCATGATGAGTACAGGCCAGTTCTCACAGTGCGAATAAAGCTAAGTGCAAACACTCAATTTACCCCGATGAACTCCTTCATGTTCTTCAACCAAACAACATACTCTTTCTCATCCTTTCTCATCATGTACTCGTACAGCCAGTCATGTAGCGAATGTTTGAACCCCCTGACCTCAAGGTACCTGTGCAAGGCCTTCTGCAAGCTCTCATCCAAGACCCTGCATGGCAAGCCATACATGAACCACGGGGCAATAAAAACTGCACAAAACAAAACATAGCTCAAAGCATCTATCATCTTGCATCAAGGCGTCAAGCATGGTTCACCTGCTCCTTAGCAATATGTTGTAGTTTTACCACACAATCTACAGCCACAACAAATAGAAGGAAAACTGCATGCATATCTATTGAACTTTATCAAGTTTTTGTTCATTAGATGTTTAGTTGCCACCTATTGCATCTTCAAATCTGCTACTGGTGTTCTTGTACTAATAGCAGGTCGCATCAATATGCATGATCACTGTTGAAGTTGTTCTGTCAAAAGAAAATGTCTAAGTCATGCAAATAGTTTACATGAACAAGGGGCCTTCTTGAATGTAGAATCCAATGCTTAGGCTACGTGAACACATCTGGCCTTCCCACTTATAAGTTTTGTGTTAATAGCATGACTTGCATGACCATGTCAAAGCAATGCAGTGTATGCATCCATTTTGTCATGCATACAGAGTCGATGCTCTTTGAGATACCTAAACTGCTATATGTCAGGCTCATGGACAAGTCCTCAGATCATGTTTATCCACCGTGCCAATTAAACCCATGCACAAATATTTAGGTCTTTGTTACATTGAATATCTAATAGCTTTGCAAACAAAACTTCCGGTCAGATTTGGTTCACAACTCCAATTGAACATACATTGTTTGAATCTAGTTTCCATTTCTCTCATTGCAAAATAAAAAGGAAATAAGGGAGCGCCAAGAAAACAAAGACAGGTGCTAACAACAGAGAATGCATCCTTACAGTGCTAATGAGCTCCCAGTCCAGATGGCAAGATAAACATAAAAAAGTAAACCATCTCTAGTCATGACAAAAGCAATATACATGAGCCTGACCATGCAAGTAGTCTGTGGCTAAGGATCCTTGATGGAAATACTCCCTCCATTCCAAATTATAAGTTGTTTTGGCTTTTTTAGATACATAGATTTTACTATGTATCTAGACATAGCGTATATCTAGGTGCATAGCAAAAACTATGCATCAAGAAAAGCCAGAAAGACTTACAATTAGGAACATAGGGAGTATTATTTTTCAACGATTAAATGTCTTGTGTAGGGCATATTCTATTCCTGAATAAAATAATTGCAAATAGATAAGAAACAAAGAACTTACGGAAATCGTGGCCCCTCATACACATTCTCAGCATCAGGGTTATCACGGTTCAGCACCCTCATATTTTCAATTGCTAGTTCGTCATCATTAAAATTGCAGTCAAATTCTAGGATTGGACCTTCTGGTTTTTGAATAGTGACAACCATTTGAATTGCTGGTTTGAAAGATTCCTCATCTTTGTCACTCTTATCATCCTCATCATCCAAATCTTCCTCTGTATCAAAGTTGGTGTATATAGCAGCTTTAATTGTCTCCCCTGCAATCTCCCTTTGGAGGGTTATTGTCTGATCACCAGGATTGTCTATGATCTCAAAAGGGAAGTCATCTGGTAAATCAATGTGCTGCATAAAAATAACCAAATAAAAATGAAACCAGGTGTTGTTGGCTATAATAAATAATAAATAGAAACAAGCACAAAATTTATAACATTAGTAACGCTTTAAACAATAAAGAAAAATAAAAGGAATTACTACAGATCAGCAGGGGAAAATGACCCAAACATAAAGAACCAATTGCATCTCAAGGTATAATCTCCAAGATATTACAATCCAGGATCCACATGTAATCCTGTACGCATCACTTTATGGCACTCACAATGACTAATATCACAAGATAAAATTACTAGGTCCTTCACCTGACAAGAAACATATACATTTCAATTATTCGCAAACTTTGACTGCAGCTTTCCATTTAAACTCCGACAGGATTCAAAAAGTGCACATCGAATATCTGAATAGCAAAACCATCTTATTATCGATATGCAGGGGCGGATGTACAGTATTGCGTCGGGGTCCGCCGACCCTGACGACTTCCGTAGAACCTGTGATACCCCATGTAATCTCACCGTGGAGGACCCCAGTAAAATCAGACATTGACCCCGGCAACTATGCAGCCCAGTCCAAAGAGCAAAGAGCAGCAGGCCGCAAAGCCCACTTCGTGGATGAATATTGAATAAACAAGACAAGCAGGCTAACAGCTAACTAGCTAAGAAGCCCAGAAATCACGTATTGATTGCTTGCCGTCGATCCCTCTTCCTATACACACACCGGCTAGTTCTTCCTATTGCCACAGCATCAGTGGAAAGATGTTTTTCTGTGGTGAAAATTGTGAAGACGGATCTACAGAACCGTATTGGGGATGAATTTATGAATGACTGTGTCGTTTGCTTCGTGGAACAAGAATTTCTTGATGCAATTCCAAATGATGATGTCATAGTTCGATTTCAGAATATGGATGACCGTACCCGTAGAGTGAAATTATAAGAGGTAACCACTTATGTAAAAGTTTTTTTATGTTTTATTATAACATTGCTAATTTCGCTCCTCAATATGCCTACGTTTTGTATGTATCCTAGTGTTAGAGTACTATAAATTTCTATCATGAGTCTTGTGCCGACCCCGACCCCATTTTTTTCTAGATCCGCCACTGTCGATATGTTAAAAGTTCACTGTCTAAAATATAGCAGATCAGAATTCAACTATACAATGCTAACCAAGATTCTCAAAACAAAGGAAGTGCAGTCACCATGGTATTCTATTCTATTAACCAAATGATCTCCCGTCACGTCAAGAAAACCATATCTTTCTTTCCCTCTGTTTTATGAAGTTTTGTGTTTCACTAAATAAGGTTTTCCTTTTCATTACGTAATCAAATATGGCAGATCACAACATTCAAAGTTTTCTAATGGTGGCAGAAAAATAGATCCAATGGCCAATAGCACGCCAGCTACTGTATTTCTACAGTCCTGACAGAAATTCTAGGAACAGCCAAATCTCTACTCTGCAAATCGGCATGGTGAGTTCTAATCCACAGGCACTTAAACTCCAGAATTTCACCTTTGGAAACAAATCTAAACATTTTGTTGACACTAAAAATGACTAATTTATAAATACCAAAGAATGCAATGGAAGCATCTGGTAATCACCCAAGCATCTGAGCTAGAGATACAGTGAATTCTAAGATGTAGTAGGTCCAGGACGCCGAACCGCAGTGCCACGAGCCAATCCAGTTAAGCAATTTCTAATTCAACACAAAAGGGACCATCTGCTATCTCCGTTAAATTGGAAGCCAAATCCTTGCAGCCTCTAACAGAAACAGCTCTATCTATTTACATATTCCTAATCCCATTCCAATAAAATCAGCAGCCCTCAGACTCGAACTCTGACCATGACTTTGGTGAAACAAGGCTAAACTAATGACGCAGATATTCGAAATAATACAGCGAAGCAAGCAAATAAATGAAGAGTGAACCTTGTCGGCGGTGCTCTCTTCCGACTGGACAACGCACTCGATCTCAGACTCGATGACGCGCCTCAGGTTCTCGTCCGCGGAGGACTTGGAGACGTAGGAGGACGCCGGGGACTGCGACGCCAGGAAGCGGCGGGCGGTGGTCCCAGCTGACGACAAGGTGGCGGCAGGGAGACGGCGGGGGAGGGGAACGGGCGCCGAGCAATTGAGGCCGCGGCGGGCAAGAGCGGTGAAAGGAAAGGAAGAGGTAGCGGTGCGGCGTAGGAGCCGAGCGGCGAGGGGCGCCGGCGACATGGCCTAGTTAGAGCTGTGGACTGTGGTTCCGCTCTAGGGGTGGACGGCGGCCGGTTGCGGAGCCTAGGGTTTTTGACTGGGGTTTATTAAGTTGGAGGGTTTTGAGAAATCTGAGCCCATGTGTACCGAAGCCCAAGTAAGACAATATATATAGCCCAGCCCAGTGAACATGTAACGAATAGAGATTTTAGTGACAAACTGCTTTGTACGTACTCTACTCTGAACTTTTCATTAGCTAAAGATAAAGAGCGAGAGTGCTCATAAGATATAAAAAATTATTAAAGTGCAAAAAGAGGTAAAAAGCAATTTTTATTCAAATGGTTCTCCAAATGATGATTTAACAAGTGTGTTTAAGAAAGACTCTTAAAGATGAAAAAAGAACATTTTTCCTCTCTAAAATACAGTGGGAGTTTAGTTTTGTTCCTCAAACTCTAAATCCAGCAAAATGTCTTATTTCATACTCAACTATTTAAAATTACCTCCTAACCTAGTTGGAAGTGGCTGTCAAGGCAGTTTCATTCTTTTTAATTAAAAAAATTGGTAAACACTTGATAATAAGGTTTTTAAACCATAAAAATATTTTTAGGCCTCTAAATTATTTTTAAAAAAATTCTAAACATATATGGAGACATATATAAAATAGAAAAATACTCAAAAATTCTGATCAATGTTAAATGTGTTTTAAAAACTTTTCAAAATAAAAATATGAGATGCAAATAGCATAAACAAAACACACACTAATGTTGAATGTGTTCATGTTGGCTGCATATCATGTTTTTATTGCTTAAAGTTTATAAAACATAATTAGACATCGATTAAAATGTTTTAGAAACTTCTCTAGATTTCTTGGATAATTTTTCATTTCCCCATAGATAAATCTGATTTTCTAGATTCTTTTTGATAGTTAGGGTTTCTGATATCTAACTCTCTCTATAAGGTTTTTCTTACATTTTTTGAAAAACTTATAGAATTTTTGTAACTTAATTAAAGATCTTACCATTTTTATAATAAAAAATGATGAAAACTGCATTAAAAACACTTTTAAGTAGGACATGAAGATAATTTGAACATTTTTGAGAGTTGAAGAAGGCGATTTATCTGATTTTAGAGTTCAAAGAGAAAACCTAGACTCAAGAATAGTTCGGGGAGGTAAAAATAACTTTCTTTTTCTTCTGGCAATGCCAAAACACGATCCACTACAAAAATCAGCAAGGGGAGGTTGTAGGCTATGTTTTTGTGTGGCTTCTTTATCTAGCTTCTCTAGTTTAAAGAAACAAAAAATTCTAAATCTCTTTGGTGATTATAGTTTTAATTTTATCCACTTTTATACAAATTTATGTTTTCCCCTGCCCATTAGGGCAGTCCCAGTAAAGAAGTTGTAACACCCTAGGTTAAGCACGAGCATTTCGTGTGCATCTCATGAGTATAAGCATATCTCCTTCAGACATGTGCATTGCATAACGTTTTAAGTTGATTATTCACATGTGATGGTGCTTTTGATTTTCATAAAATAGGATTTTAGTTAAAAGACAATACATGAAAACCAAAAAAGGTCAAATGGTGACCAAACAATCCAAAATTTAACCCATGAACAAAAGTTAGTAAAGGTTTATAGTCATCATACCACATGAAAATGCCCTCAAAAGGCTCAACCCTAAGTAAAATTAATTGTTTTATTGAGTTGTTTAGGATTGCATAACTCTTAATTTTGTATGGACAGTTAGGCCCCCTTTGGAATTCGGTTTTTTTCCTATCTTCTGTGTTTTTCCTATGAAAATGAGCTAGTTCCTATGAAATTCCTATATGATTCATGTATTCTAAAAGGGACCTTAAAATGTGATCACGGGAAATAGAAGTATAAAACATCTACTCTGACCTAGATCTTGTGAAACTCTGGAGAAGCTAATTCCAAAGTGGATGTTCGGATGGCCATGGGTATTCCCATCTTTCTATTGCGCCCATTGGGTCATTTTTCGAAAGAAGCTCATAGAAGTAAGGGAGTGTCGAATAAGGCACAAAAAGATAAAAACTGATATCAAATAACCTAAGGCAAGAAAGATAAAACTGATATCAAATAAAGAAGACTAAAATTTGAAGGTCAAATAAGGGAAGTACAACTTTTCAGTATCAAATAGGAAATTTTCTTTAGCATTTTTTTGTCAAGTTATGGCGTGTCGGTTAGCCATATAGACCAAAAAATTGCACTTATTGCCACGTGAATTTGACATTTCAGTTTTGGATCTAACAAAAGTTCACAAAAATATCTTTACATTCTTTGCTGGTTGAAAAGAGAATGCCTTAAACCATTCTCCAGTGTGACGTTGAATATCTAAGTGATTTCCTTCGTTGTTTTAATTTCAATTTGTTCCATATTTTGTTTTTGTGTTATTTGAATATTGAAAAATCTTGAGGTATCATCCATTGTGTGTTGTTGTATATTTGGATTATTTTCTACTTTGTTTTCACTAAAATTTCATTATGTTATGTTCAGGGCGACTCTAGTCAGCCAACACCGATGACTTGCCAAGAAGCCTTTAGACCCTTTGGTTTTTGGTCCCTATAACCCTAATAAAATTAGAACCTAGCCCTAGTAGACCACAACCTAGCTCATAACTTATAAGATAAGCCACAAGGATGTGAGCCTACTATACATGGATATAGACTCAAGAAGGCAAGCAAGCAATGGTGCAACACAACAGCCAACAGTCTAGAAGTCCATAAGCTAATAAGTCACATCCTTGCAGAACAATCTATTAGTGTAGACTCACCTGTCACATTACTGGACTTTCCATTCAATTCATCCTTCTCATGGTCATAGCATCATGGTGTCACGTTCACACCTCACAGTCTAGCACATCCTGTAGGCGTGAGTCCACCGGTGGACCTAGGGCTTGGCGACCCTGGTCCTCTGCTTGGGCTCGTCAACGTTTGACTCCACTAAATTTAATTAGTTTGCAGCCCATGTATAGGGGAATTAGGCATACTTAGCTGTTTATCCCACTATATCGCCCCAAGCTCCCAAAAAACTTTGGGTCCGCTACTGCACGAGTGTCTTCGCTCCTGCACACATGGATTTATTCGAGCCTATAGGGTACACCAAATCTAAAAAAATTACAATTGTTTGAGTAATTTATCTGGCGTTCCATTCAAAAACCTCGTATGTAACACCCTAGGTGTTTATCACTCATTAAGTAGTGGGTTTGAGCTCAAACATGATAGATTAAGTGGAGATGACAATATCAAGGTCAACCTATAGAGATGAGCATAATCTAAACTTGGATGTTGCACCCTTGCTTTGCATATAGGCCATTCTCAAGATATATGCTTGAGTGGCATTATTGCAATATCTTCATGTGTCTCACCTTAATACCTATCTATATTGTACATTGGAAAAGTTTCATGAAGTTTGGAATAAAAAAGTCACATGAAATGATAAGTTCTATTCCTATTGGAATTACACCATTAAGTGAATGGAATTATAGACCATCAACCAAACCTTGCAAACTTTCCCAAATGACTCTAGATGAACTCTATAACAAAAGTCATGAAGGATTCATGTTGAGCAAATGCCAAGAAAATGCCTTAATTGGCCTAAAACCCTAGTTTAGGCTTTATCGAGTTGCTACATTGACCAAAGTGGAAGTTTAACTTCTGTACTAGTTATGAGGTTTGACCTTAAAGAAAAGTTGTAGTTCATCTTATGTAGAATAAACTTTGTTTATTGGTCAAGAGCCAGTTTGGCTTCTAACCTAGTCAAATAGAGCTCACAATATTGAATCAGCTGCTGTTTGGAAGAAGCAGAAAATTCTTCTAAGTCCTCGCAAAATTGTATGGTAGCTCAATTAGATTCCTTAATAGGGGTTGAAGTACTTTTTATGGTGGAGACAAGGAATCAAGTCTCATCAAGATTGGAGTTCATTTGGATCTTTGAAAACAGTTACCAAAACAGGAAAAAGGTTATTTTAGCACTTGAATGACATTGACGATGGCGTCTCACGTTCTCCAAAATTTGTCAAGCAACTTCAGTTGATCCAAATGTAAAAATTGGTGCTTACATGATGGGGAAGAACATACAAGAAGATGACACCAGTTGCATTTCATTTCGACCATCAATTTGGATTGTTGCTCGTTGCTTTCAAATCGCTGATAGTGTCAACTTTGGGGCTAATTACCTCCTAATGCAGGACTCTAATGACTATGACCCTTATACAAGATTTGTAGGGCGTTATGTGGGCTTCGATTTTTCTTTTGGGCCCATGACCTAATTCGTCCTGTAGGCAGCCCGAAATCACATCCCACCTCATCCACACCAACATGTGCCACGTGCTTGTCAAATTGCCCCTAAGGACGCCGCGCGTCCAATGCGTGTCCGCCATGCGTAAACTTGCGCCCATCTCACCTCCACGCGCCCCAGCGCCCTGTGGTCATAGTGGAGAAGCACCAAAGCATTCCCCACTCGTCCCTCACTCACTCCCTCGCTCGCTCTCTGGTGCTCGCGCGCGCCGAACGCGGATGCGGCCGCCATTGTTGGTCGGGCCGAGCTCGCTGCCACACTGTCCTCGCTGCTCCGTGCCTTCTCCGCCCTAGCTAGATGCGCCCTGGTATTCCTCACACCGCGCCGCTCCTTTTCGCCTAGGGAAGCTTGCCGCTGCCGCCCTCGGGCCACTGCCGGCGAGCTGTGCCGTCGCGGCCGCCCGGTCGCACGTGGCCAAGCCACCTCCGTCCACCGCGGGTCAAGCTACGGACGTCGGCGGGTTCGCGTTGTCCCATGGAGGCTCTCCCGCCCCGTCTCCAGCTGGTCTAGCCACCAGGGCACCGCCGAACATGGCCGCTGCCCTGCCATCGCGCCACCGCTCGTGGCCAAGCCACCACGGGCAAGCTCCAGCTGCGCCAAGCCCCTCCACGGATGCGCGTGGGTCCCCTGGTGCTCCCTTGCCCCTTAGCCGACGCCGGCGAACCTCCTCCGGCTGGCAAACGGCGAACTCCGGTGACCCCCTCTCTGTTAATCACGTCAGGGACGTCGAGCTTGAATTCGAGAAAAGTCAAGGGGGTTTCTGCAGAACTAGTGACTCAAGTGAATAGTGCTATAAGGACCTGTTTGTGTAGTTTTTGCTGATTTTTGAAAAGGCATAGTAAATCATAGAAAATTCATAAAATAGCAAATGAGGACTTTTTAGAATCCTTGCGAAATTCTCTATGCATTAGATCTATAATATGTCATGTTTTAGTTTAATATTGTAGCTGTAAAAATAGATTTATACAATTAGGTTTTTAATGCTAGTTGTATTTGTCATTTTCATAAATACAAATTTATAGCTCCAAATGAAGTAAAATTTTTGTGGCATGCTACTCATGACATGTTTGATGTGTGGTAATAATTTCATGAATTTCAGTTGCTATATGAGTGAGTTATTAGTGTATCTTGCTGTCACATGATTTATTGTAATATCCATTTGTATTTTTCATAGAAGTTGATATACATGTCCAAATGGCTTTAAATTTGGACAGTAGACTATTGAGAGCATTTGTAGGCCACTGTAATTTTGGTAGATTTTATTGTACACTTTTGGTAGGTGTTCATAATTCCACCTTATTATTTAAATAAATTAAGAAAATGCATTAAAAGAATTTATTTAGGAATGGACACTATATTTTCTGGTGTTCATTAGTCATGTGTGACATGTTGGTAAAGTTGGTTTTGTCCAATTATATGTTTGCAACATAAGTTAATAATTATTTCTTGCAAATGAGGTTTCTGGACAGATCTAGGAACTTAGCAAAGTTCTTCATGCTAATGTGCTTTGTTGTGAAACTTATTTATACAAAAGTTGTAGATAATTTATGTATCTAGCTGCTGTTAAAATTTGGTGGTATTTGGCCATGTGGGTTAGGAGTTATAGCTGTTTAAAGTTGGGTTACAGAATTGCTTGCTCTCTGTCTTGTTAAACCAGTTTCTGTGTTTGTGTAAATTCGACATGATTTAATTTGGAATCATGATGTGATGATTATAAATGAAATGTAGGTAATTTTATAATCTTTCCATAATGTCTTCTTGCAAGTCATTTAGATTTATAAAACTCCAGATATGATAGATTTATGAAGCTACTGTTTGCTAGTCCAGAAATTGGCATATTCCAGTTATCGTTGTTGCTTCACCTTGACTTGCTTTGCATGTTGCTAAGTGTGATTCATGTCTTTGGTGATTAAGTTAGTACACCTGAGACATTGTAAATCTTGTGTCATATTTGGTATTGTTTTCCTTGCTATCTTAGCATGATAGGTCGTGTGATGTTTAATTAAGCAATGTGAAGTGCTTATGTGTATTTAGTATAATCTTGTACTTGCCTTGTTTAGTGTGTGATGCATCATTCATTGCATTTCTATGTATTCATACACTTGCATCTTGCATCTCATCTAGGTACGCTAGATGCACCACGTGAAGGATGAGATGTGGAGCCTAACCCGAAGATGGTGTTTGGTGAACCTATCTCAAAGACGGAAGGACTGGACAAGTGCTAGCATGGGAGGTGCTCGCCAAGCGAGTGTTATCTGACAACTACTGACTTGTATCGGATCCCAGGCAAGCCCCAGAGCGTTATAAGCCTCCTAATTTCTAAAAATGCAATTGAGTATATATGTTATATGTATTGATGCATTAAGTGATAGGTGTTAGATGAAAACACTTGCTGCATATATACTCTGTCCTTGTCCAGAAAGTATACCATGAATCCTATTAGCTCAGGATCGAGTAGATGCTTAGCCCTGCTTTAAGCGGTAGAAGTCAGGTGATTTCCTGTCACCTGCGAGCTTTAGGAATATATATGGCACGGTTGGCTATATTTGCTATCATAGAAAAGAATCATGTGTTAATGATATAAAATGAGACCGGGCGGGATGACGATAGTAAAGCAACAAGGCATGGAGGTCTTGGGTGTGGATCTATCCCCGTCTGTGTCGATTAAGGACTAAATTCTTGGAGCCTTTCCTAATCATGTTGAATGCATGCCTCTCTCTTAGCTTGCCGGGCCCGAGTGCTTGACCACGAATCCGAGTAGCTCAACTTAGGCCGGGAGTCGGCAAGTATAAAGTACGCCTCTAAAGGGAGCCATAGACGTGAGTCCAAGGACAGGTGAGTTAAAAGTCCTGATCGTCCTGGCAGAAGGGTAATCCCTGAGAGTGCTGGCGCTTACCGAACCCGCGAAGTTGGTTCCTGAGTTGTACCAAAGGTGACCTAATGCTCCTCGATGGTGGAAGTCATGGGTGAGAGTTAGGAATACCCCCTCAGTTGAGTTATAATTCGATTCGAGTCGCCGTTTCTCACCGGTTAGTGAGAACTTGATGGGATTATCTCCAACGTAGTTCTCACTAAATAACTTGATGGTTTAGGAATGATGATATGATGATGACAGCCTGATTATACCTGCTATGGTTAATATTGTTTGCTCCTAATAAAGTGAGTGCTCTAGTACAGGTGCTAATCTAGATAACAGGTTCATGATGATTAACTTGATGCTTAAGCATTAATGATTACTTATCTGTACTAAGCTTTTATGCAAAATGTTGTCAAGCTATCCCCACTTATATCAGCCTTGCATGATCCTTGGTGTCACTTTATTTCTGGTTTATAACGGGTAAGTCTAGCTGAGTACATTCTCGTACTCAAGGTTTTATTCCCACTTGTTGCAGATATGATGTATCATGGATACTACAAGAATTGGATGGCTCCTGCCGTAGTGGCGAAGTGTGATCATGGGCATGATCCTTCTGAGTTATCTTGTCTCTAATACTTTTGTTGGAAGTCGACCTTGGTACTGGCATGTATTTGAAATAAGAGTAATGTTAGTTTTAAATTACTTTGCTTCCGCTACTTTTCAACTTAATTTATAATAACTATGTTGAACTCTGATGTATATTGAATTACTTATGAAATGGATGTAACATGTGACTTGTTATGTTGAATCACTACGATCTTGGCTTATATGTTGGTTGGTTTGAAATCTCTCGTGATTTAGTTGGACTACCGGAGTTATATGGGCTCAAGTGTGAGAATTTGATCACTTTGGTGATTGTTTTTGTACTTGTGCTCTTATAGTTTGGACGGTTCCGTGACAGCTGGCATCGGAGCAAGATTCAACATTAAACTTATCATATGTGTATTTAAAATAAATGTTTTGTGTTATAAAATCAGTTTTATCAATTTATAGCTATATTATATAGGTTTGTCAAATCTGAATTTTAAACCTAAAGTATGCCAGTGGTCAATTTCCTTACGCCCATATAAGGATTATTAGGTGGCTTATATAAGTACTAACTTGGGGTTTTTTTATTTATGCATCTACGCCCAGGCCAAGGTATGTATGTGTGGACCGCACTATGCTACCCTGTGGTCAAATGTTAGAGGTAGTCTTCATATATGAAATAGCCATATATGTCGATAGATTTAAATTTGCAATATCGCACCTACACCTAGGTAAGTGTGAGTTGTGAGAGCATGACCGAACAATCATTGGTCTAGGGAAGAGCTAGTTTTGGTTACTGGATTATTTACATGTCATACACATGTATATATGAAGGTACTTAATTGTGGGTGATTGATGATTCGGGTAGTTTTGGTACTACATGTACATATACGAGGGTATATATATGGTAGTACTTAGAATTTTACTTTACTGCTTTCATTATGTTCTAATTGGGGAATTGTTGGGCTGCAATGAATTTTCTGCAGGTACGCTAACCATGAATGCATAAGTTAAATGTAGATATCGACTAGCTATATATCGAAAGAGTACGTGTTATGCCACTAACATAGAATGTGATCGCCACCTTAGGTTGGCAATCTTGTGAGGACAAATAGGGTGAAGCATGCATCTTCATGATTGTTGCTTTATGCATAACTATGTTCCTCTCACCTTTGTTCTATGATAAGTAACTTGTGATTGATGTTATGCACTATCTTTCTTGTATGGAGTTAGACAAGAATGCCTTGTTCTAAGGTACTTGAATATAGTGTGCACTTAGCCTTGCTAGAACTAAGGGTGGTTACATGCTTGAAACTATAGTTGTCCTCTAGTTTAGCCAAGTGGTGGATGTGTTGTTCATACAAGCTTTTGCACCTGTTTTAAACCTCGCTTAAATAATTTTTATTCTCATGAATGAATTAAATTATTATTGGTCTAAGGTAATAATGTTTAGAGTTACTAGAATAACATATTTGTGTGCTCTCGTGATAAGTAGAACAAAGACAAGCTTTGTTTTCCTTGTTGAACATTGGTTGCTGGAATGGTTTCTGTTGTAGTGATGTTTTTATAGTCATAATGGTGTTTTCCGTAGTTATGGAGAACACCAAAATTACAGCTAACTTACTTATCTAGCTTGTCTTAAAATTTTATGACACTAGGCCTTATGGTTTGAGAGTCATAAATTTTAGAAGTTTGTTGTCAGAATCTGCTTATGTTCAGAACAGATCTGAATGTTTGCTTTATTTGACCAATGTGCTTATGGAATCATGTCTTGAAAATATTAGGGGAAGTGTAGTACTTTTTCTATGCTTTCCAAAATGTCTTATATCACTAATTTTGTTGATCTACATTTTCAGTTATTAGTTTGTGAAGTTGAAAGACAGAATCCGTCCAAATCTGGACAGAGATGTCTTCCTTATGTTATTTGGCATGGTTAGCTGTAGGATCATCTTAGTGTGATAATAAGAAAGTTATAGATAACTTAATAAACTTTCCATGAAGTTAAGGATCAACTTTGTTGGGTTCCTAGAACTGCCGTTACATAATTTTAAAGCTCGTGTCAGTTTTCTGCCCTTATTGGTGCAGATCTAAAACTCTGGCATGTGTGGTCATGATCGCTTGTAAATTAGCTTTTGGTATGAATAACAAAAGTGTGGAAAACTTTCTAAGTTTTCTAAAAAGTATAGGATCACCTTTATGGGATGTTTAATATCTCAGTTATGGTTGAAACAAGTAACTACTATGCTGCTGCCCAGATTCTGTGCCTATGCTAAGTTAGCTACCTTAGCTAGCGTTTGTTTTGGGCAAAACTAGTAGTTAGTTCTTGCTTTAGATAAGCTTGTTATGGGTGATCCTGGTGCTTAGTAATGATTGCTGTGTGTGATCTTTTTGCTTGGTAATTGTTGCTTGAGTTTGTTTGTTTAAGCTTCTTCATGTGTTTGCTTGAATTTATGATTGTGTGGACGCTTGTTATCTAGGTAGTGCCCTAGTTATCACCTCGTTTGTTCTCGGTGAGCATGCGAGTGCCGAATAGCTTTATCCTAGAACAATGTTCATGTTATGTAATCACATGGTTGTCATCTCCAATTAGGTTCTTTCCCTTAGGAGCCTGAGCTTGTAGCCGTGGTTGCTTGCTTTGAATGTTTGTGCACCATGCCTTTGCTTGATATGTAAGCCCAAGCCTGGACCCTTAAATATTCACATATACCATGGCTATCTTGCACCCACACGTGAATACCTTTCTTTGATCTACCAACCAAGATAGATTCTCGCAAACGCCTCCTTTTTGGCCATAGTTGTTCACTGCCAAGTTGTAAGGCCCATAACCGAATCCATGTTGGACCTACCGATTGCCTCTCCTATGGGTGATCTGGTGCAATGTTAATCTCTCGCCATCAGATCTCGAAATCTTCTACATGCAAGTCATGTGGTTTCTTTATCGACTCCATCTCTGATTTGGTATATTGGTTCCTGCTTTAAAGTTTGCTTAATCCATCTCCAACCTTCCCGAGTCTTAGATGATTATCAGTCTTGATCTCATGTTGTTGCTCAACATGATCGAGTCTCCTGTTAATCTTTCATCTGGTAATCACCTTGGTGGACGCAAGGTGTGCATCAATTTAAACAAAGATCTCATGCTCTGTTGTCTCCGGCAATTGAGCTAGGTTCTCTTGTGCTATGTTTTGATCTCCGGATCACCTCCTTGTTGATTCTAAACCTTGTGACTACCTTTGCTTGCTATCCCTCCTTGTATGGCGCTTGTTCTTATAACCTAATTGGTGCCACTTGGGAATTTCACATTGGTTGTATGATTGGTAATGGTTGTGAGTAGCGACTGATGGGGCCGCGATGAAACCAAGGGTCTCCTGTGGCTGCAGACACATGGCTGGCTGCTTGGCACACGCTGGTATCACGGTTTCTAGTCATTATCCATTATGAAACAACAGTCGATGTGTCATTTTCTTGTGTCCCTTTTTCTTGGTTATCTCTCTATATCGTATCATAAGATCCATATCTCAGACTAAAAGTAGTAGAGCTTCCTTTTGAAGTTGCTAAAGGGATAACCTTTGAAGAACAGGTCACCGATATAAATATTAACATATTGCAAGAGGTGGTAGACAAGTGACTATCCTTAGTTGTTCTAGTATTGACGACCACCATCCAGTGAGCAAAGTATCTCATCCCTGTTGGATAAAAATGACACACAACACTTAATGTTGGACAAGTCATCCGTTGGATAAGAATCGATTGTCACATTGTTTATATGATGGAGCTATCCAAGTCTCAATCTTGGATGCATAATGAACATACAATCAAAATCAATCATCTCTGGTGTGACTCCTTATCTGCTGACTTTGATGGCAACCATCTGTTCTACATCAACCACAGTTGTTGCTGTCAAGCGTGAAGATTTGGAACTTTTTAGTGTTGAGAGACAACTGATTAGTTACTAATAGAAAGGTTAATTCCTAGCTAGGTAATGACTCCTTGGTAGCTACGAAGGCTATGTCTTACAGAGCAACAATCAACAAGAAATTAATCAACTAGCCAACAACTTGAGTAATACTTTATCTCCTAGAGCCATTGTGATCAAGTCAATTCCATCTTGGGCAATCACAAAGATAGTGCAAGGTGTTCTGTCAGCTAAAGTAAAGAATTAGAGAAAGCATGCCCTAGTTTCGATTAGCGTCCTTGTGTCCTTAGGCGCCACAAACATTTTTGTTCAGAACTCTATTGGACGAAGTGTTGAGGAAAGTTCAGAAATGGTTCCTTATCTTTGTTGGAATACCCTTCAGGTGGAATGTACATTGTGCCTTGCTAAAGCAGCCTTGGTGTTCTGCAAATCAAATTATACCATCGTGAATCGAAAGCAATTTGAAAAGTGTCAAACAATAGATTTCCCATCTTAGAGCTGCTATTTGATCCTAAAGAGGAAGCCTTATGGTGAAAAGTTAGCCTGACAAAGCTAGTTTTTCTACACTGCAAGTCAACCCAACTTACTATGCAACTGCATCACGAAAGAAATTGTACTCAACTTGCTCGATAGAGAACTATTTACTGAAGTTGGTAAATACGTGCAACTGTTGCTGTCTGCCAGACCTTGCTACATCCTTCTTTAGCAATAATTGCTAATATTCACTAATCTTTGGTACCTTATAAGTGTTTTTATCTAAGAGGTTGCATCTGATTCAACCTAGATAACTATTGTCTTTGGATAAAAGAATCCTCATAGGTAACATTTGGTAGAAATACGGAGCCAATAGAGTCAGCTGTCACACTCACTAATCCCTTGACAGACTCAGATAATGTAGTGTGTCATCAGAGAAAGAGAACTGCACACATGGAATAGTAAGTAGCTTTCCATTAGTTGATATCTGAATGATCAAACATTTATGACCAGCATAGACCTTGTCTATTGGTTAGTCAGTATCCTATAGCCTCTAAGGGTGTTTGTCGTCTATGATCTCACCCTTTTTGGAAGGTTGAGCTCAAGCCACTTTGGTAGAGGATGACTTTTTAAACTTTAGGAACATAGAGTCATTTCAATGAGTATACTTTTGAGGAAATTCGGTCTAGTGCAAAGTTGATATGGTTTAACCTATAGTCATTAGAGGGACAAATGCTGTGAGTAATTCCTCTATGTCCTGGAACACTTTCCATACACCGAGACCGGAGTACCTAGGTGAAAGGTCTTGATAGCTAGAGGGGGGTTAATAGCCTTTTAAAATTTTCTACAAAGACAAGCTAAACAAGTTTATCAATATAACAAGTAGCGAGATGCGAGTTTTGCTTAGCCTACGGGGTATTTGCAAGCCACCTAACCAATTCACAATTCTAGTAAATTTGCACTCAACCGCACAAGTCAAACCAAGAAGGTAACTACAACTACAACTAGCAAGCTACACAAAGGAGCTACTCTAGCAAAGCTAACTAGCTAGCAAAGATAACTAAGAAGGTAATGCGGAGTTGAGTTAGGAGAGTTTCACCGAGGGGCAAAGTATTGAGCCAACCAATATGATCAACAATGAATACCAAGACAACTGAACACCGGGATCAATCAATCACAATATGAAAGTGATGACACGAAGATTTATCTTGAGGTTCACGTGCTTGTCGGCACGCTAGCCCCTGTTGTGTCCCTCTTCACCACGTGGTTCGGTGGCTAATCGGTCTCACACCGAGCCTCTCAAAAGGCGCCACAAGAACCTATCAAATGGTAAAAGGTTGTAAATGACACGAGCAATTTACTAATGTTGCCTTTGGCGCTTCGCCGAGGTAGGCATAAACCCCTCACAATCACTGGAGGTGGCCAAGAACAAACACCAACTCTTGCCAATGCCTCCAAGCTGCTCCAAGCCGTCTAGGTGGCGGTAACCACCAAGAGAAACAAGAATCCTGCAGCAAATCAACCAGCAAGTGCCAACTAGATGCAATCTCACAATGCAAATGCACTTGGATCACTCAATCTCACTTCGAATATGCAAAGAAGCAAGAGAGATGAGTGAGAGAGGAGTTGCTTAGCTCAAAGTGCTCACAAGTATGTCAAATGTCCAAGAGATGGAGCCTTGAGCCGGCCAGTGAGTATTTATAGACATACCCCTTCGAATATAGCCGTTAGGAACTTGAAACAGCCGAAGTCGCGCTGACCAGACGCGCTGGTCAAACTGACCGGACGCGCCGATCGCACAGCGCCTACGCCGTGAAGCACTGACCGGACACGCTCATCGCGCGGACCGGACGCGTGAAGTATGACCGGACGCGCTAGTCCCGTAACAGACCGGACGCGCTGGTCAAGCCTAAGCCGCGCACAATGAAACAGTGACCGGACACGCTGCAGAACTGACCGGACGCCACAGTGCCCGCGTCCGGTTGGAGTCCAGTAAGCTCCCTGAACGACCGGACACGTCCGATCGACCCCAAACCCTCTCTACCGCTCAAACTCCACCGCCTTCGCAAACGTGCTAACACCACCAAGTGATCTCGTCAAGTGTGAGTGTGTTAGCATTTTCACAATCATTTTTCGAGGCATTATTAGTTCTATCCAAATGCATATGATTATGAAATGCACACCTAGAGGCACTTAGGAGTTCAATAGCTGTGTCATTCCCCTCTTTATAGTACGACTATCTATCCTGTAATATAACCACACCCACTAGGTGTCTTGGTTACTAAAACACAACCCTTAAGCATATACCTTTGCCTTGATCATGTAGGGTTGCGTCCAAATCCAAGTGTGGCCATCATGATCACCATGTCCATCTTGCCACCAACCTTGGAATGTACTAATCCTCATATGCTACATACAACTTAGGCATAGGATTAGTACTTAGGCATTGTCACTAATTACCAACACCAAACATAGGACTTTCAATCTCCCCCTTGTTGGTAATTAGTGACAAGCCTTTCACAAAGATATTATGATAGAATTTTGATTGAACCCATGTCACATTGTCCAAGTATATTACCATGTGTAAGAATTATGGACATGTGATCATGAATTCAAATTGATAGCAATGGCTCCCCCTACATGTATGCTATATGTTTGGATTTTGGAAGCATACATGTTAGATAGGAAAGATTAGGAGCATTGACTACCAATAGGTGCTAAGTGTTTAAGATTATAGACCTTTGAAGTGTGATACCATCGGAGTAGTGATAAACACCATCTTAGCACCTTGTGTAGTTAGATTCCACTTGGAAAAGCACAAACATGACTAGAAACCTCGTGAGATCAACATTATAAGCAAGGCTCTAGTACCACTTTGAAAAACATGAAGCAAGAAAATCTAACTACTTCCTATTCATGCTAGTACCTCAATAAACCATTCAAGTTATACCAACAAGTCACCACACAAGCAATGTATCGGAGAAAAAGAAATGCATAACTATGCATCATACATATGAAGTGCACATGGAAATGCAACATTCATGTTTAAGAGCTTGCTCCCCCTACTTGTGTGCTCGAAATTTTAGTTGATCCCCTTCTTTTATCAATTATCCCCTTTAGATTTTCTTCCCCTTTAGAATCTATCTTTGTGAACAATATTTTCTCCCCCTTTGGCACCAATGACCACAAGGGACCAAATTTTAGATAGAATATCATGTCATGTTATGGGGTGAGGATCAAGTTTGTGATTCAACCTAGATTGCTTGCATAAGTGAAATGCTTCAGTTTGATCCAAGGGCAAGCTTCTTCACACCTCACTAGAAGGGTTATCATACACCATGTTGAAGCAAATATTTAGACAAGTTTTCTAGATTAAACACTTAGGATCACAAGCTACTTAAACAAGTTATATGCTACCACTAGATCATACAAGTCATGGAAACAATAGTGGCACCATATAAAATTCAAATTCATTTGATTTTCATGAATGAGCCTAGAACATGTAAATTATGACTAGATGCACTAAACACCCTTAGCATAGAATGTATGACATGTCAACCAATTGTACCTTGGGGCTCGAAGGAGAGGCATGTCATATATGGGGTGCATCAACTCATGTTGGAGAAGTCAAGTATGTTCAACTCATTCTTTAGCTTGTGAAATCTCTTCTCATCAAGTGGCTTGGTGAATAGATCGGCTAATTGATCTTCGGTGCCCACACTCTCAATAACAACGTCACCCTTTTGTTGATGATCTCTAATGAAATGATGACGAACATCAATATGCTTTGTTCTTTTATGTTGAACCGGATTGTTGGTTAGCTTCACAGCACTTTCATTGTCACATAACAATGGCACATTCTTGAAGTTGATTATAAAATCTTTTAATGTGGCCTTCATCCACAAGATTTGTGCACAACAACTACCCGCGGCGATGTATTCAGCCTCGGCGGTAGATAGTGCAATACTATTTTGCTTCTTGGATGACCATGAGACAAGTGATCTTCCCAACAATTGACAAGTCCCGAAAGTGCTCTTTCTCTCCACTTTGTCACCGGCATAGTCAAAATCTGAATATCCAGCTAGCTCAAAGCTTGCACCTTTGGGATTCCATAATCCAACATCTTGTGTATGCTTTAAGTACCTCAATATTCTCTTTGTTGCCTTCAAATGACTTTCTCTTGGTGAGGCTTGAAATCTTGCACACATGCATACACTAAACATCATATCGGACCTTGATGCCGTCACATAGAGTAGGCTACCAATCATTGATCTATATAGCTTTTGATCCACCATATTGCCATTCTTGTCACTATCCAAGCTTCCATTAGTACTCATTAGAGTAGTGATTCCTTTTGCATCTTCCATACCAAACTTCTTTAGCATATCCTTTATGTATTTGGTTTGGCTTACAAATGTTTCTTTCTTCATTTATTTAATTTGAAGTCCAAGAAAGAAACTAAGTTCACCAATCATTGACATTTTAAATTCCTTTGCCATCATTTTCCCAAACTCGTCACAATAATCTTGATTGGTTGAACCGAATATGATATCATCAACATATATTTGCAACACAAACAAGTCTTTCCCAATCTTCTTGGTGAATAGTGTTGTATCAACTTTGCCCATGAAAAATCCTTTGGATAGCAAGAAGTCCCTCAATCTTTCATACCATGCTCTAGGTGCTTGCTTCAATCCATACAAAGCTTTTCTCAATTTGTAGACATGATTGGGTTTCTTATCATCTTCAAAACAGGGAGGTTGCTCCACATACACCTCTTCTTGAATGTACCCATTGAGAAATGCACTCTTCACATCCATTTGATATAGCTTAATATTTGTGAGCACAAGCATAGGCAAGTAAGATCCTAATTGCTTCCAATCTTACAACCGGGGCATAAGTTTCACCAAAGTCAAGACCCTCTATTTGTGTGTAACCTTGAGCCACTAGTCTTGCTTTGTTCCTCACTACTATCCCATCTTGATCTTGCTTGTTGCGAAAGACCCATCTTGTTCCAATGACATTGTGATCCCTAGGCCTTTCAACTAGTTCCCATACTTTATTTCTCTTGAAGTTGTTGAGTTCTTCATGCATTGCATTTACCCAATCTGGATCTCTCAATGCTTTATCAATGTCCTTGGTTCTTCCATTGACACAAAAGAAGAGTGAGCACAAAATGATATCAATCTTGATCTAGTTTGAACTCCCCTTTGTATGTCACCAATGATGGAATCTAATAGATGGTCTCTTGCAATGTTAGTTGGTTGAAGCACTTAGACTTGATTGCTTGGATGTTGATGTTGATCATGAGTTGGAGATGATGAACTAGCCACTTGTTGATCTTATTGCACTTGAGATGATGTACTAGCTTGATTTTGCATTAGAGAACCACTAGCTTGTGTAACTGGACTTTGGAGCACTTGATCTTTGTTGTCATCCACATCAATCACTTGCTTTGGCTTAATATCACCAATATCCATTTCCTTTATAGCATTTGTCAATTGAATTCCTCTCACATCATTCAAGTTATCTTCCTCATCTTGAGAGCCATTTGTTTCATCAAACTCAACATCACGAACTTCCTCAAGTAAACCACTAGCCAAATTCCAAACTCTATAAGCTTTGCTAGTAGTGGAGTACCCAAGTAAGAATCCTTCATCACATTTCTTCTCAAACTTGCTCAATCTAGTGCCCTTCTTTAAGATGTAGCATTTGCAACCAAATACCCAAAAGTATGCAATGTTGGGCTTTCTTCCATTCAATATCTCATATGGTGTCTTCTCTAGAAACTTGTGGCAATAGAGGTGGTTACTATAGAAGCAAGCCATGTTGATTGCTTCGGCCCAAAATGAATGACTCACATTATACTCATTCAACATTCATCTTGCCATATCAATCAAGGTTCTATTCTTTCTCTCAACTAAGCCATTAGATTGAGGTGTATACTTGGCCGAGAATTGATGTTTGATTCCAAGCTCATCACAAAGCTCATCAACTCTTGTGTTTCTAAACTCACTTCCATTGTCACTTCTCACTTTCTTGATTGTGGTCTTAAACTCATTTTGCACTCTCTTGATGAACTTCTTGAATATGTCAAATACATCACTCTTGTCCACAAGAAAGAATACCCATGTGTATCTAGTGAAATCATCCACAATCACAAAGCCATACTTGTTGCCACCAATGCTTGTGTATGTAGTTGGCCCAAATAGATCCATGTGCAACAACTCAAATGTCTTGGAAGTACTCATGATGCTTTTCAAAGGATGAGTGTTGCCTACTTGATTTCTGGCTTGACATGCACTACATAGCTTATCTTTCTCAAATGTGACATCCTTCAAGCCTCTAACTAAGTCATGCTTCACTAACTTATTCAATTGCTTCATGCCAATATGACCAAGTCTTCTATGCCATAACCAACCCATACTTGATTTGGTGAGCAAGCATGTTGAAAGTTGAGTGTCACTAGCATTAAAATCAACCAAGTATAGATTCTCATATCTAAAGCCCTTGAAGATCAAGTTGGAGCCATCAACACTAACTATCTCCACATCATCAACACCAAATATGCACTTGAAACCAAGATCACATAATTGAGCAACCAAGAGAAGATTGAAGTTCAACTTTTCAACTAAGAGCACATTGGAAATGCTATGATCATTCGAGATTGCAAACCTTCCAAGAGCCTTTACATCACCCTTGCTATTGTCACCAAATGTGATGCTATCAATGCCACTATCATTTGATTTGAGAGAGTTGAACATTCTTGAATCACCGGTCATATGTTGAGAGCACCCACTATCAAGCACCCAATGCCTTCCTCCGGCCTTGTAATTTACCTACAAAATAATTTAATGTCTTTTAGGTACCCATACTTGCTTAGGTCCTTGGAGGTTAGTAACTAAGCTCTTTGGTACCCAAATGGCCTTCTTCTTTGGGCCCACAATTGGTGTACCAACAAACCTAGCATGCACACCTTTCTCACCCTTGGTAAGCACATAACAAGAATCAAAAGGAATGTAAGGTACATTAGCATTTTTCTTGTTCTTGTTCATTTTGTTGCAATTATGCTCTAGGTGCCCAACTTGTTTGCATCTATTGCAAAACCGACCATTGCCCTTCACAAAGCTAGGCTTGTGAGTTGCAAAGGCCGCCTTGCCCTTCTTGGGAGTATAGCCAAATCCCTCTTTGTTAAGAGAGAACCTTTGGCTACCCAAGCATTTTAGCAAGCGGGCATCCCCACCATAGGCATTGCCTAATGCGCGGGTGAGATCATCCACCTCTCTCTTGAGAGTCTCATTCTCAACCACAAGTGATGAATCACTAGTAGTAGAGATAGAGTTGGTTGTGGTGGATGATGATGAGCTACATGAAGCATTAGTAGGACCAACAAATAAGGAATCATCAATAATATCACATGTTAGTCCAATATCACAAGTGACAATCACTTGCTCCTCCTTAGCTTCCTTCATGACCTTCTCCAACTTGAGGTCCTTTTCCTTGATAAGCTCAAGTAGAGTGGAGTGGGCTTCCTTAAGCCTAGTGTGAGCAACTTCAAGATCATCGTGGTCTTCCTTTAGACACTCACGAGAGGCCTCTAGCTCATCAAAGGATTTCCTAAGAGCTTTGAGCTCTTGTTCAATTCCTTTGCACTCCTTACTCTTTTTGAGAGCAACAAGCTCCTTCATCAAGGCATCATTTTCATTGCTCTTGGCAACGAGCTCTTGATCCAAGATCTTGCACTTCTTGGTTGTCCTCTTGTAGCCCTTGCTCATTTGATCTATTATGTCTAATAGATCATCCTTGGAGTAGTCCTCATCCTCCTCATCATCACTCCTACAACCATCACTAGCATAAGAATCATCATCACTATCATCATATTTTACCTTGGTAGGCTTGGCCATAAGGCATGTCGATGTAGTGTCGAAGATGGATGGCTTATTGGAGAGGGCGATGCTTGTAATGGCTCGCCGAGTGGTCCTCTCGTCATCACTAGAACTATCATCATCTTTATCGGAGTTATCACTATCCCAAGTGACCACATAGCCACCATCCTTCTTCTTGTTGTTGAATATGAAGCTCTTCTTTGCTTTCTTCTCCTTCTTGTTCTTCTTCAACTTCAACTCCCCATCATGATATCTTTTGTCTTCATAGGGGCACTTTGCCACTACATGATCGGGGCTATTACAACTATAGCATAACACCTCCTTTTCCTTCATGAAGTCCCTTCTCTTTCTTGCACCATATCCTTTCTTCTTCATGAATCTCCCCATCTTGTGCACTAGGAGGGCCATGGTCTCATCATCGAATGGATCATCATCATCGCTTTCCACCTTGCTCTTGCCCTTAGAGGATGAAGCCTTGAATGCAATGGGCTTCTCTTGCTTGACCTTGGTCCCCTTCTTCTCTTCTTCCTCATCTTCATCATCATTGTATTGGGCATCGGTCATTATATCTCCAAGCACATCGATTGGTTTGACCTTTTCCAATCCCTCTCTAAAGATCATTTTTCTCAAGGTGGCAAACTTCTTGGGTAAGCACATCAAGAACTTGTGTGAGAAGTCCTTGTCCTCAACCTTCTCTCCAAGCCCCTTGAGATCATTGACAATGACTTGGAGCCAATAGAACATCTCTGGGATGGATTCATCATCCTTCATCTTGAAAATGGAGAACTTGTCCTTGAGCATATATAGTTTGACACTTTTTACCATTGAAGTGCCTTCATATGTTTCTTCAAGCCTTATCCAAAGCTCATTTGCCTTTTCAAGATCTTTGATTTGCTCAAATACTTTGTCGTTAATGGCACGGTAGATTGTGTCAAGTGCCACCGTGTTGCATTGTTTGTTGATGTGGTCATTTGGAGTGAGATTTTCCTCATCAAGAATGATGTATCCTTCTTTGGTCACATCCCAAACTATCATGTATATTGCCTAGATATTGCTTCATCTTCCTTTTCCAATGATCAAAGGAAGAGACACCATCAAAGAATGAAGGCTTGCCATTAATATGATTGAACATAACTTGAGCCATCTTACACCGAGGTTGTTAAGCCTTACAAACGGTGAGCACGGCTCTGATACCACGTGAAAGGTCTTGATGGCTAGAGGGGGGTGAATAGCCTTTTAAAATTTTCTACAAAGACAAGCTAAAAAAGTTAATCAATATAACAAGTAGTGAGATGTGAGTTTTGCTTAGCCTACGGGGTGTTTGCAAGCCACCTAACCAATTCACAATTCTAGTAAATTTGCACTCAACCGCACAAGTCAAACCGAGAAGGTAACTACAACTACAACTAGCAAGCTACACAAAGGAGCTACTCTAGCAAAGCTAACTAGCTAGCAAAGATAACTAAGAAGGTAATACGGAGTTGAGTTAGGAGAGTTTCACCGAGGGGCGAAGTATTGAGCCAACCAATATGATCAACAATGAATACCAAGACAATCGAACACCGGGATCAATCAATCACAATATGAAAGTGATGACACGAAGATTTATCTCGAGGTTCACGTGCTTGTCGGCACGCTAGTCCCTGTTGTGTCCCTCTTCACCACGTGGTTCGGTGGCTAATCGGTCTCACACCGAGCCTCTCTAAAGGCGCCACAAGAACCTACCAAATGGCAAAAGGTTGCAAATGACATGAGTAATTTACTAACGTTGCCTTTGGCGCTTCGCCGAGGTAGGCACAAACCCCTCACAATCACTGGAGGTGGCCAAAAATAAACACCAACTCTTGCCAATGCCTTCGAGCTGCTCCAAGCCGTCTAGGTGGCGGCAACCACCAAGAGAAACAAGAAGCCTGCAGCAAATCAACCACCAAGTGCCAACTAGATGCAATCTCACAATGTAAATGCACTTGGATCACTCAATCTCACTTCGAATATGCAAAAAAGCAAGAGAGATGAGTGGGAGGGGAGTTGCTTAGCTCAAAGTGCTCACAAGTATGTCAAATGTCCAAGAGATGGAGCCTTGAGCCGTCCAATGAGTATTTATAGACGTACCCCTTCGAATATAGCTGTTAGGAACTTGAAACAGCCGAAGTCACGCTGACCGGACGCGCTGGTCAAACTGACCGGACGCGCCGATCGCACAGCGCCTACGCCAGGAAGCACTGACTGGACGCGCTCGTCGCGCGGACCGGACGCGCGAAGTACGACCGGACGCGCTGGTCCCATAACAGACCGGACGCGCTGGTCAAGCCTGAGCCGCGCACAACGAAACAGCGACTGAAGGCGCTGCAGAACTGACCGGACGCCACAGTACCAGCGTCCGGTTGGAGTCCAGTAAGCTCCCTGAACGACCGGACGCGTCTGGTCGACAGTGACTGGATGCGCCACCGCGTCCGATCAAAAACAGAAACACGCGCAGACGCTGAACACTGATCGGACATGTTCGGTCAAACAGAGACCGCGTCCGGTCACCTCTGTGACCTCCGTTCGCCTCTATTTCTTTTCCGACTTCCGGTGTAGTGGAAAAAAGTCGTTTTAACTCCTCAAAAACGCCTGAATCCCGCCTCGCAAGCTCGACGGGAGAGAGAGAGAGAGGACCCCAAACCCTCTCTACCGCTCAAACTCCACTGCCTTCGCAAACGTGCTAACACCACCAAGTGATCTTGTCAAGTGTGAGTGTGTTAGCATTTTCACAATCATTTTTTGAGGTGTTATTAGTTCTATCCAAATACATATGATTATGAAATACACACCTAGAGGCACTTAGGAGTTCAATAGTTGTGTCATTCCCCTCTTTATAGTACGACTATCTATCCTATAATATAACCACACCCACTAGGTGTCTTGGTTACTAAAACACAACCCTTAAGCATATACCTTTGCCTTGATCACGTAGGGTTGCGTCCAAATCCAAGTGTGGCCATCATGATCACCATGTCCATCTTGCCACCAACCTTAGAATGTACTAATCCTCATATGCT
Source organism: Saccharum hybrid cultivar R570 (assembly GCA_038087645.1). NCBI lineage: Eukaryota > Viridiplantae > Streptophyta > Magnoliopsida > Poales > Poaceae > Saccharum > Saccharum hybrid cultivar. Next base: position 3,616,038 of record JAQSUU010000291.1, on the reverse strand, counting down.
ACATACAACTTAGGCATTGTCACTAATTACCAACACCAAACTTAGGACCTTCACTAGGGCAGTGCAATCTTGGATTCCTCCCAAAGTACTAATACTTCCTTGAAGTCAATGAAGGAACTTCTTTAGACAAAGTTTACCATGAAGAGCGCATATCAGAAAGATGTCTTAACCAGATTAGCCCTTCTAATGTTTGAAGCTAAGTAGCCTAATGCTAATGTAGATGTTGGAAAATGGATAACACTTCTCTTCCTTTGAAAGTCTTTCGCCCAGAATCTTGGGACGAGATTCTTTTAAGGGGGGAGGGCTGTAACACCCTAGGTGTTTATCACTCATTAAGTAGTGGGTTTGATCTCAAACATGATAGATTAAGTGGAGATGACAATATCAAGGTCAACCTATGGAGATGAGCCTAATCTAAACTTTGATGTTGCACCATTGCTTTGCATATAGGCCATTCTCAAGATATATGCTTGGGTGGCATTATTGCAATATCTTCATGTGTCTCACCTTAATACCTATCTATATTGGTCACTGAAAAAGTTTCATGAAGTTTGGAATCAAAAAGTCACATTAAATGATAAGTTCTATTCCTATTGGAATTACACCATTAAGTGAATGGAATTATAGACCATCAACCAAATCTTGAAAACTTGCCCAAATGACTCTAGATGAACTCTACAACAAAAGTCATGATGGGTTCATATTGAGCAAATGCCAAGAAAATGCCTCAATTGGCCTAAAACCCTAGTTTAGGCTTTATCGAGTTGCTACTTTGATCAAAGTGGAAGTTTAACTTCTGTACTAGTTATGAGGTTTGACCTTAAAGAAAAGTTGTAGTTCATCTTATGTAGAACAAACTTTGTTTATTGGTCAAGAGCTAGTTTGGCCTCTAACCTAGTCAAATAGAGCTCACAATATTGAATCAGCTGCTGTTTGGAAGAAGCAGAAAATTCTTCTAAGTCCTCGTTTGACAGTAGTAAGTTGACTTGTTTGCTACACTTTCTCTCACAAAATTGTATGGTAGCTCAATTAGATTCCTCAATAGGGGTTGAAGTACTTTTTATGGTGGAGACAAGGAATCAAGTCTCATCAAGATTGGAGTTCATTTGGATCTTTGAAAACAGTTACCAAAACAGCAAAAAGGTTATTTTAGCACTTGAATGACATTGACGATGGCGTCTCGCGTTCTCCAAAATTTGTTAAGCAACTTCAGTTGATCCAAATGTAAAAATTGGTGCTTACATGATGGGGAAGAACATACAAGAAGATGGCACCAGTTGCATTTCATTTCGACCATCAATTTGGATTGTTGCTCGTTGCTTTCAAATCAATGATAGTGTCAACTTTGGGGATAATTACCTCTTAATGTAGGACTCTAATGACTATGACCCTTAAACAAGATTTATAGGGCATTATGTGGGCTTCGATTTTTCTTTTGGGCCCATGACCTAATTCGGCCTGTAGGCAGCCCGAAATCGCATCCCACCTCGTCCGCACCAACACATGCCACGTGCTCATCAAATTGCCCCTAAGGACGTCGCGCGTCCAGTGCGTGTCTGCCATGCGTGAACCCACGCCCATCTCGCCTCCACACGCCCCTATGCCCTGTGGTCACAGTGGAGAAGCACCAAAGCATTCCCCACTCCTTCCTCACTCACTCCCTCGCTCGCTCTCTGGCGCTCGCGCGCATCGAACGCGGATGCGGCCGCCATTGTCGGTCGGGCCGAGCTCGCTGCCACACTGTCCTCGCTGCTCCACGCCTTCTCTGCCCTAGCTAGCTGTGCCCTAGTATTCCTCACCCCACGCCGCTCCTTTTCACCTAGGGAAGCTTGCCACTGCCGCCCTCGGGCCACTGCCGGCGAGTTGTGCCGCCGCGGCCGCCCGGTCGCACGTGGCCAAGCCACCTCCGTCCACCGCGGGTCAAGCTACGGACGTTGGCGGGTTCACGTCGTCCCGTGGAGGCTCTCTCGGCCGTCGTCCTGCCATTGCGCCACTGCTGGTGGACAAGCTGCCACGGGCGAGCTCCAGCTGCGCCAAGCCCCTCCACGGATGCGCGTGGGTCCCCTGGTGCTCCCTCGCCCCTTAGTCGACACCGGCGAACCTCCTCCGGCTGGCAAATGGTGAGCTCCGGCGACCATCCTCTGACGTCAAGCTTGAATTCGAGAAAAGTCAGGGGGGTTTCTGCAGAACTAGTGACTCAAGTGAATAGTGCTATAAGGACCTGTTTGTGGTAGTTTTTGCTGATTTTTGAAAAGGCAAAGTAAATCATAGAAAATTCATAAAATAGCAAATGAGTACTTTTTAGAATCCTTGCAAAATTCTTTATGCAGTAGATCTATAATATGTCATGTTTTAGTTTAATATTGTAGCTGTAAAAATAGATTTATACAACTAGGTTTTCAATGCTGGTTGTATTTGTCATTTTCATAAATGCAAATTTATAGCTCCAAATGAAGTAAAATTTTTGTGGCATGCTACTCATGACATGTTTAATATGTGGTAATAATTCCATGAATTTCAGTTGCTATATGAGTGAGTTATTAGTGTATCTTGCTCTCACATGATTTATTGCAATATCCATTTGTCTTTTTCATAGAAGTTAATATACATATCCAAATGGCTTTAAATTTGGACAGTAGACTATTGAGAGCATTTGTAGGCCACTGTAATTTTGGTAGAATTTATTGTACACTTTTGGTAGGTGTTCATAATTCCACCTTATTATCTAAATAAATTAAGAAAATGCATTAAAAGAATTTATTTAGGAATCGACACTATGTTTTCTCGTGTTCATTAGTCATGTGTGACATGTTGGTAAAGTTGGTTTTGTCCAATTATATGTTTGCAACATAAGTTAATAATTATTTCTTGCAAATGAGGTTTCTGGACAGATCTAGGAACTTAGCAAAGTTCTTCATGCTAATGTGCTTTGTTGTGAAACTTATTTATACAAAAATTGTAGATAATTTATTTATCTAGCTGCTGTTAAAATTTGGTGGCATTTGGCCATGTGGTTTAGGAGTTATAGCTGTTTAAAGTTGGGTTACAGAATTGCTTGCTCTCTGTCTTGTTAAACCAGTTTCTGTGTTTGTGTAAATTCGATATGATTTAATTTGGAATCATGATGTGATGATTATAAATGAAATGTAGATAATTTTATAATCTTTCCATAATGTCTTCTTGCAAGTCATTTAGATTTATAAAACTCCAGATATGATAGATTTATAAAGCTACTGTTTGCTAGTCCAGAAATTGGCATATTCCAGTTATCGTTGTTGCTTCACCTTGACTTGCTTTGCATGTTGCTAAGTGTGATTCATGTCTTTGGTGATTAATTTAGTACACCTGAGACATTGTAAATCTTGTATCATATTTGGTATTGTTTTCCTTGCTATCTTAGCATGATAGGTCGTGTGATGTTTAATTAAGCAATGTGAAGTGCTTATGTGTATTTAGTATAACCTTGTACTTGCCTAGTTTAGTGTGTGATGCATCATTCATTGCATTTCTATGTATTCATACACTTGCATCTTGCATCTCATCTAGGTACGCTAGATGCACCACGTGAAGGACGAGATGTGGAGCCTAACCCGAAGATGGTGTTTGGTGAACCTATCTCGAAGACGGAAGGACTGGACAAGTGCTAGCATGGGAGGTGCTCGCCAAGCGAGTGTTATCTAACAACTACTGACTTGTGTCGGATCCTAGGCAAGCCTCGGAGCATTATAAACCTCCTAATTTCTAAAAATGCAATTGAGTATATATGTTATATGTATTGATGCATTAAGTGATAGGTGTTAGATGAAAACACTTGCTGCATATATACTCTGTTCTTGTCCAGAAAGTATACCATGAATCCTATTAGCTCAGGATCGAGTTGATGCTTAGCCCTGCTTTAAGCGGTAGAAGTCAGGTGATTTCCTGTCACCTGCGAGCTTTATGAATATATATGGCACGATTGGCTATATTTGCTATTGTGGAAAAGAACCATGTGTTAATGATATGAAATGAGACCGGGCGGGATGACGACAGTAAAGCAACAAGGCATGGAGGTCTTGGGTGTGGATCTATCCCCGTCTGTGTCGATTAAGGACTGAATTCTTGGAGCCTTTCCTAATCATGTTGAACGCATGCCTCTCTCTTAGCTGGCCGGGCCCGAGTGCTTGACCGCGAATCCGAGTAGCTCAACTCAGGCCGGGAGTCGGCAAGTATAAAGTGCGCCTCGGAAGGGAGCCGTAGGCGTGAGTCCAAGGGTAGGTGAGTTAAAAGTCCTGATCGTCCTGACAGAAGGGTAATCCCTGAGAGTGCTGGCGCTTACCGAACCCGCGAAGTTGGTTCCTGAGTTGTACCAAAGGTGACCTAATGCTCCTTGATGGTGGAAGTCATGGGTGAGAGTTAGGAATACCCCCTCAGTTGAGTTGTAATTCGATTCGAGTCGCCGTTTCTCATCGGTTAGTGAGAACTTGATGGGATTATCTCCAACGTAGTTCTCACTAAATAACTTGATGGTTTAGGAATGATGATATGATGATGATAGCCTGATTATACCTGCTATGGTTAATATTGTTTGCTCCTAATAAAGTGAGTGCTCTAGTACAGGTGCTAATCTAGATGACAGGTTCATGATGATTAACTTGATGCTTAAGCATTAATGATTACTTATCTGTACTAAGCTTTTATGCAAAATGTTGTCAAGCTATCCCCACTTATATCAGCCTTGCATGATCCTTGGTGTCACTTTATTTCTGGTTTATAACGGGTAAGTCTAGCTGAGTACATTCTCGTACTCAGGGTTTTATTCCCACTTGTTGCAGGTATGATGTATTATGGATACTGCAAGAATTGGATGGCTCCTGCCGTAGTGGCGGAGTGTGATCATGGGTATGATCCTTCTGAGTTATCTTGTCTCTAATGCTTTTGTTGGAAGTCGACCTTGGTACTGGCATGTATTTAAAATAAGAGTAATGTTAGTTTCAAATTACTTTGCTTCTGCTACTTTTCAACTTAAGTTGTAATAACTATGTTGAACTCCGATGTATATTGAATTACTTGTGAAATGGTTGTAACATGTGACTTGTTATGTTGAATCACTATGATCTTGGCTTGTATGTTGGTTGGTTTGAAATCCCTCGTGATTTAGTTGGACTACCGGAGTTATATGGGCTCAAGTGTGAGAATTTGATCACTTCGGTGATTGTTTTTATACTTGTGCTCTTATAATTTGGACAGTTCTATGACATCATAGTCCAATGGTGGATAAAAAACATCTTGAATTTCATTTGGTATATTAACTCCTCAAACTTATGCTAGTTCTTCCTATCGCCACAACATAAGTGGAAAGGTGTTTTTCAGCTGCGAAAATTATGAAGATAGAATAGAACTATGAAAGCATATTTGTGGTTGTGGAATTATGGATGTATCAGTGTTATCCTAATGCTTACTAGCATACAGTCGATCACTTGTTGTTTAGCCATTGCTTGGACTAAACAGCCACTTAGGCAAAACAGTCGTTTAAACGGGATAAACGACTAATAACGGAAACGATGTACCACTATGTAGCATTTAAATGGTGTGTAAACGGGTTTATGGGTGATTGTATCATTTTCTTCGTGGAACAAGAATTTCTTGATGCAATTCCAAATTATGATATCATGGTTCACTTTCAGAATATGGATGATCGTACCCTTAGAGTTAAATTATATAAAAGGTAATCACTACTGTAAAGAGTTTATTTTGTCAAATTATGATATTGCTAAATTTCATCCCTCCATGGATGCTTGATTCTTGCAATATGTCATCATTATTAAAACTTATGATTATGTTATGTATGGTGTTGGATTATTTTAAGTTTTGGTCATAAGTCTGTGCTAACCAAGTGACAAATTGTCCTAATTTTGCCCTGGTTACGTTTCTTGTGGTATTCAATTGAAAATTTAGTGTATCATTCACTTTTTTCTATAATAATGTTTTGATGTGTCCCTATTAGTTGAAAATGTGGGTGGTAACTAAATGGAAAATCACTTGTGTGATTACCTAGATTCAGGAACCACATAGGACAAGTCTTGTTATTGGCATGGAATGCGTGCAACAAAGTGGAAGAACCAGAAGCATTGGCCTGTTTGGAATGCATCCAGCTAACGGTAGAATGGATTCGAATGATGATATTGCTAGAGGCTAATTGCCATAATGTAGTGCAGACGCTATGACTTGGGGAATAGTGGAAGAGTGATAACTCAAAAATGCATGCATGGAGATGCTTGGAAGTCTTCTTGAAGGCATCTTTTCCTACCTCTCCTTCTATCGTACTAGAGTTTGTAGGTGAAAACCTTCCCTTGATGGGCTACCTGTCGGCGCTTTTAGCGTCATTTCCTCCTTGAAAGCATTGCTTGGCTTTCTAGTTCTGCGGTTGCTCCTTGTCGTCTAGCCATGGTGGTACTGTTTGATGTCGACCGGCTGAAAGCTCTATGTTTAGTGTTGGTAATTAGTGACAATACCTAAGTAATAATCCTATGCCTAAGTTGTATATAGCATATGAGGATTAGTGCATTCCAAGGTTGGTGGCAAGATGGACATGGTGATCATGATGGCCACACTTGGATTTGGATGCAACCCTACGTGATCAAGGCAAAGGTATATGCTTAAGGGTTGTGTTTTAGTAACCAAGACACCTAGTGGGTGTGGTTACATTATAGGATAGATAGCCATACTATAAAGAGGGGAATGACGCGGCTATTGGACTCCTAAGTGCCTCTAGATGTGCATTTCATAATCATATGCATTTGGATAGAACTAATAACGCCTTAAAAATGATTGTGAAAATGCTAACACACTCGCACATGACGATGAACACTTGGTGGTGTTAGCACCTTTGCGAAGGCCCGAGTTTGAGCGATAGAGAGGGTTTGGGGACCTCTCTCCCTCTCGCCTCGCAAGCTCAGCGGGATTCAGGCGTTTTTGAGGAATTGAAACACATTTTTCCTTTATGCCAATCTCGAGTTTTGGATGCAATGTCACGTGGTGTTTTATGAGCTAAAACATGTGCTAAAGTGTTACACATACTTATTCTAGCTCATAAGTGAAAGGGCGAAACAAGCGGAACGAGAAAACGATGAAAATTCGCTGAGTTATGAGCGACAGACGCTGGCACCGCGAGCAACAGACGTAGGCACGCAGCGTCTGACGCTAAACCCTAGCTAAAGGGGTTGGCGTGAGCACGACAGACGCGCGAACGCTCACGCGATAGACGCTGGCATCAGTGTCTGTCCACGGTGGCGTCAATGGTTGTGCAAGCGAGCGTGGGAGACAGACGCGGCGGCGCGTCCAACGGACGCGTCTGTCGGCTTGGAGTGTCAACACGCTCTCTGGACCACGTCTGTCATAGGCGACAGATGCTGGGTCGCGAGGGACGGACGCGTCTGATGCAGTGGGCGTGAACGCGATGAATTCAAACGGTCAAACACGTGGCCCCTGAAAATTGCCCAGTAAGGTTTCTAATGGCTCTATTCGATTGTGGGCTTATATATACTTGTTGGCTGGCTCAAGGCTCTTAGACTTGCACTCTTTGACATACTTGTGAGCACTTTGAGCTGAGCAACTCTCCTTCCACTCATTTCTCTTGTTTCTTTGTATATTCGAAGTGAGATTGAGTGATCCAAGTGCATTTGCATTGTGAGATTGCATCTAGTTGGCACTTGGTGGTTGATTTGCTACGGGATTCTTGTTTCTCTTGGTGGTTGCCGCCACCTAGACGGCTTGGAGCAGCTTGGAGGCGTTGGCAAGAGTTGGTGATTGTTCTTGGCCACCTCCGGTGATTGTGAGGGGTTTGTGCCTACCTCGGCAAAGGGCCAAAGGCAACATTAGTAAATTGCTCGTGTCATTGCAACCTCTTGCCATTTGGTAGGTTCTTGTGGCATCTTTTGAGAGGCTCGGTGTGTGACCGATTAGCCACCGAACCACGTGGTGAAGAGGGACACAACGGGGACTAGCATGCCGACAAGCACGTGAACCTCGGGATAAATCTTGTGTCATCACTTTCATATTGTGATTGATTGATCCCGGTGTTCGGTTATCTTGGTATTTATTGTTGATCATATTGGTTGGCTCAATACTTCGCCCCTCGGTGATACCCTCCTAACTCAACTCCGCATTACCTTCTTAGTTACCTTTGCTAGCCAGATAGTTTTGCTAGAGTAGCTCTTTTTGTAGCTTGCTAGTTTTAGTTGTAGCTTCCTTCTCGGTTTGAATTGTGCGATTGAGTGCATATATATTAGAATTGTGAATTGGATAGGTGGCTTGCAAACACCCCGTAGGCTAAGCAAAACTCACATCTCGCTATTTGTTGTATTGATAAACTTGTTTAGCACACTTTGTAGGAAAATTTTAATAGGCTATTCACCCCCCTATAGCCATCAAGACCTTTCACCGGTAGATCATCTTGTTTCTTTAGTTGTTCGTTGGGTCGATTCGACCAAGTTGGAGCAAGTAGTGGCGTGAGTTTTATAGTTGTCCAGTTGTTGTACCAAAGTTATGTAGGATGAGTGGAACACTCTCCTGAGTTGTATGGTTTTTGGGCCCAGTTTCTATTAAAAAAACTGGGCGGACACTTTTATTTTTTTTCTTTCTTCGTCTAATAGAAATCGCGGCAGAGCTTTTACCATCCTTTCTAAAAAAAGATGCTTGCAAGTGGTGGAAGTGGAAGCTTGCAAAGAAAACTCATGTCGCATGTTGGCTTCTCACGATGCTTGGCGAATTAGATCTCCCTGATTGTAATAGAACCAACCAATTATACGAAATTAAATAAGAAAATCACTCATCGGAGTAGATAATTTAGCAAACTTAAGCCCGTATAACCCGGTAGTCCATGAAATCACGAAGGATTTCAAACCAACTCGCACACCAGCCAAGATCATAATAAGTTTAGCGGTCACTATCACATATTATATAAAAGTTCGCAACACGAATATATCGGAGTTTAAACATAATTATTACAAACCGAGTTCGAATAGAAAGTAGCGGAAGCAATTAGTTCAAATCCACACACACTCACACGGAGTTTGAAATAAAGTGCCCGCTGATAATCATCTCCAACAAAAGCATTTGACGAGACGTAAGGAACGACCACTGCCCATGGTCCTAAGCATCACGCATCGCAGGATAAAGGCTGTTGATACAATAGCTGTAATAAATCTGCCTATCTGCAACAAGTGGAAACAAAACCCTAAGTACGAGAAGGTACTCAGCTAGACTTACCTGACATAACCAAATTAAAATGACATCAAGGAATCATGAAGAGCTTTATAGTGGTATAGCTGACTCATTTGTAAAAGACAATTTTAGCATTTTAAGAATATTTTTCAAAAGCATTATATCAAGTTAATCATTATTAACTTGTCGGCTACATTTGCACCAATACTAGAGCAAGCATATAATTAAGCAATTAATGATAACCAATGATCATTAGCAACTTCCATAATATCATATTTATTATAACCATCCAAGTGTTCCATCAACATTACTACGATGAAGTAACTCAAGTCAAGTGTTCACTATCCAGTGAACGATGGCGATTCAAATCGATTATTAACCAGCTGGTAATTTATTTCTCACACAAACCTCACTCACCCGTTAAAGTGAGATGTTGGTCACCGAGTCAACTATCCAGATAAAGTCTCGAGTTTACCAGGAACCACATGTACCCGAGGACCGACTGACTGCCTTTCGATCTTATCATCGCGCCCCCGTTCTTACCACACCTCCTCCGGTACAGTGCGCTGCGGAAAATCCACTTGGCCCAAATAATCTCCTAATTTCGCGGTTGGAAGGTATTTTATCCGGCCAGCTAAATGTGAGACATGCGTTTAACATGACCTAAGGCCCAACAATGGTCAGTCCTTAATTGACACAGACGAAAATCACTATAGTCCAAAATCCTATAAGTTTCTGTCCGGCCTCAACTTTAAATTAACACTTAATTATCCTATGATGACATAATTATCCAAGCAGATCTAGGTAACCACCTATAGCTCGCAGGTGACAGAAAATCACCTGACTTCTACTAGTCTAAGCCAGCTAAGCATTGACTCTACTGCGAATACCAGAGTAGCAAGGGTAGGGTATAACAAGGGTAGACAAGGTATAATGCAACAACGGTTGCAAACAACTCCTGAACGTAATGCATCAATTTAAGTAAAGCATTAATTAAATATTTACAAATCGAGGAAAAAATGCTCCGAGGCTTGCCTCTCTCGAAGGAACTCGGGCGATGATCAGGGCACTCCTGATGCTCCTCACCATCCTCCTCGTCGGCCTCAGGCACCTCCTGTGGCTGCACCTCAGCTGCTCTTCTGGATCCTCGGGTACGACGACTGGATTATCTGTTTGTGATCCTATATGATGCATGTGCGTAAGTGCTTATGCAAAAGGTGCATCGGATGAAAGAGCACATAATGATTATGATTGCATGCAAGGTAGATGAATATGATTCGTTTTATTGCGTAGAGTAGAAGAAAATTTTTTCTACAAGATAGTCAACATCATTCAAGAACATGTACTATAAGTACCTGTCATCTACAACATTTTCTTCTACTACTAACTATGCTATAGCCACACATAAATACTACTACACTAATATTACAACCACTGCATTAACATGCCAAGTCACCACATCAAGTTAAAATTCTTCAAAGACACACAAAAAAAATAAATAAATAAACTATTCATTCATAAAGCAAGATTTAATTAAACCCTAATTAACACTAGGTTTAAATAGCAACATCTATTTTGTTAGTACAGAAAAATTTGAGAAAATTACAGTAGCTTGCTAGTGCCAAACATAGCATACCACAAAAATTTCACTGCATTTGGACCACTACAATAGCTTATACAAAAAAAAGACAAAAGATAGGACAAAAATGCACATAAAAATACTTTGTACTATGAAAAGTATCAAACAACAGATTTAGTATTTTTCCTATGTTCTACACAGTAAAAAAATCATTTTACAAAAATTATCAGATGCATGTTTTATACAAATTTCCCTCTAGCAAAAATAACAAAAATCAGCCATAATTAGCACTTGAACTAGACATCAATATTTTTCTACAGAACATGCATGACATATATTTTTCATATAAAGTACATCATACAAGAAGAATAACAAACTTAGAATCATATTTTTTTTGAGCTTCCTATGATTTATTATGTATTTTCTAAGAAAATAGCAATTACAAGAATTAAATAAAACCCTATACTAAAGTATCACAAATTTGACATACAATATTTTTATACTGTAGATCTACCCCTAAGAAGTCTATTAAAATTGGTTTCCTCATTTTTGGAGCAATATTTTTCAAGATATGATTTTTGGAAGCAATTTCACAATTTCTGAAAAGGATTTTCTTTAAAACCCGAAAATCCACACTGCCCTAAATGCTACGCACACCCCGCTCCTTCACCCCGGATCAGCGCGGGAGACGACAGGTGGGCCCTCGGGGTCAAAGGGCCCCCACCCGTCAGCCGGCTCCAAGCGAAGATTGCGCTGACCGACATGACCTCGCTGACGGTGAGGTCTACGGCCAGGGCAAGAGGACCGGTGTGATCCCCACCCTCGTGCGAACCCAATGGTGCCCGCGCGCGTGACCTAAGGAGCTCAGGAAGCCGGCCGCCGCCGTGCATGGCGGAGCGGTGGCGCGGGTCACCGACAGTGAGACGCTCCCGGCCACGGCAAGGTGTGTGGAGGCGCTCGAGAGCATCAGGGACACGGTGGGGTGCTCATGCGCGAGAAAGGAGGGCAGGAGGTGAAGCAGAGAGGAGGTGCCCACAGAGCGGTTCTTCTCCGGTGAGCAAGCCCGAACTCCGGCGAGCGATTACCGAGGATAGGGGCTATACCACGGTGAGCTAAGGCGAGCATGGGTTGCGCGAAGGGAAGACGGTGCTCGGAGGAAGATGGAGGCTCTGGCGGTGAGCTGAGGCGGTCGGAGCAGCCAACTCCGACGAGCGCGCGCACGGTCACGAGGGCGGAGGCGGGCGCACGGGCTCTGCTGCTGCTGGTGAGATGAGGGAGTGGAGGAGTGAGTGGGCGCGGACTGGTGAGTCGAGGCGTGGGTGAAGGCGAGCGCGGCCACGGGGGCCACGGGGCGCCACCCGACCAGCATCGACGGCATGCGGCCGCCACGCGGCGTCGTGCGCTTGAGCGCGGTCGGGATGCCGGTGCTCGGCGCGCACGGACGAGCGCGCGGGCGCAGGCGCTAGGCTGGGCTGGCCTGCGCTGGTGGGCCGGAAGCGGGGTGCCGGCCCGGTAACGCGAGAAAATGCTTTCTTTTATAATTTCAAATCCAAAATTACTAACAGTCCTAAATTCAAATTTTTGAAGTAGAAAATGGCATTTTCAAGACTTAACCCCAAAATAAAAGTTGTTCAAAATTTAATTCTCTACAATATTGTTTTAGGGCACATTTTGAAATTCCAAACAAATTTTGAAATGGAGATTCAAAGTTAGTTTAAATCAAAATCCCATTTTTTTAGAATATTTTTAAAAGCAAAATTTGGGGAAATTTTGAATACCAAACTTGCTCCAAAATTTATGCTAAGTATTTCTAAATGATTTGCACTAATAAACAAGCATGTTTATTAACCTAACAAGCATAATCATGGCATAATTATTTTTAAACAAACAGTGCAACAAGCATATTTCACTAATATGTTTCAAGGTCATGTTTCATTCATTATTTCATGTAATGCTAATGAATGCATGACAATGCTTATGTTCATAGTTTGCAAGTGCTAAATACATGCGTAACACCAGGGTGTTACACTGATCCTCTTTTTAGCAAGCACAAACATACTTCTAGACGAACAGTAGAATTTGCCATGCTAAGGGCTGCCAAAGGGAGACCCGCTGTCATCTCTACTTTTCATCCTAGTGGTGGAAGTCCTTAATGTTGTAATCCAACATGCGGAGAATCGGCTTATCTTGAGCCCGCTACCAAAGCCGATCAAAAGACGAGTTTCCATATACGCAGACGACATTGTGATCTTAAATGTTAAAATTGTTTGCTGAAACATCTGGATTGCACACCAACATGGCTAAATGTCAAGCTGCGCCCATCGAATATGGAAAGATGCTTTTGGACCGGTTCTTCCCTTGTCAGCAGGTCAACTTCCCATTCAAATATTTGGAATGTCACTGTTGATCTTCAAATTGGGCAAGGTTGTTGGTGGACCGAGTTTTGGATAGGTTGCCAACATGGAAGTCAGGATTGCTGAAAACCTGGTGGGTCATCCTCTCATCCATGGTGCCATGGTGGTCCATACCTCCATCGCTCTTAACATTTCTCCGTGTATAATCAAAGTCATTGACAAGAAGTGACGAGCTTTCCATTGGCGCGATACTGAGGTGATCTCAGGTGGTCACTTTCTCCTATCTTGGCCACAGGTCTGCACGCCATTAGACTTGGGAGGCCTTGTCATCCCAAACCTTAAATTTATGGGCCCCGCCTTACGTTTGAGACAGGAATGGATTAGATGAACGGATGACTCCAGGACTTGGGTTGATCTCCCTAAAATACAGAAAAGCTCGCATCATCTTTCTTCGATGCTTCACTTTACATCAAACTCAGGGAAGGACGAAGCACTCTTTTGGATGGACAAATGGTTGCAAGGTATGTAGGTCCATAGCTGAAATTGCACCGAACGTAGTTCCGAAGAGGATCAGATCCTCTAGGATGGTGCATGATGCTTTGCAGGGACGTTGATGTGTTCGCGACATCTTGGGTGCATTTGATTGTTCAGGTGTTTGTCGAATACTTACAGGCATGGGATTTGGCTGAACCAATACAGCTTTGTCCAGTTGAGGATGATCGTTTCGTTTGGGGTGGACATCCATCTCCTACCACTAAAAAGAAAGAAAGTAACCGTTTCGTAAAGAAAGAAAGTAACCGTTTCGTGCGACAATCGTCGCTCCGTCGGTCCACCCCTCCCCATTGCGATAACGCGCATCGTAATCTTCGCTGGTTGCTCTGTCTGCGAAAAAGGAATCCGGATTCTTGCTCCCGATCCCACCCCAGTCCCGCGAGCTCCAGAACCTTCCTTCCATGACGCGATATCTCCTCCCCTTCGTTACCTAGAGATGGCCCGCTATCCCATCGCTCCGCCATCACCCGCTGGCCTCGCTCCTCTGAGGTCGCCCTCGCCACCTGCCAGCCTCGCTCCTTGCGTGCCGCCGTTCTCCGCCCTCCCTCTTCACCCGCGTCATTGCCCTTGCTGTCACACTCCGCAGCCATGCGCTCGCCAAGACTCCATTGACCGAGTCGACCTCGCCGTTCGCGCCTCCACATCAAGAGGAACTCGTAAACGCACACGCCGAGACCGCGGCCCGTCGCTACACCGATGCGCCGGCCAGCCATTCTGCCTCCCGTGCCGCCCGCACTTGGTCCGCGGTTGAGGCGTGCGGCCAGCCAGGCTCGCGCGGCAGGGGCACGTGGGCGGAGCGGAGGCTTGGGGTGGTGGCAGCGGCGCTCGCTTACCCTTCCCGCACCGCATGAGAAGAAGAGGCCACCCTCTGCTCCTGGTGGATCTCAACTTGGCCCTAGGTAGGCCGCCGCCGGTGGCCGGGCGGCGGAATCCGGCAGACCTACGGCAGGGGCGTCTCCAGGCCTTGAATCTCAGCCTCGCTCCTGAACAATTTCCTTATCTTGGAAGCACGAAGATAACTGGCAGTAAGGAACAAAGATGTAATTTTATTCCCCCTTGAATCCTTTTGATCTTCTCATCCTTTTTGGTTTGAGTAGAGGTTTCTTTTAATCTTCTAATCTTTTTTGGTTTCAGTAGATGACTCCATTAAGCTAGAGTTGGTAATGAAGGTTCACAAACCAACATTCAGGAGGCCCACAAATCAACATTTAGGCCATCAAGGTATAATATGTAAAACTGCCCTGGCATCTCCATTTTCTATGCAGCCAAAAAAATATCAAAGCCTTAAGTAGTCCCTGAAGATTTCAAAACCTTAAGGCCTTTGCTGCGGTAACCCTTTGCTTCTACAAACTGATTTCAATAGCATGGATACAAATGTGAGACATCAAGGTATAATCAGGAAACCAGCCCTGGCATCTCCATTTTCTACGCTGGCAAAAAAAAATCAAGCCTTAAGTAGTCCCTGAAGATTTCAGAACCTTAGGTAATTCCTGAATGTGAGACACAAGACAATAGCATGGATACAAATGTTCAAAACAATTTTGCCTACCTTCTAAAGTATTCTGAAATATTGTCTTGCTTTTCCCCAAGAAGCATCCAGTCAAAAATAGATTTATTTCCATTAATTCTTTCGAATTTGAGTTAGCAGGTAGTTAGAGGATGATGGGCCATCTGGCTGCTGGAATTGACAGTGCCGAGGGAAGTTTGGATGAATTCTAAGAAACCGTGTTAAATTTTTTTTGAAACATCAGTATTGATAAAAAAAACTCTCTGTTTTTCCATTTGGTCAAAGTTGTTAACTGTGGTTTGAGGGCCGATTTGGAGGGGAAACATGAAACATAGGAGCAGGATCAATTGCGGCACTTGAGAAAAAAAATACTTGTGCTTGAAATCTCTTGCATAGATTGCAACAGTCAATGAGATATCACCATTTCCACTTTCTCTTATCTGAGAAATATGACTAGTTTTTTTTTTTTTTGCAATTATCCTATTCTCGTCCTCTTATTGAGAATGCATATGCTTGCCATTGTATATTATTTTCAAGCATCAGGTATGGAGTCATAGATGAAGTCGGATCCAGTCATTCAGTAATTGGGTATGCAATTTGTGTGAACAAAGGATTCCAGGAATCTTTAACTGAATTATTTCTGCTATCACAGTTATGTACCTTTTCTCATCTCCAGGAGATTAGCTGCTTCCATAGTTGTATGATTTTCAGCTAAACTTCCGTTCAGTCACAAAGGAAATGAACATTTTTTTGAGTTTATTATGGAGTGGAATTTAACATATTGTAAAAGATTAGACTGAAGCCATGGTGATTGTTTTTTCCACTAACAAAAGGGTATGAATAGCATGGTGAGTTAGAAGACTTAGATAAATGATTGGTCCTTAATCATATGTCTGATGCAGATTTTGGCCTATTTGAGGCACCTAGGCACATCAAATAATTTGTTAAATGTATTTATTCTCAGAATACAGTGTGTCGATCATGAATTAATTTAAGGCTTACAGCGCAGGTGACTAATAAGTGCTCTTTCACCTATGGGAGCCAAGTCGAAACAACTGGAACATAGATGCAGTTCTATTTATTGGACAGTTTGCAAGTCTTAAAGTATACTGGGAACAAACCTTGTATATCTGTCAGATGTGATTTGTATCTCATGGAATAGGTCTATCCAGTAGAGAACTTTGTATTAATATTAATATTATGAGTACTATCACTTCTGCTGATTTTACGAACATGGACATTGTCAGGCTTGCCAGTTGCATCGTAGGTTCAGGATGTGGTGGTGGCAGTTTCTCAGTTCATGATCTTAGATGAATTCAGGTATTTCCTCGATAAATCATTTTTTATGTGCTTCTGTGTATTGGACGGAAGCTAGCTTATGGCATTTTTCATCAATTTGTGTTTCGACAGCGGTGCCCCCACGAAGCAATTGGCTGCGCCACGACAGATTCATTACTTGCTGGGCGGCGTAAGCTATGCGACAATATTTCTTCCTCGCTGGAGGAGCTACATCCCTGATCTGGTCATAACCCATGCCTTTCGTAAGAGTGCGAAAGTAAGAAGCCATTTTTTATTGGTTAGTATAATTATCTGACCCTGACATTTGTATATTTGATCACCCGCTTGACTTTTTTGTCTCCTAAATATCTTCTAAAACAGTGTAGCGCCACTTATGAATGGTATCTAAAAACCTCTTGCAGTTTTCTTGGCAAAGATGTGATTATTCATGCTCACAAATTATCAGAGTCCACCATCCACAAGCACAACCATTGGTCGGGCCTAGGCAAACAAACATCATCGGAATCAAAATCAGTTTTTTTTCATGTTTCTTCGCAGTTCTGTGCTTCACTGGTGGAATGTTATAGTTAGTCTCTACAAAAAGAAGCAACAATGGTAGCAACTACCTAATTGGTAACTACAAAAGGTATTTCATCTAATAGTTAGTCTACTCAACAATTGTTCTTGGCAGAAAAATGAAATCTGCGCCAGTTGTCTATTCACTTATTACCTGGTACAAATTTGCATTACACTCTATTCCAAATTATAAGACGTTTTGCTTTTTCTAGATACATAATTTTTGCTATACACTTGAATATATATTATGTCTAGATACACAATAAAAGCAATGTATGTAGAAAAGCCAAAATGTCTTATAATTTGGAACGGAGTGAGTAACATGCAGTAAACAGTGCTATTTCTATAGTTATAGAACATGTAGTGCACCATGCCTATAAGATGAAATATTGAGCTTCAAATATTTGAGAAAATGCTTATCAGCTTTTAAATTGTCTTTTAATCACGTCTGTCAGCTCTATTCTCTTGAGTTTCCCTCCAATCAAATTATATATGTGAATAGCCTTACAATTTAACTTGAACATCTTACGTGTTGATGGTAGTCTTTCAATAATTGGACCAAGTTGTGGAACCATCGCCATTCTTTGCTCATGAAACCAGGCAGGAGGGAGGAGGAAGGAGGCAATGACATCGCCACCACACCAGTGGAGAAGAGAGAGAGGCGCGTCAAGTCTCCTTGATCGGATATTAACGAAGTAAGAAATATCATAATATTAGGGTGCACTGTATCTGCTGTTGTGGGCACACCTTTCTCCCTTAGGCTATTATGATTTTTAAGAAAGTATTCAATAAACACCCGAGGAGCAACGTATGGTCATACAATATAGTTTATGAACCCTTGTAAGCTTCAAATGCTATCTCTATTTATGGACGAACACAGAGGTTACTCAAAGCTAAACCAAAAAGAAACGACAAAGCAACAACCATGCATATACAATGCAAAACAAGAAAGGAGAGCTAGGTTGCTTGTCAAGTTTGATCCAAGGTTAGGCTTTTTCACTTCTCCAAAGGAGGGTTATCGTAACCGTGTTAGACAAGTCCTAGATGCATTGCGGCAAAATAAACATGGTATAAAATACAATGAAATGCAAGGGACAAGACAAGCTCATCTTTTAAAGTTACTAGAATCAAGCACATTTAGTTCACTTCTCAATCTACAAAAGGTAGCCTCATCTAAAGGTTTAGTGAAGATATCCGCTAATTGATTTTCACTTCTTACACCTTCTAGGGATATCATTTTTAGCAACATGATCTCTTAGAAAGTGGTGGCGGATATCAATGTGCTTGGTGCGAGAGTGTTGTACCGAATTATTAGCAATTTTAACCGCACTTTCATTATCACATAAAAGCGGCACCTTTTCAAGAACAACTCCATAGTCTATGAGGGTTTGTTTCATGTATAAGATTTATGCACAATAAGCCCCCACAGCAATGTATTCCGCCTCGGCGGTGGACAAAGACACACTATTTTGCTTTTTAGATGACCAAGATACTAAGGATCTCCCAAGCAAATGGCATCCTCTGGATTTGCTTTTTCTATCAATTTTACAACCGGTATAATCCGAATTGGAGTAGCCAACTAGTTGGAATCTAGCTCCTTTAGGGTACTAAAGTCCAATACTTGGGGTATACTTAAGATATCTTAGAATTCTTTTTACATCACTTAGGTGAGGTTCTTTAGGGCACGCTTGAAAGCGGGCACACATGCACACACTAAACATGATGTCGGGCCTAGATGCGGTAAGGTACAACAAGCTACCAATCATAGAACGGTAAAGAGTTTGATCGATTGGTTTACCTCCCTCATCTAGGTCGAGATGTCTATTAGTTGGCATTGGGGTCTTGATTGGCTTGCATTCTTTCATCTTGAATCTTTTGAGAAGATCCTTGGTATACTTTTCTTGAGAGATAAAAATCCCTTCTCTTATTTGCTTGACTTGAAACCCAAGGAAGAATGTTAGCTCACCAATCATTGACATCTCAAACTCTTTTGACATCAATTCACCAAATTCTTTGCAATAATCTTCATTTGTTGACCCGAAGATAATATCAACATAGACTTGACAAATGAATATCTCTTCATTAAACTTCTTGGTGAATAATGTGGTGTCAACCTTCCCAATAATGAAGCCCTTCTCAATGAGGAAGTCCCGGAGACGCTCATACCACGCTCTAGGGGCTTGCTTGAGCCCATATAGCGCCTTGGACAACCTATAAACATGATTAGGATATCTAGGGTCTTCAAACCCGGGAGGTTGTTCAACATAGACTAGTTCATTTATGAAACCATTTAAGAATGCACTTTTCACATCCATTTGATATAATTTTATATCATGATGTGATGCATATGCAAGAAGGATACGAATGGCTTCAAGTCTTGCAACGGGTGCAAAAGTCTCTCCGAAATCAAGACCTTCAACTTGAGAGAACCCTTTTACTACTAGTCTTGCCTTGTTTCTTACTACTACCCCTTGATCATCTTGCTTGTTGCGGAACACCCACTTGGTTCCAATGACTCTTGCACCTTTTGGATGCTCTTCAAGTGTCCAAACTTGATTGCGGGCGAAGTTGTTCAATTCTTCATGCATGGCATTCACCCAATCCGGATCTTGAAGAGCTTCTTCTACATTCTTAGGTTCAAGACAAGAGACAAAAGAGTGATGTTCAACAAAAGAATTAAACTTTTGAGATCGAGTCATTACACCCTTTGTAGGACTCCCTATGATGAGATCTTGTGGATATGCTTGAAGTAGGGGTGAGTTTCTTCGATCAACCATTTGAGGAGTAGGATGGAGAGCATCAACATCTTGTGCTTGTGCCTCGGCTTGATGATGAGAGACATGGGTGTCTTCATTTTCAACTCTCATTCTTGTCATCATCTTGAGGCACATATGATGAAGATGGTGGATTGACAATTTGTACATCGTCTTCATCATCTTTAGGCTTGATGTCTCCCACCGGCATGTTCTTTATGGCCTCCCTCAATGGTTCATCACCTACATCATCACAATTCTCAATTACTCCTTGGGAGCCGTTAGATTCATCAAATTCCACATCATACGTTTTTTCAACCAAATCGGTGGCATGGTTAAATACTCTATATGCTTTGGACTTTGATGTGTAGCCAACAAGAAAACCAATATCACAACGTCTTTGGAACTTTCCTAGGTGTTGACGCTTCTTGTAGATGTAGCATTTGCAACCAAACACCCGAAAGAATGAGACGTCCGACTTTTTCCTATTTAGCAACTCATAAGGGGTCTTGCAAAGGAACTTTTGTAGGAAGAGGCGATTTGAAGCATAGCATGCGGTGTTGATTGCCTCGGCCCACAATTTCTCCGGTGTGTTGTACTCATCTAGCATTGTTCTTGCAAGAGTGATCAAGGTCCGGTTCTTTCTCTCAACTACACCATTTTGTTGAGGAATGTAGGTTGATGAAACTTCATGCTTGATTCCAATTTCATCACAATATGCTTCAATGTTGGTGTTGTCAAACTCTTTGTCATTATCACTTCTAATTTTCTTTATCTTGATTTCAAATTCATTTTGAGCCCTCTTTGCAAACTTCTTGAAGCAATTTGCCACTTCGAATTTGTCATGAAGAAAGAAGGTCCAAGTGTATCTTGAGTAATCATCCACAATTACTAGGCAATAGAGATTTTCACCTAAACTCTTGTAAGTTGTAGGACCAAACAAATCCATATGTAGAAGTTCTAGTACTCTTGATGTTGACATGTAGGCTTTGGTTGGATGAGTATTTGCAACTTGTTTGCCGGCTTGACATGCACTACAAGGTTTGTCCTTTTCAAACTTTACATCCTTCAAATCTCTCACTAATTCTTTCTTTAATAGCTTGTTAAGAGTGTTCATTCCAACATGAGCAGCCTCCTATGCCAAAGCCATCCAAGTGTAGTCTTGGTGAACAAACATGTCATCAAGTTTGTATCTTCGGAGGTGAAGTCAACTAGATAGAGATTATTGTATCTAAAACCCTTGAAAATCACTTGCTTGTCATCTATCTTGGTAACAACCACTTCATTTGGACTAAACAAGCATTGGTAGCCAAGATCACAAAGTTGCCCAATGGATAGTAAGTTGAAACTCAATGAAGCAACATAGAGCACATTTGAGAGAGAATGATCATTTGATATTGCAACCTTGCCTATACCCTTGACTTTGCTCTTGGAATTGTCCCCAAATGTGATCTTGTCTTGACATACCCCATCCTCTTCAAGTGAGGTTAACATATGAGGATCACCGGTCATATGTTGTGTGCAACCACTATCAATCACCTAATGAGATCCACCGGTCTTGTAGTTCACCTACACACAAGAGATCAAGCCTTTTGTTTAGGGACCCAAACTTGAGAGGGACCCTTAACTTTCTCAACTAGTGACTTGGCAACCCATATTTTCTTAGGCCTATTCTTGTTAGGGGGGCCCAAGAACATGACTTTCATCTTTTCACTTGAGTCCTTTCTAAGCATGTAATGAGCATTGAAGGCAAAGGGTCTAGCATGCTTGGGCAAGGGTTGTGGTGGTCGAGTTTTGCACTCATGAGCAAAATGGCCTTCTTGTCCACACTCAACACATCTCTTTGGTTTGGGCTTTGACTTGCTTTGAAGTTGTTGAGCCTTGACCTTCTTCTCTTGATTTGCCAAATAACCAATGCCACTCCTATCCAACTTCATGACGGTGTTCATGAGTAGCTCACTTTATAAATGTTGGCCTCTTGTGAACTTGCTTAGGCCGGTCTTGAGATGCTCTTTCTCTTACTTGAGCTTCTTGTTTTCTTCAATAAGTGACTCATTTGAAGCTTGCTTTTCAAGAGCCATCAACTTCTTGTTCTCAACTTTAAGCATCACTCTTGAGCTTGACATACTCATCATAGTCATTTGCCTCAACCACACTCTTGCCTTTGCCGCTAGAGCCTTGCTCAAAGTTCTCAACAATCAAATCATCACATGATGTAGCTATATTAATCTTAACAATTTGATTAGTGGCATCATGTGTCTCAAGAGCAAGCTCATTGGCAACAATAAGAGTATCATAATTGATTTTCAAGGCGGTGTATTCATCTTTTAGCAAGTTTAGCCTAGTGATGAGTTCACCATGCTTCTTCTCAATTTTATCATGTTTATCTCTAAGCTCCTTGTTAGAAGTTTTGAGCTCCTTGAGAGAAGAAGACATAGTTTCATTTTAATCTATGAGCTCATCCCTAGTCTTATGTGCACTTTCAAGCTTAGATGAGAGTGATTCATTTTTATGTTGAAGCTCATCATTTTCATTTCTAGTTCTTCTTATGATTTTAGAGTATTTATTCAACAATTTTATAAGTTCATCATAAGAAGGTGCATCATATTCATCATCACTATCACTATCATCATCATCACTATCACTATTTTGTACCTTTCGATCACCCTTAGCCATAAGGCATAGATGAGTAGCGGAAGATGATGGTGAAGGTGGCGGTGAAGGTGGTGATGAAGATGTCGGTGAAGATGATGATGGCCCAATCACAAGTGCGGCGATCTTTTCTTTTTCATTGTCACTTTCATCGCCGGAGGACTCACATGATGATTCAATGTCGGTGAGCCAATCACCAACAATATAAGCCTTGTCTCCCTTCTTCTTTTTGTAGAACTCTCTTTTCTTGCCATCTTTCTTTTTGTATGGCTTATTCTTTCTCTTCTCATCTTCTTCATCACTTGAGTCATCCTTCTTGCCCTTGTACTTGTTTTTGTACTTGTCTTTTGGAGGCTTCGGGCATTGATGAGCTAGGTGGCCAAGTTCTCCACAATTGAAGCAATCCATTTCGGAGATTGGCTTCCTTTTGCTACTTGTGAAGAATTTCTTCTTCTTGCCATCGAACTTGATGTCACTCTTGTTGAGCTTCTTTAGCATCTTGGTGGTCTTCCTCACCATGAGTGCAAGTAATTCATCATCAATGTCACTTTCACTTGAGCTTTCTTGCACTATCATGGCTTGACCCTTCTTCTTTTTCTTTTCATGGCTAGCTTTGAAAGCCAAGTCTTTCTTCTTGGAAGATGATGAGCCCTCTTCTAGAGTGATGTGTATGTACATCTCATGTGCGTTGATCTTTCCCAATACTTGTGTCGGTGTTGCGGCGGAGAGATCACTTTAGTGAAGTACGGTGACAATGTGTCCATACTTCTCAACGGGAAGAACACTCAAGATCCTCCTTGCAACATCCGATTGACTCATTTGAGTGAGTCCAAGAGCATTGAGATCTTCTACAAGAACATTCAAACGAGTGTACATCTCATTAGCACTTTCTTTGGGAAGCATCTCAAAAGAATTAATTTTCTTTAAAGCAATATGATAGCGTTCCTCACGCTCACTCTTAGTTCCCTCACGGAGAGCACAAATATTTTCCCACAATTCATGAGCGTTTTTGGCATTACGCACATGATTGAAGATATCTTTGCCTAAGCCTCGGTAGAGTGTATTTTTGCCTTTGCATTCCATCGGTCGTACTTCTCCTCGTCACCACTTAGATTAGCGGGATCCCTTATAGGAGGAAGCCCTTCGGTTGCGGCTCTAAGGCACCCAACATCTATGGCTTCGAGGTACGCCTCCATACGAATTTTCCAATATGGAAAATCGTCTCCCTCAAAAGTGGGAGGTTGTCCTTCCCCATTAGACATCTTGCTCTAGGCGGTAAAGCCTAAATTAAGAGCAACACGGCTCCGATACCAATTGAAAGGATCAAGATGCCCAAGAGGGGGGGTGAATTAGGCTTTTCTAAAAATTAATTGCAAGAATTAAATCCTACAAGCCAAACTTCACCCTTAGTGCCTACTAGTGTTCCTTGTGATTCTACCGATAAAAGTTTTGCACCCTAAGTTCCAATCCTAGACTAGCATGGCAATTCTAGGAAAGTAAACAAACAATAAAAGTAATGCACGAAAGTAAATGCTTTAAAGTAAGGGTTAGGAACACGGCGATGTTTTGCCGAGGTATCGGAGAGTCGCCACTCCCCACTAGTCCTCGTTGGAGCACCTGCGCAAGGGTGTAGCTCCCCCTTGATCCGCGCAAGGATCAAATGCTCTCTACGGGTTGATTCTTTGACACTCCGTCGCGGCGAATCACCCAAAACCGCTCACAACTTGAGTTGGGTCACCCACAATATCGTCGGATGATCACCACACTCCTAATCACCACCAAACCGTCTAGGTGATAGCGATCACCAAGAGTAACAAGCTAGAACTCTCACTTGACCACAACAAGTCTAATGAGAAGATGAATGCACACTTGGTACACTCTTGTCACTAGAGAGGATTCTCAAACTTTGATTCGCAAATCTCTATCCTCACTAGGGCTCTTGCACTCCCTTGCACTTTAAAGGTGTTTCTCAGCTGAACAAATGAGCAAGAGACCTCTAAAAGAGGTGGAGGGGATGTATTTATACACCCCTCAGACAAATCCAACCGTTATCTTTCGAAACAGCAAAACGCGTACTGACCGGACGCGCCTGTCGACATGACCGGACGCGCCGGTCAGGTCTAACGATCGAAAACCGAAAGCTGCGCTGAGTGACCAGACGCGCCGATCTGTGATGACCGGACGCGCCGGTCTGAGATGATCGAACACGCCGATCAGGGATGATCGGACGCGTCCGATCATGCAAGAGCTTACTGGAAAAATGACCTGACGCATGACCGCGTCCGATCATAGGTGACCGGACGCGTCAGGTCACCATGGGACCTTACTGGAACGTGACCGGACGCGCCGATCACTTCACAGTCACGTCCGATTATGCTGTTTACCTTCTGGAACACGTGTCAGACTGACCACCGCGTCCGGTCCTCTCAAGGACCGCGTCCGGTCGATCAGTTGAAACCGCAGTGAAATGTTAGTACTGACCGGACGCGTCCGGTCATGACCAGAACTGCGTCCGGTCATAGGTAAACGGCTCAAACGTCTTCTAAACGCGATGCAACTTGAACCAAGTTGCTTCCAACTGAACTCTGAGCTTTTCTCAAGCTACCTAGTGCTAAGTTTGACAAGTGTGCACCACACCTAAACACAAGACTCACCTAGGTAAAGCTACTCGCTCATGCCTCCCTTTATAGTACGGTCAAAGGAAGAAACAAAGATCCTAACGACTATTCCAGATGTAACTCCACACCTTGACATCCGGAACTAACCGTCCTTAATCTTGTCGTTGATCCTTTGAAAACCGAAACGATTTCCATCAAGGGACATGAATACCATATTGCTCAAAGGAGTTATCATCTCCATGACCTAACTTACCAATGTTTCTGCAAAACACACGTTAGTCATGGTAATTATGCGTTGTCATCAATTGCCGAAACCAACACCGGGGCCTAGATGCTTTCACACACCATAGCCCACGAACGACTTTAGATCCATCGCCTCCATGACCGTTCCCCGCGGTGGCCTATGGCCTGTGGCACCTCCCCGACGGTGGCCTTCTCCACATGCACCGGACCCTCCCCTACGGTGGCCGGTGCTGCCTTCCCCACCCCCGCAGGTGGCCTGCGGCCCTTCCCTGCCCTACCGTTGGTTGAGTTAGCCGTCCCCATCCCCTGTGGCCTGCCCATGGCTGAATCGGTCGTTCTCCGTCCCTCGCCGATGGCCGAGTCAACAGTTCTTCGTCCCCCACCAATGGTTGAGTCAGTAATTCTCCTTCCCCCATCGATGGCTGAGTTTTTCTATAGTGATGAGAGGAGGAAGAGGACGACATGTGGATTCCACATGTCATTCTCTATTATGATGAATTTGGGGGGCTTGTTTTAGATAGTGTTGCTAGAGAAAACAACATAAAAAATCGTACCAAAATATAAAAGTAGGGGTCCTGTTTTAGGTAGTAGTGCTGGAGATGCTCGAACAACTTACAATACAGTAATAACTTATAATATAATTGTAACTGGTTCGAATTATGCACAGATTATTTAACGAATCTCAATCAACTCACTAACATGCCTAGCATACTCAAATGAGAAAGACCCGATAACTAAGCAGATATTGACCAAGGGACCTATCATACGGTAGTTTCAGGAAGGCAGACAATACAGTAATAAGAACGAAATATGTCTGGGACATAAGAGCCCAGCATATGACATCTTCAGTTTGGCCTTCAGATGGTCGCCTGGCCACTAAAAGACGGGGAAGACATGATGGTCAGCATTTCTGTCACAGAAGCCATGGCGCTTAGCGCTGCTTTAAGGACATCCTGCGAGCACCCGGGCTTCACAATGCTTTTCACCTTCATTGCGGACAAGCAAACACAGGGAGAAGCAAAAAAAGAAATGGTCAACCAACGCTCTGTATCGGTTTTGAAATGGTGAAAAGTCAATTAACAAAGTCAGTAAAGTACCTTCTCCAAGTACTCCTGCAACTGCTTGATTCTTCCCATGTAGTCCCGATCTTCAACGCACAATGAAATCGGCTTTGTATCAGCACCCTGCCCTTCGAACTGAAGTGGCCCAGGGTTTCGGTAGATGTCTTCCATCATGAAGCTGGAAGAGTTTTGTCTCAACAGCCTGGAAAACAAAGAACATTTAGGGGCAGTTTGCCTTTCATTTCGAGAAACTATGCTATTTGGTTTCTCCTACGTTTTCAAGAAAAGAAACTACGCTATTTGGTATGAAATTTGACATCCCATCACTTTCCAAAGTTCACATATAAGCTTATCTCAAATTCATAGGGTGGAAGATGAAAATTGATTCTACAGATCACCATGCTATGTTTCTACTTTGCAACTTATAACATGCTCTTCAACTCGCTCCCCTACGGTAGAAATACAACACATAAGTATCTCTCTCGTACAGCCAATAATAATATACAAATATAATCCATATAGAACCATATTATTGAGTGGGAAAATTTATTCCCAAACTACTTGCTGCAAAGTGCAGCTTCTCAGGATTCAGACCATTGTCCTCTCATCCTAGGGTTGAATGATATGTTGCCTGGCAAGGGCAGGTTCCATTTTGCATCATTTTGGCCTCGTTTGGTTGGATTCAAGGAGGTAGTTGCCCAGGCCTGGGGTTCGGTGGAAGCAAGATCTTGTCCCTTGGAGACATTGCCACTGAAGTTTAAGTCATTAACCCGAGCATTACAAAGTTGGAGCCAAAAATGCATTGGTCATATCAGTACCCAGCTTGGCCTAGAAAGAGAAATTATTCACCAACTTGAGATTGCTCAGGACACCCGACAGCTTTCAGAAGGGGAGCTCTGGCTGCTGCATTCGTTGAAGAAACATTCTCTTGCTTTGAGTTCTCTCCAGAGAACAGTTGCTCGGGTCAGGTCGAGGATTGGTTGGTTAAAGGATGGTGACGCTAACATGGCCCTCTTCCACTCTCATGCTCGTCATCGAAAGAGGAAGAATTTCATCTCAAAAATAGTTTTAGAGGAGCAGGTGCTGACGAATCATGAAGACAAGGCTGCTGCAATCTTTGAGTTCTATAATCAGTTGATGGGTACAAGTGCCGATCATGACTTAACCATCAATTTGGATGAGTTAGATTTGAGCCAACATGATCTCGCGGACCTGGATGAACCTTTTACAGAAGATGAGGTGTGGGTTACCATCAAGCACCTACCTCCGGATAAGGCCCCTGGGCCTGATGGTTACACAGGACGTTTCTACAAGACATGTTGGCAAATCATCAAGAAGGATATAATGGCAGCCATTGCAGCTATTCAGCGAGGGAATTTCAGGAATCTTCATCTTATTAACTCAGCCTTGTTAACCCTCCTACCCAAAAAAAATGATGCGACATTGGTTAAGGATTTTCGGCCAATTAGTCTCATTCATAGTTTTGCCAAGTTGATCACAAAGCTGCTGGCCAACCGCTTGCCAGGGAGACTCAGTGAGCTTGTGTCCGCCAACCAAAGTGCTTTTGTGAAGGGGCGGTGCATCCATGATAATTTCCTTCTTGTCCAACAAACCACCAGGTTCTTGCACCAACAAAAACAGCCACGGATCCTTTTGAAGCTGGACATTTCTAAAGCTTTCGACTCCGTGTTGTGGCTGTTTCTGTTAGAGGTTCTTCAGAGAAGGGGGTTTGGGCCCGTTTGGCGGGATATGATCAGTGGCTTGCTTGGCTCATCATCATCTAGGGTGTTGCTTAATGGGGTTCCTGGAGAGGTCTTTTATCACAGACGAGGGCTACGGCAAGGCGACCCTTTGTTTCCAATGCTTTTTATTCTGGTGATGGACGTCCTGAGTAGCCTGATTGGAAAAGCTAGCTCTGAAGGTTTGCTGCAGCCCCTTTCCACTCGAAGTATCCATCATCGTGTCTCCCTTTATGCCGATGATGTTGTTCTGTTTCTTCGTCCGGTCGCTACAGACATGCAAATGGTAAATGCTTTATTACAGCTGTCTGGTGCTGCTACGGGGCTCAAAACTAATATCCAGAAAAGTTGTGTCTCACCTATTCAATGTTCTGAGGATGACTTGGCTATGGTGCAGACTCATTTTCCTTGTGAAATCCAGGAATTTCCTTGCAAATTTCTCAGCCTTCCTCTTTCTCTCAAGAAATTAACTTGAGCAAATTGAAAAGGTGGCTGATCATCTGCCAGGATGGAAGGCTGATTTGTTGAACAGGGCTGGTCGGGCTACATATGTGCAATCGGTCCTCACTTCTGTACTGATCTATTTTGCTACTGCATTGGAGCTCCCTGCATGGTGTTTAAAGGCAGTAGACAAGATTCGTCGTAATTTCCTATGGAGGGGCAGGAAGGAGACAAATGATGGACATTGTTTGATTGCATGGCCCAAGGTCAGTCGTCCGAAGGAATTGGGAGGTTTGGGTATTTTGGACCTACAGAATTTTGGTTGGGCTCTCAGGGTTTGATGGTTGTGGCTAAGTAAAACTGAACCCGATAAGCCATGGGCAGCCTTCCCTGTCACAATTCATGGGAATGCCCAAGCTCTTTTTGCCTTGGTCGTTACCACAACGGTTGGCAATGGGGCGCACACCAAGTTTTAGACCGATAAATGGTTGAATGGGTCTTCTATTGAGCTATTGGCCCTCATCTATTTGCATGTGTACCAAAAAGGAAGGCGAGAAGGTGCACTGTTAGGGAAGCGCTAATGGAAAATAGTTGGGTGCAGGATATCCAAGGCCACCATTCTGTAGCAGTCTTGGCTGAATTTCTAGATCTTTGGGACTTGGTCCAGGAAGTAGTACTGCAACCTGAGGTCGATGATGTTCACAAATGGAAATTTGAGGCTTCAGAAGAATTCTCTACCAAATCAGCGTATGAGGCTTTCTTCCTTGGAGCAGTCCTTTTTGAGCCAAGCAAATTGATCTGGAGTAACTGGGCTCCCATGAAGTGTAAATTTTTCCTCTAGTTAGTGGCACATAACCGCTGTTGGACGGCTGATAGACTTGCTCGACGTGGTCTACCCCATCCGGAGCATTGCCCTTTGGCGATCAGGAGGATGAAACAATCCAGCACCTCCTATGTTCATGTGTCTTCTCGCGGCAATTTTGGCACTAGCTACTCCGTCGTTTTGGATTACTGGATGTTGCACCTCAACCAAGTATGGTGGGATTCTTTGATTGGTGGCAACAAGCTGTCAACGCTTTCAACAAGGTCATTGGGCGAGGCTTTAATTCGCTGGTCATGCTAGGGGCTTGGATCCTTTGGAAGGAAAGGAATGACATAGTGTTTAATGGTGTCTTGCCCAGGTTAGAACGGGCGCTTCTCCTTGCACAGGATGAGGCTGATCACTGGATGTTGGCAGGCGCCAAGAGTTTTAGAGGTCTGGTCGCTGCTAGTCATGGTGGATAGCGGCTCTTGTAGTTGTGGTTTTGGTCGTCCCTTTTGTTATGAACATGCACGTTTGTAATAGTATAAAAACTTGAGGTGTGTGTGGTGTGGTGTGAGTTTTTGTATTGGCTATTTGAGCCTTCTTTTTCCTATCTTAATGCAATGGTACGCAGCCCTCTTGCGTATTCTAGAAAAAAAAATTAATATATGTCTAAATTATGATTAGTAAAATGAATTCAATTCCAAGCATACATACAGGCCTTAGTGAAAAACAACGAGAGCAATTGAGCATTCGGCATTCAACATTCGACAGATATAGAAGAAAAGGACAAAATCCCAAAGCCCATAGAAAGAAGTGATGGCTAAATAGAATAGATATACTTACTCGTATGCTTTTCCTTTCAAGTCAACACTCGCCATGTGGACAGCAGGCTTACCGATTTGACTCGTGGCAGGACCACGTGACCATCTCTTCACGGTCATCATAGACTGTTATCGAGGAAACGTTTACTCTTTCTTTGAATTGAACCTGAGCTATGAAAAGCTGATTCATTTAAGAAAGGGCTTCAATTATCAAAAATCTTACAGTAATGGGAGCAGCACCACATTTCCACTTGTTTACTGGACTCTTAAGGTTGGTCACAGTGGCCATGTAGGCGTTCAAACCAGCTGCTATGATGTGATA
Source organism: Saccharum hybrid cultivar R570 (assembly GCA_038087645.1). NCBI lineage: Eukaryota > Viridiplantae > Streptophyta > Magnoliopsida > Poales > Poaceae > Saccharum > Saccharum hybrid cultivar. The sequence continues at coordinate 3,585,533 of JAQSUU010000291.1, read as the reverse complement.
ACATACATGTCCAAGAACCTAAAACAAAACAATTCAATGGAGATTTAACAACATAGCAATTTTCTGAGAAAAAAAGTGAAGGTGAACGCAAACCTACGTAGCCATAATCACAGTCAAATTTAGAAGGCAGGGCACCCCTAGCCTGGTATCCAAAAAAGTGGCAAATAGCATTGAACTTCTTTCCATTATAAGTGCCTTCCTTCTGTAAGAGAAGCCCAACAATGTGCAATGGCAAATTTAGTGCTTGTTTCACAAATGAAATTGAGAAATAGTTGTGTGCAAGTCTGCAAATAGCTTACCAGGCGTTTGTTCATTTCAGTCTCAACCAATTGTGCTAGAAGCTTCTCAATCTCAATCTGCAAAGATAGACAGATAAAGTTTCTGTACAAAAAAAATGTGCAATGAGCTGTTAGTGAACATTAAAATGTGAATGAAATGCCATAGTACCTGAGACAGTTGAGCTGAATTGTCAGATTCAGGATGGAGAAGCAGCTGCGTGATGTAAACAACATTATTGAAGCAGCAGTAACTTGGCTAAATTACAGGTTCCTGAAAATAAGCGCTGAAAAAAGAAATTGTACCTGTTTTCTAATGAATGGAGGCAAAAATTCAAATAGTGCAGATGCCCAAGGTGAAAGATGAGAAGAGATGTTCTCAACGGAAACACCTTTATTATGTAGTCCATGAATTTCCTGAAAGAATTAGGTCACCTCAGAAATTATTTTAAAGAATATAAAACCAGCACTCATCATTAAGGTGGTGAAACAAACCTGGAGCAAAGCATACAGTTCGGGAATACTCTCAACAAGACCCTCAGGAATAAGTACAACTCCATGATATTTGTCTGCGCAAGAAAATATCATCATCAGGAATAATTGCACCTGACATGGTACTTAGGTGCACGTGCACCTGATAATGACTCTGTTATGGATCACATAGTAGTAGTTCCTACCTTTTTCAGCTCTTGCCTGCACAGCATCACTTATCTGTTTTGTAATATCAAAAATTGTAAGTTTTGACGTAGCAACCTCCTCGCCTAGGATAACCTGAACATAGTTCAGTTGAGATGAAATTTTTTGTATATAAATTAACCAGGCATATACAATGGGATAGCAGGATTCCTGACCATATTTGGATGTGATTGAAGAGCACATTCCAATGCCACATGAGATGCTTTCCGTCCCATCAACCGAATAAAATAGTAATACTGATAATAAGAAACAAAATGAGATTTATGGTGGCTAAGAAATACAAATAATGGGCACAAATTTTATTTGTATCAGAAAATCATCAATTTTATGTAGGGATGTCAGTATGTGGTATATGATAAAATAAAATAAATTCAAAATAAACTGTGTACACTAATTCTATTATTCTGTCAAAGTTTTAAATATCATAACTTGTGTACACTAATTCTAAGTTATGATATTTAAAGCTCTGACAGAATAATTTAAGTTCCATAAGCTATGCTTAGTTGATAGATCCCAGTAAGTGACTGCCCAATTAGAGTGAAGGCTGCAGTGTTAAAACAGCGATCCAGCGATTGCATCTTCCAATCACAGATCAAATTGAAAAGGTTGGTTGTACTGTTTCTTCTCAAAAGCAGAAATAAGTTTTTGTTTTGTAAATATCTATAATGGAATATCGTACTCTTTCCTGCCCATAGAACCAATAAAGTGTTCTCAATAACCAAATGTATGTTAGGATGATATCTGGTGCATCTAACCTTTTCAGCAGAAAGAGCATCTGTGCATACATTGCTTATTAACTGCGAGTTCACCTGACAGAAAGGTAGAGATTGTAAAACCACCAAAACTCAAACTTATTACAATAAATACTACAAGAGATTAGAGAACGCAACACAACTGTAGCACTAAATTCTGTATATGTTAAACAACAAAAAAATATTGGCAAAATTACTCCATCTACCTTGGTAAGCACACTTGTGATGTTGCAAAGGTGACCAAGAAGTATTAGGGAATTAATAAGAAAATGTAATGACAAATGAGCTACAGCATACATGCAGGATGAAGGATTCAACTCCACAGTTTGATTTATGAAATTCTTTACCTTGCATATGGTATCAAAACCAACTGTTGTTTCTACAAATTGGTTCTTGAGATCTCCATTCAGAGTTACAGGAACACCAACTACCTGCTCGAAAAGTTATTGTCAGATTGTTTACATATGAAAAATACAGGTTTCTGTTCGAAATGATCGAGAAACTAAAATTCCAAAGCAAATATCATCCAACCTTTGTTGGACATTTCAACTCAGCAAATGTCTCAGCAAGCTGAGCAGCATCTGTGTTGGATGTGACACCTTTAATTAAAGATCAAAGAAAGACATTATGAGCTTGTATCTGATCTAAATCATAGATAAAACTCAGCAAACAAACAAAACAAACAATACCTCCAATTATAACAAGAGCATCCAGCTTCAATGCCTGGCAAGTAGCCATTGCTGCCTTTACCTGCTCAGTTGTTCTGATCTGATCCCTTGTCCGACCAAGCATGTCATAACCACCTTGATTCTTATAGGATGAAAGAGCTTCATCGGTGATTTCCATAGTTTTCTGTGCAAATAATCCATCAGTTCCTCCTGGATCAACACATAGACAGAAATAAGTCATAGGTGGAGCACATAAAGGATCCATTCTATGTTCACCATCAACCATGCGTGTAAAATGTCAATTGGACCTAGTAAGACACAAAGCATGTATCTATTTCTTATATATATTTTAATAGAATGTAGCTAGGTATTGTTGATACCACTGAAAACTTAATACAATCTATGTGGCAACCTCAATAATGGTTTTAAAATTTTACCTGTCACCAAATTCAGAAATTTTCATGATTTGGTTGATAAAAAAGGTGCTGTGAAGTGCAATTATAAACTTCCAACAGTTACTGCATCATACAAAAGCAGAATACATCGCCCTTATAACCTAGTTAACTTGCACAGTTTGCTAGAACAACAAGATCTATTATCTTGGCTAAATCATAATTTTCACCTTAAGTAACCCTATTTGCTTACCAAGAAAACCAATAACTTTGCTGTTTGAGTTGTGAGCCTTTACAGCATCATAGAGGCCCCATATAACATTGTGCCCTCCTGGGGATTGCCTCCCACTGAAGACAACGCCAACCCTGCATCCCATGCACACATTAATGCAGAGAAGGAAAAACGTTAGAAAGAGATATGCTTCAATCAACAAGATTACATGAATTTTGTGCAATGGATCAATGTTTGCTGCCCAGAATCAAACACTTGTGTTGTGAACTCAGGCAGCTTAAGCAGCATGGATACGGATAAGTGTATCGATATCGGAAGGATACGGATACGCGGATACGTCAATTTCACAGAAAACATGATACACGGATATGTTTTACCTTTTTAATAAATTAATAAATATAAATAAATAATAATGAAGATTAAAATTGTGAGAGTCTAAAACTTGAGTTTCACAGACAAATTGTGAACTCAGGCAGCTATTGTCCAGCTAAATACTATACTGAGAAAAAAAAGGATTGTGTTTTACAGATAACAGAGAAATTTAAAATGGGTTAAAGGTGAACCGTGCAGTGCTGGTTTTTGCTGCAAAGTATTGAAATGGTAGAACGCTGAGCAGAGAACCATCTTTGCTTTATATGAGATATACAAGGCTTGTCACAATTCATGTGCTAAATTAGTGTATACATGCTGGAGCAAAAATAGATGGGAAAATATGGCATTTGGAATTGCAACCTTAAGTTGTAAGGAAAAAAATTGCACAAAGACACTGATAAAAAAAGGCCGATCTTGGCAGATGAGTGTACCTGACTACAGGGTGCTCTGTTATGATGCTAGCGTCGGGCACATTGGCCGTCTTCGTGAGAAAATGTGCCAGCGGCTGGCCATAGGTGTGGGGGAAGGCGTGGCTGATGACGTGAGCATCTGCGATATCGGCCGCGATTGCAGCATCACCGTACTCCACCGTGACTGTGGTGCCCTGAATTCCATCCAGCGCAGAGTTCAGAGGAGGAAGAAACCCATAAAATCAGTCGGTCAAGAACACTGGCCTACCCGACCAGGCAAGTGAATTTTGGCCTAGAGAATTTTATAAGACGATAAATAAGAGACTCCTCTGAATGTTATTACTAGTGGTTAATGATTGGCGTGCTTTCGCTTTCCCTTTGGCTCGTCGCAACCCCCCTGCTATGTGGCGGGAAAAACGGCACAACAACCTCGGCTCCAGGCGAAAGGAGCAGTGAATTAATGCTTGTTTATGTGTCGCTTGTTGAGCCATGGAATCTCAGATCCAAGCCTCCACAGTGGAGAGTGACCATTGCCGGTGCACCTAAAACCCCCCACACAGTGCTGCATCATGGTACCCCACCCCGTACCCGTCTGAAAGCGAGGGAAAATATTCGGAACCGGAACAGATAAGCATCGCCGCACCAAACCGACCTACCCCGCCTCGACGAGATCGATCGATCTGGAGGACGACGGAGGAGAGGATATAAGCAGTGCGCTTGGGGAACCCGGGACATGCCGTCGCCGCCGCGCGCGTGCGGATCTCGAGGCGGACGGATCATCGATCGGCAATGGCGTTGCGAACCAGGGACGGCGGCGGTCGGCGGTAGCCGGTAGGCACGTAACACGAGCGGCAGATGGATGCATGGTACCTGGAGGCACGGCGGGGGCTCCGGTCGGTAGAGCGCGCGCGCCTTCTGGAGCGGCGACAGCTCGCGCGGCGCGCCGTAGTCGGAGTCCATCGCCACGCTGCCCATCGCCGGCTCGGTCGATCACTCCCCGGCCGCCTCGGTGCGCGGATCACTCCCGACGGGGGTAGGTTCTGGTCGATCGCTTGCAATTAAAATCGCAGGGCGGCCGCGGCATTTATATATCGGGCCGGGGGCCGAGGGGCGCGCCGCGCGGCCGCGCCTGCAGGGCTTTCAGCCACCAACCGGCGCCTGCGGCACGTCACGAGCCGCGCACGCAAGCACGCGCACCAGAGTACTATCCGACAAGTACCGCGTCGCCAATGCATCCAGCATCCAGCGATGCCAAATTGGCACTGAAGAATACGTGGCGGGCCGGGTAGGTTGTGCGGTTCCACCGGAGCGGCCAAAACCATGCGCCGATGCGCTCCCCTCGCTCGTAGTGGCCACAGCGCAGGCATAGCATATGCATGCTAGCTGGGCTGTTTGGTTGTGCATTCGCGAGCATGGCCAACGCATTTTTTCAGATACCGGGGAGATCTAAAATATTATTTTAGAGGATTTTATTTACTTTTTGGCGCAGCTGCCATCCGAACGATTTACTTGTTTTACATAATAATAACCACCAAATATATCCGTAAGTTGCAACAAGATATACCATACCATCGCTAGAGCACGGTTCTAACTGCACGAGCTACAAGTTCATATCGCATACTGAATGTTGGGAAATCAACTTCGTCTAAAAAAACTCAAGCCTAAACTTTGGAGTATGAAAGATATAAAATATTCTGATGAAATTCACTTGCAGGAAAAAGTACAGCGAAGAATGTATTTTGACTTCGTCGCTAAGAATTCAACTTCGCATATCGACTTCGCCGCCAAGAATTCAACTTCGCATATCAACTTCGTCGCTATGAATTCAACTGCGCATATCGACTTCGTCGCCAAGAATTCAACTTCGCATATCGACTTCGTCGTCAAGAATTCAACTTCGCATATCGACTTCGTCGTCAAGAATTCAACTTCGCCTATCGACTTCGTCGCCAAGAATTCAACTTCGCCTATCGACTTCGTCGTCAAGAATTCAACTTCGCATATCGACTTCGTCGTCAAGAATTCAACTTGCCTATCGACTTCGTCGTCAATAATTCAACTTCGTTGGACAGAGAAGTGAACAAGAAGTATGAGATGATCCAAAGAAAAGGAATTCATCGAAGGAAAAGATGATCGAATGCGAAAAGAAGACTGAATTAGGAGAAAATGACCACTTCGCCCTTACGTAAATAAAGGGTCGTAAATAGTTAAGTCAGGGGTAAAAAAGTCATTTTATGTAAAATACGAAGGCTAGGACCCTATAAATACCCCTCTGACATGTATGGTATGATCATGAAATAAATGCAACTTTGCATGCAATTTTGCCTTGGATAAAATTTTTCTGATGATTGTGTAAATCGTGTCGTTTGACCTGAACTTTTCACCCAACATCTGGCGCCCACCGCTTGTGCGTGCATCTAAAGATCTTCACGACCACAAGAAATAAAAATGGCAAGACCAAACAAGAAAACCGTCAATGAAGAAACCGAAGACGAACAACCACTCAAAGAAGACAGAGGTCTTACAAAAGAAGTCTCTCAAGGTGCAAATTCTTCAAGAACGGCCGAAGGTGAAGAATAAAGACTTTAAGAACTTGAAGAACAAGTTTTACGAAGGCAAAAAGAACTTGAATAATGTCGCAAAAGAGCACGAGAAAAGATACTCAAACAAAGAATAGAAGAGGTCGAAGTTACCCTTCGCAATTTAAACGAGCAACTGCAAAATGCAAATCATGAAGTTATAAATCAAGAAGAATCGTATCCAGCAATAAGAATCTCTCAAGAGAGAAATATTCAGAAAACATTCATATCAATTGATACAAGCTCACCACTATCAACAAATTTGCAACTAGCTCAATGGCCTATAGCGTACACGTTCAACATGATACCAATATTTGATGATGAATCAGACCCGAGACAATTCCTAATGAGTTTTGAAGCCGTAGTAATTGCAGGCGGAGGAGACGAAACCACACTTACAAAAGCATTTGTCATGGCAGTAAAAGGTCCAACACAAAACTGGTATTCATCTCTGAAAGCAAGATCCATACATTTATGGGAACAATTAAAGATAAATCTACTTGTTGACTTTAAGGATTTTAACCAACTGGTCTTACAGATATGGATTTATTCAACTGCAAACAACAGCCCAAAGAACCTCTAAGTCAATATTACAAGAGATTCATTCAAATCAAATCTCAAATCACAAATATCCCAGACGAAGTTGTCATAATTGCAGCAATCAAAGGACTTCGGGCAGGACAATGTGCAGCACACCTTACTCGAGAAAAGCCAACTTCACTGGCTCAACTTTATGAATAAATCCAAAAGTACTGCAAGTCCGATGAAGATTACAGAAAAAGAATTGATGAAGAAAACAGCTTCAGAAATCAAAACAAAATCAACAATTTTCAACCCCCAAAGCAAAACAACTTTGAGAGAAGACACTTCACCCAAGTCAATCAAGTTGAAAATAGCAATTCAACTACTGAAAACACTTTTCACCTCAAAATCAACACAACAGTCAGTACAACCAAAGGACATTCGAAAGAGGTGGCTTCAATTCAAGAGGAAGAGGAGGATGAGGAAGAGGAAGAACACCCCTAAGACCAGAAGACATGTATTGCATCATTCACAACAAAGGGGCTGGACACACATAAAAATGTGTCCAAAAGTAAAGAAAAGTATCGAAGAAATACAAGAAGAAAATAAAATCTCAAGTCAATCAAAAGTTGTCAATCATATGATTCAAGGCCAACAAAACTCTTATTACCCAATTCAGTTTGGACACTCCCAAGCAATGATCCCAGGCTCATCATCATATAGCTATGGACCAGTGGCAATATACGACCCAAATCAATGGAGGCAAAATCAACAACAAACAAATTTTCAAATACAGCCCGAATCCTCTGTGGCAAATAGCAACCCACAAGGAAACAACAAACAAGACAACTCTCCATCAACTTCAATGGCAAGCAAAGGAAGAATCATGACAATCATCGGAGGAAACAATATTGATCATGAAGACAACATTCAAAAGAAGAATTATTTTCGAAGAGTAAACTCTATCTCAACAGAAGGCCCATACAAAAAGACAAGATGGTCTCATCTACCAATCACATTCTTAGAAAAAAGATTTGCAACTGAAAGACTATCCACACATGGATGCAATGGTAGTTGAAGCAAATATTGATGGATGGGCTGTCTCAAAAATTCTAGTTGACGGTGGAAGTTCTGCATATATTATATTCACAGCAACAATTGATGCCATGAAAACTGATCGCAAACTTTTAGGAAGAGCTGAGCACCCACTCTACGGCTTCGGTGGGAAGCCAATTCACTCAATAGAAAGAATAATTCTTCCTGTATCATTTAGAATAGTAAACAATGCAAGAATAGAGCAAATTGTATTTGATGTGGTGGACATCCATTATCCCTATAACGCACTTTTTGGAAGGGGAACTCTGAATGCATTTGAAGCAGTAATAAGTTACTCTTACTTATGTATGAAGATGCCTGCAATCAATGGAGTTATCACAGTCCATGGAGATCAAATCGAAGCAAGAAACATTGAAAAAGAATACACTCCTGGTCGGAAAAATGTTCATACAATCAAAGAAGAAGAGAAAGAAGAAACAGAAAGTGCGAAGCCACAAGAAAAAGCTCAAGCAGTCGAAAAAACAAAGGAAGTACCCCTTGACTCATTAGTCCTAGACAAACAAGTAATCATAGGGACAGGACTTTCTCAAGAAGAAGAAAACAGCCTCATAGAATTTCTTCAAAGTAACAAAGATGTCTTCGCATGGACATCCAATAATTTAGGAGGAGTCAGTAGAGATATAATTGAGCACAAACTCGACATCAATCAAAATTTCAGACCCAAAAAGCAGAAACTGAGAAAATTAGCTGAAGACAGAATACAAGCTGCAAAAGCCGAAGTCCAAAGGTTGCTAGATGCAAAAGTTATAAGAGAAGTCCAATTCACAACTTGGCTAGCAAATATCGTCATGGTCAAGAAAAAGAACGGAAATGGCGAATGTGTTTCGATTTTACAGATCTCAACAAAGCATGCTCAAAAGATAATTTCCCACTACCAAGAATCGACACATTAGTTGATCAAGCGGCTGGAAGTGAAATGCTAAGTTTCCTAGATTGTTTCTTAGGATATCATCAAATCTGGATGAGAAAAGAAGATAAAGAATTTACAAGTTTCATCACACCATTTGAAACATACTGCTGTGTAAGAATGGCAGAGGGCTTCACAATGCATGCACAACATTTGTCAGGATGACTTCAACTGTGCTCAAAAGTCAGATTGGTAAAAACTTACTAGCTTATGTCGACGATATAGTTGTCAAGAGCAAGAAAAGGCAAGATCATATTCAAGACCTTCAAGAAACATTCTCAAATCTGAGAAAAGGAAATTTGAAACTAAATCCCGAAAAATGTACCTTCGGAGTACAAAAAGGAAAAATTCTAGGCTGCATTGTATCAGCAAAAGAGATAGATCCAAACTCAGACAAAGTTCAAGCAATTTTGAACATGAGAATTCCTGAAAATATAAAAGATGTTCAAAAATTGACTGGAAGACTTGCAGCTTTAAACAGATTTATCTCAAAATCAGCAGAACGAAGCTTACCAATATTTCAGGCACTCAAAGGATCCAAAAGAGACTTCGTATAGGGACCTTCACAGCAACATGCATTTGAAGAGATAAAAAAATATCTACTGCAGCCAAACACATTGATTTCACCAATACCAGGAGCAGATTTATTATTATATGTCTCAGTCACAAAATAGTAGTAAGTGCAGTACTAGTCTAAGAACAAGAAACAAATCATTCAAAATATCAAGTACCAGTCTACTATGTTTCAGAAACATTATCTGGATCAAAAGTATACTACTCTGAGATTGAAAAAATCGCATACACAGTTTTAACAGCATCAAGAAAATTAAAGCACTACTTTCAGGCCCACAAAATCAAAGTTCTCACAAATTACCCTCTGAAAGAAGTATTACAAAATTGCAGAACAACAGGAAGATTGGGAAAATGGGCATCAGAATTATCTCAACATTTTATAGAATTTGAAAAAAGAACATCAATAAAATCCAAGTCCTAGCAGACTTCTTAGTAGATTGGACACCCTTCCAAAGTTTAAGAGAAGACAAGAAGCAATCAGAATGGACAATATATTGCGATGGCTCATGGGGCTTCGCAGGGGCAGGAGCAGCTGCAATAATCACCTCACCTTCAGACATAAAGATGAAATATGCTGTAAGACTAGAATTTCAGTGCACAAACAACATAGCAGAATACGAAGTCGTTTTACTGGGACTTCGCAAAGCAAAAGCAATGTGAATCCAAAGATTGGTAATCAAAATAGATTCACAAATTGTAGCAGGACACATTGAAAAGACTACAAAGCAAGAGATCCAGAATTAGCAAAATACTTGCAATTTCTCAGAGATCAAGAGAAACATTTTGAAGGTTTCACAGTCAAAAACATCTCAAGAAATGACAATTCAGAGGCAGACGAACTAGCAAAAGCTGCAACACAAAATTCAGGTCTCCCTCAAAATATTTTCTATTAAATCTTAAAACAAGCATCCATTAAATCATTGCAAGCTACACCTAGAGGAGTCCATATAATACAAAGTGAAGACTGGAGAGCTCCAATTATGGCTTACCTTCGTGGGCACTATAAACCTGAAAATGAAGTCAACAACATAAGAATGAAGCAAAGAACAAGAAATTACAAGATCATCAACAATCAGCTATACAAACAAGGAATATGTGCACCATTACTCAAATGTATATCAGTAGAAGAGGGAAAAAACTATTATCAGAAATATACGAATGAATTTGTGGCACACATCCTGGAGCAAGAACAATGGCAGAAAAAGCATTCCGCCAGGGATTTTATTGGCCATCAGCCCAAAATGACAGCAAAGAAATTGTCAAATCTTTTCATAATTGTCAAATGTCTGCAAGCAAAGTAAAGGCTCCAGCAACAAATTTACAAACAATAGAACCAACTTGGCCATTGGCGAGATGGGGAATTAACATCGTTGGAAAGCTACCTACAGCACAAGGAAACCTTCAATATGCAGTAGTAGCAGTGGAATATTTCACTAAGTGGATTGAAGCTAAACCAGTAACAAACATGTCATCTTTCACAATGAAGAAATTTCTTTGGCAAAACATCATTTGTCGTTTCGGAGTTCCAAGACACATAATAGTAGATAATGGAACTCAATTTGACAGCCAAAATTTCAAAGAATATTGTGAAAGTCTGGGAATTCAATTATGTTTCGCATCAGTAAAACACCCATAGTCAAACGATGCAGTCGAACGAGCAAATGGAATTATATACATATGAATATCAAAATGCCTCGTGGGACTACCAAAAGGCAAATGGGTGGATGAGTTACGAAAAGTTGTTTGGGTACATAACACCACAGTTTCAAGATCAACAAACTTCTCCCCTTTCAAATTGCTTTATGGAGAAGAAGCGATGACACCTAAGAGATACAATTTTAAGGACCAAGAACAAATATTGAAATAATAGATGAAGACCAACAAATGGCAAGTAAAGATTTACTAGAGGAAGAATGAATGAAGGCGATTCAGAACCTTGAGAAATATCAAAAGAAAACAGAACGTTGGTACAATAAAAAAGTCAAACCAAGACAATTATCACTAGGAGACTTTGTCTTGAAAAGAAAAAAGAAATGAAGACACAGTCAGAAAATTTCAGCAAAAATGGGAAGGACCGTTCCTCAACATAAGAACCAACAAGCCAGGAGCATTTCACCTGGCAGACATGAGTGGGAAGAAAATTGATCACACATTTACGAAGATACTATCCCTAGAATTTGCTTTTATCTTTGTACAAAATAGATTAGCTTTTACATTATGAGAAATTTCAATTCAAATGTAAACGAGCTGCACACTTTTTCCACTCAAGAGGAACCCTTCGCAGGGCGAGTGGTTTTTAACGAGGTAGTTTCCATTGTAAATTCTCATCAAAGTATAAATGAGAAAGTTAGTTCCCCTAAAAACAATGGCATCAACGGCCGAAGAGTATACTTTAAATATACTCATGTATCGGCAAAACACCCAAAGTAGGTAGCATCAATTTTCGAACAAGCAAAAAATGATGCTAACCTATCAAAAGAATCATAAAATATATTCGCTAAGGTGAATTTCTTCATCAAAAAGAGCGAACAATATTTCAAATTCACTAAGGTGAATTTTGACTTCAAAAAACAAGTCTACATATTATCTTCGCCAAAAAGAGCGAACAATATTTCAAATTCACTAAGGTGAATTTCGACTTCAAAAAAGAAGTCTGCATATTATCTTCGCCAAAAAGAGCGAACAATATTTCAAATTCACTAAGCTGAATTTCGACTTCAAAAAAGAAGTCTGCATATTATCTTTGCCAAAAAGAGCGAACAATATTTCAAATTCACTAAGGTGAATTTCGACTTCAAAAAAGAAGTCTGCATATTATCTTCGCCAAAAAGAACGAACAATATTTCAAATTCACTAAGGTGAATTTTGACTTCAAAAAAGAAGTCTGCATATTATCTTCGTCAAAAAGAGCGAACAATATTTCAAATTCACTAAGGTGAATTTTGACTTCAAAAAAGAAGTCTGCATATTTTCTTCGCAAAAAAGAGCGAACAATATTTCAAATTCACTAAGGTGAATTTCGACTTCAAAAAAGAAGTCTGCATATTATCTTCGCCAAAAAGAGCGAACAATATTTCAAATTCACTAAGGTGAATTTCGACTTCAAAAAAGAAGTCTGCATATTATCTTCGTCAAAAAGAGCAAACAATATTTCAAATTCACTCAGGTGAATTTCGACTTCAAAAAAGAAGTCTGCATATTATCTTCGCCAAAAAGAGCGAACAATATTTCAAATTCACTAAGCTGAATTTTGACTTTAAAAAAGAAGTCTGCATATTCTCTTCATCAAAAAGAGCGAACAATATTTCAAATTCACTAAGGTGAATTTTGACTTCAAAAAAGAAGTATGCATATTATCTTCACCAAAAAGAGCGAACAATATTTCAAATTCACTAAGGTGAATTTTGACTTCAAAAAAGAAGTCTGCATATTATCTTCGCCAAAAAGAGCGAACAATATTTCAAATTCACCAAGATAAATTTTGACTTCAAAAATAAAGTCCACATGTTATCTTCGCCAAAAAGAGCGAACAATATTTCAAATTCGCTAAAGTGAATTTTGGACTTAAAAAATGAAGTCCTCATGTTATCTTCGCTAGAAAGATTGAATAATTTTTTTAAATTCACTAAGGTAAAATTTAACTTTAAAAATGAAGTCAGATAAATTTTAACTTCAAAGTGAAATTTGATTTCAGAAAATACGAAGTCAATTTATCGCCTTCTCTTAAAAAGTAAGGGGACGGTGTTTTCAAATTTACCAAAAAGTGAAATTTGATTTGAGAAAATACGAAGTCAATTCATCGCCTTCGCTTAAAAAGTAAGGGGACGGTGTTTTTAAATTTACCAAAAAGTAAAATTTGATTTCAGAAAATACGAAGTCAATTCATCGCATTCGCTTTAAAAGTAAGGGGACGGTGTTTTAAATTTACCTAAAGTGAAATTTGATTTCAGAAAATATGAAGTTAATTCATCGCTTTCGCTTAAAAAGTAAGGGAACGATGTTTTCAAATTTACCAAAAAGTGAAATTTGATTTCAGAAAATACGAAGTCAATTCATCGCCTTCGCTTAAAAAGGGGACGATGTTTTTAAATTTACCTAAAGTGAAATTTGATTTCAGAAAATATGAAGTCAATTCATCGCCTTCGCTTAAAAAGTAAGGGGACGGTGTTTTCAAATTTACCAAAAGCAAAATTTGATTTTAGAAAATACGAAGTGAATTCATCGCCTTCGCTTAAAAAGTAAGGGGACGGTATTTTTAAATTTACCTAAAGTGAAATTTGATTTTAGAAAATATGAAGTCAATTCATCGTCTTCGCTTAAAAAGTAAGGGGACGGTGTTTTCAAATTTACCAAAAGTGAAATTTGATTTCAGAAAATATGAAGTCAATTTATCGCCTTCGCTTAAAAAGTAAGGGGACTGTGTTTTCAAATTTATCAAAAGTGAAATTTGATTTCAGAAAATACGAAGTCAATTCATCGTCTTCGCTTAAAAAGTAAGGGAACGGTGTTTTTTAAATTTACCTAAAGTGAAATTTGATTTCAGAAAATACGAAGTCAATTCATCGCTTACAAAGTGAGGGGACAGTGTTTTCTAATTTACTAAGACAAAATTTGACTTCATAAAATACGAAGCCTAGGCATTGCCTTCATTAGAGAATGATATTTTTAGATTCATCAAGGAAAAATCTGACTTTACCAAATACGAAGTCAACACACTGCCTTCACTTAAGACTGTCTTAACAAAATACCAAAGTATATGAGTTGCCTTCGCTTAAAAAAACTGCATTTCACCCACGCTAAAAAATAAGGGAACATCATTCATTTCACTTAATAAATCATATTACATAAAAATGTCTGCACAAATACACACATAAAAAAAAATATTGTGTCAACAAATATACATATCAAATATTTTCTGAAGCAATAATAGCTGCTGCTTCATCAATCAAATTTTCGATAATTCTATCTAAAGCTTGATCTACCTCCGAACTAAGATAGTCTTCGGAAATAAAGTTTGGTGAAGCACTTGAACACGAAGACTGAAAACACATAAAATGCCATCAAAATTCGCTTTATAAATGTATCAACATCACAACATAAGCACAAATACCTGAGAAAATTTGCTGCAATCAACAACACGAGGCAAACATCTCTCATTTTCAGCAATAGAGAAATCAGTCTCAAATTCTAGAAACAAGTACATCCAATCAGAAAAAAAAATATATAAAAAAAACCACAAACAACAAAATTTACGATTGCTTACGTTTCACAAACACATTAAAAGGAGATTTTGCTTCTTCAGTAGCATACTCCAACCATAAAGTAGGCTCAGCAACAAAGTTACCTTTACACATTAACAAGGGCATAACCAAAACTCAATCCTGTCCAAAGTTCAACATTTACAAAAAACGTTAAAAAACTTTCGAAACCTCACCCCTCGAAGCTAAAATCTAAACTACGACAAACTAAAGTACATGATCTCGAGCATCATCGTCCCTCGTCCTCTCTTATTCAAGTCTTTCTTGTCTCCTCTCTGCCTCTACATCAGAAGCAAGTCTCTTTTCAAGCTGCTACAAAACAAAATAAAACGACAGATAAGAAAAAACACAAGGAAAAAACAGCGAATCAAAATAACATATAGATAACATACTTTTTCCATCTTTTGCTTAGCCTTCATGAAGGCATGCTCTCTTCCACCTTGGTTCCAGTACTCATGAAAATACTTCTTGCAAAGCATTTGAGTATGAGTAGAAACTTGGTTAAGAGATTCCACAGACGGAAATCGGTAACTTTTATCATACAGTTTTTCATACAAGGGATCATTAGTCTCCTTCATCAAGTGAAAAATAGCACGACTTGAATACATATAGCTCAGATCAGCAGAAGTCTGTAAAATAGTAGACAAATCTTCATATTGGCGATAAAGCCAAGCAAAGAATGGATCAAATTCTCCAACCTCCCAACAAGGATCTTCTGGCTTCGCACCAAATTTCTCATAACAATTCTTGCAAAGTTCCCACAAATGATTGCACTTATTATGAAAATTCTGATCCTTCTCAAGAGATTTTTCTCAAGATAATTCTTCTCTCTCATAACTTTCTCATGATCTTTCTTCAAAATATCGTATTCTTCAGTCTTCGTTTCAAGTTTAGCTCCGACAGAAATACATCTAGACTCCATATTATGAAGAGCTTCAACTTTTTTTAATTCTTTTTTTCTCCTTAGCAGCAAGTTGAGATTTCAGAGAATTAATCTCTTCAACCAAACTTTTTTTCACGAAGTGCAGCATTTTTTGCTTCATCTTCAATCAACTTACGCAAACTCCTTTGCAAAAGTACATTCTACTTACGAAATCAAAAATATATAAAAAATCGAAAAAACAAAATCTAAAATAAAAATTACAAAATAAAGATAAACAGTCAAAATAAACGAACCTTATAGATCATAGAAACACTGGGATCCACCAACTCAAGCGAAGATTTGCCAACAAGTTCGGTCTCCGCATCAGGAACTGCGAAGGCATCATCAATGCACTTTGACAACTTTAATTCTGGTTTCTTCGGCATAATACGAAGTTTGTCCAAACCAATTTCAACAAATTTGAAAGTATCTAAGTTCACACCTTGAGCCTGGCAGTATTCCATACAACATTTATAAGCTTCAAGATTTACACCATCAGGAACTGTTTCCAAAACTTCAGCCGGAGTCGCAGGTTCCTTGGCAACTTCTTTCATTTTTCCAATATCAACAGTTGTCTCCCTCTGAGAAGAAGAATCAGGGAAAAAGCTCTCAGCGAAGATAAACAGCAATAATTAAAAAAAGAGACAAACAAAACAAAAAAAATGTGAAGTAAAAAAAACAATCACCTGTAGAAACACCATTTTCAAACTGGAAGGATACCCTCTCACCAGTAATCACATTGATAGTAGACTCAGAAAGACGAGAAACACGGTCATGTTCAGCCTCCTCATCAAGAACTTCATCATCAAATTCATCAAAATCAAGGGCAAGAGTAGTGGTACCCTTAATTTTTTGTGACTTCGCACCAGACACATCAGCTTCAGAAGCACCCTTTTCACCACCAACTATAGCATCTTGTTCTACCCGCAAAACATTCTTCAAAACTTCACAACCTAAATTAGCACCTCCAGACGAAATTACAGCTTCAATTTTATCACCAAACTTTCCTGGGTCATCCCAGGGAGTTTCAACAGAAAATCTTTGAGAGGATGGCCCAGCAGTCTCCTGCGAAGCCAACACCTCACCTTCTTCTTGTGAACCACCAACAGTGGCGGCCACAGTAACCGGAGAAGAAACCAGATTAATTGGGTCAGAAACAATGTCTTCGCCAACATTTTGTTGTGACGAAGTCAAGATAACTTCAGCAACACCACCATAGGAAATGTTGGCCATCAAATTCTAAAAATAGTTATCAAGTGGAGTCAACATAGGAGGAGTCAACCCACCAGATTCGAAAACTAAACTAAACATTCTCACCTCATCATCACAAGACATTTTCTTCAAAGCTTCGTCAACAAAACTTTTTGACAATTCAGAATTAGAAAAACCAGCAGTCTTCGTGTTCTTCTTTGAAACTTTTTTAGTAAGCGGAGACGTACCCCTCTTTTTCCTAGTAACATTATCGATACTAGGCTTCGCACTTCTAGCATAAGCAGGAGCTGACCTTTCACCATATTCTATCTGAGCAATATCAAAAACTCTATTCAGTCTCTTGTAATCTGAACCAATAATTTTATCCATCAAATCCTTTTCTTTCTTCAAAAATTTCCCAAGAATTTCAACGGCTTGAATTTTAACAGCAGAAACAAATTCTTTGTCTTTGGTATATTTCTTTAGACGAAAAACTTCATTGTCTGGAAAGATATAGGTTTTCCCTCTAACAACCTTTTCATGAAATCGAACAAAGCTCCAACCTTTCTTCAAAGGCCAAATCCGAGCAGCAATATACTCTTCGCAAAGATCTCGAGCACTTTGCATACTTACAGCAAGCTTATAAAACTTCTCACAAGATTTAGAACTTCTTAAACTTGGAAATTCAGGTTTACAATCAAAACTATTCTTGTGCATCCTTGCAGTCAAAGGATATCTTCTAACACTGTTAGCTTCATTCTTCTCTTCGACCAAAGGAACTTCATGATAAAATCAATAGCGATACCAATTTTCAACCCACTTATTCTTTGAAGCAGGAGCTATCTGTTTAGCACCACGAGCTGGTTTAAAACTACAACATCCGAAATATTTAACGACACTTTTTCCATCAACCATTTTACTTCGAAATTGTGTATGCATCTCATGAATAGAACAAAAAGCTCCAATATCCAAATTTCCTCTATGAGATTTCACTGCCCAAATAAAAAGAACGATTTTTGTTATACCATTTGGAGTCAAATGATGCATCTCAATATTATAAGCTTTCAGAATTTCTTCAACAAAATCTTGACATGACAAACGAAGACCAGCCGTAAAATAGTCACGAAACACAACACATTCATCAGGTTCTGGCTTAGGAATTGTCTCACTCTGCGGAGCTAATCTAACATTAGCTTTTTCAAGAATTCTATTTTTTACCATCCACTGTAATTCAGACTCATCAAACAAAGATTTTCCAAAGTTCAGAGACTTCGTATCATCACCAACAAGCTTTGACTCCGATGCAGAAACATTGGAAAGATCTTCACCAGAAACAGAATGCTCAGATTCAGCAGACGAATTTTCAGGAGCATTCTTCTCCATGTCTAACATCTGAATACAATATATATATATATATATATATATATATATATATATATATATATATATATATATATATATATATATATATATATATATATATATATATATATATATAAACACAAATAAGCATATGAAAGTACAAAACATAATATATATATACACATATATATAATAACTTCAGAAAATTACCTTCGCAACAAAAGAAGAAGCGAAAAAAGAGAGTGACTTCGACGAAAATCGACTTCACGGAAACTTAAAATGTCAGCAACATCTCCCTGTCTTCGATCGCGTACCCTGAAGAAGGGAACACAATGCAGTATATATAGGCGGCTTCGGAAAATAACCATTACAGACACTGTTCATAGCATACCGGTCATAAACGACCAACTCCAAAGTTCGGGACAGTGTTTTTTGTGACTTCGCTTCATAAAATTCATGAATTTCAGACCTTTGGAGTAGGCCTTCATTCGCGAGGGGCTACTGTTGGGAAATCAACTTCATCTAAAAAACTCAAGCCCAAACTTTGGAGTATGAAAGATATAAAATATTCTGATGAAATTCACTTGCAGGAAAAAGTACAGCGAAGAATGTATTTTGACTTCGTCGCTAAGAATTCAACTTCGCATATCGACTTCGTCGCCAAGAATTCAACTTCGCATATCGACTTCGTCGCTAAGAATTCAACTTCGCATATCGACTTCGTCGCCAAGAATTCAACTTCGCATATCGACTTCGTCGCCAAGAATTCAACTTCGCATATCGACTTTGTCGCCAAGAATTCAACTTCGCCTATTGACTTCGTCGTCAAGAATTCAACTTCGCATATCGACTTCGTCGTCAAGAATTCAACTTTGCCTATCGACTTCGTCGCCAAGAATTCAACTTCGCCTATCGACTTCGTCGTCAAGAATTCAACTTCGCATATCGACTTCGTCGTCAAGAATTCAACTTTGCCTATCGACTTCGTCATCAAGAATTCAACTTCGCTGGATATAGAAGTGAACAAGAAGTATGAGATGATCTGAAGAAAAGGAATTCATTGAAGGAAAAGAGGATCGAATGCGAAAAGAAGACTGAATTAGGAGAAAATGACCACTTCGCCCTTACGTAAATAAAGGGTTGTAAATAGTTAAGTCAGGGGTAAAAAAGTCATTTTATGTAAAATACGAAGGTCAGGGCCCTATAAATACCCCCTCTGACATGTATGGTATGATCATGAAATAAATGCAACCTTGCATGCAATTTTGCCTTGGATAAAATTTTTCTGATGATTGTGTGAATCGTGTTGTTTGACCTGAACTTTTCACCCAACACTGAGATATAGCGGAAGGACATAGCTTTGTTTGGGACTGCTCTAATCTAGATATTGTATCTCTGTTCTCAGTTTTGCTTATCAAATAGGTCAACTAGATAAACTTTTTTTTGACCCACAACTAGATAAACTTTGCTCTAGAAAAAAGGTGAAGTTGGGGCTAACTTCATGTTTTTTTATGCAGCTTCTCAAAGGATAATGTAGAATCTGAAGTTTCCAATCCCTCCATAGAATTATGGAAAAATTACCCATTACTACCACTAATTACCCATTACTACCACTAATTACACATATACAACTTTCTTTATGTTTCTCCGTAACATTAGCAGGGTGTAGCCGTAACTTTCGGTGCTTGACAAGCCAATTTGTCATAGTTGTATGCAGGGTGTAGCCGTAGTCTCGTAAATAGTGGCTATATGTTTATGGTTTTCAGGCTCGGTTTCTCTTATAAAAAGGATTAGTTCTCTACTTATTAATATATGCCAGGATAATATGTTCTCTGACCGTTGAAAAAAAATTAGCATGGCATGCCTCACCCTGTGATGCTGTCACCCCAACTCAGAGAACCCTAGTGCTACCACCACTAATTCTCACCACCACAGGCGCTATGCTTCGACGAGATGATATATGGAATAGATAGATCCAATGGTGCTCTGCCGTATGAAGCTGACTTTGGACCCAAAAATCTCCTCCCTTTTGTCTACCAACAAAGCTCAAATCGCTGCCTTGGTTTGTGGAGGAAGTTCATCACCGTTGCCGAGGTTAGGGCTCCCCCAGCATGGTCGTCTCAACAATTTAAAGGCACTTAGGCAAGGAAGGGGTGAGGGTGTAACAGAACCGTCCAAATTATAAGAGCACAAGTACAAAAACAATCACCGAAATGATCAAATTCTCGCACTTGAGCCCATATAACTCCGGTAGTCCAATGAAATCACGAGGGATTTCAAATCAACCAACATACAAGCCAAGATCGTAGTGATTCAACATAACAAGTCACATGTTATAACCATTTCACAAGTAATTCAATATACATCGGAGTTCAACATAGTTATTACAACTTACATTGAAAAGTAGCGGAAGCAAAGTAATTTGAAACTAACATTATTCTTATTTCAAATACATGCCAGTACCACGGTCGACTTCCAACAAAAGCATTAGAGATAAGGTAAATAAGAAGGATCATGCCCGTGATCACACTCCGCCACTACGGCAGGAGCCAACCAACTCTTGCAGTAGCCATGATACATCACAACCTGCAACAAGTGGGGAATAAAACCCTGAGTACAAGAAGGTACTCAGCTAGACTTACCCGTCAGAAACCAGAAATAAGGTGACACCAAGGATCATGCAAGGTTGATATGAAGTGGGGCTAGCTTGACAACATTTTGCATAAAAGCTTAATATAGATGATCAATCATTAATGCTTAAGCATCAAATTAATTATCATTAACCTATCATCTATATTAGAACCTGTACTAGAGCACTCACTTTATTAGGAGCAAACAATATTACCCATAGCAGGTATAAATTGAGGCAATCTTTCCATCGTGATCCAATTAACCATCCGTTCAATTTAATTGAATCTACGTTGCCGCTGCTCAAGTCAAGTGCTCACTAACCGGGAGCGACGGCGATTCGAATCGAATTCCTATCCAGCTGGAGGGGTATTTCTAACACTCACCGCGCAGGCCCCTGCCAGGGTCGCACAAGCCACCTTTTCATATGATTCAGGAATCGCGGGTCCGAATGATGTCGCGACCCCAAGGGCGACACTCTGCCAGGTGATAGGGACTCTAACCCCCCCTTGGTCTCACGCCAATGTCCCCAAGCACATCCTTTCTCTCCTCCAAGAAGCAACCTACCATTCGATTCCCGGCCTGAATCACATTACTCGGCTTCGCGGTCGGAACGACTTATCCGGCCAACTAAGTGTTAGACTGCGTTCAACATGACTCAAGGACGTACAGCGAATCGGTCCTTAAACGACTCAGACGGGGATAGATTCACACCCAAGACCTCCATGCCTTGTTGCTTCACTATCGTCATCCCGCCCGGTCTCATTTCATTTTATTAACACATGGTTCCATTCCACGATAGCAAATATAGCCAACCGTGCCATATATGAATATCCCTATATCTCGCAGGTGACAGGAAATCACCTGACTTCTACCGCTTAAAGCAGGGCTAAGCATCTACTCGATCCTAGTCTATGTAGGATTCAAGGATTCATATATCTGGACAAGGAGTGATATAATGCAGCAAGGTTTTCACCCAACTCCTACCACTTAATGCAACAATACTTATAACATATATAGAATTAATTGTTTTGAAGGTAGGAGGCTTATAATGCTCCGGGGCTTGCCTGGGATCCGACTCAAGTTAGAGTATGTCAGATGAAGTCACTTGGCGAGCATCTCTCAAACTATCACTTGTCCGGTCCTTCTATCTTCGGGATAGATCCACCAAACACCGTCTTCGGGTTCGGCTCCACAACAGGTTCTTCACGTGCTTCAGCTAGCGTACCTAAATGATATGCAAGATGCAAGTGTATGAATATAAAAAGAAATGCAATAGGTGATGCATCACACACTAAACAAGGCAAGTACAAGGTTACGCTAAATACACATATGCACTTCACATTGCTCAAATAAACATCACATCACCTATTAAGCTAAGATAGCAAGGGAAGCAATACCAAACATAACTCAAGATTTACAAAGCCTCAGGTGTACTAACTTAATCACCAAAGACATGAATCACACTTAGCAATACGCAAGCAAAGTAACCAATCAATCATGTATTTTCAACAATCCTGGACATACATGCAGTAGCTGAGTAAATCAATCATATCGGAAGTTCTACAAATCCAAATGACTTGCAAGAAGACATTATGGAAAGCTTATGAAATTGTCTACAATCCATTTACTATCACCTAAGCCTGCTTCCCAAGTTTAATAGGCCTAAAAGATAAAACTACAGAATCTGGTCTGCTCCAAACAGAGAGCAACCAAATCTGGGACCTGACTTTAAACATTTATAACTTAAAACCTACTTGACCAAATGATACCAAATTTTAACAGAAGCTAGATACATGAATTATCTACAACTTTTGTATAAACAAGTTTCACAACAAAGCACATTATCATGAAGAACTTTGCTAAGTTTCCAGATCTGTCCAGAAACCTTGTTTGCAAGGAATAATTATTAACTTATGTTGCAAACATATACTTGGACAAAACTAACTTTACCAACATGTCACACAAGACTAATGAACACCAGAAAACATAGTGTCAATTACTAAATAAATTCTTTTAATACATTTACTTAATTTATTTGGATAAGTAGGTGGAATTATGAACACCTATCAAAAGTGCATAATAAATTCTACCAAAATTACAGAGGCCTACACATGCTCCCAAAAGTCTACTGTCCAAATTTGAAACCATTTGGACATGTATCACAACCTCTATGAAAAAGACAAATGGCTATTGCAATAAATCATGTAAAAGCAAATTAAACCTAAAACTCAATATTTTCTGTGAACCCAAGGCCATATTATGAATCAATATGATAGAGAAACATCATACTCAGGTAATGAAACAATATTTTCTATTTTATCATTTATATATTATTTATAAGCTATTTATCAAGCTATAAACAAGTTAAATCAATAACTTGAGTATAAAGTAAGCAATGACCATGAAATTTATACCACAGTACCCCCATAGCATGACAAGCCTACTATAAAAATTTCACATCAATTGGAGCAGCACAACTCAAGATATAAAAATAACAAGCAATATAATGTAAATTCCTTATTTATCAAGGTCCAATCAAAACCCTAAGAAAATAGTGAACAAATAGTGTGTTTAATATTTTTCCTAGCAAGTACATGTCATCACAAAATTAACAAAACAAGAATCACCATTTTTGGGGTTCTAAAACTCTAGATATGGCTCTGGTCAAGTTTATAAGCATTTCTAGAGTATTTTTAAGGCTTAAACAAAGACACCAGAAAATATCTACTAACATGTAATATTTTATGACTCTATTACATAGATCTCTTCTCAAGGTTTCCAAAAAGTCCACTTTTGCTATTTTTGGATTTACCTAGCAAGAGATATGCATTTTAGAAGATTTGCATGAAATGGAAATTCAAATTCAGAAATAAACAACCCTAACTAATTTTTGCTAGGCGTACCCGGTTCAGCACCCACTCTCTGCCACCACATAACCTGACGTGAGGGACCCGCACACCGAGGGACCCACCTGTCATGCATACACCGAGGAAATACAGAGAGAGAGGGAGACTGCCTTCTTCCTCACGGACGGCCGAGCAGGGGAGGAGACAAGGCCGGCCCGGCCTCGGGCCAGCGGCGGCCGACGACGACGGTGGACTAGTTGGCCGGCATC
This sequence comes from Saccharum hybrid cultivar R570, assembly GCA_038087645.1. Classification (NCBI taxonomy): domain Eukaryota; kingdom Viridiplantae; phylum Streptophyta; class Magnoliopsida; order Poales; family Poaceae; genus Saccharum; species Saccharum hybrid cultivar. Next base: position 3,561,560 of record JAQSUU010000291.1, on the reverse strand, counting down.
GTGGCTGCCCAGCGCGTTCGCCTGCACTTACGGTGTGAGCTGAGGTGGCTCGTGGCCTCTTGGCCACGGAGGCAGGCGGCTGCGACGGCGGCGGCCTGGTGGCAGCGGTGTTGGGAGGCGCGGAGACCGACGAGGACGGCCGTGTAGCACCGGGAGAACAAGGTGCACTTGCGGCTGGCACCAACCGTGCCCGGGGAAGGGCGCAGCGGCCTGGCCGCGTGCATGGTGCGTTGTGGCGGCCTGAGAAGGGGGCGGAACAGAGGACATCGATTCGGCCACCATTGGAGCTCGCCGGCGGCAAGGGGTGGCGCTCGAGCATGCCTAGGCCAGCGCGCATCAGCTTGTGGCCACAGCTTGCCTTGTGACGGCTCGAGGTAGCGTGGCCACGCAAGCCAGCGGCAACCGCGACAGGCTCTCTGGCGGCGGCCGGTCATGGCAGCAGCGGCCATGAGAGAATGGCAGCGACTACGGCCCCTATCGAGCGTGTACAAGGCGTAGGGGGAGTTTCCAGGCCGGTGACGGCGTGGCTTGGCTGCAACGCGTGAAGCCATGGGTGCCAAATGGCTCTGCCCGCGGTGGCCATCCATGGCGGCAGTGGCCACGGAGGAGCGCTCAAGCGCGGGAGAGAGCGGAGGAGGGCGAGCAGGGCATCGAGAATGTCGAGTGAGGGGGCGTCTCAGGCAGCTCGGATTCTCCTCATCGCGAGCGGAGGGCAGGGGCACGCGGCAGCCGCGGTGGGGCGCGCTCACGCGCATGGAGGACACGCACTAGACCACGCGTCGGCGGTTGAGGCAATTCATCGAGCACGTGGTGTGCGTGCGTCAGTCCGACTTGGAGGCCATGTTTGGACCAGCTATGAGCCGAACTGGGCTATGGGCCTAAAAGCAAGATTGGAGCCCACACGAAGCTCTACAATTTTGATTAAGGAGCCATGGTCATTAGTGTTGTAGATTAGGAGATAATCCATCCCTAAATCGCCAGTGTCAACACGTTAAACTAGGGCTCGATTTTTGGGATTTTTAAATGTCAAACTTGGTCAATTTGATCCCAACTCTTTACATGTTGCTCTTCACTAAATTGTTTCCAACTTTTATTTTTGGACCAACTCAAGTTGCTTAACAAATTTTGGAGAACGCGGAATGTCAATGTCGAAGACACTGAAATCAGGGCTTTAAATTTCTAAGTGCTGAAATCAGCCCTATTTCAGACTTGTGGGCCCTTTTTGAGCATGTTCCACACATTTTCATGACTTGACTCTTAAACAAAGTTTGTTCCTTATAAAATTCTCTACAACTTTGTAAAAGGGTGCACAGTCATGCAAGGCTTCTAGGTCACACTTTTGAAATGGTCAAATAAAAGTGTTCTAGGGTCAATACATGGTCAACCATCACTTAGAAGCATATTTAGGCAAAATGATCAACATGAACATTGTTCCATTAAGTGTCCTAAGTGTAGTTAAGGTGTTGTAGAGTCCAAACATACACACCATGTATAGGTTTTAGTTATAATCCAAACAAGCATATAACTCATCATTTCATGTGACTTTTTGATTCCAAACTTCATGAAACTTTTCCAGGGATCAATATGGATAGGTACTAAGGTGAGACACCTGAAGATATTGCAATAACACCACCCAATAATATATCTTGAAAAGGGGCCTCTATGTAAAGCAGTGGTGCAACTCCAAGTTCAGATTAGGCTCATCTCCACTTAATCTATCATGTTTGAGATCCAACCCACTGCCTAATTGGTGATAAACACCTGGGGTGTTACAGCCCTCCCCCCTTAAAAGAATCGCGTCCCGAGATTCGGAATGGAAGACCTTTTAAGGAAGAGAGACGCATTATCTAGTTCCCAATATCTGCTATAGCATTCAGCTAAAAGCTTCAACATCGGTGAACAATTTGGTCAAAGGCACTTTCTGATACTTATGCTTTATGGTAAAATTTGTCTGAAGAATTTCCTTCATTGACTTCCATGAAGCATTGTTACTTTGGGAGGAATCCAAGATAGCACGTACTGCATTCTCAGTGTACGGAGATCATTTGGTCCATGAGTGAACCACTCACAAGGATCTGACTCTTTAGTGAACACAGCATAGTCCGTATGAACTTTACATCCAACCAAAGTCTTCAGAAGTATACTCGTTGAAATGACTCTATATCCACACGGTTTTGAAAAGCAGTTCTCTACCAAAAATGGCTTGAGTACAACCTTCCAAAAGGGTGAGATCATAGATGGCAAATATACTCTGAGACTTTAGGATACTGACTAACCAATAGACAAGGTCTATGTTGGTCGTAAATGTTCATTCATTTAGGCACCAACTAATGGAAAACTACTTGTGGTTCCATGTGTGCAATTCTCTTTTTCTGATGACAACACTGTATTATCTGAGTTTGTCGAGGGGTTAGTGAATGTGATAGCTGACTCTGTCGGCTTCATATTCCTGCCAACAACTACCTAATAAGATTCTTTTATCCAAAGACAACAGTTATCTGGGTTGAATCAGATGCAACCCCTTGGATAAAAACCTTTATAAGGTACTAAGGTATGTCATCATTTGGAAACTCATTACCAGAACAAAATGTAGTGAGGCCTTAAGGACAACAAAAGTTGTAATTATTCACTTAACCGCGGGGAGTAGTCTACCACCAAGCGATTGAGTAAAAATTTTCCTTAGTGACTTAGTTGCACTGTAAGTTGAGTTGACTTGCAATGTAGCAACTTTGTCAGGCTAACTTTCACCTTAGGCTTTTCTCCTTTTGGATCAAATAGTAACTCTAAGATGGAAAATCTGTTGTTTGACACTTTTCAAATTGCTTTTGATTCACGATGGTATAAATTGATTGGTAGAAACCAAGGCTGCTCGTACATTGGGGATACGAGAAAGCAAAAATAAGTGAAAGAGTGTAAACAAGTATCTGTGGGACCTCAAAAGGGCCATCCAACAGTAGATCTCGACTATTAATTTACATATCAATCCAAGGATGCACACGCTTTGAACTTGAGGGTTACTTTTGCAAGGCAAAACGCATACTTTCTCTACTTCTTCACCTTAGCTGATAGAACACCTTGCACTATCTGTGTGATTGTCCAAGATGGAATTGACTTGGTCGTAATGACTCTGGACGACAGAGTATCACTCCAGTTATTGGCTAGTTGATTAACTTCTTGTTGGTTATTGCTCTGTAAGACCTAGCCTTCGTAGCTACCAAAGAGTCGTTACCTAACTGGAGATTAACCTCCATATTAGTAACCAATTAGTTGTCTCTCAACACTAAAAAGTTCCAAATCTTCATTCTTGATCACAATAATTGTGGTTGATACAAGGCAGATGGTTGCCATCAAAGTCAGCAGATAAGAAGTCACACCAGAGATGGTTGATTTCGACAGTATGGCCATTATGCATACAACGGTTAAAACTTGCATATTTTAACGATTGAGTCTTATCCAACGGATGACTTGTCCACTTAAGTGTTGTGTGTCCTTTTTATCCAACAGGAATGAGATACGTTGCTCACTCGATGACGCTCGTCAATACTAGGACAACTAAGTAGAGTCACTTGTCTATCACCTATTGCAGTTTGTTAATGTTTATGTCGGTGACCTGTTCTTCAAAGGTTATCCTCTTAGCAACTTTAGGAGAAAGCTCTACTACTTTTGGTCCGATATAAGGGTCTTTTGATAAGATATGGGAAAACAATCAAGGAAGAAGGTCACGTAAACATCACATCAGTGTCGCTCTGCAATGGATTATGATTAGAAACTATGATACCAGCGCGTGCCGAGCAGCACAACCTTGTGTGTGCACCCACAGGAGGCTCTCGGTTTCGTCGCGGCACCATTAGTTGCTACTCATAACACCATTACTGAACATACACCTGATGAGGAATTTCAAATGGCACAGATTGGGTTGATAAGGTAGATGCATGAATTTGCAAGCATACGATTTAGAGGCCATAATAGAGAGACGTTGCGTCACACTGGCTAACCTTTGAGAGAGGCAACCGGAAGGTCCAACATGGATTTGGGTACGGTCTCCACAACTGGCAACGTACGAACCATGGTCAAAGGCTAGCGTTGATAGAAGTTAACTTGGTTGGTCAGTCGATAAAGGTCTTCACAAAAAGGGTTGCAAAACATCCACGGCTTATGCAAACATATAGGAGAACTCAACTTTGGGCTTTTGGTCAAGCAAAGGCATGGATACAAACATTCAAGGGTTAACCATCAAGTCTACAGGCTCAGGCTCCTAAGGGAAAGAACCTAATTGGAGATAACAACCATACAATTACATATGTGAACGTTGTTCTAGGATAAAGCTATGCGACCCTCGTATGCTCACCGAGGACAATCGAGGTGACAACTAGAGCACTACCCAGATACAAACACACATACAACATCACAATCAAGCAGTCCTTTGAGAAAATTCAAACGAATGGTTTAAGCAACCAATACAAGGCACAAGACTCACCCAAAATAAGTATTTATCTCAAGCATGAACTAACTACAAGTTTAGCTCAAAACAACGCTAGCTAAGGAAGCCAACTTAGCATGTGCCCAGAATCTGGACAGCAGCACAGTGGTTACTTGTTTCAACTATAACTGAGGTTGTAGACATCCCACAAAGATGATCCTAGACTTTATAGGAAGTTTAGGAAGATGACTAGACTTTAGTTATTCATACCAATAGCTAATTCATAGATTAACATGGTCAAACATGCTGATATTTCAGATCTATACCATTATGGACAGAAAACTGACAAGAACTTCAAAAATGCAAAACTGGAGTTTTAGGGACACAACAAGGCTAAGCCTTAACTTTTATGTAAAGATTATTAAGTTTTCTATAACTTTCTTATTATCATATTAAGATGATTCTATAGCTAACATGGCCAAACAAGACAAAGAAGACATCTCTGCCCAGATGTGGACAGATTCTGTAATTCCACTTGGCACGCTCATAACTAGAAATTTCGACCACAAAAATTAGTGCTATAGGACACTTTGGAAAGCTTAGAAAAAATTACTACACTTCTTCTATTATCTCCAAGACATGATTCCATATGCACATAGGTTAAACAAACCAAACATTCAGATCTATTCAGAGCATAAGCAAAACCTGACAGTAAACTTCTAAAATTCATAATTCTCAGACCATAATACCTAGGGTCATGAAATTTTTGGACAAGCTAGATAAGTAAGTTAGCTACATCTTTGGTATTCTCCATAACTACAGAAAACACCATTATGAGCACGAAAGAATCACTACAACAGAAACTATTCTAGCAGCCAATGTTTAATAAGCAAAACAAAGCTTGCCTTTGTTCTACTTAACAAGAGAGCACACAAACATATTATTCTAGCAGCTCTAAACATTATTACCTTAGACCAACACCAATTTAATTCATTTATGAGAATCACAATTACTGAAATGAGGTCTAAAGCACTTGCAATTGCTTATATGAACAACATATCCACCGCTTGGATAAACTAGAGAACATTTACAACTTCAAGCATGTAACCACAACTATTTTTAGCAAGGCTAAGCACACACTTTTCTCAAACAACATGGAGTAAGACATTCTTGTTTTACTTCACTCAAGAAAAATAGTGTAACACATTGATCACAAGTTACTCACTATAGAATAAGGGTGAGAGGAGCATAGCTATGCATAAAGCAACAATCATGAAGATGCATGCTTCGTCCTATACGTCTTCACAAGATTGCCAACCTAAGGTGGCGATCATGTTCTATGTCGGTGGCATAACACGCACTCTCTCGATATATAGCTAGTCGTCAGCTACATTCGACTTACGCATTCGTGGTTAGCATACCTGCAGAAAAGTTTCATTGCAGCCCAACAATTCCCCAATATAAGGCACACAATGAAAGCAGTAAGTAAAATTTTTAAGTACTCCCATATACATATACCCCTGTATATATACATGTAGCACCAAAACTACCCGAATCATTCGATCACCCACAATTAAGTACCTTCATATATACACGTGTGTAATATGTAAATAATCCAGTAACCAAAACTAGCTCTCCCCTAGACCGAGGGTTGTACGGTCATGCTCTCACAACTCACACTTACCTGAGCGTAGGTGCGACGTTGCATAAAAGTAAACTTAGCAACATATATGGCTATTTCATATATGAAGGCTACCTCTAATCCGACACACTGGGTAGCATAGTGTGGGAGAGTTATCACACATACATACCTTAGCCTGGGCGTAGATGCATAAATGAAAAACCCCCAAGTTAGTACTTATATAAGCCACCTAATAATCCTTATATGGGCATAAGGAAATTGACCACTGGCATACTTAGGTTTAAAATTTAGATTTGACAAACCTATATATAACTATAAGTTGATAAAACTGATTTTATAAAACAAAACCTTTGTTTTAAATACACATATGACAAGTTTAATGTTGAATCTTGCTCCGATACCAGCTGTAATAGAACCGTCCAAATTATAAGAGCACAAGTACAAAAACAATCACCGAAATGATCAAATTCTCGCACTTGAGCCCATATAACTCCGGTAGTCCAATGAAATCACGAGGGATTTCAAATCAACCAACATACAAGCCAAGATCGTAGTGATTCAACATAACAAGTCACATGTTATAACCATTTCACAAGTAATTCAATATACATCGGAGTTCAACATAGTTATTACAACTTACATTGAAAAGTAGCGGAAGCAAAGTAATTTGAAACTAACATTATTCTTATTTCAAATACATGCCAGTACCACGGTCGACTTCCAACAAACATGATTCTCAACTTTATGGAAAGCTTATAAAGTTACCTACAATCCATTTACTATCACCTAAGCCTGCTTCCCAAGTTTAATAGGCCTAAAAGATAGGATCATGCCCGTGATCACACTCCGCCACTACGGCAGGAGCCAACCAACTCTTGCAGTAGCCATGATACATCACAACCTGCAACAAGTGGGGAATAAAACCCTGAGTACAAGAAGGTACTCAGCTAGACTTACCCGTCAGAAACCAGAAATAAGGTGACACCAAGGATCATGCAAGGTTGATATGAAGTGGGGCTAGCTTGACAACATTTTGCATAAAAGCTTAATATAGATGATCAATCATTAATGCTTAAGCATCAAATTAATTATCATTAACCTATCATCTATATTAGAACCTGTACTAGAGCACTCACTTTATTAGGAGCAAACAATATTAACCATAGCAGGTATAAATTGAGGCAATCTTTCCATCGTGATCCAATTAACCATCCGTTCAATTTAATTGAATCTACGTTGCCGCTGCTCAAGTCAAGTGCTCACTAACCGGGAGCGACGGCGATTCGAATCGAATTCCTATCCAGCTGGAGGGGTATTTCTAACACTCACCGCGCAGGCCCCTGCCAGGGTCGCACAAGCCACCTTTTCATATGATTCAGGAATCGCGGGTCCGAATGATGTCGCGACCCCAAGGGCGACACTCTGCCAGGTGATAGGGACTCTAACCCCCCCCCTTGGTCTCACGCCAATGTCCCCAAGCACATCCTTTCTCTCCTCCAAGAAGCAACCTACCATTCGATTCCCGGCCTGAATCACATTACTCGGCTTCGCGGTCGGAACGACTTATCCGGCCAACTAAGTGTTAGACTGCGTTCAACATGACTCAAGGACGTACAGCGAATCGGTCCTTAAACGACTCAGACGGGGATAGATTCACACCCAAGACCTCCATGCCTTGTTGCTTCACTATCGTCATCCCGCCCGGTCTCATTTCATTTTATTAACACATGGTTCCATTCCACGATAGCAAATATAGCCAACCGTGCCATATATGAATATCCCTATATCTCGCAGGTGACAGGAAATCACCTGACTTCTACCGCTTAAAGCAGGGCTAAGCATCTACTCGATCCTAGTCTATGTAGGATTCAAGGATTCATATATCTGGACAAGGAGTGATATAATGCAGCAAGGTTTTCACCCAACTCCTACCACTTAATGCAACAATACTTATAACATATATAGAATTAATTGTTTTGAAGGTAGGAGGCTTATAATGCTCCGGGGCTTGCCTGGGATCCGACTCAAGTTAGAGTATTTCAGATGAAGTCACTTGGCGAGCATCTCTCAAACTATCACTTGTCCGGTCCTTCTATCTTCGGGATAGATCCACCAAACACCGTCTTCGGTTCGGCTCCACAACAGGTTCTTCACGTGCTTCAGCTAGCGTACCTAAATGATATGCAAGATGCAAGTGTATGAATATAAAAAGAAATGCAATAGGTGATGCATCACACACTAAACAAGGCAAGTACAAGGTTACGCTAAATACACATATGCACTTCACATTGCTCAAATAAACATCACATCACCTATTAAGCTAAGATAGCAAGGGAAGCAATACCAAACATAACTCAAGATTTACAAAGCCTCAGGTGTACTAACTTAATCACCAAAGACATGAATCACACTTAGCAATACGCAAGCAAAGTAACCAATCAATCATGTATTTTCAACAATCCTGGACATACATGCAGTAGCTGAGTAAATCAATCATATCGGAAGTTCTACAAATCCAAATGACTTGCAAGAAGACATTATGGAAAGCTTATGAAATTGTCTACAATCCATTTACTATCACCTAAGCCTGCTTCCCAAGTTTAATAGGCCTAAAAGATAAAACTACAGAATCTGGTCTGCTCCAAACAGAGAGCAACCAAATCTGGGACCTGACTTTAAACATTTATAACTTAAAACCTACTTGACCAAATGATACCAAATTTTAACAGAAGCTAGATACATGAATTATCTACAACTTTTGTATAAACAAGTTTCACAACAAAGCACATTATCATGAAGAACTTTGCTAAGTTTCCAGATCTGTCCAGAAACCTTGTTTGCAAGGAATAATTATTAACTTATGTTGCAAACATATACTTGGACAAAACTAACTTTACCAACATGTCACACAAGACTAATGAACACCAGAAAACATAGTGTCAATTACTAAATAAATTCTTTTAATACATTTACTTAATTTATTTGGATAAGTAGGTGGAATTATGAACACCTATCAAAAGTGCATAATAAATTCTACCAAAATTACAGAGGCCTACACATGCTCCCAAAAGTCTACTGTCCAAATTTGAAACCATTTGGACATGTATCACAACCTCTATGAAAAAGACAAATGGCTATTGCAATAAATCATGTAAAAGCAAATTAAACCTAAAACTCAATATTTTCTGTGAACCCAAGGCCATATTATGAATCAATATGATAGAGAAACATCATACTCAGGTAATGAAACAATATTTTCTATTTTATCATTTATATATTATTTATAAGCTATTTATCAAGCTATAAACAAGTTAAATCAATAACTTGAGTATAAAGTAAGCAATGACCATGAAATTTATACCACAGTACCCCCATAGCATGACAAGCCTACTATAAAAATTTCACATCAATTGGAGCAGCACAACTCAAGATATAAAAATAACAAGCAATATAATGTAAATTCCTTATTTATCAAGGTCCAATCAAAACCCTAAGAAAATAGTGAACAAATAGTGTGTTTAATATTTTTCCTAGCAAGTACATGTCATCACAAAATTAACAAAACAAGAATCACCATTTTTGGGGTTCTAAAACTCTAGATATGGCTCTGGTCAAGTTTATAAGCATTTCTAGAGTATTTTTAAGGCTTAAACAAAGACACCAGAAAATATCTACTAACATGTAATATTTTATGACTCTATTACATAGATCTCTTCTCAAGGTTTCCAAAAAGTCCACTTTTGCTATTTTTGGATTTACCTAGCAAGAGATATGCATTTTAGAAGATTTGCATGAAATGGAAATTCAAATTCAGAAATAAACAACCCTAACTAATTTTTGCTAGGCGTACCCGGTTCAGCACCCACTCTCTGCCACCACATAACCTGACGTGAGGGACCCGCGCACCGAGGGACCCACCTGTCATGCATACACCGAGGAAATACAGAGAGAGAGGGAGACTGCCTTCTTCCTCACGGACGGCCGAGCAGGGGAGGAGACAAGGCCGGCCCGGCCTCGGGCCAGCGGCGGCCGACGACGACGGTGGACTAGTTGGCCGGCATCGTGGCTGCCCAGCGCGTTCGCCTGCACTTACGGTGTGAGCTGAGGTGGCTCGTGGCCTCTTGGCCACGGAGGCAGGCGGCTGCGACGGCGGCGGCCTGGTGGCAGCGGTGTTGGGAGGCGCGGAGACCGACGAGGACGGCCGTGTAGCACCGGGAGAACAAGGTGCACTTGCGGCTGGCACCAACCGTGCCCGGGGAAGGGCGCAGCGGCCTGGCCGCGTGCATGGTGCGTTGTGGCGGCCTGAGAAGGGGGCGGAACAGAGGACATCGATTCGGCCACCATTGGAGCTCGCCGGCGGCAAGGGGTGGCGCTCGAGCATGCCTAGGCCAGCGCGCATCAGCTTGTGGCCACAGCTTGCCTTGTGACGGCTCGAGGTAGCGTGGCCACGCAAGCCAGCGGCAACCGCGACAGGCTCTCTGGCGGCGGCCGGTCATGGCAGCAGCGGCCATGAGAGAATGGCAGCGACTACGGCCCCTATCGAGCGTGTACAAGGCGTAGGGGGAGTTTCCAGGCCGGTGACGGCGTGGCTTGGCTGCAACGCGTGAAGCCATGGGTGCCAAATGGCTCTGCCCGCGGTGGCCATCCATGGCGGCAGTGGCCACGGAGGAGCGCTCAAGCGCGGGAGAGAGCGGAGGAGGGCGAGCAGGGCATCGAGAATGTCGAGTGAGGGGGCGTCTCAGGCAGCTCGGATTCTCCTCATCGCGAGCGGAGGGCAGGGGCACGCGGCAGCCGCGGTGGGGCGCGCTCACGCGCATGGAGGACACGCACTAGACCACGCGTCGGCGGTTGAGGCAATTCATCGAGCACGTGGTGTGCGTGCGTCAGTCCGACTTGGAGGCCATGTTTGGACCAGCTATGAGCCGAACTGGGCTATGGGCCTAAAAGCAAGATTGGAGCCCACACGAAGCTCTACAATTTTGATTAAGGAGCCATGGTCATTAGTGTTGTAGATTAGGAGATAATCCATCCCTAAATCGCCAGTGTCAACACGTTAAACTAGGGCTCGATTTTTGGGATTTTTAAATGTCAAACTTGGTCAATTTGATCCCAACTCTTTACATGTTGCTCTTCACTAAATTGTTTCCAACTTTTATTTTTGGACCAACTCAAGTTGCTTAACAAATTTTGGAGAACGCGGAATGTCAATGTCGAAGACACTGAAATCAGGGCTTTAAATTTCTAAGTGCTGAAATCAGCCCTATTTCAGACTTGTGGGCCCTTTTTGAGCATGTTCCACACATTTTCATGACTTGACTCTTAAACAAAGTTTGTTCCTTATAAAATTCTCTACAACTTTGTAAAAGGGTGCACAGTCATGCAAGGCTTCTAGGTCACACTTTTGAAATGGTCAAATAAAAGTGTTCTAGGGTCAATACATGGTCAACCATCACTTAGAAGCATATTTAGGCAAAATGATCAACATGAACATTGTTCCATTAAGTGTCCTAAGTGTAGTTAAGGTGTTGTAGAGTCCAAACATACACACCATGTATAGGTTTTAGTTATAATCCAAACAAGCATATAACTCATCATTTCATGTGACTTTTTGATTCCAAACTTCATGAAACTTTTCCAGGGATCAATATGGATAGGTACTAAGGTGAGACACCTGAAGATATTGCAATAACACCACCCAATAATATATCTTGAAAAGGGGCCTCTATGTAAAGCAGTGGTGCAACTCCAAGTTCAGATTAGGCTCATCTCCACTTAATCTATCATGTTTGAGATCCAACCCACTGCCTAATTGGTGATAAACACCTGGGGTGTTACAGAGGGCCTAGCAATATTTAGCGCCTGTTTGGTATGGCTGCGGTTCTGGCTCTGGCTTCAACATCAGCCGATGTTTTCCTAAACGCTAAATGCTAAAACAGTCGGTCACTAACCATTTAGCCATTATTCAGGTTAAATGGTCCATTAGACGGGCTAAATGGCCAATTAAACAGGATAAACGTACAACTAAACAGAAATGGTGTGCCACTGTGTAGCATCTACATATTGTTTAAATGGACTAAACGGCTATTTAGGTGAACAGTGTCATCAGCTTCTACAATTGAAGGAGCAGTACCAATACTTTAGGAGGACAAGCTATTTTCTGGTGAATAGTAGAGGGAGTCAAAGCCATTTTTTGGACTGGAGAAGGAGCTAAGGAGAAGACATGCTAACAAGCCCTTAATATGACGATTAAAGTACACAATACTACTAATAACAGTTAAATTGCAGCATATGTTGAAAGCATTTGGGAATAGCCGAATATCGGAATAAAAAGCGACGGTAAACTAATTCCTGATTGCTACACTTGGGTTAATATATATGGGCCTTTAAATTTTCAATTCAGTAGACCGGATACATATTTTTTTAGACAAATAGACCAAATACTACATGTACTAAATACTATGTACATACATATACTCATTATCTAAAAAATGTATATACATAAACTTACGGACCCTTTTTCATGGCATGACTCCCAGTCGTTGCACTTATTGCCCACCCTCCTGAGATGGCCCTACGGCCGTCCCTGAGCCTATGCAGGCTGTGCGACAGAACAGTGGCCTCTAAAATCATGGGCCCTAAGATTTATCAAGTACCCTAAGTATGTATAGTAATTGTTGGTTTTGTTTTATTAATTAATAAAGTAGCAACAACTCCCTTCTTTGGCCCATAAACGTGGCCTGATGTGCTTTGTAGCATATGAGAATCCACGTTTGGGAGACAAAAGACTGAAAGAGTCCACAACATTCCCATTTTTTCACGTCGCTTGCACTTCCTATTCTTTAGAATCAACTATTTTATACCAAATATTGATCAAGCTATTTCCTCTATTACTAGGAGATTTGACCAGTACCAAAGGTTACTAGAAAATATTTGGTTTCTTATTTACTTTTGATGCATTCCGTTTATTGGATAATAAGAGCTTGAAATCTTGTTGTCATCGTCTTGGGGCTGCACTTAAACGAGATGGACGATCTAATATTGATGCTGATGACCTTTATGCAGAGTTGATTTTTCTTCAAGATTTTATCCCATAGGAAAGTAAAGGCCTGGTCAAAATTCTAAATTTTTTGAAGCGACATGAGTGTTTTCCCAATGTAATAGGTATAAGAATATCACTTTTCAAGTAATGGTTATACAATAGGTATAATCCTTGGTCTTTTTTTAAATAAGAATAATCATTGGTCTATACTCTATACTTTATAATATATATAAGTAATATATTAATATTTATTATTATTTTCTTATTTTGATACTAGATATTAGCCTCCACTTATCGTTTTGAACTGGGCCTCATATTTTGCTGGGACGCGCCTGGATGGCCTGACCCGGCTGAGTCGGTCGCCGTACATAGCCTCTTGGCCCTGGCTAGGCCCCCGCTGATCAGCAGCCAATACAGGCCCCCCACAGCCGCCTAGGCCCGTGACATCCATGCCACGGCCGGCCACGGGCAAGCCCAGGTCCAAGGCGGCCTGGGGAAGGTGCAGGCCGCGCCACTGCAGCTGTTTTGAAGAATGTTGCTTAAAAAAAAGCTATTTTGAAGAACCTACGTGCTTATTACTCGTTGCTGCGTGATTTTTCTGACTCTGAACCGATTACTGCGGACTTGTATGCGGACGGTACGTCGGTACCTCTGCAATCGGTTAATTGAATTATGGCATCCTTGCTACAACTTAATTTCTATCCGACTATCTCCTTTTTCTGACGGTAAAAATAAAATCCATTTGTGTTATTGTCAGTGCAGTCCCCGAGGTTGGTCCTGCTGGTTATTGTAATTACGCTGGAAACCACCACCTTCCTGTTATGAACTAAGCAAGGAGTTCGATCAAACATTGATGCAGGGACCGAGACGAAGATGTTGAAGCTTCATGTCCTTGAATTGAATGACTATATATCATCAGCAGAATGCTGATCGGTAAGCACGTGCTGCCAATCCGAGTGCTGTATCAACTGGTGGTCTGGGGCTGTATTGTGAGGATGATGAGTTAGGGTGTGTTCACTTCGCGAAAAGTAGCTGAAAAGTTACTGTAGCATCCTTCGTTGTTATTTGGCAAAATTTGTCCAATTATGAACTAACTAGGCTCAAAAGATTCGTCTCGACATTTACAGACAAACTATTAAATTAGTTATCCTTTTTACCTACATTTAATGCTCCATGCATGCGTCGAAAGATTTGATTTGATGGGTGGAAGAGGAAATATTTTGGGTTGGGAGGGGAAAGTGAACAAGGCCTTAGTGCGCTTGGTTCTCTATTTTACAGTTTGTTGGAATGCATATGGCCACTCTACTTGGTGGCTGAATGCTTAATGCACTTGATTTGTTTAGCCGAGTACATATGTTCACTCGACCTTATTGCCTAAATACATATGCTACTGAACTTGGTTAACTGTATGTGTATATTAACTCGGATTCATGTGTTCACACTCAAAGGCTGTTCGTAAAATGATCTAATTTTTAGACAATGGAACAAAGTTCAGCTTCTACTTTCCGAGGAGAGAGTAAACAGCTGTTCAGTACAAAAACTAAGCACATATATATAGGCTCTAAATAAATCCACAAGAGATCAAACTGCAAACAAAGAAAGGAGAAGGAAGAAGCTACGCTAAAAATGGTCTAGTTGGCCGAATAATTAATCATATGGTTAGGCCAACTAATATGATGTCTTGAGAAAAAAATATATGATTATCTTTTTTTTGAGAAAAAAAATATATGACTATCCGGAGTCGTTGTATTTATACATATACATGTTTGGCCTTTGTATCTCTCTATAGCTAGATGTCTGTTCATTCTTTCCAAACCACGGAGGCGACTTTTGTCCAACGTCTACAGGGGGCTCGGTCTATTGGGCCATGAATCTTATATGGAAGTAAAAAAAAAAGCCCAGATCGTATGGATCAGGAATTTCACGCAACCAAATTTCTGGGTTTTAAAAAATCCCAACGGTAGCAAGGGAGTAGGATGCTGCGAGCCTGCGACGAACAGGGAGTCGACGAACCAATGCATCGAGAGCAAGCGCAGGTTGACAGGCCTATATATGATATATACGGGCATATGAATAGATCTTGGTCGAGGTTGTTGAGTAGACTGAAAAATACCCGCTAATCACAGAAGCTAACTTCATCTTCAAGGACTAGTAGTGTGCCCTGTGCCCACCTTAATTAGTGGATCTGTGGGGACTGAATGACTGATAGACACTGCTAGTATATATAGGAAGACTAAGCAGGAGGAGATATGATTGGCTGGCCACGATAACGAACAAAAGCCGGCATATGGGCGTATTTATCTGGCCCAGTAAGACAGAGATCAATGTGTAGTTCACATGTGTGGTACTAGATTAGTAGAGACTTTAGAGCGAGCACGCATTCTCCTGATGAGCCGTCGCACTTCACAGATGCTCTGGCCCAGTAAGACAGAGATCAATGTGTAGTTCACATCTGTGGTACTAGATTAGTTAGAGACTTTAGAGCGAGCACGCATTCTCCTGATGAGCCGTCGCACTTCACAGATGCTGTAGCATGATAGCTCCATGTGTTGGTCTTGGTGGTGTTGTGGAAGAAGAAGTGCCCATGAAGTCATCTCCTGTCTTTGTCAACTGGCCCCTCGTTTTCTTGTAGTAGTGCCATGCTTAACTGTCGGCATCATTTAGCCACCACTCCATGGACATGGATATGGCCATGCCACTTTGTCATGTAGCCATATACTCCTATATAAACGGCAGCTAGCTAAGCTCAGTGTATCTATTCCTCGAGCAGCTTGTTCGTTTATTGCTTCGCACAGGCCTCATAGGCATGCTCATTTCACAGGGGATGCGTACTCGACGCGTGCCTGCCATGGGCGGCGCGGGCGTGCTTTTCTTGGTGTTCATTGTGTTGGTGGCGGTGCCCATGCCCGCAAGTGGAGCCTTGCCCGAAGCAGCAGGCCCCGTGGCTCAGGTGCAGAGCGTAGATGCGGCTGGCCACAATGGCAGTTACAATGCCAGCAGCGTCACCGGCCGCAAGGATGGAGGCGGTGGCGGTGGGGGAGGAGGGGGAAGCAGCGGGGGCACCTCGTGGAGCTATGGATGGGGATGGGGCTGGGGCACTGATGGCGGCGGCGGCGGTGGAGGCGGTGGTGGCGGAGGAGGAGGTGGTGGTGGTAGCGGTGGCGGTGGCGGCGGCGGCGGCGGCGGTGGAGGAGGAAGTGGCGGCGGTGGGACAAGGGCAGAGCAGCACGGACACGACGGCCGTGGGACGACGGCATCGCGCGGCGGAAGGATGGCGCGTCGGCACCGGCCGAGCTACAGCTCGAGCCTGTACCGCGTGGGGGAGTACGCGCGGTGCACGGCGCCCGGGCGGTGCAGCGGCATGCGGCTGCTGTGCCCGATGCACTGCGACGGACCCTGCTTCTACGACTGCGACGCCAACTGCAAGGCGCACTGCCGCTTCTAGCCAGCCACACCAGCGGCATGTCAGTCAACTCGGATCAGCCGATCAGGCCAACCCAAAGGCAGCTCAATCCGCCGGCGTCTAGTCGCGCTCTGCTCCCGCCGGCGCCACAAGCCCACAAACATTGCCGCCGCTTTCTTTCTCATTGCTCGGCTTTGCTGCTTTCTTGGTGAGATGCTGTTTTGAGCCTTTTTTTTCATTGCCTTCGTGATTTCTTGTCTGATTGCTACCAGTACCAGCTGCCACAATCTCAGGCCTTATTTCGTTCTGACTTCTGAGTTCTGACCGTGTGCAATGTTCCTACAAGAAAGCTTCGCCAGCTTGCGACTTGTTTGCTGTCTTCGAGCGTGTGTGAGACCGGGCGCGGCCAGACAATCTAAAGAGTTCACTTTGGGCTAACCTCCACCAGAGTGGTCAACTATGTGATGATTTTCTACCTAGCAGCGTGACCATCTTTGAGTTCTTTGGAGTTTGGACACTGATAAGTATGCAGTTTTCTCGTGAGTAGTTTGCTTCCGGCCAACTCTTTTTTTTCTTTAACGGAAGGCACAGCGCCCGGACGTCCGCACTACCGGAATTCACTTCTTTGCCGAGCGCCGGAGGCTTTGCCGAGCGTTTTTTTTCGGGCGCTCAGCAAAGAAGGCTTTGCCGAGAGCCAAATAAAAAACACTCGGCAAAGCCTCTACACTCGGCAAAGAAGGCTTTGCCGAGCGTCCGATAAACGGCTCTCGGCAAAGAAGTTTCTTTGCCGAGAGCCAAAAAAAAACACTCGGCAAAGAAGGCTTTGCCGAGCGTCCGATAAACGGCTCTCGGCAAAGAAGTTTCTTTGCCGAGAGCTAAAAAAAACACTCGGCAAAGGCTTCTTTGCCGAGTGCCAAAGTAAAACACTCGGCAAAGCAATTTTTCAAACCACATTTTGGTGCCCTAAACGAATTCAAATAAAAAAGTTTTCAACTACAAAGTTTCATAACTTTTCATGATCTACAAACTTTATATTGGTCATTTCTTTATTCGACAAAGTAATAATTACGTTGTTCACAAAATCTATATGTCTCTCATGTACTTCCATGAAACTACAAGAGAGATATATAAGATTTATGAACAATGTTAGCACCACAATTTCGGATGGAAAAACTTCCTAAATGAAGTTTGTAGATCTCGAAAGGTTATGAAACATTGTAGTTGACCACTTTTTAATTTGAATTCATCTTGTCATGGAAAACTACGTTTGAAATTCAAAATTTTAAAATTTTAAAATTTGAATTTTTCAAAAGACCTCGGATGGAAAAACTTCCTAAATGAAATTTGTAGATCTCAAAAAGTTATGAAACATTGTAGTTGACCACTTTTTCATTTGAATTCATCTTGTCATGCAAAACTACGTTTGAAATTCAAAATTTTAAAATTTGAATTTTTCAAAAGACCTCGGATGGAAAAACTTTCTATATGAAAAATGTAGTGCTCGAAAAGTTATAAAACTTTGTGGTTGACAACTTTTTGATTTGAATTCGTTTAGGGCCTCAAACAATCAATTTTCACTTGGTTTAGTATAATATTTGAGTAACTGAAACGACATATAGACGCATGCGAGTGTGTAGTGCAGGTGGCAGAGGAGGTATCGCGTGAGTGAGAGGTCACGAGTTCGAATCCCGCCGACCGCGTAGCCGCGAAAAATGCCGCGACTTGCGACTTCGACGGAGACGGGCGGGCGCTGGCCAGTGGGCCCCTCCCCCGATTAAAAAAAATTTTCCAGGTTTTTTTCGTATTTTTTTATTTCGCGCTTTGCCGAGCGTCGGGCTCTCGGCAAAGGCTTTGCCGAGTGCCCGATAAACAGCTCTCGGCAAAGAAGCCTTTGCCGATCGGATTTTTGCCGAGGGCCTTAGAGGCTTTGCCGAGAGCCTGGGGCCCTCGGCAAAGCAGCCGGCTCCGGTAGTGCCGGACGCGCTCAGCATGGGAAAACTCACGTTCGCATCTCGCCCAACGCCCCACGTCTGCATCCCACGTAGCGCCAGTGCTCGTGTCCGTCGCAGGACCCGCAGCCTCGCACCCACCCCGTCCCCGCATGGGGACATCCATATGGGTTGACCCATGGCTACACCCCAGCAGCAGCGATAGGCGGCTGCGGCAGGCCGCTGTCCATCAGCCATCGGCGCTGTACAACATCCCGATTTACTTTTAAAACATCCAGATAAAACATTTGTAACATATATCTGAAACAGATGAAACACTTAAAACATACGCTTGGAACATACGTGTATAGGCATAGCAACATATGCAATATCTAGATCTACTTTTGCAACATCTAGATGAAACACTTGCAACATAAGTATGAAACAAATGAAACACTTGAAATATACGCTTGAAGAGCCAGAGAAACATATGCAACATCCAGATAGAACACTTGAAATGTACGTCTGAAACACCTGAAAAACTTGAAATATAGGCTTACAACATGCATATATTGCCATTGCAATATATGCAACATCGCAGATCTACTTTTGTAACATCTAGTTGAAAACACTTGAAACATAAGTCTGAAACGCCTGAAACACTTGAAACACAGTGCCGCCGGCGACCACGGCCTACCCGGTGGCAAACTGCGGTAGCCAGCAAGCTCGAGTCTGAGGGACGTCGAGAGCTGCCCAGCGTATACATAGTGCAGGCGCAGGCCTCCCATTCCTGCCGTGGTACCTTCGGCCGGCCGTGGTGCACACCATGGCCGCGACGCCGTGAGGTGGAAGAGGGCGCGATGCGGGGCGCGGAGGAGCGCGAGATGAGGGTTGGGTGCAGCGCACCCACACTGGAGAAGGCCACCGAGCTGGAGAAGGCGAGCTGGAGAAGGCCGCCGGGTTGGAGAAGGCACGAGGTGGATGGGGGCGGCGGTCGCATGCGTGTGGCGGCCGAGCAGCGATCACATGCGTGTGGCGGTGGGGAAAGGAAAATATCACCATCTTTTTTTAGAAACAGTGAAACCCTTAAAGTGGAGCGGAGGCCTGTTGGGCCGAATGGCTGCGTAGGTCCGAGAACAGGAGAGAGTCCAGAAGAATATGTCTGGATAGACGTCTTCACCAAAGAATATCCGTGTCTTTAAGTAAACCATCCGTCTCAAATGATAGCCAAAATATAGTCTTTTTTAAGGTAAACATCTTTCTGCAATATACCTACTCCCTCATCTTAAAAAACTCTAGATATGAATCTAGACAATACTGGGTCCATTTGGATGCAAGAATCGGTTCCGATTCTCTTCCAAATAACAAGGAACACTTCCAAACGTTCAATCATGATATTGATTCTAGGTAGAAACATTTCTAGTGATTCTCTCTTTTTTTTTCTAGAAATCAGAATCACCACTAGAGTAGTTGCTCCGGATTCTGTTTCTTGCATTCCTACCCCATCTAATCTAGAAATATTTCTAGTGATCCTCTTCAAGTGAAATCAATTAAAATTCGTTGCTTTTGATTTTATCTTCGCCCATAAAAAATAACATTTTTTTTTGTAAAACTTATATATTTTTATGATTTCTTTTTATGCAAATCAATGATTTTCACCACTCTTCAAGAATCAGAATCTAACCAACTTGCCAAACAATTTGAGAAAGCGATTTTGTTCACCAGAAGAAACGTTTCTAAAAAGAAATTGAATCCGAAACATTTCTGAGAGAATCTAGATCTCTACCAAATACACACTTAGAATTGTATTCTTTGGGATGGAGATGGAGGGGGTAGATTTATGCTTTGTCCAGATACATAAACTATATATTTTGAAAAGCAAACGACTTACAATTTCAAAATTAGAACGAACGAAGTACTTAGGCCTCATTTGGTGTTGCTCTGGCTATTTTAGCTCCGGCTCCGGTCCTCTGTATGCTGTAGCTTATCCTTCTTAAAATTAATTAGGAAGCAATCAAACCAGTATTTTTTGCTTTGCTAGCTTCAACTCTCTTGCACCTAGTAGCAAGGAACCAGAGTCATTGGAAGCTGTGCTAAAACAAAACCTTATTATGAATATTAGATACAACGTTTTTATCATGATTCAGCGGATCTATATTAATAATCTAACGTGTTGTACAATTCACCTTAACGAAGTACTCCTTCTGTTCCAAATTTAGATGTGTACTAAATTTATGTACCTAGAACACTAGAACCAAAACCGAGAGAACACTTTAATATTCATATTTTAATTTGCCATTTACTGCTAGATAGCTACTATTTTGTCATAATATGTAGTGTGACTGTTAGAAGATTCCCTCGGCGTTTTCTGCATGTTGAATGGGTGAGCAGCCTTGGTAGTAAAAAAAAAAGGCTGAGCAAGCCCTTTAGTTGATGCTAAGAGAAATATATAGGTCTGTCTGATTATGTTTGTAAGTCTAGCATGGCTTATATTTTAAGCCAGGATAACCTAAGATAGGCTTCAATGATACAAGCTGAGTTGTTTGGTTCACCTTGCACAAGGGTGGAGTTGGACTTACCCCACACCCCTGTCCACCACTAGCAGCACCATGTCCACCGGCGAGGGTGGAGCTGTGACCCACGACCACCGTGAGCGCACCACCAGTAGCATCGGATCTTGCGCTCTCTGGGCAGCCAAACCTGCCATGTGTGGATCTCGCACGCTTAGGGAGATCGAGGAAGAGAACGATGCGGGGAAACATTGCGTCTTGGCGGAGCCAGTGGAGGCGCTGCACCTAGCAAGGGTGGGCGAAGGTGCGGTGGCCATCAGTGGGGAGTGCGGTGAATGTCAGGGGTGGGGCGGATGTGCGGTGGACATCGATGGGGAGCACGGTGGGCGTCGAGGAAGGGGCAGAGTCGCGGAAACCGTCAATGGTGAGCGGAGCGCAAGATCCGGCAGGGGGTGATAGGGAGCGGAGGGTAGCCCGACGACCGATGGGGGTGGGGCAGAGGTGCAATAGCCATAGGTGGTGAGCGCGGCGGACGTTGGGGGTGGGGCAGAATCGCGGAAAGCCGTAGCCTCTGTAGCTGCTGGAGAGCTCATGTTAATCTATGTTATTTGCACTGTCATGTCAGTTACGACTGCTATATCGTGCATTAGCACCGCTAAATTGCTTAGCTATAACGTTGAAGTAACGATGCTATTTAATTTCAAGTACAACAATGCTAATCTAGTTATTCTCCACTTATTATCTTTTGCTACTAATTTGGTCTTTTGGAAATTGAACACGTAGGTTTCATGAATCATGTTGTAATTGATATTAAGCAATGTTCCCTAGACTCCATAAACTTTGGAAACAAATATGTGTTCATCGAATTCCATGATTGTCATGTTTTTCATCAATTACTTGTATTTTTCATGTTTTTAAAGAGTTAACTAGCGACCCTTAAACTTGTGGCCATGTGCTACTTAGGTCTACGAACCCTTAAAATCGAAATTGGCCTCCTGAATTTGTTAAGTCATGCACTATGTCTGTAGTGCACGACTTAACAAGTTCAGGGGGGGCAGATTTCGATTTTGAGAGTTCGTAGACCTTGATTGCACAATACCACAAGTTTAAAGCTGATAGTGTATTTAATTTTTTTTTAAAACACCGCTATCTGTCATAGCTGTGCTATAACGTTATAGCTCTTGGAAAAAAGATGCCACTATTTTTCATAGTCTGCAATTTAATTTAAACCTTAATGTCATGTATTATTGTCATGCTTATAGAAATGTCCTGAAGGTACTAAAATTTAATTTACATGTACACTCTGAGAGTAATTTTTAGATTTACACGTCCTCCCTCTCTCGCCTTCTCCTCCGGTGGCTATCAACAAGTTTCCCTCTCTTTTTCCCCACGCCCACCTTAGCAAGCTACTAGGCCAACCTATCTTAGGGTCCGTTTATTTGAGCTCCAGCTTCAGCCAAAACAACTCCACCTATGGTTTCTTTGATGAAATAACTTTACTTGGCCTCATCTTCTATGGTTAGAAAAAACATTTGGTAAAACAATTTGGTCTAGTTGTCAAAAAGGATGAAATGTCTATAATAATCTTCTTTTTATTTCTTTTTTTTTCTTTTCTTCCTTTACTTTTAAATTTTTTCCTTTAATTTTAACTTCCTTTATTTCTATACCTCTCTCAATCTTATTCAAAGGTCCCATTGGGTCTCTCCCCATCGCGTGGATTGTCTCTCCGCCTCTCTTGCGCCGCCTCCACCGCCGAAGAAGATCCTCCTCGCACCAGCCTCTAGGAGCCTCCACCCCTCCCTCCCCAAGCCACCCCACCCTATGCCGCCTCCAGCTCACCTGCGCTGGCTTGGAGATCCACACACATGAGATGGCTTGAAGCTCCACCTCGCCTATGCCACCAGAGAAGACCGCTCGCCATGCCCACGTTAGGGGCATCCACATTATCTCGTGCACGCCTCATTAGGGAGCGAGTGAAAGCTGAGTTTTTTTTAACTTCATTATGCGACCACTATCTGTGTGCTGGTAGAGCAGGGTGGAGCTCCTTCCACGGCTGGTAAGACGGTGAAAGGACTCCGGAAGCTGGTGGAGAAGCTCCACCAAATGACCCTTTACGTATGGGCCTGCATGCACGTTATGGTAATTAGGCTAGCATGAGGGGCCACGCTGCAAAAAACAACCTAATTTCTGCAAAATATTTGTTCAACTTGTTCCCAAGTTTGACTCGAAGACACACACGTCGCTTTCTTACCTGGTTGCTTGATGTTCCAACAGTTGCTTGCCTTGCAGGTTAATTAAGAGCTTCCTTCCCTGCTACCTATCATCTCCTCCGTGACGAAACCAAATCTATGCGGCTATGCATGAACCTAGCCAACCTCAATAATATCCATATACAATGCGCATTAGTTCCCTGCAGTCTCCGAGGTGCACTACAATATTCAGGCGCGCACATCAGCTGCCCCAGATAGATCTGCCTCCATGATCCTCGCAACTCCTAGCATCACTCACCACTTTCGCAGCATCCCGCCACCGGGTCCGGGCCACCGCAGGAGACTCCTCTCCACAGCACACGCCGCCGTGCGGCGAGATGATGCCACCACGGAGGCGGCAGCAGGAGAGGGCACATCGTCGTCGTCGTCGTCGGAAAGCCTGAGGGTGGCTAAGCCTGCAGCGACGGCTCCGGCTCCGGCGGCGTTTTCCTTGCCCAAGGACTACAGCCATACTCTGTTCCACTCCGAGTGCCTGGAGGTGCTGGGCCTGGTCGACCTTGAGTCGCTGCGGAAGCGGCCGAGGCTCACCGTAGGGGTGACGGTGAAGGCGTCCGTGGTGCTCCCGGTGCTCGTGGTGCTGGCGGTCCTGTACCTCACGGACGTGGCCAAGGGTGTTGTCGACTGGACGCACCGTCACCTGGAGGGCGAGGACGTGGGGGACTAGTTAGAGGGACGCCGGACGCCCTCCCAGGCACAGCTCTCCATTGGAGCGATGCAGGCATGCAGCAGGCTGAACTTGCTGGTGTAAACAATTAGCTTCAGGCTTCGGCTCTACTGATATTGTTTCCCTTTCTATTCTTTCCCATTTGTAATAAACTGTACATAAACTGACTTTTAGTGGTGCGTTTATGTAACCCTGCTTTATCTTACTCGCTCTATTCCTAAGTATTAGTAGTAATATATGCCTGATGCTTTAAATATGGACACGGTCCCTAGCTAGTGTGCCACTTCATAAGAAATCGGATGTACAAATTTTAACATGATAAATCCAGATCATACTGTTACCTAAGTCAATTGTGAAAATTACAAAGTGGTTTGACTATACTCACGGTATACATTTTTTTAATGTAATACAGATGCAGATGCTCACATAGATCCACACACACCCATCCATATGAATACACACATAAACACCATATTCTTATAAGCGCAACAGTAAAATCGAACCAACAGATCTTGAGATTAACGAAGTCGCCACATGTATCTCATTGTTGATGAGCACAACTCCAATAGCTAAAAAACAGCACCACTAAATCCTGGACGAGTCTAGAAAAATATGACCACATCAAGTCGAGATTTTGAGTCTAGATGGACACGTTCCACCGTAAGGAACCTAATCAACTAAGCTAAGCTTGGTTCAAACCTATTTGATGCATGCAGCATGCTACTGTTTTTTGGATTTTGAATTACTAATTCTATCTAAAAAACTTTAAAAACCTTGGCATTTCAGGAATTTTCATGCCAGATTAAGAGATATGTGACATGAATCTTATATTGAATATTTAGGAATCTTAATAATTTTAAATAACTGATGGAGTAATACAACTTTGATATGGGACTTGTCTACATTTGAGGTAGTTTTAAATCAAAATTTTGAATTTATAAAATACAGAACCTAAAGCGTATATTTGGGATTCTAAATGATTCCAAATGAAAATTTCATCGACTACAAACTTTTAGATCTCATCAAGTTTTATAAATTTGCTGCAAAGTTTATCTTCATCTGCCTTCATTTGAAAAAGTCATGATTTTTTTATGTTGCACCTATTTTCATAGGCTGGTCACATTATTAGGCTTACCCAAAAAATCATTTTTATTCATAATTGGTGTTTTCCATTGCCTATAGGAACACATAGAATTCAATTTAGAGGCGGTCCATCTTTAGATATGTTTTTAGAGCAGGCTTTTAAAAAATAAGACACCTTTAAAAACCATTTCTATATTTTTTTTCCAGAGAGTCCTCGTATCACTATTTTTTGATCATTTACGTATATAGGCTCATGAAAAGGCTTTCCTTTTATGCTTTATTACAAAAATGTGTACATGCATTGCAAAGGATAAAAAAAATGCTTACTCGTCCGGACATCATAGTCCAAAAATTCATGTGACAAATTAGTTGATTTATTTATCACACCTTAATTCTTTTAAAATATTGTGATAGTTTCTATGTTTTGATCGAGTGGGCTGAAACAACTTGACTAAAGTTCTATATGCGAGTGGGCTGAAACAACTTGGCTGAAGTTCTATATGTTGGAAATAAACGCAATTTAGTGACGCATAAATTAATTCCGACAATGAGGAAAAGAACAACAATACGTACCATAGGTGTATGATTTATCACTAGCACTACGATCTGATGCAAACTCAAGCTATCTGGTGCTAGTAATAGTAGGAATATAAGAACGAACAACATAGAAAGAATAGACATTCTTATGGTGGGGTTGTCAACGGAGATTCACAAACACCGGCGGCATAGAGGGAAGAAGATGTTTAGCGAGCAGTCACGATGGCGCTTTTCAAAAACCTTATACGCCTCCTACCCCATGTAGGGACACGAGGAGAGAAAGCCGCGCACCCGCAAGGTCGATGTAACATCCCAGGTGTTATCTTGCATCATTGCACTTGCATTACATGAGCATAAGCATCATTCACCCATGCATGAGCAATCTACATGAAACATCTATATGAAACTAGTGAAACATTGCTATGAAACTATGAAACATTGCTTTGTTCTTTTATGTTTCAATGTGTTTATGCTTATGGTCATGAGTAGTTAATGCAAGTGATGGTCAAATAGGCTCATTAGTACTTTAACTATGCTTAGGACACCTTATGGAACAATGTTCATGTTGACCATGTTGTCTAATTATGCTTTTAAGTGATAGTTTGACTTGGGTTGACCTATAGACCTCTTTTGTTTGACTATTTAAAAAGTATAGCTAAAAGTGTTTGCATGTTTGTGCACCCTTAAGCAAAATTGTAGTAAATTTGTTAAGGAACAAAAGTTGTTTAAGGGCTGTCTCATGAAAATGAGTAAAACATGCCCAAAAATGCTTCACAAGTCAGTTTTGCATACTGTTTGGAGACTTAGAAATTTTCTAAGTCCTAAACTGCAATTTCAGTTTCATGTGCACTACTTTGGAACTCTGTATATCTCAAACTAAGCTGAACCAGACCTTGTACCTGTTGACAAAGTTGTAGACCTCACATTCCTCTATAACTTTGCTAACTACATCTCTCGCTGTAACGAGCCAGATTAGGAGTTAATCGTTGCCAAAGTCGGGCTGTCAGGCATCAAGGGGGAGACCTGATGGCCGTTGTGGATGGCGTTAGTGGCCGACCGGCTCAGGCCGCGCTCGCCATCTGGTGGCCATACACCGGCACTGGGCCCACCGGTCAGGCCAGAGCGGCCTCTCCACGACGCGCTGCCATCGCCCTCCTTCACTTCCTCCTCCTCTTTCGCGTACAGGAGAGCCCGCCGAAGCGACACCGCTGTCGCCGCGAGCTCCACTGCCGTGCCACGCACTCGCCACCGCACCGCAGTCCACCAAAACACGCCCACAGCTCCGCCTTGCTTTGCTCTAGCCCGTTGTCATCTTGGTTGATTTGGAGAGTGGAGGTAAAGGCCGCATTGGCCGTTTCGAGCTCAACGGAGGAGAGTACCGCCATGACCGCCATCACGGCGAGCTCACCGCCGAGCTCCTCTCTCTTTTTCCTCCCTTCCTCCTGTCCTAGTTAGGTCTAGGTGTAGCGCTGTTTAGGGCATGACGTCACTTAGCACCGTGACCTCGCCGGAGTTGAATGCAACGACCACTGCCGCCGCGCTCACCGTTTCGCACCGGCATGCACATCGGCGACATTGCTTGAGATATCCGTCGGAACCCTAACCTACCTAGGAAGCTTCTCTAGAGCACCACGAATCCATAGCGACCCTAGCTTGAGCCAATCGAGGCCGGAGAACGCGGGCGTACCGTCGTGCACCTCCGCCATGCCACCATCGCCGCCGGCGACCCCTTCCCTCTCACTCCGCACCTCAACCACCACCACCACCATCCGACGCGGCTTGTCACAAGGAAAACGATGGTACCGACCATCTCGCCGGAGACCTCACCGCCGACGAGAAATCGGCGGTCAATCTCCCTCCCTTGCTCTGTTCAGCTGACGGGTGGGCCCGTTGACCCCGTGGGTCCCGTGTCAGCTTTAGGGTTTAATTCAAAATCCAAATTTGAATGCAAGCTTTGGAAAATCATATCTAGAGTTTTAGAGCTCCAAATTAAGTGGTTCAAATTTTGTTGTGTTCCTGGTTATGTCTAGTTTTTATTAAAAATATGAAACATACCATGTTCTGCAGTAATTTATTTACTAGCTATTTATCTTGTTAATTCCTTGGTAAATTCATAAATTGAGTTATAGATGTGCTAAAAAAATATGATTCCACTTGGATTAGTCTTGTGTAGACATGTATTACCTAGGAAAAATGCGAAGACTGCAATGTGGATGCTGTAAATAGGGCTTTGTGGTTTATCTTAGTAAAATGCTTTTATAATCACTGCTAGCTTGTCATTTTTGCATAGAATGTTCTACTTGTGCAAATGCTATGCAAATTTTATAGTAGCCTATAGAGGACAGTTATGAGCTACTGCAATTTTTGTAGAAATTATTGAGCAATTTTGATATATGTTTTTTATTTCACCTCATTATCAAAATAAATTAATAAAGGCATGAAAAGAATTTAATTAGGGGTGGCCACTAGGTTTTCTAGTGTTCATTTAATGTATTTTAACTGTTAGTAAGGTGCTCAAATGATCATTCGTAGATGTAGTGAAATATTAATTTTTTCCCAATTTTCACTTCTAGTGACTTTCAGGACAGTTTCTGGAGTTTAGCTAATGACACCATGTAAATGATGTTTTCTGGGAAACTTGTGAATACCAAAGTTGTAGGGAACTTACTCATCTAGCTTGTGTTAAAATTTGGTGGCAATTGGCCAAGTAGTTTATGAATTACAACTGTTTAAAGTTGGGTTATAGAAGTGGTTGCTCTCTGTCTTGTTTGACCTGATTCTGTAGTTATATAATTTTGAACTGCTAAACTTAAGAATCATGCTGAGGTGTCTAAAGATGGAATGTAGATAATTTCATAAGATTTCCAGAATATCTTGTTGCAGGGCATTTGGATTTATAAATCTCCAGTTATGAGTCAATTACTTGACTGCTGTTGTATGCCCAAAGTTGCTGAAATTGCCTGATAGCTTGATTTCCTTGCTTAAGCTGATTAAAATAAGTGGTTAGATGCAGTTGATAGGCCTCTAACCGAGGATGAGCAGTTATATATTAGATTGTGTAAGTGTGGTAAGTGTTTTGGTCTCTACCGGAGAAGAGATTTGCACCTACTCTTTAAAGTGATCTGAATAGAGCATTGCACCTACTCGGTCAACGCATGCTAATCATTTTGGGTTACACTACTGTCATTCTCATACATGGTCATCATGTCATCTCATTCTCTTGTGCATACATGATATTGACCCAATGCATGTGCATGCAATAGGTGTATCGGAGGGAGTGACACTCATGGAGTTCGGGAGAACCTGCCAGGAGGTGGAGGAGCGAGCTCAGAAGGTCCAGCCAATAGAACCAGAGGCCAGTAAGGAGGTCATGATTGAGTGTCCTAGTCACGAGCCTTCGTTGTTCGTGAAAGGCAAAGAATATGCAACTTTCATCAGGAATATATTCTCAAAGAAAGTAACATTCCATGATTCCATAAGTGAATCAAATAAAATCCCAGGCGTTTCTGATTTTATCACTAAGAAGAACTTATAAGCAATGTTGTGGTGCGCATATCCTAAAAGGACACAATCAACGGTCTTCGGTCGGTCTGAGCTTGCGTTTCTTATTAATTGGTACGCTAACCATGGCCAAATAGCCCCACATACGCAAGTAATCGAGTGACGGTTTCCTTCCTTTCCATCCTTGATACAGAGTGATATCACTATTTTTAGTGGGAACTCTATTCAGAATGTGACATGCAGTTAAAACTGCCTCCCCCACCATGCCTTAGCCATACCGGATGTTCCTAACATGGTATTCACCAAGTCCATTAACGTCTGGTTCTTTATTTTCGCAACCCCATTAGACTGAGGCGAATATAGAGGTGTATGTTCATGAATTATTTCGTTCTCTGAACAGAAAAGATCAAACTCATTAGAAAAAATACTTCCCACCTCGATTAGACCTAACACGTTTTATTTTCTTTTCCAATTGGTTTTCCACCTCAGCCTTATAAGTCTTAAAACATTCTAGCGTCACATCTTTAGTTTTTAGAAGAAACAAATAACAGTACTTAGTTGCATCATCAATTAAAGTAATAAAGTATCTTTTTTCTCGTTTTGTCAACACACTATTTATCTCACAAATATCAGAATGTATGAGCTCTAATAATGTCGTATGCCTCTCGTCTACAGTCTTATGTGGCTTACGAGGTTGCTTTGCTTGCACGCATGCTTAACATTTAGAACCTTTGACAGTAGAAAAATTCGGAATTAAACTCATACTAGATAGACGTGACATACAACCAAAATTAATGTGACACAAACGAGAATGCCATACATCAGCCATAGAATTATTTGAATTACACATATGGTTCACAACTTTATTACAGAAATAAGAGAGTGAAAAGCGGAACAAGCCTCCGCTATCATAGCCTTTGTCTATGAATTGGCCGTATCTCGAAATGACTACTTTATTTGACTCAAATACCAGCTTGAATCAATCTCGACATAGGAGGGATCCTCTAACAAGTGTTTTGGTCTCTACCGGAGAAGAGATTTGCACCTACTCTTTAAAGTGATCTGAATAGAGCATTGCACCTACTCGGTCAACGCATGCTAATCGTTTTGGGTTACACTACTATCATTCTCATACATGGTCATCATGTCATCTCATTCTCTTGTGCATACATGATATTTACCCTATGCATGTGCATGCAATAGGTGTATCGGAGGGAGTGACACTCACGGAGTTCAGGAGAACCTGCCAGGAGGTGGAGGAGCCAGCTCAGATGGTCCAACCAATAGAACCAGAGGCCAACAAGGAGGTCGTGCTTGAGTGTCCCAGTCACGAGCCTTCGTTGTTCGTGAAAGGCAAAGAATATGCAACTTTCATCGGGAATATATTCTCAAAGAAAGTAACATTCCATGATTCCATAAGTGAATCAACTAAAATCTCAGGCGTTTCTGATTTTATCACTAAGAAGAACTTATAAGCAATGCTGTGGTGCGCATATCCTAAAAGGATACAATCAACGGTCTTCGGTCGGTCTGAGCTTGCGTTTCTTATTAATTGGTACGCTAACCATGGCCAAATAGCCCCACATACGCAAGTAATCGAGTAATGGTTTCCTTCATTTCCATCCTTGATACAGAGTGATATCACTATTTTTAGTGGGAACTCTATTCAGAATGTGACATGCAGTTAAAACTGCCTCCCCCACCATGCCTAGCCATACCGGATGTTCCTAACATGGTATTCACCAAGTCCATTAACGTCTGGTTCTTTATTTTCGCAACCCCATTAGACTGAGGCGAATATAGAGGTGTATGTTCATGAATTATTTCGTTCTCTGAACAGAAAAGATCAAACTCATTAGAAAAAATACTTCCCACCTCGATTAGACCTAACACGTTTTATTTTCTTTTTCAATTGGTTTTCCACCTCAGCCTTATAAGTCTTAAAACATTCTAGCGTCACATCTTTAGTTTTTAGAAGAAACAAATAACAGTACTTAGTTGCATCATCAATTAAAGTAATAAAGTATCTTTTTTCTCGTTTTGTCAACACACTATTTATCTCACAAATATCGGAATGTATGAGCTCTAATAATGTCGTATGCCTCTCGTCTACAGTCTTATGTGGCTTACGAGGTTGCTTTGCTTGCACGCATGCTTAACATTTAGAACCTTTGACAGTAGAAAAATTCGGAATTAAACTCATACTAGATAGACGTGACATACAACCAAAATTAATGTGACACAAACGAGAATGCCATACATCAGCCATAGAATTATTTGAATTACACATATGGTTCACAACTTTATTACAGAAATAAGAGAGTGAAAAGCGGAACAAGCCTCCGCTATCATAGCCTTTGTCTATGAATTGGCCGTATCTCGAAATGACTACTTTATTTGACTCAAATACCAGCTTGAATCAATCTCGACATAGGAGGGATCCTCTAACAAGTGTTTTGGTCTCTACCGGAGAAGAGATTTGCACCTACTCTTTAAAGTGATCTGAATAGAGCATTGCACCTACTCGGTCAACGCATGCTAATCGTTTTGGGTTACACTACTATCATTCTCATACATGGTCATCATGTCATCTCATTCTCTTGTGCATACATGATATTTACCCTATGCATGTGCATGCAATAGGTGTATCGGAGGGAGTGACACTCACGGAGTTCAGGAGAACCTGCCAGGAGGTGGAGGAGCCAGCTCAGATGGTCCAACCAATAGAACCAGAGGCCAACAAGGAGGTCGTGCTTGAGTGTCCCAGTCACGAGCCTTCGTTGTTCGTGAAAGGCAAAGAATATGCAACTTTCATCGGGAATATATTCTCAAAGAAAGTAACATTCCATGATTCCATAAGTGAATCAACTAAAATCTCAGGCGTTTCTGATTTTATCACTAAGAAGAACTTATAAGCAATGCTGTGGTGCGCATATCCTAAAAGGATACAATCAACGGTCTTCGGTCGGTCTGAGCTTGCGTTTCTTATTAATTGGTACGCTAACCATGGCCAAATAGCCCCACATACGCAAGTAATCGAGTAATGGTTTCCTTCATTTCCATCCTTGATACAGAGTGATATCACTATTTTTAGTGGGAACTCTATTCAGAATGTGACATGCAGTTAAAACTGCCTCCCCCACCATGCCTTAGCCATACCGGATGTTCCTAACATGGTATTCACCAAGTCCATTAACGTCTGGTTCTTTATTTTGGCAACCCCATTAGACTGAGGCGAATATAGAGGTGTATGTTCATGAATTATTTCGTTCTCCGAACAGAAAAGATCAAACTCATTAGAAAAAATACTTCCCACCTCGATTAGACCTAACACGTTTTATTTTCTTTTTCAATTGGTTTTCCACCTCAGCCTTATAAGTCTTAAAACATTCTAGCGTCACATCTTTAGTTTTTAGAAGAAACAAATAACAGTACTTAGTTGCATCATCAATTAAAGTAATAAAGTATCTTTTTTCTCGTTTTGTCAACACACTATTTATCTCACAAATATCAGAATGTATGAGCTCTAATAATGTCGTATGCCTCTCGTCTACAGTCTTATGTGGCTTACGAGGTTGCTTTGCTTGCACGCATGCTTAACATTTAGAACCTTTGACAGTAGAAAAATTCGGAATTAAACTCATACTAGATAGACGTGACATACAACCAAAATTAATGTGACACAAACGAGAATGCCATACATCAGCCATAGAATTGTTTGAATTACACATATGGTTCACAACTTTATTACAGAAATAAGAGAGTGAAAAGCGGAACAAGCCTCCGCTATCATAGCCTTTGTCTATGAATTGGCCGTATCTCGAAATGACTACTTTATTTGACTCAAATACCAGCTTGAATCAATCTCGACATAGGAGGGATCCTCTAACAAGTGTTTTGGTCTCTACCGGAGAAGAGATTTGCACCTACTCTTTAAAGTGATCTGAATAGAGCATTGCACCTACTCGGTCAACGCATGCTAATCGTTTTGGGTTACACTACTATCATTCTCATACATGGTCATCATGTCATCTCATTCTCTTGTGCATACATGATATTTACCCTATGCATGTGCATGCAATAGGTGTATCGGAGGGAGTGACACTCACGGAGTTCAGGAGAACCTGCCAGGAGGTGGAGGAGCCAGCTCAGATGGTCCAACCAATAGAACCAGAGGCCAACAAGGAGGTCGTGCTTGAGTGTCCCAGTCACGAGCCTTCGTTGTTCGTGAAAGGCAAAGAATATGCAACTTTCATCGGGAATATATTCTCAAAGAAAGTAACATTCCATGATTCCATAAGTGAATCAACTAAAATCTCAGGCGTTTCTGATTTTATCACTAAGAAGAACTTATAAGCAATGCTGTGGTGCGCATATCCTAAAAGGATACAATCAACGGTCTTCGGTCGGTCTGAGCTTGCGTTTCTTATTAATTGGTACGCTAACCATGGCCAAATAGCCCCACATACGCAAGTAATCGAGTAATGGTTTCCTTCATTTCCATCCTTGATACAGAGTGATATCACTATTTTTAGTGGGAACTCTATTCAGAATGTGACATGCAGTTAAAACTGCCTCCCCCACCATGCCTTAGCCATACCGGATGTTCCTAACATGGTATTCACCAAGTCCATTAACGTCTGGTTCTTTATTTTGGCAACCCCATTAGACTGAGGCGAATATAGAGGTGTATGTTCATGAATTATTTCGTTCTCCGAACAGAAAAGATCAAACTCATTGGAAAAAATACTTCCCACTTCGATTAGACCTAACACGTTTTATTTTCTTTTCCAATTGGTTTTCCACCTCAGCCTTATAAGTCTTAAAACATTCTAGCGCCACATCTTTAGTTTTTAGAAGAAACAAATAACAGTACTTAGTTGCATCATCAATTAAAGTCATAAAGTATCCTTTTTCTCGTTTTGTCAACACACTATTTATCTCACAAATATCAGAATGTATGAGCTCTAATAATGTCGTATGCCTCTCGTCTACAGTCTTATGTGGCTTACGAGGTTGCTTTGCTTGCACACATGCTTAACATTTAGAACCTTTGACAGTAGAAAAATTCGGAATTAAACTCATACTAGATAGACGTGACATACAACCAAAATTAATGTGACACAAACGAGAATGCCATACATCAGCCATAGAATTGTTTGAATTACACATATGGTTCACAACTTTATTACATAAATCAGAGAGTGAAAAGCGGAACAAGCCTCCGCTATCATAGCCTTTGTCTATGAATTGGCTGTATCTCGAAATGACTACTTTATTTGACTCAAATACCAGCTTGAATCAATCTCGACATAGGAGGGATCCTCTAACAAGGTTCTTCTTTATTGAGGGGGCATGCTGCATGTTCTTAAGCCGCACGATCTTTCTCGAAGTGAACTTCAGATCGACCGAACCAACACCAAGAATAGTAGCATGCGAGCCGTTCCCATCATAACGGTTGAACCTCGTGCGACCTGGTAAGATGAAAACATGGAGATATCAGTACAAACATAATATTGGCTCCTATATCTATCCACCAATCATTAGATTGACATACAGAAAATATACTAGGTAATGAATTACCGTACCCAGATCCGCTAGGATCGCCAATAGTCACGTTGGCAGATTTCTACCCCTGATAGTTTAGGGGGTAAATTGGACTATAAAAAATTTCAAAGAAACTTTCCAAATATATATTGAAAAATTAGGCATTTAAAGAATCCTAAAATCTAGTTTAGTCGTAAAAATTATAGAAAAATAATTTCAGGTAAAAAAATATCAAACTAGCTTCATATTATTTCCTAAAATTATTCTCTACCTTATTGTGCCTAAATTGGAATGAATTGAACCTTTTATGGATTGATTTTGGTGCTTATCTGCTAGTATATATTTTCATTATCTGTTATAATTAGTCTACATTGACAACCAAGAGACTTTGATGACAATACAAGTGTCAAGTAACCACATAGTACTTACTACTGTTTAGTATGAAACATATCTGTCACTCATCCATGTTCGTGTCACTTGATCCTAACACTATCTGTATCCGACTCCGAATCCGAAGGAAGAATAAGTACTCATATTTATATCTGTACATATCAGTTCGTATCCAATGGGTTTTCATCCCTAGCATTCACCGAGAACTCTTTTGGTGAAATATCCCAAATATTGTGGAATATCCCTAGCATTCACCGACAGCTCTTTTGGTGAAATATCCCAAATATAGCAAAACATACCTTTAAGAGTACATTGACATCTTAGAATACATAAAATGTGTTGAATCACTTAAGTATATGCATAATGCAGTGGTTTTTGCAACATTAGAGCCTATCCAATTGCCTTTTTTTTGAACCCACTCGATAAATCCTCATTTGGAGAGATAT
The DNA here is from genome assembly GCA_038087645.1 of Saccharum hybrid cultivar R570. Classification (NCBI taxonomy): domain Eukaryota; kingdom Viridiplantae; phylum Streptophyta; class Magnoliopsida; order Poales; family Poaceae; genus Saccharum; species Saccharum hybrid cultivar. The sequence continues at coordinate 3,526,180 of JAQSUU010000291.1, read as the reverse complement.
TCTAATGAAAATAGCTCTATATATCTCTACATCCTACGACAACTTCTTTATTTCTTGTTCGGCACTTTGGAAAGCTAACTTCACTCTCTATCTTTGCGCGAGCGAGAAATCAGAAATAGAGAATAGAAATGTTTAGAGAATTTGGTGTTTCTTCCCTTGCTCCAAGCTGCAAAGGTGATTTTGCCCTCATTTTTTTAACTTTATGATTTTGCCCTCGTCATTTTCAAATGAAGCAACCGTTTGCCCTTACTTCCTAACACCCTTTATGATAAGTGAATTAAAGGGCAAAAAAAAGAAAAATAGAAAAAACACACATATGAATAGACAACCCTGCCCCTCGGTAGCTTTGCTCCTGTTTTGGCTCGGGCCACAGCGAACTGACCTCGCGCGACCCCTCTCGCGTGGCTAGGGTTTGATGTAGCGGCGGCGCGGCTCCTCGACGGCTGGCGACGTTGCGCTCCCCTTCCCTCCCCTCCCCCCGGTCCCCCTCCCCCACCTTGCCGTGCGGGCGGCGACTCGCTGCGGCCCAGCCCCGGCGGCCGGTGACCGGCAGCTAGGCCTCCGAAGCCACCGTGGCCCTAACGCCCTCCCTGGCTCGTGTGGTTGAGAGGAATCGAGATGTAGCAGCTTGGAGACGACGAATTTTGCCGGCGAATGGAGGCCATGTTCGGCCGGTTTATAATCCGTACTTTTCAGCTTGTTTTTTCAACCGAAACAGTGCTTTTCTCTCATTAAAAAATCAGCCAAAATAATATTTCAGCTTATTTTTTTAAGATAAGCGAACGGGCAGAGTATGGAACAGAGAGAGGAAAGGAAGGCTCAAGCCTAGCAGGAGGATTAATAATTACTCCAGGCGGATGCTTCTGAGACGGCCAGCACCTGCTGCTGTGTGTGTCGTGTTGGCGTCGAAAAGCAGCTGTCGTGTTGGCGGCGGCGAAGCACGACGAGCAGCTGAAGCAGGCAGGCTGCTTGCTGCAGGTGTTTACTGAACCCAAGTTCAGTCACAAGTCTCGTTCCGTACTCTCCCTCCATTCTCTCCATTTCACAAATTAGAAACCCAAAAGGATTTAAACAATGATACTCGGGATGAATCGTGCTCTAGATTGGAAAATTAAAGCTCCTAAATTCACCATTTTTGTCGGAAAATTAAAGCTCCTAAATTATCTATCTGGTGTGTCAAGATATTGCATTTGTGTTGGAAAAAATAAATCACCATTTTTCAATATAAATATGAACAAATGACGTGCGCTACATGTATCATAAATATTCACCATTTCGAGATGAAATAAATATTCACCATTTTGAGATGAAATGCTGTCGAATTTTTCTACAAATTATATATGAAAACTGCCGACTTGTTGATATGAAAATAGGGGTAAAAATGCAAATATTAAAATAAGACAGGGGTAAAACGCACGGGCAAAGTTGCCTTCTTGTCTAAAAGTTAATACCATAAGAGGGACTTCATAGATCAGGAGTAAAATCTCCCTTCATTTTGAAATCGCAGGGGTAAAATAACAAAAGTAAAAAAACAAGGGCAAAATCACAATTTCGCTTCGAAATAGGGGTAGAAACACTTAAGCCCCAAATATTTAATTTAGCTATTAAAAAACTGCTGAAGAGATTTTTTTTCTTACTGAAATATCTATTTAGAGTTTCTAGAATGGCATATGCAACCAAATCTCAAAATCCCAGTAACATATGGGTTGGCATTCATATTCCCTTGGCATTAATGTAGTTATCTGTAAACTATGTGGTCGTATTAAATCCAATTACCATATATGTGTAAAAGATTTTATATTCACGACCACGCTACTTGCAAAAAAAAAAAGGAAAAGAAAACCAGCAGCACAAGCACGCCCCAGCCGGAATAATACGTCCAGTGTCCCCCCTTCTGCTGACGCCTCTTTGTCACTGTTAGACACTGACGAGGCTGGTCCACCAAAAGGCTTATACGTAGTACTTTTTTTTTTTGAAGTGAAAGGCGTATAGTTGGTGCCACAGACTACAGAAGGACACGTGAAAATGCAACAGCTAGGCGGGCAATAAATAGCTTCCGAAAAATGACATGCAGCATCATGTGAACACGACGCGGAAAAGACGGATTTTCCTCTAAAACAAAGAAAACCAATTTCTCAATTCATGTGAACGCTGACTAAAAGGTACTACCTCTGTCCGGTTAAGAATGCAATTCTAGTTCATTTTTTGATTTTCGTGTCCAATGTTTGACCGAATATATAGATAAAAGTATTAATATTTTTGACACCAAATAAATATATTATGAAAATATATCTCATAACAAATCTAATGATACTAATTTTATGTCATAATTATTTATATTTTTTTTATATATAATTAGTTAAACTTGACATACTAAAACATTGTACTGTGCTAGAATTGCATTCTTTTTAGGACGGAGGGAGTAAATATCTCTCCCACTAGCTTTTCAGCAACCCCCTCAGTTACCGCAAAATTCGCAGTAGCGGAAATGAAAGGCCAGGAACATTGGCAAAAGACAGTAACCGCAGCAAATTCGGCGTATACCCGGGGTCCTCGCGAAAAAGCATACGCTCCCCTTCCTCTCTATTAATCCCTGGGCTTTAGACATTTTCTCCTCCGTAGATTGCAGAAGCTTTTTTTTTTTCTCTTCTCAAGTATTTCGGTCGAGAAATTCGCGAACGGGTTAGGGGAATTCGAGGCAAGGATTTGCAAAAATCATGGGAACTTGATGCCGCTTCCCGTGCCCGTCGCTAATTTCTCCGTTTTATTCGCGCGATTTTTAGGGTTTATCTTGAGTTTTTCGTTTTCTCCGCCGTATTTCGTAGAAGAAATTTGTGACTCTGAAAATTTCGTTTTTTGGGGTTTCTTCCATGCTACTGTGAAATTCGGAATCTTGTCAGAGAAAAGAGAAGGAAAAAGGAAAAACAGAGCAAAATAGTAAGGGGGATTTTGTACCTGGGTGTTTGCTGTTCACTTGAGTAAGTACACTCTCCTGTCTTAAGTACGCTTCTTGATCTCGCAGAATTCATCGCCGGGACGCTGCGGCCTGGAATTTTTGAGCTGATGGCCATCGTGCTTGCTGTCTAGGTTGGTGAATCTTGGGAGTGCCTGGCTCCGGCGAGATCGAAAGGAGGGACCTTTCCTTGGTTCCTCTGCTCGAGCTGTGCTTGCGGGGTGAACCATGTCAGCGATGGCGGCGGCGAGTGAAGCGGCGTATGGCGGAGGCGTGCAGAAGGGGTCCCTGCAGCAGCACCAGGCGCCACAGCCCGGCCCCGGCTCGGTCTTCTACGCCCCTGACGGCATCGCCGTCTACGGGAAACCGGCCATCCCGCCGTTCTACCAGCAGCCGGCGGGCAGCAATGCCGTCGTGCCGGCGGCTCCGGGGCTAGCTCATTCCCCCGTCACTTCTGAGCCCTTCAAGCGCAAGCGCGGGCGCCCGCGCAAGTACGGCCCCGCGGACGGCGCCGTGCCCCTGGCTATCATGCCCCCGGCTATCGTGCCCCCGTCGCAGCCACCCACTGCTCCTGCCCCAGCTGCCCCTGAGGCGTCACCCACGATTCCTCCTGGCTTCTCTCCAAGCCCGCAGGGTGGTGGCGTGGTGAGTCCCCAGGCCTCACCGGCGCCGCCGGCGGCGGCGGCGTCAGGTGCTCCCGCTGTCAAGAAGCGGGGCCGGCCGCCGGGCCCCTCCAGCAAGAAGCAACAGCCGCGGGCGGCAGCGCCTGGTAATGTTCTGCCTGCCTTTTCAGCTGGAGCGTAGAAGCAGCGAAACGTGCAAGGCGGCATTGATGGTTTTGATCGTATTTCGGAATGGGCAAAACGAGCACCAGGGATTAGCATTCATTTATTTATCATTTCATTCATTCTTCTTTTCTTTTTGTTTGCTGTCATGCCGGCAGCAGTGGCAATCAGGGGTGGAGTTGTGGGCGGGGAATGGAATACTTGGTGATAATGACCTTTATGCCCTTGGCCTTCTCCATGCTAGAGTTTTCATTCAAAAAACGATTTGGCAAGAACTGAACATAGATGAGCTTTAATCCTTTCCTTCGTTCTTGAGAAAAATACAGTGAGGTTTCTTCAGGATAGTTGTCTCGTTGCTCTAAGTGGAACTGAGCCACTTAGGGAAAGGTTGTGCTGCTGGCAACTCGAAAGTACTTTGTTCCGTTACTAGTTCGTGGTAGTTGTCATTATGTGATTTATTAGCTTATTGTGGTTCCTGTGGGGATCTGGCCTTTTGTACTCTTAGTTGTGATTAATCTCCTGTTGGCTTGCGTTGGCATAGTAATATTATGTTGTTCCAGTTCCGGATTTGAAATATTTTTACAGTATTAGCGCACTATTTGTGTTTAGTTTACTTAGTTGGAATGTATTGAACTATTTATCCATGATAAATCTTTTTTTTCGGAAAAACGCAGGAGATCTGCGCATCATTATATTAAGAAGACAGTGGGTGTAAGAACCCAACACTCTTACAACACTCGCCCCAACTCGACGCACTCACACATACAGCACATGACAACCCACATTTTGCTCTCCTAAGCTGGCTATAAAGGCGACCCAAACTGACCTAAGCAACTAATCTCCTCAGAGGCGAACAAATAAAAGGGATAGTCCTCGAGCCGCAGCCAAGGTCCACAGCAGGCGTTCCTCACCAGCCATGACTAAGGCCCCAGCAATACTTGGAGCCGCTCCATCGAAAACACAACGATTGCGATGGCTCCAAATAGTCCAAGCTCCCAGCATGATTAGGGAATTGACCCCTTGCCTTAGAAGCTCAGAAGTAGCACCATTAGCTTTTGTTTAATAACTTCAGCGATGTTTGGCTTTTGTTATTGGATCATTCCACCTTCAACTTTGAGTTCCTAATCCAAAAAAAACTTTGAGCTCCTATGCATTTAATTGTTATAGTTATTATAAACTTGCCGTTAGTACCATGTGTTCAGATCCCTCCAAAAGTGTACCTATGGCTATGGATATTTTGCTTGGCATACTAGATATCGAGGGACTATCTTGAGGTTTATACATATTAATTCAATTTGATGGCACTATGATTATTAGATTATATATAATGTTTCCTGAAATTTTGTTTTGGCAGGACTAGGCTGGGCTGGATGGAAGCCTCATATTTTCACAGTCCAAGCTGGAGAGGTACACTGTCCAATGCTTATGATGGTCCTACAGATGTACTTATGCAGTCTTAGGATTTTTGTCATCTCTTATATCAAAATCTGTATGGGTTATGTTTACTTGCATCATTTTTTCAAGCTATACTAATAGCATCATTTTCTTAAGCTATATTGTCTATTCCATGGTTATGTGAAGTCATATACTGATTAATCTCTATTTTTTCCCTTACGAAGTTGTCCTTTTGTGTTCCACACTTGCTATTATGGTGCCATAACTTTTTTTTTCTCTATTTTTGATTACCTAGTGCAATTGTATGACTGTGCTGCTCTTTGGATATAAGATTTGTCCTGCCTCAGGAAATGTTTATTATGCCTGACATCCTGCTCTTTTATCTTGTGAATTTCATGTCATGCTCCTTAGCCTGGACTTAAGCAAACCATATATATACTTGCTTGACCCATATCTTTAGTATACCTTTCATGCTGGCCTATCGTTAAATGGTTTGAGCTTATTCAAACCAGAGTAGAGTTAGTCGTCTTAGCCTGATCTACTGCAAGCTTTATCGATGGTAAATTTTTTTTCTTAAAGTTCGTGCTATTCTGTGATAGTCTGCTAAGTATACTTGTTAGAATGGAAGGGTGAATACTTATTTTTCAATCATGTTACTATATTTTTTCCCTACTATATTTTTTCCCTGTCACCTATTTCTGTGTTTATCTTGTTGTATGGTTCTTCACTGCAAACCTCTTATTTAGTTTTTTTCCCTTAGCTTGAGGCGCCTTTTTCTTGTATTATATCTTCATTTTACATACTTGTTTCATGATTACTCGGTGCTGCCTTGTGTATTTTTTTTCCTGCTGACTGCTATTATGTCGGGTGAGCATTAGGTAGTGGCTTGACTGGATCGCCTTGTTATGGAATTGGACAGCACACTCCCTATATGTTAGGACCTGGATTCCTTTTAAATATTTATTTCCTATTATTATCTGCCTTTTGTTACGAAATTACTCTCTATTGTTGAGGAGTTAATAGATGGTAGGCAAGGATTATGAGGCAACCTTGCCACACCACTGCCCCACTGCACCACCCTTACCAGAGTGAGACACCACTATGGACCTTGGTCCTTGGCTGGTTGTCTCTTACTCCATATATGCTATGTGTTCCAACCTAGCCCATAACTGCTGTTTTTCACATGTTCCTCAGCTTTCCGTTCCAAATTCATTTTCTTTGTGAACTTGTATGGTAACCTGCTAAAGAAGGATCCATGATTTCAGGATGTAGCATCAAGAGCCATGTCATTTTCTGGGAATGGATGGGCAGTTTGTATCCTCACAGCCAATGGCGCTGTATCTAACGTGACCCTGTGTCAAGGAGAGTCTTCTGGTGGAACAGTAACTTATGAGGTTTGTAGATTCTTCCAACTTTGAATTATCTTGCTCAGTTTAAATATCCTTTTTTTCTGGTATATCTATAGAACTATATCCCAGCTAAACCTCAAGTCACCAAGTTCCTAGGTCGATAGGGTTGAGGAACACAGTACATTACTTGAGACATGTTTTTAGTTTTTACATGGTGGACATGAGAATGTTCCCACGTTCCTGGGATAGGAACGACATTCCTAGTACAAGGAACGTGGCACCGTTCCATGTTCCCTGTGACACTGGCTACACCACCAGGATATACTGAGATAGAATGGAAAATACAATGCATAAAACATAAGAGAAGGATGGACCTTTTTTTTCTGGCAATACATCTCTATAAGGGCCTATTATTTAGTGGTTCTGGAAGTAATTAACTTATGTGCTTGCACTAAATTTTGAATGACAGTTTCTTGCATCCAATATGCAGGGTTGTTTTGAAATTCTCTCTTTGGCTGGGTCGTATCTTCTGTCAGAAAGTGCTGGCATGAGCAGTCGAACAGGTGGACTTAGTGTTGCTCTTGCTGGTCCTGATGGGCGTGTTTTAGGTGGTGCTGTAGCAGGTCCTCTAACCGCAGCTTCGCCAGTTCAGGTTCCCCTGTTATTCTGAATTCACTATCTCAATTAAGATTTTTACATCTGATACCTTGGTCTCTTTGTTTTGCGAATCATGTGCTCTACTTCCCACTATGCAATACTATCATTGCAAGTGATTTTCCTAGTGATGATATATATATACATATATATATATACACACACATATATATATATATATATGTATGTATACACACACACACACACACACATATATATATATATATACATATACACGTGCTATTATACACCCTAGGTGTAGAATACTATTCTACACCGAGCTGTTATACTGAACAAAATTCAGTATTGTTCAGTAGTCGCGTTTCAGTATTTCATGGTACTGTGCGTAGTACTGACTAATACTGAACACGGTTCAGTAGTACTCAGTATTTTTTTAGGTCAGTTTTGGCTTGTGGTGTAGAATAATATTCTACACCTAGGGTGTTTTATCATGTTTTGTGTTAGATGACAATATATATATATATATATATATATATATATATATATATATATATATATATATATATATATATATATATATATATATATATACTGTCATCTAACACAAAACATGATAAAATGATCAGTTATATTTTTTTGGGCAATCGGCTTTAGCTTAGTGTTTACGCACTTGCGCCTGGAAGATTGACAAATCTCTTAATGGATTGTGTTTTTGTTATTCTGCTGTTCAGGTGGTCATTGGGAGCTTTCTGGCTGATACAAAAATGGAGCTTGACCCTGGATCAGCACCCGAAAAACATGTTTTCGGAAGGTTTCCAACTGCCAGCAGTCCATCTAGGGGTACTGAGTCCTCGGGTGGGCATGCAAGCCCACCAAACACCACAGGCTCCTTCAGCACCAGCACACAGCCACCAGGCTTCCCAAGCTTTCCCCACTGGAAATGAGCTTACCAGCTATGGTGGAGTAGGGGCGTGGGGTTGAGGAGGGAGGGATGGGGATTAGACTTCATTAGGTACTGCTGAAGGAACTGATGATCCTCGAGCGTTAGTTTCACCAGATCGTTATGAGAGTCGATCCTATTTAGGTACTTCTAACTGGTCACAGTGAAGTTCTGGTTTGCTGCTTGTCTTGATATGTTGCATCATTGAGGCACTCCAAACTCCAAAGTGGTGGTAGCATACAGTGGCAAGTCAATGGGTGATTGTCTGTCCAGTGTGCAGGTTAGAGATTTATATTTATATATATATAGAGCTCTTCTTCTCTGACTATGGAGCCGTTCGGCTGTGCTGATAAGCCGGCTGAAAAATACTATTGGCTGATTTGTTGTGAGAGAAAAATACTGTTCCGGCTGAAAAAACAAGCTGAAAAAGACGGATTATAAGCCGAATGAACAGGGTCTATGACAGATCTAGACGAACGAGTTCAGCTTAGGATTTGGGAGGGCCAAGATTTTTTACCTTCCCATCGTGTTGAGAAAGGTCACCGTCATGGTAGTGAAGGCGGGCGAGATAAGCCATAGTATAGTTAGGGATGGCGGTTGAGCTAATCTAATAGTGGGGGCGTCACTAACAGTGGTGACGTCGCTTGAGCTGGCCAGGTGGCAGAAGCACTACCTGGAATAGATACAAGGAGGCATGATGTGTGCTGAGGTAACTAGAGGAATAATGTGTACTACGGTAGTACGAGGAAAACAATATATAATTGTATCCATTGAAATCCAATGATCACATAATCGCAAAAAAGGAATCCAATGATCACGTTCTACAAATTTGGGGTGGCTAGCCTAACCCTTACTTTATCCCACAAAAAAAAAGCTTGGTAATAACAATTAGCAAGCAATACATAAAAGGTGTGAGAACAGACGGAAACTAAAACTCGAATTTCATACCTTGTTGTCGCCTTGTAGATCCATGCTTAGATCGGCTAGGCTTCCTCTACCTTGCAGATCCATGTTTAGGTCAGCTATAAGCCTCCTTATGCAGTAACATAAAACTTCATCATTGAGGCTACAATTAAGAGTTTTAGGGTCGGCGGGGCAAGAGAAATAGCCATGACTGGCTACTTAGTGATGTGGTAGTAGTCCGACATAGCTAGAGGCACGGGCGGTAGCACTTTGGAATGAAGGACGTTAACACATGACAGGTCACGTGTTTGGGAAATGCGTGATCCGTCGCCTTCCTCGCGACGACCTCTCTCTACGCTCGTCCTTGCCTTGACCCATCCTCGCCAGCACCACATGTCTCGTGTTGCTTGCCTCTTGCCCCCGCCCTGCCCTCCTTCTCGTCCTCGCCGCAACGGCCCCTTCCTCGTGCTTGCTGTCCACCATCCCACCGTAGCGTGCTAGAGTTTCGCCGAAGCTCTGCGACCGCAGAGCTCAGGCAAAACCCTAGCGCGCCCGCGGTGGCTTGCTTCTCCCCCTTCCCACTCGCATCGCCACCATGGCTATATACCGTCGCCCCCGCCCACACCTGGCCCGGTCGCCTCCACCGCCACCAGAACCCTAATGCCACCCTCCCGCTGTCCCCATCACCTAGCCACCTTGCCTCCCTCGAGCCCTTTCTCTTCTAAGCCCGCCAGAGTTGGGGAAGAAGAAGACGGACGCGGTCTTAGTCTTGGTCTCAGGCGCCGGAGTTGGGGAAGAAGGAGAAGACGGTCGGGGAGGCAAGTGTGAGGAGGAAGACGGGGCGCGTGCGACCCGTTGCGTATTACCTTTTGCGAATGAAAAGGCTGGGTGACTCAGACGGCGAGAGATGCAATCTTAATCCTCAAAGATGAATTGTCACGGCGGTTTGTGGAATCTAGAGACAAAATGAGCCAAGACGACGATGTGAGGTAGAGTAGCTCACTGTGATTAGCAATAGAACTTTCGGCGACTAGTAGGAGGAGTGCGCCGACACCTAGGGTTTTATTTAGGTAGATAAGACGGCACCGCCAAGAGTCCAGACGGGTTGGAGGAAGATAAGGAATGGCTAGGGTTTTATTTGGACGGAAAATATCTGAGTCATCTATCTTTGGATCCAACGGCCATAAAATTGGCATATCTGTCGAGTCATCATAGGCATAATAGGTAGGTGGGCCTAAGAAACAAACGGACGTGGAGGCGAAAGAAAGGTGGGTTCAAAAACGCGTCTTTCGTTGGGTCTTGGTCTGTGCATCTAGTCAGTGTGAGTTTGTTTGGGCCCAAGAGGCCGTCTATCTACCGGATGGCTTGCAACAAAATGATAATCGATTTGGTCTGTGCATCTAGTGCGTGCGTGTTTGGGCCCAAGAGGCCGGCTTGCAACAGAATGATCATCGCTGACATAGTGATGGAATATCGTACCCAGCACGCGTTCACTCCAATCTGTCTTCCTCTACCTCCTGCTGTTTTCTTCCCTTAAACCCCACCTCTTCCAAAATAGAGTTTGCCTATATGGGTACAAAATAGTATGGTCCCAAACAAACATACTGAGCAAGTGAACATCCCAATTACAGCTACCCAATTGAAGTGGCACCGCAGCAACTCAGTTGGGTTGTTGGATCATAGAACAAGTGAGGTTACTGATAGAGCAGGCAGTAGGCCCACTTTAAGGTAGTCAAGGACCTAAGGATTTTAAATGTTACTGCTACAGACTAGAGAGAAATAGTTGTCAAAAAAGAATATCCACCTTGATGTTTACAAGCCAGTGGTAGCTAACCAATTATTACGGACCATAAGCACAAACGAGTATGACCTGAAGTTCAGAAGGGCGCGATTTGGCTACCGATGCGTCAAATGGGAACTGGTGCATCAGATTTCATACAAAATGCAACAGCCTCATAACCACCCTTCATAACACTTCCAAAAACCACCACAATACGTAGCTTATTTTGCTTGATATCATTTGCTGATGCTAACACAACTATGTTCAGTGCAACACCTAACAAGCTGACCTTGGGGAAAACTAAACCACTGCTAGTGCAGCTGGTATCGTGTTATCCAATGTATCTCATAGTTCAGGCCTCATTGAACTTGAAGACACAATCATAAAGTCTTCCTCCTAAAAATTGGGCGACCTCAGGATGCTTAACCTGAAAATGTAGAATGACAATGGAGTTATCATCATCTGCAACTAGTGGACATTCATGTTACATAATTGAACGGAGGTACAGAACAGCTCACCATTCCAATCTTGATCGAGTCCATAGTTTTTAAGGCGGTAAGGCGAGCTGCGGCGCTCCACCCCCTTCCAGACGCCTAGGCGAGTTAGGCGCGCGGCGAGGCGACGCCATACACATACTCTAACCTTCCATAGGACAGCACAAACATACACTTATACATACCTTTCTGCTGCCAATTCTGGAGCCCATGTAGTAGTGATCCTCCTTTCCAGTTGCTTCTTCCATGTGCCATACAGCCCCTAACAAGTTTCAACATGTGTGACTCATTAATATAATTATGTAACAGAAATACTTTGTAATCTAATCAGATTAAATATGGATAGTGAAATACCTTTTGATGATCTGAGCTCTCTTTTGTTCTCCCAAACAGCAAGCTGCATATACAATAAGGAATTTAGCAACAAGGAAATTTAGCCTCCGGGGCACATATAACAATGAGTCAATGACACATATCAATAAACTAATCTCTCTTATGCAGCAAAGTTCAGACATCAGACAGACAAGCAGTCATGCATATATCCACATCAGACAAAAAGGAACACAGCTATCCATTCCATCTATCAAACTCTACATAGAATAAATAGGAGAAAGGAGCGCAGCAGAGAGAGCAAAGTACAGCAGAGGGGTACCGAGCATGAGAACGAGGGGAGGGGGGGGGAGGCGGGAGAGCAGAGGAAGAAGGGGAAGGAAGAGCAGAGGAAGAAGGGGGGAGGAAGAGCAGGGCCGCAGCGAGCAGCAGAGGAAAGAGAAGGGGAGGATATACCTGCCAGTCGCGCCGAGCAGAGCAGAGTCGCGGGGCCAGAATCAGTCGCGGAAGCGGACGGCGTCGGGGTCGGTCGCAGCTCGCGGCGGATGGAGTCGCGGACGGAGCAAACGGGGCTGGAGTCGCGGTCAAACAGAGCGGGGCTGCACGAGCGGATTCGCACGGACGGGCGGCCTAGCGCGGCTGGGACGGACTCGCGCGAGGCAGTCGCCTGGGCCGCCACCGCCGCCGGATTTGAGGTGCGCCGCCGCCGTCTCCTCTCTTCCTCTCTCCTTCCTTTCCCTCTCCCTCTCTCACTCTCTGCGACGCGATGGGGATTCGGAGAGTTTGGCGGGAGGTGTAGGCGTGACGCCGCTGCTTTTCCCGCGCGAGGGCATCGCGCCGCTCTTTTCCTGCCCGCTTGAGCGCACGGCGCCGCTGTTTTCCCGCGCTTTTTCTTCCCGCGGCGTCCGCCTGAGTGAAAAGGACGACTAGGCGACGACTTCGACCGCTAGGCGACGCCATACACCAGCAGGACGCGGCGAGACCGACGCCAGGTTTGAAAAAACGCTCGGACGCCAAGTCGTCGCCTAGGCGACGCCTTAAGAACTATGATCGAGTCACATTTCATTTGCGCATATAGGTTTGTTTCAATTGCTCTTCCCTATAATACAAGCAGGTAGAAACTGAATGACCATGTGTCCTTCAATTAGGAGACCTTGCAAATAAGGACGGACATGAAAAGCTTACCATGCCTTCGAGCATCACCAGGTCAGCATCATTTGCCATAAAGGCAAGCTCTGGTGACACACTAGATAAATCAATTACCTGAAAATAGACAGTAATCTAGTTAAGCATCCAAGATAATGCCATAGAGCAAGGACAACATAGTTGAATGCATAGCAAGGTTTGATTACAGGCAGATCGTTGCCAGAGTCAATGTTTTCAGATCGTCTAATCGAACCTAGTCGCCATGGCACCGATAAGGTGATTAGTCGTGATTAGTCGTTGATAAGCTCGATTAGTCGAGCCTAGTCGACCCTAGTCGTCCATATAGTCGTCCTGTATGTACCAGGACCAACATACTATATAGTATGTAGTTTAAGGCTACATAAAACAATACTTAAGACAACATGGATGATAAGTTGATCACTTAAACACTTACTTGTGAGGTTTGATCTCTGAAGTGTCCAAAACTCCACGTCCCAGACTCCAATTTCTTGCTGATATGCTGCTGCAACTGCAATAAAAAAGAATTGAAATAAGTACTTGTAAATAACAGTGTAACTAGAGCAGCTGAGCAGCAGAAGTACATCATGTAAATAATTAAACAAGCACAAAGTATTAAACCAGCAAAACATACTACCATAGTACCATATAGCAGCCACAATTAAACTAAAGTTCAATACTTCATTACTTCTACTTTAATAGTTCAACACAACACAAAAGCAACACATGACAACAAGTTCATTTTCAACAAAAGCAGCAGCCAGCTCGTTTTCAACAAAAGCAGCAGCCAGCCAGCAATCTAATCAAGCAAATCTTCATTGAAGCGAAAGCCTCCTCCATCTTCAGTTGGTGCTCCTGCTGCAGGTGCACCTGAATCTTCATCTTCATCTTCATCCATTATTGCTACATCTGATTGTTGCCCTTGTACTTCTACTTCATCTATCTCATCATTATCACTGTCGTCGTCTTCAGCTAAATCTTGAGCAGCAGCTGACTTCCTTGGACGCTTTTTTCTCCTAGCATATGTTTGGCAATTTTGGTTTCCAGCAGAAGCAGCTCTAGCTCTAGCAGCTGCAGCTCTAGGCAAATTACGAACTCGTAGAGCCTGAGTTGCACCAACAGCTTCGTCAACATGAGCCCAAGTGATATCAGCTCCATCCCCCTCATGAACTGGTTCACAGTTTTCATTTACCCATTCACTTTCCCACTGAAATTCTTCAAGCAATAGGGGGTTACATTTCTGTCCTTTGGAGCCAAGCTCTCTAATTTTTTGAAATCTATTTGTCATCTTCCGGTTGTAGCTAACATAGACCAGCTTGTTCAACCTTTTGTGCTCTAATCGATTCCTCTTTTTGGTATGCATCTGCACAAAGAACAATACAAAATCAGATTGATATGCAAGGGAACAGAGAATAGCTGTGGTGTGGAGGAGCTCGGAGCAAGAAGAAATGAAGAAGAATAGCTGACAGCAACAAACAGAGAATATGGAGGTACACTAACCATCAGCCGAGGAGCTCATCTTCGAAGTACCTAGCGCCTGGAGAGGGAGGAGGCACCTGCTGCTGGTCGCCGAAGAGGGTGGAGGCGCCTGAAGCTGGAGAAGTTGAGCCACCGATGGCTGGAGAAGCTGAGCAGATGGAGAAGACCCACTCCTGCCTGTTCGAGTGGGAAACAGAAAGCAGGTGGCGGCTGCTGCCCAGAATGCACGGGAGGGAGAGGGGTGGGAGCTGGGAACTGGGAAGCTAATAAAGGGAAACCCTAATGGGCCAAAAATACAGTGAGTCTAATGGGCCAGCAGGCCAGATGCCAGCCCAACATAAAAATGAAGTCAGCCAACTAGTCGTCCATGCCCTTATCGTCCGATAAGTCATGATTAGTCGACGACTAATCGGACGACTATGTTTCTAGTCGCTCTGACCTGATCGGTGACCATAATCGGAGCTGGGGGACCGATAAGGCTGACTAATCGCGACTAATCGCGATTAGTCGGACGACTTAAAAACATTGGCCAGAGTTAGCAACAAGGAGGCCGGATGCATCTACACCTGATAGCTTTCCATTGGCATCCTTGAGCTAAAACAATTGCACAACAGAAGACAGAAGTCAGATCCTTGTGACAGGTTATTTACAACCCTTGTCCTTCTTACCTCGTTTATAATCTCAACCAGCTCTGGATATGTGACATCATTGATTGAAGGCATATCATTAGCAGCAAGTATCACCTGCACTAACCAATGTTAGCAACTTATTGATGATACTAGTTGAAGACTGTTGTAAACTGTAAATGCATATTAAACTAGGAAAGAAGATTAGTTGAACTAGTTTAATATTTAAATAACAGCTTTAAAAACAACAGCATCGAAGTAGGATGCACCCCATAGTATTTGTCAGAACCATATGAAATTGTGCTACTAGAATTGTAGTGGTTGTTTGGATCTCAAGATTTGTTTGAACTTGCTGATGATACTAGTTGTGTTAATCTTTTTAGGAAAACTGGTTTTAAGTTGTTATACAGTTAAGAATAGGTTTATATATTGCAGTCTGTATAAAATTTGTGTTGTTATACAATTATAGTGGTTGTTTGGATCTCAAGAATTATGAATAAGTATTCAGAACACTTTAAAGTAATTCATTTTGGAAAATTGGTTTTGCGTTGTCCACTTGTTGTTAAGAACAGGTTTATAGATTGCTTTGCTTTGATGGAAAAATCTCAAAAATGCGTATCCAATTGCCAGTAGCACAAACAATCCTCTTTTTTTCACCCTCACAGATTGATGTCTCAGGAGGAATTCTAAATTTCTAATAGGATCATCTTTGATCGATTGTTAGTTCTAACCAGTCTCCTTGCAGAATCATTATGCAAGGGTAAGGGTGCAACGGCTGTCTAAAAATTTCCTTCCCCAGGCACCACCTTATGCGGGAGCTTTCAGCAACGAGTACACCCTTCTTGATCTATCGTTAGTTTGTTGAATGCACAAGATGACAAGAATCTAGACATTAGAACCCATTTAGCGAATTTGCACAATCATATTACTTAACATAATTTGTGGTTTTTAAAACAAGTTACGGTTATACACAAATTAGTGGGGAGCACACAAACGTTTTACTGGTTACAGTGACTCTGGTTTTTCGAAAACTCATGGTCCAAACAACACCGTAGTGTGCTATGTCATGATATTGCAAGATACCTGCTTTTGAGAAGAGAGTTTCAAAAGCTACACTACCCAAGCGCAGTCCTAAGACTTGTTAAGATAGAAAATATTAAACACTTGCTAGGTTGCTTCTCATGAAGTTAGTGGATAGCTTAAAGCCCTAACACTACCAATAGATTCACAATGTGATTTCACACAAAAGAAAAATAATAAGAAAAAAGTGATGCGCTTTTACTACAGTTAAGGGATGATGATTGATGATAGGAATATAGGATGATCATAGGTAGAGTTCAGCATGACTCATTTTTCCATGTTTTGGCTGTCAACATTATTAAAGGCTGCAAACTTAGGTTGTGTTTGGTTTGGGGATGAGGTGGGATGGGATGGTAGTTTTTTAAAATGGAATGCTTCCCATCTTACTGTTTGGTTGAAGGGATAGAATGGTCCCTGTTTTTTGTTTGGTTGGGGGATATGAATAGATAGGATGAACCAGGTTCTTTCAAGCATTTCGTCAAACACATTGCAAGTGTCATCCTTCGTCAAACACATTGCAAGTGTCATCCATCTACAGGCATCCGCTGCTCATCTGGCACCTCTCCGTCTCTCAGCATCCGCGTCCCGTGCTCTTGCCACTGCCACCGTCATTGCAACGTAGCCCGTGTGCTATGCCTTCACCACCACCCGTGCAAGCAAGCACCAGCCTGCTGCCTGTGCAGGCAAGCAAGGAAGCTTGCACCATGCAACCAAAGCAAAGCTAAGCTAAGCAAGCAGGTGCTGGACCTCTGCATGCGTACTGTTTTTGCTGTCGCGCTTGCCATCCTCATCTGTGCGGGTCTCGTCGACAGCCTGAGCTTTCCCACGCCCGCGCAAGCTTGCAGGCACGCAGGCTCTTCTTCAACCTCCCCAGCAGCAGCTCCTCTTGAGCTTGAGCTCAGCAAGAGCAGCAACGCTGCCATCACGACTTCCACTCCATACCCATGCATCCAGTGCCCCTCCTCCCCGGCGCCCCGTCAAGCTCACCCTCATCCGTGCCCTTCCCTCTCACCAGCCGTGCCAAGCTCACCAGCGCCCTCTCTTCTCCCTGTGTGCCTGGCTGCCTGCAGCCACCAGTGCCCTCTCCTTTTCTCCCTGCATGCCTGCAGCCACCTCTGCTCTCCTTCCCGTGCGCCCACGAGGATTGCTAGTCTCACCTTGTCCCGCCAAATTTTGGGACAGGTTCACCCAAAATATCGAGGCAATATTCCCTGGTGGAATCGTTTCATTCCCTGCTGTTCCTGAACCAAATACTAGGACAACATGGGATATCCCACTTCGTCCTTGTCCCGCCCCTGAACCAAACGCTACCTTAGGTGGCGTTTGGTTCAGGGACAAAGTGAGATGGGATGGTCCCATTCCTGTTTTTGGAATGGGATCGTTCCAGTTCGTGTTTGGTTAGGGGATAGAGTCGTTCTAGTTTTTTATTTGGTTGGGTGGATTGAGAGGTGGGATGATATTGCATTTTTGACACCGGGTTATGTGGAGCCCACCTGTCATCCACATTTCTTTTTCTTTTTTTTCCTCGACCTTATCCTCCCATCTCTCCCCATGGGAGTTATCTTTTTTTTCTCTCGATATCTTCTCCACGGAGATCTCGTAGGCACGCGCCGAGGCTCCTGTGGCCACCGCGGAGGCCTGGGGTCGCTGACCGCCCTCCACCACGCCGGAGGCCAAGGCTCGTCAGCCCGCTCGCCACCGTGCCAAAGATCGGGGCTCGCTGGCACCCCGCCACCGTGCCAGAGGTCGCGCCGGGCTTGCCAGGTTTGCCCGCCACCGCGCCAGAAGTCGCACGGCCGCTGCCGCAGGAGTCGAGGGGCTGAGCTCGTGCAGGGGTGGAGCTCACCCTCCCGCGCAAGGCTGCAGAGCTCCCCGCTCGCGTGCTGGGGCTGAGGCCGACTGCCGCTGCTGCCACACCAACCACCGCCCATCCTTGCCGGCACAGATGCGAGGATGAAGAAGATGGCGCACGGACACGAGGAAGAAGAGGGCGCACGGACGCACGGACTCAGACGAAACGGCGTCGAGAGGACGCCCCCGTCCCTCCGATTTGTGGGGATCAGGTTATCCCCGAATCTGAATATTCCCTTCTGGGGGCGATCCCATCCCCTATGTCCCTGAACCAAACACCATTGAATGTGGGATTGTCCCAGCCCACCCCATTCCATCCCTCAAACCAAACGCCACCTTAGTGATGTGTTTTAGTGTGAAAAAAAAATTGATGAACCTAAACTCTATAACAATGTTTGCAAGACGGCTGGTCGAGCCTGGACGCCTAAGGACCGTCCAGTACGTCCAGGACAATTAATCGTCGTCCAGGACAATTAATCGACCCTGGACGAGTCTCCTGGTCGTCCTGGTCGTCCCCTACATATGGGGACTGATATATACCATATATACATATATTATATAGTTATATATACAATATACAATATACATCAAGGTTGAACAAGGAGGTGATCACTGATGACTCACCTGAGGAGGAGGAACTCATCTTCTTCCTCGTGCAGCCCTCCTACCACTGCACCCACTGGATCTCCAGGACTGCTCGCCTGCAGCAGCAGCCGTAAGGAAGAGGGAGGGCAGCTGGAAGGAAGGGAGGAGAGGGAGCAGCTGGGAACTGGAAGGGAGGAGAGGAGAGGGAGCTACAGAGCTGCATCCATGGAGGCGGCGGCAGCTGCTGCTGCTGCTGGACGGGAGAGTGAGAGGAGTGACTCGAGTGAGTTGTTCTGCTGAGTGATTGAGAGGCTGAGAAAGTGGGGTAGGAAAGAAGAGAAACCCTAATGGGCTTGGGCCAAAATATAAGACAACTAACTAGGCCCAACTCTGAGATGCAGCCCAATCTGGCTGGACGCCCACACACCCTGGACGGCCGATTAATCGCGATTGGACGACGATTAATCGGACGTCCAGTTTCCTGGACGGTCTGGACGAGTCGGAGGCCCTGGTCGGGTAGCTCCAACCGTCCAGGACGATTAATCGCGAAACATTGCTCTATAATCTTACAGCAACAGCATGAAAGGGTTAACATGAACCTTTGTGCCACGTCGGAGCAACTCCCTCGCAAATGGTAATATGCCCAAGATAATATCAGCACCAGAGTTATCAACAAAAATAACTGCCTACAACATTTGAGAGAAACAACTCAGATACATATATACACTTGTGTTGTATGAATATTTCATCGTTAATATGCTGATGCAGAAGTTTAATATTGATTCTTATTGTACAAATATATAAAACAATTTACAAAAACCATTGCATTAAAAATGGTCTTCCTCTGATGTTTGGATGATCCAGAGTTTCGACTAGTTAATACTAACAATAGATATATAAATAAAATCTCTTACATCTCAGTAATGTGACAGAAAAGGCAAACTCATTAAGAAAATTTATTACTGAAGACTTGTTTATAATGTTGAATTTGACAGGAAACAATTCAATTCGCAAATAGGTAAGTAGTTTTTTCCTCACTTGAAACAGATCTTAATAACTTCAGAGTATATTAACAGGCATAATAAGCAGTAATAGATAGGCTAGTAACAGTTAACATAACTTGAGATTGACATGGAACCAGGACGGCAGTAGCATATGTAGTTGCAAACTTCAAAAGATTAAAATATTTTTTTTGTAAAGATAAAGTGTAGAAAAGCTAGTACGGTAAATAGGAACAAAACAGTATAGAAACACATTTACATGTACTGTATTTTAAGTCCATGCATCAACAGGGATGTCGAACTTATAGCATTTACACAAGATGACAGGAAATACAGGCTCTTGTATAGGGACATCTAGCTTTAGGCAGCATACAGATACAGGTATGTAGCAATGAAATTCGAGTGCAATAAAATAACACCTTTTCCCATGATTTCTTGGTCCATTTACTCTTAAAAGCATCGAGGTCATCAATAACCCAAGGTCGAGATACAAGATTCTGGCAACTTGCCAAGAACGACATGCCATCTTTAGCAAAAACTTCTGCAAGCTTCAGAATACACAATAAAAAAAGAGTTATTAGAGACCACCCATGTAAATTTTGCAGAATACAGAAGCTAGAACATTGTTCAACAACAGAAATGCTATTTTAAGTGGTTCACTCCAAGTGAGAATCCAGTTCTATAATTGGAGCTAGAGTGAACCATTTAAAACTTTAAGGACCCAAGTACTCACTTTGAGAGTTATGGAGATAGGTGAGGATCTAGGAAAAGTATATATTACTCAAGTGCATTTGACTTTTAATTTTAAGACAACTCAAAAGGGGGAAAAGATAATTTTGTTGATTCTACTTGAGACAATATTGAATTGTTGATTGAGGTTCACATAAACAATGGTTCCATAACAAGTGAAGATCAACAAAGCTCATGCAAGTGAGCATAGATACCTGTGCAGATCCTAGATCAAAAATGTTTCCAGCTAAGATTCCACGGATCAAGTTCTCAACTCTTTTCCCATCATCCTCAATTTCGTCATTCCGCTTAACAACTCCCTCAAAAAGTGACATAGCCTTGGCATTCTCCTCATCCTACTTATGATAAATTATTGAAGGAGCATAGGAAATTACAACCACCTAAAATGTATCCAAATAATTTGACCAAAAGCTGGAAAGACTAGTACAAGAATTTAACAGAGATTAGTAGATTACCTTGACCTTCTTGAAGATATCCCTGAATCCCAGCTCTCTAAGTACTAGCTCACGAAGCCTACAAAGAAGCTTGAGATACATTTCAAGAGTTAAGTACAAGTAATCTCAGTTTGTATTACACCCTACGTCCCAAAAAGGGTGCATTTCTAGCTTTGTCCGAAGCCAACCTATCTTAAGTTTGACCAAGTTTACAGAGAAGAGTATACTACAAAAAAAATATATGTTTCATGATGACTCTATGATACTTATTTGGTATAAATGCTTGGTCATGTTAGTCGTTGGATTCGCACTCTTGGTAGTAGCTGAATCCTTACTCTCATCGAGAGAGGATGACACTAGGAGTTGGGACAATTTTCTGGTTTATTTCTCACACAAACTCAAACAATGCCATGCCAACCTGAGGGGTTGGGGTTACATATTTATAGGCTGCTAGCCAGCCAAGCATATGCCAATATGCTAGTCTAAGATGCTAGTCTAAGATGCTAAAGTGCTGTCCTAGCTAAGATGCTGTCCTCTAGTCTAAGATGCTGTCCTCTAAGATGCTGTCCTCTAGTCTAAGATGCTGTCCTAAAAACAGAAAAAACAGCCACAAGGACCATGTGAGCAGCACAGCCCCACAAAGACCAACCACACATGAGACTTATCCATCATTCTCCCCCTAAGTCTTGTGCGTCATTTTGTGGGAGAGTTGAACCATCCCGGTCCTGGAGCAGAGCTCAAGGAACTTGATCCTCCCAAGGGGCTTGGTGAGCAGGTCCGCAAGCTGGTCCTTGGTGTTGATGTAGCTCGCCTTGATGCTTCCTTCCTCCAAACAGCCTCGGATGAAGTGGTACCTCACCCGGATGTGCTTGTTGCGTTCGTGGAACACGGGGTTCTTTGCTAGGGCCAGGGCGGACTTGCTGTCCACCCTGAGCTCCACCGCTCTAGTGTCTCTGCCAAGGAGATCACCAAGCAGTCGAGCGAGCCAGAGCGCCTGAGTCGAAGCGGTGGAGGCCGCCATGTACTCGGCCTCGCAGCTAGACAGGGCCACCACCTGCTGCTTGACCGACTGCCAGCTAACGAGGCACTTGCCGAGGAAGAAGAGGATCCCGCTCGTGCTCTTGCTGGTGTCGATGTCGCCGGCGTGGTCGCTGTCGCTGTACCCGACGAAGTGTGCCGCCCTAGGGCACCTCGGGTAGTAGAGGCCGTGGTCGAGAGTCCCCGCAACGTAGCGGATGATCCTCTTCACAGCCTGCTGGTGCTCCGTCGTCGGTCGCTGCATGAACCGACTAACGTAGCCGACGGAGAATGCCAAGTCCGGCCGTGTGTGGGCGAGGTAGCGAAGGCTCCCCACAAGACGCCGGTACTGCGTAGCGTCCACCTCCTCCGTCGTGCTGTCGCGGCTCAGCTTCAGCCTCTCCTCCATCGGAGTGAGGGCTGAGTTGCAGTCGGTGAGCCCCGCTAGCTCAACGATGCGCTTGGCGTAGGCGGTCTGTCGAAGCGTGATCCCGGAGTCATCCTGGTGCACCTCGATCCCCAGGTAGAAGGAGAGAGACCCCAGATCACTCATCTGGAAGGTGGCCTTCATCTCTTCCTTAAATGCCGCCACCTCCGCATCCTTGGTGCCGGTGATCACCAAGTCGTCGACGTAGACGCCTACCAGCAGGGCCTTTCCTCCGCTGCCCCGCCGGTAGATGGCCGCCTCGTGTGGGCTTTGCTCGAAGCCCATCCCCTTCAGCGTGGAATCCAGCTTGGCATTCCACGCCCTCGGTGCCTGTCGCAAGCCATAGAGGGCCTTGCGCAGGCGGAGCACCTTGCCCTCCTTGCCGGGAATCGCAAATCCCGGCGGCTGATGCACGTAGACCTCCTCCTTCAAGTCGCCGTTAAGGAACGCCGACTTGACATCCATGTGATGGACACGCCAGCCCTCCTGGGCAGCTAGCGCAAGGAGGAGTCGCACGGACTCCATCCGTGCAACGGGCGCGAAGGCGTCGTCGAAGTCGATTCCTTCTTGCTGGACGAAGCCGCGCGCCACCAGACGCGCCTTGTGCTTGATCACCTCTCCGGTCTCGTCCTTCTTGAGCTTGAAGACCCACTTGAGAGAGATGGCGTGGTGGCCGGCTGGAAGATCGGCCAGCTCCCACGTCTTGTTCCGCTCGACGGCGTCCATCTCCATCTGCATCGCGGCACGCCATGCCGCGTCCCTCTCCGCCTCGGCGAAGGAACGAGGCTCGCCATCGTCCTGTGCGAGGTGCAGCTCCGCCTCAAAGTCGTGCTGTGCCAGTCCAGGGACCGGCTGCTCGCCGAGGAGGTTGTCCACGGTACGGTAGCGCAGAGGCTCGCCGCCGTGGTAGGCGTCGATGCGATCCTCGTCGTTGGACAGCGGAGTGGCGAACTCCACTGTGCGCTGCTCGTCGTGGGCCGAAGCTGCCGGTGCCGAGCCTGAGGAGGTAGGGTCTAGTGTAGGAGAACGAGGCGTGGCCGGCGGTGCTGGTGGTGGACTCGCCGGAGCCTGTGGACTTGCCGGAGCTGGTGGTGGCGGTGGTGAAGGACTCGCCGGAGGTGGTGGCGAACGAGGTGGTGGGGTAGGCGAGCTCGGTGAGGACGAGCTGCTAGCTCCCCCCGCCTCCTTGAAGTGGACGTAGTCGACGACGAAATCGCTGGTCGTCGGAGTCGAGCCATCATCCACCATCTTGCCCCACGTCCAGCTTCGCCCCTCGTCGAACACGACGTCACGCGTGATGCGCACGCGTCGTGTCGCAGGGTCGAGGACACGGTAGGCCTTGGAGCCCTCCGCGTAGCCGATGAAGACCCCTGGCGTGCTCCGGTCGTCGAGCTTGCCGACGTGGTTGAGCTCCTTGACGAAGGCCAGGCAGCCGAAGACGCGAAGGTGGCTCACCGCGGGCTTGCGCCCGTGCCAGGCCTCGTATGGCGTCTTGTCGTCGAGGGCCTTGGTGGGGGAGCGGTTGAGCAAGTGAACGGCAGTCATCACCGCCTCACCCCAGTAGATCGCCGGCATCCCTCTCTGCTTGAGGAGGGCACGGGCGGTGGCCACCACCGTCTGGTTGCGGCGCTCGACGACGCCGTTCTGCTGCGGAGTGTACGGCGCGGAGAAGTGGCGGTGGATCCCCTCATCGGCGCAGTACGCCGCGAACTCGGCCGCCGTGAACTCGCCGCCGTTGTCCGTGCGTAGGACCCGAAGCTTGCGGCCGCACTCCGCCTCCGCAGCAGCTTGAAGACGCTTGATGGCGTCCGCCGCGGCTGCCTTGGCGTCGAGCAGGACAGCCCACATGTAGCGGGACATGTCGTCGACGAGGAGGAGGAAGTAGCGCCGGCCTCCAGGTGTAGCCGGTGTCACGGGGCCACAGAGGTCACCGTGTACGAGCTCCAGCTTCTCCTTGGCGCGGAAGCTTGCCTGGCGAGAGAAAGGGAGCCGTCGCAGCTTGGTGAGGACGCAGGTGTCGCAGAACTGCTCCACGTGGTCGACGTGCGGCATGCCCCGCACCATGTCCTTGCTGCCGAGCTGCCTTAGGGCCTCAAAGTTGAGGTGCCCAAAGCGCTCGTGCCACCTCCAAGCGGCGTCGTCGCGGCGGGCTGCAAGACAAAGAGGTTGCGCCACCTGTGCATGAAGGACGTAGAGGCGGTTGCTCCTGTTGACCTTGACCAGGAGCCGGTGTCGATGATCCCAGATGCGCAGCACCCCGTGCTCGATCTCCACGCGCGATCCGCTCTCATCCAGCTGTCCCAAGCTGATGATGGAGTTCCTCAACGCGGGGATGTAGTAGACACCGGTGAGCAGCCTGTGCTCGCCAGTCTTGGCGACGAAGACGACAGAGCCGACGCCCTTGATCTCCACAGCGGAGGCGTCGCCGAACTTGACGGTGCCTCGAACGCTTGGGTCGAGCTCGGTGAAGAACTCCCGCCGCCCGGTCATGTGGTGGGTGGCGCCGGTGTCAAGGCACCACCCGTCGGCCTTGTCGTTGCCTGAGCTGTCGTCGAGGAGGGCGTGTGCTTTTGGCTCGTCAAGGTGGAGGAGAGCCGTTGCGGCCGGTGCCGCTGGAGGTAGTTCGATGCTCGCATGAGCAATGAACAGAGCCGGCTGCTCCTCCTCCGCCTGCGCGACGTGGGCCTGGCCGCGTCGTGGCTGTCGACAATCCTTGGCCCAATGACCAAGCTTGCCGCAGTTGTAGCAAGGGTCGCCTCGTGCTGGCTTTTGCTTGCCAGCGGCGCCGCCCTGGGCGCCTCCACGATCATCACCCTCGGCACGTCCTCGCGCCCCTGCCTGGGCGTCTTTGCGCGGCTTGCCACGCTTGCCACGCTTGCGGCTGCCTGTCGTGGAAGAAGGCTCCCCCTTCTTCCTGTCACCTTGGCCGGCAGCCCACTGCTCCCGAGTGAGGAGGAGCTTCCCGCCAATGGTGACGGGTCCCGAGAGGCGCTGTGGCTCATCGCTGTCAACGACCTTGAGGCGGCCCAACGCCTCCTCGATCGTCATCGTGGAGAGGTCCAGCAGAGACTCGATTGAGCGAGCCATCTGCTTGTACTTCTCGGGGACGCAGCGGAAGAGCTTCTCAACAGCTCTCTCCTCGCCGTAGGTGTCGTCACCGAACTGCACCAACTTCTGCAACAGAGTGTTGAGACGGAGAGCAAAGTCATCAACGTCCTCACCTGGCTTGAAGGCCAGGTTCTCCCACTCCTTGCGAAGTGCCTGCAGTGTGGACTTGCGGGCGCGGTCGCTGCCGATGCGTGCTGCAGCGATGGCGTCCCAAGCCTCCTTGGCAGTCCGCTTGCTGGTAAGCGAAAACTGCATCTCGGGCGGGACTGCAGCAATGAGAGCATCCAACGCCCGTCGATCTTGGTCGTAGTCGACGTCGCCGTACCGGACTGCATCCCACATATGCCGCACCTGGAGCTTCACCCTCATCACCGCAGCCCACTCAACATAGTTGGTCTTGGTGAGGGTAGGCCACCCGCCGCCGGGGCCGACGTCCCTGACGACAGCCTGGTACTCGTGGTGACCACGGTACCGAACCGGGGAGAGAGAGCCGCGCTGCCTGTGAAGGCCGCGCTCTCCGTCGACCCGTCCGCCGCCGCCATGCGCGCCTCCTCCAGGAGCGCCACCGCCGTGCGCGCCTCCTTCAGGAGCGCCGTCGGCGTGTCTGCGCCTGTCTGGGCTGCCGCCGCGCTCGTGGGCGTGCACGGCTGCCCACTGCGCCGCTCGCCCTCGCGATGCCTCTCTCTCCAGCAGCTCGAGGTCCGCGTCGGCGCTATCATCAGCAGCGATGGAGCTGCTGTTGCTGCCGCGCAGAACCTCGACCTCCGCTGCTGCTGCACGCGCTGCATCCGCCGCCGCCGCTGCTTCCACCTCCGCTCTAGCTGCTGCTAGCTCCGCTGCTGCCAGCCTCGATGCCCTTGCCGCTGCTGCAGCGGCGTCTGCTGCCGCTCGCTCGCGCTTCTCTGCCGCGGCGAGGTCGGCCTCCTGCCGACGCCGCGCGCTCGAGGCGACCGAGCCCTGAGACTGGCCTGCGGACATGGCGCGCTATCGAGGGGGCTGCTGTGTGGAGAGCAGGGGCAGCCGGAGCTGCTGCTGCTACCGGCTGCGGTTGGGGCTGCTGCGAGGCCGGGGAAGGAGATGAGCAGGAGATGCTCAGGCTACAGGATAGTACGGCTCTGATACCACTTGTTAGTCGTTGGATTCGCACTCTTGGTAGTAGCTGAATCCTTACTCTCATCGAGAGAGGATGACACTAGGAGTTGGGACAATTTTCTGGTTTATTTCTCACACAAACTCAAACAATGCCATGCCAACCTGAGGGGTTGGGGTTACATATTTATAGGCTGCTAGCCAGCCAAGCATATGCCAATATGCTAGTCTAAGATGCTAGTCTAAGATGCTAAAGTGCTGTCCTAGCTAAGATGCTGTCCTCTAGTCTAAGATGTTGTCCTCTAAGATGCTGTCCTCTAGTCTAAGATGCTGTCCTAAAAACAGAAAAAACAGCCACAAGGACCATGTGAGCAGCACAGCCCCACAAAGACCAACCACACATGAGACTTATCCATCAGGTCAGACTTAATATGTTGACTTAGAACAAAGCTAGAAATGTACTATTTTACTGTGGGAGTATTTCTCAAAAGAACTTCATATATCAGTGTCATACTATGCAGTCTGGTGGTCCTCCATGGCTTTCCGGATTCTTCTTCAACTCTTCAAGCATTGTTGTGTACCTGCAGATGTAAAGAAATGAATCATATCTGATAGATAGTTCTATAGTATCCACATATTTTAGAGCACAGTGCATTCCCATCTTAGAAATCTTTTTGTGCGCCATAAACTGTTCAACAAGCTCCAACAGACAAAATGCTCTGCTTTGTTTAGATTGTGAACATCCAATATGTTGGCAATCATGGTGACAAATGACATAAATTTAGTATATGTTTCATTCATATGAGTTATCATGATGAATCGAGAGGCGTTTGGACAAGTTTAGCTCCAAGCTGTCCAAACCATTCACCATATTTGTGAACAAAAATGGCAGACCTATGTACCTCCCGTGACAAGTAGATCTCATGATTCTTTCCATGTGTTGATCTTTGGTTCAGAACAAAACAATATTTCGGAAACACCAACATGGTGGTAAAAATTATAAAAGCATCTGGTCAGTACCTGTTAGAATACTGAATTGGCCTGCCATTGTACTTTCAGTAACTGCCAACGGCCAAAGGAAATTAGCTTTAGTTTGGTACATTTCTACTAGTTAAACTTGCTTTTCCAAGAGTTAGCAATTGGCAGTGAACCCTCAATGTGGATCCTATAGCTTTGCTACTAATTTTCCGATTATTATGGTAGGGTTGGTAGCACCAAAAAGGCTGTCCATGTAGAAAAAAAATCGAAAATTGGAAACCAAAATATGAATCAGATTCTGACACCCATGTACGTGTGTGTAACATTTTCCCAAACCATAAACCTTAGTGACAACAACTGTGTTTGTGTCCATGTAACACTGATCATTTGGCTTGATCAAAGGCATTGGCATGGCCAAAGTTGTTTATTGAAAGACACATGCCAATTCTACCCGGAGTGAAATGTTAGAGAATAACTGAAAGCCACCTGGCACGGGGAACAAATGGCGGTGTTTTCTGAATCTTACTATCTTAGCATCTACAAGTAGGACAAATGATTTGGCAATGCAGTGACTGAGAATAGGCAAATTCTACTTGAGATGGCTCAGTTTAGATCCAATGCACAGGAGGCACATACCATCCACGGACCTCTCACTTCTCAGTCTAACAAAACAGGCGCGACCTTCCAGCACTAACAAGTTCTAATAGAGAAGAAGGAACAGTAATCTAATAATGAAAGCTGCAGACACACACCTCTGCGCGAACTTCTCCGCTTTCGCCGGCGCATCGGGTACGGTGGGGTCGTTCTCAGCGCGCTGCCTGCAAAAAGCCATCGGAGGGCGGGGTGAGCAATAACCGTCGACGGAACCGAAAGGAAGGGAGATCGGATCGAACTAAGAACGGGGCACATACTTGAAGGACGGGACAGAGTTGAGGAAGAGGTCAATCCACTGGATCTCGACAGGAGTGGTCTTCCGCGGGTTGTCGGAGGGGAAGCGGTAGGGGATGGTGCAGGTGCGGTAGGTGCTCTCGACCGGCGCCTGCAGCAGCGGGAACGGCACCGACGGCGACGAGCTCTCCATGGTATGCTACACTCCGCTAAGGTGAACTGGCCGGGCGATCGCCCTGCTCGCTCACGGGTACGGTTTTTTTGGATTCTCCACCGGCCGCTCGAGGCGAGATTTTGGTTGCTCTGGACTTGTGGGACTTGAAGTTGGAACTGGCAAAGCGGAGGAAGAGAAACGCGAGCGCCGCCCGCCACAGGTGCTGAACTGCTGATGCCTCTAGATTCCTGAAAAAGGGGGAAAAGATGCTGTTGCCCATGTCTGACGTGGGCCGTTGGGCCTCTTTCGCCAGTGGTCCAGGAGGGAGTTCGTAGGTCCGGACGCCTACGCCTCGTGCTTGCTTCACATGGGTCGATACTGCTCACCAGATTTACTTTTACAACATACGTCCGAAACAGTTGAAACATTTGCAACATGCGTCTAAAACACTTACGAAACACCAGAAAATTTTAAAAACCATGTGTGTAGCCATTACAAACATTTAGATGAAACCACTTTGCAACATACGTATGAAAGCATTTAAAACACTTGCATATATATGCAACATCCAGATCTACTTTTGTAACATCCAAATGAAACACTTGCAATATACGTCTGAACCAGATGAAACAATTGGAACCTACACTTGAAACATACGCGTATAGCTATTGCAACATGTGCAACACCACGGTCTACTTTTGTAACATCGATGTGAAATGCTTGCAACATCTCGTGTTTGTATGTGCGAAATAGAGGTTCATCATTGATGAGTTAGACGCCGATGTGGAGGTCAACGGCGGCGCATCGAAGTCACCGGTGCCCCAGCGGAGGCACTGCACTAGGTGAGCACCTGCGCGAGGAGCAACTAGTGAGCACGGCAACCTGCTTGGCGAGCACCCCCTGCAGCACCCCTGGCGAGCGGCCAGCCGCCGATGAGCACCCCCTGGCTAGCAAGCACGCGAGTTCAAGGTGGGGAGGAGGAGACAAAGGAGAGAAAAGAGAGGAGATGAAACCGGAGAGAATAAGTCTGACCACTTGACGAGAATAGATATTTATATGGTGGGAAGATACATGGACCATGTGAAGCTACGTAGCGTCTGTTCATCCGGGCATGGGACGAACGTCCACGGTGAAGCATTGTGTTGTCGGGGTATTTTGTTGTCTCAACAGAGTTGTCTTATAGGAGGGTGTTATTTAAATTGATCACATGAAAATTGCTTGTTAGATGATGTTTAAAGTTGCTCGTTAGGGCAAGTATATTGCTTCTCATACGCCGTCTCATGTAATATCACATAGGATTTTTGCTTGTGTGGAGGAAAGAGAGAGGTGAGAGAGAAAGAGGTCGTTGTTTCGTGAAACAACCACATCATGATTTAAGATTTAGGACTATGAGACAACTATTATACCATTGTATGAGTTACTGTAGCCATACAACTCACAAGTTTATTTTTATTCTATGCATAAATTAAGGAATTCTGAATTTACTATGAGACAACTTATGGTAGGTACATTGGTCTTGTCTAGTATGTGGTCTCGTATAGTGCCACATAATTTTAAGACGACTTAATAAATAACATGTACAATGGTTATTTTTATGTTGTCTCATAGTGACTCATAATTCCTTAATTTATGCATAGAATAAAAGTAAAATTATGAGTTGCATGGCAATAACAACTCATACAACTGTAGAATAGTTGTCTCATAGTCCTAAATTTTAGCTCATGAGGTGGTTATTTCATGAAACAACCTCTTTCTCTCTCCTCTCTCTCTTTCCTCCACATCAGCAAAAATCCTACGTGGCACTACATGAGATGGCGTACGAGACCGCTGACATGTAGCAATGCACCTACTGTCAGGATCAACATCCTCTTAAGTAAGTACCCAAAATGATAATCCACAAGGGATTATTAAGTTGGACACATCCCTTAACAGGTCATCCTAGTACACCCCCATAAGATGTACTCGGGCCGGCCTTCATCCGGGATTAGTTCGAGAGAGAGAATACATCACAACCATGCTTAGGTTACATCACAAGTTCAAAGCATTAAAGTTTACAAGTCTTAGTTCACACACTTAGTTCATAACACGATCACACATCACAGTCTACATCGAAGTCTAGTGGAAGTCTTTCAACATAACATAATTCATGATAACTAATAAACAGGTGTGCCACATCCATGTATCTACGGAACATAGAATCATTCATCACTCCTGATTCGACGAGGGGTCTGGAGCATAGAAGAATCCATGGACAAGGGCTATGGTACCTGCAAAACTTAAGATTATATAGGGAGAGTACTCGAATGTACTCCGCAGGACTTACCCAATATAGTAAACAAGAATTATGCAATTTGTATAGTAACAAGGAATGCGAACATTTGCATAAAAGCAGTTATACCAGAAAGTAAAGGTGATCTATGACGTAGCAGTAACAAAGCGTAGCATAGGTAATCAAGTGTAAGCGATTAGCCAATTGGAGCTCGATCTTCCACGAGTCCTGATTTCTAAACCCAACTCTAGTCCGCATATAGAAGTTAGAACTTATTGCTTTCAAAAGTAAACTCTGCAGAGGGGTACAAATTAACCCCACTCGGAACAATGGATATCGCCCATAAGACACGGTGGTATAGAAGGGATACCTCGATGTTTCAACCTTTCCCTAACCCGACGAAGATGTTCGAAGAAAGGTTCGACTAGTCCCCGGTCAATGTCCCGGACATTCCCAACCAGCGCAACCCCCTTGCCAGTTTCATGAACAAAACGGTCGCAATCAGTTACTTGGCTTGTCACCCCCATTGGCGACAAGTGGTATGTACAATTTTATGTTCTTACTCACTACCATGGATGCACGGTCCTTAATCGGTAAGCAAGCTATGTCATTCAAGAATCCCCCTTCTTGCCATGACCATACCCCTTGCTGACCATTATCATTCCCGTTCCCAAATGGAATAAGTGTTGATCCCTCCCCAAAAGTGTTGCTTAGTGGATGAACAACCTATCATCGCGTGAGTAATGAGAAACCCATCATTAGCTCGACTCTATGATCTAAGCATACTAAACAGGGTGATTAATAAGAACACACGTGGATGCTTGGTGTGGCGATATGTGGATACGGCTTGAATAGGTGAATCCCTCCCAGTTCACTAGTCATATGGTAACATAGTGATGCAACAAATAACCATAGTTCATCATGCATTTAAAAAGCATAGGGATGCATAGGGGCCTGCCTTGGATGTCGTTGCTAGGCTTGGCGGTTTCTGCCTCCTGAGGCTCCTCCTCAAGCATGGGACCTTCGGGAATTGCGTCACTGTTGGTATTTGTTAACGCACACAGAGAAATCTGCAAGCGCACGGATACTGATGTAGCTTTCACCTGGGAGTATTTTAGAGTATCGATTTCCACAAGGAACGTGAAGTGTTCTAGTATGAATCAAGATCGTCTAAAGGAAAAGATAAAGAAGTATTTTTGGTGGGTAGAGAAGGGTTTTCTATGGCGTATACTAGATAACTAAGGATCAGGCTTACTATACTTCACATTACTTTGGAGCTACAGTACCTTTTCGACTCTTAAAGGGGGGTGAGAAAAAGGTAGTCGGGGGAAGGCTGCCAAAAAGCTCTACGAAACACAAATCCTAACGTGGTGGATTGCAACGGCCTGATAGAGCTGTCACCTCTGGGGCTATCACAACTAACTGGGGGATTGGACGCAAACTCAGGTAAACTATAGCCTAGACACCACGTCTACACTCACGTCTACTACTCTAATTTAGATCTTAAGACTAGAGCACTCAATACAAGCGGAGTTCCCGTAAATAGAATAAAGTAAGAACTTAATTTAATTAAATAGAGAACTTAGAAATACCAATAGAAGAACCTGGATGAACTCGATGATGAAACTCAATGATG
This sequence comes from Saccharum hybrid cultivar R570, assembly GCA_038087645.1. Classification (NCBI taxonomy): domain Eukaryota; kingdom Viridiplantae; phylum Streptophyta; class Magnoliopsida; order Poales; family Poaceae; genus Saccharum; species Saccharum hybrid cultivar. The sequence continues at coordinate 3,494,100 of JAQSUU010000291.1, read as the reverse complement.
AATCAACTCCATAGAGGTACAAAGTTGAGAAGAATCCGACAGGCTGACTCCTCCTCATATCCCTCTCCTCTCCTCTCTCCCTATTTTCTATGCTACAACTAGATGAGAACCATTTAGAGGGACACTACTACAATTAGGGCTTGAAATCTTGAAACTTTGGAGCGTAGGAGATGTAGAGGTGTGTCCCTTGGAGGAGGTGGGGGCGTCCTTATATAGCCCAGGGTGGAGTAGAGGTCAAGTAACTACCACGTCATCAATCCGTGTGACCTCCCTCGACCACCATTGGATAAACCGACTTCAAATGGACGTAGATGGGACCTTAGGAGGTGTGGAAGGAAGTTTCCAGAAGCTCAGAGTGAGGCGGCGCAGGGGGTGCTGGCCGACATAGGCCTTGGCCCGGTCGGCCCACTATAGTGCATGCGTGGTCGCGGATTGATATCTTCTCATGTCCTTTGGAACCTTCTAGTGCATGCGTGGTCGCGGATTGATATCTTTTTATTCCGAACTCCAAATATAGCAAGTAATATATCTGTTTTGATTGTCTCGATGAGCCCTTTGCAATGGTGCACTCCATTTCATCATTTGAAATACTTTTATTCTATGCAAAAATCAAATATCCTGCAAGACAAATGAGAGCACCAAAACTTGTGGAACTTGTTAGAATCAAACCCTACAACTATACTTCATGATTCATTTCATGCCATTTTATGCAATAGTTGATGGTTATATTTGGTGTTTAATGACCATCAACAAGTTCTCCCACACTTGTTCTTTGCTCGTCCTCGAGTAATGGTTAGAATAAAGTAAACATAAACATAACTATTCAAGAATGGAACTAGCATATGTATTATTCCAAAACATTCCTCGAACCTGTGGGATGTGTGGAGTGGCTAACATATCTCCTTAAGTGGTTGAAAAGTGGAACAACTCTCGAAGCAAAGTCATCTTCCCAGATTCTCATCTCAGCAACTTGGAGTTTTTTTTAAAGTTTTCACAAGAAAGCATAGTTCACTTTATACTCCTCAAATGGTACTCTCGATCGCTCAACAATGCATAATTCCTCATCAAGTCATAAATATTGCCTTCCATTCCTTTCTACCTCTAAAAAGCTTATGTGGAGTTTTTGGGTAGGGTTAAAACATGTAGCATACTTACCTTGCATATATTGTAAAGTCAAACCCCGGATCTAAGGAGGAAAATGCCATACTCTTAGATCAAGATATGCATGTGTATGGAATATTTGGTGGCTAACCTAATTCTACCATGCTCATTGGAACCTATCTCTCTTGTTGAAACTAGAAAATATTTGCAAGAGCAGGGCCTATCTCTCTTTATTTTTAGGCGGGCATCTAAGTACCCATTATTTTTAATATCTCACGTACTTTTGTGTTCATTTTTTTTCTTTCTTTCTTCTTCTCTTTTTTTATTTTTTCTTTTGCAAAGCCCCTGTCTCTTTTCTACAATGAAACTTTTCAAGAGAGATATTCATAAGAACTTGGAGCATTTATTTGGTGGAATCCTAGCAAACATATTTTTGTGTTCACCCCCAGTATAGGAGTAAAATATTTTTAGGTGAATCTAGATGAAATGCATATTTTTGCGCCTACTCCTAGTGTAGGAGTAGTGCATATGTGCGTGGTGTGTACGTGATCTTGATCTTGAGAGCATGATAAATCTCTCAATAAGGGTCAACAAGACTTGACAAAACTCAATACAAAGCAAGCAGCATATGTGGAAGGTTTTCATCCTAAAAGTATGTGTATGGCTCTGGTAGGAATTTATAACCATTGAGGAGTATGTGATACTATGGTTTTATAATATTTTTATCAAAAACAAATTCACCAAGTACTTTGATTTGAACTGGTAGGATTCCTAAGCCAGAACTATATCACAGTCCACAACAACTTAGTCAATATAATTTTCCTATATGATATTTTTCCCACAAGAAACAAGTATATGTAAGGAATAAACATTATGCATGCCAATCATAAAGAGCTATATTCATACTCACTTTCAAATTTTAAATTTAAGTGTGAATCTTGGTTCTTTTTAATTCGCATGTTTAACCATTTGCAAAGCAGGGAGTAAGCATATGAACAAGCGAAAGAGAATCAAACTGAATTTTAGAAGTTGCGTGTAGACTCCTTCACCAGTTCATGATGTGCTTTAGTGCTTTTGTTCACAATGGGAGTTGGTACGACCCCCACACTTCTTCAAAATTATACCTGACTTTTATTCATAGAAAGAAAATGGTGAAAACATAAGGGACTCTTCTGGTGTGGGACACCAGAGAGTCAAAACTTTATTGAACTATTAAATTAGCCTATCTAGAAGGAAATAAGAACAAGATTGAACTTTCTAGATTAGATCATTAAATTGTAAAAATTCAATCATGTCAATTTCTTCTAAGTTTTCAGGTTTAAGAAAAACTTTCAAACGTTGACCATTTACCTTGAATATGTTACCTATATCATCTTGCAGTGTGACTGCACCATGTGATGAGGCTTCAATCACCTTGAATGGCCCTTCCCATTTACTTTGAATTTTTTCATGACCGAAGAGCTTTACTCTTGAGTTAAATAATAAAACCTTATCTCTAGGCTTGAATTCCTTGTGCTTGATTCTCTTGTCATGCCATCTTTTGGTTCTTTCTTTGTAAATCTTGGAGCTATGATAAGCCTTCTCTCTCTATTCTTCTAGCTCAGATACTTGCATTTGATGATTCTTACCAGCCAGGTGGAGATCCATGTTCCATTTCTTGATTGCCCAATGGGCCCTGAATTCCAATTCAACAGGCAAGTGACATGTTTTTCCGTATACAAGTTGATAAGATGACATACCTATGGGTGTCTTATATGTCGTTCTATATGCCCATAGTGCATCATGAAGCTTGTACTTCCATTTCTTCCCCATCTCATCCATAGTCTTTTGTAGAATATTCTTGATTTTCTTATTTGATGTTTTAGCTTGACCGCTTGTTTGAGGATGGTATGGAGTTGCAATGTTGTGCTTGACTCCATATTCTGCCAGGAACTGCTTGAAGGACTTGTCGATGAAATGTGACCCTCCATCACTAATGACTAATTGAGGTGTTCCAAATCGTGGAAATATCACTTCATGAAACATCTTCTTGGCATGCTTGGAGTCAGCGTTTCGACATGGTAATGCTTCAACCCATTTTGACACAGTCTACCGCCACCAAAATGTATTCAACATCTCCTGACTTTGGGAATGATCCCATGTAGTCGATTCCCCAGACATCAAACAATTCCACTTGGAGGCTGTTCATGAGTGGCATTGCATTCCGAGCATTGATGTTTCTATGCTTTTGACATCTGGCACATCTTCTAACAAATTCCTTTGTATCTTGATACATCGTTGGCCAAAAGAATCCATTTTGCCAAATCTTAGCATGTGTACGGTATGTTCCATAATGTCCTCCATAGGGTGATGCATGACATCCGTCTATGATTTTAGTTGCTTCTTCCGTTGGGACACATCTCCACATCAATCCATCAGAATAGACTCGATAGAGATATGGATCATCCCACAAGTGGCAACGAGCATCATACTTGAGTTTTCTCTTGTCTCTCCTTGGTGGTACATAACCTGCAATCATATAATTCATAATATTCGTGTACCAAGGGTCAGAGTGCGTTGCCTTGAGGAGTGTGTCGTCCCTCATATAGTCATTAATAGGTAAATCATGTGTTTCCTTATATTGGAGCCTAGACAAGTGATCGGCAACCAAATTTTCTACTCCTTTTTTATCTCTTATTTCTATGTCAAATTCTTGGAGTAGGAGAATCCATCGGATCAATCGAGGCTTAGCATCTTTCTTAGTGAGGAGGTATTTAAGAGCAACATGATCTGTGTAAATAATTACCTTTGCCCCCACTAAGTAAGATCTAAACTTGTCTATTGCAAAGACAACAACCAACAACTCTTTTTCAGTGGTAGCATAATTGAGCTATGGCCCAGACAAGGTTTTGCTAGCATAGGATATAGTATAATGCTTCTTATCCTTTGTTTGGCCAAGAATGGCTCCAACAGCAAAGTCGCTAGCATCACACATGATTTCAAAGGGTAGCTTCCAATCAGGTGGTTGAATGATCGGAGCTGAAATGAATGCCTTTTTAAGGATTTGAAAGGCTTCATGGCACTCATTATTAAAAATGAAAGGCACATCTTTAGCTAGGAGGATAGTCAGGGGTCTCGCGATTTGGGAAAAGTTTTTGATGAAACACCTGTAGAACCCTGCATGGCCTAGAAAGCTACGAATGCCTTTCACATTCATGGGAGGTGGAAGTTGTTCGATGACTTCAATTTTTGCTCTATCCACTTCTATCCCACGTTCGGATATCTTATGTCCTAGCACTATACCTACCCGAACCATAAAATGACATTTTTCCCAGTTCAGGACTAAGTGCCTTTCTTCACACCATTGTAAGACTTTGTCTAAATTCTCAAGACAATCATTAAGGTTTTGCCATAGACAGTGAAGCCATCCATGAACACCTCCATGATTTTCTCAATCATGTCTGAGAAAATGGACATCATGCACCATTGGAAAGATGCTAGAGCATTACATAATCCGAACGACATTCGTCGGTATGCATAAGTTCCATACGGGCAAGTGAAAGTGGTCTTACTTTGATCATCGGGGTGGATTGGGATTTGGTGATACCCGAAATACCCGTCAAGGAAACAAAAGAAGAAATGGTTCACGAGACATTCTAACATCTCATCAATGAATAGCAATGTGAAGTGATCCTTCTTAGTGGCCTTATTAAGTTTTCGGTAGTCAATGCACATCCGCCACGCAGTGATAGTTCATTGAGGAATGAGTTCATTCTTTTCATTCCTAACAACTGTCATTCCCCCTTTCTTTGGCATAACTTGGACAGGGCTGACCCACTCACTATGAGGAACGGGATAAATAATCCCGGCGTGCAAAAGCTTAAGGTCCTCTTTCTTAACAACCTCTCGCATAGCATTGTTAAGTCTCCGTTGTAGCTCCTTTGAAGGTGTAGAATCAGGATCGATAGGGATACGATGAGTGCAGAGAGCAGGACTAATCCCTATGAGGTCTTGGAATGAGTAGCCTATGGCTGACTTATGTCTTTCTAGAACAGTGACAAGTTTATGGGTTTCTTCTTTGCAATCTTGTCACTTATGGTAGTAGGAGTTTCTCGATTATTGTTGAGAAAGACATATTTCAAGCCAGAAGGAAGGGGTTTTAACTCAATTGAGGATTTTAGTGGCACCTCCATTTGATCTAGCTCTACAGGATCTGCCAGCTCTTCCTCTTCTTGGATGAAGTGTTCATCATCGAGAGCTGGTTGGGCCACGTCTTCTAGAGATGCTACTAAGACTTCCTCAGCAGGGTCTTGTTCGGGCTTGGGTTCTACTATAGCATTATTTGAGCGTGCAAGCGAGACGATGATAGGAGAACTTTCTAGCTTTAAATTCAAGAGACCTTGTTTCGGTCTCTCTTGAAAGAGTGTCCCAAAAGGTACTCCAATCAAGAGAGGTGTGTCCGAGATATCATAGATGTGAAAATCTAGACGGTACTTGGAGCCTCTTATGCGCAAAGGAATAGACCTTATGACCCCATAACTTTCAAGAGAACTCCAGAAGGAATTCTCAAAAGCTTATGAGATGGGATCAGGGACTCATTGGGGTAAAGTTTTTCATCCAAAGCCTTTGAAATAATATTCATCCCAACGGTAGGACTATAGTGAGCCTCTATGGTTGTTTTATTTATGATGCAAGTTAGGACATCTGAGGGGGCAATGATTCAAGCTACCTCTATAACACCCTAGGTGTTTGTCACTCACTTAGTAGTGGGTTTGAGGTCAAACATGATAGATTAAGTGGAGATGACAATATCAAGGTCAACCTATGGAGATGAGCCTAACCTAAACATTTGATGTTGCACCATTGCTTTACATATAGACCATTTTCAAGATATATGCTTGGGTGGTGTTATTGCAATATCTTCATGTGTCTCACCTTAGTACCTATCTATATTGGTCACTCGAAAAGTTTCATGAGGTTTAGAGTCAAAAAGTCACATGAAATGATAAGTTATATCCTTGTTGGAATGACTTTAATAAGTGCTTAAATTGCACTATTAAGTGAATGGAATTATATACCATCAACCAATCCTTTCAACTTTGCCCAAATGACTCTAGATGAACTCTACAACAAAAGTCATGAAGGGTTCATGTTGAGCAAATGTCAAGAAAATGCCCCGATTAGCCTAAAACCCTTGTTTAGGCTTTATCAAGTTGCTACTTTGACCAAAGTGAAAGTTTGACTTATGTACTATTTATGAGGTTTGACCTTAAACAATCGTTGTAGTTCATCTTCTGTAGAATAAACTTTGTTTAATGGTCAAGAGTTAGTTTGGCCTCTAACCTAGTCAAATAGAGCTCACAAAATTGATTCAACTGCTGTTTTTGGACTTCGCAAATTTGGCTAAGTGTTGGAGCTGATTTCAGTTTTGATGTACCCTCTTTTAGGACAGTATATATCTCAAACCAAGTCGAAACAAACCTAGATCCTTTAAGCAAAGTTGTAGACCTCATATAGCTCTACAACGCTACGGAATTGGTTTAGCTTTTTCTTGCTCGGTTCGGGAGATAGAGATGGAAGAAGATTGCAGTTTCAGTCGGCTTGAAACTGAATTCAGTTTTCAAGTTTCGCTTACCCTACTTTAGAGCCTTATATCTCGCAACCCAAGCTGATCTAGACTTTGAGCCTTAAATGAAAGTTGTAGTTCAGTTCATGGTCTGAAAATAATGTTTTTGGACTGAGAGTTAGATTTGCTTGGAAATAAGTCAAACCATGGCTCAAAGTTTGAATCTGTTGTCCGGTCACACGCGATCGGCGCGTCCGGTCGGTTGAGCGGCGCGTCTGGTCGTTGCATTTGACCGTTGGCGCACAGTGACCGTTGGAGGATCGGACGCGGTTGAGCGCGTCTGGTCAGTTTTGACCGGCGTGTCCGGTCGCCCCGAAAAACGTCTAGTGAAGGGGTACAACAGCTCTATTCGTTTGGGATGCTTATAAATACTTGTTGGCTGGCCCTTGGGGAGGTCTCTCGTGATTTCTAATACTCTTGTGCATCCTTTGAGCTAGAGCTTCTCCCTTCCACTCATCTCTCTTGCTTGATTGCAAATCAAAAGTGAGATTGAGTGATCCCAAAGTGCATTGCATAGCTTGAGGGCATCTAGTGGCACTTGTGGGTGGTTTAGCCGGTAGATTTCTTGTTACTCTTGGAGAGTACCGCTCCTAGCCGGCTTGGAGATTGTTGGAGGCGTTAGCAAGAGAAGGAGATTATTCTTGGCCACCTCCGGTTGATTGTAAGAGGTTCTTGTGCTTTCCTCGGCGGAGCGCCAAAAGCAACTCTAGTGGATTGCGCGTGTCATTGAGTTATCTCACTTGAGAGTGATGTCTTGCGGTGCCTTGCGGGGCATGCCTTGAGGGGCAAGTGACTTGAGGGTCACACCGAGAAACCATCTAAGTGTTGGTCGACACAACCGGTGACGTAGCTTGTCGGTGCACAAGTGAGCACCGGGTGAACAAAAATATTGTGTCTCTTGTCTCCCGGTGATTGGTCTTCATATTGTGTTGTTGTCAATATTGATTGATTGTATATCATCTTGGTGATTGGCAATATCTTCACTCTACCGTCGGTATAAGATTCACAATCCTCTCTCTTGTTTTACATTTACATTTACTAGATTATCTTGTGTAGCTCTAGTGGTAGCCTTTGCTAGTAGTTGTTAGCTTGCTCACTAGTGTAAGTTTAGTGACATAGCCCTTGTGTGAACTAGAGATCATAATCTACTAGACTTGTGGATAAGAGGCTTGCATCACAACCGTAGGCTAAGCAAAACTCGTTTTACGCCGTTTGTTATTCTAACAAGTTTGCTTAGTAGTTTGTGTAGGATTTTTTATAGGCTATTCACCCCCCCTCTAGCCATCTAGGACCTTACACCAGCTCATGCCGCCTCTGACGTGCCCCGTAGCTGGTCAACACGGTCGCTAGAGCGCCCCGCCGCCGGCGATGTCGCGGGCTTGGCCGCTAGTGTATGTGGCTGGGCCACCTTGAGCCACCACGGCCGCAGCTTTGAGCCTCACCATCTTCGCCTCATCGTACTCCACCCATGCGCGCGCTCGCTGTGGGCCAGCGCCGCCGGAGGGCCGGCGCCGCCATCACGGCCGCCGATGAGCTGCTGCTCCGCGTGGCCCCGCCTCCTCGGGCCACCTCAAGACGAGCCGTGGCCTCCCACGGGTGCGCGCCGGCCTCCTCTTGCTCCCCATCCACTTCCCCGCCGCCGCCGACCCTTCTCCGGCCGTCACCGACCATTTTCCCCGGTGTCCTCTGTTCTAACTCGCGTCAGGGACGTCGCGCATAAATTCGACTAAAGGCAGGGGCCTATCTGCACTGTCATAGACTCAAGTGAATAGTGCTATAAGGACCCGTTTGTGGTAGTTTTTGCTGATTTTTGGAAATTCATAGTAAATCATAGGAAATTTGTAAAATAGCAAATGAAGACTTTTTGGAATCCTTGTGACATTATCTATGCAGTGGATCTATAATATGACATGTTTTAGTTTAATGTTTTTGCTGTAAAAATAGTTTTTTCAGATTAGGTTTTCAATGCTAGTCGCATTTGTCTTTTTCATAACTGCAAATTTAGAGCTCGAAATGAAGTGAAATTTTTGTGGCATGATACTCATGTCATTTTTGATATGTGGTAATAATTTCATGAATTGTAGTTGCTATATGAGTGAGTTATTAGTGTATCTTGCTCTCACATGATTTATTGCAATATTTATTTGTCTTTTTCATAGAGGTTGATATACATGTCCAAATGGCTTGAAATTTGGACACTAGACTATTGGGAGCATATTTAGGCTACTGTAATTTTGGTAGAATTTATTGTGCATTTTTTATAGGTGTTCATATTTCCACCTAATTATCTAAATAAATTAAGAAAATGCATTTAAAAGAATTTATTTAGGAATGGACACTATGTTTTCTGGTGTTCATTAGTCATGTGTGACATGTTGGTAAAGTTGCTTTTGTCCAAGTATATGTTTACAACATAAGTTAATAATTATTTCTTGCAAATGAGGTTTCTGGACAGATCTAGGAACTTAGCAAAGTTCTTCATGATAATGTGCTTTGTTGTAAAACTTGTTTATACAAAAGTTGTAGATAATTTATGTATATAGCTGCTGTTAAAATTTGGTGGCATTTGGACATGTGGTTTATGAGTTATAGCTGTTTAAAGTTAGGTTACAGAATTACTTGCTCTCTGTCTTGTTAGACCAGTTTCTGTGTTTGTGTAAATTTGACATGTTAATATTTGAAATCACGCTGTGATGATTATAAATTAAATGTAGATAATTTCATAAGCTTTCCATAATATCTTCTTACAAGTCATTTGGATTTATGAAACTCCAGATATGATTGAATTATGAAGCTACTGTTTGCTTGTCCAGAAATTGATAAATTCTAATTATAGTTGTTTGCTTATATATTGTTAAGTGTGACTTATGCCTTTGAGGGTAGTTAAGTTAATACACCTGAGATCTTGTGAATCCTTATGTGCCATGCCTAATATTCTTGTTATCTTTTATATTAGGTTGGATGATGTTTATTTAAGCAACATGAAGTGTCTATGTATGTGGAGTGTAATATTGTGTTTGTCTTGCTTACTGTATGTGATGCATTGTCCATTGTACTTCCATGTATTCATGCACTTTCATCTTACATATCATTTAGGTATGCTAGCTGAAGCACGTGAAGGACCTGATGTGGAGCGAAACCCGGAGATGGTGTTTGGTGGATCCATCCCGAAGATAGAAGGATCAGACAAGTGCTAGATTGGAGGATACTCGCCAAACGGGTTTCATCTGACATACTCTAACTTGAGTCGGATCCCAGGCAAACCCCCAAGCATTATAAGCCTCCTACCTTCAAAGCAATTAATTCTATATATGTTATAAGTATTGTTGCATTAAGTGGTAGGAGTTGGTTGGAAACCCTTGCTACATTATATCATTCCTTGTCCAGATATATGAATCCTTGAATCCTACATAGACTAAGCTCGAGTAGATGCTTAGCCCTGCTTTAAGCGGTAGAAGTCAGGTGATTTTCTGTCACCTGCGAGATGTAGGGATATTCATATATGGCACGGTTGGCTATATTTGTTATCGTGGAAAGGAACCATGTGTTAATAAAATAAAATGAGACTGGGCGGGATGACGATAGTGAAGGAACAAGGCATGGAGGTCTTGGGTATAGATCTATCCCCATCTGAGTCATTTAAGGACCGATTTGCTGTACATCCTTGAGTCATGTTGAACGCAGTCTAACACTTAGTTGGCCGGATAAGTCATTCCGACCGTGAATCCGAGTAATACAGTTCAGGCCGAGAATCGAATGGTAGGTCGCATCTTGGAGGTAGTAAGGATGTGCTTGGGGACATTGGCATAAGACCAAGGGGGAGGTTAGAGTCCCTATCATCCTGGCAGAGTGTTGCCCTTGGGGATGCGGCATCAGTCGAACCCGCGCTTTCCTGAACAGTACCAAAGGTGACCTGAGCAGCCCTCGCCAGGCGTGACTTGGTGAGTGTTAGAAATATCCCTCCAGCGGGATAGGAACTCGATTCGAATCGCTGTCGCTCCCGGTTAGTGAGCACTTGACTTGAGCAGCGGCAACGTAGATTCCATTAAATTGAACGGATGGTTAATTAGATGACAATGTATATGTTGCCTCAATTTATACCTGCTATGGTTAATATTGTTTGCTCCTAATCAAGTGAGTGCTCTAGTATAGGTGCTAATATAGATGACAGGTTAATGATAATTAATTTGATGCTTAAGCATTAATGATTGATCATCTATATTAAGCTTTTATGCAAAATGTTGTCAAGCTAGCCCCACTTTATATCAGCCTTGCATGATCCTTGGTGTCACTTTATTTCTGGTTTTTGACGGGTAAGTCTAGCTGAGTACATTGTCGTACTCAGGGTTTTATCCCCACTTGTTGCAGGTTCTGATGTATCATGGCGACTGCAAGAGTGGTTGGCTCCTACCGTAGTGGCGGAGTGTCATCACGGGCATGATCCGTCTAAGTTATCTTCTCTCTAATGCTTTTGTTGGAAGTCAACCTTGGTACTGGCATGTATTTGAAATAAGAGTGTTGTTAGTTTCAAATTACTTTGGTTTTGCTACTTTTGAACTTAAAGCTGTAATAACTATGTTGAACTCCGATGTATATTGAACTACTTGTGAAATGGATGTAACATGCGACTTGTTATGTTGAATCACTATGATCTTGGCTTGTATGTTGGTTGGTTTGAAATCCCTCGTGATTTCATTAGACTACCGGAGTTATATGGGCTCAAGTGCAAGAATTTGATCACTTCGGTGATTGTTTTTGTACTTGTGCTCTTATAATTTGGACAGTTCCGTTACAACCTCAGTGGATAACTCTGTTTCTGTCAACCACTCATGACTCATGATGGCCAAAAGTCCTTTGATGCGCTCCATTAAGAAGGAATAATTGTGTGGACCATCGTCATCCTCTGATGACAGTAAATGTGCCAGAGGCTTCACTTGAACTGGTAATTTTGAGGCATTCCCAAAATCTTTAAAAAGATCTTCCTTGATTTCAAAGGGGAACATAGGTTCATCATCTTCTGAAGTGTGGTGTGTTCCCTTAGTGGGAGGTTCTTCGACAACTAAATCATTAGAAGGATTTGAAAGAATTTCAGGTTCAGTTGCGTGTCTTCTCTTGTTGGTCGGGGCATGGCTCGACTTCTTCAGGAAACTCATCAAAAATGCTAATGTGAGGGGAGTTTTTAAGGATTTTCTCTAAAATGGCTTTTCCTTCACTAATGGTTTTGTGCGAGAATGAACCTCCTAAAGATATGTCGAGGTGAAGAGCAGCTTCTTTGCTAAGACCAAGATGGAAGTGATGTAAAAGGATGTGGTCAGGCAAAGAAAGGGTTGGGCCAGAGTTAATAAGGCTTATGAACCTAGCCCAAGCTGCTCCTAATGTCTCCTCCTTCTATTTAAAGGTAAGAACTTCTATTCGCAAAGCGGCAATTCGAGACAAAGGGAAGAAAGCAAGACAAAATTTATCATGAAGTTCATCCCAATTTCCTTTTACTCCTACGGTATGAGCATACCACTATTTTGCTCTACCCAAAAGGGAGAATGGAAACAATTTCCATTTAATGGTCTCTTGTGTCATGCCAGCAATAGTCAGGCAAGAACACAATTGCTCAAATTCCCTAAGGTGGGTATAAGGATTTTCATCTTCTATGTAACACCTCAAGTGTTTAGCTCCATAATTGCATTGCATTTGCATTTGCATAAGCATAAGCATGCATCATTCATGTTTGTTATTTTATGTGATGCAACACATGTGATTGTTCTAGGGTTTGTTTGATTTATTTCATGAAGTATTTGATAGTTGGTGTAACAAAAAGGTAAGGTAGCCAATCATGACCTACAACACCTTAGTTATACTTAGGGTAACATTTGGAACAAGGTTCATGTTGACCAAAATTACAAATTTGCCCTCCAAGAGAAGTTTGACCACCATTTGACCCTAGAAGGCTCTAGTTTGACCAATTAAAAAGTCTAATTTAGAAATCTTGCATGGAGGAGCACCCTTAAGCAAAGTTGTAAAGAAATTCATGGGGAACAAAAGTCTCAATATGACCATCTCATGAAATTGACCCTAACATGCTCAAAAGTGGCCCACAAGTCAGTTAGAGAGGTAGCTCCAAGACTTAGAATTTTTCTAAGTCTGGAATCTGACCCTACAATTTTACTGATGCCTACTTTAGGAGCTTTTAGTTTGCAAATCAGGCCAAACCAGTCTTTGAGCCAATTGACAAAGTTGTTGTCCACACATAGCTCTACAACATTGTCAATATCACCATCACCTGGTTCTCAATAGTTTAGGAGATATAGTGTCAAGAAGTTAGGGTTTCAGTCGGCGTTATCTCTGAAACTGCATTTCAGTTTCAAGGGGCACCACTTTGGAGCTCTGTAGTTTCAAATCTAGGCCGAACCAGCCCAAACTCCAATTGACAAACTTGTAGACCTCATGTAGCTCTACAAAATTGGTGTAATCATCTTCGACTAATTCGAACCGGTTTGGGAGATAATCATCGTGGAAGTCGCTCTGTCAGTCGGTCATCGATGTCACCATTCACTCGATTCAGTTTCGTCAGCTGGGGGAGTGGCCGACCGGCCGCAGGCCGTCGTCGACGCGTGGAGGCGCGGTGGCGCCCGTACGCCGGCCCTGGCCCCACCAGTCAGGCCGCGACGCCTTCAAGACGCCACGACGCGCGAGCCGGCCTCCATTCCTCCGCCCCCTCTCTTCCAGTTGCCAAAAATACCGAAACCGAGCCTGCCATGGGACCTCACCGTGGTTGGGGTGCTTCGGGTCTCTCTCCATCCTCCCTTCCTAGCAAAATGGATCCGCCTAGCTTCGGTGAAGCTCGTACCGAGCCTAGACCGCACCGTACATCCTCACCGGCGACGGTGCGCCGCCACCGGACATCACCGGCCGCCGCTCGCGGTGACAAGCCCCTTCCACCCCATCCCCATCCATTCCACGAGCACCAATCGACGCACCGGGTGACGGAGAACACGAGGCGGTGTTCGATTGGCCGAGCGAGCTCTTCTCCGGCGAGCTCGAGCTCATCGGAGCTCGCGGGCCTCCGCCTCCCCTGTCTCCGGTCACTGACCGCAGGGGCCCGCCCGTCTGTGTCGCGCGAGGGCGGGGCGCTGAGCGGGCCGCGCGCGCGCGAGTGTGTGGGCCGAGTTTTCCGGGCCGGCCCAGTTCATCCAAAGTGAAATTCATTTTTATTATTTTGTCACTGATTTTTGTACAAGTTGGAAAAATATAGATCTAGGGTTTTAATGATCCAAAAATCATGAGATAAATTTTATTAGGGTCTACATGATGTGTAGTATTTTAGAAAAATATGGATCTGGCATGAGATGTTTAAATTCTGTAAGAATTTATTAGATCCTTTAAATGTGTTTTGGAATGCATGCAAATTTGTTAAATTTATAACTTGAGCTGTAGTGTTCCATAAATCATGAAAATTGGTGGGTAGGTTACTCTATGCTAGCCCTAGCTCTGGTGAAAATTTGGGCATCAGTGCTTAAGTAATTTCCAAGTTATAATGCTATCTTGTTATTCTAGGAAATACTTAAATGAATTTTTGTAATTTTTTTACATGTGCAATGTTCATATAAATTTTTGGAGAATGTCTTGGTACCCTAGAGTGTCCAAGAAAATTAAGAAATCTGTTGTTTGACACTTTTTACTATGCTTTGTTAGTTATACAAAAATCAGCCTTTTGGGCTTGTGAATTTTGTTCAGAGAGTTTCTGTGAATAAATTGAGTTCAAATTTTTACAGTAGTCTCTTTTTGGGTCAGAGAGTCCCCTGTAATTTTTGTATAATTTTAGGAGCAGTTTATATATATGTTTAAAATTCCACCTAATGAATTAAGTAAAATAAGAAATGAGTATAAATAAATGTTCTAGGTAGTCACACCCTACTTTCTGGTGTTGTTATACCCCATGTGAACTTTTGGAAATCTTAGTTTGGTTTTAAGGGTCTTTGGCCACATCAATAAATGTTTAACCTTTGTAATTTTAGGTTTTCTGGACAGCTAGTAGTAATTCTAAATTTGGCTTTGATAAAATTGGTTGCTGGAAAACTTGTAAATACCAAAGTTGGAGTAAACTTGATGAACTAGCTTGTGTCAAAATTTGGAAGCATTTGGCTTAGTAGTTTAATAGTTACTGTTGTTTAAAGTGGCAGTTCAAAATCTGCTACTCTCTGTTTTGAGAGAATAGATTCTGGAACTTGTGAAGTTTGACATGGAAAACTTAGGAGTTTGGAGTTGAGGTCTGAAAAGGAATTGTAGTGCATTTCTTAGGCTTTCCAGATTGTCTTAGATCATATCTTTTGGAATTGTAAATCTCCAGTTGTGATAAAAACAAGTAGCTGCTGTCCAGAATGCTTACTGTGGTGTTTTGCTGATTGATATGGTGTGATATCCTAAGACATGCTACTTTTGTAATTGTTAGGTGTTAGGGCCTTAACTGAGGATGAGCAGCTTTATCTTAGGTTAAGTAGATTAGGTGAGTACTTCTCTACTGGAGAGGAAATTTGCACCTACTCTTTTGAAGTGATTTGAATAGAGCGTTAAATTGTTGTAATGCATTTCATTCTGAGCATATTGCATCTTTCATTATGCATTCATGGGATTTATTATGCACTCATGCAATAGGTGTACCGGAGGGGGTGACACTCCTCGAATTCGAGCAAGCGATACCGGAGGAGGTGCTGAGTCAACCGGAGAATTTAGCAGAAGAACCCAACGTCGGGGAAGCTCCGTCAGAAGATCTACCCGAGTGTCCGGACCACAGACCCGCAACCTTTCTCAAAGGCAAGCCCCGGTGCATGCTGAACCCATCGTTTTATAAATATATCTTGAGTACTTTTAATTGTTTATTGCATTAAGTTCTAGGAGTTATATGAAAACACTTGCTGCATTGTACCTGTCCTTGTCCAGATATCGTACTTAAATCCTATATTAGGTTTAGGCACGTGTCGATGCTTAGCCCTGCTTAGTACGGTAGAAGTCGGGTGATTTCCGGTCATCCGCGAGATATAGGACTGGGTCGCGAGTGGCTTATGGCTATTGTGATGGAACCATGCTTTAAAATGAAGTTGAGACCGGGCGGGAGTTCGATGGTACAGCCGCAAGACACTTCACGTCTTGGGTGTGGAGCCATGCCCGTCTGAGTCGTTTAAGGACCGATTCGCTGTACGTCCTTGAGTCATGTTGAACGCAGTCTAACACTTAGTTGGCCGGATAAGTCGTTCCGACCGCGAAGCCGAGTAATGTGATTCAGGCCGGGAATCGAATGGTAGGTTGCTTCTTGGAGGAGAGAAAGGATGTGCTTGGGGACATTGGCGTGAGCCCAAGGGGGGTTAAAGTCCCTATCACCTGGCAGAGTGTCGCCCTTGGGGTCGCGACATCATTCGGACCCGCGATTCCTGAATCATATGAAACGGTGGCCTGTGCGACCCTGGCAGGGGTCTGCACGGTGAGTGTTAGAAATACCCCTCCAGCTGGATAGGAATTCGATTCGAATCGCCGTCGCTCCCGGTTAGTGAGCACTTGACTTGAGCAGCGGCAACGTAGATCTCATTAAATGAACTGGTGGTTAAGGGAATGATACAATGTTGCCATAATTTATAACTGCTCTGGATATAATGATGATAATTGTTTGATTATAATCAAGTGCATGTTTAGTACAGGTGCTAAGATAGATGACAGGTAAATGCTAAAAATAACTGCTAGTACAGGTTATAAGAATTTCAATTACTTATGCCTTTATGCAAAATGTTATGTCAGCTAGCCCCTTGTGTAAGCCTTGCATAATCCTTGGTGTCATCTTATTTCTGGTTTTCGACGGGTAAGTCTAGCTGACTACATTCCAGTACTCAGGGTTTATTCCCTCCTGTTGCAGATGACATGCTTTATCAGGGATTCTGCAAGACGTGTCTCCACCCTGCGGGTGATGATGACTAGATCACAAGGGCGTGATCGTCTTTATGTACTTTCCTCATGCTTTTGCGGGATGTCGATCATCCAGACTGGCAGTATTTAATTAACTAGTGTGTGTGTTATGCTTCCGCTACTTTCAAACTTGGTTTGTAATATTTGCTACTCCGTGGTGTAAACTTATTTTGGAACTTCTTGTGAAATGTAACGTACGATGTGTATGTTGAATGATGCGATCCTGGTTGTAAGCAGTTTGGTTTGAAATCCTTCGTGATTTCGATTGACTACCGGGATTATATGGGCTCAAGTTTGAAAATTTGAGCGCTTCGGTGCTTGTTTTCGTACTTGTGCTCTTATAATTTGGTCGGTTCTGTTACAGCTGGTACCGGAGCAAAATTCAACATTAAAAACATTTTACGAGTATTTAAAAACAAAAATATTTGATTATGAAAAGGGTTAAAACACTAAAAATTATTTTTAGGTATGCCAGTGATCACATCCCTTAGCCCAAATAAGGACTCTTAGGTGGCTTATTATAAAGACTAACTTGGGGGCCTTGTTTGTTTTTGTTTCGTCGTCCATACGGCGTGATATTGTATGGATGCCATCCACTTGGGTGGTAATGTATGGATCAATTGCCTCGACGCTCTGGTAAGTGTGAGTTGTGAGAGCATGATCGTCCAACCGGCGATCTAGGGGAGAGTAGTTTTGGTGACTTGCATACTTACATGTTTAAACCATGTAATTACGTAAGCACTTAATTGTGGGAACCTTTATATCGGGTAGCTTTGATACTGAAGTATATCCATCAGGGGATGTGTATATGGAAAGTATTTAAATTACCGCTTTCTTGTGTGCTTATATTGGGAAACTGTTGGGCTGAAATGAGGTTTTCTGCAGGTACACTAACAGCGTAACGAGTAGACCGATAGTTTCGCTTATATGAGAGAACGTATGTATGCCACCGCCTAGTGTTAGAACTTTAGGTTTCTACTAAGGTGAGAGGGCGTACGGAACGTGCATGCATCATGTTTAATTATATCATACATATCATTTACTCCCTCCTTAAAAATTTTTGTACTCCCGACTAAAGTAAATTTCGTATCCCCTAAATGATCCTCACTTTAAGTCGTATCTTATCTTGTTGCTACAGATGGCACGTACCAAGAGGACCGCTCGTAAGTCCACTGGGGGTAGGGCACCGCGTCACCAGCTCGCTCCACGTGAGCCCCGCCCTGAGCCTACTGAGGTGGAAAGGCTGAGGGCAGAGTTGGCTGAAGTGACTGCTACCAGGAATGCAGCACGGCAACAACTGGAACAAGTGATTCGTGATCGTGATCAAGAAACGCTTGCAGTCCAGAGGTTGACAGTGGCAAATCGCAACTGTCAACGCATGTTGGTCCGTGTGATGGAACAGAGGGATGAAGCCTGGCACGAGGAAAACGTTCTGAGAGCTCGCCAGTTTGAGCTCGAGCAACAGTTAGAAAATGCTGAAGAATACAATGACAATCTTCATGAAGAAGTGCACCGCCTGAATAACCAGCTTAATCCCCTGCTACCTAGAAACAACAATGTAGATGAAGATATGGGATCAGGGATCTTCATGGCTGAGGATGATAATGAAGTGGAGGTTGATGGACCACAGGATGCCCCACCTGCAGAAGCACCAGAGGAAGCGCCAGAAGAAGAAGAAGACGAGGAGTTAGAGCCTGTCAGTGATGAGGACGACGGAGAGATCCTTGACACTGACTCGGAGGATGATGCTTAGAGTAGTCATCACGTGCCTATAATGTTAGGATCGTCTTTTGTGCCCTCCCTGTGAAGGAGTGAGGCCTTGTAATAACTTGACTTTGGGATGTAAGGTTGAACCGTATGTATCCTGAATGTAGTTTGAACCTGTTAATTTCGATCACAACTTGATGTCTTATTATGTTGCGTTCGATGATGGTGTCACGATTAGCACCCTTCGGTGCCGCGACGAAACCGAGGGCCTCCTATGGCGCGCGACATAAGGCTGTGCTGCTTGGCACGCGCAGGTATCGAGGAGGCTAGTCATGATCCACCATGGAACTCTTCATTGAGAAGTCTCTTTGTGGTCAGTTTGAAGTAGCCTTTCACAGTCAACTAAAAATCTTGAGATCGAATCCAAGTACCGTGCAAAAGGTCAAAAATCACGTAGATAGCAACGTAAACGGTCCGGTAACCGTTGTGCTCCCTGTGAGTGAGCCTTTAACAAAGAGCATCTTGTTGGATTACCAAGTATGATCTCGTCAAATGATGCGCTAGAATGGATTGTGCGGTTGTGATGAATTATTGTGCCTTAATTATTATGAGAAATCTATTCATACAGTCAGATTGACATTTCGCAATGATTCATCTACAAATTTCCCACATCGTCAGTGCTCATTGGCTATGCATTTTGCAGATGTCGTACAATCTACGCCGGGGTCGTGGAAATGAGGAGGAGGAACAGCCGCCCCCTCCGCCACCACCTACTCCGGCCGAGTTGATGCAATCAGTGGTTGAGGGGTAGCGTATGTTGGCTGACGCCATGCGCCAACTGGCTAATCGAGAGGCTCGTCATGGCCGCCAGGGCCCAGAGCCAAATCAGTACAACGATTTCAAGGACTTTCTGGATACAAAGCCCCCGCTCTTCAAGGAAGCGGAAGAACCACTGCAGGCTGACGAGTGCTTGAATACCATTGAACAAAAGTTTCGTTTGCTACGCCTAACTGATGAGCTAAAAACTGAGTATGCTTCCCATCAGTTGCATGGTCCGGCGGGCATTTGGTGGAGCCACTATCGTTCCACACTGCCTGCCAATATCCCGATTGCTTGGGATCAGTTTAAGGCAGCATTCCGGGGAAATTATATCCCTCCCGGTCTTATGGCAATCAAGCACACAGAGTTTATGAGGCTGTCGCAAGGAAACAAAAGCCTGACTGAATACTTGCAGTCCTTCAACAACCTGGCAAGGTATGCCACAGAGTTTGTGGATACCGATGCCAAAAAGATTGCTAGCTTCAAAAGGGGCCTCGGCCCAAAACTGATGAAAACTATGGGCACTAGCAAATGTACTACTTTCAATGATTTCATCAGCGATGCTTTGACCCAGGAGAACAACAATACTATTTATTCTGCCTCTAAGAGCCGTAAAAGGGCCCTTGAGGCAAGTGCTTCTCAGTCAAGGGCCTCTGCGGCACCGAGGTCTTCCCCTCGCCCACCTGCTCAGAATACAAAGTTCCGTCCGCCGCAGAAGAAGCCTGCTGCAAAAACGGGGTTCCATAAGGCTTATACCGTCGCTCTGCCAAAGGGGACTTCTGGACAGAGCAGCTCTAGTGTTCCTCCTAGCAATATGCCTTGCTGGAATTGCAACAAGCCAGGTCATTGGGCCCGGAACTATCCGTACCCTAAGAAAAATGTCAACCAAGGTAGTCGTCAGGGACACGCCCATTATAACAGCATTGAGGAAATTCCATCTGGTGAGGTGGTCACCGCTGGTAAGTTTCTAGTTGACCAACACCCCGCAGTGGTACTTTTTGATTCAGGTGCTTCGCATTCCTTTATCAGTCCTAAGTTTGCATCCAAATTTGCACACAAGTTGCATACTGTTGAAGGTGTGGGTTATTGTATTAGCGCTGCAAGTGGGAATATTTCCACAAACAAAGTAGTGGGGAACCTTAAGTTTGAGATAGAAGGGCGAAGTTATTCGCTTGCCCTATTGGTTTTACCTGGTTTAGCATAGATGTTATCTTGGGCATGAATTGGATGAGTCAGAATGAGGTACTCATTGACACATCCGCTCGGGTAGTTATGCTCAGAGATCCTACAGATCAAAAGGGTTTTCTAGTATAACTTCCCAGAAAGGTTAAATTGTCGGGGGAAATTCATGCTGTGCAAGCAAAGGCGTTGGCTGAAATTTCCGTAGTAAATGAATTTCCGGACGTTTTTCCCGATGAATTGCCGGGACTCCCTCCGGATCGGGATGTGGAGTTTAAAATCGAGTTGTTGCCTGGCACGGCTCCCATCTCTAGGAGACCCTATAGAATGCCTCCAAATAAACTCGCTGAACTTAAGGTGCAATTGAATGAACTTTTGAAGAAGGGGTTGATTCGTCCTAGTTCATCGCCGTGGTGATGTCCTGCTATCTTTGTAAAGAAGAAGGATCAAACCTTGCGAATGTGCGTGGATTATAGACCTCTCAATGCAGTCACTGTCAAAAATAAGTACCCTCTACCGCGAATCGACATCTTGTTCGATCAGTTGTCTAAAGCTAAAGTTTTCTCCAAGATCGATCTAAGATCTGGCTACCATCAAATTAAAATTCGCCCGGAAGATGTTCCAAAGACAGCCTTTTCTACCAGATACGGTCTTTATGAGTATCTTGTTATGTCTTTCGGCTTGACAAATGCCCCCGCACACTTCATGTACTTGATGAATTCGGTATTTATGCCTGAATTGGACAAGTTTGTGGTGGTATTTATTGATGACATCCTGGTATATTCCGTGAATGAGGAGGATCACGCTGAACATCTGCGTATAGTCCTCACAAGACTGCGTGAACATCAACTTTATGCGAAGTTCAGTAAGTGCGAATTCTGGCTTCGTGAAGTACCTTTCCTTGGCATGTGTTGTCCGATGGAGGAATTATGGTGGACCCCGCCAAGGTACAGGAAGTACTAAACTGGAAGGCTCCTATCTCGGTTCACGAGGTCCGAAGTTTTCTTGGTTTGGCTGGCTATTATCGTCGCTTCATCCCAGATTTCTCCAAAATAGCCAAACCCATGACTCGGTTGCTGCAAAAAGACACCAGGTTTGTCTGGACTCCTGAGTGTGATGCGGCTTTTCACCAACTACGAACCCTCCTAACCTCGGCTCTGGTTTTGGCACAACCGGATATCGAGAAACCATTTGATGTTTATTGTGATGCCTCAGGCATAGGTTTGGGAGGTGTGTTGATGCAGGAAGGCCGAGTAATTGCATATACCTCTCGACAACTTCGGAAGCATGAGGCAAATTATCCAACACATGACTTAGAACTCGCCGCAGTTGTTCATGCTTTGAAAGCCTGGCGACACTATCTGTTGGGCAATGTTTGCAATATCTACACAGACCACAAAAGCCTCAAATACATCTTCACCCAACCCGAGTTGAATATGCATCAACGAAGATGGCTCGAGTTGATTAAGGATTATAACCTTCAAGTGCACTATCATCCTAGCAAGGCAAATGTGGTTGCGGATGCTTTAAGCCGTAAGTCTCATTGTCATTCCCTAGTTGAAACTGATTTTCATCGATCTCGCCTTCTACATCCAGCAGTCTTGTACAACATCACTGTCAGTTGTACTCTCAAAAATAGAATTATTGAACTCCAAAAGACTGACACTGGTATATTCCACATCAAGCGTAAGATGAAAGAGCAAGAAACTACACAGTTCAGGGTAGATGAAGAGGGTGTACTATGGTTCAAAGATAGGTTAGTTGTACCTAAGGACCGGGAGCTTCGAAATGATATTATGTCTGAAGCACACTCCTCTAAGTTGTCCATCCATCTTGGTAGCAATAAGATGTATTATGATTTGAAGCCATACTATTGGTGGACCAAGATGCGGAAAGAGATAGCTGCATATGTTGCTAGATGTGACACCTGTTGCAGAGTTAAAGCTGTGCACATGAAAGCTGGGCTACTTCAGCCACTTTCCATTCCAGGCTGGAAATGGGAAGAGATAAGTATGGATTTCATTGTCGGACTTCCTCCTACTGTCAAAAATCATAACTCTATTTGGGTAATTGTTGATCGTTTGACCAAATCAGCTCACTTCATCCCAGTGAGAGTGGACTATCGTCCCACTGACTATGCTGAGTTGTACTTCAATCAGATAGTCCGGCTTCATGGGATACCTCGTATTATCGTTTCTGACCGTGGTCCCCAGTTCACTGCTCGCTTTTGGGAGCATTTGCATCACCTTCTGGGAACCAAGTTAGTGAGAAGCTCTGCTTATCACCCCCAGACGTCAGGACAGACAGAACGGGTTAACCAAATCTTGGAAGATCTGTTGCGGGCATGTGTCATTTCATCCAAGGGTTCTTGGGAAAAATGGTTACCTTTAGCCGAATTCTCGTACAATAACAGTTATCAAGAGAGTATTAAGATGGCCCCATTCGAAGCTTTGTACGGTCGAAAGTGTCGAACTCCACTAAACTGGGTAGAAGCTGGGGAAAGAAGGTATTATGGCATTGATTTTGTCTAGGAAGCCGAGGAACAAGTCTGTACCATCCAGAAACACATGGCTGCAGCACAAGCGAGACAGAAAAGCTATGCGGATCGTCGTAGAAAACCACTCGAATTTGAAGTTGGAGACTTCGTTTATTTGAAAGTTTCTCCAATGAAGAGTGTCCAACGTTTTGGTGTTAAGCGGAAACTTGCACCAAGATACGTGGGTCCTTTCCAGATCATAGGCAAGAGTGGAGCTGTTGCGTACAAAATCCAGTTGCCTCCTGAGATGAGAGCCATATTCAATGTTTTCCATGTATCTCAGCTTAAAAAGTGTCTTCGAGTTCCTGAGGAACAAGTTCCTTTAGGTGATATCAGACTGGAATCCGACCTAACCTATGAAGAAAAGCCAGTCCGAGTGATCGATACTCAGGAACGAGTAACTAGAAGTAAAGTGGTTAAGTGGTACAAAGTGATGTGGAGTAATCAGGGAAGTGAGAGTGATGCTACGTGGGAACGGGAGGATTATTTGCGGGATGGTTATAAAGAATTCTATGAAAATGGTACGCTTTCCAAATCTCGGGACGAGATTTTTATAAGGGGGGAGGGCTGTAACACCTCAAGTGTTTAGCTCCATAATTGCATTGCATTTGCATTTGCATAAGCATAAGCATGCATCATTCATGTTTGTTATTTTATGTGATGCAACACATGTGATTGTTCTAGGGTTTGTTTGATTTATTTCATGAAGTATTTGATAGTTGGTGTAACAAAAAGGTAAGGTAGCCAATCATGACCTACAACACCTTAGTTATACTTAGGGTAACATTTAGAACAAGGTTCATGTTGACCAAAATTACAAATTTGCCCTCCAAGAGAAGTTTGACCACCATTTGACCCTACAAGGCTCTAGTTTGACCAATTAAAAAGTCTAATTTAGAAATCTTGCATGGAGGAGCACCCTTAAGCAAAGTTGTAAAGAAATTCATGGGGAACAAAAGTCTCAATATGACCATCTCATGAAATTGACCCTAACATGCTCAAAAGTGGCCCACAAGTCAGTTAGAGAGGTAGCTCCAAGACTTAGAATTTTTCTAAGTCTGGAATCTGACCCTACAGTTTTACTGATGCCTACTTTAGGAGCTTTTAGTTTGCAAATCAGGCCAAACCAGTCTTTGAGCCAATTGACAAAGTTGTTGTCCACACATAGCTCTACAACATTGTCAATATCACCATCACCTGGTTCTCAATAGTTTAGGAGATATAGTGTCAAGAAGTTAGGGTTTCAGTCGGCGTTATCTCTGAAACTGCATTTCAGTTTCAAGGGGCACCACTTTGGAGCTCTGTAGTTTCAAATCTAGGCCGAACCAGCCCAAACTCCAATTGACAAACTTGTAGACCTCATGTAGCTCTACAAAATTGGTGTAATCATCTTCGACTAATTCGAACCGGTTTGGGAGATAATCATCGTGGAAGTCGCTCTGTCAGTCGGTCATCGATGTCACCATTCACCCGATTCAGTTTCGTCAGCCGGGGGAGTGGCCGACCGGCCGCAAGCCGTCGTCGACGCGTGGAGGCGCGGTGGCGCCCATACGTCGGCCCTGGCCCCACCAGTCAGGCCGCGACGCCTTCAAGACGCCACGACGCGCGAGCCGGCCTCCATTCCTCCGCCCCCTCTCTTCCAGTTGCCAAAAATACCGAAACCGAGCCCGCCATGGGACCTCACCGTGGTCGGGGTGCTTCGGGTCTCTCTCCATCCTCCCTTCCTAGCAAAATGGATCCGCCTAGCTTCGGTGAAGCTCGTACCGAGCCTAGACCGCACCGTACATCCTCACCGGCGACGGTGCGCCGCCACCAGACATCACCGGCCGCCGCTCGCGGTGACAAGCCCCTTCCACCCCATCCCCATCCATTCCACGAGCACCAATCGACGCACCGGGTGACGGAGAACACGAGGCGGTGTTCGATTGGCCGAGCGAGCTCTTCTCCGGCGAGCTCGAGCTCGTCGGAGCTCGCGGGCCTCCGCCTCCCCTGTCTCCGGTCACTGACCGCAGGGGCCCGCCCGTCTGTGTCGCGCGAGGGTGGGGCGCTGAGCGGGCCGCGCGCGCGCGAGTGTGTGGGCCGAGTTTTCCGGGCCGGCCCAGTTCATCCGAAGTGAAATTTATTTTTATTATTTTGTCACTGATTTTTGTACAAGTTGGAAAAATATAGATCTAGGGTTTTAATGATCTAAAAATGATGAGATAAATTTTATTAGGGTCTACATGATGTGTAGTATTTTAGAAAAATATGGATCTGGCATGAGATGTTTAAATTCTGTAAGAATTTATTAGATCCTTTAAATGTGTTTTGGAATGCATGCAAATTTGTTAAATTTATAACTTGAGCTGTAGTGTTCCATAAATCATGAAAATTGGTGGGTAGGTTACTCTATGCTAGCCCTAGCTCTGGTGAAAATTTGGGCATCAGTGCTTAAGTAATTTCCAAGTTATAATGCTATCTTGTTATTCTAGGAAATACTTAAATGAATTTTTGTAATTTTTCTACATGTGCAATGTTCATATAAATTTTTGGAGAATGTCTTGGTACCCTAGAGTGTCCAAGAAAATTAAGAAATCTGTTGTTTGACACTTTTTACTATGCTTTGTTAGTTATACAAAAATCAGCCTTTTGGGCTTGTGAATTTTGTTCAGAGAGTTTCTGTGAATAAATTGAGTTCAAATTTTTACAGTAGTCTTTTTTTGGGTCAGAGAGTCCCCTGTAATTTTTGTAGAATTTTAGGAGCAGTTTATATATATGTTTAAAATTCCACCTAATGAATTAAGTAAAATAAGAAATGAGTATAAATTAATGTTCTAGGTAGTCACACCCTACTTTCTGGTGTTGTTATACCCCATGTGAACTTTTGGAAATCTTAGTTTGATTTTAAGGGTCTTTGGCCACATCAATAAATGTTTAACCTTTGTAATTTTAGGTTTTCTGGACAGCTAGTAGTAATTCTAAATTTGGCTTTGATAAAATTGGTTGCTGGAAAACTTGTAAATACCAAAGTTGGAGTAAACTTGATGAACTAGCTTGTGTCAAAATTTGGAAGCATTTGGCTTAGTAGTTTAAGAGTTACTGTTGTTTAAAGTGGCAGTTCAAAATCTGCTACTCTCTGTTTTGAGAGGACAGATTCTGGAACTTGTGAAGTTTGACATGGAAAACTTAGGAGTTTGGAGTTGAGGTCTGAAAAGGAATTGTAGTGCATTTCTTAGGCTTTCCAGATTGTCTTAGATCATATCTTTTGGAATTGTAAATCTCCAGTTGTGATAAAAACAAGTAGCTGCTGTCCAGAATGCTTACTGTGGTGTTTTGCTGATTGATATGGTGTGATATCCTAAGACATGCTACTTTTGTAATTGTTAGGTGTTAGGGCCTTAACTGAGGATGAGCAGCTTTATATTAGGTTAAGTAGATTAGGTGAGTACTTCTCTACTGGAGAGGAAATTTGCACCTACTCTTTTGAAGTGATTTGAATAGAGCGTTAAATTGTTGTAATGCATTTCATTCCGAGCATATTGCATCTTTCATTATGCATTCATGGGATTTATTATGCACTCATGCAATAGGTGTACCAGAGGGGGTGACACTCCTCGAATTCGAGCAAGCGATACCGGAGGAGGTGCTGAGTCAACCTGAGGATTTAGCAGAAGAACCCAACGTCGGGGAAGCTCCGTCAGAAGATCTACCCGAGTGTCCGGACCACAGACCCGCAACCTTTCTCAAAGGCAAGCCCCGGTGCATGCTGAACCCATCGTTTTATAAATATATCTTGAGTACTTTTAATTGTTTATTGCATTAAGTTCTAGGAGTTATATGAAAACACTTGCTGCATTGTACCTGTCCTTGTCCAGATATCGTACTTAAATCCTATATTAGGTTTAGGCACGTGTCGATGCTTAGCCCTGCTTAGTACGGTAGAAGTCGGGTGATTTCCGGTCATCCGCGAGATATAGGACTGGGTCGCGAGTGGCTTATGGCTATCGTGATGGAACCCTGCTTTAAAATGAAGTTGAGACCGGGCGGGAGTTCGATGGTACAGCCGCAAGACACTTCACGTCTTGGGTGTGGAGCCATGCCCGTCTGAGTCGTTTAAGGACCGATTCGCTGTACGTCCTTGAGTCATATTGAACGCAGTCTAACACTTAGTTGGCCGGATAAGTCGTTCCGACCGCGAAGCCGAGTAATGTGATTCAGGCTGGGAATCGAATGGTAGGTTGCTTCTTGGAGGAGAGAAAGGATGTGCTTGGGGACATTGGCGTGAGCCCAAGGGGGGGTTAAAGTCCCTATCACCTGGCAGAGTGTCGCCCTTGGGGTCACGACATCATTCGGACCCGCGATTCCTGAATCATATGAAACGGTGGCCTGTGCGACCCTGGCAGGGGTCTGCACGGTGAGTGTTAGAAATACCCCTCCAGCTGGATAGGAATTCGATTCGAATCGCCGTCGCTCCCGGTTAGTGAGCACTTGACTTGAGCAGCGGCAACGTAGATCTCATTAAATGAACTGGTGGTTAAGGGAATGATACAATGTTGCCACAATTCATAACTGCTCTGGATATAATGATGATAATTGTTTGATTATAATCAAGTGCATGTTTAGTACAGGTGCTAAGATAGATGACAGGTAAATGCTAAAAATAACTGCTAGTACAGGTTATAAGAATTTCAATTACTTATGCCTTTATGCAAAATGTTATGTCAGCTAGCCCCTTGTGTAATCCTTGCATAATCCTTGGTGTCATCTTATTTCTGGTTTTCGACGGGTAAGTCTAGCTGAGTACATTCCAGTACTCAGGGTTTATTCCCTCCTGTTGCAGATGACATGCTTTATCAGGGATTCTGCAAGACGTGTCTCCACCCTGCGGGTGATGATGACTAGATCACAAGGGCGTGATCGTCTTTATGTACTTTCCTCATGCTTTTGCGGGATGTCGATCATCTAGACTGGCAGTATTTAATTAACTAGTGTGTGTGTTATGCTTCCGCTACTTTCAAACTTGGTTTGTAATATTTGCTACTCCGTGGTGTAAACTTATTTTGGAACTTCTTGTGAAATGTAACGTACGATGTGTATGTTGAATGATGCGATCCTAGTTGTAAGCAGTTTGGTTTGAAATCCTTCGTGATTTCGATTGACTACCGGGATTATATGGGCTCAAGTTTGAAAATTTGAGCGCTTCGGTGCTTGTTTTCGTACTTGTGCTCTCATAATTTGGTCGGTTCTGTTACATTCTATGCCTGAGAAGGATTGCTCCCGAACCATGGCTATGAAAGCAGGACGAAGCTCATAGCCATCTGTAAGAATGGGGTATGAAGATGGTGGAGGCTCTAATAATTCACCCTTCGGAGCCAAAAGTTTAATAATAGGAGTGGAATCCATGTGGTAGTGGTGGTGGAAAAAGGTAAAAGGCAAAAGAATATATGAATGAACTTGGTTCTAAACTAGCACAGCTACCGGTCCCCAGAAATAGTGCCAGAAAGCTTGTTGGTATTTGTTAACGCACACAGAAAAATCTGCAAGCGCACGGATACCGATGTAGCTTTCACCCGGGAGTATTTTAGAGTATTGATTTCCACGAGAAACATGAAGTGTTCTAGTATGAATCAAGATCGTCTAAAGGAAAAGATAAAGAAGTATTTTTGGTGGGTATAGAAGGGTTTTCTATGGCTTATACTAGATAACTAATGATCAGGCTTACTATACTTCACACTACTTTGGAGCAACAGTACCTTTTTGACTCTCGAAGGGGGGGTGAGAAAAAGGTAGTCGGGGGAAGGCTGCCAAAAAGCTCTACGAAACACCAATCCTAACGTGGTGGATTGCAACGGCCTGACAGAGCTGTCACCTCTGGGGGCTACCACAACTAACCGGGGGATTGGACGCAAACTCAGGTAAACTATAGCCTAGACACCACGTCTACACTAACGTCTACTAGTCTAATCCAGATCTTAAGACTAGAGCACTCAATACAAGCGGAGTTCCCTTAAATAGAGTAAAGTAAGAACTAAATTTAATTAAATAGAGAACTTAGAAATACCAATAGAAGAACCTAGATGAACTCGATGATGAAACTCAATGATGAATCAACTCCATAGAGGTACAAAGTTGAGAAGAATCTGATAGGCTGGCTCCTCCTCATATCTCTCTCCTCTCCTCTCTCCCTATTTTCTATGCTATAACTAGATGAGAACCATCTAGAGGGACACTACTACAATTAGGGCTTGAAATCTTGAAACTTTGGAGTGTAGGAGATGTAGAGGTGTGTCCCCTAGATGAGGTGGGGCGTCCTTATATAGCCCAGGGTGGAGTAGAGGCCAAGTAACTGCCACGTCATCGATCCGTGTGACCTCCCTCGACCACCGTTGGATAAACCGACTTCAAATAGACGTAGATGGGACCTTCGGAGGCGTGGAAGGAAGTTTCTAGAAGCTCAGAGTGAGGCGGCGTAGGGGGGTGCTGGCCGACATAGGCCTTGGGCCGACCGGCCCACTATAGTGGCCATTTGGGCCCATCTTCGGTCTGGTGTCTTCTCGTGTCCTTTGGAACCTTCTAGTGCATGCGTGGTCGTGGATTGATATTTTTTTATTCCGAACTCCAAATATAGCAAGTAATATATCCGTTTTGATCGTATCGATGAGCCCTTCGCAATGGTGCACTCCATTTCATCATTTGAAATACTTTTATTCTATGCAAAAATAAAATATCCTGCAAGACAAATGAGAGCACCAAAACTCGTGGAACTTGTTAGAATCAAACCCTACAACTATACTTCGTGATTCATTTCATGTCATTTCATGCAATAGTTGATGGTTATATTTGGTGTTTAATGACCATCAACAATCACCTATACTTGCATGATGCTTGATGAGTGAATGGCATAAAGTACAATGCTCATGCTGTGAGATGTCATGCAATGATATTTAGTTGGTTAAGCTTTAGTGTGTACATGAGTGAGTGTGCAGGTATACACTAAAGGTCTGCTGGCTGGTGACTATTGGATAGTCCAGCATGTATGTTGGATGCTCTAGTGGTTCTAGGACTTAGTGGGAAATTGGCACTCTGGGATCATCGGACTCTCCGATATAGGATTAGACACTTCGGTGTTGGGTCAGTGCTCTCAGGAATCTCTCTATGTTCGGTTTATAATTCAATAGATCATTCCATCATGGTGATAGACCATTCGTCAGATGAGGTCTATAGGGTTCTGCTGGCTACTAAGTGCTTAGGCTCTATTGCATACTCCGTGTGTGTGGCGGATCATCCGGTGTGAACTAGGTACTCTCGGGTTTAGGTTTTATAATTTAGTGGACACTCTGGAATATCAACAAACGCTCTGTTGTACCAAAAGCTAAGGACTAGGTTCTCTGGAACTCCTCTGTCTCTGATTTATTACTTGATGGACACTTTGGTGCAATGGTGGAGACTCCGGTGAATTATAGTGCGTTCTATGCAAGTGAACAGAGAGCTATTCAGTACTGACATACACTCTGCTGGTGATGTTGGACCCTTCGTCATTACTAACATTGAACACTTCTTAGCAACTTGAAATCCAAATCTTCACCTTTGATACTTGCATGTGTCAACCATCACTAGGGTAGGTTACTAGGGTTCTATGAAGCATATCTAGCTAGTTGGTTCTAGCTACATTGGGTGCAAACTAATCCTAGGTCACAAATTGACATTTCCTAGTTTATGGCTCCTAGAAGTGAAATCCTATGTTTGGCTTGGTCAGATCCTTACCATGGGCTGCAATGAGAAGATGCTAAGCTCTGCATGATGATGGAGCAGCTGGATCTCCCCCTTGGAAACTCAAAACCTTCTTCTTGCTCCCTTCTCCTCCTAGCTCCTTATGGTAAGGGTGAGAGGGCTCCTCCCTCTTCCAACCCTACCTCTTGTGGATGAGGGCTTCTAGGTGGTGTCCATGGCCATCTGTTGCTACATCACAAGCTTCAATCCCTTCTCCTTTCTCCTCCTTTTCTTATCCTCTCCTTGCTTGAGTGTGAGAGAGTGTAGAGAGAGAGATGAACTAGAGAGAGATGGAAGTGCAAGAATGAGTGAACGAGTGAGTGAGTGAGCTGGTGGGTGCTCTGCCTTAGCCATCTCACGAGTTGGACAAGTGTGCATTTGGGTGGGGCCAGGTGAACTCTCAAAGTGACACTTCACATTTCTGTATGGGATGATTCTATCGGATGCTCCGTCGTGATGACGGACTGTCCGGTGGTGTCGGTTTACTAACTGATATGGACTGAACTCTGTCAGGGCATGCAAATGAATTGGTAGATGGTCCAGTGGTGTTGGTGAACCATCTATCAAGTCAATAGTGAGCAGACTGAATGCAGAGTTTAGTGCAGTTCAGTTTCTAATTTTTAGATTTCAAATCTAGAGATGCTTATGATGCTGATGCTTACAAAGGTGTTAGGACCGGGTCATGACACCTACCCTAAAAACAACAATTGTATGTGTTGTTTATTAAATTGTCTTAAAATTACGTGTCACTACATATCAGGGTTCTGTACATGGGATACCCCGAAGCTCGGCATTAAGAGTTGCCCAGAGTGTCCCGACTGGCTGCGGCCCAGCTAAACATGACCTGCATCAACCTCTCGCCCTTGAGCCGTACGAGTCAGACTAGGCATTCGGTTTAAACCGAGAGTTCGGTTCGGTTTATTCAGTTTCTAAAAATTTTGGTTTTCACGAATCAAGAACCGTTCAGTTTACTTGAGAACTAGAAACCTATAGGATCGGTTTTGGTTTTGCAATTCGGTTTTTTAGTTAAAAGAGAACCGACCGAAGTTCTCATGCATAGCAGAAACAGTCAAACATGCGCTTCACAGGGTATCTAGAGATCCCTAGTCTAGATCCAGAAATTAGAAATTCATCCCCAAAAAATCAGAAGTTCAACATGAACAACGGAGATCTACGAGAACTGGTACATGGTCCCTGACTCGTTGCCTCCCTAGTCCCTGCCCTGCTCGTGTCGAGCATCCTACATTGGTGTCAGCACCGCGCAGCTTGCCACCTCCTGCTCGTGTCATCTCACGCCGTGTCTCACCTCTTCTAGCTCGCATCCGGTGTCCTGACTCCGCTCCATGCTCGCACCGTGGCATGCACCACCCTATGCCTTCACCCCTGCTGGCGGTGCTCCACTCCGGCACTTGCAGCCCGCTCCTCCCGTCAGGCATCGCGGTCGGGGCAACTAAGCAAGTGGCCTATGGGATGGGGCCGAATGATAATGAGACTGAGTGGGGGTCAGGTGGAGGCTAGAGGGGGTGCGTGGTGGTGATGTAGTAAAATGGGCCAAGATGGGCTCTATGCTCTGGCTGGGGTTGGGAGGAAGCGCTGAAGTCTACGATTCTGGTCGAAGTCAAGTCTAGTTTGGCTTCATTGGTGAAATGGTTCGGTTTGCACTAAAAACCGAAGCCAGAGCTATAAAACGAAATTCCTAGATTCAGAAACCGAAACTGAACCGAAAAATCAACACTTCAATTCGATTTTGGTTCGGTTCATGTAACATCCTAGATGTTAAAAAGCAATTAAAACTTTGATCATGAGCATCATCAAGCATAATCACCAAGTGTCATGTCAGTTATGCATTTTATGTTTCAATAATAGCATGTCTATGTTGCATTGTAGTGTCTCATATTTTGTTTAATATGTTTCATTAATGCAACTCATGTTTCAAATATAGCATTCATGTGTTGCATATGTGATGTTTCATATGTTGCATCTATGGTGTTTCTTATGTTGCATGAAATGTTAACAACATTAGTGTTTAATGTTCTTTATGATTTTATATTTGAGAATTTGCCTAAGCAACTAAAATTTTGTTAAAATAAACTTTGTAGTATGAAGTGTGCTTTGAAATATAGAACAAAAGGTTGATTGAGTTTTCAAGAAAAACATGTTCAAATTTGAGCTCCAAAGTTGAATCTAGCACAGCTTTTCCACACTTAGCCTTTTTCACCAAGTCCCTGAAAAATAGTGTTAAACTTCAATTTTTGGAGAATTAATGAGTCAATTTTTATAGATAAAAGGGGTGTAACTTTTGTTCTATTGATTGGAGTGATGGTCGAGCTTTAATAATGTGTATTTGGTTGTAATGTATGATCAATTTTAGCTTCTAATTAATTGCCCAAAGTTGCTAAGCCAATAATTGATTTCAAAACCTAAAACTGAAACCCTAGGTTCAGTTTCATTGAACCCTTGTTTAACATTCAAAATCTCAAAATCTAGTGAGTGTTTGATGTTGATCCTTAAATCAAAGTTGGAGATTTCTCGTAGATCGACAACTTTGGTTAAAGGTGATCATCCTGTTTCTGTGCAAAATCGAGAGAGAAAGGGGGTAGAAGAAGGTTTCAGTTGGCTACAGTAATCTCGGTAGCCCTCTGCTTCACCTGCTCAACGTCAGTGGCCGCTCGTCGCCTTTGCGTCGCTTCTCCGCGCACTGGCACGTAGCTGCTTCATGTTAGCGGCAGCAAGCAGCTGCTGGCTCTTCTAGACGCCTCGCCCTCACCTTCTTAAGCATAGCGCCACTAGCCGTCCTTCTTTTCCTTCCTCTGCTCACCGCCGGCACTGCTCACCTTGCCGGCCAAATTGGCCGCAGCCATAGTGCCTCAGCCCAATTCCTCGCACCACTAGTTTTGCCTCATCGTTGCGCATCCGCAGAGCCTACTCTCGCTATCCCGATCCGCCAGCATCGCCCTTGGCGACGATTCTTGCCGCAGCGACCTTGCCTTGGCTGCCAAGCTCAACCTCACCATGGCTAATCCACTCTAGAGCATCTCTCGCCCTCTCTCTTGTCATTTTAGTTTCACCTCGATGCCTTGATGCTCAACGGCCTGATTATTTCCTTGTTGCATCATAGGACTTGTCAAAATGAGTGCTTGCCGCCGAGTTTGCGCCACCGCATCTGCCCTCACCGTCGACAGACCTCTCCGCCAAGCTCCCGCCTCAACCAAGTAGACGAACGAAGTCGTGGTGAGCTCCTAACACTAACCTTGCCCACCATTTTATCTCTACCGTGTCACAGCCATCGAAATGCATCATTCCACCGCGCTCTGTGCTGCCATGCCACCATGGATGTGGCCGAGCTCGCTATGAGCTATGTATCGTTCAACCGATACCTTGGTTAGAGTCACTAGGTCGAAAGGGAAGCTGTAGGTGTCGTTTCCTTTGCCAGAGACCTCACCATCGGCAATTTTCGTAGTGCCATGAGCTGCCATGCCACCATGGTCAGTGATGAGCGCACCACGAAACCCGACATTCAACCACCACCCTAGATCGATGTGTGTTGTTGTCCTGGGCATGTAGGTGCTATCCCCGTCACCGACCGACTCGCCGGTGAGTTCCGCAGCGTACCCACCGCCTGCGGTCAAGGTCGGAGTGGGTCGGGTTTGACCCGGCCCTGTGCGTCAGTGACTGTGGGTAGCCAGAGGGTGAGTGAGAAAAGTTTTGAGTCCGTTTGATCTTTTCAGAAAATATTAAAATGTGCATTTTCTTGCAAAATTCATACCTAAATAAATAATGATGATAAAAATATGAAAGTTTTTGTGTAGCTCTGTTATGATATGCTCTACCATAAAAAATATGAATTGGTCTTTTCCAGTACTTTTGCTATGCTTAAAAATTACCTCTTATAATTATAAAATGCTCCTTGTGTAATTTTTGTGGACAAAAATATTAATCCTGTGATCATGAGACTTTTTGTGTAAATGTCATGTGTTAATATCCACCTCCACAAAAAGTTTGGTACTGTTTTGATAAACGTAACTTGGTTAATTAATTTAAGTATTTTTAAATATTTTTTATGGATTAAGAAAAATAACAAATGATTTCTATAGATCCCTAAATAACTTTGATGTGATTTTGGACTTGATTGTAGACCTTGAAATACCAAACCCCTGTTGTTCCTTGGCAACTTAATTACTTTCCATGATATGCTTATTGTCAATTTGTTATATAATAAATAAATGGTTTAATTAAATGCTTAATTAGTAGATGCATGTATATAAGCCTTGATTGCTCCTTGTATGCAATAGTTGAGTAAGTGGTTATGCTTTGTAGATGTTTTTCATGTTAATCTTGTTAGTCCATGTTAAGTTATGACTTCTATGATAGATAACTAATTAACTTGATAGTTAATTAACTAAAATGCTTTTATGATAATAACCCTAGTTCCTTGGTGAAGGAAAGTTTACTCAACTTTCTTAACTTGCTTAACTTCTTTTATGCACTTGTGCATCTCTCATCATGCATCATGGTATGTAGTCCATCATGTTAAAGCAAAGCATCATTTATTACATGTAGTGTACAAGAGTGAGATGATTCATGTTGATCAAGTTTTGGAGAAGGTCCATCCACCTGTGGTGTTGATGCCTAGTATAACCCTTGTGATCTATTTGTGGAACTAACCTTCTCCGCAACGCAGGCAAGCCCCAGAGCATAAACTCCTCTCTAGTATTTATAAATCTTTATTACACTTAAAGTCTAGTGAGATGTGCATTAAGTAAATAGGAGTTGGTCGAATAACCGTTGCTACATGATTACCTTGTTATTCAGTTATTTCTAGTTGTTACCCCACTAGTATGTGTACGTCGATATCTCTTATGTTTAGTAATGCTTAGACTATGATAAGAGTCGAGTGATGAGTTCATCATTTGCTATGGTCCTATACTGCCCTAAGGTTTAATAATGAATATGAATTTACTTTGAGACCAGGCGGACTCTTCTGCTTGTGTCATAAATGGAGTCTCGACGTAGTGCCCCGCCTATATCGATTAAGGACTGATCATTGTAGGGCCGCTTGTGATTGTGACTTGTAGTACTGGCCACATACTCCGGTAAGCCTGATACCTCGGTTATTCCATTATGTGAAAGGCTGACCGTGCACTGGGAGTGGAGAGATGGCAAGAGTAGTGTGTACACATCCTATGAATCCACTAGGAGCGCCGCAGGGAGGTGGAGTACTATACTCTCGGGTAGCGTAGGACCCGTTCATGTTTTGGAGGAT
Source organism: Saccharum hybrid cultivar R570 (assembly GCA_038087645.1). Classification (NCBI taxonomy): domain Eukaryota; kingdom Viridiplantae; phylum Streptophyta; class Magnoliopsida; order Poales; family Poaceae; genus Saccharum; species Saccharum hybrid cultivar. Next base: position 3,458,196 of record JAQSUU010000291.1, on the reverse strand, counting down.
CCATGTGAAGGTTGATATATGTAGGTTCAAAACTAGGACCTGCATATGTCGTGTGGTAAGGAAACCCCAGCTGGGCCAAATTGATTCGAATCATCATTTGCTCTACGGTAACAGGAGACATGATCAACTGAACTGCATCATAGTTAATCAATGAAATATGGTTACTTATGGATATGAGATGAGATGCTTAAAGAAGTGATTGAGCTAGAATAGGTGCAAACTGAATACTACTAATGACTTAATGTTGAGCTAAAACATTGAAAGTAAGGATCCACTTGTAGTAAGATTTTTGACAAAAGCTATTCTTGCTTCAACCTTTCCTTAAACCTGTATGCCCTTGGAGTCTTTTCTTTTAGTCGGGTAAGACTTGTTGAGTACCCTCAAGTACTCAGGGTTTGTTAAACCCTATTACAGGTTCTAACTAGGGCTGCTGATCGAGGTCATGTCAGTGGGCTAGACATGATCTGGTCATCTCTTCTACCTTAGTTGCTTTACCTAAGTTGCTTCCGCTATTCTACTCACCATTTGGAACTTAAGTTAAGTTTTGACTTGAACATGGTTTTGTAATCTAACTTTGTAAATCATCCTGTCAGAGATATAGGCCTGGGATACCCTCGCTGACCATATATCTGGCCCATCAACAGAGGATGACTGAGGAGGAAGCCCACGAGGACTAGGCGCAACTACCAACTTGGAGATCACGACATATCAAGGATATCTGCTGCCATCACAGCTATGGTAGGATAGAATTAATTTGTTGTAACAAACTCAGAATCCAATCTGTGCACTGATCGCCCTTGTTGTAACCCTACCTCTCTACCTATATAAAGAGGGGTAAGGACTCCGCGATCATCATGTCCACCATGACACCATCACCTTATTCCAATCTACCTCATAGTTAGGAGCAACAGCTCCTGTAACTGAGCATATGAATACAAGAAGAAGTAGTAACTGGACGTACGGATTTTACTCGCTTTACGAGAGCCCAAACCAATATAAATCTCTATGTCTCATGGCAACCATCTAGATCAATCTACGTGATCACGTTGCTAGGCATTACTGGAGCTAAATAATCTGACAGTTGGCATGCCAGGTAGGGGCCTTTCGCGTTCAGATTAATATCGTGTTTCAGATGGGAATCATCATCAACATCGATGATGCCATGAAAAGGATGCAGCCATGTAAGAAGATCACCTTTGACAACCTTGACTTCATCATCAACCAGTTTGGGGACTTGCATCTGCAAGAAACTGAATTACCCGTGGAGGAGGAGGAGCAGCCTCCCCCGATCAGCGTGTTCTTCACCAGATTGGAGGAGGCTGTGAATGTTGGGCCCTGCGCTCTTGCCCAACATCTCAACCACTATGGGCGTGACATCTTCACCATGCTTAGCCGAGAGAGCGATCTCGAGGCCACCCTCTAACTCTGGGCAGATCCAAACTGGACCCCTCGATTGTATCTATAATTGCCACCCGATTACTTCCTTCCTGGCTTTTCGCCTGGGTTAAGGAAAGCGGTGGCAACCTACTCTAGTTGGCTTCAACAAGCCCTAGTAGAACCCTCCAAACCTCACATCGAGGATCATTCTATCTATGGTTCTCAATCTCCCAAGCGTTTCGACCACCTGGTCACCCAGTTCGTTGGGATGATTGCCAACATCGACCAAGACCTGGCCGATACGCTAGAAGATTGGGAACATGCAGAGGACGATGAGCCTATCCTAGATCTCGATCTCAATGAGTACGATCAGTTTCTCCTTGATAACCTAGAGCTAGAGGAGGGACTAACCTGAAGAGGAAGGCACAAAGTCCAAAGAGCAACCAGAGTGTTATATAAATCTATAAGACCTTGAACACCTCGGGAAGCACTCGAGAAGCTCGCGCTCGAAAGCGCCACTCCACCATCGGGAGACGCTACTATCTTAGACGCTCCATATGAGACTAGCGACGAAGCGTGCCTGCATCTCCTTCATCAGAATGATGATCTCGAAGCGGAGAATGATCACCTTTGACAACAGCTCAACCAATCTCCTAACACTCAGCAGATTCAAGTCGAGCGCACCCATCTTGTGGGTGGCCAAAACTTGGCTAATCGTCCCTATGGGATCGTCAAGTTGCTTCAATCGGCTCCCAAGGCTGAACAAACAATGCACCCAATGACTCAAAAGTCGCGGTTCAGTCAGGAGACTCCCAAGGCAAGCCACGGGCCTACCCCGCGTGATCATCGGCAATGCCTTCCGGGGACTAGGGGCCGACCAATGGGAGGACCTAGAGCATATTGCCCCCATTCCAATCTATGGTTGACTAGGGGATGGGCAAGATGCTCATTTGTTGATCGACGCATGGAAACAGGAGCATGATACTCGCAGCCCTACCCAACATTCAACAGTTCCTAGAAAGTAGGTTCAGCCGCCGATCAGGCTTGAGTATACCATCCCAAGAATAGCCTCAATCCCTTGCAAGAGGCAGGCTTATCGAGACATGTTTGAAAGGATCATGAACAACCTAGTTAGAATCATCGTTGTGACCCACCTTGCTAAAGACTATGTTGCTTATCATAAGCGTGTCGTTCTGGAAGCCGAGAGGCGGACAAATCAAGAAGGGTACTTGGGAGATCGTGACGATGATCAAGGCCATGATGTAGCCGCTAGAAGCTCCATGCTCATGTTCGGTGGACCTCAAGCTTACCAGGATCAAAGGCTGTAAAAGTGAACTCACAGATGGGTCTAAGCGACCGCACCGGCTGCCCCGCTATACCTATGCTAGTCAGAACAACCAATTACTTGTGATCGAACCAATCATCTGGACTAGGTGGTTGAGGCGAGCTGATTCCCTCTAGTGGTAACTGCAGTCATCGAGAACATGAGGGTGACGAAGATCCTCATGGACGGATGAAGTGGCATTAACATCCTTTACAAGGATGCCTTTGACAAGCTCAACATGGACATAAGGAAGCTACATGCATCTCAGTCCCCTTCCACGGCATCATCCTTGGGTGACGCATCATGCCCCTGGGCATGAAAGATCTCTCTGTGACATTCGGTGATGTAGTACACTACAGAAAGGAGTTACTCTCCTTCAAAGTTGTTGACTTCTAGGGACCTTACAGTGCCATATTCGAGAGGCCGTGTTATGCCAAGTTCATGGCCATTCCGAACTACGCCTACCTCAAAATGAAGATGCCGGGACCACACGGTGTAATCATGGTGTCGGGAAACTTCTAGAGCTCCTACCAATGCAAGTGGGACGTCATCGAGTATGCAGAGGCCAACAACCTAGACTCAGGGGCTCTGAGCTTCCCCTGCTCAAGGCCGGGGAAGAAGCTCTTGTCAATGGCTCTAGGACAACAATCCGCTGCTACCCTTGACCTATCATCCTTGACTTCGCCACTTGCTCCAACCCTGGTGGCCCTCGCTATCAGATCTTGAGAAGGCAGCCAATGACCCATGGTTATATCGGCCCCTTTATTTTTGCGTAAATTTTGGGTATCATTTACATCTTGCAAAGAGCATTTATTTGTTGCATGAATAAATTGTGATCTCTCGAGTACCTTACAAAGAACCTCTCTGAGTTGCTCGGGGGCTAATCTTTGTAGTTGTTGTGTTCCTATCTAGCACATTCACATGTTATACTAACTTATCAACATGCTCGGGAGCTACAATGATATCCATACATGTCACCCACTCGTACTTTTCTTGATCGATCAATGTCGCATAGGCCTTGAAATGGTACAAGTGACTTAACAAGACCTTGCATGGACTCGATCAAAGTATTTCATTTTGGCCGAATAATCCCCAGGTAGTTGGTACAAAGCTTAAACCAGCATAAAAAACTAAAGACACTAAAAGATAAAGCATAAAAACTATACACCAAGGGATCCGTGTCAATGGGTTTCCCTCTGATGGAGCCGATGTTCAGTTTAGTGTAGATTGCCCCGATGGTCACCAACGCCATGTGTGCACCGGTGGACAAACCATATTGGGCAATCTCCTCTAGGTGCCTTGGGATCCCCCTCAGCTGGGAAGCCACCTCTGATGAAGAGGCAGACCCTCTCGGTTGGGCACAGGCCGCCTGGCAGGCAACATGGCCAGCCACAACTATGCTCCTGAGCTTGTCCTCAAGGGTTGACATCCGCGACACGTACTTCGCCTCCATGGCCAAAAGGGTCCCTGCGTGTAGCCGATCAGCTTCAGTAGCCATGGCCTCTAGGTTTGCATCCTCAGACTTACACTCAGCAAGTTTGTCCTTAAGGCATCTTGCCTTAGCCGACTCCGCTGTGAACAAAGTATATCAGTCCAAAAATCCACATACAATCGTAACATGATTCATTGCCGAAAATAAGGCATGCCTTGGAACTGCTTCCAGAGCTTCTCTATCTCTTCCTAAGCAAGCACCTGCTTCTGTCTCTCCCTCTAGTATGTGGAGCTTCAGGCATGAAAAGCGGCCTTCTCTCAGGATAGCCCGACAATAGCCTCGGCAGCAGCTGAAAAGGTAATAAAGGTTTTACAATCCTCATCAAACATTAAGGAGAAAGATCTCAGTAGAAACCCCACCTTAGGTCTCATCCTGATGGTGCTTTAGGGCCACCACCTCTCTTTCCAGCTCGGCTATCCACGCCTTCGCTTCATCGCCTAGCCGAGAGAACCTCTCCCGAATGAACATGTACTTGGCCAAAGAATTCTTTTAAAGATACTACAAGAACAAGACAACATAAGTCTTAGCTTTATTAAGAATGAATCAACCAAAGACTCGGGGGCTAGACCCAGTGGGTCCACTGTGTGGCCCCGAGTATAAACCAAGGGCACTCGATGCTCAGGGGCTAGGGCACCCGATGTGAATCATACCTCCAAGGTAGCACTAAGGGAATCCCTAGCTGAGACGCTCTTGGTCTTCATCGCATCAGCAAGGGCTTGCAGCACAGCGGACAAACTGCCCGCTTGTTTTGCCATCCCATTTAGCTCTCTAAAGCCAAAGACGAGATGATGCTGCTCCTCGACATCGTCGAACAAGCTCTCGCCTTCAGCGTTGAAAGCTTGCAGCGATGGACCTCCCCCTCCTTGTTTGGCCCAAAACCCAAGAGGGACTAGGTGGACGTCATTCACCTATGGGGGAGAGTCAATCCGTAGCAACACCCTCTTGAGGCCATCCTCTAGAATAACTTTTAGGGATGGCTCCGATGGGCCAGGCTCGTGGACCGCCTCAATGACAAGCTCTTTCCCTCGGCACCCATGCTGGGAACCTAAGCAGGTTCACCTTGCGTAGGCCCCACCTGGATCACCAGAGAAACATCTTCCCGAGCATCCTCCAAAGGCAGTGCATCTATGTTGAAACCAGCCATGAAGTCATTAAGGGTACGAGCGACCCAAATCCTCTCTGAAATACTCAATTTCTCACTCTCGTTCGGGCGAACTCCTGGTGCTATGGTATCACTAGCACTGCCTAGCGCGATCGCTTCGGGCAACCTCTTAGTTGACAAGGCCTTCGACCGAGAAATGTGCCCAAATAGCAAGCATCAGGACTCATCACCCAATAAGACCGCGAGATAAAGGAATTGAACTTACATGTTCTCATCACTAGGAACATCTAGTAGTGCATGCTTCTTCAACTGCTTGCACGAGGTTCCTGAACCTTGCTCGAAGGGGACATACTCCACCTTCAGACCGAAGTTGCCAATGACTGAGACCGTCCCAGCCAATGGCTTGTCATCGGCAGTCTTGGGTGACCCTAGAGCCCTCAGCACTACGAACAACTCATGGTAAACTGAATTCACATACGCCAAGGCCATAACTGGCCAAGGATAATCAACGTACCTGGCACTACCGATGCTTGCACTCGGTGTTGCCTCTTCTTCTTCCTCTCGGGGGCTTCACCCCCCTCATTGGTGCTTGCAGACTCTGCCGTAGCACTGTGCCTCCTCGTCTACACGCCTGAACCTGACGCGCTATGACCGGCATGGCCTAGGCGAGGAGTAGGGACAATGGCACTCAACTCCTCTCGAAGTGCAGACATCCCACCATTATTGGTGGATGTCTTCACACCATCGGTCCTCCGCTCCTAGACCTTGTCGAAAGAGGCCCTAGATCGGTACTTCTAGTGATCCTGCAAAACAGAGCAAGTTACATGGGGAAATCGGAACGAGTTGTCAGCTAATCACCAAACAACTGACACCTTACTGAGTTTTCATCGTCTCTCAGTTTTGAGCTCAGGGGCTCCACTAGACGGTCTTTGCCTGTGAGCTGGGATTTCGGACCTATCACCTTATTGGTAACAACTAGCACCTGAAGCGCAGTCATTGGCTCGATGGGCTCCCATAATAGACTGACAGCATCAGGAGAGTCACACATCAGGGACGTATGTTCCCCTAGGGGCTGGATCCACCTTCGAAAGAAGGCTGCCAAGCAACTTGACCGGTAACCCCTCTCCTCCAGTGATAATCCTACAAGTCACTCGAGTTCGTCTGGTTCTTCCTGCTTGGCTCGGGAACCTCCTCTCTCTAGAGCCCTCAGCACTGTGAACAACTCATGGTAATGCGAATTCACATATGCCAAGGTCATAACTAGCCAAGGATGACTGATGTACCTGGCACTACCGATGCCTGCGCTCGGTGTTGCCTCTTCTTATTCCTCTCGGGGGGCTTCACCTCCCTCATTGGTGCTTGTAGACTCTGCCATAGCCCTGTGCCTCCTCATCTACACGCCCAAACCAAACACGCTACGATCGACATGACCTGTGCGGGGAGTGGGGACAATGGCACTCAACTCCTCTTGAAGTGCAGACATCCCGCCATTACTAGTGGATGTCTCCGCACCATTGGTCCTCTGCTCCTGGACCTTGTCCAAAGGGGCCCTGGAGCGGTACTTCTGGTGATGCTGCAAAATGGAGCAAGTTACATGAGGAAATCAGAATGGGTCGTCACTGATCAGCAAACAACTGACACCTTACCGAGTTTGCATCATCTCTTGGTTTCTAGCTTAGGGGCTCCACTAGACGGTCTTTGCCTGTGAGCTGGGATTTTAGACCCAACACCTTGTTTGTAACAACTAGCACCTGAAGCGTAGTCATCAGCTCGATGGGCTCCCCTGACAGACTAACGGTGTTGGGAGAGTCGCACATCAAGGATGCACGTTCCCTCGGGGGCTGGATCCACCTTCGAAAGAAGGCCACCAGGCAACCTGACCGGTAACCCCTCTCCTCCGGTGATAATCTTGCAGGTCACTCTCGAGTTCGTCTGGTTCTTCCTGCTCGGACTCGGGAACCTCCTCTTTCTCTGCAAACACTAGAGGGGGCGGGAACTTATGGGAGAAGGCCGGGGCCGAGTAGTCATAAACATAAAACCACTTCTTTGCCCAATTCAGGACGTTGGAAGGGAGATCGATGTGAAAGAAGGGAGATTTGTCGGTTGCCTTGATCCAAAGGACACCAATGACCTTTCGGTTAGATTGAGAAAGAATGTCAAAGCAATGACAGAACAACGCCTAGTGGGGTTCGATCCCCATGAAGTCCTCATAATATGAAATAAATGTCGCCACAAGCATGATCCCATTTGGGGTTAGGTGGTGTTACAGATGGCAACGGGTAATATCCGCGTGGATAGTGACTTCACGTATCCGCGCCCGCTAGCAAAACCTCGTTCCCGCGCCCGCGCCCGCTATCCGCCATGGGCATCACATGCCCGCGGGCACACCCATGTGCTCGCATATAGTGTGGAGGGCGGCGTGGATGGGGAGCAGCCGAGCCGAGCAGGAGATGAGGGGTGGGGGTCGGCAGTAGCGGTGGCAAGATCTAGAGGTAGCTCCAGGGCGGCCGGGGCTTGTCGTGGACCTCGGCGAGCGGGCTCGACTCCGGCAGGCAGAAGCCCAAGCTCTGGTCGCTGGTGCTTCCCTCGTAGACGACGGCAGCCTGCAGGGCGGGGACGGTGGCCTGTGCGTGGACGAGTCGAGCTATGGGGGAGTGACACCACGAGTGGAGGAGCGAGCAGGGACGACAGTGGGGGCGGGGGAGCCACGTGCGACCGCGAAGTGGAGGAGCCGTGCGCGACGCAAGTTGGGGAGGCGGGGGGTAGGGCAGCCGGAGACGCCGCCTCGCCGGGGTCGCTGCCTCGTTGGACTCACAAGGACACGGGGTGCCGGGCAGCTGGGCCACGGGGTGTCAGCAGCCGAGCTCGCAGGGATGCGGTGTTCCGGGGTGCCTCGTGGGGAGCCGAGGACGTGGGGAAGGCGTGGTGGGGAGGCACCGAGGGCCCGAGGTGCGTTAACGCTGGTGGCTGTTGGGGAAACGGCGGATGCTGGTGGGAGTGGGATTGGGATTTTGATTTTGGAAATGAATGGAACCCTAGATCTGCAACATATATACCTCTTCTGCAGCCCCACATGTCAGTCAGGTTTGCGCGGGTTTGCGGGTACGGGTGAGCTATTTTCTTGCCCGTCTATCATTGCCCGTCGGGTGTAGAGTTGTACCCACGCCCGTGCCCGAGGGCACAAATTCGCGCTCGCATCCGCACCCATCGGGTTTGGTGCCCACAGGTATGCAGATTTTTTGTGCCCGTTGCCATCTTTAGGTGGTGTTCCTACGTGTCGTGGTATCGGAGGAGATCTCGGAGGAACCAGTGGATGGGTACCCCAGATCCACGGTGGAAGATGTCGACGAAGACTACAATCTCGCTGGAATCAGGAGCGAGCACATCCTGGCCAAGGGCACACTGGTAACCCAAAAGCTCCCTTGGTTCCAGGAACTCCCCAACCACAAGATTCTTGATGATCTCCTCCGTCGCCATCGACACCTCCCACGGAGATATGGGGACGGGACTTCGTCCCCCTTTGCTCTTCGAGCTCATATCTTCTTCACTTATTGAAATAATAGTTTTGGTTTTCTTGGCCAGGGTCTTTCTCGGTGCCATGACTATGACTGCCGGGAGTGGGATCTAGATGTGACAACGTCTGCTAGGTCAAGGTAAGCAGAGGAGTGAGCTCTACTGCTTTTGTCAGCGACGGCAAAGGGACAGACCATCTCCACCCTCGGCTGACCTATAAGGGCGGCTAATACTAGTCAAAAACCCTTATGGACCCAGGGCTTGAGGCCCAAAATTGCTGGTGAAACCGGGTGGACCAACATTTAGGCCCCACCAAAGCCCAGCGTAGCCTACCAAAGCGGCAGCTGTAGTCTGTGATTCTAGCTCAGAATCATGAAAGCCAAACCCTACCATTTCTAGAGTGAGGACGATGTTCTAGGGGGTCCAGCTAAGCCTAAAACCTCTGGCCTTGAGGCTAAGTAAATCCTTTGAATGTTTAGACAAGCTCCAAGTACCTGATTTCAGCAGATGTGTGCCCCTCCAGGGGAAACTAGAAAACTGGTCAGCCCATGGCTGCAACCAAAGTACGAGCTCTTGAAATCTGGAAAAGGAATTTCATGATGTGCCCCAGTTGGTCAGGCTTTGTCTTGCCGCTTTTGGATAGCGGACTTCACCTGTTCTACCTGTTATTAACTTGACAGCATAGCATACGCCATAGCCCTAGAGGCTTACATGTGTTCGCTATTCACCCAAGTAATCCTTGAGCTCTTAGGATTGCTGGCTTCCGGAGCCACGAACGACCGCACATTGTCAGAGAAAAAATTTAGATCAAATCACCTTGCATAACCCATAGTTACACTAACTACCCATTGGGTCAGGAAGGGGGCCCATAAAAATGCAATGTCGGATTTGATTGAACGAAAATCTTCAAACCACCTGATCTAATTAGGAAATAGGTAGTAGTGTTCAAAATCAACAAAAGTTATTCTTTTTCGATTAAACTCTACTACCTCTTACATCATCATGCTTATAATAACCAAAATCTATCAGGAACTGCTATAGTTATGATAAACCTTCTAAGTACAGGTTTGACTTCGCCACTCAAGCAATGGGCATCTCATGAAGCGTAGAAGTTAGACGAAGGTGCACTATGACCCTTACCCCGCCTTCAACCTTCACGAGTTCGGACGATGCTTCCTCTAACTTCCGAGAGGAGGAGAAGCCCCGTGAGGAGGGTGACTCGCGCCATCTTCTGCGGCGTCGGGGAGGAGTGAACAGCATCGACTCGGCAACATCGACTCGGCAGCGTCGAGCCTTCGAATCGATACATGAGAGCACCTAGGTCGAGATCTATGGGGTAAAGGGTTTCTCGACAATAGCAAGCTGCCCTTTGCCCTCCGGGATTCCTTACAGATATCCTGACCCAGGGAGCTCCCGAGCGCCGACCACCGAAGAGCCCAGCAGCCACCGCGTCTTCGATGACTCGGGCCATCAATGGTATTGTTCCTCTCCATCTTCGTGGAACTTTCTCTAACACCCAAGGAGAACGGCCATTGCTAGGCCGCTGTGGAGCCCGATCTTGAAAGCCTTCTCCCAGCGCCCGCTTTGACCTCTCCCACTTCTCGACCACGCAGTGCCCTTGACCACATCTAGCCTTAGCCGCTAAGGAAGGGATGAGAGGTGGGAAGACATTTGCAGTACGGATGCCCAGACAGGACATGCACGCGTATACTACACCAAGTACAAGAGGACGGTAGCCCCTCTGGTCGTTTGGCCCTAGAACAAAGTATCACCTTGGTCAGCACCTCGCTAACATATAAGACAATACCAGAGCCTAGCAACGTCACCATGCGTGGCTCGACACCACCCAAATCTCGTCCAGCCTAATGGACGGGCATATGATCCCAACCACTATGGCATATGAATCACGACCGAGAGCCAACTCTTCCATTCTAACCGGATCCTATGCCCCCGATCTGACTAATGCAAGGTCGGGGCAATGGGATCCTGACCCCAGGAGTAGGTGGCCCGCGATGGGATAACCACTCTCCCCGTACAGTGACATCATGACTTCTCCTCGAAGAAGCGGAACGACAGGACGGAGGCCACGACAACAACAAGTAGGTCATACCGGGCAGGGGAGTTGGTGAGCAACCACCACTCCCATTGCGCCGCCATGGCTAGAATAGTACCACCACCATACACCACGCCTTTGCGTAAGGAACAAGCTCACGACAACCATACCTTGACGTGCTGACAAGACCGGCAGGCTTGCCGACCAAGCAAACATGCTTCTCCTTCCGTCGAGCACCTGGCCACTCGTGTCGGGAGAACCCTACTCTTCTGCATGTTACCTAGCCCCCGTGACTATATAAGGGGAGCCAGACCTTCTTCCAAAGGATCGATTTCCCCTCCCTCGAACATTTCCTACCAGTAGGACTGTAGCTTGCATACTCCCTATTGTAAGCCTTTTGCACTTTGGCATTGAGGAACACGTACTCACAGGTCTCCAGCACTGGACTTAGGGCTTCGTCTCAAACTAGTATAAATCCTTTGTATCCTGAGTGCTAGCCATCAAATCCCTTGAACAGCGCGACGACGCTAAATTTACTGGTCGGTTCTCAAAACACCGATACTACATGAAACCACCTATGAGATAATACCAATGTACTTGCCCTTAGACGTGAGTACACCTTTGTGGAACATTTATATAAAAATACTCAAACATGAGAGCTGAAGCTTTTCTTGATTAAATGTTGATTTTTGAGCTGCTCTACCCACTACCGGAGAACGGAACTTTGTCGAGTGCTAAATGGTTTGCCGAGTGTTCTGTTTCGGGCACTCGACAAAGAAGCTCTTTGCCGAGTGCCAAAAAAACACTCGGCAAAGACTCGGCAAAGAGCTCCTTTGCCGAGTGTTTTTTCTTGACACTCGGCAAAGAAGGTCTTTCCCGAGTGTTTTTTTACGCACTCGGCAAGGAAGGTCTTTGCCGAGTGTTTTTTTAAGGACTCAGCAAAGACAAATTTCAAATCAAAATTTGAAGCAGTAAATTAATTCAAATGAAAAAGTTTTCAACTACAAAGTTATAGAACTAATCAAGATGAACATTTTTTGTTTAGGTCATTTCTTCATACGAGAAAGTGAAAGTAAATTTGTACATAAATTTTAGATCTCTCTTGTAGTTTATAAAAATAAAACAACCAAAATAAACTTTGTAGATCTTGAGAAAGTGAAAGTAAATTTGTACATAAATTAAATAACGAAAATAAACTTTGTAGATCTCGAGAAGTTAAGAAACTTTGTAGTTGAAAACTTTTTAATTTGAAATTATCCTGTCATGCAAAACTGTATCTGAATTTCAAAATTTTGAAATTTGAATTTTTCAAAAGACCTCGGATGGAAAAACAACCTAAACAAAAGTTGTAGATCTCAAAAAGTTATGAAAGTTTGTAGTTGACAACCTTTTCATTTGAGTTCATTCTGTCATGCAAAACTATCTTCTCGTGAGTTCATTTTGAATTTCAAAATTTTAAAATTCAAAATTTTCAAACAACATCGGATGGGAAAACACCCTTAATGAAAGTTGTGGATCTCGAGAAGTTATGAAACTTTGTTGGTGACAACTTTTTAATTTAAAATCATTTTATCATGCAAAAGTATGTTTAAATTTCTCAAATTTGAAATTCAAAATTTTCAAACGACCTCGGATGGAAAAACACCCTAAATGAAAGTTGTAGATCTCAAAAAGTTATGAAACTTTATAGTTGACAACTTTTTGATTTGAGATCGTTTAGTGTATCAAATAATCACTTTAGTATCGGAGATAGATAACATAACAAGAGCAAATATCATATCTGTACATGAAAATCAAATAGGTCAAGTGGACAGCAGAGGCGGTGGTAAGTCTCGGGGCGCAGGTCGCAGGATCGAATCTTGTTGGCGGCACGTTTCGTGATTTCCAAGCAAAAAAATACGTAATGTTGGCCGGTGCATCTGCCTAGCAGATTGTGGGGTCCTCCCGTAAAAAAAATTACTATTTTTGGGGGGTTTTTTTCGGTTCAAACTTTGCCGAGTGTCAGGCACTTGGCAAAGCTTTGCTGAGTGCCCGATAAAAAACACTCGGCAAAGAAGGTTTTACCGATATTTTTTTTATCGTGTGTCCTTTGCCAAGTGCAACACTCGGCAAAGCCTTTGCCAAGTGCAAATAGGGCTTTGCCGAGTGTTTCCAACACTCGGCAAACAACACGTATCCATTAGTGACCTAAACCACCGATGAAACTTACGTGCACCAATGCGCCGTTGGGATATACGTAATACTACTGTATACTATACATACATTTCGCACATACAAACAGAAGATGAAACCAGCCCCTGTTTCACTGTATCAGTTTCAGACAAAACCGGTGTGGATGGATTGGCGACGAGCTGACGTGCGAGCTCACCATGGATGCCGGGCTCTTTGGTAGCTCACCTAGTTCCTGGAAGCGCTGGGGCTCGCCTTCGGCAGTTTGCCTGTGGCCGTTGTCGCTCTCGTTCTCCTCCAGCGACCGCCTCATCGATTGCTTTTGTTTTTGAGAATTTTGTTGGCACCAATCCAAGTGTGCTTTGTATAGTTATTGTAACCTGCTGAGGGGAAAAAATGTCAGCATCTCTGTACAGACATGTGTTGGTGTTTTTTTTTTGTCTATTGTATCGTTGAAACTTACGAATTAGAAAATATATGCCTAAGTCTACTGTAGACCCCAGTTCACATTCTGATTTACAGATTATTTATGCCATGCCAATATGTTTCATAGCGTACTGTCTGTTCTTGGCTCCAGGTAGAGAGAACGGATGCAGGCATGTCGATTTCTCAGCTTATGACCTCGTTCGGCTGGCTGGTGGCTGGTGCTGATTTGTTGTGAGAGAAAAATACTGCTGGCTGACTGGTGGCTGGTGGCTAGTGCTGAAATAATGTGAGAGAAAAGCACTGCTGGCCGGTACATATCTTTTCCGCCTAACTGTTGTTCATATCTTTTCCAAAGCCATGTCAGCTAGTCAAAACTTCTATTTCCTTCAATGAACTTCATTTACTGCAACTTCGAGCAGATCTATAAACTGAATGAAAAATCATTTAACTGTTTACAGATCAGTTACCAAAACACCACTGTTTCTTTGAAGTTCTGACAAGTATTTTTCGTTGTTCATCATTAGGCCGAAAACATTTCCATGGTACCGTTCATCAGCAGGTGGGTGCTTATGATAAATATGGCTTCCTGGCCACAATGACCTCATGGAAGTGCTTAAAGCTCAGGCATAAAAGTTGGAGGAACCTGCTAGCATCATATGTTTGACTATGCACTTTTACATTTTTATACAGATGTTAAAAGATTTTCAACACAGGTAAGATTTTTATGATGTAAAACATCCATTGTACAGAATGTGCCCTGCCTTGAAACAATACCTTGAGTAGGTACCACTCATCAATTGTTAAACATTGTACCAATGGCATGTATCATCCTGTAATAAACGTGTGCTTCTCGCTAATCGAATTCCACTCTTTTCCATCCCGGATTTGTGTTAATAGTTGTATCACACTATGTATCATTGTCACTCAACATTTTAAAGCCAAATTAACTTGACGCGCGCAATGGGGCACGCAACGTACTAGTACTATACATGCATTTCGCACATACAAACAGAAGATGAAACCAGCCCCTGTTTCACTGTTTCAGTTTCAGACAGAAAACCGGTGTGGATGGATTGGCGACGAGCTGACGTGCGAGCTCACCATGGATGCCGGGCTCTTTGGTAGCTCACCTAGTTCCTGGAAGCGCTGGGGCTCGCCTTCGGCAGTTTGCCTGTGGCCGTTGTCGCTCTCGTTCTCCTCCAGCGACCGCCTCATGGTCTCCGGCGTGAACAAGTAGGTGACGGCGAGGCCGAGCAGGCAGATCCCGCCAAGGATAATCAGGGCGTACATCATGCCGATGCCTGGCTCGTACCCTGCCCCTGCCAACACCTTCCTCCTGTCCCGGTCCTGCGACGCCCACAGGAAGCCGATGGCGCCGACGAGCGCGCCGAGTTTCCCCGCCGCGCCAGATATCCCGTGGCACGTGGAGCGGAACCTCGCCGGAAAGAGCTCGGCGGGCAGGATGAAGGTGGTGGTGTTGGGCCCGAGGTTCGCGGAGAAGAAAGTGAGCGCGTAGAGCACGATGTACCAGGCGTCCGTGGCGTGGCCGCGCCAGTAACGGTCGTACGGCCCGGCGAGCGCGAAGAGGAAGACGGCCATGAGGAAGAACCCGGCCATCTGGAGCCGGCGTCGGCCCACGCGGTCGATGAGGAGCACGGCGACGAAGTAGCCGGGGATGGTGGACGCGACGGCGATGATGGCCTGGAACTTGGCCACGTTGAAGGCCTCCTGGAACGCGTTCACGTGGTCAGCCGGCGGGAACCACGGGCGGTAGATCTGGGACTGGAACAGCGTGCTGCTGTAGTAGGGGATGTCGAGAAGGAACCACGCCGATGCGCACGCGAAGAGGTCCCGACCGTGCCGCCGGAGGAAGCGGCGCGAGAAGAGGCCGTACGACGACACCGTCGTGAGGCCGCCGAACTGTGCCGCAGGAGTCGTGCGGCGGAAGGAGGCCACCTCCTCCTCGGTGATCGAGGCCAGGTCGAGGTCGGCGAGCACACGGCCGATGTCGTGGGTTGCCTTCACCACGTCGTGCTCCACAAGCGCCGTAAACCTGCAGTTATCGTAAAAGTATATTCTATAAAATTGGTATGAACTGTGATTGATTGATCTTGCTGATGTATATATATACATGGAAACATGTACAGAATTTGCTGTTTCACTAGAATTGTTTGATCATATCAATCACTGGTTGTACTTCCTTGTAAGCCATCAAGGGCTGTTTTTGACTTATATTAATACACCACGTGGCCTCTCAAGGGAGGTGAAGATTCTACTTTACACTTATTCTGTCAGAGTCGTAGGAACCTTTTAGCGATTTTTAGTCTTTTATTAGAGCATCTCAGATCGAGAGTTCTCAAAAGAAGCTCTCAATCTCATATTTTTGGGGAAATTATAAAAAATACATCACCAACAGCTCCTAATCTCACCACTCAATCTTTTTAGCACTTGAAAAAAAAACTTCACATCGCGCGTAAAGATACGCGCACGCTCGCGACTTGGAAAACTCCTCGCGCCAGTTTTCCACGGCAAATTTCTCCCTCGCGATCGTCACCACCGCTGGCACCGAGCAGCAGGCCTTCCGCCTCGAGCTCGCCCCAATTCGACCAGAAAGCTGTGCACGCAGGCGCCTTGGCCGGTCAGGACGCGGGCGGGTGCCCGGTAGCGGCCGGCTGGCCGGCGGCGTGCAGCGCACTAGCCCGCGCAGGCACGACCTCACGTGGGAGGCGCGGGAGTGGTGCTGGTCAGGCTGGGACGCAGGACCATGGCACGGCGGAGACCGCGACACCGGGCTGGCTCGGCTGGAGAAACAAATGAACCGTCCATGGAGGGCTCACTAGATTATGGCCCGAATCCCATTCTCTCAGCACGGCGCAGACCATCTCCTCTTCCCTACCGGCCTCGGCCAGCATCGACAGCAAGCCGTCCACGCGGGCATACATGCCGACGAGCTCCGTGGACGAGGTCGGACACTTCGACCTCCGTGGACCAATTTTTTTGTTTTAGGAGTCACTTTTTAGAAATTATTGGAGCAACACTTCTTCGTTACTCCCAATTTTTTTAGGGACTTGGAAAACTTGGTGATTTTGGAAATTAATTTTTGGAAACTATTGAAAATGCTCTTAGGGGGTAAAGTTAACAAGTTGCAAGTTGGTTTGGTTTTCAATCATGAACTAAAAAACAGACAAAAGACACCATCTAGCAGAAACCAGATAAATTTAGTCCTCTGTCTAGTTTCATAGGTGGTTTTGTGTTTTTTAATAATATAAAAGTTTGGTATGATCTCGAAAAAATCATAATTTATTTATTTTACTTCAAAAATAAAATGTTATAAGCTCTTTTAATATGATCTATATAGTTATTTGGAACTAGTTTATTTCTTTCTAAAACTGTTATATTTAAAATTGGTTGATAACATATTTGGAAGCAATAGGGAGTAATCTAGAAAAATGTCAAACTAGTACAATGTTCTTCTAAAAATGTTATCTGCTCATTTATGATCTATATATACTTATTTAGAACCGGTTTATTTCTTTCTAAAACTGTTTATTTATAACTGGTTGAAAACATATTTGGAAGCAATTGGGAGTAATCTAGAAAAATCAAACTAGTACCAATTTTCTTCTAAAAATGTTATCTGCTCATTTATGATCTATATATATACTTATTTAGAACTGGTTTATTTCTTTCTAAAACTGTTTTATTTATAATTGGTTGATAACATATTTGGAAGCAATAGGGAGTAATCTAGAATATCAAGCTAGTACCAATTTTCTTCTAAAAATGTTATATGCTCATTTATGATCTATATATAGTTATATTGGAGTTGGTTTATTTTTGTTCCTATTGCTTTATTACTTGTAATCTTGCTCATTATTTTTTTGCTCATTATTTATTTAAAAAAAATAAGATTAAAACAACTCTAAATAAAAGCACCAACAATTAGATAACATCTTTTGAAGAAAACTGAAACTAGCTACATATTTTTTTATGTAAAAGTAAATTAATTATCAACTTTTAGAGATCCAACATGATTTTTATTGTTTTTAGATTTAGAAAATAGGAAACCACATATGAAATTTTTATGGGCCCAATTTTATTTGATTTTGACATACCCAGTTTTTGTATCTGAGGATGGCTACAAGGAAGAGACAAGCACACAACATCATTCAAACCCTTGCCGGGGTAAGCGAGCCAATTTGACTCGTCGAAGCTAGCAAGATTTTCCTTACTCTAGCAGGCATGACTACTAGGGATTTCTTGGTGCTACCGAACATCAAACCTGGTCTGGTCAAGCTGATGCGAGCCTTTGGCCAAGTAGTTGGCCCTTATTTTGAGTTAATCTGTGGTAAAATACCGTGCAGCGAATGAACATGGGACCAACCTTCTTTTGTCCATTGACTCAACCACCGAGCTCTACAAGTAAGCTCATTCTCTACGGAGCAAAAAAAATTCTAAAAAGGAAAGACTATTGAGTGACAAACACGTTCTAGATTCTATGAGTGTGTTTCTCAATCCTAGCTTACAGTTGATTGATATTGTTATCGTATATACCAATATGCCTACACGTCTAGCTTTATCTGAAGATATCATGATTACTCATGTTAAATTTCATTCCACCTGGCCTTTGATGGTAACTAACCTAAGGCATCCACAACTAGTTCGCTACCACCTTTGTCCCAACTTATAGGTCGTTTTGGTTTTTTGGATACACCTAGACATACGATATGTCTAAATACATAATAATAGTTATGTAGCTAGAAAACCTATAATTAGAACGATGGGAGTACTATTGTTTTCAAGCCTAATCACGTTAAATGTGCACTCGAGGATGTAAAGACGGCTGGGACACCATGCTACTATAGCAGCTCCAATGTTATTTTCCAATTGTGTCTTAAGAGAAAGATATAAAATATAACACATAATCCTAGTAAAACATAGGCCAGGACTAATATGACTCTTACGAGACTGTCACACGAGGATCACAACAAAATTCTTTGTAATCAGTTAGTTAATTACATACAAATAATTCGCACTAGATAAAACTTAACTCAAGAATGCAACAGAAAGAACGCGTTGCTTGATGGATAAGCAGCGTAGCAGGCGACTGCAAACGAGCAATTTTGTTTTTTTTAACCATTTTCTATGCAACTACTACTCAGTACAATAGCATGTTTCGGGATCATCGTGTGAAGCCCAATTCGAACCATTATTACTAATGTTAATGCATGCACTTACGTCTAACCTTGTCTGCCACTTTATTAGAAAGAAAAAGGAAAAGCACGTACGGACGGACGCTATTAAGCACAATTCGAACCATTTCGTTCGTAGTACGTAACTTTACAGCGCGCCGCCGCCGTGTTAATCATTTGGCCATAGAAAATCGAAACGAATGGTTTCGTACGCGCACGTACCTGGCCGTCTCGGGCATGGCCATCCTCCAGTAGAAGGTGACGGCGGCGGGTACGGCGCCGATCATGAGTATGATCCGCCAGGCGAGGTCGGCGGCCTCGGGCGTGTCGTCGAGCGGGGCGCGGCGGCCCGTGCAGCGGTCGAACGCGGCGGCGACGGCCATGGTGACCGCGGAGCTGGCGAGGATCCCGAAGCCCTGCATCGAGAAGACGGCGGCAATGAAGGCGCCCCGCGTGCGGCGGTTGGCGAACTCGGACATGATGGTGGCGGAGAGCGGGTAGTCGCCGCCGACGGCGACGCCGAGGAGGAAGCGGAAGAGGCAGAGGCTGGCGAGCGCGCAGCCGCGGGTGCGGCACACGGAGAAGCCGCTCCCCACGGAGGCGCACAGCATGAGGAGCAGCGAGGCGCCGTAGACGCGGCGCCGGCCCGCGCGGTCGCCCAGGGCGCCGAACGCCAGGTTCCCGGCCACCGCGCCCAGCAGCGCCACGCCCACGGTGGCGGACACCACGGCGGGCGGCGTGACGCCCGGGCGGGGGCGGCCGTCAGCGTCCAGCCTGTTGGGGTCTGCAGGCGCGTAGTAGACGCGGCCGATGAGCTTCATGACGGGCGCGATGCAGAAGAGGTCGTACGAGTCGGTGAAGAGGCCCATGCCGGCGATGACGATGGCCTTGAAGTGGTAGTACTGCGTCCGTGCCTGGTCCAGCGCCGTCAGCACCCGGATCGGCGGCATGTCGACGTCGAGGCCGGCCGGGCGAGCGCGGTACTTGTCTACTTGATTAGGAGTGGACTCACACTGGGGGCAGTAGGAAAGCAGGCAACACTACTACTTGACTGGCTCTATAAATTGGCCGGCCGGGCGCGAGGCGCGACCGACGCGAGCCAAACGAATGAATGAATGGCCGTACACGGGCGGACATTGACATGGTGATGGCAACATGAGCGGCGCGCCGTGCGCGTTGACACGGCGCGGCGGGGAAGCTTGCTTGTCCCGGCCTGGCCGTGACGGAACTCAGATAGATGCTGGCGAAGATGCCATGCCGCTTGCGACTGATTCGCCTGTGGGCCTAGATTATACTACGATGAGCGCTGTACGACCAAGGCGTTTTTGTATGCTGCGTGTGCCGAGGAAACTTGATGCAGCAACAGCACGGTAGTTGACACGTAAGGCCCAACAACACCAGTGATCATGCCGCAGATCGCTCTCTCTACCGTCACAATACGGAAGCGAAGGTTGCGGTTGCGGCCTGCGGGCAGCAGCGCGCTGACGTGGTTGTGGGCCCGCGGATGGCAGGTGGTAGCCAATGGAAGTGTAGTCAAAGTCGTCAGTGAAGCTTCCTGGGCCTGGAGACTGGTCTTCCATACGGTACAAGGTGAGGTGGGGCCCAAAGACTTGCTTTCGCGTATCCTGGCTACGGTCTCCGGCTCTTGAGTGTCTTTGAGTCGACCACGTTCTGGCCATAGTATCTCCCACTCAACAACACCGGGAGTTGATTTCAAAAACAACAACAACAACAACACTGGGAGTCGACCACGTGCTGTTTGGTTCAGAACAAAGAAACGAAACATCGATGGAAATCATTCCCACCCTGTTCCATTAGGCCATTTGTTTGGTTATTACTCCCTTCGTCTCAGATTATAAGACGTTTGACTTTTTGACTCCA
Organism: Saccharum hybrid cultivar R570; assembly: GCA_038087645.1. Classification (NCBI taxonomy): domain Eukaryota; kingdom Viridiplantae; phylum Streptophyta; class Magnoliopsida; order Poales; family Poaceae; genus Saccharum; species Saccharum hybrid cultivar. The sequence goes on along the minus strand of JAQSUU010000291.1, from coordinate 3,437,667 downwards.
AGTTTGACCACTCGTCTTATTTAAAAAATTTGTACAAACATAATCAAATTTAAGTCATTCTTAAAAACATTTATTAATAAAGCAAGCCACGATAAAAGAAGTGATATTTTGCAAAAATTTTTTTGAATAAGACAAGTGGTCAAACTTGGTGCCAAAAGAGTCAAACGTCTTATAATTTGGGATGAACCTAGTATGTAGTATAACGGTTTTTATTCACACTAGATGACCCTATGTGTTGCTGCGGGAATAAACATATAAATTTAGCAGCATTATATAGGACGATGGAGCAACTTCGAATATTAAAGTTGAAAATATAGAAAAAGAAAGAGAGGAAATGATTGAATGGCTAGCACTTTGCTTCCCGAGGGGACCCTCTTCTGAGTTCCTTCACGCGGAGAAAAATTGTCGTCCCTGTCCTTTCCGAACCGGCGGACGAAATCGCGTAGAACAAAAGTCCACGACCGATCTCCAAAGCTCTATAAAAAATGCCTTTCCTGACATCATGGCCTCTCTGTCATGGATGTCCTCCCACATCGATCTCCCGCATCCCCTCCGAGTGGAGCTTAGGTCCCGTTTGGTTTGGAGGAGTTAAAGTTTAACTCTCATCACATTAATGTTCTTTAAAATGTATGGAGTACTAAATGTAGACTAATTGCATGTATGTCGGCACAGATTAGGAGTAATTTACGAGACGAATCTATTAAGCCTAATTAATCCAAGATTGAAAACTTTTTATCAAATAAGACGAATTTACTACAGTGTTTATTAAACTTTAACATCTAAACCAAATGGGCCTTAGCCACGAGCATCGGTGGAGCGCGGGTGAGCTCAGCCACTTGCAACGGCGGAGCGCGGGCGAGCCCAGCTAACCGCAGCGACGTGCCCGGGTGAGGCATGAGTGGTGTGCGTCATCGTGGTGCTGCGCCTACTGCTTCTTATCGTCGAACCGGGGGAGGGGCGTCGGCACATGTTGCTGCGGCAGATGCGATGGTGAGGAGGAGAAACAACAGTGCAGGGAGCTGCCTACCAAAAGGAGAGGCAAAGGTGAAAGCTTGCAAAGCAAGAGTCAGCCATGCTGGTGCAAGGTAGCCATCTTCTTGCTGTCGTAGTTTGCACAATCTCGATTCGGGGCTTTTGATCAACATCATGTGGTTTGGCAGCCGACGCAATCGAGAGAGAACATCTTCGGGAGGCCCTTCAGCAGGCCGAGTTGGCTGATGCAATCTTGGAGATCGCCACCGCCGATGCTGAGCTCGTCCATCCTGTAGCTCACGCGGCTATGGAGGAGAGGTTTGCGGCTCAGTTGTTGGCCCTTGAGGGCGAGAACGCCGAGCTACAGGGTGTCATTTCGTTACTATGGGCATCTAGTCTGCTAGGCCGCATATCTTCCAACCGAAGGGCCTAGTCCTATCACGGAGGTACCTTCCCAACTGGCCGGTGTTCCTTTTCGGCTAGCAGAGATCGCCCAGCAAAGGCCTATCGTCGGGGGCTCAGATTGCGCTGGTGGCAGCTGGGGCATTATATTCCTATCTGGGCATTGGGTCTGTTACGAGTAGGGATGTAAACGGATCGGATGCGGACGGATATCACTGATATCGTATTTGTTTTCATATTTATGTCCGGATTCGGATTCGAATACGGATAGTATAAAAATACCGGATAGGATATGATTGGATATCGACATCATAAATATGTGATTTAAATATTCGGATACGAATACGGTATCGGATGTTAAATATCCGGACTCGGATACGGACGGATTAAAACCCCTCTAAACGGATTCGGTCTCGAATACGGTCGGAAAATATCCGTACCGTTTTCATCCCTAGTTATGAGCGTGCCTTCCAACATCGAGCCCGCTGTGCTAGAGGTCCTTAGCCAGAGAGCTGCAGAACCTGCCGAAGCCTTGATCGCCGAGATGGACCCTACCGCCGTGATTCGAGATAGTATGCCCGCCGCATCGGAGGAGCAAGATATCATGCAGGGCCATCATAATGACCCAGGGAATGCATAAACACTGGCCGTGTTTAGATTCCCAAATCGGAGACTGCCGAATTACTGTTTAGCACCGTAGCAAATTTTGTTTTTATTTAGTAATAATTGTCTAAACGTTGATTAATTAGGTTTAAAATGTTCGTCTCGCAAAGTACAACAAAACTATACAATTAGTTTTTTATTTCATCTACATTTAGTACTCTATGCATGTGCCGACATTTTGATGTGATGGGGAATCTTCTTTTTGCATAGTGAAATTTGAGGATAAATTTGGTAAACTAAACAAGGCCATTGTTTCTTAATCATGAAGCCATGTGATACTTAGCTTTACTTTTGTTTTCTTTGTCTTAGCATCCGGTTCTGGTTAAGTTTAGGTCTATCTGCCTGAGGATTTGGTCGCAACCTCTAGGGTGTTTTTGGCGAGATCAACCTAGGGATTCGCTTCTTCACTTATGCCATAACTCATTTTCAAACTTGAGAGAATGCAAGTAGTAGTAAGTAAATGTAGCCCCCGAGCGTCTCGATAGGTTAGTATAACTTATCGAGGCACTCAAGGAGTCATGGGAGAACTATTATATAGAAAATGAATGGGAATTGTTGGTGTTTACCGGCAGATATTTGGTTCTTGGGGAACTCCGCTTGGTGCGAAGAACAATTACAGATGGAGACGAGATTTATACGGGTTCGGGTCTCCGGGAAGCGAGTAAAAGCCATACGTCCAGTTGCTACTCTTGTATTGCTTGTATTCGGCGAGATTGCTGTTACAATGTAGCTATGCTTATGAGAGATTGATGATTACAACGAGGGATATTGCTAGCTATTTATATCCGAGATCAACTTGCCCTACAAGCTAAGGAGTCTGCCCTAGTCGAAGTCTTGGCGCAATGCGGAGATATCCTTCCTTGAATAGGGTCGTCATGGGCCTTCGGATCGTTTCTGATCCGGAGTCGGTAGTCGCCAATATGGAAGTCGGGGTACCCGGGGGTGTGGCATCGACATAAGCCCCAAGCTCGTCTGTCAAACACAGCTTGTCTATCAAACAAAACTTGATTGTCTGTGAGTAGTCAGGATCGTCTTAGTCGGGTGGTTTGTTTTTTTGACAACATAGTCGGGTGGTTTGTTGTTCGAGTACCGAGAGGTAACCTAGGTTTCCAATAGCGACTTAAGTCCCGATTACATGCAAACCGATAGAAGTGTGCTATTGGGAGATGAGCTTGTTCTAGTGCCATCCCGGGTCGCCCTGTCTTGTCAATCCCGTTTTACACACAAGCCAGGGGACACTCAGTCATTCGTCAATCAAAACACTGCGTCGGCTTAGCTCCCCATGAGTGCGCATAGTGGAGATTTAATTCCTTTTTAATTGAGACGGCGGTTGAGATTTCTAGAAAGGCGGCTTGGTCCTATTCAATCAGGCCCGCTCGTGATAAATCCGCAACCTCCATTCCCAAATCTCATAGCAAAGATGAGGAAGAAGATCGCCAGCCGCAAACGTCCCCACAAAGTGCCACGCCTGCTGCTCGCACAGTCGCTCGGCCAATCAGCCACTACGGCATCGTCGAGCAGTTCGCCATCGCCTCTGCCATATGCTCCTATGTCTCCGTCCCCGACATCCTCTAAAGCCCTAGTATCGGCGGTGGCATTGCTGCTGGCCGTGCCCCCCGCGGCTCCAACCCTAGCGGTCCTAGGAGGGGAAGCTGGGGTCGATAAAGTCGCTCCGCCGGGATCTCTGGCCGAGCCCTCGACCTAGCCGGTGCCATCAGCACCGGAGGTGGCAATTGAGCTCTCCGACGAGGTTGAGTCAGAAAACTTGGCCCCGCCGGTGGTTCCTGTTCCTGCCGCTCCGGTCTCTTTCGTCGCTCCTGCCTCTACCGCCCTCGGCATCCCCGTCCCCTCCGCTCCTTGCACCGTTGGCTCGCTGGACACGAGCCGTGACGAGGAGATCGCGAGGAGTCTCTTTGTTGAGCTGAATCGTGAGGCCATCGGCATCCCAAGAGATGGTGGCTTGGTGATCCTCAGCAGCGACAATGAGGAAGAGGTCACCGAGGAGGAGGACGCCGACGAGGAGGAGGAGAAGGATGAGCCCACAGGCGGTGGGTCGCCGTCAAGGAGCTAGGCTGCTCCCATCTCGTCAGCTAGCCCTCTAAGGAGCTTGGTGACAATCAGCGGAAGTGCCTACTCCTGCTATCTTAGATTAGAGTCCCAGTTTAATCATTTGTAAATCCACGTTAATGAATTATATCAATGAAATGACTAGTTCTCGATATGGATGATTATCTTGCTTTTTATCCACATTTTTCAAACTGTTTCATGCTTGAGTTGCCGCGAGTAGAGCCGTGGCTTTACACGTGGACACAGTCCGAAGCTGGGATAACTTTAGCAGTGTTGTCCCGGTTACTTAGTTTACTCATAGCCCCGAGCAACAGGCTAATCGGGATGCTCTAGTCGGGTTAGAGCTTTACTCACAACTCGGGCACAAAGTGCTTATAAATTATTCACAGAGCACCAAATCGCCAATTGTCGGTGTCTAGAGGACTGGGAATCTAAACATAGTGACTAGTAAATTTGTATCTACGCGTCTAGGACTTAATGGTGTGCAAAGCGAACACAAAGATGTATACTGGTTCGGGCATGAATGGCCCTATGTCCAGTAGGTTTCGCTGTGGCTCGTGTTGCCTTGCACCGGGGTGCTCGTAATAGGGGTTACAAGCTTTTGAGAGAGGGAGCATATCTCAGGTCTCTTGTGAGTGGTGGTGTGTGATGTGTGGTTTCGATTGAGGTAGGTTCTAGCTGTTGTTGCTTGATCGCCCCCTTTAGATGTGGCCTCTGCCTTCCCTTTTATAGCTTCTAAGGAGAGGGCTCGGGTTACATTTGTGATAAAGGGGCAAAAACGGGAAGAATGAAGGAGCAAAACAAAAAAGGTGGCATCGGGCGTGACCGTCCTCCTCCTTATCTGGTGGAAGCAGTTCCCCTGTAGCGTGGAGACATTCTAGGTGTTGATCTTTTGTCCTCTGCATTCGCTAGTGTGACGTGCTGCGACCATGCCTTGACCTATACGCCTCTGTGCCATGAAGGTGGGTGGCGCGTGCGCCTGAATTTTCGTAGCGAGGAGGTTAGGTGGCACAGTTGCCGTCACCCCCGTTGCTGTGGAGGTATGGATGTCGTGGTGGTAGAATGACCGGGGTCATGTCGAGTCCGGGCGTGGTTCTTGTGCTCCTGTTGACTATGCACAGTCACGTCCATCCCATCGATGGGAGCGAGTGCCATAGTTGGGGGCCCCCGTGGCTTCCCATCTTGCCTAAGGGTTTCACGTGCCCCTTAGGCGAGGCGAAAGCGCGCTGCGGGGGGTCGGGCGCCTTGATGATGTCATAGGTGTTTGGGCGAGGCGAAAACTATCGCTCGAGGCCTCTCTGCAAGGCTCGGGTGACACAGAGTTCGTCGTTCATGCCTCGAGCAACTGACATGCTATTAGTGTTTCTTGGTAGGTTGATTTTGCTAGGGCCCCCTATGGTGGGGCTTTAGCAATCGTGCAGGGTGCCGTATTTTACCCTCTATTGGGTACCCTGGGTATTTTGATATCCGACAGTAGCCCCGAGCCTATGGAGGAGTGGAGCACTCCTTTAGAGGCTTGAGAACGAGCGAATGTGGGTAGTTTTTTATTCGTTCTTGTCTTAGAAGAGGATTGTCCTGTGGGTGCGCGCGAGCGCACCCAGCGGGTGTAGCCCCTGAGGCCTTGGAGGGATGAGTTATCCCTTCAAGGGCTTTTAATTGAGCAAGTATGGCATTTCTTGTATGACTGCGGGTCAGGTGGGGAGTCCCTGCAGCCTTGGCCTTGACCATTCGCTAGGTCAGGATGCGGGAGAAGCCCCCGAGTCCTCGCGTGCTGTAAGAGACTAACCGAATGGCCTCTCTGCTGTCGTATTGTTTCCCTTGTGCTCTTTAGCAGAACGAATGGGTATGTGTGGGCCCTCATCATCCCATTTGGGTCTTATCATGGTTTATTTGATTTTGAGAAGACTATCCAGGGGTGCATGTGAGTGCACCCGCTGGGTGTAGCCCCCGACGCCTTGAAGGGATAAGTCATCCCTTCAAGGGCTTTGAATCGAGTGAGTGGGTCCACCTAGGGAAGACGAGGGGTCATGCGAGGCAGTTGCTGTTGTGATGCTTCGTGTTGCGGTGCGTGGGAAGGTGGGTGATTGGTGTTCAGTTTGGTTATCTTCTCACACTGTTCCGTTGTCATGATTAAATGGGGCGTAAACCATCTGCGAGAACGGTTCACCTTCTCAAGGCATGGTGTGAGACCGACACGGCTCCCTTAGGAGACGAGCGTGGCGGTTGGGTGTATTGAATGCCTAGGAGTTGAGAGGCCTCCTCGGGGCCCTTTATAACCTGAGGCATGGTGCTCGACCCTGGCATCTCCCTTCCCCTATAAATGTAAAATAGTTTATCTAAGAAATCAGTTTGTTCGATCGTTGCCATGTTTTATTTCCCTATTCCCATTATTTTGTCTTGTATTGATTCATAATGGCGGTTGGTGAGGTCGCCGAGACCCTGCCTGTTGATGGTTTTCTTTGGGGAGGAAACAACTTGTGTGCGTGTAGCTCTCGTGGTTTTTGATAGATCGATCGGATGCTCGAGTGTAGCAGTTTTCCATGTCCTGAGGTGGGGTTATCGAAGCCTTTGCCACTACCTAGGATCGTAGGCACGCTGGGACGCTCGGGAAAGTTTGTTCACGGGTCATACGTTTCTGTCCTCAGGTCTCGTGTCTCGAGGAGGGGTCGAACTCTCTTGCCTAAGTCTTAGGATCATAGGCCCGTCGGGTCATTCGAGAAAGTTCATTCGTGGGTTAGACATTTCTATCCCTAGGTCCTCCGAAGTCCTTACTGGCCCGTGGGCCCAGTTAAGTGGCTTTGTTAGCATATCCCTCACGCATCTTTTTCACAAAGAGGATGGTTTGGGCAACGCCATGGCTTTCCTCGATGGGTCGAGCCATGGTGCCCGTTTAGTTGCAATCGGGTCGGTTCAAGTGAAGCCCCAGTTCCTATTCGTGGGGATCTGACGGAGGTAAGCTAGTGACCGGCTTTAAAATTTCCTGGCGGTTGGTTCAAGGAGTTCCCAGGGTCCTTTGACCATCCCCGAGGGCTCGTTGCCTTTTTTCAGAAAAAAACTCTCATACCGTAAACCGGCCTAGACTTGAACATGGTTCGAGAAGGCCCATGATGCTCCATGCATCCGAGTACTAGCCGCTCGTGTGCCCCTTCTCATACCATCCCTCACTCGGTGACTTGGAGTGGCTATCAAACCCTTCGTGGGCCAGCCTTTGAACTTCATGCTGTAACAGACCATAAAGGGCGGAAATACGTAATTATCATTGATAATATAGCTCATGATTTAACACATAAATGATGAAATAAATTATAGCAGATAATGTGCAACGATTTCATAGGTACAAAAAGATTGTATCTGAACAGAATAGTAGATCTTGGGCAGGGGGTAATGCAGTGATCTACCGATCAAGGCGTGTCGACGCCGTGCGCAACCTCCACCCTCCGGCATTATGGCCACGTGACCTCGTAGCCGCCGTCATCAGAGTCACCGTTGTCGAGGAGGTAGTCGCAAATGCCGACGAAACGACGTAGAGCCCTCGGGTCATCGAGCCCGGAGAAGTCGGCGTCGGCCCAGCTGCTGTCGTCCTCATCGGAGCTGGTACTAGAAGCTGTCTCTGTGGTCGCAAGTACTTCCACGATAGCCTACGCATGGTGAGTTAGTAGGTCTATGGGAATCTCCCCCGCAGACGAATCAAAATGAATTGCGGTCGAAGACTAGCCACAGGCCCTCCCATGGTCGTGTGCCTTACCGGCCGGCATCGTTTTGCCCTGGGAACCTCCCGGGCAGTTGTTCTTGAGGGCATGTCCCTCGTCCATGCCCAGGCGATGGATGGACAGAGCCTCGGAGATGGCGTCGATGTCGACGGAAGGGGGAAGAAGGACCAGGTCGTAGCCCACTCCTGTGCTGATGAGATCTAGGTTGTCAAACCGGACATGGGAGCCTAGGGTGAAGCGGATGTGGGGGTTGGCCATCAAGACCTAGGAGATGGATCGTGACGCGCAGAAGTTCCCCTACCTGGCGCGCCAACTGTCGGTGTCTAGAGGGCCAGGCATCTAAACAGAGCGACTAGTAAATTTGTATCTACGCGTTTAGGCCTTGATGGTGTGCAAAGTGGACACAAGGATGTATACTGGTTCGGGCATGAATGGCCCTACGTCTAGTGGGTTTCGTTGTGGCTCGTGTTGCCTTGCATCAGGGTGCTCGTAGTAGGGTTACAAGCTTTCGAGAGAGGGAGCAGATCCTAGGTCTCTTGTGAGTGGTGGTGCGTGATGTGTGGTTTCGATTGAGGTGGGTTCTAGCTATTGTTGCTTGATCATCCCCTTTAGATGTGGCCCCTGCCTCCCCTTTTATAGCTTCTAAGGGGAGAGCTCAGGTTACATTCAAGGTAAAGGGGTAAAAATAGTAAGAATAAAAGAGAAAAGCAAAAAAGGTGGCCTCAGGCATGGCCGTCCTCCTCCTTATCCGGTGGGAGTAGTTCCCCTGTAGTGTGGAGACGTACTGGGCGTTGATCTTTTGGCCTCTCCATCCACTAGTGTGACATGTCGTGGCCATGCCTTAACCTGTACGCCTCTATGCCGTGAAGATGGGCGGTGCGTGCGCCTAGATTTTCATAGCGAGGAGGTTAGGTGGCACAGTTGTCGTCACCCCTTTTGCTATGGAGGTATGTATGTCGTCGTGGTAGAATGACCAGGGTCATGTCGAGTCAGGGCGTGGTTCCTGTGCTCCTGTTGACTGTGCACAGTCACATCCATCCCATCAATGGGAGCGAGTGCCGTAGTTGGGGGGCCCCGTGGCTCCCCGTCTTTCCTAAGGGTTCCACGTGCCCCTCGAGCGAGGCAGAAGCGTGCCACGGGGGGTTGGGCGCCTTGATGACGTCATAGGGGTTCGAGTGAGGTGGAAACTACCGCCCGAGGCGTCTATCGTGCCCGAGGCCTCTCCGCAAGGCTTAGGTGAGATAGAGTTCGCCGTTCGTGCCTCGAGCGACTGACATGTTGTCAGTGTTTCTTGGTAGGCTGATTTTACTGGGCCCCTACAGTGGGGCTTTAGCAATCCTGCAGGTGCCGTATTTTACCCTCCATTGAGTACCCTGGGTATTTTGGTACCCGACACCAATTCTATTCTAGGAATAAAAAAGTGATACTTTTTTGTGAATAACTTACATTACAGCTATCGAGCAATATTTAACACTTGAGCAGGCTGACAAAGCTAAGCCTGTCAATTTGTGATGAGGAATAGGAAGAATGAAAACATTTACCTGTCCCTGCAACATTGTAAGATGTATTATGTTAAACTACTTTGTTAGTCTCACATAATTCTTCTTTCTTTTGCTATTTGAATCCTTCATTATGCAAATATTTGGACTTATAGTAGCTATACTCGAGCGGTTTGTGTACTGTGAGTCGATGCCGTTTGTAGACTAGTGAATACTAGTATGATAGCCCTCGACTCTTTATTTGGATTTGAGTAACTTATCCAACTAAAGAGTAGAAGACTAGTCAAGAAAAATATTGAGTGTATGTGCTCGGCAAAATTACTACTAACAGAGAAATAGAATTAAATAAGAAATGATATACTTATCTGGCAAGTATGCTGAGGAACAAAACATCAGGAACACAGTTTATTATGCATAAAAAAGTTGTAGTTGATCCATGTTCCATGTATTCTGTAACACCCCAGGTGTTTGCCTTGCATTTTAGCATCATTTGAGCATGGTCATAGAATGGCATTACCGTAAGCATCATCATTTCATGTGCATTGTTCTTGAAACATTCATTTGCAACATTTGAGACAATTGCAACATTTGTGGTTTTCTATGTGTTTCCTTTATGTGTTGCTAGGGTTTTTGTGTAGGTGACACTTGTGATGCTCTTACATGATCCCTAGTAGCTTAACTATGCTTAGGACACCTAATGGAGCACTGTTCATGTTTACCAAAATGTCTAATTTGCCCTCTAGGGGAGGTTTGACTTGGGGTGACCTACAAAGTGACTCTGTTTGACTGATTAGAAAGTCCAACCTAGAGACCTTGCATGGATGTGCACCCTTTACCAAAGTTGTAGCCAATTTATCAAGGAACAAAAGTCTCAATAGGACCATCTCATGAAAATGGCTAGAACCTACTCAAACAGGGCCCACAATCTAGGAATTCATGTTGTTTGTATACGTAGAAAAATATTCTAAGTCAGGGTGCATTTCAGTTTCAAGGTGCCTCACTTTGGGATATTTTATCTTCCAATCCAGGCCAAACTAGCCTAAGTCCTTATTGACAAAGTCGAAGCCCTCACATAGCTCTACAAGTTTGTCAATTACAATTTGCACTAAATCGATTTAGATTGGGAGCTCTAGGGCAGTGAAGTTCGTCTGTCAGTCGGTTTCTTGACTGAATCAGCGTCTTTAGTTCAGTAACTGAACTCGGTCATGGCCGACCGGCTTCAAGCCGTCGATGCCGCGTGGGCGGGTCGTGGCAGCCGTACGCCGGCTTGGGGTCCACCGATCAGGCCATGGCACTCCTCAAGACCTCCACGATGCCACAGCCTACCTCTCCCTCTCCATTCTCTCCTTTCCCCTCCCTCTGTGCGCGCTGAAGCTGAGGACCGAGCACCGCCAGCTCTGTCACCGATGTGCACACCCACCACCGCATCCCTTGCCTGCCTAATTGCGGCCACAGCTTCGCCATCATCTCCTTTACCTCGTTCGCCCCTCCGACGAGTCGATCAAGCAAAGGTGAGGGCGAAATTTGCCGGTTCTGTCGTCACCGTCGCGGACCGACCTCACCGGAGTTGGAGCTCACCGTGGCCAGCTATCACCGGGGCCCTTTCACCTCTTTTCCCCATTCCCTCAGCTTCCCCGTGAGTCCAAGAAGCTCATACCGAGCTTCGTTGCGCCAGCTATGGCTGGACCTCGCCGGAGCACCGTCGTATCCCTCCGCCGTCCGCCATCACCGGCGGCGAGCACTTCCTCTAACCCTAGCCTACCTTTGCCCTACCTCTATCGACGTGGGATGGCTCGAGGAGCATGTTGGTGCCCTCGACCACGCCGGAGCTGCCACCGGCGGCAAGCTACCGCCGCCGCCTCCTCTCTCCCCTGTCCGGCGTCTATGACGGGCAGGCCCCGCTGGTCAGCGCGTGTCCCCCCCTCTGTTTGATTACTGGGCTTCGGGTGGGCCGGCGGGTCACGGTTGGCCCCAAGGCCTTAGCAGGCCGGTGGAGTTCAGGCCCGTTTAGGCTTTTGGAATTGTTTTCTTTTTCCAAAAAATGAAATTTTGTGCTAAAGTTTGTAAAATCATAACTAGAGCTAGAAATGTCCAATTGAGATGATTCAACTTGCACTGTGCTCCATGAAATGTCTAGTTTATTTAGAAAATATAATATATGGCATGTTGATTTATGTTTTCTGAAATTGGTAATTATTTTTGTTAAGCACTTTATTTAATTAGAGGATTTAGATAATTTGGTAGCTCTCTGTGTATTAATCCTTTGGCCATGAAATTTTTGTGAGATGCTAAGCTTGCTTTGATGTTACTCCAATTAAATTTTCATGAATTTTGGAGGTCACATGCTTCAGTTATAAATTCCCTTTTTGTATATGCTTTATATTGCTTATACTTTTGTTTATTTTGATATCTCCTAATCTACTTGTCAAAATGAGGTGAAATTTTTAGGGTAGCCTCTTGGTAGCATTTATTTTCGTCTGTAATTTTATTAGAATTTTCTAGTTACATTTTATATGTGATGCCATTTATGCTTATGTATTCTAAATAAATAGAAAAGAAGGATTAGATAAATGTTTATGCTAGTGCCATGACTTGATTTGGTGTTAATTAAACATGATCTAACTATTAGTGAAGTTGGATAGGTCATTGTGATGTTCTCAACATCACTTAATATTTAATTGTACAAATCTATCTTTTCTGGACAGATGTGGTGGTTAAGTAATTTAGGCTATGTTAATGAGGTTTTCATGCTTAGTGATCTATAGCAAAGTTGTTGAGGAGTTCATGAACTAGTTGCTGGTAAATTTTGGGAGCATTTGGACATATAGTTTAGAAATGGCAGCTGTTCAAAGTTTGAGTCAGAATTGTTTTGCTCTTTGTCCTTTTAGAATAGATTCTGTACATGTGCTATTTCAACTTGGTAAATGATGAAATCATGCTTAGAGGTTTATAAATGAAATATAGATAATTTCATAAGATTTCCAGAATGTCTTCTTGCAAGTCATTTGGATTTGTAGAACTCCAGTTATGAATGTTCTTAGCTACTGCTGATAACTTGTTGGAAATGTTAAATTGCTGGAATCTTGTTATGTGTGTGTTTAGTCTTAACCTTGTGGCACTTAGTGGTTTCTTAGAGATGTTCAAACATGTTAATACCAGAGAGGAAATTTGCACCTAACCTTGAAGTGATTTGAATAGAGCACCACATAACTTGGTTTTGTGCTTACGATGTTGCTATGTCGTTACACCCATCTTCACATCATTCATGCATGTTCATAAATCATCATGTCATCCTTGGTGCATACATGAAATTCATTGGATGCATATACATGCAATAGGTGTGTCGAGGATCGTGTCTCAAGCGAGGTCTCGCTGGGCGTGGAACCCGAAGTTGGAGTCCGTTCAGGAGCCGGAGGTCCAGGCCGACGAAGTCGGAAAAGACGTGGAAACCATTCTTGAAGCTGACCCTTGATCTATCTTCTTTCGGTTAAGGCAAGCCCCGGAGCATTATAAGCCTCCTACTTTCAAATCAATTATCTTTATACACATGTTATATGTATTGTTGCATTACGTGATAGGAGTTGGTTGGAAACCCTTGCTGCACTGATAACACTCCTTGTCCAGCAATTCGAACCTTGAATCCTATGTAGATAGGATCATATCTATGCTTAGCCCTGCTAAATTAGACCGGTAGAAGTCGGGTGATTTCCTGTCACCTGCGAGATAAGGGCTTTGTCAGGTTACGGTTGGCTATATTTGCTATTGTGGAAATGAACCATGTGTAATAAAATGAAATGAGACTGGGCGAGATGATGATAGTGAAACAGCAAGGCATGAAGGTCTTGGGTGTGGATCTATCCCCGTCTGTGTCGATTAAGGACCGAGACCTGGAGCCTTCTATGTCATTTTGAACGCATGCCTAACATTTAGTTGGCCGGCCTGAGGTTGCCGACCGCGAAGCCTGGTAGCTCAACTCAGGCTGTGAAGTCAAAAAGTGAAAGTCGCCTCGGAAGGGAGCCAGAGGGTCCAAGGGCAGGTGAGTTAAAAGTCCTGAGCATCCTGGCCACTGATATCCCCGAGAACGCGGCGCGGTTCGGGCTCACCCTGAGTTGTGTCAAAGGTTATCTACGGCTGCCTTTAGCGGGGTTTGCCGGGTGAGTGTCAGGAATACCCCCCTCAGCTGAGTTGGAATCGATTTGAGTCGCCATCTCTCCCGGATAGTGAGAAACTTGACTGGTTATCTCCAGCGTAGATACACTAATTATTAATGATGGTTCGGAATTGATGATAATGATGATGATTACCTTATTATACCTGCTATGGTTAATATTGTTTGCTCCTAATGAAGTGATTGCTCTAGTACAGGTGCTAATCTAGATGATAGGTTAATGATTATTAACTCGATGCTTAAGCATTAATGATTACCTATTTGTAATAAGCTTTTCTGCAAGTGAGTCAAGCTAGCCCACCTTATAAAGACTTGCATACTCCTTGGTGTCACCGTTGTTTCTGGTTTTTGTCGGGTGAGTACCTTCTCGTACTCAGGGTTTATTCCCACCTGTTGCAGGTAGCAGATTCGTACTTGTTGCTGCAAGTATTGTCTTCGCCATGTGGGTGTGAAGACTAGACCATTTGGGCATGGTCTCTGTAGTATCTCTTCTGGTATGCTTTTGTAGGATGTGACTATGTACTGGCAGTATTTGAATTTAAATGGTTTCAGAAATTATGTTGCTTCCGCTAATCTTTACTTTGGTTTTGTAATAAATTATTTGTACTCCGATGTATGAGATTACTTTTGAACTATTGTAACAAGTGTTGTGTTATGTTGACTCACTACGATCTTGGTTGCTCTCGGTTTGGTTTGAAATCCGTCATGATTTCATGGACTACCGGAGTTATATGGGCTCAAGTTTGAGAATTTGATCGTTTAGGCGATTGTTTTTGGACTTGTGCTCTTATAAGTTGGACGGTTCCATTACATATTCGAGAGCATATCCCCATCTACATCTGCTAGTCGGTATGCGCCTGGTCGGGCTATATCAACTACAATGTATGGACCCTACCAAGGGGGTGTCAACTTAGTTTTAACCTTTGTGCATTGATCTCGTTTGAGTACCAAATCACCGATGCTAAGTGCCCGGCCACGTACACGCTGGCTATGATATTTCTGAGGGGCTTGCTGATGTTCTCTACTCAGAATGTGACTATATCACGCTTCTCTTCGAGGAGTTCTAGGTCGGTATAACGACGGTCAGCTTGCTCTTCTTTGAAAAACATCGCTACTCGGGGCGAGTTTAATCGAACTTCGGGGGAAGGACGGCTTTAGCCCCATACACAAGGAAAACTGGTTTTCACTCGTGGCCCGGTTAGTTGTAGTACGCACTGCCCATAAAACTGTGGGGAGTTCTTTGATCCATTTTTTTATTATAGGCGCTAAGCCTGTCAAAAATATGGGTCTTGATCCCCTATAGAATTATGCCGTTAGCGTGCTTTACTTGACCATTGATCATCGGGTGGTAGACTGAGGACTGAGAATGCTTAATAGCATGTCTTTCACAAAAATTTTCAAACTTTTTGCTAGTAAATTGTGTATCATTATCTGAGAGTATTCGGTGCGGTACGCCAAAATGCATTACAATACTTCGCAAAAATTTTACTGTATTTTCTTGAACCCACTTTGTGAAAGTATCGATTGCTACAATCAGAAATCTATAACCACCCGGGCTCTTGGAAAAGGACCTAGGATGTTGATACCCCATGTGGCAAATGGCCAAGACAAGGGGATTGTATTTAATGCTTGAGCAGACCGGTGAATCTGTTGTTTGAAAAACTGACAAGCTTTACACGTTCTAACCAACTCTGTGGTGTCTTCAAGCACTGTAGGCCAGTAAAACCGTTGTCAAAAAGCTTTCCCAACCAGCATTCTATGAGAGGCATGGGACCCACAGATTCCTCCGTGGATGTTGTGGAGCAAACTAATGCCCTTGGCCTAGGTGATACACTTGAGAAGAACCCCATTTCACCCTCGCTTGTAGAGGGTACCGTCAACTATTTGATAGCCCATGGCTTTACGGCTGGTTCGTCCTATATTCGTATCATCGACCAAAGTAACCTGGTTTGTGAGGTACGCCTGGATTGGATCCATCCAGTTCTCCCCGTTTCCAATTAGAGTGGCAGCACAAGCCGTATCGCCCAACATAGACTTCCCAAGGAATTTGCTGAGTATTGCCTCATTGCTTGACGGATCAAGCATGGGGTTTGGACCCGACTTTGACATCGGGATAGAGGGTTTTGTTAGCACTTTGACTAGGACGTCTCCCGATAGGTGCTGTCGTTACGCTGCCCGGCTAGCGAGCATGTCAGCATCCGAGTTTAGTTTTCTCGGGATATATTGGACCTTGAGTCCATCAAATTTAGATTCCAATCATCTGTATGCCTGTAAATATGCGGCCATGTTCTCGTTTGTTGCTCGATAGTCATTGCTAGTTTGTTTAGTGACTACTTCTGAATCCCCTTTCACAAGTAGTCGTTTAATACCCAAGGATATGGCAATTCATAAACCAGTTAACAGGCCCTCATATTCGGCAATATTGTTAGTTGGAGTAAGATCATTGAAACCAATTTGAATTGTGTACCTCATGGCATCCCCTTCTAGAGATATTAGGACAACTCCAGCCCCTGCACCATTCTTGCATTTTGCTCCATCGTAGGACATCAGCCAATGCTCAGGGTTTTGGGCCACCTCCTCAGGTTCGGGATTTGTCCATTCTACAACAAAATCTGCTAGAGCCTACGATTTGATCACACTCCTAGGCACAAACTCTATATTGTATTGGCCTAACTCGACTGACCATTGAGCGATTCTACCAACGACATCTCGAGTACGAACAATGGTACCGAGTGGATATGAAGAGACCACTTTGATCTTATGACTTAAGAAATAATGCTTAAGCTTGCGAGAGGACATCAATACGGCATAGAGTAATTTTTGGATATTTGGGTACCTGGATCGGACGTCATGTAGTACCTCGCTCACAAAATACACGAGGTGTTGTTTTGCTGATTTTTCGGCTTGACGTTCGACTACCAGGATCGCGTTGACATCTGTTGGAGTTGCTGCCCCATAAAGGAGCATGGTTTCACCATCTTTGGGAGGAACAAGTATAGGTAATTATTTCAAGTATTGCTTGAACGCTTGGAACACTTCTTCGGCCTGCTCACTCCAAAGAAAACCATCATGCTTCTTTAATAATTTATAAAACAACATACCTTGTTCGCCTGACTTGGATATGAATCGACTTAGGGCTGCCATCATGCCAGCTAGCTTCTGGACTTCTTTCTTGTTGCATGAAGACTGCATGTCATCGATAGCCTTGACCTTTTTTGGGTTGGCTTTGAGGCCCCGATGAGACACCAAGTACCCGAGTAGCTTACCCGAGGAAACGCCAAAAGAACATTTGTCGGGGTTTAGCATCATTTTGTTCTTACGTAATAAAAGTTTCTTCTAGATTGGCGATCAAATCGCCTTTGAACTTGCTTTTAACAACAATATCATCAATATATGCTTCCACATTGCGGCCAATCTAGCCTTCAAGAACAATATGAACACACTTTTGATACTTAGAACCAGCATTCTTAAGGCCAAAAGGCATCTTAATATAACAATACACACCAAAAGGAGTTACAAATGTAGTTTTTTCCTCATCATCTATGCACATGCTAATTTGATGATACCCCGAATAGGCATCTAGAAAACATAGCAATTCTCATCTAGAGGTTGAATCTACAATTTGATCTATCCTCGGAAGGGGATATTCATCCTTAGGGCATGCTTTATTCAAGTCGGTGTAGTCCACGCACATCCGCCATGTGCCATTAGGCTTCCTAATCATGATGGGGTTGGCTAGCCACTCCAGGAAGGGGACCTCTCGTACGAAACCAGCCTTTAGTAACCGGTTGATTTCATCTTGTATGGCGGCTCGCTTCTCGGGTGTATAGCGTCTTTGTTTTTGTCTGACTGGTCGAACGCCAGCTAGTAGACCCAATTTGTGCTTGATCACCTCCCTGGGGATCCCGGGCATGTCAGACGGTTCCCAAGCGAACACATCATTATTTGTCCAGAGGAAAGCAATGAGCTTGAGTTCCTATTGAGGAGGAAGGTTGGTCCCGATATGAGTGACCTTATTGGGATTGGTCTGATCGATATTGACAGGTTTGGTAGTCTAGTCTCCAGCTATGACTTCCTTTGATTAAGGAGTGCCATGGCTTGTTTGCGACTGCCACTTGATTGGAGATTTCCATGTTGACCCCTGGAGTCTAAGGCTGTGGGAGTGCCAAAGCCTGAGTTTGGGGCGATGTCAGAGCCTGAGGCTGCAGAAGCGTCAGAACCTAGTTCTCTAGTAGGGCCAAAGCCTTGAGTCTGGCTTCGGCTGCTTTAGAACTCTCAGGGACTGGCTATTTGGTTGCGGCCTCAAGAAGCGGCATTGTCACGATAGGCGCATGTAGAGTTGCTACTGGCTGTCGGTGTTTGATGACTGACAACTCATCACGGGGTTACCTAGGATGATGGTTGGTGAGCTTTGGCGTACGTAGAACTCAACGGTGAACGCAGAGACAACAATTTATACTAGTTCGGTCCACCGGAATAGCGTCCATATGTCCAGTCTGAGTGGAAAGTATATTGTGCCCTGCACTTGGGGTTTAGACAGTGAGGTTTGTTCCTCTTGCTATCTAGAGAGTCTTGCCCTCCTTTACATAGCCCAGGAGGCAAGTCTCCTAGTTGGTTACAGTGTAAGAGTCATAGTAGGATTATAGGATAGCAATGTTATTAAGATTACATGTGGAGAATTTATAGTCGGACTAGATCTTCCCTCTTCCTTGTGGGGTACCCGAGGACTATATCCCACATTGGCATTGTCATGATAGCCAGGTTCGCTGCTTTTTGTTGCTTTGATGGTGGATTGACTGGGTCTGCTGGAACTTGCTTAAACTGCTTGATTAAGTCAAGAGTCTTCATGTCGCAAGCAACAAATCCCTTTCGGTCACCGTATATAGTGATGGGGCCATGAGGCCCGGGTACTTTGAGCACCGAGTAAGCAAAGTGGGTGATGACCATGAATTTCTTGAGGAAAGGCCATCCCAAAATGCAATTGTATGCAGACTCGAAATTCGCTACCTCAAAAGTGAGGAATTCAGACCTTAGGTTCTTGGCTTCTTGAAGGGTAACCTAGAGGTCGATTCTTCCAAGGGGGTAAGCTGACATGCCTAGCATTATCCCATAGATGGTTTCCTTGACTAGAATTAGAGCCTTCCTAGGCAACGCGAGGTTGTTGTAGGTGTTTGCGAAGAGCAAATTGAGTGCACTGCCACTGTCGATTAAGGTTTGCCCGACCTTGTAATTGCCGATATATGGCTTGATCACCAATGGGAGTAGTGGACCATCGTACAGATTTAGGGGATGATCCATGATGTCAAATAAGATAGGGACTTCTGACCACTTGAGCCTCCTTTTCAATGGCTGGGTACTGCTTACCTACTGCTGGACCTGTTTCAGCTTGGTCTTGGAAGCCAGGGTAGTTGTGCCACCGTAGATGGTGAGTATCTTGTTCTCAAGCAAGACAATTTCTTCTTCCTCTTCTGCCATGTGAACATTCTGATTTTGCCTTTGCTAACATATGGGTGCTTTGGCCCTGCGCTGCTGCTCTTCTTCCTGTTTCTGTTTCTTATACACTGAGCACTCCGTGAAGGAGTGCTTGGTAGATTGATGTATAGGGCAGTAAACTGGAAGGTCATTGGGTTTATCTTGGTGTCGGGGTGGAGCTTTTCCCTTCTCAACGGTGAGGACTTTGGTATCTCTGTTCTTATGCTTTTTGTCCTTGCCCTTCTTCTCCGCTGATCGGGAGGCGTCAAGTTGTCCGTGCACTCGGGCTCGGGAATCGGCTGCCTTTGAGATCTCAGCCACCATCTTAGGGTTCTTAGTGGCTAACTTCTTAGTAGTATTCTCATCCTTGCAGCCCTGCTTGAAGGCTACGATCACCCGATCTTCAATCATGTCAGGGATCGTGTTGCGGATATCACTGAACCATCGAATGAAATCCTAAAGAGATTCGTCAGGTTTCTGGTTGCATGCAAATAGATCATCCTCCTGACCGGGATAGGTGTACGTGGCATGGAAGTTGTCCTCGAACATCTAGTAAAGATGAGCCAGGATTAAACGATACCTTCGGGCAGATTCATCAACCAAGTTTAGGCTGAGCCCTGTAAGACAGTCGGGAGGTGATTGGCTTTGACGTAATCATCACCATACGCTGCCTCGATAACCATGGAGCAGATCTAGATCCACTCTCTGGGGTTGGTGGTACCATCATGCTTCTCAATTGGGCTAGGCTTGAATTTTGGGGGCCAAACAACCCTTCGAAGGTTTGGAGCAAATGCGCAATAGTCGGTTATCAAAACTTGGGGATTAGTGTCGTAATGTTGAGCTTGATTAGCATTGAGCGTTGTTCGAGCATCCTGACTTCTCTGATTCGCATCTAACTCGGGCCTGAGGTCTCGACCACCAAGTGGTGCATTGTAGCGGTTTCCCACTGATCGATTAGATCTCTAGGGGTGGGCATTCCGATTACGCGATTGAGATCTAGCAGATTTGGAAGGTGTTGCGGCCTTTGCATCTAGGCGTTGCTTAGCTTGATCAGCTAGGTCTTGAGCCTATTTGATGACAGTTGCCAATGGCGTCCCTTCTTGAGCTAGGGCTCCCATAGTCTCCAGGAGCATCCTGATCTGTGTATTATCTTCCTGAGTTGCACGAAAGTCGGAGTTTAGATTCCTCGGGCGTAGGGCGGATTCCATCACTATTTGTGCCGGAATTGTATTGAGCATCAAAGCATTGCTGAGACAGGGCAGCGGTCGTGATGCTGATGACCTAGCCTTAGTTGCTGCTTGCGTGTTGTCCCATGTAGCCATGTAGACATTATGACTTTCATAAGGATCAATCTCAACCTCTTCGTCTGAGTCGTCATAGTCAAGATCGAGATGGGCAGCAGAGTCAGTTAGATCCTTCGGGATCTGATTGAACGAGGTGAAAACTTCACAGCGAGTGTGGGTTAGATCAGGATCATCAATCCCTGTCAATTTTAGATTGAAATCTCCCTGGTGCTATTTTAGATTGAAATCTCTCTGGTGCTCAAATACCAGACTCCCAAAGTGGATAGTCAGTGACACATCATGGGATGGAGAGTTGATCTGTGAGTATGAGTAATAATTGCTCATAACCGTAGATCTAACAGAGGATGGTGCCACAACGGCATTGGAACGCGCCAAATTTGGGTACCAAATCCTGTTGATGATCGGCATGATCGGTCTTCGTGCAAGATCACCCTACCTGGTGTGCCTCTGTCGGTGCTTTTTACCAGTAGATATTTGGTTCTTGGTGAACCCCGCTTGGTGTGAAGAACAATCAGATATGGAGATGAGATTTATACTGGTTTGGGCCCTAGGAAGCGAGTAAAATCCGTATGTCTAGTTGCTACTCTTGTATTGCTTGTATTCGGCAAGATTGCTATTATAATGTAGCTATGCCTATGAGAGATTGGATGATTACAACAAGGGATATTGCTAGCTATTTGTATCCAAGATCAACTTGCCCTACAAGCTAAGGAGTCATGCCCTAGTCGGAGTCTTGGTGCAATCCGGAGATATCCTTCCTTGAATAGGGTCATTGTGGGCCTTCATGTCGTCTCTAATCCGGAGTTGGTAGTCAGCAATATGGAAGTCGGGGTACCTGGGGGTATGGCATTGATAGGAATCTAGCCATCAAGTGGCTTGGAGAGGCGCTCTTTGAGATTTTTAGGAAGCCAAACTTTATTCATGTGAAGAAAAACTTTGTCGAATCTCAAAAGCGATTACAAAATGAAATCAAGCATAAAAATGACATAGTTGGAGTCCGTCTGTCATCTGCTACTTGTGACTTGCCAGATCTAGTGTAACATAACCGACCAAATTATAAGAGCACAAGTACGAAAACAAGCACCGAAGCGCTCAAATTTTCAAACTTGAGCCCATATAATCCCGGTAGTCAATCGAAATCACGAAGGATCTCAAACCAAACTGCTTACAACCAGGATCGCATCATTCAACATACAACATCATACGTTACATTTCACAAGTAGTTCTGAAATAAGTTTACACAAACGGAGTAGCAAATAATACAAACCAAGTTTGAAAGTAGCGGAAGCATAACACACACACTAGTTAATTAAATACTGCCAGTCTGGATGATCGACAACCCGCAAAAGCATGAGGAAAGTACATAAAGATGATCACGCCCAAGTGATCTAGTCTTCTTCACCCGCAGGGTGGAGACAAGTCTTGCAGAAGCCTTGATAGAGCATATCATCTGCAACAGGAGGGAATAAACCCTGAGTACTGGAATGTACTCAGCTAGACTTACCCGTCGAAAACCAGAAATAAGATGACACCAAGGATTATGCAAGGCTTACACAAGGGGCTAGCTGACATAACATTTTGCATAAAGGCATAAGTAATTGAAATTCTTATAACCTGTACTAGCAGTTATTTTTAGCATTTACCTGTCATCTATCTTAGCACCTGTACTAAACATGCACTTGATTATAATCAAACAATTATCATCTTTATATCCAGAGCAGGTATGAATTGTGGCAACATTGTATCATTCCCTTAACCACCAGTTCATTTTTAATGAGATCTACGTTGCCGCTGCTCAAGTCAAGTGCTCACTAACCGGGAGCGACGGCGATTCGAATCGAATTCCTATCCAGCTGGAGGGGTATTTCTAACACTCACCGTGCAGACCCCTGCCAGGGTCGCACAGGCCACCGTTTCATATGATTCAGGAATCGTGGGTCCGAATAATGTCGCGACCCCAAGGGCGACACTCTGCCAGGTGATAGGGACTCTAACCCCCCCTTGGTCTCACGCCAATGTCCCCAAGCACATCCTTTCTCTCCTCCAAGAAGCAACCTACCATTCGATTCCCGGCCTGAATCACATTACTCAGCTTCGCGGTCGGAACGACTTATCCGGCCAACTAAGTGTTAGACTGCGTTCAACATGACTCAAGGACGTACAGCGAATCGGTCCTTAAACGACTCAGACGGGCATGGCTCCACACCCAAGACGTGAAGTGTCTTGCGGCTGTACCATCGAACTCCCGTCCGGTCTCAACTTCATTTTAAAGCATGGTTCCATCACGATAGCCATAAGCCACTCACGACCCAGTCCTATATCTCGCGGATGACCGGAAATCACCCGACTTCTACCGTACTAAGCAGGGCTAAGCATCGACACGTGCCTAAACCTAATATAGGATTTAAGTACGATATCTGGACAAGGACAGGTACAATGCAGCAAGTGTTTTCATATAACTCCTAGAACTTAATGCAATAAACAATTAAAAGTACTCAAGATATATTTATAAAACGATGGGTTCAGCATGCACCGGGGCTTGCCTTTGAGAAAGGTTGCGGGTCTGTGGTCCGGACACTCGGGTAGATCTTCTGACGGAGCTTCCCCGACGTTGGGTTCTTCTGCTAATTCCTCCGGTTGACTCATCACCTCCTCCGGTATCGCTTGTTCGAATTCGAGGAGTGTCACCCCCTCCGGTACACCTATTGCATGAGTGCATAATAAATTCCATGAATGCATAATGAAAGATGCAATATGCTCGGAATGAAATGCATTACAACAATTTACGCTCTATTCAAATTACTTCAAAAGAGTAGGTGCAAATTTCCTCTCCGGTGGAGAAGTACTCACCTAATCTACTTAACCTAAGATAAAGCTGCTCATCCTCAGTTAAGGCCCTAACACCTAACAATTACAAAAGTAGCATGTCTTAGGATATCACACCATAACAATCAGCAAAACACCACAGTAAGCATTCTGGACAGCAGCTACTTGTTTTTATCACAACTGGAGATTTACAATTCCAAAAGATATGATCTAAGACAATCTGGAAAGCCTAAGAAATGCACTACAATTCATTTTCAGACCTCAACTCCAAACTCCTAAGTTTTCCATGTCAAACTTCACAAGTTCCAGAATTTGTCCTCTCGAAACAGAGAGTAGCAGATTTTGAACTGCCACTTTAAACAACAGTAACTCTCAAACTACTAAGCCAAATGCTTCCAAATTTTGACACAAGCTAGTTCATCAAGTTTACTCCAACTTTGGTATTTACAAGTTTTCCAGCAACCACCTTTATCCAAGGTCAAACCTAGAAATACTATCAGCTGTCCAGAAAACCTAACATTGTAAAGGTTAAATATTTATTGATGTGGCAAACATTCTCTAAGACCAAACTAATACTACTACAAGTTCACAATTGTCACAAGAACACCAGAAAGTAAGGTGTGACTACCTAGAACATTTATTTATACTCATTTCTTATTTTACTTAATTAATTAGGTGGAATTTTAAACATATATGTAAACTGCTCCTAACATTCTACAAAAATTACAGGGGACTCTCTGACCCAAAAAGAGACTACTGTACAAATTTGAACTCAATTTAATCACAGGAACTCTCTGCACAAAATTCACAAGCCAAAAAGGCTGATCTTTGTATAAATAACAAAGCATAGTAAAAAGTGTCAAACAACAGATTTCTTAATTTTCTTGGACCGTCTAGGGTACCAAGACATTCTCCAAAAAGTTATATGAACATTGCACATGTAGAAAAATTACAAAAATTCATTTAAATATTTCCTAGAATAACAAGATAGCATAATAACTTGAAAAGTACTTAAGCACTGATGCCCAAATTTTTACCAGAGCTAGGGCTAGCATAGAGTAACCTACCCACCAATTTTCATGATTTATGGAACACTACAGCTCAAGTTATAAATTTAACAAATTTGCATGCATTCCAAAACACATTTAAAGGATCTATTAAATTCTTATAGAATTTAAACATCTCATGCCAGATCCATATTTTTCTAAAATACTACACATCATGTAGACCCTAACAAAATTTATCTCATGATTTTTGGATCATTAAAACCCTAGATCTATATTTTTCCAACTTTACCCAAAATCTGTGGCAAATATAGAAAGAAAATAAAAACGAAAATCGAAACCCTGCTACCGGGCCGGCCTGGGAGACCCACGCGGCCCACTCCCCGCGCTACGGCCCGCTCGCACGCGACGGCACGCGACCGGCCTCCCGCTCGCGCGCGCGCCTGACCTGGGGACCCCACTGGTCAGCGAGGGAGGCAGAGGGGGAAAAGAAGGCGACGGCGATAGCTCGCCGCCGGCGGCAGCTCCGGCGAAGCTACCGTACCAGCGCGTTCACCTCAACCTCGCGCAACGATTGGTATAACTAATTGACACTATGACCGTGGCTAGGGGGGTGGCAGCAGCAATGGCGGCCACGACCGCGTGCTTGCCGGCTCCGGCGAGCTAGCAGCGGCTCGACCCCCAAACGGTCTACCCCGTGAGCACCAGCACACCGAGGCGAACCTAGAACACCGGAGAAGGAAGGCGGTAAGGGCACCGAGAAGCACGGCCACGCGCGAGCTCAACTTGGCGACGCCAATGGCGGCCGCGGTGGAGGCGCAAGCTCGGCGAGCTCTACCTGAGGTCAAGCGGTCGTACGGTGTGGTCCGCGATGTGGAGGAGCTCACTGTGCGACTGTGCCTACGGGGAATTGGGTGGTGGTGCTTGACTGTGGTGGATTTTTTGGTGGCGGCCGCTGATGCTCCTCCGGTTGCCGCGCGCTCGGTGGCGAAGGAAACAAGGAGGCAGAAGAAGGAGCAGCGAGGAAGGGCCTCCGGGCGTCGTGGCGTCTTTGGGCAACCGAGGTGAGCATCGCGTCGACGCGTGTTGCCACGCGGCGGAGGCTTCCTGTCCCCGGTCGGCCACGCGCCGAGTTCGGTTTTCTGAACTTTTCAGAATGACTGACAAGGCCATCGGCGTTCCACAGCGACTGACAGGGAGATTTCATCGCCTCATAGCTCGTGATCGAGGCTGACTCGGTGAGAACCGTAGTTGACAAATTGGTAGAGCTACGTGAGGGCTACAAGTTTGTCAATTGGAGTTTGGGCTGGTTCGGCCTAGATTTGAAACTACAGAGCTCCAAAGTGGTGCCCCTTGAAACTGAAATGCAGTTTCAGAGATAATGCCGACTGAAACCCTAACTTCTTGACACTATATCTCCTAAACTATTGAGAACCAGGTGATGGTGATATTGACAATGTTGTAGAGCTATGTGTGGACAACAACTTTGTCAATTGGCTCAAAGACTGGTTTGGCCTGGGTTGCAAACTAAAAGCTCCTAAAGTAGGCATCAGTAAAACTGTAGGGTCAGATTCCAGACTTAGAAAAATTCTAAGTCTTGGAGCTACCTCTCTAACTGACTTGTGGGCCACTTTTGAGCATGTTAGGGTCAATTTCATGAGATGGTCATATTGAGACTTTTGTTCCCCATGAATTTCTTTACAACTTTGCTTAAGGGTGCTCCTCCATGCAAGATTTCTAAATTAGACTTTTTAATTGGTCAAACTAGAGCCTTCTAGGGTCAAATGGTGGTCAAACTTCTCTTGGAGGGCAAATTTGTAATTTTGGTCAACATGAACCTTGTTCCAAATGTTACCCTAAGTATAACTAAGGTGTTGTAGGTCATGATTGGCTACCTTACCTTTTTGTTACACCAACTATCAAATACTTCATGAAATAAACCAAACAAACCCTA
Organism: Saccharum hybrid cultivar R570; assembly: GCA_038087645.1. Taxonomy (NCBI): domain Eukaryota; kingdom Viridiplantae; phylum Streptophyta; class Magnoliopsida; order Poales; family Poaceae; genus Saccharum; species Saccharum hybrid cultivar. Next base: position 3,411,626 of record JAQSUU010000291.1, on the reverse strand, counting down.
GAACAATCACATGTGTTGCATCACATAAAATAACAAACATGAATGATGCATGCTTATGCTTATGCAAATGCAAATGCAATGCAATTATGGAGCTAAACACTTGAGGTGTTACAGCCCTCCCCCCTTATAAAAATCTTGTCCCGAGATTTGGAAAGCGTACCATTTTTCATAGAATTCTTTATAACCATCCCGCAAATAATCCTCCCGTTCCCACGTAGCATCACTCTCACTTCCCTGATTACTCCACATCACTTTGTACCACTTAACCACTTTACTTCTAGTTACTCGTTCCTGAGTATCGATCACTCAGACTGGCTTTTCTTCATAGGTTAGGTCGGATTCCAACCTGATATCACCTAAAGGAACTTGTTCCTCAGGAACTCGAAGACACTTTTTAAGCTGAGATACATGGAAAACGTTGAATATGGCTCTCATCTCAGGAGGCAACTGGATTTTGTACGCAACAGCTCCACTCTTGCCTATGATCTGGAAAGGACGCACGTATCTTGGTGCAAGTTTCCGCTTAACACCAAAACGTTGGACACTCTTCATTGGAGAAACTTTCAAATAAACGAAGTCTCCAACTTCAAATTCGAGTGGTTTTCTACGACGATCCGCATAGCTTTTCTATCTCGCTTGTGCTGCAGCCATGTGTTTCTGGATGGTACGGACTTGTTCCTCGGCTTCCTGGACAAAATCAATGCCATAATACCTTCTTTCCCCAGCTTCCACCCAGTTTAGTGGAGTTCGACACTTTCGACCGTACAAAGCTTCGAATGGGGCCATCTTAATACTCTCTTGATAACTGTTATTGTACGAGAACTCGGCTAAAGGTAACCATTTTTCCCAAGAACCCTTGGATGAAATGACGCATGCTCGCAACAGATCTTCCAAGATTTGGTTAACTCGTTCTGTCTGACCCGATGTCTGGGGGTGATAAGCAGAGCTTCTCACTAACTTGGTTCCCAGAAGGTGATGCAAATGCTCCCAAAAGCGAGCAGTGAACTGGGGACCACGGTCAGAAACGATAGTACGAGGTATCCCATGAAGCCGGACTATCTGATTGAAGTACAACTCAGCATAGTCAGTGGGACGATAGTCCACTCTCACTGGGATGAAGTGAGCTGATTTGGTCAAACGATCAACAATTACCCAAATAGAGTTATGATTTTTGACAGTAGGAGGAAGTCCGACAATGGAATCCATACTTATCTCTTCCCATTTCCAACCTGGGATAGACAATGGTTGAAGTAACCCAGCTTTCATATGCACAGCTTTAACTCTACAGCAGGTGTCACACCTAGCCACATATGCAGCTATTTCTTTCCGCATCTTGGTCCACCAATAGTATGGCTTCAAATCATAATACATCTTATTACTACCAGGATGGATGGACAACTTAGAGGAGTGTGCTTCAGACATAATATCATTTCGAAGCTCCCGGTCCTTAGGCACAACTAACCTATCCTTAAACCATAGTACACCCTCTTCATCTACCCTGAACTGTGTAGTTTCTTGTTCTTTCATCTTACGCTTGATGTGGAATATACCAGTGTCAGTCTTTTGGAGCTCAATAATTCTGCTTTTGAGAGTACAACTGACAGTGATGTTGTACAAGACTGCTGGATGTAGAAGGCGAGATCGATGAAAATCCGTTTCCACTAAGGAATGGCAATGAGACTTACGGCTTAAAGCATCCGCAACCACATTTGCCTTGCCAGGATGATAGTGCACTTGAAGGTTATAATCTTTAATCAACTCGAGCCATCTTCTTTGACGCATATTCAACTCGGGTTGGGTGAAGATGTATTTGAGGCTTTTGTGGTCTGTGTAGATATTGCAAACATTGCCCAACAGATAGTGTCGCCAGGCTTTCAAAGCATGAACAACTGCGGCGAGTTCTAAGTCATGTGTTGGATAATTCGCCTCATGCTTCCGAAGTTGTCGAGAGGTATATGCAATTACTCGGCCTTCCTGCATCAACACACCTCCCAAACCTATGCCTGAGGCATCACAATAAACATCAAATGGTTTCTTGATATCCGGTTGTGCCAAAACCGGAGCTGAGGTTAGGAGGGTTCACAGTTGGTGAAAAGCCGCATCACACTCAGGAGTCCAAACAAACCTGGTGTCTTTTTGCAGCAACCGAGTCATTGGCTTGGCTATTTTGGAGAAATCCGGGATGAAGCGACGATAATAGCCAGCCAAACCAAGAAAACTCCGGACCTCGTGAACCGAGATAGGCGCCTTCCAGTTCAGTACTTCTTGTACCTTGGCGGGGTCCACCATAATTCCTCCATCGGACAACACATGCCCAAGGAAAGGTACTTCACGAAGCCAGAATTAGCACTTACTGAACTTTGCATATAGTTGATGTTCACGCAGTCTTGTGAGGACTATACGCAGATGTTCAGCGTGATCCTCCTCATTCACAGAGTATACCAGGATGTCATCAATAAATACCACCACAAACTTGTCCAATTCAGGCATAAACACCGAATTCATCAAGTACATGAAGTGTGCGGGGGCATTTGTCAAGCCGAAGGACATAACAAGATACTCATAAAGACCGTATCTGGTAGAAAAGGCTGTCTTTGGAACATCTTCCGGGCAGATTTTAATTTGATGGTAGCCAGATCTTAGATCGATCTTGGAGAAAACTTTAGCTTTAGACAACTGATCGAACAAGATGTCGATTCACGGTAGAGGGTACTTATTTTTGACAGTGACTGCATTGAGGGGTCTATAATCTACGCACATCCGCAACGACTGATCCTTCTTCTTTACAAAGATAGCAGGACATCCCCACGGCGATGAACTAGGATGAATCAACCCCTTCTTCAAAAGTTCATTCAATTGCACCTTAAGTTCAGCGAGTTTATTTGGAGGCATCCTATAGGGTCTCCTAGAGATGGGAGCCGTGCCAGGCAACAACTCAATTTTAAACTCCACATCCCGATCTGGAGGGAGTCCCGACAAATCATCGGGAAAAACGTCCGGAAACTCATTTACTACTGGAATTTCGGCCAACGCCTTTGCTTGCACAGCATGAACTTCCCCAGACAAATCAACTTTTCTGGGAAGTTGTACCAGAAAACCCTTTTGATCTGTAGGATCTCTGAGCATAACTACCCGAGTGGATGTATCAATGAGTACCCCATTCTGACTCATCCAATTCATGCCCAAGATAACATCTATGCCTAAGCCCGGCAAAACCACTAAGGCAAGCGAGTACTTTCGCCCTTCTATCTCAAGCTCAAGATTTCCCACTACTTTATTTGTGGAAATATTCCCACTTGCTGCGCTAATACAATAACCCACACCTTCAACAGTATGCAATTTGTGTGCAAATTCTGATGCAAACTTAGGACTGATAAAGGAATGCGAAGCACCTGAATCAAAAAGTACCACTGCGGGGTGTTGGTCAACTAGAAACTTACCAGCGGTGACCACCTCACCAGATGGAATCTCCTCAATGCTGTTATAATGGGCGTGTCCCTGACGACTACCTTGGTTGACATTTTTCTTAGGGTACGGACAGTTCCGGGCCCAATGACCTGGCTTGTTGCAATTCCAGCAAGGCATATTGCTAGGAGGAACACTAGAGCTGCTCTATCCAGAAGTCCCCTTTGGCAGAGCGACGGTATAAGCCTTACGGAACCCCGTTTTTGCAGCAGGCTTCTTCTGCGGCGGATGGAACTTTGTATTTTGAGCAGGTGGACGAGGGGAAGACCTCGGTGCCGCTGAGGCCCTTGACTGAGAAGCACTTGCCTCAAGGGCCCTTTTACGGCTCTTAGAGGCAGAATAAATAGTATTGTTGTTCTCCTGGGTCAAAGCATCGCTGATGAAATCATTGAAAGTAGTACATTTGCTAGTGCCCATAGTTTTCATCAGTTTTGGGCCGAGGCCCCTTTTGAAGCTAGCAATCTTTTTGGCATCGGTATCCACAAACTCTGTGGCATACCTTGCCAGGTTGTTGAAGGACTGCAAGTATTCAGTCAGGCTTTTGTTTCCTTGCGACAGCCTCATAAACTCTGTGTGCTTGATTGCCATAAGACCGGGAGGGATATAATTTCCCCGGAATGCCGCCTTAAACTGATCCCAAGCAATCGGGACATTGGCAGGCAGTGTGGAACGATAGTGGCTCCACCAAATGCCCGCCGGACCATGCAACTGATGGGAAGCATACTCAGTTTTCAGCTCATCAGTTAGGCGTAGCAGACGAAACTTTTGTTCAATGGTATTCAACCACTCGTCAGCCTGCAGTGGTTCTTCCGCTTCCTTGAAGAGCGGGGGCTTTGTATCCAGAAAGTCCTTGAAATCGCTGTACTGATTTGGCTCTGGGCCCTGGCGGCCATGACGAGCCTCTCGATTAGCCAGTTGGCGCATGGCGTCAGCCAACATACGCTGCCCCTCAACCACTGATTGCATCAACTCGGCCGGAGTAGGTGGTGGCGGAGGGGGCGGCTGTTCCTCCTCCTCATTTCCACGACCCCGGCGTAGATTGTACGACATCTGCAAAATGCATAGCCAATGAGCACTGACGATGTGGGAAATTTGTAGATGAATCATTGCGAAATGTCAATCTGACTGTATGAATAGATTTCTCATAATAATTAAGGCACAATAATTCATCACAACCGCACAATCCATTCTAGCGCATCATTTGACGAGATCATACTTGGTAATCCAACAAGATGCTCTTTGTTAAAGGCCCACTCACAGGGAGCACAACAGTTACCGGACCGTTTACGTTGCTATCTACGTGATTTTTGACCTTTTGCACGGTACTTGGATTCAATCTCAAGATTTTTAGTTGACTGTGTAAGGCTACTTCAAACTGACCACAAAGAGACTTCTCAATGAAGAGTTCCATGGTGGATCATGACTAGCCACCTCGATACCTGCACGTGCCAAGCAGCACAGCCTTATGTCGCGCGCCATAGGAGGCCCTCGGTTTCATCGCGGCACCGAAGGGTGCTAATCGTGACACCATCATCGAACGCAACATAATAAGACATCAAGTTGTGATCGAAATTAACAGGTTCAAACTACATTCAGGAAACATACGGTTCAACCTTACATCCCAAAGTCAAGTTATTACAAGGCCTCACTCCTTCACAGGGAGGGCACAAAAGACGATCCTAACATTATAGGCACGTGATGACTACTCTAAGCATCATCCTCCGAGTCAGTGTCAAGGATCTCCCCGCCGTCCTCATCACTGACAGGCTCTAACTCCTCGTCTTCTTCTTCTTCTGGCTCTTCCTCTGGTGCTTCTGCAGGTGGGGCATCCTGTGGTCCATCAACCTCCACTTCATCATCATCCTCAGCCATGAAGATTCCTGATCCCATATCTTCATCTACATTGTTGTTTCTAGGTAGCAGAGGATTAAGCTGGTTATTCAGGCGGTGCACTTCTTCATGAAGGTTGTCATTGTATTCTTCAGCATTTTCTAACTGTTGCTCGAGCTCAAACTGGCGAGCTCTCAAAACGTTCTCCTCGTGCCAGGCTTCATCCCTCTGGTTCATGACACGGACCAACATGCGTTGACAGTTGCGGTTGGCTACTGTCAACCTCTGGACTGCAAGGGTTTCCTGGTCACGATCCCGGATCACTTGCTCCAGTTGCTGACGCGCTGCATTCCTGGCAGCAGTCACTTCAGCCAACTCTGCCCTCAGCCTTTCCACCTCAGTAGGCTCAGGGCGGGGCTCACATGGAGCGAGCTGGTGTCGTGGTGCCCTGCCTCCAGTGGACTTACGAGCGGTCCTCTTGGTACGTGTCATCTGTAGCAACAGATAAGATACGACTTAAAGTGAGGATCATTTAGGGGATACGAAATTTACTTTAGTCGGGAGTATAGAAATTTTTAAGGAGGGAGTAAATGATATGTATGATATAATTAAACATGATGCATGCACGTTCCGTACGCCCTCTCACCTTAGTAGAAACCTAAAGTTCTAACGCTAGGCGGTGGCATACATACGTTCTCTCATATAAGCGAAACTATCGGTCTACTCGTTACGCTGTTAGTGTACCTGCAGAAAACCTCATTTCGGCCCAACAGTTTCCCAATATAAGCACACAAGAAAGCAGTAATTTAAATACTTTCCATATACACATCCCCAGATGTATATACTTCAGTATCAAAGCTACCCGATATAAAGGTTCCCACAATTAAGTGCTTACGTAATTACATGGTTTAAACATGTAAGTCTGCAAGTCACCAAAACTACTCTCCCCTAGATCGCCGGTTGGACGATCATGCTCTCACAACTCACACTTACCAGAGCGTCGAGGCAATTGATCCATACATTACCACCCAAGTGGATGGCATCCATACAATATCACGCCGTATGGACGACGAAACAGAAACAAACAAGGCCCCCAAGTTAGTCTTTATAATAAGCCACCTAAGAGTCCTTATTTGGGCTAAGGGATGTGATCACTGGCATACCTAAAAAATAATTTTTAGAGTTTAACCCTTTTCGCAAACAAATACTTTTGTTTTTAATTACTCGTAAGATGTGTTTAATGTTGAATTATGCTCCGGTACCAGCTGTAACAGAACCGACCAAATTATAAGAGCACAAGTACGAAAACAAGCACCGAAGCGCTCAAATTTTCAAACTTGAGCCCATATAATCCCGGTAGTCAATCGAAATCACGAAGGAACTCAAACCAAACTGCTTACAACCAGGATCGCATCATTCAACATACAACATCATACGTTACATTTCACAAGTAGTTCTGAAATAAGTTTACACAAACGGAGTAGCAAATAATACAAACCAAGTTTGAAAGTAGCGGAAGCATAACACACACACTAGTTAATTAAATACTGCCAGTCTGGATGATCGACAACCCGCAAAAGCATGAGGAAAGTACATAAAGATGATCACGCCCAAGTGATCTAGTCTTCTTCACCCGCAGGGTGGAGACAAGTCTTGCAGAAGCCTTGATAGAGCATATCATCTGCAACAGGAGGGAATAAACCCTGAGTACTGGAATGTACTCAGCTAGACTTACCCGTCGAAAACCAGAAATAAGATGACACCAAGGATTATGCAAGGCTTACACAAGGGGCTAGCTGACATAACATTTTGCATAAAGGCATAAGTAATTGAAATTCTTATAACCTGTACTAGCAGTTATTTTTAGCATTTACCTGTCATCTATCTTAGCACCTGTACTAAACATGCACTTGATTATAATCAAATAATTATCATCTTTATATCCAGAGCAGGTATGAATTGTGGCAACATTGTATCATTCCCTTAACCACCAGTTCATTTTTAATGAGATCTACGTTGCCGCTGCTCAAGTCAAGTGCTCACTAACCGGGAGCGACGGCGATTCGAATCGAATTCCTATCCAGCTGGAGGGGTATTTCTAACACTCACCGTGCAGACCCCTGCCAGGGTCGCACAGGCCACCGTTTCATATGATTCAGGAATCGCGGGTCCGAATAATGTCGCGACCCCAAGGGCGACACTCTGCCAGGTGATAGGGACTCTAACCCCCCCTTGGTCTCACGCCAATGTCCCCAAGCACATCCTTTCTCTCCTCCAAGAAGCAACCTACCATTCGATTCCCGGCCTGAATCACATTACTCGGCTTCGCGGTCGGAACGACTTATCCGGCCAACTAAGTGTTAGACTGCGTTCAACATGACTCAAGGACGTACAGCGAATCGGTCCTTAAACGACTCAGACGGGCATGGCTCCACACCCAAGACGTGAAGTGTCTTGCGGCTGTACCATCGAACTCCCGTCCGGTCTCAACTTCATTTTAAAGCATGGTTCCATCACGATAGCCATAAGCCACTCGCGACCCAGTCCTATATCTCGCGGATGACCGGAAATCACCCGACTTCTACCGTACTAAGCAGGGCTAAGCATCGACACGTGCCTAAACCTAATATAGGATTTAAGTACAATATCTGGACAAGGACAGGTACAATGCAGCAAGTGTTTTCATATAACTCCTAGAACTTAATGCAATAAACAATTAAAAGTACTCAAGATATATTTATAAAACGATGGGTTCAGCATGCACCGGGGCTTGCCTTTGAGAAAGGTTGCGGGTCTGTGGTCCGGACACTCGGGTAGATCTTCTGACGGAGCTTCCCCGACGTTGGGTTCTTCTGCTAATTCCTCCGGTTGACTCAGCACCTCCTCCGGTATCGCTTGTTTGAATTCGAGGAGTGTCACCCCCTCCGGTACACCTATTGCATGAGTGCATAATAAATCCCATGAATGCATAATGAAAGATGCAATATGCTCGGAATGAAATGCATTACAACAATTTACGCTCTATTCAAATTACTTCAAAAGAGTAGGTGCAAATTTCCTCTCCGGTGGAGAAGTACTCACCTAATCTACTTAACCTAAGATAAAGCTGCTCATCCTCAGTTAAGGCCCTAACACCTAACAATTACAAAAGTAGCATGTCTTAGGATATCACACCATAACAATCAGCAAAACACCACAGTAAGCATTCTGGACAGCAGCTACTTGTTTTTATCACAACTGGAGATTTACAATTCCAAAAGATATGATCTAAGACAATCTGGAAAGCCTAAGAAATGCACTACAATTCATTTTCAGACCTCAACTCCAAACTCCTAAGTTTTCCATGTCAAACTTCACAAGTTCCAGAATCTGTCCTCTCGAAACAGAGAGTAGCAGATTTTGAACTGCCACTTTAAACAACAGTAACTCTCAAACTACTAAGCCAAATGCTTCCAAATTTTGACACAAGCTAGTTCATCAAGTTTACTCCAACTTTGGTATTTACAAGTTTTCCAGCAACCACCTTTATCCAAGGTCAAACCTAGAAATACTATCAGCTGTCCAGAAAACCTAACATTGTAAAGGTTAAATATTTATTGATGTGGCAAACATTCTCTAAGACCAAACTAATACTACTACAAGTTCACAATTGTCACAAGAACACCAGAAAGTAAGGTGTGACTACCTAGAACATTTATTTATACTCATTTCTTATTTTACTTAATTAATTAGGTGGAATTTTAAACATATATGTAAACTGCTCCTAAAATTCTACAAAAATTACAGGGGACTCTCTGACCCAAAAAGAGACTACTGTACAAATTTGAACTCAATTTAATCACAGGAACTCTCTGCACAAAATTCAGAAGCCAAAAAGGCTGATCTTTGTATAAATAACAAAGCATAGTAAAAAGTGTCAAACAACAGATTTCTTAATTTTCTTGGACAGTCTAGGGTACCAAGACATTCTCCAAAAAGTTATATGAACATTGCACATGTAGAAAAATTACAAAAATTCATTTAAATATTTCCTAGAATAACAAGATAGCATAATAACTTGAAAAGTACTTAAGCACTGATGCCCAAATTTTTACCAGAGATAGGGCTAGCATAGAGTAACCTACCCACCAATTTTCATGATTTATGGAACACTACAGCTCAAGTTATAAATTTAACAAATTTGCATGCATTCCAAAACACATTTAAAGGATCTATTAAATTCTTATAGAATTTAAACATCTCATGCCAGATCCATATTTTTCTAAAATACTACACATCATGTAGACCCTAACAAAATTTATCTCATGATTTTTGGATCATTAAAACCCTAGATCTATATTTTTCCAACTTTACCCAAAATCTGTGGCAAATATAGAAAGAAAATAAAAACGAAAATCGAAACCCTGCTACCGGGCCGGCCTGGGAGACCCACGCGGCCCACTCCCCGCGCTACGGCCCGCTCCCACGCGACGGCACGCGACCGGCCTCCCGCTCGCGCGCGCGCCTGACCTGGGGACCCCACTGGTCAGCGAGGGAGGCAGAGGGGGAAAAGAAGGCGACGGCGATAGCTCGCCGCCGGCGGCAGCTCCGGCGAAGCTACCGTACCAGCGCGTTCACCTCAACCTCGCGCAACGATTGGTATAACTAATTGACACTATGACCGTGGCTAGGGGGGGTGGCAGCGGCAATGGCGGCCACGACCGCGTGCTTGCCGGCTCCGGCGAGCTAGCAGCGGCTCGACCCCCAAACGGTCTACCCCGTGAGCACCAGCACACCGAGGCGAACCTAGAACACCGGAGAAGGAAGGCGGTAAGGGCACCGAGAAGCACGGCCACGCGCGAGCTCAACTTGGCGACGCCAATGGCGGCCGCGGTGGAGGCGCAAGCTCGGCGAGCTCTACCTGAGGTCAAGCGGTCGTACGGTGTGGTCCGCGATGTGGAGGAGCTCACTGTGCGACTGTGCCTACGGGGAATTGGGTGGTGGTGCTTGACTGTGGTGGATTTTTCGGTGGCGGCCGCTGATGCTCCTCCGGTTGCCGCGCGCTCGGTGGCGAAGGAAACAAGGAGGCAGAAGAAGGAGCAGCGAGGAAGGGCCTCCGGGCGTCGTGGCGTCTTTGGGCAACCGAGGTGAGCATCGCGTCGACGCGTGTTGCCACGCGGCGGAGGCTTCCTGTCCCCAGTCGACCACGCGCCGAGTTCGGTTTTCTGAACTTTTCAGAATGACTGACAAGGCCATCGGCGTTCCACAGCGACTGACAGGGAGATTTCATCGCCTCATAGCTCGTGATCGAGGCTGACTCGGTGAGAACCGTAGTTGACAAATTGGTAGAGCTACGTGAGGGCTACAAGTTTGTCAATTGGAGTTTGGGCTAGTTCGGCCTAGATTTGAAACTACAGAGCTCCAAAGTGGTGCCCCTTGAAACTGAAATGCAGTTTCAGAGATAACGCCGACTGAAACCCTAACTTCTTGACACTATATCTCCTAAACTATTGAGAACCAGGTGGTGGTGATATTGACAATGTTGTAGAGCTATGTGTGGACAACAACTTTGTCAATTGGCTCAAAGACTGGTTTGGCCTGGGTTGCAAACTAAAAGCTCCTAAAGTAGGCATCAGTAAAACTGTAGGGTCAGATTCCAGACTTAGAAAAATTCTAAGTCTTGGAGCTACCTCTCTAACTGACTTGTGGGCCACTTTTGAGCATGTTAGGGTCAATTTCATGAGATGGTCATATTGAGACTTTTGTTCCCCATGAATTTCTTTACAACTTTGCTTAAGGGTGCTCCTCCATGCAAGATTTCTAAATTATACTTTTTAATTGGTCAAACTAGAGCCTTCTAGGGTCAAATGGTGGTCAAACTTCTCTTGGAGGGCAAATTTGTAATTTTGGTCAACATGAACCTTGTTCCAAATGTTACCCTAAGTATAACTAAGGTGTTGTAGGTCATGATTGGCTACCTTACCTTTTTGTTACACCAACTATCAAATACTTCATGAAATAAACCAAACAAACCCTAGAACAATCACATGTGTTGCATCACATAAAATAACAAACATGAATGATGCATGCTTATGCTTATGCAAATGCAAATGCAATGCAATTATGGAGCTAAACACTTGAGGTGTTACATCTAGCACCAGCTTTTATTGCTAGGAGGCCTTCAGCACCTCCTAGGTAGTAAGGTAAACATCAAAGCTTCAAGGTAAGGTCCACTTTGTTGGTGTCCAAGTCTCCCTTATCCTGGATCCGCACTTTTTCATCATTCATGCTTTGATGTAATGATAAACATTCACTTGATTCAACTTCTCTAAGTAAAGTAGAATTTTCTTTTGCTGATCTAAAGTCAAACTCATACGGTCTCACCTTGCCATTATGGTATCTCATCCAGTATGCCTTGTTAGGTGGTATCATCTCCATGATCAAACTCTTGCGCTTCTTATCCACATGTTCCTCATTTTTCCTCCTCATCTCCATGAGATTACTATGACACTTTGCCATATGTCCACCACGACCTTGGGTGTTCTTGAAGCTCTTAGGGCACAAGTAGCACTTATAAGTCCCTGTTGCCATGGCTTGCAAAGAATTCAATGGAATTAATAGTAATATTACTCTAGTAGATGTATCACTATAGTGTGAAGTAGCCAAGGGGTATGAGGGTGTTTTTATAGGATGAGTAGTCGATGATTGCTAGGGATATATTAATACCTCATTTAATTTAGGTATATCTCATCACAGAAGATATGGATGGCATCTCTATATGATTCTAAAAATCGTATAAATTCATTGTAGGCAATAGTTCTACCGAACAAAGTTAGAAACCAATAATTATCGTTTATGTTCAAGTATCATTTTCTAGTATAATAATATACATTCATTGTTTTTTACTTGATAAATAAGATGTTTCCCTTAACAAAAGGAGTTTTATAATTAAGATAATTTGGTTGTTTTAGTCACCTTCCATCGGAGGTCAAATGGTATTAGTTTATGAATCTAAGTGTTATTTTTAAGTTAAGTGTGCATGTAGAAGCGAATGTGATGAAGTACTCAACTTCGAGAAGCTAAATGTGATCAAAATGTTTGTTTTCATGCATTTCATATCGTTTTGGCTGTTGTTGTCAATTCTTAAGACTTACAGATATAATCCACAAGCATACGGATATCATTGTAGCTATTACTCAGGATTATTTCAATGTATCATATTTATCCTCATGAATGCAATAGATAAAGAATATTGAGACCTAACAAGGATGTATCTATTAATTAATGTACCAGATAAACTAAAGTGGGGGTAAGTGATATGATAGGAGTTATGTCGGTGTTTTGTCACTCGATGAGTGAATTTATACGTATGTCATGCTGCTCTAGGAAGATGATGGTAGCATCCAAAGACACAAGGAGTTATATTGGTTTAGGCCGGAGCCCTACGTCCAGTCTCAGAGATAGATCGAGTGCGTGTTCCTCGGTTGAATGCTCTGAAGTTCTTACAATAGGGTATGCAAGAAGAGTGAAAGAGGTAGGAGAGTGGGGAGGGACTGCCCAAATGAAGTCTTGAGAGTCCGTCCCCTTCGAAGGGTGCCCTAGCTATCCTTATATAGAGTCCAGGGCTAGGCCACATACAAAGAGATAGGTTCTCCCGACCGAGCGATCATGAGCCTGAGGGAGGGGAAACTAGCTATCTTGGCTTGCAAGGAAGGTCATCTTGTCCTGGTGTCAGCGTACATCCGAGCGTGGTTGTCATTATGGTCTCGTGCCCACGTCATGGCATGGGGTGGCTGGTGCTACAGTGCCAGTCGTGACGGCACTGTTGGCACTGTGGTGGTTCGCTAGCCGTCCTGTGTGACGTGGTCTTGCCATGGACTTCGTCATCGTCTCCTAATCTCTCGGGGGTGTCGTATAGGAGTAAGTAGCTGCCCCTGGGTCATCGGTTGTCTTGCTAGTCGTGGAACCGATGACCATGATCCCGAGCTCTAGGGTCATGCGCACGTGATGGTCCGAGCATTGTAAATCTGAACGGGCCGAACATTTCTCAATCTTGGTAATCATGCAAGGGTTGCTTTGTGCCTCGGTTTGATGAACCAAACACATATCAGTAGTGGTAGTAGTAATCATGAGTGGCTTTGATCTATGCTGAAGCCAACTCGTCTTGTTAGCCAGCATGTCTCTGCAAAACCAACCAAGAGAAATTGCTTATGAAAGGAACTCCTCTTCAGTCTACCCCTCGACTGTTGTGACTACTTGGATAGGAGTGAAAAGACATATCACAACCGTACCAGGCTTTCAAGTGTCAATCATGTCATGGCGATCAAAAAATCTCTTAATTTTTCTCTAATTCACTCCTGTCCAGCTTTCCTTCTGCATTCACCTCGCTCTCGGCAACTGCGCAAGGTTTCTTTGAGAGGAGCATGCCTGGCCTAAATGTAGAACAGAGTAGCCATAGGTGTTGAAATTCTATTGCGCACATAAGAAAGTCCTTCCACCATATATTTGAACACGTCGGATAGAAAACGTGTCGTCCGTAGTTTTGAGTGTCGTAGCAATCTGTGTGCATTTGTTTGTAGATCAGTAGTATGAGCAGCTTTGATTTGTGGTGAACCCAACTCGTCTTGTTTGCATGTATCTAATAAAATTTGTTGAACTTGCAACAACCATACCGCGAGGAGTTCATTTGAACAATTCTCGCCTAGACAGAAAGTCTGCTGGCCATACATTTGATATCATTGTGCCATCTCATCAGCGTAAATGGACGAGACATGCTCTGTTTTTACCAAGGACGGTTGGGATGCCATTACTCCTGCATCTCTGGTCACACACACCTTCCCCGGTGTAATACGGTTGTGATTCCTAAGGTAGTGCGATGACACCCGAGGTGATGCACAACGGTTTCAAAAAAAATAAATCTTTATTTTCCTTGACTTATAGGCCTACCATTCCTATGTATACATAAAGCCTGGCCTCACTCCAGTTGTTTCATTCCACCTTGCATTGCTCAAAAGCCCTCACCTCGCCTTACAAAGTCCCCACCTCCACCTCCCCGTCAGTTACCATGAAGGTCGTCCCCATGAATCGCTATAGGTCTGAATCAAGGAAGGGTGGACTGGCTGCAGTCCCTGCTTCCTCTAGTGGTTTAGCAAAGTCAGGCCAATGGCACACCTCAAGTTGTTGTCAGCGGAGGTGGCCCTAACATCCAGTCATGGGAAATTGGTGTTCGCATCGCGCTCCTGCACACAGTCTCTGTAACACCTCAGGTGTTTAGCTCCATAATTGCATTGCATTGCATGAGCATAAGCATGCATCATTTCATGTTAATTCATGTGGTTGCAACAAATGTGATTTGTTTTGAAGTTTTGTTTGACTCACATCATGTGACACTAGGGAGTTGGTGTAACTAAAGGGTAGAGTAGCCAATTATATCTCACAACACCTTAGTTATACTTAGGGTCACTAATGGAGCAAGGTTCATGTTGACCAAAATCACCAAAATGCCCTCCAAGGTGTAGTTGACCACCATTTAGCCCTAGGAGGCTCTAGTTTGACCAATTAAAAAGTCTAGCTTAGAGACCTTGCATGGAGGAGAACCCTTAAGCAAAGTTGTAGGGAATTCTATGGGGAACAAAAGTTCTAATATGGCCATCTCATGAAAATGATCAGAACATGCTCAAAAATGGCCCACAAGTCAGCTAGAGGGGCTGTCTCAACACTTAGAATTTTTCTAAGCCTCAAAAGTGTCCCTCTAGTTTTACTGTGGCCTACTTTGGAAGCTTGTAGTTTGCAAACTAGACCAAACCAGCCCCAACTCATATTGACAAACTTGTTGTACACACATAGCTCTACAACATTGTCAACATCACCATCACCTAGTTCTAAATGGTTTAGGAGATGTGGTGTCTTGAAAATAGGGTTTCAGTCGGTTTCACTAACTGAAAACACGTTTCAGTTTCCAAGTACACCACTTTGGAGCTTTGTAGTTTCAAATCCAAGCCGAATCAGTCCTTGAGCCAATTGACAAAGTTGTAGTCCTCATGTAGCTCCACAATTTTGGTATTGTCATCTTCTGCTAACTCGAGATGGATTAGGAGATAATCTGCATCAAACTTGCTCTGTCAGTCGCTGAATGCCGGTTTCGTTTCAGTCTGTCAGAGCAGCGTGGCCGACCGGCCGCAGGCCGTCGTCGACGCGTGGCCACGCGGTGGCAGCCGTACGCCGGCCGTGGCCCCACCAGTCCGACCGCGAGGGCTTCAAGGGCGCCACGATGCTGCCCCCAACCTCATTCGCGCCTCTGCCCTCTCTCTTGCTCCTCCCGAGCTCAGGCGGACGCCCGAGCCGCATCGCCGCCGCGTGCCTTGTCGCGGCCATGAGAGCTCGCCGCCATACTCCTACCGGCCAAATCAACACCCCTCACCCCACCACACTGTCCTGCACCTCCTCGACCAACCCGTGACATCAATCGAGCCCAAGGTGAGCCACATTGTCGCTTCCGCCCGCTCCAAATGTCACCGGAGCTCCGCCGTGGTTGTGAGTCACCATGGCCAGCACCGCACCGCACTCCTCTGTCTTCCCTCGCTCACGGCCCCTCTTCCCCTGCACACCTAGATGCTCGGGTGATGACGCTACCGCTAGTCTCGGTCCGGTCAAGCCGGAACACGGCCACGCACTGCCCGCCATGGCCGACGGCCAGGTGCTCACGCGGCCAAGCTGCTCCACCCCATCCCGATCTGTTTGAGTAACCTCGGGAAGTCCGCTAGGGTTCCAGGAAGCGGGTGCACCCCTCTGTCGGCCATCTAGCGGTCAGAGCACGCCGGCGTACCTCCACGCGTTCGCTGCCGTCCGCCCTCACCGTCGGCAAGGGTGCTCCAGCGCGGTAGCATTGGGAAAAAGTACATGCCTAGATGCGGTTTTGGAGTGGAGAGCACGGTGGTATGCTCGGCTTGGCCAGGGGAGCCACCGGCGGCGTGAATCGGCTCGCCGGAGCTCTCGGCTCGCCGCTCCCCTGTTCCCCTCTTGTTGACAGCGGCCCCCACCCTGGCAGACGCACGCCCGTGGGCGGGAGGCCGAGCGGGCCGCGCCACTCAAGTTGGGCCGCGCCATTGCGCAAGCTGGGCCGCGCTGGTGGGTCGGCCGGCCCAGTGCCTTTTTGATTTTTGGAAAATCCAGTTTCTTTATTATTTCACAGATTTGAATAATGGTTGTAATTTTCATATCTAGGGTTTGGAAGATCCAAAAATGGTGATCCAAATTTTGTTGGGCTCCAAGTAAAGTGTAGTTTCTAGGAAAAATATCAAATGCTTATGTGATATTTAATTTCTGGAATAATTAATTAAAGTTTTGAAATGTGTTTTAGATTGCATGCAAACTTGTTTAAATCATATCTTGAGTTTCATTGTTCCAAAAATTATGAAATTTTGTGGGTAGGCTAATTTATACTTGCTCTAGCTTTGGTTAAAATTTGGGCAGTAGTGCTTAAGTACTTTTCAAGTTATAATGCTATCTTTTTATTTTAGGAAATACTTAAATGAATTTTTGTAATTTTTCTACATGTGCAATGTTCATATAAATTTTTGGAGGATGTCTTGGTACCCTAGAGTGTCTAATAAAATTAGGAAATCTGTTGTTTGACACTTTTTACTATGCTTTGTTATTCATACAAAAATCAGCCTTTTTGTCTTGTGAATTTTGTGTAGGAAGTTCCTTTGAATAAATTTCGTTCAAATTTTTACAGTTGCCTCTTTTTGGGTCAAAGAGTCTCCTGTAATTTTTGTAAAATTTTAGGAGCAGTTTACATATATGTTTAAAATTCCACTTAATTACTTAAGTAAATTAAGAAATGAGTTTAAATAAATATTTTAGGTGGGCCAACCTTACTTTCTGGTGTTTTTGTGACCTATGTGAACTTGTGGTAACATTAGTTTGGTCTTATGGGATGTTTGCCACATAAATAAATATTTAATCTTTGCAATTCTAGGGTTTCTGGACAGCTGGTAGTATCTTTGGGTTTGACCCTTAATAAAAGTGTTTGCTGGAAAACTTGTGAATACCAAAGTTGTAGTAATCTTGATAAGCTAGCTTGTGTCAAAATTTGGGAGCATTTGGCTTAGTAGTTTAGGAGTTATTGCTGTTGTAAGTGACAGTCCAGAATTGGCTGCTCTCTGTTTGGGGAGGACAGATTCTGAAACTTTAGAATTTCGACTAGGTAAACTTTGGAATTAAGTGTTGTGGTCTGTAAATATTTTGTGGTGCATTTCATAAGCTTTCCAGATTGTCTTAGATCATATCTTTTGGAATCGGGAATCTCCAGTTATGTTAGAAACAAGTAGCTGCTGTCCAGAATGTCGTACTGTGATATTTTGGGTTGGATGTGGTAACCTGAATAATGTCACTCTTGTGTTTGTTAGGTGTTAGGGCCTTAACCGAAGATGAACAGCTATACCTTAGGTTGAGTAGTTTAGGTAAGTACTTCTCCACCGGAGAAGAGATTTGCACGTAATGGTGAAGTGACTTGAATAGAGTACTTTTACTGCTGAAATGCATTTCATTCCGAGCATGTTGCACCCATTATGCATCCATGATATTTATTGTGCACTCATGCAATAGGTGTTCCGGAGGGGGTAACTCTCCTTGAATTCGAGCCTGTGATTCCAGAGGAAGTCCAGGACCAGCCAGAGGAGCCAGCGGAACCAGTCGGCGAAGGAGACGCCGCTGAAGACTTGCCCGAGTGCCCTGACCACCGGCCCTCGACCTTTCTAAAAGGCAAGCCCCAGTGCATGCTGAACCTACTGTTTTATAAAGTCATCTTGAGTACTTTTAATTGTTTACTGCATTAAGTTATAGGAGTTATATGAAAACACTTGTTGCATTATACCTGTCCTTGTCCAGATATCGTACTTAATCCTATATTAGGTTTAGGCACGTGTCAATGCTTAGCCCTGCTTAGTTCGGTAAAAGTCGGATGATTTCCGGTCATCCGTGAGATGTAGGAAAGAGTCACGAGTGGCTTTATGGCTATCGTGGATGGAACCATGCCTTAAAATGAAATTGAGACCGGGCAGGAGTTCGATAGTACAGCCGCAAGACACTTCACGTCTTGGGTGTGGAGCTATGCCTGTCTGAGTCGTTTAAGGACCGCTTCGCTGTACGTCCTTGAGTCATGTTGAACACAGTCTAACACTTAGTTGGCCGGATAAGTCATTCCGACCGCGAAGTCGAGTAGTATGGTTTAGGCCAGGAATCGAATGGTAGGTTGTATCTTGGAGGAGAGAAAGGATGTGCTTGGGGACATTGGCGTGAGACCAAGGGGGGGTTAGAGTCCCTAGCACCTGGCAGAGTGTCGCCCTTGGGGACGCGACATTAATCGGGCCCGCGATTCCTGAACTGTACAAAAGATGACCTGAGCAGCCCTCACCAGACGTGACTCGGTGAGTGTTAGAAATACCCCTCCAGCTGGATAGGAATTCGATTCGAATCGCCGTCGCCCCCGGTTAGTGAGCACTTGACTTGAGCAGCGGCAACGTAGATCTCATTAAATGAACTGGTGGTTAAGGGAATGATACAATGTTGCCACAATTCATACCTGCTCTGGATATAATGATGATAATTGTTTGATTATAATCAAGTGCATGCTTAGTACAGGTGCTAAGATAGATGACAGGTAAATGCTAAAAATAAATGCTAGTACAGGTTAAAAGAGTTTAAATTACTTATGCTTTTCCGCAAAAGGTAATGTCAGCCAGCTCCAATTATGAAAGCCTTGCATAATCCTTGGTGTCATCTTATTTCTGGTTTTCGATGGGTAAGTCTAGCTGAGTACATTCCAGTACTCCGGGTTTATTCCCTCCTGTTGCAGATGATATGCTCTACCAAGGCTTCTGCAAAAATTGTCTCCACCCTGCGGGTGACGAAGACTAGATCACTAGGGCATGATCATCTTTTATGTACTTTCCTAATGCTTTTGCGGGTTGTTGATCAACAAGACTGGTAGTAGTTAAACAACTGGTGTGTGTTTGCTTCCGCTACTTTTATAATCTTGGTTTGTAATAATTGTGACTCCGTGTGTGTAAACTTATTTCAGAACTACTTGTGAAATGTAACGTATGATGTTGTATGTTGAATGATGCGATCCTGGTTGTAAGCAAGTTGGTTTGAAATCCTTCATGGTTTCGATTGACTACCGGGATTATATGGGCTCAAGTTCGAAAATTTGAGCACTTCGGTGCTTGTTTTTGTACTTGTGCTCTTATAATTTGGTCGGTTCTGTTACAACTGGTACCGGAGCATAATTCAACATTAAACACATCGTACGAGTATTTAAAAAAAACAAAAGTATTTGATTATGAAAAGGGGTTAAAACATTAAAAATTATTTTCATAGGTATGCCAGTGATCACATCCCTTAGCCCAAATAAGGACTATTAGGTGGCTTATTATAAAGACTAACTTGGGGGCCTTGTTTGTTTTTGTTTCGTCGTCCATACGGCGTGATATTGTATGGATGCCATCCACTTGGGTGGTAATGTATGGATCAATTGCCTCGACGCTCTGGTAAGTGTGAGTTGTGAGAGCATGATCGTCCAACCGGCGATCTAGGGGAGAGTAGTTTTGGTGACTTGCATACTTACATGTTTAGACCGTGTAATTATGTAAGCACTTAATTGTGGGAACCTTTATATCGGGTAGCTTTGATACCGAAGTATATACATCAGGGGATGTGTATATGGAAAGTATTTAAATTAGTGCTTTCTTGTGTGCATATATTGGGAAACTGTTGGGCTGAAATGATGTTTTCTGCAGGTACACTAATAGCATAACGAGTAGACCGATAGTTTCGCTTATATGAGAGAACGTATGTATGCCACCGCCTAGCGTTAGAACTCTAGGTTTCTACTAAGGTGAGAGGGCGTACGGAACGTGCATGCATCATGTTTAATTATATCATACATATCATTTACTCCCTCCTTAAAAATTTCAATAGTCCCAACTAAATTAAATTTCGTATCCCCTAAATGATCCTCACTTTTAGTCGTATCTTGTTGCTACAGATGGCACGTACCAAGAGGACCGCTCGCAAGTCCACTGGAGGCAGGGCACCTCGTCACCAGCTCGCTCCACGTGAGCCCCGCCCTGAGCCCACTGAGGTGGAAAGGCTGAGGGCGGAGTTGGCCGAAGTGACTGCTGCCCGGAATGCAGCGCATCAGCAACTGGAGCAAGTGATCCGTGATCGTGACCAGGAAACCCTTACAGTCCAGAGATTGACAGTAGCAAACCGCAACTGTCAACGCATGCTGGTCCGTGTCATGAATCAGAGGGATGAAGCCTGGCACGAGGAGAACGTTCTGAGAGCTCGTCAGTTTGAGCTCGAACAACAGTTGGAGAATGCTGAAGAATACAATGACAATCTTCATGAAGAAGTGCACCGCCTGAACAACCAGCTAAATCCTCTGCTGCCTCGAAATATCAACGCAGATGATGACATGGGTTCGGGAATCTTCATGGCTGAAAATGATGATGAAGTGGAGGTCAATGGGCCCCAAGATGCCGCACCAGAAGAAGCACCAGAAGAAGAAGAAGAAGAAGATGAGGAGTTAGAGCCTGTTAGTGATGAGGACGGCAGGGAGATCCTTGACACCGACTCTGAGGACGATGCTTAGAGTAGTTATCACGTAGCTATGATGTTAGGATCGTCTTTTGTGCCTCCTGGGGTTGGAGTGAGGCTTTGTAATAACTTGACTTTTGGGATGTAAGGTCGAACCCTATGTTTCCTGGATGTTTAGTTGGAACCTGTTAATTTCGATCGCAATTGGATATCTTATTATGTTGTGTTCGATGATGGTGTCACGATTAGCACCCTTCGGTGCCGCGACGAAACCGAGGGCCTCCTATGGCGCGCGACATAAGGCTGAGCTGCTTGGCACGCGCTGGTATCGAGGTGGCTAGTCATGATCTACCATGGAACTCTACCGTTGAGAAGTCTCTTTATGGTCAGTTTGAAGTAGCCTTTCTCAGTCAACTAAAAACTTTGAGATCGAATCCAAGTACCTGACGGAAGGTCAAAAATCACGTAGATTTTAACGTAAACGGTTCAGTAACTGCTGTGCTCCTTGTGAGTGAGCCTTTATCAAAGTACATCTTGTCGGATTCCCTCGCCTGATTTCGTCACTTGATGCGCTTGAATGGATTGTGCGGTTGTGATGAATTATTGTGCCATGATTATTTTGAGAAGTCTATTTCATGAAGTCAGTTTGACATATTTACAATAATTCATCTACAAACTTCCCACATCGTCAGTGCTCATTGGCTATGCATTTTGCAGATGTCGTACAATCTCCGTCGAGGTCGTGGCAATGAGGATGAGGAACAGCCACCCCCTCCGCCACCACCTACCTCGGCTGATCTGATGCAGACCGTGGTCGAAGGGCAGCGCATGCTGGCAGATGCTATGCACCAGCTTGCCAATCGGGAGGCTCGTCATGGCCGCCAGGGCCCAGAACCCAATCAGTATAGTGATTTCAAGGACTTTCTTGATACTAAGCCCCCGCTCTTTAAGGAGGCGGAGGAACCACTGCAAGCCGATGAGTGGTTGAATACTATTGAACAAAAGTTTCGTCTGCTTCGCTTGACTGATGAGCTAAAGACTGAATATGCTTCTCACCAACTGCATGGTCCAGCAGGTATTTGGTGGAGCCACTATCGTTCCACACTGCCTGCAAATGTCCCGATTGCTTGGGACCAGTTCAAGGCCGCATTCCGTGGGAACTATATTCCACCAGGTCTTATGGCTATCAAACACACAGAATTTATGAGGCTGTCGCAGGGCAATAAAAGCTTGACTGAATATCTGCAATCTTTCAACAACCTGGCAAGGTATGCCACAGAGTTTGTGGATACCGATTCCAAGAAAATTGCTAGCTTTAAAAGAGGCCTCGGCCCAAAGCTGATGAAGACTATGGGCACTAGCAAGTGCACTACCTTCAATGAATTTATCAGTGATGCTCTGACTGAAGAGAACAATAACTCTATCTATACTGGTTCTAAGAGCCGCAAGAGGGCACTTGAGGCAGGTGCTTCACAGTCTCGAGCTCCAACTGCCCCGAGGGCTCCTCCTCGACCTCCTGCCACAAGTGCTAAGTTCCGTCCTCCGCAAAAGAAGGCGCCAGTGAAGACTGGGTTTCACAAGGCATATATAGTGGCTCTGCCAAAGGGTAATTCGGGCCAAGGCAGCTCCAGTGTCCCTCCTAGCAACATGCCTTGCTGGAACTGCAACAAGCCAGGCCATTGGTCCAGGAACTGTCCTTACCCTAAGAAGAATGTCAACCAAAGTGGACGTCAAGGGCATGCTCATTATAACAGTATTGAGGAGATCCCATCTGGTGAGGTTGTCACTGCTGGTAAGTTCCTAGTTGACCAACACCCTACAGTGGTACTTTTTGATTCAGGTGCTTCGCATTCCTTTATCAGTCCTAAGTTTGCATCAGAGTTTGCACACAAATTGCATACTGTTGAAGGTGGGGGTTATTGTATTAGCGCAGCAAGTGGGAATATTTCCACAAATAAAGTAGTGGGGAATCTTGAGCTCGAGATAGAAGGGCAAAAGTACTCGCTTGCCTTAGTGGTTTTGCCGGGCTTAGGCATAGATGTTATCTTGGGCATGAATTGGATGAGTCAGAATGGGGTACTCATTGATACATCCACTCGGGTAGTTATGCTCAGAGATCCGACAGATCAAAAGGGTTTTCTGGTACAACTTCCCAGAAAAGTTGATTTGTCTGGGGAAGTTCATGCTGTGCAAGCAAAGGCGTTGGCTGAAATTCCCATAGTAAGTGAGTTTCCGGACGTTTTTCCCGATGATTTGCCGGGACTCCCTCTGGATCGGGATGTGGAGTTTAAAATTGAGTTGTTGCCTAGCACAGCTCCCATCTCTAGGAGACCTTATAGGATGCCTCCGAATGAGTTAGCTGAACTTAAGGTGTAATTGAATGAACTTTTGAAGAAGGGGTTAATTCGTCCTAGTTCGTCGCCGTGGGGATGTCCTGCTATCTTTGTAAAGAAGAAGGATCAGTCGTTGCGGATGTGCGTAGATTATAGACCTCTCAATGCAGTCACTGTCAAAAATAAGTACCCTCTACCACGTATCGACATCTTGTTCGATCAGTTGTCTAAAGCTAAAGTTTTCTCCAAGATCGATCTAAGATCTGGCTACCATCAAATTAAAATCCGCCCGGAAGATGTTCCCAAGACAGCTTTCTCTACCTGATACGGTCTTTATGAGTATCTTGTTATGTCTTTCGGCTTGACCAACGCCCCCGCACACTTTATGTACTTGATGAATTCGGTGTTTATGCCCGAATTGGACAAGTTTGTGGTGGTATTTATTGATGACATCCTGATATATTCTGTAAATGAGGAAGATCACACTGAACATCTGCGTATAGTCCTCACAAGACTGCGTGAACATCAACTATATACAAAATTCAGTAAGTGCGAATTCTGGCTTCGAGAAGTACCTTTCCTTGGGCATGTGTTGTCCGATGAAGGAATTATGGTGGACCCCACCAAGGTACAAGAAGTATTGAACTGGAAGGCTCCTATCTCGGTTCACGAGGTCTGGAGTTTCCTTGGTTTCGCTGGCTATTATCGTCGTTTCATCCTGGATTTCTCCAAAATAGCCAAGCCAATGACTCGGTTGCTACAAAAAGACACCAGGTTTGTCTGGACTCCTGAGTGTGATGCGGCTTTTCACAAACTGCGAACTCTCCTAACCTCAGCTCCGGTTTTGGCACAACCGGATATCGAGAAACCATTTGATGTTTATTGTGATGCCTCAGGCATAGGTTTGGGAGGTGTTCTGATGCAGGAAGGCCGAGTAATTGCATATACCTCTCGACAACTTTGGAAGCATGAGGTGAATTATCCAACGCATGACTTAGAACTCGCCGCAGTTGTTCATGCTTTGAAAGCCTGGCGGCACTACCTGTTGGGCAATGTTTGCAATATCTACACAGACCACAAAAGCCTCAAATACATCTTCACCCAACCCGAGTTAAATATGCGTCAAAGAAGATGGCTCGAGTTGATTAAGGATTATAACCTTCAAGTGCACTATCATCCTGGCAAGGCAAATGTGGTTGCGGATGCTTTAAGCCGTAAGTCTCATTGCCATTCCCTAGTTGAAACTTATTTTCATCGATCTCGCCTTCTACATCCAGCAGTCTTGTACAACATCACTGTCAGTTGTACTCTCAAAAGCAGAATTATTGAGCTCCAAAAGACTGACACTGGTATATTCCACATCAAGCGTAAGATGAAAGAGCAAGAAACTACACAGTTCAGGGTAGATGAAGAGGGGGTACTATGGTTCAAGGACAGGTTAGTTGTGCCTAAGGACCGAGAGCTTAGAAATGATATCATGTCTGAAGCACACTCCTCTAAGTTGTCCATCTATCCTGGTAGCAATAAGATGCATTATGATTTGAAGCCATACTATTGGTGGACCAAGATGCGGAAAGAGATAGCTGCATATGTGGCTAGGTGTGACACCTGCTGTAGAGTTAAAGCTGTGCATATGAAAGCTGGGTTGCTTCAACCACTTTCTATCCCAGGTTGGAAATGGGAAGAGATAAGTATGGATTTCATTATCAGACTTCCTCCTACTGTTAAAAATCATAACTCCATCTGGGTAATTGTGGACCTTCTAACCAAGTCGGCTCACTTCATTCCTGTTCGAGTAGACTATCGTCCTACTGACTATGCTGAGTTATATTTCAATCAGATAGTCCGGCTCCATGGAATACCTCGTACTATCATATCTGACCGCGGTCCCCAGTTCACTGCTCGCTTTTGAGAGCACTTGCATCACCTTCTGGGAACCAAGTTAGTGAGAAGCTCTGCTTATCACCCCCAGACGTCAGGTCAGACGGAACGGGTTAACCAAATCTTAGAAGATCTGTTGCGGGCATGTGTCATTTCATCCAAGGGTTCTTGGGAAAAAATAGTTACCTCTAGCTGAATTCTCGTACAATAATAGTTACCAAGAGAGTATTAAGATGGCCCCATTCGAAGCTTTATACGGTCGTAAGTGTAGAACCCCACTAAACTGGGTAGAAGCTGGTGAAAGGAGGTATTATGGTATTGATTTTGTTCATGAAGCTGAGGAACAAGTCCGTACCATCCAAAAACATATGGCTGCAGCCCAAGCTAGACAGAAAAGTTATGCTGATCGTCGTAGAAAACCGCTCGAGTTTGAAGTTGGAGACTTCGTTTATCTGAAAGTTTCTCCAATGAAGAGTGTCCAACGTTTTGGTGTTAAGCGGAAACTTGCGCCAAGATACGTGGGTCCTTTCCAAATCATAGGCAAGAGTGGAGCTGTTGCGTACAAGATCCAGTTACCTCCTGAAATGAGTGCCATATTCAACGTCTTCCATGTATCTCAGCTCAAAAAGTGCCTTCGAGTTCCTGAGGAAAGAGTCCCTTTAGGAGATATCAGGCTGGAATCCGATCTAACTTACGAAGAGAAGCCAGTCCGAGTGATCGATACTCAGGAACGAGTGACTAGAAGCAAAGTGGTTAAGTGGTATAAAGTAATGTGGAGTAATCAGGGTAGTGAAAGTGACGCTACATGGGAACGGGAAGACTATTTGCGGGATGGCTATAAGGAATTCTATGAAAAATGGTACGCTTTCCAAATCTCGGGACGAGATTTTTATAAGGGGGGAGGGTTGTAACACCTCAGGTGTTTAGCTCCATAATTGCATTGCATTGCATGAGCATAAGCATGCATCATTTCATGTTAATTCATGTGGTTGCAACAAATGTGATTTGTTTTGAAGTTTTGTTTGACTCACATCATGTGACACTAGGGAGTTGGTGTAACTAAAGGGTAGAGTAGCCAATTATATCTCACAACAACTTAGTTATACTTAGGGTCACTAATGGAGCAAGGTTCATGTTGACCAAAATCACCAAAATGCCCTCCAAGGTGTAGTTGACCACCATTTAGCCCTAGGAGGCTCTAGTTTGACCAATTAAAAAGTCTAGCTTAGAGACCTTGCATGGAGGAGCACCCTTAAGCAAAGTTGTAGGGAATTCTATGGGGAACAAAAGTTCTAATATGGCCATCTCATGAAAATGACTAGAACATGCTCAAAAATGGCCCACAAGTCAGCTAGAGGGGCTGTCTCAACACTTAGAATTTTTCTAAGCCTCAAAAGTGTCCCTCCAGTTT
The DNA here is from genome assembly GCA_038087645.1 of Saccharum hybrid cultivar R570. Taxonomy (NCBI): domain Eukaryota; kingdom Viridiplantae; phylum Streptophyta; class Magnoliopsida; order Poales; family Poaceae; genus Saccharum; species Saccharum hybrid cultivar. The sequence goes on along the minus strand of JAQSUU010000291.1, from coordinate 3,385,124 downwards.
TACTGTGGCCTACTTTGGAAGCTTGTAGTTTGCAAACCAGACCAAACCAGCCCCAACTCATATTGACAAACTTGTTGTCCACACATAGCTCTACAACATTGTCAACATCACCATCACCTAGTTATAAATGGTTTAGGAGATGTGGTGTCTTAAAAATAGGGTTTCAGTCGGTTTCACTGACTGAAAACACGTTTCAGTTTCCAAGTACACCACTTTGGAGCTTTGTAGTTTCAAATCCAAGCCGAAACAGTCGTTGAGCCAATTGACAAAGTTGTAGTCCTCATGTAGCTCCACAATTTTGGTATTATCATCTTCTGCTAACTCGAGATGGATTAGGAGATAATCTGCATCAAACTTGCTCTGTCAGCCGCTGAATGCCGGTTTCGTTTCAGTCTGTCAGAGCAGCGTGGCCGACCGGCCGTAGGCCATCGTCGACGCGTGGCCGCGCGGTGGCAGCCGTACGCCGGCCGTGGCCCCACCAGTCCGACCGCGAGGGCTTCAAGGGCGCCATGATGCCGCCCCCAACCTCATTCGCGCCTCTGCCCTCTCTCTTGCTCCTCCCGAGCTCAGGCGGACGCCCCGAGCCGCATCACCGCCGCGTGCCTTGTCGCGGCCATGAGAGCTCGCCGCCATACTCCTACTGGCCAAATCAACACCCCTCACCCCACCACAGTGTCCTACACCTCCTCGACCAACCCGTGACATCAATCGAGCCCAAGGTGAGCCACATTGTCGCTTCCGCCCGTTCCAAATGTCACCGGAGCTCCGCCGTGGTTGTGAGTCACCGTGGCCAGCATCGCACCGCACTCCTCCATCTTCCCTCGCTCACGGCCCCTCTTCCCCTGCACACCTAGATGCTCGGGTGATGACGCTACCGCCAGTCTCGGTCCGGTCAAGCCAGAACACGGCCACGCACTGCCCGCCATGGCCGACGGCTAGGTGCTCACGCGGCCAAGCTGCTCCACCCCATCCCGATCCATTTGAGTAACCTCGGGAAGTCCGCCAGGGTTCCAGGAAGCGGGTGCACCCCTCTGCCGGCCATCTAGCGGCCGGAGCATGCCGGCGTACCGCCACGCGTTCGCTGCCGTCCGCCCTCACCATCGGCAAGGGTGCTCCGGCGTGGTAGCGTTGGGAAAAAGTACATGCCTAGATGCGGTTTGGAGTGGAGAGGATGGTGGTATGCTCGGCTTGGCCAGGGGAGCCGCCGGCGGCATGAATCCGCTCGCCGAGCTCTCGGCTCGTCGCTCCCCTGTTCCCCTCTCGCTGACAGCGGCCCCCACCCTGGCAGACGCATGCCCGCGGGCGGGAGGCCGAGCGGGCCGCGCCACTCAAGTTGGGCCGCGCCATTGCGCAAGCTGGGCCGCGCTGGCGGGTCGGCCGGCCCAGTGCCTTTTTGATTTTTGGAAAATCCAGTTTCTTTATTATTTCACAGATTTGAATAATGGTTGTAATTTTCATATCTAGGGTTTGGTAGATCCAAAAATGGTGATCCAAATTTTGTTGGGCTCCAAGTAAAGTGTAGTTTCTAGGAAAAATATCAAATGCTTATGTGATATTTAATTTCTGGAATAATTAATTAAAGTTTTGAAATGTGTTTTAGATTGCATGCAAACTTGTTTAAATCATATCTTGAGTTTCAGTGTTCCAAAAATTATGAAATTTGGTGGGTAGGCTAATTTATACTTGCTCTAGCTTTGGTAAAAATTTGGCCAGTAGTGCTTAAGTACTTTTCAAGTTATAATGCTATCTTGTTATTTTAGGAAATAATTAAATGAATTTTTGTAATTTTTCTACATGTGCAATATTCATATAAATTTTTGGAGGATGTCTTGGTACCCTAGAGTGTCTAATAAAATTAGGAAATCTGTTGTTTGACACTTTTTACTATGCTTTGTTATTTATACAAAAATCAGCCTTTTTGTCTTGTGAATTTTGTGTAGGAAGTTCCTTTGAATAAATTTAGTTCACATTTTTACAGTTGCCTCTTTTTGGGTCAAAGAGTCTCCTGTAATTTTTGTAGAATTTTAGGAGCCGTTTACATATATGTTTAAAATTCCACTTAATTACTTAAGTAAATTAAGAAATGAGTTTAAATAAATATTTTAGGTGGGCCAACCTTAATTTCTGGTGTTTTTGTGACCTATGTGAACTTGTGGTAACATTAGTTTGGTCTTATGGGATGTTTGCCACATAAATAAATATTTAATCTTTGCAATTCTAGGGTTTCTGGACAGCTGGTAGTATCTTTGGGTTTGACCCTTAATAAAAGTGTTTGCTGGAAAACTTGTGAATACCAAAGTTGTAGTAAACTTGATAAACTAGCTTGTATCAAAATTTGGGAGCATTTGGCTTAGTAGTTTAGGAGTTATTGCTGTTGTAAGTGACAGTCCAGAATTGGCTGCTCTCTGTTTGGGGAGGACAGATTCTGGAACTTTAGAATTTCGACTAGGTAAACTTTGGAATTAAGTGTTGTGGTCTGTAAATATTTTGTGGTGCATTTCATAAGCTTTCCAGATTGTCTTAGATCATATCTTTTGGAATCGGGAATCTCCAGTTATGTTAGAAACAAGTAGCTGTTGTCCAGAATGTCATACTGTGATATTTTGGGTTGGATGTGGTAACCTGAATAATGTCACTCTTGTGTTTGTTAGGTGTTAGGGCCTTAACCGAAGATGAACAGCTATACCTTAGGTTGAGTAGTTTATGTAAGTACTTTTCCACCGGAGAAGAGATTTGCACGTAATGGTGAAGTGACTTGAATAGAGTACTTTTACTGCTGAAATGCATTTCATTCCGAGCATGTTGCACCCATTATGCATCCATGATATTTATTGTGCACTCATGCAATAGGTGTTCCGGAGGGGGTAACTCTCCTCGAATTCGAGCCTGTGATTCCAGAGGAAGTCCAGGACCAGCCAGAGGAGCCAGCGGAACCAGTCGGCGAAGGAGACGCCGCTGAAGACTTGCCCGAGTGCCCTGACCACCGGCCCTCGACCTTTCTAAAAGGCAAGCCCCGGTGCATGCTGAACCTACTATTTTATAAAGTCATCTTGAGTACTTTTAATTGTTTACTGCATTAAGTTATAGGAGTTATATGAAAACACTTGTTGCATTATACCTGTCCTTGTCCAGATATCGTACTTAATCCTATATTAGGTTTAGGCACGTGTCAATGCTTAGCCCTGCTTAGTTCGGTAAAAGTCGGGTGATTTCCGGTCATCCGTGAGATGTAGGAAAGAGTCACGAGTGGCTTTATGGCTATTGTGGATGGAACCATGCCTTAAAATGAAATTGAGACCGGGTAGGAGTTCGATAGTACAGCCGCAAGACACTTCACGTCTTGGGTGTGGAGCTATGCCTGTCTGAGTCGTTTAAGGACCGCTTCGCTGTACGTCCTTGAGTCATGTTGAACACAGTCTAACACTTAGTTGGCCGGATAAGTCATTCCGACCGCGAAGTCGAGTAGTATGGTTCAGGCCGGGAATCGAATGGTAGGTTGTATCTTGGAGGAGAGAAAGGATGTGCTTGGGGACATTGGCGTGAGACCAAGGGGGGGTTAGAGTCCCTAGCACCTGGCAGAGTGTCGCCCTTGGGGACGCGACATTATTCGGGCCCGCAATTCCTGAACTGTACAAAAGATGACCTGAGCAGCCCTCACCAGACGTGACTCGGTGAGTGTTAGAAATACCCCTCCAGCTGGATAGGAATTCGATTCGAATCGCCGTCGCCCCCGGTTAGTGAGCACTTGACTTGAGCAGTGGCAACGTAGATCTCATTAAATGAACTGGTGGTTAAGGGAATGATACAATGTTGCCACAATTCATACCTGCTCTGGATATAATGATGATAATTGTTTGATTATAATCAAGTGCATGCTTAGTACAGGTGCTAAGATAGATGACAGGTAAATGCTAAAAATAAATGCTAGTATAGGTTAAAAGAGTTTAAATTACTTATGCTTTTCTGCAAAAGGTAATGTCAGCCAGCTCCAATTATGAAAGCCTTGCATAATCCTTGGTGTCATCTTATTTCTGGTTTTCGACGGGTAAGTCTAGCTGAGTACATTCCAGTACTCAGGGTTTATTCCCTCCTGTTGCAGATGATATGCTCTACCAAGGCTTCTGCAAAAATTGTCTCCACCCTGCGGGTGACGAAGACTAGATCACTAGGGCGTGATCATCTTTTATGTACTTTCCTAATGCTTTTGCGGGTTGTTGATCAACAAGACTGGTAGTAGTTAAACAACTGGTGTGTGTTTGCTTCCGCTACTTTTATAATCTTGGTTTGTAATAATTGTGACTCCGTGTGTGTAAACTTATTTCAGAACTACTTGTGAAATGTAACGTATGATGTTGTATGTTGAATGATGCGATCCTAGTTGTAAGCAAGTTGGTTTGAAATCCTTCATGGTTTCGATTGACTACCGGGATTATATGGGCTCAAGTTCGAAAATTTGAGCACTTCGGTGCTTGTTTTTGTACTTGTGCTCTTATAATTTGGTCGGTTCTGTTACAACTGGTACCGGAGCATAATTCAACATTAAACACATCGTACGAGTATTTAAAAAAAACAAAAGTATTTGATTATGAAAAGGGGTTAAAACATTAAAAATTATTTTCATAGGTATGCCAGTGATCACATCCCTTAGCCCAAATAAGGACTATTAGGTGGCTTATTATAAAGACTAACTTGGGGGCCTTGTTTGTTTTTGTTTCGTCGTCCATACGGCGTGATATTGTATGGATGCCATCCACTTGGGTGGTAATGTATGGATCAATTGCCTCGACGCTCTGGTAAGTGTGAGTTGTGAGAGCATGATCGTCCAACCGGCGATCTAGGGGAGAGTAGTTTTGGTGACTTGCATACTTACATGTTTAAACCGTGTAATTATGTAAGCACTTAATTGTGGGAACCTTTATATCGGGTAGCTTTGATACCGAAGTATATACATCAGGGGATGTGTATATGGAAAGTATTTAAATTAGTGCTTTCTTGTGTGCATATATTGGGAAACTGTTGGGCTGAAATGATGTTTTCTGCAGGTACACTAATAGCGTAACGAGTAGACCGATAGTTTCGCTTATATGAGAGAACGTATGTATGCCACCGCCTAGCGTTAGAACTCTAGGTTTCTACTAAGGTGAGAGGGCGTACGGAACGTGCATGCATCATGTTTAATTATATCATACATATCATTTACTCCCTCCTTAAAAATTTCAATAGTCCCGACTAAATTAAATTTCGTATCCTCCTTAAGAATTCCATGAGTTTTGGTTAGTTATTCTTTTGCGGCCACATACTGGGAATACATGTAAAAAGAGTAAAAATGCACAACCAAGAAAACATAAACGCAGACTCTTCACAAACAAATAAAGAGAAGGCCCGCTCACCTGACGAATTTGGGCCCAAAACCAACGTGGAAGTAGTCCAGTCCCAGTAGAGAACCGACCACACAAAGGCGGTCACAGGAAGGCTCCCCCTAGGTGCGGCTGCACCCCCCTTCGTGCCTCTTGTGTCCTCCTTCCACATGGTGCTTCCTGGTGGCCTTTCCAAGACCGTGGCATGCGGGCATGCTACAAAAATAGCATCGAACCGACCTCCCCTTGCTCCACCGCCTAAATGCATGGAGGCATGCAAAGAAGCACAACTCCACTTCATCTCCACCATTGGTCTTATGACAGTTCGATCCAAGGGCCATGGTGAAGAAGCACATGGATCACCGATATGGAACATTGAGTGGCCTCCATTCCTCCTCTCAATCTATAAATACCCCCTCTGTCATGGGGGGTTGCCGCAATTCCACCGCGAGGCCCCCTAGGAGTGCACTCGGCAACTCCTCTTCAGGATCAGGTTGAGTGGCATATAGTGGTCCAAATAATAAACCAACACATGACTGATGGATAACACCCAATTATTATATCTAAGATCAATGTATTCAAAGTAAGTACATAGATTTCACTGCCTAGTCCATCCTATGGAAACGAGAAGTCATTCTAGCTAAAGTTGACACTCATGGTCACTCAGACATGAACTTCGAAGTTAACTTGTAGCACCATCGGAACACCCATTCTAAGTGATACTATGCAATAGTGGTTAGAGCCGAGGCTCTACCCATTCTATCATGTTACTGCAATAAAACAACTTAACGATAGCACCGTGAGTACATTACATACTCGCAGGGCTTAAGTCCAACATATAATATTTGGTGGATGCAAGGTAGTTATCAGGCATTTGTACATTTGCAGAAAGGCAATGAAGTAAGTTAGCAATTGACATGCCATGATTACTATTTATGAACACATTATTCAAGTGCTAATGATGAGTATGAGAGATAAACATTTAGTGACCAAACCATCATCCATGCTACCATGGGTATAGAAAGTAGGAACAACCGAATGGTTCCGTCCTAAAGGACTTCAGGCTTTCAAACTCTATAGAGGTGTACAATTGTACCCACACAGAGACCAGGATGAACCACCATACCCATGCCTAGGTAAGGATTGCCTCATGTTCCCCAACCTTTCCCTATCTAGCCTGAATGTCACATGAAAGATTTGACTGGTTCCCGGTCAATGTCCCGGACATTCCCGACCGGCGCAACCCCCTTGCCAGTTTCATGGATAAACTGGTCGTAATTAGTTACTTGGCTTGTCAACCCCATCCATGACATGTGGTTTGTACGGGTGGTTACTTGGACTCATGTATCCCAATAAATGGTCCTTAACTGCTCCACGAGCTACGTCGCTTGAGATTCCACACCCATAATGACCTACCCCTCGCATGAGAGAAGTTACCAAGGTGGTGTCCAAGTTTATAACCTTAAGTGAAGTGCATCCTATCCAAATTAGGAAAGTAAATCAAGTTGTACCCCCGTTGGTTTTAGTGATTAGTTATCCAAGTGTAGTATCCTACACGTGCGAGAATGAGATCCCTTCCATGCTTGACTTCTACCATTGCTAAACAACTAAGCAATAAGCAATCAAGCGTTTCCATTCCCATTGTTTAGATGAGAGGCTTCTAATAGATTAATGAGTGACTCTATGTGTAAGGTGAACAAGATTAATAACCAAAACTACATGTAATGCATACTCATAATGAAACTCGATAAGTATCCAAAATAGGGTTCATAGTAGTGGGGTGCTTGCTTGATAATGCTATCGATTCCTAAAAATCTGGTTAGTGGTGATGACACACACATGATCCTCACAAGATGAGATAACCGAACCTGAAAAGAGAGGATCCGAGAATTGGAGACGGTTGCGTGATAGATAAAGAGATTCAAAGTTGATTAGGAACTTGGGAAGAGACATCTAACTATGGTGCTACTATTGTATTATTAATAGCTAAGCTCCTTAGGTGGTGGTTGGCCTCTTGGGTAGATTACTTGAATCAACTCACTCTCTCTGCAACTGGCGGACACTGCATCCTAGGCGACGTACGCTCCGCTGTGTAGGGCTCTGAGATGTAATGTCTCTGCTTGGCTGTGTACATGTTGGCAGATACTCCATGGGAGGTCATAAAGACTCCGGTAGGTTCAGGACTTAGTCGATTCTAAGGTTCGCTGCTACCATCGGATGGTCTGACGGACTGACGGATGATCCGGTATGAACTAGGTACTCTCGGGTTACTGGGGGACTATTCTTTATAATTCACCGGATGCTCCGCCATGAGTGACGAATGCTCCAGTGTGGGGTGTGTGCTCTCTGGCTGTGCACCTCTATAATTCAGCGGACGTTCCGCCGTGAGTGGCGGACACTCCACTGTGTCGCTCCGAAGGGAACTTAGGTTGTTGGTGGCTAGACTCAGGATTGACGGACACTCTGTCCTAATGATAGACACTCCGTTGGTTGGGTGACAAAACCTATGCTCTTGGGTTCTTGGGTCAAGACTTTAGGCTTCATGTCTAGATCTTGGGTTGAGGCCTTCATGCATGTGCCGGATATTCCTAGTGTGGCTTAGGTAGGTAACTAGGCTTGGGTTACTTATGGTTTGGCTTGGGTTAACTAGTGTAACTAGTGATTCCTAAACTAAGAGAAAAACCTTTAAGATATAGAGAGATTGAGCATGGCAACTTAGCTTGGGCTCTTGATGAGTTCCTTGCCATCAAGGTTGAAGATCTAACACTTGTCATCCTTGCTTCCAAGCTAAAGGGAGAGATTTCTTCTTGTTTGCACAAATAGCCAATAATCCATATTAAAGGAATTCTAAACCGATTCTTAAGAGGATTGAGTTGTAGCATACTTGATTCTTACCCTTGGATTGGTTACCATCAAGTAATCCTCATGATCCATCCATGCAAAAGAGAAGACTTGAGTTAGGGTTTAGGGATTGATCTTAAGATAATGAGAAGAGAGGGCTCTTGAGCTAACCATGAGATTAGAGATTGTGGAAACTCAAGTGCTTGTAGGTGCTGATCTTGCTACCCTTTGCAATCTTGGTTCTCTTCTCCATCTTCTTCTTCTACACTTTCTCACTCTAGTTCATCCTTTACTTCTCTTGTTCTTCCTTCTAGAGAGAGAGTGTGTGTGAGGGAAATGAGGGGAGAGTGAGTGGAGCTGAGCTTCAGGTGTTGGGAAATATCTCCCATTCATGTTGACATGTGGGCCATGCCCCCTTAATAAATAACAACTCATTTCCCACTCAATCTGTAGTCTCTGCACTTTATCGAATGGTCCTGTAGATGTGGCAGACTGTCCAGTAGATTCTAGTTTTGCCTACCCAAGCCTAAGAACCTGATCTCTTTGACCTTGAGTCCATGTTGAGGCTTGCAATGGCCTTGCTCATTCTTTTGGTGAACATAAATGTCTTGAGTTGGATTCTTCAAGTGGCATCCTCCTTTGATAGTCGCTTGGTTGACCTTAGTTGACTAATAGTTGACTCGGTGCATTGTCGGGTAGTTGGTTGCTAGGACATAGCATTTCTTTGGTTTGGGTTGTTAAGGATGCCCATGGAGTTTGATGGGTTGTGTCTCGGATATCCAAAAATGATAGCCTATGGTGTAACGAACATGGGTTGTTACACCCTCACTCCCTCTCATTCACAACACCACAAGGAAGAAGAGCACACCTCACTTGAGTTAGAGCACCACTTCAAAGGGCTTAGGCCCTTGTAGCTATCTAGAGTAGTAAGGGAGAGATGTGAGGGAGAGCTCAGGGAAGCGCCAGACTTGTCGATGTCTCCCTAACTTGTACCTCAACGAGCATCTTTACTTCAACGGGTTTCCCTGCTAAGTGAGTGGCATGGTTCTTTTGGTTGCAAAGTCTTTGATTAGTTGAGCTTTACTCTTACTTGTTTTTGTGTTTGTCATCCATACCCGTGGCAGATGCTCTAATAGAGGACTACTGATAAAGATGGATGTTCCTAGCCAACACTAGAGTAGTAGTTGATAGTATAGACATGGTGTCTAGGCTAGAGGCTACCTTTGTTTGCCTCATACCCCACGGTTGAGGGGTAGGCGGCAAGTGGAATCTCCCACCTCCAGGCACAGTGTAGAGCTATAGGCTAGAGGTGCCTGGCAGACCAGGTATAAGCCGGTGCCCAAAGGAAGTGAGTAAAAGTAAAGTTTATCTATCCATAGAACCTAAGACCATAGGAATCCATCTCAACCTCTACTAACTCTACCCTTGTGTTGTTCTTGGACAAACTTGCTAGAAGAATACCTTCGTTCCCTGTGGAAAATATGGTACCCTAAATACTTCCGGGTGAAGTGCTACAACAGTAATTCTGTGCGCTTACGGATTATTTCTATTTGCGTTAAGAAGTACCAACAGCCGGGTCCACTCACCACCGTAGGATCTGCTCCTGGTGGGAGCAGGTCTCCTCCACCATCGTGATCGCCTCACTATTCACCGAGGCTGAGGCCGTGGTCGAGTCCAACGGCTCTTTGGGCTACATCATGATGGACTCCGATGATGATCGTCTGCAAGGCTACCCAACGCTTGTCCCCGTGGGTCCGAATTTGTTCATCCGTGCTAGCTCATTTGGTGGCCTCGTGTGCCCTCCAACCGTATGCCCCATGGTTGGAACAAGGCTAATGCCAAGGCGCATGTCCTAGCAAAGGCACGCGCCCTTCAAGACGGTTACTACACCAAGGATAAGAACATTGACTGCCATCGTGCCCTAGCAAGGAACCAGCGCTGGATGGACTGAAGGGATCGTCTGGCCACGCCGGTTCACCATGGTGGAGAGGTCTAGTTTGTTGCCTCGTGCCATTAGAATTAGTATGAAGTCATGTTAATCATCTATAGTTAGAACTAGTATGTCTAGGTAATAGTTGGATGCCTTTGAGTAGTGGGATGGCACTACTATCCTCTTATGGTAGATGGTAGATCGCAGTTGTACTCCACATATATGTGAAGTCTAGTTTGTCGTTATGTTACCTTTCTATCTAGTAGTACTTATATCATCTTATTATGCATGTAATGTGCGCATTTGTGCAAACATTTTGGCTCAATGTTTACCATTATCTTCATGCACACTCTTCGTGGCTTTGATATGTGCTGAACCCAACTCATCTTATTTGTATGTCTCTAATAAAATTTGTTGACCTTGCAACAACCAGCAGCGAGGAGTTTATCTGAACAAGTGTCGCCTCGATCTAATGCACAACGGAGGAGGCATAGCTGTTGCATTTTTACTGCACACGCTAGAAAGTCTGCTGCTATCCATTTGATCTCTCGTCGGATAATAAAAATTGTAGCCATCTCTAGCTAGCTGCTGCATGCCTCTGCAAAACCAACCAAGAGAAACTGCTTATGAAAGCAACTCCTCTTCACTCTTCAGTTTGCCCCTCGACTGTTGCAACTACATTTTTGGAGTGAAATAACTATAGAGGCTTTCCTCCTGCATTCCATTCACTATTGGCAACTGCACAAGGATTGCTTTGTGCCTCGGTTTGGTAAACCAGACATGTATTAGTATACATACTTGGCATGCTAGAAGAACTGATTAATAATCTTGCCATAGTAGTTGAAGCATGCTGTGTGAAAGGAATGCTTTATGTCAATGGCTTATGTAGTGTATATGAACCTATAACAAGTAGTTGCAGTTGAATGGAATAGTCATGTACGCAACAGACAGTCTGCATAGTGCAGTATTGACACCGACGGACAAAGCCTATGTGTCCACTCAAGCACAAGTTTATAACAATTGAGCATACCGAACATGTTCAGAATACAAAGCTAGAAATCTAAAGCAAAGTGCAGTTTTAGAATACATGTCTTCCCAAAGATTATACATGAAATCTCCTACAAGTCATCATCATCTCTAGATGTGTGATCTCTGTTGCCATAGTTACTGTCGTCACTGCAATACTACATTCTAGTATCATCTTCGTCCTCATCTTCATCCTCACTGCCTTCAAGTATGTCAACTGGTTCCATCTTATCTCTTAGAAGGTCTTCTAAATTGGCTTCAATGACAGTGGCTTCTCCATCATGACTAGCTTCGTGCATAACCTGATCACCATCACCCTCTAGCACTTCATGCTCGTTGTCAAAACAGTGATCATCTTGGTGCACTTGATGCTCTATTTCATTCACATCATACATATCCCTATGTTCGAACTTCTACACGACCAGCCAATCTTTGCCCAAGGAGGTCTCATGCAAATAAAAAATCTTCCTTGCTTGTGTCGCAAGAATGAAAGGGTCATCCTTGTACTAGAATGATGTAATGTTGATGGATTTGAAATGTTCGTTAGCGTCAATGCCTGCAAACTTGTTATTGCTAGCTAGATTGTACCAATCACAGTGTAGAAGAACCACCGTCCTATGCCTTTGTAGGCTAGAGTTATACACCAACTGAATAACATCTCTAAGGACACCATAAAATTCCACTGATTCGCCTTCATGTGGTGGTCATGACACCACTGTTCTGTGTACTCAGGGATTTCTCATGGCCAACAGTGCTATACTTGACTCCATTGATACTACAAGCTGCACAAACCCTGACTCTGGTATTAGGACCACATGATAGTACATACAAACCTTCACTAACCTCTGTTGGTTTCTCTCTACGCAACTCCTTGATCCGCACACAAACATGAAACCACTGTCACCACTAAGTTGTCGTATAATTCTGCCAATGATTGGCCTAACAGAACTAAAATATGCTAATCACGTACATGAGACTTAAATAATAATGGAAACTCTACTGCAAGCCTACTATCAACATCATCACTTGCCCCTTCTTTCTGTAAACTTTGTCTGCATATTCGGTAGCACATATAAGCATTATTATTGGTAACATTTCATACATAATATAGGAAAAAGCAAATCAGCATATAAAAAATCATACTTACTCCACATATGGTCTAACCTTATCACAATTATTAAGCACATACCAAGCTAGTGCATTCATGGCTTTATCATCGATGTCCTTTACTCAAATCTTGCCAATGGGCTTAACACCATGCATCAAAACAGAGGTGTCACCATTTGCTAGCCCACCATGTGACATATTTGTTGGGAGTATGCCCTAGAGGTTATCATAGAGATGATTGTATGCCTTGTATCCATGCCATATTATGAGTCCATTGAATATCCATTAAAGACAACTTGTATCGATTAGCAATTATGTGAATTGTTTGTGAAACTCTTTTACTTGTATGGTTATTCAAAAATGGTCCCTGATCGGAGTTTATGTTAGGACTCCCATGAATATTAGATCATCACATTATTAGTTGAAGACTATGTTTCACAAGTCATAGACATAGAGATATTGAACTAATAACGTGGGCACATGTATGACATGTAGACTGGACTGACCCAACATGAGATGTTGTTATTTTGTCGATTCACATCATGTACGTTATGTCCTTAGACCTAACATTGTTGTATGTACTCAAGATGTGAAATGACCTACTTAGAGACTATCAAACGCTACTCCGTAACTAGGTAGTTATAAAGGTGGTCTTCAGGTTTGTCAAGAAACATGCTATGAGACATAGACAATCAAGATGGAATTTGCCCCTCTCTATGTGAGAGAGATATCAATGGAACACTCTAATGATTGGATCAACAAATGCATGGCCGTGCTTAGGTTAAGTGTTAACCTATGAGTTGGACCAAATATCATGTGGCAAAAGGAATAACATGTATATGGTTTGTGGTGGTTCGTCTGATATGATCTTTGCATACACATAGGAGTTGACACGTCTTGCTAGAGACCGCTATAAACTAATGGCCAAGTAGGAGTACTCGGGCCACCTCTACATGTGCGTGAACCTATAGGGTCGCGCGCTTATGGGGCTGGAAGCCTAATTTGGGTTGGACCCAAATTTGACTAGGCTTAGGGTTTTCTTATTGGGCCTCCAACTTGGGGCTGATTAGAGGCACCTATATAAGAGAGGGAAGGGCACGGCCAAGGGATTGACATTATTAGGTAGTTGTCGTCACCCCCACACTCACGCCTACTGCTCCTCGCAGACCTAGCAGTCCGGAGGCGCAACGCTTCCTCCCGTACGTGTGGGATACCTCGGAGGTGCTGCATCTTGGAGCACAAGGACGAACCGCACGAGAGGGACAATCCACGAGCAGAGAGTGGATGTGACGGATGACCACGCAACTACACGACACTGCTATGACATGTTTGACTACATCAAGTCACTTCTGCTGCACCTGCGTGTCTAGTGGTAATCCCGTAACCTGTAATTAGCAGTAGATCCTAGTTTATGAGGTTGAAATTTTTGATTTTATGGCTAGCGTAGCACCCTCATAACCCTTTAGTGGTATTAGAGCCATAGCTATTTTGTTATAGGTTTGGATGTGTCCATATGGAGATATACGCGGTTGTAGATGAGTCTTTGATCATGGTTTGTAATCTTGTTGTGTTGGTCTTGTAACGATCTACTCGTACCGGTCGGAATTCCGTCATCCAAGTTAAGTGATACATGTAAACCCAGTCATGGTGAGTTAGAGATCAATCAGATTGATCGAATCAAACCTAGATCAAGCGTCGAGCGGCGGCGGTAGATAGGATCTGCTGCTAGGCGCCGCCGGATGCTGTGGATATGTGTTGTTCGGTAAGACCGTAACTTCTGCATACGGATTCAGCTAGAGACCCATAATATATGAATTTGTATCTTCAGAAAATTTCCTAGAGAGAGAAAACCGCCTATGGTGGTATCGCTGAATTTAGATTTGCGAAAAACGACCAAAAAATGATGTTCTGGACGTTTTAAGTTTAGACATCGGAATCGGTTAACTCTGTTTTGCAGGATTTCATGACTGGTATAGCCCTTATGTGTATGTGATGCATGCATGTAATTAATTCATGGCTTGCACTTCATGAGGAAGACAATATGGGCTGCAGCTAGGTAGATATTGTCAATTTAAAGTAATGGCCTGCGTGCCAATCTGTGATGACCACGACTATGTAATTATATTTCACTGCCCTACGTTAGTGATAGATAGTCTTGGTGGATTCATCACTGATGGATGGCGCACATGGATCATGGAATGGAGATAATCATGACGTATAGATTGATGGAGATGGAGATCTCCAAATTGACAATGGGCTATACCAAGTCATATATGTGATAATGTCGTTCTTACTATTATGTTCTACTTTCACGTGTACATATGCGATAGTGAAGTAGAACGATCCATCAGCAATGTTTAAGTTATAATGCTTCCCCAAACCTTCCACTGTCACATGTCTTGTACAATCGGTGGTGGGTCTATGAAATTAGGGTGCCACTGATTTTCCTTGACTAGGCAGGTTCGTATCGGATACTTACAGCAGAAGGGTTGGTTACTTAAACAAGGTCATCCTAATGGTTAGGGACCTTGAAGGATGAGTAGCTGGGCGTTCAGCATAGAGATGCTATCCAACAACAAGAGTCATATGTGATATGATTAGCAAAGAGTTGCTTACCGATCTACCATGTCTTCTAACGGTGATGCTAAAGCTCACTAGTCGACTTGTTAGTTGTGGGTCTTGAATCACTAAGTTTCAATTGAGGGATATTGATTTTAGTGGGAGTAGGTTCTATTAAGATTTTAATATAATTTACTCTATCTTGGATACTTTGTCTTAGTATTTTGCATTACTTTTGTTGTAGATAAATGGTTCCTAGCAATCAACCATTTACTTTGCGTTCAATTCTTGAGAAAGATAAGTTGAATGGAACAAACTATGTGGATTGGATCCGCAACCTAAGAATTGTTCTTAGGGCTAAGAAAAAGAAAGAAATACTAGACAACCCATTACCTGAAGCACCTACTGACAATGCACCCGCTGCTGAGAAAAACGCTTACAAGAAAGCATGTGATGCTGATCTTGAAGTGAGTTGCCTTATGCTTGCATGTATGGAACCAGATCAGTAGATGCAGTTTGACAACAACCATGCAGCGCACGATATGATCGTGGCGCTGAATGATATGTTCCAGACTCAAGCTAGGACTGAAAGGTTCAATGTCTCTAAGGCGTTTGTTGAAACCAAGCTTGCAGAGGGCGCACCTGTCGGGCCACACGTGATCAAAATGGTTGGTCACACTCAGAGGTTGGAGAAGCTAGGCTTCCCAATTGGTCTAGAGTTAGCAACTGATTTCATTCTCGTGTCTCTTTCATCCAGCTATGGGAACTTCATCTCGAACTACCATATGCATGGGGCGGAGAAGAGCTTGAATGAATTGTGTGGCATGCTTAAGACAGCTGAGGCTGATATTAAGAAAGGTGTTGGCACTAGCCATGTGATGGCGGTCCATAACAAGCCTAACTTTAAGAAGAAGGGCAATACTTGGAGGAAGCAAAAGGGCAAGGGCAAGGCCAAAGGTGAGACCTCTAAGCCAAACCCACCTGCGCCCAAGGCTGGACCATCTGCTGATGAAGAGTGCTTCCATTGTAAGGGTAAAGTTCATTGAAAGAGGAACTGCAAGCTATACTTGGAGTCCTTAAAGAAGGATGGTGGTAAAGGTACTACCGTTGCTCATACACTTGTTGTTCATATTACAGACATTTTTCTCGCTAACTCTTATATTGATTCTTGGGTATTTGATACCAGATTTGTTGCTCATATTTGTAATACGATGCAGGGAATGATAAGAAGTAGAAGCGTGGAAAAAGGAGAAGTTGATTTCTACGTGGGCAATAATGCAAGAGTTGCTGTGTTGAACGTCGGTTTGATGCAACTCCACCTGCCATCAGGATTTATTTTGGAATTGAATAATTGTTATTATGTTCCTAGTATAAGTCAAAACATTGTGTCACCTTCATGTTTGATGAAGGATGGTTATTCATTTGCGACTAAAGACAATGGTTGTGTAATCTCCAAGGATGATATGTTTGTGGCTTTTGCATCCATTGTGAATGTGATATTTATTTTAAATCTTGATGATGCACCTGTCTGTAATGTTAATGCTAAAAGGCCTCGGCTTAATGAGTTAAGTCCTACTTATATGTGGCATTGTCGTTTAGGTCATATAAGTGAGAATCGCATGAAGAGGCTCCATTCTGGTGGGCTTCTAACTTCATTTGATTTTGAATCATACGAGACGTGTGGGGCTTGCTTAATGGGAAAGATGACCAAGGTGCCTTTCACAGGTTTTCCTGAGAGGGCGACAGACTTGTTGGAACTTGTACATACTGATGTATGTGGACCAATGAGCACGATAGCTAGAGGCATATTTCAATACTTCATTACCTTCACTGATGATTTTAGTAGATATGACTATGTCTACTTAATGAAACATAAGTCTGAGACTTTTGAAAAGTTCAAAGAATTTTAGAATCAAGTAGAGAATCAACGTGGCAAGAAAATTAAGGCCTTGCGATCTGATCATGGAGGCGAATATTTGAGCCACGAGTTTAGCAATCATCTAAAGAGTTGCAGAATTGTTCCAAAACTTACGCCACCTAGAACGCTCAAAGAAACGGCATGTCTGAGCGATGTAATTAGACTTTGTTGGACATGGTTCGGTCTATGATGAGCTAGTCAGACCTTCCTTTATCGTTTTGGGGATACGCTCTAGAAACAGCCGCTTTCACACTGAATAGGGTACCGTCTAAGTCTGTAGTTAAGACACCATATGAGATGTGGACTGGTAAGAGTCCTAGTTTGTCTTTTCTAAAAATTTGGGGCTGTGAAGTTTTTGTCAAATGACTTATATCAGATATACTAACACCCAAGTTGGGCAAGTGCTTTTTCGTGGGATATCCAAAGGAAACTTTAGGGTATTATTTCTACAACCGATCAGAGGGCAACGTGTTTATTGCTCGAAACGGTGTTTTCTTAGAGAAAGAGTTTCTCAAAAGAGAGAAAAGTGGACAGAAGGTGTATCTTGTAGAAGTTCAGGATGAGCTAATAGGAAATGATTCTACGAGTGATGCTAATGTAGCAAAACAAGTTGACATACCTATGGCAATAGAGACACCGCCACAACCACGAAGGTCAGCTAGAATCCGTGCATTACGTGGCAATTTGTTATTGTTAGACGATGATGAACCTACGACATACGTGGAAGCAATGACGGACCCAGATTCTGAGAAATGGCAAAGTGCCATGAGATCCAAGATAGATTCCATGAGTGAAAATCAAGTTTGGAACCTGGTTGACCAGCTTGATGGGGTTAAACCTATCGAGTGTAAATGGATCTATAAAAAGAAAAAGGATATGGATGGAAATGTTCATGTCTATAAAGCTCGACTTGTCGCAAAGGGTTTTTGGCAAGTTCAAGAAATTGACTACGACGAGACTTTCTCGCCAGTAGCGATGCTTAAATCTATCCAGATCATTCTAGCAATAGCTGCTTATTTCGATTATGAGATTTGGCAGATGGATGTTAAAACAGCCTTTCTAAATGAAAAATTGGAAGAGGACGTGTTTATGATACAGCCTGAAGGTTTTGTTGATCCTAATAATGCTGGAAAAATATGCAAGCTTAAGAAATATATTTATGGGTTAAAGGAAGCATCTCAGAGTTGGAATATTCGTTTTGATGAGGCAATCAAAGGGTTTGGCTTCTGTCAGAATGATGAAGAACCTTGTGTTTACAAGAAGGAAAGTGGGAGCGCTATAGTATTTCTAATCTTGTATGTGAATGACATACTATTGATTGGAAATGACATTCCTATGTTACAATCTGTAAAGACTTCACTAAATAATACTTTTTCTATGAAGGATTTAGGAGAAGTAACATACATTTTGAGCATAAAAATCTATAGAGATAGATCAAAGAGGCTTATAGGTTTAAGCCAAGATATGTACATTGACAAGGTGTTGAAACAGTTCAACATGGAGCAGTCCAAGAAAGGGTTCTTGCCTATGTCACATGGTATGCGCTTTAGCAAGAAACAGTGTCCTTCGACAGCTAAAGAGCGGGAGCGCATGAGTAAGGTTTCATATGTATCGGCTATTGGTTCTATCATGTATGCCATGATATGTACTCTCCCAGATGTCTCATATGCTCTAAGTGTTGCGAGCAGGTACCAAGCTGATCTAGGTGAGAGTCACTGGACACTTGTCAAAAACATCCTTAAGTACTTGAGAAGGACTAAAGATGTGTTCCTAGTCTATGGAGGTGAGGAGGAGCTCGTTGTAAATGGTTACACTGATGCTAGCTTCCAAACTGACATGGATGATTCACAATCTCAATCAGGTTTTGTGTTCACAATAAATGGTGGTGCTGTAAGTTGGAAAAGTTCCAAGCAGGAGACAGTGATCGATTCTATAGCAGAAGCCGAGTACATTGCAGCCTCTGGAGCTGCAAAGGAAGGTGTTTGGATGAGTAGGTTCCTCATTGAGCTTGGTGTGTTTCCTGATGCATCTAACCCATTGAATCTACATTGTGATAATAATGGGCGATAGCGCAGGCCAAGGAGCCAAGGAATCACCAGAAGAACAAACATGTACTGCAAAAAATTTATCTCATTCAAGAGTTTATTAGACGAGATGAGATCAAGATGTGCAAGATACACACGGATTCAAATGTTGCAGATCCTTTGACAAAGGCTCTTCCATAGCCTAAGCATGAGGCGCACATGAGAGCTATGGGTATAGTATGCCCTAGAGGTTATCATAGAGATGATTGTATTGCCTTGTATCCATGACATATTATGAGTCCATTGAATATCCATTAAAGACAACTTGTATCGATTAGCAATTATGTGAATTGTTTGTGAAACTCTTTTACTTGTATGGTTATTCAAAAATGGTCCCTGATTGGAGTTCATGTTAGGACGCACATGAATATTAGATCAACACATTATTAGTTGATGACTATGTTTCACAAGTCATAGACATAGAGATATCGAACTAATAATGTGGGCACATGTATGACATGTAGACTGGACTGACCCAACGTGAGATGTTGTTATTGTCTTGATTCACATCATGTACGTTATGTCCTTAGACCTGAGATTGTTGTATATACTCAAGATGTGAAATGACCTACTTAGAGACTATCAAACGCTACTCCGTAACTGGGTAGTTATAAAGGTGGTCTTCGGGTTTGTCAAGAAACATGCTGTGAGACATAGACAAACAAGATGGAATTTACCCCTCTCTATGTGAGAGAGATATCAATGGAACACTCTAATGATTGGATCAACAAATACATAGCCATGATTAGGTTAAGTGTTAACCTATGAGTTGGACCAAATATCGTGTGGCAAAAGGAATAACATGTATATGGTTTGTGGTCGTTCATCTGATATGATCTTTGCGTACACATAGGAGTTGACATGTCTTGCTAGAGACCTCTATCAACTAATGGCCGAGTAGGAGTACTTGGGTCATGTCTACGTGTGCGTGAACCCATAGGGTCGCACGCTTAAGGGGCTAGAAGCCTAATTCGGGTTGGACCCAAATTTGACTAGGCTTAGGGTTTTCTAATTGGGCCTTCAACTTGGGGCTGATTATAGGCACCTATATAAGAGAGGAAGGGGCATGACCTAGGGATGGACATTATTAGGCAGCCACCATCACCCCCACGCTCACGCCTACTGCTCCTCGCGGACCTAGCAGTCCGGAGGCGCCACGCTTCCTCCCGTACGTGTGGGATACGTCAGAGGTGCTGCATCTTGGAGCACAAGGACGAACCGCACGAGAGGGACTATCCGCGAGCGAAGGGTGGATGTGATGGACGACCACGCAACTGCACAACACTGCTATGATGTGTTCGACTACATCGAGTCGCTTCCGCTGCACCTGCGCGTCTAGTGGTAATCCCGTAACCTGTAACTAGCAGTAGATCCTAGTTTATGAGGTCGAAATTTTTGATTTTATGGCTAGCGTAGCACCCTCATAACCCTTCATTATTGTCGTCCCGGTTATATCTTGTTTGAACATCATTCATGAACCTCTCCAAAAATGTCAATGTCTCACTTTCTAAGTAAGCCTCTGCAATTGATCCTTCAGGCCTAGACCTGTTCCTTAAGAAATTCTTCAACGTGTCTAGTCACCGTTCTATTGGGTACATCCATCCATACTATACAGGCCCTCTAAGAAGTGTCTCATCAGGTAGATGGACAACCAAGTGCACCATAACATCGAAAAAGGCTGGTGGAAAAATCTTCTCAAACTTGCATAAGATGAGTGGGATGTCCTATTTCAGCTTTTTCATGACTTCTTTCATCAGAGTTCTACTGCACAGTTGCCTAAAGAAGTTCCCAAGTTCTAAAACAACTTTGTATACATCTTTTGGAGCAAAACCTCTTAAGCCTAATGGTATGATCCTCTAGAGAAGGACATGGCAAGTATGTGTTTTTAGCTTGCCAACTACCTTGGTACCATCTGCACTTATGGATTTTGCTAGGTTGGCTACATAACCATCTGGAAACTTGACAGCTTTAAGGAACTTGCAAAATTATGCTCTATGTTTTTCCTTCGTGATATAGTGACTTCCGGCAATTTAAGCGAGGTGCCTTGCTACACGCAGTGATATTGAGGCCTTATTTTCATATCATGCAAATCTAGCCTAGCGTTCGTTGTGTTCTTTGTCTTGCCCTCCACTTTTAGCAATGTCCAAAGAATGTTGTCACATATGTTCTTCTCAATGTGCATGACATCAAGATTATGTGGCAGCAATAGGTCCTTCCAATACGGCGGCCCCCACCAAGCAGATTTTTATTATAAATTACTGTCTCTCCACACTTTCATTTCTTGCTTCCACCGTGCTTACCTAGGTTGACATCTTTCACCTTCTCGAGTTCCTCAAGGACCTCCTCTAAGGTGAACTTTTCCAGCTCATCTCGGTCCTTAGTTTTTCCATCAAAATCCAAGCTCTTCCTCCAAGAGTGATTCCTAGGAAGGAAACAATGGTGTCCAAGGTAACCTAGCTTCTTTCTTAGCTTCCTTGACAATGGATCTTTGTTGAAATAAATACATGCATAATAACCTTTTGTAGTTTGGCCTGACAAGGTGCTCAATGCTGGAAAATCATGTATGCACCAAAGCACGGCAGTGCGCAGAATGATGTCTTCATCAGGATGTAGTACATGAAAAGTTTTGACACCCTTCCATAGTTTTTGCAGTTCATTTATAAGAGGCTCTAAGAATAAATCAAAATCCTTTCCTAGAGAGGTTGGGCCCGGGATCAGTAGAGACATAAAGTAATTCGATGGGTTCACACATTCCCATGGTGGTAGGTTCAGAGGTGTTACAAGAATAGGCCACATACTATATGTCGAGCTAAAGTTGCCAAATGGATTGAAACCATCTATGGCAACGGCAAGCCTCAAGTTCCTTGGATCATCTGCAAAAGTTTTGTGCTTACTATCAAAGTGCAAAAGTTTTGTGGTTACTATCAAAGTGCTGTCATGCCTCCTCATCTACTAGATGGCTCATTTCATCGGCATTCTTCTCTCGCTTAGTCTCATGCCATTCGGCATCCTCTGCTATTCCTCTAGAAGCAAAGATCCTCTGCAACCTCGGTATTAGTGGAAAATGCCTCAAAACCTTATGAGGAACCCACCTACTACCATCTGCATCCTCCAATCTAGACTCTTTGCATTTTGGGTATACTTCCAATGACTCACGATCACCCCAAAACAACATACAATTGTTCTTGTATACATGGATACTTTCATAACCAAGTCCTAATTCTCGAATATATTTACGTGCCTCCTCACATGATTTTGATATGTTGCTCCTAGGGAATGCATCTGATAGCATCACCAATAGTGCATCAAAATATTTGTTGCTAACTCGATAGTGGGACTTCATATAGAGCAACCTGACAAGGAAGGAGAATCTTGAGTAGGTAGATCAAGAAGAAACTGATTGCTTCAAATCAACCACCACTCTTTTAAACTTTGGCTCTATTCTAGCCCGCTCTTCAGATGCAAATAGGTTCCTAACTAAATCATTAAAATCTGGTAATATGTTATCGTCGCCGTCCTCCTGCTCCTCCTCCTCTGCAATCCAACCATCATGATGAGATCCATGCATATCTGATGGCTCTATAATGTCAGTACCTAAAGGTTCTCCCCCATGATGAATCCATCAAGGGTATGTGGGCGACATTTTGTTTACATTTAAGTGGTCATGCACCTCCTGCCAAGTCTGATTCACCTAGTTAAGACATTGTCGACACAGGCAAGGGATATTTTGCCCCGGCTATTGTTTAACCCACTCGATGAACTCTCCAACTCATGCAGTGAACATATCCGAGAATGGTACCCCATCAGTAATCTAGGTTCAGTCCATCTGTTGCAGCAAAAGTATGCAAATTCTGTTAGAGTTTAGACCACTGGGTGGATAATGGCAAAACTAGCATTAGAACAAAGCATGCAGTGTTCGAGAGCACTAATCTGTGCATTTGTTCATATCATACTATGGGACATTCTTGTTTTCTATTTTTGTGTGACAAAAGCATTGATTTCAATTGAAATTCATACAGAATAGTCTTTCTTTATGTGTACTTTATCATGTACAGAAAATATAGTCCTATAATCATAGAAGAAGGTACTCATACCTTTGTTCTATGAACTGGCATAGCTCGGCTGTAAGCCGCCTCTGTCACGGCACACACATGATCACACGGATGCTAATGCCACCATGCTCCATTGGGAGAGCCCCGCCATGCCACCAAAAGGACGCATGAGCCACCATAGCAGTCTGGGGATAAATTTGTTTTCCATTGCAGGTGATATCCAATTTAGGTCAACTTGTAGGGCATCCACATAGCCATTAGGATACTATAGCGACTCCAAAGAGATTTCAGCATAGCTAGGCGTCTAGTGCAATGGTAAAGACGTTACATTCCTTTGTCCAGATCCTAGGTTTGACTGCTAGGTATCAGAACTTTTTTTTTGAGAAATTAAACCTCGACGACACACATGGTACAAGTGACACGCCAGCCGTCGGGTCTCACAAGTTGGATGGAGATGGAGAAAGGTCCCATAGGTACACATGACACGTAAGCTGTCAGATCTCATAGGTCGGATGCAAAAGGGTCCCACAGGTACACGTCAGAAGGAGAAAGGACCGAGTAGAGATTTTTATGATGAATTGCAAGCGTCAAGTGACACGCAAGTCATCGTGACCCACAGGTCAGATGGAGATGGAGAAAGGTCCCATAGGTACACATGACACGTAAGCCGTATGGTCCCACAGGTCAAATGTAGAAGGGTCCCGTAGGTACACATCGGATGGAGAAAGGACCGAGCGGAGACTTTTATGATGAATTGCAAGCATCACGAATGAGTAACTGTAGGTCCCACAGGTACACGTCGGATGGAGAAGAGTCCCACAGGTACACGTCTGATAGAGAAAGGACCGAGCGGAGACTTTATGACGAAATGCAAGCATCACGGATGAGTAACTGCATGTCCCACAGGTACACGTTGGATGAAGAAAGGACCGTGTGGAGATTTATGATGAAGTGCCATTCATTACAGATAAAAAACTTCACCACACATGTGTAATTAGTTTAATGACAAAGCCCTGGTCATCACAGTTCTAAAGAGGATCGTCATAGATGAGCAGAAACAGTCGTGCGAGTTCTTTTTTGTGATGAATTCTATGCTGTTTTTGTGTAATGATGATTGATTTCATCATAGATAGGGTAGGGTTGGAGGATCGTCACCACTGATCTATGATGAAACATAAATATTCGTCATAGAAAGTGATTTTCTATGACAGTTTTGGATTCGCCATTAAGATTTTCGCCATAGAAGTGGATATTTCTACTAGTGTATATATCGAAATAAAGTTACAACAATACTTACATCTATTACAAAGCATAGCGAAAACTATTCTATATCTTCTCTTTGGGCCTCCATACTCGACAGGGACGGTTGACTAGGGAGTACTCGCCTAGTACTCTTAGAACCCCTTTGGAAAACTCATCACTTGATCCACCATCTAGTAACCCATCCAGGATTTTTGTTGATTTGTAAAGCAAGTGTGAGCGCACCATACTCGACAAGTATAACATGAGGGGATGCAAGGCTCAAAAGACTAGACACGGTTGAACTGTGGTAAGCACTTTTAGTTGGTCATATTTTATTTATTAAACCTAGTTGTTAGGTTATGCTTAAGCTCTCAAGGTGAAAGTATAATAATTATCATCAAGATTAATCATCACCCAAACCATCCATAGAACCATCTATCTCAAAAAGGATTCAAGCTGCTCATGTCCGTGAGTACAGTTGATATATTTGTTTTAAAACACTCTGCCGAGGTTGTACATCTTTACCCATGAGTCGTGATTGCCCTTTGCCCGAGGTGATTAGCCTCTTGACTCACTTCCAAGGTAAGTCGGCAGGGATCACTATGAAGTTTTTCACTAGTCGTTCTAATAAGTAGCAACTGCTAAGGTTTCAGCCATCTAGCGTATGGAGCCCTCCTTCAGGAGTGGCACACATGGTCACGGCATAGCACACACCCTTATAAGAGAAGACCCAATCCTGTCTAGTGCCCCCCTCTTGCCCTTTCGGTAAGCTGCTGACAAACTAGAATAGATCAAGATACTGTGCTAAGACTAGATCCATGTAGTTCTCATGGTTGTACTGTAAGTCCTGGGTGGTCGCTTTAAGATTTAGTCCTTACAGAGGGCAGACTAGAGCACCTAAAAAGGCCCAATGCTCTAGCCCCCTAATATCCATGTTCCTCAAAAGCATCATTTAACATTGATTCATAATCCATTAATCAAGATTAACATTATAAAGGTTTGGTGATTGCAAGCTAAGTAAAACTACCCAATATGCAAAACTCAAGGTAAACAAGGATACAAGGTACAACAGTTCTAGGTAAATTCCTTAGGGGTTCATCAATTTAGACACATGCACATGAAAAGGTGATTATATAGTTATTAGGTAACAAGGGTACTCATGTTACACTTGCCTCAAATAGTGCTCAAACTTGTCCAACTTTCCTTCTGGATCATCCTTGTACAGCTTCTTCTCACGATAGCAACAACCATCACAAGCATCGTAAATAAACCTAGGAACAGTACATCAATCATTATAAAACAACATATAAAGGTTTTTAAACACAAAGAGGGCTTGTAACTACGATCATAAAGTGCAAAAACAACTAAACAAAGCTACAATTTTAAGGTCATGAAAGATCAAAGATAGAAGCTGGAAGGTTTGATAAATGGTAGGAGTAGAATAGACATGATGTATGTGGGCTAACTTGAAAGACCAGAGAGCGTAAGGATTTATAGATGAAGGGTAAATGATCATAGGATTGTATACATGATGGGTAGGACATTATGAAGTAAGCATACAAAGATTTAAGAGCTAGATCACACGGGATGACTTTGCAAGCTTGATGAGAGGAATCATATGCATGGCAGCGGCTATGCAAGAGTGAGGTGGTATGGTGAGATACTATCAAGAATATATATTTCTGGTCATAGAACATGAAGACGCAAGAACAATGGTGGTGGTTGGCATAGTTGGAATTTGCCAACAGTGAGGCAATTATACATACAAGACAGAAAGTGAAGCTAAACATTTAGCTCATGTTTTGCAAACTCCTTTTGGATATGAAGATGATCTTTTGGATTTGTGAAGCGGACACTTGGGAACATATTATGAACAACCAATGCGCTGAGGCGGATGCTAGATCAATGAGGGATGCAGTTACAGCAATCTGTGCATTGGCTGAACACGCCCGTGCAGCGGGTAGCAGCGGCTGTGACCATCCAAAGGCAGGACCACACTGATCTTCTGGGATTGAAACTTGGTGGGGTTGTGTGCGACTACTAAACACACGGTTTGACAAAAGGAATTATCATTATGATTAAAGGTTTGATGGGGAAGATGATTGCAAGTCGGTGTTTTCAGGACATGCACATCGGCGGACAGTGATCACTTCGACCATTGCAAAATTGGGTTTCGCTGCACCAATTGGGGATCCCATTTGGAGAATTGCTAAGCACTATGATACAAGGGTTTTGGTCTAAGTTCATGATTTTTATAGCAACAGTTCATCAGGGAACGCAGACACAAAACGAGTTGCAATGGCTGATTTCTGGACAACAGGAGTAGAATATACTACGACCTCAGTATCTCGGTCACTGTGGCACCCATGGCGAAACCAATTATCTGACACATGTACAAGGATATGATTCAAATTTTGGTCGAAGGGTTTAATTATTTGGATTGTGTATTAGCAGGAAACATGATCGCAAGACTGGCTGTGTGGCTGCTGGCATGGCAGGAGCAGAGACAACATATATGTTGATAACTTTAGTTTCATGGTTCATATGACCAATCCAACTTTCAGGGACGTGTGCAAGTCTATGGCACACATTGTGATTGAAAGGCTTGACCACCGGTGTGGCGAAACAGTGGGAACAATCATGCCAAACGGCAGTAGCACTGCTGCAAGACAGCGGAGGCAACAAGCACAAGAACGATTATATCTCTTTCATCTTGGATTCTTTGGCCAAACCGTTATGCAAGGACATGTGCAACTTCAAGAACTACATCATGATCAAAGGGCGCAATGACAGGAGTGCTAGATCACTGGGAACATGAATGTTAACAGGCAGCAGCGCTGCTGTCCGCAAGGGGCAGAGACATGATTATGAGGAAACTTTGCCAGAATTTGACCACGCGTAAATTATAGCATGTGTTCTGCAGCGAGTAACATGCAAACAAGATGGAGATCATGATGGGGTCGTCACATCAGGGTTAGCAGCAATTGGAGATGAAGGTCATGGCAGACAACATCGACGACGGGTGATGACAGTGCCAACGATCAACGGGGTAGCACCACTTCCACTTCGGAGATGATCTATGCCACACAAGAGATCAAAGAGACAGATGAGGGGGCATGAGCATCAAGATCAGAGAGAGAAGCGGGAGGGACGACCTCACCACACGCTGTACAGAAACGGTGGCAACGATGACTCCGGTGCTCAGGATTAGGCTTGCAGCTGCAAAACGAATTCATCGCAGCGAGTTAACTCTGTTTTTTGGAGAGGAAGTAGAGGGAGGAAGAGGAAGAGGAGGGGCGACCATGGAGGTGGGAGGGGAGGAGCAGCAGCTGTTTCATCTGCTCTTTACTTTTGCGTAAGGGATGGAGGAGGAAATATGGCTGCTGTTATGTGCATGCATGCAATTGAAGATGATTTGGAGTAAAGGAGCACACCTAAGAGAGGATGAAAGAGAGGTGTGACCGAGGGAATTAAGAGCAACTCCAACAGAAGAGCTATCCATGTTATGTAATCTATATTTGACTATTTTAGGAAAAAAGAGAGAGTCCAACAGTTATTGTATCTGGCTTTCTAAAATAGCAAATCATGTATCCCGGAATTCTCGCATGCTAGATATAGCTTGCATATGCCGCTAGCCATTCGTCTCACCCTATTGGAAAGGTTGTTGGAGTTTTCTGTTTTTTCGCTGGTGTTTATATTTTAGAGGTTGGTTAAATCATGAGTTTAGCCATCTATTTTTACCAACTCTGTTGGAGTTGCTCTAAGGGTGGAAGCATTATATTTATATGCTATTGCTATTTCTGCATGCAGGAAGGGAAGTTGCGCAGGGGTAAAGAGATGGTGTCCTGATGAAGTGAAGAAGAGGGAGGAGCATGGCTATTTTCTGCATGTCATTTAAAGGAAAAAGGGAAATTGATGGAGAAAAGGGGAATTAAGGGGCCAATGAATTTAGGGAGAGCATGATGTGTTGTAGCTGTTTTGCATGGGCAGATAAAGGGGGCATCTCCTGTGCTTGTCGTGAAAAACAGAAAGAAGGGAGAGGGGGTGTCCAAATGCATTGTATTTGAGAGAGATGGATCTAAGGAGAGTAATTTCAGCTGTTTTTGCATGAGCGGGAGAGGAGAGTGCGGCATAGAGAGAAGAGGAGGAGGCTTCTCTACGTGAAATAGAGGGTGAGGAGATATTGCTAGCTGCTGCATGCATTCATGCAATTGAAGATGAGAAGAACCGATGGAGTAAAGGTGGTCTAGAAAATTAAGAGAGGAAGGAATTGGTGCATCTATTTTTGCATAAGGAGTAGAGAGATGGATGAGAGCAGCAGAAGAATGGGGAGGCCGGCCATTCTCTTCAATTTAGTATCTGCTCAAAAATAAAATGGAGAGATTAAGGAGGGGTGGTTAAGGGGAAATATTTTTAGGAAATTAAATTTAGGGAGGAGTATTTGGTGTTGTTGATATTTTTCATGAAGGGGAGAGAAGGGGTGACACCATGGAGAGGGGGCTGCATCTTCACGTGAAAGAGAGGGATAGGGGCAGCCAGGAGTTGGGAGAAGGAAAGAGACGTGTGTTGGGCTGATCCGGACTTGGCCCAAAGCAACACAAGACACTCTCGGCTTGATCCGTTAGCGAGAAAAGGAGGTACGAGGCTGGTTTGGAAGTGGGCTAAGATTATGGATTTGAGCATGAGATGGGAGAATGTGCAGCAAGGATTGGGTTTGGTCCATTAGTGATACAGATGAGAAATTTGGGCTGCGCAGGAAGGTTATGCGAGGGAGATTGGTTGACATGGGCTTGACCCGAAATGAGATCAATTTGGTAAGCGACATGTGATTGATTTGATTTAACCAAAATGATGCTAGAATTGTGTGAAATAGAAGAGAGACAAGAATTGGTCATCTAGCATAGATTTACGACATTGGGAAGACTCGGTCGAAAAGAAGTAGGAGCCTGAAAAAGAAGAGGAAAGAGAGAGGGTCGGGCTAGGGTTTATGTAGGATGTCGGCAAAAGACTTGATTAGAGTTTTAGAATGGTTCGATGTTTTGCCTTAGGCGTATTTGACAACATTTAAATTCATTTTTCAAACATAAACACTATGCAAAGGCATGAATGCAACAAACCAATAAATTAAATTACAAAAATTTTAGAAACTCATATTTTTTCCATTATCTAAATTGACAACAAACTTAAAACAAGGTTGGAAAATTTTATATAATAAAATCTTTATTGTATTTAGTGTTTTCTGAGTCACATCCCAAAATAGAAATTTTGGGGTGTGACTGATTGATACATTCTACTTGTGTTGTCTAATTTCGAAATTGTCTTGACATTTGTGACAACAAAAACACGTTATTGCTTACTACTGTGTTCTAAAATTGTAATTTATTTTGACTTTTCTAGATACGTAACTTTTACGTAAATATATATACACTAATATATATCTACATACGTAATAAAAACTATGTATCCAGAAAGAGCCAAATAAAACGACTACAGTTTGGAACTGAACAGATTGAGTTCTATTTTGTACACAACTAAACATTTTAATTGCAACTTCACTTGTGTTCAAACTTCAAAATACGGAGTTTGTAGTCTGGATACGCTTCAGCGAAATGGGCTATGTCACAGCCCTGGAAAAGGAGTAGAAACGGAAGTTTGACCAAAAAGTGAGATACAAGGAGACACATAATAAGTTACTGGGTTCATAGCAGCCACCCTCACGCGTACCCGCACCTAAGCCTCCAAGACACGGCTGTGGCATAGTACAACACCGTGACTATCCCCACCCTCCTCTCCCCTTCCTCCGCCTGTAAAGACTCCCGTTCCTACATACGCATCTACCCAACAAGCCATGGCAGGACACTGCAGCACCCACACTCGCAGCAGCCAGAATCCCATGGGCAACGAAAGCTTCGGTCACCACGGCCTGCCGGCAGCGCAGGGCCTGTCACACCCGGTTTTCTAAAGAACAAAACCAGGCTAATCATATGTGTGCCCAGGAAGTCCACACATATGCCAGAATGAAAAAGTATCATAAACAATGTTATTATATAACGTATACATAGCTATATTAACACTTACATCAGAGTATCGCGGAACGGTGACTAAACTTCGGGCTCCATTCTTCTCAGGGACGGCTGACTGGGGGTAACATATGCCTAGCACTTCTACTAGTCTTCTGGAAACTCCACTACACCTTTGTCCTTCTTCCGAGTAGCATCTTACTACACACTGGAGTGTTGGGGAAATAGCAAGAGTGAGTCCATGTCGAACTCAACAAATATAACACAGGGTTCATGAGGCTCAAAAAGGCTAGACACTGTTTGACTGCGTTTAGCTTTTAATCATCATATAATTAGCAATTGAGTAGCATCAAGGTATTCCAATCCCATTAATGAATCAATGATCAATTGTAATAAGGATAATGAATAGCATTAACATGAGCATAATAATAATCAACAGTAATTAAATATGATATAGCAATGGTGATCATCTATCTGTAGATGTTCCAAGGCCGCTCGTATCCGTGAGCACGGCTAGTATACCAGTTTTTAACTCTGCGCAGAGGTGTACACTTTCACTGTGAGTCATGATTTCCAAATGCATGGGTTTGCAAGGCCCAAAACATCAGAGACCATATAAAGCCACTCAAAAGTTCGTCTAACAAGTTAGGGCCATTAGATTCACTCGGCAGGCAGATGTAGAACCCCCCTTCCCTGTGGCACAACAACCGCAGCCTATACACACTAGGCCAGGGGCTCGCACTACACCCAAAGTGGCAAGCCATTCTTACGCCATTTAAAGTAACCTCTAACAAACTAGAAAAGGTCTCTTGAACAACTAGAGCCAGAGCCATATAGCCCTCACAGCTGTACTGTATGTCCTGGATGGTCATGTACAGATAAGTCCTTATGGAGAGAAACCAGAGCAACAATATAACCCCTTGCTCTAGCCCCCTTTTCAACAGTAATAAAATCATCATTAAAGGTTAATTGTTTAATTCATTAATCAAATTACAAGATCATTGTTCATAATTAAGCGCTAGCAGTAGCTACCCAAATGCACAACCCATAGGTGACAAGGAAACAAGATATCAATAGCTAAGTTATAATCTCTATGGTTGTCAAGGAAGACACATGCATATGTATGATAATTTCAGTAAATAGGTAACAAGGATGGTCCCATGTTATACTTGCCTTTGAACTTGCTTTATGCCTAAAGCAACTTGCTCAGAGAACCTTCAGTTATCTTCTAGTCATCCCCGCTTGATCTTCAACGCTCATGAACGGTTTTCATTCTACTCATAGCAAGCACCACGCACAGGCAAACATACAAACAACAATAAAAGCAACTAAGAATAGTACACCACATGAGAGAAAACAGCGTACTAAAAGAGAGCTATCGGCTACGGTCACGAGAACACAAGAAACGTCGATAACGGAACTACGATTGAAAAGAAACGACTACCGAGAGTTTATATTATAAAAGAAACAACTACAGGCTTCATTTAATTTAATTTAGAAAAATCACATGGAACCTATTAATTCAGATTAATCAAATTATTATATTATAAAAACAAATTAGAACAAGTCATATTTATTTATGAACATGTCTCGTGTTATTTAATCATCAAGTTAAACTTTAACCTTGTATAAAAATAAAGGTGAGAACACCTAAACAAGTTTATCCTATGCAACTGGTTTGAACTTAGCAAGTTACAGTTTAATCACTAAAGATCAAAGTATAAACCTATATTGTTTTTAATTCAAGAAAGCATGAATCAAACACTAATCAGAACAACTATACACTCCATGTTTAACTAAACTAATTATAATTGATGAATAGGGCATTTGAATAATCAATAATCATATCTTAGTTGAGAAACCGAGTTAAATCTAGTCATATTTTAATAACAAATATTTCATTTTGTCTTTTATATCAATTATACATTAACATGCAAAACAAAGTAACATAATCTGACGTGTTGTTAAATTAAGCAAGTCAAATATATTTACGTTGCAACTAACAATGGCACACAAAAAGGACAGATGCTAATCTCTGTGCTGTATTTATTTTGGAAAGCGGTGTGAATAGAGATTAGTCAAAATTAATAATTAAATTAAAAATTTAGAAAAACATAAAGCATGTTAACTGCCGTTGCCACACAGTAGACTAAGTCGACTCAGATATGATGGAAACAAGATAACGGCGGTTATCAGCATATATATAACTATATGTACGGAGACACACCAGCAGAAAGATGCAATTTCTCGACTGGAAATAAATAGGGAATGATGATGCATGAATGACGAGACATGATATCAGCAAAGTCTTTGATCAATAAAATAATGGTTAGCAAGGTGACGCTGACCTTTTCTTTTAATCGGCCATCAGGAGTTTGCTAATGATGTCAGGAACAATGTTGTTGCTGCTTCTGCGCAATGACAACTTGCAAGATAGCTCGGTTTGCAGGCGAGAGTCATGATTGTGGCCGCCGGCTGGTTTTGTCAAGGCCTGGGCAGATAGCGACGGTGAAGCAGGATGCAGATGGAGATCTACTGATATCCAGCATGCATATATGTGGCCAGAGAACTTGAATGGTAAGCAGGCTCAGACTCAAAGGCTAGTATACGTGATGATCAAATAATAAGATCAACAATCGAAGAAGCTAACAGATAAAAAGACAAGAGTTGCCATCGTGCGGGTGTTTCTTACCAACATCAAACGAGAAACAACGATGTCGGGTTGAAGCAGAGACCGGCAAGATTGGGTTTCACAAGCGACTCCTTCAACGACAGATCCGAGATAGCAGTCATGCAGATGGTGCCGATGCTTCACGCGATGATGGCCGACGGGTGGCGCTAGGCCTGCCCAAAAGAAAGCAGCTAGCGGCAAGCATGTCCCTCACGTGAACATGTTCCAGTGTGGCGACGGCTTTTGCTCTGCTCATACCCCAAATGGATTGCAAACTATTCATAAATATTCAACAGGCTCTCAGCAATAAGCAAGATACAGTTATTCCTTTCATCTGTCATCATTGGTAAAAGAATAGGACACCTGGCTCAGGATATAAACAGGACAAGGCTCTATCACATATGTTTCTCCGTGACCCATGCATATTGTAAATCATACTCGCCATCCCTGATAAAAGGAGGCACAACACCATGCAGATGATTCAGACCTTCTTCGCAGCGCCGAAAAGCTGCCTCGTCATCAAGCGGATCGCGTCCTCCGACGGGGTCCCCCAGATGGATTCGCGGAGGCTTAGCCCGCCCCGGATCAACTCCAGGACGAGATGCACGTCTCCGGTCTTTGGGTCGGCGGCGACGCCATCGATGCCGATGATCGACGGGTGGCCGCGGCACGCGTGGAGGCAGCCGGCCTCCATGGCGAGCGCGCGGCGGTCGGGAGGCCCGTGGCCGTCGGGCCCATCGCCGCGGATCCACTTGAGCGTGACCTCCTTGCCGCTGCGGCGGTCGCTTTGTCGCGTCAGCGGCGCGCGGTTCTTGGTCCGGTGCCGGACGCTTGCGGGTAGTTGGTGCCGCCGCCGCCGCCGCCGCAAACATGCTGAAATCGAGATCGAAACACCAGAGAGCAGGAAGAGAGCGAATCTGAACTCGAGATTGAAACAGGTAGCAAGGGGGAAGGCGGTGGCTCTTATAGAGGCTAGGCGTGCTACGCAAGGAAAGAAATCCTGGATACTCACAAGATAGGATTTGAGTTCGGTCGATGAACTAGACTCTGGCTCGGTCACGGTTCAAGGAAGGGCTAGCTGTCTGCTTGTTTCCTGGATTGTATCACGTAAAGCACTTGCATGCATGTATATATATATATATATATATATATATATATATATATAAGATACGGCGAGAGGTGGAGGGAGCTACGAGCGACGGCTCGCGATAAGAGTTGTACTTCTGAAACCAGGGCGTCAAGGGCTACGCCGGCATATATATAGTCGTAGGGTTTGGAAACTTTTCGGATTTTCTTAATTTCGGGATTATTTTAATTCCGCGAATAAAATAATTCCAGAAAATCTAGAATTACCTTTTTGGCCGTGAAAAATAGTCCGGAGCTCAGAAAAATCACAGGAAAAATCCTGGAGACTCTTGGAGAGATAAGGAACTCAACTAAATGAGTTTGAGCTCATGAAAAGATTGATGAAGAGATCAAGGAAAAAGATTAAGCTCACGGAAATTGAAAATTTTAAATCCAGAAAATGCCAAAAAGTTTTCCGATGAAAAGTAAACGTCATCCTATGATATTTTGAAAATAATAGCACTCACCAACACCAAAAACAAGCATCACACAAACACCACATTATCAAATCAATATGGAAAAGTTTAAAACCACAATTTTTTTATATTTAAATTAGCAGCAACTTAACTTATCTAATAAATTTATTCAAATATTGAAATTATTTATTTTATTTAGTGATTTTCATGCACAACCCAAAATAGAAAATTTTGGGTGTGACAGGGCCAGAGCACCACCAGCCGTATGCCGGTGGCTGTTGTACCTTACCCCTCTTCCTTTCCATTTATTCACCCCTTGATGACTAACCAGGTGATGATAAGGGCGCCGCCCTGCCTCGCACTGCCGAGTCCAAGCATGCCTTTCTGGATGATGGCGCAGCACCAAATCCAGGCACCACCACAGGCGCAGCTTATCTGCGGCACGGTGCTTCATTCGTACACTGTCATGTCGTGGCCATGCCGCGCGGCGACGGCTGTTTTGGCAAGCCCGCGCCATGCTTACCCGGCGAATCAGCCGGGGGCGGCGCAAGCTGATCTGACACTGCGACTTGGCTCCGGTGGTAGTAATAGTCTTGGAGACAAGAGGCAGTTGATGCCTTTACATGAAGACGAACGCCATGGCAAGAGGCCTGTGGTGGCGAAGGATGGTGGTGATCAAAGTGGTGAGGAGGGCAACGATGCAGACGGCTTGGATCTAGAGCTGCGTCTATGTCGCTAGAGCCATGGGCACTTGGAATGTAACAATGAGTGATAGGAAGGATCTTGGAGTCGTGTGTGCAAGTGTAATGGGCGTGCTGGAAGTTGAATTGGTTTAGTAGACCATTGAAAAACTTGGGCCCCTTGTTTGTGTAACTGTTGTCCTTGGTGTTGTTGACGTAAATCTAGCGCGAGCTCTATTGCACGGCCTGCCGCGTGGAGCGAGGACGGCGCGACGCGGTCCGGCCCACCTCTCCCTCTCCCTCTCCCTCCCACGCGACCATGCTCGCGTCTACACCCATGCACGCCTGCACTAGTGCCCGCGTCGAAGTTGGGGAACCGCCCTCTCTTCTTCTCTATTTCCGGCAGGCTTAGAATGGGTTTGGGGGAGACAGGGCAGCCAGGTAGTGGGAATGGCGGCCGGGCGGTTAGGGGCTCTAGCGACGGTGGAGGCGACCGGGCCTGGGCGGGGTGGGGGCGCTAGGGCCGAAGCTCGCCACTACTGGAAGGGGGAGGGGAAGAAGGGGGCCGCTGCGGCCGCGCTAGTGTTCGCCGGTGCTCCGCGGCCATGGAGCTCTAGTGAACCCTAGCGCGCCAAGGCGGGCCGGTGAGCAGCGGCGGCGGCGAGGACGAGGAGGAGGGCGGGGTCGAGGACGAGCGCAGGGAGAGAGAAGAGAGTCAGGGGCGCGCGACTGGTCACGGCATAACCGCGTCCTAAATCTAGCCCCACACCCAATGCATTAATACACTCGAATTGCATGATAATCATTTGGACTGCTCGGGTCAATTCGCAGCAAAGTCAGGTTTCCTAATTCTGGTTAGTGGACATATTGGATGCAAAATCCTAGAAATGCCTCCAAACATCAAATTTGGCTTTATATATAATTTTTAATATCTTGACAAGAGGAACACAACGGTGAAGTTAAATTTTACAAATTTGAGAGGTTCCCAAATTAACCTGGCAAGTTTGGGAAACCGGTTAAGATGGTTTCCCCAGAATAAGCTCGAGTTGGCAAATGTTGGGTACGAACATAGGCTCTTTTTGTAAAGGTTGTATACTAAAAAAGAATAATAATCTTCTAGAAGAGGACAACTCGCTTTGAAGATGTAGACTTTGCCAGAATCATTCTCACTTGTCACACCATTGATCATTCATTAAGCATTCGTTGCAATCTCCTCTTTTGTGTGTCAGACAAACTCGGCGGCCACCACCTTGGCTGTAGATATTTGTATATTTCTTTTTTGCCCTTCTCACATCTCACTCCCTTTATTACCAGATAGTGCAATATTAACTAGATTATTGTTAACAACAATTCACCGTACGTGGTGATAGATTATTGTTTGAGTATGTAATAATGGGATATTCGATAAGATATGGCTGCACATGCATATTACTATAATACCACAGTGAGTAATAATTGAGAGGATATGACCAAGTCCTCAGTGTAATCGACCCAAAAAAAAAGAATAGGGTGCAGTGGCAGAATTACCTCGTGATTTGTGATCTGATTGCTCTTTGATGTCTTAACAATGGCTTCGAATTCTTCTTGGTTGTCGATCTTTCTGTGCCTATTTAGCTCGTTCCTTCTTGTATTCATCCATAAGTTCTTTGAAGCTTCAACTTACCTTGCTTCCTGGCCTTTGTAGAAAAATTGGTCAGGCTAGTTTCTGTAGTCTTGGCAATTTAGTTTCTGTCAGGGCCCTAGCCGAACTTGAATGTTGTTCAGTCATGTCTTCTTCTAAAAAATGCTCATCGTTGGGGACAATTTGACCAATAGTATTATCCAATGTCTCTTCAATTGTTGGCCTTCCTTCATCTACCACCATATCTGAATTTTTGCTCAAATTCCAATCTTTCTTGACATGATAGACTTACCTGACCACCTTGTATTTCTTTTCTCCACATACCGGTCTCTTTGATCAAAACAATCGGTAGCTATAAGTGATGGCATATTAACTATCAGCTGTCTATAAGTAATGTAACCTATACAAAAATATGGAGAAAACGACGTTGATGTATGAGAATTACTCCCATCGCTAATTTAGACTATCAAATTGCTTTCTAGATCATTTGGCTTGTTTAGAATTAGTAGGCTGCCTAGCATCTTCTGTATGCTTTAGATTTTGGCACTTAGTTGGAAGCTTCTCAATAAGAGGCTTCAGCCTTTTTCTTTTGGTGCTTATTATTACGGCCTTTGGCTTCAATAGTTTCCTATAATGCCCTGACCAGAAACACCACCAGGACTACCCATCAACACCTAAAACTCACTAACACCCTGTTCGTTTGAACTTATCAGCCAGAATCAGCCAGCCATTCAGCAGTATTTTTCTCTCACAACAAATCATCATCAGCATCAGCATCAACACCAGCACCAGCCACCATCCAGCGAATAGGGTGTAAGATCAAAAAATATTGAAAATTTCGGCAGAATCAACCCTAAAAACTAGACATCCGGGACAGGGAAATCACCTGATCATGTATGGTATAGAATTAACAAATACAAAAGCATCATGTTTGCGCTTAAACTATTTCAGTGGCAAAAACTTAGACTTAAAGAATGAAATATATAAGGAGCTTAATGTTTGTGCTTTATGAAGGTGCTACTCCTAATTATTCTCAAGCATGTCGCAATCATTTGGTGCCTAAAAACCAAATAAACACAAGGGTGAATATAAACACTCAACATGTATATTATGAACCAGAAGAACACTTATTATCACACGATAATACATGAACGAATAAATAGTAGTTTTCATCTAAAACGGACAACACCTAAATACTCTTTAGCATTTACCGATAAATCCGAGCAAGTGAGGCCAGCACTTACTCACATAAACCTGAACATAAGAACCAAATTGCACTTCTAGATAAACCGACAGTAATTGAATGTAAATGAAAATTTGAAACTTGAATGTCATGAAACAGGAACTGGAAAACACATGACACTTGAAACATTTGAGTACAATGATAACTCAAGCAATAGGTGTAAAGCCCAAACACAGGTTCATCATGCACTTGCCTTAACTTCGACGAGAATCTAGCATCACAGGTTCAAAACCGACACCTCCCAAACCTAAGAAACAAACCTACCTTAAGAACTAGCCGTCACCAACCATGAAACTATTTTATAGCTTGAATGCTAAATCATCAGTTCATATATTCTAAGAAAAATCGATTAAGTTTCTAGGTTTCCACTATTTTAATCATGACTCTCATCCGCTTAAGCAATCGGGGCAAATAAATACATCTCGAAAATATCTACACAAAAGTTCCTACAACTTTCATTTAAGTGACTAGGGCGAATTCTAGCTCTAGATCCGTAAAAAATAGTGGGAAGATTCTGAATATAAAAATTCTAGCCAGACAGAACAGAAAAACTGTTTTGGCCATTACTCCTAAACTGTTAATCCGATTCTAGTGAAACAAACGTCTTTGGAAAGATAAAAATAAGGTCCACGACTTTTGTTTCACGGCGATGTTGAAATTCTACACCAATTATTCCTAGAATTTCATTAGATTACAAGCCCAGATTAACACATAGTATTATATCTATCTAATATGGCCAGAGTTCTACATGGAACTAGGACGAACTGGTGGCGGCGCAGCAGTAGCACGGGAACCCGGCAAGGCGGCGATGGATTAGAACTCGGTGTCCAGCGTGAAGCAAAGGAAGGGGGAAAAAGAACGATGGCGACGCTGAATACGGTTCGAGATGGAGGAGTATTATGTGAATAGGTAAGGGAAACCTAAGTGAAATCTGATGGCCCAGATTTATTCGGCTGGATACGGGTTCATCCAAATCGAAATGGAGAGTGTTACATTTTTTTTAACCAAACGGGCAGACTTTATTCATTCAGGATTGTTACATTATTGGTCTAAAGATCTAGAATAAAGCTAAAGGGTTCATCGACCCAAGTACAAGTTTGCTTATATTGCATAGCTCTCTTTGCTAGATTATGGGCAACCTGATTTACCTCCCTACTACAATGCTCAATAGGTATATCCTGAAGTCCGCTCCCTATAATATTGCATTAGTCATAGAGTGCAGTTGCTGAATTCGTCGAGAAACCTCCATTCTCCATTGTTTGTACCACCTCCATACATTCTGATTGGACGATCAACCGATTACATCCTATGCGTTGTGCGAGCATCAATCCTTCCTTCGAAGCCGGGAGTGTTATTAGTTAAACAATACCGTCTCTATGAGCTCCACACAACTACGTCCACTGATCGGACATACAGATTATGGTTTCCACTAAAAAAACATACAGATTATGATTTTTTTAGAAAAGGAAATATATATTAAAAATATCCCAGCTTCTGCATCGACCGATGCATATAACTATTTCTTATTATAGAAACCAACACTACAACCCAACGCAAGAGCAGCTACCACAGACGCACACCAAAACGGCCTTGACCTACCAAGATCCACGCGCACACACCACAACATTCAACTCTCGCCACAACAGTGATGACCATCACAGATTGACAGGCACGGGATTTCAATGAGATGCCTCTAAGGAGGGACGTGACACCATCGGCGCCACCATCGCCTGACCAGAAGGTCAATGCATTACACCTAAGAACAGCGCGCTACACAAAGGGGAGAGAGAACCGATCGATAGACACTTTCAAGGAAGAATGCGGCACCCGAAGGCATCACCGCCATCGGTCCTAGGGACACAGCTTTCGCCTTGGCGCCTCACCCCTGTGCGCGGCGTTGGCCAATGCCTATACTCACTGTGCCGGCCACCACCCATCAGCGAAGCCAACATGGCCCCGCTGCCACCAACCAAACCTTTGGCAACAACTGCTGACTAGCAGATCTGGCCCCACACAACACCACCACACATTGAGGTCACTGTAGACTGCCGCTGCTAGTTCTGGCATCCGTCGTCGTCGCTGTTGGCCTCTCCGCTAGCACACCCTCGCCAGATCCCCGTGCGCCAACCCCAAACCATTAATATGCGTCAATGAGACTAGATTTGACCAGCGGAGATGGATTCGCTATCCATGAGTCCAAATCCGAAAACCGAAGACCTCAACGGTGAGCAACCATCTCCACCACCAATGATCCCTCCACGCCTCGCCGAATCACGATGCACCAAATCCGGACCTCATCGCCGCTCAATCTGTGTCGCTGCGCTGCTCTCCTCTAGACGCGCCAAGTCGCGGCGTTGCCCCAGTCGTAGCCTCGTAGGGCAACGCACCAAGCTCCACCGCTACAAGCACTAGCCCGGGCTCTGGCCGACGCCACTGCAGCCGCAGGGGGCGGCCCAGCCGAGCACCACGCTGCCCTAGCTCGGCCGCATCCCGCCGAACCACAATCACCCGCGTCACCACTCCACTGTCACGCGAGATTGTGTGAAGAAAGAAGAAGAGCCTTGGAGATCACCTACACTGCCACCTCGCAGCAACCTCCGAAACCCTTTGCACCCCCGCCAGAGCCTCCAGAGTCACCTTCCCTGCAGCACTTCATGACTCTCGGGGTTGATCCACTCTGGCTGGCTGGTGGCGTAGGGCGAGGATCGGTGCCTAGACTTCCTGGACGTCACCATGGACAGCTGCTCTATCACCAGCCCTTCTCCACGCAAGCTGGTGCCCTCCTCCACGTGAGCTGATGCAGCTCTCCTGCACGCGAGCTGATGCTCGCACACCTCCCGCATGCGCTCACCCTGCCACGAGGCGCGCCGCCCACACTCGCGGCGTCCACGCCGCACCACCACCCTCAGGTAACCCAATGGGGGCACGCGGCGACGGAAGGTTCACTGGTGTCTTCCTCGCCGTCGAAGGTGACGACGCCCTCAATGCCGACGCCCAGACCTCTGCCTACGGCCACCATAGAAGCGCATCCCCCGCGCACCACCTCCCTAGGCTCGCCATCACCAACTCACACGCCAAGCCCCGCCGCCGCCATCCTGGCGAACCGCGCTAGCCTAGCTAGCGGCCCGCTCTAGCGGTGGTGTGGCGGAAGAGGGAAGGAGGGTTGGAGGTGGCGGCGGATCGGAAGCCACCCGAGTCGCCTGCGTGGGGGCGACGTGGGGGAAGCAGATCTCTGGTTTAGTCCTACTATACCTTAACCTTGCAGCGCTAATCCTCACAGATTATGATTTGAAAAGTCGAAAATTTCTTCTCTTATTATTGGTCCGTTCAATCAACCTACTAATTTTATAAAATAAATTCATGGTGTTACATTTCCAATTTCCAATCT
Source organism: Saccharum hybrid cultivar R570 (assembly GCA_038087645.1). NCBI lineage: Eukaryota > Viridiplantae > Streptophyta > Magnoliopsida > Poales > Poaceae > Saccharum > Saccharum hybrid cultivar. The sequence continues at coordinate 3,343,844 of JAQSUU010000291.1, read as the reverse complement.
CCTATTTTTTGACTTCAGCATCTTTGGCTTCGCTTTAGCAAACCAATTTAAACACAATCAAACAAGGGAATCCTCTTTTTGTTACCCTGAGATTAGAAGTACTACATGTAGACTCTGCTTTTTAATGGAAGGCTTTGGATTTTGTTTACTAACAACTCTAGATTTGATTTTGCTAGATCGAATCAATTTCCTCACCGTTAAATAATTTACCCTCTAGATCTACACCTAGTCCTCAGAAGTACCTATCAATGGTATCGGAGCTAGGCTTAGTGTGTAGATCGACCTTGGGGTAGAAAAAGAGTAGCATTTGGAAGGAGATCAATCGATTGAATTGAACTGAGAAGAACCAACACCAACCCCAGATCGTGAAACCCTAACCCTAGGTCTGAGGTTGAAGAAGGGAGGAACCTATTAGTGGTTCTCTCACCGCTATTACGCGGAAAGAACACCTCGAGCCTCGGCTCGTCGTCGCTCTATCACCGCCGTTGAGCGGGAAGAGAACCCGCCACCGCGCAAAAGTGGAGACCGAGCGCCATGAGCATGGGCTCAGAGCACCGCCGCAAGGCCGCTCGACGGCGGCGCGCTCAGCCTTGGGCGAACACATGCACTAGTGAGGGGGCCTGCGGCAGCGTTTCGCCTCCTCCTCTAGCTGCCATGAATGGACTCTGCTGGTGCTGGTTCTCTCTATCACAACGCTGAGTAGAAAGAGGAGGAAGAGAAGTGAGCCTAGGGTTTTGGGGGAGACACCAAAAGGAGGCCTGCGGCGGTGCCGTTTCCCTCCGTCGCCCATGGTTACCGCTGCTACCGCTCAGCCACAGAGGTGAAGAGAGAGAGACAGGGTGGATGAGAAAGAAGTTAGGATTTCAATGAAAGGCGTCGTCGGGGGTTTTGTCTTGCCGATCAGCGCGGAGGGTTGTCTGATCAGCATCGATGACTGAGATCGACTGAGCTAGTTTTGGCCTAGGCGGGTTGAGGAAATCTCGGCCCAGGCCCAGGTTGAGGCCTGGGCGTGGGGTAACACGGGGCAGCGAGCACGCGCAACGCGCGATGGGCCGGCCTATGTTCCAGAGCTAGGCCACGCAACGCGAACGCGTTAGTTGCTGGGCCACGAGAACACTAAGGAAAGGCTTTAGTTTTATCTAATTTCAGAAGCAAGTTTGGATGATTTTTAGACAAATTTTGAAGTCTAAATCTCTGGTAAAATTTACACCATCATGACGAATTTTTTTAGAGAGTTGATGAGTTAATGGAAATGCTTCTAAACAAGAAGAATGTATTTTATTTTAATCCTCTAATTAAATTGGAACTAACGGGAAAATTTAATTAGAGGAGTAGTCATATATGTTTAGGTTAAATTGTGGTATTGTTATTTTTTCTGACGGACGTTGATGACAACAATATTATAATTTTATTTATGAGTTTGAATCTCTGATAAATTTTTGCACCAATGTAATCAATTTTTCAGAGAGTAGATAAGGACCAAGAAATGCTTCGAAACTAATAGAATGTATTTTGTCCTCATGTTTTAGTTGCAATGATGTTGATTGTCTTTTAATAAAATTCGAACCAACGGGAGAATTTAATTTTGAAGAGTAGTTATATGTTTTTCAAGTTAAAAACAATATTATAAGTTTATTCATGAGTTTTTCCATGCATTAGTTCAATTTCTGCCTAACGGTGGTGTGGAATTATTATAGAAGAATATTGTATTTATGATATTGCTATTCTTTGGGCAAAGTTGATGATAGCAATATTATACCTTTTTTATTCAAATATTATAATTTTTTACTTATGAGTTTTATGCATTAGTTCTATTTCTGCCCAACGATGATATAGAATTAGTTAGAAGAATTTTGTATTTATAGTTCATGAGTTTTCTATGTATCAATTCTATTTTCTGCCCAATGATGATGTAGAATTAATGTAGAAGCACCTTATATGTTTGACCAATGAGATCACTCAGCTGCAAGCCAACGGGCCACTCTGCTGGGGTATGTGAAGGAAAAGGTTTGGTATGTGAAGCAAAAGGTTTTGCGTCGTTCTGCTTTTTAGTCGGTGCGACAAATGTGAAAAGGGAACTCAATAGAACCAAAATGAGTTGAGCCATTTTAGGTTGTTTCGGATAAAATGAGTTTTTTTAGAAATTCTCTCATTTAAGTTTTCTCTGTAGCTTAATCTATTAATTTTGTGATTAAACAGGAACCAATAGGAAGTTGATTGGAAAATGAAGTATAAGTGAATGTTTTTAGTTGCTGTGACTAAGTTTTTGTTACTGAAAATAGTATATTTTTTCTTTCCATCATTATGATAAGTGTTGCAAGATTAAATATGTCAGTTATAGAGTATGTGGATTTATTTCTGAATTTTTAGAGAATTATCCCACATGGGGAGAAGTTTGGCATAGTAGTTATGCCAGTCAATCCTTCATGGCGGGAGAAGTTTTGTGTGGCTCATGTGTTTTTGTGTATCCGGCATAGCAAAAGAAGTTTGGGGTAGCTATTCTAGTATTGATCGTGCATTTACACTGTGTCATAGTCATTAAGCACTCAATGAGTTTAAGAACAAAAGGAAGTTACATACGAACCAAAAGATATGAAGAACATGCGAGCATGACTTGCAGAAGTACCGCTAAGGACTTTGTTGAGTTCATGACGTGGAATGAGAAAAATGTATTTCCATACGAATTAAGAAATAACTCTGTTTGCACGACATGATCATGTGAATGAAGCAAGTCATAAATGTCTCCTCATTCACAAGAGTTTTTGAATAGTTTTCAAAATTATAGCAATAAAGTTTATGCCACACTTCGAGGGGAAAAATTATGAGATGAATTAAGAAAGATACTCCCCATACTTCAGATAATGCGATGCAACGTAATCTATAAAAGATGAATGTAATCATTAAGGGAGTACAACGGTCGTAATAACGATACCCCTAAGACGAGAAATAGCCAAATTCCTGAACCTTTTACAATTCCGATAGGAAGATAGCGTAGTCAGCCGATATTCATACTAGATGAGCCTCAGAGATATTAAGCCGGTGCTTAAAGCGCCATATGAGGTAAGTTTTTTAATAGAATAAACTCAAATAAGAAAGTTGAATATACACCATCTGAAAGAGCATGGTATGTAGAAATCTAAGACTTGAAGAGAAGCGGGACTGCATGCCCACTCTAATAATTCAAGAGAAACAAACTTCTCAATACCTGTTGATGTTGTATGACTTATACAATATCTATTGGTAGCTCTTCAAAGAAGATGAACAATGTAAACAGGAGACTTGTAATATAGGAACCTATGGAATCAATTGCCTCTTGGCAATGAAGAGCAACAAAAGCCCCATAAGAAAAAAAATGTTGCCTTTTGGCAATGAAGAGCAACAACAGCCCCATATAAAAAAAGTGCAAGTAGCTAAGGCCCAAAAGGTCTAAAAGAATTAGAAAAAACAGCTATTTTTTATGACTATGAAGTCTATGTTAGTGAAGAATTTCAAATGGAGGGTGATCCTACCTTATTTGAAGAAGCCATGAGAAGCGATTACTCGTTGAAGTGGCAAGAAGCTATGGAAGATGAAATGAAATCGATGAATACCAATGATGTTTGGGACTTAGAAAAAATTCCTAATAGAGCCAAAACAATAAGCTATAAATAGGTCTACAAGACAAAATGTGACTCCAAAGGAAATTATAAAGATATAAAGCACGACTTGTAGTAAAAGGCTTTACGCAAAAAGAAATAATGGATTACAATGAGAGTTTTATTTTTCAGTCTCATGCAAGTATTCTTTTAGAATCATAATGGCATTATGGCACTTTACGATTTAGAGTTACATTAGATAAAAGTAAAGACATCATTCCTCAACGGGGATTTGTTTGGAAACGTTTACATGGCACAACCCAAGGGTTTTATCCTGGAAGAAAAAGAACGTAAGGGATGTCGCCTAAAAAATCATTTATGGATTAGAGCAAGCCTCTAGACAATAGTATTTAAAGTTGAAGAATCAATTAGAAAGTTTGGATTTAAATAGAATGAGAAGGACAATAGCATTTATGCAAAGTTCAAGAATAGAAAATTCATTTTCCATATCCTGTATGTGGATGACACCCTGCTAACTTGTAGTGATGTTAATCTGCCATTGAAAAAGAAGTTCTTGTCCTCAAGTTTCGATATGAATAATCTTGGTGAAGCGTTAGTAGTTCTAGGAATTAAAATTCACCGAGATAGAAGAAAAAGGGTATTAGGACTATCGCAAAGGCATACTTAGAAAAGATTCTAAAGAAATAAAATATGCATAAGAGTAAACCTACACCTGCTTCAATGGTCAAGGGTAATAGATTTGGGAACTTTAAGTGTTCTATATGCTTCAGCTGTTGGAAGCTTAATGAGTGCACAAGTAATAACTTACCCTAACATAGTTCACGTATCCGGGATGTTTTGGCAGAAGTCTAGTCCAAACATAGATCATTGGAATAGAGTTAAGAATGTCTTGTAATTTTGTAAAGTATTATAGGACTCATGCTGAGTAAGAAAGAACTAGTACTCTCAAATAGTTGTAGGTACAAAGACTAAATTACGATAAGATGTGTAGTAAAATCCACAATAGTTGCTAACACTCGCATTTGGAGTTTTAATGTGAAAAACCTCTAAAGAAACAATTTTGGTATTATCAAATGATGTAAAGTTATGGTATAGCATGTTATAAGGCTACGGGACAGGCAAAATGGTTAAGGGAACTTGTACCCGGAGTTGATAATGGTTAACAACAACATTAACCATTTAAGTAGTTCACTCCTATGATAACAGGTCAAGTGTGATGCCAAACACATTGACATTAAGTTATACGTTGTGAAGGAGATAGTCCGGAATCATAATGAAAGTATGAGCAAGTGCTTATGGATCCACTTACCAAAGGCTTACCACCCAGTGCGTTCAGAGAACACACGGTCGACATGGATTTATGGGAAAACATATGATTTTCAGACAATAAGGGCCTAGTTGAGAATTTGTTTCAAAACAGAGAGGTGTATTATAGCTGTTTAATCTAATGGTACGAACCATTATGATGGAGCACGCTCTATGCGCTAATCTGTGATGGAATAGGAAAAGAGATAAGTATGTTAAGTTTAAATCTAAAGTTTAAGTGATAAGCTGAGATAAGGGGGAGAATGTTAGATTGATCCACAATAGCGAAGTCTAGACCCTGATCTAGCCCTGATTGGGGGCGTCCAACCCAACAAGGTTGGTGGGCCCTCGTCGCATAGTGCCAAATAAAAGGAGGTGGGGGCCGGGGCACAAGAGATGAGGTTCGACGCCACCACACACCCCACTGACTAACCCTACCGACCAATGGGGCGCTGCCAGCGACGGGAAGCACCACCATCTTCACCGCCGCCTCCGCACCTCACCTTCGAAATCCTAGCCGGTGTCACCACAACTCCTACACCGACGCGAGGGGTCTCGGACAAGATCCACTCGAGGTAACAGAGAATCAATTTCCTCACCATTAAGGCCGCGTTCACTTCCCCCTCCCAACCAAAAATATTTCCTCTTACACACATCACATCAAATCTTTCGACGCATGCATGGAGCATTAAGCGTAGGTAAAAAAGATAACTAATTGCATAGTTTGTCTGTAAAGTTCGAAACGAATCTTTTGAGTCTAATTAATCCATAGTTGGACAAATTTTACCAAATAACAACGAAAAGTGCTACAGTAACTTTTCAGCTACTTTTCGCGAAGTGAACACACCCTAAGTAATTTACCCTCTAGATCTACACCTAGGTCCTAAGAAGTACCTATCAAGATTCAGCTTGAGATGGCAAAATTAGGATTTTGCTGTCTTGGCTAACGACATAAGAAGCTAGTCTATCATCACAAGGTTTGACAACAACTAACATGGCATGAGTTGGTTTTTGTGCTGAATTACCCTCTTCACCAAATGACTTGTTAAAGATGTATCGTACAACCACCACTAGCACAGAAATGATTAGCTGAGGTGGTCAAAAATCATTTACAGAGGCGGCCAGCTTGGCCACCTCTATCCTAGAGTCACTATTAATCATGGTTAATAGATGTGGACAGGTTGTCCATCTCATCGATTAAAAAATAAAAAGGCATTCGAGCCCAACACCGAGCATGTCGTGGAGCCCAACCAAGCACATTATCGAGCTGCTACCTGCCATTTCCTAGATCCTCCGTCGCCACCATCCTCACCCAGGCACAATTTGGTTGTCGAGCTGGTGTGTGGCATTGCCTGGATCCGCAGTCACGACAGGACCCTCGCCCCGCTAGCTCCATGCACACAGCCAAGAACTACCCACGCACGCCGCCGGGAGCCACCCTTCTCACAGTGTGGATCTACGAGGGAGAGTGAGGTTGAGGGAGATACTGAGTAGAGAGGAGGGATAAAGGAGAAGGAGATGGATCTCACCTGTAGCATTGCTGCCTCCTCGGCAACGCCCATGGCCGGATCCGAACCTGAGCAAGCCTCATCTACTCCATCCTTGGCTGGATTGAGTCCGGGCGGGCCTCCTCCGTGCTGCCGGTATTGGGATCTCCACCAAGAAGGGGCTCCATCCTGCTCCCCAATGTCGGGATGGAGATCTCCACTAGTAAGGGGCATTGTCCTCCTCCACGGCGCTGGGATCGAGCTCTCTGTCGGGAAGGGGCGCAGTCCTCCTTCGTGTCACCAAGATAGAGCCGGAGCACACCATCGTCGGAAGAGAGAACGTAAGAGATGAAGTATGGAGAGACAAAGAGAGAATGTGGGCGGCGGGCACCTAGGGTGTCCTCACTTTATGTATTGTCAACTTTGATACCGGTTCGAGATGAGCCATGCAGATTGGTAACGAGCTGGACCTACTAACAGAGAGAAACCTCTTCAGAGGACCGCATCTGTTGATCAGTTTACAAAGATGGCTTTATTAGATTTCCTCCTAATATGGGTTAGTTGTCTCCGAAATTGATTAGAGATTCTAGGAGACACCAAAATCTTTAGCCTACCTCTGAAAATAAAATGCCCTATCTTCCGAAATCGCTTTCATAGTGAACCATAGCTTCCAATTTTGTTTTATCGTCAATGACAGGACAAGTAGCGCTAATATGAGAATTAGTTGCTTTGTAGTACTGGGAATTGGCAGGACTCATGTTGTTCATGGGCATATAGATTTGTTGGGGTGCCGATGCATGAAAGTGACCAGATGCATGTTGCAAAGTGCTAGTATCAAGAAACTTCGGGAGATAAACACTATTTAGCTTGTGCTGTATTATTTTATTTTATTTCAGATGCAAAATTTGGATATATAGAACAACGTTCTAAATAATCTCTAGCTGATCAAATGTTTTCCTCAAAAGATCTAGTAGAGCAACATATGTATTCATTGCAACCGCAAAGCTAGATTGCAAATCTATACCTCGCCTGTAGATCCAAATCCTTGATGATGAATTCTTAGTAGCAATAATAATCTAATGGACCACCGAATCATTTCCTAGTAGAGTGGCAAAAAAGTGTGTATCTTGACGCAAATCTGGTCCGACACCCAATGAGCTAGTGCATTCAAATCGCATGTATATCGCTTGGACCGCTCAAGAGTCAAGAATCAGTTTACAGTAAACACAGGACCATCGGACCATCTGGTGGCTTTGTAGTAGCTGAAGTAGCCGATGTAGAAATATGTCTCGCCAAAAGGACACGGTACGTTTATTTTGCCCTTTGCCAAACCGTCCGGTGCACTGATATGCATCGTGGCCAAACGTCTATACCATACACCATCGGGTGATCCGCTGATGGCTTTCTTCATGTCACTGGATCATTCGGTGAGTGGTTTCATAGTGCCATGTCTGTGGACATTGCCGGACAATCCGCCGTGTCATCTACTGTCAGTTTCTGTCCGAGGAACGATCTAGTGAGAAATATTTCTTCAGAAACCTCTACTGTCAGTTTCTCTGGTCCAGATGAATTGCCCTGACATTTTCAATTACACAGTACCACAAACCGTCTAGTGAGTGCATCTGCATAGTGCCACAGACTGACTTAGAATGCTCGCCTCTGTAAATGATTAACAGAGACAAGCGTTTGTCTGTAGGTCGCCTGAACCATTTGCAAAGACAGTCTCTAGGCCTTTGTTAATCAGATTGGTTGTCTCCTAAAATTGTTTTCGATCATGTATAGGGCACATGATCAATACAATATTGTTTTACCATATCTATCAAATTCTATAAACAACACATTATGGTGTCCACTACTGTGAATTGTTGGCTCAATTTTCCATATTATTTGTCTTTAGTTCATCAAATGGGTAAGTTATTATTATATATACAAGTTGAACCTCATGTCTCATTTTGCCGCCAATTCCAGTAAGGGGGCGTTTGGTTAGCCCGTTGCCCCGTTCCCAGCTTGGAACTGCCAAGAATGATTCCCACGGTATGTAAATTAATGAACTGTGTGGCTGGGAATTATTCTTAGGTAACCGAACAAAGCCTTAACTCAGATCAAAACCATGCACACCTTCAGCCATCCAAAGTCATGGTCATATTATGATGATTTAATATTTAATGTTGGTCTACAGCAGAAAACATACAGACATATATTTATAGCTAGAAAATCAAAACAAAAGCAAAATAGGGAAAAAAAAAAGCAAGACATATTGTAAGTACTTATTAATCTCCTTTTATATATAGTATATGCCAGCTGGGTACCCAATTGCACACATCTCTTCCTAGTCCTAGTTATAATTGGGAGAGATGTCTTTCTCTCTCCCCTGAAACTGAATACCCTTGTACATCATGGAAAATATTGCAAAGAAAATAAAGTCTATGACTGAGAGCACAACGAGGAGCAGGAAGAACCGTTCAAGGTGGCCATAATTAAGATTTTTTGTGATCCACCCATTCTTGTTTCCCCGATTGGTGATGCTAGTGACTGCACTGACCATCAGCATGCTGGCATAGTTCCCTAGTGATATGGAAGCCATGCACAGAGAGCTCCCAAAGCATTTCATGCTGTCCGGGGTCTGCTCGTTGAAGAAATCCAGCTGTCCTATGTACATGAAGACTTCTGAAGCACCAATGAGCATATATTGTGGAGCTTGCCAAAGGACACTCATGGAGCTCGGCTGGTCCTTTGCCTCAACACGACGCAGTCGGTAGACCTCAACAATAGCTGCAGCAAGCATGCCAATTAGCGCGATGACCAGACCAGTCCCCATGCGCTGGAGCTCAGTGATTCCGGCGGGATTCTTTGTGAACCTTGACGCCATGGGCACAAAGAAGAAGTTGTAGGCAAAGACGGAGAGGATCACGCTGGCGATGTCAAACATCGACATGCTTGCTGCAGGCATGTGGAAATTGCCAAAGAGGTTGGTGTCCATGGCTGTGCCTTGCTCCACGAATGTGGACGCCATTTGTGTGAACTCCACCGAGAAGATGATGGTGCACATCCATATGGGGATCAAGCTCAGGATGCACTTCACCTCCTCCACTTGCGTCACGGTGCACAACCTCCACGGGTTCTTGGCTTTACCAGCGTGGTAGTCCTCCTCGGTAACTATGGCCGCCTTATCAAGACACCTACAAATAATGGCATGTACATACAAGTATATATGAACATGCTAGACAAGTAGACATTGTTCAACCGTTCAAAACTATAATTCTTATTGCATAGCTTAATTACATAGTTTACCTGAGTTGATCGCTGTGAAGGAGTTTGCGGATGCCCGCCTGAGTCTCTGAATCCTCACCTTCAACTTCATGGAGGTCCTCGCCAGGTGGTGGCTGCAAGTGCCGCTTGCAGAACGCAGCTACGAACACCTGCGCCATGCGTGTGAGCGGGTTGCCAGATGGTTTGCAGTGGCGGTAGTACGGTGTGCCAAGGAGAAAGAGCAGAAGCCCGAGCGCGACAGCGACGGTGGAGACCCAGAAGCCCATGACCCACATGCCCTTGTCCTCGTAGAACGCCAAGAAGGAGTCGGAGAAGAGGGAGCCGATGTTGAGCGCCAGGTAGAAGTAGCTGAAGAAGGCGAGTTTGGAGCGTCGCTCCATGGTGTTCGAGTCATCAAACTGGTCCGCTCCAAACGTCGCTACCGATGGCTGATACCCGCCGATCCCAAATGCAGTCGTGAATGTTGAGATATAGAACATCACAACGCCGAGCTGCGATGGCGGCTGGCATGGCCTCTGCCGTTGGTTGTCGCCACATCTTGAGGGCTCCACCAACCAGAATAACGAGGAAAACGATAGCAGTACCAGCCCCTACATGACACAGGACAGAGTTATTATTATCAGTGTTCACCCAGTGTTAATTAGTGCAATTAGAAGATATGAGTGTACATTCTTACGATGAGAAAGATGATCTGAAACATGACGCAGGTGAGGTAACGGCCCATGTAGGCATCGCTGAGGAAAGCACCAAACAGAGAGAAGATGTAGACCGTGCCGGTCCACATACTGATGAAGCTGGCAGCTGTGGCATTCTCTTGATGGAGAACCCTTCGCATGAAAACAACCAGGTCCACGGCCACCCCATAGAATGCTAAGTTCATAAGCGCGTAGCTCACTGAATCAAAAAGAAACAAACCAGTTCCTTTGTTAGTGAGGTATGGAAACCAAGCTTTGTTACATGTAGTAAAGCATATATAAGGAAAGAGAGATTGTTGCTCCATCTGTCCCAAAAATTTTGACATTTTATATTGTTATATAGGCAAGCCAAGCTTTGTTACATATAGTAATAAGCATATGTTTATTTATTTTCATTTCATGTGATTCAAACTAGCAAAAGATAGCAGGCCTTGGCAACTGTAGCTGTTCAGAGAAAACTAAGATAATGCAAGGAGAAGGCTGAATAAAAAAAACGGTTTACCAAGCAGTATGGCGGCGGTTTTCCTTCCCCCTGTGGTGGCTCTAACTGCAGGGTTTCCCCTGAAGTCAACGGTTCCATCTTCTGTGTATACTGACGGTGTTGTGTTCTCAGTCTCACTCAACGCAGGACTTGAGCTGGAGAATTCCCCTTGCACAGGCTTTAAACATAGTTCGGGAAGTCAGTGAGACAATATGTTACATGTAAAAATATACTAAGTAACGTTTCAATAATGGTTTGAAGGCTACATTGCATCTGAAGTTAATGGTTCTTAGAACTGTTCTGCAAAGTTCTAGTGTCCTCAACCTGTGCATTTATGTATAGTAAGATATGAACGTAAACAAACAAAAGTAGAACATCATGAAGGAAATAATGTGTGTGTTCGCTTTCTCAAAGAAAAGCATTAGTAGATGTCGGTTAAAACTTATAAAAATATGAAAACACAGAAGACCAGAATATTCCTTATATATGCATGCATGACTGTTCTTTCCTACAATTGCTCCATCAACCCAGCACTCTACTCTGGTATGGAAAAAAAACATCTTTAGTTCATCAATTGCAGGTAGTCCTTTCCCATATGCTGCCATCGGTGGAGCGCGTAAACAAATCAACGGTGTCCCGTTTTGCAGGCAAGTGTCATTGGCCTAGGAAGTGCAACAATCATTAGTCAGCAAACACACCGGTCAGCGTCGGCGGCTATACAAGATCAACGTGGAGCTATGGCTGAATGGCAGTGATTGCTTGTTGGCGATGTGAGCCTGTGTGGTAGTTGGCTAGCACAGAGCCACATTGGCTATGGGGACAAATCATATTCTAAGAATTGTGAACCTCTTAGGAAGATATTACTATGTTATTTTCTTATCAATCTATGTGTTCACTTATGCACACCACCATCACGTTACCCTAGATCCTTCTCCAGGTAGAGACAAGGAAGGTGGTGCCGGGGCAATTGATCTGCTCCTCTGTTACGATCTCCTCTCCTCATTTTTCTTTGGCTACGTCACTACTACATAAACGAATTATAGCAACACCTCATTTTTCAGTAGGGACGGCTCACTCACCAGCCACCCCTATAGTAGGTGTGCTCGGGACCCATATCAAACAAACCACCCCTAAAAATGGTTCAGTAGAGACGGTTGGTAATATTAGCCGCCCCTACTAATGGATCAATTTGTAGGGGCGGCTGAGGTTTTCAGCCGCCTCTATAAATTAGATTTGTAGGGGCAGCTTGGGAACCGCCCCTCCAAATTCTTAATTTGTAGAGATAGTTGGGTAGGGGCGTCTAGCTGAGCCGCCCCTACAGGCTAGTGGTGGCTTGCTCTGCGCAGTGGGGGCCTAGATGATGAATATCTAGGTGAGTGCCTCCTTGATCTGGTCTTGACAATGCCCCTAATTGGTTTATTGTCAGATGAGTTGGCTGGCCCAATCTACAAGTTGGGCTCGCAAGCGTAGCTACCTTAGTGTCAAAATGTGTTTGTCAATGGACACGGAATTCGAGGCCCTAACCTGATCCAGTTCTAGTGGCGACCACTTCTTTGTCCATGTGGGTGGTGATGTCCATAGTGTCATTGTGGCTAGCTGCTAGAGGTCCACGGCTGCAGCTTTGCATGGCAGCGAGCACAATGCCAAGATACATGGCCATGCATGTGGACATCATGGTGGTGATGCCTCTATGACAATATCTGCAGCTCTTAGTGTTCTCCCTACAATCCTAGAGGCTTGAGTCACCTTGAATTGATTCACGAAATCTCTTACTTTGGTGAAGCATACATTGGGCATGTACCAATCAGCTAGCTTGTGACAAGGTCATTGTGGGAGTTGTATTATGATGGTTTGCATGTAGTGGAGTCCATGATGAATTGTTGTTAGTCAACGCTGGATAGTAAGGTTATGTTGGCTTGGAAAGAAGAGGAAGTAGCACTAAGGGACTTCGGGTTGGTGCTACTTGTTGGGTATTGAGTCCTCAACTCTGGGGAGGAATCCCTAGGTTTTGCCTTAGATGGTTGTACCTACCAATGACCTTGCTCTAGGTATTGTTTAAAGTTTGTCGAATTTTCTCTAAGGTGAAAACCTATGGTATTGTCTTTCTTGGAGGCAACAATGGTGTGCGTGCATGTTGTGTCCTTCTTGGAGGCTTGTTTTGTGGGACCTCTCTTGGCCGAAGTGTTTCTATGGTGGCACAAGGGACCGAAGATTAAGTTGTGTGTTATAGCCTGCTGTGATTTAATATATATATATATCATGTCTTTCTTCTATTTTCCTTTTGTTTATTGTATGCTATGTGCATCTTAATACACAGATGCTTGTTATGCATAATGCCTCGCACCAAGAACATGTATAAATGGTGTAGAAATTTTCATTTGATGGAGGGAGGCCCCTATTTTTTAGTGCTATTATCATGCTTTAATGGATAGCAAAACGATTGAAGAAAGAAGTCGACTAGATTAGTCTTACCTTTTTATAGATCATTTCATGTAAGTTGTCCTTCTTTTGTATTGGCCGCTACTTTTCTTGGTAAACATTATATTGACGTTCTTTTGACTGTCTTTGTAAAAAACTAAAGCTTCTTTCATTGTTGCTTATTTCATCGTTCTCCGCCTGTCACCTTCATTTCTTCATTTGGCGTTAGCTAGGAGATAAAGCATTTTAGCAACATACAAACATACTATGCATCCACCTCGCTACTATATAGAGAAGCTGGTCTAGACAAAACCTAAGACCAAGGCGTGACAGGGGCCAACACCCTAATCTTTATTCTAGCACACCCAACACCTCATTCAAGATAAGATTTTCAATGTGATGTATTTCTTTCCTATGTATCACGTGATCCAAAATCTACTTATGCTTAGGCTCCCACTTGGAATGAACCCACATATGTATGCACTTCCCTTATGTTATTGCTTCGCATAAAAGGGTCCATCCTAACATGCTAAGTTTGGAATGATAAGAATCATAAACTAGCCTAAACCTATTTTGCAACCTAGATTGTCCAACTGCAATACAACATAACACAATGCATGGGCAGTAGCTAGACAAAATTAGAACAACAATTGGTCATGGTATTACATTCTCTCATCATTCCCTTGGCAAATCACTACATTCACTCATGCACTGTGGGTAGCTTAGAATGTCATCTGTAATCTAGTCCAAAATACGCTTATAGCCCAACTTTCATATGGAATGAGGAGCATGTATGTTTGTAGCAACTCTCTTACAATTCAATTTTGGACTCATTTAAAAGGTTAATTTGGAGGTGCTACAATAAATATTATGTTTGTCCAAACATATTTAAACATTCAAGGTGGGAGTACTTCTAGCGGAACAAAAACATGGACCATAACACGATGAAACCAAAACACAAAACAAGGACCTTTATATCTTGTAATATTTTTATTTGCCAACCAACTCCAATCCAAGAAATCTTTCCCACATGAGCCTCAAAATGTTCCTACTAGCCTTTAAAAGGAAGAAGTAGTTTGACCTAGGGTCTAGTGAATGTTTTCGCACATGGTATTATTTGAGAGGCAAAGGCCTTAAGGATCATGAAAAGGTCCTAAAGGCTATATGTATATAGGAGTGAATGAGAAGCACTACCACTAAATGCATCGAAGAATTTCATTCAACTGCACTTGAAGGTGGTCTGGAGGTGAACTCCCTAGTCTCGACCCGCTTTGCACAATGGAAAATATCCACCTCTTTGTGAAGAAAGAAATAGATGGCAATAGAGAGTTGTTCTATTCATGGATTTTTGATGCGGTGCACTATCCCTATAGGTGTTGTTTACATGCTAATAGGGTTTTAGATTCTTTTAGATGGAACTCCTAGTCAATTTTTATTTTTCTTGAAAAAATGTTGATCCTTAAGGAGTGGTGAGTTAGAACTCTTTTGTGTGATTAGATTAGAACAGAACCAAAGTCCTCTTGGACCAAGGAAGTATAACATTGCTGCAACCTCAGTAACTATTGGCTTGACGCATGTATGTGAGGACAAACCTTCTCTTGATGGATCCCTTAATCTTAATTGTGCATGATGACCTAAATTTCCTAGATACATCCCTTAATCTCAATTGTACATGGGGATATAACTTTTCTAGATGGACTCGTCAATTAATTTTGAATTGCTTTCTTTAGTTTTTTCCTCGAACAATGCAGAAGAACTGTGTATCATTTCATTAATTAGGATAGAATAAAAGTACAATGAGTTTCTACAAGGACCAACCCGAGGACTAAACCCACATACCAACACCAAAGGAGCTTACAGACGCACCACAAAACACATAAGAAGTTCCTAGAGCTTAGAAGTTCCAACCTTTCCCCATAAACTACACTCATCTAGCACATTCTGAAGCAGATCAGAAGTGCAAGGTCTAGCATTACCAAAATCATCAAGGAGTTAAGGCCTTTTTTCATCTTCTTTGGCACAGACCTTACAATTTTTCCCCACCATCTAGAGAAATGAACCTCTGGAACTGAGGGTTGAGGGGGAAAAGATTTAACAACTGAAAGATCAAGTGCCAAACCTACCTGGTAAAAGCACAACCAATCAAAAGGTGATGAATGGTTTCCTCTTCTTGATCGCAAAAGGGACAGACCTCTAGATGAGGTAGCCCTCTTGTGGCAAGTTGGTCAGTAGTCCAACACCCGTTGTTGATTGCGAACCAAATGGAGAACTTGCAATGAAGAGGAGCCCAGCTTTTCTAAATCCTTTTTTCCAAGAAGAAGACTTTATGGTTCCAACCAAGAAGGCGGCATAGGCTAATTTGCTGCTATAAACTCTATGATGAGTTAATTTTCACCTCACTTGATGGGGCACCTCTTAGTTTAGAGCCACACCCTCCATTTGATCCCAAATATAAAGGTATTCAACCAGCAACTGGACAGAAAGCGCCCCTCTGATATCATTCACCCAATACTGATTAAGAAGGGCCTGAGACACCGTCCGTCTATTGATTGTTCTCTTGGGAATGGCCTTGATCATATTAGGTGCTAACTCTAAAATGGTGTGGCCACTTAACCATATGTCGTTCCAAAAAAGAATGGTTTCACCACATCCCATAATTGAATCCACTGCCACATTGAACAAAGCATGAGCATTCTTGGGTACCTGAATTTGGAGCCCGACCCAAAGTCTGGATGAGTCCTCTCCTGAGCACACAATCAGCGAATTTAGAGTGCCCACTAAATGTTTCCAAATTAAGAATCCCTAGGCCTCCATATTCTAGCGGCTGCTGGACCCTTTCCTAAGAAACAAGGCAGTTACTGCCATTAGCATGTTCTTGTCCTTTCAAAAGAAAACACTTCTTTTGTCAATGGCTTTGAGCACCCACTTAAGCAGATCCATATCCATCATAGAGTAGATGGGAGTGGTCGTTAGCACCACCCGCACCATTACCAAATGACCAACCCTATTCATCAGAGAAATCTTCCATCCAGGTAAGCGGCCTGCCACTTTATCAATTAATGGTAACAACACTTCCTTGGTGGGTTTATGAATTGAAAGAGGCAAGCCCAGATAGCTACAAGGGAAATCCTTTACCATGCAGGACAAAATCTCAGGCGTGAGGAGCGTCTCATCATGGGAGAAACTGAACTCTTGGACATATTAGTAAGAATACTAGAGGCATGCCCAAATTGATCGAGGATGATCTTGATTACTTGCAAGTCCATCCTTATTGGCCTTAGAAAGATCACGACATCATCCACATAAAAAGAAGCTTGATGTCTAGCCTCACGAACAGCCAACTTTGAAGCAATTGTTTACGTGTTACGTGGTCCACCAAAGAGTTCAAAAAATCCATAACGAGAATAAATAACATGGGAGAGAGGGGGTCTCCCTAACGAAGACCTCTATGATGAAGATTGTTTCCCTAGGTACCCTGTTCACTAGAATCCGAGTAAAAGATGTGGATAGGATTAGGCATACCAAGTCACACCACCATTGTCCAAACCCCAACTAATACAAAAAAACCAAGAAACTGAATCAAAGGCTTCTTGCACTCGGAGTCGAGCATGCGGTAGCAGATGGAGTCAATGCCATGACTTCAACGCTCCCAGGACCATGAAGGGGTGTCTAGCGTGGAGCCAGGGCCTTCACTGCAACATTCGTCGGCTTGGCCATGGCTACCACACTTGCCAGATGAGAGTCTAGGAGCGGAGCCACGAGAACACCACCCCCTTCAGCCATACAAAGTCATCTCTGTAGTAGGTTTTCACGTGGGCAGCATCTCCCGTGTTCAACATAGCGCCTTGGACTACAGCTGTTGCCTAATGGGTGGGGGCAAACCCTAGCAATGTGTTCAGCGCCTCTAGGATGGGAGCATGGATTGGGATGTCATCCAGTGATGGGGAAGCAATGAGGCCTCCACCGTTGCTGGCTTCAGCTGCCCATCTTGGAAGAAGGGTACATATATAGACAAATAAGCTACATATAGGTATATGAATCATGCATGTATATGGTCTCAAAGTTTGGTACATATATAGATAGATAGTATATGCATGTAATAATTTTAAGGAAAATTTTCTTACTAATTTCACTCATATCATAGGCATAAAGAGCATTTTGTGTAGAATATTATCTTTTACCATAGATTTTTATAAGGTTTTATTCCTAATTATATATAGTTACTCAGTGGTATGTATATAGACATCCAGACTGCATAACAAAATCTAGTAATAGGAAATGACAGTCTTATTCATAATTAAGTAGCTTATGCCTTAATTAAAAATATAAATATTTGTAAAGGACCTGGATTTAATGATCCAAATTTAGAAACAAGGAAGATGGATTATTGTTGGAAGTACCAATTTTAATATAGTAAGTTTTGGGTGACAAAGTAAAGGGGCCTATCAAAACCTTGATTGTCAGTTACCTGATGTAAGAGAGAGAAACAAAGTCATTGGAAGTATGTTATATCTATGTATTGTTTGATTCTTTTCTATGTTTTTAGATGGACATTATAATAGAGCTTAAAATTTAAATTATTTTGTAGCAACTTTTTTCATGTCCAAAACTTTAACTTTTTGTGGCTATCGGTTGATGTAGTTCTAACAAATGAATAGAAACAAATGACATATTTCAACAAAAGCGTATCATTAGCTAATATTAATGCCTATTAACATGTTAGGTAGTTAAGCTTGAAAAAAAACAAATACACGAAGACAATAAAAAGTTTGATATGTAATTCTTACTGTCATGGATTTGCTTCTAGTCTCCTCCGGGGAGCCCATCATGTTGGGAACCTTCAATAGAATGATGATATAAAACAAAGAATAAATTAACAACTATCAATTCAATAATTCTTAACTTTGTATTGAAGTTATGGAAAATACATAAATATTTCTAATACTATCGTATCTTTTCCCCATCACACTTCTATTACCACTGATTATATATTGTTATGACTCATAAGATTCTAAATGGGTTATCTCTAAAAGTGAAATAAAGGTTCACAATAAGCAGCTTCAGTTGGATGAAAGAAAATTAAATTAGTCATAAACTACATAGGCATTATTTCCTCCTCGTGCTTTTAAATAAATAATTTGAATGTAGCTCTCAGGTGAAAGCAATACATTGAGCACAAATAAGCTAGATAGCTGATCAGATTAATCCTCAGAAACTACAACATCCTAGTAGAGGGATAAAAGACAAAAGCTTAAGACATTATCTGCAAAAAACATAGTAAGTGTTCTTACAGGCAAAGCAGAGGTAACTATCTCAATCTCTGAAGACTCCATCATGTTGGGAACCTTTAGGACAAAAGATAGCAACAGGAAAACCATTAACATATATCAGATCAACACTATTCAACTATCATATTGAA
This sequence comes from Saccharum hybrid cultivar R570, assembly GCA_038087645.1. Lineage (NCBI taxonomy): Eukaryota > Viridiplantae > Streptophyta > Magnoliopsida > Poales > Poaceae > Saccharum > Saccharum hybrid cultivar. The sequence goes on along the minus strand of JAQSUU010000291.1, from coordinate 3,325,173 downwards.
TATATGAAATTAACAAATATTGTAACAATGTCATCTATTTGTATTTAAAAAATAGTTCAAGATAACCTTAGTATCTATACTTTTTTTGATATGAATTCATAGCAAAATGCCCGCAGATATGAATATAAATTGGATAATTTGGATTCAAATTCAGATTTTACCTATAAGTATCCATTCATGTTACAATTAATTTTACAAAATAAATCACATAATGGTACATACTCTACACATATAAACAACCAAAAATGTATTATTATCATATAAACTATATAAATTATAATACATCAAAATTCAATAGTCATATTAGTTATGAAGTATATCATTAGTCATCAAAACACTAAATACAACAACAGATCGATTTCTATAGTCATATCGATTGTACCTAAAACTAAATAATTACAAAAGAATTGAATAATATTTAACGTGTTGTTTGGTTGTGCATTGTGAATGCAAACACAAAAGGAATGAAAAAATAACAGTAATGGTAACAGATGGAGCAGGTTCCTAATTTTGTTTGGCTCAATACTATAAACACAATAAATGTTCGGTGGAGAACACTTCTCGCTGCCTGTAATTGTTTTAGGGCCGAGTAGCATTGGTATCAGTTTTGAATGGGCTGGTATCCAATAACGGAGCAACCGAATGTGGACTAAGCTGAAACAAACAAATTTAACGCAATCGCTTCCCTCCGTTATCCATTTACGTTACGAAACCACCAACCAAACACTTTGTAAGTACTTTTAAATGATTATTAATTTATCATAAACACATCTTTTAAATTTTAAATGTCAGATATTCAACACAATGCTATATGCGATTATTCATCCTAGTGAATATCAATACAAGTCATTTTAAAATTAATATCATTATTCATCACTTTTGAACAGTATCAGTGCCTGCACCGCTACATCAATATAAAATAAAATCTGTAGTTATATAGATAAATTTTTTTATAAAGGACACTCACAAGAGTGCCCACCTAATATTATATTCTTCATGTTTATAGATAATATCTTCGAATGCGGATTAGATACGATTGGATGGACAAAACTAATGAAAAACTAGTTTATAAATATCTATTAGTATCTATATTATAATATGATATGGATATATCTATATTATAATATGATATGGATACATCACGGATATGTCATATTCAAGTTTTACTGGATAAATGTATTCAGATATATAGTTTGGATTTTCTGGTACCCATTTTCATCCCTATATTATATATCTTCATAGAAATAGCACGTGGCAGCAAAATAGGGTCATCAGGTACATCCACATATATCTTATATTTTTGTCTAAGAAGCAATAAAAAAATAAAAGAAAGAAATGTCTACAGCGTGAACATACAACCTTCATCCAATAAAGGGAACAGAATTTTCAAAAAAAAAAGAAATGAACGAAAGTAGCTTTGACCATGTTGGCATAAGTACATTAACAATTAACAACAAATAACTTATTAGAGTCGAAGCAATTTCTTAGGAAATAGGGACATCATGAAGGAATAAAAGAAATGTATTGTCACATTTTCACGACTGGCAAAAAACCATCAAGAGAAGGGAAATAAATTTCTCTTCTCACAAAGGGCTTGTTCAGATGTATTCCAATCCACCACATAGGTTGGGAGGGATTTAGGTAGAAAATTAGCTATACTCTAGTCTATCTCAATCCACATGGAACTAGAGTAAACCCCAATTCACCCCATACGTGAACTGATTTTCTATGTTAATCCTCCTGTTGGATTGGAGTGCAGCTAAGAAAGCCTTGCGATACAAAACTTTTGATAGACAGTTCTTACTGGAATAGCAGTGGCAACGACCTTGACCTCCGAAGACGACTCCATCTTGTTAGCAAGCACCAACAAAAAGAAAATAACTAGTATGAGAAGTTTCGATGAATATATACCTTCACTTTGGTTCTAAAACTGCAGATGAGGCAATACTATAAAACTTGTACAGTTGTTATGACATTGCCAGGTTAATTAACATGTCAGTTCGGATACGGACGAACAAATTCTCAGTCACCTTTTGCTTAGTCTCTATTAACTGATGGTAAGGAAAGCTTTTTCATATACAGGTACAGTTTAAACCATTAAGTGAACCACGCAATTCAGTTAGCATAATTTAACAATTTTTTAAGATATTGGCACAATTTAACGAATTGGAAACAAAAAAAATCATGTATCAACAAGACGGGTGAAATTCATCAGAAATGTTGTACAGATAGCTTGGCCAACATATCTCAAGGAGTAGCTAAATGCCAAAAGAAGTGAAAAGACATTTTACTTTCCGTCAAGGGTAATTATCATAGGTTGCGGAATCTGGATAGGTGTCTTACAGAGGTATCAACACACTGGATCTCTGGAGAATCCATCTAGCTCACAACCTTCAAGAATAACAGAAACTTAGTTTTTCTTTAGATAATGAACAGAAACTTAGTTTTTGAGAATAGCAAACACATTTTGAGAAGTCCCTAATGTTTTTTAACATTTGAGCTGAAGGAAACAATTGCAAAAATACATACTTCTACAATTCTGGTATCTCTCTGGAAAATTCTTATGGCGTTTAAGTTTCATTTTAACTGATCAATAGCTATCCCAGTGGCGGATATAGGATGAAAGTCTAGGTGGGGCTGAAGTTACGAGTTTATCGTCATCTTCAACCTCCAACCTCCCATCCTCAAAGCAGCCATGACAAAAATTCTTGAAGGAGCTCTAGGATATTCCATGGGATCAGCGGTGGGAGGGGGGCTTCACACCGCCCCACCGCTAGATCCGCCCCTGATTAGCCCTGGTTCTTCTTAGAGAAGAGAGCATGTTAAGGAATCACTAAAACTGAGGCATCGACTGCACATAAGATGGGTAGCAGATACGATCTTCAACTTGTCTACAATTGCACATACTAGTACATGACAAATCACAAAATTATATGACATGCTGCCTCAGAAACAAGAATAGTAGGCTGACTATACCTGGTCCCCTCTCTGTTTAAGAACTGGCAAAGCCGTCGGTCTTGCAACACTGTTCCAGGTTAGTTGTGGGGGCAGGCTTCGGTGCTTCGAAGATTGGCGGATGTTAGGGCTTAAAATGGAACTGGAGAACGCTTATGAATAAGGAATAAGAGCTCTACCAAAAGACCCTTTAAACTCTGTTCAGGAATACCTCTTAGTATTTAATATGTATAAAATAATGGCCACTGACGTGCTACCAAAGGTGACACGTCAGACACACAGCGCAAGGCGTGAGTCCCTACAGGAGATGACAAGAGAGTGCCAGCCAAAAAGGCAGCGATCATGCCCTGCCGCAAGACACGCAGAAAGAACCCGCCGCACGAAAAGGTACAGTAAAATCAACCGTTTTCTGTTGGCGCCACCGCCACCATCATGCAGACGCCAATCAGGGACTCTTACCGCTCCGCCGGCGACGAGGCAACATATACAGCATGTTGTGAGCCTTTTTCTTGCCGTCTTTGCGTCCTGCGAGCAGCGAAGGGAACCCAGACATGCGCTTGGTCGCTCAGACAGCTTGGCAGCTAGCTAACGTCCCCGCGATGATCTCTGTGATTTCCGATGCCTCGTAGCGTACAGTACGAGTGACAAGTGTGAAATTATTACTTGCACGTCTATATCTGGGTATGAGCGGTGAGAACCACTGGATATCACTGTCACTGCGTTGCCCCTCCTTTTCTACAGCGGTTGGATCACGACCACCCTAAAAATGATTTTAGAGACAAACCACTCCCTATAAATTGATTTCTAAAGACAATTTGTACTGTTACTAAACATGTATAATGTATATATCTTTTATATATATATATATATATGTATATATATATATATTTTTTCAAACCCCACTAGAAGTTCTATCTTAACATGCAAGCTATCCACGTCATTTCTCACCAACTATCCACATCATGTACCACTAATACCAAATCAGCCCACTAACTTTCAACATATTAATGCAAGCCCACATCACCTCTACATCATCTTATAGTTTGATCTAATTCTTTTATTTTTTATTGCCATACCCAATCTATATCTATATCTATATCTCTTATATTTTTAAATCCCACTAGAAGTCTATCTTAACATACAACCTATCCACATCATTTCTTACCAACTATCCACATCATCTCCCACTAATGCCAAGTCAGCCCACTTTCAACCTATTAATGCAAGCCATCCATATCACCTCTACATCATCTTATAGTTTGATCTAATTCTTTTATTTTTTATTGCCATGCCCAATTTTGAATCAATGCAAGAACAAGTAGATCTAACTCATATATGCAACAATTTATTTGTAAGAAAGTCCCGCAACAACGCGTGAGGCATGCTTCTAGCTCCTTTTATTTTTAGGGGCAATTGGTGTCATGGATCAGCCATAGAGACATTTCTAGGGATAGTCGAAGACACCAATCATGGTTGATACATTCAACAAGGTTGGTAACGTTACTTGACTCTAAAAATAGGTGCAGTACAGCGTATTCGTAATCAGATGAAGATCCGTAGGATAGTTTGACAATAAGATAGGCAATCATATGCGGTGAATGATAGTGGAAGCACAAATTTTAGAATTAATTAAGTCCATTTTGGCCTATCAACTCTTGTCTTTGTATAATTTTAACCCCAACTATGAAACCGTCTAACTTTGGTACCGTAACTACCGAAACCATTTAATTTTGACTGCAGAGCCCTCTCAAAACCACTCAAAATGGCCTCGGGTCAAAATTGAACGGTTTTGAGTTGAGGTGCTAAATTTAAACAAAAACAAAACTTGATGGGCCAAAAATTGACTTGATCATGTACTTTAGTTTTTTAGATATTTATGGAAATTTTAAACATTAAATTTACATATTGATAAATATTTATTTGTATTAAAATATTTGTCAACAAGTTTTTGGATTTTTGCATATTGGATTTTTTCTGAATATGAATCCGAATTTATTTAAAATACAATCTATATGTTTGAAGTTTTTATATTTTCAAATTCAAATTTTTAAATTGTTCGAATGAACTAGGATGGAGAAATGACAGAGTCCAAAACCAAAGTTTTAGATCTCGATGAGATATAAAAATTTGTAATTGGCTACTTTTTCATTCGAAATCATTTACGGTCTTAAAATTCTATTTGACATTCTGATATTTTGGAATTCAAATTTTTTGCATTGTTCGAACGAACTCGGATGGACAAATGACCCAAACCAAATGTGTAGATCTTGAATTGACTTTCTCATCCACCTCAACTTTGAAATCTTCATAATCGTTGCCTACTTTTTATTGTTGATGGTCATTATCCCTCGTATTAAACAATCAACTCTTGCATGAAAATTATATGCGCCTATGCATAACCATAGTCATAAGATTTATTTCTAACCAATTCCACAAGTTTTTATGACTATGTGAATGAAGGAGCAAGTGTGCAAAAGATGGGCCAGACATGGGGTCGGGTGAATGTCCCATGGTTGGTCGACCAATTTGAGGCCCTTCCCAGCCTCTCACTCACTCACTCACATGCAAAGAAACACAATGCCAAACAATCTTAGCCATGAATTGCATGTCGATTTGTTCAAATGGATCACAAGATTTGTCACATGGATTCATAGACCCACCCAGTGCATACCAACTATGCAAATTCTCCTAGCTTCATCAGAACTGTGTCATTGAGTATGGACCAATGCACATGCAAAACACATGGGTCCACGGGACTAGTGATAGGTTGGTCGATCATGGGAAGGTCGAGTGACATGTCACTAAGGCCAAACCGCCTCACCTTCGTATGGTACCCCCTTAATGACTCTATGGACACATCTCAGCGGGTGCTACGTCAAGATGGTGGATCAGAGGGTCATGCATGCGACCACCTAGGAGTCAAGAGACCACACTAGCAACGTGAGCCACCTCATCTTTGTATCATGTACCCCCGCCATCCTAAGCCTATAAATAGAGCTTCCAACTCACTCTAAAATATAGCACAAAGAATACACCCTTGAATATCTAGGCGAGCGCTACCTCTGTAGAGCTTAGAAAACAGGGACAGTGTAAGAGAAGGTCTGGGCAAGTATCGGGTCTATCATCACGTTCTCCAACTTGTACATCGATGGATGCTATCTTAATTCAAGTGATCATTCGAGATTCTTTTATATTAACTGTAATTTACTTAGTAAGCATAAGCTTCTGTTTTTTTACAGATTCACTGCTCATACTGAGTGCTCTAGTTTATAAGGAAATGGATTAGAGTTAGAGATGTAAACGGTTCGAATACGAACGGATATCACTAATATTATATTTTTTTTCATATTTCTGGTTAGATTCGGATTCGAATATGGATAGCGTCAGCCACGCCGGATAGGATATGATTCGATGTAGACATCATAAATATGCGATTTTAGTATTTGGATACGGATACGGTATCAGATGTCGAATATCCGGACTCGGATACGGATAGATCTGAACCCCTCTAAACGGATTCGGTCTCGAATATGGTCGAAAAATATCCGTACCGTTTTCATCCCTAATTAGAGTGGTAACCTGTAGTGTAAACATGGTGTGCAAACTATAGTTTACCTGTGCTTGCAGCTTGCCCCATGGATGATTGTTATAGCCAACGGGTGACGATAACCCTGAATGACCTTTGTGGTCCACCATGTTTGGAAAAGTAGTTAAATCTTAGAGACCCACGTTGAAACACTTTAGCACCCTTCTCATCCTTTGTCAATTGCTGGCTGGGTTAGCATACTGAAAGTATACAACTATAGTGCAGTCTGATTCTATTTAGTAACATAACCATGCATAGAGATCCTCTCTACCCATTCTATCATGTACCCTTGTTGCTATCATAGGACGATCTTGATTCTTAGTTAAGTACACTCGTGTTCCTCATAGAAATTGATACATTGGAATACTACAGGGTGGAAGCTATATCTCAAAAAGCTTTTTGGCACCGCTGTCGAGGAATGGTAGTTGTTTTTAACTTGGAATCTACTCATTCGTTTATCTTTACCCTTGTTATGCCACATGGATCAACTTCTATAGGTCAAATCACGGCTCCGAAGGGCACACATAATTTGGAGGACCCTACATCTTCAGAGCCCATCCTTGTACCTAGCTATGACTTGTGCCCTGCTTTCATAGCCATGGATGAAGAGCAATTTTTTGCAAGGGAAGAAGATGAAACTCGTACACTCATCCACATGAGTTTGAGTAACGATGATAGCTCATCCACTACTACATAAAGTTCATCACTGCCAGTTTGAGACCCATCACTGACGGTTTTGGCCCTCGTTGGTGATAGTCGGTGTTCATCACCGCCGGTTCTGAACTATCGATGGTATTGTACATCACTACCGGATTAGTGTACAATATGGCGGTGTTGTCGGCTAATTTGCCTCCGCGTTAGAGAACGGTCCGGTGGCAATTGGTCGTGTAGGACCACCGGTGTTGCGGACGATCCAACGGTGATGACAGAGACAACAGCATCGGTTGGACGTACTATTCGACGGCGAGACATCAACGTCGGTTCGGGTTATGTCCGACTTTGATGTTGTAGGTACCAGCATAGCTGGTTCTCGTTCGATCTGGCGGTGTTGATGGCGGTATCAACGTCGGTCTGGCGTACTATGCGGCGGTACAAGAAATGTGCTTGGAAGACGATACTAAGATACTACAAGAGAAAATAAATGATTAGATGAATATTTTATTTTTAGAAACTATCTATTAGAAGCATAGTACTTAATTTTTTTAGATAAGGGGAACATAGTACTTATAGGTGATTATGTCTATATTAATTAAAAAATAAAAACTATTCCATCGTTTATAGGTTGGGACTATCCTTATCAGCGATGGACGACACTTACCAGTTAGATAGAACGTTGAAATCATTAAAGTCATTATTACCGTGAATTTGTATCGATCCTGGTTCATTATTACTGTACCATAAAAATAGATTGCTTTTGCAGATCCTTACTATAGAAAAATCATTTGACTTTTTTTTTACATTTATACTGTACCATAAAAATAGATTGCTTTTGCAGATCCTTACTATAGAAAAATCATTTGACTTTTTTTTTTACATTTACGCGGCAACAACACGACAGTATATGTTTGATTACGCTAACACTTGCGTAAGACTGGTTGCACCGGTTACGGTAAACAATCCTGCAGTATACTTTTACAGAAAAAAAAGCCCCGCAGCGCGTACGCTAAAGTGAAACGCTACGCGAGCGCATCCTCTATTCTCAGCGTTGTCCAGTTCATACGCTAAAGATGGGCCTACGCGTGGCAGCAGCGCCCGCGCTGAGAGCAGATAGAGAGGAGAGAGGACAACGGTGGGCCCCATGAGTTCAATTGCCTAAAAAATGTTATAACTAAAAAACCAAAAAACCAAATTAAATTCCGATTACACCATTAAATTCGTTTCAATAAATACTTTAAAACTAGATGTCACATGGATATATTTAGATAAAGTGACAAGTGGGCCTCACAGTGGATAGAGGATGGATGGATGCGGAGAAACTGTATATTTTGTGGTGACTAGACTGGAATATTCCTTTTAGAGGATGAATATAGAGGTCCATAAGTGCGGATAGTCTAATAGCGTAGCCAACCTTATTACCTGTTACGTGCACCACCACGCGTCAGGGCAGTTAGTTATCAATTGGACACGCGTAACGCTTGCAGGCTACTACGTGTGCAAGCGAGATGCTGCCGTGTGCTTTGTGAGCTACTCCATCCATTTATCCATCTCGATGTTTATATATAGGGAAATTACTCGCGCGCACTGATAAGTAGCCACTCCATCCATCCATTTCTACAACGCGCAGGAGCATGTCCGCCATCAAAGCGAAGGCCGAGGACGCCGCTTCGTCCGCCAAGGCCAGCGTCGCCAAGGCCAAGGCCACCGCCGACGAGAAGGTCGTCCGTCGCCGCTCGCCGCAGCATGCTGCGCAAGCCGTCGACCACCCATATGTAACGCGCAGCACTTCGGCACAGCGTACGACGTCTGATCGGTGATTTGTGTGTGCGGCGCAGGTTGAGAAGGCCAAGACGAGAGATCCGATGAAGAAGCGGGAAGCCGAGGAGGACAAGGAGGACCGTAAGCTGCAGATCGAGTCCGACGAGCGAGTCGAGAAGGCCGGCCACGGCCCTCTCGGCCCCGAGAGGACCGTGACGCACACGGCCGGTGAGCGGTGATGGATCGGACCTGTAGCTGACAACGTGGGCGGCCGGTGAGCGGTGATGGATCGGACCTGTAGCTGACAACGTGTGCCGAAGCTGCCGCGGCGAGAATACGCGTGGACTCTTACTTACTCCGTTTCAAATCATATACGTTTTGGCTTTTTTATCGTAGCTTTTTTTTAGACATCTAGATATATTTAATGATATATTTATGTGTAGATATGTAGTAAATTCTATGAATTTAGAAATGTTAAAACGTCTCCATATAGCGCCTAGCTTCCGCGCAACGAGAGCGCTTTGACTTCTGTTTCATTAATGTAGACCAATCTGACGCAGCCATGTGGCCTCGTGCGTGTGTGAGCATCGATATAGCGTTTCCCGATTAATCGACGAAAAACCCTCTGCGCCTCACCATCTCCGTTTCATCCTCTTCCTCTCCCCTAGGCCTGGCTCCCGTGAAAGAAAAATACAATCGCGCCTCGGCCCCTCCGTCTCCGTCTCCATCCTCTTCCTCTGCCCCAGCCGCAGTGCGCGCAGATGTGGCGCCGGCTGGCTCGCCGTCGCCGCCTCTCCCCTAACCGCAGTCTGCGCAGATGCTGCGCCCGGCCCCCTCGCCATCGCCGCCTCCTCGCGTTCTTCCCCGCAGGCGGTGCAAGGGCCCCGGTCACCACAACTCCTCCCGCCTCACCACTACGCTTGGCTGCTCCACGCTCGACGGCTAGATCCGTGGCTAAGGGGCTGACCACGCTCGGAGGTGCGGTTTTGGCTAGCTGGCCAAGGGCCCGGATCCATGCCAGCAAGGGAGGATACGCAACCCATCTGCGGGCTTCTGCTCTCCACGAAGTGAGTAATTTCGGTTCTTCGGCTTCTCTGTTCGTTTCCTAGCAGTTTTCTTCTCAATGAGGTCGCCCACAACAACAGGATTGGGATAAGGTCGCCCCACCACAACAGGTTCATATATTTGCTTTACCATATCAAAGTTTGATGCCTCATCAATTTTTCTGCTTTCTCTGATCTACTATCAGGGACGGATCCAGTATACAATCGTTGCTGTCACAGGACAGCAATGCCTGTCATCTAGGCCGTGTACCCCTCTCTCATTTTGTGTTGATGACAGCAGCCCAGCTCACCACGTGACCTCAATATCCCTCTGGACTCTGGACTCTAGAGGCATCGGGACAGGCTTTTGTTTGGTCCACATCCACTCCATCGCTCGGCCACCGGCCCATGGCTCACATGAATCCACAGACCACAAAGCCCATGCACGAGTTACAGAGTTAGGTCCAGCTATCCTATGGAGGAGTCCCTCCGCCTTCTTTTCCTTCTACACGAAGAGTCGCAAAAAACGCAGAGCGGCGGCCGGCGGGAGCTTCACCCATCGACACCAGGTAAGGGTTTCACCCATCTGGACTCAATCCCACATCAAATTTCACAAATTGATTTTGACCTCTCGTTGGCAGCGAGCAAGCAAGTTGATCTCTTTTCCTATGCATAACCTTCAGTATTTCTTTAGGTTAGGGGTTTGGATATTTTGAACCATTGAATACGAGGGGGCTGCTGTCCTGCTGTTCATGACCTTTCTATTTACATTGACAATATTCAAGCTGATGAAAGGTTTTCCAAATTGAGCACCATTACTGAACTTGCCAAACTGATGGTGGATACGAAGAAGCATCTGGCTTTTCCTTTGGTCTATCGGCTTCTAAAGTTAGTACTTGTTTTACCTGTGGCCACGGCATCTGTAGAGAGGTGCTTCTCGGCGATGAAAACTGTGAAGACTATATCACGCAACCGTATTGGCAACAAGTAGAGAGGTGCTTCTCGGCGATGAAAACTGTGAAGACTATATCACGCAACTGTATTGACAACAAGTTTATGAATGACTGCATCATTTGCTTTGTTGACCCCGCCTTTCTAGCAACAATCCCAGACAAAGTTATAATAGATCGCTTTGAAAAGATGGAAAATCGCAACCGCAAAATGCTTTTATAAGAGGTAAACATATGTTATGCCTATGTATACATTGATCTGTTACCTTGTTACATTGAAATATTAAACCATATCGACTTTCTAGCGTATTATTTATCTACTATAAGCTGTGATTGTCAGTTCAAAAATTCCTAGTGACACCATTGATCCAAAATCCTGGATCCGTCCCTGTCTACTATGTTGGTTTGCTGATGTTTTGCTGCACCTAAGATACCTTGTCTGTTGATTGACAGAGAAATATCCTATTACGCGCTGACAAGTGAAAGCATATGTGATTTCTTTGACATGTTAAGGTATTCTATATATTTAGCTATTTTGTATATAATCTAAATTTCATTTGCACCAGTGTAGCAGTGTAGTGTATTTAGATGAAACTTGCCTAACATAAATCTATAGGAACTACTCTTTCAGATGTATTCCTCTTCCTATTCGATTCTTCCCCCCATAATTTACAAAGTATTCAGAGATCTCACATCTGTGCCGCCATCTGTCGTCTTGCTCCCTGTGATGCCTGACGTTTTTAGATTCTGGTTGTGAGATTTTTAGTGATAAATGTTTAGAGATTGAGATTTGTAAATAGTGTTCAATTTCTATTGAGTATTGCCTTAATGACTTCACATCATTTTTCCTTTCATGTACATTGGGCACTAACTAGCTAAATCCTATTGCCAAAATACGATAGATAGGTTTTTGCAGTGTTCATACAAACTAATTGGTGAGGGCAATGAACCATTCTTTGTTGTTGCCACTTGCTAGCCTCTTATTAGGTAACACTGAAGCTAGGTCTTATAAGTTTGCTTCTGTTAACTGAAAACTCCAATAACATTTATTGTCTTTTCCTTTCGTTGTGCAGATTACAATTTATATAAAACAGACTCAGTGTTACCTTTGGTTCTTAATGTTTCATATGCCAGCTTCCATGTTCATGATATTTACAAAAAGTTGCAGTGCAAAGCAATATTATTTGCATTCACCTGTGAAGTTGGGACAAACAACCTGCTTTGTATATTAGTCTCATGTTTTCATACAATTGCTATTTCATGACTGATCCAGTCTCAACTAAGATGTTTTTTCCTTTGATTTTAGGTCATTTCCTTTTCAGATTGTGGAAAGCGTGTTGTAATGCGTGTTGATCGCACATGACACTGACCTGCCATTCTGGACAACAGGTACGCTGCTACGATTCAATTCGTTGTATTACTCACTGTCATACCTCATACCTTACCATTGTTCTTTAAGTGAATGGATTTTTAGTGCACCCTTTGAGTTTAGCTTTGGAATTGCCTACCAGTTACCCTAGGATGTTAATTGGATCAATATTCTATGCATCCTTGATTATGTTTCCTGCATGTCTTCAATTGGTATTCTGCCCAACAGAGATTGGATGCCAAGGAGAGAGATGTTCTCAAATATTACTGCTTAAGGTCTGTTTGCTTCCCAGGAATTGAGAAAAATTAGGAATCTAATAATGAAATGGAAAACATTTTTTAGACATTGGTTTCAATTGATAAGATCCAAACAGGCCCTTACATTCTTTTTCTTGCGTCGAATGTATCTTGATTGATTTTTCTTCCATTGAAATGACTACTATATGGCAACAGTTCATTTTTGTTTTCAAATACCGTGTCACAATACCTTTACGTGTACTTTCACACACCAAATATGCGGGCGTAGCGCTACTTTCACAACACCATATATATTCTTATTAGCTTTGTTCTGACCTTCATTTTTTTGCAGTTCAGTTTTTTTGCACCATGGCACAACAGACTTGATAACTCTCTTTCAACAAGAAAATTTCCTTCTCAAGGTACTGCATGTTTTTGTGGGTGAATGTATTATATCTTCTATATGAGCACAAGTGGTGAGTCCATGTTGGTCCCTATGTTGCTTCCCTCCTAACTACGACCTCTCCATGTTCAACAGAGATTCACATTCAGTAACAATGAGATCAACTCTGAATACTAGCAGGTGAGTCATGGTATGTACTTTAATACATACAGTTGAGCCTCAGTCCGTCTGTATTTACCAATTAGTTATAGGAGAAAGAATGAAATGCCTCTAATTTGCACAAGGCATAACTCTTGGTTCTACCATTCAATTCAAAGAGTGTTATGCCCTATTTTTACTTATCCCAAATTTTTTGGCAGCCCTGCTCAGCAGCTAGATGCTCAATAATAGCCTATAGCCGATACATCCCAAATTTGGTGTGATTTTGTCTTGCCAACAAAATAACTTATAAAAGTGGCAGACAAGTTTGGACCCTACTCCCTTAACTCGAGCACATGGCAATGAAGAGTTTGCAGATTTCTTTACATCACTTATAATTAGGCAACACCTGCTTCATCCGAAGAGTTTGATTGAAATGCGATGAGGCTGAGGTTAGCATCTAATGTATCCACGGTTGTTAGACTCCTCACTATACATTGAACTATGGTAGCTTCTGTACCATTCACTTTGTGCATATTTAGGTACTGATTTAATTGAGTTAGATGAGCAGAAAATGGAATGAAAATTGAAAGCAAATTTCACAGGAATGGCATTCTTGATTCTCTAATTTCGGTTCTGATAAGATATTATTTGTATGGACAATATGAAATCCCATACGAAATGCACACGATGAGCAGAGATAGTTCGTCTCCTCCTTTGGGGTGATAAGTTGATTTATTTTTCTTTGCTGAAGAATATCATATGACAGTTCTCACACAAATTCAATGCATTTAGTCATCATCCCTAAACCCTAAGAAATAAATTGTTGCCAAGATCAATCTTATTATTATGTAGTTGTAGTTTTTTTTTGGTGTGGGCAATATGAACTCCCATCAGAAATACACACAATAACCAGATAGTTCATCTCCTCCATTAGGTGATAAAATTGATTTATTCTTTTTTCTAAAAGTTTCATGTAACCTTTGATCATCCCCGCTGATGTTGAGATTATCTCTGTTGTCAATGACAACCTTACTGATGTTAAAATTATTTCTAATGAGCTTGACATGCTCATCCCAAATTTTTATTGACCAACAATTTTAATTAGCTTACAAGCCTATTCACAGGTGTATCTAAAGATACAGTTGCACAAAGAGTTTGCAGGGAGAACATTCTGGGAGCACAAGGGTCATGCAGCAACAGTGGTTTCATTCTTGCTGAACTAATTTGGAGATGATTGCTCAAAAAAAAACTAATTTGGAGACGAGGGTCCAGCATCTATTGTTTTCGTACAATCCACAAGCATGTCAATCATCTGTACTTTTTGTAACCATTTCGAATATTTGCATACTGTTTTCTGTTTTCCTGAAAGCATGTATACTTATGTAGCGATAATGAATAACTAATGTATATTTGAGTCTCTATAGACCAGTTCTTCACTCTGCTGTACATATGTAAATTAATGAATACTATCACGTCGCTGTTGTTTACCTTGCCGTAGAGATGCAAGAGTATCACTTCAGACTTCACACAGCACAAACAGCTATAGACCTGTGCAACCAATACGGGCGCGGCGAAGCGCGCCTGCCTGCCTAGTAATTTATAATAGAGAAAATTTTTATCGTTTTATGTCATGTCCGTCTTTTATACTCTTCGAGATATATCAGCGGTAAGGCACTCCTTTGAGGGTCTTTGTTATGACCGGCATCCCCTACAGGCGGCGCAGTCCAGCTAGTGGCTAGGAGGGGAGCCAGCCATCAAGGGGCTATGGCCCATATAATTGTCGCATTTATAGTGTTCTAGAGGGTTATTTTATAATTATCGCTATTAGAGAGACATATAAATATTTGTAAGACTCTATTTGGGAAATTAAGCAGAAACATATTATTATTTCTGGCTTTCTCAGGGAGCCGGGAGAAACCCTAGCCGGGTAAACCCTAGCCTCCTCTTCCCCTTCACGCACAGCCGCTGTAACCACGGCGCCCTCGCGCCGTCCTCGCCCACGTCCAGCCGTCTCACACCCGTACAACCTACGTAGCAGCTCCGGTAGGAACCCTAGCCCTATCAACCTGGTATCAGCATTGCCAGACACGATGACGTCTGCTCCTCTGAGTTCCTCCTTCCCGGCGACCACTTCGCCGCTGCCCGCTGCGTCGTCGGATCTGTCAGAGGCCTCCACCGCCTCTACCCAGCGCCTGACGCTGGAATCCCTGGGGGCCAAGGTGGATATGATCGCCAACGCGCTGGTCTCCATGTAGAAGGCGTGGGCCGGCCTGCTCCAGGCGCCCCCGCCGCCATCGTTCCCCGCACCACCACCGCCGGTGCCTACGGCACCGATCTCGACTGGAGCCGGAGTTCCGCTCCATCTTTTGCAATGGCCGGCCTTGCCATCACCCCTGCCTGCCTGGCTACAGCCGTCCGTGACGGCGTCGGCTCCGATCTACTCGATGGCCACGTCGCCCACCCCATCAGCCTACACGACGGTGGCGGCGACAGCGGTGTCCTCCCTACCCCCCGCCAGCGGCACTCTCTTCGGGGGGGGGGGTGGACGGCCCGCTGTTCTTCGGGGCACCCTCTCCCTCGGGCGGCCAACCGCAGGGGGGGCTTGACCCGGCCCTTGCTGCTGCCCTCGCGGGTGCCCAGGCGGGGCCCAAATTCTACAAATTGGAGTTCCCTACGTATGACGGTTCGGCCGACCCTCTGAATTGGTTGAACCAGTGCGAGAAGTTCTTCCGCGGCCAGCAGACGCTCGCATCCACTCGCACATGGCTCGCGTCCTACCACCTTTGGGGTGTTGCCCAGACGTGGTACTACGCCCCGGAGCAAGACGAGGGCATGCCCCCTTGGGAGCGCTTCCGTGAGTTATGCTCGCTCTGCTTCGGGCCTCCTGTTCTGGGAACACGGTTGGCGGAGCTTGCCCGCCTTCCTTTTGGTTCTTCCGTTCAGGATTACTCGGAGCGTTACAACGCCGTCCTGTGCCATGCCCACAACCTCTCCGCTCGCCAAAAGGCAGAGTTGTACGTGGGCGGGCTGCCGGATCACCTCCGCAAGCAGGTTCAGCTCTGCGCACCGCCCGACCTCCAGTCCGCCATGTACTTGGCACGGGCGTTCGAGGAATGTGAACCTCCACCTGCACCGCAGCCTCGCGACGCCCGACCACCCCAGCGGTCGAATTGGACTCCGCAGCAGCGCACGCCGAGCGCGGGTCCTCGGACTCCGGCAGCGCCCACTTTTCGTCAGCTCTCTCCGACCGAACAGCAGGAGCGCCGTCGCCAGGGGCTGTGCTTCAACTGTGACGAGCCCTACGTGCGCGGGCACGTGTGCAAGCGCCTCTTCTACCTAGAGGCCGACGACTACATCGACGAGGCTCCTGTGGAGGCGGTCACGGACACCCCTTCCAGCGAGTTGGCCGCCACGGAGATGGCTGCCGCTAACGCACTTGTGGTTTCTCTTCAGGCTGTTGCAGGTATTCGGGCCGCAAATTCCATGCTGCTGCCCGTCGTCATCAAGGGCGAACGCTTCCTGGCCCTCCTCGACACGGGCTCCACCCATAATTTCGTGTCGGGGGAGACCATGCACCGCCTGGGGCTCGTTTCTGCGGGTGGGGAGCATCTGCGGATCACGGTGGCCAATGGCGACCGCATGCCTTGTGAGGGCATCGCGCGCAACGTGCCCATTCGCATCTACAACGAGGACTTCACCATCACGTGTGTCGGCCTCAACTTGGGCGGATTTGACTTCATCATCGGCTTCGACTTCATCCGCACCTTGGGCCCCATACTATGGGACTGCGAAGCCCTCACCCTGTTGTTTTGGCACGACGGCCGCCGCGTCACCTGGCAGGGGGTGGCCGGGGTGGCTGCACCCTCTCCAGCCCCCTCGGCACAGCTGCTGACCGCGGCTGCCTCCGATCCACGGCAGCCGCTGCTGGACGTGCTACTCCAGCAGCACGCCGTCGTCTTCACCGAACCCACGGGACTTCCGCCGGCGCGATCGTACGACCACCGCATCCACTTGCTGCCGGGCACCGCGCCGGTGGCGGTGTGCCCTTACCGCTACCCCCCAGCTGCAGAAGGACGAGCTGGAGTGGCAGTGCGCGGCCATGCTCGCCCAAGGGATCATCAGGCCGAGCACTTCGCCTTTCTCGGCGCCCATCTTGCTGGTGCGCAAGGCGGACCAGTCGTGGCGCTTCTGCATCGACTACCGCGCCCTAAACGCCAAGACGTCCAAGGACAAGTTTCCGATTCCGGTAGTCGATGAGCTCCTCGATGAGCTCCATGGAGCTCGCTTTTTCACAAAGCTGGACCTACGCTCCGGGTATCATCAGGTGCGGATGCACCCCGACGACATCGCCAAGACGGCGTTCCGCACTCACCATGGCCACTTCGAGTTTCTGGTGATGCCTTTTAGGCTTTCTAATGCCCCGGCCACTTTCCAGGTCCTATGAATGATGTGCTTCGCGACTACCTACGGAGGTTTGTGCTCGTCTTCTTCGATGATATCCTCATCTACAGCTCGTCATGGGCCGAGCATCTGCAGCACATCAACATCGTCCTCAGCGCCCTGCGGGCGCACCATCTCCACTTGAAGCGCTCCAAGTGCTCGTTTGGGGCGCCATCCGTGGCCTATCTTGGCCATGTCATCTCCGAGGGCGGTGTCGCCATGGACGCCGACAAGGTTGCCGCGGTGGCGGCGTGGCCTCTACCTCGCTCGGCCCGGGGCCTTCGCGGCTTCTTGGGCTTGGCGGGCTACTACAGGAAGTTCATCCGCGACTTTGGCATCATCGCGGCCCCGCTCACGCGTCTCTTGCGGCAAGACGCGTTCGTGTGGGACGACGACGCGACGACGGCTTTCGAGGCGCTCAAGCGCGCCTTGACGACGGGGCCCGTGCTTCAGATGCCAGATTTCGAAGCGACTTTCGTGGTCGACTGCGACGCATCGGGCGCGGGGTTCGGCGCCGTCCTCCACCAGGGCGCGGGACCCCTCGCCTACTTCAGCAGGCCATTTGCAGCTCGCCACCTCAAGCTCGCCGCCTACAAACGCGAGCTCATCGGCTTGGTGCAAGCTGTGCGCCATTGGCGCCCGTATTTGTGGGGACGCCCCTTCCTGGTTCGCACTGACCATTACAGTCTAAAATTTTTGCTTGATCAGCGTTTGTCTACCGTTCCACAACACCAATGGATCAGCAAACTTTTCGGCTTTGACTTCACGGTGGAATACCACTCGGGCCGTCTCAATACCGTGGCGGACACTCTGTCACGCCGCGACAGTGAGGCGGTGGCATCTGTACCTTCGCCGGTCGCACTCGGGGCCGCGGTGGCCTTGTCCGGGCCCTCTTTCGCCCTCCTCGACGACATCTGGCGCGCTACGGCCGAGGCGCCGGATGGTCAGCAGCTGCTACAGCAGCTCCAAGCCGGGGAGCTCGCGGAGCCGTGGCGCCTGGACAGCGGCCTCCTCCTCCATGGGTCCTGCATCTTCGTGCTGGACCACGGGGACCTCCGCCACTAGGTCCTTCTCCTGGCCCATGCCGCCGGCCATGAGGGGACCCAGAAGACGCTGCACCGCCTCCGTGCCGACTTCTACATTCCGCGGGACACGGTACTGGTGCGGGATTTGGTGCGTTCCTGCACCTCGTGCCAGCGCAACTAGACGGAGGCGTTGCAACCAGCGGGACTGCTGCAGCCCCTCGACGTGCCCTCCCAAGTTTGGGCGGACATCTCACTGGACTTCATCGAGGGGCTGCCCAAAGTCGCCGGCAAGTCGGTCATCCTCACCGTCGTCGACCGTTTCTCTAAGTACACGCACTTCATCGCGCTCGGGCACCCCTAAACGGCCGCGTCGGTCGCCCGTGCCTTCTTCGACGGCATTGTACGGCTCCACGGGTTTCCCCTCTCCATCGTCAGCGACCGGGACCCCGTGTTCACCGGCCACGTGTGGCGGGACCTCTTCCAGATGGCGGGCGTCAAGCTCCGCATGAGTACCGCTTTCCATCCCCAGACGAACGGCCAGTCGGAGGTGGTCAACAAGGTGATTGCCATGTATTTGCGCTGTGTTACAGGTGACCGGTCTCGTGCGTGGGTGGATGGCTGTCTTGGGCGGAGTATTGCTACAATACTTCTTTCCATACCGCCCTCCGCGCCACGCCCTTCGAGGTCGTCTACGGCCACCCTCCGCCGCCCATCCTGCCGTACAAGCCGGGGACGACTCGTACGGAGGCCGCCGCCGCCCTCCTCCGCAGCCGCGACGAGATGCTCGCTGAGGTCCATCAGCGGCTCCTTCAGGCCCAGCAGCTCTCCAAACGCTACTACGACGCCAACCACAGGGACGTGGAGTTCGAGGTGGGGTCGTGGGTCTGGCTACGTCTCCTTCACCGCACCACGCAGCAGTCCCTCGACCCTCGCTCCAAGCGCAAGTTGGGGCCGCGCTAGGCGGGACCATTTCGCGTGCTTGAGCGCATCGGTCGCGTCGCCTACCGTCTTCAGCTGCCCGATGGCGCCCGCATCCACGATGTGTTCCATGTGGGTCTCCTGAAGCAGCACCGCGGAGATCCCCCCACTGCGACCGGCGTCCTGCCTCCGGCTTTGGCTGGCCGGGTCCTGCCAGGCCCGGAACGCGCCCTGCAAGCTCAGCAGCGCCGGGGTGTTTGGAAGATTTTGATCAAGTGGCGCGGTCTGCCAGATGATGATGCAACGTGGGAGTCACTCGAGGAGTTCCGCGCCGAGCACCCCGATTTCCAGCTCGAGGACAAGCTGTTTCTGCAGGCGGGGAGAGATGTTATGACCGGCATCCCCTACAGGCGGCGCAGCCCAGCTAGTGGCTAGGAGGGGAGCCGGCCATCAAGGGGCTATGGCCCATATAATTGTCGCATTTATAGTATTTCTAGAGGGTTATTTTATAATTATCGCTATTAGAGAGACATATAAATATTTGTAAGACTCTATTTGGGAAATTAAGCAGAAACATATTATTGTTTCCGGCTTCCTCAGGGAGCCGGGAGAAACCCTAGCCGGGTAAACCCTAGCCTCCTCTTCCCCTTCACGCACAGCCGCTGCAACCACGGCGCCCTCGCGCCGTCCTCGCCCACGTCCAGCCGTCTCACACCCGTACAACCTACGTAGCAGCTCCGGTAGGAACCCTAGCCCTATCAGTCTTTATAAAAAAAACTGTCGCTGTGAGGGCGCTCGCTGCTGCCCGTGGTGTCACTGTAGCTAGTGTTTTGGTTGTAGGACCGTGGTTTTTGCCCATGGTGTCGCTCTAGCTAGCGTTTGGTTATAGGGACGTGGTTTTTGTTGAAGGGACATGTCGCTCTAGCTAGTGTTTGGTTTGGTTGTAGGGACGAGGTGGGTTTAGAATAGGATAGACTTATTTTTTTAGTGTTTGGTTGGGGATGACCGTCACACGCGCGGGAGGGCGAGAAGGACGACGTCGTCGTCGTCGTGAACGAGAAGATGGCCGGTGAGCTCCGTCACTGGGTCCACCACAGGCGGTCATGCACGCGTGCTGCGCTGGCCGGTTCGGGCGAGCTCAACTCCCGATCGAGCCAGCTGCATGCGTCCTTGCAGGCGAGCTTCAACGCCGGCCCGGCGCGTGCGGCCATGCAGGTGAGCTTCGCCGCCGGGAGATTAAGGTGTTCGGATATTAATAAAAAAATAAATTACAGAATCCGTCAGTAATCCGTAAGATGACCTAATTAATCCGTCATCAGCACATGTTTACTGTAGCACCACATTATCAAATCATGGACTAATTAGGCTTAAAAAATTCGTCTCGCAAAATAGTCTCAATCTGTGTATTTAGTTTTATAAATAGTCTATATTTAATACTCTGTGCATGTGTCTAAACATCTGATGGGACACCGACTAAAGTTTAGAAGGTGGAATCAAACACCCTCTAATATTGGTTGAATTGCAGTTTCAATAATTTTTGTACTTGACCTGTTGATCTCATGAATACTAAGTACAATTGGTCGAAGTGAAGTTTCAATAATTTATTGTGTCTCGTATCATGGTAACCTACTGTTGTTCCTGACAACACGTACTAAACGAAGAATTATCCGTATATTGTCAAATGGGCGCTGAACAATGCATGCGTTACTAAACCATTGTATTATTTATGGTAACGATTTATTCAAGTTATTAGATAAATATTCCAGATATGGCGTCTGATGGTATAAAACAACGACTATTACGCTGGGATGACTCCGGCGACTGTTTCTTCACAGAAAATAAGAGGAAGAAGCGTGGGCGAAATTACTACAATCTCAAAACCAAGAGGATACTCCTTAATTCTTGCCTTCGTAATATGATACCTGTGAGTCATCGATCGTTTGAGGTGTATATCTGCGAGCCATCAATCATTTGAGGCATAATGTTTCTAAAACCTATGAAAGCTGCACTAATGATATGGTGAGGTGATAAATGCAATGTAGATGATGGTAATATTCGTCACCTAGCCGATGTTACCGAGTGACAACGATTCGAAGATAAGTACATTAAATTCAATTTTAATTCAAAGAATGTATGGTTTGACTTGATCATCGATGGTAATGAATACATTCAATAAAAGGACTAGAAACTTTAGCATATGCGGTCTGTGATCTTAACCATGTAAAACATCTGAACAGGGCTATGTCAAAAGCAAAATTACCGTATGCTCACTATACTTATTCAATGTCTAAAAAACCATACATTGATATAGATGCCCTCCTTATCCTTTGAAGTAAGAAATAAAGACACTATGGAAGGTTAGGGTGCCTATGGTTGATGCGTTCAGAGAGCAGGATTTCATATGTGGAGCCATTATTTTTATCACCACCAAATGGTTATCTCGTGTGTACAAGGTTTCACCCCTGATACAACGGCTTAAAAGAGTTGCAATACGCAAAAAATGGTTGCAATAGAAAAAATTGCAACACAAAAAATTCGTTGACAGACATTGCCAGAGTAACCGTGGTCTAAAGTTTGCACCACAATTTATTTTGGTGTTGCAATAGGTTTTGCCCTATCACAACACAATGGAGTGTTGTTGCAACACCATATAGTGTTGCAAGCCAAAGTATAAGCAATCATATGGGTGTTGCAATAATAACTATTGCAACAAACACGGTGTTGCCAGAGATACCTGTTACCACATATTCAAAGAGTGGCAATAGGTGCACTAGCAACAACAATGGGTGTTGCAATAGACCTTATTGCCACGCATCAATACCATTGCAATAGATGGACACTCTATTGCCACGAGAAATGTTTGGTTACTATAGGTGGAACTCTCTATTGCCACGTCAAATGTTCGGTTGCTATAGGTGGTTCCTCTATTGTCACACTAAATGTTTGGTTGCTATATGTGGACCCTCTATTGCTACGATCAATGTTTGGTTGCGATTCGTGGAATCCTTTATTGCCACGATCAATGCTTGGTTGCTACAAGTAGAGTCCTATATTACCACACAAAATATTTGGTTGCTATAGTTGGACCCTCTATTGCCACGCTTACTGTTTTGTTGCTATATGTTGTAGACCCTATTACCACGCAGACTGTTTCATTGGTATAAAGTTTTGCCACGCTATAGCATATGTTGCAACCCCAAATTACCATACTAAGGGCGCGATTGGTTGCCTGCATGTGCCCAGAGACGGAACCAGGGGGGCTAGCAGGGGCCATGGGCCCCAGCACAATAAGTTTCCTTTAATACCTATATAAATATATGAATTTACCGCTAAAAATATCAATTTTCACCCATTTTTTATTCAAATATTATGATTTTGGTTATAAATAGTGTAAAATATTTAAAAAGTTGTTGAATCATATAATTACGTATATTATAGCACACTAAAAAAATATGATTATATTTGTTTGGACCCTTTAATCAAAATCGTTGGTTCCGTCTCTGCATGCGCAGGCAGCCAGCCTCTGCGCATGCGAGACAGGCCTGCTTCGCCGGATGCAAAAGTAACCCAGAAGCTGCATGCATGGATACGGATTCTCTGGGCGTTCCTGGCCATGCAGGCTCGTTGCATGCACGCCCTGCACCAACTAATGACTAGATTAGCTTATGATTAGTGTATATTAAATGATATTAATTATTTTCAAAGGATATTAAGATTTAATAAGATAAAATAAGAACAATTAAAGTATATTTGTACAAAATAAATATATCAATAACATATGTTCACATACTTTTATCTCAAGTGATGCGGGCAACTAAACACTATCTCTTCTCGTGCAGGCTCAATACATACACCAACCAAACATGACAGTGTTGCATGTGCTAAGCCGGTCTCATAGGAGCATGCATCTACGATGCAAGCTGGGCCAAGTCGCGCAGGCAACCAATCAGGCCCTAATAGTCGATATTGCAACGCTTTATTTTGTATCATAAAACAGTATTTGCATGCTATTAATTTTGTAGAAAAACAATATATGGTCAATAAAGTACTTAGATACTCATTAAACCAAAATATGCTTTGTTTGTACAAATCATTAATGAAACCATCTTATATCAAACTCAGCTTAGACACAAGCATTGCTCAAAGACATGTATCTGACACACTTGTTTGTACACATAAAATCTAATGAGCTATGTCTACCACTGCAGCAAGGGTTGCCTTGACATTCCAACACTCCCACCACTCAAACTCAAGCTTCCTCCTGAAAAGAATCATTGACATTTGTATATGCATCACCAAAATTTTAATATTTTAGCAATAGCAACATGGACGGAACCATTTCATAAATTAAAGACTAATAGACATGCATCTAGCCATGACTATCTAGCTTGCACGTAACAAATTACCAGAGGGGAACAACTAATTTGTTATGCAAATAACACTAATAGTTGGACCATTGCAAGCACCTATCATGTTTAAAACACCTTACATAGGTAATTATGTTCTGTCTTCTAGCTACAGATCTAGTTCAATGATGGACATGAAGTCATGAACCCAAGAAGCGGCCTCCTCTTGTAGTGCTCAAATCTAGCTATGCATTAGTTGATTTGCATGCATTTCGTATTATCATTTTCCCTGACATTTGCACCCCTTGACTTCACATCTTACCTCAGTATGATTTGGTGAACAATGTAGGTATCTCAATCTTGCTGAGCCATAACTTGTCAATTGACCTGTGCCCTGTCAAGAGCTCCAGAAGGATGCCGTGAAGCTGTAGCACTTGTTGCAATCAAATGACCTGCACATCAGTTATATACATGAGAACAACAAATAAACACAGACAAATACTATATACATGTGTAGGGTTTGGCCATAGTTTGTTGTACAAATACTGAAGCAAGCAGCAAACAATCTATATGTGAGTATGTGACATCAGATCATGCATTACAAATAATACGTTTTTGTGACTAGAAATTTTGCTGTTGTAATATTCAAATACTGAAAGCAGTGAATGGTAATATATGTGATCTCATCTCATAAGTAGAAACAATGATTCTTCTAAAAAATGAAATTACCAAGCATATAGAAACAATGAGCAAAGTACCAGTCATCACATATTCAGGGGCAACATATCCATAGGTTCCCATCACCCATGTCGACACATGAGTCTCATCACCTTAAGGACCAGCTGTTGCCAGTACAAAGTTAGATAGTTTAGCAGTATAATCCTGTAGCCATGGAAACAAAAAGAAATCATTATCTCAAACATATATGTACTCTTAGAACAGAAAAAGGGAGAAAAAAAAAGCATGAGCAAGCAATTAACACTCAATAGAGTCCAGCGAAATGTGGTACCTCAGAGAGATAATCATGGCATATCAAGGGTTGTGCAAGTACTGACTATGAAATCTTAAAGAGAGAATCATGTCAACTTGGAGCTTGAGTGCTTGAGCATGCTTACCACCGAGATGGTCACGAGGCCAGCCTGCAACGTGCTGCTCCTGCATGTGCTGAACATCAAACTGCTCTCCACCTGCAGAGTACTCTGGTTCAGGAAGCCGTTGCCTGCCTTCCGGTCTGCCTCAAGGGTCGGCTCCAGGTCACTGTCCCTCATCTCCAGATTAAGTGTAGCTTAGGATGAATCATCACTGGATTCCTAATTCCATGGTTTCAAGCAAGCTAAAGAAAAAAAAAGAAAATAATCAGAAACAGCAAAGTACTGTTGAGAGACTCAATTTTGTGTTGATCCACAGGCCTGGATTTCATCACCTCTAAGTATATGGTACAATTTTGTGTCAGTCCTATCATCATAGTGGTGGGGGAATCAAAACTGGAGCTTTCTGATCGAGTTGTGTAAAGAGGGTTAATTGATTCCTTAGCCCAACAGTGTGCTGGCCTTTGCTTTCTAGGAAATAAAGTAGGTGCATCCCCCTAAGTTTCATTTCTGCTACATTAGGATCAAATGCTTTTCCCATTTACTTTGATGCTTTATCGACAATGCATGCATGGACATAAACAATGTATGGAAAAAAATACCTAATTAATTAATCGGAACAGAACCAAGGCTCAAAACTGTATACTATTCAATCACTACTAGAAAATTCAGTAAATAGTGCTTTCATATGCAAGCATATGTATGAATGATGGAACTAAATGACATGCCAGATAGTGCTCGGCTGCTGGCATTATTCACAAGAAAGGGAATAAAATGTGTAAAATAGTACTATATTGTTAGAGCACAGATCGTTCAGCTATTAAATTGTAATAATATGAGTGTGAATAAAATAAGCAGAACTGAAAAAAAGGTATTGTTGTCTATTGATCACTACTACAATCCTACAGTAGTATAGAGGTGTTTGCAACCTCTACAAAATGTGGGCAACATGAGCATTGCAGCAATAAAAGAGATGCATAGGAATTTATAGGGTGGTAGCATGGTAGGACTTGAAAAGCAGAAAAAAGGCGCCATAATTTTGATTCAGTTGAAAGTTCAGATTGCTCAATCCCTAAGCAGTGTCAACAAACCACTATCTTTGCAGGCTTCGCATAAGAGAGTCTAGTTGACCACACGGTGCCCTAGTGAGCGTCAATTGAACGATTGATTAGTAACAGCACAAAAATCCAATCACTAGGATCAAGGACAGTAATGGGACAAAATAAGCAAGAGGTGGTTACAAACCTCCCGAGGCTGCCACAAGCTTGGCAAGCTCATCAGACGACGCTCTAGCCGGCTAGGAGCAAAGCTCCAAGACTAACAAACACAACCACTGACGAAAACATGAACCAAATGCTCTTTTGATATTGGGAATCAGTGGAGCTACTCTCTAATCGAGTTTTGGCACCTTTTCTCTCAAGGATTGATGGAGAAATCGATGGAGTTGCTTGGGAGCTCAAAGTGTGCCAATGGAGGAAGAGAGAGAAGAGCTATGGTCTGTTTTTGTCGGTCTGAACTGTTGGAGAAGAAGAGAGAGTCATTGTGAAGGACAGGGAAAGGTATAAATACCCTACTGCCTCCCAACGGTCACTTAAGTGCGGCAGTGAGTGCGGCACTGCCTCTCTCCAGGTGCGGCACTGCCGCACCCACCAAGACAGCAAAAGATGGGAAAGTTTGAGCTGACTGTCTTGGCAGAGGTGTGATGATGTTTTAAGTAAGATTTGAGCACTTGATCACACAATTTTAACCAGATGTTGTGTCCCCTTGATAGTACGGCATTTCTATACTCAAAGTCAAAACATCAAAGGAATTTAGACTTTCTTTGAGCGTTGCCGTCCATGAATGTAATTGGGGGATCCTCCTTTCCATATAACGTCCTCTTAAATGAATTTCATGCTTGTCATCTTAGTAAAGCTCATTAGTTCTCTAATTAGGTGATCATCAACACCAAAACCCACAATAGGGCTTGATTGCACTTATAATCTCTCCCTTTTTGATGATTGATGACAACTCAACTAGAGCTTACAAAAGGTATAAACTGAAGTACTAAGCTTTTTGAGACATGGGTGTAGAGCCTCCCCTAAATATGTGAATGGAGAATTGAATTCTCAAATTAGCATGAAAGGCCAAGATTCACATTTTAGTAAAGTGTAAAAGGGCTCCCTCTACATCCATGCTTCTTGTGGGGTGCTGCACATAGTGTCAAAAATATATAAACGTGATGCATTATGACAGATTATGCACACAGCAGCTTGTTGCTGCAGCAGAGTGCGGCACTGCTGCACCTGCTGTACCAGCAAGATAGAGAACAATCACCACACAGATAGAACACAAGTAAAAAGATTTGCAACCTAGCACAATAAGATGACATCTAATTCACACAATTGATACATGTTTATATCCAATACAAATAGAGTCACATAGTAGCATTATTACACAAATTAGAGTTTTGAGCGACTCTCAAACTCTCCACCTAACGAAGACTAATTCTCAACGGATATGACATGAAGCTCCTGCAACAACACAAAGCATCGAAAAGTTGTTGTCCCCTCTAATTTTCTCCCCCTTTGGCAACAAGCACCAAAAAAGCGAGAAAAGAAGAAAGAAGTCAACGAACTCACTCCTCCTGGATATCCTCCTAGTCAATGTCATCGCCTCCACTAGCTCTACTAGTACCAGCAGTCATGCTAGTACCCGCAGCAACCCCTGCACCACCGTCGTCGTCATCGTCGTCATCGGAGTCAATGCGAACACGTCCTTGACGGTGAGTAGTGGCGGTGTAGCGAGTAGAACGGGTGGAACGCCTCGGCTCGGTCCTCCGCTAGTACCCACCAAGAGTCTAGTGCCAATCAGCTGAAGGTGCACGGGGTCGGTCCTCAGTCTCGCTGTCATCATCAACATCGTCATCGGACTCGGTGTTTGAGAAGCTCGGAAGGTTGAACTGTGGAGGAGGTGGAATAGGAGGAAGTGGTGGAAGGTGCTCTCCACGCTGCTGTCTCTGCTCAAGCTAAGTCTCATATGCACGCTCTGCAGCATAGGAGCACTTCCCAAAAATTGCTTCCATCCATGAGCCAATCTTCTTCTTCCACTTCCTACTCCTCTGAGACCTAGAATGGGAAGACTCTGGAATATCCTCATGAGCATAGGCGCTCCCCGCCCCCTAAGTAGCTGCAGGTGGATGGGTCTTCTCTATTTTATAGATGGTGTGCATCCCATCCTTTGGAAATCGAAGTCTTGTGATCCTCTCAATCATAAACATGAGGTAAGGGGCATAGGGCAGCCCCCTCCTCCCATCCTCCATAGCAAGCCTCAGCTCGTGCCAAATAAACTGAGGGACATTAAACTTGTCCCCACCTGGAGCAAAGTGAGCTAGCACGTTCCTCACATATCCATTAATGTCCGAGGCTGCTCCATCCTTGGGATTGATAGTGTTCCTGATAAGATTGTTCAGAATGTAGTAGTAGCTATGCAAACCACTCCTCTTGCCATCAGCAGCCCTATTGTCTCTCCACATGTATCTGATATCTCTAATCTCAGCTCTGGGCTCATCATGGATATGTGATCCAATGTGCTTCTCTCCAAATCCCAGAATCCGACTAAAGGTGGTGTAGTCAATACGGTAGTGTCGGCCATCCGTCATCCAATGTATATCATTTGTGGACTGATCATAGAAGTATGTAGCATGAAACTGAGCAAGCACCTCCTCATTCCAGTGATACTGGAATCCCATGATGTTTGATAACTGAAATCTATCACATATCTTGATGACTTTGTCAAACTCTGCCTCTTCCTTGTCCTGTAGCTCATCCCAGTCAACATACTACATCTTGATAATCTTACTCTTTCTAGCACCAAGAATAGCAGTGGCATAGAAGTTGTGATGAGTACAGGCCCGATCTTCTGAGAGGTAGCCGGTAAGTTCAAATTGTGGAGATCTCGACGTTGGCGATCCGGCTTCAAATTAGACACGATTCGAACCCTACAACCATTACACCACTACTCCGTTGGTTATCAACCAAGCACAACTTGATTGACCTCGCCAAGAAGGCTTTTCCTGCAAGCGAATCGAAGAGCACAAGCAAGAAGGGTAAACACGCAATCTGAAATTTCAAATATGAATGACGCAAATATCAATAGAGGGTTCAAGAACTCAGTTCCAAAGGACTAATCGACACAGTGGAGGAGATCAAGAACAGGGGCCTTGGATCACTGTAAAAGGATTTGTCACCACAGTTACAATGAACGATTCAGTTTCTCGATAGAAAACTAAACTCTAAACAAAACCCATTTGTCTAGCAGTGGCGGCGGCTGTGTTTATAGTCTAAGACTTGACCTAGGGTTGGGGACGGCCAGGGGTTGGGCGCCCACAACTTGGGCTTAAGGCCTGACACGATACATGGCCAAGTTGGCCCAAATAGGTGACGCAACACCGTGCCATGGTCACACAGAATGATCCACGGACCTTCTGGAGCTGGGACCAGACCCAAAATGACGGCGTCGTTGTCCTATTTCCATTGCATCCAAGAACGCCCCGTTTCGATGTCGTATGAGAAAGTTATGATCGAAACAGTGACGACATGTCTGCTGAATCCGAGGGCGACGTGGCAGCTGAGTTGGGAACGAATTGCAACTTGGGAAAGACCATGGCGTCGGTGTGTCCAGCGTGGTGATGTCCTCATCATCATCCCCTTCTTGAATTGGAGTCATCCTCGACTCCATCTTGGCGATGTCCTCATCAAGTTGGAATGAAACTCATTCCAAAACCTGTAGTCGATGCCCAAATCCTTGCGCACTACATAGGGATTGATCCCTCTTGCCTCTTCTACCAACTTCTAGCTCTTGGAATAATTAGTGACAGTATGCTAGTGGGTATCAACTGGAGGTCTCATCAACATCTCACCATCAAAGTCTCTGATGTAGCTGCTGTTAAACTCAGTTAGGTGAAGAGGGTTGTCATGAATGGCATCAGTGGTGCGTCCAAGCATCTCCAGCCTTTCCTCATCCTCGATGTACTGATCACGACTCTCCTTGTCTCCTCGACCATGAGGTGCAATACCACTACCGCCAGCTGCTGTTGACCTACCACGTCCATGACGAGGCATGTCCTTCTCCGCCATCTTCCTTTTCCCACGATCTTCGGGGTCCATCTATGCATAAAACAGTGAACCATATAAGAAACTGTACAAGTGTGACATAGAAGAACACCTGAGGAATGGTCTTGATAAGAAAAATGATCTAAATCACGAACTTGGGAGTCAAGATGGCCAGTGCTACATAGACAGTGCGGCACTGCTGCACCTTGAGAGCGGCACTGCCGCACTCGGTGTCTCCACTGGTTCATGATCTATTTCCTCTTTCTTAGCAAATCCATTACTCAACCATTTTTCCTCATCACGATGCAGTCTCAAGGCATACAGTTCACAAGAAAAACACATAGGGCCTTGTAATGGATGGAATAACAGTAGTATTTAGACTCAAGAGAAGTATGTAAAGGTTGTATCCAATCAAGAGACCAATCCATAGGTAGGGAATCCTAGCTAACAGCAATTGTTACTATAGGGTGCGGCACTGCCGCACAAGCTAGTTGTCTCCGCCCAAAAATTGATGTTCCGACTTGATTCAACCATCACATCTCCCCCTAAATCCATCGTACAACTACCAAGAACACAATTCCACCACAAAGACACTCATATTGCATAGATCGAGGTAGGTTAGGGTTTCACCTTGACTGGCTCACGGATTGGAGAGGGAAGAAGAGAATGCAGTCCAGCCAAGGACTGCAGCGGTTGCTGGCATCGCAGGAGAGAGGCACCAGTAGGCATAGCACTGCCATAGATGGGTGGTGCGTGGCCAGACGACGGCGACGGTGCTCGCACGCAGTGGTGGATCTACGATTTTGGTATAGGGTATGCCGAATTAGAACTTTCATATGTAGTTCGACAAAATTCTCTTAGCAATTTGGTATACGCAGCAAAAGTTGCCCCGTGATAGTTCATCCAATTTACACCTTAAAACAATATTTTTTGTTTTACTATGTACAAATTGTGTTTTAGTTTCACATTTTGCGTTAGAGAAGTACATTTGAATTTTCCATCATTATTTTTTATGAGATATCGTATCTCTAACGTTAATTTATTATTAAATTTCATAGCCTATAAAAATAGTGGCAAAACATTAAGATATATTTTTCTAACATAACTTACAGTGTCCTCTGTCGCCTCACAAAACTTGATATTAAACTCAACTTATATGCAGGGAAACAAAAATAACAAATCTTGTTGAGGGTAAACTAGACTAGCTCAAATAGTTGGGAGAGGAAATCAAACGAAATATTAGTTTAGGAGATTATTTGGACAAATGTTTGAGGAGAGTGATTAAAACTTTTGTCTTATTTAAATGGAATGGAAAGAAGCTACGGCAGGCCCAGGCTCTTGGATCGGAGCAGAAAAGGATGACTTCGTTCTGGAATGTTGTACGTACTGCAGAGCTTATAGCTTGTCTGGATTTGTGCATCACATCAAATATTTCCTCTTCCACCCATCACATCAAATATTTGGACACATGCATAGAGTATTAAATATAGGTAAAAAAATAACTAATTGTACAGTTTGTCTGTAAATATCGAGATGAATCTTTTGAGCCTAATTAATTCATGGTTGGATAATATTTGTCAAATAACAACGAAAAGTGCTACAGGAACTTTTCACCCATTTTTCACCAACAAAACACACCCAATAGTGCTCCTGTTGCCGTACTGCATTGGATGGCTGGCCTAATTACTGGCCCTGCAGTAGCTTGTAGCCTAGGGTATGCCGCACCATACCCGTGCCACCCACTGGCTCCGCCTATGCTCGCACGGAAGAGAAGAGGGGCGAGCGACTCCGGGCATCGGGGAAGTACCGTGGCCCATGGTGAAAGGATAAGGTAGAAAGAAAGTGGGCCCACGGTGAAGAAACTGCTAGGCTGAATCTGAACCCAGATTCAAAGTGCGGCATTACCGCACCCCCAAAACAATAGGGAATTGTTGGTATAAATTAATGCACTCTACTTTATCCGTAGGCGCACAGATAACGTCTACCGATGTAGCACATCACCAGGATGACCCAGTTTTAATATCGAACCCAAAGGAACGGAGTATGGTCTTCTTAAGTCTTAAGATTTAATCCTTGAGTAGCTATCAAGGACTGAGAATTTTGAAGGTAGAGGGGATCACTAAGGCTGTCTAATTCTACTTCAAGTATGAAATGCTAATAGTGTTCTTGATGGGAAAATTGTCATAGGAGGTCATAAGCAGAGTATGAATTCTCCTACCAATAAATTATCTTGTTAGTCCTACAAACGGGATAGTGGGCTATAGAAGAATCAACAAGGCTATAAGAGTCACCCTTGCGAACTACCACTGAAATCCAGAATATTGGGTACATTCATGAGCTATCAAGTCTAAGCACCGCGCTTACACCCTCTAACTCCTCTAATCCTAGCGCTACTAGAATTAAAGTACTCAAATGAGTCACAAACCTCAAGAACAATATGAACAATAAGAACAACTTGAAAATAGACGTTGATTACCAGAGAGATCTAGATGCAAGATCTTGAAGAACTTGAATCCACAGGTACAAGATGTTGAAGAAGATCCGATAGGCTAGAGATCCTTCTAAATCTCCTCCTCTTCTCTCTCTCTTCTAGTTCTAATTCAAGACTAGATTCTATTCCTGGACTAGAGGGAGAACTATTCTTCTTCTTGATCGCTGGCTCTTCAATCCTTCTCCTATGATTTCTAATTCTGTTGGAGGTTCTGATTTGGAGGAATTGAATGAGGCCTGGGGGTCTGGAGGCCGCTTTATATAGCCCTGGGGGATCAACCGTGGCCCTTGGATGAAACCGACCTTCACGTAGGGTTGAGATGCATCATAGGAGGCAGTAGAGGCAGCTTGCAAAGGAAGGAGCCGTGGCGGCGTGGGGGAGGCCAGCCGCCCTAGGGTTAGGGCTAGTTGGCCCCACCTGGCAGCAGGTTGAGGTGGGCCGCCTTGTGGAGTCCTCTGGTGTCTTCTAGAATGTCCTTGCGTGGCCGTGACATGGAGATAAGTCCGATAGGCGTGGGTTCCTTCTCATGGAAGATATCCTTTTCCTGCATTTTCCTGTTTAATCCCTAAAAAATCACAATTCACCAAAACTTGTGGAAATTGTCAGTAGAACCCCTATTCTAAGGTGGGAATCATATTTTTATCCTTTTTATATGTTTAGTTGATGGTTTATAATGATAGTTAATTACCGTCAATAATTCCCCCACACTTAGTCTTTGCTCATCCTCGAGTAAAGGTTGAATTACCTCAAGACATAACTTTAAGATAAGACATCAACACTAGACCTCTCCTAGTCATACCTATACTGCGGGATTCAATGTGTCTACCACAACACTTTGGGTAGTTGAAGAACAGAACAACTTGAATTTGATCACCTTCTTCCTGTCAGTCAAGTCAATTGAAGATTTTTGCACAAGTTTAAAATAAAAGCATAGTTCACCTTCTCCCTATGTAGCTCACTCAAGTCACTCATATGTAGTATTTATGGAATCCTCTCCTAGGCATAAATGACTGGTGCCTTAAAACATCCTATCTCTAAAAGCTGTATCTGGAGTGAAAGGTATGATCAAGGATGTAGCACTTTTACCTTGCATTTATTGCTAGGTCAAAACTTGGACCCACAGAGGGAATTGTCATACTCTTAGATCAAGATGTGCATGTGTGCGGTATATAGTGGCTAACTTATTTCTACTTTGCTCCTTTGAGTGTATATCTCTCTGTTTTGAAGAATTAAAAAATTATACAGAGGCTTTTAAGATCATGGGCTATCGTTGTTTTTCTTCTTCTTTCTCTTTTTTAGATGCATAGCCCAAGTCTTTTTTTGCCTGTAACAGAAAACTTATAGAGAGATATTGATCAAAGAACTTGGAGCATTTATTCAACCTATAAAATATTTTTGAATGGTAAGGCATGTTTTTGCGTACTCCCAGTGTAGGAATAGCAGATGTATGTGGAGTGTAAGTGATCTTGATCTTGGGAGCATGAAAAATCTCTCGACACAGGTCAACAAGGTTTGACAAAACTCAATACAAAAATAAATGGCTTATAAGCTGGTCTTAAAAATTTATCATGTAAGGCTTTGGTAGGATATTACTCAACTACAAAGGAGAAGTGAAACTATTAATTTTGCAAGTTTAAAAATAAAAGTTCTCCAAAGACAAGAATTAAAGATTTAGGTTCTCTTATTCTAC
The DNA here is from genome assembly GCA_038087645.1 of Saccharum hybrid cultivar R570. Classification (NCBI taxonomy): domain Eukaryota; kingdom Viridiplantae; phylum Streptophyta; class Magnoliopsida; order Poales; family Poaceae; genus Saccharum; species Saccharum hybrid cultivar. Next base: position 3,290,984 of record JAQSUU010000291.1, on the reverse strand, counting down.
TATCTCATATCCCACAACAACTTAAGCAATGCGGGGTCCCTAAAAAGGTTTCCCAACAGTAACAAGACTTCTAGGAAAAGTGTTGTGTGAGTCTATCTTTAAATTATATCAAAGTAATTTATTCCTTTAATCAGGATTAATAGATCATGTGTTTATTCAGGGAATTCTTAATTTAATTTGAAACAGAAGATTAAATAGTGAAAAATAGAATTTATGGAATGTGTACTGAACCGTGGATGAAGGAGGAGGCAAGGCATGGCGACAGGGGCCGGTCGGCCTGGCCCTAGGGCCGATCGGCCTGGGCTGAGGCCTAGTCGAGGCCCGCTTCATCGTGCGAGGTCTTGGCGACGTTTGCTTCTGTGTTCTTTTATTTTCACGACCGAATCTTCTCTGGTAATCTCGTGGTCTTCCCCCACACTTATTTCCTGTTTTCTTTTAAGCGCAACATGTGGAGACAAGACAAAATATTCCAAATAATAATAAAGAGAGAAAACACTTGACTCTAATAAAACTTTATTGATATCTTTTAAGGCACTTATTACATATCTAGCTAATAATATAACTCTCACACTATAACAACTCGATAACTCTAAATAATAAATCTTACTTTTAATAAAACTCTCACACTCAAACGACTTTGTGCCTTATCAACCTACTAACTCATACTCTCTCTATTCTTCATCTTTCTCTAACTCATCAAGTCTACGACATAGAGTGTTTGCAAGAGTTTTAGTGCTTTTCTGCCTGATGACTAGCTTATCAATCCTAGCATTAGACTTCCCTATTGTATCAGCTAGCGTAGCCATTAGGCCTTGAGTCTGCTCGACAGTCTGATCAGTCATAGAGCTGGATTCTCTCAATCGGGTGAGCAGTTGCCACTGCTCACCTAGCCTTCTATCTAAGGAGTTTATCATCTTCTCTTGATCATATATCCTCTTCTCCTATTCTTATAGCTTCTCTTTTTGATCTTCTATCTCCATCCCTTGCTCTTCTATCATCTTCTCCGGCTGCACTATGGTAACTCTAGGCTGCTTAGGCTCGCGAGAAGAGGAAGAAGACGATGAAGATCTCTTCGTAGGAGGAGTGACACGAATCTGATCTGGGTTGGCTCTAACTCCTTCGAAAGCAGGATGAGGAGTGGTAGATTTGTATTTGGCGCAGGTTACATCTCCAAACTTGTTGGTATTCAACCCCGTCAGTGTCTCATTGGGCTTGGGAGGAAGAAGAGCAATTTCTTTAGACACGTTGAACTGGCGAGATCTGTCTGCAACAGTGTGGCGCGGAGGAGGTGGCTCTAGCCTAAGCGTAGAAACTTCGCGGGTGTAGAAAGATTGTTGCGGAGGGTGCTCCCGCTGAGTTCCTGAGGATGCAAGGATGATCTCCTTTGATGGCATGGTGACAAGAGGCTTTGGCAGAACGGCGAGCGGTTTTGGTGGAACAATGACGAGAGCCATTGATCTGTTGTTGGATTTGCGCTCATTGGAGTTGTTGATGCGTTGGCTGGCCATTGGAAGAGGAAGAGAGCTTCGCTGCTGGTTGGAGGCTTCGTAGATGGAAAGTTATGAGTCTAGGGGCAGGCAGGGGCCTAGTTTTATAGTCCGGATCAGTTTGCAGAAGGGTTGAATCTATATTGGATGGCTTCGGTACGAGGGACAAAAAATTCGCAGATCACGGCTGCGTAACTGTCAAGAGGATAAGATAAGAAGGGACTCGAGAGGTGACGCGGGGTGAACCATGCCTAGAGGGGGCCGGTCGGCCTGTCCTCAAGAGATCCCGCGACCAACTTTCTCGTGGCGCCTAATAACTCTTAACTAACCTCTAAAAACTATCCCTCGGTGTATGAAACGTATCGGAGGTGGCAGATATGTAATATTTAAGGAAAAATGAGGAATTGGATGACATCCAACTCCTCAGGACTTTTTCAGATTTTAGAAAAATTTTAAGGCGTTGTCCATTTACCTTGAATAACGTACCTTCGTCATTTTGAAGTGTTACTGCTCCATGTGATGAAGTTGCCACCACCATGAAAGGTCCTTCCCACTTGCTTCGTAGCTTTCCATGTCCGAATAGCTTTACCCTGGAATTAAAAAGTAGTACCTTGTCTCCTAGAGTGAAACTCTTCTTCTTGATTCTTTTGTCATGCCACCTTTTGGTTCTTCCTTTGTAAATCTTCACATTGTGGTATGCTCGTTCACGCCATTCATCGAGTTCTGAGAGTTGCATTTTTCTTCTAACTCCTGCGGCTTCTAAATCCATGTTCCATCTCTTGATCATCCAGTGGGCCTTGAATTCAAGCTCCACTGGTAAGTGACAAGTCTTTCCGTAGACGATTTGATAGGGGGACATTCCTAATGGTGTCTTGTAGGCTGTGCGATAGGCCCACAGTGCATCAGGAAGCTTATCTTTCCACATCGTTCCCATCTCGTTGACTGTCTTCTGTAGAATATTCTTAATTTTCTTATTCGATTTTTCTGCCTGGCCACTTGTTTGGGGGTGATAAGGAGTAGCAACGTTGTGACGGATCCCATGTTTTGATAGATACTTGCGAAAGTTCTTATCAGTGAAGTGGGTTCCTCCATCACTAATTACCATTCTGGGTACTCCAAATCTTGGAAATATGGGTTCTTCAAACATCTTCTTAGAGTTCTTGGCGTTCGCAGCATGACATGGCAAGGCTTCTACTCATTTGGAGACGTAGTCGACCACAACAAAGATATACTCGCAATTTCTTGACTTCGGAAACGGCCCCATGTAATCGATTCCCCGGACATCAAAGACCTCAATCTGAAGGTTGTTGGTGAGTGGCATGGCATCTCTGGTGTTGATATTACCGTGCCTCTGACATGATCCACACCTCCGGACAAAGTCCTTTGTATCTTGGAACATGGTTGGCCAGAAGAATCCACTTTTTCAGATTTTTGCATGTGTTTGGAATGCTCCATAATGTCCTCCATATGGTGATGAGTGACAGCGTTCAATGATCTTGAGTCATTCTTCCACTGGTACACACCTTCTGAGCAACCCATCTGAGCATACTCTGAAGAGGTACGGCTCATCCCATAGGTGAATGCAACTTTCATAAATGAGCTTCTTTTTGTTCCCTCCTGGTGGTACATAACCTGCAACTATAAAATTGACAATGTCTGCATACCAGGGGTCAGATCTGTTAACTTGAAACAGCATGTCATCCCTTAGTGAATCATTTATGGGCAATTCCTGTGGATCTTTAAATTGCATTCTAGACAAGTGATCAGCAACAGAATTTTCTACTCCCTTCTTATCTTTTATTTCTAAGTAAAATTCTTGGAGTAGTAAAATCCATCTAATCAAACGTGGTTTAGCATCTTTCTTAGTGAGCAAATATTTAAGTGCAGCATGATCAGTGTAAACAATCACCTTAGCTCCAACCAAGTAAGATCTAAACTTATCAATAGCAAAAAGAACAGCCAGGAGTTCTTTTTCAGTAGTAGCATAATTAAATTGAGGTCCTGTCAAAGTTTTGCTAGCATAAGCAATTGTATGATGCTTTTTATCTTTATATTGTCCTAGCACTGCTCCTACAACATAATCACTTGCATCACACATAATTCCAAAAGGCAATGACCAATCCGGTGGTTGAATGATTAGTGCAGAAGTGAGTGCGAGTTTCAAAGTTTCAAAAGCTTTCAAGCATGCTTCATCAAATTCAAAGGGTACATCCTTAGCCAGTAGATTTGTAAGCGGTCTTGCAATATAAGAAAATTTTTTAATAAACCGACGATAAAATCCAGCATGGCCTAGAAAACTTCTAATCCCCTTGACATTAACAGGAGGAGGTAGTTGTTTAATTACTTCAATTTTAGCTTTATCTACCTCAATTCCATGTTTAGAAATTAAGTGTCTTAGCACTATTCCCTCTCTAACCATGAAATGACATTTTTCCCAATTAAGGAATAAGTGCTTTTCTTCACATCTTTGCAAAACCTTGTCTAAATTTTTAAGACAATCATCAAAAGTTTTTCCATAGATAGAAAAATCATCCATGAAAACTTCCATAATTTCTTCGATCATATCAGAAAATATAGACATCATACATCTTTGAAAAGAGGCAGGTGCATTACATAATCCAAAAGACATTCTACGGTAAGCATAAGTTCCGTATGGACATGTAAAAGTGGTTTTGCTTTGATCATCTGGGTGGATTGGAATCTGATGATATCCAGAGTACCCATCAAGAAAAACAAAAGAAAGAGTGATTTGCTAAACATTCTAACATTTCATCAATGAAAGGCAGCGGAAAGTGATCTTTCTTTGTTGTCTTATTAAGTTTCCTGTAATCTATACACATTCTCCAACCAGTGATGGTTTTTTGTGGAATTAACTCATTCTTCTCATTTTTAACTACAGTCATGCCTCCCTTCTTAGGCACAACTTGAATAGGGCTCACCCACTCACTGTGTGGCACAGGATAAATAATCCCGGCGTGCAAGAGTTTCTAAACCTCTTTCTTTACTACCTCTCTCATCGCATTGTTAAGTCTTCGTTGAGGTTCTCTAGAAGGTGTAGCATTAGGATCAGTAGGAATGCGATGGGTGCAAAGAGCAGGGCTGATTCCCTTAAGGTCTTAGAGTGAATAGCCAAAAGCTGATCTATGCTTTTCTAAGATAGTGATCAGACGAAATGTCTCTTCTTGAGAAAGTTTATCATTTATGATCACGGGAGATTCCAGATCATTGTTTAAGAAAGCATATCTAAGGCCAGCAGGTAGGAGTTTTAACTCTATGGGGGGTTCAGGTGGTTCTTTGAGGAAGTCTAAAGGATCAGGAACAGAAGGATGATCTTCTTCCTCTATGAAGAATTCAGCATCTTCTTCAAGCTTAGGTTGTTCTAAAGTTTGAAGGGATGCTTCCTTAATTTCTTCCATAGGATCTATCTCGGGACATGGATCACTCTCAGTATTTAGGGAGTGAATGATTGGTATGGATCTTTGAAGATTTTTCCCAAGACAAATATTTAATTTCCCTGTTTGATCTTCGAGAAGAAGTCTTTGGATTGGTTGACCTATCAGGAGGTTGAATTCAATGATGTCATAGATATAAAAGCTCATACGCACTAGAATTCCATCTACCACAATAGGTAGGACATATAAAATTCCCAAACTAGGAAGAATATATCCTGAGGGGCTTTTTAACAATTTTGTTGTTGGGGTCAATGGCACCACTACTAAATTTTGACCCTGTTTCAACGCATGAAAAGTGTTGCAATAGGCCCAAAATAGTTGCAATAGCAGAAATAGCAACACTTTTTTTTCGTTGGGAGGCGTTGCAGGCGCTTGCGTGGGTAAAGCTTTGGACAACGCTTTTATAGGAAGTGTTGCAAAATGTGTTTTGGATTTGCAACACCTAGGCGTTGCAACATAAGGTTTTGCTACGCTTATAAATGTGGCAATAGCAACTAATGCAACGCCTTAGGCGTTGCTGGACCTTGCAATGGCAACTTGGCCATGTCGTAGCAAATGGTGCACTAGCAACGATGAATGTGTGTTGCAAGACAATGTATTGCCACGCATAACGCGTGTGGCAACAAGGGTTATGTCGCAACACCAAGAAGTGGTGGCAACATGTGCAATTGCCATGCCCAAGGTTTGGTTGCTATAAGGTGGCCCTCTGTTGCATCGCATAATGAGTGTGGCAACAAGATCTATGTGGCAACACCAAGAAGTAGTGGCAACATGTGCAATTGCCACGTTGACATTGTTGTTGCTATAAGGTGCAGCCTCTATTGCATCGCATAACGAGTGTGGCAACAAGACCTATGTGGCAACACCAAGAAGCGGTGGCAATATGTGCAATTGCCACGTTCGCATTGTCGTTGCTATAAGGTCCGGTTGCTATTGCTACGTTGATTGTTCGTTGCTATGTGATATATTGCCACGAAAAATGTGGTTGCCAATAGCCATTTTCACAATGATTTAGATAATATTGCAACACCATTAATTAATTAGAAACTCAATAGACATCAATAAAGCATTTGAATAAAGCCATTAAACCAAAATATTAACTTGTTTAATTTGTTCACATCTAGAATTAAACAATCCAAATTCAAACTCATGCTATACACACATTATTGAAACAAAGATATCCAACACATTTGTTCCTAAGCCAAAACATATAAGATGCCTACACCACTACAGCCGATCCCATCACTCGTTGCTCCACTCAAACTCTAGCTTCATCACTTGCGTTTTGCGTAGCATGAACCTGGATACTCCATGTTGCCTCACTCAGCGTAACGCCTTAGCCTGCACCTGACACTCCCCGCTGCCTCACTTGCATAGCCTACACCTGGACGCAAATATTAATAGACTTAATTACCAAAAGATGCAAGGCTACAAATTTTTAGCTACTCAAAGTCACGTTTGAGTAGCTAAAAGTTTGCAATTAAAGTACAGAGCTGGCAGTAGTGAACAACATGTTCTAGTCAATACATAGTAGAAGCAATAGCTAAAGCCTATTAATGATGAAATGGACATACAAAGCACATGATATTATTATTATTATTATTATTATTATTATTATTATTATTATTATTATTATTATTATTATTATTATTATTATTATTATTATTATTCAGGCAAAGCATATCTGTATGCAAGATTCAGAACCTACTGACCTTAGTGTATGAGTTGCATTATATCAATGAGAGCCAGTAATTTACAGGTCATAGTAGTATGAGTTGCATTAGATCGATGAGAGGCCAGTAATTTTAACTTTGAATCTCAGCCATGTTACCTTATAAGGGCAAATTTATAGGTCATAGTAGTATGAGTTGCATTATATTGATGAGAACCGATAATTATAAATCAAGATATTTGCATGTTCCCATTCAGTAGAAGAAGTGCAACATTTGTGTCTTGTGAAGATATGGAGAAATTATTCCCTGACATGAGGGACTAAAATTCTCATCATTAATACAGTGGCTGCAGCTTCGGCTGCAGGCCTCCTCAATGGGCACTGTAGCAGCAGCAGCAGATGGCTGCTGCAGCCGCTATTTAGCTGCAGCCAAACAGTCCCGTCTTAATAATGTTGTTGCTTGCTAAACAGTTTCCAAATCAACAAAATCTTATCTCCTACAGAGAGTAACCTTCATGATCTCTGCAGTTACTAGTTGATATCATCCACAATAAATAAATAGCAAAGATACAAACAAGAGATAAAGTACATGCTAGTTTAGAATTCCTCAATCAGAGCTTGTTAATTTCTATTTATCATGAATCTAGTGCTTAAAGCATTAGAACCATCCAATGGTGTCTCCCATCTTAGTGCAGGTCAGATGAGATATGCCAAAATTTAAGCACATAATAAGAAGCAGGTGCAGGTCAGGTGTTCACAACAATAACATAGTCACAATGACTAAGAGCTAGTGATGTTCACAAACAAAGAAAATAAAAGGGCACAAGTTATCTAGAACCATTGGTACTATTTTACAGGGCACATCTTAGCTCAATAGCATAGTGCTCATAGTCATTCAGAAACATAGATGGTGACAAGCAAAGCACATATCAAAAGGCATAAGTTATTGAGAAGCATAGGAAGGAATTTTACCTTACATGTGCCTGATTTGGACTATCCCAACACTGAAACTCTACATTCATCCTAAAATAAAGAACATTGACAATTTTGCCATAGGCTATTCAGTAAAGAGACATTGCAAATCACATGATCAGAAGGACAATGCGAACGTCTACAGAGAAGATAACACATAATGGGCGAAAACTTTATCAGCATCGGCCCCTCATCTCTGATGACGTGGTCTCATATATAATCTCTGCAACCGAGGAATTAGTGGGAAATACCGTAGGATCTTACGTGGAACATGCTTCTTTCGCGTACCACCAGTGTCTCTAGTATCATCACCCTTTGCAGCACCATCATCCTTCCACCTAGACTCACCACATGTTGGACATGTATCCAGTTTTTCATTTTCCTTCCAAAATAATATGCAATCATTCTCACAAGCGTGTATCTTTTGATAATCCAGACCTAGCTCTTGAACTACACTCTGCACTTTCTCCAACGTGTTTGGGACACAGTGGCCTTCAGGTAGCACAAGTGAGAACAGACCTAGTATGCTCCTCAAGGCAGTGTTACTAATACCATGCATGCACTTAATCTGAAACAATCTCACAATAAAAGAAACCTTGGTAGCCTCCTTGCAACCTGGATACAATTCCTGTCTTGCCTCCTCTAGTAATTTATAGAACTTCTTGGCACGCTCATTTGACTCTTCATCTGGACCTTGGATGATGTTTCCATGTATAGTAGCCCTGATTAGTGTTCCAATCAGCTCAGTTCCACGATCAATGTCGTTACCTCCTTCTTCATCATCGTCTACTGATCCTTGAAGATTAGATGCGCCGCCTTCATCACTTGGACCACGTTCCCCTTCGGAGATGAAACTTTCATCAAACCGATAAGCAAGAACATGTCTGTGAAGGTCAGGTTGCGGTTTGTAAACCATGCATCGACATCTAGAACACGGACACAAAGCAGTAGATGTACTGCCATCAAATATGGTTTGAAGAAATTTCCGAAAATTCTCTTGCCAAACAGGACTAGACCTATCCATGCGCATCCAACTCCTATCTGACATTATATGCTTTCCAAATAAATTTCTGCACAGGATCCAAATATAAGTACAATTCACATATATATGTGTATCATATGGTAACTATGTGGTATAGCATGACGAGAAGTATATATATACCGCGGGCAATCAAATGATCAAGATGATGATCAGTTGATGACTGGATTAGGAGCCAGCTATATATATGAACTACAAAATGCAATATAACTAAGCTAAAGAGAACGTACAGAAATAAATGAGTTTAGATTGTTTAATGTAGAATTGAAATATATTACATACCCATGACAGCTAAAGAATACTATTTTGCACTACTTCTTCCTGTCAGGCTCTCTTGACTAATAATTTTATCACTGACTTTAATATATACTGATCTTTCATATGGCACATGATCATGTTCAACAAATCCACAAGAGAATTATATAATGTTTTAATTTATTTACTGTTTCAATAATCCTGTGATGCACAAAAAAGGGCTTACAAGCAAAAAAAAATAACCGGTATTCCACAAAATATCTCCAATAATCCAACTCCCTAAAAATCTAAACCTAAATCAGTTTTGCGTATCCTATACCTTGATGAGCACTTTTGCTTTCCTTGCCGATCACTTGGGGCATTAACGCCTAAGGCCTAAGAGGAAAAACAAAGAAACCTGCTACTGCTAGGCACCTCGATGTTTGTGGTCGCAGCGTCACGCACTCGCCCTAGCTACAAAACGCTTTTGCCATGCATGCATGAACTTTGTTGCTCACCGTGTGCACGTCATCGATCAAGATGCAGCAGCGACGAGAGACCGATGCAGTTTTCCTTCGTTCTCTCGCCAGAGTATGGAGCCTTCTGATAGATCTCGATAGGCGCCTCGCCGTGCACCGTAGCGTTGAAGAGAACGAAGTTGCGATTGATCGGGAGTCGAAGCTGGGGGCAGCAGTATATCCCTTGATCGATCTCGAGCTCTTCTTTTACGTGAGTTACGTGTCCTAGTCTACCTTACGTGGCTCTCTTGGGCACTAATATATATGGGTGGTGGTGGCGTGCGTTGGTCGAGTCCGTGTCGACCACGAAGGGCAAGCCCTGCAGGAACGCAGCGCCGCGATGCACGAGGCCTGCACAGGCAAGCCCAGTAGGCGACCCAGCCCGCATTGTTGTCCAGCCTCGGAGTCAGCGTAGAGTTCATAAAAAACGACACCATCACCTGACTTCGGCTCTGCTGCGGAGTCCACGTAGAATGATACAGGTGATGAATATAGTATGGAAAAAAACGAACCAATTTTATTAGCTTTCTATCAACTAATCTATACATCATAGGTCATAAAGATCATGAGACAGGCTTTATATTTTCAAAATAAAATTAGATTTGTAAATTTCTAAATAAATTCGTCTAAGCTATAAGCATGTGCGCCATTATATGCGCAGGCAAAATTTATAGCACTCGTGCAACGCATAAGCATATATCTAGTTTGGGATTAAATTATTCTAAAAAAATCGGGATTAAATTTGCTTCTCCAATTTTTTGACTCCCTCTTGTCAATCATTAGCTAGTTTATAGGTCACACAAAACCAGCTTAACCTTGCAAAGTATATACATAATAATAACTCACAATGTTCCGTATGTTCTAGAGAATATTTTCTGGAAATAATCAAATCAGCTTAAATTTGTAAAATGGGTAATCATAAATCACAAAAGGATTCAATTAAAAAAAGTAAAACCAATCTTGTTAGATTTCTATAAACTAGATCTAACGATATATCTTCTACCCATAAAAAGCGGCAAAAGGTAATCGTCTGCGCCACCATCCCTCCCTGTCGACAAAAAAGAGGCAAAGGGAATCGTCTGCGCCCGATCCTGCCCTGTCCACATAGATGTGGATGCGCCACCACCTGGTCACCCCTAGCTCACGGATGCACCACTGCCCATCGACATAACCATGGATATGGAGAAAACCCACCGTTGATCTGTGAAAGATATTGACGGGGACAAACGTCGGACAAGGGGTCATCGACGTGGATGGGTAAGGGCATGGAGCAGCCACCACAGCTGGTGATGTGGAAGAGTCAACGACGTCGATGGGGAAGGGCATCGAGCACTCACAGTCGATGGATGGCCACGTGCGTCGTCGTATACGTAGACAAAATTTTGTTTCCCCGATGCAACGCATGAGCATATTTCTAATGAATGAGAAGTCAGGAAGCCTGGGCCTTTTGCTAGATCCAAAGCCCATGAAATACAAGTGTTTTCTACAGCAACATATTACAACAACACTAGAATTTTATAGCAACCAAACACACCTATGGCAATAGCAACATAGTATTGCATCACTTTAGGTATTTAGTTGCAATAAACAGCTACCTATTGCAATGGTCGTGAGAAATATTACAACCAACAAAAAATGTGGCAATAACAACCAACTATTACATCGCCTTAGAAATTTAGTTGCAATAAATAGCTACCTATTGCAATGGTCGTGAGAAAAATTACGACCAACAAAAACTGTGGCAATAACAACAAACTATTGCATCGCCTTAGAAATTTAGTTGCAATACGCAGTCTACCTATTGCAACGGTCATGAGAAGTATTACAACCCAACAACATTGTGGCAATAATTTCAAGCAATAGCAACAATGTTCTATTTGGTTGCAATAGCACCAAACAGTTGCAACGCCAATCAAAACTAATGCAACTAAAAGTCATCATGGTAATATTATTAACCAATAACAACACTTCTCAAAAAAGGGTTGCTATAGGGCTCACCTCTTGCAACACCGAATGTAAAAATTGCAATGCACTATTTTTGTGGCAACACAGTCCCCCTATTGCCATGTTTTTGGACAAATGTTGCAAAACACACCCCTGTTACAACACAATTTGTGGTGATGCAAATGGCGTCAAGTGGCAATAGGGTCGAAATCATGTAGTGCATGTAACTCAATAAATCTTGAGGAAAAGATACAGACATGATGTTGACACCCACAACAGGATTATAAAGAGCTTCAAAAGGTTCCAGATTAATTTGGCATTGAATGGAAGTGGAAGGTGAATCTAGGTGAATCACTTCAGATGAAAGCTCTGATTCTTCCAACCATTCATGGCTTAGTACAGAAGCTAGATTTTTCATAGTCTTTGTAAGGAAAGCGTGTTCAGTAAACTGCAAAAGTTCTTCGGGATAAGGTTTTGATTTCTGAGGCTTCTTATAAGGTGATAATTCGAGGTATTTCCAAATTCAGAAAAATATTCATCCTCGAATTCAAACACATTCGCTGAAACTGGGGTCTCCCCTGTATCAGGAATTATAGCTGAAGGTTGATATGGATTAGGAAAGGATTTAGGCTCAACTATTTGTTTTTCTACAAATTCTTGTGGTGGCTTAGCTTCATAGGTAGGAGTAATTTGTGAAAGGTTGAGCAGTAATTCCCTTGCTTTAGTAGCTAGGGTATGCAGAAAGGATCTATTTGAAGCTAAGTTAAGAAATGTAGTTGTTTTTCTATTCAGGCCCATATAAAAATATTGAAGAAGAACAGGGTCTGGGATAGATAAAGATGGACCAGACGGACGAGAGTATCAAATCTCTCCCAGGCAGCAATTAGAGACTCATCACTTTCTTGTGTGAAGGACAATATCTCTAAGCATAGGCAAACAATTTTAGAAACTGGAAAGAATTCTAAGCAAAAGCTAGAGCATAAAGCTTTCCAATCCCCATCCTTACTTGGTGCAGTTCGATCGTACCAGATTTTAGCTTTCCCTTCTAAAGAGAAAGGAAAAAGCTTCCATCTTAGGGTTTCATCGAACATGCCTGCAATGTGTAGGCATGCACAGGTTTGTTCGAACTCATTTAGGTGAATGTGAGGATTTTCATCTTCCTTGCCTAAAAAGGATTGGCACTTAACCATTTCTACCAAACATGGTCGTAGCTTATAGCTCTCAGAAAGAATAGGCTTAGCTGATTTTGGGAGCTCTAAGTCTACTATGGTGGGGTAGATATACAGGTTGAGTGGAATGGAATCTGTGGAGCTAGTGGATGGCTCTAAAAAATCCATGGGTAAAAAGATAAAAGATAAAAGTATAGTACAAGATTAAGCTTGACTCAAGATGAACTCAGCACCTCTCCCGGGCAACAGCGCTAGAAACGCTTGTTGGTATAAATTAATACACACTCTACTTTATCCGCAAGCGCACATATAACGTCTACCGATGTAGAACTTCACCAGGATGACCCAATTTTAATATCGAACCCAAAGGAACGGAGTATTGTCTTCTTAAGTCTTAAGCTTTAATCCTTGAGTAACTATCAAGGACTGAGAATTTTGAAGGTAGAGGGGATCACTAAGGCTGTCTAATTCTACTTCAAGTATGAAATGCTAATAGTGTTCTTGAAGGGAAATTGTCATAGGAGGTCACAAGCAGAGTATGAATTCTCCTATCAATAAATTATCATGCTAGTCTTACAAACGGGATAGTGGGCTATAGAAGAATCAACAAGGCTATAAGAGTCACTCTTGCAAACTACCACTGAAATTCAGAATATAGGGTACATTCATGAGCTATCAAGTCTAAGCACCGTGCTTACACCCTCTAACTCCTCTAATCCTAGCGCTACTAGAATTAAAGTACTCAAATGAGTCACAAACCTCAAGAACAATATGAACCATAAGAACAACTTGAAGATAGACGTTGATTACCAGAGAGATCTAGATGCAAGATCTTGAAGAACTTGAATCCACAGGTACAAGATGTTGAAGAAGATCCGACAGGTTGGAGCTCCTTCTAAATCTCCTCCTCTTCTCTCTCTCTCTCTCTTCTAGTTCTAATTCAAGACTAGATTATATTCCTAAACTAGAGGGAGAACTAGTCTTCTTCTTGATCACTGGCTCTTCAATCCTTCTCCTATGATTTCTAATTATATTGGAGGTTCTAATCTGGAGGAATTGAATGAGGCCTGGGGGTCTGGAGGCCGCTTTATATAGCCCTGGGGGATCAACCGTGGCCCTTGGATGAAACTGACCTTCACGTAGGGTTGAGATGCATCATAGGAGGCGGTAGAGGCAGCTTGCAAAGGAAGGATCTGTGGCGGCGTGGGGGGAGGCCGGCCGGCCTAGGGTTAGGGCCAGTCGGCCCGACCTGGCAGCAGGTCGAGGTGGGCCGCCTTGTGGAGTCCTCTGGTGTCTTCTAGAATGTCCTTATGTGGCCGTGACGTGGAGATAAGTCTGGTAGGTGTGGGTTCCTTCTCATGGAAGATATCCTTTTCCTGCATTTTTCTGTTTAATCCATGAAAAATCACAATTCACCAAAACTCATGAAAATTGTCAGTAGAACCCCTATTCTAAGGTGAGAATCATATTTTTGTCCTTTTTATACGTTTAGTTGACAGTTTATAATGATAGTTAATTACCGTCAACAGGAATTAGCTACAAATTATGACTCTCTCTATATAAGATATGGACACATATCACCTATAAATCATGTCCAGAAACAATTAATCAATATAGACCATGATCATGACTCATAAGTCGCTTTTATGAAATCATTTTGAAGCACGATATGAAATTTTTCAAATTCTTTTGCCTAGATACTAGTTGATCAAACAGAAGGATGCTAAAATTCAAACCACGTTACGAGAATCAAGTATATTTAGCTCACTACGCAAAGCACAAAACCTTGACTCGTCGAGGGGCTTTATGAAGATATTGGCTAGTTGTTTTTCGGTGCTCACATGGCGAATTTTGATATCTCCTTTGACTTCATGGTCTCTCAAGAAGTGATGTCAGACATCCATGTGCTTAATTCTTGAGTGGCTTACACGATTGTTTGCAAGCTTTATGGCACTTTTCATTGTCACACAATAATGGGATTTTTGTAAAGTGAAATCTGAAATCACGAAGGGTTTGCCTCATCCAAAGTAGTTGAGCACAACATGCATCGGCTGCAACATACTTGGCCTCGGCAGTGGAAAGGGCTACACAATTTTGCTTTTTAGAACTCCAAGACACTAGGGACCATCCAAGGAATTGACATGTCCCCAAAGTGCTTTTTCAATCTACCCAAGTAGGGACCGGCGTAATCAGAATCTGAATACCCAAGTAGATCGAACTTAGAGCCCTTAGGATACCACAAGTCAAAGTTAGGAGTGTGTACTAAATATCTTAAGATTCTCTTAACGGCCACCAAGTGGCACTCTTTCAGATTAGCTTGAAATCTAGCACACATGCACACACTAAGCTTAATAACGAGCCTAGATGCACACAAATAAAGTAGAGAGCCGATCATGGAACGATATATCTTGGTATCCACGGCTTTCCCTTCATCATTGAGATCAAGATGTCCATTGGTTGGCATGGGAGTTTTGATAGGTCACATTCACCATGTCAAACTTTTTAAGCATATCATGGGTGTACTTAATTTGGCTAATAAAAGTCCCTTCCTTCAATTGCTTGATTTGAAAACCGAGGAAGAACTTCAATTCACCCATCATGGACATCTCAAATCTCTTGGTCATGATCGTACTAAACTCCTCACAAAAATAATGGTTAGTACTACCAAATATTATGTCATCGACATAGATTTGGTACACAAATATATCTTTATTGACTTTGCGACTAAAAAGGGTAGGATCTGCTTTGCCTATTTCAAAGCCTTGTTTGAGCAAGAATTCCTTAAGACATTCATACCATGCTCTTGGTGCTTGCTTAAGCCCATAGAGTGCCTTTTGGAGTTTGTAGACGTGGTTGGAGAACTTGAGATCTTCAAAACCCGGTGATTGCTCAACATAGACAAGCTCTTGAATGGGGCCATTGAGGAATGCACTCTTGACATCCATTTGGTATAGCTTGAAGTCATGATGGGCAGCAAAGGCTAGAAGCATTCGGATTGCTTCAAGTCTTGCCACCAGTGCATATGTTTCTTCAAAGTCCAAGCCCTCTACTTGAGTGAAACATTGAGCAACCAATCTTGCCTTGTTCCTTGTCACCACGCCATTCTCATCTTGCTTGTTCCAGAAGACCCACTTGGTGCCAATCATGTTCATCTCGGGTCTTTCCACCAATGTCCATACTTGGTTTCTTTTGAAGTTGTTCAACTCTTCTTGCATGGCCATCACCCAATCCTCATCTTCAAGTGCCTTTTCTACCTTGACTGGTTCCACAGGAGAGACAAAAGAGTAATATTAACAAAAATTTGTTAAATGTGAACATGTCAATACCCCCTTTCGAAGACTCCCTAGAATGTTGTCGGTGGGATGATCTCTTTGAATGGTTTGCTTGAGTCTTGGGTGCTCGATGGCTTCTTGATCATCTGTTGGATCTTCAACTTCTTCTTCTTCAAAGATTGGTTGCAAGTTATGTCCTCGAATCGGAGTCGTACTTGCTGATGCTTTTGGAGAGGGTACCACACTACCGCTCCTAGGTGTGGCACTGCCACCCTGCTAGACTGCAGCAGGGGTCTGCTCCCCCTCAGCGTCAGGTACATCAGCAAAAACTTCTTCATCAGCAGCTAGGGGACCCACCAGATCAGTGGCTTCATCTTCTTGTGGCCTTATATCACCGATAACCAATTGCTTGATTGCCTCACATGATGGATCCTCCTTTCCTACAACACTTGAATCAACTTGCTCTACTTGAGAGCCATTAGATTCATCAAATGTCATGTCTACCGCTATCTCAACTCTCTCGGAGGTTTTGTTGAAAATACGATAGGCTTGCTCATTTGATCCATAATCAAGAAGAAAACCTTCATCAACTTTAGGTGCAAACTTAGAGGTTTTGGGTCTTTTATTAAGTATGAAACACTTGCACCCAACACTCTAAAGTAAGACACCTTTGGTTTGTTACCGGTTAGAAGCTCATATGAAGTTTTCTTTAACTTCTTATGTAGGTAGAGGCGGTTGATGGCATGACAAGCGGTGTTGACGGCATCACACCAAAACAAATCCGAAGTCTTGTACTCATCTAGCATTGTCCTTGCCATATCAATGAGTGTCCGGTTCTTCCTCTCTACTACACCATTTTGTTGAGGGGTGTATGGAGTTGAAAACTCATGCTTGATGCCCTCTTCATCAAGAAACTCCTCAACTTGAGTGTTCTTGAATTCGGTCCCATTGTCGCTTCTCATTTTCTTGATGGGGAGACTAAACTCCTTTTGAGCTCTTTTAACAAATGTCTTTACTTTGTCTCTTACTTGACACTTATCAAACAAGAAAATACCCAAGTGAAATGGGAATAGTCATCAACAATAACAAGACCATATTTGTTACCCCTAATACTTAGGTAGGCGACCGGTCCAAAGAGGTCCATATGGATGAGCTCCAATGGTCGAGTGGTGGTCATGATGCTCTTTGGTGGGTGAGGTACGCCAACTTGCTTTCTAGCTAGACAAGCGCTACATATCATATCTTTCTCAAAGTGAACATTTGTTAGTCCAAGGATGTGTTCATCTTTTTAAAGTTTGGCCAAGTTCCTCATCCCAACATGAGCTAGCCGGCGATGCCATAGCCAACCCATGTTAGATTTTACCACTAAACAAGTCTCAAGATTAGCTTTTCCTTTGTTGAAATCAACTAGGTAGAGCTTATTTTTTAATCGACCCATAAAGACAATAGAGGAATCCCCCTTCTAAAGACTTCCACACCCTTATCCGTAAAGAGATAATTGTAGCCCATCTCACAAAGTTGAGAAACGGACAACAAATTGTAACTCAAGGAATCAACATGTAAGACATTTGTAATTGAATGTTCAAGGGTTATAGCAACTTTACTAAGACCAAGAACATCCCTGGTAGAATTGTCTCCAAAGATAATATTTTCATTAGAATTCAACTTCGGGGAATATGATTGGAACATACTCCTTTCTCCGGTCATATGATTTGTACATCCGCTATCAAGCACCCAACTTGATCCACCGGAGAAGTATGCCTACAAAACAAGTTTAGTTGCTAGATTTAGGTCCCCAACTAGACTTGGGGCCTTGCATGTTAGTCACAAAAAACTTAAGAACCCAAATAGAAGTATTCTTATGAACATTGGTTCCTATCCAACATATTTGGCAACCACTTTTCCACTACTGTTGCTTCTCAAAATAAAGCATGAAGTCAAACTTTGCCGAAGTGGTTGAGCCTTTGGTTGGTAGGCATACTTGTTCATAGTGCCCCATACTGATTCTTTTGGCTTCTTCTGAACCCGTTTCTGCTGGAACACCTTCTTCTTGGGCTTAGTCTGATCAGGAACAAAATATATCGATGGCCTTCCCATTTTTGCAAGAAGTGGCACTGCCGCCCTTCACCACGGCACTACCGCTCTATGGTACGGCACTGCCGCTATCTGTGCAGGCTGATCTGTACCAATTTTGTCCTTCCTCTCAAACCTGACACACTCATAGCCATTTATGATCTTTTTTTCATTTATTTTGGCTCCTGCAGTGTGCCCTAGCCCATGCTTGATTGAGGGGTGTCTCCCTTGCTTGAATTGAGGCACTTTTAAATCATTTGCCTTCTTGTCACTTGCTTGAACCTTACCACTCAAGTAGCCCTTGCCAATGATCTCATTGAGCCTAGCAATCTCCTTTCTCATTGCCTCCATGTTTGCAAGGTTAGTGGAATAAGCATTCAAATCAAGATTATAACATTTTTCACAACCTTGACTAGTGGAGGGAGTAGAGGCATCCTTTGCCTTAGAAGGATGTGAGTTGCTATCCCAAAGAACATTATATTGCAACTCAAGCTCTTTGTGCTTTTCATCTAAGTCACAATACTTTTTCTTGAGAGCAATATTTTCTTTCTTTGTGATAGCATGGTCCCCTTGCTCTTTGGCCAAGGCCTTGCACAAGGACTCCACCTCACTTCTCTCTAATGCAAGAGCTTCCTTGCTAGCAATATAGAGATCCTCTTATCGGATAAGATTTCCTCTCTAGATTCTAACTCAGTTTGGACACTCTCTAAATCCTCCATTAGTTTAGTGATGAACAATTTGGTCTTTGGATCCAAGTTTTTAGTTATTTGATCAATTTCATCATCACTAGAGCTATCACTAAGATCACTACTAGAGATGTCACTAGGAGGTGGAGGTGGAGGAGCTTTGGCTTTGGATTTGGGATTTATCTTCTCATCCTTTGCCATAAGACAAATGTGAGGGTAGTAGTAGTCATCATTGGGCAAGTTGGTGAATAGCTTTGGTGGAGAAGATAGCTTGTTGATAGCAATTGTTGTGACTTTCTCATCTTATTCACTTGAGCTTTCAATGGTTGAGTCCTACTCATTCCCAATGTGTGTCTCTCCCAAATTTTCTTTCTCTTCTTGTGGTCGGCCTTGTCCTCCTTCCTCTCTTTCTTATGTTTGTGGTCCTTGATCTCATATGGGCACTTAGCAATGAAGTGGTCGGTGCTTCCACAATTGTACCATGTCCTCTTCTTCTTGTTGGGAAACTTCCTCTTCACTGCCTTGTACCCTTGCTTCTTCAACCCTTTATGGTACCTTCTCATAAAGAGAGCAGCATCATCCACTTTCTCATATTGATCATCACAATTTTCACTCTCACTTGATGATGATGTGATCTCTACTACTTCTTGAACTTGCTTGGGTACTTTGGGCTTGCTAGTTGAAGCTTGCTTGTTGGTCTTGGACTTACTAGTAGAGCCTTGCTTGCTTGATTTGTTGGCCTTAAGAGCTACATCTTTGTTGATCTTGATGCCTTCTAACTTTGCTTGCAACTCTCTAAGTTTCTTTCTCTTATTTGCTTCTTCTCTTTGCATGTCAAAGGTCAAGATTCTCTCAAGTACATCATTTAGAGTGAAGTACTCAAACTTCTTCCTGTCTCTAATTAGAGTGACCACGGTCTCATTTCTTGGTGAATAAGCTTCCAACATAATCTTGACAACTTTGTGATCATCTAGCTCATCACAACCATAGCCTCTAATCTTGCCCACCATGGTCATCAATCTATCAAACATCTCTTATGGCCCTTCTCCATCCAAGATAACAAACTTGTTGAGCTTGGACATCAACAAATCAATTCTTGCCTTTCTAACCTTGTCAACCCCTTCATGTGCAAGATGCAAAGTGTCCCAAATTTTCTTGGCAACATCCATACCAATCACTCTATTGTACTCATCACCATCTAAGGCACTAAGTAGCACACTAGTGGCTTGACCGTTGAGATGGATGATCCTCATTTATTCCATGGTTGGATTCTTAGGGTCAATGGGTGACTCAAATCCATTGCACACAACCTCCCAAATGCCAGGATGATGACCTATAAGATAGGCTCTCTTCAAGTGCTTCCACTTGGCAAAGTTAGTCCTATCAAAATGAGGTAACTTGCCCGCGAGCACATTGATGAAAGACTTACGATCATGGTTAGTCATAGACATAGAAGAATAATTAAAGGATACAGCGGCATATTTGTTGTTGTCATTCTTCTTGCCCTTTCCTTTCTTGTCCATCTTGCTATGCACTTGGTAGGACTCATCATTATCACCATCTTCGGAGCTACTAGATAGCTCACTTGAAGATGCATTGGAGGCTTTTGCTTCTTATTCTTTCTTCTTTCTTGCTTCTCTTCTTTTTCTTCTAGCTTCTCTTTTGAGTTTTCTTTCTTCCTTTCTTGCCTTCTTCTCTTCTAACCGCTGCTGCTCTTTCCTCTTCTTTTCTCTTGATCTCTTTTGAGCTTTCTTTCTTCTCTTCTTCATTGAGAACTCTTTCGGCAGTGCAGTGAGTGTGGCACTGCCTCTTTCCAGGTGCGGCACTGCCACACCCACCAAGACAGTAAAAGATGGGAAAGGTTGAGCTGACTGTCTTGGCAAAGGTGTGAGGATGTTTTAAGTAAGATTTAAGCACTTGATCACACAATTTTAACCAGATGTTGTGTTCCCCTTGATAGTACGACATTCCTATACTCAAAGTCAAAACATCAAAGGAATTTAGACTTTCTTTGAGCGTGTTGTTGTCAATGAAAGTAATTGGGGGCTCCTCCTTTCCATATAACATCCTCTTAAACGAATTCCCTGTTTGTCATCGTAGTCAAGCTCATTAGTTCTCTAATTAGGTGATCATCAACACCAAAACCCACAATAGGGCTTGATTGCACTTACATAACCGCCTAGCACTTGCAACACCATTGAAGATTATTGCAACCCAGAATAACCATGGCAATAGTTACAAATAAAAGCAATGAAATCTAATATAGTTGCAATAACACCAAGTAATTGCAACGAAAACCAATACTAATGCAACTCTAAAGCGCCATGGCAATAACTCCAACTAGTTGCAACACAATTCGCAAATGGTTGCAATAGCACACACATGTTGCAACAGCAAACCACACATATTGCAACACATTGAGTTTGTTGTATTATAGGCACATATTGCAACCATTTTATGGAAAGGTTGCAATACAACCCCATATGGCAACAAAATTAGTGGTGTTGCAATCGTGTGGCGTGGCATTAGAGGTGAATCCTTGTAGGATGCTTTGTAGTGGCAAGCAGTGGTGGAGGGACGTGGATAGGGGGACTGGCACCCCAACCATCTGGTTGGTCCACTATATAATCCTCTTAATTAGCAACTCCCTTCGTTCTAAGTTATAAGACATTTTAGCTTTTTTAGATATATTATTTTTATTATGTATCTAGATATGGTGTATATATAAGTGCATAGCAAAATCTATATGCATGTCAAAACGTCTTATAATTTGAAATATAGAGAGTAATAATTACTCATTAGTGCTTTATTTGTTTGTACTCTCTTCTTTTTGTTAATTCTTAATGATATTCATATGATGTATGACTAATACTATGTTTTCTTCGTCCTCTATTTATTCTTTTTGTTGTTGTTGCGTTTTTTTCTACACATCGTAGTTGGTCTGCACAGTACACGCCTAATTAGCTAGCTAATGTTGTTAATTAGTGCTTATCTTGCTATTTCTTCCTCCATATTAATCACAACAACATCTATATGCTTTAGAATTATCATTCTTTTATCTTACTTCTCTCTTTTATTCTTGTTATTATAGTGATTTTTCGCCTATTAATTAGACTAGCCAGAGGAGGAGGTAGGGTCAATTTTTTTTCTCCATTTCTCTAAAATCTTCAGTCTCACTTTAGACCTTTAGCTTTCTTTTGTATCTAAAAACAAAAGGTGTATCTATAGAGCTTTCTCCCACAGAGAACACGTACTGAGACTATACACAAATGGTAAGCGGTCAGCACATGCAGGGGACCTAGCTCCTCTGGTCCTTGGAGGCGTCCGGATAACTTTTTTATAACCAAAAGCAATTGTGGTAGGTGGATGGTAAAGAATCAATCAACTGATGGTTAGGTGGATCAACGATAGAGAACACTTTTAGGTCAACATAAAACTTGATAGTGATGTAAAATATCACTATCTGTTCGTGGCTTAACCCGGCAGTGATATATCATTGTCGGGTTGTAGCTTTAGCCAACAGTGATATGACAATTATCATTGTCAGTTTGTGGCTTGATACGGCAGTGATATGTCACTACCAGGTGGTGGTTTGAACCAGCAGTGATAGTTGCCTTTACTGCCCCCAAATTTTCCCCCAAATTTTCTGGATCCTGGACTTACGAACCGGTAGTGATAAGTAACCACCACCAGCTTCAGCACAACAAGTAGTGATGCTCTGGCAATGATTTTGTGTTCTAGCGTAGTGGCCGCCGCAGCGTGCCTTGCATGTTGGAGGAGGGGACACTAGGGCCAGATGCCTACATCCGGGGGGAGGTCGCTGCTAGGGTACCACCATGCGCCCCGCACCAGGGGACTGCCATGGAGTTGCAAGAAGGGAGAGAGATGAGTGTCAAGAGGGAAAGGGAAAGAGAGAGGAATAGAAACATAGAATTATATATATGTAGGCCGGTAGATTCATATGTTCCTAGTGCCTCAATCCATGTTGTGACATGTTGGCACATGGGCCCGTCTGTCAGCCACCCCAAGATAGCACAAGTGGTGGGAGAGACTCTTACTAGGATCGATATGATACCTGGAACCATCAGGTCACAGGATCACGGTGGGGCTCACAGGATCGATATGATACATTCGTGTGGTGTGGGTTTGAACTGCGATATGACATTTTAACGCTGGCCCGGTTGTTTCCGCATTTGAGCGCGTCTGGTACCGGCAGAAGCCGATAATCCTGCCGAACGGGTTGCGACGGCTGGGTGGACGCACGTTCGTGATGGAGGCTCACCCGCAATGGCACCCGAAACGCGAGTCCAGCTTCGCAATTTGGAAAACACAGAGTTGGGTTCCCTGCCTGCCCCTCTCGTGCGGTCCCCCCATCCCTCCCGTGCGCTCGCTCCCTTCTCCCTCCAGTGCGTGTGCCACACCACCATGTCATCCCCACCGCCGCCTCCCTCCACACCGCCTCCCTCTAGCCCGACTGTCCCCCTAGATCCACCGGCAACGGCTAGGTCCATGACGCCGGAGCTCCATATGCCGCCCGCCCGCCGCCCTCTGGATCTCCAGCTCCTCGCACCGGCCGCCGGACCTCGAGAGCTCCTCCTCGCCTGGAGCACGCTCGGATCTCTAAGCTCCTGCATCGATTTTGAAGAAGGATCGGGATGGAAATTGAAACTTTTATCTAGGTCTAGTTGCAAGACTATAGACTCAAATAGTAGTAAATAGTGGTACGTGATTTGAGAAAAGTTCAGGGTTAGTGCACAATGTTCTTTTCTTTTTCTGATAATCTACTAGAAATAATCAGGACAGCCAACACCCAGCAGACAGCAGATTCTCCGGATCATAGCTTATTAGATAATCATGCTTATTTCTTAGAATAAGCGAGACTCAGAAAAGTTGAAACAAACAGGGCCATTCCCCTGCCTATTTCCATTTATTAACTTGCTCATGTTGCTGCCTTTGACACCTTATGTGTCTCCAGGCTCCCGATGTCTCTCCATTATCTTTCTTGGTGGAAATGACATGCTGCAGTTTATTTTTGTGTGTCGATCGGCAACAAAACGGATAAACCACAAAACTTAAATTACTCTTAACACAAACAGAATAATTATGTGCCTCCCCAGGGCAAGTAGAACGAAGGACATCACTAAGTATCTGCCACGTATTTCACAAATTTCGTATAAACGTTAGCGAAAAAGAGAAAAAATGGTCTACAGATCTTTCTACCACGAATTCCAATTCCTTGGAGGGACACAGAATTAATTAGAGAAAGGTGTCACAAAGGAAGACGACACGCGCATCACTCCTGGAGAAAAAGAAAGGGGAAAGAAAGAAGTTCTCTTATTCCTTCTCATCCATGCACAAGCACATGTGGTATCTTCAGTTGACGAACCTAATTCCTTAGTCCGGTCGCGGGCAGGCCAGTAGCACAAACAAGAATGATTTGCACGCACTTTGGTTATGGATCGGAGATGCTTGGCGACATTTGTCACCAATCTGACGGAGAGGAAAACAGAGGGAAACCGGAAAATTAAAGGACGAGCAAAATATACTCAACTAATCTGAACTTGAAGAAATTGTTACAAGCGACAACCGAGATCATATTTACAGTACAATATATGGATCACTATGGTTTATCAAACAATCATAGAATTCATCACAGGGAAACAGGGCATAATTAGCAGACAGCCTAGGTGCAAATACATCTAGCGCACACCATTACTACGATGCCTTGTCATTTTTGTACAGAACAGATGCAACAAGTAACAAGTGGCAAATAAACACTCCTCGCAAAAAAAAAAGGCAAATAAATGTTAGCAACCGGCAACTAGACACCCAGGTAGCAGTCGGTAAATCGAGATGAATTAGGGAAAGTAGCAGGATAAGTCTAGAAGGATCTAGAAGGAACTAGAGATAGAAAATCTGGGTACAAGAGAAATGAGAAGAAGATGAACAGTAAAGTAAAGGTAAAGTAAAAGGGTTCTGATAATTTCTTCAATGGCTTCCTTGGCTTGCTCGATTCTCTTTTATAGCCGAAGGTGAAGAGGCAGCCTGGCTGGGGCCCACCTGGAAGGCACTCCTAACATTCCCCACCGCATGAAATGCGGCTTGCCCTCAAGCCACGGCACTGTCCATTGACGAGCTTGCATCGGCTGCCATGAAATCCCAAAGCTCGTGCGCAAGGCAACCTCCTGCTGGATCACGTACTGGAGGCATTGCACTTCCAGCCCCTATGTGGTAACCTGGAACATGCCCATCACCACCACGCTGCCGCTGGGCATGTAGGAGTAGACGAGGAGGCGCTTGCTGGAGGCGTCGCAGAAGCCGACGAGGTGGAGCAGGTTGCGGTGCACGGCGAGGCTGATCAACTCCTCCCTGTGCTGAACTAGTACTTGCAGGTGTTCGACAGCAGGCTCGACTCGATGAACTGCGTGTGTAGTAGATCGTGGTCGAACACGAGGGCGAAGTGCTCCGCGGTGTTGACGGAGTCGAACACGTCCTGGTTGAACGCGGCCGTCGCGGCGGTACAGAGGACCATGGAGTGCACCTTCTCCTCTGCAGACAGCAGGATTTCCGGCAGCACGGTCGTGAGCGTGCGTCCGCGGCGAGGTGCGTGCAAAGTGACGTGGACACGTCGAGCATGACGGAGAAGTTGTCGAAGCCTGACTCGACGTGGCACTGTGGCTGCCGTATCCTTCCGGCGCTCGCAGCAGCAGTACGTCAAAGCCGTACACGGCGATCTTGACGGTGATGGAGCGGACGCCGACGGAGCCCAGCTGAGCGAGCCCGAAGATGGATGAGGCGAAGGCCGCCATGGAGAGGTCTGAAGGAGCGCTCACGACGGTGCCGAGGCGGACGAGGCGCGTGGACACGTCCGCGGGGACGGCGACCGAGACGTCGTCGTTCTGGAAGATGTTGAAGCTCGCCTTTCCCTCAGTGGCGAAGACGACGCCGGCGGGGACGAACGCCCTGAGGTTGCGGAGCCTCAACAGCAGCACGGTGGCGGCCTTGTCGTCGCGGCGGAGGATAGTGGCGACGTGCAGCTTGGACATCCCCGCTGAGGCGGTAGTGGCCACGAGGAGCAGCTCCTGCTCGGCTAGGGAGAACTCCAGCCCGTAGGAGCCGACGTAGCCGCCGAACGGGATGGCGCGGAACACGTACTCGTCGGGAAGACCGCGGAGGCGTCAGAGGGGGCCGAGAGCGACCGGCGTGCGGTCCTTCTGTGCTTGGTCGGAGTCGAAGTCAGGGTCGCAGCGATGAAGAGGATGTTGGAGACGAAGCCCATCAGCTTGGGGAAGCGAGGAATCTCCGCGGCGTCAGACTTGGCGCGGGCCGCCACGGGGTCGGGGCTGAGCTCGTCGATGGGAACGGCCTCGCCCAGGGACGGATCCAGGATTTTGGATCAATGGTGTCACTAGGAATTTTTGAACTGACAATCACAGCTTCTAGTAGATAAATAATACGCTAGAAAGTCGATATGGTTTAATATTTCAATGTAACAAGGTAACAGATCAATGTATACATAGGCATAACATATGTTTACCTCTTATAAAAGCATTTTGCGGTTGCGATTTTCCATCTTTTCAAAGCGATCTATTATAACTTTGTCTGGGATTGTTGCTAGAAAGGCGGGGTCAACAAAGCAAATGATGCAGTCATTCATAAACTTGTTGCCCATACAGTTGCGTGATATAGTCTTCACAGTTTTCATCGCCAAGAAGCACCTCTCTACTTGTTGCCAATATGGTTGCGTGATATAGTCTTCACAGTTTTCATCGCCGAGAAGCACCTCTCTACAGATGCCGTGACCACAGGTAAAACAAGTACTAACTTTAGAAGCCGATAGACCAAAGGAAAAGCCAGATGCTTCTTCGTATCCACCATCAGTTTGGCAAGTTCAGTAATGGTGCTCAATCTAGAAAACCTTTCATCAGCTTGAATATTGTCAATGTAAATAGAAAGGTCATGAACAGCAGGACAGCAGCCCCCTCGTATTCAATGGTTCAAAATATCCAAACCCCTAACCTAAAGAAATACTGAAGGTTATGCATAGGAAAAGAGATCAACTTGCTTGCTCGCTGCCAACGAGAGGTCAAAATCAATTTGTGAAATTTGATGTGGGATTGAGTCCAGATGGGTGAAACCCTTACCTGGTGTCGATGGGTGAAGCTCCCACCGGCCGCCGCTCTGCGTTTTTTGCGACTCTTCGTGTAGAAGGAAAAGAAGGCGGAGGGACTCCTCCATAGGATAGCTGGACCTAACTCTGTAACTCGTGCATGGGCTTTGTGGTCTGTGGATTCATGTGAGCCATGGGTCGGTGGCCGAGCGATGGAGTGGATGTGGACCAAACAAAAGCCTGTCCCGATGCCTCTAGAGTCCAGAGTCCAGAGGGATATTGAGGTCACGTGGTGAGCTGGGTTGCGGTCATCAACACAAAATGAGAGAGGGGTACACGGCCTAGATGACAGGCATTGCTGTCCTGTGACAGCAATGATTGTATACTGGATCCGTCCCTGGCCTCGCTGGTGGTCAGCGCGCAGACGCACTTCTCCTGGACGTCGTGCTGCCGGAGGGCACCGACGCGGAGGACCTCAGCGGCATCCCAGTGCTCCATCATCGACGGAGAGAAGCACCAGTCGATGCCACCAGTAGCAGACGGGTTGGGTGAGGGTGATGCCGTCCCACGCAGGGACCGAGGGTAAGTCGCCGACGGTGAGTCCGAAGTCGGAGATCGTGGGGCAGGGGGCAGTGTCGAGGAGGTCGAGTCACGCGGACGCCGAGCCAGGGCGGACGAGGCTGGTAACACCACGGTCGACGAAGCCAAGGCGGGCGCGGAGGAGCACGCCGTGGGCGGTGGAGCCGAGGCGGGCGCGGAGAGGTGCACTCGACATGGATGGGACGAAACGTCGAACACCATGAGGGCAGCACGTGAGGTAGGTGGCCGGAAACGGTCTGGGTCGCAGCCGGCCGCAGCGGCTGGAACTCCACCAGGCGACGAGGCACGCCCTGTCGGAGCTCTCCGACTGCGAATCCGGCCTGGATATGCTCCGCATGGCCGTCGTCGTTGGGTGGAAGCTCGCGGCATCCGGCAAGGCGCGTGGTCGACGAGGCCACCTCGTGGTACGCCAGCGGCGCGAGCACCTTGGCGGCTTGCTGGAGCCCGAGGTCGACACCCGTGCCCGAGTGGTCCGCCCCCGCAGCATCGTCGTGGTATTCCCGTCGACGGAGGGAGGAGGAGCCGCGGCCTCTGACTCGAACGCTCCCGCCTCGCCAGCTTGCGTCTGCATCGGCGCGAGGGAGCACAGGTCGCTCGTCGCCGCGACGGCCTTCCCACACTCGAACGCCTCGCCGGGCACGGTCATGAGCACGGAGACGTCGGCGTCCGCGTAGTTGGCGCGGAGCACCGCGGGGCCGAGGCAGGGCTCATCGGTGGAGGACAGCGCGGAGACTCCGATCAGCCGAGAGAAACTCCGATCCAACCGAGACTCAAATATGTCGAACCTCTTGTTGAACTCGTCCAGGATGAGCTTGAGAGCAGCGGGATCCATGGCTAGATCGAGAATCGACTGAGACGGATACCAATCGTTAGCAACCGGCAACCAGATATCCAGGTAGCAGTCGGTAAATCGAGATGAATCAGGGAAAGTAACAGGATAAGTCTAGAAGGATTTAGAAGGAACTAGAGATATAAAATCTGGTACAAGAGGAATGAGAAGAAGATGAACAGTAAAGTAAAGGTAAAGTAAAAGGGTTCTGTTAATTTCTTCAATGGCTTCCTTGGCTTGCTCGATTCCGTTAACAATCCAACAGGATTCACTAACAGATAACTCCAACAAGTAGTAGGATACAAGATCTCAATGGAAGGGAGATCGAAGCAGGGATGGAAGAAGGAACTAGTACAGAAAGTAGACTTGGAAGGGAAGAAGAACATTAAAATAGAGGTAAAGTAAAGTCTCTGATAATTTCTTCGATGGCTTCCTTGGCTTGCTCGATTCCCTTTTGTAGCCGAAGGTGGAGAGGCAGCCTGGCTGGGGCTCACCTGGAAGGCACTCCTAACAATAAACACAGCGCAGTATGCAGTATATTTGTTGCTCACCTCATCACTGCCGTGTTCTGCCTGGAGTCTTGCGATCATCCTTGCCAATGTATGCATGAGCATGAGCATCACCATGCCCACGATCTCCACGGACGTTGTTGGCAGCCGGCACCGCCACCACAGTGGGAGAAGCAGTAGGGTTAGGGTAGCCGTAATCGTCTTCATGGGCATGGCCACGACGAGCAATCTGCGTATCGGGTGGTGTCCTCGCGGAACCAGCGACCCTTGCTGCTGCCACTGGCCCAGCGACGACTTGCTCGACTTTCTTGGGAGCTTTGGTGGCCGCAGTAGGAGTCCTCGCTGCCACATGTTTAGGACTAGGAGGAGCTTGCGGAGCCGCCGGAGTAGGCGAGGGGACTTCTTTTTCCGTGTCGCTATACTCACGAAATTGCGGTGGCGGAGTAGGTGGTGAGTCCGCCATCTTGTCCTTGTCTTCATCGCTCTTGTTCTTGTTCATGTTCGCACCGTTGCCATTTTTTGCTTCGAATTCCTTTCCAGTTCCAGTGGACGGCGGGTGGACGACAGGAGGCTCGGTGTTGCCGACCCCGTGACCTTGTGGCGGATCATTTTCGCGGCAGCAGAACGGAAGACACATAGCCGGAGCTGGCACCAAGGTATAGGCGTATAGCTAAGCTAGCAGCAGCTAGGCAATGCTTTGTTCAAGCGATCGAGTGATTGGACTGAAGGTAGTAGGTGGGAAGAAGAGTGCAAGCACAGAGATGTATGGTTATTAATTAGGCGGGAGAACGAATATATGGCTGCAGATATGGGGCTCTGCTGTATAGTAAACTGAGTTCGTAAGACTTAAGCTAACGTTAAGTCGTTAACCCCAGTGGAGTTAGGTCGTCGTCCACCGTATGAAGCAACAGAAAGATGCACGTCCTCAATGATGGAGAACTTATGCCCAAGGCTTTTTGTCAAGAGCCATTCATGGCGTCTTCAATGATGGAGAATCATAAACAGTACGTTTGATGCTAGCTTTATGTTTCCAATTAAAGGCAAATGGAGAGAGACACAGTGCTGCTAGCTTGCTTTATTTCTTGTCCTTGGGCATATGTACTAGATGTTCTTTTCATAGCAAAATGTGATGATCGTGTAAAATCTTCACCTACTCAATTCGGAAGCATTATTTGTCCCAATACACGTATTATGTGATGTGCCTATGTGCGTTTGTTTGGTGCCATGCTGGGGAGGTAAGCTCTGAAACATTAAGCATTCTTCATGGATGAATATGTCCGTGCAATGCTACATAAAAAGAACTATCAACATACACGCCGTTGCCTAAGAGATTAAAAACTCTTGTTTTTTTCTGAGGGAATAAGAGATAGCCTGGTTCCAAAGGTCAAAGACTAAAAGCCTGTTATAAGGTGATAATAATACAAAGTGTTTCCAGCTTATTGCAAATGATAAGCATAGGAAAATACACATTTTCTAGTTAGAAGGGAACTTGACAGATGAAATGGAACTAAAAGACCACATGACTTCTTATTACCAAAAAATTATTTGTTCCTCCTATTTGAAAACAATTTTTCCATGATGGAGAATAGAGTTGATGACATCACATAAGTTTCAAGGAAAATGATATTTTTACGACAATGTTTTCTAAAGAAGAGGTAAAAGAAGCTATTTTTCAAATGGAATACAATAAGGCTATGTTACCAAATGGTTGCCCATTGACATTAAGTTCTATATATCAAGTGTTTTGGGAAGTCATAAAAGTTAATTTGATGGCTATGTTTTGTGACTTCTATAAAGGAGACTTACTGTAGGATCCTTGGAGTGCCTAGGGGGTGAATAGGCCCGTAAACATTTAGCTCAAACAAATGTCAGATTTGACCACGGCACTGCCGCTCTGACCCCGCGGTACTGCCGCACTGCGGCACAGCTGCACCTACAGAAAAGATTAGCTCATAGTTCAAAATCTACCCAACGAAATTTAGATCGAGTAATTTTCTTAGCTTCCTGCAAGGCAGTAGATCACAGATCAATAGTAGAAGGTGGTAGGAAAGCCACACACAAGTAGATCAGGCCAAACCCTAGAAATCACAATCACAACAAGTGAAGCAACACAAGCACAAGTGACACAATGATTTATCCCGTGGTTCAGCTCGCCACCAAGGCTCACTTAAGTCCACGTTGTTGAGGTTTGCCACAAAGACATGCCACTAAGGCTTGGGCTTTCCAACCCTACCTTGTTCTCAAGTCAAGAGGGTGAGCTCTTGAGGTGAGGGGTGATTTTACTCACTGCAAGAGGTGGTTACAAACCTCCCGAGGCTGCCACAAGGTTGGCAAGCTCACCGGGTGATGCTCTAGCCGGCTAGGAGCAAAGATCCTAGAGTAACAAACACAATCACCGGCCAAAACGTGAACCAAATGCTCTTAGACTTTGAGAATCAATAGAGCTGCTCTCTAATCGAGTTTTGCCACCTTTTCTCTTAAGGATTGATGGAAAATCAATGGAGTTGCTTGGGAGCTCAAGGTGTGTCAATGAAGGAAGAGAAAGAGAGCTCTAGTCTATTTTTCGTCGGTCTGAGCCATTGGGGAAGAAGAGAGAGCCGTTGTGGAGGATAGGAAAAGGTATAAATACCCCCTGCCTTCCAACGATCACTTAAGTGTGGCAGTGCCAGGGTGCAGCACTGCCTCTCTCCAGGTGCGGCACTGCCGCACCCACCAAGACAGCAAAAGATGGAAAAGGTTAAGCTAACTGTCTTGGCAGAGGCGTGAGGATGTTAAGAATAAGATTTGAGCACTTGGTCACACAATTTTAACTAGATGTTGTGTCCCCTTGATAGTACAACTTTCCTATACTCAAATTCAAAACAAAAGGAATTAAAACATTCTTTGAGCGTGTTGTCATCCATGAAAGTAATTAGAGGCTCCTCCTTTTCATATAATATCCTCTTAGACGAATTCCCTGCTTGTCATCTAAGTAAAGCTCATTAGTTCTCTAATTACGTGACCATCAACACCAAAACCCATAATATGGCTTGATTGCACTTACAATCTCCCCCTTTTTGGTGACTGATGACAATCCATTTAGAGCTTTCAAAAGATATGAAATAAAGAACTGAGCTTTTTGAGTCATGGATGTGGAGCCTCCCCCTAAATATGTGAATGGAGAATTGAATTCTCAAATTGACATAAGAGGCCAAGATTCACATTTTAGTGAAGTGAAATGGGGCTCCCCTACATCCATGCTTCCTGTGGGGTGCTACACATAGTGTCAAAAATATATTAACGTGATGCATTATGATAGATTATGCACACAAGTGCTTGCTGCTGTAGCTGAGTGCGGCACTGCCGCACCTGCTGTACCAGCAAGACAGAGAACAACCACCACATAGATAAACACATGTAAAAAGAAATGCAACCTAACACAATAAGATAAAATCTTATTCACACAACTTATACATGTCCATATCTGATACAAGTAGAGTCACATAGTAGCATTATTACACAAATTAGAGTTTTGAGCGACTCTCAAACTCTCCACCTAGTGAAAACTAACTCTCAACGGATAAGACATGTAACTCCTGCAGCAACACAAAGCGTCAAAAAGTTTGTTGACCCCTCTAATTTTCTCCTCCTTTGGCAACAAGCACCAAAAAGCGAGAAAAGAAGAAAGAAGTCAACAAACTCACTCCTCCTGGATATCCTTCCAGTCAATGTCATCACCTCCACCAGCAGCACTAGTACCAGTAGCCGTGCTAGTACCTGTAGCAACACCTGCGCCACCGTCGTCGTCGTCATCGTCGGAGTCGATGTGAGCACGTCCCTGACGGTGTGTAGTGGCGGTGAACCGAGTAGAACGGGTGGAACACATTGCCTCGGTCCTCCGCTGGTACCCACCAAGAGTCTCCTGCCAGTCAGCTAAAGGTGCACGGGGTCGCTCCTTAGACTCGCTGTCATCATCAACATCGTCATCGGACTTGGAAGGTCGAACTGTGGAGGTAGAAGAATAGGTGGAAGAGGTGGAAGGTGCTCTCCATGCTGCTATCTCTTCTCAAGCTGAGTCTCACATGCACGCTCTGCAGCATAGGAGCACTTTCCAAAAATTGCCGTCATCCATGAACCAATCTTCTTCTTCCACTTGCTGCTCCTCTGAGACCTAGAGTGGGAAGAGTCAGGAATATCCTCATGAGCATAGGAGCTCCCCGCCCCCTGAGTGGCTGCAGCTGGATGAGTCTTCTCTATCTTATAGATGGTGTGCATCTCGTCCTTCGAAAATCGAAGTCTTGTGACCCTCTCAATCATAAACATGAGGTAAGGGGCATAGGGCAGCCCCCTCCTCCCATCCTCCATAGCAAGCCTCAGCTTGTGCCAAATAAACTGAGGGACATTAAACTTGTCCCCACCTAGAGCAAAGCGAGCTAGCACATTTCTCACATATCCATTAATGTCTGAGGCTGCTCCATCCTTGGGATTGATGGTGTTCCTGACGAGATTGTTGAAGATGTAATAGTAGCTGTGCAAACCACTCCTCTTGCCATTTGCAGCTCTACTGTCTCTTCATATGTATATAATATCTCTGATCTTAGCTCTGGGCTCATCATGGATATGAGAATAGGTCCGATGCTCCTCTCCAAAGCCAAGGATCCAATTGAATGTAGTGTAGTCAACACGGTAGTGTCAACTGTCTATCATCCAGTGGATATCATCTATGGACTGATCATAGAAGTATGTAGCATGAAACTGAGCAAGCACCTCCTTATTCCAGTGATACTGGAATCCCATGATGTCTGATAACTGAAATCTATCACATATCTTGATGACTTTATCAAACTTTGCCTCTTCTTTGTCCTATGGCTTATCCCAGTCAACATACTGTATTTTGATAATTTTGCTCTTTCAAGCACCAAGAATAGCAGTGACATAGAAGTTGAAATGAAACTCATTCCAAAACCTATAGTCAATGCCCAAATCCTTGCGCACTGAATAGGGATTGATCCCTCTTGCCTCTTTTACCAACTTCTAGCTCTTAGAACAATTGGTGACTATATGGTGGCGGGTATCAATAGGAGATCTCATCAACATCTCACCTTCAAAATCTCTGATGTAGCTGCTGTCAAACTTAGTTAGGTGAAGAGAGGTGTCATGAATGACATCAGTGGTGCGTCCAAGCATCTCCAACCTTTCTTCATCCTTGATGTACTGATCACGCATCCCCCTATCTCCTCTGTAACAGAACCGACCAAATTATAAGAGCACAAGTACAAAAACAAGCATCGAAGCGCTCAAATTTTTGAACTTAAGCTCATATAATCCCGGTAGTCAATCGAAACCACGAAGGATTTCAAACCAGCTTGCTTACAACCAAGATCACATCATTCAACATACACATCACACGTTACATTTCACAAGTAGTTCCGAAATACGCTTACACACACGGAGTCGCAAATTATTATAAACCAAGTTCATAAAGTAGCGGAAGCATAACACACACCAGTTGTTTAAATACTACTGTCAGTCTTACTGATCAACATCCCACAAAAGCATTAGAGAAAGTACATAAAGGATGATCACGCTCTAGTGATCTAGTCTTTGTCACCCGCAGGGTGGAGACAGGTCTTGCAGAAGCCTTGGTAAAGCATATCATCTGCAATAGGGGGAAATAAACCCTGAGTACTGGAATGTACTCAGCTAGACTTACCCATCAAAAACCAGAAATAAGAGGACACCAAGGATTATGCAAGGCTTACACAAGAGGCTAGCTGACATCACATTTTGCATAAAGGCATAAGTAATTGAAACTCTTATAACCTGTACTAGCAGTTATTTTTAGCATTTACCTGTCATCTATCTTAGCACCTGTACTAAACATGCACTTGATTATAATCAAACAATTATTAACATTATATCCATAGCAGGTATAAATTGTGGCAACATTGTATCATTCACTTAACCATCTGTTCAATTAATGAGATCTACGTTGCCGCTGCTCAAGTCAAGTGCTCACTAACCGGGAGCGACAGCGATTCGAATCGAATTCCTATCCAGCTGGAGGGGTATTTCTAACACTCACCGCGCAGGCCCCTGCCAGGGTCGCACAAGCCACCTTTCGTATGATTCAGGAATCGCGGGTCCGAATGATGTCACGACCCCAAGGGCGACACTCTGCCAGGTGATAGGGACTCTAACCCCCCCTTGGTCTCACGCCAATGTCCCCAAGCACATCCTTTCTCTCCTCCAAGAAGCAACCTACCATTCGATTCCCGGCCTGAACCATATTACTCGGCTTTACGGTCGGAACGACTTATCCGGCCAACTAAGTGTTAGACTGCGTTCAACATGGCTCAAGGACGTACAGCGAATCGGTCCTTAAACGACTCAGACGGGCATAGCTCCACACCCAAGACGTGAAGTGTCTTGCGGCTATACTATCGAACTCCCGCCCGATCTCAATTTCATTTTAAGGCATGGTTCTATCCACGATAGCCATATAGCCACTCGTGACCCATTCCTACATCTCGCGGATGACCGGAAATCACCTGACTTCTACCGGACTCGCGAAGTTGAGCGGACGAGCATGACCACGTCATCGAGCTAAGTCGATTGGTGGCAAGAACGGGGCGGCGGAGCAACGGGAAGGTGCTCGCCGTCGAGCATGGCGGACCACCGGTACGGTGGTGGCGAAATCTCGCTGCCGGTGAGCCCGACGTCCTAACCCTAACCCTCGGTGAGCATCCCGACTCTACCTCGACCCTAACACACCTACACGCGGGCGATAGAGACGCCCAGAGACCCCTAGCCACGGAGAGCCGTCGCGCGGAGGGACTCCGGCGAGGTACGGCGGCGGCGGAAAGCGAAAATGCGACCCTACCGAGGCTCGACTGGCTGCGTGGAGTGGACGGTGAGGTAGAGGGCTTCAAGGCAGAGCTGTGGACGCATTTTTGTGGGCGGTAGTGTGGTGGAGAGCGCGCACGAGCTCGCCGGAGTGGAGGCGGCAATGGCGCTCAGTTGTTCCGCCCGGTGGAGGAGAGAGCGAGAGAGAGAGGAAGCTGTGGCGCGAGTGAGGGCGGAGACCGACGTCGTGGCGACCTTGAAGGCCTGGTGGCCTGGTGGGTGGGACCGCGGCCGGCGTACGGCTGCCACCACGTGGCCACGCGTCGGCGCCGGTCTGCGGTCGGTCGGCCACCGACTGAAAGCCTGAACTTCTGAAACGATGGCTGCATTAGGTGACTAACAGCGGTATTTTGTCGTTGATTATCTCTCAAACCAGCTCGATTTAGTCGAAGATGATTACACCAAATTTGTAGAGCTACATGAGGACTACAATTTTGTCAATTGGCTCCAGGGCTGGTTCGGCTTAGTTATAGAGATAATGCGTCCTAAAGTGAGGCACCCGAAACTGAATCCGAGTTTCAGTCAACTAAACCGACTGAAACCCATTTTTCAAAGCACCATATCTCCTAACCCATTTAGAACTAGGTGATGATGATGTTGACAATATTGTAGAGCTAAGTGGGTACTACAAAAGTTTCAATATGAGTTGAGGCTGGTTTGGTCTGGTTTGCAAACTACAAGCTCCCAAAGTAGGCCACCATCAAACTGAAGGATCACTTTTTAGACTTAGAAATTTTCTAAGTGCTGGGCAGCCCTTCTAGCTGACTTGTGGACCAATTTTGAGCATGTTCTGGTCATTTTCATGAGATGGCCATATTGAGACTTTTGTTCCCTAGGAAATTATTTACAGCTTTGCTTAAGGTTGCTCCTCCATGCAAGGTCTCTAAGCTAGACTTTTTAATTGGTCAAACTAAGGCATTCTAGGGCTTAATGTTGGTCAACAACACATTGGAGGGCATTTTGGTAATTTTGGTCAACATGAACATTGCTCCATTAGTTACTCTAAGTGAGATTAAGGTATTGTGAGATATAATTAACCACTCTACCCCTTAGTTACACAAAAATCCTAGGGTCACAAGATTGGAAACAAATCAAAACCCTAAAACACCCAATTTTGTTGCAAGCAAAGTAAACATAATGAGATGATGAATGTTCATGCTTATGCCATGCAATGCAATTATGGAGCTAAACACCTGAGGTGTTACAGCCCTCCCCCCTTATAAAAATCTCGTCCCGAGATTTGGAAAGCGTACCATTTTTTATAGAATTCTTTATAACCATCACGTAAATAGTCCTCCCGTTTCCACGTAGCGTCACTTTCACTACCCTGATTACTCCACATCACTTTATACCACTTAACCACTCGGCTTCTAGTTACTCGTTCTTGAGTATCGATCACCCGAACTGGCTTTTCTTCGTAAGTTAAATCAGATTCAAGTCTGATATCTCCTAAAGGAACTCTTTCCTCAGGAACCCGAAGACACTTCTTTAGCTGAGATACATGGAAAACATTGAATATGGCACTCATTTCAGGAGGTAACCGGATCTTATACGCAACAGCTCCACTCTTGCCTATGATCTGAAAAGGACCCACGTATCTCGGTGCAAGTTTCCGCTTGACACCAAAACATTGTACACTCTTCATTGGAGATACTTTCAGATAAACGAAGTCTCCAACTTCAAACTCGAGCGGCTTTCTACGACGATCAGCATAACTTTTCTGCCTAGCTTGGGCTGCAGCCATATGTTTTTGGATGGTACAGACTTGTTCCTCAGCTTCCTTGACAAAATCAATACCATAATACCTCCTTTCACCAGCTTCTACCCAATTTAGTGGAGTTCTACACTTACGGCCGTATAAAGCTTCGAATGGGGCCATTTTAATACTCTCTTGGTAACTATTATTGTACGAAAACTTGGCTAGAGGCAACCATTTTTCCCAAGAACCCTTGGATGAAATTACACATGCCCGCAATAGATCTTCCAAGATTTGGTTAACTCGTTCAGTCTGACCTGACGTCTGGGGGTGATAAGCAGAGCTTCTCACTAACTTGGTTCCCAGAAGGTGATGCAAGTGCTCCCAAAAGTGAGCAGTGAATTGGGGACCACGGTCAGAAATGATAGTACGAGGTATCCCATGGAGCTGGACTATCTGATTGAAGTACAACTCAGCATAGTCAGTGGGACGATAGTCCACTCTAATAGGAATGAAGTGAGCTGACTTGGTTAAGCGATCCACAATTACCCAGATAGAGTTATGATTTTTGACAGTAGGAGGAAGTCCGACGATGAAATCCATACTTATCTCTTCCCATTTCCAACCTGGGATAGAAAGTGGTTGTAGTAACCCAGCTTTCATGTGCACAGCTTTAACTCTACAGCAGGTGTCACACCTAGCAACATATGCAGCTATCTCTTTCCGCATTTTGGTCCACCAATAAAGTGGCTTCAAATCATAATACATCTTATTGCTACCAGGATGGATGGACAACTTTGAAGAATGTGCTTCAGACAGGATCTGATCTCTAAGCTCGCGGTCCTTAGGCACTACTAACCTATCCTTAAACCACAGCACACCTTCTTCATCTACCCTGAAATGCTTAGTTTCTTCCTCTTTCATCTTACGCTTGATGTGGAATACACTAGGATCAGTCTTTTGGAGCTCAATAATTCTGCTTTTGAGAGTACAACTGACAGTGATGTTGTACAAGACTGCTGGATGTAGAAGGCGAGATCGATGAAAATCAGTTTCAACTAAGGAATGGCAATGAGACTTTCGGCTTAAAGCATCGGCAACCACATTTGCCTTGCCAAGATGATAGTGCACTTGAAGATTATAATCTTTAATCAACTCAAGCCATCTTCTTTGGCACATATTTAACTCGGGTTGGGTGAAGATGTATTTGAGGCTTTTGTGGTCCGTGTAGATATTGCAGACATTGCCTAGCAGATAATGCCGCCACACTTTCAAAGCATGAACAACTGCAGCCAGTTCTAAGTCATGCGTTGGATAATTTACCTCATGTTTCCAAAGTTGTCGAGAGGTATATGCAATTACTTGGCCTTCCTGCATCAAGACACCTCCCAAACCTATGCCTGAGGCATCACAAAAAACATCAAATAGTTTCTCGATATCCGGTTACGCCAAAACCGGAGCCGAGGTTAGGAGGGTTCGCAGTTGGTGAAAAGCCGCCTCACACTCAGGAGTTCAGACAAACCTGGTGTCTTTTTGCAGCAACCGTGTCATGGGTTTGGCTATTTTTGAGAAATCCGGGATGAAGCGACGATAATAGCCAGCCAACCCAAGAAAACTCCAGACCTCATGAACTGAAGTAGGAGCCTTCCAATTCAATACTTCCTGTACCTTGGTGGGGTCCACCATAATCCCCCCATCGGACAACACATGCCCAAGAAAAGGTACTTCACGAAGCCAGAATTCACACTTACTGAACTTCGCATACAGTTGATGTTCACGCAGTCTGGTGAGGACAATACGCAGGTGTTCGGCGTGTTCTTCTTCATTTTCAGAATATATCAAGATGTCATCAATAAACACCACCACAAACTTGTCCAATTCGGGCATAAACATCGAATTCATCAAGCACATGAAGTGTGCGGGGGCATTCGTCAGGCCGAAAGACATAACAAGATACTCGTAAAGACCGTATCTTGTTGAGAAAGCTGTTTTTGGAATATCTTCAGGGCGGATTTTAATCTGATGGTAACCAGACCTCAGATCAATCTTGGAAAAGACTTTAGCTTTAGACAACTGATCGAACAAGATATCGATACGCGGTAGAGGATACTTATTTTTTACAGTGACTGCATTCAGAGGCCTATAATCTACACACATCCGCAATGACTGGTCCTTCTTCTTCACAAAGATAGCAGGGCATCCCCACGGAGATGAACTAGGACGAATCAACCCCTTCTTCAAAAGTTCATTCAACTGCACCTTAAGTTCAGCTAGCTCATTCGGAGGCATCCTATAAGGTCTCCTAGAGATGGGTGCCGTGCCAGGCAACAACTCGATTTTAAATTCCACATCCCGATCTGGAGGGAGTCCCGGCAAATCATCGGGGAAAACGTCAGGAAACTCACTCACTACGGGAATTTTAGCTAACGCCTTTGCTTGCACAGCATGGACTTCACCAGACAAATCGATTTTTCTAGGAAGTTGCACTAGAAAACCCTGTTGATATGTAGGATCTCTGAGCATAACTACCCGGGTGGATGTATCAATGAGTACCCCATTCTGACTCATCCAATTCATGCCCAAAATAACATCTATACCTAATCCAGGCAAAACCACTAAGGCAAGCGAGTACTTTCGCCCCTCTATCTCAAACTCTAGATTCCCCACTACTTTATTTGTGGAAATATTCCCACTTGCCGCACTAATGCAATAACCCCCACCTTCAACAGTATGTAATTTGTGTGCAAACTTTGATGCAAACTTAGGACTGATAAAGGAATGCGAAGCACCTGAATCAAATAGTACCACTGCAGGATGTTGGTCAACTAGGAACTTACCAGCGATGACAACCTCACCAGATGGGATTTCCTCAATACTGTTATAATGAGCATGCCCCTGACGGCCACCTTGATTGACATTCTTCTTAGGATAAGGACAGTTCCTGGACCAATGGCCTGGCTTGTTGCAGTTCTAGCAAGGCATGTTGCTGGGAGGAACACTAGAGTTGCTCTGACCAGAATTACCCTTTGGCAGAGCGACTGTATATGCCTTGCGAAACCTAGTTTTAGCAGCAGACTTCTTCTGCGGTGGACAGAACTTGGCATTCAGGGCAGGTGGGTGAGGGGAAGCCCTCGGTGCAGCTGGGGTCCGAGACTGCGAAGCACTCGCCTCAAGGGCCCTTTTGCGGCTCTTAGAGGCAGAATAAATAGCATTATTATTTTCCTGAGTCAAAGCATCACTGATAAAATCATTGAAGGTAATACACTTGCTAGTGCCCATGGTCTTCATCAGCTTTGGGCCGAGGCCCCTTTTAAAACTAGCAATTTTCTTAGCATCGGTATCCACAAACTCTATTGCATACCTTGCCAGATTATTGAAAGCTTGCAGGTATGCAGTCAAACTTTTATTACCCTGCGACAGCCTCATGAATTCTGTGTGCTTGATAGCCATAAGACCTGGAGGAAAATAATTCCCGTGGAATGCTGCTTTGAACTGGTCCCAAGCAATCGGGACATTTGCAGGCAATGTGGAACGATAGTGGCTCCACCAAATACCCGCTGGACCATGCAATTGATGAGAAGCATATTCAGTCTTTAGCTCATCAGTCAGGCGAAGCAGACGGAACTTCTGCTCAATAGTGTTCAACCACTCGTCGGCTTGTAGTGCTTCCTCCGCCTCCTTAAAGAGCGGGGCTTAGTGTCAAGAAAGTCCTTGAAATCACTATATTGATTGGGTTTTGGGCCCTGGCGGCCATGACGAGCCTCCCGGTTGGCAAGCTGGCGCATAGCATCTGCCAGCATGCGCTGCCCTTCTACCACGGTCTGCATCAGCTCAGCCAGGGTAGGTGGTGGCGGAGGGGGTGGCTGTTCCTCATCCTCAACGCCACGACCCCGACGGAGGTTGTACGACATCTGCAAAATGCATAGCCAATGAGCACTGGCGATGTGGGCAATTTGTAAATGAATTATTGTAAATATGTCAAACCGACTTCATGGAAATGACTTCGCGAAGAATCAAGACACAATAATTCATCACAACCGCACAATCCATTCAAGCGCATCACTTGACGCAATCATGCGTGGGCATTCAACAAGCCGTATTTTGATCTAAGGCTTACTCACAAGGAGCACAGCCGTGTCTGAACCATTTACTTTAATATCTACGCGACTTTTGACCTTCCGTACAGGTACTCGGATTCGATCCAAACTTCTAAACGAATGAGAAAGGCTACTTCAAACTGACCACAAAGAGACTTCTCAACGGTAGTGTTTCATGGTGGATCATGACTAGCCACCTCGATACCAGCGCGTGCCAAGCAGCACAGCCTTATGTCGCGCGCCACAGGAGGCCCTCGGTTTCGTCGCGGCACCGAAGGGTGCTAATCGTGACACCATCATCGAACACAACACAATAAGACATCCATTTGTGATCGAAATTAACAGGTTCACACTAAACATCCAGGAAAACATAGGGTTCGACCTTACATCCCAAAAGCCAAGTTATTACAAAGCCTCACTCCAACACAGGGAGGGCACAAAAGATGATTCTAACATCGTAGCTACATGATGACTACGCTAAGCATCGTCCTCGGAGTCGGTGTCAAGGATCTCTCCGCCATCCTCGTCGCTAGCAGGCTCTAACTCCTCATCTTCTTCTTCTTCTTCTGGTTCTTCTTCTGGTGGGGCATCCTGTGGTCCATTGACCTCCACTTCATCTTCATCTTCAGCCATGAAGACTCCCGAACCCATCTCCTCATCCTCGTTATTGTCCTGAGGCAGCAGAGGATTGAGCTGGTTGTTCAGACGGTGCACTTCTTCATGAAGATTGTCATTGTATTCTTCTGCATTCTCCAACTGTTGTTCGAGCTCCACCTGACGAGCTCTCAGGATGTTCTCCTCATGCCAGGCTTCATCCCTCTGGTTCATCACATGGACTAGCATGCGTTGACAGTTGCGATTGGCTACTGTCAACCTCTGGACCGCAAGTGTTTCCTGATCTCGGTCATGGATCACTTGCTCCAGTTGCTGCTGCGCCGCATTCCTAGCAGCAGTCACCTCGGCCAACTCAGCCCTCAACCTTTCCACCTCAGTGGGCTCGGGGCGGGGCTCACGGGAGCGAGCTGGTGGCGAGGGACCCTACCTCCGGTTGACTTGCGAGCGGTCCTCTTAGTGCGTGCCATCTGTAGCAACAAGAGACGACTTAAAGTGAGGATAATTTAGGGGATACGAAGTTTAATTTAGTCGGGACTATTGGAACTTTTAAGGAGGGAGTGAAATGACATGTATGACATAATTAAACATGATGCATGCATGTTCCGTACGCCCTCTCACCTTAATAGAAACCTAAATTTCTAACGCTAGACGGTGGCATACATACGTTCTCTCATATAAGCGAAACTATCGGTCTACTCGTTACGCTGTTAGTGTACCTGTAGAAAATCTCATTTCAGCCCAATAGTTTCCCAATATAAGCACACAAGAAAGCAGTAAATTAAATACTTTCCATATACACATCCCCTGATGTATATACTTCAGTATCAAAGCTACCCGATATATATATTCCCACAATTAAGTGCTTACATAATTACATGGTTTGTACATGTAAGTATGCAAGTCACCAAAGCTACTCTCCCCTAGATCGTCGGTTGGACGATCATGCTCTCACAACTCACACTTACCAGAGCGTTGAGGCAATTGATCCATACATTACCACCCAAGTGGATGGCATCCATACAATATCACGCCGTATGGACGACGAAACAAAAACAAACAAGGCCCCCAAGTTAGTCTTTATAATAAGCCACCTAAGAGTCCTTATTTGGGCTAAGGGATGTGATCACTGGCATACCTATAAAAATAATTTTTAGAGTTTTAACCCTTTTCATAAACAAATACTTTTGTTTTTAAATACTTGTACGATGTGTTTAATATTGAATTATGCTCCGGTACCAGCTGTAACAGAACCGACCAAATTATAAGAGCACAAGTACAAAAACAAGCACCGAAGCGATCAAATTTTCGAACTTGAGCCCATATAATCACGGTAGTCAATCGAAACCACGAAGGATTTCAAACCAGCTTGCTTACAACCAAGATCGCATCATTCAACATACACATCACACGTTACATTTCACAAGTAGTTCTGAAATACGCTTACACACACGGAGTCGCAAATTATTATAAACCAAGTTCATAAAGTAGCGGAAGCATAACACACACCAGTTGTTTAAATACTACTGCCAGTCTTACTGATCAACATCCCATAAAAGCATTAGAGAAAGTACATAAAGGATGATCACACCCTAGTGATCTAGTCTTCGTCACCCGCAGGGTGGAGACAGGTCTTGCAGAAGCCTTGGTAAAGCATATCATCTGCAACAGGGGGAAATAAACCCTGAGTACTGGAATGTACTCAGCTAGACTTACCCGTCAAAAACCAAAAATAAGAGGACACCAAGGATTATGCAAGGCTTACACAAGAGGCTAGCTGACATCACATTTTGCATAAAGGCATAAGTAATTGAAACTCTTATAACCTGTACTAGCAGTTATTTTTAGCATTTACCTGTCATCTATCTTAGCACCTGTACTAAACATGCACTTGATTATAATCAAACAATTATTAACATTATATCCATAGCAGGTATAAATTGTGGCAACATTGTATCATTCACTTAACCATCTGTTCAATTAATGAGATCTACGTTGCCGCTACTCAAGTCAAGTGCTCACTAACCGGGAGCGACGGCGATTCGAATCGAATTCCTATCCAGCTGGAGGGCTATTTCTAACACTCACTGCGCAGGTCCCTGCCAGGGTCGCACAAGCCACCTTTCGTATGATTCAGGAATCGCGGGTCCGAATGATGTCGCGACCCTAAGGGCGACACTCTGCCAGGTGATAGGGACTCTAACCCCCTTGGTCTCACGCCAATGTCTCCAAGCACATCCTTTCTCTCCTCCAAGAAGCAACCTACCATTCGATTCCCGGCCTGAACCATATTACTCGGCTTCGTGGTCGGAACGACTTATCCGGCTAACTAAGTGTTAGACTGCGTTCAACATGACTCAAGGACGTACAGCGAATCGGTCCTTAAACGACTCAGACAACCCAAGACGTGAAGTGTCTTGCAGCTGTACTATCGAACTCCCGCCCGGTCTCAATTTCATTTTAAGGCATGGTTCCATCCACGATAGCCATATAGCCACTCATGACTCATTCCTACATCTCGCGGATGACCGAAAATCACCCGACTTCTACCAGACTAAGCAGGACTAAGCATTGACACATGTCTAAACCTAATTTAGGATTAAGTATGTTATCTGGACAAGGACAGGTATAATGCAGCAAGTGTTTTCATACAACTCCTACAACTTAATGCAGTAAACAATTAAAAGCACTCAAGATTGATTTATAAAACAATAGGTTCAGCATGCACCGGGGCTTGCCTTTCAGAAAGGTGGACGGCCGGTGGTCAGGACACTCAGGCAGATCTTCTGCGGGAACTCCTCCGTCGGCTGGTTCCTCTGGCTCCTCCGGCTGCTCCTGGATTTCCTCCAGGATCGCTTGCTCGAACTCAAGGAGAGTCACCCCCTCTGGAACACCTATTGCATGAGTGCATAATAAATTTCATGGATCCATAATGAAAGATGCAACATGCTCGGAATGAAATGCATTACAACCACTCCTAAAGCTCTATTCAAATCACTTCAATTATTAAGTACGAATTTTCTCTCTGGTAGAGAAGTACTCACCTAATCTACTCAACCTAAGGTATAGTTGTTCCTCCTCTGTTAAGGCCCTAACACCTAACAATCA
The DNA here is from genome assembly GCA_038087645.1 of Saccharum hybrid cultivar R570. NCBI lineage: Eukaryota > Viridiplantae > Streptophyta > Magnoliopsida > Poales > Poaceae > Saccharum > Saccharum hybrid cultivar. The sequence goes on along the minus strand of JAQSUU010000291.1, from coordinate 3,246,020 downwards.
CAAGAACAACTTTACTTGAGTTACCACATCCAAACACAAAATATCACAGCAAGACATTCTGGACAGCAGCTAAATGTTTCTATCATAATTGGAGATTCCTGACTCCAAAAGATATGATCCAAGATAATCTGGAAAGCTTATAAAATGCCCTACAAATCATTTTCAGACCTCAACCCTTAATTCCTAAGTTTTCCAGGTCAAATTTCCCAAGTTCCAGAAATCTGTCCTCTCTAAACAGAGAGCAGCCATTTCTGGATAGTCACTTAAAACAGCAATAACTCCTAAACTACTTAGCCAAATGCCCCCAAATTTTGACACAAGCTAGTTTATCAAGTTTACTACAACTTTGGTATTCACAAGTTTTCCAGCAAACACCCTTATTAATGGTCAACCCCAAAGATACTACCAGCTGTCCAGAAAACCTAGAATTGGGAAGATTAAATATTTATTTATGTTGCGAACTTCCTCTAAGACCAAACTAATGTTACCAAAAGTTCACATTGGTCACAAAAACACCAGAAAGTAAGGTGTGCCCACCTAGAATATTTATTTACATCCCTTTCTTAATTTACTTAATTAATTAAGTGGAATTTTAATCATATATGTAAACTGCTCATAAAATTCTACAAAAAAATTACAGGAGACTCTCTGACCCAAAAAGAGGCTATTGTAAAAATTTGAACTAAAGTTATTCACAGAAACTCCCTACACAAAATTCACAAGCCAAAAAGGCTGATTTTTGTATAAATAACAAATCACATTGAAAAGTATCAAACAACAGAATTTATATTTTTCTTAAACACTTTAGGGTACCAGGACACTCTCCAAAACTTTATATGAACATTTCACATGTAGAAAATTTACTAAAATTCATTCAAGTATTCCCTAAAACAACATGATATCATCATAACTTGAAAAGTACTCAAGCACTAGTGCCCAAATTTTTACCAGAGCTAATACATGAATAAATTAACCTACCCACCAATTTTCACAATTTTTGGGACAATAGAACTCCAGTTATTCATTTATCAAGTTTATATCCTAATTAAGGCACATTTCAAAACCCTAATTATTTCTTCGAGAAACTACACAACACATATCTATTTTATTTTTTTCTTAAATACTACACATCATGCAGAGCCCAACAAAATTTACTTCATAATTTTTGAGCAAGTAAAACCCTAGATATTTATTTCCTTAACCTTATCTAAAATCTGTGACAAAAATAAAAAGGAAAACAAAAACTTAAAATCAAAACCCACTAACGGGCCGGCCTGGAAAGCCGACGCGGCCCAAATCGCGCGGCGTGGCCCGCTCCCGCGCGCGGCCCGTGGTCGGCCTCCCGCTCGCGCGCGCCTGACCAGGTGGTCCCACCACTCAGAGAGAGAGAGGCGGAGGGGAGGGACTGCAGTCGCCGGAGCTCGCCGTCGGTGAGCCGACCGGCGAAGTTGAGTGGACGAGCATGACCACGTCATCGAGCTAAGTCGATTGGTGGCAAGAACGGGGCGGTGGAGCAACGAGAAGGTGCTCACCGTCGAGCATGGCGGACCACCGGTACGGTGGTGGTGAAATCTCGCCACCGGTGAGCCCGACGTCCTAACCCTAACCCTTGGTGGGCATCCCCACTCTACCTCGACCCTAACGCACCTACAAGCGGGTGACAGAGACGCCCAGAGACCCCTGGCCACGGAGAGCCATCGCGCGGAGGGACTCCGGCGAGGTACGGCGGCGGCGGAAAGCGAAAATGCGACCCTACCGAGGCTCGACTGGCTGCGTGGAGTGGACGGTGAGGTAGAGGGCTTCAAGGCGGAGCTGTGGACACGTTTTTGTGGGTGGTAGTGCGGTGGAGAGCGCGCACGAGCTCGCCGGAGTGGAGGCGGCAATGGCGCTCGGTTGTTCCACCCGGTGGAGGAGAGAGTGAGAGAGAGAGGAAGCTGTGGCGCGAGTGAGGGCGGAGACCGACGTCGTGGCGACCTTGAAGGCCTGGTGGCCTGACGGGTGGGACCGCGGCCGGCGTACGGCTGCCACCGCGCGGCCACGCGTCGGCGCCGGTCTGCGGTCGGTCAGCCACCGACTGAAAGCCTGAACTTCTGAAACGATGGCTGCATTAGGTGACTAACAGCGGTATTTTGTCGTTGATTATCTCTTAAACCAGCTCGATTTAGTCAAAGATGATTACACCAAATTTGTAGAGCTACATGAGGACTACAATTTTGTCAATTGGCTCCAGGGCTGGTGAAAGTCCTATGTTTGGTGTTGGTAATTAGTGACAATGCCTAAGTACTAATCCTATGCCTAAGTTGTATGTAGCATATGAGGATTAGTACATTCCAAGGTTGGTGGCAAGATGGACATGGTGATCATGATGGCCACACTTGGATTTGGATGCAACCCGATATGATCAAGGCAAAGGTATATGCTTAAGGGTTGTGTTTTAGTAACCAAGACACCTAGTGGGTGTGGTTACATTATAGGATAGATAGCCGTACTATAAAGAGGGGAATGACGCGGCTATTGAACTCCTAAGTGCCTCTAGGTGTGCATTTCATGTCATATGCATTTGGATAGAACTAATAACGCCTCGAAAAATGATTGTGAAAATGCTAACACACATGCACATGGTGATGATCACTTGGTGATGTTAGCACATTTACGACGGCGTTGGAGTTTGAGCGGTAGAGAGGGTTTGGGGTCTTCACTACGCCGGAAGTCGAAAAAGAAACGGAAGCGAACGGAGGTCACAATGGTGACCGGACGCTGCACCGGACGCGGTCACGGTGTGACCGGACGCGTCCGGTCAGTGTCCAGTGTCTGCGCGATTTTCAGTTGTTTGATCGGACGCGAGGCGCGTCCGGTCACAGACGACCGGACGCGTCCGGTCGTCCAGGGAGCTTACTGGACTCCCACCGGACGCGGGCACTGTGGCGTCCGGTCAGTTCTTCAGCGCGTCCGGTCGGTGCTTCGCGAAACTAACCGTTGCGCGACCGGCGCGTCCGGTCAGTCACGGGACCGGCGCGTCCGGTCGTGACCAGCGCGTCCGGTCGTTGCGACCGGCGCGTCCGGTCAGTGTTTTGAAAAAGAACCGTTGCGCGACCGGCGCGTCCGGTCCACGCGACCAGCGCGTCCGGTCAGCGCGACTTCGGCTGTTTCAAGTTTCTAACGGCTATATTCGAAGGGGTACGTCTATAAATACTCGTTGGCCGGCTCAAGGCTCTCTCTCTTGGACATTTGACATACTTGTGAGCACTTTGAGCTAAGCAACTCCCCTCCCACTCATCTCTCTTGCTTCTTTGCATATTCGAAGTGAGATTGAGTGATCCAAGTGCATTCGCATTGTGAGATTGCATCTAGTTGGCACTTGGTGGTTGATTTGCTGCGGGATTCTTGTTTCTCTTGGTGGTTGCCGCCACCTAGACGGCTTGGAGCAGCTTGGAGGCGTTGGCAAGAGTTGGTGATTGTTCTTGGCCACCTCCGGTGTTTGTGAGGGGTTTGTGCCTACCTCGGCGAAGCGCCAAAGGCAACATTAGTGGATTGCTCGTGTCATTTGCAACCTTTTGCCATTTGGTAGGTTCTTGTGGCGCCTTTTGAGAGGCTCGGTGTGAGACCGATTAGCCACCGAACCACGTGGTGAAGAGGGACACAACGGGGACTAGCGTGCCGGCAAGCACGTGAACCTCGGGATAAATCTTCGTGTCATCACTTTCATATTGTGATTGATTGATCCCGGTGTTCGGTTGTCTTGGTATTCATTGTTGATCATATTGGTTGGCTCAATACTTCGCCCCTCGGTGAAACCCTCCTAACTCAACTCCGCATTACTTTCTTAGTTATCTTTGCTAGCTAGTTAGCTTTGCTAGAGTAGCTCGTTTGTGTAGCTTGCTAGTTGTAGTGGTAGTTACCTTCTCGGTTTGTCTTGTGCGGTTGAGTGCCAATATACTAGAATTGTGAATTGGATAGGTGGCTTGCAAACACCCCGTAGGCTAAGCAAAACTCGCATCTCGCTATTTGTTGTATTGATAAACTTGTTTAGCTTGTCTTTGTAGAATTTTTTAAAAGGCTATTCACCCCCCCTCTAGCCATCTAGACCTTTCAGCTGGTTCGGCTTAGTTATAGAGATAATGCGTCCTAAAGTGAGGAACCCGAAACTGAATCCGAGTTTCAGTCAACTAAACCGACTGAAACCCATTTTTCAAAGCACCATATCTCCTAACCCATTTAGAACTAGGTGATGATGATGTTGACAATATTGTAGAGCTAAGTGGGTACTAGAAAAGTGTCAATATGAGTTGAGGCTGGTTTGGTCTGGTTTGCAAACTACAAGCTCCCAAAGTAGGCCACCATCAAACTGAAGGATCACTTTTTAGACTTAGAAATTTTCTAAGTGCTGGGGCAGCCCTTCTAGCTGACTTGTGGACCAATTTTGAGCATGTTCTGGTCATTTTCATGAGATGGCCATATTGAGACTTTTGTTCCCTAGGAAATTCTTTACAACTTTACTTAAGGTTGCTCCTCCATGCAAGGTCTCTAAGCTAGACTTTTTAATTGGTCAAACTAAGGCATTCTAGGGCTTAATGTTGGTCAACAACACATTGGAGGGCATTTTGGTAATTTTGGTCAACATGAACATTGCTCCATTAGTTACTCTAAGTGAGATTAAGATATTGTGAGATATAATTAACCACTCTACCCCTTAGTTACACAAAAATCCTAGGGTCACAAGATTGGAAACAAATCAAAACCCTAAAACACCCAATTTTGTTGCAAGCAAAGTAAACATAATGAGATGATGAATGTTCATGCTTATGCCATGCAATGCAATTATGGAGCTAAACACCTGAGGTGTTACATCCTCGGTCACTAGGTGCAATACCACTGCTGCCAGCTGCTGGTGATCTGTCACGACCACAGCGAGGTTGATCCTTCTCCGCCATCTTCCTCTTCCCTCGGTCTTCGGGCTCCATCTATGCATAAACAATGAACCATATAAGAAACTGTACAAATGGGGACTGGAACAACACCTGAGAAATGGTTTTGATAAGAGAAAGGATTTCAATCATGAAGTTGCGAGATGCAGTGGACAGTGCTGCTCAGGCAGTGTGGCACTACCGCACCCTGAGAGTGGCACTGTTGCACCCATCATCTCAGCAATCTCATGACCTCCTTCTTCTCTCTTAGCAAATACAGGTCTCAGACATGTTCCCAAATCACCACACAATCTCAAGGCACATAGTTCACAGGAAACACATATAGGCCTAGCAATGGACGGAATGGCAATAGTATTTAGATTCAAAAAGAGTATGTGATGATTGTATCCAATTGAAAAACAAATCCATAGGCAAAGAATCCCAGCCACTAGCCATCAACTGCTGCAGGGTGCAGCACTGCTGCACGTGCTGGGCGCCTCCACCCAAGCAGTGCTCTTTCAACTCGATTCATCCATCACATCTTCCCCTAAATCCTTCAGACTACTACTAAGAGCACAAATCCATGGCAAAGACACCCGCATTGCATAGATTGGGGTAGGTTAGGGTTATACCTTGCTCCAAATCATGGATTGAGGAGGAAAGAAGAGATTACAACCTGACCAAGGACTATAGCGGCTGCTGGTGTCGCAAGAGAGAGGCACCAGCAGGTGCAGCACTACCGGAGGTGGCAGCGCGCGACAGGGAGCGACGGCGTTGATGCGGGCACGAGAGGAGAGAGCGTGTGGGCATCAGACGGCATCGGGAAGAGAGAGAGAGAGAGAGAGAGAGAGGAAGTTACCGTAGGCCAGGGGATAAGGAGAGGTAAATCGGCCCCACAGTGGACTTACTGTTGGGCTAAATCCATTGTGGATTCAAAGTGCGGCACTACCGCACCCCAAAACAGTAGGGAATTAGCTACAAATAACATGACTCTCTCTATATAAGATATGGACACATATCACCTATAAATCATGACTAGAAATAATTAATCAATGTAGACCATGATCATGACTTATAAGTCACTTTTATGAAATCATTTTGAAGCGCAATATGAAATTTTTAGTTTCTTTTGCCTAGATACTAGTTGATCAAACAGAGGCATGCTAAAATTCAAACCATGTTATGAGAATCAAGTATATTTAGCTCACTACGCAAAGCACAAAACCTTGACTCATTGAGGGGCTTCATAAAGATATCGGCTAGTTGTTTTTCGGTGCTCACATGGCGAATTTTGATATCTCCTTTGGCTTCATGGTCTCTTAAGAAGTGACGTCAGATGTCTATGTGCTTAGTTCTTGAGTGGCTTACGGGATTGTTTGCTAGCTTTATGACACTTTCATTGTCACACAATAATGGGATTTTGGTGAAGTGACCTCTGAAATCACGAAGGGTTTGCCTCATCCAAAGTAGTTGAGCACAACTTGCACCGGCTGCAACATACTCGGCCTTAGCGGTGGAAAGGGCCACATAATTTTGCTTTTTAGAACTCCAAGACAATAGGGACCATCCAAGGAATTAACACATCTCCAAAGTGCTTTTCGATCTACTTTACAACTGGCGTAATCAGAATCCGAATACCCAAATAGATCGAACTTAGAGCCCTTAGGATACCACAAGCAAAGGTTAGGAGTGTTTACTAAATATCTCAAAATTCTCTTAATGGCCACCAAGTGACACTCTTTCGGGTAAGGCTGGGCATTCAGGTTACCCAAAAATTTCGGGTCGGGTAATTCGGGTAGTTGGAAATTTAGGTATTGAAAATTGCTACCCGATTTTTGTCCCAAAAAAGCATTACCCAAAATTTCGGGTACCCGATAATTCGGGTTCGGGTTTTACCTGATATACCCAAAATTGACAAAACCAACCATTTTGGAAGAGTCCAAGTACCATTTTAAAGCAATAAACAATAGTCCTTTAAATCACATCATGTCTTTATATCAATTACCAACAAATCAATTATCAAGTTAGCATAAATCTACATTAATTCATGCCAAATAATATATTTATATGGCATTGAACTACCTCATGTCTTCATATTAGGAATAGAAGAGCAAATATTTGAGATATTTCAGATAATTCGGTAGTTCAGGTACCGAAAAACATTACCAGAATTACCCAAACTAATTTCGGGTTTTTACAATCACTATCCGAAATTGTGGTCGAGTAATTCGGGTTCGGGTACTTTGGGTCTGGGTTCGGGTAATTCGGGTTCAGGAATTGGGTATCGGGTATTTTGCCCACCCTTACTTTCGGGTTAGCTAGAAATCTAGCACACATGCACACACTCAGCATAATATCAGGCCAAGATGTGTACAGATAAAGTAGAGAGCCGATCATGCAACGATATATCATGGTATCGATGGCTTTCCCTCTCTCATTGAGATCAAGATATCCATTGGTTGGCATGGGAGTGTTGATAGGCTTTGCATTCACCATGTCAAACTTCTTTAACATATCATGGGTGTACTTCGTTCGGCTAATAAAAGTCCCTTCCTTCAATTGCTGATTTGAAAACCAAGGAAGAACTTTAATTCACCCATCATAGACATCTAAAATCTCTTGATCATGATCCTACTAAACTCCTCACAAAAATCATGGTTAGTACTACCAAATATTATGTCATAGAAATGTATTTGGCACACAAATATATCTTTATTGACTTTGCGAGTAAAAAGGGTAGGATCGGCTTTGCCTATTTCAAAGCCTTGCTTGAGCAAGAATTCCATAAGGCATTCATATCATGCTCTTGGTGCTTGCTTGAGCCCATAGAGCACCTTTTGGAGTTTGTAGACATGATTGGGGAACTTGGGATCTTCAAAACCCGGTAGTTGCTCAACATAGACAAGTTCTTATGTTGGGCCATTGAGAAATGCACTCCTGACATCCATTTGATATAGCTTGAAGTCATGATGGGCAGCAAAGGCTAGAAGCATTCGAATTGCTTCAAGTCTTGCCACCGGTGCATATGTTTCTTCAAAGTCCAAGCCTTCTATTTGAGTGAAACCTTGAGCGACCAATCTTTCTTTGTTCCTTGTTACCACACCATTCTCATCTTGCTTGTTGTCGAAGACCCATTTGGTGCCAATCAAGTTCATCTCGGGTCTTTCCACCAATGTCCACAGTTGGTTTCTCTCAAAGTTGTTTGATTCTTCTTGCATGGCCATCACCCAATCCTCATCCTCAAGTGCCTTTTCTACCTTGATTGGTTACATAGAAGAGACAAAAGAGTAATATTGACAAAAATTTGCTAAATGTGAATGTGTCAATACCCCCTTTCGAAGACTCCCTAAAATGTTGTCGGTGGGATGCTCTCTTTGAATGGTTTACTTGAGTCTTGGGTGCTCGATGGCTTCTTGATCATCTGTTGGATCTTCAACTTCTTCAAAGATTGGTTGTAGGTTCTGTCCTCGAATCAGAGTTGGACTTGCCACTGCTTCTGGAGGAGGTACGGCACTGCCACCCTGCTGGACTACAGTAGGGGTCTGCGCCCCCTCATCCTCAAGTACGTTAGCGAAAACTTCTTCATTAGCAGCTAGGGGACCCACCAGATTAGCGGCTTCATCATCTTGTGGCCTTATATCACTGATAGCCAATTGCTTGATTGTCTCACATGGTAGATCCTCCTTTTCTACAACACTTGCATCAACTTGCTCTACTTGAGAGCCATTATATTCATCAAATGTCACATCTACCGCTATTTTAACTCTACTAGAGGTTTTCTTGAAAACACGATAGGCATGCACATTTGATCCATAACCAAGAAGAAAACCTTCATCAACTTTAGGTGCAAACTTAGAGGTTTTGAGTTTCTTGTTAAGTATGAAACACTTGCACTCAAACACTCTAAAGTAAGATACCTTTGGTTTTTTAGCGGATAGAAGTTCATATGAAGTTTTCTTCAACTTCTTGTGTAAGTAGAGGCGGTTGATGGCATGAAAAGCGGTGTTGATAGCTTCACACCAAAACAAATCTAAAGTCTTGTACTCATCTAGCATTGTCCTTGCCATATTAATGAGTGTCCGATTCTTCCTCTCTACTACACCATTTTGTTGAGGGTGTATGGAGTTGAAAACTCATGCTTGATACCCTCTTCATCAAGAAACTCCTCAACTTGTGTATTCTTAAATTTGGTCCCATTGTCGCTTCTCATTTTCTTGATGATACCCGAACTCCTTTTGAGCTCTACTAACAAATGTCTTCACTTTGTCCCTAGCACTTATCATACAAGAAAAATACCCAAGTGAAACGGGAATAGTCATCAATAATAACAACACCATATTTATTACCCCCGATACTTAGGTAGGTGACCGGTCCAAAGAGGTCCTTATGGATGAGCTCCAATGGTTGAGTGGTGGTCATGATGCTCTTTGGTGGGTGAGGTACACCAACTTGCTTTCCAGCTTGATGAGCGCTACATATCCTATCTTTCTCAAAGTGAACATTTGTTAGTCCAAGGATGCGTTCGTCTTTTTAAAGTTTGGCCAAGTTCCCCATCCCAACATGTGCTAGCCGACAGTGCCATAGCCAACCCATGCTAGATTTTGCCACTAAACAAGTCTCTAGATTAGCTTTCCCTTTGTTTGAATCAACTAGGTAGAGCTTATTCTTTAATCGACCGTAAAGACAATAGAGGAATCCTCCCTTCTAAAGACTTCCACACCCTTATCCATAAAGAGACAATTGTAGCCCATCTCACAAAGTTGAGAAACGGACAACAAATTGTAACTCAATGAATCAACATGTAGGACATTTGTAATTAAATACTCAAGGGTTATAGCAACTTTACTGAGTCCAAGCACACCCCCCTATAATTGTCTCCAAAGACAATATTTTCATTAGAGTCCAACTTCGTAGAATATGATTGGAACATACTCCTTTCTCCGGTCATATGATTTGTACATCCACTATCAAGCACCCAACTTGATCCACCGGAGGAGTATACCTACAAAACAAGTTTAGTTGCTGGATTTAGGTCCCCAACTAGACTTGGGGCCTTGCATGTTAGTCACAAGAAATTTAGAAACCCAAATAGAAGTATTCTTATAAACATTGGTTTCCTTTCCAACATATTTGGCAACCACTTTTCCACTGTTGTTGCTTCTCAAAACAAAGCATGAAGTCAAACTTTGCCAAAGTGGTTGAGCCTTTGGTTGGTAGGCATACTTGTTCATAGTGCCCCATACTTATTCCTTGGGCTTCTGCTGAACCAGTTTCTGCTAGGACACCTTCTTGTGCTTAGTCTGATCAGGAACAAAATTGGTGGTCTTCCCTTTTTGCAGGGAGTGGCACTGCTGCTCTTCATCGTGGCACTACCGCTGTGCGACACTACCGCTGTCTGTGCAAATCAATCTGTTCTAATTTTGTCCTTTCTCACAAACTTGACACACTCATAGCTATTTATGATCTTTCTTCCATTTGTTTATGCTCCTACAGTGCTCCCAAGCCTATGTTTGACTGAGGGATGTCTCCCTTACATGAATTAAGGAATTTTTGAATCATTTTCCTTCTTGTCACTAGTTTGAGCCTTACCACTCAAGCAGCCCTTGCCATTGATCTCATTGAGCATAGCAATCTCCTTTCTCATTGCCTCCATGTTTGCAAGGTTAGTGGAATAAGCATTCAAATCAAGATTGTGATATTTTCCATAACCTTGACTAGTGGAGGGAGTATAGGCACCCTTTGCCTTAGAAGGATGTGAGTTGCTATCCCAAAGAACATTATATTTGTAGCTCAAGCTCTTTATGCTTTTCATCTAAGTCATAATACTTTTTCTTGAGAGCAATATTTTCTTTCTTTGTGATAGCATGGTCCCCTTACTCTTTGGCCAAGTCCTTGCGTAAGGATTCCACCTCACTTCTCTCTAATGCAAGAGCTTTCTTGCTAGCAATATAGAGATCCTCTTGTTGAATAAGAGTTTTCTCTCTAGATTCTAGATCGGCTTGGACACTCTCTAAATCCTCTATTAGTTTAGTGATGAACAATTTGGTCTTTAGATCCAAATTTTTTGTTATTTGATCAATTTCTTCATCACTAAATTCATCATCACTAGAGCTATCACTAAAATCACTACTAGAGATGTCACTAGGAGGTGGAGGTGGAGGAGCTTTGGCTTTGGATTTGGGATTTACTTTCTCACCCTTTGCCATAAGACAAACGTGAGGGAGTAGTAGTCATCATCGAGCAAGTTGGTGAATAGCTTGGATGGAGAAGATGGCTTGTTGCAAGCAATTGTTACAACTTTCTCATCTTCTTCACTTGAGCTTTCAACGTCATGCCCAATGTGTGCTTCTCCTGAATGTTTCTTGCTCTTCTTGTGGTCGGCCTTGTCCTCCTTTCTCTCTTTCTTGTGTTTGTGGTCCTTGATCTCATATGGGCACTTAGCAATGAAGTGGTCGGTACTCCCACAATTGTAGCATGTCCTCTTCTTCTTGTTAGAAAACTTTCTCTTCACTACCTAGTACCCTTGCTTCTTCAACCCTTTATGGTACCTTCTCATAAAGAGAGCAACATCATCCACTTTCTCATATTGTTCATCACAATTTTCACTCTCACTTGAGGATGATGTGGTCTCTACTACTTCTTGAGCTTGCTTGGTCAATTTGAGCTTGCTAGTTGAAGCTTGCTTGTTGGTCTTGGACTTACTAGTAGAGTCTTGCTTGCTTGATTTGTTGACCTTGAGAGCTACATCTTTGTTGATCTTGATGCCTTTTAGCTTTGCTTGAAACTCTCCAAGCTTATTTCTCTCATTTGCTTCTTCTCTTTGCATGTCAAAGGTCAAGATTCTCCCAAGTACATCATTTGGAGTGAAGTACTCAAACTTCTTATCTCTAATTAGAGTGACCATGGTCTCATTTCTTGGTGAATAGGCTTCCAACATAATCTTGACAACTTTGTGATCATTGTTGACATTTTTTACATCACTATATACTAAGTTGTCATCCCTAGCGTGATGCTCAAAATGCTGGTAATTATAACTACACTTGAAAACTCTAAATAATATTAAACATAAGTATCCGCAAGCGCACAGATAAATCACCTATTGTAGCATTCTACCCAAAGCATTTTGAGTATCGTTATTTATTTTAATCCCAAAGGAAGGACCGTGAGGCAAATGTTTATATGACCAAATAAATATATACAGACCTATGATAAACCAATCACTCTTATACTTTAGTAGGGGGTAAGTCAAGTAAAAGATAAATAAATAATAAATGAATGTAGCATGATAGTGGCATTTCAGAGATAGAAAATAGAGACTCACTAAAAGTAGTATGACTAATCTTGAGATTTGGTTAGAGTAAAGAATTCCTAAGTTATTCTTAAATACTAAGTCTTGCTGCTCACTCTAGCATATATATCTTCATCTATTAGTAAAACTGAATCAAAGCAAAATTATAAGGAACATCTACTAGGGAGAATTAGAAATAGAATCTTCTTCTCCTTCTAGACCGGGCTCTACCATGTCATCTATATACGGGGGATGGACTACAAAGGACTCAACCAAGGTGTCACCTTAGCGATCTATCACATGTCCCGGCACATAGTCGGCATTCGCAGGGAATTTCATATCTAAACACCACGCTTACATTATCAAAGCTACCTAACTCTCGCGCGAACTGAATTAAGTACTCTACGAACATATGCAAATGCAAATCATCAAATAATACTATATCCAATAAATAACTAGAGCAAACTAAGAACATACAAAGAGGAACATATTATTGAAATAGAACAAAGTCTTAAATAAGATACAAAGGCAAATTACCAATCTCCAGACGAATAGATCTGGAATCCTGAGCAATCGCCTGACTCTACTTGAACCTTGCTAGAAAGACTATACTAAGAAATTAAAGAACTAGAGCTCTCTCTATCTAATCTCTGGAAACCCTAATATTTGGACTACTCTTGACTTATGATTAGGTGCTTCAGGGGGGTCAGGGCCTGTATTTATAGTCCTGAGGAAGAACCGTCAGCCCTTGGATCAAACCGACTTCACGTACGACGGAGATGCATCCTAAGAGGCGGTGAAGGAATATTCTAGAAGGGCATGGAAGAATCCCACAGGGGGGCTAGGTGGCATGGTGGTGGGGCTGGCCAACCCCACCTGGCAGCTGCTGGTCCTTCACTTTGGTCCCGTGCCTTCTAGTGTCTTCTGGAGTCTTCTAGTGTCTTCTAGAGTGTTTTGGTGCATATTTCATCATAGTTAAGTTTCATGCCTTTTTGACAATTCAATCCTCATTTTTATTCTTTCTGGAATATCCCTGCTGAAAATAATAATTCACCAAAACTCGTGGAAATTATCAGTAATAACCCCTAAGTTTCTATTGGTGACCATTTCTATACACAATGTTGATGGTTTATGATGGATGATAACTACCATCAACAATCATCTAGCTCATCACAACCATAGCCTCTAATCTTGCCCACCATAGTTATCAACCTATCAAACATCTCTTGTAGCCCTTCACCATCCATGATAATGAGCCGGTTGGGTTTGGACATCAATAAATCAATTCTTACATTTCTAACCTTGTCAACCCCTTCATGTGTAAGATGCAAAGTTTCCCAAATTTGCTTGGCAACATCCACACCAATCACTCTATTGTACTCATAACCATCTAAGACACTAAGTAGCACACTAATGTCTTGACCATTGAGATGGATGATCCTCATTTCTTCCATGGTTGAATTCTTAGGGTCAATGGGTGGCTCAAATCCATTGCACACAACCTCCCAAATGTCGGGATGAAGACCTATCAGATAGGCTCTCATCAAGTGCTTCCACTTGGCAAAGTTAGTCCCATCAAAATGAGGTAACTTTCCCATGGGCACATTGATGGAAGACTTATGATCATGGTTAGTCATAGACATAGAAGAATAGTTAAAGGATACGGCAGCATATTTGTTGTCGTCATTCTTCTTGCCCTTTCCTTTCTTGTCCTTCTTGCTATGCACTTGGTAGGACTCATCATCATCACCATCTTTGAAGCTACTAGATAGCTCACTTGATGATGCATTGGAGGCTTTTGCTTCTTGTTCTTTCTTCTTTCGTGCTTCTCTTCTTTTTCTTCTAGCTTCTCTCTTGAGTTTTCTTTCTTCCTTTCTTTCCTTCTTCTCTTCTAACTGTTGCTGCTCCTTCCTCTTCTTCTCTTGTGTCTCTTTTGAGCTTTCTTGCTTCTCTTCTCTTTTTCTTCTCTTCTTAATTAAGAACTCTTTCAGTATTGGTGGCCTCAAGATGTGGGAGCGTGGAGACACTCATTGTTGACACGCTTAGCTTGCTGTTGTCGGTGTCATGCAACTCAAATCGCTTCGGATCAACATCCACTGGCTTCACGCCGCTAGTTCCTCCTTTGGGCTCTATACCTCACACGGTGAGGCGTATATGAGGTAAACCGGCTCCGATACCACTTGTAGGATCCCTGGAGTGCCTAGAGGGGGTGAATAGGTCTGTAAAAATTTGGCTCAAATAAATGTCAGGTTTGACCGCGCACTACCGCTCTGACCCCGCGGTATTGCCGCACCGCGGCACTGCCGCACCTGCTGAAAAGATTAGCTCACAGTTCAAAATCTACCCAATTAAATTTACATCGAGTAATTTTCTTAGCTTCCTACAAGGCAATAGATCATAGATCGACAGTAGAAGGTGGTAGGAACACCACACACAAGTGGATTGGTCCAAACCCTAGAAATCACAATCACAACAAGTGAAGCAACACAAGAACAAGTGACACAATGATTTATCCCGTGGTTCAGCTCGCCACCAAGGCTTGCTTAAGTCCGCATTGTTGAGGTTTGCCACTAAGGCTTGGGCTTTTCAACCCTAACTCGTTCTCAAGTCAAGAGGGTGAGCTCTTGAGGTGAGGGGTGATTTTACTCATTGCAAGAGGTGGTTGCAAACCTCCCAAGGCTGCCACAAGGTTGGCAAGCTCACCGGGCGATGCTCTAGCTAGCTAGAGCAAAGCTCCAAGAGTAACAAACACAACCACCGACCAATATGTGAACCAAATGCTCTTAGACTTTGAGAATCAGTGGAGCTGCTCTCTAATCAAGTTTGCCACCTTTTCTCTCAAGGATTGATGGGAAAATCAATGGAGCTGCTTGGGAGCTCAAGGTGTGTCAATGGAGGAAGAGAGAGCTCTAGTCTGTTTTTTTGTCGATCTAAGCCATTGGGGAAGAAGAGAGAGCCATTATGGAGGACAGGGAAAGGTATAAATACTCCCCTGCCTTCCAACAGTCACTTAAGTGCGGCAGTGTCAGGGTGTAGCACTACCTCTCTCCAGGTGCGGCACTGCCACATGCACCAAGATAGCAAAAGATGGGAAAGGTTAAGCTGACTGTCTTGACAAAGGTGTGAGGATGTTAAGAGTAAGATTTTAGCACTTAGTCACACAATTTTAACTAGATGTTGTGTCCCCCTTGATAGTACGGCTTTCCTATACTCAAATTCAAAACAAAAAGGAATTTAAACCTTCTTTGAGCATGTTGTCATCCATGAAAGTAATCAGGGGCTCCTCCTTTCCATATAACATCCTCTTAAATGAATTCCCTGCTTGTCATCTAAGTAAAGCTCATTAGTCCTCTAATTAGGTGATCATCAACACCAAAACCCACAATAGGGCTTGATTGCACTTACACTTACCTAGCCTTAATTTGGGCATTATTACTTTCTTAACAAAGTGTTAAGAAGCAATCAGAATTCAAGAGTATAGAGTGATATGCCATTTATATGTAAAGCTTCATGTTTTTTATTAATGTTGCCACAAGTAGAAGGAATAAAGGGTCACATATGGTCATTCGACCAACACAATATAATCAACATTTTTTACCTGGTCACTTTATTTCAGAATCTAACCATGAGTAGAAGGTGCATAATCCTCCATGAATCTAACCATGAGTTACATAGAAAGTAGCTCAATGATGATATTTTAAAGTGGACTTTGAGAAGACCTAATGACAAAGTGAAAATGGTGGTCTTTCCTTTCAACAAACCCTTAAGATGAAATGATTCTCACATTTGTGGTGTCAATGGATCCATCAATTTGTTTCTAGGGTAGTGTTGCAGTAAAGGTAACCAATGATGTAGGATGGTATTTCCAAATGAAAAAAGGTCTAAAACAAGGTGATCCATTATCACCAATCCTTTTTTAATTTAGTAGTGGATATGTTATTTAATTCATTGCTAGAGCTAAAGAGGATGGACAAATTCAAGGATTAATTTCACACCTAGTAAATGATAGCCCCTCAATCCTACAATATGCTAAAGATACATTCCTTTCCAAGTTACATGACCTTGAATAGGAAAAAAATATGAAAATTCTCCTGTTTTCCTTTGAACAGCGTTCAGGTTTGGAAATTAACTTCCACAAAAGTGAATTAATATGCTATGTAAATACAAAGAACTTTTTTAGCCAATACTCATAGATCTTTGGATGGGGGATGGATCAATATCCTTTCAAATACCTAGGCGTACCAGTGAATCATAGAAAATTTTAATAACGAGGACCGGAAAGTTGTTGAAGTCTGCCTTCAAAAGAAATTGTGTAGTTGGAAAGGAAAGCTTTTATCTTATGGAGGTCGGCTAGCACTGATTAACTCAATCCTAAGTAGCATTGCTGGTACATGATGTCTTTCTTTGAAGTAAAAAAGGTATTCTTAAGCAATGTTTTTCTAAACGCTAAATGGTAAACAGTCGGTCACCTATCGTTTAGCCTTTATTTGGGCTAAACAACCCATTAAACGGGGTAAATGGACAATTAAATGGGGGTAAACAGATGATTAAATGGAAATGGATCACCACTATGTAGTGTTTATACGGTGTTTAAATGGGCTAAATGGCCGTTTAGGCGAACATTGTTCTTATAGAAGCTAGACTTTATAAGTCTAACTTTTTTTGGTAAGGAGACATCCATAAGAAAACATATAGATTGGCAAAATAGGGGATCTTCTGCCTATCAAAGGAGCAAGGTGGCTTAGGAATTACAAATCTTGATGTGCAAATGAATGCTTACTTAGTAAATGGATCTACAAACAAGTTAATGAAGATGGAGTTTAGCAAGAACTTCTTAGGAAGAAGTAATTGAAAACAAAACTATGGGTGAAAGTCAAGTGATTCTTATTTTTGTTCAAGCCATGTGAAGGTCCATGACCAATTCTTAAGAGTTTTCAACATCTAGGCCTTGTTCGGTTAATCCCCAAATTGAGGAGATTGGAGGGTATTAGGGGAATTCCCCTCAATACCCTCCAATCCCATCGGTTTGGGGATTAACTGAACAAGCCCATAATGGTCATTGTGGTGCTCAAGTGAGGTGATAGGAGGACAAGTGGTTGGGTAACTTCATCCTCAAAGAACAATATCCAACTTGTATAACATTAAAAGTAAGAAAGATACTATAGTTGTTCAAGCTTTTAGCACTGCACGACTTAATATTTCTTCATGCGGAACGCTAGGGGTGATAAATTAATTAAATGGAACGGTTTGGTCACAAGAGTAGCATTTGTGCAACTTGATGATTAACCTGATTCTATTAAGGTCCCTTTTGATAGGGTTTTCCTACATGGGCTCTGTTGCTGGAGCTAAAGCACCCTGGTGAAAGCCCAAAAAGCAGTTCCACCTCCATATAATCAAAATGGCTCTAGCTCGTTTATTTCGCATCAAAAGCTCTTCTCCATCCACAGTAGTTTGGTGTGGCTCTAGTGTCAGAGCTACCGGCAAAGATGGAGCTAGAGTGCACCAAATCGGCAGTAAATGGACCCTCATTATCCAGGGGCATGTGTATATTATGCAACCAGTGTATAAAAAGTAGTAAATCAAACAGCTATGCCTTTAAATAAATCATTATGGAAGATCAAGTCGTCTCTAAAACTCAAGATATTCATTTGATTCTTACTAAAAGGAGTGATTTTAACAAAGGACAATATCCTAAAATGAATTTGGAGTGGTGATGAAAAGTTTTGTTTTTGTGACAATGAAGAAATCATACAACATTTGTTTCTTGTGGGTCATGTATCATGCTTTGTTTGGAGGATTGTCCCAAAAGTGTATGAAGAGAAAAAATCTCACATGCCCCCAGCCCAATAAACAAGCTTCGTGCCCATCAGATAGGCCGGTATTGGTGCACTAATGAGTCTAACAAAGCTTATCCTACATTTTTCCATTATGCCCAAGGCCTAGGGGTATGCCCACCTATGCTATAGGGCGGGCTGTCGAACGGTGGCAAATGGTTGGAGGCGGATGATGGCCACATGCAAGCAAAAAATGGTTTTTGGGTGGCGAGCACCAAACAATAAACACGCCCTTGTTGTGGGAGTCTGAAGGCTTGTGGCGGTCACTGGCACACACAAAAGTGTGAAAGAAGATATAAGAATCCTTACACATGCGTAGCGAGGGGCTCGTACGTGTTGTTGCACAGGTGTATACCGTGTATGTTTGTGTGTATGTGTATTTAGAGGTTCTGTGACAACAATGTCAGCATGTCAAGGAGAGAGAAGTAAGGTGGCGACTGGGAAGGAGGTAGCAACCTCTACTCGGTCCTTGGGACAAAGGAGTGCTCTAACCTCTAGTGATCAACAAGATTCATCCAATTTTCAAGGGTCACTCTATTCTTAATTGATGTCCCTACCTGTTGAGTCCTAGCCGTTCATGATAGTGATTTAGGAGTGGGTCGGATGCTTAGTCTGCATGAACATAAGAGGTGTAGGACCATAGCTATGTATGTCATGTGAGGGATGGCTAGTTCCAAAATGCCACCATAGGGAATCCAAGGTCCTTATCAAGGTCCAAAGATATGACCCAAGAGAGGTATGGGGTGAATTGGGTCACTAAAAACTTTTCTAACCTACAGACCAAACTTGATGCTACCCTTGATAAACATAAACAAACTAACTAGCAAGATGTGCACTTGATCTTTATCTAGTATTTTTACTTACCCATCAAAAATAGTTTCTCAACATATAGCAAATCATATGAACCACCCTAAGCTATTCTAGGAAATATAGGTAAAACCATAAGTGAGGTATGTAAAAATCAAACGAGGAATGCAAAATTCCTTAGACAAGATGTGATGATGCATACTAAGGTATATTGGTAGGAAAAGTGTTGCCCCTAGTCAATGTTGGAGCTCCGCGCAAAGGTTTTCTCATGGTCATCAAACCTTCCTATAGCATGGTGTTAGACTCGCCACTAAGGCTCTTCCAAGAAAGACATGTGCCACAAGCTACTAAAGCTTGTCACTCACATTTAGCATCTGGTGTTCACAAAATTTTAGCACATCCTAGAAATATAGTCATTATGTTGATTGTCTGGTGCTCACATTTTCCATAATTGTATTGTCTGATCCAACATAAATATTAAGCCTTCAAATTAATGACTATGACTCTTCAGTGCTAACTTAATTGTCGGGGCCATTCAAATTAAATTCTAGAGCATTGGACTACTTGGTACTCAAATTTTATGTTGCTTTATTTGTTTTGCTTTAGTTTCTTCTCGGCCTTCACATCACTTGTTCCATTGCATCGATAGGACCTAAATAAACCTAGCTTGGTCCAAACTCGACATTTCTTGAGGTAGCTCTCTATTTCAGCCGATCCTTAAAAGAATTTAGGTGCTTCTGAAATCATTTGTGTGTCAGTCATAGGGCTTGTGTGATAGTGGAACACCTCACACATACATTGAGCATGTCAAACGTAAAAATGTTTAGTAAATACAAGCCTAGCTACATGAATTGATACCAAGATGACTTGATGGAAGGATGTAGGGTTCTACCCCAATTAGTTCCACTAGTCTGTCCCCATGTTTATGCACAAGCTAATAATTTAAATGAGATAAGTAATTAACACAGATATAAATTTGGGCCTACCACGCACTAAGCTTTACTCCCTGTCTATCATATATTGCCTATATTCTCAGACCATAGTTGTATAGATACTTTAAAATATTTATGTGGTTGTGATATACTTAGGTTATCTAGTTACAATGTATGTTTTTTCATCCCATTTCATTGTCATATTTAATTGAAACCATCTCTTATATTCAATAGATGGCCATATAATTTTTTATTTTTGTGAGTTTTTCCTAGCAAGTATTAGAAAATTAACATGGGGACTTATTGTTGGGATCCTCTGATTGATAATACTAATATTAATTGATAATAAAGAGGATGCCGTTCCGTCCATGCGTTCCAATTACATCGTCCGCCATTAATTAAATGAAAAGGTGAAACTGGAACAAATTCTTTCTGAATATGCTTCTAGCATTAGATATGCCAGCACTAGTTTCAGACAATGGAGAGACTAACAACAACAGCATCCAATTTGAACGAAAAGACATCACCACCAAATTTAATTTACAACTAGAAAGGTACGAATTTTCACTCTCATCCAATTGACAATGTATATGTAGGGAAAAAAATCAATTGGCTATCGTAGGGAGGCCTACGTTCTGCACACACCACACAACGCAAGCGAGAGAGCAGGAGGAGCGAGCTGCCGGAGGAGGCTCTCCATGCCGCGTCCTCACTCCTCAATGGATTGCAGGAAATGACGATGAAGAAAGTTGCTCGTGGGGACGTCCAAACCTTCACTGCCGTTGCTATTATATATCTTTGTCGCCACATCATCATGGGTCAAGATTACCGTAGTATAGAAGTAGAATGAACGAAATTGTTGGGGATCGGCGTCTGTACTGTGGTGGCCGCAGCAGTAGGGTAGCTATAGTAGTCTTCAGGACCACGACGAGCCATCGGTAGTACTTGAAGTGGTGCCTTCGTGTTATCAGCGGCCTCGCTGGGATGCGATGCTGCTGACGACCCATGGCCATGGTGGTGGCAGGAGCTTGTTGCGCTGCCGCCAGATCCCTATGCTTATTATTAAAAGCCTGCGGTGCTGGAGTGGTGGACGCCACGATGGGCAGCGCTCTGACTCTCTCGACCTCGGACAACGCCACCGACAGAAGCATGGACGTTGCCGTCTGAGTAGCCGAAGTCCGTCATGCGCCCTCCACCGTTCTTGTTCACTTCCGCCATATGCCCTTGCGCCTCAAGAGCTCCTCCATTCTTACCCTTGCCGGCAGGCATGCTGGTCGTCCCATGGTGGCCATATGCTTCTTTCACAGGGGACGACAGCTTATTATAAGGTTGGACGTTGTCCTCTTCATCCGATCTCGCCGCCGCCCTTTGTGGCAGAGGAGCTTGTTGTGGTTGTGGCGGCCGAAAATAAGGCTGCTGGACGCTAGGGTCATGCTGTGACCCATCGTCGCCTTTGTGGCCGCCGCCGCCGCAGGAGAACGGCAGACACATCGCCGACGCAGCTAGCAGAGGGTGTAGTAGTGTAGCAATTGGACTCAATATGCTCGGCAGCTAGCTAGCTGGCTGCAGGCACCAGTGAGCAACTTGAGTGAAGGTAGTAGGTAGCAGGACTAGTGCCTGTAGTTGGGCAGGACTCCAGTTGCACAGGCACTCTATAGAGATGTGGTTGGGCAGGAGATCGAATATTTATCGCAGCAGCAGGCCAACAGCATACGGGTGCAGTGCAGTAAGCAAGCTGAGTTTCGTACGGTTTAAGCTAACAAGAACCTCAAGGGCGACAGGTCCAGCGTTAGCATCAGAATTAAAGAATATGCTTGTGCGCAATGATGGAGAATTTATACTATACCACGAGTTTAACAACGCTACCCTCGTCACCGTAACATATTGGGGCCGTTCGGCTAGAATTATAAGCCGGCTGAAAAACACTGTTGGCTGATTTTTTGTGAGAGAAAAATACTGTTCTGGCCGAAAAAACAAGCCGAATAAGACGGATTATAAGCCAGATGAACATGGCCATTAATTTGAACCATCCTAGTGATGTGTTCTACGAATCTTAAAGGACGTGAAACTACGATATGAAATCTTTCATTGAGACTGGCCTAATAATGTACTACTTCCTTCATCCTGAAATACAGTTCATTCCGGCATTTAAAATTTATCCTCAAATATAGTACATTCAGAGAACAAGAAAATAATATTTACTTAAATAAAATATATGATTACTTTGTATAAAGAAAGTAGTTAACGTACTTGCCATATTTTGTATAGGAGACTAAGAGTTCACCCTATAATCATGCGAAAAAGAATCAGATTTCAATATATTAGGAAGGTAATGGAGGGGTACATGTGTCTATTGCACTTTTTCTTATTTTGTCTGAAAATAGCTAGCACTCTATTTAAGGATGGAGGGAGTAGGTCTGTGCCCATAGATACGTTAAAGATGGACAACAATCATGTATCCCGAAGTAATTTATCCAAGCGAAGCTATCAAGTCAGTCAACTCAATGACATTACATTATTGCACTCGTTTTAAGTTGTAAGACAAGTGTGTTGCGTTCCAAGGGAATGCAACTTGGATAGATTGCACCGCTCCTCGATCATAAAGATGAAGGGGTCCGTGCATCATGAGTGGCTTACCTTGCTGTTTTTATTTCTAATTTTCTTCAAACATATATACACTCTTACTTATTAGTGACAGAAATATGATTTCTAGTTTATTTCCCCATAAATGTTCAGGAGTGCTTCAAATCTTTTAGAAAAATCATGGAATGACCTGTATGAGTCTCCAGTTAGGCTGTACTGATGTAGAGAAGGCGTGTGAGGCTCTTTAGGAGCGCGTGTGCGCTCGAACTACGAGCATGTGGTTTACTGGTATTCTTCTTCCTCGTCGAGCCATACTCCCTGCCGCCGGCCACGCCGGACACCAACCACCCCTGCTGTTGTCTCTATCCTGCCCTTCCTAACTTCGCGTTCTTCACCTCCGCCGCTGACACGCTCACCAGATGTCCTCCACTGCCTGGCCAGCGGTGCCATCACTGCCTTGCCCCTCGCCGCCCATGAACCGCCTTTGCCACTGGGCCGGCCTCCACCCCCGGACATCCCTCTGAGCCTGGAGAACATTTGAGAGCTCCAAAGCTCAAATCCTAACCCTAACAACCTCTGCCCCACCGTTGCCGGCCTTGACCACTGCTAGTGGCGAGTACGCCACCGCGCTGCTTCGCCCGCCTCCCACCCGTCCCGCGCGCCCGCTGCCCTTCCCTAACCAAGTCTTCACGAGGAAGATGGCGTGCGTCGGTAACGATACCGGCGCATGTGCGTCAATAAGGATTTGGGAAGGCGTGCAGGCTGGTGGCCGGCGTGAAACTTTTGTGCTTGTGAGAATTCTGTTAACTGTGACACTGTTGTAGAGGAAACATTGAGTTGTTCAGAGTTATGTTTTTCACTGCTAACCACGAGAGCATGCATATTGATCTTGACAATTAAACAAGAACCATCCTGAAAGCAAGTATGCAAGCCTTCTCCTGCAAATTATCTCTATCTCTATTGGACGTAGAAAGGTGAAGAGAATTCTGAAATTTGCGACCGTAAGGAAGAGGAAAAAAGGCACCTCTTTGAGCAACTAAAATGGGAACATCAGGGTCATGTGTCCAACGATTTGCAAGGAATTGGACGTCATCTGCTCTAACCTTGGATGATACATACAAAAAGTAATGCGGATGGTGCACATCTGATAGACTCACTCGGCTCAGAAGGGTGTTGTCAACTCGGTGGCAGCCCGTTGATTTTTTTTTTCTTGTTTTTTAGAAACTTTAAAGAAGTTTCTAGCTTTATCTGGTCGTAGAGAAATTAGACCAACTTATTACGACTCAATCATTTGAGTCAACCAATTTATTTAAGACAATAACAACTCAAGACCAGGTGATGCATGCACCAGTACACAGAACAATAATACTGGTAGTTCTAAACCTATTTCCAATGTGTTTCTACCTTCCGGTAATGTGAAAGCTAGTGCAAATCGTGAATTTCACAGGCGCTTTCTAGATAACTGTCACTATAAATCGATTTACACTAGCCCAGGAATCGAACTCACACCCAAAGGCCTCGTGCATTACACCCCTTATTACCACACCCCCAAATTCACTTGTGACTTAACAACGGAAACATTTTCCTAGTATTTTCTCCACCAGATTTAAAATGGAGATTTGAAGCCCTAAATGAATTTTTTTTAAAAAAAAAGTTTCAACTACAAAGTTTTAGACCTCGATGAGATCGACAACTTTTCTTTTGTTTATTTTTTCATCTGAGGTCATTTGTGAAATTTAAAAAATATGAATTGTAAAATCATTAATCTTAAAACATAATTTTTTTTGTCCAAAATGATTTCAAATGAAAAAGTAATCAACTACAAAGTTGTAGATCTTTTCAAATACTACAAATTTTGTTCGAACCATGTATCCATCCGAGATCATTTAAAAAATACCAAAAAAATAATTTCAAATTATTTGTAGTGACGCTAGATTAAGAAAACCGACAATTTAAATACATTTTTACTAATTGTTTTCTTAAGGCTACCGTCAGTAAAAACCATATATTTTTACTGGTTACAGACTTAAGAAAGCAGCCAGTAAAAATGATCTTACACTAATGGTTCATCGCTAGGTCTATAGTTGTATTTCTAGTGACGTCTACACATTATGAACCGTCAATAAAAAAAATAGCAAGTATCAACAAAAATCGATTTTGTACTAGTGATGGCTAACATAAGCTGTCCATCCTTTTGTGTTTAGAACCTACGCCAGGCATTTGCTATGATCATCGGTTAGCCTCTGCAACAGCTAGGGATGGAGATAGATCGGATTCGCATGGAATCGGATCCAGATATCACCTACATGGAATCGGATCCAGATATCACCTTTTACCACATTTTAATTCGAATATGAATACGGATATGGATACTTTTTAATACAAATACAAAATGAATTCAGATTCGGATTTCTATTCGGATAACTCGATTCAACTCAAAGTGTATGTTGTTAAATTCAACATATATGAATAAAATTTACCACTAGGTCATCGTTAACTGAAGTTAACTAAATGAAAGTACACTTCTAATAATCTCCAATATCGAAGTAAACTAAATTATAATAGACAATATTTAATAAAATAATAGGTCAAGCGAAGAAATTCAAATAAAAATTGCTTCCTCCGTTCCAAATTATGAGTTTTGGCATTAGGTTCATAGCTTTTATTGTGAATCTAGACATAATATATATCTAGGTGCGTAATAATGAATGTACAAAAGCCAAAACATCTTATAGTAGAATGGAAAGAGTAGAAAACAAATAGCCATTTTTCTTTACCAATATTTTTGGAATTACAAAATTACTATACAAGTAGAGGTTAAATTATTTGTGTATATAACATAGTCACGGATAGCTCATAAAAATAATATAGTTATTAATAAATATTTAATAATTAAATTATCTATTAATTAATCAATATTATATTCATAAAAATATAAACATTTACCATAAAAGTATAATTTATATAAAATAATTTATATCAACAAATAAATAAACTAAAGTTTTAAAATAATTTTAAACAACAAATATATTAGGTTTAAACTGAATTAGAAAATACTAAATTAATTTAATCTTTATGTATCCTTAATAATTTTAAATTAATACTAAAAGTTATTTATAGATATACTATTAAATGGTTTCAATGCATCATTAGTAACAATAAAATTAAATAATTGGTTACTCGTTATGAATAGAAAACTTTTAAATAGGTTCATGATACCTTGTTTTATCTGCGAATACAGATACTGTCGGATATTATCGAATACAGAGCTGGAATCGGATGAAGAAAAACACCAAAAAACGGATTTGGATATATCCATTTAGTTACCATATTAGAAATGGATACGAATATGAATATCTATATTACAAGTTTTAGCGGATACGGATATCGGATAATTTGGATATCCATTTTCATTTTACACCGTAGCAGCAGCCCGGTGGTGGCCGTCTGGAGTCTATCGACAATAAGAAAAATTGAGCACGCTCCATAGTAAAGAAAACCGAGCGTGGAGGAAAACCATGTCCTCGACATTCAAAAAAAAAGAAGAAAATTGAGGGGGGGCATCGGTCATCCCTGTGTTGGATATTTGTGGAAAAAGGAAAACCATGCGGGGCCGGGGCAGGCCGGCATGGCCGCATTGGTGAGACAACCCGATAAAGGAGAGAGCACTCTGTTTAGGGCGTCCTCAATGGCGCCGCAGAAATTGTCAGCGATTTAAGCCGCAGAAACAATAAAAAAACAGAATGAGAGAGTGCAGGGATCAGGATTAAGCCCGTGTTTAGATCCCAAGTTGGGTGAACCAACTTGGAACAGTAGCCGTCACATCGTATTGTAGCAACTTTTGTTTTTATTTGGTAAAAATTGTCCAAACTTTGACTAATTAGGCTCAAAATGTTCGTCTCGTAAAGTACAACAAAACTGTGTAATTAGTTTTTAATTTAATCTACATTTAGTACTCCATGCATTTACCGATATTTTGATGTAACGGGGAATCTTCTTTTTACATAGTGGAATTTAGAGGGAGAAGTTGGGAACTAAACAAGGGCTAAGTGACTTTGCTTCCTAAAGTCACGTCGTAATTTTGCATCCATCTCACCCCTCCATTCCAGATTCAACGACTCTAAAGCAATTAGGGCTATGTGCTCCTTGTTTTCACCAAAGATAGAATATTTTTACAAAATGCTGATGGCAGGAGCACTCAGCTTTGCGCGGGAGTTCCCTTCGCGCGCCGGCCGTCCTGCACTGGAACGAGATCCTCTGCAGTTGAGGAATACGACTGCACTGTGTAGTTGCTCATCCAAGCCGTTGATGCTAGATCCAAGGGTAAGCTTCAGGAAACTAATTGAATAGGCCTCCAATCGGCCCAAAAAAAGCCCAACGCCCCAACCGAACGATTCTCCTCGTGACTCCTCTGCCTCCGTAG
Organism: Saccharum hybrid cultivar R570; assembly: GCA_038087645.1. NCBI lineage: Eukaryota > Viridiplantae > Streptophyta > Magnoliopsida > Poales > Poaceae > Saccharum > Saccharum hybrid cultivar. The sequence goes on along the minus strand of JAQSUU010000291.1, from coordinate 3,219,249 downwards.
TCGCTCCTTCCCCGGGCGGTGCGGCTCCTCCATGGTCGGCGCGCACATAACAGAAGCACCCCGGTGCTCCCCTCCTCTTCTGGCGCCACACCGGATCGGGCGCTGCCGTCCTCGGCAGGCACGGCGCGTGCGCCGTTGGTGCCGGTCGTCGTTTCTTGCCTGCGTGCTGCGGCGTCTGGACGGGCGGTCGCTGGCCGCGGCTAGCTGCACCACGGCCGCGCTCCGGGCACTGGCCACGGACCCGGAGACGTGGCGCGCGCTCTGCCTCGCTGAGTGGCTGTCACTGGCGCTGCTAGCGGTCCAACCCACTGCGACCACATGGGTTATCACAGCCACACAATGTGTATCCAAAGGTTCCGATTAAGTCATGTGAGTGAGTGGATGGATGTGGACCCACGAGCGGAGTGCATCGAATGGTTGAGATCGATTGCATGTATGGGGATGGATGGCTGAGATAAGCCATGTGTTCACGTGGGCATGTGTCGCTGCTTTTCCGGGCTGCTCGCCGCGCTCCCACCGCAGCGGCTCTTCGCCGACGCGCACCCGTTCCCGTCCCCAGACGCCACCGGGGCCCTCCCCTCCCCGTTCCCGCCGGGGAGCTGCTGGTCTCCGCGGTGGACGTCTACTACAGAGGTGCTCCCCTGCTCTCCTGCGTGGTGGAGACACCTGCGTCGAGCGAAAGAAGCAGCCGGTGCGGAGATCGCCGCCGCGGCGGCGCCCGTCGGCGGAGCTGGAGCTGAGTTGGGTGGTCGTGTACGGAGCACCCGAACGCCGGGCCGTGAACGTCTCCGGTCAGTGCCCCGTTGCGGTGGACCGGCACTGGTACACGGGCGAGACGCTGGCGTGACACCGGAGCAGCGCGACACTCCCGTCCTCGTCATGCCCGGCACCGGACCGGCGGTGCCGCCCTCGCCAGGCGCGGCACACTCACTGTTGGTGGGCGCTCCTCCCCATGCCACCACACACGAACCTTCTCATCGCTGAGGAAACTGCCGCGCCGTGTCTAGTCACCACTCCGGCGTTTACCCCTCCCCGCCGTACCGGTACCGTTCCTCAACGCCGGCGTTTACCCCTCCGTCTCGAACAGCGATGCCGAGCCTCTAAGTGAAGCGGCGCCGTGCTGATATTGGGCCAAAGCCCAGCTAAGCAGCGTGGGGGCAGCGTACAGTCCCGGTCACCGTTGGATACAAGCGAACGGCCAGATGTCTCGTGCGCCGCTTCGTCTGCTGGCCGTGAACTGCAGTCTGCAGCATAAGCCGTCCCGGGCGCGGCCTCGTCCATTGCTTGTCGCCGGAGTGCCAGTGGCGCCGGCGCAACCTCCCCGTTTCGCCATTCTGCGCCGGGCCGCCGTTCCAACTCCTACCTCATGTCCTCTCCTACAGCGCGCCGCTCCAGGAGACCCATCGTCATGGCGCCGGCCACCCCCATTCCCTGTGCCCGACCTTCGCACCAGCCGCGCATGCGGGCCGCATTCCCTGCGATGGCTGCCCGCTCGCCGTGCCCTGTGCCCACACGCCGGCCGGCCACTCGCCACGCCGCCCCACGCGCTGGCCGCGAGCTCGCCACGCTAGTCGCGCACGCTTGCAGCGCTAGCTACAGACCTCCTGCTCGCACGCCGCCAACGGGACGCAACAGGGAGGAGGCCCGGACGACAACGGGAGGAGCGGGCGCCGCGACGAAACTCCACTAGGGTGCGAGGACGAAGCTCCTCAGGGACACCATGGCGCCGCCGTGCCTGCTACCGCGTCTTGCCGCGGTGTGCCGAGCCAAGCCGGTGTGGACCTTCCTCTCCCAGGGCAGCGTGAGGGCAGGTGCGGGACAGAACAGCCGAGGATGACGCGGTGGCGTGCGAGGCCGGCGCGAGCAAGCTTCACGGGAGTGCGGCGCGGCGGCGCGTGAAGCCGGCACGGAGGAAGACGTAGGGGCCCGTCAGCCCCGTCTGATTTCCCAAGTAAAATACTCATACTCTATCTTTGAATGGTTGTGAGCCATCGGATCTGTGTTGTACGGTGGATAGAGCCTCGAAAGTTCACTCAATCCGCGTCGGATAGCGAGTATGCACTCGCTAGCGCGCTGCTGTGCATGAGTGCATCTGTTTTGACCAATAGGATATCGGGTAGACTAGCTTTTTTTTTTGCGACAGGGTAGACTAGCTATTTGATGTCCGGTGGGGACGCCCTTAGTTTGGAGCTTCACCATGCACGGGTAGACAGGTCCCTTCCACTTTCGTAGAAACAGAGATAGGCCCTGTTCAGTTCCCAGAAAATTTTGCAAAATTTTTCAGATTCCCCGTCACATCGAATCTTTGGACACATGCATGAAGCATTAAATATAGATAAAAAATAAAACTAATTACACAGTTTAGACGAAATGGACGAGACGAATCTTTTAAGCCTAATTAGACTATGATTGGACAATATTTGTCAAATAACAACGAAAAACGTTTGCCAAAAATTTCGCATCCAAACCAGCCCATAGAAAGAAAAGGAGGTAGAAATCAAGAAACGGAATGCTTCTTGTTACGAGAGACAGGTAATTTATTTGTCCATTGATACTACCCATCATCTGTTTATTGCGAAATGTGGTGGGTTGGTGGCCATGTCAAACGTTCACTTATTCAGTAAGGAAGCTTTTGAATGATGCGCTTACATATTATGCGCATTTGTTTGCTGATATAGACATGCATATAAGCAAAGCAAAGAAAAGAAAAGAAAAGGTGGACGCAAATAGGTAACGATCGCCTATTTTATTTATGTTTGCAGTCAAATGTTCCATTGAATGAGAATAAAACGTGTCATCATTGTAACCTTTTTCCTCACCAGAAAAAATGGTAAAAATATTCTTATTCCAGTCAAATTTGTGATTGCTATTATCCGGCTATTTTGTTCAGATTCTAATCAGTATTTGGCGACATACGATTGGATGAATGTGAGCTAGATATTTTTGTTAGATTTAATTACGCTTGGTCTAATCTTAAATCAATTAATAGAGACAACCTTTGAGGATACAAACTTAAGAGTAGGGATGAAAACGGATCAGATACGGACAGATATCACCGATATTATATTTGTTTTCATATTTCTGGTCGGATTTGGATTCGAATACGGATAGTGTCAGCCATGCCGGATAGGATACGATTCGATGTCGACATCATAAATATGCGATTTGAGTTTTCGGATACGGATACGGTATCGGATATTGAATATTCGGACTCGGATATGGACAGATCTAAACCCTTCTAAACGGATTCGGTCTCGAATACGGTCGAAAAATATCTATACCGTTTTCATCCCTACTTAAGAGCATCTCCGAGAGTTCCCTAAATCATTTCCTAATCTTTGGTTTTTAGCAAGATGAGAAAAAACTCCTCCTAATTTTTTATAATTTGATAAAAGTCATCCTGTTTCGCGCGCTTTCGAGTCGTGCATATCTTCTCTCCCTACGTGTGTTTGTCGCCCAATCTAAAAGGTGGAAGGGCGTAGAAAGAATAAAGAGTAGAAAATGATTCATGATGCAAATGTATAAGAGAGAAAGAATATATATAAAAATGGTTAGGAGAATTTCAAAATAGTATAGGATTTCTGATGTAAAATTGTCTTCTTATTTTAGGAGTGGATTATTAGAAACTACTAAAGATGACCTTCTTTATTCCTTCCAATATTTTTTTTAGAAATTATAAAATCTTATGTTTTAGAAAAAAAAAATCAGGTACTCTTAAAAATGCTCCAACATCGACAGCATGTATAACGCTTCTTTATTACTGGACTACACACATTTATGAATATATATAGCGTTTGTTCCTCTCTATCCGGCGCGGGTCGACGACACAGCAGATAGCACCTGCTCCGCCAACACTGCTCGATGCATGGCTCCGAGAGGGGAAAAGGGTGATTTGCTCTTTCTTTCTTTGAGGGATTCAGGTGAGTCATCTTTTTTTTTTATTTGCGAAAGAAATAACTTTATTAAAAATTAAGCAACATCCTTACAAGAGAGGGACACAACTCACTTTGGAAAACAAGCAAAAAAAAACACTAACACTCCCTAGACCTAGAAGCAAAACGTGCCAACTCATGCGCCATATTATTCTGATCCCTACTAATCTTAATAACCTCCAATTTGCATAATTGGCTACCAACGTCATGCATTTCTGCGAAGACATTCCATAGAGTAAAACGATCACAGCCCTTGATGTGAAACTTGGCAACCACCGTTTGACAATCAGATTCCAAAATCATCGGAATTTCCGGCCATCTCAGCGCCATGTGAACACCCTCCAGGCATGCTAACACCTCGGCTTCCTCAGCATCCCTGCAATGAGATAAAGTGCGCCAGGAGGTTAGTTTCAAGGAGCCTTGCCAATCTCGGATCACAATCCCCACTGCAGCATCTCCGGATACGGGATCAAAAGCAGCATCAACATTAATCTTGAAGGTACCTGCGACGGTAACACCCAACACTTCCTCCTCTGAGTTGCAGTTTGCCTCTGAATATTACTAGCCACAAGCTCTGCACAGCGTTTTTCTTTGGGATCCATATGATCAGGCTGTTGTCGGATATTATTCAGGGATGTCATATACCTGGTTAGGAAGGTGACCGAGCTGGCAATAAATGGGCAAGTATCCTCATGAATCACCTTGTTTCGTATACTCCAAGTATGCCAAAAGAGCATGAAAACATTTGCCAATACCTCCCGAGTATTATTGTGAATCAGCATCATCAACTATTCTAGATCAGCCTTGGCTAAAATATGCTCTGACGGTAATTCCCAGTGCTCCCTCGTAGCATGCCGCAGGGCCACAGCATGTGGACAAGCCACCAAGGCATGGTAAACATCTTCAGCATGTTGCCCACATATCTGACATACATCCTGCTTCTCAAGATGGCGGTATTTCTTATTTACACGAGTCGGCAGACCATCATTAACAACATTCATAGCAAACACGCTGACTTTGGATGGTACGTCAACCTGCCACAATTTCTTCCAACCGACCCGGCCTTGATCAGAACTGGAGCTGCTCCCAATGTTGTCGGCCCCGTAGAAATTCCGGACAGCTAGCCTGTAAGCACTACGAACCGAGAAGATGCCCGTTTTCTCATAATGCCAGGCCACAAAATCTTCAGTCTCCTGAACCGGAAACTTAATTTTAGAAATCTCAGCAACATCACAAGAGTAAAAATACCTCCAAATAGCCGTTTCGTCCCAAGATCCACTGTCATCAATGAGGTGATGAACCCATCTGAGCCGACAAGAGCGCCTAGGACCAATCGGTTTTAGTCCATATCCTCTTGGTAGTCGGTTATCTCGCCAAATCTGAGTGGATTTACCATTACCAATCCGATGGATGACACCCTGTTTTAGCAATTCCAGGCCATATTCAATAGCTCTCCATGTCTGCGATGCATCACCTGCCAGTGCCCGATCTAGCAGTCTACTGTTAGGGTAGTATTTAGCTTTCAGCACTCTTGCGCAGAGACTATCCGGAAAAGCCACAAGTCTCCAGGCTTGACGGGCAAGCAACGCCTGATTCATCAGGCGAAGATCCTTGAAACCCATACCGCCCAAACCCTTCGGCAGCACCAGTTTCTCCCATGGGATCCATTGCACCTTCCGACTACCCTTCTCAGCTCCCCACCAAAAAGCACGAATCTGCTTCATGAGTTCATCACACAGGGTTAGAGGAAGCTTAAAAACACTCATAATATAAACTGTCAGAGCCTGAGCAACCGATTTGAACAACACCTCCTTTCCTGCTGCGGATAAATATTTTTCCTTCCATGCAACCATTCTTTTGTGGAAGCGCTCCTCAAGAGGTTGGAACAGCCCTCTTCGAACCCGGCCATTTGGAGTTGGCAGGCCCAGATACTTGGCCTCAAAATCAACTCTCTCCACTCCCAAAACTGAGCGCACTTGGTCAGAGATCTCCTCTTCTAGATCTTCATTCACCAGCAGGGAGCATTTGTTCGGGCTTAGTAATTGTCCCGAACACTTCTCAAAAGTAGAAATCACCGACTTGACAGCCTGGGCCTCGTCCACAATTGCCTTGAAAAATAGTAAACTATCATCTGCAAATAAAAGATGAGACACACTCAGTGCCCTCGGGCAAACTCTTAGGCCATCAATTTCACCGAGCCCTTCATTATGCTTCAACAAAGTAGAGAGACAGGTTGTCTCTCTACTTTGTTGAAGCATAATGAAGGGCTCGGTGAGTCATCTTAATTGAGAAAAAAAATTGAGAAAACAGATTTAAAAGGATCTGTTGGAGCTACCTCTATATAGTTAAACCGGAGCCAAGCTCTGGCCGATGGTGATGGCCACGTCGTCTCCAAATCTCTGGCTATCAGATCTCGATCGGACGGCTCGAATCACGTGAAAAATTGCTTTAGTGAGCACTGTTTATGTAGTGGGCATCATTGTTTATACATCTTTGCTACGCGCACACGAGAAACGTACCCATAAGATCAAATTAGACCTTTCTCCTTGGTACAAAATTTCCAAAAAAATAGTAAATAAACTAGAACCAATCTAAAACATACCTCAATTTTTTTGCCTCTTCTTTGTCGTCAAAAAAAATCCCAATCATTCGCCTTTTGTCAAAGTAGCCCATTTTTCTTTGTAGAAAAAAAATTTCCACTTCTTTATCGTCAAAAAAATCCTATCGTTCACCTTTTGTCAAAGTAGACCCTTTTCATTTGCAGAAAATTTCCAAAAAAATCATAAATAAACTAAAACCAATCTAGAACGTACCTAAATATTTTCCGTCTCTTCTTTGTCATAAAAAAATACTCCATGACACCTACTACCTATTCTATTACGCCTATAAATAATCGCTAAAACCTACGCTAGCCAAATCTCTAAATTATACACCATTGTTTCAAAAAAAAGGGTCCGTAACAACATAAACGTATAACCAAACTGGCTCAAAAGGCTAGACACTCTACCCGCTAAAAGATTAATCAACAATTGATCTAAGCTCCTACACAACTGGTTCTATCCCATGAGACCGCACGGCAATAACCCGTGTTATTTCTAGTTTTTACTTCTGTCTCTTTATGACACGACGGGGATTCTCCAGCATGGTTCCGCTCCCCTGGCTGACTGCATCGCAGCAGAGGCATGGCTGTTTGTGGCCCGGCCCAGTGGCGGAAGAAGCGAGGGACTGAAGGGGGCCTGGCAGCCACCAACAGTCTAGTGACCCCACATTACCCTCTCTATTAGCTAGGTAATCTCTAATAATTTACTAGTTAATTATACTAATTCATGTCTAAATTGCTTATTCTTTCTCCGTGTTAATCTAGTTGTATCTATATAATCTAGAACTAGTCTTTTTATTATCTTCTCCATCTTTTTTGTTCTTGTTATTATTGTGGTTTTATTACCTATCGGTTGGTCCCTAAAGTACAACCATAATTAGCTAGTTAATAAATATAGTTCGTGTTTTGCTTGTTTATATTTCCTCTGCATTTATCTCTAACGGCATCTGTTTTATTAAGGATTAGTCTTCGTTTTATCTTCTCGTGTCATCTCGTTTGTTTTTATTAGTAAGAAATATGCTCGTGCGTTGTAATGGGAAAATTAGACCATACACATTATTGTTAGGTAATATGCTTGTTTTACAAATATTTAAAATAGTTCTCTAAAAGTTATAGATTTAAATAGATACCTTAGTTTTAAAAAAACATTTCTTCTATGCAGCCCAACAGTTTAAATTAACTACAATAAATACATAATAAAAAACAATTTTAGGAACAAGAGTGAATTATTTGTGTGTCATCCTAAGGTTATAGACTCGGCAACACCAATAGTTAAGCAGTTCTTGCAATTCTCCTATTTGTGTGGTAGTATATACTGTATATGAATTATTTGTTATATTTAAAGCTAGAGTATTGTTGGCTATACATATATAGTAAAATATGTATTACCGGGAGAAATTACATTTTTTTTGTGGTGGTAGAATCTTTTATCGATTTCCATGTGATAAACATGTAATAGCCTAGAAGCCCATGCTTTTATTATTTCTCAGAGAATGCCTAAAAGAAGTTGGGAAAGAATCATCATCACAGATAAACATAATTAGCAATAGCAAAATACTAAAAATACATAACCTAGATGAAACGATGTAATTGATGAAACATACAAAACAATAATTGTGCAGCCTCCTGTTACACTTTTCTGTATGTCCCGCAGATAGCTTCTCAACTCTTGGTGGCTTCTTGTATGCGCTTAGCAACATTCACCAACGTGTAGGATTTCATGTGAGTGGCGATTTCTTTGCTGCCTTATGAGGGCACCGCGACCACGCCTCGCCGCATGGGTGCACAGATGTCATGCACTATCGCGCTGTGACCAGCAGCCTGGTAGTTGCGCCTCCGCCGGCCACCGCGCTTCCTCGTCCGCACCGCTGCAACCCATCGCGGTGCTCGCATGCATGATTTCAGTCGCCCCCACAGCCACGGCCCCTTGAGATCGCCAGCCGTAGATGATGTTTCTGCCGTGAAGCCTCTCGTGCAGGTTGCTGCGCGTTCATAGCATACTCTGACACACACCTTATCTGCACGTACATGAAGAGAGAAGAAAAAAAATATGTGCTAGCTTGTATTGTATCTGCGCCGTGGATCGAGGACCTCGCCTTGCCGCTGCACGCGATCCAGTTCGCCGCCTAGGCGCCCCAGCCCTCGCTGCTCACCGCGCGCCCATGCACGAGGTGCCGCATAGTCACTCGCTCGGCCGCTCCACACTGGCTGGCCTTCGCAATGCCGCTGCACGCACATCGGCCTTCACCCGCCACGTGCCGCTATTGCCCTATGCTCGTTGGCCCTACGCTCGTCGGCCTCGGCAAAACCATGTGTGAGTCATCACTGGCTCGTCCGCTCCCGCGCTCCAACCTTCGCAACGCCGTGGCTAGCGGGCCTGGTGAGCCCATACATTTTCTTTGTGGAATGAAATAATCTGTTGAAACCCGACCGTCCTTGATGCACACTCCCCATTTCCACATACGCCTCGACACGGACTCAACATGCCATAGTCCACGTAAGTTTAGGCCGAAATAAAGCCGATGATTGGGTTGGATGAAAATTAAAAGTTGGCAAGAAATTTTGTCGTTACCTGACTTGAATCGTGCGGAAGAAACGTCAGGACATTTTATTATTTTGTTTATAGAAAATAGAAATGTAAAAAAAATCAATGGAAAAAAACGTTTTCTCTTCGGATCATGTGTTGTAATGGAATATATGTATACTAGTCTTTTTGCAAGCGCCCATGCGCGTGGGCTACTGGCCGAGAGACGATTTTCAATGTGCAAGAACACTGACGAAGAAAATACTGCAACTTATGTAGGACTAAATAGCAGGCCTGCAGGGTAAGGCAGCAAAAGCATCCAGGTTTGACATAGTACATACAAACATTGTTCAGACATGGAACATAAGCGGGTCATGCCTCTACATCGGTCTAACATAGTACATTTGATATGAGAAAAGTCACGGTAGCACATGCTTGGACACACGATGGAAGGAAAGCAATGCTGGTGACGAAGGTGCCATTGACTCTCAGAGCATCAGTAGAGTTTCCAGCTTCGATCAGATTCGAAGCTAGGTGCCGGTGAGTAGTCTGTAGAAGGGATGCAAAAAAAAGTTAAATTCAGTGATGGAAGTATGAGTGTGCTGTTAAAAGGGTATACGTGGTTCTGTTGTTGTACCTCTAGGCAGGTAGAAATTTCCCTAAGAAGAGCTGCTGCTGCGTGAAGAGTCGGTGCTGCACGAAGAAGAGGTGGTCTGCGATAGATTTCCGACGTACTTCCCACGCTCAAGTCTCTTGTTAGCTGCACGGTGCAGGCAAACATGATTAGTAATCTTTTGCAGAAAACACGGTTTCTTGTGGTCCTCAGTACCTCTGTGCTGCCAAGCGTAGGCCTCCTGGAGCACTTCTCTGTCGTAGCCGAACTCCTCAGCTGATAAGGAAAAACAATGGTTAGTCACGAATATAAGATAGCAGAGCCAAAGAACATGCTAGATAAGGCAGTGGCGTAACACCTGTGTCAAAGGAAGTGGCCAAATTGGCGTGGTCACTTAGGAAATGATCTTCTTCATCTTCAGACTCTACCTCTGGTGCCTCAGGGTACAGATATGTTTTCATTGTAACAGGGAAGACTATATTGCATACACCATGGGTATTTGAATACTGGAGCCCAATGTGTCCAGATTCTGGGATAGATGTTGTGCTTAGGGCATAGGCATCAACGCGGCACATACCTTCGGACTTGCTGAAACGGTAGGTCTTGATACTACAGTGGCGTTAGAGCAAAGGGTCTAGAGTGAGCTTATCAAATTCATGAGGTGGAAAGCCTGTGATATCTATGGTGACTGGAGTATTCCAGTTGCTGATCTTGCCTCCATGCTGGTTGTTCCAGCGGACAAGGAGCATACTGAAAGTGCTAGCATGCAAGATCTGGGAGGATGCAACCAGGTCTCTCTCATGGGGAGTGGCAAATTGGATGACAAAATCCGAATTGAAGGGGGTGATGGTGAGAGGGATGGCTCGGTACTGAAACTGGTCTTCGATCGGTCGCAGTGACTGCTTTGGTAAACTGCGCCTCTGCCATCTGTGCATGGTCGTGCCGATCAACGATGCCGAGGCTATGGATAGGATACGTCGCCTAGAATGGTGAATGGAGTCTAAGTGCTCATGATTTCTGTGTTTTAATATAATGAAAAATATAACGACAACGGTAGAGTAAAGGTCAGCTATGCAGCGTACCATGTGTTCTTGTGTCGCTAGGTGGCTGAGTCAGCAGGCGACGAGCTGGATCGAGACAGCCTGGATGCAGCAAGATACGCACGCGCCGTTGCTGCGTTTCAAAAAGGTAAGCGAATTAGTATAAGACCGAAGATGTATGCAAGTAGATTTAAGTGGAGCGCCGTTCCTGTGCAAGCCAGATAATAATATGCGCAATGAGGAAGGCCACGTTTCTGGAACTCGACTGTGTGCAGCACTAAACAAAAAATACAAGGAGTTTGCCATGAGAAATAAGGAAGGGCAACTGGCTTTCTATTCGGTAGAATATCAGACAAAGAAAATAGATGGCGCTAATCTACCAGCAGTCATAAGACCGAAGGCAGTACCGTCCCAGAAAACTCATCTGAAGGTGATGGCGCCACAGCCTGAAGAGCAGCCTGCTCGTAGCCTGCCCCAGAAAACTCATCTGAAGACGCCCAAAAGAAAAATCGATGAGAAGCAAGAATAGTGCCGAAGGAGGGAACATCAAGCTCCACACCGTAGACAGGCGTTCCATCTATGGCCACCTCGAACACCACCGAGGCATAAGGCAATCCACACCTAGCGGCCACACACTGTAGCAGAGAGAGATAGGACGCTCCCACAACAAACATAGCTGCAGCCCACGCAGCAGGGATGAGGGGGCACAAGGAAGAGTCCCTAAAAAAATGAAAATAACAGCACCGGCAGTGCAGCATAACCCAATACAGAGGGAGCAAAACACCCCCAAAAGAAAATGCAAAAAAGAAAATGCTCGTCAGAAATATCTACCAAGGCACCATACACACGAACAAGAAAACAGGGAACGGTAATCTGGTAGAAGAAGGAAAAGATAACATACCGAACCGCGGCAGGCAGAGAAGGAAGGACGACGACAGCCGAGGCCGGAAGCGGCTCGCCGCAGCACGTCGTATGACCTCCGTAGGTTCTGCGCAGCCGCCGGCGGCACAGACCCAGCGACCTCTCCCGGCGACCCCTCCGACGTCTCTACCCGACGAGCGCAGATTTGACAGAAGCCGCAAACCCTCCTGAGGACCTACAACACCAACGCGCGCCGTAGAGCCAGGAAACAGGCCAGAAGACGAAGGATTAAAAGCCGGCAACAGGGGAGAAGAAGGAAGAGAGGAGAAAGCACTGCGGCGGAGCTCATACCTGCGAGCCATGGCGGAACGGAAGGGGAGACCGAGGAGAGCCGCGCGCGGCGCCTTTTAGCCCAGACGCCCCCCGACCGCTGGACCACCACAGCACACACCGAACAGCAGCCCATGACCGCCGCTGACAGGTGCGTCCATAACGACTGGTGAAGCCCAACAATCAGCGGCACCGAGGCCGCGTCGGGCTGCACCACCACCCCACCCACCCGCCAACAATCAGCGGCGCCAACCCAGCTGACCGCCCTGCCAAAAAGGCCATCCCCCACGACTCACCACGACCAGCACGACGCACGCAAGCCAACCAGCGATGGACAACGACCCACAGCGGCGAATCAGCACTCGACGACGCGGTACGGCTCTGCCCCTGCTCTGACTCCCCCAACGGAACTCCTGTAGAGAGCAAATCAGCCCGTGCACAGCCATTGATCCGGAATCTGACGGCGCGAACCTAATTTTGCTACCGTGGCCACGCTGGGAGCGCGTCTTATCCAAACGTTCTCATATCTTTAGATTGCGTCATCAATTCTAATACATTTAGAAATCGGATTCTACAGCGTGGTTGGACATGCAGAATTCAAACTTGTATACAAGCACGGATGAGACAATAAATGAATTAGGATGCTTACCTCTGCAATCCGAAACAGAATCGACCGTGCATGCATGAAGCCTGCAAGTAAAGAAAAAAAATCAGGACTCTAGCCAATCCAAACGGAATTGACCACTGCCAAGTAAATAAAAAAATTCAGGACTCTAGCCATGGACGGAAATAGGGAGTTACTTGGATTATAATTAGAATTCGTAGCTATTTAGGTGTCTATATAAAATAGGAGGGTTGCAGAAGGGTTGTATTGTTTGATAGTTAGAGGGAGATGGACAAAAAAAAATGGATAGACGAAAAAAAGAGCCTGAAATTTTGCATCCTTATTAATAGGTATAGATTACCAGGGTTCTTTTTGGCACAAGAATTAGCTTGACCGAGTGAAAGCCCAAGTTTGGTTTTGATAATTAATGACACCAATTTGCTAATGATATATGTTAAGTGGTTTGAGTTAGGCATAAGCAACACACGTGATGAAGGAGCATGTGGCATGAAGTGATGGCCACAAGATCACAAGTGGTGGAGATGCACATAATATGATGGACAGATGATCAAGTGGAAAAGAAGGATCTAAGAACGCAAGGCAAATGTATAACCATAGGGTTTTTCTTTTGCCGGTCTAAGATGAGTAGAGAAGTGATTGACCGGGTTTAGGATACATAGCCGACTATCAAGAGGGGCAATCACGGTTAGCTCGGAAATCAAGTGCCACTAGATCATTGTCTTGAGCATATGCATTAGGATATAGTAAAGAGCTAACATAACGCCTCGAAAATATTTATGAAATGCTAACACATATGCACATGGTGGTGTACACATGGTGGTGTTAGCACAATTGCGAAGGCGGTGGAGTTTAAGCGGTAGAGAAGGTTTTGGGTTCCTCTCTCTCTCCCGCCGAGCTTGCGAGACGGGATTCGGTGCTTTTTGGGGAAGTGAAACGCCTATTTTCTACTGCGCCGGAGGTGGAGAAACGGAGGCGAAAGTCCAGAGTGTTTATCACTGAAAAACGTCAACTGAACGCTGGACCGGACGCGGTCTAGGGTGGACCTGCGCGTCCGGTCAGCTCAAGTCGAGGGCAGAGGTGCAACGCACCAAGGGTTTCTGACCGGACGCTGGTCTGGCCTGACTAGCGCGTCCGGTCAGTTCACCTGGGTGCAGAGGAAAGGTGCACGCAGAACGTGCGACCAGCGTGTCCGTTGGTCCTCGGGACCGGAGCGTCCGGTTAGTAACGTGACACGATCGGACGCGCGGCGCGTCCGGTCACGTGCGACCGGACGCGTCTGGTCACAGTGGGAGCTTACTGGACTCTGACCGGACGCCAGGTGCAGCGCGTCCGGTCACGGGAACGGTAACTTCTGACGTGCACTGTTCACGCTTATCCTGTAGCAACCGGACGCGTCCGGTCACCCTGACTGGAGCGTTTGGTCAGCTCGTTTTTAACTGCGTCGTCCGGTAACGGCTAGCTGCGTACCCCTTCGCTATAAATAGAAGATGTCCGGGGTTTGAGGGCAAGGCTTGCACATTGAGACCTAGAGACATCCTTTGAGCTAGAGAACAACCCCTCCACTCATCTCTTTGCTTGGTTGTATATCTTGAGTGAGATTGAGTGAGATTCAAGTGCATTGCTTGAGAGTTGTATTCTAGAGGCACTTGATCTTCGAGTTGCTGCGGATTTCTTGTTACTCTTCCATGTTTCCCGACACGGTAGACGGCTTGGAGCAGCGGAGGTGATTGAGCTCGCATTTGGAGATTGTTGGAGCCCTCACCAAGTGTTGTAAGGGGTTTTTGATCCTTCCCCGCGGGAGTTTGCAAATTGGATAATCTAGTGAAGCTCGTGGCTTGGAGGATCTCCATCTTGTGTGCGGTTGTGCGGCGCCCGCCGAGGGCTCGACTCTTGATAGTCGATTAGCTCACGAACCGATAAGTGGGTGTATCGCCACAACGAGGAGTAGCTTGCCGGGAAGCAAGTGAATCTCGGTAAAAATCTTGTGTCATCTCTTTGTCGAGGATTTCTCTTGTGGTTGATCATTGTGATTGATTCTTCGAGTGCATTACTTCTCTACATCGTTGATATAAGAATCAAGTCACTTGTTCTTTACTTTCTTATATTTATCCTAGTGTAGTTTGCTTAGTGTAGCTTTTATCACATAGGAGTAAGTAGCTCAGTGACTTAGTCTTGTTGGTGTGTATTAGAGATCATAGCCTTGCTTCACTAGATTTGTATAGGTGGCTTGCATAGTGTAGTTGAGCTAGTGCTAGAATTAGCTTAGCCATCTTTTATACTAACGTGGTTGTTTAGTGAAGCTTGTAGATTTTTAAATAGGCTATTCACCCCCCTCTAGCCATTTGGACCTTACACCGGGTTGAGGTTAGACAGTGTAATTCAATTTTCTTCCCCTTTTCTTTATAATATTTAGTGTTTTTTTATTTTTTTAGCTTTCTTTGTATCATAAAATAGGCGCTTATTTGGTTATTATCTTCGCTCTCGTCATATATTTCATCGTGTATGACTATAATTGGCTTGAATGGTCCTTCTTTGTTTAAATCTTAGCTCCGCCCCTGATTCGGCCCATAACCAAACAACCTCTGATCTCATAGATTCTCTGCCTTGCCAAATGAGGCATGAAGCGGGCATGCAGTGTGCACAACTCTCACTCATTGTTCATTCGGAGGCACTAGCGCCCGGATGTCCGGTGCTAGCAGCGCGTCCGAACACAGCTCAACCAACCGAATCGTGGGCTGGCACGGTGGTCCACCACTAGGACAGTCCCATCTCAGCATCTCACATAACAAAAAAACTGAAGGGACCAAATCGCTACCTGCCTACGTAACAGAAGGAGAGAGTGTGTGCTCGCGTATGCACCGCTATCCCGCGGTGCGCCCCGTCCACTGGCCCTCGCCGCACCTCCTCCGTAGTTTGAGAATGATGCAAGGCAGAGAAGATGAGGAGGAGACACCAAGGTGAAGCAGTAGAAGGCGAGGAGGTTGATGCAACACCTAATCTACTTCTGAAACATCCAGATACAACACTTGAAACCTACGTCTGAATACAGATGAAACGCTTGAAACATACATCTGAAACACTTGCAAAAGACACATGAAACACTTGAAAAATATTGTAACACATAAGTAACATCTAGATAAAGCACTTACAACATATGTGTGAAATATATACAACATTCAGACAAACACACTTGCAATATACGTCTGAAAAATAAATAAAACATTGTGTCATGGTTATGATACCTCTAGTACCTCAAGACACCAGTTAGTTAGCCGCTCGGGCAGCCCACGACGGCTAGGCTAGCATATGTAACACCCTAGGTGTTTGGCTTCCTTAAGTGCATTGAATTTCATAAGCATTAACATTAATCATCTAATTCCAGAGTGTGAGCATCATTCATTTCATGCATGAGCTTATAATATGTGAAACATGCTTTTGAAACATTGCAACATGTGTGAACTAGTAGTATCATTGGTTTGGTCATAGAAGAAGTTTGACACATGAATAAATATTTAATTTTCATATTTCTAGGTTCTCTGGACAGCTGGTAACAAAGTTTGGATTTGAACTTTGATAAAATTGTTTGCTGGGAAACCTGTGAATACCAAAGTGGTAGTAAACTGGTTAAACTAGCTTGTGTCGAAATTTGATGGCATTTGGCCTAGTAGTCTAGGAGTTATAGCTGTTTAAAGTGGATATCCAGAAATGGCTGCTCTCTGTTTGGAGAGGACAGATTTCTGTAATTTTAGAATCTTGACTAGGTAAACTTTGGAATTAAGTGTTGAGGTCTGAAAATGGATTGTAGAGTATTTTATAAGCTTTTCAGATTGTCTTGTATCATGCCTTTAGGATTTGAGAATCTCCAGTTGTAATAAGAATACGTAGCTGCTGTCCAGAATATGTTGTTACGATAATTGATGATTTGTTGTTGGTAACCTAAGTAATGTTGTTCTTATGATTTTTAGGTGTTAGGGCCTTAACTGAAGAGGAACAATTATACATTAGGTTGTGTAGATTAGGTAAGTACTTCTCCACCGGAGAAGAGATTTGCACGTAAAATTTAAGTAACTTGAATAGAATACTTAAATTGTTGCAATGCATTCCATTCCGAGCATATTACATTCATTATGCATCCATGAGATTTATTGTGCATTCATGCAATAGGTGTACCGGAGGGGGTGACGCTCCTCGAATTCGAGGGAACAATTCCGGAGGAGGACCAGGAGCAGTCGAGGGAGCCCGAGGATCCAGCCTGCGAAGGAGTGCCCGCAGACAACCTACCTGAGTGCCCAGATCACCGCCTGTCCTCTTTTTTAAAAGGCAAGCCCCGGTGCATGATGACCCATTTGTTTTATATATCAATCTTGAGTACTTTTATTGTTTACTGCATTAAATTATAAGGAGTTGTATGAAAACCCTTGTTGCATTATACCTGTCCTTGTCCAGATATCATACTTAAACCCTAAATTAGGTTCAGGCACGTGTTAATGCTTAGCCCTGCTTAGTCCGGTAGAAGTCGGGTGATTTCTGGTCATCCGCGAGATGTAGGAATGGGTCACGAGTGGCTATGATGCCTAAAAATGAATTTGAGACCAGGCGGGAGTTCGATAGTACAGCCGCAAGACACTTCACATCTTGGGTGCGGAGCTATGCCCGTCTAAGTCGTTTAAGGACCAATTCGCTGTACATCCTTGAGTCATGTTGAACACAGTCTAACACTTAGTTGGCCGGATAAGTCGTTCTGACCGTGAAGCCGAGTAATTCGGTTCAGACCGAGAGTCGAATGGTAGGTCGCATCTTGGAGGAGAGAAACGTTGTGCTTGGGGATATTGGCGTGAGACCAAGGGGGGTTAGAGTCCCTAGCACCTGGCAGAGTGTCGCCCTTGGGGATGCGGCATCAATCGAACCCGTGACTCCTGAATCGTACGAAAGGTGGCTTGTGCGATCCTGGCAGGGGTCTGCGCGGTGAGTGTTAGAAATACCCCTCCAGCTGGATAGGAATTCGATTCGAATCGTCGTCGCTCCCGGTTAGTGAGCACTTGACTTGAGCAGCGGCAATGTAGATCTTATTAAATTGAACAGATGGTTAAGCAAATGATATAATGTTGCCGCAAATTTATACCCGCTACGAATATAATAATAATACTATTGTTTGTTTATACTCAAGTGAATGTTTAGTACAGGTGCTAAGATAGATGATAGGTTAATGTTAAAAATAAATGCTAGTACAGGTTAAAAGAGTTTAAATTACTTATGCTTTTCCGCAAAGGTAATGTCAGCCAGCTCCACTTATGAAAGCCTTGCATGATCCTTGGTGTCTCTTATTTTCCGTTTCGACGGGTAAGTCTAGCTGAGTACATTCCCGTACTCAGGGTTTATTCCCTCCTGTTGTAGATGACATGCTTTATCAGGGCTTTTGCAAGACCTGCCTCCACCCCGCGGGTGACGAGGACTAGATCACTCGGGCGTGATCGTCTGTTAGTTCCTTTCCTTAATGCTTTTGTGGGATGGTGATCTGTAATACTGGCAGTAGTGTGTGAACTAATACGTGTGTTATGCTTCCGCTACTTTACGAACTCGGTTTGTAATAATTTGCGACTCCGCGTATTGTAAGCGAACTTTCGAACTACTTGTGAAATGTAACGTGTGATGTGTATGTTGAATGATGCGATCTTGGTTGTAAAAGAGTTGGTTTGAAATCCTTCGTGGTTTCGATTGACTACCGGGATTATATGGGCTCAAGTTCAAAAATTTGAGCGTTTCAGCGCTTGTTTTTGTACTTATGCTCTTATAATTTGGTCGGTTCTGTTACAGCTGGTACCGGTGCAGAATTCAATATTAAACACATTATACGAGTATTTGAAAACAAAAGTGTTTGTTGTGAAAAGTGTTAAAAATCTAAAAATTATTTCTATAAGGATGCGAGTGATCACATCCCTTAGCCCAAATAAGGACTCTTAGGTGGCTTATTAAAAAGACTAACTTGGGGGGTCTTGTTTGTTTTTGTTTTATCGTCCATACGACGTGATATTGTATGGATACCATCCTCTTGGGTGGTAATGTATGGATCAAACACCTCGACGCTCTGGTAACTGTGAGTTGTGAGAGCATGATCGTCCAACCGGCAGTCTAGGGGAAAGTAGTTGTGGTTACTTGCATACTTACATGTTCAAACCATGTAATTATGAAAGTACTTAATTGGGGATATATCTGTCGGGTAGTTGTGATACTGAAGTATATACATTGGGGATGTATATATGGAAAGTATTTAGCTTACTACTTACTTGTGTGCTTATTTTGGGGAACTGTTAGGCTGAAATGAGATTTTCTACAGGTACACTAACAGCGCAAACGAGTAGACCGATAGTTTCACCTATATGAGAGAACTTATGTATGCCACCGCCTAGCGTTAGAAGTTTATGGTTATACTAGGGTGAGAGGGCGTACGGAACACGCATGCATCATGTTTAATTCATGGCATACATTGCATTTTACTCCCTCCTTAAAAATTTTGATGGTCCCGACTAAATTAAATTTCGTATCCCTAAATTATCCTCACTGTAAGTCATATCTTGTTGCTACAGATGGCTCACACCAAGAGGACCGCTCGCAAGTCCACTAGAGGCAGGGCACCTCGTCACCAGCTCGCTCCTCGTGAGCCCCGCCCTGAGCCCACCGAGGCGGAAAGGTTGAGGGCCGAGTTGGTTGAGATGACTGCCGCTAGGAATGCGGTTCGGCAACAGTTGGAGCAAGTGATACATGACAGAGATCAGGAGACACTTGCAGTCCAGAGGTTGACTGTGGCAAATCGCAACTGTCAGCGCATGCTGGTCCACGTGATGAATCAGCGGGATGAAGCCTGGCACGAAGAGAACGTCCTGAGAGCTCATCAGGTGGAGCTTGAGCAACGGATTGAAGCTGCAGAAGAATACAATGACAATCTTCATGAGGAAGTGCATCGCCTCAACAACCAGCTCAATCCTCTGCTTCCTCATAACAATGACGAGGATGAGGAGATGGGCTCTGGAGTCTTCATGGCTGAAGGTGATGACGACATGGAGGTCAATGGGCCACATGATGTTCCACCAGAAGAAGAAGAAGAAGAAGAAGATGAGGAGTTAGAGCCTGCTAGTGACAAGGATGGCGGGGAGATCTTCGACACTAACTCCGAGGACGATGCTTAGAGTAGTCATCGACTAGCTATGACGCTAGAGTTATCTTTTGTGCCCTCCTTATGTAGGAGTGGGGCTATGTAATAACTTAGCTTTTGGGATGTAATATTGAAACCTATGTTATCCTGGATGTTAGTTGAACGTGTTAAATTTTGGTAACAAATGGATGTCTCATTGTGTTGTGTTTGGTGATGGTGTCACGATTAGCACCCTTCGGTGCCGCGACGAAACCAAGGGCCTCCTGTGGCACGCGACATAAGGTTGTGCTACTTGGCACGCGCTGGTATCGAGGTGGCTAGTCATGATCCACCATGGAACCCTGCCGATGTGATGTCCCCTTGTGGTCATTTCTTGGTTAGCCTTCCTAGTTGGCTAGAAGTTTAGAGTGAATCCGGACACCCGTTACGTAAGGTTGAAATTCTATTGATATCAATGTAACCTGTCCAGTCACGTTTGTGCTCCCTACATACGAGCCATTAATAAATTTCATCTTTTCATCTGGAGATATCTTGTTGTTATGTCCATTGCGTAATTACGTCAATTGGTGCACTTGATGAGTTTGTGTGGTTGTGATGAATTACTGTGCCTCGATTGTTTGCGAATTCATTTCTAATGAAATCAGTTCGGCATATTTACACGATTCATCTACAAATTTCCCACAGCGTCAGTGCTCATTGGCTATGCATTTTGCAGATGGCGTACAACCTCCGTCGTGGTCGTGGCGTTGAGGATGAGGAACAACCACCCCCTCCTCCACCACCCACCCCAGCAGAGCTGATGCAGACGGTGGTTAAAGGTCAGCGTATGTTAGCAGACGCTATGCGCCAGCTAGTCGACTGGGATGCTCGCCAGGGTCGTCAGGAACTAGCACCAAACCAGCATAGTGATTTCAAGGAGTTTCTGGATACCAAGCCCCTGCTCTTTAAGGAGCCAGAGGAACCTCTACAGGCTGATGAGTGGTTGAATACCATTGAGCAGAAGTTCCGTCTGCTTCGTCTGACTGAGGAGCTGAAGACTGAGTATGCTTCTCACCAACTGCATGGCCTCGCTGGTATTTAGTGGAGTCACTACTGCTCCACGTTGCCTCCTAATGTCCCGATCGCTTGGGACCAGTTTAAAACGGTTTTCCATGGGAATTACATTCCTCCAGGTTTGATGGCTATAAAGCACACTGAGTTCATGAGGTTAACCCAAGGCAATAAGAGTTTGACGGACTACCTGCAAGCCTTTAACAATCTTGCAAGGTATGCAACTGAGTTTGTGGATACTGATGCTAAGAAGATTGCTAGCTTCAAGCATGGCCTCGGTCCAAAGCTGATGAAGACCATGGGCACTAGCAAATGTACTACTTTCAATGATTTTATCAGTGATGCTCTGACTCAAGAAAATAATAACTCTATCTATGTTGCTTCTAAGAGCCGCAAGAGGGCACTTGAGGCAGGTGCTTCATAGTCCCGAGCTCTAGCTGCACCGAGGGCTCCTCCTCGCCCTCCTGCCACAAGTGCTAAGTTCCGCCCCCCGCAAAAGAAGGCACCGGTGAAGACTGGGTTTCGCAAGGCATATACAGTGGCTCTGCCAAAGGGTAATTCTGGTCAAGGCAGCTCTAGTGTCCCTCCAAGCAACATGCCTTGCTGGAACTGCAACAAACCAGGACATTGGTCTAGGAATTGTCCATATCCTAAGAAGAATGCAAATCAAGGTGGCCGTCAGGGGAATGTTCATTATAATAGTATTGAAGAAATTCCATCTGGTAAGGTAGTCACTGCCGGTAAGTTCCTAGTTGACCAATATTCTGTAGTGGTGCTATTTGATTCAGGTGCTTCGCATTCCTTTATCAGTCCTATGTTTGCATCAAAGTTTGCACATAAATTACATACGATTGATGGTGAGGGTTATTGCATTAGAGCTGCAAGTGGGAATATTTTCACAAACCAAGTAGTAGGAGATCTAGAGTTTGAAATAGAAGGGTGAAAATACTCGCTTACCTTGGTGGTTTTGCCTGGATTAGGTATTGATGTTATTTTGGGCATGAATTGGATGAGTCAGAATGGGGTGCTCATTGATACATCTACCCGGGTAGTTATGCTGAGATATCCGAATGATCAGAAAGGTTTTCTAGTGCAACTTCCCAGGCAGTTTTACCTTTCTAGTGAGGTTCATGCGGTGCAAGCGAAGGTATTAATCGATATTCTCGTAGTGAGTGAGTTTCCTGACGTTTTTCCCGATGATTTGCCGGGACTACCTCCGGATCAGGATGTGGAGTTTAAAATCGAGTTGTTGCCTGGCACGACACCTATCTCTAGGAGACCCTATAGGATGCCTCCGAATGAACTAGCTGAACTTAAGGTGCAATTGAGTGAACTTTTGAAAAAGGGGCTGATTCGTCCTAGTTCGTCTCTGTGGGGATGTCCTACTATCTTTGTAAAGAAGAAGAATCAGTCGTTGCGGATGTGCGTAGATTATAGACCTCTGAATGCAGTCACTGTCAAAAATAAGTATCCTCTACCACGCATCGATATCTTGTTTGATCAGTTATCTAAAGCTAAAGTCTTTTCAAAGATCGATCTAAGATCTGGCTATCATCAAATTAAAATCCATCCGGAAGATGTTCCAAAAACAGCCTTCTCTACCAGATACGGTCTTTATGAGTATCTTGTTATGTCCTTCGGCTTAACCAATGCCCCCGCACACTTCATATACTTGATGAATTCGGTGTTTATGCTCGAATTGGACAAGTTTGTGGTGGTATTTATTGATGACATCCTGGTATATTCTGAAAATGAGGAAGACCACGCTGAACATCTACGATAGTCCTTACAAGACTGCGTGAACATCAACTATATGCAAAGTTCAGTAAGTGCGAATTCTGGCTTCGAGAAGTACCTTTCCTTGGGCATGTGTTGTCCGATGGAGGAATTATGGTGGATCCCGCCAAGGTACAAGAAGTACTGAACTGGAAGGCTCCTATCTCGGTTCACGAGGTTCAGAGTTTTTCTTGGTTTGGCTGGCTATTATCGTCGTTTCATCCCGGATTTCTCAAAAATAGCCAAGCCAATGACTCGGCTGCTGCAAAAAGACACCAGGTTTGTCTGGACTCCTGAGTGTGATGCGGCTTTTCACAAACTGTGAACTCTCCTAACCTCAGCTCTGGTTTTGGCGCAACCAGATATCGAGAAACCATTTGATGTGTATTGTGATGCCTCAGGCATAGGTTTGGGAGGTGTTCTGATGCAGGAAGGCCGAGTAATTGCATATACCTCTCGACAACTTCGGAAGCATGAAGTGAATTATCCAACGCATGACTTAGAACTTGCTGCAGTTGTTCATGCTCTGAAAGCCTGGCGGCACTACCTCTTGGGCAATGTTTGCAATATCTATACTGACCATAAAAGCCTCAAATATATCTTCACCCAACCCGAGTTGAATATGCATCAAAGAAGATGGCTTGAGTTGATTAAAGATTATAATCTCCAAGTGCACTATCATCCTGGCAAGGCAAATGTGGTTGCTAATGCTTTAAGCCATAAGTCTCATTGCCACTCATTAGTTGAAAGTGATTTTCATCTGTCTCACCTTCTACACCCAACAATTCTGTTCAACGTCACTGCCAGTTGCACTCTCAAGAGTAGAATTATTGAGCTTCAAAAGACTGACACTGGTATATTCCACATCAAGCGTAAGATGAAAGAGCAAGAAACTACACAATTCAAGGTAGATGAAGAGGGTGTACTGTGGTTCAAAGATAGGCTAGTTGTGCCTAAGGACCGAGAGCTTTGAAATCATATCTTGTCTGAAGCACATTCCTCTAAGTTGTCCATCCATCCTGGACCAAAATGTGGAAAGAAGTAGCTGCATATGTTGCTAGGTGTGACACCTGCTGTAGAGTTAAGGCTATGCACATGAAGGCTGGATTGCTTCAACCACTTTCTATCCTAGGTTGGAAATGGGAGGAGATAAGCATGGATTTCATTGTTGGACTTCCTCCTACTGTCAAGAACCATAACTCTATTTGGGTAATTGTAGATCGTTTAACCAAGTTGGCTCACTTCATTCCTGTCCGAGTAGACTATCGTCCTGCTGACTATGCTGAGTTGTACTTCAATCAGATAGTCCGGCTCCATGGGGTACCTCGTACTATCGTTTCTGACCATGGTCCACAGTTCACTGCTCGTTTTTGGGAGCACTTGCATCATCTTCTAGGAACCAAGTTAGTGAGAAGCTCTGCTTATCACCCCCAGACATCAGGTCAGACGGAACGAGTTAACCAAATCTTAGAGGATATGTTATGGGCTTGTGTTATTTTGTCCAAGGGTTCATGGGAGAAATGGTTGCCTTTAGCTGAGTTCTCGTATAATAATAGTTACCAAGAGAGCATTAAGATGGCCCTATTCGAAGCATTGTACGGTCGTAAGTGTAGAACCCCACTAAATTGGATAGAAGCTGGTGAGAGAAGGTATTATGATATTGATTTTGTCAAGGAAGCTGAGGAACAAGTGCGTACCATCAAAATCCATATGGCTGCAGCTCAAGCTAGACAGAAAAGTTATGCTGATCGCTGTAGAAAATCGATCGAGTTTGAAGTTGGAGACTTCATATATCTGAAAGTTCCCCCCATGAAGAGTGTACAACATTTTGGTGTGAAGCGGAAGCTTGCACCGAGATATGTGGGTCCTTTCTAGATCATAGGAAAGAGTGGTGCTGTCGCATATAAGATCCAGTTACCCCCTGAAATGAGCGCCATTTTCAATGTTTTCCATGTATCCCAGTTAAAGAAGTGTCTTTGAGTTCTGGAAGAAAGAGTTCCATTAGGAGATATCAGGCTAGAATCCGATTTAACCTACGAAGAAAAGCCAGTCCGCGTGATTGACACTCAAGAGCGGGTAACTAGAAGTCAAGTGGTTAAGTGGTATAAAGTAATGTGGAGTAATCAGGGTAGTGAGAGTGATGCTACGTAGGAGCGAGAAGACTATTTATGTGATGGTTATAAGGAATTCTATCAACAATGGTACGCTTTCCAAATCTTGGGACGAGATTTTTATAAGGGGAAGGGCTGTAACACCCCAGGTGTTTGGCTTCCTTAAGTGCATTGCATTTCATAAGCATTAACATTAATCATCTAATTCCAGAGTGTGAGCATCATTCATTTCATGCATGAGCTTATAATATGTGAAACATGCTTTTTGAAACATTGCAACATGTGTGAACTAGTAGTATCATTGGTTTGGTCATAGAAGAAGTTTGACACATGAATAAATATTTAATTTTCACATTTCTAGGTTCTCTGGACAGCTGGTAACAAATTTGGGATTTGAACTTTGATAAAATTGTTTGCTGGGAAACCTGTGAATACCAAAGTGGTAGTAAACTGGTTAAACTAGCTTGTGTCAAAATTTGATGGCATTTGGCCTAGTAGTCTAGGAGTTATAGCTGTTTAAAGTGGATATCCAGAAATGGCTGCTCTCTGTTTGGAGAGGACAAATTTATGTAATTTTAGAATCTTGACTAGGTAAACTTTGGAATTAAGTGTTGAGGTCTGAAAATGGATTGTAGAGTATTTTATAAGCTTTCCAGATTGTCTTGTATCATGCCTTTAGGATTTGAGAATCTCCAGTTGTAATAAGAATACGTAGCTGCTGTCCAGAATATATTGTTACGATAATTGATGATTTGTTGTTGGTAACCTAAGTAATGTTGTTCTTATGATTTTTAGGTGTTAGGGCCTTAACTGAAGAGGAACAATTATACATTAGGTTATGTATATTAGGTAAGTACTTCTCCACCGGAGAAGAGATTTGCACGTAAAATTTAAGTAACTTGAATAGAATACTTAAATTGTTGCAATGCATTCCATTCCGAGCATATTGTATTCATTATGCATCCATGTGATTTATTGTGCATTCATGCAATAGGTGTACCAGAGGGGGTGACGCTCCTCGAATTCGAGGGAACAATTCCGGAGGAGGACCAGGAGCAGTCGAGGGAGCCCGAGGATCCAGCCCGCGAAGGAGTGCCCGCAGACAACCTACCTGAGTGCCCAGATCACCACCTGTCCTCTTTTTTGAAAGGCAAGCTGAAAGGTCTTGATGGCTAGAGGGGGGTGAATAGCCTTTTAAAAATTTCTACAAAGACAAGCTAAACAAGTTTATCAATATAACAAATAGTGAGATGCGAGTTTTGCTTACCCTACGGGGTGTTTGCAAGCCACCTATCCAATTCACAATTCTAGTATTTGCACTCAACCGCACAAGTCAAACCGAGAAGGTGACTACAACTACAACTAGCAAGCTACACAAAGGTGCTACTTAAAGCAAAGCAAACTAGCTAGCAAAGATAACTAAGAAAGTAATGCGGAGTTGAGTTAGGAGAGTTTCACCGAGAGGCGAAGTATTGAGCCAACCAATATGATCAACAATGAATACCAAGATAACCGAACACCGAGATCAATCAATCACAATATGAAAGTGATGACACGAAGATTTATCCCGAGGTTCACGTGCTTGCCAGCACGCTAGTCCCCGTTGTGTCCCTCTTCACCACGTGGTTCGGTGGCTAATCGGTCTCACATCGAGCCTCTCAAAAGACGCCACAAGAACCTACCAAATGGCAAAAGGTTGCAATGACACGAGCAATTCACTAACGTTGCCTTTGGCGCTTCGCCGAGGTAGGCACAAACCCCTCACAATCACTGGAGGTGGCCAAGAACAATCACCAACTCTTGCCAATGCCTCCAAGCTGCTCCAAGCCGTCTAGGTGGCGGCAACTGTAACACCCCAGGTGTTGATCACCAATTAACTAGTGGGTTTCAGCTCAAACATGATAAATTAGTGGAGATGACGATGCCAAGTCAAACCTATGGAAATAAACCTTAATCGAAACTTTGATGTTGCACCCTTGCTTACATATAGGCTCAATTAAAAGATATATGCTTGGGTTTTGTTATCAAAGTATCTTCACTTGTCCCACCTCAATAACTATCTATCTTAAGCCCTGGAAAAGTTTCATGAAGTTTGGAATCAAAAAGTCACATGAAATGATAAGTTCCGCTCCTATTGGAAATTGCCCCATTAAGTTAATGGAACTATAGACCATCAACCAAACCTTGCCAATATTCCCAAATGACTTTAGATGAACTCTACAACAAAAGTCATGAAGGGTTCATGTTGAGCAAATGTCAAGAAATTGCCCCGATTGGCCTAAAACCCTAGTTTCGTCTTTATCGAGTTGATACTTTGACCAAAGTAAAAGTTGGACTTCTGTACTAGTTATGAGGTTTGACCTTAAACAACAGTTGTAGTTCATCTTATGTAGAACAAACTTTGTTTAATGGTCAAGAGCTAGTTTTCCTCTAACTTAGTCAAATAGAGCTCAAAAGGGAGGAATCAGCTGCTGTTCCAGAGTCCAAGAATTTGGCTAAGTCCTAACTGGTGTTTTAGTTCTTGTGCCATATTTTGGAGCCTTATATCTCGCAACCCAAGCCGATCTAGACTTGGAGCCTTAAATGAAAGTTGTAGTTCAGTTCGTGCTCTGCAAATAATGTTTTTGGACCAAGGGTTAGATTTGATTGGAAATAAGTCAAACCATGGCCCAAAGTTTGAATCTGCTGCAGTTTGTTTCAGACTTAGAAATATTCCAAGTCCAGGAATTCCAGCACCAATACCGGTTGGCATTCCGCGTTCTCCAATTTTTGTTAAGCAACTTAAGTTGAGCCAAATATAAAAGTTGGAGTATATTCCTTGGAGAAGAACATGTAAAAAGTTGGAATTTGTTGGATCAAGTTTGGCATCTCAAAACTAGTGAAAACCGAGCAAAGCTTAATCACTATCAAGTCGCTAACAGTGTCGACTTTGGAGCCTAATTACCTCCTAATATGTTGCTCTAATGGCCTATCACCCTTAATCAAGTTGGTAGACCAGTTAAAGATGAAGATCTTTTGTATAGGGCGTCTGTTCCGAATCTCGCTGGAATATGCTGAAATTGGATCCGAAGTCGGGCTGAGTCACGCGTACCACGTGTTCGCGTTTATGCCGCCGTGGCGTTCATGCAGCAGAGCGCGCTCCACCATTGCCAGGAGCTGCTGCCGCGCGTCCTCCTTCATGCCGCGTGCCCCCGCGCCCTTACCCCCTGGACGCGTGCCCTGCTCCTCCTTGCATTGATGTGGACGCCGTGCTGCCCACAGTCTCGTCTCCCTCTCCCTCGGACGCTCCAGAGCGGAGCAGCCACGGGCGCCACCGCCA
Organism: Saccharum hybrid cultivar R570; assembly: GCA_038087645.1. Classification (NCBI taxonomy): domain Eukaryota; kingdom Viridiplantae; phylum Streptophyta; class Magnoliopsida; order Poales; family Poaceae; genus Saccharum; species Saccharum hybrid cultivar. The sequence continues at coordinate 3,191,319 of JAQSUU010000291.1, read as the reverse complement.
AGCTCCATGGCCGCTGCCATTCCTGGCGCGTCAAGCCACCACGACCACAGTTGTGTGCGCCCACATCTTCACCAACCCTTTCTCCCTCCCCCGCGCGCGCGCTTGCCCAAACTCTCGGTCGCCGGAGCATGCCATCAACTGGCCGCCATTGCCGAGCCGAACGGAGCTCCGTGGCCAGCCACCCCAAGCGCCCCACCGCAAAAATTGAATATTGTAGCGCCTCCACCGCTACACGCTGACCCCGATGCGCCGCTTTCCTCGGTCGAGAGCCGCCTGAGGCATGCTCCCGCCGGGGCACCGACCACCGGAGCCGCCCGCCTCCGTGGCCAGGAGGCCATGGGCCACCTCACCCCGAGCCGTGACCGTCTTCGGGTGAGCCTCGCTGCGCTGGTGCTCGTGCCGCCCTTAGCCGCCGCCGGTGGCCCCACCTCGCCGGAGCCGCGCGTCCGACCTCCTCCTTGCCGGCGTCGAGAGGTAGAAGAAGAAGAAGACCGCCCCCTGTGTCCATCTCTGTCTCTCTGTGGATGACTGGTGGGCCCAACCGGTCAGCAGGTCCCACTTGTCGGTTTAAGAAAGCGGTTGTCTGGGTATGTATTCGGGTGGGCGTAGCAAATGAAGTTAGGGTGGTTTTAATCCTGATTTTGAATTTCCATTTCATGTAAATCTTCTAAAATGCATATCTCTTGCTAGGTAAATCCAAAAATAGCAAAAGTGGACTTTTTGGAAACCTTGAGAAAATATCTATGCAGTGGGTCATAATATGTTACATGTTTGTAGGTATTTTCTAATGTCTTTATTTAAGCCTTAAAAATGCTCTAAAAATGCTTATCAACTTGAGCAGAGCCATATCTAGAGTTTTAGAACTCCAAAAATAGTGATTCTTGTTTTGTTAATTTTGGGATGACATGTACTTGCTAGTAAAAATATTAAACACACTAATTGTTCACTATTTTCTTAAGGTTTTGATTTGACCCTGTTAAATAAGGAAATTTGCATTATATTGCTTGTCATTTTATATCTTGAGTTGTGTTGCTCTAAATGATGTGAAAATTTTATGGTAGTCTTTCCATGCTATGAATGTACTGTGGTACAAATTTTATGGTCATTGCTTACTGTATGCTCAAGTTATTGATTTAACTTGTTTATAGCTTGATAAATAGCTTATAAATAATATATAAATGGTAAAATAGAAAATGTTGTTCCATTACCTTAGTATGATGTTTCTCTATCATATTGATTCATAATATGGCCTTGTGTTCACAGAAAATATTGAGTTTTAGTTTTAACTTGCTCTCACATGATTTATTGCCATAGCTATTTGTCTTTTCCATAGAGGTTGAGATACATGTCCAATTAGCTTGAAATTTGTACAGTAGACTTTTGAGAGCATTTGTAGACCCCTGTAATTTTGGTAGAATTTATTGAGCATCTTTATGATGTAGTCATAATTCCACCTAATTATCTAAATAAATTAAGAAAATGTATTAAAAAAATTTATTTAGTAATTGACACTATATTTTCTGGTGTTCATTAGTCATATATGAAATGTTGGTAAAGTTGGTTTTACCTAATTATATACTTGCAACATAAGTTAATAATTATTTTCTTGCCGATTTGGTTTCTGGACAGATCTGGGAACTTAGCAAAGTTCTTCATGATAATGTGCTTTGTTGTGAAACTTATTTATACAAAAGTTGTAGATAATTTATGTACCTAGCTTGTGTTAAAATTTGGTGGCATTTGGTCAAGTAGTTTTTGAGTTATAGATGTTTAAAGTCAGGTTCCAGATTTAGTTGCTCTCTGTTTGGAGCAGACCAGAGTCTGTAGTTTCATCTTTTTGACCAATTAAACTTGGGAATCAGGCTTAGTGGATATTAAATGAATTGTAGAAAATTTCATAAGCTTTCTAGAATGTCTTCTTGCAAGTCATTGGGATTTATGGATCTCCAGTTATGATTGATTTACTGAGTTACTGTATGGTTGTCCAGAAAGTAATAGATTTTAGTTGTAGTGCTTTGATTAACTTTGCCATGCTAGTGTGTTGAAGTGTGACTCATGTCTTTGTTGATACTTGGGTGGTACCCTGTGATCTTGTGAGACTTGTTTCTTGGTTGATGTGTTTGCAATCTTCTATGTTATGCCTTAGTGAGGATTAAGTTAATTAGCTCTAGGTGTGTAGGAGAACTTTGGTATGCTTGTTTGATTACTTTGTTTATTGCACTTCTATGCATTCATACATGTGCATGGTTGCATCTCATATAGGTACGCTAGCAGAAACGTGTGAAGGATGTGGCGTTGGAGCCAAACCTGAAGACGGTGTTTGGTGGATCCATCCCGAAGATAGAAGGATCGGGCAAGTGCTAGATGGGAGGATGCTCGCCAAGTGAATTCATCTGACATACTCTAACTTGAGTCGGATCCCAGGCAAGCCCCGGAGCATTATAAGCCTCCTATCTTCAAATCAATTAATTATATATATATATATATGTTATAAGTATTGTTGCATTAAGTGATAGGAGCTGGTTGGAAACTCTTGCTGCATTATATCATTCCTTGTCCAGATATATGAATCCTTGAATCCTACATAGACTAGGATCGAGTAGATGCTTAGCCCTGCTTTAAGCGGTAGAAGTCAGGTGATTTCCTGTCACCTGCGAGATATAGGGATATTCATATATGGCACGGTTGGCTATATGTGCTATCGTGAAATGGAACCATGTGTTAATAAAATGAAATGAGACCGGGCGGGATGACGATAGTGAAGCAACAAGGCATGGAGGTCTTGGGTGTGAATCTATCCCCGTCCGAGTCGTTTAAGTACTGATTCGCTGTACGTCCTTGAGTCATGTTGAACGCAGTCTAACACTTAGTTGGCCGGATAAGCCGTTCCGACCGCGAATCCGAGTAATACAGTTCAGGCCGGGAATCGACTGGTAGGTTGCTTCTTGGAGGAGAGAAAGGATGTGCTTGGGGACATTGGCGTGAGACCAAGGGGGGTTAGAGTCCCTATCACCTGGCAGAGTGTCGCCCTTGGGGTCGCAACATCATTCGGACCCGCGGCTCCTAAACTGTACCAAAGGTGACCTGAGCAGCCCTCGCCAGGCGTGACTCGATGAGTGTTAGAAATACCCCTCCAGCTGGATAGGAATTCGATTCGAATCGCCGTCGCTCCCGGTTAGTGAGCACTTGACTTGAGCAGCGGCAACGTAGATTCAATTAAATTGAACTGATGGTTAATTGGATCACGATGGAAAGGTTGCCTCAATTTATACCTGCTATGGTTAATATTGTTTGCTCCTAATAAAGTGAGTGCTCTAGTACAGGTTCTAATATAGATGATAGGTTAATGATAATTAACTTGATGCTTAAGCATTAATGATTGATCATCTATATTAAGCTTTTATGCAAAATGTTGTCAAGCTAGCCCCACTTTATATCAGCCTTGCATGATCCTTGGTGTCACCTTATTTCTGGTTTCTGACGGGTAAGTCTAGCTGAGTACCTTCTTGTACTCAGGGTTTTATCCCCACTTATTGCAGGTTGTGAAGTATCATGGCTACTGCAAGAGTTGGTTGGCTCCTGCCGTAGAGGCGGAGTGTGATCATGGGCATGATCCTTCTGAGCTACCTTATCTCTAATGCTTTTATTGGAAGTCGACCATGGTACTGGCATGTATTTGAAATAAGATTTATGTTAGTTTTAAATTACTTTGCTTCCGCTACTTTTGAACTTAAGTTGTAATAACTATGTTGAACTCCGATGTATATTGAATTACTTGTGAAATGGTTGTAACATGTGACTTGTTATGTTGAATCACTACGATCTTGGCTGGTATGTTGGTTGGTTTGAAATCCCTCGTGATTTCATTGGACTACCGGAGTTATATGGGCTCAAGTGCGAGAATTTGATCACTTCGGTGATTGTTTTTGTACTTGTGCTCTTATAATTTGGACGGTTCCGTTACAGCAACCACCAAGAGAAACAAGAATCCCGCAGCAAATCAACCACCAAGTGCCAACTAGGTGCAATCTCACAATGCAAATGCACTTGGATCACTCAATCTCACTTCGAATATGCAAAGGAGCAAGAGAGATGAGTGAGAGGGGAGTTGCTTAGCTCAAAGTGCTCACAAGTATGTCAAAATGTTCGAGAGAGAGAGAGAGAGAGCCTTGAGCTGGCCAACGAGTATATATAGACGTACCCTTTTGAATAGAGCCGTTAGAAACTTAAACAGCTGAAAATGCGCTGACCGGACGCGCTGGTCCAACTGACCGGACGCGCCGGTCGTACAACGGCTAAGTCGCGAAGCACTGACCGGACGCGCTGGTCCAACTGACCGGACGCGCCGGTCGCACAACAGTTAAATACAAAGCAACGACCGGACGCGCTTGACGCGCAGACCGGACGGGCTGCGAATGACCGGACACGCTGGTCCCATGACTGACCGGACGCGCTGGTCAAGTCTGAGCAGCGCACGACAAAACAGTGACCGGACGTGCTGAAGAACTGACCGGACGCCACAGTGTCAGCGTCCGGTTTGAGTCCAGTAAGCTCCCTGAATGACCGGACGCGTTCGATCGATAGTGACCAGACGCGCTGCGCGTCCGATCATCAACCTGAAACAAGCACAGACACTGAACGCTGACCGGACACGTCAGGTCAACCAGAGACCGCGTCTGGTTCAGCGTCCGGTCACCTCTGTGACCTCCGTTCGCCTCCGTTTCTTTTCTGACTTTCGACGTAGTGGAAAATAGTCGTTTCAACTCCTCGAATAGAGCCAAGATATTGCTTCATCTTTCTTTTCCAATGATCAAAAGATGTGACACCATCAAAGAATGGAGGCTTGCCCCCGACATGGTTGAACACAACTTGAGCCATCTTACACCGAGGTTGTTAAACCTTGAAAACGGTGACCACGGCTCCGATACCACTTGAAAGGTCTTGATGGCTAGAGGGGGTGAATAGCCTTTTAAAAATTTCTACAAAGACAAGCTATTTGCAAGCCACCTATCCAATTCACAATTCTAGTATTTGCACTCAACCGCACAAGTCAAACCGAGAAGGTGACTACAACTACAACTAGCAAGCTACACAAAGGAGCTACTTAAAGCAAAGCAAACTAGCTAGCAAAGATAACTAAGAAAGTAATGCGGAGTTGAGTTAGGAGAGTTTCACCGAGGGGCGAAGTATTGAGCCAACCAATATGATCAACAATGATTACCAAGATAACCGAACACCGAGATCAATCAATCACAATATGAAAGTGATGACACGAAGATTTATCCCGAGGTTCACGTGCTTGCCGGCACGCTAGTCCCCGTTGTGTCCCTCTTCACCATGTGGTTCGGTGGCTAATCGGTCTCACACCGAGCCTCTCAAAAGACGCCACAAGAACCTACCAAATGGCAAAAGGTTGCAATGACACGAGCAATTCACTAACGTTGCCTTTGGCGCTTTGTCGAGGTAGCACAAACCCCTCACAATCACCGGAGGTGGCCAAGAACAATCACCAACTCTTGCCAACGCCTCCAAGCTGCTCCAAGCCGTCTAGGTGGCGGCAACCACCAAGAGAAACAAGAACCCCACAGTAAATCAACCACCAAGTGCCAACTAGATGCAATCTCACAATGCAAATGCACTTGGATCACTCAATCTCACTTCGAATATGCAAAGGAGCAAGAGATATGAGTGGGAGAGGAGTTGCTTAGCTCAAAGTGCTCACAAGTATGTCAAAATGTTCGAGAGAGAGAGCCTTGAGCCGGCCAATGAGTATATATAGACGTACCCCTTCGAATAGAGCCGTTAGAAACTTAAACAGCTGAAAACGCGCTGACCGGATGCGCCGGTCGTACAACGACTAAGTCGCGAAGCACTGACCGGACGCGCTGGTCTAACTGACCGGACGCGCCGGTCGCACAACGGCTAACTGCGAAGCAACGACCGGACGCGCTTGACACGTAGACCGGACGCGCTGCGAACGACCGGACGCGCTGGTCCCGTGACTGACCGGATGCGCTGGTCAAGTCTGAGCAGCGCACGACAAAACAGTGACCGGACGCGCTGAAGAACTGACCGGACGCCACAGTGTCAGCGTCCGGTTTGAGTCCAGTAAGCTCCCTGAACGACCGAACGCGTCCGGTCGACAGTGACCGGACGCGTTGCGTGTCCGATCATCAATCTGAAACAAGTGCAGACACTGAACGCTGACCGAACGTGTCCGGTCAACCAGAGGCCGCGTCTGGTTCAGCGTCCGGTCACCTCTATGACCTCTGTTCCTTTTCCGACTTTCGGCGTAGTGGAAAATAGTCGTTTCAACTCCTCGAAAATGCCTGAATCCCGCCTCGCAAGCTCGGCGGGAGGGAGAGAGGACCCCAAACCCTCGCTACCGCTCAAACTCCACCGCCTTCGCAAACGTGCTAACACCACCAAGTGATCTCATCATGTGTGAGTGTGTTAGCATTTTCACAATCATTTTTCGAGGCGATATTAGTTCTATCCAAATGCATATGATTATGAGATGCACATCTAGAGGCACTTAGGAGTTCAATAGCCACGTCATTCCCCTCTTTATAGTATGGCTATCTATCCTATAATGTAACCACACCCACTAGGTGTCTTGGTTACTAAAACACAACCCTTAAGCATATACCTTTGCCTTGATCACGTAGGGTTGCGTCCAAATCCAAGTGTGGCCATCATGATCACCATGTCCATCTTGCCACCAACCTTGAAATGTACTAATCCTCATATGCTACATACAACTTAGGCATAGGATTAGTACTTGGGCATTGTCACTAATTACCAACACCAAACATAGGACTTTCAATCTCCCCCTTGTTGGTAATTGGTGACAACCCTTTCATAAAGATGTTATGATAAAATTTTGATTGAAACCATGTCACATTGTCCAAGTATATTACCATGTGTAGGAATCAGGGACATGTGATCATGAATTCAAATTGATAGCAATGGCTCCCCCTACATGTATGCTATAAGTTTGGATTTTTGAAGCATACATGTTAGATAGGAAAGATTAGGAGCATTGACTACCAATAGGTGCTAAGTGTTTAAGATCATTGACCTTTGAAGCGTGATACCATCGGAGTAGCGATACACACCATCTTAGCACCTTGTGTAGTTAGACACCACTTGTAAAAACACAAACATAACTAGAAACCTCGTGAGATCAACATTATCTTTGTTTAAGAGCTTGCTCCCCCTACTTGTGTGCTCAAAATTTTAGTTGATCCCCTTCTTTTATCAATTCTCCCCTTTAGGTTTTCTCACCCTTTAGAATCTATCTTTGTGAACAATATTTTTCTCCCCCTTTGTGCTTCTCCTCCTTTGAGTTCTATCTTTGTGAACTACATTTTCTCCCCCTTTGGCACCAATGACCACAAGGGACCAATTTTAGATAGATTATCATGTCATGTTATGGGGTGAGGATCAAGTTTGTGATTCAACCTAGATTGCTTGCATAAATAAAATGCTTCGGTTTGATCCAAGGGCAAGCTTCTTCACACCTCACTAGAAGGGTTATCATGCACCATGTTGAAGCAAATATTTAGACAAGTGATCTAGATTAAACACTTAGGATCACAAGCTACTTAAACAAGTTATATGCTACCACTAGATCATACAAGTCATGGAAACAATAGTGGCACCATATAAACTTCAAATTCATTTAATTTTCATGAATGAGCCTAGAACATGTAAATTATGACTAGATGCACTAAACAAGTCCTTAGCATAGAATGTATGACATGTCAAACAATTGTACCTTGGGGCTCGAAGGAGAGGCATGTCATATATGAGGTGCATCAACTCATGTTGGAGAAGTCAAGTATGTTCAACTCATTCTTTAGCTTGTGAAATCTCTTCTCATCAAGTGGCTTGGTGAATAGATCGGCTAATTGATCTTCGGTGCCCACACTCTCAATAGCAATGTCACCCTTTTGTTGATGATCTCTAAGAAAGTGATGGCGAACATCAATATGCTTTGTTCTTTGATGTTGAACCGGATTGTTGGTTAGCTTCACGGCACTTTCATTGTCACATAACAATGGCACATTCTTGAAGTTGATTCCAAAATCTTTCAATGTAGCCTTCATCCATAAGATTTGTGCACAACAACTACCCGCGGCGATGTATTCGGCCTCGGCGGTAGATAGTGCAATACTATTTTGCTTCTTGGATGACCATGAGACAAGTGATCTTCCCAACAATTGACAAGTCCCGGAAGTGCTCTTTCTCTCCACTTTGTCACCGGCATAGTCAGAATCCAAATATCCAACTAGCTCAAAGCTTGCACCTTTGGGATACCATAATCCAACATCTTGTGTATGCTTTAAGTACCTCAATATTCTCTTTGTTACCTTCAAATGACTTTCTCTTAGTGAGGCTTGAAATCTTGCACACATGCATACACTAAACATTACATCGGGCCTTGATGCCGTCACATAGAGTAGGCTACTAATCATTGATCTATATAACTTTTGATCCACCATGTTGCCACTCTTGTCACTATCTAAGCTTCCACTAGTGCTCATTGGAGTAGTGATTCCTTTTGCATCTTCCATACCAAACTTCTTTAGCATATCCTTTATGTACTTGGTTTGGCTTATAAATGTTCCTTCCTTCATTTGTTTGATTTGAAGTCCAAGAAAGAAACTAAGTTCACCAATCATTGACATTTCAAATTCCTTTGCCATTATTTTCCCAAACTCATCACAATAATCTTGATTGGTTGAACCGAATATGATATCATCAACATATATTTGCAATACAAATAAGTCTTTCCCAATCTTCTTGGTGAATAGTGTTGTATCAACTTTGCCCATGACAAATCCTTTGGATATCAAGAAGTCCCTCAATCTTTCATACCATGCTCTAGGTGCTTGCTTCAATCCATACAAAGCCTTCATTAACTTATATACATGATTGGGTTTCTTGTCATCTTCAAAACCGGGAGGTTGCTCCACATACACCTCCTCTTGAATGTACCCATTGAGAAATGCACTCTTCACATCCATTTGATATAGCTTGATATTGTGAGCACATGCATAGGCAAGTAAGATCCTAATTGCTTCCAATCTTGCAACCGGGGCATAAGTTTCACCAAAGTCAAGACCCTCTATTTGTGTGTAACCTTGAGCCACTAGTCTTGCTTTGTTTCTTACTACTATCCCATCTTGATCTTGTTTGTTGCAAAAGGCCCATCTTGTTCCAATGACATTGTGATCCTTAGGCCTCTCAACTAGTTCCCATACTTCATTTCTCTTGAAGTTATTTAGCTCTTCATGCATTGCATTTACCCAATCTGGATCTCTCAATGCTTTATCAATGTCCTTGGGTTCTTCCATTGACACAAAAAAAGAGTGAGCACAAAAAGATATCAATCTTGATCTAGTTTGAACTCCCCTTTGTATGTCACCAATGATGGAATCCAATGGATGGTCTCTTGCAATGTTAGTTGGTTGAAGCACTTGGACTTGATTGCTTGGATGTTGATGTTGATCATAAGTTGGAGATGATGAACTAGCTACTTGTTGATCTTGTTACACTTGAGATGATGTACTAGCTTGATTTTGCATTAGAGAACCACTAACTTGTGTAGTTGGACTTTGGAGCACTTGATCTTTGTTGTCATCCACATCAATCACTTGCTTTGGCCTAATATCACCAATATCCATTTCTTTCATAGCATTGGTCAATTGAGTTCCTCTCATATCATCCAAGTTATCTTTCTCATCTTGAGAGCCATTTGTTTCATCAAATTTAACATCATGAACTTCTTCAAGTAAACCACTAGCCAAATTCCAAACTCTATAAGCTTTGCTAGTAGTGGAGTACCCAAGTAAGAATCCTTCATCACATTTCTTCTCAAACTTGCTCAATCTAGTGCCCTTCTTCAAGATGTAGCATTTACAACCAAATACCTGAAAGTATGCAATATTGGGCTTTCTTCCATTTAAGATCTCATATGGTGTCTTCTCTAAGAACTTGTGGCAATAGAGGCGGTTGCTATAGAAGCAAGCCGTGTAGATTGCTTTGGCCTAAAATGAATGACTCACATTATACTCATTTAACATTGATCTTGCCATATCAATCAAGGTTCTATTCTTTCTCTCAACTAAGCCATTAGATTGAGGTGCATACTTGGCCGAGAATTGATGTTTTATTCCAAGCTCATCACATAGCTCATCAACTCTTGTGTTTCTAAACTCACTTCCATTGTCACTTCTCACTTTCTTGATTGTGGTTTCAAACTCATTTTGTACTCTCTTGATGAACTTTTTGAATATGTCAAATACATTACTCTTGTCCACAAGAAAGAATACCCATGTATATCTAGTGAAATCATCCACAATCACAAAACCATACTTGTTGCCACTAATGCTTGTGTATGTAGTTGGCCCAAATAGATCCATGTGCAACAACTCAAATGCCTTAGAAGTACTCATAATGCTCTTTAATGGATGAGTGTAGCTCACTTGCTTTCCGCCTTGACATGCACTACATAGCTTATCTTTCTTAAATGTGACATCCTTCAAGCCTCTAACTAAGTCATGCTTCACTAACTTGTTCAATTGCTTCATGCCAACATGACCAAGTCTTCTATGCCATAACCAACCCATACTTGATTTGGTGAGCAAGCATGTTGAAAGTTGAGTGTCACTAGCATTGAAATCAACCAAGTATAGATTCTCATATCTAAAACCCTTGAAGATCAAATTGGAGCCATCAACACTAACTATCTCCACATCATCAACACCAAATATGCACTTGAAACCGAGATCACACAATTGAGCAACCGAGAGAAGATTGAAGTTCAACTTTTCAACTAAGAACATATTAGAAATGCTATGATCATTTGAGATTGCAATTCTTCCAAGAGCCTTGACATCACCCTTGCAATTGTCACCAAATGTGATGCTATCAATGCCACTATCATTTGATTTGAGAGAGTTGAACATTCTTGAATCACCGATCATATGTTAAGAGCACCCACTATCAAGCACCCAATGCCTTCCTCCGGCCTTGTAATTTACCTACAAACAATTTAATGTCTTTTAGGTACCCATACTTGCTTGGATCCTTGGAGGTTATTAACTAAGCTCTTTGGTACCCAAATGGCCTTCTTCTTTGGGCCCATAATTGGTGTACCAACAAACCTAGCATGCACACCTTTCTTACCCTTGGTAAGCACATAACAAGAATCAAAAGGAATATAAGGTACATTAGCATTTTTCTTGTTCTTGTTCATTTTATTGCAATTAATCTCTAGATGCCCAACTTGCTTGCATCTATTGCAATAACGACCATTGCTCTTCACAAAGCGAGGCTTTGGAGTAGCAAGTGCCGCCTTGCCCTTCTTGGGAGTATAGCCCAAACCCTCTTTGTTAAGAGAGAACCTTTGGCTACCCAAGCATTTTAGCAAGCGGGCATCCCCACCATAGGCATTGCCTAATGCGCAGGTGAGATCATCCACCTCTCTCTTGAGAGTCTCATTCTCAACCACAAGTGATGAATCACTAGTAGTAGATATAGAGTTGGTTGTGGTGGATGATGATGAGCTATATGAAGCATTAGTAAGACCAATAAATAAAGAATCATCAATAATATCACATGTTAGTCCAATATCACAAGTGACAATCACTTGCTCCTCCTTAGCTTTCTTCATGAACTTCTCTAACTTGAGGTCATTTTCCTTGATGAGCTCAAGTAGAGTGGAGTGGGCTTCCTTAAGCCTAGTGTGAGCAACTTCAAGGTCCTCGTGGTCTTCCTTTAGACACTCACGAGAGGCCTCTAGCTCATCAAAGGATTTTCTAAGAGCTTTGAGCTCTTGTTCAATTCCTTTGCACTCCTTACTCTTTTTAAGAGCAACAAGCTCCTCCATCAAGGTATTATTTTCATTGCTCTTAGCAATGAGCTCTTGTTCCAAGATTTTGTATTTCTTGGTTGTCCTCTTGTAGCCCTTGCTCATTTGATCTATTATGCCCAATAGATCATTATTGGAGTAGTCCTCATCCTCCTCCTCATCACTCCTACAACCATCACTAGCACAAGAATCATCATCACTATCATCATATTTTACCTTGGTAGGCTTGGCCATAAGGCATGTCGATGTAGTGTCGAAGATGGATGGCTTGTTGGAGAGGGTGGTGTTTGCAATGGCTCGCCGAGTGGTCCTATCATCATCACTAGAGCTTGCATCATCATCACTATCGGAGTCGTCACTATCCCAAGTGACCACATAGCCACCACCCTTCTTCTTCTTGTTGAATGTGAAGCTCTTCTTTGCTTTCTTCTCTTTCTCTTTCTTATCCTTCTTGTTCTTCTTGAGCTTCAAGTCCCCATTATGAAATCTCTTATCTTCATAGGGGCAATCCGCCACTATGTGATCGGGGCTATTACAATTGTAGCAAAGCATCTCCTTTGCCTTCATGAAGTTCCTTCTCTTTCTTGCACCATAGCCTCTCTTCTTCATGAACCGACCCATCTTTTGCACTAGAAGGGTCATGGTCTCATCATCAAATGGATCATCATCAACAACAACCTTGCTCTTGCCCTTGGAAGAAGAAGCCTTGAATGCGGTGGTCTTCTCTTGCTTGACCTTGATCTCCTTCTTCTCATCTTCATCTTCATCATCATATTGAGCATCGGTCATGACATCTCCAAGCACTTGGTTTGGAGTCACCTTGTCCAAACCCTCTCTTTGGATCATCTTCCTCAAGATAGCAAACTTCTTAGGTAAGCTCATCAAGAACTTATGTGAGAAGTCCTTGTCCTTGACATCTTCTCCTAGGCTCTTGAGATCATTGACAATAACTTGTAGCCTATAGAACATCTCTGATATGGACTCATCATCCTTCATCTTGAAGCTTGCAAACTTATCCTTGAGCATATAGAGCTTGGCACTCTTTACCGTTGAAGTGCCCTCATATGTTTCCTCAAATCTTGTCCACACTTCACTTGCCATCTCAAGATCCTTGATTTGCTCAAAGACCTTTGCATCAATCCCATTGTAGAGAGTATTGAGAGCCATAGTGTTGCATTGGTTATTGATGCGATCATTGTTGGTGAGGTTGTCGGAGTCAATAATAGCATAATCATGATGTGTCACCTTTCAAACATTCTCATGAATAGAGCCAAGATATTGCTTCATCTTTCTTTTCCAATGATAAAAAGATGTGACACCATCAAAGAATGGAGGCTTGCCCCCGACATGGTTGAACACAACTTGAGCCATCTTACACCGAGGTTGTTAAACCTTGAAAACGGTGACCACGGCTCCGATACCACTTGGAAGGTCTTGATGGCTAGAGGGGGGTGAATAGCCTTTTAAAAATTTCTACAAAGACAAGCTAAACAAGTTTATCAATATAACAAATAGCGAGATGCGAGTTTTGCTTAGCCTACGGGGTGTTTGCAAGCCACCTATCCAATTCACAATTCTAGTATTTGCACTCAACCGCACAAGTCAAACTGAGAAGGTGACTACAACTACAACTAGCAAGCTACACAAAGGAGCTACTTAAAGCAAAGCAAACTAGCTAGCAAAGATAACTAAGAAAGTAATGCGGAGTTGAGTTAGGAGAGTTTCACCGAGGGGCGAAGTATTGAGCCAACCAATATGATCAACAATGAATACAAGATAACCGAACACCGAGATCAATCAATCATAATATGAAAGTGATGACACGAAGATTTATCCCGAGGTTCACGTGCTTGCCGGCACGCTAGTCCCCGTTGTGTCCCTCTTCATCACGTGGTTCGGTGGCTAATCGGTCTCACACCAAGCCTCTCAAAAGACGCCACAAGAACCTACCAAATGGCAAAAGGTTGTAATGACACGAGCAATTCACTAACGTTGCCTTTGGCGCTTTGTCGAGGTAGGCACAAACCCCTCATAATCACCGGAGGTGGCCAAGAACAATCACCAACTCTTGCCAACGCCTCCAAGCTGCTCCAAGCCGTCTAGGTGGCAGCAACCACCAAGAGAAACAAGAATCCCACAGTAAATCAACCACCAAGTGCCAACTAGATGCAATCTCACAATGCAAATGCACTTGGATCACTCAATCTCACTTCGAATATGCAAAGGAGCAAGAGAGATGAGTGGGAGGGGAGTTGCTTAGCTCAAAGTGCTCATAAGTATGTCAAAATGTTCGAGAGAGAGAGCCTTGAGCCGGCCAACGAGTATATATAGACGTACCCCATCGAATAGAGCCGTTAGAAACTTAAACAGCTGAAAACGCGCTGACCGGACGCGCTGGTCGTACAACGACTAAGTCGCGAAGCACTGACCGGACGCGCTGGTCCAACTGACCGGACGCGTCGGTCGCACAACGGCTAACTGCGAAGCAACGACCGGACGCGCTTGACACGCAGACCGGACGCGCTGCGAACGACCGGACGCGCTGGTCCCGTGACTGACTGGACGCGCTGGTCAAGTCTGAGCAGTGCACGACAAAATAGTGACCGGACGCGCTGAAGAACTGACCGGACGCCACAGTGTCAACGACCGGTTTGAGTCCAGTAAGCTCCCTGAACGATCGAACGCGTCCGGTCGACAGTGACCGGACGCGCTGCGTGTCCGATCATCAACCTGAAACAAGCGCAGACACTGAACGCTGACCGAACGCGTCCGGTCAACCAGAGGCCACGTCTGGTTCAGCGTCCGGTCACCTCTATGACTTCCGTTCCTTTTCCGACTTTTGGCGTAGTGGAAAATAGTCATTTCAACTCCTCGAAAACGCCTGAATCCCACCTCGCAAGCTCGGCGGGAGGGAGAGAGGACCCCAAACCCTCGCTACCGCTCAAACTCCACCGCCTTCGCAAACGTGCTAACACCACCAAGTGATCTCATCATGTGTGAGTATGTTAACATTTTCACAATCATTTTTCGAGGCGATATTAGTTCTATCCAAATGCATATGATTATGAGATGCACATCTAGAGGCACTTAGGAGTTCAATAGCCGCGTCATTCCCCTCTTTATAGTACGGCTATCTATCCTATAATGTAACCACACCCACTAGGTGTCTTGGTTACTAAAACACAACACTTAAGCATATACCTTTGCCTTGATCACGTAGGGTTGCGTCCAAATCCAAGTGTGGCCATCATGATCACCATGTCCATCTTGCCACCAACCTTGAAATGTATTAATCCTCATATGCTACATACAACTTAGGCATAGGATTAGTACTTGGGCATTGTCACTAATTACCAACACCAAACATAGGACTTTCACAAGCCCCGGTGCATGCTGACCCATTTGTTTTATATATCAATCTTGAGTACTTTTATTGTTTACTGCATTAAGTTGTAAGGAGTTGTATGAAAACCCTTCTTGCATTATACTTGTCCTTGTCCAGATATCATACTTAAACCCTAAATTAGGTTCAGGCACGTGTTAATGCTTAGCCCTGCTTAGTCCGGTAGAAGTCGGGTGATTTTCGGTCATCCGCGAGGTGTAGGAATGGGTCACGAGTGGCTATGATGGCTATCATGGTTGGAACCATGCCTAAAAATGAATTTGAGACCGGGCGGGAGTTCGATAGTGCAGCCGCAAGACACTTCATGTCTTGGGTGAGGAGCTATGCCCGTCTGAGTCGTTTAAGGACCAATTCGATGTACGTCCTTGAGTCATATTGAACGCAGTCTAACAATTAGTTGGCCGGATAAGTCGTTCCGACCGTGAAGCCGAGTAATTCGGTTCAGACAGGGAGTCGAATGGTAGGTCACATCTTAGAGGAGAGAAACGTTGTGCTTGGGGACATTGGCGTGAGACCAAGGGGGTTAGAGTCCCTAGCACCTGGCAGAGTGTCGCCCTTGGAGATGCGGCATCATTCGAACCCGCGACTCCTGAATCGTACGAAAGGTGGCTTGTGCGACCCTGGTAGGGGCCTGCGCGGTGAGTGTTAGAAATACCCCTCCAGCTGGATAGGAATTCGATTCGAATCACCGTCGCTCCCGGTTAGTGAGCACTTGACTTGAGCAGCGGCAACGTAGATCTTATTAAATTGAACAGATGGTTAAGCAAATGATATAATGTTGCCACAAATTTATACCCGCTATGGATATAATAATAATACTGTTGTTTGTTTATACTCAAGTGAATATTTAGTACATGTGCTAAGATAGATGACAGGTTAATGTTAAAAATAAATGCTAGTACAGGTTAAAATAGTTTAAATTACTTATGCTTTTCCGCAAAGGTAATATCAGTCAGCTCCACTTATGAAAGCCTTGCATGATCCTTGGTGTCTCTTATTTTCCGTTTCGACGGGTAAGTCTAGCTGAGTACATTCCCGTACTCAGGGTTTATTCCCTCCTGTTGCAGATGACATGCTTTATCAGGGCTTCTGCAAGACCTGCCTCCACCCCGCGGGTGACGAGGACTAGATCACTCGGGCGTGATCGTCTGTTAGTTCCTTTTCTTAATGTTTTTGTGGGATGGTGATCTGTAATACTGGCAGTAGTGTGTGAACTAATACATGTGTTATGCTTCCGCTACTTTACGAACTCGGTTTGTAATAATTTGTGACTCCGTGTGTTGTAAGCGAACTTTCGAACTACTTGTAAAATGTAACGTGTGATGTGTATGTTGAATGATGCGATCTTGGTTGTAAAAGAGTTGGTTTGAAATCCTTTGTGGTTTTGATTGACTACCGGGATTATATGGGCTCAAGTTCGAAAATTTGAGCGTTTCAGTGCTTGTTTTTATACTTGTGCTCTTATAATTTGGTCGGTTCTGTTACAGCATAAGCCCAGCGACCGTGGCCCATCTAAGCCTACACTAAGGCAAGAGGTCAACCATGACCTCTTCCTTCTCCTTTCACTACGCGCAACGCAGCACCACACGACCCCTCCTCCATCCCGACCCCTGAGAATGAACGGGGAGAGGTCAAGCCCCATCAGGTAAGCCAGCCCTGACAAGGACAGGCGCGCCCCACTCACTTCGCCGGGACTGAGGGGACAACTATCCCCTCAATTAGGACTGATGTCATCCCTGCACTACGCTATGCAGACAAGACAACACCAACATGCGGTGTCGACCAATATGGTACCCACGTCCCAACAAGACGGGCGTACGGCTCCACCTACTATGGCATAGGGCACACAATCATGACCTCAACTTTCAAGATCAACCAAGCCAACAAGGGCCTTGACCCCCGCAGCCCGAGATTGAGGCCGCCGACTCTATGACCAGCAAGGTGACCAACGACCTAGGGGTGGCTACCTACTCGCTCACTATCGCCACGACGCCATCATGAGAACAAGAGACGCTGAGGAAGGCCACGACAAGCTTATATCACGCAGGACAGCTGGCGAACCACCATCGTGCCAACAGTGCCGTCATGGCCAACACTGTAGCATCACACCACACCATACCGCGATGTGGACACAAGACCATGACGACAACCATACTCGAACGTACGCTGATGCTAAGACAAGACAACATTCCTTGCAAACCAAGTTTACTAGTTTCCCCTCCCTTAGGCTCACAACCACTCGATCGGAGAACCTATATCTCTATATGTAACCTGGCCCTCGGACTCTACATAAGGGTGCCCAGGGCTCCCTTCCAAGGGGACAGACTCTCGAGACTTTATTCGGGCAGTTCCTCACCACTCTCCTACCTCTTTCCCTCTTTTTACACCCCCATTGTAAGAACTTCAGAGCATTCAACCGAGAAACACGCACTCGAACTATCTTTGAGACTGGACGTAGGGCTCTGACCTGAACTAGTATAATTCCTTGTATCTTTGGATGTTACCATCGTCTTCGTAGAGCAGTGTGACATACATATAAATTCACTTGTCGGGTGACAAAACACCGACACATTGCGAACAGACGTTTGCAATATACGTGTATAACCATTGCAACATATGCAACATCCCAATCTACTTTTGCAACATTCATACGAAACACTTGCAACATACATTTAAAACACCTGAAACATATACTTGCAACATGTGTTTTCAGTGCAATGTCACTTTGCTGCTTGGAAAATAGAGCTCGACGCAAGTGCATGGAGCTCACCGGTGCGCCAGTGAAGTGGCGAGCACCTACTCGCGCGGCTTGGGTGAGCACCACCTGTGTGAGGCTGCGAGCACCCTGACGAGCAAGATGGCAGGGGCAAGCACTTGCGGCTGCGTGGCGTGAATTAGGAGGAAGGCGCCGCAGCGGGGATGGAGCGCGTGGCGCGGGATGGTGGCACTGCGCGTCTCCTGGCGATGAGGCGGAGAGGACGGCGTGGTGAAGCCGCACGCCAGCGAATGAGGAATTTCTGTCAAAGGTCTCTGGATAGCGATGGAAAGGAGCTTTGCCTTGTTGGGCCTAAGGCTGGATATCGAGCCAACCGTAGTTTTTTTCGAGCTTTTTTAGAAATTGGTATAATCTTATTCATCATTATTTTCTGTA
Source organism: Saccharum hybrid cultivar R570 (assembly GCA_038087645.1). NCBI lineage: Eukaryota > Viridiplantae > Streptophyta > Magnoliopsida > Poales > Poaceae > Saccharum > Saccharum hybrid cultivar. The sequence continues at coordinate 3,172,884 of JAQSUU010000291.1, read as the reverse complement.
TTGTTTAAGACCCAACTTCATGACGAGCCTAACGAGCCGAGCCGAAGTTGAAAGTCGTTCCAAATCAAGTCATTTTTATTTTAAAAGAAAAATAAGTCTAATCGGAGCACTTTTATACCGAGCCACCGAGCCAGCTTAACGAGCTTTTTGTCCAGCCCTGTTGGGCCTGATTGCTGTGCCTGGCTTGAGAACGGCGTGTCCGGACGGACACTTCAGGGCGCACGCCTCACCAGAGCGTTAGCGTTGTTCATTCCGTGCGTGCGAGCAAAGTAGGTTTGATTTGGCCCATGCATTTGTCTGCCTCGATGCGATGATAGATTTCCGGATGTGCATGGACGGACGACAGATGGTGGGCTACATCTGCTGCATCTGAACGCAACGCACCACCACGCCAGCCCATCCAAGCCGCGACGCCTTAGGCCCTAATTAAGGGGGTGTTTAGTTCAAGTGACTAAAGTTTACGAGGTGCGATTAAAGAGTGTCGCAGGGGTATTCGGATACTAATAAAAAACAAATTACATAATCTGTCGGTACTCCGCAAGATGAATTTATTAAGCCTAATTAATCCATCATTAGCACATATTTACTGTAGTATTTTATTATCAAATCATGTACTAATTAGGCTTAAAAGATTCGTCTTGTAAAATAGTCTCAATCAGTGTATTTAATTTCGTAAATAGTCTATATTTAATACTTTATACATGTATCAAACATTCGATGGGACAGCGCGTAAAGCTTAGGAGGGAACTAAACACCCCCTAACTGACGAAGTCTGTACAGGCTGACACGTCGACGATCCGAGAGCGGCACGACACACGTACGGATATATCCTCACGTCTGGCCACGTTCGTCTCCGCACGCCCACGTGTGACCCTCCAAGTCCGGTTGGTCAGCCAGGGCCAGGCCAGGCCACAGATTTCGCCGAGCCGACCCAAAACCCACCGTGGCCGAGATGGATCCAGCCGGCCCGCACCGCTTACCACACCACAAGTCCAGCACGGACGAGTAAGGGTGGGCATTCGGGTTACCCGAAAAATTCGGGTCGGGTAATTCGGGTAGTTGGAAATTCGGGTATTAAAAATTGTTACCCGATTTTTGCTCCAAAAAAGTATTACCCGAAATTTCGGGTACCCGATAATTCGGGTTCGGGTTCGGGTTTTACCCGATATACCCGAAATTGACAAAACCAACCATTTTGGAAGAATTCAAGTACCATTTTAAAGCAATAAACAATAGTCATATAAATCACATCATGTCTTCATATCAATTACCAACAAATAAATTATCAAGTTAGCATAAATCTACATTAATTCATACCAAATAATATATTTATATGGCATTGAAATACTTCATGTCTTCATATTAGGAATAGAAGAGCAAATATTTGAGATATTTCGGGTAATTTGGGTAGTTCGGGTACCGAGAAACATTACCCGAATTACCCGAACTAATTTTGGGTTTTTACAATCACTATCCGAAATTGTGATCGGGTATTTCGGGTTTGGGTACTTCGGGTCTGGGTTCGGGTAATTCGGGTACGGGAATTGGGTATCGGGTATTTTGCCCACTCTTACGGACGAGAGCACGGGGCACGGGATTGACCCCGCCCTCCGCCCCCGCAAGCCAAATACGCCGCGGCACGCGTCGCCATGCCGCCCCAGTTCCCCACCGCCCGCCTCCTCCTCACCAGGCCGCACAGGCTGCTCCCGCTCCTCTCCCCTCTCCCCTCCGCGTCCCTGTCCCCGGCCCCTCGCGCCCTCCGCCTCCCGCCGCCGCTTCTTCACCGAGGCGCGCGCCGCCGCCCGCTGCCACGCGGCATGGCCTCCGCCGCTGCTCCCGCCCCCGGGCCACACGCCGCCGCGGAGGCGCCCCCAGTCGGCGTGGGAGGAGAGGACGCTGCCGCCCCTCGGCGGCTCGCCCTGGAGGAGCTACCCTGGGACCATTCCTTCGTCCGCGAGCTGCCCGGCGACCCGCGATCCGACGCCATCCCGCGGGAGGTTCCGGCCTGCCTCCTCCTCCCCTTACGCTCGCTGCTGGCTGCGCTCGATTAGCTGCTCCTTCCTTCCTCGTGTTTTTGTTTGGCTAGCAGCTAGCTCACCTGCCTGCCGTGCTGTTGCAGGTCCTGCACGCCTGTTACTCCAAGGTGTCTCCCTCGGCCAAAGTGGACAACCCCAAGCTGGTGGCGTGGTCTGACTCCGTGGCCGATCTACTCGATCTGGATCACAAAGAGTGAGGCCTCAAATCCTTAATTGTTACGATTCCCATTTCTAGCTGCTTGTCTACAAGTGGGCATCCTGCGCTAAGTTGCAATAAATCTAAGGGATGGCGATTGGCGAAGCAGGGACATCTTTATCGCACGTTTCTTGGATGCCTGAAACAAAGTTGCTTAGTGTTGACACTACTAAAACCACTTGAATTTACCCCCAATTGTATCTGTTGCAGCGAATTTCTTCAGTTGTGTCCTTCTTGTGTGCCACTGCGGTAGAGTCCTGGCTAATTTAACACACCAAATTGTCTGATATTTTAACTCTTAAGATATCACCTGTAGCCACTGATCCTTAAGTGAGTACTGATTAATGTCTGCATGCTCTTCCCAGCTTCAAAAACCTTCCATCCAAGAATGAAATAGTGGTACTATTTAGGTGTGGATTTTGTTAAATTGTGCTCACATTCTTGTTTAAAAACTCTAGTCTTATACTTTGGTCTTTGTGAGAGGAATAAAGCTAAGCACATATCTTTGTTGAATTGAAAGCTAACCAGTTGAGCTCATACTAACAACTAGGTGAGATGTGTATGGGTATGAAAAGAAATTGCAAAAATATCTAAGATACTTTGAATTCATCGGAAGTTGGAAGCACGTCAATCATAACTAAGGAGTTGACAACAGCAGGTGTGTTACGGAATAACCATATTTTGAGAAACAAAAAGTGTAGCAAGACACTTAGACCTTTTAGCATATGAAATAGTTTATTGTCTTATTTGGCAGACATGTTTTGTTCTTGGCCACTTCAGTCACTAAAAGAGCTGCTATAGTGCTGAAACTTTTTATGACATGGTCGTTCCATATGGCAATAGGCCCACATGGTAGTCTAACAGGAGTAACAGCTAGTCACATCTCCATGATCTTTGTTTTTATTTTAACAAAATATTCCAACCCGCAGATTTCATTCAAGAAAATAAGCGTTAGCTGACTTATTACTCTTAAGGTCTGTGATGAGCATGTTTGAAAGATGGCACTTAACCCTTAGTGGCATCAGGGCAATAAGTGGTGTCCTGCTGCCTTGATTATGGGGTAATCGATGTGCCTAGGTAGTCCAACATAGTGCCTACGCGCTCCAAGGTAATCCAAACAACTACTTCTAACATGCCATTACATGAAAAAGGAAATTTAGAATTGTTACATACAATAGTCCTGTCCTTGCCTCCTTGAGGACATTTGGCTGCCTTGGGGATCTAGGTGCTAGGCGGCAGCTGGTCACAAGCAACTTATCTGTTGCAAGTTCACAAAATATTTGGATAACAACATTAGAATATCTTTGCTGAATTTTCTCACACCTGTTGCCGCGGGTGAGATCAACCTGACGATGAAGCCTTCCTTTTATCTCTGTTGTGTTTCTTCAATTTCTCTGTTTTCTTTCTTGCGCTCACCATTAAGACTCTTGGAACTTGTACACATCATCTGCTCTTCCACTTGGGTCCCATGGGTGGTTTCCCACTTGTCAGTTAAAGCACTGTATTTCGAAAAATGAAGAAACAGAACAGAGATAAAAGGTTTCTTCCTCCTGTTATCGAGATGACCTATCCTCTGATTTCCTCTCGTTTGCTACTGACGTCATTGGTTTGATCTCTTTGCAATTAATATATGGACTTGAACAAGTCAGGAGCTACTGAAGTTAGAAATTTGTCCTTATTGCATAGGTTGAGTTCTAACATGTGCACCCCCCCCACCCCACCCCTCCAGTTATCATTTTCTTTCTGCATAGAATTGTGTTTTTCCCCTACCTTGCCTACTCATCCAATTCTCATTTTTTTTGGTATCCTTGCTGATATTGTTGAACAGAAATTCATAATTGTTTATGTGCTATCTTGTGTATTTTCAGGTTTGAAAGACCTGATTTTCCTCAGTTTTTCTCAGGAGCAACTCCACTAGTGGGAAGGTTTGTTGTACCATCACTTAATATCCTTACTATTTGGTTCCAGACAGCCAAGTAATCAACATTCTGATGGATAACAACCTGCAGTTTGCCCTACGCCCAGTGCTATGGAGGACATCAGTTTGGTGTATGGGCTGGTCAGTTGGGGGATGGAAGAGCGATAACTCTTGGAGAGGTTGTCAACTCTCAAGGTGAAAGGTGGGAGTTGCAGCTCAAAGGTTGTGGAAAGACTCCATACAGCAGATTTGCCGATGGTCTTGCTGTCCTACGCAGCAGTATCCGTGAATTCTTATGCAGTGAAGCCATGCACGGTCTAGGCATTCCTACAACTCGTGCTCTTTGTCTAGTTGAAACTGGAAAATCAGTTGTCCGAGATATGTTCTATGAGTATGTCATGATATCTTAATTTTTCAATATACACTGTTAAGCCATGTTATGTTTCATTGCTGTGTTCCACTTCTATAAGATAAATTTTCAACAAAAGGGGGGAAAGGTAGAAAAAGGCTGTATATGATCTAGGTTTTTATAAGCTGAGCATGGTAATGATGGCAGTGTTATCTGTAGCATACAAAATATTTGAATCAAGGCTGCTTGAGCCAGATATATACTATACCAAAGTAATAGCGGTTGGTTGAACATCACTGTTAAGAACTTATTTGTTTATTTGTGCTTCAGGCATAGTGGTTTATTTCACTGAATGACAGCTTGCTTCATAAGTCCTTTTATATTATTTGATTTGTGCACAGGTGGCAATGTAGTATGTTGGTCTTTTGCTTTTGTTTTAATGTGCCTTTTTTTTGTTATTCTTATTGACCTAGACATGATTATAAAGCATGAAACTGCCCTAAATTATTCTTGAACACAAGCTGCAGATTGTAGAGTGTGGATTGGGTTATTTCATGTTATTTATTTCTGCGAATGACGTCAAGTCTCATGTACTCACGTATCACCTGTGTATGCTGTATAGGACCACTTTCCTGTCAAGGCTTTTCTTTTTTTTTAAAAAAAAATACTGCGAACATGGATGAGTTTTGCTCTTACTATGTCGCCAGGGTATGCTATGCTTAGAGAACCTTTGTTACATTACCACTACCTGCAATCTATAACACTACTACCTGCAATTTGTAACACTGACTGGCAGCAGTTTAAAATAGATTCTGTTTTAAGGATCATGTTTCTGAAGGTTTTCAGTAAATACACTGTACCTATTGATATGCTTCTAGTGTTAATCATTTGTCTTATATACGCAGTGGCAATGCAAAGGAAGAACCAGGTGCAATCGTTTGTCGTGTTGCACCGTCTTTTTTACGTTTTGGTTCGTATCAGATACATGCTTCAAGGGGCAAAGAGGACATTGAAATTGTTCGTCATTTGGCAGACTACGTGGTACGTCTACACTTTCCGCATCTTGAAAATATGAAAAAGAGTGAAGGTTTGTCATTCGAGGCAGCTATAGGAGATTCTCCAACAATAGATCTCACATCAAACAAATATGCAGGCAAATATCTTTATACCTCATTTTATTTTGTTTTCAAAATCCTCGGAGAACTAACCTTTCCTCACCTGCAATCCATTTGTAATAGCCTGGGCAGTTGAGGTTGCAGAGAGGACTGCTTACTTGATAGCTAGATGGCAAGGTGTTGGCTTCACCCATGGTGTACTTAACACTGACAACATGAGTGTGCTGGGCCTAACTATTGATTATGGACCATTTGGCTTTCTCGATGCCTTTGATCCTAGCTATACTCCAAATACCACTGATCTTCCTGGGAAGAGGTATTGTTTTGCAAATCAACCTGATGTTGGCTTGTGGAATATTGCTCAGTTTACTGGACCACTATCATCTGCTGAGCTTATCAGCAAAGATGAGGCAAATTATGTGATGGAGAGGTGAGCTCTTCCTCCATTCTGAACAATTATTGGCAGTAGACGACAATAACTTATTTGTGTGAACATTTTGATTTTTTGTTTGTTGCAGGTATGGGACAAAGTTCATGGATGAGTATCAATCTATCATGACCAAAAAGCTGGGCTTAACCAAGTATAATAAGCAGCTAATTAGTAAGCTGCTTAACAACTTGGCAGTTGATAAGGTTGACTATACCAACTTTTTCCGTCTTCTTTCGAATGTCAAAGCGGATCCTGGTATTCCGGAGAATGAGCTGCTTGTTCCACCGAAGGCTGCTCTCCTAGATATTGGGAAAGAAAGGAAGGAAGCATGGATCAGTTGGGTACAGACTTACATTGAAGAGGTGGGTCACCTATTCTGTAATTGTTTCCTCCATATGCACTTCTATCATAAAAGGGATGGTTTCATGTTGTGATAGCGCACTGTTTTGGCTACTGTTGGTATTTCTGTTGTCGTTTGGTTCTTTTTTTAAAAAAAAAAATCTTTGCCATTTTTTGTGAAGTTGGAATGATCATTTGGAAACTGAGTGACATGTTGTGGTTTGGGCAGAAATTCCCACTGTTTGTTGCAGGCTTGCTGCCCTTGTGCTTTGAAAATTTACCTGCATTCCCTCTGAATTTATGTGACTATGCTCTAAAATTCATCTAATAGTCATATTTCCTGATTTCTATACATTGTGAATTGTCATCTGCACTGTCCAAGGTCCATCAAGGTTTATTATGCTCTACCATTGTTACCAGACTTTTATGTTGCTACATTTAATATCTTAACCTCCAGTCTAACGGTGTTATTCATTCTGTGTGAAAGCTGGTGGAGAGTGGCATTCCTGATGAAGAAAGAAAAGCCGCGATGAACTCTGTTAATCCAAAGTATATTCTCCGCAACTATCTGTGCCAGTCTGCTATCGACACAGCTGAGCAAGGTGATTATGAGGAGGTTCGCCGGCTGCTTAAAGTAATGCAAAATCCTTATGATGAGCAGCCGGGAATGGAGAAGTATGCGCGGTTGCCACCAGCCTGGGCATACAGACCTGGAGTCTGCATGCTGTCTTGCTCCTCGTGAACCCAGGATGCAAGCAAGACGTGGACATTACAAAATGTTTGGGTGGTTATAGTCTTTTCTCCTGTATAGGGGTTCATCTTTGTGCTATAATGTGTCGAGCATCGCATGCTATTTTTTTCAGTGATGCAAGTGTGTAAGAATCTTAGTTGTAAGTTATGCGCTATCTATCATGTCGTTGCAAGAATAGTGAAGCAGTTCGATCAGGAATTGTTGTGAAGCGAAACACCCGGACATGCACCTAGATTTCGGAGATGTTCTACAATGCAACCCGTACGGAGATGGAATTTTGGCGGTTTACTGGTCTATATAAGCTCTGGCGCGACCTCATCACTACATAATAAAATCTGTCGGAGTATATGAGGAGCAGCATTCTCGCAGTCAGACTTGTAGTCTGTTGTATCATGGTGGCTTCCTGGAAAATTAATTTTACTTCCTGGTGTTGGTACATGTACAGGCACAGCCAGTTGTGACATGTGAGCACCAGTGTGTTCGCTGATCACAAATACTAGGATTTCTAAAGAGGCTGATTCACTTAACTAAGTTAACCAAGAGCATTTCTAAGAGACTCTTTGTATCATTTCTAAACGCTAGGAATATAGATTTTGATGAAAAATTATCATCTAACACTAAATGGTCATCCAAATATAGCTATTTTTTATTTCGGATTTTTCGCTAACTAACAATAAAAGACAAGAATGACTCTCTAGAGTGCGTATTAGATATAGAAAAATTGTCAGAGAGTGAAAAGATATAGAAAATAATTTTTATATAAATGATTCTTTAAATGATGATTTATAATGTGAGATTTAGAAAGGCTCCGGAAGATAATCGTGCTCGTCTTCCCACATAGAAGCAAACTCCAGATGTGCGCAGCCTCGCCCGTACCCGGGCCCAAACTATGGCCTGCTGCTCATGCCGCCTCCTCACGCCAGCTGATTTTTGGGTAGTTAACTAAAGCTGCCAGGCCCACTCGATCTCGGAGTCACCATGATTCATTTCAGGGGAAAAAAAGGTAGTGCAGATTAATGAAGCATCGAAATAATCCAAGATAATGGAAAACGCTAGAACTTGTCAATGATCACCCTGTTCGCTTGTCTTATAAGTCATATTTTTTTTAGCCAATGAATAATATTTTTCTCTCATAAGAAGGTATTTTATTTTTGTTTCTATGCCAAAACTTTACACCCTATCACATTAAATGTTTAGACACATGCATGGAGTATTAAATATAGACTAAAAATAACTAATTACACATATTGCGTGTAATTTGCGAGACGAATCTTTTAAGCCTAATTAATAAATGATTTGACAATAAAGTGCTACAGTAATATATGTGCTAATGACGGGTTAATTAGTCTTAATAAATTCATCTGCGGTTTACTAACGGATTCTGTAATTTATTTTTTTTATTAGTATCCAAACACCCCATGCGACATTGAAAGTCCTATGTTTGGTGTTGGTAATTAGTGACAATGCCTAAGTACTAATCCTATGCCTAAGTTGTATGTAGCATATGAGGATTAGTACACTCCAAGGTTGGTGGCAAGATGGACATGGTGATCATGATGGCCACACTTGGATTTGGACGCAACCCTACATGATCAAGGCAAAGGTATATGCTTAAGGGTTGTGTTTTAGTAACCAAGACACCTAGTGGGTGTGGTTATATTATAGGATAGATAGCCGTACTATAAAGAGGGGAATGACGCGGCTATTGAACTCCTAAGTGCCTCTAGATGTGCATTTCATGATCATATGCATTTGGATAGAACTAATATCGCCTCGATAAATGATTGTGAAAATGCTAACACACTCACACATGACGAGATCACTTGGTAATGTTAGCACGTTTGCGACGGCGGTGGAGTTTGAGCGGTAGAGAGGGTTTGGGTTCCTCTCTCCCTCCCGCCGAGCTTGCGAGGCGGGATTCAGGCGTTTTCGAGAAGTTGAAACGATTATTTTCCACTACGCCGGTAGTCCGGAAAAGAAACGGAGGCAAACGGGGGTCACAGTGGTGACCGGACGCTGGACCGGACGCGGTCACTGTTTGACCGGACGCGTCCGGTCAGTGTCCAGTGTCTGCGCGTTTTTCAGTTGTTTGATCGGACGCGAGGCGCGTCCGGTCACTGATGATCGGACGCGTCCGGTCGTCTAGGGAGCTTACTGGACTCTAACCGGACGCTGGCACTGTCGCGTCCGGTCATCTTCTTAAGCGCGTCCGGTCACTGTTTCGTTGAGCGCTGCTCAGGCGACCAGCGCGTCCGGTCCTGCACGGGACCAGCGCGTCCGGTCGTTCCCGACGCGTCCGGTCAGTTGGACCAGCGCGTCCGGTCGATGCTTCGCAGTTAGCCGTTGGGCGACCAGCGCGTCCGGTCGTTTGGACCAGCGCGTCCGGTCAGTGTTTCACGTGTTAGCCGTTGGGCGACCGGCGCGTCCGGTCAGTTGGACCAGCGCGTCCGGTCACCCCGATTTTCGGCTGTTTAAGTTTCTAACGGCTATATTCGAAGGGGTACGTCTATAAATACTCGTTGGCCGGCTCAAGGCTCTCTCTCTCGAACATTTGACATACTTGTGAGCACTTTGAGCTAAGCAACTCCCCTCCCACTCATCTCTCTTGCTTCTTTGCATATTCGAAGTGAGATTGAGTGATCCAAGTGCATTTGCATTGTGAGATTGCATCTAGTTGGCACTTGGTGGTTGATTTGCTGCGGGATTCTTGTTTCTCTTGGTGGTTGCCGCCACCTAGACGGCTTGGAGCAGCTTGGAGGCGTTGGCAAGAGTTGGTGTTTGTTCTTGGCCACCTCCGGTGATTGTGAGGGGTTTGTGCCTACCTCGGCGAAGCGCCAAAGGCAACTTTAGTATATTGCTCGTGTCATTGCAACCTTTTGCCATTTGGTAGGTTCTTGTGGCGCCTTTTGAGAGGCTCGGTGTGTGACCGATTAGCCACCGAACCACGTGGTGAAGAGGGACACAACGGGGACTAGCGTGCCGGCAAGCACGTGAACCTCGGGATAAATCTTCGTGTCATCACTTTCATATTGTGATTGATTGATCCCGGTGTTCGGTTATCTTGGTATTCATTGTTGATCATATTGGTTGGCTCAATACTTCGCCCCTTGGTGATACCCTCCTAACTCAACTCCACATTACTTTCTTAGTTATCTTTGCTAGCTAGTTAGCTTTGCTAGAGTAGCTTCTTTGTGTAGCTTGCTAGTTGTAGTTTCCTTCTCGGTTTGACTTGAGCGGTTGAGTGCAATTACTAGAATTGTGAATTGGTTTGGTGGCTTGCAAACACCCCGTAGGCTAAGCAAAACTCGCATCTCGCTATTTGTTTTATTGATAAACTTGTTTAGCTTGTCTTTGTAGAAAATTTTAATAGGCTATTCACCCCCCTCTAGCCATCAAGACCTTTCAGACATCCTTATATGACACCCGATGTGACACCCTAAAACTTTACGCCCTGAAACTAAGTCTTAAATCAGTGAACAATACTTTGCCATGACTTTTCAGTCAAGCGAAAAGAGTGGATGTGATTGCTGCAGATGGTTTGCTTTTTCAAAATAATGCGGATTATTTACTCTTGCTATGAATGCACTCAATGTCATAAAATGTTTGGTTTGGGTACCGTGCAGGACCACATGCAAAGCAAACATGTCTGAAAGTTTCCCTGAGTACTAAGGGCCTGTTTGGTTTTGATGCGTTAAAGTTTAACTCCCATCACATCAATATTCTCTTAAATGCATGAAGTACTAAATATAGACTAATTACATGCATGTCAACACAGATTATGAGTAATTTACGAGACGAATCTATTAAGCCTAATTAGTCCAAGATTAGAAACTTTTTATCAAATAAGACGAAAGTGATACAATGTTTGTTAAACTTTAACACCTCAAACAAACACCCCCTAATATTCCAGACCCTAATACCTCAAAGTCCGAAACTTATAGGGTTATTATAATTTTGGTACACTTAGAGACAAGCTAATAGTTACATCACTTTGACTGCCGATATCGTCTGAATAGGGCCCTCTCTTGGAAACGCTAGCTTGGGCTAATTGAATTTGGATATTACCTTCGTTTTGGAATCTCACAAATATTTGGTTATTCTTGCACATATTAGTGAATACATGTACTATAAGATGTTTTAGCATTTTTAGATTATCTAAAAAAAGTCAAGACCATCTTATAATTTAGGGTCTGTTTGGTTTAGGTGTTAAAGTTTAACAAACACTGTAGCACTTTCATCTTATTTGACAAAAATTTTTCAATTTTGGACTAATTAGGCTTAATATATTCGTCTCGTAAATTACTCCTAATTTATGTCGACATGCATACAATTAGTCTACATTTAATACTCCATGCATTTACCGCAACATTGATATGATGGGAGTTAAACTTTAACACGTTTAACCAAACGGGGCCTTAGAATGGATAAAGTACTATATTCGATCTATCAGACTATGCACAATCCACAGATTTCCACCTATCACTGTAAGTTTAAGGATGCATGCATTTATATCACTATAAGTTATTAATGACCATAACATTTTTTTACAAATCTAATCAAATCTATGACACGGAAAAAAAACGACAGTTATTGGAACGGAGGAACTACAGTGCACCGATGGATCTTGACGGCAGCAGCAGTTGATTACTGGCCCCTGGTTTTGTTGTTCCCTGGGCCCTGGCTGTCAGTCTTGGGATCCTTGCAGCACTTCTTTCGCCTTTTGATTCCCCGAGAGCACGAGAAAATGTTACGAGTAAGCTTGTCATTACGCTGCAGTAATTTATGCCGAGGCTGCCCTAATTACAATTATAAATTGGCATCTGTCAGAGGCAGCGCCCAGTGGCAGTGGGGGAAGTGGAACGCAGCTCAGGCCTTGTTCACTTCCCCATCCCAACATAAAATATTTCTTCTTCCACCCATCACATCAAATCTTTCGACGGATACATGGAGCATTAAATGTAGGTAAAAAAAGTAACTAATTGTATAGTTTGTCTGTAAATATCGGGATGAATCTTTTGAGCCAATTTAGTCCATGATTGAACAATTTTTGCCAAATAACAATGAAAGATGCTACCGTAACTTTTCACCTACTTTTCGCGAAGTGAACACACCCTCACTCGTTTTCAACGGTTGGTAAACAAAGCGCAAAACTGAGCAACCGAGTGATAGCAGCCCCACGGAAAAGCAACTTCAGCAAGCAAGCACAGCTGCACAGGCCCTCTCTCTCATCGCGTGGTGTGTACAATAGTGCCCTGCTCCTGCTGTCCCACAGACGCAGAAAGCTCACAGCTGCTGTTGGAGCTCAAGCAGCAAGGAGTCGTCCAGCCGGCGCCCACAGGCCACACAACATCACTGCACTGCTAGCCTTATTCAAGAATCTTTCAGACCTTGGGCCATGGCTTCTTCTTGATCTGTGGGTCTCTGTCTCTCCCTTCCCGGTGTCTCAATCTCGATCCAAGATCAGTGCCAATCTGCAGTATTTTGCCCCCTTCGGTGCTAGCGGAAAGAGAGAAAAAAAAAGTTCATCTTTTGACTGCTGAGCTTGGGGAAATGAGTTTGCAGGTGGATGTTTCTTCAAGGACGTACTAGTTTGATGCAAGGTCAGCCGTTTCTTTCTGTCTCCTCTATCTATTGCTTATGGAATCGTTTAAATGCTTCTGCTCTAGTCTGTTGGTGACATTTGTGGATTATATTGGCGCATTCTAATCTGAGATTAGGGATTTATACTGGATATATGTTTCTTGAGATTATTGATGCGGATCTATCTAACTAGAACTCTAAGGAGTTCAGTCTGTCATCCATTCTTGAATACTCAATCATGTTTCAATTTGGGTTTTACAATAGGTTCTTCATATTTCTATTGCAGCGTTCTAGATTGTCTTGGCTGTACTGCCCTAGAGCAAATTTCTCAGTCACAAAGTGAGATATTTTTGCGAGTTCCAAAAAGGAAGCAACAAGACAAACAGAATAGGCCGCATCTAGATATATCTTCGCTTCTTTCTATTTCCTGTCTATTGGTTATGGAATCATTTAAATGCTTCTGCTCTACTCTGTTGGTGACATTTGTGGATTATATTGGCGCATTCCAATCTGAGATTAGGAATATGTATCTGGATATATGTTTCTTGAGATTATTGATGCGGATCTATCTAACTAGAACTCTGAGGAGTTTAGTCTGTCATTCATGCTTAATATCCAATCATGTTTTATTCAAAAAAAGAATATCCAATCATGTCCCAATTTGGGTTTTACATTAGGTTCTTGATTTTTCTATTGCAGCTTTCTAGATTGTTTTGGCTGCACTGTTCTAGAGCAAGTTAAGTCACAAGTGAGAGATTTTTGTGAGCTCCAAAAAGGAAGCAACAAGACAAACAGAATACTAGTAGGCCGCATCGCATCTCGTAGCTTCCTCAGTTGCCTGGTACTACATACATCTGCAGCTTCTTCTTCTGTAAGAATTGAATCATCAATGGGTAGGGGGAGAGGCAGAGGGAGGAAGCAGCTCACCAATGGCAGGACCCACGAGGACAAGGGGAGCAGCGGCGAGGAGGTCGTCGTGTCTGAAAGAAAGAGGAGGGGACGGCCGCAGAAGCGTGTCGCCGCTAAGAAGATCATTGAAGCAGAGATGAAGAAACTGGAGGCATACGACGATGGCGACGAGGACTACGTGGTGGGAGCAGGGGATGGTGCCAAGCTGAAGGGTTCAAGAACAGAGCATGCTTCCGCAGGAGCTGGTGGCAACAAGAGGAACAGGGTGCCCAAGGAAGAAGAGGACTCAAATCTTGACGTCGAGGAGAACAGCTCCAGCACTCGGTCCAGCAATGATGAGTCGATCCGGTCCAATGGCTTCCGGCAGTCAGGAAGCCGCCGGAAGAGCACCCCGCGGCGAGCGGCGGAGGCAGGGCTATAGCCAAAATTGGAATGGGAATGGAGTAGATTCTTTGGTATCGATTAGGCAGATGCTCTTCAATTTTGTCACATTCATCATATTTTTAGTAGTAATCTTCAAATTATGTCATCTTTGTGTTTGCTAGGCCTACATCTACATGGGTGTAAACATATATAATACTGATTGCAAGCCATCCGAAGTTTTGCTTATGTTAATGAAGGAAATGTATGAATGAAAGCTCCACATCTAGTAATTGGTTGGTACTGTACTGATTGGTCAGCACCATGCTTTGCTTCACATCATCAGACTGCCACCACAGGCTCCTGTAACTTTCTTTGCGCACAACAACCCCCCACCCCCACACACACACCCCCGCGCAGGAGATCATCAGTTATTTTTCCCTTTTACTGTGCCTGCCCAGCTATGCCAAAGCGGGTCAGGCCGCGTTTAGATGGCAAAAAGGCTCAAAATTTTTTGCGCAGTAACTGTCACATCAAATCTTTGGACGTATATATGAAGTATTAAATGTAGGTAAAAAAATAACTAATTGCTTAGTTTGTATGTAAATGTTGAGATGAATCTTTTGAGCCTAGTTATTTCATGATTGAACAAATTTTACCAAATAACAACGAAAAGTGCTACAGGAACTTTTCCCCAAAATTTTTTGCATCTAAACATGCCCTCAATGTTTGTTTCTGCCTATAGGCGGAAGCATGGAGATCTTGGATTCGTATGTATTTTGTTTGTCTCGCACCCATTGAAGTGTATAAACTCATGTGGCGGTGAACTGAATTTCAGATGTAGTGGTAGTTCTGAATGCCACAGCAAGCCAGTAGTCTAGCACTAGCTCCAGGTGTTGGTGCCTTGGCAATCTCTGCCATCATTTTTGTCGATGTAGGGGAAGTACCAAGGGCCTCGGATCATCCAGCCCTAGTTATTAATTAGGACTAAAAAATAGCCTAAATTAGTTGAGACTGGTCAAATAGTTAGCTAAGACGGTCTCTAACGATGAGAAGGCAAATCCATCACCTTTGAGTCATGCACAGTGAAAGCGTCCTCACCCAAAATTTGCTCGTCTCCAACAGCGAAGGGAAACAGAGAAGGCAAATCCCCTCCCCACCCTATCGAAGCCCCCGTCCCCTCCAACAGCGGGCACGGACGCTGAGCTCGCGGCGGCTGCCGGCGACGTCGAGGAGGCCGCGCCCCTGGTCCCCGGCTCCGGCGCCCGCCACGCGTCCGCCTCGGCTTCCGGGGGCGTCCCGCGCGATGCGCGCTCCGCCTTCCTCTTCGTCTTCCTCGCTTCCTCCCGGTGCGCGCTTGTTGTCAGCGGGCCTCCTCCGGCGGACCCGGCTCGCCACAGGCAGGCCTCCTCTGGCGACCAAGCTCCCCACCCCAATCTCCGATGGCGGCTCCCATCCTCATCCCCGGCGCACCTGCTCAGGTGACGGCGGGGCCGAGCAGCAGCAGGCGGAGATCCAGGGCGGCGGTGGAGGCCTGGCGCTGATCTGGGGCGGCGAGGCGGAGACTCCCTCGATGCTGGCCGGGAGCAGCCGCGCAACCGCCGCGTTGCCGGCTCCGGTCGTCTCCTTCCGTCGCGGTTGTGGGCCCCGCGCTGCAGGACGACACAAAGGGTCGTAGGAGGACCTATATTTGGGTTTTCTCTCTCCTCGTAGGGAAAATCGGTGGCTGGTTTGCCTATGCTGTTGGAGGTCGTTTTTCTCCCATCCGAGATGCATTTTGAGATTGGGTTGCTATATGGGTAGTCTGTTGGAGTCGGTCTAACAAGTAGCTGAAGCCTTGGCTAAAATATTAGCTCACCTATTAGCTTCAGTTTCGATAGTCTAGAACTAAAAAAAGGTAACAATTAGCCCTATGCATCAAATATAAGCTCTAAGGGGGTGTTTAGTTCCTCCTTCTAAACTTTAGTCGTTGTTCCATCGAATGTTTGACACATGCATAAAGTATTAAATATAGACTATTTACGAAATTAAATACACAAATTGAGACTATTTTGCGAGACGAATCTTTTAAACCTAATTAGTCTATGATTTGACAATAAAATGCTACAGTAAACATGTGCTAATGATGGATTAATTAGGCTTAATAAATTCGTCTTGCGGAGTACTGATGGATTATGTAATTTATTTTTTTATTAGTATCTGAATACCCCTGTGACACCCTTTAGTCGCACCTCCTAAACTTTAGTCGCTAGAACTAAACAACTCCTAATAATAGCACAACTATTTGGATCACTTCTGTCAGAATCAACAGTAGAGCTAGCTAGCGGCTAGCCACAACCAACCTAATTCACCACCACTCGGTAATATCATTGTCGTGCAATAACAACGAAATGGTGCGGACACCATGATAGTGTTTCCACTGAAATATTCTTGATTTGAGCAATGTGACGGTAACGGACCTTCTGATCCAACTGATTCAATAGGAACATATGCTTATATATACGCAAAATAAACGATGTCTTTTCAGAGAAAAACCAGTAGTGTCGTCCCATCAAAACTTAGAATGATACCAGGATCATTTTATTTGGATTGAGTGAAAACAAGAACCCCATTCTCGTAATTAACACCGGTGAAACTTATTTTGCCACACCAACTCACTAAGTCTAGGGAGGCCCCTGCCAACTAAACAAGTTGTAACCTTGCTCTTGAATATTTGTACCAAAATTTGATGTATTATATATGTTGGTAAAGTTCATATTTCAATCAATAATCTATATGGTAGTCCGATTTTCAACCCTGAACTACGAAACTAGGTACCAGTTTGATTATTTGACTGATTTTAGAGGCGGTTTTTTTAATTTATAAAACTACTAAAAATATTTAAATCTCTAAAGTTTCAGAACTAATTTATTTTAAATTAGAAGAGTGTGAAACTAGCAACGTTTTACTTCCAAAAATGTTATCTATCTCTATCCGTGTTGCTCTACTTGGAATTATTTTGATCTTGTTTGTTTTAAATTAGTGTGAATGACTACGGGCAAAAATGTACTAGTTTCATATATTTCTGATTTAAAATAGAATTTTATATGAATTTTTTAGATCAAATTAGTTGTTAATAATTTTACAAAATTGGTAACCACCTTTGAAACTAGCAAGATGACCAAATTGGTTCGGTTTTAATAGTTGGCGGCATCAGACACCCAATTTCAAAGTTCAGGTTTAAAAAAACGCACAACCATGCAAGTTGGAGGTTAAAAATAGATTTTACCCTTTATATAAACTTGGATAAATTTTTGATAGCTTGACTATAAATAAAATTGAAATTGCATTATTTTCGGACGGAGGTAATATCATTATTGTTACACATGTTTAATAAATACGTAAAACCACATGACTCGCAAAATATTCGACCATCATCTAGAGCGTGCAAGTTGGCCGGTGTCAGTGTTGGGATAAGCATTTGACCGTTTGTGTTGTTCTTTGGGGTACACGGATGGAGGAGTTCACTACTCCGGCAACCCGTAGTGCCAGAGCCCTACTCTACACAACAAAGGATTGATGCTTTGTTGACCCATTCCAGTAATTGGAAATGTTTGATTATCTAATTGTTTTTAGGAGGATATCGTGGTTGGATGGCGATGCAATTGGAGCTTCACACTTTCTGCCTCCCATGCTTGGAAATGCTCTTGAGGCACCATATATCCCTGTCACTGTAAATAGGATAATTCCGCAAAGCGCAACTTGACGAGCAGCAAGAAATATTGTTTTTGTCACCAAACAATTGAGTACCTCTTTTGAATATAATTTTAGTTGTGTTGTTTGGGCTATTATAGAGGTGGCTTCAGCTCTTCTTCAACGTCATACTATGTCACATTTGTTTCATAGTTAGCTATGAAAAATTATGAAATATTTGAAGCTACTAATCGCACGAGCAGGGATGAAAACGGGACTGATATTTCCTTATATCCGTCCATCGCGAAAGGGTTAAAACTATGGATGAAAACAGATCGAACACGGACGGATATCATTGATATTACATTTGTTTTCATATTTCTGTCAAATTCGGATTCAAATACGGATAGTGTCAATCATGTTGGATAGGATATGATTGGATATCGACATCATAAATATGCAATTTAAGTATTCGGATATATATACGATATCGGATGTTGAATATCCGGACTCGGATACGGACATATGTGAACCCCTCTAAACGGGTTCGGTCTCGAATACAGTCAGAAAATATTCGTACCATGTTCACCCCTAGTCAAAACGCTATATGGATAGTCCGTATCTGAATCCGAACATTTAATATCCGACTATATCTAAATCCTAATACTCAAAATTGATTTTCTGATATGTACATGAGATAGATATCAATATCTGAATGATCTGTATCATGTTCTAAGATCCGAGAAAAAAATATGAGATATAGGACATAATACATGATCACCGGTATATGTCCATATCCGATCCGGTTTCATCCCTACCCACTAGAGCAAGCCGCTATGATTATGCATGAATGTCATGATTATTTATGAAAAACATTTATTCTCTTTGCGGACTATATTCTCAATTATCATTGGATATATATATATATATATATATATATATATATATATATATATATATATATATATATATATATATATATATATATATATATATATATATATATATATATATCCTCCAAAAGCTAGCCTCACAAAATATTGGCAGATGTGACCAAGAAGTTTTTCTCCAAGGCACATGAGTGACAATAATATAGATTGACAGCCATCATAGTGCTTCTACTTTCTTCAACTTTAATAGGCCATGTGCATCAAATATGTAGAGGTAGGAGTGTGTTCCAAGATTTTTGTATCATCTTTATGTGAGTATCCTTAAAAAAACTTCCATTATTAAAAAAATTACTGCAAATAAACAGGTAGACCAGTGGACTTGTTGGGTGAAAAGTTCAGGTCGGATGACACAATTCACACAATCATAAGAAAAATATCAGACAAGACAAAATTACGTGCAAAGTTGTATTTATTTCATGTCTCCACTGTACATATCAGAGGGGTATTTATAGGACCCCAGACTTCGTATTTTACATAAAATGACTATTATGTCCTCAACCTAAATATTTACAACCTTCTTGATTATGAGGGCGAAGTGATAATTCCCTCTTTCTAAGCATTCGTTCTTCTATTTCCAGTCTCTAGTTTTCTTATCTTCATTCGAACTTTAGTTGATTCTTCAACTCTTCAGAATTTTAGACGAAGTCGAACTTCCGCCTTCGCTCCTCTTGGCTTTATTTTCTTTCGACATCTCTGGCTGACGAAGTTGATCTTTTATATAGCGATGCCAAACTTTGTCTTCGCTCTAGTTTTGGTCTTCTGATTTCTGCTCTTCTTTTGACTTCGCCAGTCAGCGAAGTTAGTTTTCATAACCACGAAGTCAAATCTTTACCTTTGCTTGAATCTTGCTATTTGTTCTTTTACTTCTTGGCGAAGTTAAATTTTTCCTTGTGGTGTGAAAAATGTCTTCGCCTTCCTTATTTCCTGCAACAAAATATTGTTATAAAGTTTTATACTCTTTTCTACTCTAGAGTTTGGGGCTGTGTTTTTGTGGCGAAGTTGAATCCCCAACAGCAGCCCCTCGCGGACGAAGGCCTACTCCAAAGGTCTGAATTCCGCGAAGTTTGAATTTCAAACGAAGACACAAAACGCCGTCCCAAACTTTGGAGTTGGACCGTGTATGTCCGTAAGTTTGAAGGATATTTTATTTTCTAAATTTGTAACGGTCAAGTTTGACTCGAAGCCGCCTATATATACTGCGGTGACTCCTCCTGTTTTTTCTGTTTTATCGAAGATGGGGAGGTACTGTTGTTTGATTCTTTGACGCGAAGTCGATTTTTGCTGCGAAGTCGTATTTGTTGCGAAGTGTTCTGCTTTTGTGAAGGTTATTTTGAAGGTAAATGCTTTTACTTATTTTCGATTTCTTGCTATTTGAATTTCTGTTTATTGTTGTCATTTATTTTATATATTATTATTATTTTGTCGTAGATGTATGATCTAGAGAAAATTGCCTCTGAAAATTCTTTGTTGTGTTCTAATCAATCTGACTCTAGAGAAGATTTGTCTGATGTTTCTGCATCAGAGTCTGAATTGATTGGTGACAACACAAAATCTTTAAATTTTGGTAAGACTTTGATGGATGAAGCTGAGTTGGATTGGTTAGTTAAAAATAGGATGCTAGAAAAAGCTGATGTCAGGTTGCCCTCTGATGATGAAATGATTCCTAAGCCTAAACCTTATGAGTGTGTTGTTTTTCAAAATCAGTTTGTAGCTGGTCTTCGTATGCCATGTCAAGATTTCGTTGAAGAGATTCTGAAGGCATATAATATTGAAATTCATCATCTAACTCCAAATGAAATAGCGAAGATTGCACTTTTTATTTGGGCAGTGAAGTCTCAGAGAGGGAACTTAGATATTGGTGCTTTTTGCTCTCTTCATGAAATGCATACACAATTTAGGAACAAGAATGTTGATGGCAGAAGTATTATGAAGTATTTTGGTTGCTGCAGTTTCAAGCCTGCTCGAGGTGCCAAACAGATTTCTCCAGCTTCGAAGAACAAGTGGGCTGAAAATTGGTATCATTATTGGTTTTATCATTCAGTTCCTCTTGTCGAAGAAAGGGATGACTCTAGAAGGATTGTGAAAAGATATCCCTTAGCTGCGAAGATGAGTAAGAATGTCTTTGTTTGTAAACCAGAGTTTCCCAGCTCGAAGAGTTCAAGAACTTGTGAGAAAGTTTACAAAATTGCTGCTAGTATGCAAAGTGCTCGTGATCTTTGCGAAGAATACATCGCAGCTCGGATTTGGCCGTTAAAGAAAGATTGGAGTTTTATTCGTTTTCATGAAAAAATGGTGAGAGAGAAAAGTTATATTTTTCCAGATAATAAATCATTTCGCCCGAAGAAATATTCTGAAGATGCACAATTCGTGTCTGTTGTAGAAACTAAAGCAGTTGAGATTCTTGGTAAATTTTTGAAGAAAGAGAAAGATTTGATGGACAAGATCTTAGGAAAAGATTATAAATGGTTAAACAGAATTTTTGATATTGCACAGATTAAGTATGGTGAAAGACCTCTACCTGCTTATACTCGTACGTTAAAACCGAGTATAGAAAATGTGACGAAGAAGAAAAGAGCTGGTGGTCAACTTAGCAAGAAAATTGCCAAGAAGAAGAAGATTGCTACGTCTTCTGGTTCTGAAAAACATGGAGGAGATGTTGAAGAAATGGGTCCAGAGACTCTTAGCCAGTTAGCTCGTGATGAAGAGGTGAGGATGATTAGTTTAGTTTTTAATTCTAGTGGGTTGACTCTATTAATGTTGACTCCGCTTGGTGATTGTTTTCAGAATTTGGAGGGCAATGTTCATTCTGATGTTAATTTGGGTAAAGCTATTTTGTCTTCATCTCAGATTAATGTTGGCGAAGATATTTTGTCATCTCCGGTTGCCGGCGTTCAAGTTCCTGTTGGTGTTGCCGCTGCTGAAGATGTTGTTTTATATTCACAAGAGGAATGTGAGATTGCTATTTTGACTTCGCAGGAGACTGCCGGGCCATCTTCTCAGAGGTTTGTGGCTGAAACACCCTCAAGGATTGTAGGAGCTGTGTCACCTCCCAAGGTTATGGTAGAAGGATATATTGTTTTGGGAGGTGAACCTGTGGAGACTGGAGCTCCAAAAGTTAGGGTTTTCAAGGCTAAGGGTACCACAACTGTTAATTTTGATTTTGATGAATCCGATGATGATGTTTTTGATGAAGAAGTCGAAAATGCTCATGCTTCTCGTCTTTCTGAATCCATTATCGATGTAAATACTGGTAAAAAAGTTGCATGTCATCTTGAAAAGGGAGTTACTACAGGTAATTGTTATGTATATATATATATATATATATGTATATATACTTTTTGTATTTGTCTTTTAACTTTGGATATTTAACTGACTTGTGGTTTGATTTTATATAGAGGAATTTTTCCAGACTCTTCGTCTCATAGAGAGACAACCGTGGATGTTGGGAAGATGAAGGAAGTTGCCCAGGAACCTTCTACCACAGCTGAAATTTTAGAAACCATTCCTGATGGAGTTGATTCTGCTGCTTATAAACGTTGTATGGAATACTGCCAGGTTTAAGGTGTGAATTTAGACACTTTCAAATTTATTGGGATTGGTTTGGATAAACTTCGTATTATGCCGAAGAAGCCAGAATTAAAGTTGTCAAAGTGCATTGATGATGCCTTCGCAGTTCCTGAAGCGGAGGCTGAATTTGTTGGTAAATCTTCACTTGAGTTGGCAGACGCCAGTGTTTCTATGATTTACAAGATTCAAAAAAAGTTTTCTTTTGACTTTGTTGTTTAAATTTAGTTAAACTTTTTATGTTGATTTGTGATATATATATATATATATATATATATATATATATATATATATATATATATATATATATATATATATATATATATATATATATATATATATATATATATATATGACTTCGCGTATGCTTTTTTTTGTTTTTGTAGAATGCTCTTTTGCAAAGGAGCTTGCGTAAATCGATTGAAGATGATGCGAAGAATGCAGCACTTTGCGAGAAAGGTCTTGTTGAAGAGATTAAATCTTTGAAATATCAACTTGCTGCTAAAGAGAAAGAAATGATAGAGATAGTTGAAGCTCTTCATAATATGGAGTCCAGGTGTATTTTTGTTGGAGCCAAGCTTGAAACGAAGATTGAGGATTATGATAATTTGAAAAAGGAACTTAAGAAAATTGTGAGGGAGAAAAATTATATTGAGAAGAAATCTTCTGAAAATGATCAAAATTTTCATAATAAGTGTAATCGCTTGTGGGAGCTTTGCAAAAATTGCTATGACAAATTTGGAGCGAAGCCTGAAGATCCTTGTTGGGAGCTTGAGGAATTTGATCCATTTTTTGCTTGGCTGTGTCGTCAATATAAAGATTTGCCTACTATTATCTAGACTAGCGCGGATTTAAGTTGTATTTATGCAACTCGTGCGCTTTTTCATCTAATGAAAGAGACAAAGGATCCTTTGTATGAACGCATGTTGAACAAGGACTATAAGTTTTCTTCTGTGGAGCAATTGAGTCAGGTTACTTCTTGGACTCAATTGCTCTGCAAGAAATATTTTAATTAGTATTGGAACATGGGTGGAAGGAAGAATGCTTTTCTGAAGACGAAGAAGAAGATGGACAAGGTTGGATTGGAAATTTTATTGACTCTTCTTTTTTTTGTTATTATATACATGTATATATTTTTTTACTGATATTTTATTTTGTTTTTTGCAGCAGCTTGAAAAAGAGATTGCTGCTGATGAGAAGGTGCAAAAGGAGCAAGACAACACATGAAGAAGAAAATGCAAGAGATGATGATGTTGGTGACCACCCATTTTAGTTTAGTCTTGAAGTTAGTTAGTTTTAGTTTTTTTTATTGAGGGGTGAGACTTGCAATGCTATTTGATATCTGTAAATATTTAAACTTAGCAGGATGGAGTGGGTGTTTTGCCGTTGCTAATGTGTAAGGATAACTTTGTTGTTGATCCTTCGCTGTGGTTGGAGTATGCGACTAATGAGGTGGATCCTACGTTTGATACTTTTGTTAAACGTAAGCTACTTTGATCATTATGTTCTGAAGTTTTGACTTCTGGTCGTTGTAGTTTATTTGCTGATGAAGTGTTGTTTTTAGATTTTGAATGTAAAAATTTTATTACTGGGAACAAGAAATGTTGTTTGCCATGAATTGTTGACTTCAGCGGTGTTTCTCAGGTAGGTTATTGTGGCACTAGTTTTTTTTAGTAATGATATGTGAAGTAATTGTGGCGTTCTGTATTTTCCAGTCATCATGTTCGAGTACTTCGCCAAGTTGTGTTTCTGAAGAATTTCTACGGTGCAAAGTTGATGAAGTGTTAGATAGGGTTGTTGAAGAGTTGATTAGCGAAGCTGCATTTTTTGTTGCTTCGGAAAGCGAGTGATTGTAACTTTGTTGTGATCTTTTATGTAATAAATTATTTTGCTTTCATGGTGAAAATAAGAATGTCTCAGAATTGTCTAGTAGGTTCTGCTTAGAAATTATAATTCTCCTTAATGAATTTGAAATCGTTGTCCCCTTATTTTTAGCGAAGACGACGCGTAGACTTCGTACTTTGAAGTTAAATTTCATCTTGTTGAATTTGAAAACGTCATCCCCTTACTTTTTAGCGAAGGCGACGCGTAATTTTTTTTTTAAAGTCAAATTTAATCTTGGTAAATTTGAAAACACCGTCCCCTTACTTTTTAGCGAAGGCGACGCGTAGACTTCGTTTTGAAGTTAAATTTCATCTTGATGAATTTGAAAATGCCGTCCCCTTACTTTTTAGCGAAGGCGACGCGTAGACTTCGTTTTTGAAGTCAAATTTCATCTTGATGAATTTGAAAACGCCGTCCCCTTACTTTTTTAGCGAAGGCGATGCGTAGACTTCGTTTTTGAAGTCAAATTTCATCTTGATGAATTGGAAAACGTCGTCCCCTTACTTTTTTAGCGAAGGCGACGCGTAGACTTTGTTTTTGAAGTAGATAACATGTAGGCTTTATTTTTGAAGTCAAAATTTACCTTAGTGAATTTGAAAATATTATTCGGTCTTTTGGCGAAGATAACATGTAAACTTCATTTTTGAAGTCAAAATTCACCTTAGTGAATTTGAAAATATTATTTGCTCTTTTTGGCGAAGATAACATGTAAACTTTATTTTTGAAGTCAAAATTCACCTTAGTGAATTTAAAAATATTATTCGCTCTTTTTGGCGAGAATAACATGCATACTTCATTTTTGAAGTCAAAATTCACGTTAGTGAATTTAAAAATATAATTCGCTTTTTTTGGCGAAGATAACATGTAAACTTCATTTTTGAAGTCAAAATTCACCTTGGTGAATTTGAAAATATTATTCGCTTTTTTGGCGAAGATAACATGCAGACTTCATTTTTAAAGTTAAAATTCACCTTAGTGAATTTAAAAATATTATTCGCTCTTTTCGACGAAGATAACATGCAGACTTCATTTTTGAAAATATTATTCATTATGTGTATATATTTATATATTTTACGATTCTTTTGATAGGTTAGGATCGTTTTTTGCTTGTTCGAATAATGATGCTACCTACTTTGGGTGTTTTGTCGATGCATGAGTATATTTGAAGTATACTCTTCGGCCTTTGATAAAATTATTTTTAGGAGAACTAGTTTTCTCATTTATACTTTGATGATAATTTACAATGGAGACTGCCTCGTTAAAAAACCACTCACCCTGCGAAGGGTTCCCCTTGAGTGGAAAAAGAGTGCAGCTCATTTACATTTGAATTGAAATTTTTTAGAATGTAAAAGCTAATCTATTTTGTACAAAGATGAAAATAAATTTTAGGGGTAGTATCTTTGTAGGTCCTGAATATTGAATGTGTGATCAATTTTCTTCCCACTCATGTCTGCTAGGTGAAATGCTCCTGGCTTGTTGGTTCTTATGATGAGGAATGGTCCTTCCCATTTTTGCTGAAACTTTTCGACTATGTCTTCATTTCTTTTTCTTTTCAAGACAAAGTCTCCTGGTGATAATTGTCTTGGTTTGACTTTCTTATTGTACCAACTTTCTATTTCCTTTTGATATTTCTCAAGATTCTGGATCGCCTTCATTCTTTCTTCCTCTAGTAAATCTTTGCTTGTCATTTGTTAGTCTTCATCTATTATTTTGATATTTGTTCTTGGTCCTTGAAATTGTATCTCTTCAGACGTCATCGCTTCTTCTCCATAAAGCAATTTGAAAGGAGAGAAGTTTGTTGATCTTGAAACTGTGGTATTGTGTACCCAAACAACTTTAGGTAACTCATCCACCCATTTGCCCTTCGGCAGCCCCACAAGGCATTTTGATATTCCTATGCATATAATTCTGTTTGCTCGTTCGACTGCACCGTTTGACTGTGGGTGCTTTACTGATGCGAAACATAGTTGAATTTCTAAGCTTTCACAATACTCTTTGAAATTTTGGCTGTCAAATTGAGTTCCATTATCTACTGTTATGTGCCTTGGAACTCCAAAGCGACAAATGATGTTTTGTCAAATAAATTTCTTCATTGTGAATGATGACATGTTTGTCACTGGTTTAGCTTCGATCCACTTAGTGAAATATTCCACTGCTACTACTGCATATTAAAGGTTTCCTTGTGCTGTAGGTAGCTTTTCAATGATGTCAATTCCTCATCTTGCCAATGGTCAAGTTGGTTCTATTGTTTATAAATTTGTTGCTGGAGCCTTTGCTTTGCTTGCAGACATTTGGCAATTATGACAAGATTTGACAATTTCTTTGTTGTCATTTTGGGCTGATGGCCAATAAAATCCCTGACGGAATGCTTTTCCTGCTATTGTTCTTGCTTCAGGATGTGTGCCGCAAATTTCTTTGTGTATTTCTAATAGTAGCTTTTTCCCCTCTTCTGCTAATATACATTTGAGTAATGGTGCACATATTCCTTGTTTGTATAGCTAATTGTTGATGATCTTGTAATTTCTTGTTCTTTGCTTCATTCTTATGTTGTTGACTTCATTTTCAGGCTCATAGAGCCCACGAAGGTAAGCCATAATTGGGGCTCTCTAGTCTTCACTTTGTATTATATGGACTTCTCTGGGTGTAACTTGCACTACTTTGATGGATGCTTGTTTCAAGATTTGATAGAAAACATCTTGAGGGAGGCTTGTATTTTGTGCTGCAGCTTTTGCTAGTTCATCAGCATCTGAATTGTTATTTCTTGAGATGTTTTTGACTGTGAAACCTTTAAAATGTTAATCTTGATCTCTGAGAAATTGCAAGTATCTTGTCAATTCTGGATCTCTTGCTTTGTAGTCTTTTTCAATGTGTCCTGCTATAATTTGTGAATATGTTTTGATTACTAATCTTTGGATTCTCATTGCTTTTGCTTTGCGAAGTCCCAGTAAAACGGCTTCGTATTCTGCTATGTTGTTTGCACATTGAAATTCTAGTCTTGCAGCATATTTCATCTTTATGCCTAAAGGCGAGGTGATTATTGCAGCTGCTCCAGCCCCTGCGAAGCCCCATGCGCCATCGCAATATATTGTCCATTCTGGTTGCTTGTTGTCTTCGTTTGAACTTTGGGAGGGTGTCTAATCTGCTATGAAGTCCGCTAGGACTTGAGATTTTATTGATGTTCTCTTTTTAAAGGCTATAAAATGTTGAGATAATTCTGCTGCCCATTTTCCTAGTCTTCCTGTTGTTCTGCAACTTTGTAGTACTTCTTTCAGAGGGTAATTTGTGAGAACTCTGATTTTGTGGGCCTGAAAGTAGTGCTTCAACTTTCTTGATGCTGTTAAAACTGTGTATGCGATTTTCTCAATCTCATAATAGTATATTTTTTATCCGGATAATGCTTCTGAAACACAGTAGACTGGTACTTGATATTTTGAATGATTTGTTTCTTGTTCTTGGACTAGTACTGCACTTACTGTTGTTTCTGTGGCTGAGACATATAATAGCAAATCTGCTCCTGGTGTTGGTGAGATCAATGTGTTTGGCTATAGTAGATATTTTTTTATCTCTTCAAATGCATGTTGTTGAGAAGGTCCCCATACGAAGTCTCTTTTGGATCCTTTGAGTGCCTGAAATATTGGTAGGCTTCGTTCTACTGATTTTGAGATGAATCTGTATAAAGTTGCAAGTCTTCCAGTCAATTTTTAAACATCTTTTATGTTTTCAGTAATTCTCATGTTCAAAATTGCTTGAACTTTGTCTGGGTTTGGGTCTATCCCTTTTGCTGATACAATGCAGCCTAAGATTTTTCCTTTTTGTACTCCGAAGGTATATTTTTCGAGATTTAGTTTCAAATTTCCTTTTCTCAGATTTGAGAATGTTTCTTGGAGGTCTTGAATATGATCTTGTCTTTTCTTGCTCTTGACAACTATGTCATCGACATAAGCTAGCAAGTTTTTGCCAATCTGACTTTTGAGCACTGTTGAAGTCATCTTGACAAATGTTGTGCCTGCATTGCGAAGCCCCTCTGCCATTCTTACAAAGCAGTATGTTCCAAATGGTGTGATGAAACTTGTAAATTCTTCATCTTCTTTTCTCATCTAGATTTGATGATATCCTGAGAAACAATCTAGAAAACTTAGCATTTCACTTCCAGCTGCTTGATCAACTGGTGTGTCGATTCTTGGTAGTGGGAAATTATCTTTTAGGCATGCTTTGTTGAGATCTGTAAAATCGATACACATTCGCCATTTTCCGTTCTTTTTCTTAACCATGACGATATTTGCTAGCCAAGTTGTGAATTGTACTTCTCTTATAACTTTAGCATCTAGCAACCTTTGGACTTCGGCTTTTGTTCTGCTTTTTGGGTCTGAAATTTGGATTGATGTCGAGTTTGTGCTCAAATATATCTCTACTGACTCCTAAATCATTGGATGTCCATGCGAAGACATCTTTGTTGCTTTGAAGAAATTCTATGAGTCTGTTTTCTTCTTCTTGAGAAAGTCATGTCCCTATGATTACTTGTTTGTCTGGGACTAATGAGTCAAGGGGTACTTTCTTTGTTTCTTCGACTGCTTGAGCTTTTGCATGTGGCTTCGCATTTTCTATTTCTTCTTTCTCTTCTTCCTTGATTGTATGAACATTTTTTCGACCAGGAGTGTATTCTTTTTCAATGTTTCTTGCTTCGGTTTGATCTCCATGGACTATGATAACTCCATTTATTGTAGGCATCTTCATACATAAGTAAGAGTAGCTTATTACTGCTTCAAATGCATTCAATGTTCCCCTTATAAAAAGTGCATTATAAGGATAATGGATGTCCACTACATCAAATGCAATTTGTTCTGTTCTTGCATTATTTACTGTTCCAAATGATACAGGAAGAACTATTCTTCTTATTGAGTGAATTAGCTTCCCACCGAAGTCGTAGAGTGGGTGCTCAGCTCTTCCTAAAAGTTTGCGATCAATTTTCATGGCATCAATTGTTGCTGTGAATATAATGTCTGCAGAACTTCCACCGTCAACTAGAATTTTTGAGACAGCCCATCCATCAATATTTGCTTCAACTACCATTGCATCCATATGTGGATAGTCTTTCAGTTGTAAATCTTTTTCTGAGAATGTGATTGGTAGATGAGACCATCTTGTCTTTTTGTATGGGCCTTCTATTGAGATAGAGTTTGCTCTTCGAAAGTAATTCTTCTTTTGATTGTTGTTTTCATGATCAATATTATTTTCTCCAATGATTGTCATGATTCTTCCTTTGCTTGCCATTGAAGTTGATGGAGAGTTGTCTTGTTTGTTGTTCCCTTGTGGATTGCTGTTTGCCACAGAGGATTCGGGCTGTATTTGAAAATTTGTTTGTTGTTGATTTTGCCTCCATTGATTTGGGTCGTATATTGCTACTGGTCCATAGCTATATGATGGTGATGGGCCTAGAATCATTGCTTGAGAGTGTCCAAATTGAATTGGGTAATAAGAGTTTTGTTGGCCTTGAATCATATGGTTGACAGCTTTCGATTGACTTGAGATTTTGTTTTCTTCTTGTATTTCTTCGATGCTTTTCTTTACTTTTGGACACATTTTTTATGTGTGTCCAGCCCCTTTTCCATGAATGATGCAATACATGTCTTCCGGTCTTAGGGGTGTTCTTCCTATTCCTCGTCCTTCTCTTCCTCTTGAATTGAAGCCACCTCTTTCGAATGTCCTTTGGTTGTACTGACTGTTGTATTGATTTTGAGGTGAAAAATTGCTTTTAGTAGTTGAATTGCTGTTTTCAACTTGATTGACTTGGGTGAAGTGTCTTCGCTCATAGTTGTTTTGCTTTGGGGATGAAAATTGC
Source organism: Saccharum hybrid cultivar R570 (assembly GCA_038087645.1). NCBI lineage: Eukaryota > Viridiplantae > Streptophyta > Magnoliopsida > Poales > Poaceae > Saccharum > Saccharum hybrid cultivar. The sequence continues at coordinate 3,142,992 of JAQSUU010000291.1, read as the reverse complement.
TGCTTTTGTTTTGATTTTTGAAGTTGTTTTCTTCCTCAATTCTTTTTTTGTAATCCTCATCGGACTTGCAGTATTTCTGGATTTCTTCGTAAAGCTGAGCCAGCGAAGTTGGCTTTTCTCGAGTAAGGTGTGCTGCACATTGTCCTGCTGAAAGCCCAAGTTTGGTTTTGGTAATTAATGACACCAAGTTACTAATGCCATGTGTTAAGCATTTTGAGTTAGGCATAAGCAACACATGTGATGAAGGTGTATGTGGCAAGGAGTGGTGGCCACAAGATCACAAAGAGATGGTGCATGGACATGAAATGATGATCATAGTGGAGATGCACATAAAATGAAGGACATGATGATCAAGTGTAAGAGAAGGATCTAAGAGCGCAAGGCAAAGGTATAACCATAGGGTTTTCCTTTTGTCGGTCTAAGATGAGTAGAGAAGTGATTGACCGGGTTTAGGATACATAGCCGACTATCAAGAGGGGCAATCACGGTTAGCTCGAAAATCAAGTGCCACTAGATCAATGTCTTGAGCATATGCATTAGGATCTAGTAAAGAGCTAACATAACGCCTTGGAAAATGATTGTGAAATGCTAACACATATGCACATGGTGATTTACACATGGTGGTGTTAGCACGTTTGTGAAGGCGGTGGAGTTTGAGCAGTAGAGAAGGGTTTGGGTTCTTCTCTCCCTCCCGCCGAGCTTGCGAGGTGGGATTCGGCGCTTTTTGGAGAAGTGAAACGCCTATTTTCTACTGCGCTAAAAGTCCAAAAAGAAACAGAGGCGAACGGAGGTCACAGAGGTGACCAGACGCTGAACCGGACGCGGTCTCTGAATGACCGGATGCGTCCGGTCAGCGTTCAGCTTCTGCGCGTATTTCAGCTTGTTGATCGGACGCGCAGCGCGTCTGGTCACTGACGACCGGACGCGTCCGGTCGTCCAGGGAGCTTACTGGACTCTAATCGGACGCTGGCACTGTGGCGTCCGATCTGTTTTACAGCGCGTCCGGTCGCTGTTTCGTTGTGCGCTACTCAGGCCTGACCAGCGCATCCGGTCACACCCAGCGCGTCCGGTCTGCGCGACCAGCGCGTCCGATCGGTGCTTCGGAAATTAGCCGTTGCGCGACCAGCGCGTCCGGTCAGTATGACCGGCGCGTCCGGTCAGTATGACCAGCATGTCCGGTCAGCGCAATTTCGGCTGTTTAAGTTCCTAACGGCTAGCTGCGTACCCCTTCGTTATAAATAGACGTTGGCCGGGGTTTGAGGGAAACTCTTGCACATTTTGAGACTTAGAGACATACTTTGAGCTAGAGAACAATCCATCCACTCATCTCTTTGCATAGTTGCACATCTTGAGTGAGATTGAGTGAGATTCAAGTGCATTGCTTGAGAGTTGCATTCTAGAGGCACTTGATCTTCGAGTTGCTGCGGATTTCTTGTTACTCTTCCATGTTTCCCGACACGGTAGACGGCTTGGAGCAGCGGAGGTGTTTGAGCTCACAATTGGAGATTGTTGGAGCCCTCACAAAGTGTTGTAAGGGGTTCTTGATCCTTCCCCGCGGGAGTTCGCAAATTGGATACTCTAGTAGAGCTCGTGGCTTGGAGGATCCCCATCTTGTGTGCGGTTGTGCGGCGCCCGCCGAGGGCTCGACTCTTGATAGTCGATTAGCTCGTGAACCGACGAGTGGGTGTATCGCCACAACGGGGAGTAGCTTGCCGGGAAGCAAGTGAACCTCGGGATAAATTCTTGTGTCATTCTCTTCCCGAGGACTTCTCTTGTGTGATTGATTGATTGATACTTCTCATCTCTACACGGTGGTATAATCACTCGAAGCTCTTCTCTCGTATTACTTCTTGTTTCTAGCTTGTAGTTGTTGTTGTGTTTAGTGAATAGCCTTGTACTAGACTTGTGTAGGTGGCTTGCTTAATTAGTTAGAGCTAGTGCATTTGCTTCGCCACCTTTCGTACTAATTTGTGGTTAAGTAATTCTTGTAGAAATTTTAATTAGGCTATTCACCCCCCTCTAACCTATTTGGACCGTACAAGTGGTATCGGAGCCGAGGCACCATTTATTTGAGGCTTAACAACCTACGGTGAAAAAGAAATAGCTCAATTAAGCTTGCACATCAACAACACCAAGAAGGCACCTCACTTTGATGGCACAAATTATGCATATTGGAAAGTTAAGATGACCGCACACCTAAAGTCAATCAATAGAGAAGTGTGGAAGGTCACCGAAACAAAATTTGAGGTTGCTAATCCGGAAGCACCTACACCGGTGGAAGAGAAGAAGCTCTAATGCAATGACATTGCCATTAGTGCTCTTCATGAGGCATTAGATGACAAGACATTTGAGCAAGTAAATAATATAGAGATTACTCATGATGCTTGGGCCAAGCTAGAAGAAACATTTGAGGGCACCGAAGGCACAAAGACCGCTAATGCATATATCTTGCAAGAAAAATTTTCAAGCTTCAAGATGCAAGATGATGAGAGTGTACCGGAGATGTTTCATAGGTTGCAAGTCATTGTCAATGAGCTCAAGGCACTTGGTGAGGAGGTCAAGAACAATCAATTCTCTATGAAGTTCTTGAGAAGTCTACCCAAGAGATTTGATACATGGATCACCGTGCTAGTGAGGACTACATTGAAGGATTCAACTCCTCAACAAATATTCCAAGAAGTGATGACCGATGATTCATATAGAGAAGATGATGAGAAGGATGAGTTGGTCAAGAAGAAGAAGAAGGAAAATGAGAAGAAAGATGATGAAAAGAAGAAGAGTGTGGCATTCAAAGCCACCACATCCAAGGGCAAATCCAAGATTGAATCATCAAGTGATGAAGACTCGAGCTCTTGTGATAGTGATGACATTGATGAGAAGATGGCTCTCTTTGTCAAGCAATTTGGCAAATTCATGAAGAAGAAAGGCTATCGTGCAAGAAGGAGGAAGAACTCATCCAAGAAGAGTGAGCATACCATGAGATGCTTTAGATGCCATAGCAAGGACCATCTCATTGCAAAGTGTCCTTATGATAGTGATGATGAAGATGCTATCAAGAAGGAGAAGAAGAAGCAAGAAAAGAAGAAGAGCTCTCATAAGAAGAAGAATGATTCTCATGTTGCTACTTGGGATAGTGATGATGAGGATGACAACAAGAGCAAGAAGGGACATGCTAGCATTGCCATCCAAGAGAAGGTCTCCCTCTTCGACACTCCATTGTGCTTCATGGCTAAGGCCGCTAAGGTATCATCCGACGATGAGAGTGATCATGATAATGCTAGTGATAGTGATAGTGATGAAGAAGAATTCACTAAAGATGAACTAATCACTATGCTAGAAGATTGCACTCAATATTTTAAAGAATCTAGAAAGGAGTGCAAGGGCTTGCTTAAGGAAAAGAAAAACCTTATGCAAGAACTTGATGAGCTTAGGGCATCTTATAAGAGTCTAAAGGTAGACCATAAGAAGCTTTAAAAGTCTCATACTAAGCTTGAAGAAGCTCATTCCTCTCTAGTTGAAAAATGTGAAAACATGCCAACTAATGTTGAGAAAGCTAAAACTTGCAACATAGGCATATCATGTGATATAATTAATAAAAATTTTTACAAGCCTATTGTTGTTGCTCCCACTAACCCTTCATGTAGCGCATCCATATCATCCTCATCTAGTAGTGATGGTTTCACTTATGACTCCACACTTATAGTTGAGAATGAAAATCTCAAGAAGGAGGTAAAAGAGCTTAATCACATATTAGCTAAGGCTTATGGTGGTGAGGACCGCTTGCTTATGTGCTTGGGTAGCCAAAGAGCTTCTCTCTATAAAGAGGGATTGGGCTTTAACCCCAAGAAAGGCAAGGCCGCTTTTGCTTCTCATAAGACTCGTTTTGTGAAGAACAATGGTAGCTATTGCAAAAGTTGCAAGCAAGTTGGTCACATAGAGCAACAATGCATGAACAAGAAATCAAATGCTAATGTATCCTCAATTAAGTTTGATTCTTTCTATATGCTTACAAAGGGTACAAACGGTGTTCATGCTAAGTTCATTGGTACACCATGGATGGGCTCAAAGAAGAAAGTTATTTAGGTACCAAAGAGCTTGGTCACTAACCTTGGAGGACCCAAACAAGTTTGGGTACCTAAAAGGAATTGATCTTGTCTTGTAGGTCAATTACAAAGCCGGAGGAAGGCATTGGGTGCTTGATAGTGGGTGCACTCAACATATGACCGGGGATTTTTGTATGTTCAAATCAATTGATACAAGTCAAAATGGTGGTTTTGATACTATCACTTTCGGCAACAACAAGAAAGGCAAGGTCAAGGGGCTTGGTAAAATTGCTATCTCAAATGACATGAGCATATCTAATGTGTTGCTAGTTGAGAGCTTGGATTTCAATCTTTTATCGGTGGCACAACTTTGTGATCTTGGCTTCAAGTGCATATTTGGTAGTGATGATGTTGAAGTCATAAGTGTTGATGGATCAAATTTGATATTCAAAGGATTTAGACATGGTAGCTTATACTTGGTTGACTTTAATGATAGTGAGGCACAATTGACATCATGCTTGCTTAGCAAATCTAGTATGGGATGGTTATAGCATAGAAGGCTTGGTCATATTGGAATGAAACAATTGAGCAAACTGTTGAAGTATGACTTAGTTAGAGGCTTGAAGGATGTCACCTTTGAGAAGGATAAACCATGTAGTGCTTGTCAAGCCGGCAAACAAGTTAGAAATGCATATCCTAGTAAGAGTGAAATGAGCACATCAAAGGCATTTGAGCTATTGCACATGGACTTGTTTGGGCCAACAATATACACTAGCATTGGTGGCAACAAGTATGGTTTTGTGATTATGGATGACTACACTAGATACACTTGGGTGTTCTTTCTCTATGACAAGAGTGATGTTTATGATCTATTCAAGTCTTTTGTCAAGGGGGTGTAAAATGAGTTTGAGACTACCATCAAGAAGATTAGAAGTGATAATGGTAGTGAGTTCAAGAACACAAGAATTAAAGATTTGTGTGATGATTTTGGTATTGGACATCAATTCTCACCAACATACACTCCTCAATCAAATGGTGTAGTTGAAAGGAAAAATAGAACCTTGATTGATATGGCTAGATCAATGCTTAGTGAATACAATGTTAGTCATTCATTTTAGAGAGAAGCCTTCAACACGGCTTGCTATTGTAGCAACCGTCTCTATTGCCATGGGAAGTTTGGGAAGACACCATATGAGCTATTGAATGGAAGAAAGCCCAACATTGCATACTTTAGAGTGTTCGGTTGCAAATGCTATATTCTTAAGAAAGGCACTAGATTGAGCAAGTTTGAAAAGAAATGTGATGAAGGGTTCTTACTTGGTTATTCTACCACAAGCAAGGCATATAGAGTTTGGAATCTCGCAAATGGCACCTTGGAAGAAGTTCATGATGTTGAGTTTGATGAAACCCAAGGATCTCAAAATGAAGCTCAAAACCTTGATGATGTGAGAGGAGATCAATTGTCAAATGCAATGAAGAACATGGACATTGGTGATATAAGGCCGATGCAAGTTGATGATGATGATATTCATGTGATCAACCAAAATGTGCAAATTGATATAAATCAAGCAAGCTCTAGTGGTTCTCATGATGAAGTGCAAGATCAAGGTCAAGCAAGTGGAAGTAATCAACTCCCAATACTCCAACCTACTAGCATTGCAAGAGATCATCTGTTGGATCAAATCATTGGTGGAATTCAAAGTGGTGTTCAAACTAGATCAAGACTAGCGTCCTTTTGTGAGCACTACTCATTTGTGTCACTTGAAGAACCTAAGAAATTAGAAGATGCTTTGAAGAATTCCGATTGGGTAAATGCCATGCATGAAGAACTAAACAACTTTGCTAGAAATCAAGTTTGAAAACTTGTTGAGAGGCCAAAGAACTACAATGTGATTGGCACTAAGTGGGTCTTTAGAAACAAGCAAGATCAAGATGGCATGGTTGTAAGGAACAAAGCAAGATTAGTAGCACAAGGATACACTCAAGTTGAGGGTCTTGACTTTGGAGAGACATATGCACCGGTTGCAAGATTGGAAGCAATTAGAATCTTATTAGCATATGCTTGTGCACACAACATCAAGCTCTATCTACATCAATGAAGAAGTTTATGTTGAGCAACCTCCCGGTTTTGAAGATGACAAGAAGCCCGACCATCTTTACAAGCTAAAGAAGGCATTGTATGGTTTGAAGCAAGCACCTAGAGCATGGTATAAAAGGTTGAGGGACTTTCTCCTCTCTAAAGGGTTCAAGATGGGAAAGGTTGACACCACTCTCTTCACTAAGAAGCTTGGAAATGACTTGTTTGTGTTGCAAATCTATGTGGATGACATTATCTTTAGATCAACTAACCAAGACTTTTGTGAAGAGTTTGGAAATATGATGGCTAATGAGTTTGAGATGTCTATGATTGGAGAGCTTAGTTACTTCCTTAGACTTCAAATCAAGAAAATGAAGAATGACACTTTTGTAAGTCAAGGAAAGTACATCAAGGACATGATCAAGAAGTTTGGATTGCAAGATGCTAAACAAATAAGTACACCAATGGGCACTAATGATCAATTGGATATTGATGATAGTGGAAACATGGTAGATCAAAAGCTATACCGGTCTATAATTGGAAGTTTGCTCTATGTCACCGCTTCTAGGCCGGATGTGATGTTTAGTGTGTGCAAGTGTACAAGATATCAAGCTTTACCTAGAGAAAGTCACTTAAAAGCAACCAAGAGGATATTGAGATATCTTAAGGGCACTCATGATGTTGGAATATGGTTTCCAAAGGGGTCTAACTTTGAGTTGATTGGATATTTAGATTCCTACTATGGTGGTTGCAAGATTGATAGAATGAGCACAAGTGGCACTTGTCAATTGCTTGGAAGGTCTCTTGTTTCATGGTCATCAAAGAAACAAAATAGTGTTGCACTATCTACCGCCGAGGCCGAATACATTAGTGCCGGTAGTTGTTGTGCACAATTGCTTTGGATGAAAGCCACCTTGAATGACTTTGGAATAAAATTCAAGAATGTGCCATTGTTTTGTGACAATGAAAGTGATATCAAAATGACTCAAAATCCGGTTCAACATTCAAGAACCAAGCACATTGACATAAGGCATCACTTCATAAGAGACCATCAACAAAAGGGTGATATTAGCATTGAAAGCATTGGCACCGAAGATCAATTAGCCGACATATTCACAAAGCCACTTGATGAGAAGAGATTTTACAAGTTAAAGAATGAATTGAACATACTTGACTTCTCTAACTTGAAATGAGTGCACCCCCACATCCTTATATGACATGCCTCTCCTCCAATATAGCAAGGTAAAGTTTTTTGGCATATCATTCATACTTTGCTAAGAACATGGTTAGAACATATAGATATATTTGCATGACAAATAGGCTCATTCATGAAAATCAAATGATTTTGATGTATATATGGTACCACTATTGCTTCTATGTTTGATTTATCTAGTGGTAGCATATGACATGTTTGTGAGCTTGCAAACCTAGTGTTGAATCTAGTAAACGAGCTCATGATGTGTAATTCAACATGGTCAAGATAACCCTTATACTTTATAAGGTGTGAAAAAGCTTGTCCTTGGATCAAACCGAATTACATATTCTAGGCAAGTGATCTAGATTGAACCATAATTTGGACTCCCTCATATTGATTGACTTGACTTTCACTAAAATTGGCACCTTTTTGGTGATTGTTGACAAAGGGGGAGAGAAAAGTCACAAAGATAGAAAAGTCACAAAGAGGGAGAAAGCACAAAGATAGAAAAGTCACAAAGAGGGAGAAAGATATAGTAAGGGGGAGAGAAATTAAAATTGAGCACATAAGTAGGGGGAGCAAGCTCATGAATTATTGGTTACATTTGTATGTGCATTAACATAATGAATTGTCGCATTGCAAAGCTAAAATTCATATTCATGATTGAATGGTGATTGCTAGAAATAGAACTTGAATGATGATTTGTTGAGAGTAGCTTTACAAGCGGTATCTAGACACCTCTGCTTATAATGTTGATCTCACGGTGTACTTTAATGTTTGTGATCTTTTACAAGTGATGTATTACAAGTGGTGTCTAGCTACATCGATGCTAAGGATGGTATATAAAGGCAACTCCGATTGGTATCACGCTTCAAAGGTCCATTCTATATACCTTAGCATCAATTTGATAGTAGTAACTCTCCCAAAATTCAAATCCATACATATGTGCACAATTGAACCAAACTCATGGAAGCACATATGTAGGGGGAGCTAATACTATCGAAATTGAAAATTGTTTTCATTTCATATCTTTGTGATGGTTGTCATCAATTACCAAAAAGGGGAAGATTGAAAGCTCAAGTTTAGTTTTGGTAATTAATGACACCAAGTTGCTAATGCCATGTGTTAAGCGTTTTGAGTTAGGCATAAGCAACACATGTGATGAAGGTGTATGTGGCAAGGAGTGGTGGCCACAAGATCACAAAGAGATGGTGCATGGACATGAAATGATGATCATAGTGGAGATGCACATAAAATGAAGGACATGATGATCAAGTATAAGAGAAGGATCTAAGAGCGCAAGGCAAAGGTATAACCATAGGGTTTTCCTTTTGCCGGTCTAAGATGAGTAGAGAAGTGATTGACCGGGTTTAGGATACATAGCCGACTATCAAGAGGGGCAATCACGGTTAGCTTAGAAATCAAGTGCCACTAGATCAATGTCTTGAGCATATGTATTAGGATCTAGTAAAGAGCTAACATAACGTCTTGGAAAATGATTGTGAAATGCTAACACACATGCACATGGTGATTTACACATGGTGGTGTTAGCACGTTTGTGAAGGCGGTGGAGTTTGAGCGGTAGAGAAGGGTTTGGGTTCTTCTCTCCCTCCCGCCGAGCTTGCTCGGCGGGATTCGGCGCTTTTTGGAGAAGTGAAACGCCTATTTTCTACTGCGCCGAAAGTCCGAAAAGAAACGGAGGTGAACAGAGGTCATAGAGGTGACCGGACGCTGAACCGGACGCGGTCTCTGTATGACCGGACGCGTCCGGTCAGCGTTCAGCTTCTGCGCGTATTTCAGCTTGTTGATTGGACGCGCAACGCGTCCGGTCACTAACGACCGGACGTATCCGGTCGTCCAGGGAGCTTACTGGACTCTAATCGGACGCTGGCACTGTGGCGTCCGGTCAGTTCTACAGCGCGTCCGGTCGTTGTTTCGTTGTGCGCTACTTAGGCCTGACCAGCGCGTCCGGTCACACCCAGCGCGTCCGGTCTGCGCGATCAGCGTGTCCGGTCGGTGCTTCGGAAATTAGCCGTTGCGCGACCGGCGCGTCCGGTCAGTATGACCAGCGCGTCCGGTCAGCGCGATTTCGGCTGTTTAAGTTCCTAACGGCTAGCTACGTACCCCTTCATTATAAATAGACATTGGCCGGGGTTTGAGGGAAACTCTTGCACATTTTGAGACTTAGAGACATACTTTGAGCTAGAGAACAACCCCTCCACTCATCTCTTTGCATAGTTGCACATCTTGAGTGAGATTGAGTGAGATTCAAGTGCATTGCTTGAGAGTTGCATTCTAGAGGCACTTGATCTTCGAGTTGCTGTGGATTTCTTGTTACTCTTCCGTGTTTCCCGACACGGTAGATGGCTTAGAGCAGCGGAGGTGTTTGAGCTCACAATTGGAGATTGTTGGAGCCCTCACCAAGTGTTGTAAGGGGTTCTTGATCCTTCTCCGTGGGAGTTCGCAAATTGGATACTCTAGTAGAGCTCGTGGCTTGGAGGATCCCCATCTTGTGTGTGGTTGTGCGGCATCCGCCGAGGGCTCGACTCTTGATAGTCGATTAGCTCGTGAACCGACGAGTGGGTGTATCGCCACAACGGGGAGTAGCTTGCCGGGAAGCAAGTGAACCTCGGGATAAATTCTTGTGTCATTCTCTTCCCGAGGACTTCTCTTGTGTGATTGATTGATTGGTACTTCTCATCTCTACACGACGGTATAATCACTCGAAGCTCTTCTCTCGTATTACTTCTTGTTTCTAGCTTGTAGTTGTTGTTGTGTTTAGTGAATAGCCTTGTACTAGACTTGTGTAGGTGGCTTGCTTAATTAGTTAGAGCTAGTGCATTTGCTTCGCCACCTTTCGTACTAACTTGTGGTTAAGTAATTCTTGTAGAAGTTTTAATTAGGCTATTCACCCCCCTCTAGCCTATTTGGACCTTACACCTGCCCGAAGTCCCTTAATTGCTGCAATTATGACAAGTTCATCTGGGATATTTGTGATTTGAGATTTGATTTGAATGAATCTCTTGTAATATTGACTTAGAGGTTCTTTGGGCTGTTGCTTGCAGTTGAATAAATCCATGTCTATAAAACCAGTTGGTTGGAATCCTTGGACGTCAACAAGTGGATTTGTCTTTAATTGTTCCCATGAATGTATGGATCTTGCTTTTAGAGATGAATACCAGTGTTGTGATAGACCTTTCATTGCCATGACAAGTGACTTTGCAAGTGTGGTTTCGTCCCCACCTCCTGCAATTACTGTGGCTTCAAAACTCATTAAGAATTGCCTTGGGTATGATTCACCATCGAATGTTAGTATCATGTTGAATTTATACCCTATAGGCCATTGAGCTAGCTGCAAATTTATTGATAGTGGGGAGCTTGTATCAATTGATATGAATGATTTTTTAATATTTCTCTCTTGAGATATTCTTGTTGCCGGATGCGATTCTTCTTGATTTATAACTTTATGATTTGCATTTTGCAGTTGCTCGTTTAAATTGCGGAGGGTTGCTTCGGCCTCTTCTATTCTTTGTTTGAGTGTCTTTTCTCGTGCTCTTGCGTGACATTCTTCAAGTTCTTTTTGCCTTCATAAAACTTGTTCTTCAAGTTCTTTGAGTCTTTGTTCTTCAGCTTCGCCCGTTCTTAAAGAGTTTGCACCTTGGGAAACTTCTTTTGTAAGACATCTGTCTTCATCGAGTGGTTGTTCGTCTTCGGCTTCTTCGTTGACGGTCTTCTTGTTTGGTCTTGCCATTTTATTTCTTGTGGTCGCGAAGATCTTTAGATGCACGCACAAACGGTGGGCGCCAGATGTTGGGTGAAAAGTTCAGGTCGGATGACACAATTCACACAATCATCATAAAAAATATCAGACAAGACAAAATTACGTGCAAAGTTGTATTCATTTCATGTCTCCACTGTACATGTCAGAGAGGGTATTTATAGGGCCCCAGTCTTCGTATTTTACATAAAATGACTATTATGCCCTCAACCTAAATATTTACAACTCTTCTTGATTATGAGGGTGAAGTGGTAATTTTCTCTTTCTAAGCATTCGTTCTTCTATTTCCAGTCTCTAGTTTTCTTGATCTTCATTCGAACTTTAGTTGATTCTTCAACTCTTCAGAATTTTAGACGAAGTCGAACTTCCGCTTTCGCTCCTCTTGGCTTTATTTTCTTTTGACATCTCTGGCTGACGAAGTTGATCTTTTATATAGCGAAGCCAAACTTTGTCTTTGCTCTAGTTTTGGTCTTCTGATTTCTGCTCTTCTTTTGACTTCGCCGGTCAGCGAAGTTAGTTTTCATAACTGCGAAGTCAAATCTTCACCTTAGCTTGAATCTTGCTTTTTGTTCTTTTACTTCTTGGCGAAGTTAAATTTTTTCCTTGTGGTGTGAAAAATGTCTTCGCATTTCTTATTTCCTGCAACAAAATATTGTTATAAAGTTTCATAGTCTTTTCTACTCCAGTGTTTGGGGCTGTGTTTTTGTGGCGAAGTTGAATCCCCAACAGGACTATTTCGAGAAACGTAGAATGTTCTGATTATTTTCTAAATTCTAAAGGACTTAGATCCCAAATTGATTTATTTTCCTTTTCCATGCCTTAAATTTTAAAACTGTTGTCCCAGAAAACTAAATTTAGCAAAATGATTCTTGGTCACCATGTCACGTGCTCACGCAAATCTGCTTAGGCTTCCCATGTTCTACGCTAGGACCGGCGACCAGCGCTGGTGCTGCAGTAGCAATAGTCCCAGATAAGTTAGGCCCTGATTAGTTCCCACTCAAAAACTTTTTATCCCATCACATCAAATGTTTAGACACATACATGGAGCATTAAATGTAGATAAAAAAATAATTGCACAGTTTGCATGGAAACCGTGAGACGAATCTTTTAAGCCTAATTAGTCTATGATTAGCCATAATTGCTACAACAACACACATGTGCTAATGACGGATTAATTAGGCTTAATAAATTCTTCTCGTAGTTTTCAGACGAGTTATGTAATTAGTTTTTTATTACTATCTGAATACCCCTCCGACATCCCCATGAAACATCCGATGTGACACCTAAAAACTTTTTGCCCACGGACTAAACAAGGCCTTAATCTCACCTAAAAATGGCTAACTTGTTGATTTCCAGTAGTCGTCAAGTACTTGTCCGGCTGTTTCTAACTAAACTAACATTGGGAGGAAAAAAGATCTTCCTGGCTCTATGTGATAATGCAAAGTACCACCTAAGTTTCCATCTAAATTACTCATCTATCATTATTTGCTTAAAGATAATATTTAGTTTTTTTTAGTGGAAGATAATATTTAGTAACACCTCTAATTTGTATACAAATGACACACCTATATTATTGTAAACAATAAAAAAATATTCTTCAAATCTATATATAAATACTAATATAAGCTATCATATAAAATAACACAATAACCACAAAGTATATGTTATTATATATGTTTCTAAATTACTCACTTCTACAAATGAAATGCTATGTGCCACCGTGTAGAGCATGTAAACATGCATACATTAGGATACATTATTATTTTGATAGTTTACCATTAGTGGAAAAACCCAACAAATCACATACCAATAAAACTGTCAAATCACTTTAAATTATATCAATATTATGTAGGAATCATGACACCTAAGGGAGGAGTTAAATTAGGCAACTTCAAAACTAATGGCCTCTAAAACCTACTTATCCAAACCTATACAAAATACTATCTGAATATGCACTATAGTTTTACTAAGTATTATTGCTCTCTTTAACAAAAAAAAAGTTTTATCCTTTAGGTTCTAACCCTATCAAATAACCTATCAAGCTAGATTAGGAAAGGCAAGTACAAATCCAAAGGAATGCAAGTAAGAGGGGAAATGCAAATGAGTTAAAGAATGCAAACTGCCATGTTGACAATTTTTTCTAAGGTATTAGGAAGCTCGCGCTCCGCCCAGTACTTGTTGGAGTCCCTCGCAAGGATGCACTCACAAGAGGCAAGCTCCCGATCAAATAACTTCGTGGATAGCCCACACGCTTTCCCCACGCACAAGTGGGTCTCCGCGTGGCCTTCTCTCGGATCGTTCTCTGTCGTCTTCACTATCGAGTTTCCGACCAAAATGACATGGGCCCCATCCCCTTGGTACAAGTGTACAACCTAGGATGCCATTCCACCCGTTCGAGGGTCTTGCAAGACTACAAAGCCCCTAGTGTGTACAAGCTTTGGTGCATGCAAGCACCGGTAGCAAAGTGATGTGCAAACCTCACTAAACTCCAAGCTAACACCTAAACCCAAACGCTAATGTGGCCTAAACTAGCCTAAACACCAACTAATGGTTTTGCTAATTGCCCTAAACTTCTCTTAAGCAATTTTGTGCCTAGAGCATACTCAAAAACACCGTCAACAGTCTCGGAATAAAGGAAGATAAGCATATTTTATCAAATAACAAGTTCCACTTGAACTTAGAGTATTCCTATGCAGGACTATAGAAAATGGAGAGAAATGAGCTAGCCCTTATGGGCCCACCAGCCTCCCAAGCTTGCCATGATCCATAAGAAAGCACTCCAAAGTGACTCTCCACCCTTGAATCAACTTGTGTTTTTTCTCAATGGCTAGAGATGAAAGCACCTAGATAGAATGGCCCACATGTAAGGTGAACCGACTTCAAGATGGACCCACAAGCTTACGTACCCAGCAAGGAAGGACTCAGGGGGCCCCACACCAGAGGGAAGGCCCACAGGGCAGAGAGGGGGGTCGGCCTGTTTATGCACTTCAAGTACAGATCACAACTAATTAACCCAATTAAGAGTTTCCCTGTTTGAGTATGTTCATTTTTTATACATACATGAAAATGCACTTTTGCCTTCAAAACAGAATAATCAGAGAAACACTTGGAAGTACAGCTGAACCACTAAACAGTAGGCCAGCCATGCGTCATTTGTTAATCACGTCAAAAAGACGAAGGGTCTCCCATCTCCAATGGATTTTACATCAATAACTAAAGATTTAGGGTGTCACATAGGATGTCACATGAGTATGTCGTATGGGGTGTTCGAATATTAATAAAAAAATTACATAATCCGTCAGTAAACCACGAGACGAATTTATTAAGCATAATTAATCCGTTATTAGCATGTGTGTTACTGTAGCATTTTTATTGTCAAATCATGGACTAATTAGGCTTAAAAGATTCGTCTCGTAAGGTAGTCGCAATCTGTACAATTAGTTATTTTTTATCTATATTTAATATTTGTCAAACATTCAATGGAACGGTGTGTAAACTTGTTGGTGGTGTGGGTGGCGGGGTGTGTGTGGGAACGAAGGCCTAGAGGACTTCGCTGGTCGCTCAGTGGCATATGGAACAACTGGTGCTGGACATGACATGACGGTCTCCGGTTTGCCCAGCTCAGAACCGCCTCCAAAGAACTAGCCAGCCAGCCTATAAATTCAGCGCCTGGGGTACGCACGAACACGGGGCAAGAAATTTCACAGCAACTCGATCTGCACGCACAGCCATGTCGCGTCTACCTCTTCTCCTGCTCTTCGTCTTGCCGTTCCTTGTCGTCTCGGCCGTGAAGGCAAGCAGCAACGTCTCAAGGAGCCAGTTCCCCAAGGGCTTCCTCTTTGGCACAGCGTCCTCGGCCTACCAGGTAAGTAGCAGCTAGTTCTCCAAGCGTCTGATAGAGGCTGGCTAGCTACTGGAAGAAAAGAGTGAGTGGTTTTGCTCTTATATATGCTGCGTTTGACCAATTGACCTGTGCAGTATGAAGGAGCGGTGAGGGAAGGCGGCAGAGGGCCAAGCATCTGGGACACCTACACTCACACTCACCCAGGTCATATGCCTGCCTCCATTTCAAGCTCTTGCCATCAAAGTTAACGACACACCTTCAGGCCAATATGCCTGTGGCTGTTACCTGCTAATGCTTACTCGATCATCATGTCGACATAGCTTAGTATGACTTTAGTGGCCAAATGGCCACACCAGTGAGGGCTGAAACAGGATCAAAAGCTACTTCTACATTTTAGTTTTTTAACACTAGTTTGACCAAATGGTGCATGGTATGATGCTTTCGGACAGGGGTACAGGACTAAGAACTACCAAGTCCCACTAAATTAGCATGCCATCAAGCATCGCTTGACTGAACTAAAAAGTTGCCTGGTAACACCTTAGGAAGTACTACCTCCTTGCTGAAATGAAGATTAAGTTTAACACTATTGCACCATCAAGAAACCTCAGAAACAAATCAGGAGTTCTTCACAATTGCATAGGAGTATAGGAGGAAGAGCATGCATTGCAAATGATATGCTTGCTCATTAACAGGATCAGAACAGCTTTTTCAGGCAAATAGCGATCAAAAAGATAAACCAGAGTCAATAAAAAAACCGGGGGGCACAGACGTATATTATATGATCAAACTGAACCCAATCCATGGGGATGTCTATTCAGAAGTCCAAAGTACAAACTAGTACAACTCACTGGAGCGCACGAGGCAGTTAACTATACAACTTCCTGAAAACAATGCTCCATCTAACCTACCGTATCAAATAAAATCCTAAATACAGATCTCAACAGTTTGTTCAGATCCAGAGTCCAGACCATGATTCTTGTTCTAAGCCCCATAATTTCTCAACAGAGAAGATAGCAGATGGAAGCAATGGAGACATAGCAATTGATTCCTATCACCGTTACCAGGTATTGTTGAAAAATTACCATCCTAGCAACCAATCCATTTTTATTTTCCAAGCATTTATCAAATGTCATTCACCGAATACAGGAGGATGTCAAAATCATGAAGGATATAGGTTTTAATGCCTATAGATTTTCTATTTCTTGGACAAGAGTTCTGCCTAGTAAGGGATTCTTCTAGCCTATTATCATACACTTCATGTCTCAGAAAATTGTAGAAGAATCTTGCCACTTGAGAGTAAATAGTCCTCATGTGTGCTGCATGCACTTAAACCTTCGAACATATCCTAGCCAACCGCTTAGAACTGCTATTATAAAATATTTGGAGACTTTAACTTTGATCTGCAGCAAACATCCATCACCTTTGAACATATTCTAGCCAACCATTTGGAATTGCTGCTATTATATAGTATACCAAAATTTGGAGACTCCTACTTTGATTTGCAGCAAACGGTAATAGAATTCAAATAGAGAACAGGTAAACACATAGATCAACCTCAGCCTCTAGTTGATGCAATGATGGATTGATGGCATGGATGCAGATGGAAAACTGAGTGGAGGGGTCAACATGGAAGGAATCAAATACTACAACAACCTCATTAACAAACTAATTTCAGAAGGTAAATACTCATCATAACATAAATAGTCGAAAAATTATATATGTTTACATCATAATGTCTAAACAACATGTAGGCATTCAACCATTCGTGACCCTTTTTCACTGGGACTCCCCACAAGCATTAGAACAGCAGTATGGTGGATTTTTGAGCCAGCTTATTGTGTAAGTACATTTGACCAATCCTGCTCTGATCAATAATAACACTACTACTGAAATTAGAACAAACTAAGAATAGCCTTACTATATTTAGCTATCATTACCAGAGAAGACTTCCGTGACTACGCCAACATCTGCTTTAGGGAGTTTGGAGACAGAGTCAAGCACTGGATAACATTCAATGAGCCTTGGAGTTTCAGTATTAATGGCTATGCCAGTGGTATATTAGCACCTGGCAGATGCTCTGCTTGGGAAAATTCAGGATGTAGCATGGGAGACTCTGGAAGGGAACCTTATATTGTAGCTCATAACCAACTTCTAGCTCATGCAGCAGCAGTTCAGGTGTACAGAGGCAAATACCAGGTACGGATTTTATTTCCAAATTATTATTACTTTCAGCAACAAACAAATCAAACATATGCAATTAACATAACAAAATGCATTCTGGCATGCAAAGAGAATATATCAATAATGTGACAAACCTTCTAATTACATTTAATTGAAAATCTTTACACAATTAGGTCTCCAAAAGTAGAATATGATAGTAGATATTATATATAAGCCATGAAGCCACAATCTGCTCCTATAAACAATAGATGGTAGTGCTGGGAATTTTCTAGAGTTCTACTCAATGTTTGATAACGAAACTAGCACATCAAAGGTGTCTCAGACAATAGACGAGAAGTCCAAGGTTCAGCCAGCTTGTTATGATAGTTTGCACTAGTACTCATTAATCATTTCCATATACTTAGGCAGCTTGATAGTTTGCACTTACAATGATAATTAATAATCATGCAGGAGAAGCAAAGAGGCAGCATAGGAATTACTCTAGTCAGCAATTGGATGATTCCCTACACAAATTCCAAGCGAGATAAGGATGCTGCCAAGCGCGCGCTAGAATTTATGTATGGCTGGTGAGTTTTCATTTAGTTCTTACTAGATAGACTTCAGGTGTCGTCCTTGAAGTTTCCACTAAATCAAAATCAGAAAGATTCTTCTAAGAAATCATTTACATAATTTGGTGATAATTTGAACAGGTTCATGGATCCTCTAACTAAGGGAGATTACCCACTCAGCATGAGAACACTAGTTGGTAATAGATTACCAAGATTCACAAAAGAACAGTCAAAAGCTATATATGGATCATTCGACTTCATTGGCCTCAACTACTATACAGCAAGATATGTTCAGAATACCAAACACAGTAACAATGGAAACAAAAGCTATAGTACTGATTCACGGACTAATCAATCAGGTAATCATGTTATTTCTATTCTATATTCAAATTACTTGGGTGGACTAAGAGTTTTCTGGACCTGTATTGTAACAACAGTTGAAAGAAACGGGACAGCTATCGGTCCAAAGGTATGACTTCCACAAAAAGGAAAATTATCTTGCTTCATGTTTTACAGTTGTGTAACTGAGTCGGTGATAAATAATGAAGGGTTATTTATAGATAATCTAGTCATTTAGCACAAAATTAGAAAGTCATTGCAGATTCATAGGCATGAAAACAACGAATATTTGTATCCAGGCTGGATCTCCTTGGCTCTACATCTATCCAAAAGGAATAGAAGATCTCCTGCTATACACCAAGAAGACATACAACAATCCTACAATCTACATCACAGAAAACGGTTCAACAGTCTTGACTACATTTTATATCAGTTTGTTCCGTGGCTTACTCAGGAATCCAGAACAGTAGCTGATAAATTTACTCATTATGCTGCAGGTGTCGATGAAATTAACAATGTAAACATACCGCTTCAAGAAGCCTTGGTCGACAATACCAGAATAGAATTCTACCGGCAACACCTATTCCATATTCAAAGAGCCCTCAAGTAAGTCTGGTGCTTGATTGGTAGTAGATGCATAATTCAATTATTTATCACGATACATGAAAATGTATGTATAAGATACAAAACAATATTTATTTATTTATTTATTTATATGCACCAAAATCAAGAGTAATCTTATGACATGGCAGGGAAGGAACTAATGTACAAGGTTACTTTGCATGGTCACTATTTGACAATTTCGAGTGGATGGATGGTTATACTGTGAGATTTGGTATTAATTACATCGACTACAGGGATGGTTTGAAAAGATATCCAAAGCGTTCCAGCGGATGGTTCCAGAATTTCCTTCATAAGTGAAATTTTGTACTGCTCAAGTCAAAGTACTATGGAGAAACATTACAATTACAAATGTAACGTCTATATTTTATTGTACTCTCCAGCTTCCAGTTTTAGTGTTGTACAAGTGTTCTTATAAAGCCAAGATGATCGGACTGCAATTTCCCTGAGCATGCTGATATTTCTAGAGTAATAGTATACTACAAAAATGCATCTCATAAACCATTGTAGTCCGTCATGCTGCTCTGATAGTTAGGATTTAAAAGCATACTCATGTCACTCACACAATGGCCTTTTGCTACAGAAGCATACATTAGAAGCTACACACAAAACAGATACATATCACAGACGAACATAAACAATTGAAACCATTAAAACCAATGTTGCAAACATCAACATGTTTAGCCTTGCAACTGGACATTTTTCAAATTTCATAACAGATAGCACAGGGCTTCAATGAATCATATAATTGGCCAATTACGTTGTTCAACTTCCCTGTATATCAGGAAAAAGTACAAGACTGACCAAGGCAGTCAACTTCTATGAAACATTGATTAGATCATTGTTCACTGATAAATGAAACCTTTGGTAACCATATATTACTTTCTTCACCACTCAACTGCATTTATTTTGTCCTGAGAGGGCTATAATGACTTGTCCCTATGATGAATCTGATACTTTAATTCAAACCCATACATACGGACTTCCGAGCAGCAAAGCGACAGGAGCAGGAAATCATAAATATTCAGAAGTATATATACCATATAAGATAATAATTTTGCAATCTCAATCTTATTTGATCCAGGAACAAAAATACAGTCATACAGCTAATTGACTAACACTTGAGCTCAGTAAAGTATTGATCTCTCCAATTATATGCACTGGCCTTCCATCAAAAACACACGATAGTGTTGACTCACACAGCTTCTTTAGTTCCCTTGTTTTTGTAATTGCTGCCTCCTGTATATGTGAAAAGGAAAATATTTAACACACTCCACCTTCAGCAAATTAAAATAGATTTATTAGCTATATAAAGCCCAAGGGCCACGGAAACATATTGGTGTTTTGGTTTATTAGTAACACATAATGGAGGGAGACTAGGCACGAGGAGGGAGACGTTAGCCTCGATGGGCAAGTGGTGGCCAAGAAGGATACTTTTCGGTATTTAGGGTCGATGCTACAAAAGGATGGAGACATTGATGAAGATGTTAGGCATAGAATTTCAGCCGGCTGGTTGAAATGGCGTCAAGCTTCTGGCGTTCTCTGTGACAAAAGGGTGCCTCAGAAGCTGAAAGGTAAGTTCTATAGGACGGCGATTCGTCCGGCGATGTTATATGGTGCTGAGTGTTGGCCTACAAAAAGGCGACATGTCCAGCAATTGAGTGTAGCGGAGATGCGTATGTTGCGTTGGTGTTGTGGGCACACAAGGAGGGATAGAGTACGGAACGACGATATTCGGGATAGGGTTGGGGTGGCACCAATTGAGGAGAAATTGATTCAACATCGGTTGAGATGGTTTGGACATGTCCAACGGAGGCCTCCTGAGGCGCCGGTGCGTAGTGGAGTTCTAAAGCGGGCCGATAATGTAAAGAGCGGTAGAGGTCGACCTAAACTAACTTGGGACGAGTCCGTTAAGAGAGATCTTAAGGAGTGGAATATCCCCAAGGATTTAGCTATGGACAGGAGCGCTTGGAGATTAGCAATCAACGTGCCTGAACCGTGACCTCTTTTGTCTTGTGCCCTTTATGTCCCTTTATGTGTCTCCCTGTTTCTCGTCTCTTTTGGGTTTCATCTCTAGCCTACCCCAACTTGCTTGGGACAAAAGGCTATGTTGTTGTTGTTGTTGTTGTAGTAGTAACACATAATGGACGAATAACTCCAATTTGCAAAGAGCAAATATGAATCATAAGCCTATGTATCTTTGCAACACTATGTTCTCTTATTGAGTTTAGATCACAGCTTCGCATGGATTGCTACTACATGGTGTTTTTTACTAAACTCAGTAAAAACTGTAGAAGTAAATGTGCAGATGAACAAAGCAACAGAATATAATTGAAATTGATTTCTGGACACAGTACTTATTAGAATTTGCAGGGGCACACTGCAAAGCTATTTCGCCAAATGGAATATGAAATTAGTTAGCGAACAATGTGGAAATTCAAAGGTGATCTTTTCCATCATCCACCAGCAAATGGAGTGTCATGTATCTGAGCAGCATTGAGTTCAATAGCAAATGGCCAGGATATTTGCATCACCATCGATCAGATAAATAATGCTTTTACAGAGTGTCTCAGCAAGTGATGAAATTGTATTTTCTGTAGCCAATTTTACCAAGGAATTTTTTTTTCACTTACTTGCTTTGGCCATGATGATGACAGTGCGTTTTGCAGCTCCATACGCTTAACAGATAAATCACCTAAACCTTCCCGTAATTTAACCTCATGATGCTTCCTCTCTTCTAAGGTTGACACTAATCTGTCCAGAAACCTTGGGAAGAGGAAAGAAACAGTAAACAGTTAAAGAAAATATAGACACATTATGCATTTATGGTGGAAAAACTGGTGTAGTATGCAAGCCTTCAAGAATAGGCTAAGAAAGAATTTTTGCATTACTTTATTGAACTAGTAGTAATGAAAGACATTAAGGAATAAGGAGCAGGAAGCTTCATAATCCCTTACCTTTTAGAATTAAGGATCATTATAAGGTCAAGAGTCTTCTGATTAGTTAGCAATGAGATTGCTGAATAAACCTCTACAAGCATATTCTCCAAACTATCAGGAGCATGCTGCTGGAGAATAAAAGGTGAGACAGCTTGCACTTGATGCTGTAGAGATGATGTATCTGCATTCCTCATCTCCCCTAAGCGTTGAGCCAAAAATGATTTTACCTGTTTCAGTTATCATAAATTAATGAATTACAGCACTCTGCAATAAGAAGGTGCATCCAGAAAGCAGCCTCATCATACAACAGAAACACTAGTCACCAACTGAATTTCTAAAATAACATTATTATTCAGTCCAGACAAGATGAAAGGAAAGGTCTTAATAAGACAGATTATGCAATATCATCTGAGCTAGAAAAGAGGGGGGAGGGAGGGGGGATGGTCAACATACCTCAAGTAAATCATCCAGAATGTCATTCCTATATTCCTTTTCCAACAACCGACTTCTATCTTCAGTTACCATTTGAGACTGTGGTTGCTCTAATTCAGATGGAGCATTCTGTATACTAGCAATTTCTTCAGAACTATTAGCAGTGATGTCCCAGCAAATACCAAACTCAGATGATGCAAGATCTTCTTTGTTCAAGGATTTGTCTGAGACACTAACATTATAATTTTCAGAACCGGCCAGCTCTATATTAGCGTCAATAATTTCATATGATCCAAAGCCATTGCCAGATTCTTCGACAGGCTGTTCCACAGCACCAATGTCCCAATCAATTTCATTAGCGTCTACAGAAATGTCCCAATCAATATCATCAGCAGCAACATTTGAGTCAATTTGTCCTGCGCTCACAGTAAATCCATGAGATTTTGGTGCCTCTCCAAGAGAACTTTTGATCTCATTATAGGCTGAGACATGCAAAGAAGGAGGGTTGGCCTGCAACTCTTTCAGCTTGTGTAGCATGGAATCACAATTTCCCTGAAGCTCAGAAGAACAAAGTGGTTAAAATTCACAATAATGTTTCTAGAAGCTAAAAATTGTGTATTCAGTAAGTGATATGTTTGACATAGTTCTGATTGTACCTTGTCCTCAGTATGGCAGTCCTTAACAAAAGTTGCGTAGTACTCCATGGCATTTGAGACAGGATCACTGTTCAGGACCTCCAAAATTTTGCTAAAAGTAGATGGAAGTGTTTTTGCAGACTCTATTAGTTCTTCCCTCACATTTATTCCCTGCAGATGACAAAGTTTAAAACAAATGGCACTCCAGGTCAGTGTGATGTGGTGAGCAACGTAGTAGGAAAATTAGTGCAGGTGGTCAGATAGATAAGCCAAATGCCCTCAAAGGTAGGGAAAAAGGTAGAGAAGCTGACCTGCAAACCGAGTTCCCGGCAAGCTTCTACATATCTAGTAGCTGACAATGCTGCAAGACGCTTGATGTCAGCCTCCCTTCGATCAAGCTCTGCAAGCTGCTGCTGAGTCTTCTGCATCTGCTTCCTCTGATATGGACTTGAAGGAGCCAAAAAAATCAAATCAACTAACCATGGTCAAGCGCAGCTGAACACAATTTTAGTTAGCAGTCAAACTAAATATCTAGCCAGACTCCGTACATGTCATAGTTAACATTTTGAACCATGATCTGCGCTGCCTCTCCAAGGAAGACATGGTCCTTCTCATAAGCTTTAACAATGGACTCCCATTCACCCTAGAAAATACAATTGCAATCAGTTGGGATTTCAATTCCAGCACAGCAAACGACGATGCATTTGTCTCGCAGAAGGAAAAGCAAAGACTACCGCAGATCCCGTCAGGCGGCCAAATATGTTGCGACTCTCGGTGTTGGAGTCTCGAAGAATGCCGTATATCTTCTTTGCTTCAAGGTACCCAATTTCTGAACCAAAACCAAGGCAAGGAATCAGAGGCAAAGGATTAGATTCCACATAGACGCAAGACAAGGAGGAAGGGGGGTTCGGCGGGAGGGTTTATAAGAGCATGACGAATTCGCCGAAATTCCTACACTGACGATCCGCTGAGAGGGGGGGAACAGCTCTGCTACCTTCGGGGTCGAGGGCGAGGAGCGAGGGGTGCAGGTCCCGCGGCAGGGCGGCGAAGGCAGCGGCGACACGGGCGCGAATGCCGGCGAGGCGCTTCCGCCAGTCGTGCGGCACTCGCTTGCGGTCGACGAGCCACTCCTGGAGGCGGCCAAAGGCGATGTCGATGGGGAGGTTGCGGATCTCCGACGGGTCGTGCATCGTCGCGCCCGCGGGGTCCGCGCCGCAGGCGGATCACGCGGCCGGCGAGAGGGAAGGGGACGATCGAACGCGAGCGCCGCAGGCCGGAGCCGATCGGGGAGGAGGACGAGACGCGACACGACAGTGAGCGATGGATGACTCCGTTGGACTCGGCTGCACTTGGTTGTTGGGCTTGAGAGCTGTGCTTGGGCCTCTTCAGTCCACAGAGACGGCCCAAACCTCCCTCGATTCCGGCTCGCGTACGCGACACGCGGGTTGCGGTTCGCGGACCACTGGCAGCCTGCGAAGAATCCCAGAAAGGAATCACACGGCACGCGGCCCCGTGAACAACGAGGAATAAATTCGGCGGCCGTCTCCGTCTCGTCTGCTCCCTTCCTTCTATAGTGTTTAGATGGTGTAAAAGTTGGTGTAAAGTTTTGGTAGCACTTTTTGTTGTTATTTGATAAAATTTATTTAATCATGGATAAACTAGGCTCAAAAGATTCGTCTCGACATTTACAGACAAATTGTGCAATTAGTTATTTTTTTACCTATATTTAATACTCCATGCATGCGTTTAAAGATTCGATGTGACAGGGAATCTTGTAAAATTTTTGGAAGTTTGAGGGATCTAAACACGGCCTTCGTCTTCCCACATCTCTGGCCCTGTTTAGTTCCTATAAAATTTTGTAAAATTTTTCAGATTCTCGTCATATCGAATTTTTGAACATATGCATTAAGCATTAAATATAGATAAAAAATAAAACTAATTACACAATTTAGACGAAATAGACGAGACGAATCTTTTAAGCCTAATTAGACCATAATTAGACAATATTTGTCAAATAACAACGAAAAGAGCTACAATGCTGTTTTGAAAAAAAAAACATCTAAACCAGCCCTCTCTCCCAATCCGCTAACCGCTCTTGCTGCCCCAATCCGCTCGTGCTGCCAGCCAAAGTAGAGAGAAGGGCGAGATGACGGTGGAGAAGGTGGACGCGGCGCTGGCGGACTTCGACGCCCACTTCGACCGCCTCTTCGCTTCCCCGGACGCCGCCTCCGACGGCAAGGTGAAGCTGCTGCTCTTCCTGGCCGACCGCGAGCCTGACTCCTCCCTCACCTGGTGCCCCGGTAAGTAAGAAGAATCCTCGCCGTCGCCGATAACGATAAGATTCCGTTCAGCAATATTCTTTCCCATGCTTACTCACCGTCGCCGTGCGGCGCCGCAGACTGCAACGTGGCGGAGCCGGTGATCTACGAGCGGCTGGAGGCTGCACTGCAGGGCAGGGACGCGGTGCTCCTGCGCGCCTACGTCGGGGACAAGCCCACGTGGCGCGACCCGGCGCACCCGTGGAGGGTGGACCCCAGGTTCGGGCTCAAGGGCGTGCCCACGCTGATCCGGTGGGAGGATGGCGCCGCCGCCGCACGCCTCGGCGACGACGAGGCGCACCTCAAGGACAAGGTCGACGCCCTCCTCTGCGCTGCTGGCGGCAACTGACAGATCCGGTTTCCCGTTGGGTTTTGAGTAGAGCGGACATAACAATCTGTAATTCATGTATGTATGCCCAACCAAAAGCTGGGAAATTGTGTGATGAAGCTAATAAATCAGTTCATGTATGACGAACCAGAAGCTGGGAAATGCGTAGTAATAAAGCTAGTAATTCGATAACAGTGAAGCTAGTAATTCGATGGTGCTGTGTGTCGTTCTGGATTCCCGGAATCCGAATCCGGTTTAATGAGATCATTGCATTTCACGGTGTTGAGTAGTAAAGACAAAGATAATTCATCATTATTCATAGTTTCATACAACACACATTGTCACCAGTAGTTAAGGATGAAAATGGTCGGAAACGGTATTACAATATAGAAAACGAAAGCGGTCGGTTCGGGATATTTCTACATTTTAACAGTTAAGGAATAAAAAAAAGATTGAAAATGGTTGTGAAATCAATTGAAAATGACAAATTTTCATGTTTGGTGAAATTCGAAAACGGTATCATAATATAGAAAATGGTATCATAATATAGAAAACGAAAGCGATCGGTTCGGAATATTTCCGTACCGTTTTCATCCTTGCTAGTTGTAGGATAACAGATCAGTCCACTTTGGTTGATGTTGTAAAAGAGGCCAGCAATGTAGACAGTATATGCTTTGTACTTGTTCTTTCCCCTGTAGACTATACATGCTTGAACAATTCTGAACAACAAAAATGACATATTGAGCGTAGAAACAATTTCATGTTCACTTTGAGGATGAAGACGTGTTCATCTGAATCATCCAGCGACCACGAACGTAGTAGCCAAAGTTGGAAGCTTGCTGCTGAACTTGGGATGCCTATATTCGGATGGATGTTCCGCCAGAGCACTTCTTTTTGTTTTGCAAAATTTCCCAATTTGCACGAGAGGCGGACCCACCCAACACTGTATGACATGGCTGACAATTTTTTCTGAAGGGTATATATCTTTTTTTTTGAAAGGCTGGCAAAAGTTTTGCCATAGTTCTAGTACAAGAAGAGAATGAAAAAAATACTAGCTAATTTTTATTAGCAAAAAAAAGGCCAAAAAAAACCTTACATAGTTCTAGTAGAAGAAGAGAATGGAAAAAATTCTAACTAATTTTTTATTAGCAAAAAACATGCCAAAAATCATTACAAGGGTATTACACAACACATCACTAGATCTGGTATTTCAACCGTTTCAATAAATAGTGGAAAGGAAAAACAATAACCATATCACCAATAGTTTCTAATAATTTGCTCCTAAAAATAAAAAGCAAACCCGCTTAACATTTTTGGCCACCATCCATGCTACACCGTTGTAACACCCCAGGTGTAAGTTACAAGCTAAGCAGTGAGATTGGACTTAATCAAGATATGTCAAGTGGTGGCAAGGTGTTGACTCTTCTAACATGAGCCCTAACTTAAACTTTGCTTGTATGTCTGCATTTTCAAAGTTGGCATGAGTAGTGTTAATGATGTCTATTTCATCTGAGTTAATAAAACCCTTGATCATATTCATCATCAAGCATTAAGTCATGAATGCTTTTCATGTTTCAATTAAAGCATTTTCATGTTGCGTATGTTATGTTTTAATAGTTTCATGAAGTAATGTTACAGTTAGTAATTAAGGTTCTTTAAGTTTTTATATATGAGAATTTGCTTAAAGAATTAAAATTTTGATAAAATAAACTTTGTGGCTCTATGTGTGCTTCATGAAATGATGTAGAAGTTTGATTGAGTTTTAAAGTCAAACATGTTAATTTTAAGCTTCAAGATTTGAACTCGAATATAGTTCCCTTCATTTATTGCTTTTAGCTAAGTCACGAAAAATAGCTTTTGAATTCAATTTTTGGTGAATTAGTGCATTAAGTTTCATATATAAAATTTGTTCAACTTTTGTTTCATGGATTGGAATGATGTTTGTTCTCTCCAATTGTGCTATTGGTTGATTTGGTTGATCATGATTTAGTCTCCAATTAAATTGCCAAAGTTGTTAAATCAAACAAATTTTCAAAACTTTAAATTTCAAATTCCCTTTTCTATCCCTATTTCCAGATCTTTAAATCTAGCTCAAATTTGGGGATGGGCCTTAAAGCAAAGATGGAGATCACTTCAAGTTGTACAACTTTCATTCTTGGAGATTTTCAAGTTGCCATAAGGAATTGAGAGAAAAAGGCAGAAGAAGATCAAGCCTGTCACTGCTACAGTACCCTCGGCCACAGGGCCTCCCTATTCGCCGGCGTCACCATTGCCTTCTCGCCGTTTCGCGCGCCTGGGCACGTTGCGGGCTACGTGGCCGACTTGGGCAGCTTCTGGCGAGTGTGGAGAAGTCGATTTTGTCTTCTTAAGTGCCCCATCGCCGGTCGGTTCTCTCTTTCTCCTTCTTTCTGTCTCGCCGCCGGTCACCTCAGCTTGCTGGCCAATTTGCCGTCGCCTCTACGCCCCCACCCAATTCCCCGTAGCCACTGCGCCACCATGGCCCCCACCCAATTCCCATAGCCATTGCGCCACCATGGCCCCCTACCCACCTCTAACCTAGCTTCGTCGCTGCTCATCCTAGGTAGGAGCCCCTCGGGCCGGTTTCCAGCGTGGCGGGCGCCATAGCCGCCCGAGCTTGAACTCCGCGCGGCTAGGTATCTTCGACCACCTCCCTCTGCTCTCTCTTATACCGAGTTCACCCTGCCGTGTAGAATCTCTAGCTATAGCTCGTTGGACGATTCAAGGTCTGTCCTCGCCGGCCATGCTTGCTCACCGCCACCATGGCCGTCATCGCGCCCTGCGTGCTCGCTTCGTCTTTAGGCTTGAGGCCGAGTAGAAGACGTTCGCCATGACCCCACCGTGTCGCTGCTCATGTCTTCCGGCCGAATCCCGAGCAGGGATGCCAAGCACACTAACGCCGGTCGCCGCAACCGCTCCGGGCCGCCTGTGCTTTGTGGCCAGGGGCTACAAGCTACCGTAGCTCTAGCGAAACCGCTTCCACCCACGGGTGCGCGCTGGCCCAGGCGTCCTAGCGCCACCCCTCGCCGTCGGGCATGGCCTGCGCCGGCCGGATTTGGCCACTAGCCGGCGCTCCTCAGCTCTGACCAATCGGGAAGAAGACGAGGGATAGTGAATAGGAAGAAAGGTGAGGGTGTTAAGTGAAGAGAACAGAGAGTTATAAATAGTGCTAAATAATTGTTGGGCTTAGTTTTAATTTCATTAAAAATCAGGGTCTCTTTTGCAAAAGGCGTGTCCCGCTATCGGACTGGGCTTGGCGGTCTGACCTGCTGGCCGCGCTAGGCCTCGGCCTTGGATCGGTCTGCTCGCGCCGCTAGGCCAAGGCGGGCCACTTTGGGCCCAAATTCCTTTTTCCATTTTCAGTGTTCTATTAATCTCTAAATAAGTGCTGATACTTGTTATTTTCATAAATAATTATGGAAACATGCTAAAATCATGAAAATTTTTGTGTAGCCTCTTCATGATGTGCTCTATGTAGGAAAAATATGAAACCATGAAAATATATAGTTTTTAGATGTTTAAAAATTAGCTCTTTTAATTAATAAATGCTTTTTATGTAATTTTTCTAGACTAAAATAAATATCCTTTAATCATGAAACTTTTTGTGTAACTGTTTTATGCTAGTATTAACCTTCACAAAAAGTTTAGAAATAATTTAATGATGTTTAATTATACTCTTATTTATATGCTTTAGTTATTAGTTAATAATTGTCAAAATGATTAGCATAAATCATGAAATGCCTTGAATGGTTTTTGGAGTTGATTGTAGACCATAAGACACATCCACACCTATTGTTTCATGGCAAAGTAGTTACCTTTTTGACATGCTCATGCTCAACTTGTGTTATTAGAAAGAAGAAATGCTTTTGATGTAATTAAGCCTTTTCTTTAGTAGATGCATGTTTAGAGACTTGATTGCCTTTTGAATGCAACCTTTTGGGTAAAAAGATTAGGTTATGTATGTTTCTCCATGTCAAGATCTTGATCATCTATGCTAACCTAGACTTTTGTGATAAAACTTTTATTTTGATGTTTAGAAATAAAAGTGGTGTAAACTAATGTTTGAGTGATGCTTTTTGTGAGTGGATACATGTAGTTAAGCCATGGCCTTTTGCTTGCCTTCATGTTTGAAGTATGTAGATGTTCCCTAGAATCTTATAATGAACTAGAGTAGGGTCTCATGTTAACTTAATAACTGATAAGCTTGTAATGATGCTAGTCTCCAATTCTTGTTAGCCTTACCTTGGATAAATCATGTATGCCTTGTATGAATTTCATGATAAATATGTGTTTCTTTATAAATCAATTATAAAGAATTACTATTCCCTATAATTGAATTATAAGAATTGTTTGAAATGATAATGGCTTGCATGCTTTAAGTAAATTAGAATCTATATCTTCTCTATCGTATAAGAGATATGCACCTACTTGATAAAAAGAATTAAAGGTTGATTTCCATCTTGCCATTTCTATGACGTTCATGCATGTTCTCTATTTGGGTGATCATGTTTTGTGGCCTACTTTGTATTGTGTAACACCTATATGAACTTTGGGTAATTTAATGACTATGTTTAATGTGAGTACAATAGCCCCTATACATCTGGTAATGTCATGCTAGCTAATTCGTAATAGATGAATGCCTTGTAGTGCTTTAATAAAGGTAATATGTGATTGAATGATTTGGATTAGTAACTCGTAATCTCACTATGGTAAACTTGCGTGATGTATAGTTTAATATAAGTGCTTGTGCCCAATCTATCGTGACCTTGTGTTGATCTTGCTCACCTTCTTGTGATGTATCGTATATTGCTCTTCTATGCATTCATGTCTTGCATTGTTGCATATCATCTAAGTATGTTAGATGCATGACGTGAATGTGAAGGATGTGGTGATAGAACCGATCAAAAGATGGTGTAACAATGACCAAGTCCAGGAGATAAAGATGATGGTTGATCATGTCCTGAAGATGAAGCTAACTAACTGACATTGTGCTTCAAACCTAGGCAAGCCCTGGAGTATTACAAGCCTCCTACCTCTCTTTTTAAAATTACATTCAAGTTTATCTTTTATATTGTGCATAGGTTATAAGAGTTAATTGAAACCCGTTGTTGCATTACTTTCTTTGTCCACAATATATGTACCTACAATCTTACTAGTATGTGTAAGTCGTTCTATGCTTAGCTACGCTTAGACCGGTAGAAGTCGGGTAATTCCTGTCATCCGCGAGATATAGGTGGCTACTCCGGCACAGTTGACTATATTTGCTATCATGAAAAAGAACCATGTGATAATAGATAATTGGAGATCAGGCGAGATCTGGTGTTACTATGTTGTTGTTGAGGATGGCTAGGCCTATGTTCTTGATCCTGTTTGTGTCATTTAAGGACCGCTCTGATGTCTCGGCCCTTGGATTGAGATTGAACGTACCTTCACGTAACGGCCGGATAACTCGTTCCGATCGTGAAACCGATTGCTCGTTCAGGTGAGTATATTGGACTGTTAGTATTGCTGGGAGGAGAGCCTGAAGGAAGGGGACTGATCCAAGACCCTTCTTGCTACAGGCTACGGGCTGAACAGGCAAGTCTTGTGAGGATGCAGGACCATAAGTTTTGTGAAACGGTCCAAACTTATCAGTGAATAGAGTGAACGGTGACTCCCGTGGGCCTTGCTAACTCATGAGGGTGTGTGATACGGGCTTTACCTAGCTAGATGTAATCGATTCGAATCGCCGCCTCTCCCGGATAGTGAGAAACTCAAACCTTGCATTGGCATTGTAGTAACTGATGAAACATGATGGTTATGTTGATCACGATAACTAAATATGGTTACTACTTTAATGCTTATTAATCAAGTGATTGCTATAGAATAGGTGTAAACTTAGGTCTAAATAGCCCTACTTAAGTTAATGCTAAAACATTGATAAAAATATGGAAAGTAAGGACTTATGTTAGTAATGCTCTTTTGCAAAGTTATGCTATCCAATCAGCTCCACTAAATAAACCTTGCATATCCTTGGAGTCATTTTATATTTCCTCTTGTCGGGTAAGTCTTGCCGAGTACAATTGAATACTCAGGGTTTTATCCCACCCTGTTGCAGGTGAAGTTCTTAGCTTGCTAAAGGTGGTGACTAAGTGCCGATGGGCTCGGCTACTCTGTATATGCTTCTCATCTATGCTCTTGTTGGAGGGTGCTATCTGAGCTAGCAATATAATTTCAAACTTGTGTTAATGAAAGCATTTCAAAGCTTTCTTGTTTTCCCTAATCAAGTTTTGAATTCAATATTGTAATATTATTTCTGCTGCAAACTCTGTGTATGTGATATGTATTTGCTTAATCAAGTATGATCTTGTTGTGAAGTTGATTTATTGAAACCTTTCGTGGTACTCAACGGACTACCGGGTTTATAAGTGAAGGTATGCGCGTGTCAACGTGTTTAACGGGGACAGTCATACTTGATCTTGTATAAATTAGGCGGTTCTGTCACAACTGCCGCCGCCGCTAGCTGCCCTACAACCACATCCAGAATCTTCAGAACATATCTCCATTGCCTACCTTACTTCCGAGTATTTTCCTAGAGGACTATAGTTTCGAGTCACCTCTGCATATGATTTTCATAGCCGACTGGTAAAGCCAGCCACCTATGAAAACAGATTTCTAGGGTGGTTCATTATTAGCTGGACCCCTGGAGACATCTATGATTCTTGATTCAATCACCTCTAGAAAAAAAACCACCTTTAAGTTAGCGCGCCTTAAGTACTTTTTGCAAAAACATTCATCAAAATATAGACCACTCTCAAGGCATTATTGTCACCTTTGGTACCTCTCGCTTGCCGGCACATCTAGCAAATTTTATTTTTTCTAAATAAGGAGGAGTAAATAAGAGGAAGATGAAGAAGACGGTGTGTCTGTCTACAACGGCATCCCAAAAGAGGGCAACGCAAACCTACTTGAGATAGCTGTGGCTGTTGGCTGTAGTGAATATGGAAATTAACAGCACCTCATCAGCTGGCTGCAACGTCATTTCTCATCCTAATTTAGAAAATATTTAATTTTTGATACAACTCTTTTTTATACCCATACTTTCCATGATCTCGCTTGTTAAGTACTCCTAAAGCAGAAATGTTGCTATTAGAACCGGTAGTAACAAAAAGATTGCATAATAGATGATTGCTTTATTGAAGATTATTCTTTTGCCCAGCATGACAGTGGTTTATTTTTCTTAGCATGTAGTACCATGCAGGTACGTGCATATGTATTTGTAGACCCCCAACAGCTCATCACCCAACTATTGGGACATGGAACACTCTAGCATTTTTATAGTCACAGCCAGCATTTATTTTCAAAAAAAAATTATTATTTTCAAAAATAGTCACAGCCAGCATCACAATTCATAAGGAGCCTAACACGATTGCAGCAATAGTTGTCAGTAATAACGGCATCTTGGGGGGGCATAAACCACATTGTTGACATAAGGATTCTCTTTAAGGATAATAGCTTTTGCTTCCTTGCCCTTCTTTCCCACAAGCTCAGGCCAGGAAAATTAATTGCCACCTACAAATGTACAAGTTCTGGAGGATCAGTTCTTGCAACAATTTCAACTTGAGACTGTAACTTAATATCAGAATGAAAAGAAAACTGTTTGAGTACTAGACAGAACGTAAAAACAAAGTCTTACGGCAATTGGGGTGGGAAGGAGTATTGGGCTGGCAGACCCATTGAAGATGGTACGACATGGTTGCAAGCTTTTCTTGTGCAAGTATTGCGGAAGATGTGGAAGGCATATTTATAGTGGAAAATGGTGTGACATGTTAATGCTGTATGAAATATTCAAATGAATGAGTAGGAAATTATATATTTAGTGCAAAAGATTGAGGCAATCGTATAATAAAGTGAATTACAATAGAGTAAATGACACATTAAATCATATTTTATGACATAAATCAATAACTTTTTGTGGGTTTCATGTTGCAGAATTTGTTTTATTTGCCCCCTCGGCAAAAAGGAAGTACACAAGATTAATCTTGACATTAGTATTTAGCACATAATTATGTATATTTGTGGTCTTAAATGAATTAATCACACATTAAGATTATTCAAGACGAACACAATAAATTCTATTATTCGGAGAATAAATATCCCGAGCATGAATATGAATGACACATTTAACCATTTTTTAGGAATAAACAGGAGAGCTGTCATTTTACTACCTCTGTTTTTTTTTGTAATATCTGTCTGGTCGGCATGTCTAGGAGGCACAAAAACTGTGTAAATTCTTGTCAAATTGAGTGACTTTATTTTTTTACTGAATATAATAACTACTATTCTATAAAAAAACACAAACTTGATTGGATTTTATTCATAAATTACTCTTACATTATGTCGTCACACACACACACGTGCTGGATAAGTATTGCCAAAATGGAGGAGTATTTATAAGAAGGAAAAAGAGGGCAGCACACTATTGTAACACCCTAAAATTTTGAAAAGAAGAAAAATAGGAGAAATATGATTTTTGTATATTTTTGTGAGCATGCAAACTTAGAATGATAATAATTTTTATAAATTTAAAAATCAAATATAAGGGTAGAAACATGATTGAGCATTCATGCTGTTGCATTTGAAATTTTGTGTTGAGTAGTTTAAATCAAATTCAAATTTGATTTGAAAATCAATTGAAAAATGAATTTGAAAAATTGGAAAAGGATTTCTTATTCTCTCTCTGCTCTCGGGCCGGTTTTCTTCACGGCCCAGCGCGTGCGGCCCGCTCTTCACTCTCCCCTGCGCCCGCATCCTTCTCCTGGGCCGAGCCCAAGTCGCGGCTGCTGGCCGTCTTCACGCGCGCGTGGCAGAGTCCCGCACCGAAGCCGCTGACGAGTGGGTCCCACCTGTCAGTGACCGCCTCCCCTTTCCTTTCTTCTTCCTCCGGCTCTTTCCATCGACGAACACCGCCTTCTTCGATTCGGTGATTCGAATCCGCCTCGAATCTCCTCCTTTCCAAAACTGGTGACGCCTCCGGGCTATAAAACGGAGCCCCCGCACCCTTCCGCTCTCATTCCAACCTTTTGGGGCTGCCGTAGCTGTCTAGCACCGCCACCGCAAGCTCCACCGCCTCCATCGCCGCCATCCCGAGCTATCCACCACCTTCCGGCCGTCCTCCGGTCTCGTTTTCGCGCGGGGTAAGTTCTCCGTGAGTTTCTCAATCTTCCGGTGCTTCCCCTTCGTCGTTTGGTGGTCGGAGATGAGTTTTGGCGTGTCCCGACCATGGCGCCGCCGCGGGAGCTCACCGACGGGCCGGAAATCGGCCGGAGCGCCGCCGGCGTCTTCTCTCTCCCTCCCCGATCCAATCTGGATCGTTCATTTTAAATCCGACGGCTAGAATTAGAAGATACCGGTTCGGTTGTGATTTTGTAAAAGAGACCCTGAGTTTTTATTATATCGAACCCGCGGTCCAAAGCGTAAACCAGAAAATACGTTTTGATTAAATGAAAACGTATTTCGTTTCGGTAAATGAAAAATACGCTTTCTGATATTTACAGTTTTGCCACTCAACTTGTTTTAGTCGTAGAATCTCCGTTTTAACTCCAATTTGACCCGTTCAAATTGCGTTAGATTCATATTTGCGAGCTCTACATGATGATAGAACTGTTCAGTAGGTTTGTAATAATTTATTTTCGAGCTTGAATTAAAGTAATTATTTATCTATAGGAAATCTTCGTAAATTCATAACTTTGTCGTTTTAGCTCCGTTCTTCGTGATCTTCGCGTCTGTGTGATCCTAGCGAGTTGTAGATTCGTTTTAAAGACTTTTTATCTTATTTTCTTACTGTTGGTGTATTGTTCTAATTATAGTCTTGTTTGTCTATGCATGATTGTTCTGGATGAATGCTGTTGCTATTGTTGATCGAGTATAGACGGTGAGCAATTCGTTGGAGATCAAGAGCTTTACTACGAACAAGATCACCAGGACCAGTTTGAGCAAGGCAAGTATAGCATGGGATTATCCTTGTTGTCCTATTCATATTAAGCAAATAATATCATTATGCATATATTCCTTGATAAGGATGACTTAGTATTGATCTTATTCCTTGATACCTATTATATTGCATGGATTAGTATTGCTAGTGCTCAACATGAACTATGATCATGTAATTTGACTAATGAAATATGCAATAAACATTAAAAGATGATTTTATTACTGTTTAAGGGTACTAGAGCATGAGGTTACTTTGGTGCTCTTGTTACTCTCCATAAGGACTCATCTATAAGCGAAAATCCGGGATTTACAGTACAACTGTGAGGGCTAAAATGGCTCTGGCTTTAGTCATATAGAAGGACCTTTTCTAGCTTGTTAGAGGTATTCCTTTATGGCGTAAGAATGGCTTGACGAATCGGGTATAGTGCGGCCTCTGTCCTCATGTGTATAGGCTGCGTGTTATTGTGCCATCAGGAAGGGGGGCTCTACATCTGTTTGCCGAGTGAAATCTAATGGCCCTAACTTGTTAGACGAACCTTCGAAAGACTTCATAGTGAACCCTGCCGACCTTCCTTGGAAGTGGGTCAAGAGATTAGCTACCTCGGGCGAAAGGGTAAATCACGACTCATAGTGAAAGTGTACAACCTCTGCAGAGTGTAAAACTGTTATAACAGCCGTGCTCATGGTCACGAGTGGCCTTGGACCCTTATGGAATAGTGGATCATTAATAATGAATATGTTTTTGCTATTCGTTAATCATTTCACATGGATCATATGTTTATTGATTATATTGAGACACTTTGATATCATTGATATACTGAATTAATGCTATTTAAAAGCTACATGCTGATAAACCTATGTTATGCCTTTGAGCCTCATGAACCCTATGTTACACTTGTTGAGTACGAGATGTACTTACGCTTGTTTATTTTTCTTACTTGGATAAAAATCCCGGATGGGTAACAGATGGTGCAAGTAGCGACTACTTCTACTTTCCGGAAGATTACTAGACTTGCTGTCAACCAGTCAATGTGCCTGTGATTGGAGCTACCACGAGAGTTTTTATATTTTACTTCCGCTATATTATTGTAAAGACTATGTGTTATTAATCGTGATGTAATAACATTTGTGATGATACATCCTTTATAATTTGTTAACTTATGTGTGATTGATCTTTGGGCACACATAAGGGTATGCATTCCATTTGGTCGATAAATGGGTGTGACAAATTGGTATCAAAGCTATTGTTGACTGTAGGACGCAAGCCTAGATAGAAATGGTCGATTTAGTGTCATCTTTTCACTATTTTTATGCTCATTATCTTGCTCTTGTTATTTGATAAATTTTTATGCTTCTTATGTCTCATTCTATTATGAAATTTTGCCTCTATTCTAATTACATCTAAAAACTCTGTAGATGGTTCGTGGCCGCAAGACTGCCCGCATCACCACTGGAGGACACTACCCTCCTCGTGCTTTGATTTCACCTGAAGAGCCACAAGAGGAAGTACCCCAGGAGAATGAGCAGACTCCTGAAGTACCAATCCAAGTGCCAGCACCTTCTCAGGAAGAACCCGAGCCTGAAGAAGACCCTGAGATCATCGAGATTGAAGATGATGAAGAGGAGGAAGCCAATGGAGGAGAGCAACCCCCGTCTCCCCCACCTGGTGCAGCTGCTGAGGATGTGCCACCCCCTCCAATGGGTTGGACTGTGAAGATCTACCACAAGGCAGGAGGAAATGCTGTTTCTCACCATCGACTTGTAGGAATGCTCTCTGCCTACTTCGCTGATTGGCACCCAGCTGTGGAGTATGTCTGTTGGGAGTACACCCATCCGCTGGAGGACACTTACTGGAAGGCAAGAGCGAGCATTTTTCCTAAGGATGAAGAAAAAGGAGCATACCAGCTGGACAGGATGTATGCTCACATGGGTCGTCGAGCTACCATGGAGGATAGTATTGAAGATGCTGCTTTTGAAGCGTGTATGGGCCTTCGCTACCTTCGCTTTGACAGCATGAAGCATGATATCCACCGCTACCTCCCTCGTGCACACCCCGACCTTGGATGGGCCATGATGGATCCAGTGCAGTTGGAACCACTTCCTCGGGTGATGGTGAACTTTGTCTATGACATGATGGAGAGGAAGCTGCAGTTAGAGGAGATGGTGAAGGCACAAGGGAAGACCATCAAGAGGTGCCAAGCAATGATTGATGAACTCCGAGCAAACCAAGGCATGACAAAGATTTATGAGACATTAGAGCATGAGCCACGCCAGTAGAAAATAGGAGTCCTTTATGTAATAAGAACGTTCTTAGTAACGTCAGTTGAGTCTTCGAGTCTGTCGTGTGGTTTAAACTTTGGTGTGATAGTTGCTTTATCATTATGTTTATGTGTGAGTTGGATTTTTGTTATGAGTGCTGGGGCTTGTAGGCATGTCTACAAGTTTCATTTTTAAGAATAACAGTCTTTTAGTCAAGGGAATAATAGTTGGGTTTGGTTTTGTCTCGTTTCTGTCCTTGCTGTTTTCTGGAGCAGTCTGCAATATTTCTGATATGGTTCAAAAACGGTTCGTGCAACATTTATGAAATTTTTATGAGAGAAACTAGGCTTAAGCACCTTTCAAAGGCCACTAGAATCACCTTTTTATCTGATCTGGTTCGAGAGATATAACTGTTACAAGTTAAAGTTTCTGCACAGTCTGGAATCTAGAACAGTTTCTGTTGCGCCTTAGTTTTCATTAACTTAACGACAGAATCTGGTATTATAGTCTAAATAGAAGTTGTGGGGAACTTGATAAGCTTTCCAACCATATAAAGCACTCCTCTATTAGACTTCTGTAGTTCAAGATATGATTGATTTACTGAACTGATCACATTGATATTCGCTCAGAAAACTTTCAGATATCATTCTTTATCTTATAAGTGGTTGATAACATGGAAATCTCAAAGTTTGCATTCTTATGGATGTCAGATGGCCGGAAGAGGAAGAGGCAGGGGTCGTGGAGGTGTTCCCCCGAATCCACCACCACCACCGCCACCAACTATTGAGCAACTTCTGGCAGTGCAGACACAACTCATGCAACAATTGGTGCAGAACCAACATAATCATCCAGTTGCTGGAGTACCACCACGTGATAAGCGTGGTGAGTTTTTGAAGGGGCATCCCCCGGTGTTCACGCATGCCGTTAATCCATTGGAAGCGGATGATTGGCTCCGTGCCGTGGAAAAGCAACTCAACATTGTTCAATGTGATGACCGTCAGAAGGTGTTGTTTGCTTCTAGACAACTCCAGGGAGAAGCTCAGGACTGGTGGGAATCATATGAGTATGGTCGTCCCGCCAATGCTCCTGCAGTCACTTGGCAGGAGTTTAGAGAGAACTTCAGAGCTTATCATATACCAGAAGGAATAATAGAACTGAAGGCAGAGGAATTCCGGAATTTGACCCAGGGGTCATTGTCTGTAGCTGAGTATCGTGACAAGTTTGCCCAGTTGTCACGATATGCACCACATGAGGTGGCCAATGACAATGATAAGCAACGCCGTTTTCTGAAGGGATTGTATGATGGATTACAACTGCAGCTGATGTCTAATACCTATCCCAATTTTCAGACGCTTGTGAACCACGCTATCGTGGTGGACAACAAGCGCAAGGAGATGGATGCCAAGAGGAAAAGGCTTCAGGGACAGACTTCTGGTAGTAACACTCGTCCCCGTACTGGTTTCCAGCAGGTTAATCAACAGAGGCCTCCTTCTGGTCAGTGGAATCGTGGACAGGTCCCTTTCCGTAATCAGTTTCCGCAACGTCCCCTATTCCAGCCGTAGAATGGTAACCAACGCCCTCCGCAGCAGAATGGGAATCAACCTCAGCGACAGGGTCCTTCCAATAATACTCCCATGAAGACCAGTGCTCCCAATACCCCCAACAAGTGTTTCCGATGTGGAAAAGAAGGTCACTTGTCCTACAACTGTCCTGAGAAGATCAATCAGCAGACTCCACAGAGGCAGGGTAGTCACCAGAAGCCTGCATCTAATACTGGAAGGGTGAACCATTTGTCTCAGGAAACCACAGTGGAGGAACCAGAAGTTATGCTTGGTACGTTCGATGTCCATTCCACCCCCGCCACTGTTCTTTTTGATTCTGGAGCATCACATTCTTTCATATCACAATCATTTGTTAGAATACATAGAATTCATTTGTGTGCCATGAAGAATCCTATATTAGTAAACTCACCTGGTGGAAGTATGCCAGCATCTTATCGTTGTCTCCCGATTAGTCTCATTCTAAGGGGGGTAGAGTTTAAGGTGAGTCCTATAGTATTGAGAACAGCTGGGATCGATCTTATCTTGGGAATGGATTGGATGATGCAACAACAAGCAGAGATTCAGTGCAAAGGTAAATCAGTAGTACTGACAACACCAAAGGGAGATAGGATCAGAGTTGATGTGAAAGTGCAGAAACAGGAGACCGCTTTAGTGAATCAGCTTACTGATGGTGCCAACAAGGAGGACCAGGTTGTGGAAGAGTTCTCCGATGTGTTTCCCGAGGAATTGCCAGGTATGCCGCCCGACCGTGACATTGAATTTATTATTGAATTATTACCTAGGACTGCACCCATAGCTAAGCGTCCATATAGAATGGGAGTAGATGAATTAGAAGAACTTAAGAAACAAATTAAGGAATTGCAGGATAAGGGTTTCATTCGTCCTAGTTCTTCACCTTGGGGAGCACCAGTGATTTTTGTGGATAAGAAAGATGGTACTCAGAGGATGTGTGTAGATTATCGGTCTCTCAATGAGGTCACCATCAAGAATAAGTACCCATTGCCCAGGATTGATGACTTGTTTGATCAGTTAAGAGGTGCTTGTGTATTCTCCAAGATTGATCTTCGTTCTAGATATCATCAGTTGAAGATTCGTGCTAGTGATGTACCAAAGACAACTTTTACCACACGGTATGGGTTGTATGAGTATACAGTGATGTCTTTTGGTCTGACTAATGCTCCTGCATACTTTATGTATTTGATGAATATGGTATTCATGGAATATCTGGACAAGTTTGTAGTGGTATTCATCGATGATATTCTAGTATTCTCCAAGACTGAGGAGGAACATGCTGAACATTTGAGGCTAGTTTTGCAAAAGCTCAGAGAACACCGGTTATATGCCAAGCGGAGTAAATGTGAGTTTTGGTTGAAGGAAGTTTCCTTTCTTGGTCATGTTGTCTCAAATGGAGGAATATCAGTAGATCCTAGCAAAGTGAAAGACGTATTGGACTGGAAGCCACCAACCAGTGCAAGTGAGATCCGTAGTTTCTTGGGATTAGCAGGCTATTACAGAAGATTTATTGAGGGATTTTCTAAGCTTGCGAAGCCAATGACTGCACTATTAGAGAAGAGTGCCAAGTTTGTGTGGTCTGAGAAGTGTCAGGCTAATTTTGAGGAATTAAAGAAAAGATTGACCACTGCACCAGTATTAGTTTTGCCAGATCTGAGTAAACAGTTCTCTATTTACTGTGATGCATCTCGTTTGGGTTTAGGATGTGTTCTTATGCAAGAAGGTAGAGTTGTGGCATATGCATCAAGACAGTTGAGAAAGCATGAATTAAATTATCCTACTCATGACTTGGAATTAGCTGCAGTGGTTCATGCATTAAAGATATGGAGACACTATTTGATTGGACATAAAAGTGATATATATACTGATCACAAGAGTTTGAAGTATATCTTCACTCAATCAGATCTGAACTTGAGGCAGCGTAGATGGCTGGAGTTGATAAAGGATTATGATCTAGAGGTGCATTATCACCCAGGAAAGGCTAACGTCGTTGCTGATGCTCTTAGTAGGAAAAGCTACGCTAATGAAATACAAGTAATGCCTTTGGCAAGAGAGTTGTGTGCTGAATGTGAGTATCTGAACTTAGGGTTTACCATCAATGCAGTAGAATTGGTACTAGAACCTACTCTGGAGCAAGAGATACGTAAGAGTCAGATGAAAGATGCAAAATTGAGAGAGATAGCAGAGAATATAGTGAAGGGCAAATCACCAGGATTCCATAAGGATGATAAGGGTACATTATGGTTTGGAAAAAGGTTGTGTGTGCCAGAGGATAAGACTATCAGAAAAGTAATTTTGAGTGAAGCTCATGAGTCAGCTTATTCCATACATCCAGGGAGTACTAAGATGTATCTGGATCTGAGAGAGAAATATTGGTGGTATGGTTTAAAAAGAGATGTTGCTGAATATGTTGCTTTGTGTGACACATGTCAAAGGGTGAAAGCGGAACATCAGAGACCTGCAGGATTGTTACAACCTATGCAGATACCCGAATGGAAATGGGAAGAAGTTGGTATGGATTTTATAGTTGGATTGCCACGTACTCAGAGAGGGTATGATTCGATTTGGGTAATAGTAGATCGCTTAACAAAGGTTGCTCATTTTCTGCCAGTTAGGACTACATATAGCAGTGCGAGGTTGGCAGAATTGTATATGGAAAGAATAGTCAGTCTGCATGGAGTTCCTAAGAAAATTGTGTCTGATCGAGGTACCCAATTTACATCTCATTATTGGCAAAAGATACATGAATCACTAGGAACCAAGCTGAATTTTAGTACAGCTTACCATCCACAGACAGATGGACAGACGAAAAGAATTAATCAGATATTGGAGGATATGTTGAGAGCTTGTGCTTTACAATATGGTACTAGTTGGGATAAGAGTTTGCCTTATGCAGAGTTCTCCTATAACAATAGTTATCAGAAGAGTCTTCAGATGGCACCGTTTGAGGCTCTGTATGGACGAAAGTGTAGAACCCCATTGTTCTAGAATCAGACAGGGGAAAGTCAAGTGTTTGGGCCTGATGTACTCAAGGATGCTGAAAAGAAAGTAAGAATGATTAGGAATAATCTAAAAATAGCTCAGTCCAGACAGAAGAGTTACGCTGATACTCGGAGAAGAGAGTTAATCTTTGAAGTAGGAGATTATGTATATTTGAAAGTATCACCAATGAGGAGTGTGAGAAGGTTCAACATGAAAGGTAAATTGGCACCAAGATATATTGGACCTTTCAAGATTATAGAGAGACGTGGTGAAGTAGCATATCAGTTGGAATTACCAGAAAGTTTGGCGGGTGTACATGATGTGTTCCATGTGTCTCAACTGAAGAAATGTTTGTGAGTAACAGAGGAACAGATTTCGCTAGAGGAGCTCACTATTAAGGAGGATCTTACATATGAAGAGTTTCCGGTGAAAATTCTAGAGACTGCCAAAAAAGTTACGAGAAGTCGAACTATTAAGATGTGCAAAGTTCAGTGGAATCGGTACACAGAGGGTGAGGCCACTTGGGAAAGAGAAGAGGATCTGAGAAAAACCTACCCGAAACTGTTTGAGTAAGCATTTTCCGAATCTCGGGACGAGATTCATCTTAAGGGGGGTAGAATTGTAACACCCTAAAATTTTGAAAAGAAGAAAAATAGGAGAAATATGATTTTTGTATATTTTTGTGAGCATGCAAACTTAGAATGATAATAATTTTTATAAATTTAAAAATCAAATATAAGGGTAGAAACATGATTGAGCATTCATGCTGTTGCATTTGAAATTTTGTGTTGAGTAGTTTAAATCAAATTCAAATTTGATTTGAAAATCAATTGAAAAATGAATTTGAAAAATTGGAAAAGGATTTCTTATTCTCTCTCTGCTCTCGGGCCGGTTTTCTTCACGGCCCAGCGCGTGCGGCCCGCTCTTCACTCTCCCCTGCGCCCGCATCCTTCTCCTGGGCCGAGCCCAAGTCGCGGCTGCTGGCCGTCTTCACGCGCGCGTGGCAGAGTCCCGCACCGAGCCGCTGACGAGTGGGTCCCACCTGTCAGTGACCGCCTCCCCTTTCCTTTCTTCTTCCTCCGGCTCTTTCCATCGACGAACACCGCCTTCTTCGATTCGGTGATTCGAATCCGCCTCGAATCTCCTCCTTTCCAAAACCGGTGACGCCTCCGGGCTATAAAACGGAGCCCCCGCACCCTTCCGCTCTCATTCCAACCTTTTGGGGCTGCCGTAGCTGTCTAGCACCGCCACCGCAAGCTCCACCGCCTCCATCGCCGCCATCCCGAGCTATCCACCACCTTCCGGCCGTCCTCAGGTCTCGTTTTCGCGCGGGGTAAGTTCTCCGTGAGTTTCTCGATCTTCCGGTGCTTCCCCTTCGTCGTTTGGTGGTCGGAGATGAGTTTTGGCGTGTCCCGACCATGGCGCCGCCGC
Source organism: Saccharum hybrid cultivar R570 (assembly GCA_038087645.1). Lineage (NCBI taxonomy): Eukaryota > Viridiplantae > Streptophyta > Magnoliopsida > Poales > Poaceae > Saccharum > Saccharum hybrid cultivar. The sequence continues at coordinate 3,099,478 of JAQSUU010000291.1, read as the reverse complement.
GGGAGCTCACCGACGGGCCGGAAATCGGCCGGAGCGCCGCCGGCGTCTTCTCTCTCCCTCCCCGATCCAATCTGGATCGTTCATTTTAAATCCGACGGCTAGAATTAGAAGATACCGGTTCGGTTGTGATTTTGTAAAAGAGACCCTGAGTTTTTATTATATCGAACTTGTGGTCCAAAGCGTAAACCAGAAAATACGTTTTGATTAAATGAAAACGTATTTCGTTTCGGTAAATGAAAAATACGCTTTCTGATATTTACAGTTTTGCCACTCAACTTGTTTTAGTCGTAGAATCTCCGTTTTAACTCCAATTTGACCCGTTCAAATTGCGTTAGATTCATATTTGCGAGCTCTACATGATGATAGAACTGTTCAGTAGGTTTGTAATAATTTATTTTCGAGCTTGAATTAAAGTAATTATTTATCTATAGGAAATCTTCGTAAATTCATAACTTTGTCGTTTTAGCTCCGTTTTTCGTGATCTTCGCGTCTGTGTGATCCTAGCGAGTTGTAGATTCGTTTTAAAGACTTTTTATCTTATTTTCTTACTGTTGGTGTATTGTTCTAATTATAGTCTTGTTTGTCTATGCATGATTGTTCTGGATGAATGCTGTTGCTATTGTTGATCGAGTATAGACGGTGAGCAATTCGTTGGAGATCAAGAGCTTTACTACGAACAAGATCACTAGGACCAGTTTGAGCAAGGTAAGTATAGCATGGGATTATCCTTGTTGTCATATTCATATTAAGCAAATAATATCATTATGCATATATTCCTTGATAAGGATGACTTAGTATTGATCTTATTCATTGATACCTATTATATTGCATGGATTAGTATTGCTAGTGCTCAACATGAACTATGATCATGTAATTTGACTAATAAAATATGCAATAAACATTAAAAGATGATTTTATTACTGTTTAAGGGTACTAGAGCATGGGGTTACTTTGGTGCTCTTGTTACTCTCCATAAGGACTCATCTATAAGCGAAAATCCGGGATTTACAGTACAACTGTGAGGGCTAAAATGGCTCTGGCTTTAGTCATATAGAAGGACCTTTTCTAGCTTGTTAGAGGTATTCCTTTATGGCGTAAGAATGGCTTGACGAATTGGGTATAGTGCGGCCTCTGTCCTCATGTGTATAGGCTGCGTGTTATTGTGCCATCAGGAAGGGGGGCTCTACATCTGTTTGCCGAGTGAAATCTAATGGCCCTAACTTGTTAGACGAACCTTCGAAAGACTTCATAGTGAACCCTGCCGACCTTCCTTGGAAGTGGGTCAAGAGATTAGCTACCTCGGGCGAAAGGGTAAATCACGACTCACAGTGAAAGTGTACAACCTCTGCAGAGTGTAAAACTGTTATAACAGCCGTGCTCACGGTCACGAGTGGCCTTGGACCCTTATGGAATAGTGGATCATTAATAATGAATATGTTTTTGCTATTCGTTAATCATTTTACATGGATCATATGTTTATTGATTATATTGAGACACTTTGATATCATTGATATACTGAATTAATGCTATTTAAAAGCTACATGCTGATAAACCTATGTTATGCCTTTGAGCCTCATGAACCCCATGTTACACTTGTTGAGTACGAGATGTACTTACGCTTGTTTATTTTTCTTACTTGGATAAAAATCCCGGATGGGTAACAGATGGTGCAAGTAGCGACTACTTCTACTTTCCGGAAGATTACTAGACTTGCTGTCAACCAGTCAATGTGCCTGTGATTGGAGCTACCACGAGAGTTTTTATATTTTACTTCCGCTATATTATTGTAAAGACTATGTGTTATTAATCGTGATGTAATAACATTTGTGATGATACATCCTTTATAATTTGTTAACTTATGTGTGATTGATCTCTGGGCACACATAAGGGTATGCATTCCATTTGGTCGATAAATGTGTGTGACAACTATCAACAAGATGTCTATGCGCACGTATATACACCAAACACAAGTTTTGTGGAACAAGAGATGTGCCATTAACGAGAACAATGTAATTAACAACTCATTCGTAACAAATATCTAAGCTAAAAACCGTTATTTGATTGGTTGCCCATTGGCTATGTACTTGAGCTATCATGCAAAAGCAGGCATCACAGGATATTGTTGTGGCGGTCTCATAATAGTCAATGCTAGTGGACAAGGATATCTTCTCTCAGGAATTTGGGTGTCATTCTAGTTTATGAATTGATAGTCACTAGAATGTGTTGGTCTCCCTTATTTTGTTGATTGTGTGCTTCTTGTTAAGTAGAGGTCAGAAGTATTTCTCTGAGGATTTATATCAACTTGATGTAATGTTTTCCTTAAATTCTCAAAAACATACATGGCATGCCTTTCTAGATGGTAAACAAGTGCAAGAGGGACAAGATGGGGTGTCTTCCTTGAGACATGAAACACCCCATTGGGAGCGGCCTTGCACCTAAGGTGGACGTAATATAGCTACAGGATGATGCTATTGGAAATTATATCAGGAAGGGGAAACTCAGAAGAAGATTGCAGCAGTGATAGAGGTTACTTATTTTCCTATGCAGGTTGCAAGCTTCTTGAAGGTGATGTTGATAGTTTGGTAGATCAAGAATTAGTAGGTGACGTCAATTTGGTGGAAGTGGAAAGAGTTAGCAAACTTGCCTGCTAGTACATTCAGGACAATGAGTTTGAACGAACAACTATGAGTGAAGTCCTTATCCAAAAAAAAAAACTACGAGCGAAGCGGTCCAGATTCATAGTGGTGTACTGGAAGTGAATATGCCCCCAAATTCCAAGACTAATCTATCTCAAAACTTTGAACTCAGCAAGACTCTAGCACTAGTTAAAAGGGATCGTCGAAGTGATGGTGAAAAATTAAATCATTTTTAAGTATAACAGTAATTTAAATGTTTAATCTTGTGTGTAGATGCGCATTTCAAAAGCTGATGTAGCTACTAATTTTCTAACACCTTGTGTATGCACATGCGTGTAAAACAGTACAATTAGCATCCAAAACGATGGAGCTAATTGTAAGCATTCATGGGTTGCTGAAACATAGTGACTTTAGCTTTCATGCGTGTAAAACAGTACAATTAGCATCCAAAGCTTTGTGTATTCTATTTTACGAGCTATGATGCCAACCCGAATTAACTGGACGAAAAGAAATGTCAATATAAATTGTAACCTCTGCCGAAGTGACTTTAGTGATCTAGGATTTAAGTTCTGTTTGGTTGGTGACTAAAACTTGTCATGTCTAATCTTCGGCAAACTATGGCTGCCAAAAAAAAGTGACGACCAAAATCATAGCCACACTTGTGGTAAAGTTTGGCACGAAAATAAGCCTATGACATGTGTGACAGGGTGTTAGAAAATGTGGTGTCCTATATGTGTGACAATGAACCAAATAGTTATCGAAGAAACTGTGGCACGATACACCTTTGACGTGGCAGGTTTTGGTCGCCATCCAGACCCAAAGTATTCGCCATCGATGCACAGCTAATTTTGTTCATAATTTATTTGGCCTTTCAACCCATTTGAGTAAATGCGTTCGATGATACCTTGGCAAGAGCCGCCAGCCACCCCAGCCGATTGCAAGCATTCAGAATTTGGTTTGTAAAGCCTCTGAATGGCGAAAGGTCGATCCCCACGATGAATCCTGATAAAACCCCGGATGCTTGGCAACACATAAATCGTACTCACCGAGTTCAAATGGCAATGAAACAAGATTCGTCAGACATGTTGCATGGCTGATGGTTGCAGAAAAGATTTGGATCCACAGACCACAATCCACAATACACAAGTCCCAACTATCTTGAAGAGTTCAAAACCAGCCGAGAACAACAGCCGACATCAAAAAGACTCCCCGAGTTTTCTCACAAGCCTATCGAACTTAGTGCTAACAAACTCCCAAAAACACCAAAAATGATTTGACGAAGATCAGAACCCTGACAGATCTACTCGTCGTCCTCCACAAGCTTGGTACCCAGGCCTTTCAGCCCTTCTGGGGGGATCTCAGCAACGGTGACAAGAGAGTAGAGCTCTTCCTTGGCGTCTTCCTCGTCGTTCCTCTTGCGCGCAATCCTGACGCGGACGCGCCTTGGCACACTCCGGATACCACTGCTCCAGATGTGCTTGTTGAGCTTCACATCGATCCTGACGTCCGTGGTGCCCATTGCCTTCTGCGCAAACTTCCTGATTTCCTTGACAGCATTGGGGGCTTTCTTCTTGAAGGTGCTGCAGGTAATCAGCCAGTTATTGATAAATGGTTTGAAACAAGTGGCATATCAGCATCGTGCAAGGACAGAGAACATGAAAATCATATAAGTGATAAAGCATCGAAAATTGAACAAGACAAAGGACTAATGAAACACAGAAAGTGAGAGGACATCCAATGGTACTGTGAGCACAAACTGCTGCCGCTTGTGCTCTAGTAAAAGCATGTGCAAACAACCATCCAGCTTACGAAACACAAGTGAAGGACAGTAATCAAGGAACATAGGGCACAAACGGCAGCAGCACACTTGTACAACACAGGATGCAGCTTCAAAGCATGATTCACACAATTCACAAGACCCCACAAAAACAATGTACCAGAAAAGGAACAAACAAGTGAGCATCAAATTAGAGATATTTCCTGCCCAAATGGAACACGTGGCAGCATGTCAAGAGCCAACACATGTAACGATGAGCAGATTCCACTATGCCGGGCATGTAACTGTGCACAGCCACATGTTTAAAAAGACAGGCACCTGACTATACCCGGAAACTAGTAAACTACACATTCAAACAAGGAGTTGGAACATAATCAGAGGGCAAGTCCAATTGCAGCACACTAGCTCAACAACATATACAGGCCAACCAGAATAAAATGTGCGGGTAATCAAAGAACAGTGCAGATCTAATTGAGTACCAGCAGGCATGTGATTTCATCGATATATAAAATATCTTACTTGCTTGCAGTTGGCTTGCCTAATTGTGATATCCAGAACAAAACTGATAAACCTCTTGGATTGAGCACGTTTACAGAATAATACAATAAACCAACACCTCATGGTACCAAAGGCACAAACTGCTGCTATTTGTCTTGATAGCAATCTGGGATATATATACCAAGATGCAACAGGTAGGATATATATACCAAGATGCAACAGGTATCACAACGAATGTAACTGGCAGCAACGCATCTTCCATGGAGCACAAACAGCAGTATCATACTTTTACAACAGAAAATAGAAGTCCTAATAACAGAGGTACCTGGACAAAACGTGACAAACACATCGAACAGGCCAGCCACTGGGGGCGTTGAATTAGAGCAATTTCCTGCCCAAATGTAACACATAGTAGCATTTCAAAGGAGCAACACGTGTAACGATGAGCAGATTCCAATGTGCCGGGTATGTAGAGTGCACAGCCACAAGGTTGAAAGACAGGCACTGGACTATACCCGGAGGTCGCAATTGTTCCAGAAACAATCAGAGAACTAGACATTAACAACGTGCTAGCCCAATATGCAGAGATCAATCACAAGGAAGTGCAAGTTCGCACACGCCGGCACCCCCAATCGATTTGTTCCCAGCACAAAATCTACCAACACGAGCTTGCAAGGAAGATCCGTTCGCAGCAAGCTTCGCGAGATCACGTTCGGGGGGAGACAGGAGAGCCAAGGGTGCGGAGGTGTCGGCAACTATACCATCCGTGGAGACGCTTGTGGAGGTTGATGGTGTACTCGCGGGTGACCACCTCGTCCTTCCTGGCCCCTCCAGGCCGCTGCTTCCTCTTCGCCATCGCGCTCCCTCCCTCCCTCCCTGCTCTTGGTGACGGCGGCCGCGAAAGAGTGAGAAACCCTAGGCGTTGCCCCGCGTGCTCTTGTTGGATCGCATCGTTATATCAGCGCATTGTCTTCGAATTGGGCCGAACGGATGGGGTTAGGTCCATCCTTTTGGAAGCCCATCACCAGTTGAGCGATGGATGCGGTCGACTTCAAAAGTAAACAAATTACCCACTCAAAGAAGGTGGTTTTTTTGCTAACGTGGCATGTTTTGTTTCCTTATCTTTGATGGAATATGGACAGTAGCACACGAGAGCAATCATCATGGCTCTTGATTTTTGGCTCAACAGTGTTATTACAAAAGTCAAGGTTATGGGTACTAGTGGGAGGGAGGGGAACATATGAGGAGGACGATAGGTGGATTTAGCTAGCAATGCAAAGGGCAAGGAATGATGATAGCATGTGGGACTTGCATGCCATATTAGTAAGCCTATCTTAGAAATCACTTTAAACATGGAGAGTTGTATTATTTGTAGGATAACACAGGCATGAGTGCTAGAATTGCAACCTTTTCACGTGTGGTCGCCAAAACACATCTTGCATTTTGTTGTTTTGTGTGTATAAGATCTCTAGTTTGTGATGTGTTTGGTGGCCTAGGATTATAGTTCTTGTTTTGAGTAAGGAAAAGACTACTTAACCCCTAATCATTTGCGTTCATCTATAGAACTGGATGTTATACGCATTAAATTATTTAAAATCGTCCAGGTAAACTCAATATTAGGTTTTGAAGGCGGTTTTACTAGTGTGACATATTACTTGGTTGATGTCATGGTTGTGAGTCAAGAGAAACATGAAAAAAATTATGCATAACCCCCTATCCCCAACTTATCAAGAGTTAGCTACATAAACCACTTAACTATAAAACCTAGTATTGTAACCCTTAACTATCTAATAACTTTCAAATGGTGCTGATAGTTTTGTAGAGCTATTTTGGCCATAATAGCGTGCCATGTTGGGCCACACTTGCATTTAGGTTCTTTTATTTCATTTTTACCCATGTTCCATGCTCCTCTTCACCTCTTTCTCTCTCATCTCACCACTGCAAGTAGCCTGCAATCTCCTGCGTTTTTCTCAACTTCCCGATGTGCCTCAACATTTCAACAACATTGAGCTGACATTGTGGTTGCACCCACTGCCATTCCCTCCCACATCCTCCCTCCATCCCTCCTTCTCAATTTCTCCTCCCATGGCTACATCACTAGTAGTCAGGTCAACGTGGTAGGCCATAGCAGCAAACCGGTCCTACAAAATCATCTCAAGCTATTTGAATGTTATCATATACTTTAATGGTTGAAATATTGAGTTTTATGGTTGAGGGGTTATGATGATTTTTTTCTATTGTTTGCTGACTTACAACCATTTAATTGTATATAATGTAATATGTCATGTTGGTAAAGACCACCTTCTAAACCACTCCATGGGATTATTTAGATAATTTTCAATACTTTAAGGATAAACTACTTGGTTTTCTAGGTAATGGGTGAAGTAAGCAAATGCATAATGCCAATATGGCTAGAAGGGTTAACTAGACATGTCCCTTCTATATAATTAATAATGTTCTCTCTGATCTTTCTCGAAAACGAAATTAGTTGCATCAACAAAAATGACCGAGTTTTTAGGTACAAAATTTCCATTTTGTCTACTTAAAAAATTATAGCAAAACCATGCTTGATTTTTTTTTGGGGGGGGGCCATGCTTGAATTCAATCTCTTTCAAAACAACATTTTTACTTGACCTCACTTTTTTATAGATATAATGGATGAAATTTTGGCTTCATCAGACAATGTGATTTTGATGCATGGCATAAAACTTAATACAAGAATATAGCTACCATTACTAACACCAGCATATATCCCAAGGTACAACGCATCACTATTGCATATAGGATGAACTAGAACAAACAAACAAAAAAAGAAAGGCCTCCTCCAGTTTGTGGATTATTTTTAATTTTAATCCTTTTTAAATAAATATTTTAATAATAACCACATAGAAAAAGTATTTTCTTGCCATAACCCCTTTGGTCGCGCCAGGGCGCGTGGGGTGGCATAACCACACTATCGCGCCACATGTAGTGGCGCGACAAAGGGTGCCACGGTGGCAACAGGGTTTGACCCGAGCTGGCGTGGCGGACCGCGGGACCCGCCCTGTTGCCCCAGTGCATGTGGCGAGACAAACCACATGTCGCGCTAGAGGCGCTGGCACGACAAGTCCATAAAAGGGCTCCGCCCAGCCGCTTTCTCTCCCTCTCCACTCTCTTTCTCAGTCATGTGAGCTGCACAAGCTGAACCTTCCATCTAGTTTCTCTCTCTTCTCTTCCTCCCCATTCTATAGCTCTCTTTGATGAAGGTTCAGTTTGGATTTTAGGTTCCATCCCTCTAGTGCATGAGGTATGCCTCTCTCATCCTTGGTTTTTTTTGTTGAGTGTGGTTGATGGTTCTAGAGTGCTATGATTTGGACTTGTGTTTGCAATATTTGCTTATGTTTTGGTAGCTTAAGGTTTGTTGGCCTAAGCAATCTACAATGACTACGATTCCATGGTTACATTTAAGAATGTTGTACTTTTTGGATTGTTTGTGGATGGTAGTGTTCTAGGGTTTGGGGCAAATGGTTGTACACTTATTTGGTTTGTGTTGTGGTTACTAAAGTTGCCTCTAAGTTTGTGATTTCAAGTGAATTTGTATATGTATAGATGGTTTGAAGTGGAAATTTCTAGGGTTTCAAATCATGGGTGTTCATGATTAAATAGTTTAACCATGTTGTTGGTCATGTGTATTGTGGAAGTTGTTGTACCCAAACCCATGATATTTTGGATAGACTCTGGAATAATAGTGCTTGACAAATTTGGTTTTATTATTTTGTAATAGGTTTAATGGCGGTTCCCAATGAGAATCGGTTCGTGCACCATCGGAACGATCATGGTGGCATTGGTCCATTCCCACCAGCTCTACCAACATCGTTGTGTGCTTGTGGCTTACCGGCTTTTGTGACGCAGTCAAGGCATCCTGAGTCAGCCGGGTGTGCATTCTACTGTTGTGAACTTAGGCGTCGTCCCTCCCAACTTCGTTCACTCATTGACGGATGCAACTTCTACCAGTGGATTGATGGCGATGAAATGTTCAATCCGAGCATTATGTTGTTTCCTTATGACCCTTGGAAGAGTAGTTCATATGATGAGTTTGTTCGATGAGTGTCTCCACCACCGAACCCTCCTGAAATGATAGAATTGGAGAAGGTTGATGTTGCTATGAACCATCTTGTCAATCATCCTAGATGCCACTGTGACATGGTTGCGGTACTCCAACTTTCAAGCCAGAAGGGAATGTTTACTCCCTTCTACTGGTGTGGTCAGCGTGATTATGTAAGTGTTCATGCAATGAATCTATTTTTCGAGGTGGCATGTGTTTTTCACATTCTAACATCTCACTTGCAACTTTATCTTTTTAGAGAGGTTCCTAGCTTATGACTTTAAGGAGTACAACTATGGACCAAATCGCACTGGCCTTGTACGTGTGAAATTATAGAGTTTCAAGCAGGCATTAAGCCATGGCCATGCTTAAGGATGCCGAACTCAAAGTGCAAGTATGGCATCAAGGCTCATGAAGGAGTTGTTCTGTCTGAGCTAGGATACAGACATTATTGTGGCAATGCTTATGGAGGGCCCAATGTGTTATGGGTGAGTTCACTCAAGTAGTCAACTTACTAAATAAACAAACACAACCGGGTTGTTTGCTCATTGATTTGTGTTTGCTTAGGTGGGGAGGTCATGCACTTGGGAGGATTTCCCTAGTCGTGGAGACTTAATGGAGAGCCTGAAGGTCAATATCTATTCGCCTTACGAAAGAAAAAGGAAGGCTTTGAAACAGCAGGAGTTGCAGGATGGTGTGAGGAGGAGGTACAGTGTAATCATGCCATCTCCTTCCACATAGAACAAGCTTGTTGATGACTTTCCTCGAGTGACCGAACGTAAGATCAATATATGCTATCACGAGGATGATCTCATTGGATTTTGGTGACAAAATAAGGAGGCCTACGACTTTAAGGAGGAGGAGGAAAGGAGGGAGCTTGCCTTCTTCCACAGGAGGGACATGGCAGCTCGTAACTCTTTATGTCATCAGCTTTGTGAGCACTTCATTTGTAAATAGTTTTGACTTGTGCATCTTCTTAGATTTGTTGGCGATGAGACACTGTTTCATTTTTGTAGTTCCCGATGAGGCACTGAACGATGGACATCTCCCTGCCCCCAAGGAGGAGGATGAGGTGACGATGAGGACGATGACCATTATGATCCCGACTACTAGGATGTAGCATTTGGTGCAACACATATTTTGCAGGTGCTAATAGGTTTGGCATTACGTACGACTTGTTCAATAGTGCTGCATCTTTTGTGCAATGGCAGCTTCAGCCATACATATTTTGCAGATGCCCATGGCTTGGCATTTGTTAGTACTTGTATATGGTAGATGCATGAATAGTTTTAGTAGTAGTGCTTCTATGATGGAACACCTATGTAAGTGATCTTGATGGTTACGAACTTGCGTTGTAAGAACAATGGTCGGTTTGAACTCCTTCTCGTGTGTAATATTGTCGATGGATGAACATTACTTTGCGTTGTAAGTAATTTTGCAAGTGGCCATAGGTTTGGCACTATGGATTGCCTGCCTTCTTTGGTAGATGCCCATGACATTTGGTACTACTTCTATATATGATGGAAGAATAGTGTTAGTTGTAGTGGTTGTGAACAATATGTAAGTGATGATCATGATGATGACCTTTCGTTGTCAACAATATATGCTAGTAGGTTTATGGTAGATGATATATATGGTATGTCAAAAAGCTCACTCAACCGTAGACCACCGGTTATTGGATCTAGTCCTCCGCAAAAACTAAGAAATTCTGCATATTTGCACCAATTCAAGGTGAAAAAGGGAGTTGCTCATTCGATGAAACTAGGATAGTTGAGCCAAAAGGTCATGATTGAAGATAAACTCATGAGGAAGATGGAACACTTAATTGATCATCACAGTGTTGTCATTCGGGATCAAAATGCATTCCTGAAAAGGTTGCCAGGCCAACAGAATCTAGCTCGACTAAACTGTCGCGCCACCGTGGCTAGCGTGACGAGGGCATCTTTGTCACGCCATCTCGGCTGGCTGTCGCACCACCAGCTGGATCGATCCAGTAAGGTCCAAGTTGGGCTTGGCCATCCCATTGCGCTAAGGGCTATGGTGCGACTGGCCTGACGCGTCGTCGACTTTGGCGCGACAGGGCTGTCGCACCATCGACTCAGGCGCGACAACCATTTGTACAGTGCATAGCTTATGACTGTCGCGCCAGCTGCCTTGGCGTGATAGACCTGGGAAATTTTTTACTTTTTCCCTCCACTATTTGAATAGAGAACAATGAAACAATCAATAGTATCAGTTCACATACCATTTTTGCATACATGCATCACATAGAATCCACATATTTCACACAGGCATGACATTGACATACCATGTTCACATACCACACAGTTCACATATAATCCACATAGTTCACATACAAAGGTTTAAGGACTGACTCTTAAGGTCCACATGCATGACATACTCCACAAAGTGCACATATTTCACAAAGTCCAAATGTTTTTCAGAGTCCATCTCATACTCATGGGGCTGGTGTGTAGGGTTGCTTACAACGACGCTCGCGGCCTAGATGTGTGGGTTGCAGACTAGGAGTGCCAACATCGGTGTGGTCATGGGCACGACGTTGCAAGTTTTGTCATGGGGCTTGTGTCGAGCGTTGGGACAAACCCTACAAAACACATAGACAAGCACATATAGAGGCTGATCTACTAGTTGTTTGTAGAGTACAAATTGAAATAGTAACTTCATGTATGGTCAGTAGTATGTTTTCATATGATGGTGATGTTGACTACTACTTCACAACTAGTTTAAAGCTCATCACACCGTTGACGGTCGTTAACATCAACAATATATAGTGAAATAAACATGAGAGAATGGTCAAAATACATGAAAACATAGAAGACTAGGGTGTTATCTGATGAATTCCATGAGCTTTGTTGAATTTTAATGTTTGTAGGGAGTTATGTAGAAAAGTGGAGAGAGATACCTAATTATTAAAAGAATTTTTAGAATTTCACCGCGAGATAAATACTAGTATATTATAGAAGACCCCAGGAGACACCGGAACAAAGTAGAGGCCGAGTGCCTGCCAGGTGGGGCCGGTCGGCCAGGGGGTGGCCGAGCGGCCACCCCCTTCTCCCCCCTTCTACGAGTTTTTGGAGTATTCTTCTACCGACCTTGAGGATCAATGCTAGCCCTACGTGAAGTCGGTTTGATCCAATAGCTTGCGTGTGTCCCACCGGGGTATAAATACAGGGGCAGACCCCCCTGAAGGCATCAAGTTCTTTGAAGATCAGTTCATCCGAAGCCAGAAACCCTAGATCATCAGAGTTCCTCTAGTTCATAGCTTTAGGATAGTTAAATCAGGTCTATAGGAAGTCAAGCTGAGTCAACCTAGCTTGGATTCCTGATCGTTGGCGAGCATGGAGTTTTGGTAATGTTCTAGTTCTCCACTCTTATTGTAATTCTGTCTTTGCATAATTATTGCAATGTCAACATTATTCTTCATCTTTATTACGTTCTTGAATGCATCGTTCATTGTCTACTCCAATTCTAGCATAGTTAGGTTTCTATTTAGTTCAATCACATGTTCGTATAACGCTCGTCTATTTGGCCATAAGATGAGTGGTATGTATTATGTAAGCATGGTGCTTAGATGCTTTGCATATCTGCGGATGCCTCCAGTTGTTCAGGGTCGTGTGGTAGATTGTGTGTGTGACTTTTATAGGCCCATTGAATCCTCTGTAGTCCTCTCCCTATGCAGTGGATTATTGGTAGAGCAGCATTGTTTGGTTAAGGATATATTCGTATATCAGAGGTTTCTGAACTCAACTTCTCCTGTTCATGGCTCCATTGTGGTTGGGACATATGGTAGTATTACTTGACGATGATTATTAGTTGTAGTAGCTTGACATGTAACTTGAATACTTAAGAATTATTCCTCTAATATTCTAATTAGATTATGTTATTAGTAATAGTTAGGGAGCTCAGAGTGTATCCACTTATTTATTTATGATGACTGATCATTACTTACCATATATATATATATATATATATATATATATATATATATATATATATATATATATATATATATATATATATATATCTTTTATCATGTGACTTATCCCTGTTATTGAGTAAGAGTGCATAACATTGGTTTACTCTCTTTATCATGAATATAAAGTTTATCAATACTCTAGATAGAAGTTTAACTAGACCTTCCCAGTGGTAAAATTATAAATGACAACCTGGTAATACTCTAGGTAAAATGCTACAATGGTATAATTATCTATCCGCTTGCAAATGTTCTTAATTGTTCTTAATCTTAATTGATCATATCTTTATATCATTTATATTTCTGCCTAGTCATATAAAATCATAGTACCACTTATATACTTCTAAGCTTATTTCACTAGGGATAACAACCTAGTTCCATGCTAAGAAGTATAGATAAATATAAAAGGTGACTAGTATTTAGAGACATGTTAATTTATTACCATGCATTTTTAGCACCGTTGCTATTTAGTGATTGCGTTAATTAATGTCAACACACACACACACACACCTAAGTTTGGGTTGGATCAGGAGCATCAAACATTTGGGAACCCCCAACCACCTCCTGCCCATATGTTGGATCATCAAAGTCTTCATCACTTGTGTCCTCATCAACTTTGTCAGCCCTAGCTCTAGAACAGGAGCCCTCTGGTCTGTCAGTGTGCCGCGCTTGCCTTGAACTGCCTTCTCCTCCTTGCGGGGCTCGGTGCAATGGAACTTGAACATCTTCAGCTCTCATGCAACTCAACTTGCGACCCATGCATCGAGTAAATGCTAGCACCTTCTGCAAACATGTCATTGTGAAGTGCTAATTTAGTATATGATGATTCCGGTTGCATTTTACACAACATGATCATCGGGGTAGTACCTATGCAAATTCTTGAAGGTAAGTACCTTTATGTCCCGCTGCACGTCCAAGGTATACTCTAGCTTCATTTGAAAGGTAAGCTAGCTGAGTTTCCTATAGTTGTTGCATAAGCTCTGTAGAACGTGGTTGTGAACTTAAGATTTCAGATGGCACAGTTGCACTTTAGTGCTTACCATGTAGTTCTCAAGAGGAGTTCTCTCCGGCTGCACATCTGTCCTTGTTATGATATCATGGGGTCTTCGTCGTTGCTCTCTCCTTCGTCTATTGGAATGCTCAATGCAGGAGGTTTAACATGGACTCTGCTGGTTCTGTGAAGCCACAGGAGGTACTCACGGTACTCGTTGGGCAAAGACCGAGCCCCATTAGTCGGTTCGACCCGCTCTTTGTTCATCCATTGCTCGACATACTTCGAATGTTTCTAGAGCCAGTCATTGCCGCCATCGAACCTTTTCTTCCTCGAGCACATATATTGAGGACACATGACTTATGGAGGACACAAGTAGGAACCATGCAATGTTGAGGCATATGGAAAGAAATGTCAAGTTTCTTACTCATGCAACTCTCGGCTCGTGGACTCATGCTGTAGAGGGAAGTTTTATTTCCTACCAAACTACTTCATGACTCTTTAGGGTAGGTGGTGCTCCACTACATAGTACAGGATCATCAGGACATTAGATCGCCACAGCTGCTTCTCCGCCTCAACTATGGGGGAACCTTCAAGTTCTGTACCTCGGCCCTGTCATATGGAGTCCATTCAACCTGCACATTGTGACAATTAGTACATGACCCTTATTTACTATGAAAACATACAGCATGGGTGCTAAAATGTACCTGATTTGGAGTGAGAACATCCAAGTCATTCGAGTACTGCAAGTAGCGCCGTTCCGGCTCACCCTTAACGCACTTTGTTTTGTGCCAAAGGTAGCACATGGGAGGCCGAGAATCACCATGTGTCCATGCCTGGTAAAGAAAAGAATAGCCCAAACATGTGACTTAATTCTTGTATTTTAACAAAGAAAAGCACTAGAAAAAGAGTGGATAACTTACTGGAATTGGGCCTCTATGTGTCCGCCCAATTGGGATGCACTCCCAAATCTAAATTTGAAGCAAGTAGGTGCAGCCGCCGATGTTTGAAGTCTTCCTGGCCCTCCTACATCCCTCACATAGTTGCTGATACAACCATGTGAGAGTGGCAGGCCCCCAATAGTAGAGGGCGATGTTCTCCCACGCCTCACTGAGCTGTGGTAACACCATCCAGGAGACGATGTTCCCAGAAGCGTCCGGAAGAAGAAAGCATGCCACCATGTGCCATAGCCAAATACGAGCATACCTCTCAATGACTTCATCAGCTACGTTTTGTGGGCACCTATTGAAGCGTTGTCGTAACCACAACGAACTCACACCCGAGGTCTTATGGGCCTTCTTTCCTTCTTTAGGGTCAGGAGGATAGTGGCCGGTAAACTGGTGCACCATGTCCTTCTAGTTCTTAGTGTTGATCGTCCCTGTCACCACAGGACCGTCCAAGCGAAGGCACAGAATGTAGCCAACATCTTGTAGGAGCAGAGACATCTCTCCACAAAGGGAGGTGGAAGCATGGGTCTCCAGATGCCACCTATCAATGAAGGCGGTGATAAGTGGGCCATCCTTTTCTGGGAGTCAAGCAACGATAGCTCGAGCCAAACTGAGAAACCAGGCTCTTGCTAGGTCTGGTGTAGCGCTCATCCCAGTCCAGTGGTTTGTGAGTGCGTGGACACAGCGGGGGCAACACCTGCAAACAAGCAAGCAATGTCAACAACCACTAAAGCGATAGCGGACTTTACACATTCATTGTATAATGGAAATAAGAGTGTGAATCACTTACCTTGCCCTCGTCGGTCATCAAGTGGCCTCGGTGGTCCTTGTCATAGTAGGGGTCAAGAAGGGGGTACTGCCGCTGCGCCATCCTAAAAAAAGGTAAAACAATAACAAAATGTTACAATAATCGAAATATGAAGAACAAGTAATATGCTTAAAAGAACAAGTAACAAATGCAAGAAATATATAAGCATCAACTAACTTAACCTATGTACCTTTATACATTTAGAACCACTAGTACTTCCGTTATGTGTTCGTAATGTGGTTGCCTTCTTACGTTTATCATGAGTGCCAGCGGTGTGACCGGTTTTGTGACATTTCGAGCAACGGACCTGACCCGGTGCCTCATCGAAGTCTCCAAAACCATACATATCTTCACCATACCCATTGGATTCATCCATAACTCCTTGGAGCCACTTTTCTTCCTTCTCCCTTCTTTGTCCTTACAAGGTCCGGGTCGAGAACATAATCCAACCCATGGTATGGAGGCCACTGTGTCAGATCTAGGTAGGGCTCGAAGGTTGACTCCCACACTTTGAGAGTGTTTGACATGAGATACAATGGAGACATGAACTTCTCATTTTCTTAGTCTAGTCCCCTGTATTTACAAGCTGTGATGACATGTGAGCAAGGCACATGAAAGAGTTGTGGAATGTTACAAGAGCATTCCGCTTTCTCAAGGTCCACTCTATAATTCCTGCCACCGTACTTCTTGCCGCCCGGATTGGTGCCTCCCGCTGATCTTATATAGTACACTAGCTTTGATGGTCCGAAAGCTTCCCCCACTTAGTTGGAAGCTATCGTCTCAGCAACATACAAGTGTTTTGTACCGGCTCTACCCCATTTGTCCTTCGACATCTTTGCTATGTTCCGTCGATTCACAAAATATTCATTGCACTTTCTAAACAAGTACTCCAACTGCAATCATCAGAACACTGTAAGGAAGGTGCCATCAACAAGTAGTAACAGACGACAATGCTTGAACGCCTTTGTGGACTATGAAAAACACCAAAACACTCTCTACAAAACATGTTTTGGAACACCGTCCACGTCATCCACTATGCAACCGGCAAGAGGATACCATCTAAGGCCTGGATTGAAGTGTTTCATGGCACTTAGAATCCTAGGAACTTGGTTGTACGCCTCTTTCCAATCACCCCATAGCAACTCTATAGCATGCTGCTGTGCCCACCATGCCTTTGAGTACTTTACTCTATAACCAGTAAACCCCCATATGGTCTCAATCATGGAAGAAATAGATGTGTCGCTATCAGCCCTAACAACGCCAACAACGCGACAACCAAGATATCGGGCTGTGTTTTGGGCATGCACACCCTTCGGCTTCGAAGATCGACAAGTGTGAGGTTGCTTGACATTTTGAATCTTCCATTTCTCGTTTCTCTGTCTCTGAGCCCATACTCCCCAACCACATCCAAGCTTGCAAAGGACCATGTACCTCTTGTTCTTGTCGCAATGGGTCACATAATAGGGCCTGTGAAACCTTACGGCATAATCTATTAGAAAATACTTCAGATGCTCCAACGTATCAAACACCATTCCTTTCTTAATCTCTGTCTCCTCACTCTCTACCACATCATCTACCAACAACATCAGACTAGTGTCACATACTGCCTGGTCAACCATACTAATGTCCATGAAATTTGGTACTGAGGGTACCTCGACATGGATAGCCTTCAATTGGCTAAGTTCCGCGTCATTACTCCATTCTCAAGGACCCATCAATTGTGACTCCTATCGACTCCGTAAACCCGGCCTCACAACAATCGCTCTCGTCCTCGCTACTAGGCTTAGACCTGTACTCATCCTCAAACACAACATTCGAAGTACTTTGCCCATGACAGCGACACCCCTCCCTGAGCCGCCGTTCACCGCCCGGCGCGCCCTGCCCTTGCCGTCGGCCGACTGCGTGGCCACCCCACCGCGGCCGCCTAGGCGCTGCGCCCCTCCCGCCCTAACGCAATCGCCCGCCCTGACCCGCCGTGCATCACTCTAGCGCGGCTGCCCGTCCAGGCACGGCTGCCGCGACCCCTCCCCGCTGCGGCCGATGCGTCCCGCCCCGGCGCGGCCTCCCGGGCAGGTGCGGCTACCGTGGCCATGGCTAGCGCCCCCCCGTGTAGCCGCTCGCCTCGACCCGCCGTACGCCGCTCTAGCGCGGCTGGCCAAGCGCTGCTGCCGCAGCTCGTCCTCCCCGCTGCGGCCGACGCGGCCTCCCGGGCAGGCACAGCTGCCGTGGCCCGTGGTCGGTGCCCCCGCGCAGCCACCCGCCCTGACCCGCCGTGCGCTGCTACCGTGGCCTGTCCTCCCCGCCACGGCCGCCCCCCTAGGCTCGGCCACCGTGGCCATCCCCAACCAACCCACCCTCCTGGCTGCCTAGCCGCCCTAGCTGATAGGCCCGCCTCCGCCCCGACCGCCAGCAGGCTGCTCCTCCCCACTTGAATAAGGTACAATTAGTTGTATGATTTTGTTGGTAGTTAGCAATAGTTAGACAAATTGTGTGTTAGTTCTTGATTTAGATAGGTAGGTACATCTTTATATAGATATATGGATAATTTGGTTGGTTGTTAAGTTAGTTAAATGGTTATATAGTTAGTTAGATACTTACTTACATACTTATTAGTGAGATAATATGTAGATATGTAAGATATGGAGTTGAATATTTAGTTATTTAGGTAAGATTTAGCTATTTAGTTATTACATTATATGTATATACTTACTTGTTAACCTATTTACTTAGGTTGTAGTTAGTTAGTATGTATTAGGTAGGTACTATATGAAAACTAGTTTGGACTAAACGTTCTGTGTTTGGATTTGTTTATGGACTACTAGATGGACAACCTAGTGAGCATATATCATGGAGGCACTATGGAACGTGATCGCTATGGATATGTTGAGTTTGTTGACATGCAAAGCGTGCCTGTGTTATTCGATGAGAAGCCATCATTTAGTGAGTTGGTTGCAAGGGCTCGGGAGGAGCTACATTGCCATGGAGAGGATGGCATCGCAGTTGAGGGTGTGCTTCACCTAGGTTGCCCTCCTAACCTCCTAAGGAAGATGATCCCAATTGGGTGTGCCGATTAGTGGGAGAAGTATGTGAGATCGGCTATGAAGAGCCAATTCTAAAGTTTGGATGTGGTTGTGCGACAGGTGTTAGTTGATCCGATCCCTCATGGGTTTTCTTCGCTAATGGCACAACAGGCATACTTTGACCCTCCAGCCCTTGCTATGGATGCGGAGGTTCTGCCTATGGTTCTCGATGCTGAATCTGCCCTCAATGAGGTTCGTATTGCTGAGGCAGTTGGGCATGCTAGTCGGTCTCATGATGTTGTGGCAGAACCTCCTCAGGAGATCCCTTTGACACAGAATCATCTGAGTAAGTGTCTTTTCCACATCGTTCTTTGGAGCTTACCCCTTGTTTTCATCCATTTATCTCATTCTTTTCTTCTATTTCCTATTATGTTGTAGGAGACATTCCCGCAAATGTGGATGTTCCTCCTGTTGATGCTCGAGTGCCCCTTGGAGATGGATTCTGTGCCTCTAATAGTGTTGATTTAGAGCCATATGAGATCACAAGGGCAGTTGATTCTGATGATGACCATCCAGTTGGAGAGCTAACAGAGAGCGATGTTGAGATGCTGAGGCATATCTTCCCCGACCGCTGTGATCCTAGAGTTCATGAGTTCAGTGATCTTACTCATTCCGATCAAGCGTGTGCAGAAGGACGTGATGATGAGCTGCAAGAAGCTCTAGAGGCCGGTCTGGAAATGACAATTGAGAAGGGGAGGGTTTTCAAGGACCTCCCTGCATTGAAGAGGTGGTTGTAGGCGTTCCTTGTCTGAAGGAAACTGTGGGTTCACTAGGTGGGTCGATCCTCGACCTATTTATCCGTATGCATAGTACATCTACTACCTGCAGGAACGTATCATGGATCTTGAGATGGAGATTAGCAACAGTTACAAGGATGACGAACAAGGTGACACCAATAGTGGTGCCAGTTCACAGGAGGCACTCTGCAATGATCCATATTGCACATGCCCTAATCACAAGAACAAGGGGCCTCCGCCGCCACAACCGCCACCACCACCACCATGGGAGGATACTATGGAGAAGGTGCAACACAATTTGCTATGTGGCCACACTACTAGATAGGACTATCTAATTCACATGCCACATCCATGTTAAGTTTGTTGTCTAGTTTAATTACCTAAGGCATGTTAGGGTTAGTCCAAACAACTATGTACCCTTGTTTGGTACATGTTCTCACATGCCATTTCATGTGCTTGTTGCTCGCTTCAATTACCTAAGGCATGCTAGGTTTAGTCTAGAACCTCTGCCCTAGTTTGGTACATGTTCTCACATGCCATTTGATGTCTTATGTGAGGTGAATTATGCAATCCGCTACTTCGTTACATTTTATTTGCACTACTTGGACTAATTGCACTACCTCTGCATTATGACCACAAAATAATGAAACAAAAAACAGAAACCAAATGTCCAATAACAGGGCACATTAAATAATACAATAACATTTGAAGTACATGACAACACACTAAATAACACTGAACATGTATGCCCATACTAAAAGCACATTACATAACAACACATTGCAAAATCCGATACTAGACAATGTTGTTCATGAAAAAAACCAAAGAACTACTAAGTGTAGTGATGCCACTTTCCCTTCCTCTGGGTATCGGGATTCTTCTCCATCGCTGCCTTTGCTCGGCGCACACGCTCAAGCTTCTACTCCCTCTCCTCCTTGTACACAGCAACACGCCTTCTTTCCTCCTCTTCTTGTGCTCCTTTTGTAGAGCCTCTTCTCTGTGTCGCTTCTTCAATATCTCCACACGCTCTGCATTCCACTCCTTTAGGCCTTGCAGATGCTGCTTGTCTGACTTCTTGACCTCAGTGTCGATCCACTGCTAAAAATCACAGAGCGGAGGAGGGGTCTGCAACAAAGGCAATTGTTACAAAACAAATAAATATGCAAGACTTCATTTAACACAAAATAATTAATAAACAATAACAATTTCTCACAATCCATGTACTGCGGCGCTGTTGCTTTGTGGGCTCCCATGTAAAATTGGGACACATCCAGTACCTCTACCTATATGTTTCCTCATCTTTAGAAATGTCTACCTTGAGAGGATCACCACACAAGCACATGGGTCTTGGAACACCGCTAGGGATAGGCTTTGGGTCATAGGGACTTCTGGTCGTCCGACCATAACTACAATTGAAACAATTTCATTCTAATAACCAAAAGCAAATACCATTAAACCCTAAACCTAGGGTTTACCATGTAATACACAACAATGAACGCATACCTTGGTTTCCTAGCCTTTCCACGCCTTGGCATCCTACGGATGTATAATACATACAAATTTAAAAAAGTGCATGAAACCCTAAGTAAGGACGATTCTTTAGTTTAAAAATACGACTAATATATAATGAATCAAGGCGAAAAAAACAAGCAGGGGAGAGAGGATACCTTGCTCTCGAAGATCTACGGATCAAATCCAAGTTTCCACAGTCGAAAATGCCGATTCGTGAGGTAGAGAGAAGTGGTGAGACAAAAAAAACCCGAGAGGGATGAGAAAGAAAAGGAAGAAGTCTTGGGAGGAAGAGGGGCCGGTCGTTTAAATAGGATCTTGGCACCATGATCCTTGGCGCCATGCTCCTTGGCGCCATGCTGCCTGCCACGTAAGCCCGCCGTCGATGCCACGTCGCGGATCTTGATGCCAATAGCCCTGGCGCCATGCCATGTGACCTTGGAGCCAAAGTCGACCACGCCAAGCCTAGGGTCCATTTTCTGAAATCTTACTGTTAGGGGCATATTTGAGAGAATCTTTCAAAAAAAGGGCTAAAAAACAAAAAAGACGGCCCTGGCGCGACCAAAAGGGCTATGACATGAAAATACTTTTTCAGTGTGGTTATTATTAAAATATTGATTTAAAAAAGATTAAAATTTAAAAAATCCCCAGTTTGTAGCCTGAGTAGTCATCCTTTGTGGCTTGTTCCGTACTGTCGGCTCTTGACGATCCATCTTTACACTAATTAGGGCATCAATAGAACCAGAGCTAAAGTCAATTCCAACTCATGAGAAAAGTTTTAAGTAAAGGCACAGACATGAAACCAACATTCCACCATTGGATAGACAAAATTCCCTCGTCGATAGTTGTCACAGAAGTTGTTTTTGCATTATAAAATAGTAGGATGTTAGCATTTGCGGTGCCTAGACTTATTATACATTGTTTTTGGAACTTTAATTTTTATCAATTCATGCTGTTAGTATAACTTTATATTAAAATAATATAGGTTTAAAGAAAAAACTTCTCATATGCATTCATCTAAGGCTAACTTTGTGTCATATAAAACCGTAATCTGCAAAACTGATCCTGTAACACATCATTTAGCTGAATGGTTAGGCTTCGACAGCGATCCTGAACAAAGGGCTTACAGTGTTCTTCCTCAGCTGTAAAATTATGTCGGTGTTGATATATATGTAAATCTGAGTGAGCACCACACAGAATGGGCTGTAACTTTGGTAAATTAGTCACTATTTGATGTTGTTAAAATAAATTCAGCATATGACTGAGGTCCTATATTTTCCAAATCAGTAGGTAGGCACAACAGGGTTGGCCGCCACAACAGTCTTTAGCCCCTACTCTGAAAAGCTGAGTTGTATTTTCAAATTACGACAACAGAATGAAAGTCTCGAGAAATGCAAGGAATCTATCCTGGACCTGAAGTTGCATGCCATGCCATGGTGCACATTATTGATCAAGGCATTTCACGAAAGAAAAAAAAAGTAAAACTGATCCAAGCTGAGGCCTGAGAGTGTGCATCTTCTCCATGAATTCGGAGCAATCAGAGCTTGTGGCCCACTGTTTCAGGTCTGGTCGCTTCATCTATATATTGTTGCAGTCTTGCAGATGCAGCATGCAGGGCTACGACCCTGTCTGTTGATACTTGATAGACAAGTGACAGTGTTTTGGGTGAAGCATTTGCATCTGGCATGGACATATAGGTTGAGGCACGTTCCATAGCTCCGACACTGCCTATATGATCTACAGAAAATGCAATGAGATTCCACCTATCTGTAGTCTTGGATGCATTAGGCCACCCATGAACTTTTGTCGCCATTCAATTGGATGGCAATGATTTACCTCGGCTGTACGATCATTCTTGACAGGAAAATGTTACACAAGCGCCGAGCGATAATTAAACCAGGTTTACTCTAAGCAGACAAAAGGCATTACCATTGGTACTAATGACACTTTTGGCTATAAATAGCCACCGGCAGTGACATGAGGATGTGCACAGCTCAGTCAGTACTCAGTCACCCTCCATCTTCTCTAGAGATGAAGTTTCAGAGTTCTTCCCTTTTGTCATGCCCAGCAGCATACCCTAGTCGACCCCCGATAACAAGGGTGATGAAGACCGTGGTGGTCACCTATAATTCCTGAACTCTTGTATGGCGCTATCCCAAGTGAGCCTTTGATTGAGCCTATAATGTTTTCCCTGCCATACAAAATGGGTGTTTCTTTATCTTCTTAATGGAGGATGGGGAAACCCTTATGTTAGTGACTGTCAAGCTCTTGGCCTTGCAAGGGCAAGGTTCTGGCTTAGTACACTGCAGGCAGGGCTGTTGATACACGGTGATAGGCTCATCTCATATACTGACTATCCCTTCTGAGCTTGTAAATATTTTTATAGCATTCGAATTTATACTCTCTCTCTCTCTCTCTCTCTGAGTGTGTGTGTGTCAGTTTCTCTCTCTTTCCTTCTTGCATTTGGTAATGATTTGATTTCTTTAGGCTAGTAATTCTGGAGGTGGTGTTAATTTTGTGCCTTCTGTGCACAGCAATATAATTCTGTAATACTACTGCTAGATTTTGTCATTTGAAGTCCTACATTCTTTCAACTCTTGTTTTTTTTTTCCTTTTGTCCATAATGATTTTAGTCCATACAATCGATAAACTGAACGTGAATTAACAGCCCATACTCTGAACGTGCGGATGATGTCAATGAAATGCTGAACATATGACGCGTATACCCATCGCTGTTCCTTCTTTATTTTTCTTTGTATCATTACAATTGTGTCGATCTCTAAAGAGCCATGCATAGTTACGTTATGTGTTCAATTCATAGTTTCATACTATGAATTAAACCCCGTTCAACTTCGGGGGAAACGGTAATAAAAAATTAAAATGAAACAGAAAAAAATTTGCAATGTAGAGAAGGTTTGTGTTGTAAGATGTTTGCTTTTTTTTTTGACATGAAGATCTGAGTTTTAGGAAGTAACAGATGAGATAACTTAATTCGGAATAACTGCACAGTCTGCAGATGGCAGCTGCTACAAACAGATAATTTCTAAATTTGAACAGCTATATGATGAGTGAGAATACCTTATTACCTTCTTTGATTTTTTTTTTCATTAATGGTTAACCTTTCTCTGCAAAAGGTTACAATTCAGGAAACAATTTTGGATGTGTTAGTTTTGCAACAATCACAACAATTTCTTGATTATTAGGACAACCCGCAACCATAATCAGCGAAGAATAGTTTTTGTTCTTAATTTGTGCCATTTGGTTACGAGCAAAAGAAATCCAGTTTAAACTATTCATTACTGCCTCAACCTTTGTAATATAACCCTCGATTTTGAAAACCAGAGCAAACAAAATAAATGAAAAAAATCAATAGCCAGAAAGCTGAAATGATAACAGCATAACTACTAACAAATGGGTATTGATTAATTTCCAATTGTCCTGTCCAAACAAATAGTGTCTCCCATTCTCCCCTCTTTACAGATCGAAATTAACAGAAAGGGGAGAAAAGGCAAAGTAAATAAAATGATGGATGGATCAATCGACATGTTCAGACCCAAATTAAGATACTTACACATATATATAGCACATACATATATAAACAGAATCCAACCGAATGCAGGCAATGGCAGCCAGCAGCAGGCTCCTGGCCTGGACTCTTCCTCCGATCCTCCTCGAATTTTACTGCAGGTAGTAGGCGAAGAAGGAGAGCACAGAGGCGCCCAGCACGGCGCCTACGGCCGGAAAGGCGGCCGAGGAGGCGCTGGTGGGGGCGGGCGCCGGGGCCTCGGCTGCGAGGGCCACGGTAGCCGAGGCGGCGGCGACAAGGACGGCGCAGGCGACCTTCTTCATCTCCATCGCAACTTGAGGTGCGTTGCCGAACGGAACGTCGGAGATGAGGAAGATCGAAGGGCAGGCTTATTAGCAAGATGGATCAAAGGATGATCGCA
This sequence comes from Saccharum hybrid cultivar R570, assembly GCA_038087645.1. NCBI lineage: Eukaryota > Viridiplantae > Streptophyta > Magnoliopsida > Poales > Poaceae > Saccharum > Saccharum hybrid cultivar. The sequence continues at coordinate 3,074,470 of JAQSUU010000291.1, read as the reverse complement.
CTTGCTATTATTTGTTGCGCCGCGCCCTTGCCTTGTAGCTAGCTGTTGCTTGCCTGGGGAATGAGGGGAGGGGGAAGGGTGGGGTTCTTATAGCTGGATTAGCCGGCTAATCTTGGTGTGGGGGCGGGGGGATGCCATGGGGGGGACGGCGAGAGGTAGGTGGTGGTCGCCAATGCAATCGCGATGTGGAGGAGCCCGCGCGCGCGACGTGTGGGCTGGGCATGTGCTGGAAATGGAGATGAGTGGGCGGGAAGGAAGTTTGTTGAAGACGACGAGCCGATGGAATATAAGTTTTAATTTCTCTCCTGTTGTTAGCCGGGTTTGAATATGTAAACGTACTCCTTCCGTATCGGATTTAGAAATCGTTTTAGACAAGATTTGGATCAAATATTAGAAATATGATCATCAATAACTTTTAAGTGGTTGAGTTTGCAAATATAAAAATTATATGAATAGATTTGTCTCGAAAAATACTTTCATAAAAATATACATATATCATTTTTTCATAAATATTTTTTTTATAAAAACAAGAGGTTAAAGTTGTGTTTCGAAAACCGTGTCACTGTCCTAAACGACTTATAAATAAATTCGATAAGGAGGGAGTAGCCGTCTGTGCTTAATTTATTGGGAAACTGAAAGCTAACCCATGTCGGTTGATCTATCGTTGTATTTGAAGGTTACAGAAGCCACCTACTGTCAGTCACGCGTGGTATCAACCAACCGCGCCTTGTTTAAAACTGCAATGATTTCCGCAAAACACTAAAAAAATTAAACCTTGACCTTGACCACTGCATTTTTTTTAGTTCTATCAAATAATGCAAGAAATATGTGCTTCTTTGAATCAAAAGAATCTAGAAGCTTGATTTTTTTTAGAAAGAATGTTTTTATGTTACTTAGTAGCTAATGATCAGTAGAAAATCTCAAATGTCTGTGTTCCTAGACTAGAGTGCATTGTCTTAATTTGATTTAAACACGACATGTTAGGTGATTTAAAGAATTGTTTGGATTAACACTTAGACCAGTCTCAATGGAAGTTTCATCAGAGTTTCATTTGCATTTAATAAGCTGCCACATAAGCGATTTTGATGATGTGTGGCAACATTTTTAATAAGAGTGAGAAGAAGTGAGTTTAATTAGGATAAAACTCTCTTGGCACGATTACCAAATCTCTAAGAGTCATGAAATTAATTGTCGATGAAACCGTAGAACGAAACTTTTCATTGGGAGTGAGTGTTTCATCCATGTTTTATTTCATTCAGCGTTCTTGGTAATAGTGGTAATGCTAAGAGGCCAAAAGTTAAAAAAAAATGCCTCAAAATGTGTCATGATTTGAATCAGTGACCAGGATTCATATCTGTTATTGATCCAATTACTACATTCGCTTTTTTTCCCATAAAATAAGTACTTTTATAATTCTAACTTTTTTTAAACGTATGAAGCCTTCCAAGGCACGGTGGCAAAAATGACCTTGACAACTTGTGATATTTTTCCCGGCCTGCAAAACTCAAGAACATAACCAGTTCAACGTCCCAGCTTAATCAATAATACCGATGTCCAATAATGGAGGTTTGGCATCTCATTTTTTTTCTTTTATGAAAGGTCAATTCTCTGAGATTGTAGAGTATCTCCATCCGTTTCACAATAATCTATTCCCAACATATAAGTATTAGGGTAGCCTAATATTATTTTTGTAAGTATTGGAGGAGTTGACACAACGGTACTCTAATATATCTCCCCAATACCCGTACGGAAAGTGGGTCCCATAGGAGTGTAAAAGAAAAGATGACTGAAAATAGTACTTGAGGTGATTCCCATGGTATTGGGGAAGATACGACTCCCTCTTTATTTGATGGGAGATGACAAAAATTTGGTGGCAAAAAAAAAGCGGTATTGAAGAACTGCTAAAAAACATAGTTGTTCTTAATATGACAATTTTATAGCGATAGGAGTTGGTATCATGAAGCTGCTCAAGATGCTCTTTATGTTTACATTTTGGTTTTCACGGCATAGTGATGTCAACTAAGGTTCGGACTATTGGTTTTGAAAAGAAAAAAACCAAACTGAAATCAAATTCAATTGAAAAAGATAGATAAACCAACATAGAGGATTGACCACACTGATGAAGTTCAATTGGACATTTACCACGGTAACAACCCGACCATCAAAGGAAATTAAGTAGCTAATCGTACGGGAAGGGTGCAAATATTTTCTTTTAGGTAAAAATGGTGTCCTGATCAGAGAGATACTAGCTCAACCACGGTAGCCAATTTGCCATCACGATCCAAACTGCCTGCAGGTGGTTGGTTCAGTACGCATGCAGCCTGAAGCAGGCTGTCGGATTATTTGTTCCAGATTGCAATCTCCTCCAGCTTTATATTCTGCGCGCGGGTCCATTGGCGCATGTGCAGGTGGTATCCATGAAAACACATTCGTACTTCTGTTGCACTGTTAAACACTTGAGTTAACCACCGATTAGTATCATTGTTACTAATCATGCTGACAGCTAGGTACTATTGATGAGAGCAACATATCCATAGCTAGCGAGAGATTCCTAATTTGTCCATGGAAGGACGGCAACAAACACAACCATCAGGATACTCTCTGTACTCCTAGAATGAGAACTATTACAATCAGAACACATTTACAGGAAAATTAAGGAGAAAACAAAGCAAAAGCGTCTGCAGCTCAGCTTGTCCAGCTCAGGGTGGTTGAGTGGCCAGCCCAATCAGATTTTCAGCCTGGATGGATGAATCTGGCCGTGCAGGGTGGTTCGCATTGTGGCTGAACAGATTCGGGTGCCGATGCCTGTGTCCCTAATCATGCGCCTAACTGATAGTGTTGTACTGTATTGTAGTTAGGGTCTACATTGATCCATTATTTGCTAATAGTTAGCCGATAAAAACATGATTGCAATTGTTACAAATCAAGCAAGTGATACTTTGCCTCCGTTGACAAAGACGGGTTACTCGGGCTCCTGCACATTGCATAATTCGTGAGTTGAATCATAAGGATAGAACGCTCTTGATTTCTTGTGATATTTGATCCTTGGGAGTATGGAAGAACTAAGGATAGATAAGTCAAGTCACGTAGATCTAATGGAGTAAATACCCATCGGGTATCGGTTACACTTTGATCCGAGCGTCCGACTCTTTACTAGATATCGGACGAACGCGGGGCGTGAGTCCATGCCAATTTTAATTCTCGTCTAACACAACATTTGTTTAATATCCTGTCAATTCATCACTTGTCCATCTCCCACTCCGCCGCCTGCCACGCTGCTCTTGACTCTGCTCTGCGCACTCGCCCCACCGCTCCTGCCGCTGCTATGCGCCCGCCCCCACTGCTCCTACCATTGCTCCTGCCGCTCGCCGCCGACGTAAAGCAGACGCCCCACCACGGCACCGCCACACCATCCCCACGGCTGTGGCTTCCACCGTCACTGCAGCTGCTTCTCTCCGCCTCGCCTTCCCTCTCCTCTCCGCGCCGTCCTCTAATACCCTTTGCTTCCCTCTTCGTTGCCGCTACGCCTCCCGCCCCCTCGCCGTCGTTGCCTTTAAGAAGCTCTCAGAGGCGTCCCTCGTGCCCATCCCTCAGTTGTCCACATAGGCCCTAGTTGACGAGGATGCCCTACCCCCAAAGCTTAGAGTCTATGGCATCTACGACCCCGCCGGGGAGCAGCAGTTCGTTGGGATTTGACGCAACTTCAGGGCCAATGTCAGGGCCGCACCAGAATATGATATATGTTGCAAGTGTACATTTTAAATGTTTCAGATATTTTAGAGGTACGTTTCAAGGGTTTCATATGGATGTTGGAAAAATAGATCAAGATGTTGCATATATTGCAATGGTCGTACACGTATATTGCAAACGTCTGTCCTCAATGTTTCATCTATTTTTTCAGATGTATGTTGCAAGTGTGTTTACCTAGATATTGTATATGTTTTCAATGGTTTCTAATTCTTTTTGCAAGTATTTCAGATGCATGTTTCAAGTGTTTCATCTATTTTGTTATGTTGCAAGTGTTGCGTCTAGATGTTTCAAAAGTAGATCGGCACGTGAGATCCGCGTGGAAAGCAGAAGGGTGCCCGAGCGGGGTCCCAGCACAGGCGACATTCAGGTGGCGCGGCCCCAGCGTGGGCGTGGGTGATGTAGCTACGATCGAGCGACATCCGGACAGCGCGGGCCCACGCGTAGACATGCGAAACGGAGGAGGAAACTAAGTGCAGCCACGGACGTTCGACACAGGGACATCCGTCCGAACGCTAACAGTGCCCATCGGGTATCGGATCGTGGATCCCTGTTACCATCTTTAGGTACAGGACTATGGCAGAGGCAGCCGAACCAGGAAGGGAGATGCGGCTGGTACTGAGAACCGATCATCTGGCTCGCTCGCTTTGCTTCCTTCCTTCAGGCCGCTGTTTTGCATCGAGATTGGTGAGGCAGGACACGTGGACGATTTGGCGGAGGTGCTGCACGGGAGGCGGCGGGCGTCACGACTCACGAACGCATACAATACAAGTTTTTGTTCTGCCCGTAACATGAATGAGTTCGATGTGCAACAGCCGCTCTGAGATGCGTCCATTTACAGGTTTTTTCTCTTGACACCGTGGATGATTGTTCTCTTTTTTTTTCTTCTGCCATGCCAGCCGCTCTTCTGAGTTCTGACCAGACTCGGCGACAGTTGCACGCGCGCCACGCGCCGTCGGCTGAAGGCTGAAGGGCATCCATTCCGTCACGTTTGCTTCGCAGCCGGCCGGTCCGCGCACAGATCCCGTGGCTCCTGTCAACAAGTCCGGCCCCAACTTGTCACCGTGGAAGTGGAATTGGTTTGCATTGGGAGGATGAACCCAGGTACGTACGTACGCAGCTTGTCTTGCCAGTCGCCAACTCGCGATTGATGGATACACGGACACATCAACTGATTTGTGGAAAGAACGTTTGATTTCCACGGAGACCCTAGACGAGCACTTGAAATACTGACATGTAGCATTGGAAGTTGTCTGTTCGTTAGTTGACCTGATAGAGAGGGATGGGGAATTTGGAAATCTACATGTATATTATTGAATAATATACTGCTCCTGGAATAGTAGTAGTACATGTTATATGTTTAGGATCAATTAGAGTAGTAGATCAGTAGGGAATGCTCTTCTATTTGGAATAAACCACATGGAATATGAACTGGAGAGAGAGAATGATGGAGGTGCAGTGGCCATACCTTCGGTCTTGGCAGATGAGGCAGAGGACGGAGAAGTGCGGTGACGGTGATGAGCAGTGGCGACCGATGGTGGTGCTTCCCGTCACTCACAGCATGACCCTCGAGATCGGATTAGGGTTCTGAGGCAGGGTCATGTAGCGGCAGCGGTGAACCTCGTACCTTGAACCCCTGGCCCCCACCTCCCTCTTACAGTGTTGCGCGACGGGGCCCACTAGCCAGGTCAACGGCTGGACACCTCGATCAGGGTGCGATCAAGGCCCCGACTTGGTCGTTGGACTGAGTTAAGAGGAGATCAACTAACATTCTCTCCCTTGATTTCATCTTATACTTTAAACTTTACTTCACACTTATTTTTTTACCATTCCACCACAGATCAGTGCATAGAGCATGCTTCATCGTCACGGTCAATCGCCAATAGATTTAACAGCTACAATACATGTCTCTGTTCTGAAACAGATTCTTTAACTTTGGGCCCTTTATTATCCAGAAATCATAGGCTATACCATAAACCAATGTCGACTATGCGTTCTTTGAACACACTGGGTGGTAAGCCTTGGTAAGCGGATCCACAAGCACTTTCTTGTTACTTATATGTTCAATGCATTTTAGTATGATTCCGGATTTTCTTCTTTACAACGTATAACTTTAATGTCAGTGTGTTTGGCAGCACACTTGACATGTTGTCTTAGGAGCAAACTACTTAAATGGTTATTGCTGTTGACAATCATTATCAATTCCGGGTATAAGTTTCTTAACCATTTTGCCTGTCCCGCAGCCTCATATCATGCTATACTGTAACTTTGCATCACTGATGATACTAAAACTGTTTCTTTGGAGCTTTTCCACAATAAAACTCCAACTGCGAGTGTTAGCTACTATGTAGGTTTCACTAAACATCTCGCCAAAATTTAACATTTGTACCCATAATTACTTGAGAGTACTTGTTCTTTCTTTCTTAGCATGAGGCCGACATTCTTAACTCCATTTTAGTGATCTATATCTGGACTGGACTTTTGCCAAAATAACCCGGATACGTGAACTATGTCAGGGTAAGGTCTTATCTGTGTACTCATTAAGCTTCCAACAGCTGAAGCATATAGGACGTCCATCTATAACAATCTTACATTGCTTCTTGCAACATTAAAGTTCTCAAAATTGTTACCCTTGACCATGGGAACAAGCATAGGTTTACCCACATAGGTAATTTATTTCTTTACAAACTTTTCTTAGCATGCCTATGCGATAGTCCTAATACCCCTTTTCTTCTATCTCGGTGAATTTCAGTTCTTATAACGAGATACATTTCACCGAGAACTTTCTTATTGAACCTTGAGGATAAGAACTTCTTCTCATGTAGTAGATTGACATCACTACTAACAGGTAAGACGTCATCCATATATACAGGATTAGAAAATAAATTTCTCATTCTATAACTTTATATAAATGCAATTGTCCTCTCATTCTTTTTATCCTAAAATTTCTAATTGACTCTTCAACTTTAAATGCCATTGTCTAGGGATTTGCTCTAGTCCATAAGAGATTTCTTCAGGTGGCATCCCTTACGTTCTTTTCTTTTTATAACAAAACTTCTGGGTTGTGCTATGTAATCATTTTCATACAAATCTCATTGAAAAATACCATTTTTACTTTTATCTAATGTAACTCATATCATGATGTGCCACTAGCACTTATTGTAATCTATTCATTCGCTTCACGCAAAATCTTTTGATTCAAGTCGCACTCTACATCTTTACATATTCCGTTTGGAGTCACATTTTGTCTCGTAGACCCATCACAGCCTACTGTTTTGGCTTCTTAGTAATTTATTTTAGATCCCAAAATATTATTGGTATTATCGATTTTATTTCATCTTTCTTTGCTTCTTGCCACTTGGACGAGTGAGCGCCTCTCGTGGCATCTTCAAATTAGGTAGGATCACCCTCTATTTGAATTTCACTAACATAGACTATCTGATTTTCTTATTCTTTAAGACTTTCTGGGGCCTTAGTTACTAGCATTTATTGACCTTTATTGCCAAAAGATAATTGATTCTACAAGGTCTTGTGTAACAAGATCCTTGTTTATATTATTTATGCTCCTTGTGGAGTTAGATCTCTTTGTACCATGCTCCCCCAGATTATCCTATCTTTAAACTTTCTTATTTTGGGTTTAATCCGCTAAAACTCATATGGCACATTTAGCACCGCCTTAATAACTCTGAATGCGTCCAGTATGAATACTGGCTGACTATGCTATCTTTCTATTGGAACCGTAAAAAGTTCATGAATTTAGCCATTCCTTTACTTTAGGGTATCGTTATTATGACCGTCTTACTCACCTGATGATCATATTCATCTTTTATAGATCACTCTTGCCTTCAATGCATAGTATGCATTGCATTATCTGAAGTATGGGGAAGTGTCTTTCTTAATTGTCTTTCTTAATTCATCTCATATTTCTTCCCCTTGAAATGTGGTATGAACTTTTCTACCATAATTTTTAAAACTATTCAGAACTCTGGTAAATAAGGAAACTTTGATTACTTACTTTATTCACATGGTTACATCATGCAAATAAAATTATTTTTTAATTTGTATGGGCGTACTTTTTCCTCATTTCACTTTAAGAACTCAGTAGAGTCTTTTATCATTAATACTTTCACAAGTCACGCTTGCATGTCATTCTTATCTTGAGGTTCGTCCGTAACTTTCTGTTCTTCTTAAACTCATTGAGTGCTTAATAACTATGACACAATAGAAGAGGACTGTCAAGTACATGAGTCATCATAACTTTCTCTCGCCACGCAGGATAGATTAACATAAGTATTATGCCAACTTTACCCCGTCATGCGGGTATTTTCTTAAAAATTTTTCCGCCATGCGGGTACTATCACAACTTTTTCCCGCCATACGAGATAATTCCCTTGAAGGGACATAAATGTCAGGATTGACTCATTCAATCATCAAATTTAGGAATAAATCCGAATACTCTTTAACACACATGCTTAATCCGACATTGGTCAAATTAAATATGCATGTCACTTATTACATTTCATATCATTGAGTTTAAGACTAAAAAATTATATTACTTATTACATCTCTTATCAGGATGATAAAAACTAAAAACTAAATTCTTCTTCATAATAAAAGGCATCTCTTAAACTAAAATCTTATTGTTCTATTTCTTGGATCAATATCCTAGAATTCTTTTCTTTTGAAGTCATTCTTTAAAGAGAACATAGTCCCTTATGCAATGGTCTTCTTTCTTTTTTATCTTGTGAGTCACAAGTACCTAGCTCATTTCCTTTTCTGCCTTCAAAAATAAAAGCATTAAGTTATTTGTCTGAAAAATATTAATCAATAATCATCAACAATGCTCATTAAACTTTTAAAACTTTATGTTCTATTCTATATCACCATTGGGTAGAAATAAAATAAAACAACATTCTTTTACATTAATTCCACATCACTGTTAGACAGAAATAAAATTAACATATGAAAAACTCAATTATCTTATAACTACTCTTCAAAACTAAATTCTCTCGTTGGTTCGAATTTAATTAGAAGATAATCATCATCATTGCAGTGAAAACATGAAAATACATTACATCTGCTCGCTCTGGACCATCTCTTGTTTCTTATCTATTCTCTGAAAATTGATCACTTTGATGTAAAATTTATCAGAGATTTAAACTTTAAACATAAAACTCATAGAGTTATAATATTATTATCATCAATATTGGTCAGAAAATAATAATATCATAATCAACTTTAAACATAAACTTATAATATTGTTATCATCAACGTTGGTCAGAAAATAACAATATTATAATTTATCTTAACTATAAACCAACTATTACTCCAATTAAAAATTTTCTGTTGGTTTTAACTTTAACTGGAGGATAAAATTTTCATCATTCATTGAATAACTATACCTGCTTAATGAGAAGACAATAATCTTTAACTTTGTAGCGGAAACATAATAATATTTAGAAGCATTTATCTGTTCTCATCAACTCTCAGAAAATTTTATCCCGTTGGTTCAAAAATTATCAGAGGTTTTAACACATACTTTGAATAAATAATCTTAATATGCTTCTAAAAAAGATAAAACAAATTCTCAAGGGCTACTATTACTTCGGCCAGAGGCCCAAACACACAGCTTTGGCCCAGCAGTGAAAAAACCAGCCTGCGGCCCAGTTCGCGCTCGCGCGCGCTTTTCTCTTCCAGTGGCCCAGCAGCAACACCTGGCCAGTGGCCCAGCTTGTGCGGGCCTGCTCATTCGGCCCGTGGCCTAACTCTCTCTCTCTCTCGTGTGCGCGCTCTTCATGGCCCAGCAGCGAGAACAGCCAGCGGCCCAGCCGCTCGCGCGGTGTGCGCGCCCGCGCCCAGGCTGCAACCTGGGCCTGGGCCAGGAAAGTGGCATTCCTCCTAGGCCGCTTTTGGCCCGATCAGGCGCTGGCCAATCGCAGTCGTTAATCATGATCGGACGGCTCCCCGTCGTTCTCGCCAGAGCAAAAAAACAGAGCCAGCCGCCTCCTGTAATCCTAGAGTCCATTTCTTCTCTGCCTCCGTCTTTCTCGGTCCAGCAGTCTCCGGCGACGGAAGAGCTGCCCGTGGCTGTCGGAGCCGATGAGGAAAATGGCCGTCGGAGCTTGTCCGGCTCCTCTTCTTTCCTTTATCTTCCCCACGTTTCTCATGCCCACAGCTACCGGTGAAACACAAGAACGACGGCGACCCGAGCTCGCGACGCGGAGAAGATGGTGGCGCCACTGCGGTCCCTCTCGCCGGCGCACGTGTGAGGCCGTAGCCGTGCGCGGCACCGTCGAGCGACACCGCGGTGGTGCCCTTTGGCCCGAGCCCGAGGTGGAGACTGCGCGGCGGCGAGACCTCTCCCCCGAGGGCTCAGGTTGTCTTCCCGCACGGCAGCACGGTGGTCTACCCGCCCGCCGACGGTTACGATGGCGAGGAGAGAGCCCAGGTAGGCGCCTCCCCTGCCCTGTTCTTCTCTACCCTTTCCTCTACGGGTTAGGGTTAGGGTTTCCTTTTGACCCGATTCAAAATCGGATCCTCTTCTTTCTTGATCCGATCAAATCGAATCAACTTCTTTTGTTTTCTTTTCCAAATCAAATCGGTTTTCTTCTTTTCCCACCTGGATCTATACTCTAGCGTGGCTCCGGTACCATTGTTATATATTTAGGATCAACTAGAGTAGTAGATCAGTGGTGAATGCTCTTCTATTTGGAATAAACCACATGGAATATGAACTGGAGAGAGAGAATGATGGAGGAGAAGAGAAATGCAGTGGCCATACCTTCGGTCTTGGCACATGAGGTAGAGGACGGAGAAGTGCGGTGACGGTGATGAGCAGTAGCGACCGGCGGTGGTGCTTTCAGTGATGCTTCCCGTCGCTCACAGCACGACCCTCGAGATCGGATTAGGGTTCTGAGGTGGGGTCCTATAGCGGCGGCAGTGAACCTCGTATCTTGAGCCCTTGGCCCTCACCTCCCTCTTACAGTGCTACGCGACGAGAGCCCACCAGCTAGTTCAATGGCTGGACATCCTCGATCAGGGTGCGATCAAGGCCCCGACTTGGTCGTTGGACCGAGTCAACAGGAGATCAACTAACCGTACATGCTGGAAGAATAATCGAGCCGGCATGTACGTGTGCACTCATGTGGTACGTGCACCACACCGAACAAATGGGACACGTAGTTTGACCACGGGGTTATTAATAATAGAACGTGTTCAGACTTTAGGTGCTTTCTGTCCCAATTTCCATCTTCCAAGTCCGTGCCATGCCGTGCCTGACAATCCATGGTACATTTTTTTAATTTCTTGCCGGTACAATATTTTCGTTGACCAGTCCTTTTGTTTTGGATCCTCGATTAATTATTTTTAATCAATTATTCCTAGCTAATATTCTCATGTTCCCAAATAAGTCAACGTTTTCTTAAGTCGATACTTTTGTATTTGTATCTTTTATTACTGATTTCTTATTTGAGAAATTTTACTATGGTTGAAAAAACATAAATCATCTATTAGACGAGATAGAACGGTGCCAACTGAAAGTACCTGAAGCTACTAAACAGGTGGGAATAGTAAGGTGGGAATAGTAACAAATTAGGTGGAACGCAGTCCTTCTGGGCGTTGCTGTCGGAGGCACTTCCCCAGGTGTAGGTCATGGACGCCACGCCCGGCGTGCCGCTGCACCAAGAGCTGAAGCTGCACAGACACACAAAGCCACTCGTACGCAGCGGCGGCGCCCAAACACAGGATGCTCGAGCTTAATTACTAAAATACCCTCTATAATATATTTCTTAATTAATTACTTAGAAAATAGAAAAAGATAAAAGTACCTGGAGGTACCATGATATTTTTCCAATCATTATAAAATATCTCTTCTTATTTATAAAAATATCAACATTTATAGTATAAAAAAGTATATTATACTCCCTCCGTCTACAAATAAATGCAACTACGAGATCCGTATCGATCAAACTAGTTAAGTTTGACTAAATTTATAGTACATAGTACTAGTGTTTATGCCTCTACATAAATTTATTATGAAAATATATTCTATAGCAATACTAATAGTACTTTTTGTATCATAAATAATAGTATTATTTATAATTTTAGTCAAAGTTCAAACTGTTTGACTCCTAAAAAAACGAGAACTGCATTCTTTTATGGACGGAGGATGTATGTCATGATATATATAATCTTTACGATATTAATTTTGTGGATTTTCTATAACTCAGTTAAATTTAGAATAACTCTAAAGTCGATTTATTTAGGAATGGAGATAATACAACCCATCATAATTCCCACCCTTAAAAACTGCAGCGGCGTGGCTTTGGTTTGGTGCAATTGGGTGATGTCTCTTTGGAAATTTTCCAAGGACTGCAGCGGCACTCTTAACAACTGAAATTGATACCCCTAAAAAAACTGAAATTGATTTCCGTAAAAATTATACTGATTTGAAAGTGTGTTCGAGAAGAGAAGATAAAATAAAATAAATCTTCTCGGTGTATGACTTCCGTTGTGTTCATCGATACAATTTTTTATATAAACAGCCGTAAATAGTAAGGCATGATGTCACTTAGTTATTCTTAAATCTGAAGGTCCAATCTCCGCTAGGTATTTATTGGGGAAGGCTTTATATGTGTGCTACAGTAAGGGCTCGTTTGCCACATCTTCACCACCGGCTCTTGAAACTATTTGGAGCCCTTTTGTCCCAAACATAGTAAAATAAAATAGCTTCACTTGGAGCTCCTTAAAACGTACTCTCACAAGCAGCTCCAATTCGCTCTAGTAGGTCATGCGTGAGATTTTTTGAGAGCATGTTTTAAGTAGCTCCACGTGTGGAGATGTGTTTGCCAAATATTTCATCAAAATGGCTCCAGCTCCATAGGTAGAGCTGCTCGTGGAGCTAAAATCAAAGAAAAATGACTTCACCGTTGAAGTGGAGCTGTTCAGAGAAACGCATTGGTTGCGCCAATAGAAGTAGTTGCAACAACATGAAAATAACAGGGAACACATCTTCCAAGTTTGTCGATCGTTAGAGACAGCGGCAATGAACTTCTTTATCTACTTTCGATGGCCAAACAATTTTAAAATTAATATTTGACTTCGATACTTGTGGCTTTTCGTTTTAGGCCTTATTTAGATCCTAAAAATTTTTGAGAAAAATTTCTATAGCACTTTTCGTTGTTATTTAGCAAAATTTATCCAACCATGGACTAACTAGGCTCAAAAGATTCGTCTCGACATTTACAGACAAACTGTGCAATTAGTTATTTTTTTACCTACATTTAATGCTCCATGCATGCGTCCAAAGATTCGATGTGACGGGTACTGTATAAAATTTTTTTTGGTGTTTTTGGCCATCTAAACAAGGCCTAAATCGTAATAATTGGTATGAATCTCTTGGTTCCAAGAGATGAAGCTAGATTTGTTTCCTTCGTCTAAAAAACAAAGAAAAATAATCTAATAAAGCATGCCTGCAAAGGATCTGTTTATATGACTAGTCAAAAGTTTAGTTGGAAGCTAATGGTTAAAATTTATACTACTTTAGCTCACTTGTATGGTCTAGTGAACCAATGATATGTTTTTTGGTTGGCTAAACCTTATACAATCCTTTAGGGTCGGTTTGGTTCGCGGGATATCCGGGGACGGGATTTGGCGCTCCATGAATCAGGGGTGTTTAGTTACATGGATGAGTTGGATAGGGATATCCACAAGAAGGAATATTCTCATCACATGTTGGATGAAGCGGCCACAAAAAAAATTGGCCGGGCGAGGTCATCCAACTTTGGATGGCTTGGCTGCTGTTGACGTGGCGACAGTAATTAATGGTTGCAAACAACCTTCAAAAGATTGTATCTACCAAACCGTTTATCCGATTTATGACATGATTACATGGTTGTTCCTTACCATTAAATCTGCAAAACAAGATCTCACATGATTATATTTTGGTTAAAAATTAAACAAATGACAAGTGGGCCCCATATGACATCATCCACATATCCATCCTCATTCATCCAACCAAACAGAAAAATGACGCGTCCTGTCTCACCTCATCCAAGAGATATCCATCTAACCAAACAAAAATGTCTCGTCCCATCGATCCAACCAAATAACAAGTATGGATAACCATATCAAAGTCCATGAATGGACATATCTCATCCAGCCTTGTCCTCGAACCAAACGCATCCAAACCACCTATCCTCAAAAACTGAAGTAATCTAACTTGGTAGACGAGGAAGTAGCATGAAACTTGCGCAGGCTCACAATACATGTACCTTGGATATAGATCATGGCCCAGTTCTGCAGCACTAGTACTTATCAGCGAACGGACAGTGTTTTTCTCTCATAATAAACTAGCATAACCATCCGCCTAAGCGAACGGACAATGTACCTTGGATAATAAACTCTGCAGCACTAGTACTTTTCATCCGCCTAAGCTAAATTTCAGCGAAACGAACCGGGTAAATTTCAGCGAAACGAACCGGGCGATGCTGATGTCATGCACCTTAACTTTTACGACAAGTGACGACATGACGAAGTGCGCCATTTTTTTTACCCGAGGTAAGGGTGTGTTTAGATGGTTGTAAAGTGTGTGTAAAGTTCCTGTAGCATTTTTTGTTGTTTTTTGGTAAAATTTATTCAATCATGGACTAACTAGGCTCAAAAGATTCGTCTCGACATTTACAGACAAACCGTGCAATTAGTTATTTTTTTTACCTACATTTAATGTTCCATGCATGCGTCTAAAGATTTGATGTGACGGAGAATCTTGTAAAATTTTTGGAATTTTGAAGTAACTAAACACTGCCTAAGTGTCTTTGGACTTGTTTTTCTCTGGTGGATTCAGCGTCTTTAGACTCTCTATACTCCCGCTTTGCAAAGAAAGTGAAGCTAGTGCGGCTAATAATTAATTGTTCGCCGCGTTCGGCGAGCCACCACCGCCGCTCCACCAGCCCTCTCTCGAGGCGTGCCTAAATTCCACGAGCCAGAGAGGCCTCTTGAGTCCTGAGCCACGACCACGACCCAGCACGCGTGATCCCGGCTCGGCGGCCCCTCCCTCCCTCTCCGTGCGGCCCGGCCGGGTCGGTGGCGTCAGGCCAGCAACGGCCGCAGCGCGTTGCAGGCCACCAGGTCCAGGGATCCGGACCCCGCAGTCCAGGCGGCGCGCCTGCGCGAGAGCCGTGGCCCGTGGCTGCGCAGTCCGCGTGAACCCCTCCCTCCCCACGCGGAAACTGGCCGAACGGCCTGGCGTGCGTTTCCACGCCGTGCGCGCTGCCGGGTCGACGACAAAAAACGAGTCTTTGTCGTGCTGTTCCGTGCCGCCGACGCCGACGCATTGACCCCTTGCCGCCTTGGAACGCAACGCATCGCGAGCTGGCCGGCGCGGGGAGAGAGAAAGAGAGGAACCCACGTCCGCGCGACCGCCGAACCCACGGCTGGTGGCTGACCGCTGCCCACGGGAATAGTATGAGCCTAGCTCCACTTTGCCGCGTGCGACGGACGGCCTATAAAAGCCTCGTCGCAGCAGCCCTCTCCTCCCCCATCATCGCAGCTAGCTTAGCACAAACAAACACCGCGGCGCCGCCACAGGTTTGCAAACCGCAGCGAGCGAGCCCTCCAGTATCCATCCACGTTACTGTCCAAGATCCTCGTCAAGGCCCTGATGGCTCCCCGCGTCGCCTCCGTGCTGCTCTTCGCCATGGCCGTCCTCGTCGCCTCCGCATCGGCGCAGGAGTTCGTGGCGCCGGCGTCTGCGCCGGCGCCGGGACCAGTCGCCGGAGCGGCCTCCGCTCCGGCCTCCGCTGTCGCCGTGGTGTCGTCCGCACTGCTCTCCCTGCTTGTGGCGACCCTGATGCAGTAGAAGCATATATATCATCTACCGCTTATGTATGCTATATATACATGGTCATGGGCATGGAGTAGTAGGTTTTGTTTCTAGATTTGAGCGGGAATTTGATCCAGTGTTGCTGTTCCTCATTCTTTTTGTATCATATATATCTCGGACATTTTTATACATATGAATAAAGCTGGATGATGTATTTCATGCTTTTTTATGGATTATTTCTTGGTTTGTTACGAATCATAAGCTTTTTTTTTCTCTGCTCACCTTGTGCTGCCACTGCTAAGTTACCGCAGGCTATGTTGTGCTGGCTCACCTTCATGAGGTCGTTTGGCTGGATAGTAGGTTGCATTTTGATTCACAATTTTTTCATAAAAAAATAATATAAATGAAAATATTCTTCAAAAAATCAGAACTATTTGTGGTTAAAGAATAACTTAAATACAACCCATTTTAACTTGTTGCATCACTTAAAAAATTAATTAAAATTTATGGTTGCTAATACAGATGGGCGGGTAAGAATCAGAATCGTGTGAAAACTAGCTAATTGTCGTTTCTCCTTGATAGGCATAAAAAACGAGAAACTAGAAATTCTCGAGTTAAACATTTCTCGTCTAACCTGTTTGCTAGTGACTCTAGCAATTATTGCAGGAATCAGAAAGGTTTGTGCTTGTCAAGCAGGCCTGAGTCAGATTAAGTATCAAAAGCCTTATCCTCATAGGGAAGGAATAAAACCAAAATCTGCATACGCAGGAAAAGAAAGCACAAATCGTTTTGGATATGGAGAGTCGCAGGAAAAAGAAAGCACAAAAGGAAAATAATCGATTTGGACATGGAGAGTTGGTGTCCTATTTCTTTTTCTAAAGTAGCTCGTTGATTGAAAAAGGAACAAAATCGTGATTTTTTATCAAGAAAAAAGAAACAAAACAAAAAAATGTGCCAACGATTTGGCCACAGACCAGAGTTAACTGAGAAACTATGCCAATCGATGACCGCATTCAATTATCATCCTCTGTTCATTTGTTATTTTTCTCGTACATTTATGCTGTATATAAGCAAAAAAAATGCTGTTCTTCTCGTACATTTATGCTGCATATAAGCAAAAAAAAAAGATCTCAGTTCATCTGCTACTAAGGACCTTCCTCAGCAGGTCATAGATGAAAAGCACCGCTCACGCTCACATTCAACAATGCTGCATTACAATTGTCATTCTGTGTTTCATCTGCTATACCTTTTTTTGTGTATATTAAGTAATACAACCAAATGCCTTATTTGACCTATTGGTGCAGTACCCTTCCACAATATGAGAAGAACATTAAGGTAAAAGGGAAGTAAACTTATACGCCTGCCTTGTACTCATCGGCCAGGAAATGTTCCGCTACTCTCTGGTGGCCTAGAAGACCAGCAATTGATACATACAGCCACATTTAGTGAAGTCCATAAACAGTATTGCTTCTGTTTTGGTATTCAAGCACAATTGTTTACTTCTTTCCATTGTCCTCAGGTCAACAGTGCTTTGAAAAGGTAATCCCAGCGTCTACAGGACCATAGAGATCTTCAAACTTTCTGCATTGAAAGGAATGCTCAATATCAGGCATGTAGCTAAGAGAAAAGATTATGCAAGGTAAAAGAAAAGGAACAGCGAATTTTTATCGCACAAGGATTGCCTTATTTCAACCGGCGACAAAGCAACCACCACTAAATGGAGACAAAGCTGTACTTTCCGAACATGCCTCAAGCGCTCTTAAGAATATTGTAAATAATTGGTGGATAACGATATCCCAGAAAGCCTGGTTGCAAATGTTTCAGTTCACTTGGTCAAATGATGAGGAAAATGATTTTTTAAGAATGAAACACCAAATGAATGAAAATTCGTGAGCAAAAGAAAATGAATGCAAGACCAAGTGAATATTGATGAAGAGTTAAAGGCATAATTTTTTGCAAAAAGACCGTAATACACCTACTACATCGAATTGCAAATTTGGAACTGTTCAATGATGCCACAGAACTATTACTGAACTCCTGCATCAGAATATAAAAATGGCATTTCTACGCATGCATTGCATATTGGACTATTTGGCCAGAAATATAATCTTAATGCAGACTGGGTACTAAAAGTGGATCTTACATTTGATATCTATACAGCTGCTGGCCCCTAAAGGTGCATCCTACTGAGGAAGTCCGATAACCTGGAAGACAGAAACAAGGAAGGTGAGAGGGCAAGTTGAGGGTGAAAAGTACAAGAGTACAAAGAAACTTGATAGAGAACACAAACCTGATATCTTTTGCAATTACTGTACTTCCATCATCAGCATCAAGATGCCGCAGTACAACCTCTTCCAAGCGGCCATCTCTGTAGGCATGCTGCAAAACATGCAGGCTACAAGGGTTCAGTGTTGACTGAAAATAATGGGCTTTACTGAACAGTTAACATTACAGTTTACACTAACAAGTTACCAACGTGATCCACACAGGAAAATAACATCAGTGAGCAGAACACAATACACTCAATTGCCTATGAACAAGAATCAAGAATTGTACAAACTTAATGTAGCAACAACTCAAGTTTCAACCATGTATAATGAATCTGCTAACTAAAAAAGTTCCACCACAATATGTAGAAATTTTTATATCGGCAATAACATGAACCAGATTGAACTAAAGAGGAGCTGATGTCAAGACCCATCATTGAGAAGTATCATGAACCACCAATGAACATCATCATGCAAAACCCAAACATCATAGAAATGATGATGAAGATGAATAGACTACTTAGGACAAAACTTGCGCCGTGTTGTAAGAATCCAACCAAAGGATCAATGATATAATATACATAAAAAATGTTTTCTTCAGCCAAGCTATACTATAAATGATACTTCCTCCATTCCAAATTATAATTTGTTTTGGCTTATCTAGGTACATAATCTTTGCTATGTATATAGACATAGCATATATCTAGGTGCATAGCAAAAGCTATGTACCTAGAAAAGCCAAACGACTTATAATTTGGAATAGAGGGAATACATTTTATTTTGGACAAATTACTGTGTTCAGCAACTTCTAGAAGCTTAGTGGTGACAAAACTGACCCAATGCCTTGCCAGCACATGGTCAGGGTGCTCAAGTAGCTTAAAAGGAGGAAAACAATAAAATGGAGCAATCGAGATTCCACACACTGCCAATAGTCAGGTGACTCCCAGGTTGAAACAAAACATGAGGTTCCATTCCTACTAGCAAATTTTCAAGTTGGTGCTACCGAGCTATCAAGGATGTACCTAAGGAGGTTGAAAAAGGGCTTAAGACACTCATTACCCTGGTGGCCTGGGAAATTTGGAGGCACAGGAATGATTGTCTTTAATGGTGCAAGTCTCAATATTACTGCAGACAATCACAAATGAATGCATCCTATGGTGCTCTGCTGGTGCAAAAGGATCCAGGAGCTGCTGGCTAGGTCGCTTGTTGTGGGTTGATTTTTCCTAAGTTTCAGCTGGTCCTCCTTTTCTCTCTTAATGAAATGATGCGCAATTCTCTTGCATGTTCGAGGAAAAAAAAGGTTCCATTCACCACCATAAGTCAGGTGCCTCCCTCTAGAAATAAACAAGCCAGACCCAGCTTAAGGAATAAGGACTCAACGATAATCTGAGTTCAAAGTGCTACTTGGAAGCAAACACAGAGGTTGGGAAGCTCCAGCCATTTTCCAGCTAGAGTTCTGTTTAGTACCACTAGATCAGTTCTTACACATAAGCAGAAAGGAAACAGTCTGGTAATGGGCTCTAAGACTCTTGATAGCCAAAATGAAATTTGGTTTCCAGACCTCAAAGTATGTCAGCTGCATTCAATTCACATATCCATAGCATGTAAAAGACAATATTCCTACCCTGTAGAAACAACTTGTTCCAAAGGGGCATGAGCCAGTCCCAAAGTCGAAGTACTTGCAATCAATAGACCTGCAAAATTTATCTTATTAGAAACTAAGAAATTAGTAAAGTAATAAGGCGAAAAGTAATATTCACCTAATCACCTTAAAATGCTCCTCATAAAACTTATGTTAGATGTCATCTTCTAGTATATTACTACCATGGTTCACCAAATGAGTAATAACAAGGTATAAGCTTAGGTACAAATACACAAAATATTTGTGACATTATAATTTCAGTTTTAAAATACAATATTAACCGAATAAGAGGCATGCAGCATGCTAAAAAAGCAAATACAGCTGGGAATATAAATCTTACTTGAGCTTGGATTTGTAGCTTTCAGTGATCTCCTCTTTCTCTTCCTTTGAGAAGTACCAAAGAACACTTGGAATGACATAGTATGAAAGTTTCCGACATATTGGACAAGCCCTCAGTGCTGAGTTCACATCCATACCAGATGCAGGAGAATTGCTACGCCAATTTCTAATGCATGCAATACAGAAAGGATGATCACATTCGGATAACAGTCCGAACTTCCTTTCAGCAGCAGTAGGCTTTGAAAGCACACGATCCAAACATACACTGCATTCTATTTCTTGGCTGCGTTTCAGAGCTTCAAGGCGTTTGTGATTTTTCTCACAAAACTTGGTATGCTCCTCCCTCTCATCAGGACGATAAGGATGCAAACACATTTTTCCACAGGTTGCACACAGATCTCCATGCATTTGAGGGCACCCTTCCCCATAAGGACAATTACCAGCAGCAGCAAAAGAACAAATAGGCAGATCCGCAGGTTTCAATGACATCTGGTTTAGCAAATTTCGATTAGAGGACCAGTCAATTCCATCATCTGAAACAATGTCATGTTGAAAATCATTTCTCCATGCAGGCTTACTGGCAGAATGTGCCAACACATCCACAGATATCTGATGTCTTTGGTTGCTTGAATCAGTTTGGTGTCCCGTATGAGGTTGACTGGAACTTAAAAGTTGAAGAGAAGTAGATGTGACACGTCTTGCAGCACTTGATGTTGGGGGTGGTGGTGGCACTGTGGGGTTACGAGAAACTTTGACATGGTCATATCTGCAGCGGCTACCATACGAGCATGCACCTTTCTGGTAGAATGTGCAAACCTGAGGTGAAAAGTGTTAACAGTAAGATACACAAGAGGATATGCACTTACGATTGTAACTCCAGATATAAGACTAAACTGCATGGAATGTTACTAATACATTACATTATTTGCTTGATCACTCCAGTTGTGGGAGAATTCACAGTACTCTCCTTTCAAGCAAGCTCCATGCATGAAGAACTTGCAAAGAACCCTGATAACAAAAGGAGCAGTGAGCAAACAACCAAAATTTTTTGTTTCATCCCGGACAGAATAATTCCAGACTAGTTTTAAAAATAGTTTATCAAGCAAACAAGATGAAATATGTAAGTCTGTAATTCTTAATCAAGGCTTCATACTTAAAACAATTTGAGTAAACAATTACAATGTTTCACACATTCATTCCTTTCTTGCCAAAATATTGGCAGTTTCAAGTGTCAAAATGTTCACCTGGAAGTCCTTGGTAAAAAAAATATTTTGCTGTTGCTAGTGAGTCAGAACATAATTATACACATAAAATTGATGAAAGGATTAATGAAAGTACCAAATGACCTCCACCAAGTATTATCGAACCAACTTTACCAAACATTGTACTGTATCATGATCACAAACCTAACACCTTCACTTTCCCTGATTATGATCATGACCGAATTTTGACGGCTAAATATGGTACCAACCAAACACTTTACATTTTCTAGCTATTCGTATATATCTTATTATTTTCTAGCAGCAAAGAAAATGTTTGCTATGCCAGAGCAATAGAAGTGGTTTTAGGCAAATACTCTTACAAGCTATACACAGAGTATGAACACAGGATACAAGGTTGAATTATCATCATAGTAAAAGATATCCTACTTATACAAGCATTAAACATTAATACTGGTTCCAATATATTTTGTTTTTGGCTGCTGTTTCTTGCTAACCACTCTCAGCGCATATAGGAAAATGAGTGCTTCCTCCTTTTCACAGATAAATAAACATCATCATTTTTCCTTTGTCGTTTTGTTTAGAATAAATACTAACTAAATTTTCAGTTACCGCTGGGAAACCGCATTCGTCACCCGCAACGTGGCCAGGCAATTACAGAGTCAAATAAACAACATATGCAACATAATTAAACAAAGATGATCTATTGGATTTAATTTAATGCAATGAAATAATATATTGTAATAGGCGTCATACCCTAAATCAACACCACTGCTTGATCCACAAAAAAAAATATGATCAGATCAAATGCTAAAACAAATGCAATCTTCAAAACTAACAAGCATCAGCAAGGCACAAAACCAAGTGGCCCATGCTTCATTCACAACGCTCAGAACACTCCCAAGACCTAAAATCTGGCATTGCATCAAGCTTACATCACCAGGTACTTCCGCAAAGGTACTTAAGCAGCGGATCAGTTTGAGCTAGCTTCCAACCCAATCCCAATTTGAAACTCCCAACTAGATACGAATTTTATCAGCTGCCAACACCCCCAACCCTAACCCTAAGGCCTAGACGAAGCTCAATCAGCCTCAATACAACCGCTCACCACTACATTCATCCATCCAAGACCCCAACGTGGCTTAACCGCACGCCAGCATCGATCCAGTCCGGCCTCCAAATCGCACGCAGCTAAGAAGAGGATCGAATTCAAACGGAAGAGAGAAATTACTTCTTAGTCGACATGGCCCAGCCAAACCGATCGGACAAGCTGGCCCGCCCCGAGAGGCGAGTAACAGCGCCGTCACCTAGGCTTCGCCGCTGATTCGAATCCTTCCCACCACGTCGCCACGGGCTAGGGATTGCTTCAAACTGGTGCGCCTTCCTCAGGTTCCTCTCCTCGCTCTTGACGCATTGGCTTTTGGGGCTTCGCTTCGCGGAACGGCGGCCCGCGGGGTATCGAATCCGGGAATGATCCCCAGAAACATGAGGATAGGAAATGACAGGTTTGCCCCCAGTGGTAGAAGGCAGGCACAGAAGGCTTGAATGAAGGACACGGGCCCCGTTTAGTTCCCAACAAATGTTGCAAAATTTTTCAGATTCCCCGTCACATCGAATCTTTGGACACATGTATGAAGCATTAAATATAGATAAAAAATAAAACTAATTACACAGTTTAGACGAAAATGGACGAGACGAATCTTTTAAGCCTAATTAGACCATGATTGGACAATATTTACCAAATAACAACGAAAACGCTACGGTGCCCATTTTGCAAAAAATTTTACATCTAAACCGGGCCACAATAGTAATTTGGAGATGCTAGAACAAGAGTAGGAGCCTGACACGACAGCCACATTCCTTATTGATACCTTAAATAAAATACTCACTCAGCTCCGAATTATAAGTCACATGTTCAATACATAACAAACTAGATATACTTAAAAAAAAGTCAAAAAAAATTATAATTTAGAACTAAAGGAGTAAAAAGAAGTACTTTGTATATCTTGTAAAAAAAGTACTTTTATAGTATAATGGATATCAGAGTAATGTAGGTGATCGACTAATTTGTTGGGATTCAGCCATAACTGACTAAGCTTAGCTAAGTTTGTTGTATGCCTTATAGAAAAAACATATTTTAATAGCTCTTCTATATAAGCATATCAACATTTCGTATGGTTCTAAACCTTTAAACACTTTTCAGGTCCATTGACCTTTCATAACAAAGGAATAGCCTGTGTAATATTTTGGATAAAAGAAGGTTTTTATGAAATTAGAAATGAATCCCGGTTGTTAGGTTATTCTTTCTATTATTTGTATGGTTTGATGAGGAAATCTATATTGGAATTGTATATCAAACAACAAAACATTCGCCAACTTTTTAGGGCATTTGATTGAGCCAACATCCGTTACGGCCATTCATTCTATTAAAGAAAATCTCCATTCCAAAATCGTTTATGAGGTTTTCATCTCATTACAGCTTCTCCCATCTATACATAATACTAAGAGAAAAATCTATAGAATAAAAATAGAATTAATCCCATTTCATTATGGACCGAAGGGACAGATAGTTTTTCAAGAAATCTTCAGCCATCCTTCCCAGAGTGTTTTCTTGATGTACAGTAAGGACCCATAAAGAAAAATAATAAATAAATGACACCTCATCAAACATCCAATGAAAGCAACAATCTGTATAGGCACTTAAATAGTTCCATAATTTGCGTCGCCTCTAGCCATCTGCTCCGAAAGGACTGCGCGAGATACACTCAAGCATCACTCCTTAGTTGGTTAGTGTCAACACCGTCACAAGATAAGTATATATTAACCACCAAAAAGTGCCACGCCATGTAGCGTCGTTAATGGCCTTCTAACATTTGTTTTATTCATAGAAATCATGTTAAGGAAATAAAGCTATTGTTCTATCATTTATGTCACTTTTTCTGCTATGGCTCTGAGAAATGGAATGTTGGAAATGATGGTTTTTTGGGTAGAAAGCATATGAGAATGGTAGTGTGCTCCTAGAACTAGTGTTCAATTTCCACGTACCATTGGTTGAATCGTTTGGCTGATGGTAGTATACATAGGTAATCAACCTTCCATAAAAAAGATTTTTCATAGAGCGAGATGGTTTTAATTTGCGAGATGTTTGGCTGATGGTTTTCATAGAGCCATAGTACAGTGTTTAATTTCCACGTACCATTGTCTAGATTCTTCATAGAGCGAGATGTTTGGCTGATGGTTTTAATTTGCGGCTGATAAGCCGACTTGATGCTGTTTTATTGTGAGAGAAAAACATTGTACTATGGCTAATAAGTCGGGCTGATAAATTCAAATAAACGTTTTTTTTTTCTGAAATTTGGCTTACACTGATGCTTATTGTCGGGATTATGATACTCTGGGTATTTTAAGACACCGACTAGATAGCCGCTTGGGCGGCCCATGATACGCCAGCTAGTATAAGCCAAAATGATCGAGGCCCAGCTAAGCTAAGCGGACTGGGCCAAACACTAAGGCTCGGGGTCGCCACGACCCCTCCATCTGCCTCAGCTGCACGCTGCACGAGGACTCATGACCACTCGACCATCTCGACCCTTGGGAGGAACGAGAACAGATCGAGTCTAGCTGAGCGCGCCTACTCTGACAGGAGCAGGCACGCCGCGCTGATCCCGCAAGGACCGAGGGGACAGCGGTCACCTCGGTCCGGTCAGACTCCATCCTTGCGCCATGCAGTGAGACAAGACTACACCACCAAGCGATGACAGCCAGTACGGTGACCCATCGTCCAAATACGGCCCGACGAGACATATGTACGACTCCACTGAAAGCCCAAGTTTGGTTTTGGAAATTGAGTGACATCAAAGTTGCTAATGTTATGTGATCAAGTGTGATTAAGCTAGGCATAAGCAACATGTGATGGAGTTGGAAATGGCATGGAGAGATGGCCACAAGACCACATGATTTTGTACATGAAATGATGGGCAAGATCATGAAGAAATGCACATAAAATGATGGATATGATGATCAAGTGGAGGAGAAGGATCTAAGAGCGCAAGGCAAAGGTATAACCATATGTTTTCCTTTTGCCGGTCTAAGATAAGTAGAGAAGTGATTGACTGGGTTTATGATTGATAACCGACTATCAAGAGGGAAAATCATGGTTAGCTCATGAATCTAGTGCTACTAGGTCATCATCTTGAGCATATGCATTAGGATCTAGTAGAGAGCTAACGTAACGCCGTGAAAAATGATTGTGAAAATGCTAACACACATGCACATGATGGTGTACACTTAGTGGTGTTAGCACATTTGCGAAGGTCTGAGTTTGAGCGGTAGAGAGGTGTCGGTGTTCGGGCCTGTGAGGGTCCTAAACCAACGAGTGAATTTTTGCTGCGTGTCCCTAATCTGGATGGTGATGCAAAGAGAATACATGGGGGTTTATCCTAGTTCGAGCGAAAGAAGGCCCTACGTCCAGCGGGGGAAGAAGTATTGTATTTCCTTGCACCTAAGTGCTTGCGTAGGGGTTACAAGCTGTGAGAGAGGGAGTTGATCCCAAGTCTCAGAGAGAGAGAGAGAGAGTACAAAGGAGATTGCTTGAGATGTTGATCTTCTACGATGGGGTGATGACTTGTTTTTGCCTTCTCCCTCCTCCTTTCGTAGAGTCCCCTGCCTTCCCTTTTATAGGGTCAAGAGGAGGCAGAGACGCCGGAGGATGCCTTAGAAGTGAAGTTTTGTCGAGCGTTATGGAAGTCGTTGTAGCGACGTGCTCTAGGAATGGCCGGCCATCCCTGGACACCATGGTGACGTAAAGGATGAGACGGTGAAGAGACCCCGAGTCCTGTGGCGTGCAGGCCTTGCTTCTTTGTTGACCGGCGGTTGGTCGAGGCCGGGTTGAGGCCGGGTCGAGGTGGGTCGATGAGGAAAGGATAAGGCCGAGCCCCGGGATTTTCGGGGTACGACACTTGTCGTATTCTGCCTCGAGGAGGATCAATGGCAGAACAGTGCCCGGCATGGCGTGTATAGTGATAGGTTTTCACCGCCCATTCCGGGATGGGCAGTAAAAAGTGGGTTTTGACACTAGTACTGCTTCCATGCTGGTATTGCTGTAGCCATAGGGGTAGGAAGTGGTTGGCGATTGCATTAAATGCTTTGACTTTTGTCTGAGAGTTGGTGAGCGAGGCAGGTTGACCGAGTTGACCCAGGGTCGTACGAGTCAGAGATTTCCCTGTGGTCGAGGCATCCCGTTGAGCAAGCCTCGTGCGAGTCGGAATGTAGTCGAGGCGTTTTGCGCGTGGTTTTGGCTCGTTCTGCCTTCGTGGGCGGAGCCTTTTGGCGTGGTTTTCTTAGGGGTTTGTCTTTTTTAGTCGTTGAGTGTGGGTACCCTTTGTTTAGGTACCCGACAGTAGCCCCTGAGCCTTTATGTGAGTGTGATCACTCTTGCAGAGGCTCAGTGAGTCATGAACTGGAGTCATAGCGTCATAGCTCTTCCGGTGGGTGCACGCGAGCGCACCCGCCGGGTGTAGCCCCCGAGGCCTCGGTGGAGTGTTTTTACTCCTCCGAGGTCTTTAGCGCGTTATACCGGGGAGTGCTCGCACGTTTGAGCCCCCGTGGCATGTTTGGTCCTCTTTCGTTTGGGTTTTAGCTTTTTGCGGTCGAGCCCCCGAGCCTCGTGCACACGAGGTCGATCAGGGTCCTATCCGTCTTTATCGTACGACCCTTACGCACCTTTTACGAAAGGAGGAGGGGTGGGGAACGTTGTACTACCCTCGATGGGCGAGTTCTGACGCTCTCCGATGAGCTGTTAGCGGGGAATTCGAGTGGGAGCCCGTGCCCCATTCGGTAGGGGTCAGCTAGCGGCCGTGAAGGCGCTCTCCAAAAATGCTAAAGAGTAGTCGTGTGGAGCTCGGTTCCATGCGATAGGATCTGAGGGCTCGATGCCTCCCTCCGAGGGGATGCCACCATCGACCTCTCTTCTAGCCTCGAATATGTCTAGGGGCGTCTAGAGGGAGTGGCTCGAGCCCTGGTCTTGTATGGACACGTCCCCAGTTGTCCCTGACTCTGTTACTCGAGGGCAGCTGTCGAACCTTGGTCGAGGGCTAGCTTTCGATCCCTCAAGGTTTATAGTGGGCTCGAAGCCCGTTATCCATTCGTTTGGAAATATCCGTCTGCGGATCCCCTTCTGGCCCGTTGGGGTGTGTCTTTTTAGGAGGAGAAGTGAGAACGGCGCGGTAGTGGGCGGCGTGGCGTGACGGTTGCAGAATGAACGGTGGCCACGTGCCCTTACCCGTGGGTTTCGAGGGAGCGGTTAGGTAAGGACATTAAATACAGGAACTATTCCTACCTTTTCGCCGGATCCGCCCATTGGTCTTCCGTCGGGGTATAAGTACAGAGTCTAGGGTTCCGTATGCCCTCCACAGGCCATTTATGATTGCCCCTTTCTCCTTGTGCGCTCTTCCGCCGTTCGACCACCAGGAGCCGGCGCCTCCAAAGAGCTACGTGGTGAGCTTCGTCGCTTTCCACGAGAGGGGGCTTAGGATGCCACCGAGCCGGTTCATGCGGGCGCTTCTCCACTACTACAAGGTGGAGCTCCATCACCTCACCCCCAACTCCATCTCGCAGACCGCCATCTTTGTGGTGGTCTACGAGGGATACTTAGGGATGGAGCCCCACTGGAACCTGTGGCTCCACCTCTTCAAGGCGGAGCATTTTGCCAAGAAGGCGGGTGAGCGAGGAGTGCGGCGCGCGGTGCATGCTAGGAGCTGCACCCTTCAAGTCCAAGCGGGTCGAGGCGAGCTATACATTTTGGCGCAGCTCATCTCGTCGAACAGCGGGTGGCACGACTGAAAGTCCCTAGTTTGGTTTTGGCTAATTGATGAAACCTAGGACTAACCTTTGTATCTAAGTGGATGATTTAGATAAAGGTGGTCATTGAATATGAGACATGACATTGACTCATGTGACCAAGATGATGAAGACCGTGGTAATGCTTGGCTCGATGGACCGTTTGTAAAGGTGAAGGGCAAGTCGAGGCTTCAAAGTGAAGGACCATGCGATGGTGAAGCTTGAGCAAGACTTGGCGCCGACGGACCGATGCAACGGTGAAGAGCAAGTGAAGTCAAGGTCGATGGATCGAGATGGTCATGTGATGATATGAAGTGGATCATATCTTTTGGAAAACAAAATGTGCTCAAGGCAAAGGTATAACCATAGGGCCATTTTATTTTGCACTCAAGACACCATAGAGGGTGTTAGTGGTTTAGGATCGATAGCCGAACTATTAAGAGGGGAATTCATGAAGTGCATTGCATGTAGGGCCTAGTGAGCTAACTGTAAAATCTTCAAAAATAATTATGAAAATGCTAACACACGTGCACAAGGTGGTGATCACTTGTTGGTGTTTGAAAGCATCTAGGCCCCGGTGTTGGTTTCGGCAATTAATGACAACACAAAATTACCATGACTAACGTGTGTTTTGCAGAAACGTAGGTAAGTTAGGTCATGGAGATGATAACTGCTTTGGGCAATATGGCAGTCATGTCCCTTGATAGAAATCATTTCGGTTTTCAAAGGATCAACGATAAGATTAAGGACGGTTAGTTCTGGATGTCAAGGTGTTGAGATACATCTGGAATAGTCGTTAGGATCTTTGTTTCTTCCTTTGACCATACTATGAAGAGGGGCATGAGCGAGTAGCTTGACCTAGGTGAGTCTTATGTTTAGGTGTGGTGCACACTTGTCAAACTTAGCACTAGGTAGCTCGAGAAAAGCTCAGAGTACAGTTAGAAGCGACTTAGTTCAAGTTGCATTACGTTTAGAAGACGTTTGAGCCGTTTACCTATGACCGGACGCGGTCCTGGTCATGACCGGACGCGTCCGGTCAGTACAAAATCTTAACTGCGTTTTCGGCTGACAGACCGGACGCGGTCCTTGAGAGGACCGGACGCGGTGGTCAGGCTGACACGTGTTCTAGAGGGTAAACAGCAAAAATCAGACGTGACTGTGAAAAAGACCGGCGCGTCCGGTCATGTTCCAGTAAGGTCCAGCGGAGACCTGACGCGTCCGGTCACCTACGAACGGACGCGGTCGTGCGTCCGGTCATGTTCCAGTAAGGTCCCGTGGTGACCTGACGCGTCCGGTCACCTATGATCGGACGCGGTGTTGCGTCAGGTCAAATTTCCAGAGAGCTCTTGCATGATCGGACGCGTCCGATCATCCCTGATCGGCGCGTCCGGTCATCTTAGACCGGCGCGTCCGGTCAGCACAGATCGGCGCGTCCGGTCTCTCAGTACAGGTTTCCGTTTTCGACCGTTACAACTGACCGGCGCGTCCGGTCATATAGATAGGCGCGTCCGGTCAGTGCGCGTCTGGCTGTTTCGAAAGGTAACAGTTGGATTTGTCTGAGGGGTCTATAAATACAACCCCTCCACCTCTTTTAGAGGTCTCTTGCTCATTTGTTTAGCTGAGAAACACCTTTGAAGTGCAAGGGAGTACAAGAGCCATAGTGAGGATTGAGATTTGCGAATCAAAGTTTGAGAATCCTCTCTAGTGACAAGAGTCTAGCAAGTGTGCATCCATCTTCTCATTAGACTTGTTGTGGTCAAGTGAGAGTTCTAGCTTGTTACTCTTGGTGATCGCCATCACCTAGACGGTTTGGTGGTGATTGGGAGTTCGGTGATCACCCGACAAGATTGTGGGTGACCCAACTCAAGTTGCGAGCGGTTTTGGGTGATTCGCCGCGACGGAGTGTCGAAGAATCAACCCGTAGAGAGCACTTGATCCTTGCGCGGATCAAGGGGGAGCTACACCCTTGCGTGGGTGCTCCAACGAGGACTAGTGGGGAGTGGCGACTCTCCGATACCTCGGCAAAACATCGCCGTGTTCCTATCCCTTACTTTCAAGCATTTACTTTCTTGCATTACTTTCATTGCTTGATTACTTTCCTAGAATTGCCTTGCTAGTCTAGGATTGGAACTTAGGGTGCATAACTTTTGTCGGTAGAAACACAAGGAACACAAGTAGGCACTAGGGGTGAAGTTTGGCTTGTAGGATTTAATTCTTGCAATTAATTTTTAGAAAAGCCCAATTCACCCCCTCTCTTGGGCATCTTGATCCTTTCAATTGGTATCGGAGCCGTGTTGCTCTAAATTTAGGCTTTACCGCCTAGAGCAAGATGTCTAATGGGGAAGGACCACCTCCCACTTTTGAGGGAGACGATTTTCCATATTGGAAAATTCGTATGGAGGCGTACCTCGAAGCCATAGATGTTGGGTGCCTTAGAGCCGCAACCGAAGGGCTTCCCCCCATAAGGGATTCCGCTAATCCAAGTGGTGACGAGGAGAAATACGACCGGTGGAATGCAAAAGCAAAAAATGCAATCTATCGGGCACTAGGCAAAGACATTTTCAATCGTGTGCGAAATGCCAAAAACGCTCACGAATTGTGGGAAAATCTTTGTGCTCTCCATGAGGGAACTAAGAGCGAGCGTGAGGAACGCTATCATATTGCTTTAAAGAAAATTAATTCTTTTGAGATGCTTCCTAAAGAAAGTGCTAACGACATGTACACTCGTTTGAATGTTCTTGTAGAGGATCTAAATGCTCTTGGACTCACTAAAATGAGTCAATCGGATGTTGCAAGGAGGATCTTGAGTGTTCTCCCCGTTGAGAAGTATGGACATATTGTCACCGTACTTCACCAAAGTGATCTCTCCGCTGCAACACCGACTCAAGTATTGGGAAAGATCAATGCACATGAGATGTACATGCACATCACTCCGGAAGAGGGTTCATCATCTTCCAAGAAGAAGGACTTGGCCTTCAAAGCTAGCTATGAAAAGAAAAAGAAGAAGGGCCAAGCCATGATAGTGCAAGAGAGCACAAGTGAGAGTGATATTGATAATAAATCACTTGCACTCATGGTAAGGAAGACCACCAAGATGCTAAAGAAGCTCAACAAGAGTGGCATCAAGTTTGATGGCAAGAAGAAGAAGTTCTTCACAAGTAGCAAAAGGAAGCTAATCTCCGAAATGGATTGCTTCAATTATGGGGAACTTGGCCATCTAGCTCACCAATGCCCAAAGCCTCCAAAAGACAAGTACAAGAACAAGTACAAGGGCAAGAAAGATGATTCAAGCGATGAAGAAGATGATAAAAGAAAGAACAAGCCATACAAGAAGAAAGATGGCAAGAAAAGAGAGTTCTACAAAAAGAAGAAGGGAGGCAAGGCTTATATTGTTGGTGATTGGCTCACCGACATTGAATCATCATGTGAGTCCTCCGGCGATGAAAGTGACAACGAAAAAGAGAAGATCGCCGCACTTGTGATTGCGCCACCATCATCTTCACCGATATCTTCACCACCACCTTCACCGCCATCGTCACCTTCATCTTCTACTACTCATCTATGCCTTATGGCAAAGGGTGATCGAAAGGTACAAAATAGTGATAGTGATGATGATGATAGTGATAGTGATGATGAGTATGATGCTCCCTCTTATGATGAACTAGTAAAATTGTTAAATAAATATTCTAAAATCATAAGGAGGACTAGAAATGAAAATGATGAGCTTCAACATGAAAATGAATCACTCTCATCTAAGCTTGAAAGTGCACATGATGTTAGGGATGAGCTCATAGATCAAAATGAAACTATGTCTTTTTCTCTCAAAGAGCTTAAAATTTCTAACAAGGAGCTTAAAGATAAGCATGATAAAATTGAGAAGAGGCATGGTGAACTCATCACTAGACTAAACATGCTAAAAGAAGAGTACACCACCTTAAAAATTAATTATGATACTCTTATTATTGCTAATGAGCTTGCTCTTGAGACACATGATGCTACTAACCAAATTGTTAAGATTGATATAGCTACATCATGTGATGATTTGATTGTTGAGTACTTTGAGCAAGGCTCTAGCGGCAAAGGCAAGAGTGTGGTTGAAGCAAATGACTATGATGAGTGTGTCAAGCTCAAGAGTGAAAATGAAATGCTTAAAGTTGAGAACAAGAAGTTGTTGGCTCTTGAAAAGCAAGCTTCAAATGAGTCACTCATTGAAGAAAACAAGAAGCTCAAGCAAGAGAAAGAGCATCTCAAGACTGGCCTAAGCAAGTTCACAAGAGGCCAACACTTGCAAAGTGAGCTACTCATGAACACCGTCATGAAGTTGGATAGGAGTGGCATTGGGTATTTGGCAAATCAAGAGAAGAAGGTCAAGGCCAAACAACAACAAAGCAAGACTAAGCCTAAGCCAAAGAGATGTGTTGAGTGTGGACAAGAAGGCCATTTTGCTCATGAGTGCAAAACCCCACCACCACAACCCTTGCCCAAGCATGCTAGACCCTTTGCTTTCAATGCTCACTACATGCTTAGAAAGGACTCTAGTGGAAAGATGAAAGTTATGTTCTTGGGTCCTCCTAACAAGAATAGGCCAAAGAAAATTTGGGTTGCCAAGTCACTAGTGGAAAAAGTTAAGGGTCCCTCTCAAGTTTGGGTCCCTAAACAAAAGGCTTGATCTCTTGTGTGTAGGTGAACTACAAGACCGGTGGATCTCATTGGGTGAATGATAGTGGTTGCACACAACACATGATCGGTGATCCTCGTATGTTCACCTCACTTGAAGAGGATGGGGTATGCCAAGACAAGATCATATTTGGGGATAATTCCAAGAGCAAAGTCAAGGGTATAGGTAAGGTTGCAATATCAAATGATCATTCTCTCTCCAATGTGCTCTATGTTGCTTCATTGAGTTTCAATTTACTATCCGTTGGGCAACTTTGTGATCTTGGCTACCAATGCATGTTTGGTCCAAATGAAGTGGTTGTTACCAAGATAGATGACAAGCAAGTGATTTTTAAGGGTTTTAGATACAACAATCTTTATCTTGTTGACTTCACCTCTGAAGATGCAAACTTGATGACATGTTTGTTCACCAAGACCACACTTGGATGGCTTTGGTATAGGAGGCTTGCTCATGTTGGAATGAACACTCTCAACAAGCTATTGAAGAAAGAACTAGTAAGAGGCTTAAAGGATGTAAAGTTTGAAAAGGACAAACCTTGTAGTGCATGTCAAGCCGGCAAACAAGTTGCAAACACTCATCCAACCAAAGCCTACATGTCTACATCAAGAGTACTAGAACTCCTTCACATGGATTTGTTTGGTCCTACAACTTACAAGAGTTTGGGTGGAAATCTTTATTGTCTTGTGATTGTGGATGACTTCTCAAGATACACTTGGACTTTCTTTCTTCATGACAAATCCGAAGTGGCAAGTTGCTTCAAGAAGTTTGCAAAGAGAGCTCAAAATGAATTTGAAGTCAAGATAAAGAAGATTAGAAGTGACAATGGAAAAGAGTTTGACAACACCAATATTGAAGCCTATTGTGATGAAATTGGAATCAAGCATGAAGTGTCATCAACCTACACTCCTCAACAAAATGGTGTAGTTGAGAGGAAGAACTGGACCTTGATCACTCTTGCAAGAACAATGCTAGATGAGTACAATACACCGGAAAAATTGTGGGCCGAGGCAATCAACACCGCATGCTATGCTTCAAATTGCCTCTTCCTACAAAAGTTCCTTTGCAAGAACCCTTATGAGTTGCTAAATGGGAAGAAGCCGGATGTCTCATTCTTCCGGGTGTTTGGTTGCAAATGCTACATCTATAAGAAGCGTCAACACCTAGGGAAGTTCCAAAGACGTTGTGATATTGGTTTTCTTGTTGGCTACTCATCAAAGTCCAAAGCATATAGAGTATTTAACCACGCCACCGGTTTGGTTGAAGAAACATATGATGTGGAATTTGATGAGTCTAACGGCTCCCAAGGAGCAATTGAGAATTGTGATGATGTAGGTGATGAACCATTGAGGGAGGCCATGAAGAACATGCCGGTGGGTGACATCAAGCCTAAAGATGATGAAGACGATGTACAAATTATCAATCCACCATCATCATCATATGTGCCTCAAGATGATGACAAGAATGAGAGAGTTGAAAATGAAGACACCCATGTCTCTCATCATCAAGCCAAGGCACAAGCACAAGACATTGATGCTCCTCATCCCACCCCTCAAATGGTTGATCGAAGAAACTCACCTCTACTTCAAGCACATCCACAAGATCTCATCATAGGGAGTCCTACAAAGGGTGTAATGACTCGATCTAAAAAATTTAATTCTTTTGTTGAACATCACTCTTTTGTCTCCTGTCTTGAACCTAAGAATGTAGAAGAAGCTCTTCAAGATCCGGATTGGGTGAATGCCATGCATGAAGAATTGAACAACTTCGCCCGCAATCAAGTATGGACACTTGAAGAGCATCCAAAAGGTGCAAGAGTCATTGGAACCAAGTGGGTGTTCCGCAATAAGCAAGATGATCAAGGGGTAGTGGTAAGAAACAAGGCAAGACTAGTGGCAAAAGGGTTCTCTCAAGTTGAAGGTCTTGATTTTGGAGAGACTTTTGCACCCGTTGCAAGACTTGAAGCCATCCGTATCCTACTTGCATATGCATCACATCATGATATGAAACTATATCAAATGGATGTGAAAAGGGCATTCTTAAATGGCTTTATAAATGAACTAGTCTTTGTTGAACAACCTCCCGGGTTTGAAGACCCTAGATATCCTAATCATGTCTATAGGTTGTCCAAGGCGCTATATGGGCTCAAGCAAGCCCCTAGAGCGTGGTACGAGCACCTTCGGGACTTTCTCATTGAGAAGGGCTTCACCATTGGGAAGGTTGACACCACACTATTCACCAAGAAATTCAAAGAAGAGATCTTCATTTGTCAAGTATATGTTGATGATATCATTTTCGGGTCAACAAATGAAGACTATTGCAAAAGAATTTGGTAAATTGATGTCAAAAGAGTTTGAGATGTCAATGATTGGTGAGCTAACATTCTTCCTTGGGTTTCAAGTCAAGCAAATAAGAGAAGGGATCTTTATCTCTCAAGAGAAGTATACCAAGGATCTTCTCAAAAGATTCAAGATGGAAGAATGCAAGCCAATCAAGACCCCAATGCCAACTAATGGACATCTCGACCTAGATGAGGGAGGTAAACCAATCGATCAAACTCTTTACCGTTCTATGATTGGTAGCTTGTTATACCTTACCGCATCTAGGCCCGACATCATGTTTAGTGTGTGCATGTGTGCCCGCTTTCAAGCGTGCCCTAAAGAACCTCACTTAAGTGCTGTAAAAAGAATCCTAAGATATCTTAAGTATACTCCAAGCATCGGACTATGGTACCCCAAAGGAGCTAGATTCCAACTAGTTGGCTACTCCGATTCGGATTATGCCGGTTGCAAAATTGATAGAAAAAGCACATCCGGAGGGTGCCATTTGCTTGGGAGATCCTTAGTATCATGGTCATCGAAAAAGCAAAATAGTGTGGCTTTGTCCACCGTCGAGGCGGAATACATTGCCGCGGGGGCTTGTTGTGCACAAATCCTATACATGAAACAAACCCTCCTAGACTATGGAGTTGTTCTTAAAAAGGTGCCACTTTTATGTGACAATGAAAGTGCGGTTAAAATTGCTAATAATCCGGTACAACACTCTCGCACCAAGCACATTAATATCCGCCACCACTTTCTAAGAGATCGCGTTGCTAAAAATGACATATCACTAGAAGGTGTAAGAAGTGAGAATCAATTAGCGGATATCTTCACTAAACCTTTGGATGAAGTTACCTTTTGTAGATTGAGAAGTGAACTCAATGTGCTTGATTCTAGTAACTTTAAAAGATGAGCTTGAGTTGTCCCTTGCATTGCATTGTATTATATGTCATGTTTAATTACCCGCAATGCATCTAGGGCTTGACTAACATGGTTACGATAACCCTCCTTTGGAGGAGTGAAGAAGCCTAACCGTGGATCAAACTTGACAAGCAACCTAGCTTTACTTGTTTTGCATTGCATATACATGGTTGTTGTTTTGTCGTTCTTTTTCGGTTAAGTTTTGAGCAACCTCTGTGTTCGTCCATGGGTAGAGAGAGCATTTTGACGCTCCCAAGGGTTCAAAAGCTCTATTGCATGGCCATACGTTGCTCCTCGGGTGTTTGTTGCCTATTTTCCTAAAAATAATATTAGCCTAAGGCAAACTATTTTGAGAAACTTGAGGGTTTGAGTGAGGTCACTCATATCTTGTTCCAATTGGTGTTTATCAGTGTCTCTTTGAATTGGAATTTGATTGGGAGAAGTCGCGTCAAAATTCGGAATGAAAAAGGGTGAAAAACAGTGACCGGACGCTGCACCGGACGCAGTGTTGCTTCACCACCGCGTCCGGTCCCGGCGACCACCAGCGCGTCCGGTCATCCTGAAGACCGTCTCCTGATCTAGTGATCGGACGCTGCACCGGACGCGGCCCTATTGACCACCGCGTCCGGTCCCGGTAACCACCACCGCGTTCGGTCATCCGTCTTAGTTTTTCGGGCAAATCAAAACCGGACGCTGTCAGCGTCCGATCGCGGATAATCGGACGCGTCCGGTCATTCCAGGAGCTTACTGGAATGTGACCGGACGCTGCATCTCCACGTCCGGTCATATCGACCACCGCGTCCGGTCATCGCGTATCGAGCGAATCTAACCCCTCATATAATCTTTCGCGTTCCTTCTATTTTTTTTCGCCCGTACAACTCGCAACCGCCGCCTCCGTGCCCTAACGCGCCACGCCGCCGCTCGCCGGAGCTCTCCGCCGCGCCTGCGCCACCGCCCGGCCCTGCAGCCACTCTCCTCTCACGCACGCGCCATCTCCACCATCGCCGCCGCCGCCGTGAGGCACTGCTGCTGCTGCCAGAGACCATGCACGACCTCCGGCCAGTCCCTACCATCGCACTTCCTTGATCTTCGTATTAGGGTTTGTCAAAATTTTGTTTTCGCTAACCCTAATCGACTTCTGTTTCGGTGAATCAGCGCTCGTCCGGTGCGTCGAGAAGTCTCGCGACCTAGGTCATCTCATCTCATCACCGCTTTCTCGTCGATCCGAGGTAGACATCACGTTTCATTTCACGTCTTATCTTATATGCTTGCTATCTCTAGGGTTTCATACCTTTAGATCATATATGTTGCTTATAGTAGATCCATCTATTTCGTCTTTTCAGCGAGTTTGTCGGTGTGTCGGGGTGACTGCTGTTCTGTTGATTGAATCCGAGGCCAAGCCTGTGGATACGGATTGAGGCCAAGCCTCTCGAGTGTCAGTACATCATCTTTCAGAGGTTTTCCGACAGTGTGACAGCATGGTTCGTTGCAAGAATGCCCGTGGTGCTCCTAGTGATGGGGACGACAGTCCTCCTCGTCTGTCTGAGGTTGCGCGTGGAAAGCGCATAAAGATCATGGCCAGAAAGAAGAAGAAGACTCTCACTGATGCAGAGATAGCTCAGGTAGTGGCAGATGCAGCAGATGCAGTAGAGAGGGGTGGCAGGAGCAGTGGTATACGCATTGGAGACAGTCGTTTTCATCTTGAAGGATGACAGCTTGGTACAGAGACCACTGAGACCACTGAGGGCACAGAAGTGCCAATGGATGCAGATACTATGTCAGTTGATCCACCTGCAGCACCTTCAGAGGGGACAGCGGAACAGCCAGCTCAGACTCCATCACATCGCCGCTCCACACGCACACGAACTTAGGTGACTCCCAGGCCAGAGGGCCAGCGTCGTGGAGGACGTCCACCTCCGAGAGTTAGAGGTACACCCCCAGTTGAGCACTTTGACTTGAGAGGTGCTACTGCACGACAGGTGCAAAGTTTGAGATTTGTTGAGGTCAGCCGGTGATTCCCACCTCAGAGGGACTCCAGAGCTTCAGAGGGATTCTATACTCCTCTCCAGGAGGACTTTTACAGAGTTCTTGTTGACAGTGGCATTGCTTTTCGACCACAGAGGGTCTGTCGCATTGAGTCACTTATTGAGGTAGTGGGTGAGCAGCTACGTCTGCACCTGTCCTATCTACCAGGCCTGTTAGATTTTCTTGGACGGACAGGTGCATACTGCGGCACTTGGGTTAGGGAGTTCTATGCTTCATTATGGATTGATCCAGCCCATGAGTTCATACACTTTGCATTCAGAGGCCGCGACTGCAGAATGTACAGCTCTAGAGTACGGGAGATTCTCAGACTCCCAGCTTCAGACACGAAGATTCACCAGCTCTGCTTCGGTTAGACAGCTCCACCTAGACGCCCTCATGGCGGTTCTGTCCCACCTACAGACCTGATCTGACCCTGTTTTCGTGAGCCTTTTGGCGAAGGGTCTCGTCGCACACCTACCAGTCTGACACCGATTGCCCGAGTCTTGGATGCTATTGTCAGACGCACTCTTCTTCCCAGACTTGGTTATAGAGAGGGACTCACCAGGATGCAACTTTGGGTAGTTCACCACCTTCTTTCACAGACACC
Organism: Saccharum hybrid cultivar R570; assembly: GCA_038087645.1. Taxonomy (NCBI): domain Eukaryota; kingdom Viridiplantae; phylum Streptophyta; class Magnoliopsida; order Poales; family Poaceae; genus Saccharum; species Saccharum hybrid cultivar. The sequence continues at coordinate 3,036,048 of JAQSUU010000291.1, read as the reverse complement.
TTTTGACATTTGGGATCTTATGGTCAGTGAGGTGGAGGACACCCTGGCAGAAGGCTTCAAGGGACACCGTCAGCTGCCCTATGCTCATTGGATTTGTTTCATCATCAGATCTGCACTTGAGCTGCCTTCAGAAATAAGTGCTGAGATAACTAAAACCACTACTACTTTTCCTGATTATGATATTCGTCAGCTATGGGCTTCAGTTACTAGAGAGCAGGCCCCTGCACCAGGACAGAGAGAGAGACCTGAGGTGCCTGAGACAGCGACTGAGCAGGATGCGACCATACAGGGTCTTGCTGAGGCAGAACTTGCAGATCTAGATGCTTAGCCCGCTGATATAGCTGAGGATGAGGCCTCTGACAGCACTGACGAGGACTATCAGCCCATCCCCAGGTATCGGTCTCCTCGGCCTCACGACCACGAGGCCGGTGGCTCTGGTTCAGCCTCCCGCTCAGACTCAGCCATGGTGGCTATACTTGAGAGGCTAACCCAGGCACAGGAGCGATAGGAGCATCAGCTATAGAGACAGGCTCAGGACACAGCTGCTGCGTTTGCACAGATACAAGCTCGACAGGATGAGTTCCAAAACACAGCAGCTTGAGATACAGCGCCAACAGGTCGAGATGTAGCATCAGCAGTATGAGATGCAGCGACAGAGTGCAGCTAGCCAGCAGCAGTACTTGGAGCTTCTGCGTCACCTAGTCACAGTTGGGGCTCCTCCACCTGCATCTATCCTGACTTCAGCTTTACCATTCAATGGACCTTCAAGTCAGGATCAGCCGAGCTTTCAGTTCACATCTCCACAGCTGCAGGTTCCTCAGTCATTCCAGTCCCCGAGCTACACGCCCATTCAGACGGGGTTTACTCCTTCAGACCAGCCTCGCCCTCACATGTTGACCGGCACACCGTTTATTGATCTGAGTGCCACATATAGCGAGTTGACTGGTCAGTCGACACCCTCGCACACCACATTTGCTACTTCTTCAGGGTTGTCAGGTTCAGAGGCATTTTTCCTTCCAGTGACAGGGACATGCACTACAGAGACTGTTCCGTCGTCCGTTGCCTCGACAGATCCCCCAGTTTTTGGCTCACTTCAGGCTCAGGTCACAGAGACTGCTTCACTTGTCGCTACTTCGGCAGCACCTGTTCCTGTTGATCAGACCCAGACCGCTTCATAGCCGCGTGCTTCCTCAGAGGGTCAGCCAGATAGCTCTGAGTCCGAGGGAGACATCTCTTAGTTTGTGATTACTCCACGCTCCTCGGCACCTGACTCGACTCCGTCTGTTCCCCCGTCAGATCCTTAGATTAGCTTTTGGCGTTTGATGCTAAAGGGGGGAGAGAGTAGATTCAGGGGGAGTTTTTGTTAGAGGGTTTTCGTTCTTTTCTTGTGTGCTACTCTCATGCCTCATGTTTACTTTATAGTAATTGCATTCGTGTGACATGTGATCTTATGAGATATCTTAAGTCTATATGGTTTATCTAATCACAGCTTTAAAACATGTCACTTGTTTGTTTTTAGCTCATAAGGTTGTGCTTTCGTGCCTTACTCCGATTTCATATGAGCTATGTTTTATGTGTACTAACTCTTCATGTTTTATCCTATGAGTACACTCAGTTGGCTTGGAACACATAAGCATTGACTAACCCCTTGTGCTTACAGCTTTATGCTTATGTGAACCAAGCATGATCGAAAACCTCAACTCATATCTTCTGAATCTAAGTGTTGTCATCAATCACCAAAAAGGGGGAGATTGAAAGCATCTAGGCCCCGGTGTTGGTTTCGGCAATTAATGACAAAACAAAATTACCATGACTAACGTGTCTTTTGCAGAAACGTAGGTAAGTTAGGTCATGGAGATGATAACTGCTTTGGGCAATATGGCAGTCATGTCCCTTGATGGAAATCATTTCGGTTTTCAAAGGATCAATGATAAGATTAAGGACGGTTAGTTCCGGACGTCAAGGTGTTGAGATACATCTGGAATAGTCGTTAGGATCTTTGTTTCTTCCTTTGACCGTACTATGAAGAGGGGCATGAGCGAGTAGCTTGACCTAGGTGAGTCTTATGTTTAGATGTGGTGCACACTTGTCAAACTTAGCACTAGGTAGCTCGAGAAAAGCTCAGAGTACAGTTAGAAGCGACTTGGTTCAAGTTGCATTGCGTTTAGAAGACGTTTGAGCCGTTTACCTATGACCGGACGCGGTCCTGGTCATGACCGGACGCGTCCGGTCAGTACAAAATCTTAACTGCGTTTTTGGCTGACTGACCGGACACGGTCCTTGAGAGGACCGGACGTGGTGGTCAGGCTGACACGTGTTCTAGAGGGTAAACAACAAAAATCGGACGCGACTATGAAAAAGACCGACGCGTCCGGTCATGTTCCAGTAAGGTCCAGCGGAGACCTGACGTGTCCGGTCACCTACGAACGGATGCGGTCGTGCGTCCGGTCATGTTCCAGTAAGGTCCCATGGTGACCTGACACGTCTGGTCACCTATGATCGGACGCGGTGTTGCGTCAGGTCAAATTTCCAGAGAGCTCTTGCATGATTGGACGCGTCCGATCATCCCTGATCGGCGCGTCCGGTCATCTTAGACCAGCGCGTCCGGTCAGCACAGATCGGCACGTCCGGTCTCTCAGTACAGGTTTCCGTTTTCGACCGTTACAACTGACCGGCGCGTCCGGTCATATCGATAGGCGCGTCCGGTCAGTGCGCGTCTGGCTGTTTCGAAAGGTAACGGTTGGATTTGTCTGAGGGGTCTATAAATACAACCCCTCCACCTCTTTTAGAGGTCTCTTGCTCATTTGTTTAGCTGAGAAACACCTTTGAAGTGCAAGGGAGTGCAAGAGCCATAGTGAGGATTGAGATTTGCGAATCAAAGTTTGAGAATCCTCTCTAGTGACAAGAGTCTAGCAAGTGTGCATCCATCTTCTCATTAGACTTGTTGTGGTCAAGTGAGAGTTCTAGCTTGTTACTCTTGGTGATCGCCATCACCTAGACGGTTTGGTGGTGATTAGGAGTTCGGTGATCACCCGACGAGATTGTGGGTGACCCAACTCAAGTTGTGAGCGGTTTTGGATGATTCGCCGCGACGGAGTGTCGAAGAATCAACCCGTAGAGAGCACTTGATCCTTGCAAGGGGGAGCTACACCCTTGTGCGGGTGCTCCAACGAGGACTAGTGGGGAGTGGCGACTCTCCGATACCTCGGCAAAACATCGCCGTGTTCCTATCCCTTACTTTCAAGCATTTACTTTCTTGCATTACTTTCATTGCTTGATTACTTTCCTAGAATTGCCTTGCTAGTCTAGGATTGGAACTTAGGGTGCATAACTTTTGTCGGTAGAAACACAAGGAACACAAGTAGGCACTAGGGGTGAAGTTTGGCTTGTAGGATTTAATTCTTGCAATTAATTTTTAGAAAAGCCCAATTCACCCCCCCTCTTGGGCATCTTGATCCTTTCAGTGTTGGCACATTTGTGAAGGCGATGAAGTTTAAGCGATAGAGAGGGTTTGGGTCTCTCTCTTTTTGGGAACTTGAAATGCCTATTTTCCACTACGCCGGAAGTCAGAAAAGAAACGGAGGCGAACGGAGGTCACCGAGGTGACCGGACGCTGCACCGGACGCGGTCATGGTATGACCGGACGCGTCCGGTCAGTACATCGCAGCAGTCAGGCGTGCGGGTGCTAGGGTTTGCAACCGGCGCATCCGGTCACTCGCGGGACCGGCGCGTCCGGTCAGGCACCCAGAGGGAACTGAGGTTCGCAAGGTCGATCGGACGCTCGGCGCGTCCGGTCACATGCGATCGGACGCGTCCGGTTATTGAGGGAGCTTACTGGACTTCAACCGGATGCTGGCACTGTTGCGTCCGATCGTTGCGTGGAGCGCGTTCGGTCGTTACTTCGCAGGCGCGCGGTACTGTGCGATCGGCGCGTCCGGTCATTTGACGGGCGCGTCCGGTCGTTTGACGGGCGTATCCGGTCATTGCCTAGGGCGCGTCCGGTCGTTGGTTTGACCATTAGAGCTTAGTGACCGTTGGAGGATCGGACGCGGTTGAGCGCGTCCGGTCAGTTTCGACCAGTGCGTCCGGTCATCCCGAAAAGTATCCAGTGAAGGGGTACAACGGCTCTATTTGCTTGGGATGCTTAAAAATACTTGTTGGCCGGCCCTTAGGGAGGGCTCTCATGATTTTTAACATTCTTGTGCATCCTTTGAGCTAGAGCTTCTCATTCCCACTCATCTCTCTTGCTTGATTGCAAATTAAAAGTGAGATTGAGTGATCCCAAAGTGCATTGCATAGCTTGAGGGCATCTAGTGGCACTTTGTGGGTGGTTTAGCCGGTGGATTTCTTGTTACTCTTAGAGAGTACCGCTCCTAGCCGGCTTAGAGATTGTTGGAGGCGTTGGCAAGAGAAGGAGATTATTCTTGGCCACCTCCGATTGATTGTAAGAGGTTCTTGTGCTTTCCTCGGCGGAGCGCCAAAAGCAACTCTAGTGGATTGCGCGTGTCATTGAGTTACCTCACTTGAGAGTGGTGTCTTGTGGTGCCTTGCGGGGCATGCCTTGAGGGGCAAGTGACTTGAGGGTCACACCGAGGAACCATCTAAGTGTTGGTCGACACAACCGGTGACGTAGCTTGTCGGTGCACAAGTGAACACCGGGTGAACAAAAAATTGTGTCACTTGTCTCCCGGTGGTTGGTCTTTATATTGTGTTGTTGTCAATATTGATTGATTGTATATCATCTTGGTGATTGGAAACATCTTCACTCCACCGTCGATATAAGATTCACAATCCTCTCTCTCGCATTTTCTTTTGCTAGTTTTCTTGTGTTGCTCTAGTAGTAGCTTTGCTAGTAGTGTTGTTAGCTTGCTCACTAGTGTAAGTTAGTGACATAGCCCTTGTGTGAACTAGAGATCATAATCTACTAGACTTGTAGATAAAAGGCTTGCATCACAACCGTAGGCTAAGCAAAACTCGCTTTACGCCGTTTGTTATTCTAACAAGTTCGCTTAGTGTTTATTGTAGAATTTTTATAGGCTATTCACCTCCCTCTAGCCATCTAGGACCTTACAAGTGGTATCGGAGCCGTGGTCACTGTTTTAATCAAGGCTTAACATCATGTTGGGGGCAAGCCACCGTTCTTTGATGGTGTTAGTTCTTTTGCTCATTGGAAGAGAAAAATGACAATATATCTTGGTTCTATTCATGAGAGAGTTTTATAAGTCACCGAGAATGATTTTGCTATCATTGATCCCGATCATCTCACCGATGAAGATAGAGCAAATAGAACATGCAATAGAATGGCTCTCAATACATTTTACAATGGTATTGACACAAAAGTATTTGAGGGCATCAAGGATTTAGAATTGGCAAATGAAGTATGGACAAGGTTGAGTGAAACATATGAGGGCACTAAGGTTGAGAAGAGTGCCAAGCTATATGGGTTCAAGAGTGAGTTTGAGAACTTCAAGATGAAAGAAGAAGAAACAATCTTCGAGATGTTTCATAGATTGCAAGTCATTGTGAATGATCTCAAGAGCTTAGGGCACAAGACACAAGACCAAGACTTTTGCCCCAAGTTCTTGTTGAGCTTACTAAGAAGATTCAAAATATTGATCATGATGTTACAAAGAGATGGGCTTGATGCGATGAAGCCCAATGATTTACTTGGTGAAGTCTTAACATATGATAAGTATGATCAAGATGCCGATGAGAAGGAGAAGAAGGAGGAAGAAAAGAAGAAGAAGACCATGGCATTCAAGGCCATCTCCTCCAAGGGCAAAGCTATCATCATAGAAGAAGAAGACAATAATGAAGGTGAAGATTTTGAAATTGATGATGAGGCACTTGCTCTTGTAGTCAAGAAAATGGGTCACATGTTCATTAAGAGAAGAGGCTTCAAAAAGAGAAATGACAATTTCAAGAGCAATGAGCAACAAAGGAAGTGCTTCAATTGTGATAGCACCGAACATCTTCAAGTTGAATGTCCCTATGACAAGAAGAAGAACAAGAGGGGCAAGTTTGAGAAGAAAAAGAGAGAAGCCAAGATGACTTTCAAGAAGGGCAAGAATGGAGCCTATGTGGTCACTTGGGAAAGTGATGATGATGAAGAAGAAGAAGAATCATCCAACAAGGCTTTTGTTTCCATTGCTATCAACAAGAAGCCATCACTATTTGATTCATCCTCTTCATGCCTCATGGCTAAAGAAACAAAGGTATTATATGATGAAAGTGAAATAGAATATGCTCATAATAGTGATAATGATAATGATAATGAAAATGATGATGATGAACCAACTAAAGAACAACTATATGACTTGATGCAACAAACTAGAGATATAGCTATTGCCAAGGACAAGGAGTGTAAGAAGCTTTCAATGAAAGTAGCAATACTTGAGAAAGTTCTTAGTGAGCTTAAGACCACTCATGAGAGTCTAGTGGAAGACCATGAGGATCTTGGTAAGGCTCATTCCAAGCTTGAAAAGGCTCACTCATTGCTACTTGAGCAACAAGCAAAGAAGGAGGTTGTTGTATCATGTGATATAGGTATTACATGTGATATAATTAATGAATCCTCTTATGAACCTATCATCATGTCAAATGCTAACCCTTCTTGTAGCTCTTCATCCACCACCACCAACTCTACCTCCACTACTAGTGATGGTTTCACTTGTGATGCCTCACTAATGGTTGAGAATGAGACTCTCAAGAAAGAGGTGGATGAGCTCACTCACGCCCTAGGCAAGGCCTATGGTGGTGAGGCCCGCTTGCTTAAGTGCTTGGGTAGCCAAAGGTTCTCTCTTAATAAAGAGGGATTGAGCTACACCCCCAAGAAAGGCAAGTCGGCCTTTGCAACTCCAAAGCCTAGCTTTGTGAAGGGCAATGGTCGGTTTTGCAATAGATGCAAGCAAGTTGGGCACCTAGAGCATAATTGCAATAAAAAGAACCAAAGCAAGAACCTTGTTAATGCTATACCTTTTGATTCTTGCTATGTGCTTACCAAAGGTGTGAAAGGTGTGAAAGCTAAGTTTATTGGTACACCCATTGTTGGCCCAAAGAAGAAGGCTATTTGGGTACCAAAGAGCTTAGTTACTAACCTACAAGGACCCAAGCAAAAATGGGTATCTAAGCTTCATTGATTTGCTTGTAGGTCAATTAGAAAGCCGGAGGAAGGCATTGGATTATTGATAGTGGGTGCACTCAACACATGACCGGTACATCAAGAATGTTTGACTCAATCAATGACAATGATAGTGGTGTTGATTCTATCACATTTGGCAATAACAAGAAAGGCAAGGTTATTGGCTTGGGCAAGATTGCAATATCAAATGACTTGAGTATCTCCAATATATTGCTAGTTGAAAGCTTAGATTTCAATCTTCTATTCGTGGCACAAATATGTGATCTTGGTTACAAATGTATCTTTGAGGTTGATGATGTGGAAGTCATTAGTATGGATGGTTCAAATGTGGTATTCAAGGGCTTTAGATATGAGAATCTCTACCTAGTTGACTTCAATGCTAGAGAAACTTCTTTGACAACTTGCTTAATCTCCAAATCAAGTATGGGTTGGCTTTGACATAGAAGGCTTGGTCATGTTGGCATGAAACAATTGAAGAAGCTTACAACTCACAATCTTGTCAATGGTTTGAAAGATGTTGAATTTGAGAAGAATAAGCTTCGTAGTGCATGTCAAGCCGGGAAACAAGTTGGAAGCTCACATCCAAAGAAGAGTATAATGAGCACATGCAAAGCATTTGATTTGATGCACATGGATCTATTTGGCCCAACAACATACTCAAGCATAGGTGGTAATAAGTATGGTTTTGTCATAGTAGATGACTTCACAAGATTCACATGGGTATTCTTTCTTAGTGACAAAAGTGAAGTGTTTGACACCTTCAAGACCTTTCTCACTAGAGTTCACAATGAGTTTGAGATTAGAATCAAGAAAGTGAGAAGTGACAATGGAAGTGAGTTCAAGAATACAAGAATTGAAGAACTTTGTGATCATTATGGCATTGGACATCAATTCTCGGCCAAGTACACTCCATAATCAAATGGCCTAGTTGAGAGAAAGAATAGAACATTGCTTGATATGGCTAGATCAATGCTTCATGAGGACAATGTGAGTCAATCATTTTGGGATGAAGCAATCAATACCGCTTGCTACTACATCAATAGACTATATTATCATCCATTGCTAGAGAAGACCCCATATGAGCTACTTCATGGAAGAAAGCCAAATATTTCTTACTTTAGGGTGTTTGGTTGCAAATGTTATATCTTGAAAAAGGGCACTAGATTGGAAAAGTTTGACAAGAGATGTGATGAGGGGTTCCTACTTGGTTATTCATCTACAAACAAAGCTTATAGAGTTTGAAACAATTCAAGTGGCATTCTAGAAGAGGTCCATGATGTGCAATTTGATGAAACCAATGGGTCACAAGATAAAGAAGAGAATCTAGATGATGTTGGTGGAACTCAATTGGTAGAAGCAATGAAGAACATGGACATTGGGGATATTAGAGCAAAGCAAGTGATTGATATTCAAGATGATGATAAAGATCAAGTGCTCAATTCTCCATTCAAGCTAGCTAGTGACTCTCAAGTGCAAGATCATGGTGCTAGTTCATCTCATCGAGATACATCAAGTGATCAACCAAGCTCAAGCAATCAAGTGCAAGTACTCCAACCATAGAACCAAATAAAATAGAAGAAGCTTTGAGGGATGCCGATTGGATTATGGCTATGCAAGAAGAACTAAACAATTTCACAAGAAATGATGTTTGGAAATTGGTAGAAAGGCCAAATGACTACAATGTGATTGGAACCAAGTGGGTATTAAAAAACAAGCAAGATCAAGATAGCATTGTGGTGAGAAACAAAGCAAGACTAGTTGCTCAAGGTTACACTCAAGTAGAAGGTCTTGACTATGATGAGACATGTGCTCCCGTGGCAAGATTGGAGGCAATAAGGATTCTATTGGCTTATGCTTGTGCACACAACATCAAACTATATCAAATGGATGTCAAAAGTGCATTTCTCAATGGAATCATCAATGAGTTAGTCTTTGTTGAGCAACCTCCCGGATTTGAAGATGACAAGAAATCCAACCATGTGTACAAGTTGAAGAAGGCTTTATATGGCTTAAAGCAAGCACCTAGAGCATGGTATGAGAGGCTAAGGGATTTCCTTCTCTCTAAGGGATTCAAGATGGGCAAGGTTGATACAACTCTATTCACCAAGAAGATTGGGAATGATCTGTTCATAGTGCAAATATATGTTGATGACATAATCTTTGGATCAACCAATCAAGCTTATTATGAAGAGTTTGAAATGTCTATGATTGGTGAACTTAGCTACTTCCTTGGTCTCCAAGTCAAACAATTGAAGAATGAGACATTTGTGAGTCAAGGGAAATACATAAGGGACATGTTGAAGAAGTTTGGAATGCAAGATGCAAAGCCAATTTCAACTCCAATGAGTACAAATGGCAATTTGGATAGTGATTTTGATGGCAAAATGGTGAATCAAAAGGAATATCAGTCTTTGATTGGAAGTCTACTCTATGTCACTGCATCAAGGCCGGATGTCATGTTTAGTGTTTTTATGTGTGCTAGATATCAAGCCTCACCTAGAGAGAGTCATCTCACGGCCGCAAAGAGAATATTGAGTTACTTAAAGCAAACAAGAGATGTTGGACTATGGTATCCCAAGGGGTCAAAGTTTGAATTGATTAGATATTCGGACTCCGATTATGGGGGTTGCAAGATCAATAGAAAGAGCACAAGTGGCACATGTCAATTACTTGGAAGATCACTTGTGTCATGGTCCTCAAAGAAACAAAATAGTGTGGCAATCTCTACCGCTGAAACTGAATATGTGAGTGCGGGGAGTTGTTGTGCACAATTGCTATGGATGAAATCAACTTTGAAGGATTATGGCCTCAACTTCAAGAATGTGCCATTGCTATGTGATAATGAAAGTGCAATCAAAATGACACAAAACCCGGTTCAACATGGAAGAACAAAGCATATTGACATAAGTCATCATTTCATTAGAGATCATCAACAAAAGGGAGATATTGCCATTGAAAGTGTTGGCACCGATGATCAACTTGCCGATATTCTCACCAAACCACTTGATGAAAAGAGGTTTTGTAAGCTAAGGAATGAATTGAACATTCTTGATTTCTCAAACATGAGTTGAATGCACCCCACCCACTTATTGACATGCCTCTCCTTCAACATTGCAAGGTAAAGTTGATTGACATGTCATTCATCCTATGCTAAGGACTTGCTAGAGCATATAGACATAATAAGTGGTATGCATGAGCATTCATGATAAATCAAATGAATTTGATGGATATATGTTACCACTATTGCTTTCATGCTTATTTTGATCTAGTGGTGGCATATGACATGTTTGTGAGTTTGCAAACCTAGTGTTGAATCTAGAAGATTTGCTATAAGTGTTTAATTCAACATAGGCAAGATAACCCTTATTATGAGGTGTGAAGAAGCTTGTCTTTGGTTCAAATCAAATTAAATATCTTTGGCAAGTGTTCTAGGTTGAACCAAATTTGATAAATTTTAACCTACTTCATCAAACATTGTTTTCTCTCCACAATTTGATCCCATTTTTGGGTAAGTTGTTGACAAAGGAGGAGAGAAAAAGATGATTCAACATGATAAAGGGGTAAATAAAATTTTTTGATGCACACAAGTAGGGGGAGCAAGCTCATAAACAAAGTTGTTGCATTTGTTTGTGCATTCTCATATGACTTGCTCATTGCACATGTATTTAAATTCAATATACATGCTTGTGTGGTGCAATGCTAGTATAGAACTTGAATGATGAAATGATCTATTAGCATGCATAGGAATAGTCTACTTGTGGTATCTAGACATGCTTAAAGTTTTACAAGTGGTCCAAGAACCTTTACATATAATGTTGATCTCACGGGGTTCTTGAGTTGTGATGGATGTCTAGTTACTTCATGGTGCTAAGGATGGTGTAAAAGGCAACTCCGATTGGTATCATGCTTCAAAGGTCCATTTCTTACACCTTAGCATCATTTTGGTAGAATTACTCTCTCAACACTTCTATCTATGCATATGTGCAAAGCTTTCAATCCAAACTCTATGCACATTTGTAGGGAGAGCTAATGCTACCAAAACCGAGCTTGTGATAATTGTCCAAACTTTACTTATGAGAAAAATGATTGGACAAGTATGACAAGTTCAAAACTTTTATTATCAAAATCATCTTTGTGAGGGTTGTCATCAATTACCAAAAAAGGGGAGATTGAAAGTCCCTAGTTTGGTTTTGGCTAATTGATGAAACCTAGGACTAACCTTTGTATCTAAGTGGATGATTTAGATAAAGGTGGTCATTGAATATGAGACATGACATTGACTCATGTGACCAAGATGATGAAGACCGTGGTAATGCTTGGCTCGATGGACCATTTGTGAAGGTGAAGGGCAAGTCGAGGCTTCGAAGCGAAGGACCATGCGATGGTGAAGCTTGAGCAAGACTTGGCGCCGACGGACCGATGCAACGGTGAAGAGCAAGTGAAGTCAAGGTCGATGGATCGAGATGGTCATGTGATGATATGAAGTGGATCATATCTTTTGGAAAACAAAATGTGCTCAAGGCAAATGTATAACCATAGGGCCATTTTGTTTTGCACTCAAGACACCATAGAGGGTGTTAGTGGTTTAGGATCGATAGCCGAACTATTAAGAGGGGAAGTCTTATCGGTTATTCGACGCATGGGTGCCACTAGGTGAATTCATGAAGTGCATTGCATGTAGGGCCTAGTGAGCTAACTGGAAAACCTTCAAAAATGATTATGAAAATGCTAACACACGTGCACAAGGTGGTGATCACTTGTTGGTGTTGGCACATTTGCGAAGGCGATGAAGTTTAAGCGGTAGAGAGGGTTTGGGTCTCTCTCTTTTTGGGAACTTAAAATGCCTATTTTCCACTATGCCGGAAGTCAGAAAAGAAATGGAGGCGAATGGAGGTCACCGAGGTGACCGGACGCTGCACCGGACGCGGTCATGGTATGACCGGACGTGTCCGGTCAGTACATCACAGCAGTCAGGCGCACGGGTGCTAGGGTTTGCAACTAGCGTGTCCGGTCACTCGTGGGACCAGCACGTCCGGTCGGGCACCCAGAGGGAACTGAGGTTCGCAAGGTCGATCGGACGCTCGGCGCGTCCGGTCACATGCGATCGGACGCGTCCGGTCGTTGAGGGAGCTTACTGGACTTCAACCGGACGCTGGCACTATCGCGTCAGCTTGCGAGCGCGGGATTCAGGCGTTTTTGGGAACTTGAAATGCCTATTTTCCACTACGCCAGAAGTCAGAAAAGAAACGGAGGCGAACGGAGGTCAAAGAGGTGACCGGACGCTGCACCGGACGCGGTCATGGTATGACCGGACGCGTCTGGTCAGTACATCACAGCAGTCAGGCGCGTGGGTGCTAGGGTTTGCAACCAGCACGTCCGGTCACTCGTGGGACCGGTGCGTCCGGTCAGGCACCCAGAGGGAACTGAGGTACGCAAGGTCGATTGGACGCTCGGCGTGTCCGGTCACATGCGATCGGACGCGTCCGGTCGTTGAGGGAGCTTACTGGACTTCAACCGGACGCTGGCACTGTCGCGTCCGATCGTTGCCTGGAGCGCGTCCGGTCGTTACTTCGCAGGCACGCGGTACTGTACGATTGGCATGTCCGGTCATTTGATAGGCGCGTCCGGTCGTTGGTTTGACCGTTGGAGCTTAGTGACCGTTGGAGGATCGAACGTGGTTGAGCGCGTCCGGTCAGTTTCGACCGGTGCGTCCGGTCATCCCAAAAAGTATCCAGTGAAGGGGTACAACGGCTCTATTTGCTTGGGATGCTTATAAATACTTGTTGGTCAGCCCTTAGGGAGGTCTCTCGTGATTTTTAACATTCTTGTGCATCCTTTGAGCTAGAGCTTCTCCTTCCTACTCATCTATCTTGCTTGATTGCAAATCAAAAGTGAAGTTGAGTGATCCCAAAGTGCATTGCATAGCTTGAGGGCATCTAGTGGCACTTGTGGGTGGTTTAGCCGGTGGATTTCTTGTTACTCTTGGAGAGTACCGCTCCTAGCCGGCTTGGAGATTGTTGGAGGCGTTGGCAAGAGAAGGAGATTGTTCTTGGCCACCTCCGGTTGATTGTAAGAGGTTTTTGTGCTTTCCTCGGCGGAGCGCCAAAAGCAACTCTAGTGGATTGCGCATGTCATTGAGTTACCTCACTTGAGAGTGGTGTCTTGTGGTGCCTTGCGGGGCGTGCCTTGAGGGGCAAGTGACTTGAGGGTCACACCGAGGAACCATCTAAGTGTTGGTCGACACAACCAATGACGTAGCTTGTCGGTGCACAAGTGAACACCAGGTGAACAAAAAATTATGTCACTTGTCTCCCGGTGGTTGGTCTTCATATTGTGGTGTTGTCAATATTGATTGATTGTATATCATCTTAGTGATTGGCAATATCTTCACTCCACCGTCGGTATAAGATTCACAATCCTCTCTCTCGCATTTTCTTTTGCTAGTTTTCTTGTGTTGCTCTAGTAGTAGCTTTGCTAGTAGTGTTGTTAGCTTGCTCACTAGTGTAAGTTTAGTGACATAGCCCTTGTGTGAACTAGAGATCATAATCTACTAGACTTGTGGATAAGTGGCTTGCATCACAACCGTAGGCTAAGCAAAACTCGCTTTACGCCGTTTGTTATTCTAACAAGTTCGCTTAGTGTTTATTATAGAATTTTTATAGGCTATTCACCCCCCTCTAGCCATCTAGGACCTTACAAGTGGTATCGGAGCTGTGGTCACCGTTTTAATCAAGGCTTAACATCCTTCGGTGTGAAAAATGGCTCAAATTGTGTTCAATCATGTTGGGGGCAAGCCACCGTTCTTTGATGGTGTTAGTTCTTTTGCTCATTGGAAGAGAAAAATGACAATATATCTTGGTTCTATTCATGAGAGAGTTTTACAAGTCACCAAGAATTATTTTGCTATCATTGATCCCGATCATCTCACCGATGAAGATAGAGCAAATAGAACATGCAATAGAATGACTCTCAATACACTTTACAATGGTATTGACACAAAAGTATTTGAGGACCTTACTACTATCCCATCTTGATCTTGCTTGTTGTGAAAGACCCATCTTGTTCCAATAACATTGTGATCCTTAGGCCTCTTAACTAATTCCCATACTTCATTTCTCTTGAAGTTGTTGAGCTCTTCATGCATTGCATTTACCCAATCTGGATCTCTCAATGCTTTATCAATATCCTTGGGTTCTTCTATTGACACAAAAGAAGAGTAAGCACAAAAAGATGCCAATCTTGATCTAGTTTGAACTCTCCTTTGTATGTCACCAATAATGGAATCCAATGGATGGTCTCTTGCAATGTTAGTTGGTTGAAGCACTTGCACTTGATTGCTTGGATGTTGATGTTGATCATGAGTTGGAGATGATGAACTAGCCACTTGTTGATCTTGTTGCACTTGAGATGATGTACTAGCTTGATTTTGCATTAGAGAACCACTAGCTCGTGTAATTGGACTTTGGAGCACTTGATCTTTGTCATCCACATCAATCACTTGCTTTGGCCTAATATCACTAATATCCATTTCTTTCATAGCATTGGTCAATTGAGTTCCTCTCACATCATTCAAGTTATCTTCTTCATCTTGAGAACCATTGGTTTCATCAAACTCAACATCATGAACTTCTTCAAGTAAACCACTAGCCAAATTCCAAACTCTATAAGCTTTGCTAGTAGTGGAGTAACCAAGTAGGAATCCTTCATCACATTTCTTCTCAAACTTGCTCAATCTAGTGCCCTTCTTTAAGATGTAGCATTTGCAACCAAATACCCAAAAGTATGCAATGTTGGACTTTCTTCCATTTAAGATCTCATATGGTGTCTTCTCTAAGAACTTGTGGCAATAGAGACGGTTGCTATAGAAGCAAGCCGTGTTGATTGCTTCGGCCCAAAATGAATGACTCACATTATACTCATTCAACATTGATCTTGCCATATCAATCAAGGTTCTATTTTTTCTCTCAACTAAGCCATTAGATTGAGGTGTATACTTGGCTGAGAATTGATGTTTGATTCCAAGCTCATCACATAGCTCATCAACTCTTGTGTTTTTAAACTCACTACCATTGTCACTTCTTACTTTCTTGATTGTGGTCTCAAACTCATTTTGCACTCTCTTGATGAACTTCTTGAATATGTCAAATACATCACTCTTGTCCATAAGAAAGAATACCCATGTATATCTAGTGAAATCATCTACAATCACAAAGCCATACTTGTTGCCACCAATGCTTGTGTATGCAGTTGGCCCAAATAGATCCATGTGCAACAACTCAAATACCTTGGAAGTACTCATGATGCTTTTCAATGGATGAGTGTTCCTACTTGCTTTCCGGCTTGACATGCACTACATAGCTTATCTTTCTCAAATGTGACATCCTTCAAGCCTCTAACTAAGTCATGCTTCACTAACTTGTTCAATTGCTTCATGCCAACATGACCAAGTCTTCTATGCCATAACCAACCCATACTTGATTTGGTGAGCAAACATGTTGAAAGTTGAGTGTCACTAGCATTGAAATCAACCAAGTAAAGATTCTCATATCTAAAACCCTTGAAGATCAAATTGGAGCCATCAACACTAACTATCTCCACATCATCAACACCAAATATGCACTTGAAACCTAGATCACACAATTGAGCAACCGACAGCAAGTTGAAATTTAGCTTTTCAACTAGTAGCACATAGGAGATGCTATGATCATTTGAGATTGCAATCCTTCCAAGAGCCTTTACATCACCCTTGCTATTGTCACCAAAAGTGATGCTATCAATGCCACTATCATTTGATTTGAGAGAGTTGAACATTCTTGAATCACCGGCCATATGTTGAGAGCACCCACTATCAAGCACCCAATGCCTTCCTTCGGCCTTATAATTTACCTACAAACTAATTTAATGTCTTTTAGGTACCCATACTTACTTGGGTCCTTGGAGGTTAGTCACTAAGCTCTTTGGTACCCAAATGACCTTCTTCTTTGGACCCATAATTGGTGTACCAACAAACTTAGCATGCACACATTTCTCACCCTTGGTAAGCACATAACAAGAATCAAAAGGAATGTAAGGTACATTAGCATTTTTCTTGTTCTTGTTCATTTTGTTGCAATTAATCTCTAGATGCCCAACTTGCTTGCATCTATTGCAATAACGACCATTGCCCTTCACAAAGCGAGGCTTTAGAGTAGCAAAGGCCACCTTGCCCTTCTTGAGAGTATAGCCCAAACCCTCTTTGTTAAGAGAGAACCTTTGGCTACCCAAGCATTTTAGCAAGCAGGCATCCCCACCATAGGCATTGCCTAATGCGTGGGTGAGATCATCCACCTCTCTCTTGAGAGTCTTATTCTCAACCACAAGTGATGAATCACTAGTAGTAGAGGTAGAGTTGGTTGTGGTGGATGATGATGAGCTACATGAAGCATTAGTAGGACCAACAAATAAAGAATCATCAATAATATCACATGTTAGTCTAATATCACAAGTGATAATCACTTGCTCCTCCTTAGCTTCCTTCATGAGCTTCTCCAACTTGAGGTCCTTTTCCTTGATGAGCTCAAGTAGAGTGGAGTGGGCTTCCTTAAGCCTAGTGTGAGCAACTTCAAGATCCTCGTGGTCTTTCTTTAGACACTCACGAGAGGCCTCTAGCTCATCAAAGGATTTCCTAAGAGCTTTGAGCTCTTGTTCAATTCCTTTGCACTCCTTACTCTTTTTGAGAGCAACAAGCTCCTCCATCAAGGCATCATTTTCATTGCTCTTGGCAATGAGCTCTTGCTCCAAGATCTTGCACTTCTTGGTTGTCCTCTTGTAGCCCTTGATCATTTGATCTATTATGCCTAATAGATCATCCTTGGAGTAGTCCTCATCCTCCTCATCATCACTCCTACAATCATCACTAGCACAAGAATCATCATCACTATCATCATGTTTTACCTTAGTAGGCTTGGCCATAAGGCATGTTGATGTAGTGTCGAAGATGGATGGCTTGTTGGAGAGGGCGATGCTTGCAATGGCTCGCCGAGTGGTCCTCTCATCATCACTAGAGCTATCATCATCACTATCGGAGTTATCACTATCCCAAGTGACCACATAGCCACCACCCTTCTTCTTCTTGTTGATAGTGAAGCTCTTCTTCTCTTTCTTCTCCTTCTTGTTCTTCTTCAACTTCAATTCCCCATCATGATATCTTTTGTCTTCATAGGGGCACTTTGCCACTATATGATCGGGGCTATTGCAATTATAGCAAAACACCTCCTTTGCCTTCATGAAGTCCCTTCTCTTTCTTGCACCATATCCTTTCTTCTTCATGAACTTCCCCATCTTGTGCACTAGGAGGGCCATGGTCTCATCATCGAATGGATCATCATCATCGCTCTCCACCTTGCTCTTGCCCTTAGAGGATGAAGCCTTGAATGCGGTGGTCTTCTCTTGCTTGACCTTGATCTCCTTCTTCTCATCTTCATCTTCATCATCATCATATTGAGCATCGGTCATGACATCTCCAAGCACTTGGTTTGGAGTCATCTTGTCCAAACCCTCTCTTTGGATCATTTTCCTCAAGATAGCAAACTTCTTAGGTAAGTTCATCAAGAACTTATGTGAGAAGTCCTTGTCCTTGACATCTTCTCCTAGGCTCTTGAGATCATTAACAATAACTTGTAGCCTATAGAACATCTCCGATATGGACTCATCATCCTTCATCTGGAAGCTTGCAAACTTATCCTTGAGCATATAGAGCTTGGCACTCTTTACCGTTGAAGTGCCCTCATATGTTTCCTCTAATCTTGTCCACACTTCACTTGCCATCTCAAGATCCTTGATTTGCTCAAAGACCTTTGCATCAATCCCGTTGTAGAGAGTATTGAGAGCCATAGTGTTGCATTGGTTGTTGATGCGATCATTGTTGGTGAGGTTGTCGGGATCAATGATAGCATAATCATGGTGTGTCACCTTCCAAACGTTCTCATGAATAGAGCCAAGATATTGCTTCATCTTTCTTTTCCAATGATCAAAAGATGTGACACCATCAAAGAATGGAGGCTTGCCCCCGACATGATTGAACACAACTTGAGCCATCTTACACCGAGCTTGTTAAGCCTTGAAAATGGTGACCACGGCTCTGATACCACTTGAAAGGTCTTGATGGCTAGAGGGGGGGTGAATAGCCTTTTAAAAATTTCTACAAAGACAAGCTAAACAAGTTTATCAATATAACAAATAGCGAGATGCGAGTTTTGCTTAGCCTACGGGGTGTTTGCAAGCCACCTAACCAATTCACAATTCTAGTATTTGCACTCAACTGCACAAGTCAAACCGAGAAGGTAACTACAACTAGAAAGCTATACAAAGGAGCTACTTAAAGCAAAGCTAACTAGCTAGCAAAGATAACTAAGAAAGTAATGCGGAGTTGAGTTGCGAGAGTTTCACCGAGGGGCGAAGTAATGAGCCAACCAATATGATCAACAATGAATACCAAGATAACCGAACATCGGGATCAATCAATCATAATATGAAAGTGATGACACAAAGATTTATCCCGAGGTTCACGTGCTTACCGGCACGCTAGTCCCCGTTGTGTCCCTCTTCACCACGTGGTTCGGTGGCTAATCGGTCTCACACCGAGCCTCTCAAAAGGCACCATAAGAACCTACCAAATGGCAAAAGGTTGCAAATGACACGAGCAATCCACTAACGTTGCCTTTGGCGCTTTGCCGAGGTAGGCACAAACCCCTCACAATCACCGGAGGTGGCTAAGAACAATCACCAAATCTTGCCAACGTCTCCAAGCTGCTCCAAGCCATCTAGGTGGTGGCAACCACCAAGAGAAACAAGAATCCCGCAGCAAATCAACCACCAAGTGCCAACTAGATGCAATCTCACAATGCAAATGCACTTGGATCACTCAATCTCACTTCGAATATGCAAAGAAGCAAGAGAGATGAGTGGGAGGAGAGTTGCTTAGCTCAAAGTGGTCACAAGTATGTCAAAATGTTCAAGAGAGAGAGCCTTGAGTCGGCCAACGAGTATTTATAGACGTACCCCTTCGAATAGAGCCGTTAGAAACTTAAACAGCTGAAATCGTGCTGACCGGATGCGCTGGTCCAACTGACCGGACGCGCCGGTCGCACAATGGCTAAGTCGTGAAGCACTGACCGGACGTGCTGGTCCAACTGACCGGACGCGCCGATCGCACAACGGATAACTGCGAAGCAACGACCGGACGCACTGCGAACGACCGGACGCGTTGGTCCCGTGACTGACCGGACACGCTGGTCAAGCCTGAGCAGCGCACAACGAAACAGTGACCGGACACGCTGTAGAACTGACCGGACGCCACAGTGCCAGCGTCCAGTTAGAGTCCAGTAAGCTCCCTGAACGACTGGACGCGTCCGATCATCTATGACCGGACGCGCTACGCGTCCGATCATCAACCTGAAACAAGCGCAGACACTGAACGCTGACCGGACGCGTCCGGTCAAATAGAGACCACGTCCAGTTCAGTGTCCGATCATCTCTGTGACCTCCGTTCGCCTCCGTTTCTTTTCCGACTTCCGACGTAATAGAAAATAGTCATTTCAACTCCTCAAAAACGCCTCGTTTCTACTTCCGACCCCAAACCCTCTCTACCGCTCAAACTCCATCGCCTTCGCAAACGTGCTAACACCACCAAGTGATCTCGTCATGTGTGAGTGTGTTAGCATTTTCACAATCATTTTTTGAGGTGTTATTAGTTCTATCCAAATGCATATGATTATAAAATGCACACCTAGAGGCACTTAGGAGTTCAATAGCCGCGTCATTCCCCTCTTTATAGTACGGCTATCTATCCTATAATGTAACCACACCCACTAGGTGTCTTGGTTACTAAAACACAACCCTTAAGCATATACCTTTGCCTTGATCACGTAGGGTTACGTCCAAATCCAAGTGTGGCCATCATGATCACCATGTCTATCTTGCCACCAACCTTAGAATGTACTAATCCTCATATGCTACATACAATCTTAGGCATAAGATTAGTACTTAGGCATTGTCACTAATTACCAACACCAAACATAGGACTTTTAGCCGCGAAGAAGCATCAGGTCAGGAAGGCCCTCGAGCGTGAGGTGTTAAATAAGCGCCGCCGCCAGCAGAGTCTCGAGGGTCTTCCCATCAAGGAATCCCCCTCTGAGATGGTCTCGGGGGAGGATGAGGATAGCGACGACGATGAAGCCAGGTCGCAGTACGACACCGTAACTTTTCTGGCGCACCTCCCCGACGTGCGGCCCCTGCTGGAGCCTATTGGCGGGGGGTGTTGGGTGGCTCGGGGAAGCCAGAGTCAAGGCCCGTGATTCCCCTATCTGGGTAAGTGCCTCACCTTGCCTTTCTGACAAAGTCATCTTGCTTTTTGTTCTGACGTGGTTGTTCACTACTCAGCCATAAGCGCAAGGTGGAGCTCACGGCTCTGACTCCCATCAAGGCGCTCAAGTCTGGTGCTGCCCTGATGATGCGGACGCCTGCCGACGACGTTGCCTGGGTCGCAAGGTACTAGGCTGCCACGGAGCGGCTCAAGACGAAGGAGGCTGCCGCCAAGGCGGGTGCAAGCACTCAGGAGGTCACCAGAGTCAGTGACGCCACACGGGAGCTAGAGCCGGTCAAGGCAGGTCCGGGCGGTGCCAAGCTCGATGTGCTTGGTGTTGGTGGGCCAGAGCTTGGGTCGACCGCGAGGACCCAGGCGACCGTCGTGGCCGGTGAGGCCGAAACATCCATCCACGATGCGGGCCGAGCAAATGTTGCCGAGTCAAGAGAGGTGGTGGAGGCCCCGCTGGAAGCGGGGAAAGAGGTGGAGCAGCCGGAGCTGCAACCAGCGCGGGAGGAGCCACGGCCACAGCCACAGCAGGACCAGCCAAAGGAGCAGGCGGCTGAGGCGGAACGGGGGGTGGTCGTGCTACCGCCCAATGGGCAGGCGGTGGCGCCAATAGACGAGAGGCCAGCCCCACCCCAAGGGTCGACTCCGGCTGTAATTGATCTCACCATCGATGACCCTCCTTCCGACAAGGGGAAGCAGAAGGCGGACGTTGAGATGGTCAATGCCCCAGATCGGCCCGGTACGATGTGGCCGAGGCGTCTGCCAGGTGGCCCAATTTTGCGAGGCTAGTGCTTGCACGGGCAGAGGAGGAGCTTCCACGCTGGGGTCGGTCGACCCTCGAGTTCAGGGATGCGTCTAACCCCAACGCCGAGCCCTTCTTCATCCTTGACAACAAGGATGAAGTGCAGCACTAGGAGTATGTTGAGGGACTCCATAAGCTCTCCATGCAGTCCCTGCGGATGGTTGCGGACACTTTGGTGCGGGGTATGTCGGAGGCTTTTGAGGTGAGTCGTGTCCATTTGTTTTTTCTGGCGTATATCCCCCTTTTATCCTTGGTTCTGACCTTAAGCTTAACTATGGTCAGGAACTTAAAGAGCAATCTCGCCGTAAGTCGCTCTTCATTCATCATGAGAGCGGCGTATGGGCGGCGCTTACTCGTCAACGGGCTCTAGCCGAGGAAGTCAACAAGCGGCTATCCAAGAAGAGCGCCGAAGTGGACGAGCTTCATGTCATCCATGCAGCGGTTAGGGAGGAGGCCACGTAGGCTCGGGAGGCCGAGGTCAAGGTGCATGAAGATGTGCCAAGGCTCAGGAGGAGGTGGCCAAGGCGCGTGAGGACCTCGCGCCGCTATTAGCGCGCGTGAAGGAGCTCGAGGAGGACGTCGCCCTAGTCAGCGGCCAGCGCGACGCCCTTAACGTCCAGATCGGGATGGCGTTTGCTCGTGTCGGGACCCTGGAGAACGAGGTCATGATGTTGAAGGGGATAGTCCAAGAGAGGGACGAGGCTCTCTCAGGCACCGGTCGGGAGATTGAGACGTTGAGGGTGGCGGTCCGCGACAAGGATGAGGCTCTTCAGGTGGCAGAGAAGGCACACGAGGAGTTGCGCGATGAGGTCGTGGGTTGGCAGACCCACGCTGAGGGTAAACCTTTTGTCAAGTTTTGACCTTGGCCTCAGGGTCCCAAGTCTTTACAAACTTGGTGTTTGCATTTCAGAGCTGGAAAAGCAGCAACACGTGGCCCAAGCGACGACTACCTCGTTCTAGAACCTCTTCGAGGCTAAGGCTGGGCGGACTCAACTGCTCCAGGGTGTGATTACCTTGGTGTGCGATGGCCTAGGGGTCGAGCCTGATGCCGATACAGAGGAGGATGCGCCAGGGAACTCGTTTGTTCGCCGGATGACGGCGCTGGGTTGCCTCGTCCACGAGAAGATTCGAGGCAGGCTGCATCATGGCGTGAAGAGGGCCATGGCGGTCATCCGGTCTAGGTTCGAGTACGACATGTGCCTCATCGCTGATGGCTTCATCTCATATCCAGATAGGGCTGTAATAGAACCGACCAATTATACGAAATTAAGTAAGAAAATCATCCACCAAGCAGACGATTTAACAAACTTAAGCCCGTATAACCCGGTAGTCCGTGAAATCACGACGGATTTCAAACCAACTTACATACCAGCCAAGATCATAATAAGTTTAGCGGTCATCATCACAAGTTACATAAAAGTTCGCGTCGCAAATACAGCGGAGTTGTAAACATAGTTATTACAAACCAAGTTCAAATAAAAGTAGTGGAAGCATTTAGTTCAAACCACACACTCTCACACAGAGTTTGAAATAAAGTACCAGCTCAAGATCATCTCCAACAAAAGCATCAAATGAGACATAGGGAATGACCACTGCCCATGGTCCTAAGCTTCACCCATCGCAGGATAAAGGCAGTTGATACAGTAGCCGTAATACATCTGCCCATCTGCAACAAGTGGGAACAAAGCCCTGAGTACGAGAAGGTACTCAGCTAGACTTACCCGACATAACCAAAAATAAATTGACACCAAGGATCATGACAGGCTTTATGGTAGGGTAGCTGACTCATTTGCAAAAAGGCATTTTTAGCATTTAAGAATCTTTTTCAGAAGCTTTGCATCAAGTTAAAATCTTTATTAACCTATCAACTACATTTGCACCTGTACTAGAGTAACATGTAATTAAACAGGTAAGGATAACCAATGATCATTAACAAATCTCATCATGTCATATTCCATATAACTGTCCAAGTATTCCATCAATATTACTACGATGAAGTAACTCAAGTCAAGTGTTCACTATCCAGTGAACGATGGCGATTCGAATCGATTATTAACCAGCTGGTAATTTATTTCTCACACAAACCTCACTCACCCGCTAAAGTGAGATATTAGTCACCGAGTCAACCATTCAGGTAAAGTCTCGAGTTTGCTAGGAACCACATGTACCCAGGGGCCGCCCGACTGCTCTTTGTCCTTCTCATCGCGCCCCCGTGTCCTACCACACCTGCTCCGGTATAGTGCGTTGCGGGCAATCCACTCGGCCCAAATAATCTCCCAGCTTCGCGGTCGAAAGGTACCATATTTTTTTGAGCTTTCTATGATTTATTACATATTTATCAAGAAAACAACAATTTCAGAGATTAAATAAAAACCCTATAGAAAAGTATTTTAAACTTGACATGCAATATTTTTAGATCATAGATCTACTTATGAGAAACACTACAAAATTTGTTTCACAATTTTTGGAGCAAAAATGAGCAAGTTATGAATTTCTAAACCATTTTCATCTTTTCTGAAAATCATTTTCAAATTCCTTTTTAAACATCAGCCGCTGAAAATGCTAAGTGCACCCGGTGCAATGCACACGCGCGCGCGAGAGGAGACAGACAGGTGGACCCGCGACCCCACGGGTCAGTCACAGGGAGAGGGAGAGAGACGCCGGTAGCCACAGCTCGCCGGCGGTGAGATCTCTGGCCAGACCAAGAGGACCGGGGTGATCTCTACCCTCGCGCGAACTCAATGGTGCTCGTGGCGTGACCTAACGACCATGGGCAGCCGGCCGCCGCCATGCATGGTGGAACGGCGGTGCGGTTCACCGACGGCGAGGCGCTTTCGGCCATGGCAAGGTGCATGGAGGCGCTCGAGAGCATCGGGGACATGGTGGGGTACTAGTGCGCGAGAAAGGAGAGTGGAAGGTGAAGCGGAGGTGAGGTGCCCACAGAGCGGTTCTTCTCCGGTGAGCAGACCCAAACTCCGGCGAGAGATTACCGGGGATAGGGGCTATACCGCGGTGAGCTAAGGTGAGCATGGGTTGCGCGACGGGGCGAGGGTGCTTGGAGGAAGATGGAGTCTACGGCGGTGAGCTGAGGCGGCCGGAGCAGCCAACTCCGGCGAGCGTGTGCTCGGTCACGGGACGGAGGCAGTGCGCGAGCTCTGCTCTTGCTACTGGCGAGCTGAGGGAGTGGAGGAGGAGTGAGTGGGCGCGGACTGGTGTGCCAAGGCGCGGGTGAAGGAGAGCGTGACCGCGGGGGCCACCAGGCGCCACCCGGCCGGCGTCGTCGGCATGCGCTCACCACGCGGCGGGCGCGGCCTGCCGCGGTCGGGACAGCGGGGCGCGAGCGGGAGAGAGAAGGAGGCCGTGCGGGCGTGGGCCGGGCCGTGATCGCGCGCGGGCGAGTGGGAGCGGCGGTGGGCGCGCACGCGGGAGAGCTGGGCCGCTTCGGCCAGCGGGCCAAAAGGGAGGCGGCGACCCGTTAGGGCCGAGAAATTCGTTTTCTTTTATAAATAAATTTTCAGATTTTCTAAATTGATTCAAACTCAATTTTTGAAGATGAAAAAGGCATTTTCACAAGTTGTCCCCAAAACCAAAGTTGTTCAAAATTTAATTCTCTACAACTTTCATTTATGGCACTTTTCAAAATTCTAAACAGATTTTGAATTAATGATTTAAAGTCCAATTTTTAAATAAAAACTCATTTTTCTAGAATAATTTTAAAAGCAAAATTTGAGGAGATTTTGAATACAAAAGTTGCTCCAAAAATCATGCTAATTAATTCTAAGTCATTTAAAGGTATAGCCAAACAAGTTTTACCACTCTTAACAAGCAAATGCAAAAATTTAGGGTTCAAACAGATGTTTTTCACACTACAATTTAATTTCAACTTATATTGCATGTGATGATGAACATGTATGTGATGCTAATGCTCATGCTTTGGGATGTTAATGCATGCTTAACACCCAGGGGTGTTACAGCCCTCCCCCCTTATAAAAATCTCGTCGTCGAGATTTGGGTTACGAACCATTTGTTATAAAAATCCTCATAAGCTTTTTGTAGATATTCATCCGTTTCCCAAGTTGCATCCTCTTCGTCATGATGACTCCACTGTATCTTATATGTTTTCACCACACTATTTTGAGTAGCCCTCTCTTTAGAGTCCAAAACTCAAACTGGTTGCTCACGATATACCAAATCTGACTTGAGCTTTATGCCTCAGGGTTCGATTCTTTCCTCTGGAACGCGCAAACACTTCTTGAGATGCGATACATGAAAAACTGGGAATATAACACCCATTGTCTTAGGTAACTCTAGCTTATAAGCTATTGGACCTTTTCTTTCCAAGATCTTGTATGGTCTCACAAATCTGGCTGCGAGCTTTCTGCGTACTCCAAACCATTTCTTCTTCATTGGCGTGACTTTCAGATAAACATAGTCACCAACTTCGAACACAAGCGGTCTCCTCATTCTATCCACATAGCTTTTCTGACGTGATTGAGTGGCTTTCATATTTTGCTGAATGATATGAACTTTCTTATCGGCTTCTTCTACAAAGTCAATACCATAATATCTTCTTTCTCCTGGCTCCCATGAACTCCTAGAAGACAACACATAGGCTCTCAACATATCCTCCAGAACAGCATTAACTCTTTCAGTCTGACCATTTGTCTAAGGATGATAGGCAGTACTATAGATCAAACTAGTTCCCAATCCTTTGTGCAAGTGTTCCCAAAAGTGAGCAGTGAATTGTGACCCTCTGTCAGACACTATATTCTTCGGTATGCCATGCAATCTCACAATCTCAGCAATATACTTCTTGGCATATTGAGGTGGTCTATAATTTATCTTGACAGGTAAAAAGTGAGTTGTCTTTGTAAAACGATCCACGATTACCCAAATCGAATCATGGCCTTTCTGAATAGTGGGCAAACCTGTGATGAAATCCATACTTATATCATCCCACTTCCAACTAGGTACGGACAAAGGTTGCAACAATCCGGCAGGTCTCATATGAATGGCTTTTACCCTACAACATGTGTCACATCTGGCCACATATGCTGCAATCTCTTTCTTCATTTTTGTCCACCAATAATGAGGTCTTAGTTCTTGGTACATCTTGCTACTTCCAGGATGGATAGATAGCTTAGAAAAGTGAGCCTCATCCATAAGTTTATTCTTAAGCTCCCGATCCTTGGGAACAACAAGACGGTCGTCAAACCACAACACGTCCTGTTCATCCACTCTGAAGTGCTTGGACGGTTCTTTAATTTTCTCTTTGATGTGGAATATCCCTTTGTCGGTTTTCTGGCCTTCTATTATCTTACCCTCCAAAGAGCAACTAATCTAAATACTATGTAACACGATAGGGTGCATCAGATCAAAACCATCTTCGAGCAAAGGTTGCACATTCAGGCAATGTGACTTTCTACTCAAAGCATCTGCCACTACATTGGCCTTTCCAGGATGATACTGCACATTCAAGTTGTAATCTTTGATCAATTCTAACCATCTTCGCTGTCTCATGTTCAACTCTGGTTGGGTGAAGATGTACTTGATACTCTTGTGATCGGTGAAAATATTGCACACATTACCAAGTAAGTAATGTCTCCAAATTTTTAATGCATGCACTATGGCAGCAAGTTCAAGATCATGTGTCGGATAGTTGATCTCATGCTTTCTCAACTGGCGAGAGGCATAAGCAATGACTCTTCCTTCTTGCATAAGAACACAGCCTAACCCTGTTTTCGATGCATCGCAAAACACATCAAAAAGGTTTCTCAATGTCTGGTTGCGCTAGAACTGGAGCAGTGGTCAATAGTTTCCGCAAGGTGTGGAAAGCTGTCTCACACTCCTCTGTCCACACAAACTTGTGATCTTTCTATAGCAGACTTGTCATTGGCTTGGCAATCTTCGAGAAATCTGGTATAAAACGGCGATAGTAACCAGCTAATCCTAAGAAACTTCGAACTTCCAAAACTATGGTTGGTGTCTTCCAATCCATAACCTCTTGCACTTTGCTCGGATCTACCAAAACTCTATTTTCTGACAGAATGTGACCAAGGAAAGGAACTTTCTTCAACCAAAATTCACACTTGCTAAACTTAGCATATAACTTATGATCTCTAAGTCTGGTCAAGACAATTCTCAGATGCTCTTCATGATCCTTCTCGTTCTCGGAGTACACTAGAATGTCATCAATGAACACAACCACAAACTTGTCCAATTCTGGCATGAAAACCGTATTCATCAGATACATAAAGTATGCAGGAGCATTTGTTAAGCCAAAAGACATAACAAGATACTTGTACAACCCGTATCTGGTGGAAAAGGTGGTTTTCGGTATATCTTGTGGCCTAATCTTTATCTGATGGTAACCCAATCTTAAATCTAGTTTAGAGAGCACTCTGGCTTTGGCTAACTGATTGAACAAAACATCAATATGAGGCAAGGGATACTTATTCTTAATAGTTACAGCATTAAGAGGCCTATAATCCACACACATTCTCAAAGTACCCTCTTTCTTTTTCTTCACAAACAAGGCAGGACATCCCCATTTAGACTTACTTGGTCGGATAAACCCCTTTTTCAACAATTCCTCTAGTTGCTTCTTCAGCTCAGCTAACTCATCCAGAGGCATCCGATAAGGTCTCCTTGAAATTGGAGCTATCCCAAGGATCAACTCAATTCCAAACTCAACATCCCTATCTAGCGGAAGACTAGGTAACTCATCTGGGAATATATCCGGAAACTCACACACTACCGGAATCTGATGAATAGGAATGACTTCCATAGCACATGTCACACTCACAAGGTCTGTTCTTCTAGGCAATGGTACCTGAAAAGTACCCTCACCCTGGGGATCCTTAAGGGTAAGTACCCGACTTCCTGTATCTATAACTGCTCCTCAATCCTTCATCCAATTCATCCCTATGATGACATCTAGAACTAGTCTAGACATAACTATCAATTTCACTCAAAATTGTCGACTACCTAATTCAAGGGTTGCCCCTCTAACCATCTGATTGGTTAAAACATCAGCCTCCACTAAACTTATATGGTAACCGTAACTCAAATCTGTGCATAGTTGTTCATGTTTCCGTGCAAATGCTTGACTCATAAAAGAATGCGATGATCTAGAATCAAATAGAACAACTGCAAGGTGTTGGTTAACAGGAAACTTACCAACGGTTATGGGCTCTCCCTCAGGAATCTCATCCACAGTGGTGTGGTATACCCGAGCAGTATAGGTCTGTTGCTTCTTTCTAGGCGGGTAAGGATAGAACTTTGAAAAGTGGCCTAGCTGATCACAATTGTAGTAGGGTCCTCTCACTATACCAGCAGATCCTATAGCTCCCTTAGAATTGCCCTATCCCACAGTAGCGGCTATATTTGCTGACGGCATGGCCATCTTGTACGGCTTCTGCGGTCCCTTGTAGTTTTGGGTTTTGTGCTATGGTGGCCTAAACCTTGCACCTAGTACAGACGGATGATAGGTAGAACGATTAGCAGTGAGAACTCTTGGCTGTGATGGTCCTGACTCAAAGGTCCTCTTACGAGTCTTGGATGCAGTGTACGCGTTGTTATTCTTCTCTTGTTTTAGACAATCACTAATGAAGTCATTGAATCTGGCGCGGGTATTGGTACCCACATGCTTCATCATCTTCGGACTTAACCCTCTCTTGAAACTAGCAATTCTCTTAGCATCTGTGTCAACCATGTCAGGAGCATAATGACACAAGTTGTTGAAGGCATGCAAATACTGCGTCACAATTTTGGTGCCCTGATTTAAAGCCAAGAACTCTCCCAACTTCATCTCAACCAGCCCTGGTAGAATATAAACTCCACGGAAGGCCTCAGTGAACTCTCTCTATGAGATCTGAGCATTTGGAGGGAAGGTGGTGCGATGATGCTTCCACCACATTCCTGCTGGTCCTTTTAACTGATGTGCAGCATATTCTGTCTTCAGTACTTCAGTCAGCCTCAACACACGGAACTTATCTTCCATGGTGTTGATCCATTCTTCAGCGTCAAGTGGCTCTGTTGCTTCCTTGAAAATTGGTGGCCTAGTGTCCATAAAATCCTTGAAGTTGTTGTACTGATTCACCCCATTTCCACCACCTTGGTTGTTACCGCGTTGAACATTGTTGGCAATGGTACGCAAAAAATCTTCCATGTTCTTCTGCGATTGCTCGGCATTACACTGACTTCCAAGAAACTGTGCAAAGAATACCTCTGCAGTAAGCAGTGGAGGAGGCGGCAAATGTGGTTCCAGGTGTGGCTTATTATGGTTGACGTTGCTTTCACCACTCCCACCTGCCCTGGCACCATTACCACCAGTTTTAGCAGCCTCATACATGGCGCGACGAGTGTTTGCCATCTGCATATTTCAGCAACAAGTAATGATTAAGTGAAGCTGTAGTAATTGTGAGTGAATGAAAAATTATGCCGTACTGAATTTATTGGAGAGAACAAGTCATACAATAAAACAGAGGCATAATAATCGCATTCCAATTAAAACAACACCACTAATTAAATTACTTCGAATGCAAACAACGCGTCCATACAACCAAATTGCCAGCATACATACACTGGACTTTTATACGCTCAGATATCGCATGACCAACCAAGTTCCAACATTCTACCAAGTCTTAAGGTTCGAAACGAGATACATCAAGATACATAAAACCAAAATAAAGGTCATCGCGACAGGGTCTAGTAGCTAATGCAAAGCAACTAGCCTACTCCTCGAGGCCATCATCGGGGTCGGAGATGTCACCATCGCTACCATTAGTAGCGACACCGTCGTCGTCGATAGGTGCAACTGTAGGCTTGTCCTCATCGTCGTCGACGTCCATACCGGCGGCGTCTGGAGGAGCATACATGCCAATCCTGTTGTAGAGCGTGTGAAACTCCTCATGCAAGTTGACGTTGTACCCCTCTAGCTCCTCGACTCTCCGCCTCAGAAGGTCCCTCTCGTTCCAGGCTTTATTCCTCTCTTGAACCAACTGTCCAATCATGCGGTCTGCATTATTATTGGCCTGAGTCAACGTATACACCCGCTGCAGAGCACTATCACCTCTCTCTAGAGCCTGGTCTCGCTGCAAGCTCATGTCAGCCAACTGCTCCTGCAAACTAGCTATAGCACGTGCCTGTTTCTTCTTCTATTTTCTTGCTTTAAGCCGATCATCACCACGCAAACCAGTCAACGTCTAATAGGTACACTCAAGACCCTGGTATGCTATGATAGCTGCATACATAGCACTCATAGCGTGGTTGTCGCTAGCCTGTCCTTCGTTTGGGCCTCTAACCAAGGCACTCCCTTGTGGCTGCACCCAAATAGCATCACGAGGATCATCCCTCGGAAAAGTGCCAGCCAGGGCTGCTGCCAGCTCATTAGGAAATCTGCTCATTATGTCCCTAATGACACGAAAAGCTGCTCCCGTTGCACCCTCAACCGGAGTGCATCCCTCAAACTCCAAGTGCCAACCATCCCACTCTAGAGCATCACCAAGAGCAGGGACTGTGATCTCCACTACTGCAAGTCCATCCTCGGCTAACTGGCTCTCACTCTAAGAGTACACCGGCTCCTGACCTTCTGGGTACCCCACATCATGGAGCACTCTCCAAAGCAAAGTCGACATGCCAAACTCGCTCAGAAAGGTGTCCGTGCTGCGATGCTCCCGCGAGGCCAACTGGTGTCGGGGTGCTCTTCCGCCTGTGGACTTACGGGCAATCTGCTTCGTGCGGGCCATCTGTAGCAAAAGTTTTGATTACCCGGTGAGAACATATTTTAAGTTGATATAATTTTTATCAAAAGGGGATAATCAATTTATAAGAGGAGGAATACATGACATGAATGAAATGCACAAGCAATATGATGTATGTACAGGCGATGAATTCGGTGGCATACAGGCGATCTCTCATATACGTAACTAATACGTTCTACACGAGAAACGTTGTTATGTACCTACAGAAAATTCATTTCAGCCCAATTCCCCATGAATGCAAGAAAATAGTAAATTTACCTACACGCTCTACATGAATCCCCAGATACGCGTACAACGGTAGTAACAACCCAAAACATCGTCCTATTGATGGCATCGCCTCAACGGATGGAACAACCACACATACGACACTTTTGTAAAAACATGCGTAGAACATGTAATTACTCCAGTATCATATAAGCACTCTCCCTAGATCGGCGGTGTATCCGATCATGCTCTCACAACTCACACTTACCGAGGCGTAGGGGCAATTGATCCATACATTACCACTCAATTAAGTGGCACTCATATAATAGCACGTCGTATGAGCAACGAAAGAGAAATATGGTGCAAGAACCCTAAGTCAGCACTTAAATAAGCCACCTAGAGTCCTTAACTGGGCATAAAGGATATGACCACTGGCACACTTTTAGTTTGGAAATCACGTTTTTCAAACACATTTTGTTTTAAATACACTTGTAAATAGTAAATATGCTAAACCATGCTCCGATACCAGCTGTAAAAGAACCGACCAATTATACGAAATTAAGTAAGAAAATCATCCACCAAGCAGATGATTTAACAAACTTAAGCCCGTATAACCCGGTAGTCCGTGAAATCACGATGGATTTCAAACCAACTTACATACCAGCCAAGATCGTAATAAGTTTAGCGGTCACCATCACAAGTTACATAAAAGTTCACATCGCAAATACATCGGAGTTGTAAACATAGTTACTACAAACCAAGTTCAAATAAAAGTAGCGGAAGCATTTAGTTCAAACCACACACACTCACACAGAGTTCGAAATAAAGTGCCAGCTCAGGATCATCTCCAACAAAAGTATCAGACGAGACGTAGGGAATGACCACTGCCCATGGTCCTAAGCTTCACCCATCGCAGGATAAAGGCAGTTGATACAGTAGCCGTAATACATCTGCCCATCTGCAACAAGTGGGAACAAAGCCCTAAGTACGAGAAGGTACTCAGCTAGACTTACCCGACATAACCGAAAATAAATTGACACCAAAGATCATGACAGGCTTTATGGTAGGGTAGCTGACTCATTTGCAAAAAGGCATTTTTAGCATTTAAGAATCTTTTCCAAAAGCTTTGCATCAAGTTAAAATCTTTATTAACCAGTCAACTAAATTTGCATCTGTACTAGAGTAACATGTAATTAAACAGATAAGGATAACCAATGATCATTAACAAATCTCATCATGTCATATTCCATATAACTGTCCAAGTGTTCCATCAATATTACTACGATGAAGTAACTCAAGTCAAGTGTTCACTATCCAGTGAACGATGGCGATTCGAATCGATTATTAACTAGCTGGTAATTTATTCCTCACACAAACCTTACTAACCCGCTAATGTGAGATATTGGTCACCGAGTCAACCATTCAGGTAAAGTCTCGAGTTTGCCAGGAACCACATGTACCCGGGGGTCGCCCGACTGCTCTTTGGCCTTATCATCGCGCCCCCGTGTTCTACCACACCTACTCCGGTACAGTGCGTTGCGGGCAATCCACTCGGCTCAAATAATCTCTCAGCTTCGTGGTCAAAAGGTACATTATTCAGCCAGCTAAATATAAGGCATACGTTCAACATGACTCGAGGCCCAACAACGGTCGGTCCTTAATCAACACAGACGGAAAATACTATAGTCCGAAACCCTGCAAGTCTCCGTCCGATTTCAATTTCACATTAACACTTAGTTATTCTAAGATGACATACTTATTCAAGCAGATCCAGGTAACCACCTATAGCTCGCAGGTGACAGGAAATCACCCGACTTCTACCAGTCTGAGCAAGCTAAGCATTTCTTGACTGCGAACACCAAGGTAACAAGGATATGGTAGAACAGGGTAAACAAGGTATAATGCAGCAACGGTTGCAAACAACTCCTAAACGTAATGCATCAGTTAAAGTAAAGCATTAATAAAATATTTGCAAATTGGGAGAGAAATGCTCCTGGACTTGCCTCTTTCGAAAGAGCTCAGGCGGTGGTCGGGATACTCTGGAAGATCCTCACCGACCTCCACGTCGGCTTTGGGCACCTCCTGCTCTTGCACCTCGGGCTGCTCTTCCGGCTCCTCGAGAACTGCTACCGGAGTTACTTCTTGCGATCCTATATGATGTAAATGTATAAATGCTCATGCCTAGGTGCGTTGCAGAGATGACATGTAATGATCATGATGAATGAGATGTAGATAAACATGTTTACTTTATTGTATAAAGTGGGAATACAACTCTTCTACAAGGTAGTCTACATCATCCAAGAACATGTACTAGTATACTACTACAAACATTCTCTACCATGCCAAGTCACCCCAGAAATCTAAGATGTTTCAAAGATACACCAAAGCAAATCTTATTAACTAATCTTGTATTAACAAGGTTAATTAAACCCTAATTGCAACTAGGTTTGAACAACAACACCTATTTTCGTAGCACAGAAATATCTACAAAAATTACAGTAGCTTACTATCATCTAATCTAGCATTCCACAAAAATTCCATTACATTTGGAGTACTAGAACTGCCTACACAAAAATAACAAGATAGGGTCTAAAAATGAGCATAAAAATACTTTATACTATGAAAAGTATCAAACAACAGATTTAGCATTTTTTCTACATTCTACACAATAAATAATCACTATAGAAAAATT
This sequence comes from Saccharum hybrid cultivar R570, assembly GCA_038087645.1. Taxonomy (NCBI): domain Eukaryota; kingdom Viridiplantae; phylum Streptophyta; class Magnoliopsida; order Poales; family Poaceae; genus Saccharum; species Saccharum hybrid cultivar. Next base: position 3,002,094 of record JAQSUU010000291.1, on the reverse strand, counting down.
ATTATATGCATGTTTTATTCATATTTTTCTCTTTATCAAAAATAACAATTATCAACAACAATAAGCACTTGTACTACACATCAAAATTTTCTATAGAACATGCATGGCACATATTTTTCCTAGAAAGTACATCACTAAAGAAAATTATTGCAAGTGGAACCATATTTTTTTGAGCTTTCTATGATTTATTACATATTTATCAAGAAAACAGTAATTTCAATGATTAAATAAAAACCCTATAGAAAAGTATTTCAAACTTGACATGCAATATTTTTAGATCATAGATCTACTTATGAGAAACACTACAAAATTTGTTTCACAATTTTTGGAGCAAAAATGAGCAAGTTATGAATTTCTAAACCATTTTCATCTTTTCTTAAAATCATTTTCAAATTCCTTTTTAAACATCAGCCGCTGAAAATGCTAAGTGCACCCGGTGCAGTGCACACGTGCGCGCGCGAGGAGACAGACAGGTGGACCCGCGACCCCACGGGTCAGTCACAGGGAGAGGGAGAGAGACGCCGGTGGCCACAGCTCGCCGGCGGTGAGATCTCCGGCCAGACCAAGAGGACCGGGGTGATCTCCACCCTCGCGCGAACTCAATGGTGCTCGTGGCGTGACCTAACGACCTCGGGAAGCCAGCCGCCACCATGCATGGCGGAACGGTGGTGCGGTTCACCGACGGCGAGGCGCTTTCAGCCACGGCAAGGTGCGTGAAGGCGCTCGATAGCATCGGGGACATGATGGGGTACCAGTGCGCGAGAAAAGAGAGCGGGAGGTGAAGCGGTGGTGAGGTGCCTTTGGAGCGGTTCTTCTCCGGTGAGCAGACCTGAACTCCGGCGAGAGATTACCGGGTATAAGGGCTATACCGCAGCGAGCTAAGGTGAGCACGGGTTGCGCGATGGGGCGAGGGTGCTCGGAGGAAGATGGAGTCTACGGCGGTGAGCTGAGGCGGCCGGAGCAGCCAACTCCGGCGAGTGCGTGCTCGGTCACGGGGCGGAGGCGGTGCGCGAGCTCTGCTCTTGCTGCTGGCGAGCTGAGGGAGTGGAGGAGGAGTGAGTGGGCGCGGACTGGTGTGCCGGGGCGTGGGTGAAGGAGAGCGCGGCCGCGGGGGCCACCGGGCGCCACCCGATCGGCATCGCCGGCATGCGCTCGCCACGTGGTGGGCGCGGCCTGCCGCGGTCGAGACAGCGGGGCGCGAGCGGGAGAGAGAAGGAGGCCGCGCGGGCGTGGGCCGGGCCGTGGTCGCGCGCGGGCGAGCGGGAGCGGCGGCGGGCGCGCGCGCGGGAGAGCTGGGCCGCTTTGGCCAGCGGGCCGAAAGGGAGGCGGTGGCCCGTTAAGGCCGAGAAATTCGTTTTCTTTTATAAATAAATTTCTAGATTTCTAAATTGATTCAAACTCAATTTTTGAAGATGAAAAAGGCATTTTCATAAGTTGTCCCCAAAACCAAAGTTGTTCAAAATTTAATTCTCTACAACTTTCATTTATGGCACTTTTCAAAATTCTAAATAGATTTTAAATTAATGATTTAAAGTCTAATTTTTAAATAAAAACTCATTTTTCGAGAATATTTTAAAAGCAAAATTTGGGGAGATTTTGATTACAAAAGTTGCTCCAAAAATCATGCTAATTAATTCTAAGTCATTTAAAGGTATAGCCAAACAAGTTTTACCACTCTTAGCAAGCAAATACAAAAATTTAGGGTTCAAACAGATGTTTTTCACACTACAATTTAATTTTAACTTATATTGCATGTGATGATAAACATGTATGTGATGCTAATGCTCATGCTTTGGGATGTTAATGCATGCTTAACACCTAGGGGTGTTACAAGGACTGACGAGGAGAATGAGGCAGCCTGCCTGGAACTAATCGAGGCTGCGAAAGAGCCCGAGGGCCGTCTCGCGAAGCTGTTCGAGGTCGAGGTGGTCCCGCCTGCCGACGACGAGGGCCTGTAAGCCAAGCCTGGGCATGAAGGCCCATGTAATAAGTTAGTTAGTATTTGTGACTTGCACCGTGATGGCCTCAAGGGCCCTGAAACATTTATATATAAATGTATACTAAATGTTCGTTTTCGTTCGAGTCTTTTGTTGTCTTTCTTGTTTGAATCGTATTCTTGTATGTTTTTCTTAGCACGCGGTTGCACCCCTTGGTGTGAGGAAGCGGGTGGAGGTACCGTAGCCCCGAGGCGTAAGCGATCTCGTAGCTCGGCAGCCCTCGAACCTTAGGGTGCACTTGCGGCCTCGTGGATTATGTAAGAGCCCGATTCGGAGCGTATGGGAACGTTAGACGTGAGCTTTTTTTAAAATCGTGAACTTTTATTAGGTCTACTTAGCGCGCAGTTGCACCCCTTGGCGTGGGGGAGTGAGTAGAGGTACCATAGCTCAGAGGCATAGGTGATCTCGCGGCTCGGCAGCCCTTGAACCTTAGGGTGCACTTGCGGCCTCGTCGACTATGTAAAAGTTCTTTTGTTTTTGAAAAAGTGTGAGTTTTTTGGAGACACAGGGGTTCCCCCCTTGCAGCCCCCAAGGGAGGTTCGACTCTGAGAAGACAGGGTCGAGCTTCCCTGGTTTTTATGAAAGAATACTTTGAACACCGATGTATTCTTTATTCTATCATGGGATTGCGAAACAATTTACAGAGCCTCGAGGCTTTAGGGGGAAAAGCGACGTAGTTGTTCGATGTTCCATATGTTGGTGAAGATTTCACCCTTTTCATTTGATAGCTTGTAGGTGTCGGGCTTCAATACTTCCGCGATGATGTACAACCCTTCCCATGGCGGAGTAAACTTGTGTCATCCCTTGTTATTCTAGCTTCGCTTGAGCACTAGGTCACTGACGTTGAGGTCTCGTCTGTGGACGTGTTTATCATGGTAGCATCGGAGACTTTGCTGATACCGTGTAGAGTGTAATAGAGCCACATCGCGAGCTTCCTCGAGCTGGTCGAGGGCGTTCTCTCTTGCGACATCGTTGTTTTGCTCGTTGTAGGCCTTTAGCCTCGGGGATCCATACTCTACATCAGTTGGGAGCATAGCCTCGGACCCATAGACTAAGAAGAACAGAGTGAACCCCGTGGCTCGACTCGGTGTTGTTCTTAAGCTCCATAGGACCGAGGGGAGCTCGGTGGCCCATTTTTTGCAGTGTTTGTTTAGTTTGTCGAAAATTCTTGGCTTTAGGCCTTGTAGAACCATGCCGTTGGCATGCTCAACTTGGCCATTTGTTTTTGGATGAGCTACGGCCGACCAGAGCACATGGATGTGATGGTTGTCGCAGAAATCCAAAAACTTTTTGCCGGTAAACTGGGTGTCGTTGTCCGTGATGATGCAGTTGGGAACCCCAAAGTGGTGGACGATGTCGGTGAAGAATAGCACGGCTTGCTCAGACCTGATACTGGTGATAGGACGGGCCTCGATCAATTTGGAAAACTTATCAATGGCGACGAGCAAGTGGGTGAAGCCACTAGTTGTCCTCTTCAAGGGTTCGACCAAGTCGAGTCCCCAAATGACAAACGGCCATGTGATGGGAATCGTTTGCAAGGCGTGAGCCGGGAGATCGGTTTGCCTTGCGTAGTACTGGCATCCTTTACAGGAGCGTACTAGCTTAAAAGCATCAGAGACCGTGGTTGGCCAGTAGAAACCTTGTCGGAATGCGTTTCCAATGAGGGTTCGAGGTGTCGCGTGATGACCGCAAGTCCCCGAGTGTAGATCCTTGAGCAGGTTCTTGCCTTCCTCGTTGGTGATACAGCGTTGTAGGATGCCCGTAGGGCTGCGTTGATAAAGCTCTTTGTTGTCGCCAAATATCACAAAGGTCTTGGCCCGGCGAGCGATCCGTCGAGCCTCGGTCTTATCTAAGGGGAGATCCCCTCGAATGAGACGGTCGAGGTACGGAATACGCCAGTCAGGCTCGAGGTCGGCTGGTTGGGTCAAGCTCTTTGTCTGCATGGCTTCAGCCCTGGTCGAGGGAGCTTCCGCCTCAGGTAGGGGGTCGAGTGATGGACCATCGGTCCCCCTGCTTGCCCTGGTGTCAACGGAAGGTTGATGGAGATCCCTTGCGAAAACATCAGGTGGAACCGTGGCTCGACTAGACACGATTTTCGTGAGTTCATTAGCAGCTTCATTATATCTACGTGCAATGTGATTGAGCTCAAGGCCGTGGAATTTGTCCTCAAGGCGCCACACCTCCTCGCAGTAGGCTTCCATCTTGGGATCATGGCAGCTTGAGCTCTTCATGACCTGGTCGATCATGAGCTGGGAGTCACCATGAACGTCGAGGTGTCAGACCCCAAGTTCGACGACGATGCGCAGGCCCGCGATGAGAGCCTCGTACTCAGCGACGTTATTGGAGGCAGCAAAATGAAGCCAGATTACATAGCGCATGTGGACTCCGAGGGGCGAGACGAAGAGGAAGCCTACGCCTGCTCCCGTTTTCATCAGCGACCTATTGAAGTACATGGTCCAAAGTTTGGCTTGGAGCTGAACCGGTGAAAGTTGAGTGTCGGTCCACTCCGCTAGAAAATCTGCCAGCACCTGAGATTTGATGGCTTTGAGTGGCACATAAGAGAGGGTCTCACTCATGAGCTTGACTGTCCATTTTGCTATCCTACCCGAGGCTTCCCGGTTCTAGGCTATCTCTCCCAGGGGAAAAGAAGAAACCACGGTCACCGGGTGGCCTTCGAAGTAGTGACGAAGTTTGCGCCGCATCAAGACGATGGCGTTTAGTAGCTTCTGGATTTGCAGGTAGCGAACCTTAGTCTCTGAGAGTACCTCACTGATGAAATAGACTGGCCTTTGAACGAGCAAGGCGTGTCCTTCCTCTGCCCTCTCGACGACTAAGACCATGCTGACCACTTGTGTCGTTGCGGCGACGTAAAGCAGGAGAGGTTCCCCCGTGGCCGGAGGGACGAGGATCGGAGAGTTAGACAATGTAGCTTTGAGTTTTGTAAGGGCTTCTTCTGCCTCAAGGGTCCATGAAAAATGTTCCGATTTCTTTAGGAGACGATACAGTGGGAGCGCCTTTTAACCGAGGCGCGAAATGAAGCGACTAAGGGCCGCGAGGCAGCCCGTGACCCTCTGCACGCCCTTTAGATCATGGATGGGGCCCATTTTGGTTATTGCAGCGATTTTCTATGGGTTGGCTTTGATGCCATGTTTGGAAATGATGAACCCTAAGAGCATGCCTCGAGGAACGCCGAAGACGCACTTCTCAGGGTTGAGCTTAATGTTTTTTGCCTTAAGGCACTTGAACGCAACGCCGAGGTCGTTAACCAAATTGCTAACCCTCTTGGTTTTGATAACGATGTCGTCAACATAAGCCTCGACGGTGGGTCCGATGTGCTCCCCGAAAACGTGTTGCATGCATCACTGATACATAGCACCTGTGTTCCATAGACCGAAGGGCATAGTAACATAGCAATACATGCCAAAGGGGGTGATGAATGAAGTCGCGAGCTAATCAGACTCCTTCATTTTGATCTGATGGTAGCCAGAATACGCATCTAGGAATGACAAAGTTTCACATCCCACAGTAGAATCAATGATTTGATCAATGCATGGTAAAGGAAAAGGAACTTTCGGACATGCTTTATTCAAACTAGTATATTCTACACACATCCTCCATTTCTCATTCTTTTTCTTAACTAATACAGGATTAGCCAACCACTCGGGATGATGAACCTCCTTGATGAATCTAGCCTTCAACAGCTTGTGGATCTCCTTGCCGATGACCTTGCGCTTCTCCTCGTCGAAGCAGCGCAAGCGTTGTTTCACCAGTCTAGAGCCGGCTCAGATTTCCAAGGCGTGCTCGGTGGCTTCCCTGGGTATGCTCGGCATATCCGAGGGACTCCATGCAAAGATGTCGATGTTTGCACGGAGAAAGTCGACGAGCACTGCTTCCTATTTGGGATCGAGGGTGGCGCTGATGCTCAACGCCTTTCCATTCGGGTCGGTGGGGTCAAGGGGTACGAGCTTGACGTCTTTCGCGGGCTTGAAGTTGTCGGCATGACGCTTGGGGTCGGGGATCTCGTTGGCCAAACTGTCGAGGTTTGCCACCAAGGTCGCCGACTCCAGGATGGCTTCCCCGTGCTCGACGCATTCCACGTCGCACTTGTAGGCATGCTCGTAGGAGGGCCCAACAGTGATGACACCGTTAGGGCCCGGCATTTTGAGCTTGAGGTAGGTGTAGTTGGGAACCGCCATGAACCGGGCGTAGAAGGGGCGCCCATGAATGGCATGGTATGTCCCATGGAATCCAACCACCTCGAAAGTGAGAGTTTCCTTCCTGAAGTTGGCGGGAGTACCAAAACAGACAAGTAGGTCGACCCGCCTGATGGGCTCTGCTCATTTTCCCAGCACGACTCCATGGAAGCCCCCGACACTAGGTCGGAGGTGCGTCCTTGTGATTCCTAGAAGGTCGAGGGTCTAGGCATAAATGATGTTGAGACTGCTGCCTTCGTCCATGAGCACCTTGGTGAGGCGTGTGTTAGCGATGATGGGATCGACGACGAGTGGGTAGACTCTAGGATTGGGGACGTAATCTGGGTGGTCATCACAGTCGAAAGTGATGGCCACCTCGGACTAGTCAAGGAAGAGGGGGGTCACGAGTTGCATGGAGAAGACCTCTCGACGTTCCCGTTTGCGCTGCCATGTTGAGAGGCGCGTCGAGGGTCCTCCGTATATCATGAAATAGTCATGAATCTTGGGAAACCCCTCGTCCTTGTCGTCTCCCTTAGGATCCTCCTTGTCGTCTTTCTTGATGCCTAGGCTTTCAAAGTATCTCCAGAGCATGTGGCAGTCCACGAGGTTGTGGTTCATGGGCCCTTTGTGATAGGGACACGATTCTTTGAGCATTTTGTCAAAAATGCCCCCGCTAGGGGGTCCTTGAGGTTTCTTGCGATTTGCAGTGGCGACAAGGTCATCCACCGGGGCTTCATATTTGCCCTGCTGATTCTTCTTCTTGTTGTTGTTCCTCTTCAAGCCCCGGCTAGAGTTCGTGGGATCCTCGTCCCTGCGCTTCCCCTTGTCCTGGTCACTGCCAAAGATGGCACCAACCATCTCCTCGCCGGTAGCGAAGTTGGTGATGATCTCCATCAAGTCATTGGCAGTGATGGGGGTGTTGCGGCCCAACTCTCGGACCAACTCTTTGTAGGTGGTACCAGAGAGGAAGGCCATGATGACGTCAGAGTCAGTGATGTTGGAAAGCTCGGTGCGCTATTTGGAGAAACGACGGATGTAGTTCTGGAGGGATTCGCCCGGCTTTTGTTTATAGCTTCGGAGGTCGCATGAGTTACCAGGGCGCATGTAGGTCCCTTTGAAGTTCCCCTCGAACACTCTCATCAGGTCGCTCCAGTCATGGATCTGTCGAGGTGGGAGGTCCTCGAGCTAGGCTCGAGCGGTGTCCGATAGGAACATGGGAAGTTGTCGAATGATGACCCAATCATCGGTAGCCGTTATACTTGGTAAGAGTCGTGGGAGGGCGGAACCAAGCCGGAAGTAGTGTTTCACGAATGGCCTTGCTGAAGACTCGAGGGCCTGGTGGATCGGGTGAAGGGCTTTGATCCTCTGAGTTGTCGTAGCGCCCGCCCCTGTGCTCGTGGTAGCCTCGAGCTGCACCGTCACCACTCTTGCGCCTACGGTGCTCGTTGATGTTGTCATGGGCATCTCGAGGTTCGCGGTTGTCGACGATGCGTTCACGGACAGAGGCCACCTTGTTCCGCTGGGGGGCGGGCTCAGGATGAACTGAGGCCTCTCTCTCCTATCGAGAGGGCTCCGCAGGCTGCTCCGAGGCAAGCCTGCATCACCTCGAGACAGAACTCTCGGCTTGCTGCATGGCAGCGGCCTTGAGGAGTCCTCGGATTTCATCATGGGCCTAATGGGCCTCGGGGTTCGATGGCTCGGGCATGTTATGAAGAAGCATGGCGGCTGCGACAACATTCTGGCTGGCTCGGCCGAAGACCGGGGGTTCACCCGCCCGATCCTCGATGATGCGATGATTGACGTCATGAGCTCTTTCTCGAGCTCCTCCGCTGTGTGCGCGTGCCGCGCGCTCTTGCTCGAGGGTTTGCTGAAGTAGGCGCAAATTTTTCTCGTTCCTCGTCGATCCTATCCTACAGTTCGTGGATTTGCTCGAGTTGCATTCCTTGGTCCGCAAGGAATTGAGCTACATCTCGTGCAGCAGGGGGCTCAACCTGAGGTGGCGTGGTGTTCCTTCCTCCAACGGCTGCCTCATCCTCTGAATCCGACGCGACATCCCCATCGATATTGAAGCATTCGCGAGTCGGGTCGTAGGTGTCATCAGCAGAGTCAGAGTCCGGAGTGCCGAAATAGTAGTATAACGGGTGCATGTGAGGTCGTGTGTCTCTAGGGTTGTAACGACGAAAGGTAGTCATACGGAGCTCCGCACCCGTGGTCTTCGTGGAGTCTAGGTACTGGGAAGCTGGCGTGGATGCGACGAGGTCGAGGGTGGAACGTAGATGGTGTCCGGGGAGTTCCTCGTAAGCGCTCATGCTGGTGCTTACAGAAGAAGCATACGCCCGGGCAACCGGGTCCAGCCCATACAGGAATGCTGATGGGGGCATGGTTCCCTGTATCGGAGCAATTGAAATGGCTGGTGGTGGCGCCGTGCTGGGTGGTGGAGTGACGGGACAACCCGTCGGCATCTTACCCTCAGCCAAGCTCATCCTACACAGATCCTTAGTGAGGAAATCCGTGTTGGCGTTCGGCTGAGGGGCGCCGGATCAGGGAATACTGTCACCCCCCGCGAGGCGATGATGGCGGTTGCATTAGGCACGCCGTCGCCTGGCGGCACGTGCCTGACGAGAGCGACGGTACCGACGTAGCGCTCCCCCAAGCTGGGAGAGCTCATGGTCACCGTCAGTTGGGTGCCTGGGCGGGAGGAGGACCATGTCGTAGCCATAGCCAAGAGACATGAACTCTAAGCTCCCAAACCAGATCACCGTGGCCAATGGAAGTGGACGTTCGGGGTCAGCCATCTAGAAAAAATGGCGGGAAAACGATGTTGGCACGCAGCGCCCCCTACCTGGTGCGGCAACTGTCGGTGTTCTGGCCCGTGAGGGTCCTAAACCAATGAGTGAATTTGTGCTACGTGTCCCTAATCTAGATGGTGATGCAAAGAGAATACACGAGGGGTTTATCCTGGTTCAGGTGAAAGAAGGCCCTACATCCAGCGGGGGGGAGAAGTATTGTATTTCCTTGCACCTAAGTGCTTGCGTAGGGGTTACAAGCTATGAGAGAGGGAGCTGATCCCAAGTCTCAGAGAGAGAGAGAGAGAGTACAAAGGAGATTGCTTGAGATGTTGATCTTCTACGATGGGGTGATGACTTGTTTTTGCCTTCTCCCTCCCCCTTTCGTAGAGTCCCTTTCCTTCCATTTTATAGGGTCAAGAGGAGGCAAAGACACCAGGGGATGCCTTAGAAGTGAAGTTTTGTCGAGCGCTGTGGAAGCCGCTGTAGCGACGTGCTCCGGGAATGGCCGGCCATCCCTGGACACCATGGTGACGTAAAGGATGAGACGGTGAAGAGACCCCAGGTCCTATGGCGTGCAGGCATTGCTTCTTTGTTGATCGACGGTTGGTCAAGGCCAGGTCGAGGTGGGTCGACGGGGAAAGGATAAGGTCGAGCCCTAGGATTTTTGGGGTACGACACTTGTCGTATTCTGCCTCGAGGAGGATCAGTGGCAGAACAGTGCCCCGCATGGCGTGTATAGTGACAGGTTTTCACCGCCCATTCTGGGATGGCTAGTAAAAAGTGGGTTTTGACACTAGTACTGCTTCTATGCTGGTATCGTTGTAGCCATGGGGGTAGGAAGTGGTTGGCGGTTGCATTAAATGCTTTGACTTTTGTCTGAGAGTTGGTGAGCTAGGCGGGTCGACCGAGCTTGCGAGGCGGGATTCAGCGCTTTTCGTGAAAATGAAACGCCTATTTTGCATTGCGCCGGAGGCAAGAAAACGGAGACAAAAGTTCAGAGTGTTTATCCCTAAAAAACTCTAACTGGACGCTGGACCGGACGTGGTCCAGAGTGGACCTGCGCGTCCGGTCAGCTCAAGTCGAGGGCTGAGGCGCAGCGCGCCTAGGGTTTGTGACCGGACGCTGGTCTGGCCTGACCAGCGCGTCCGGTCAGTTCACCTAGGCGCAGAGGGAAGGCGCACGGAGAGCGCGTGACCAGCGCGTCCGAGGGTCCCTAGGACCGGAGCATCTGGTTAGCTTTGACTTGTGCGGCTTGGTGGCGTGACGCAATCGGACACGGTGGCGCGTCCGGTCACGTGCGACCGAACGCGTCCGATCGCGCGGGGAGCTCTATGGATTCTGATCAGACGCCGGGTGCAGCGCGTCCGGTAAACGGTGAAGCGAGTCCGGTCACGGCGACGGCTCTCACTGACTCGCACTGTTACTGTTTATCCTGTAGTGACCCTGACCGGTGCGTCCGGTCATCATGTTTTTCACTGCGACGTCTTGTAATGGATAGTTGCTTACCCCTTCACTATAAATAGATGGTGGCCGGATTTGGGAGGCTGACTCTTGCACTTTTGAGATATTGAGGCACACTTTGAGCTAGAGAACACTCCCTCCACTCATCTCCTTGCTTGGTTGCATATTCTAGAGAGATTGAGTGAGATTCAAGTGCATTGCTTAGTGATTTTTATCTAGTGGCACTTGATCCTCGAGTTGGCTGTGATTGCTTGTTACTCTTGGGTGTTTCTTGACACCCTAGATGGCTTGGAGCAACTGTGGTGATTGAGCTCGCGATTGGAGACTTGTTCGAGTCATCACCAAGTGATTATGAGGGGTTCTTGATCCTTTCCCGTGGGAGTTTGCGAATTGGATACTTTAGTGGAGCTCGTGGCTTGGAGGATCCCCATCTTACGAGTGGATGTGTGGCACCCGCTGAGGGTTCAACTCTTGATAGTTGATTAGCTCGTGATCTATCAAGTGGGTGCATCGCCACAACAAGGAGTAGCTTGTCGGGAAGCAAGTGAACCTCGGTAAAAAATCTTGTGTCATCTCTTGCCGAGGATTCTCATTGTGATTATGTGTAATTGATTCTTTGGATACATCTCATCTCTACACCGTCGATATAAGAATCAATTCACTCCCCTTTTATATTCTTGCACCTTATCTTGTCTAGTGCTTGTATCACATAGGAGTAAGTAGCTTAGTGACTTAGCTTGTGGTGTGAATTAGAGATCATAGCCTTGTTAACCAGAATTAGCTAGTGCTAGAATTAGCTTCGCCATCTTTTGTACTAACTTTGTTGTTGAGTAAAGTTTATAGAAAATTGTAAAAGGCTATTCACCCCCCCCCCCCTCTAGCCATTTAGGACCTTACATCCACACACACGATGGTGGCCTTGACTTAGAGGCCATCCAAGCCAACATGAGCCACGACCCCAGAGCCTAGGATCACGGCCTTGAACTCCACTAGCTAACAAGATGACCAATGACCTAGGGCGGCTACCAACTCCTGTGTGACACCCCCGAGAGATCAGGAAGCGATGACGAAGGCCACAACGAAGACCACGTCGTGCAAGACGCCTAGCGAAACACTAACATGCCCACAGTGCTGCCACAAACGGCACTATAGCAGCACTTCACACCATGCCACGACATGGACACAAGATCATGACGACAACCATGTCCAGACGTGCACCACAAGACGGCGTTGCTTGCAAACCAAGTTAGTAGGTTCCCTTCCTCAGGCTCACGACTCCTCGATCGGGAGAACCTTCTTCTTTGTACGTGACCTGGCCCCATACTCTATATAAGGGTAGCCAGGGCACCACTTCAGACATTTTCATCATCATCTTCGGGCTCTGTCGACAAAACCTGGTTGGCATTCTACCGATGGGTATGTCCAAGATAGTAGATTGTCGGCAGACAGATGTGCAAGCCACGAACGAGATGGTGATGCAGAACAACACGCGGGTTTACCCAGGTTCAGGCCACCATGTGGGCGTAATACCTTACGTCCTGCTCTGCTTTGTTATTGTTGTCTCAAACAATATATTACAAGCTAGATTGCCCTATAGTATGTTTCGATTTTTTTGAGGGAGTCCCCTGCCCTCCTTATATAGTCCGGGAGGCAGGGTTACAGATCTAGAAACTAATCTTAGCTGGTTACAATTGTCATATAGAGTCGGATAAGGATTTCTAATCTAACCGACCAAGACCTTGCTTGATTCCCAAGTCTGGTTTGATGTCTTGCGTGAGACTCCATCCCGATGATCTGGATCGCGTATCGTCATGTAATGGGCCGGACCGTCTGGTCTAGGCTTGCCCATGTCTAGCCATAAGGGTATAGGTGTTTATACCCCACAGGCTCCTAAAGCTTTTACTCGAACAGTCCATCTACTGCCTCTAGCTCTGTCTCCTACCTCTTCCATCATTCTTGCACCCCTCTCATTGTAAGAACTTTAGAGCATTCAAGCGAGGAACATGCACTTGATCATCTCTGAGACTGGACATAGGGCTCCGGCCTAAACCAGTATAAATCCTCATGTTTTTTGGATGCTACCATCATCTTCCTAGAGCAGCGCGACAATTGTATGAATTCACTATTCCGGTTTTAAAAACACCAACACTTATGTTGATTTGTTGTGAGAGGAAAACATTGTTCGTTCGCTGAAAAATATTGCTGAAGTAGTGCTGCAGAACAGAGCGAACTCATTGTCTTGTTTCTTTGGTACTGGTTTTTGTGGACCATTCTAGATACAAGCATGTTTGTCTGTGAGTCCACAAATAATTTATTTTTTTGCATATAAAAACTTTTGGATTCACCGATAAATTCACTTCTATTCCTACCAGCTTAATTGGTGAGACTCTTTGACGAGGTCTAATTGTGTGTGAAGCTTAGGTTCAATTTGGTGAGATATCTGCTCTAATAGATTAATCCCCAAAATATGTGGGCCCACATGTCAGTCCTCCCTTCTTTTCTCTCATCTCGTTTCTTCTGTATCCACCGCAAGTGGGCACTCCAACGCATGGAATAATTAACTTTTTATCATACTTACGAGGTGAGTGGTATATAAAATACCATGTCAGGGACACATGTTATGGTATCATTCGTAAGAGTGGTAAAAAATCAACTGCGCAGCGGTGGGCAGGATTGGCTTGGCGAGACAACGAGTGTCGCATGGTAGGGGCATCGCGCGGCAGACACCCAAGCTGGTGGGTCCTGGATGTTAGTGAGAGAAGAAGAGAGAAGGGATTGAGGAAAATGTCCTGCTCTTTCCTTTATTTAAGGAACTGAGGGTGATTCTCTCACATTGAGAAAAAAAATTAGGGAAAGGGACCTACTAGAGCTTGATTTTTTTTACCTTCAATCCCCCTTTATTTCTGGTTATAGGAAAAGATGATCTTTTATTCTCAATCCGTTCTTGATCTGGTAGGGATGCTCTTATATATTAATGACCCTTAGATGCTGATGAACCTTAAACACAAGAACCAACAGGCCTAATTACAAAAAATGGCATGCTATAGTTCTGAATATCTGATGGTATATGCCCAAGAATCAACCCGAATAGATAATGCCCTAAAATGAAACATGTGAGGATCAGCCTATATATATACCACTACAGAACTTATAAGTCTCTACGGTAAGCTATCCAATCTACTGTACAATGCAACAATATACAGAGCCCATAAGTTGCACATCTAAGAAGCGGAACCCTTTGTTTGCTCAATTTCCAACGCTTGTTCTGCGACCATGATACATGAATCCATCTCCAAATTTGTGGCCTCGCTGTTTTCTCTTAATGAAGGCGCTCTTGGCAAAGATAGGATATCAGGGCTGCATTGTATGTCAGGTTGGATCCCTACTTGATCGATTTCATGGAGCGCTGGAGATAGATACTTTGCAACTGTGATAAACAGAGCAGAGCCATCATCCAGCTCAGTCACACTCTGCGCAACAGAACAGGATTGTGAAGCATACCGAAATAAAGTGTTTTACAGAAAAGAATAGCATAAGTGTTTTGTGAAGTTAGTCTTGCCTGAATTTTTCCTTTACCAAAGGTTCTATGGCCAACCAGAATAGCTCGTCCATTGTCATGTAATGCCCCTGCCAAGATTTCACTTGCACTTGCACTTCCTTCGTTGACCTGCGTTAACAAACGTAAACACAGAACATGCATTAGGTAAATGGAGAAAAGGAAAAAAAATGAAAGCAATATCAAAACATTTGTAGTCCAGTAGGAAGTAAAAAAGAAAATCTATACCAATTATGTTTATTCTTGAGAAAAAATGAAAACATAAATCATTTAAAGATCACTATGCAAATAGAATATAATCTTTGGAAGGATTGAAACAACAAACTTCATCGTATGTAGGCAGCACAATTTCACTAAGAGTGGTTGTAGGCTTAGGCCTTAAGGTATTGTGATATTTCTTAAGACAGCAACATGGTTACAAAAAAAACCCCATATGTGCTTCAGACGTATAAGTAATCACATACATAATAAGCATGGCAGTATTAGTATTGTGGTTCTTTTTGTCAAGTTTTGTACCCCTATATGATAGGGGAGGAACAGTAAAGGATGCAGGGATGGAAAACTCACAAGCACAACAAGAGGGTCATGCGTTAACGAATGCCCTTGGATCATATTTATTGGTAGCACATTCCCGTCACGATCAATAGTGTTGACAAGAGTTTCATCTCCATCCAACCAAATTTGAGCCACATCAAGACCAGCTTTTACTAAACCTCCCTATTCAAAACGACAAGATTAATACAAGAAAAATATAGCAATTCAACATCTGAAGGCCAACTGTGACAAATATAGACTGACTGGGTTATTCCGTAGATCTAGAATATAAGACTGGACACCCACATCCTCCATCCTTTTTACGGCATTTTCCATTTCAGCTGCTGCAGTCTGGTTTAAAAAAAGGATATAATATGAATGGTCTAAAAAGATAATATGGAAGTACTTCGTCAGCATATAATTGAGGATTAAGATAAGAACATATTTGGTTCACAGCAAACAAGTTCAGGGTGTTTTCAAACTCAACTTGGTGATGGACAATAAAATAAGATTTGCAAATGGACGCCTCAAATGTTTACACTCCTTCAATATAATCATGCCACAGGGAAATTTGTGAAAATTTGAGTTATTAAATCCATACTGAGAAAAATAATCCAACTTTATTTAATGATAACTTTATTTTAGGTGCAAACATAAAAGAAAAACCAAAATTCAAACATGTACAGTATTTACCTGAGAAAAGGAAGCTAATCTAACATAACCAGTCTTGCACTCATGGCCATCGTCCGACCTATGAGAGATAATTGCAGTTGATACAGGTGAAAGGTTGATAATTTCACGAGACAGCTGGACCTTTGGAAACAAAAGGTAAGTGAATGTAATTAGGAAACACTCGATCTCTGTCTTAGTAGGAAAATGGTTCTCTTGTGGTTAATGCATTTTTCAACAGAGTGGCTATTGCAATTTGATGAGCTCTGTAGGCGCAGATCATACCTTTCAAATTACACATACAAAAAATCTTAAGATTTTAGAATTGTTCGGTCAGCAAGTTAAGCATTTACCTCCTTTTGCCTTAAACTCCCACCCCTTTTACTGTCAGTTCCCTGGATATATAAATATGCATCAGTAAGAAAGCAAATACAAAGACGAGAAACGATCTTTCCACACCTGAGTTGACCAAATTACATAAAGGGATTCGGGATATGATATAATATAATAGAAGCCTAGTATGCCAGACTTTAGTGAACCGAAAGAACACAATGTTTTTTTAGTTCTATGAACAAAAACTTGGCCATTTATTGTCAGTGTCTGAATGTTTTTCTTTTTTGAAACAAGTGTCTGAATGTTGAACTAGTACATCTCAAGTTGAAGTATGCTTCACAACAAGCAAAAGAGATTTAACTGAAGCTAAGGATATACTACGAAGCTCAAGGTAAGGAAATACATCTAACAACTTCACTTTCACTGTGGTTCCTACACGGCCTCGAAGCCTGAGCCGCAGCCTCTCCATCCAAACCAGAAACACTTTTGCCTGCAGAATGAGAAGATATCATCATCAATAATAAACCCCCCGCCCTCCTGGGGATGAGCCTGGTAACAACTTGCTGCACAATAAGAGGGAAAAATAGAATGCACCATTAGCATGTATCAATCACAGTTTTGGCTCCCAATTCAGACAAGCTATTCATAATATTTGTTCAAATCATCGCTCAAACTGTCAAACATTATCTGCAGCTGTGATTGTTAACTAATGAAAGGGGCAAAATGTAAGAAGTACAAAGTAGACATTACAGCTAATTATCAATCATCCCATCACCTGTAATGAATCCCTGCATATTAAGCTGCATTTTCATACTTTCCTTATAATTCAATGTTGATAAAAAAGGATAATGCTGAAGTCAAAACAGATGCCTCATGGACATGAGCTAATACAACACATAAAAACTATGCAAGCATGCTAGATACAAAACTTAATTCATACCCAATGATGTAGTATGCCTTGTGTAATTACTAGAAAGATGAACAGTGCGAAAAAGTAAATACCATCATCTCAACTAGCTCATCGCCTTCATGTATGCCTGCTCGATCTGCGGGGCCTCCCTGAATGCAGTCCATAACAAGCTGAAACAGATTTGGAATTAGTAATTGGAACACTCACGTCCTCTTTACATGGGGATGAACAAAACCAAACATACCAATCGTCCAGAGCTTGGCTCCTTGTTTATGAACACCCCAACCCCTTGCACATTCCCATCGCTTCCTATCCTAAAACTATGGTACTCCTGTATGTGAACAATCTCACAGACTTGTCACAACTCATACTAGCTTTGTGCAGGTCAGGAAGTAACAGACGTTCTCACTTGACAATATCAACCCAAGCAACAAGCATGCATACCGTGGGGCTGATGATCCTCGTAAATGGGTCGCCGAGTGTGGATAGCATCCCACTGATCTTACTGTAGGCAGCATCCGCTGATTTCAGTGGAAATATCTCTACCATGGTTTGCTGCAGTTTCTGATCCCAATCTGCACGCTTGGCAAAATAAGTACATTGAAAAATAACTTGTCCTATTTCATTTGTCTTCAGGTGGTGATTTTGGTGACGCAACAGCTATGAGCTCCCACCCTTTCACTCTTGTTACAGTACCATACCTTTTTTTTTTTGCGAACAATGTTACAGTACCATACCAACCAAACACTAGCTCCTATCACTTCTATCAAAAGTTCAAAACTAGCAACTGAAAACACCCGGGGAGAACCATTATGCAAAATTGGGGGCTGTACCTTGGTGGTTGAAGGTTGGATCAACAAAGGTCTCACGGATCAGCCCCCACGTCTCAACCAGCGTCCTCTGCACTCTGTTCACCTGCCAACAACCCAAACAATCAAAATCACCATGTAATGTCCGTATCTTTCTTGGAAACGCGGCAGCCGTGGATCACCTGCGGCACTGGGAACTTCAGGAACCCAACTCACCTCGCGCGCCTTGGAGACGGGGAACGCGACGGTGAGCGACTCGGCCCGGGCAGGCGGCGTCGGCAGCGGGGACACATCACCGGAGAACCCGGTCAGTGACACCACGGCCGCGGCGGCGAGCCCCACCGCAGCCTGTCTCAGCGCCCGGCCGCCGTGATCCTGCCCGGAAGCCCGGACGGCCGCCTGCTGCGGTGGCGGAGGCTGCTCTCGGCCCAGGCCCGCGGACCGCACCCGGAGTCTCGCTCTCCCACCAAGAACCGCCGGCCGCGGCAAGGCCTTTCGGACCCGTCCGGGCAGCGGGCGCGAGGCAAGTGTAGCGCCGACGGAGCACTCCACCATTTCCATGGAGCAACGCTGGCGCCTGGCGGCGATGGCGAGCAGCTAGCTTGTCCCGAGAGCGCGCGGGATACAATACAAGTGGGCGCCGGAGACGTCCACGAGAATCTTTTGGCCGTGCGCCGTCTCGTCGGTTGAAGTAGCTGGCTGGTGGACAGGAGGAGATCCGTGCGGACTGTATCTCCGGTCGGCCGGGTCGAGGCCTTTGGGTGGTGGTGCGCGAGACAGATATTGGGTACTGTTTGTTGGTGGTGGTCTACAGAACTGATGGAGGAGAAATACTCCTGCAGATAAAAAGTGCATGCTTTCTCGAATCAGATTCCCCGAATTTTACTCCTCTTATCCCAAAATAAATCAACTTCTAAAATTATTCTAAATTCAATTATTTTAAATTTGACTAAATTTAGAGAAAGGTAACTAACATTTATGATATTAAATTGAACAAAATGCACCACAAGTACTTAAACTATTGTGGGGGTCTCAAATGTGTACTCCAACTTAAAAACATACCATCTAGGTATTGTGGGGGTCTCAAATGGGTACTACAGCATACATGGACAAGCCACCCTGGACGCCTATTTTGCCAAAAACCCCCCATCCAAACCACCATTCACATTCACAGTTCATTACAAATGTTAAGACGATCATCCAGTCTAACCATCCATTCACATTCACATGTTCCATTTAATGTGTCAAGAGAACACACCAGCCAAACCATCCATCCATGCACAATTATATATATAGACATATATTGACTAAGAAACCATTCATCTCTATAGTTGTGGTCATTACTGCCAAGATGTCATCAGCAAACTAGTCATCACCAAACTAGAAATTGTTTTGTTGCTTCCATTACGTATGCTAAGAAAACAACAAGTTGCTGCAAATGATCTATACCTATATGAGATCACTGCACAAAAGGTAACTATAGTTGCTGCACAAAAGGCAATGTATAGCTGCTGCACAAAAGACAACTATATTTCCTGCACAAAAGACTATCTAAGGTGTTATCTAGGCTATCCTACGGTCCAGATTGACCTCTCTTGGCCTTACTTATCTTCTTACTAGGGGCAGCACTACTGTTCTTCACATTCTTGGTCCTTGAGGTCCTTCCAGCCTTTGTCGCTGTTGTAAGTGGAGTATGCCTTGCTAGTGGGAGGTTGGAAATGATGTAGGTAGAGTCTGGCAATGGTTGAGTAGATGGAATGTGCCTCATGTTCTGTGAAGCATGAATATAATTGGTTACATCAGTTTTGTGATACGCAAGTAATAAATGGTTGTCACTAGAATTGAAATGAACATTACTGGTACCTCATCTAGTAGTTGTGACATCATGGGGTTCTCCACTTGGGACATTACTGGTATGTCAACTAGGTCACTCACCTCCTAAACCAATAATAAAGTTAGGTAGTTACATTTGCACATGTAAATTGTATGGCTGTGGCTATGCACATACCTAGGAATGACGCACCTCATAACTTGGTTGTTGCTCTGGCTCAATTGTAGTAGCAGTTCTAGTTGCTTTTTTTTGTTTTCTTAATAGCTAGTTGGCCTGCCTTCTTTGCTTCACACCTAGCTGAGTTATGACCAGTTTGTCCACAGTGGCTGCAGTGCATTATTACTCCATGTTTGGACAGCCTTGGTCCATTAGGACCTTGAACTTCATGTGCTGCCCTTCTTCTTGCCTTACGTGGTCGGCCTAGATTCTTCTCATACTTAGGTGGCTGCACTTCTGGACCCCCAACATTCTCCCAGGAAGATTTTTCAGAACATGGAAATATGTTGCAGCCATATGCATTTTTGAATGCATCGATGAAGTAACAATTTGGGAGCACTGAATCTTCTGGGATTCTTTCATGCTTCAGGCAAGAAATGGCATGGCTGCATGGTATGCCTGTCAACTGCCACCTTCTGCATTCACAATTTTTGCCCATAAGATCAACAACATACTGCCACTCTCGGTCATGAACTTCAAAAATATCATTCCCACTTGGTATAGGATAGCATGTGTTGGAGAAATCAGCATGCCTAGCTAACTTTTTCCTAATCTTTGAACATATGGTCATTCCTACTCATTTCTCAGCCACTTCTTTCTGTTTATTGTAATGTCTGACCATTAGTTGGGACTTGATCTTCTGTATCATGGTCAAGATAGGCAGTTCTCTAGCTTCTAAGATGTAATTGTTGAAAACTTCACAAGTGTTGTTTAACAGAATATCACACTTCGGGTACTCACTGAAAAAGGCTCTAACCCAAGTGTTTGGTGGCATCTTCTCTAACCATGCATAGGCATCCTTGTTGAGCACTTTCATTTTCTCCATTTCCTAGTTCCACCTTGTTACTGTACTTGTTCTAGCACATGCCCACAGTTGATTCTTTAAGTTTTCCCCTTTGAAGTGGCCTTGGAAGTTTGAGTATAGATGCCTAACACAGAACCTGTGCTCAGAGTCAGGGAAAACTTGCTGGACAACAGGGATTAGTCCTTTTTGTTTATCTGTCATTATGGTCCAAGGAGTGGTGTTGTCTATGCCAAGATCCTGATTTAGTGTCTCTAGGAACCACTTCCATGATGCTAGACACTCTACCTCTACCACTGCCATGGCTACAGGAAAGATACAATCATTTGGGTCTATGCCTATAGCTGTGAGTAGCTGTCCCCCAAATTTAGTCTTGATGTGGCAGCCATCTAGACATATCACTGGCCTGCATCCACTGAGGAAACCCCTCTTGCAAGCATCGAAAGACACATACAGTGAACTAAAGTAGCCATCAAGCAAGTTTAGAAAGAAACTACTACCTAGATTTGACTTCTTGAGTTCATGACCATAGTTCCAAAGAAGATTGAATTGTTGCACTTCATCTCCATAAATGATGTTCCATGCCATCCTTCTTGCCCTACTCAGCTTCGCCCTAGAAGGGGTCAAGTTCAGCTCCAACTGAACTGTTTTTCCAAAACTGGTCAGACTCATCTTCTCATCAGCCCTAAACTTGTCCAAGTACCTATTAGCTAGCCATTTTGCAGTGCACCTCTTAAGCACCCATTTCTTCTGACAATGGTGATCACCAACATAAGTCTTGATCAAGAAACATTCCATCCTAGAGTCAAATGAAGCATACAAGTACCATGGACAACCATCATCACAATGAGCTTTGATTCTAGTCTTGTCATTCCATGGCATCTTTATCTCTACCCTATGTTTGATATTGTATTCTGTAATAGCATTTCTAAGAAGTTGTACTGATGCAAACTTCATTCCAATTTTGAAAATAGGGTTCTGCAAGTCCTCTGGCATGAAGGTCTTCAAATTCCTCCCAACCTGGCCCTCTTCATCAGAATGGGGTAACTCCAACTCATCCTCATCAGATGACAACTCATCCCATTCCCTATTTGTTGCCATCTTCCCTTTGCCATATGGAACAATTCTCTTCTTCCCTTTGCTGAGTACAATGCCCTTGGCTGCACCCTCATCAACCACCCCATCATCAACATTGTCATAGAATAGATCATCATCGACTTCATATCACTGTCTAAAAAGTCCCCATCTATACTGCCATCATTATCACTGCTGTTGTTGTTGCCCACATCATCTCTTTCAGGTGACACCTTCCTGGGACTTAACACTAACACTTTGGGTACTGTACCGTCTTCCCAGGCTTTGTCAAATGACTTGTAGATATCAAAGTACAACACAAAATTCTTGATCTTATATGCAAATTGCTTCATGAATTGTGTTTCTGCATCTGAGTCTACAATTCTCAGACCAGTAGGCACAACCATCTCAGGCAACAACCAGTACACCTCCACGTTTTCAAGTCCATAACCTAACATCATACTGATCTCATCAATTGCGAAAAAAACGCCAGTACTTCTCTTTGATATGGTCAAACCAATCAACCTTGCCATCAAGATAAACCTGATCTTTGCCAAACCCACAGAAAAACCCTCCATGATGTACTTCCACAGAGAACTCATCATCATCATCAGGCCCTAAACATTCAGATAAAAAACCTAAAGTTCAGTGCTTTGCCCTGACAATCCAATGTATACAACAAATCCATGTACTACCACACCAAGTTCGCGGCACTTACCATAAACAGGTGTTGGTTCCCCTTTCAGTCGACGGCGACCAGCCATGGCCGTGTCACGTCACAACTCCCACGGCTTCAGCCAAACCTTTGCTCTGTGGAGACTCCTCTTTCCAGCATTAGCACCATTTTGAACTCCAAAGCAGCACCCTGTACAAGAGTTCGACACACCGATTTAATTATGAATTGACGTAAAACCGCATGTTGAAGCACCTGTATCCAATACTGGAACAGCAACAGAAAATGGCAGTAGTCCTACTACTGCAGAGGAAACACCAGTCGATGGCACAGATACTGAAGAAACTTGTAAGGCCAATTTCATGTCCTTGTACTGTTCTAAACACTGGGAAACAATGTTTCTACATAAATTGCTAATCTCCCTTCCTGACTGGGTTTTAAAATCAAAGGAAATCGGTAACCTTCCAAAGCTTATTGTGTTACAGTTTTACATGGTATTCTCAGTAATTGGGATAAGCTCTACTGGACGGCGATGGGCTGATCCAGCATCGATCATTATCATATATTTTATATTTATCCTTTATGTTTCAAAAAGATTTTTCACTTTAATAAAACTTTATGAAGCGCACGGAGCATGCTGAAAACGTGAATGGAAAACATGGGCTTGTACAATTCACAGAACCAGAAACAGAGCACACGGACACACCTGGTTCTTGTCGTGGTGGCCTGGTGGGCGACGACAAAGCGCGCGGCGTCCTCAGCCTTGGCACACTCGCGGAGCGTGCCGCGCCGGCACTCACGATGCCGCTCTCGGCCCCATCTCGCCCCCGCCGAGCTCGCCCTCACGAGACCACAGCAAGATGTGGAGGCGGGCCGCCTGGCGAAGAATGGGGGGAGGTAGGCGGCGGCGAGATTTGGGTGGGTGGGTGGGGGGGCAGCTGCGCAAATGGGGGGAGGACGGTGAAGCACGCCCCTCACGAGGCCGTTCTCGCCCCCATCCCTCACGAGTCAGCTCTTGCCCCCATCGCCGACCTGGTTCTTGTCCTCACGGGCCACAGCCAGATGGGGTGGGGTGGGGTGGGGTGGGGTGGGGGGGGGGCGCAGCGAGATTGGTGGGGGATGCTGCTCGGTCTATCGAGTCGAGAGATGAAAGAGGCGATGCTTCCAGCGTTATCCAGATGGAGCAAAATATGACGTCCCAAACTCGGCCGGGTTTTTTTTTGCAAAAATGTCCATGCCCAAATGCTGCTACTGCCTGTGTGGCTTGCCCACGTACGCCGTTCGTGCATGTGTGGCCTCAGATTGTACCGGCAGTGAGCAACAAACATAGATCCAGTACCTAGGTGGACCCCACAATAGTTTAAGTACCTACTGTGCATTTTGCTCTATTAAATTAGTATAAATTAGATAATAATAACGAAATATATTTTCATAATGACATCAAATTAGTATAAATTAGATAATAATAATAAAATATATTTTCATAATGTACTTTTTCTCTTGTACGCAGGCCTGTCTTAGAGGGAGGGGCAGGCTGTGCGACGGCCGGGGGCCACGACGCTAGGGGGCCATGAGTATTAAGCATGTATAGTATACGTATTTGCCTATTTTGCCCATACCAGCACCAGCCATATAGAGTCCACTTGATTCTGCGCGGCCACGACGAGGCAACAAATAGTATTCACGCGTCCCTTCGACTAGCGTGATGACGTGCTGCACTACTGCTGCGGCGTTCATCCTTGATCGACTGCGACCGATCGAATTTGGCCAACAGCGGCAGCCAGCAACTAACACAGCGGCGCAGGCGCTGCAGTCCCTCCATCCCTCTCCCTGTCCCAGTAACTGTAACTGTAAGTGATTTTAGACTTTAGTTTATCAGGTATAAGCCTTAGGGCTTAGGGCATGGTGGCCTGCGCTTGCAGTTGCTGCAATTTTGTGTTTATTTGATTTGAATCTGACAAGTGACATCTTCAATTTGCTTTGCGACCTTGCAATTCAATCCTTACAGGCTATCAGGCATGTAGTGATTGAAGCAAATAGTTGATCCATTAATTAATTATTTAATTCATCGAGCCATACAGACCGCAGGTAATTTGTTCTAAATTTAAGTCCTTTCATATTACCATGATAGGGTTCTAATTTTCTAAATTTCTAATTCAATTTATTTTTTTGAGCATGTTAGATGTTGCCTAAGAATCATTTAAGTTATTTTACCATTCTTTTAGCTTCTTTGATGCACAGTTGTTTTTTCATAAACAAAATATATGTTGCAAGTTAACTCTTATTAATAGTACTATATTCTTCTATCGTCATATCAGAACATTAGATTGTTAGGCCCTTAGTCTCTTCTTTGCCCACGGGCCTTAAAAATTGTTGAGACGACCCTGCTTCTACATGGCGTGGTGATACCTGGCTCAAGTTCGATTCTGGTTCACGATCAAGGAGTTTGGATGCTTTCAAAGCAACAGGTAGGCTATGATGTGCGGCCTCTAAAGCGTGGATCCAATGCGTAGAAATTTCAAGGGCTGAATAGTAATGAAGGTCCTATTCGTTTCACTGAAATTTAGCTTTTATGCTGATGCTTATACTGAAATGCTGTGAAAGAAAAACATTATTCGTTCGCTGAAAAGTACTACTGAAGTAGTACTACAGAACATGACCGAAATATAGATAGTAGATGTCAGTACTTGCAACTAGAGCCATCTGGTTGATCAGATATCGTGCATATCATGGTGGTAGAAATGAAATAGTAAAGCTAGTGAAACAATTTTTGTATGTTACTCAGATAACGGTTCAATAAAAATCGTAAAAAAGATATAACAGAAAAAATTGAAGCAGGACCACAAATAAGGCGTGGAGCGGCCACAACGTCGTGCAGGGGTACTAAGGCCACGCCCAACGCACCACGCTGGATTGCTGCCCCAAGTTTCACGTCTGCATCAACCAACCATATCATCTCAAGTGATGATTCCGTAGGGGGTCAGGGACGCCTGAAGAAGCATCAGTTGCTTCGTCTAACCAACGGCAGAAACAACAGCCGGCGGAGAGTGCGTTGTGGCAAGGAATTGCTCTAACATGATGTGACTTCCTCAGAAAATCAAGGCATTGGAGACTGAGAAAGGAGAGAGTTATGGGACCGAATAAAGGTGGAAGCTGCTACTTGCATTGGGTTGCTATTGCCCTCAATTTATCTGCTCCAACATGGATTGTAACTTTTTGTTGAGGCCAACGTCTGGTGTTGCCTGTGTTGGTGCTGCCCTAATCAATCATTATCCTCCTAATATTAATTTACTATTTTACCCTTAATTACATAAAAATAATTCTAAAAAAACAAGAATATAATTTTTTATATGGGTCTCACCAATTTAGTACGCATTTGGTACCTCTTGGTACTTGTCTCTTAGTATCTTATGGCACCTTTGTTTTTCTAGCGACTCGCTTGCTCGTCAACAATGGTTCTCGTTCCCCCAACTATCATTAATTTCTCTCAAATTACACACTCGGGAAATCAATGATCACCTTCGGATCTTCCTATGCGCCATTCGTTTGCAGATATTTAGGAGATTTTTTTGGCCGTATAGATCGAAGCATGCACTAAATAAGCGTATATGACTAAAACAACAATAGGCAAACACCAATCCATTTTAAGGAAAACAAAGTGTTAACTTGCACTTTTACATGTCAATGGCTGACACTAACTTTGCAAGTGCATTTGGTCCCCATGTGAGATTTGGTATATTAATGACACAGAAATTTATCGATTAACCGAGTTATTGAGAATTATATGCAGGTGTTAATCCCTTTGGATTGTGAATTATGAAATACTAAAAGCATACCCCACACATTACTGTAGGAAAGGTTTAGAATGAAATTAGACTATATTATTACTTATAAAAAGTATTAGAATATGAATAGCTTAGCGCATGAAGAGTCATCTAGAATGTGAACAATGCTTAGCATATGAAGAATCATGATGTATTGATGTATCCTGTAATTATAAAACCACTTGGTAATGAATAGAAACTCAAGGACAATTATTCTTACATGGTATCAGCTAGGTACCCTTCCTTTTCATCTCCTCCCGCCACCTCCTCTTCCCCATTGCGCCATCCCTCCACCCCTCCTTCCATGGCCGCCAAAGATGCTCAAGCTGCTGTAGCAATTGTCGCTGCCCTCCCCCCTCCTCCTGCTCCAGGCCAAGGCATCCTCGGCGCTCGCCCGGGCGCTCGCCCGTTCCAGCAACAGCCCCATCTGCAACCACCACCACTATTTTCAGGCACTGCACAGGCGCATCTCGCTGCAACTCCTCAGCCTGGCTACCTTTAGGGCGCCTACCCCTACAGCTTCTAAGGCTTTGGCAGCACCCTAGACCTGACGGCGTCCTGGAAACAGCCCGACACAAATTGGTATATGGGCTCAGGTGCGTCCTCGCATCTTTCTTTATCCTCTGGTAATGTCTCCTCCATCAGCTCCTCTCTTCATTCTAATTCCAACATCATTGTTGGTAATGGCACCCATCTCCCTATCACTTGTTCTAGTCATACTTTGATCCCCCAATTCCCACCGTCCTCTTCACCTTTCTAATGTTCTTATTTCACCTCAGCTCATAGACAATCTTATTTTAGTTCACAAATTTACCACGGATAATTTGACCCCTTTGGTTTATCTATGAAGAATCTCCAAACTAAGACGATGCTCCACCACTGTGATAGCTCCAGAGATCTTTATCCACTTCTTCCGACGTCCACCTCACATCCTCATGTTTTGCTCGCCGCTGCCCTGGAAACCACTTGGCACCGGCGGTTGGGGCATCCTGGCGTCCAGTCCTCTCCCGCTTGCGCTTATAACTCTATTTCTATTATTCCTCATGATCATGACACCTCTTTGTGCCATGTGTGTCAGTTGGGTTGTCACAATCGTTTACCTTTCTCTCATTCCTTGTCAAGGGCTTCTAAACCTTTTGAGTTAATCCACTGTGACTTGTGGACGTCTCCTATTATGAGCTTATCCAGTAACAAATACTATCTTGTATGTCTAGATGATTTTACTCATTATTTGTGGACTTTTCCACTTAAATTGAAATCCGAAACATTCACCACTTTGTGCAATTTTCGTAGCAATGTGCTCACTCATTTCAATTGCAGTATACAGTTTGTTCAAAGCGACAATGGTCACGAATTCAACAACAATGTAGCCCGGTCCTTTTTCCTTCAACAAGGTATTCATCTTCGCCTTTCCTGCCCTCATACATCCCAACAAAACGCCAATGCTAAACATGTCATTCGCTCCATCAATAATATCATGCGCACCTTGTTATTCCAAGCATCTATGCCGTCTGCATATTGGGCTGAATCCCTTCACACTGCAACCCATCTTTTTAATCTTCACCCCACCAAAACCCTTCAAAATTGCACCCCCACCAAGCTCTTTTTGGTACACCACCCACGTATGATCATCTCTGAGTTTTTTTGGATGCCGTTGTTATCCTAACCTCTCCGCCACCATGCCTCATAAACTTGCCCCCTGTTCTGCTGAATGCGTCCTCCTTGGTTTTTCCTGAAAACCACAAAGGCTATCGTTGCCTTGACCTCTCCACCAACCACGTCATCATCTCTCGTCATGTGCTCTTTGACGAACACCAATTCCCATTTGCGCACAACTCATCGGCACCTCTGAGTGCCTATGATTGTTTGGATGATGCAGATGTTGATCCGGTTGTGCCTGTCGTCGTTCCCATGATGACACCCGGCTCCGCTGGCCCTTCAGCGGTCACGTCGGGAACTGGTTCGGCTCCCTCTTCAGCAACGAACGGTGCCCTACTTGCGCCAGCTCCGGTCGTGGTGCATGCCCCTAGAGTTGTTCATTGTCAAGGTTCGAGGCCCGGCGCGGCTCCTATCCCTCTGCATCGAGGGCCAGGGCGGCACCCTAGACAAGGAGCAAATGTAGCCGGTCTAGGACACCAACTCTGGGACTCTACTGGAGGTCCAGCACGGCCATCTGCGTCCGGTGCCACCTTTCGGCCACTAGTCACACAGGTGTACACGCGACGACAGCAACCTCTCGCGCCTCCATCGGCTCCCACGGTACTGCCGGTGTCCGCTGCACTGTTGGCTCCCGCGCCGATGCCCATGGCACCGCCGGCGCCACCGCCAGCACCCGCTGGCTCGACCATCATCCCAGCTACCCTGTGCTCCTCCAAAGCGCCTATCATGCCGTCCCTCCCACTATCAACCAGCATGCTATGCAAACTAGGGGCAAGTCAAGCATCAGCCAACCACGACAACTCTTTAATTTGTCTGCAATTTTCACAGATATCAGCTCACTTCCAAAAACATATCATGGTGCTCTCTCTGATCCAAATTGGAAGCGTGCTATGGAGGAGGAATATGGTACTCTCATTGCAAATCAAACTTGGTATCTTATGCCGCCACCTCCACGTGCTAATATTGTCTCAAGCAAATGGCTTTATTGTCACAAGCACAATGCTGATGGTTCTTTGGCTTGATACAAGGCTCGATGGGTTGTGCGAGGATTCTCTCAACAGCATGGTCTTGACTATGATGAAACCTTCGGTCATGTGGTCAAGCCTACCACCATTCGCATGGTATTATCGCTCGCCCTCTTCAGTAATTGACCTATTCATCAATTGGACGTTAAGAGCATCTCTAACACTACTACCTAAAACACACTACCTAAATCTCTATTTGGGTAGCTAGCTATTTCTATACTACCTATTTTTTTGCCTTCAACTCCAACAACACTACCTAAATAGACTACCCAAATTCATTTGCGGAGTCAATGACATGTGGGGCCGTGATGTCATCCTCTCACTCTTCTTTCTCTATGCCGGCGAGGAGATGAGGTAGGGAAGGTTGCCGTGGGAGGCGGCGCACCCGCGCCGGGGCAGGGTAGGACGCATGGAGGTTGCCCCGCAGCTCGCCAAGGTGGAGAAAGGCCGGTGGGGAGGGGCGGAGCAGGGCCGGAAGCTCCCCTGCATCTCTTTTGTGCTCCCGTGCAGCTCGTCAGGGTGGAGCAGCTTCGGCAGCTCGCCAGGGTGGAGCAACTCGCCGTGGAGGCTCCTCTGCACCTCGCTGAGGAGCAAGGCCGCCGGGGAGGCCTGCACCGCGCAGGGGAGCAAGGTCGCTGCACCGGTGAGCAGGGCCGCCGCCGTGGACCAAGGCCGTCGTGAGGAGGGGAGCAGGTGTAGGGAAGCCGGGACAGTGGCGCGACGTGGAGGGATGCCACCGAGGACAGCAGCATGACGAGGAGGGAAGCCGCCGGGGAGGACGGCAGCCGAGGAGTTGCCACAGAGGCTCCTGCGAGCGGCGGTGTCGAGCTCCTTTGCGTGAACGAGCGTACGGTGGAAGGGGGAAAAATAGGTAGGCAAATCTGTTAGCCCAACAAATGTAGGTAGTGGGAGGGAGAATTTGTTGGACCAACAAAAGTAGGTAGTCAAGTAGGTAGCCTGTTAGAGTGGTGTTTTTGATCCCCACTACCCAAATATAGGATAGGTAATCTGTTTAGGTAGCCTGTTGGAGATCCAACAGTTTGCCATCTGGCTTTCCCATTCTTAATTTTTTGGCAAAATGAGAAAAAACCTTCTCCAATAGTTTGACATCCTCCCTCCCCATCTTTTCCAACCTCGCAAAAATCTATCCCGAGCGCGCATATATGCGCGCGGCCTAGGAGCACACATCTGGAGTTTCCCGGCCCATCTAGTAAAAAGGAAGAAATACAGGATTCCAGATGAGAAAAGCGCATGAGAGAAAGATCTGGTGGAAGGACTTAAACGCGTACAGAAACAAATGCAGGGTTCCTGATACAAAACATGAGACCGGGTCATAGGAAAAATGCCGAGAAAAAAACTTTTGGGACAGAAATATAGGAAACTCTTGGAGATGACTTCTTTTTTTCTCCCCATACTAATTTAGGGGTTGACAAACACCATATTTTGGGGAACAAAATATGAAGAACTCTTGGAGATGCTCTAAGAATGCATTCTTGCATGGCACTCTAAAAGAAACAGTTTATTGCCAACAACCACCTGGGTTTGTTGATCCGGCTCGTCCCAATTATATGTGCAAGCTCAACAAAGCTCTCTATGGCTTCAAACAGGCCCCGCGGGCTTGGTACAGCCGCTTCCAGGCATTTATCACCACAATTGGTTTTCGGGCTTCTCAATGTGACAACTTGCTATTTATCTACACACATGGGGCGGATGTGGCATACCTTCTGTTATATGTGGATGATATTATATTAATGGCTTCATCTCACCATATTCTTCAACATATTATTGGCTCCATGCAGCGAGAGTTTGCTATGACTGATCTTGGTAGTCTTCATTATTTTTTGGGAGTTTCAGCACATCAGACATCCACAGGTCTTTTCCTTTCTCAAGCTAAATATGCTGCTGAAATCTTGGACAAGGTCAATATGTCATCTTGTAATCCTTGCCAAACTCCTCTTGAGGTTCAGTCCAAGCTGTCCGCCCAAGATGGACCACCGGTCGCCGATCCTACTCTATATCGTAGTCTTGCTGGTGCTTTGCAATACTTTGACACTCACAGGCTAGATATTGCTCATGTTGTCCAACAAGTTTACTTGTATATGCATGACCCCTGTGAGTCCCACTTTTCTCTCATCAAACGCATTCTACGATATATCAAAGGCACCATGGAGTATGGTTTTATTCTCTCTCGCAGCCGGTCCCATGACTTGGTAGTTTACTCCAATGTCGATCGGGCAGGCTGCCCGGACACCCGCCGCTCCACTTCTAGGTATTGTGTGTTTCTTGACGATAATCTTATATCGTGGTCATCTAAGCGTCAACACACTATCTCACGATCCAGTGCCGAGGCCGAATACAGGGGAGTTGCTAATGCAGTAGCCGAAGCTTGCTGGATTTGACAACTGTTGAGCGAGCTTCGTCGTCCTTTAATGCGAGCCACTCTTGTATATTGTGACAACATCAGTGTCGTGTATTTGTCCACAAATTCAGTTCATCATCAATGGACTAAACACGTGGAGATCGATCTCCATTTTGTTCGGGAGCGTGTGGCCCTTGGAGCTCTGCAGGCTCTTCATGTTCCTACATCTCTACTGTATGCAGACATATTTACTAAGGGACTACCGACTGCCGTTTTCATCAACTTTCGATCCAGTCTCAACGTTCGCTCCTCTCCCGGTTGAGACTGCGGAGGGTATTAGTCATCTAGAATGTGAACAATGCTTAGCATATGAAGAGTCATGATGTGTTGATGTATCCTGTAATTATAAAACCACCTGGTAATGAATAGAAACTCAAGGACAATTATTCTTACACAAAGGAATAACCTATTATAAATCAATTCTAGTGGATTCTGTGGCATGTTGACATAGACAACAAAATGCCTACTTGTCTTGCTGACGTGGACATCACATGTGCTAGTGCATTTTAATCGCATGTGACAGTGCATTGCTGAGATGAACAACTTGCATATTGAGATATATTACTAGTGGGGTTTAGAATTATAAGAGATATATATATGACACCTCAATTTTTAAAGGAAAGCGGAGTTCGACTCAATGGAGATTTAAATTTGTTTTATATTTTGAAATTGAGTTTAGCAAACGTCACACTATAAGAAGGATGCAAATTACATTGACTTGGAGGATAGGGAGCTCAAATAATCATTTAAAATTAATTGAGAGACACGTAAATACTGTAAGAGCACTTTGGGTAGGTTTATATGGTTCTGCATGGTCGGAAGTTCCGACGGGATCAACACTGCTTGGAGGATTGCGGCAGGTTTAGCAAGGGGAGGGGTCAGCGCTGCGTCTTCCTGGTCCAGGCGAGAGCATGGTGTGCGAGGTGTCCGCACGAGGAGCTTTGCGTGGACACGGCGGTGACACGCGGTGCTAACTTCCTGACTTTCTATCGACCGTCGGGCGAGCTCGCGGCCATGGCTGATTCAAAGCCCCCTTCCCTCGCTTTATCTCCCAAATTAGTGGACAAAACTCCATCGTGAATCATTAGTGGACATCTTTATTTTAAACCTAGATGATTATATACACAGATCAACAGATCAGAGGGCTCAAAGTTTAATAAACTTGCTGTTTTCGGAAGGTTCAGAACTGTCATTCGGATTTCGGAGTGCAGCTTCAGACAATCAGACATGGTTTCAGCTTGGTTCAGGGATATTGGAAATCGAAGTATAAGGCTCAAACATGTTTATATCTCAACTAAAATCTTATGTAAAATTGATGGTATATACTACTAATCATGTGTATACATCGGATTGATTTGTTACACTAATTTGAAATAAATTAGGTTGAGAACATGGCACAACTATGCTGTTTTCAGAACTTCAGAGTTACAGACAACAGTGCAGTTTCAGTTTGTGTTTGCGATTTTAGAATTTGGATTTGAAGTTTCAAAATTGATCAAAGTTCATTGAGATCCTTTTGCACATAAACTTGTTGATACAGACTACTAACTTTGCTTAAACACTTGTGTTGAAACAGTGTTGCCATGTTAGTTTCAGGGACTTACCTTTGGCCCACTGCAGCACACAACTCTGAGAAAATTAGTCAAGTGTGTATATAATTTAATTAGTTTCACAGCCCCAAACACAGCTAATGCTTAATGCTTCATACGTATGAAATTTCTGCAGCTTAAATCCTCCCCCCTTAAAGATGTTGATTATATATCTTTAACTCTTTATTGAATTTAGCTAAACATATTCCCAGAATTGATTCAGTAACTTAGATAGGGTTTTAATATGTGGTGCAAACTACATTCTAGGTTAAAAAAACACCTGAAATTTGGTATATTCATAGTACATACATATATGTAAACTCGTTTTTCAAAAAATTCATACGAAAATAACAAATTTCAAGTTCATGTGCACTGTATTTTGTCTTCTGGTGCCCATGCATCTAAAATTTGTCATGTCGTTTCGTAGAGTTTTCTTTGGATTAGGCCAAAACTAGCGTAGACCGATTCTAAAACCAGCATGGGCTCAATTGAATGTTAACACAAATGTTGATATTATTTTTGCGTAAATATAGTCAAAATCAGGATTGATTATAACTCCTTGAAATACGAGGTCAAGAATTATTTTGAGACAGATAAAGTAAGTCAAATAATCTTTAATTTAACAATTTTTAAAAATATTAATATTTATGATATCGATTAATATTATTATATTTTTATTATTGAATATTTACAGTATGTCTATTTAGACTATTTTCTGTTTATAACTTTAGTTAATCATAAAATTGGTTCCGACTTTGACCCGATAGAATTTCCACGCTCCAGCATGCGTGGAAACTGGAAATGTCACGGTAGCAATGAGCGAGAGAGAGAAGTATTCTCCAGTGTCCGTCCCCAGCCCGCATCGCGCCGGGATAGACGTACTCCGCGCAGGCGCATACTCTGTTGAACAGACTAAAAAATTCAGGCGACCGATAGATAAGATAAGAATTGTCAAAAGCTAAGCTACGCCGCCTGAACAGACCAAAATATTTGTCAACTGGAAACGCATGTCACATAAAGATGGCAACGGGTCGGGTTCGGGTCGGGTCGATAGTCCGTGGACCCGCACCCGAGACCCGACAACACTACCCGAACCCGACCCGAAACCTGTGACGGGTGAAGATCTGCCCCCGGCCCCGAACCCGGCGGGTCCCCGAAACCCGACGGGTTTCCCGAAACCTGTGACGTCCGGCGTCCGGCGGAGTCACGGACAGCGGCTGCGGCGCTGCCGAGATAAAACCCTAAACCTACGAGAGTGCAGAGAGCGGCGGAATGTGAAGGGCCGAGACGAGACGATGATCGACGACTCGACTACTGGAGGCGAGACTAGGAGTCGAGGAGATTCACTTGTATATATACGTCAACATGTAAATGGGCCACCACTTGATGGGCTTTTTTAATCCTGATTCCTCACGCACACTTTCGGGTCCCCGATGGGTACCCGCGGGGGAGACCTCAAACCCGTACCCGCCCCGCCCCGTTTCGGGTACCCGAACCCGCAAACCCACGGGGCAAAAACTGCACCCGCACCCACCCCCACTGGGTCTGAAACCCGCGGGTTTCGGGTCCAAGCCCGACCCACTGCCATCTTTAATGTCACAGCAGCAAACTACTGTAGCAACGAGAGAAAGTATTCTCCTGTGTGTGTCCGTCTCCGTCCCCAGCCCGCACCGCGCCGGGATCGACCCTGTCCTGTCCAACGGGCATACGCGACTGCGCAGAAACCGCGACGACATGTCGTGACCTCACTGCTTGCGTTGCCTGCCGCGCGCGCGGGCGGAGCAGCAGAAACTTAAACGACCCGCAATATACATATATAAGGCTCTTCCGTTCACCTTCTGATTCGCGTCAGCAAAACCATCATCTGCTTTGTCAAGCTTAGTGGCCACCAGAGGTTGCAAAAAGAACAATCAGTCACGAGTTACTAGTAAGCAGAGGCTGCAGGCTGTACATGATCCATTGCATTGCGAGTTGGAGAAGCGCGCGGTGATGGCGGACCGGCGGAGCAATGGCGGCTCGCCCCCTCCTCGCTGGAGCTTCGCGTGTCAAAGCAGCCATTTGGCGGCGACGATGAGAGGAAGCTACGCGCCCCAGAGCATCTGGCGCCCGTCGGCGGTCGGTGGTGCCGCCCTGTCAGGGCCAACACCGCCGCTGGCAGCGGTTGTGGCCTCAGCGCCCGCCGAGAAGAACAAGAAGAACTTCGCCGCCGACTTCCTGCTGGGCGGGGTGTCGTCGTCGGTGTCCAAGACCGTGGCGGCGCCGATCGAGCGCGTGAAGATGCTGCTGCAGAACCAGGACGAGCTGATCCGCACGGGCAGGCTGTCCGAGCCGTACAGGGGCATCGGCGACTGCTTCGGCCGCACCGTCCGGGACGAGGGCGTCCTGTCGCTGTGGCGCGGGAACACCACCAACGTGATCCGCTACTTCCCCACGCAGGCGCTCAACTTCGCGTTCAAGGACTACTTCAAGGCGCTCTTCAACTTCAGCAGGGACAGGGACGGCTACTGGCGGTGGTTCGCCGGGAACATCGCCTCGGGGAGCGCCGCGGGGGCCACGTCGCTGCTCTTCGTCTACTCCCTCGACTACGCCAGGACGCGCCTCACCAACGACTACAAGGCGGCGGCGGCCAAGGGCGGCGGCGGCGGGAGGCAGTTCACGGGCCTCGTCGACGTCTACCGGAAGACGCTCCGGTCCGACGGCGTCGCGGGGCTCTACCGAGGGTTCAACGTCTCCGTGGTCGGGATCGTCGTCTACCGCGGGCTCTACTTCGGCATGTACGACTCCTTCAAGCCCGTCCTGCTCACGGGGAAGCTGCAGGACAACTTCTTCGCGAGCTTGGCGCTCGGCTGGATGATCACCAATGGCGCCAACCTCGCCTCGTACCCGCTCGACACTGTCCGGAGAAGGATGATGATGACCTCGGGGGAGGCCGTCAAGTACAAGAGCTCCATGGACGCCTTCGCCCAGATCGTCAGGAACGAGGGCCCCAAGTCGCTCTTCAAAGGCGCCGGCGCCAACGTCCTACGCGCCATCGCCGGCGCTGGCGCGCTTGCCGGCTACGACCAGCTGCAGCTCATCTTCTTTGGCAAGAAGTACGGCTCAGGTGGCGCCTAAACAATAATCAGGGAGGGATTCATTTCAGTAACTCAATGATTAGATGGATGATGACGAAAAGGGCATTTGATTCCTTTATATTGTTTTTACAGGTTCAGATATTTGTATAGCTCTAAACTCACAATAAGAAGCATTCAGATTGCTTCCATTTGTTAGCTCTGATTGATTTTTTTTTAAATTCTGTTTGTAAGATTGCAGTGATGTAATAAGTATTCTCAGAAAATAAAGAGGGAACTCAAGTTGCCTGCAAGTGTTCACTGTTATCAACTTTACAGAGGCATCAGTGAACTCTGCTGAGTGCTGACAGAATTCAGAGAAACTAACTCTTATCAGCACAAAGCCAGCCTGCCAAACAGAGTAGCTGTTCTATGCTACATCTTCCTGAACCTGAAGCCAGACAGATCAGGTTCTCAGTCTCAGGGCAGCGAACTATAAGCTTGGCTTCTGAAATCTGCATATGCCACAAGAGTGGCATGCCATGCCGTCTCCTGTGCATATGCAGTCAGTATGACTGCGGTCCACCAAAGATTGGCCTCATGAACCTGTCATCGAACTTCCTCCAGTAGATGTGAACCGTGTGGACAGGCCTCTCTAGCATGATAGATAAGCTCCTCTTGGCCTGCTCCAAGACAATACCGCTGCCTGATGCGCCTTCATCAGCCGATAGAAACGGCAGGGTGAAGTCATCCTTTGGGGAGTTGCTACCTGTGCTATGGCCTCTGTACAGCGCCCTCGAGTGACGCGGGAGCATGGCACTAATGAGGGGCCTGGTCAGGAAGCCAAACACCTGAAATCATGGCCAAGTTTCAGCTTTCTCAAGTCTTCAACTATGAACTGATGACATGAACTCTGGATTCACATGTTGCCAGGTCCCTTAATTAAGATACCAACCAGAGTGGTGAAGAATACAACAACGATTGTGCTGGTGATGATGGTGGCATGAACTGGATCCGATGTTACACCTGAGAATGTGAACTATAATAATACATACAAGGTTGATAAGTCAACAATTACCTTCAAATCAGATATAGTTTCTTCCAGAAAATATTTATATAGTCAACCAAAATACAATAGCTAGCAAAAACATTATTAGTTACCTGATTGTATGCTAGTGCAATCGAAACAGCGCCTCTCATGAGCCCAGCCCACCAAATAACAACCTTGGCATGAGTGAAGAATTTCGAGGGTGTCATCTCATTGACATTCTTACAGAAAAGATTATAAATTGCTTTTCAGTCAAAACCAAAAAAAAAACAACCTGGTGCTTGAATGTGATCGGAGTTCTCTCGGAACTTCCACTCATGATATTTGACAAAATGGATATAGGGAAAAC
Organism: Saccharum hybrid cultivar R570; assembly: GCA_038087645.1. Classification (NCBI taxonomy): domain Eukaryota; kingdom Viridiplantae; phylum Streptophyta; class Magnoliopsida; order Poales; family Poaceae; genus Saccharum; species Saccharum hybrid cultivar. The sequence goes on along the minus strand of JAQSUU010000291.1, from coordinate 2,965,284 downwards.
AAATGCCACTCGTCCCAGTAATATGAGTAATATGACGATGCCAAAGATACCAATGGATGTCTTAAAGCTGGAAAAAGTAAAAAAAAATTATGCCTTTGAGGCATGATTCTAGTTAACTAGGAAATAATAAATGGAAGCTACTCCCTCCATTTCAAGTCATAAGTCGTTAGTCTTTATTATGTATCAAGACATAGCCTATATCTAGGTGCATATGTACCTAGAAAAGTTAGAATGAACTATAATTTGGGATGGAGGGCGTACTTTGGGACAACGGAAGACAGAGAGAAGAGACTTTGTGCTCTGTTGCTCACCTTTCCTTTGATGTCTTCCACTTATCAATGTCAAGAGCATCCATACCAACATAAAGAAAGATGAATGTCTCAGCAATGAAAGACAATGTTGCAAATATATGCCTGCAGTCACATCCATAAGACACAAGGATTATTTCACAACAGCATAAACATTTCTGAAAATGGATCCAAAGATACCAAATATGGCACTCGATTGTTAACAAATGTTTAAACAATGATTCTTGAGCTCACTTTGTCGTGATTCTTGAGCTCTCTGTCACGTTGTGCCATGCATAGTGGGACATGACAATCCCGCAAAAGAACACGGTCAAAATTCCACTCAGCTCTAGCAACTGCCGAACGGGATGCATGCAGCATCTTCAGATGAATTGTGGAAGAACAAATTTGAAGTACTAGTAGCTAAATTTGGTAACCTTACCTCTGCCAGCATATATGATAAATAAGCCATGAGAGCCATCAAGGCAACCTCTCGATCTGTCGAATGCCTGAAAAATAAGGGGAAGAAATTTCAAAGATAAAAGAGTAGAAGATGAACACAAACCAAATCTATTCGTACCAACTATTACTCACCTACCAAAATACAGAGCTTTGAGAACATATGCAGTCGCTAGACCGATCTGACAAATTGTGGTAGAAAGTATAAGGGCGTACAAAGAAATGGCACTACTACTGTATGTCTGTATATAGCAAATACTTCTACTTGAGATATGGAGGGAAAAACAGTTCTTACTGAGATTCCGATGATCGTGCTGGTCGCGAAGAGATAGAGGAAGTCAGATATCAGTTTTAGCACAACCCCACCTTTGAGCTGACTTACATCGAGATTCTTGATAACATTGAAAAGAACAACTGCTGTTGCATCGTTGACAACTCCTTCTCCAAACACCAAGCTGTACAGCCTTGGTGTCTCATCTTGGTTTATGACCTGTGTTTCAGCTCCGTGTATTAAGCAGTTGGAAGTGGAACAAGTGTTAGGAAGGTGTGCCAAGAATTCAGAATGCAGAGTATAGCTGACCTGCAATGTGCACACGGTATCTGTTGAAGAAAATATGGCTCCCAGTGCTGCAATTACACATGAGATCAGTACAAAGTTCATGAAAAAACAGAGAAGAGTTTATAAGAAACACAAATAAAGGAAGACAAACCTAAATAATCTACCGCATCAAGTTCTCCAAATCCGACTTTCGGGAAGAGCCAATAGCAGCCTGATATTAACCAGAAGTACATGTCATAACTCATAAACAGTCTCCAAAGCTGAGAAAGTTGTACATGGCGAATGAGTTTTTATACACAATTAATTTGCTGGGATCCTAGATAGTAGTAGTTACAGTATTATATTGTATACCAAAAAAAATGACATCCCATGGATATATGCCATCAATATGAACAAACAAAGAGCGTACAAATCAGTAATACCTACCTGCCGAAACTATTGCACCTGAAATGAAGACACCGAACACGCCAAAGGACAAGATGGTCATGAAGTTGTGGAAGAACTGCTTCTTCTTGACCTGAAACCTGTAAGCAAACAACAAACAACCATGTCCAGAACGCTCGACTAGGCATCTGATGGAAACTCTCAGTGACGCCATTACAAATACTACCTTGCAAGTGGACCAAGCATGCGTACCCGGCATTGAAGATTATCGGTGGAAGCACGTAGATGAAGAAGAGCTGCTCGTCGAACCTCAGGATGTGTGAGTGCTTCCCTTTGGTGAGCAGAAATATGATGGCTCCTGTGATGCACCCCTGCCAAAAGAAAAATCGTAGAAATAGTTGTTGACAGGGAAACAATGGATCGTTAATACTGAGTGAAAATTTGCTGTGGCGGGGCTTGGATTCGTACGATGATGAGGGCGGTGATGGACTCGTTAACCCACTTGTTCTCCTCGAGGAGGTGGCCGGCGACGAGGCACAGGCACAGCACCGCCGTGAACACGCAGATGGACACCACCGTGGTGCTGCTCCCACCGGTCCCATCCGCCGCCGCTGTGGTCACCACCAGCTCTTCCCACCACGCCGCCGCCATGGATTCTCTGTCGCTGTCTCTCGCACCATGTCCTCTGTTTTTGCTGCTGCCGTGTGACGGACGATTTTGGCGCGTAGCCGCCTTGGAAACGGCAGTGGGCGCAGTGCACGTCACCGCGGCACGCGTGGATGGACCCTGGCACCGTGCCTGCGTGGTACGTGATCCCAGGAGCCACGTCTGTGGGAGGATCCTGACGGCTGCTGCCGTGTTACATTTCGGCCTGGGCACGCATGCTTGGGCGGTTGGGCCGTTCGAGATGAGCAGGACGGATCCAGCAATATGTATACGGACAGACTCCTTCAGCCTCTCTTCAAGTGTATTCATGGTAAAAATTTCAGGAGAGGCCGTAGAGGGGCTAGAGCCCCGTCCGCTCTACAGCTAGATCCGTCCTCAGAGATGAGCTCTAAATTTTTTAAAGACTGATACTGACAATCCACATTTTTCTAAGTTGTTTTCTATTTTCTTTAATTTACGAAATGACACTATTTTATTGTTTATATTTTTTTATTACACAGTATACATATATGTTCACAACGCAAGCACACTCACCTCTATGAAACGCAATAACACATCTCTATGAGCATCTTTAGAGATTGAACCGGCAAATCCTCGAGATTGATGAAGTCATTGTAGACGCCTTACTGTCGACGAGAACGTCGTCTATTACAAAAAGCTCAATTAAAGAGCCACTCCTCTCTCGCTATTTTCCCATCCCTAACTAAAAGCTCTCAACCTAACAAATGACAGTCTAATCCCCGAAGGCATGACCTTTGAACCAGCATCTCTCATATATATATAGGCACTTGATTATTTTTCAAGTTACCCAAGCACTCAATCCAAATACCCCGAGGGTAAAACCGTCTAAGTTTTTCTTCATCAATCCAATAGCCCCGGGGCTTTTTCGACTTCGCTTCGCCTCAACACGAGCTTCGAGATTCCACCACGTATCCTTCGATCTGCTACTCCCTGATTTTGAGGCCTAGACAAGTCACACCTGCAAGTTATGGTTTTGAGGCCTAAACCACTAAATCGTCCACGCCTAGTTTTGAGGTCCAAACCCACAAAACCCTCCACCAATAGGTTTGAGGCCCAAATCGTCAAATCGTCCATCCCCGATTTTGAGGACCAAACCGGTAAACCCTCCTGCATGCCTTGCAAGGTGTGACTAACCAATATTGACACGTGTCCAGCTAGCCTCTACCAAGCTTTGACCTTTGCCTTCCTTCTTAACTTGATCAATACCATCTTCATCACCCACGTAGATGAATGTTCGGCATCCGCCAAGTGTCACGACGCCATCATCCTCCTCCTTGACTTGGTCGATGCCATATCCATCACTCATGTACTCTTGCTCTTTATTTGCCCAATGTGAGCCGCACATGAACCGTTCTCCAGCCTCTGGTCATCCCTCAGTTGAAGTATTCTCGCCCGTCCTTCACCATTGCTGATCCATCACGCATCGACTCTGCATTTGACCTTTTCTATTGTTGTCGATCGTCTTGATGCACCCAACACTTGTACATTCACAAAAGGCAAGAGATATGTTGCACGGCACACTCGATGCAACACAACACGACACCTCCGATTAATCATTAGCATAATCAATCATATATGAAATTAACTCAAGCAGAAAAGCCTAAAGCCTCTCAACTCTTGTGTCAATTATTCATCACGCATGAATGAGACCAAGACACTTCTTAACTTGGTCTCTCACATATGTAGCATCCACATGCACGTACTGAACACCTGAACTTCTAGAGAAAGATGGCTCGGTAGCTAGCTAGTACTGCACCGCACCATGCACACACATCTAGGCAGTGAATAGTAGCAAGCTGCATGACACCTGGTTAGTTAGGGACTCATATTAACTTAACGTGTCTTTGATATCACCAGTGATATGGTATGGTACAACGTGTCACTGACACGGTTAGCAAAGAGAGACGATGGAAAACTTCGCTCATCACCGACAAAAAATAATAGTTTTTGAAGTACTCTCTCCGTTCTAGTATATAAGGTGTAACCAACTCTAGTTAAAGATCAAGAAACATATTTAATTCTCTCTCTGAATACTAGTACTACTGCATCGATGCGTCTTTAGAGAGAGCACGCCTTATGTTATGAGACTTTGAATAGAAAGTGGTTATGTCTTATGTATTAGGACAGAGGGAGTATACAACAAATAAGAGATGTGTATCAAATTACATGCGTCTCTAAAACTGTACCCATCTCTATTGTATTTTCTAGAATAGACGGGATTGAAAGAGCCGCATCTCTGAAATTGTAGTCATCTCTTATGTGTTTCCTAGAATGTCGGGCTTCAAAGAAGGGAGTCTCTGAAATATTAGAGCCGGTGTTAATTCATCAGAGACTGGTATCATTCCTATGTGGCTCTGGACAGACAAAAGAGATGCCCGGTGGATAGACATGTCTCTAACACAATATCTTTTTTTCATGACCGGGTGTGTACCCGTTTTTCATTAAGAGGAAGAGAGTTTGAACCATACACAACCGAGTGCGAGGGCGTTGATTTAGGCGAGTGGCCTCAAGCAACGTCCGGGGAGGGGTCCTAGCTGACTACTGGATTTATCGTTTGCGATTACATGGCTGAAGAGTTTTGCGACCAGTACAGATGAAGCGTAGCCATCGACGCAAAACCAGCCAATGCCTAGTCTTCGCCTTCCTTGATCACCGCCCCGATGACATCAAGCATCGACGATGGCGCTCTACCGAAGACTCGATAGTTTCTTTCCTTCCAAATTGTCCAGGCGACAAGGAGCAACATCAAGTCAAACAAGGCTCTGGATGCCTGGTCGATGCACCCCCTCTGCTGGATCCACCACTCGCCCAGGTCGTACTCGCTATCCGGCATCAGAGGAAGCAGGTGCAAAGGTTCCAACAGCACATGCCAAACTTGCCTGGAAAACACGCATCCAAGGAACAGGTGGCTCGCCATCTCCGGTGCCTAATCACATAAGGCGCACGTATCGTCGCCCTGAAGCCCATGTCGCTTGTGACGCTCGGCGGTCCATAGGCGATGGTGAAGGGCCAACCAGAAGAAAAGCTTTACCCATGGTGGTGCCTTGGTGCGCCAAAGCTCTTTGCCCCCCAAAAACCTTGTCGAATCTGCAAAGAACGCTCGGTACGTTGAGGAGACCGAGTACTTGCCAGTTGCAAACCATCTCCACACAAACCGATCAGGCTGCAACGGTTGCAAGATGACTGATTGTAGCAGCTCCCAGACACGGAGGTAATCACAGAGAACTTGCGTTGTCGTTGCTCTAGTGATGTCCCTCGCCCAGCGGTTATTCCGTAGAGCGTTGTGCAGCAGTCGCTTCCGCCCTGAATGCGACAGTGCAGCGAAGAGGGCAAGGGCGAAAAGGTATAGAGGCCCCACCGGGGACCAGCTGTCGGTCCAGAGCCTTGTTGACGCTCCATCGCCCAAGATCACCGTCATGCTGGTGGTGCACATAGCGGCGACACACTTTTCTGGTCGGACGGCAAGCTTGCCCAATAGCGCTGTGGTTCAGATCGTGCGAGCCACTCCCAACGTAGTCAGAGCGTGAGCCTGAAGAAGCACAGATCGATGACGCCCAAACCTCCGAGTTTTGTCGGGCGGTAAATAATTAGCTAGGCGACTTTGCACTTGCCGCTAGTGCATGAGGTGGTACCGGCCCAGATGAAAGCTCGTCGTAGACTATCTATTTGCTTGATCGACTAGCTCGACAGGCAACACGCAATGCTCAGGTGCACCGGGATGGCGGACATCGTTACCTTGGAGAGGTGGACCCTTTCGGCATTGGTCAAGAGCCTCGCTTTCCATGTCGGTATCCTGGTTGCGATCAAGTCGATGAGCGACTGCTCGTCCGTGCGTCTCAACCGCCTAAGCGAGAGAGGTATCCCTATGTATTTACATGGGAATGGCGTCATGACACACAAGAACACCTGCTAGACCTCGGCGATCAAGTTGTTGTCACAGCGAATCGGTGTTATGACGCATTTCTCCATGTTCGTGACTAGGCTGGATGCTCTCACAAACAGCTAAAGGATCTCTGCAAGACACTATAGGTCGGCGGTCCTCGACGATAATAGAACAACGAGATCATCGGCATAGAGCGAGGCCTAGTGCATGACTACCTAGGCAGGCAGTGGCGATAGCGCAGTGCGGCGATCAGCTTCTTTGATGAGAGAGTTCAAGACCTCCATCACCAAGACAAAGAGCATCGAGGAGATGGGGTCCCCCTGATGCAGCCCTCTCATGTGCACGATTTGCTGTCTCGGCCTTCCATTCATGAGTACCCTAGTGCTTGCTGTGGACAGAAGGATAGAGATCCAATCTGTCCAACGCCGAAAGAAATCAATGTGTTGCAGCACCTCGATCAGAAATGGCCAGGATACCGAGTCGAATGCTTTTGCGATGTCGACCTTGAGGAGCACCGATGGGAAATTCTTTGAGTGTAGCCACCGGCAAGCCAGTTGTATTGTCTTGAAATTATCATGGATGGCACGACCCTTGATGAAGGCGCTTTGATTGAGGGCGACCATGTCCTTTAATCTCGGCGCTAGCCTTCTCACTAAACATTTCACAAACAGCTTGCTAAAGCTGTGCATAAAAGCGATCAGGCGAAAGTCCTTGAAACAGCTCGGATTTGGGTTCTTCTGTAGAAGGATCATCAGTGCATCGTTTATGAGTGTAAGTGCAATCAAGCCCTAATGTGGGTTTTGGTGTTGATGATCACCGAATTAGAGAACTAATGTGCTTTACTAAGATGATAAACAGGGAATTCATATTTGAGGATGTTACATGGAAAGGAGGAGCCCCTAATCGCTTTCTTGGATGGCTTCGCATTTAAAGGAGGTTTAATTTCTTTTTATATTTCAAATTTGAGTATAGAAAAAACCGTACTATCAAGGGGGACACACCTTCTGGTTCAAAATGTGCAACCAAGTGCTCATATCTTGTAAAAAAGCATCCTTATCCATCCACCAAATGGCTAGCGAAATAGCTTTCTAATCCTTGCTGTTTGGTGAGTGTGGCAGTGCCGCACTTAAGTGACCGTTGCAGAGTAAGGGGTATTTATGCCTTTCTCTGACCTCCCCAATCTTCACTTCATCTTCTCCAATGGTTCACTCGAATCTAGAACTGACCAAAGCTCTCTCACTTCCTCCATTGGCACACCTTGAGCTCCCAAGCAAATCCCATCAATCCTTGAGAGAAAATGTGCCAAAACTCGATTAGAGAGGAGATCCACTGATTCCCCATCTCAAAAGAGCATTTGGTTCGCGTTTTGGCCAGCGGTTGTGTTTGTTACTCTTGGAGCTTTGCTCCTAGCCAGCTAGAGCGTCGCTCAGTGAGCTTGCCAAGCTTGTGGCAGCCCTGGGAGGTTTGTAACCATCTCTTGTAGCGAGTAAAATCACCCCTCATCTTAAGAGTTCACTCTCTTGACTTAAGAATGAGGTAGGGTTGAAATAGACCCTTTGCCTTAGTGGCAAGCCTTGGTGGCAAAATCCTCAACAACGTGGACTTAGGCAAGCCTTAGTGATGAGCTGAACCACGGGATAAATCATTGTGTCTTATGTGCTTTGTCTACTTTAATTGTCTTGTGGTGATTTCTAGGGTTTGAGCCCGATCTACTTGTGTGTGGACTTCAAGCCACTTCTAACTATTGATCTATGATCTACACCCCTGTAGGAAGCTAATAAATTTATCCAATCTAAATTTTGTTCGATAGATTTTGAACTGTGAGCTAACCTTTTCTACAGGTGTGGCAGTGCCACGGTCAGGACTAACCTTTGTTTGAGATAATTTTTACAAGCCTATTCACCCCCTCTAGGCTCTCTAGTGATCCTACAAGTGGTATCAGAGCTAGTTTACTTCAGATCGCTTCACCGCGAGAATTATGGAGACCGAGGGAGGAGCCGCTAGGACCAAGCCCGTGGAGGTCACTCCGAAGCGTGTTGGGCTACACGATGCCGACACCGACAGTAGCCAGCTGAGCGTGTCGACAGCAAGCAACACAACGCTCCCACATCTTGAGCCCACTGACACCGAAGAAAGAGGAAAGAAGAAGGAGGCACGGAAGCTCAAGAGGGTAGCAAGAGAGAAGAAGAAAGAGCAGCAGCGGCTCGATGAAAGGAAAGCAAGAAAAGAAGCTAGAAGGCTCAAGAGAGAAGAAAGAAGAAAGAGAAGAGAAGAAAGGAAGAAGAAAGAAGCCAAAGCTCCCAACACATCATCTAGTGAAACTCTCTAGTAGCTCCGAAGATGGTGATGATGATGAGTCCTATCAAGTTCATAACAAGAAGGACAAGAAGAAGGAAAAGGGCAGCAAGAATAGTGATAACAAATATGCAGTCGCATCCTTCAATTATTCTTCTATGTCTAACCATGATCGCAAGTCTTTCATCAATGTGCCCGTGGGCAAGTTGTCTCATTTTGATGGAACCAACGTTGCCAAGTGGAAGCACTTGACGAGGGCTTATCTTATAGGTCTTCATCCTAATATTTGGGAGGTGGTGTGCAATGGATTCGATCCTCTGGTGGACCCCAAGAATCCAACCATGGAAGAAATGAGAATCATTCACCTCAACAGTCAATCTACAATTGTGCTACTTAGTACCTTGGATGGTGATGAGTACAATAGAGTGATTGATGTGGATGTTGCCAAGCAAATTTGGGACACTTTGCACCTTGCACATGAAGGAGTTGACAAAGTGAGAAAATCAAGAATTGATTTGATGATGGCTAAGCCCCGGTTTGTTATCTTGGATGGAGAAGGGCCACAAGATATGTTTGATAGATTGATGGCCATGGTGGGCAAGATTAGAGGCTATGGTTGTGAGGAGCTAGATGATCACAAGGTTGTCAAAATTATGTTAGAGGCCTACTCACCAAGGAATGAGAGCGTAGTGACTCTAATTAGAGACAAGAAGAAGTTTGAGTACTTCACTCCAAATGATGTACTTGGAAGGATCTTGACATTTAACATGCAAAGAGAGAAAGCAAATGAAAGAAGAAAGCTTGGTGAGTTGCAAGCAAAGCTAGATGGCATCAGGATCACAAAAGATGTAGCTCTCAAGGCCAACAAATCAAGCAAGCAAGGCTCTACTAGCAAGACCAAGAACAACAAGCAGCTTTAACTAGCAAGCCCAAGGCACCTAAGCAAGAGCAAGAAGTAGTAGAGACCACATCATCATCGAGATTGAGAATTGTGATGAATCTTATGAGAAAGTGGATGATGTTGCTCTCTTTATGAGAAGATATCACAAGGGTTTGAAGAAGCAAGGGTACAAGGTAGTGAAGAGGAAGTTTCCCAATAAGAAGAAGAGAACATGCTACAGTTGTGGAAGCATCGATCACTTCATTGCCAAGTGCCCATATGAGATCAAGGACCATCAACACAAAAAAGAGAGGAAGGATTACAAGGCCGACCGCAAGAAGGGCAAGAAAAATATGGGAGAGGCTCACATAGGGCATACATGGGACTCCACCGTTGAAAGCTCAAGTGAAGAAGATGAGAATGTTGCAACCATTGCCATCAACAAGCCATCTTCTCCTCCATGGCTCTTTACCAACATGCCCGATGATGACTATTACTCCCCTCACATTTGTCTCATGGCAAAGGGTGACAATCAAAATATAAAGCCAAAGCTCCTCCTCTTCCACCTCCTAGTGATATCTCTAGTAGTGATCTTAGTGATAGCTCTAGTGATGATGAATCTAGTGATGAAGAAATTGATCAAATAACTAAAAATTTGGATCCTAAGACCAAATTATTTATCACTAAATTAATGGAGGACTTAGAGAGTGTTCAAGCCGAGCTAGAATCTAGAGAGGAAACTTTTATGTGGTAGAACCACCCGAATTAACATACTTGCAGAGGCACTTGTCTTCCACTAGACACTAAGTACCCTGAAAGCAGCTAATTCAAATGGTTTCATCGAGCACACCTAACGGGAGAACTCGAAACAATCCACATTTTACATCCAGGATCCAACAATGAGTACAAGCTTACAATACTTAGTCTATTTCATACAACATGACGTCTCAGAAATTGTTTATTACAATACCAGGATTCAGAGTGCAATAAATTAAACAATGGAATAAAAATATACATCTAACGGTAAGGTACAATGATCCGTCTGTGCCCACCAGAAGAATCCTCTACACAAGGTCTAACTGCTCAAGGTGCACTGCAATAAGGGTAAAATAAACCCTGAGTACATAATGTACTCGCAAGACTTACCTGACTAGGGGATATATTTTTCGACTCTCAAGAAATATGATATGCTTTATGGCTTGTGGATTTCTTGTTTGCAGAAAGCAATCCTAAGAGTGTGTCCTTATTTCCTTAGATTATTAGCGGCCATGTTCGTTTCTTTATCCAACATTCTATGTAAGCACCTATTCTGTTTTCAAGCAAGAGTTAAGCAATTAGAGCCATTTTCTCCTCTTTCATATGCCAGTTCTTACTACGGTGCCAAATCGTAGTCAAGCCGTACCACCACGTAGAAACGATGATTCGCGAATCAATGTGCCCAGCTGGGTACCCCGAAAAATACACGCCTCGCTTGTACCCTAGACACAAGAGAGACCAACCCGTTCCACTCCTGTGAAGGGTTCCAGGTCCCCGTCCAAACTTGGACTCTAAGCCCGCACACTTGAGGCCCGGCCTCAATGTGGTGCTTAGGCCTCCACCTGTCCCCACCTCCAATCAGTCGGCCTGGAAAGAGCCGAAACCCATGACAAGAGAGTAACAAGCCTTTCTGCTCCCATAAGCAAGTATGTGCTCAGGATAATAAGTCTGTGACTTGACCAGAGTCCAACAACGGACGGTCTTTAACTGACACGAATAGAGAAATAGTGCAACCAAGCTATGCCCCGTGGCCACGGGACACAACCTGTTACACCCACCAATACCCATACTAAATCCCTGCCTAGTCACCATTTTCTTTTCCATTATTTTACCATGGGAGTCATAATAATGACGACCACCTATTGTGAGTAACGACAGGTTACTCACGCTACCAATAAACCTAAGCAAAGCAGCTATGCGATCCTGCACTTGTAAGACTCAGAGGTGTATATATATATACATGTGGGTATTATAAAATTCCTACAACGTAAATGCACTATATATATATATATATATATATATATATATATATATATATATATATATATATATATATATATATATATATATATATATATATATATAATCCAAAAATACGGGTTATGCACCGGGGCTTGCCTTGGGCCGGTGCAGTATTAGTGGTGTCAGTCTTGGGCGGCTCCGAGAACTCCTTCGGCACGAGGATCTCCTCCTCGTACTCTTCGACGATCTCCTCGTACTCCTAATCGTCGACGGTCACGACCAGGTCGTTCTCTACATGCATGCGATAATGATGCAACATTTAGTATTTAGGCGACATCAACTCTTAAAATGCAAATACACATGATAAGCTACTTAGCTAGCTCTAATGACTAAGGTAGCAAGCTATCTATCATCTTCATCAAGCAAGATATCCAACTCATCTTACAAGTGCTTCATTTTACAAATTGATATTATGCTTTTATTCCTATTAGTTTTAATGGCTATTTAGCTATGACATGAAACAGTCTAATCTAGTGCTACGAAATTTACAGCAAGCACCTGATAACACCACAAAGCTACTGTAAAAATTCCATGGTCAAAGCTACTACCAATTTGCCACAAAAATTCCTACAAAAATTATCCTAGTAATATCAAGCCTTTCCAATTGATTTAATATATCTCACATCATCACAGAAGCATATTAACTAACTACACTAACTAATAGAGCATGAATTTAGGAACCTAACAAAATTGGTCTCACAATTTTTGGATGCCTAGATGGATTTATATTAATTATCAAAGTTCAGCTGAGCAACTAAATTATAAAATCATTACTTAATTCATTAGAGAAAAGAAACCCAATTTCCTCGGCGTGGCCCACAACTACGCAGGTGCGGCCCACATGCTCAGCCCACTCGCGCGCGGCGCGCGAGTGCACACGCGGCCTGCGTGACTTGGCCCACGCACGTGAGGCGGCTCACGCGGGGCAGCCCGCGCGCTTGTGCATTTTGCATAAAAGCCCTCGCAAAAACCAGCATTACCATGGTGACCACGCGCGTTATTCCTTGCAGTCAGCGTTTATGCAAGTAGAGCCTCCTATTTACTTGCCTTCACAACAGGGAGGTCCCCGACGTCTCCCTGCCCGCCGGTGCGGCAGGCAGCGGCACTAGGCAACTACGCCGGCCAACTAGGAATCCCTACTACGTATCTAAGGGGCCGACTCTCACCTACGGGTCCTTGCGCACGGATTGGTGGCGGTTAGACGGTCGGAGGCACTCTGGAATGGCCTCTCTGCGATGGTGGCGATCTGCAATGGAGGCAACGGCGTTCCGATGAGCCTCAACACCAATAGAACGGTAGAGTCAGCGCGCGAGCAGCAGTGACTCACCCCAGACGTGGCCTTGGCGATGGCTCGGTCGGAGATGGCCAGAGAAGGGCCGGCCACGTGCGCCCGACGGACGCGGTGGCGCTCTGCAACGGGCACGGCCGCGTCAGCAGCTCTGACGAGGTGGTAGGGGGACGGATGAGGCACGCATGGCGAAGGGGAGGTGGAGGCAAAGCTGTCGGTGCGCTCAATTAGGCTCGAGATGCATGGCTTGTGGGCAACCGTGGGTCACGGCCGAGCTCGACCTTAATGGTAGGGCGGATGGACAGCTCCAAAATTGGAGTACGGTGGGGCAGCGCTCGGGGTGAGGTGGGGGCGGTTGGCAAGGCCACTTGACGACGAAGCCAAGGGCATGGTGGATTGGACCAGTGGTAGAACCAGGGGGGCGGCAGGGGCCGTGGGCCCCCCATGCAGCTTCAACGCTTGAGATAGCCACTGATGTCTACAGTAGTGTTAGCAGGCATTTGTCTAGGTGACAAGCTCCTCTCGTCATGATTATGCTCCTCTCCTTGCAGCTTTTTCAGTTTCTTTTGCAGTATGTCTATTTCCTCCCGACCAAACAAAATAAGAGGTGCTGAATACCCATACTTATATGATGCGCTAGGTGATTTTCTTTTCTTTTTGTCGTCAGAACTAAGGAGATTCAATACTTTAGTGCTATCATGTGATTATGTGACGAACATTTTATTCCATATAATCTATATCACTATTTCTCTGAACCTGCCACCTGATGTTTTCTTACCTATCACAAGTTGAAACCGTGTTTCTCGTAATATTGTGATTTTTCATTATGAATACTAACTACATACTCCCTTCGTTCCAAGTTATAAGTCACTTTGATTTTTTTGGTTCATCTATTTTGCTACGTATCTAGAAATATTATTTATTTAGATGCATAGCAAAATTAATGTAATAAAAAAGTTAAAGCGACTTATAATTTAGAACGGAGAGAGTATGTAAAAACATTGAAAAAAATTATTAAGACATACACTTATGTATATATTTATTACACCTAAAGATGTCATCATATTTGTCCGGCCCCTCTTAACCAGAATGGCTGGTTCCGCCACTGGATTGGACGGTGGTGATCTCTTCCTACCAAAACACAAGAAGCGACCCCATCGCCCATGGCGGGCAGAGGAGAGAGGGGAAAGCTAAGTCAGCGCTCGGGTCGCCTACGCCAGGCGAGATGGGGTCGACGCGGTCGGGGCGGCGCACGCACTGGAGCCATGTCGAGATGTGCGCGTGTAGGCGGTGGAGTCACGTGGCATGTGTGAGCAGCGGCCGGCTGGCCAGCAGCGGCGCCGGGGCCAGGGCACGGACGCGACGCGCATTGACCCAAGGCAGCAGCGCGTCATCACGCGCAACGTGTGGGGGGGGGGGGCAGCGGGGCAGCGCGGGGCCAGTGGCTGGCTGCGGCCAAGCTAGAGTGGACCCGGCCCGACCAGCATGGCAGCGCGGCCAGGCGCACGACACCAGGTGGCCACGCGGGGTGACAGCGCACGCCAAGGCTGACAGCCGAGACAAGTGTTCGTGCACAAAATTTAAAGCACGTGTAAAAACTAATCTATCGATGTTGAAACCCAACCACCTTCACCACACACCAGAGGGTACATTGGGCTACCTATAGCGACTAAAACGTGACCTTATTCCTTAGCAAAATTTCTCGAAATAAAATCACCAAATTAGCGCTATCAAACTGTTTTGGGACTTGAATTTCTTCTACGTCTAGGGCTGGTTTTTATCTCCAAGTTCAATTTCCGACTAACCAAAAGTACCAGCTACCAATAACATTTCGTTCGAACAAAAGTTGCACTCTCATCTACACATTTTGTACTTCAAACTTTATTTAGGTGCCTCATATAAGTTCTATAATATTTTTGTTCAATAAAATTGGTTTACAAGCCTATTTGATAATTACATGAACTATCAGAGAGCTTTTCATTTACGTATTTATCAATTATTTTGTTTTGCGACATTTTATTTTCACAGCTGACCTCATGCAATAAATATAAACATGATGCCCATGACATGCTTAGTGAGTTGCTTTACGTGGTAACACCGAGGCTGTTACATCTTATCCAATAAGAGGATCTCTATATTGCTAGCAAGGAAGCTCTTATATTAGAGAGAAGTGAAGTGAAAACCTTGCGCAAGGCTTTGGCCAAAAAGCAAGGGGATCATGCTATCACAAAGAAAGAAAATATTGTACTCAAGAAAAAGTATTGTGACTTAGATGAAAAGCATAAAGAGCTTGAGTTGCAATATAACATTCTTTGGGATAGCAACTCACATCCCTCTAAAGAAGGACACCTCTACTCCCTCCACTTGTCAAGGTTGTGGAAAATGTTATAATATTGATTTGAATGCTTATTCCACTAACCTTGCAAATATGGAAGCAATGAGAAAAGAGATTGCTAGGCTCAATGAGATCATTGCTAAGGGCTGCTTGAGTGGTAAGGCTCAAGTAAGTCATAAGGAGGTTGGTGAGGCAAAGAGGCCCAAGTTCAAGGAAGGAAGGCATCCCTCAATCAAGCATAGGCTAGGACACATTGCAGGGGCCAAATCAAATGGAAGAAAGATCATCAATGGCTATAGTGTGTCCAGTTTAAGAGGAAGGGCGAAATTGGTACAGATCGGCCTACACAGACAACAGCAGTGCTGCTCCCCGCAATAATGGGAAGGCCACCAATTTTGTTCCTGATCAAACTAAGTAGAAAAAGAAGGTGTCCCAGCAGAAACAGGTTCAGTAGAAACCAAAAGAATCAGTATGGGGCACTACAAACAAGTATGCCTACCAACCAAAGGCTCAACCACTTTGGCAAAGTTTGACTTCATGCTTTGTTTTGAGAAGCAACAATAGTGGAAAAGTGGTTGCCAAATATGTTGGACATGAAACCAATGTTTATTAGAATACTTCTATTTGGGTTCCTAAGTTTCTTGTGATTAACATGCAAGGCCCCAAGTCTAATTGGAGACCTAAATCTAGCAACTAAACTTATTTTTATAGGCATACACCTCCGGTGGATCAAGTTGAGTGCTTGATAGTGGATGTACAAATCATATGACTAGAGAAAGGAGTACGTTCCAATCATATTCCCCGAAGTTAGACTCTAATGAAAATATTGTCTTTGGAGACAATTCTAGGAGGGATGTTCTTGGTCTCGGTAAAATTGCTATAACCCTTGAGCATTTAATTACAAATGTCTTACATGTTGATTTGTTAAGTTACAATTTGTTGTCCCTTTCTCAACTTTGTGAAATGGGCTACAATTGTCTCTTTACGGATAAGTGTGTGGAAGTCTTTAGAAGGGAGGATTCTTCTATTGTCTTTATAGGTCAATTAAAGAATAAGCTCTACCTAGTTGATTTCAACAAAGGAAAAGCTAATCTTGAGACTTGTTTAGTGGCAAAATCTAGCATGGGTTAGCCATGGCATCGCCAGCTAGCTCATGTTGGAATGAGGAACTTGGCCAAACTTCAAAAAGACAAACACAACCTTAGACTAACAAATGTTCACTTTGATAAAGATAGGATATGTAGCGCTTGTCAAGCCGAAAAGCAAGTTGGAGTACCTCACCTACCAAAGAGCATCATGACCACTACACAACAATTAGAGCTCATCCATATGGACCTCTTTAGTCCAGTCACCTACCTAAGTATCGGGGGTAACAAATATGGTCTTGTTATTGTTGACGACTATTCCCATTTCACTTGGGTATTTTTCTTGTTTGATAAGTGCCAAGTTAGGGACAAGGTGAAGACATTTGTTAGGAGAGCTCAAAAGGAGTTCGGTCTCACCATCAAGAAAATGAGAAGCGACAATGGGACCGAATTCAAGAACACTCAAGTTGAGGAGTTTCTTGATGAAGAGGGCATCAAGCATGAGTTCTCAACTCCATACACCCCTCAACAAAATGGTGTAGTAGAGAGAAAGAACCGAACACTCATTGATATGGCAAGGACAATGTTGGATGAGTACACGACTTTAGATTTGTTTTGGTGTGAAGCCGTCAACATCGCTTGTCATGCCATCAACCATCTCTACTTACACAAGAAGTTGAAGAAAACTTCATACGAGCTTCTAACCGGTAACAAACCAAAGGTGTCTTACTTTAGAGTGTTTAGGTGCAAGTGTTTCATACTTAACAAGATACCCAAAACCTCTAAGTTTGCACCTAAAGTCGATGAAGGTTTTCTCCTTGGTTGTGGATCAAATGAGCATGCCTATCGTGTTTTCAATAAAACCTTTGGTAGAGTTAAAATAGCAGTAGACGTGACATTTGATGAATCTAATAGTTCTCAAGTAGAGCAAGTTGATTCAAGTGTTGTAGGAAAGGAGGATCCATCATGTGACGCAATCAAGCAATTGACTATCGGTGATATAAGGACACAAGAAGATGAAGCCACTGATCTGGTGGGTCCCCTAGCTACTAATGAAGAAGTTTCCACTGACGTACCTGATGCTGAGGGGAGCAGACCCCTGCTGCAGTCTAGCAGGGCGGCAGTGCCGCACTTAGGTGCGGCAGTGTTGCACCCCCTCCAGAAGCAGCAGCAAGTCTGACTCCGATTCGAGGACAGAACTTGCAACCAATATTTGAAGAAGAAGAAGTCAAAGATCCAAAAGATGGTCAAGAAGCTATCGAGCACCCAAGACTCAAGCAAACCATTCAAAGAGATCATTCCACCGACAACATTCTAGGGAGTCTTTGAAAGGAGGTATTGACACGTTCACATTTAGCAAAATTTTGTCGATATTACTCCTTTGTCTCTCCTATGGAACCAGTCAAGGTAGAAAAGGCACATGAAGATGTGGATTGGGTGGTGGCCATGCAAGAAGAATTGAACAACTTTGAGAGAAACCAAGTGTAGACATTGGTGGAAAGACCTAAAATGAACGTGATTGGCACCAAGTGGGTCTTCTGCAACAATCAAGATAAAAATGGCGTGGTGACAAGAAACAAGGCAAGATTGGTCGCTCAAGGTTTTACTCAAGTAGAGGGCTTGGACTTTGAAGAAACATATGCACCGGTGGCAAGACTTGAAGCAATCCAAATGCTTCTAGCCTTTGCTTCCCATCATGACTTTAAGCTATATCAAATGGATGTCAAGAGTGCATTTCTCAATGGTCCTACACAAGAACTTGTCTATGTTGAGCAACCACCGGGTTTTGAAGATCCCAAGTTCCCCAACCATGTCTACAAACTTCAAAAGGCACTCTATGGGTTTAAGCAAGCACCAAGAGCATAGTATGAATGCTTTAAGGAATTCTTGCTTAAGCAAGGCTTTGAAATAGGCAAAGCCAATCCTACCCTTTTTACTCGCAAAGTCAATAATGATATATTTGTGTGCCAAATATATATCGATGACATAATATTTGGTAGTACTAACCATGAGTTTTGTGAAGAGTTTAGTAGGATCATAACAAAGAGATTTGAGATGTTCATGATAGGTGAGTTGAAGTTCTTCCTCGGATTTCAAATCAAGCAATTGAAGGATAGGACTTTTATTAGCCAAATGAAGTATACCCATGACATGCTCAAGAAGTTTGACATGGTGAATGCAAAGACAATCAATTCTGTAACACCCCAGGTGTTTATCACTCATTAAGCAGTGGGTTTGAGCTCAAACATGATAGATTAAGCGGAGATGACGATGTCATGGCCAACCTACGGAGTTGAGCCTAATCTAAACTTGGATGTTACTCCTTTGCTTTGCATATAGGATATTTTCAAGATATATGCTTGGGTGGTGTTATGGCAATATCTTCATGTGTCTCACCTTGGTACCTATCTATATTGATCCCTGGAAAAGTTTTATGAAGTTTGGAATCAAAAAGTCACATGAAATGATAAGTCATGTCTTTGTTTCTATGACTTTGCTAAGTGTTTGGATTGCACCTTAAGTGGATGGAATTATAGACCATCAACCAAACCTTGCAACCTTGCCCAAATGACTCTAGATGAACTCTACAACAAAAGTCATGAAGGGTTCATGTTGAGCAAATGCCAAGAAAATGCTCCAATGAATCAAAAAGGATAATTTAAGCTTTATCGGGATCCTACTTTGGTCAAAGTAGAACTGTAGGTTCTAGGCATGTTTTGATAATGGGCCCTAAATGAAAGTTGTAGTACATGTTAAAGAAAACAACTTTTGTTTAAGGACCAAAACCTAGTTCAGCCTCGGAGGTAGCCAAACAATGGGTCGAAGTTTGAATCCCGAGTTGTTTTCTGGAACCCTGAAATTTTGCTAAGTGTAGACTGAACTTGCAGTTTTCAGTTTCATGGTACCCACCTTCAGCAAAGTTTAGTTTGCAAACAATTTTGATTTTGGGAAAACTCCTATAAGCAATGTTGGAGTACTCATGTAGATCTAGCTATTGGTGAAATTGGTTGATCAAATCAGTACACGACTTAGGAGATAGAGAGGGGAGAAGAAGGTAGGTTCAGTCGGCCTTCAATTGGACTGCAGATTTCAGTTTTGAGGTACCCTCCTTTGGAGCTCGATATGTTCTAATCTGGGCAGATTTAGCTCTTGATTATTAAAGCAATATTGTTCATCTCGCAAAGCTCTACAACTTTGCCTCTTGCAGCAAAATCAATGGACAACCAGATTAGGAGATAATGGAGGATGAAAATGGTGTTTCAGTCAAACTTTTGCGGTGGTATTAGTTCTTACGTGTTGAACCCGAATGCCTTCAGCACAGCGTTGCTGGCCGACCGGCCTTTGGCCGCGAGCGCCGCGTGGCTCGGTCGTGCTCACTCAGCTTGCCACCTCACCAACTCTCGCACCGCGTGGAGATGGCAAAGCTCGAGCGCTTGCCCCTCCTACCCTGCTCGCTCATTCTCTCTCGCTCTGCTTTCCATCGCCATCTTCGGCAGAACAGCGCTGCTGTCGTTCCTCCACCGAGTCCCACCAAACCTCTCCTCGTCCTCGCCACGTCGCACCGTTCGGCCATGCCTCTGGGCTACCGCAACCAGCCATGACCCTGGCTGCCGTCGCTCGCTGACCGGGTCAGTCGCCTAGACCGCCGCGCGGGAAGGTGCTGGGCTGGGTCGCTGCTCGCTGCTGCTGACAGAGCCCGGGGCAAGGCATGGGCGTGGCTGGCTGTGGTCAGGCTAGCCCCTCCCTGTTGCTGGCGCCCTTCTTCCACGGCCGAATTCGCTGACCCCGAGCCCGCCCTCGCCTCTGTCCGCGCTGTTCGTAAGAGATTGAAGAAGAAGGGATCATTCGTAAATAGAAAACTTTTTACTGTGTTCACTTTATAAAAGTGCCAGAGAGAAGGATTTTCAGATCTAGGCTTATTGAATTCAAGGAAAGTCTAGGGTTCACTCAGCAAAAGTGTTTTCCTTTTTTTTCGGAATTATTATTGCAGTTAATTGGTTGAAACTTTGAAAATGCTTAGTAAATCGTAGGAAACTCCAAAAATAGCAAATAAGGACTTTTTGAAATCTTTGTGAAATTCTCTATGCAGTGGATCTATAATATGTCATGTTTTAGTTTAATGTTTTTGCTGTAAAAATAGATTTTTCAGATTAGGTTTTAAATACTAGTGGTATTTGTCATTTTCATAACTGAAAATGTAGGGCTCCAAATTAAGTGAAATTTTTGTGGCATGCTACTCATATCATGTTTGATGTGTGGTAATAATTTCATGAATTTTAGTTGCTGTATGAGTGAGTTATTAGTGTATCTTGCTCTCACATGATTTATTGCAATATCCATTTGTCTTTTTCATAGAGGTTGATATACATGTTCAAATGGCTTAAAATTTGGACATTAGACTATTGAGAGCATATGTAGGACACTGTAATTGTGGTAGAATTTATTGTGCAATTTTGATAGGTGTTCATAATTCCACCTAATTATCTAAATAAATTAAGAAAATGCATTAAAAGAATTTATTTAGGAATGGACACTATGTTTTCTGGTGTTCATTAGTCATGTGTGACATGTTGGTAAAGTTGGTTTTGTCCAATTATATGTTTGCAACATAAGTTAATAATTATTTCTTGCAAATGAGGTTTCTGGACAGATCTGGAAACTTAGCAAAGTTCTTTATGATAATTTGCTTTGTTGTAAAACTTATTTATACAAAAGTTGTAGATCATTTATGTATCTATCTTGTGTTAAAATTTGGTGGCATTTGGTCAAGTAGTTTTTGAGTTATAGATGTTTAAAGTCAGGTTTCAGATTTGGTTGCTCTCTGTTTGGAGCAGACCAGAGTCTGTAGTTTCATCTTTTTGACCCAGTAAACTTGGGAATCAGGCTTAGGTGATATTAAATGAATTATAAATAATTTCATAAGCTTTCTATAATGTATTATTGCACATCATTTGGATTTGTAAAACTCTAGATATGATTGATTTACTCAGCTACTGTATGTATGTCCAGAAAGTGGCAGATTCTAGTTTTAGTGCTTTGATTCACTTTGTCATGCTAGTGTGTTAAAGTGTGACTCATATCTTTGATGGTACTTGGGTTAGTACCCTATGATCTTATGAGGCTTGTGTCTTGACTGATGTGCTTGCCCTCTTCTATGTTATGCCTTAATGAGGATTAAGTTAATTAGCTCTAGGTGCTTATGTGAACTTTGGTATGCTTACATGATTACTTTGTTTATTGCACTTCTATGCATTCATACATATGCATTGTTGCACCTCATTTAGGTACGCTAGCTGAAACACATGAAGGACCTGATGTGGAGCTAACCAGAAGATGGTGTTGGTGGATCCATCCTGAAGATAAAAGGATCGGACAAGTGCTAGATTGGAGGATGCTCGCCAAGCGAGTTTCTTCTGACCAACTCTGACTTGAGTCGGATCCCAGGCAAGCCCCGGAGCATTATAAGCCTCCTACCTTCAAGCAATTAATTTTATATATGTTATAAGTATTGTTGCATTAAATGGTAGGAGTTGGTTGAAAACCTTGCTGCATTATATCATTTCTTGTCCAGATATATGAATCCTTGAATCCTATATAGACTAGGATCGAGTAGATGCTTAGCCTTGCTTTAAGCGGTAGAAGTCAGGTGATTTCCTGTCACCTGCGAGATGTAGGGATATTCATATATGGCACGGTTGGCTATATGTGCTATCATGGAATGGAATCATGTATTAATAAAATGAAATGAGACCGGACAAGATGATGATAGTGAAGCGACAAGGCATGGAGGTCTTGGGTGTGAATCTATCCCCGTCTGAGTCATTTAAGGACCGATTCGCTGTATGTCCTTGAGTCATGTTGAACGCAGTCTAACACTTAGTTGGCCGGATAAGCCGTTCCGATCGCGAAGCCGAGTAATTCGGTTCAGGCCGGGAGTCGAATGGTAGGTCGCATCTTGGAGGAGAGAAACGTTGTGCTTGGGGACATTGGCGTGAGACCAAGGGGGGTTAGAGTCCCTAGCACCTGGCAGAGTGTCGCCCTTGGGGATGCGGCATCATTCAAACCCGCGACTCTTGAATCGTACGAAAGGTGGCTTGTGCGACCCTGGCAGGGGCCTGCGCGGTGAGTGTTAGAAATACCCCTCCAGCTAGATAGGAATTCAATTCGAATCGCCGTCGCTCCCGGTTAGTGAGCACTTGACTTGAGCAGCGGCAACATAGATTCCATTAAATTGAATGGATGGTTAATTGGATAATGATGGAAAGGTTGCCTCAATTATACCTGCTATGGTTAATATTGTTTGCTCCTAATAAAGTGAGTGCTCTAGTATAGGTTCTAATATAGATGATAGATTAATGATAATTAACTTGATGCTTAAGCATTAATGATTCCTTGTCCATATTAAGCTTTTATGCAAAATGTTGTCAAGCTAGCCCTACTTTATATCAGCCTTGCATGATCCTTGGTGTCCCTTATTTCTGGTTTCTGACGGGTAAGTCTAGCTGAGTACCTTCTTGTACTCAGAGTTTTATCCCCACTTATTGCAGGTTGTGATGTATCATGGCGGCTGCAAGAGTTGGTTGACTCCTGCCTTGTGGCAGAGTGTGATCATGGGCATGATCCTTCTTATTTACCTTATCTCTAATGCTTTTGTTGGAAGTCGACCGTGGTACTGGCATGTATTTGAAATAAGAATAATGTTAGTTTCAAATTACTTTGCTTCCACTACTTTTGAACTTAAGTTGTAATAACTATGTTGAACTCTGATGTATATTGAATTACTTGAGAAATGGATGTAACATGTGACTTGTTATGTTGAATCACTACGATCTTGGCTTGTATATTGGTTGGTTTGAAATCCCTCTTGATTTTATTGGACTACCAGAGTTATATGGGCTCAAGTGTGAGAATTTGATCACTTCGGTGATTGTTTTTATACTTGTGCTCTTATAATTTGGACGGTTCTGTTACAAATTCTCTCATGCCAACCAATGGACATCTTGACCTAAATGAGAAAGGGAAAGCCATTGATACCAAGGTATATCGTTCCATGATCGGCTCTCTACTTTATTTGTGCACATCTAGGCCCGATATTATGCTTAGTGTGTGCATGTGTGCTAGATTTCAAGCTAACCCAAAAGAGTGTCACTTGGTGGCCATTAAGAGAATCTTGAGATATTTAGTACACACTCCTAACCTTGGCTTGTGGTATCCTAAGGGCTCTAAGTTTGATCTACTTGGGTATTCGGATTCCGATTACGCCGGTTGGAAAGTAGATCGAAAAAGCACTTCGGAGACATGTCAATTCCTTGGATGGTCCCTAGTGTCTTGGAGTTCTAAAAAGCAAAATTGTGTAGCCCTTTCCACCGCCGAGGCCGAGTATGTTGCAGCTAGTGCATGTTGTGCTCAACTACTTTGGATGAGGCAAACCCTTCGTGATTTTGGATGCCGCTTCACCAAAATCCCATTATTGTGTGACAATGAAAGTGCCATAAAGCTTGCAAACAATCCTGTAAGCTACTCAAGAACTAAGAACATAGACGTCCGACATCACTTCTTGAGAGACCACGAAGCCAAAGGAGATATCGAAATTTGCCATGTGAGCACTAAAAAACAACTAGCCAATATCTTCACAAAGCCGTTGAGCGAGTCAAGGTTTTGTGCTTTGCGTAGTGAGCTAAATATACTTGATTCTCGTAATGTGGTTTGAAATATAGCATGCCTCTAGTTGATCAACTAGAATCTAGGCAAAAGATTTGAAAAAGTTCATATTGTACTTCAAAATCGATTTCATAAAAGCGACCTATGAATCATGATCATGGTCTGTATTGATTATTTGTTTCTGGTCATGATTTATAGGTGATATGTGTCCATATCCTATATAGAGAGAGTTGTATAAGTTATAGCTAAACCTGTGCTATTTTGGGGGGTGCAGCAGTGCCGCACTTTGAATCCACAACGAATTCAGCCCAACAGCAAGTCCACTGCGGGCCTATTCACATCTCCTACTTATCCCTTGGCTCACAACAACTCCCTCCTCTTCCCCCGACATCGCGTGACGCCCGTGCCTCTTCTCCTCTCGCATTCGTGTCGTCACCGTCGTCTTGCCACGGTGTGCTGCTCCCCAGCAGTGCCGTAGTGGTCATCGGTCTCCTCTCTATGCCGCCAACAACCGCAACTGCCTCTTGGCTGAGGAGCTTCTTCCCTCACCTCTCCAATCCATGAGCAAGTCAAGGTATAACCCTAATCTACCTTGATCTATGCAATGTGGATGTCTTTGCCGTGGATTTGTGCTCTTGGCAGTAGTATAGTGGATTTAGAGGGAGATATGATGGATGAATCAAGTTGGAAGATCGCTTCTTGGGTGGAGGCGCCCAACCCGTGTAGCAATACCGCATTGTAGGAGCGACAATGCCACACCCTGCAGCAGCAGTAGCTGGTGGCTGGGATTCTTTGCCTAAGGATTTGTTTTTCAATTGGATATAGTCATCATATCCTCTTTTTGAGTCTAAATACTATTACCATTCCATCCATTGCTAGGCCCATATGTGTTTCCTTATGAACTATGCTCTGAGACTATTTTGGTGTTGTGGAAAGACGGTTGAAGAGTGGATTTAATAAGATGGAAGAAGGTTGTTATGAGCTTACAGAGATGGTGAGTGCGGTAGTGCCACTCTCAGGGTACAGCAGTGCCGCACCTCCTGGGCCGCACTGTCCACCTTGTCTATTAAGTTCATGATTTAAGTCTTTCATCTTATTAAAACCATTCCTCAGGTGTTTTTCTACTCCCATTTTATACAGTTTCTCATATGGTTCATTACTCATGCATAGATGGAACCCAGAGACCAAGGGAGAAGGAAGATGGTAGAGAAGGATCAACCTCTCCGTGGTCATGGTAGGTCAACAGCAGCTTGCAGCAGTGGTATTGCTCCTCGGGACCGAGGAGACAGGGGAAGGCATGATCAGTACATCGAGGATGAAGAAAGGCTGAAGATGCTTGGTCGCACCACTGATGCCATTCATGACACCCCTTTTCACCTAACTGAATTTGATGGAAGCTACATTAGGGACTTTGATGGTGAGATGTTGATGAGACCTCCAGTTGATACCCACCAGCATACAGTTACTAATTATTCCAAGAGCTAAAAGTTGGTAGAAGAGGCAAGGGGGATCAATCCCTATACAGTGCACAAAGATTTGGGCATCGACTACAGGTTTTGGAATGAGTTTCATTCCAACTTCTATGCCACTGCTATTCTTGGTGCTAGAAAGAGCAAGATTGTCAAGATACAGTATGTTGACTGGGATAAGCTACATGACAAGGAAGAGGCAGAGTTTGACAAAGTCATCAAGATTTGTGATAGATTTCAGTTGTTAGACATCATGGGATTCCAGTATCACTAGAATGAGGAGGTGCTTACTTAGTTTCATGCTACATATTTCTATGATCATTCCACAGATGATATCCACTGGATGACAAACAGTCGACACTACCGTGTTGACTACACTACCTTCAGTCAGATTTTGGGCTTTGGAGAGGAGCATCGAACCTATTCTCATATCCATGATGAGCCTAGAGCTGAGATCAGAGACATCAGATACATGTGGAGAGACAGTAGGGCTGCAGATGGCAAGAGGAGTGGGTTGCATAGCTATTATTACATCCTCAATAACCTTATCAAGAACACCATCAATCCCAAGGATGGAGTACCCTCAGACATTAATGGATATGTGAGAAACATGCTAACTCGCTTTGCTCTAGGTGGGGACAAGTTTAATGTCCCTCAGTTTATTTGGCATGAGTTGAGGCTTGCTATGGAGGATGGGAGGAGGGGGCTACCCTATGCCCCTTACCTTATGTTTATGATTGCGAGGGTCACAAGACTTTGATTTTTGAAGGATGGGATGCACACGGTCTACAAGATAGAGAAGACCCATCTAGCTATAGCTACTCAGGGGGCGGGGAGCACCTATGCTCATGAGGATATTCCAGAGTCTTCCCGCTCTAGGTCTCAGAGGAGTAGCAAGTGGAAGAAGAAGATTGGATCTTGGATGAAAGCAGAGCGTGCATATGAGACTCAGCTTGAGCAGAGATAGCAGTGTGGAGAGGACCTTCCACCACTTCCACCTATTCCTCTACCTCCACAGTTTGATCTTCCAAGCTTCTTAGACACCAAGTCCGATGACGATGATGGTAATGATAGTGAGTCTGAGGAGCAACCCCGTGCACCTTCAGCTGACTAGCAGGAGACCCTTAGTGGGTACCAGAGGAGGACTGAGCCGAGACGCTCCACCCGTTCCACATGCTACACCACCACTACTCACCGTCTGGGACGTGCTCGCATCGACTCCAACGACAACAACGACGGTGACGCAGGGGCTGCTGCGGGTGCTAGCATGGCTGCTAGTACTAGTAGAGCTAGTGGAGGCAATGACATTGACTAGGATGATATCCAAGAGGTGTGAGTTCATTGACTTCTTTCTTCTTTTCTCACTTTTTTGGTGCTTGTTGCCAAAGGGGGAGAAAATTAGAGGGGTCAACAACTTTTCAAGCAGCTACAGGAGTTCTATGCCATATCTGATGAGTGTTAGTCGTCGCTAGGTTGTGAGTTTGAGAGTCACTCAAAACTCTATTTTGTGTAATAATACTACTTTATGACTCTGTGTGTATCGGATATGAACATGTATCACTTGTGTGGTCTAGATGATATATGTTTGTGTTAGGTTGCTTATCCTTTTATGCTTAATATATTTGTGTGGTGGTTGAGCCTGACTTGCTGTCACAGCCAGGTGCGGTAGTGCCGCACTCTCAGTGCGGCAGTGCCGCACTCAGCTATAGCAGCAAGTGTTTGTGTGTGAATAACTGTCATATGCATCATGAATTTTTATTCTTGACACTCTATGAAGCACCCCACAGGAGGCATGGATGTAGGGGGAGCCCCTTTTCACTTGTCTAAAATGTGAATCTTGGCCTTTAATGCCATTTTGAGAATTCAATTCTCTATTCACATATTTAGGGGGAGGCCCTACACCCATGTCTCAAAAAGCTCAATCTGATATTTCATATCTTATTGTAAGCTCTAATTGAGTTGTCATCAATCACCAAAAAGGGGGAGATTGTAAGTGTAATCAAGCCCTAATGTGGGTTTTGGCGTTGATGATCACCGAATTAGAGAACTAATGAGCTTTACTAAGATGATAAGCAGGGAATTCATATTTGAGGATGTTACATGGAAAGGAGGAGCCCCTAATCACTTTCTTGGATGGCTTCGCACTCAAAGGAGATTTAATTTCTTTTTACATTTCAAATTTGAGTATAGAAAAAGCCGTACTATCAAGGGGACACACCTCCTGGTTCAAAATGTACAACCAAGTGCTCATATCTTGTCAAAAGCATCCTCATCCATCCACCAAATAGCCAGCCAAATAGTTTTCCAATCCTTGTTGTTTGGTGAGTGCGGCAGTGCCGCACTTGGAGGGCGACAGTGCCGCACTTAAGTGACCGTTGCAGAGTGAGGGGTATTTATACCTTTCTCTGACCTCCCCAACGTTCACTTCGCCTTCTCCAACGGTTCACTTGAATCCAGAACAGACCAAAGCTCTCTCTCTCTTCCTCCATTGGCACACCTTGAGCTCCCAAGCAACTCCCATCAATCCTTGAGAGAAAAGGTGCCAAAACTCGATTAGAGAGGAGATCCACTAATTCCCCATCTGAAAAGAGCATTTGGTTCATGTTTTGGCTGGCGGTTGTGTTTGTTACTCTTGGAGCTTTGCTCCTAGCCAGCTAGAGCATCGCCCGGTGAGCTTGCCAAGCTTGTGGCAGCCCCGGGAGTTTTGTAACCATCTCTTGCATCGAGTAAAATCACCCCTCATCTCAAGAGTTCACTCTCTTGACTTGAGAATGAGGTAGGGTTGAAATAGGTCCTTTGCCTTAGTGGCAAGCTTTGGTGACAAAACCGTCAACAACGTGGACTTAGGCAAGTGTTGATATTTCTTAACGAATGCAGAAGAATCCACAAGTATACGGAATTACCGTTGTAGCCTTCACCCGGAAGTATTCATGGTATCGTATTTTCCATAGGGAACGAATGTACTATCTTCTAGCTAGTTCATCTAAGGACAACCTAAGGGTAGAGATAGAAAGCGTGGTAGAGATGGATCCCTATAGCTCTTAGGTCTTAAGGATAGCGATACTCTACTTGTACTTGTTTACTTCGGGCATTGGTGATCACCTGGTCTGCCAAGCGATGCCAGCTTATAGCATATAGCTTACTCTATGCCACATCCGAACATGGGGGAGTTCTAGGGATGGATAGGGCTATCACCACCTACTGCCTACCCCTCAACCGGAGAGTGTGAGGAAAACGAAGGTAGCCTCTAGCCTAGACACCACGTCTACGCTATCAACTACTACTCTAGCGGCTCAAAGGGTGATCCATCTCTATTAGGGACCCTCTCGCTAGAGCATCCACCACGAGGACAAACAATGAACCTGCAAACAAGTATAGGTAAAGCTCAACTAAACGAAGGACATAAAAGACTATAAGAAACACGAACACTTACTTAGCCAAGATCCCGTTAAGGAGCCAAGCACTTGCTCATAGAGGTACAAGCTTGGGGAAACACCGACAAGGCTAGCTCCTGGGCACAAGCTCGGGGAGACGCTGACAAGTCCGACTCTTTCCCGCTCTCTCCCTCACATCTCACTTTCTTTCTCTAGTAGCTAGAAGGGCATAGCCCTTAGAGGTGAGGCTCTAGCTCTTGCTAGGTGATCTTGCCCCTTGGAGTGGTGTGTCATGAGAGGGGTGAGGCCCTCTACTTATAGGTGGGAGAGGATGATGATTCCATAGAATATTCCCCTCTTAATGTCCCAAAACCGACCTCCACCCGTGTCTAGGTATAGAGAATCAGGCAGCGCACCAGTGAACCGCCTTGTCGGTGCATTGATAGAATTGCCAGAGCTAGTTGGGCTAGGGCAGAGCTAGGGCTGGTGCGCCCACACCCCAGCTGGCTTGGCTTGAGTCTAGCTTCGCATGGTCATTTCCCCCTTAGGCCTTGATCATGTCCCTGAGGTGTGTTGGCCCAAGTTGGATACATGAGTGGGCTTTTCCTTATTCTTTCCTTGGCTTTGCTTTAGGCCAAATGTGATCTTGTGTTCCTTCTACTCTTTTGGCCCATTTGTGGTGTATTTTCATATAAGCCCTACAAAACAAGTGAAACACCAAAACTTGTGGAATATGTTAGTTGAAAGCCCTATTCACTAAGTTTGGTGTGGTTTTCACTAAGATATTGGTGGGGTAAGATATGACTTAAGCACCACCAACAGCAAGCCTCAGTGGTGAGCTGAACCACGAGATAAATTATTGTATCTTGTGTGCTTGTCTAATTTAATTGTCTTGTGGTGATTTCTAAGGTTTGAGCCCGATCTACTTGTATGTGGACTTCGAGCCACTTCTAGCTATTGATCTATGATTTACAACCCTGCAGGAAGCTAAAAATTTTACCCGATCTAAATTTTGTTGGATAGATTTTGAACTGTGAGCTAACCTTTTCTGCAGGTGCGGCAGTGCCGCTCTTTGAGCGTGGAAGTGCCACGGTGCGACAGTGCCATGGTGTCAGGGTGCCAGTGTCGCGGTCAAGAATGACATTTGTTTGAGATAATTTTTACAGGCCTATTCACCCCCCTCTAGGTTCTCTAGTGATCCTACAAGGAGGTTAAAGCTCCTTGCATTGAGCAACCACAGCGTGTTCATTGCATTCATGATGTAATACTTGATGATGGGCCAAGCGACCTTGTAGAATAGGTCGTTGAATCCATCAAGGATGCGAGATCCAGGCTGATGAGCTTAACTTGCTTGCGTAGCGCTTGCTCGTTGTCGGACAGCAGATGGTGCTCTTGCACCATGTCGAACTGGGCGATGAGCTCACATGCCATGAACAACTGAGAGCGAACATTATCGATGTTCTTCATACTCCAACTCTGTAGCTCCATAGCTATTTTCCTTAGCTTGTGATCGAGGACCCGATAGGCATTAGCCCCCGGCAAGTGGCAGTCCTAGGCTTGCTTGATGACCTCCTCGAACCCATTGAGGCACACCCAAAATGACTCAAAGTGGAACCTGGGCTTAGCCCATGACTGAGTGCAGAGTTGTAGCAGCAGTGGCGCATGGTCAGAACAATTCGACGATAGGCATCTCAAGTGGTGGCTTGGGAAAGCCTCAAGCCATTCCATGGACGTGAACACACAATCAATGTGCTCAAGCATCGGCCTTTGCCTCTCATTAGACCACGTGTAAAGCCTGTCGTGCAGATATAGCTCCTCAAGTTGGCAATCATCAACCAACCGATGAAATCGCCACATGGACCTGAGGTTTAGGCGGTTGTTGTTTTTGTCGATGGCATGGTGTATCTGATTGAAGTCGCTGTAGATCAGGAAAGGCCCTGATGCTTGGGTGTGCAACTCATGGATCTCATCGAGGAAAGCCGACTTCAATTCCTCCAGCACTAGACCATATACTGATGAGAACATCCAAGCCACCGATGGCGAGGAGGTGGGAGCGATGGAGACCGTGACCAAGAACGAGCGACAAGTGCGGCCGGTCACCACCCAGACATCACATGACCAAGCCACCATGATCCTGCCGGAGGCTCCCACAGAAGGCAAACGCACGTAATCAAACCCAGCTCCCATTAAATCAGTGGCTAAGGAGGGGGACAGTACATCAATATTCGTCTCTACTAAGTACAGCGTGAAGATGCGTTCTTGAAGCAAGAACTCACGTATGATAGCTCTATGCGCGCGCATGTTCAGCCCATGCACGCTCTAGATGAAAATGTTCTAACTTAACATGGTAACTAGTGGCATGACAAGGCGGCGCGAACGACACCAAGTGCCCGCTGCAGCCTGCCAGGGAACAACACCTACATAGCTTCACGCTTAGATGGTGATAGTGGTAGCTGAAACACAGTCTAGAACTCATCAAAGGATGCTTCGTTGGGTATATCTGTCTCGACCTCGAAGCCAAGTTTCTTCATCATCACCTTCCTTGCTTGTGCTTCAGGCCACTCAGCCCTAAATCTGCTCTTGGCTGCCAGATGGGCACTCCTCTTCGGTATCCAGTCGTCATTGATCGGCGCGGCTTTGGTTGAACGCAGGTGAGGTGTAGAAAGTATGGGCTGCACAAGTGGCTTCTTGTAGGAAGCAATGAACTCATCCACCGACGAGATGGTCAAAACACGATGATAGTCCACAGCTTCGGTGCCAGATTCCTAGACTTCCACCTCTAGCCCCATCGGCATAGACCCCAACAACTCGGCTTCTGGATAGGTCGGCCCATCAGCCGAGGCCGGTGAAGGAAGCTAGAGCTGCAGGCCTCATCAGGTCCTAAAAGGAAAATATTGACCTCATGGACGAAGGTGGAGTGGTCCACCACGTCCTAGGCACTGGCCCATCATTCTCTTCAGTAGCAAAGCAGAGGCATCAGCCCACCACCAGGTCAGGGTTGTCATCGAGCAGCTTCCCCACAATGCCCCGATGTCGGCTCCAAGAGGCATAGGTAGGCCTCCTTGAGTCACGGTTGAACGAGTGGACCGAGGTATCAGCCATGTTGGCAGCAGTTTTCGGCGTGGAGTAGAGGCCCGCCTTAGCGCACATCGGGTCCGTAGCCAGCGACATGACAAGAGAGTGTGAGTGACTGGCCCAGGGCATGGAGTCAACCTCAAGGGCCATGGGCGCATCAACACACGTCGCTTCCTATGCGAGAATCCTCCTGTCGCTCGGTGAGCAGGGTATGGCGGCGCGCGGTGATGTGATCGGGCAGGAGAACTAGCCCACCATGATGACGTTTGCCTATTGACACGGCCAAAACATGGGCCTGAAGCAGCGCTTGAGCCTGGGGTCCTGCTCGGAGCCGAACCGCGTCATCCGCGGTCGCAACCCAGCACCGCCGGAGTCAGTGAAGCTCAGCCAATAGCAATTGAAATTGCTATCGCCACTATCACTTTCGGAGTCGCAGTGGTCGTAATCATCGTCGTCGGACGGCGGCGGAGTGTGCCAGTCCTAGAACTCGATGAGGCGCAGGCGGATGAGGTACCTCAAAGCCAGGACCTCGTCATGGATTACTTCCCATGGGCAGAGATAGAGCGGCGGGCTGCCGTCGTGCTCCTCCTCCGGCTCTAGGACCGCCATTATCTTCTCATTAGGTATTAGGTCAGGATGGGCACGCCAAGAAGCAACGAAGAGTTCCTGCTTGTCATTAGGGTCATTGAAGGCGTCTGGGTTGGCGATCTCCGTCTTAGCGCCTGAGGAGTCGAGAATCATCCGCGCCACCTTGGATGATCGGGCATGCACCGGAATGCCCTTCGTGCCGACGAGCACGCAATACCAGAATGTGCCAGCAGAGCCCATGATCAGGCGGCTCCACCTGCACCAGCGCAGGACAAATGGCGCCCTCTCCGACGACAGCGTGCTCAACACCTGCTCCAAGTCATCATGCTAGCTGAACTGAACAATGAAGTCGTCCGGCCTGGTCCTGTGCAAGGTGACCTGATCACTCGCGATGCCGAAGTGCTCCTAGAGGTGGTGCAGCATCATGGCCGGGGTCACCGCCAGCCACATGCCGAGGATGAGAGCTAGTAGTGCCAGCAACAGCGCGTCTTCCGCAGCCTGCAGGGCTAGGGTACGCGGCACAACCACCAGCTCGAGTAGTGGGTTCCTAGCCCGAGTCTGTGGCGAAGCCGACGGCTTCTCGACACATCGAAGAAGGGATCTCGGGTAGCCAGTATTGCAGATGGGGGGCTTGGAGGGCCCTGGCCCATCCCCGACCGCACCAGCTGCTGTAGCAGAATGGACGACAAAGGCTGCATTGGCGCCAACGCCTGTACTGGATGGCGCCGCTCCCTCGGGTGCATCAACGGTAGGATCAACAGGCTCAGCGGCGGGATGCTCCAGCGTTGGAGGCTTGCAGATCGGTGGGATGGAGGCGCCCTACCGGTTGAAGCCAAACACGCTGAAGTCATGTCCGCAAGTGAGCCGTAACTTGAACGGCACCGACGAGCGCCCCGCTGGCGACTAGGGACTCGACCAGGCAAGCGTCCCCGCTTGCCCTCCTAATGGCCCGGCGCCAGTGGCAGTGGATAGTCACGCACTTGGTGACCACCATTGTTACAGTTGAAGCATTTGGACTGAGACTTACAGTCTGCCTTGACGTGGTCGCCGGCGAGGCAGTTGAAGCACTTCCCTACCAAGTTGGCCGGCACCGGCCGATGCGGTGCCGTGACATGACGCCAACGACGACGGCTCTGCACGGGCCTAAACCCCTCCGCATCTGGCTCCATGAACATCCGTGGTGGATGGACGACGATGGACTCCAAGCGATGCTACGGGGAGAGGGCCGCGGGGAGCGACGCGCATTGCCCATGAAGTCCCCACGACGTGGGCGGCGACAACGGTGCCGGCGCTGCCGCCGCGGCCGGATGGGCACCTTCCCGCAGCCCGGCGGGGGTGGAGCCTCGAAGTCGCTGAAGGAAGTCTCGGAGTTCGAGAAGTGCAGCCTCGCCTCGGACCCGCCTAGGGAAGCGATGAAGGGTTCGGTGTTGGGGTCAAGGGAGCTTGCCTGAAGCACGAGGGTAGCATGAGCGGCCACCGCAAGTGGGGGTAGCTGGAAGGGAACAGATCCGCCAGTGCGCGTGGGAGGCCTCCTCAGCCTCGACCTCATCCACCTAGGAGAGGCGGGAGCACAAACCGGGATCCATGGGAGCCAAGACGACGCGCAGGCAGGGAGGTGGAGGGGGGAGGTTTGTGGGTGGACGCCGGGGCTGGGGTGGCCGCTAGCGGTGGGGGCTGGTGGACGCCAGGGCCGGAGTGGCCACCGGCGGTGGGTGGAAGGTGGGAGCCTAGGCACTCAGCTCACAGGAGTTCCGCCCTTCCTATTCCCTTTGAGGACTCATAACACAATATCTGATGTATATGTCTTCTTTGTGCCTTTCTATCGTAGTGTCCTTTATATCCTTATATATTGATATGAATAGAGATTTTGGTGAAAAATCCCTTTCAACAATTTTCTTCAATTATGTCGATCTCCAAATAATCTCATGCTCCATCATTAGTCGCTCGCCAAAGATAGAGAGTGGAGTTGACTCTCCATTATACTGAAATATAAAAGTTATCGGAGGGTGGAGGATATAGAAAGCGATGTTTTTAGGGACAGCAAGTGACAGCGTGGATCTATTGTTGTGTGCTGACAGAGCGGATGATCCATAACTTCTCTAGTAGGTGAACAATTATCAGTTTCACTATCTTTAGGCAGAGGGGACTAGATTCATCAAATTTCATGGCTATTGGGTTTGCTCGTTAGAAGCTGTGTCGAGATCACAGTGCAAAGTTGAGAAATGTTTGGACTACATAGTTTCAATTGGTTATTATTAAGAAATCCTTTACAAAGTTTTAATTGGCTATTAAATAGGTGAACCAAGGTAGTATTTTTTTCATCAAAGGATTAAAGGTACAGCTAGCCTTTTAACTAAGGGACATAAAAATACTTGTCAGCTACTCCCTCCGCCCTATTAAAAGTAATGTTTTTGACTTTTAGGTACATTATTTGATCATTCGTCTTATTCAATTTTTTTATAAATTATAAAATAAATAAATTATTATTAAAGTATCTCTAATGATAAAATAAGTCATAACAAAATAGATAATATTTATATAAAAATTTTAATAATACGAACGGTCAAATAAGATGACACGGACTCAAAAACCTCACTCTCACTGCGACAGAGGGAGTAGATGTGTTTTACCGGTCCTACACGATGGGATTGTGGCACAACAATTGAGAATATAAAGGTTGCCGATTCTAGAACTGGACCACCTTGGCGATTACTTTTTGAGCGGAAGAGCTGGCTGAGCACATAGTTGACTGGAAAAACTACATCATTAGTAAACTTTGGACAATGTGGTAGAAAGCATTGTAAAACCCTAATGATCTCGAACGAAGACATGTAGCACCAAAATTCCTTCCGGTGCAACGTGCAAAAGAAAACACGCTGGCGACACACCGCTTGTGCAAGTCTGGGTCTGGGAGGAATTCGCACGCGTAGCACCGAGAGCGAATTCGAAATTTATGCGAACTATAGGGCTTCAGATGTTCAGAATCGGTCCTTTGGCTGGATTTCAGATAGTTATACGCGGCAACTACCAGTGACATCAGCAGCGCGAGACGTCGCTGTGCGGAAGCAGTTGAGCAAGTGATGAACGAGTAGTCACTCGGCAGGTGCAGCCGAAGCCATCCGGCGGCGCTCTGCCCGTGAAGACATTCAATTTCAGCAGAAACAAATAAAGGTTTCTTCAATTGGTACCACGCGTCCTTTAACTCCTCACCGGCACGCTGACGCTGTCACGTACTACTCCATGTGCAAATCATTTGGACAGAGCTCACGTGGTTTAATTTCCGCCAAAATCTTACCAGACATTTTCTTTTTGCAAATTTCATGCCTTGCAAATGAGCTCTCTATCGGATTGATTTGGAGAGCTCACGCTACTCTGCAAAAGTGAAAGTCCTGTCCATGCCTTGAATTTTGGCGCTATTTAAAAAAAAATTCGTGACTCGATCGTCAAGGACGAGTGCACAGATCTGAGTAGGGGTTAAGTTTATACCAGCAGGCAGCAGAAGCAGGCATCATGATCATTCGAAGCATTATTAGGAGTTAGGACTAAAAGGCGTAGCGTCGTTGCGCGAATTTCGTGCGTTGCGTTGCGTTTGCGCCAAGAATGAAGCGCGAGGGAGGGTGCCGGTTACAAATGTACAGCCCCGGCGCCCTGATGATGCCTGAACTTAAACTGCAGCGCGACTGCGCGGCCGTCACGTCCACAGCCCACCTGCTTCTAGTCTAGGATATTCGTTCTCCCCACCTCCGGCGGGCCCCTGCTGCTGCCATTCTTGTGCTTGTGCCGCTCCCCTCCCTCCCTCCCTTTCTCTTTGCTTGCTGCAGACGACGCTATAAGCAAGTCCAGAGATGTCGTCGCACGGGCCGTGCACGGCAGCCATCATGTCGTCGGCAGCCGTCGGCGCTGTCACTTGTTGCTCCGCCGCCAAGGACGAAGAGTGCAGCTCCGCCGCTGCCGCGGAGCAGGAGCAGCGAGTCGACGAGGCGGCGGGCCGGAAGCTCAGCGAGGCGTCGCTGCGCGCCACCACCCACACCCACGAGGAGGAGGAGACGGAGGAACACGACGACGACGACGACGACGAGGAGGAGGCGGCGCCGCCCACGGACATCGACCTCGGCCCCCGACTCAGTATCAAGGAGCAGCTCGACAAGGACAAGGTGCGTGAAACAAAGTCAATTTCCTCGCTGATGCGTGCAATTCGCTCTACCCGCTCGCTCCACCACTTGATTTACGCACTTTTTTATTTCTTCTTCCTCTGTTTTAGGTCAGTTACGCCTCAACTAATTGCTGCTTTTATTAGTATTTTGCTACTAATCCGTCGCTCACTTGGCTGTTACCTCCCTGTTGGCCGCGGCGTTACTGATGTGATGACGTATAAAAAAGGATGATGAGAGCCTGAGGAGATGGAAGGAGCAGCTCCTGGGCAGCGTGGATTTGAGCACCGTTGGAGGTACTACTTTTCAACCCATACTCTCCTCCGTTCAAACCTCCTGTTTCCTCTCATTCTGTCAGTCTGTTCGTCTGCGTTGTTGCGTGATGCGTGATTCATCGACCATCATAGTGCATCGGTTACACTACAAGTCTACACACCAGTTTGATCCTTCATTTGCACCGTGAGTGATCGCCATGCATGTGTGTGTACTGGCGATCTTTCCGTGCTCTGCTGAACAACCACTTTGCTGCCTACGTGTTTCCTCAGCTTTCTGCTGTTCGCCTGTTCCTCATTACATCGTGTTCAGTATCTCCGCTGGTGCGTACATTTGCACCTTCAACTGCAACAGCAGAAAGGAACAAGTGAAAAAGAAAAGAAAAGAAAAGAAAAGAAAAGAAAAGAAAAGAAAAGACAACATCTGATCTGATAACCAGCAACGCTTTCTCTATTTACTTTGCAAATATAAGATTAAACGATGGCATTTTCCTAAAATGCAATTTGTTTGATGGTTGCCACTATTTTCCAAATTACAGTAAAGACAGCTAAGCTCATCACAAGCAAAAGCACTTCCTCCATTCCAAATTGTATGGCGTTTTAGCTTAGTAATCTTAGCCATGTAAGTATCGTCCAACAGCTGAGCTAGAAAATTTTAAGAATTGACTACAGAAAACAATTATTGATGGACAATCCTACCACTAAGAAAACGGGGTCATCAAATCTTAGAATAAATGTAAAAAAAATACCGGTGGGTGGCAGATCAAGGGTGAGCAAGTTCCACCAAGTAATATAACCTGCAGAGGTACGCTTTAGTTCTCCCCATTATGTTGAGAATACATACACGTTGTCCCGTTCAAAATTATTGTCCAAGTACAAGTAAATTGTTCACTAGGGTCGCGTATAGCGAAGCTACAACTACAAGCCGAAAGTAATTAAAAATAAAAAAAAGGAATTGCACGCATACATGACCACGGTGATTTCAAAGAAAAGTAGTAGCAAGATTGCACTGAATTGTCCTTATGGCCTTTCCCAACATGGCACCTTGGCTCGTAGTTCCAGCCTCTACCTCCACACCAATCATCCATGTCATGCCAAGCAGTGGCTCTGCAATGTGCCTGAGCATCCCGTAGAGGCTGCGAATGCTCCGACTGACAAAATGCACAAGCCACTGCTTTTAGAGGAAAAGCTAAGACGGTCGTGAGAGAGAAAAGGTGTGGAAAGTCTTTTCGTTTAGGACTTGACATCATTACCACTTTAAAGTAACAGAAGTATCAAATAGGAAAGAAAAAAATAAAAGGGGTAACAAATATGAAAAATTTTAAGTTGTGTTAAATAGAAAAGCAAAAAATTCTAATGTCAAATAGAATTTGTTTCCTATTTTTTATCAACATGGCAGCTAACTCTTGATTGAGGCCACTAGCTTCAGCTGCCCTAACCAGCCAGACGTTTCTCGTATGAGAAAAGTGAAAGTGCGTCATGTCGGGGTACTGCAGAAAAGACCGTATGGCGTGCTTTCACGGCCTTTTAACCCAATCATTCTCAACGGAAGGTTTGCTCCAGGCCGCACTTTGCTGGGACATCTTTCATTCATTCCAGCTGCCTAGGTATCTAATGCTGTACTTTATTTATATGATAGTGCTCCATTGGTGGTCAATGACAATGCCCTCAAAGGCTGTGAAGGACTATGATGCGGTGTCTCCAAACTGTTGCACAAGAAAGAGCACACAGCATAATGATGCATATATTATATTTCTCTTGTTTCTCCTAATAACAGAGTAATTTTTTTCGAACCGAGAGGATTCCCCATTTTCATTTAAAATATAACGGAAATACAACATTTCAAGAGTATATCACGCAGAAAGGAAATGGAAAGAGAGAAATATCCTGCCAAAACTGTGTTCAATGTGAATTCTGTCGTATCTGGTTTGTGTGTTGGAGAGAATTGGTGCATAGTATTCGATCTTTATGAGTCTGTTGTCTTGTTTGGTTCCAAGGTTTTTTTTTTGCGAGGTTGTTCGGTTCCAAATTAAGTTAAGCTAACAACAACTATAATTAGTAGTGACGAACCAAACTGTGCGCAGAGACGGTGGAGCCGGCCGTGAAGATCACGAGCCTTTCCATCCTGTCGCCCGGGCGGCCGGACATGGTGCTGCCGCTGCCTGCGGAGCCCAAGAGCAAAGATCCCAGAAGTTAAATGAGTAGCCTTCTTGACCTGAAACATTCATATATAGTCTGCAAGTCAATGAGCAAGAGATGTTCCTTTTTTTTTTTGCTTCAACAGTTTGTCGACGACGACCGGAAGTGCTACCTGGAGATGAACTACACCTTCGACATCCGCCGTGATTGGCCGTCAACCTGATAAGCAGCGTGCTTTTCAATCACTCACTAATTAGTCTGATACTACTGCTTCACGTGGGCGGACATGCTTTGGTTATGGCTTACCAAGTCCCAAACTGTTGCGATTGCCTAATAAAATGATAACCGTATTGTTTCTAGAGTTAAGAACAAAGTGATGTTGTTGGATACTTGGATAGACTATATAGACGAACTGATTCTGTGCAACAAGTAAATCAGGATAACCTAACTTTTCTTTAGCTCCCAACATTTTACTTCATTCATTTATTTCAAAGATAACGTGTGAGTGATCCACTAAGGTCCTGTTTAGATGCATCAGCTAAACTTTAGTTAGCTAAATTTAGTTGCTAGGCATCCAAACAACCTAGCTAAAAGACCAGCTAAAATTTAGCTGGTTTAGCTATTTCAATCCAGCTAAAGCCAGCTAAAATTTAACTGAGTCTATTAGCTGGAGCATCCAAACACCTAGCTAAAGTTTAGTTGGAAAACTTTTAGCTGGCTAAAGTTTTATTTTAAAATTTTAGTTAGCTAAACTTTAGTTAGGTGCATCAAAAAGGCCCTAAAATGGTGTTCGATAAAGCTCCCTAAATCAGCGTTGGAGCTGACGGTAACATTTTTTTTATCACAGCCCCAAGAAGAAAACATCCAATTTGGATCC
Source organism: Saccharum hybrid cultivar R570 (assembly GCA_038087645.1). Classification (NCBI taxonomy): domain Eukaryota; kingdom Viridiplantae; phylum Streptophyta; class Magnoliopsida; order Poales; family Poaceae; genus Saccharum; species Saccharum hybrid cultivar. The sequence continues at coordinate 2,925,477 of JAQSUU010000291.1, read as the reverse complement.
CATGGTCTAAGGTTTAGTCACTGAACTAACTCTTGAAGCTCCAAACAAATGGTCTAAATCACTATCTAAAGTTTAGCTAGCATCACAGGTGTCCTAAAATGGTCTAACATTTAGTAGCCAGCTAAACACTATAGGCTCCAAACAGAGCCTAGTTGGTGGTGTATTGATCTCTAAGGCATGATAACTGACAAAATGGAGCTGTTGCAATGTCTACGAATCATCTTAGTAAGATGATACATGAGCAGGTCTCGAGCAATCAAGCAATGAAAGAGCACTTTGCAGGGAGCTTGAAACTAATAGGTTTTACTATCATCTAGACCCTACATCAAAATCATATTATCGGCAACAAAACTGACATCGTTTAATTCGTTCATACTATGCTTGCTCACTGGATATTTGATCGGTCAAAACTGATCTGTTTGAAGTTCATAAAACAGAAGATAAACTTGTAACACACAAGCCTAAACCACTCTGCAGTAAACACTGCAAAAACATTGCTACCCTAGCACAAATTCTCACTGAAACTCAAGCGTCTTCATCATCGGCTTCTTTCTCTGCAACTAGCATAAGCATCTCCAGTCGCCTGTCGAACAGAGCTGCACTCTCATCCCTCTCGTCGAGCTCAGCACCCTCTGCTTCTAGCCACTTCTCACGCAAATCATCAAGAATGTTGCCTTGGTCAGTGTTGCCTCCAGTCCCAGGTGCACTAGGACGAGTTGTCCGCAGTGAGTCATCTCCGGATGGCGGTGGAAGAGTCAAGAGCAAGGCCCGGAACTCCCGGGTGTCTGCAAACATCTCAAAGTTGCAAGCAATGATATCCAAGATATACTCCCTTATTTTCATGACACCATATCTGCGTTAGGAATAAAATCTGAAATTCAGTAAAAAAAACTAAATAAGATATTCACAACAAGCATCAAGAATAGTGAGCAGTCGTACATGTCTGACAGCATCAACCAGTGGCACAGTTCTGCAGGTGAAACATGTTCGAGATATGGCAACAGCATATCAGCTACGACCCGCTTAAGGGGAAACAGCAAGTACCTTGATGCAACATCAAATAGTTCTTCAGCCTGCCACAGTTGTACTTGAGTTTAGTTTCATGAAGAAAGCAAATCAGTATTGTCATTTATTACAAGAGGAGGTAAAAGGTAATAAACTCAAGTTTTGTACCCCTACCTGATCAGGATCCAAATGCTCTAGCTTATCAGTATACCTAAAAGTTTCGCAAGAAAAAAGTAGGCCAGAAAACAGCATTAGCAATAATAAAACAATAGTGGTAAAATATGTATATTTCAATTGGATCTTACATGTATTCAAGCATCTTTTCAAATGCTTCTGCACTTAAGTCATGCTCCTCAAGAAGTGGAACATTCTGAGCAGCTTGAAATCCACAGTTACCTTCAAGGAAACCAACAGTTCGAGAAAGCCTGGCTCTAAAGTACTCCGACCTCGAGGCCAAAATCACCTGATGACAATGGAAAACCTTATCACCTACTTTAATATAAAGATCGGCAAGATCATCATCCTCCGAGTTCCTTATCATCTCATTGGATTCTTCACTATAATAGCCTTCTCTTGAGTTCGCTAGACAAGTCTGCAGAATACGCTGCAAGGCTGAAGGAAGGCGATCTTCCTCAGGCAAGGATTGCGCTTGTAAGATGAACCGTTTCTGTGAATTGTCCAAATCCAGTTCTCTTGCTGACTTGTACTCCGCATACTTCTGATGCACAACTTCTTTATCCAAAATCTTTTGCAACTCCTCACACTTGCAAACTTTGCATGCCCGCGCCAAATTTTCCATGTCGTCGACAGCTACCTCCAGTCTATCAGAATAGAAGAAATGGATGAGGCTGTATAAAGCGCCATAATACAACTTTTGGTTAGAAAATCTCACTTCCTTCCTGTCTTTCCAGTCTGTCTTGAACTTCTTTTCAAAGAAAGGAGATCGGGCACAAAGGATGACCCGATGAGCTTCAACAGGCTTTCTGTCCACGTAGAATGTAATATCTGGAGGGAAAAGGCAAGCACTTGATGGATCATCCTTTGGCCCAAATCCTGCATCAGGTATATATATGTTATATCAACTTCTATATGTACTAGTAAAGCAAAGTCCGCATTCAAACTTCTACACATTGCTGGATGAAAGAACCAAAGCAGTCATCACCTTTTTAATCACCTTTTTACAGGCATTTTGCATATTGCTAGATGAACTGATTACACATGATACATTGGTTTCAGAAATTCAGATCTTATCCACTCTTAATAACCTTAGACTGACATTGGCGTACACATGTAATGAACGTTAAGAATTCGAATATTGGAGTAACTATTCTTAAGATTCTGGTAAACATAGTTGAGCCTGACTTGGAAATCATATTTGAGAACCCCAATATCCCAAATTCTGAATTGCATCCTCAATTCCAATCTCTTTACTTGGCATCAAAATAGCTCAACAATGAGCAATCCAAGAAATGCAAGAAAATAAAGTTACATACTTGCATTCAGACTTATGCACATTGTGCTGCAAAAAATAAGTTATGCAGACATAATATCTTGTAGTACTAAACATTGCATACAGCAAGATGAACCTATTGCATATTACAGTAAGCATATTAATTACAAAATGAAGATCATTTTTCTACTCCCAACGATCTTGGCATATCCATGAGATAAATGAGTAGCAATACGAACATTATTAAAATGAGTCATCCTTTCCTATGATTAATGATTAATGGAGTAATGACCCAATTACTAATATAATCTTTGGACTTACCATCAACACAGCTCAAGAACGAGAACTCAAAGAAACGTGGGCAAGGAGCACTCACCAGCGGCCGCGGCGAGGGCGGTGGATTCGGCGCCGGCGCTCCCCTGGAGCATCTCGAGGAAAGCGGTGCGGTTGGCGGGGCAGGCAAGGAACGTCGCCCGCAGCGCGGCGGGGAGCGGCGCGAGCGGTGGCGGCCTGGCCTCGAACGACTTGAGCAGCCAGCGTAGGCGCAGGTTGAGGGCCGCGTAGTGGCAACGGTCGCCGTCGAAGGTGCGCTCGGCGCAGACGGCGCCGGCCTCGAGCAGCATCCGCGCGGCCTCGGCGTGTCCCGCCAGGCAGGCGTAATAGAGCGCGACGGAGTCCCAGCGGTCGCGCGCGTTGACGTTGGCGCCGGCCTCGAGGAGGAGGGCGAGGCGGTCGTAGTCCCCGGCCCGCGCCGCCTCGAAGAGGTCGCCGCCAGGGACCTTCTTGAGGGGCACCGACGGCTGAAGGTCCTCCGGGTCGAGTTCGACGTCGATGTCGAGGCCCCGGAGCTCGACGTCGGGTTCCGAGTCCATGTCTGTCCGGATTGGCAGCGCGGCGGCCGGCGGCGTGGAAAGCGATGGGTGGGGGGATAGCCCACAGAAGACAGAACTGGTGTGCAGAAAATATCTTTTTTTTTTTAATTTTGCGCAGAAAATATCTGATGCAGACGCGAACGCGAGGCCCGGCGCCGGAGAAGAGATTTCATTCCATGGAAACGTGGAGTGTTTAGATCCTTGTTTCACCTAAAAAATCTATCATCTTACAGAATGAAACTAAATACTCTCTTCGTATCGAATTTAGAAGTCGTTTAGGACAGCGACACGGTCTCTAAAACACAACTTTGACCTCTTATTTTTATAAAAAATATTTGTGAAAAAGTAATATATGTATACTTTTATGAAAGTATTTTTCAAGACAAATCTATTCATATAATTTTTACATTTACAAACTCAACAACTTAAAAGTTATTGATGATTTATATTCTCAATGTTTGATCCAAACCTTGTCTAAAACGACTTCTAAATCCGATACGAAGGGAGTATCATGTAAAATTTTTGGCAAAAAATTATTCATTCTCCATTTTAGATTTTGGCCTCAAGAGGAAAAAAAAGTCAAAAAGCTAAAAAGCTCTCACCCACCCCATAAAAAAATTGGCATTTTGGGTGAAACTAAACACACTCATGAAAATTTTAGCATTTTGCATTTTATTGTTCCAAAGTAGTTAGCATTTTGCATTTTGCATTCCATGGGAACCAAACATAGCCTTAGAAAAGGGTTAATTGGATTGATGATGTTATAACTTTTGCGCATCAGAGATATGACACTATAATTTAGTAATTCACCTATTTTAAACTATTTCATTAGTTCTCTATTCAATATATATCACTTTCTACGTTCTCAACAACATTAGACCCTGTTGACGGTAATTTTGTCATAGTTTTACATGGTCAAAACCGTCAATTAAGTGTCATCCTTGGGAGAAAATGAGCATAACATGATTATATTTATACAATTAACTAGTTTTCACATGTACATGGATTATTTGAGTATGCAGGCACAATACAGGAAAAAGGAGGGTAAACCCTTGGGTCGCCCGACCCCCCCTAAGACCCCCTTGTCCCTCAATCCAGGTGACAATCCTCCAAACATGCTTAGAAATGTTTGCAATCATTGGATGGAAGTTGTGCTTTCTCTAGATAGGGGAGATGACACAGATTGATGGACTCACCAACGAGAAGAATTCAATGTGATAACATCTACTCATACCCCACCATGACAAGTGGGCCTAGATCCTAGACGAAGGAGGGAGGCCCAGGGGCCAGTGGACCCCCCCTATGGTCGGCCGACCACCCTAGTGCACCCACCCTGCATGCCTCAATGCAAAGAAACACACCTCCACTCCAACTACAACTAAAACACAATGTTATTAACACAAATCTTAAATAATAACAATTTTGCATTTTTAGCATGCTCAACAACTATCATTTGTATTGAGATATTTTTGAAGTGGACCAATTGCAAATGTAGCCAGACATCAGTGTAATTATGGCACTGGGAGTGGAACTGCAAGTACGTAGTGCAAAAGAAAAGAAAATAAAAACACAAAAATGGATGAACCATCAGCTCATCCATACATCGCTCTTTGATGACACAAGGCTATACATGATATTTTATTTTATTTATAGGAACATAAAAGTCCATAAATGATGAGATAGACATTCCAAATGCCAGTACATGCACACTACCATACATGGCAATAGCTGGATACAAAGACCTTATACTAATAAGGTACTTCATGAACCATACAGAACAGTCCATGCACCATGCTTTATACCATATAGACATTATTTGCATCACGAAACCACCATGCAACATTCAAATGTATCATTAGCACTTATTGTTGTTGGACACAGAGAAACTTATGTAGTAGTGCTTCTTAGTTTTGGCCACCATGGTGCCCTCCACCACCATATCCGCCTCCATAGCCCCCACCTCCCCCGTACCTGCCACCACCACCGTATCCTCCGCCATACCCACCACCGTATCCATATCCAGGGCCACCGTGTCCATATCCATAACCTCCACCATATCCGGGTCCATAACCCCTACCATATCCAGGCCCATACCCCCCACCATGGCCATGGTGGTATCCTCCACCATATCCAGTTCCGTAGCCACCACCATAGCCAGGTTGCCCGTATCCACCACCATAGCCAGGTTTTCCATATCCACCGCCATACCCACCACCATATCCATATCCTCCATTGTATCCACCTCCCCACTTCTCATCCTTTAGTCCAGGTGCACCTCCTTGTTTCATGTTCTTCCCTTCAGCCTCTGCATGCAAGAAGAAGCTATTGTCACTATACAATCATTTAACAAGGTAGTGTGGCTCATACTTTAATTTCCTTTCACAAAAATTCTAAACATAATTAGCTTTAGTGTGCTTGTCCCTATGCTTTAGAAATGTTTATGTAATTCATACACACATGCACAGAGAGACCGAGAGATGGCAACGGGTACCCGAAACCCGAGTACCCGACGGGTATTAGCCGATAAAGAGGTGGGTATGGAATGAATTTTCTACCCGTGGGTATGTTATTGGGCAAAATCCTATACCCATCGGGTATGCGGGTACGGGTGCGGGTGTATACTACCCATACCCGCATACCCGCGGGTAAGACATACCCGCAAAAATAACTAGCCAACCTCAGTTATTTTAGCGCATATAAATCATGAATTTGGCCCATTGAGACATCCACTATATTTCTAATAGATTGTCTTTGTTGTAATGATGCTAATAATATTTGTTAGCATGTTTGTAACTTGTTGGAAGCTTAGAATTATTTATTTTTGCATGTGACTATTTGATATTTTTAGATAATTTTCGGGTATGTTATCGGGTACGGGTTACCCGTCGGGTGAGAATTACCCGGCGGGTACGGGTATGGAACTATTTTTTTACCCGCATGCGGGTACGGGTAACCCGACGGGTAAAAATTTGCGGGTGCGGGTACGGGTACGGGTGAGCACTACCCGTCGGGTATGTACCCGTTGCCATCTTGAGAGACAGGTACAAACCGTTGGCCTCAGTAAGCTCTCTAGCATATGCCACATCCTGGATGACAATGAGAGAGGCCAGAACAACACTGAGAAGAACTAAAAACTTGACCGCCATTTCTAGTTAAACCTCTCGCTGATGAACTGCCAAGCTCACTTGGGATGAGGAGATAGCACTGCCCTAGCATGCTATTTATAGAGGCATAAAGCAAGGGTATGCATCATGCATGGACGTATCACGCATCATCACCTATCGTTGATCCGGCCAAAGTATCAACACTCAATAAGTGAACATGTCCAAGTCGTACAGTTAGCAGTTAGCGGCTCTGCGATTGGACTGAGCAGAGCTCGAACACGTCTCGTTTTCGACTTGATAAGTGAACATGTCCAATGGAGCCGGGCATTGACAATCGAGCAAGTACTAAAGTTTGGGTTTACATAACTACATACGTGTGGGTCAGGGTGCACAAGAAGTTGAAAATTAAGGTCAACTAACCATGCAAGTAGAAGCCCCTATCCGATCGAGCATGATCGATCACAATAAATAAAGCTACCAAGATATGGACCCATTAGAAAAGGACTATACGCCTGCTTGATGCAGTGGGTCGTCCAGGTTTATCAATAACAGTTATACACTTCCTATAAACAGTTTTAGTTTCTTGTTTTTTTTTTGGGGAAACTGGAGGGGCCAAAGCCCCTACAGCAAAATTTATTTAAAATTTCCTGGGTTCGTTTCCTTTTGGATCAGAGAGCCTTTGACTGGGTATGCTGTATCGTGAACAGGTGATTTACCTTGCTGTGCTGTAAACGCTATATATACTGCCTTTTGGCAATGGTTAAAAGAATGAGGCTCGGCCCTAGAATTCTAAAAAAAATACCTTATCAAAAACGTCAAATCAAGGTTCGACGCATAGAGAGGATGCAATGCTGTTGGACGGCCATTTGCCGCCAATTGAATACGTTCATGTAGCCTGTAGCAGCAGGCTGCGATTTTTAACTCGGTACGTATTCACTTTCTCGTGGACATTTTGAAAAATTAAGGCTCATGTTTAGCACATCTCAGCTTCACCAGTGAAGCAGTTTTTTTAGTTTTTAGCTTTACGAGTAGTTGCCGCGGTAAAGTTGAGCTATTTTTTATCTTGTTTAGCAAAACAGTTTCACGTGATGGACTAAATGAATAAAAAGACTCTGTTGATCTTCTCTTTCTTCTTCAACTGTGTGTTCCGATGCGGGCCGAGTCCGCACCTTCGGCTGGGGCCAAGCTTGCGCCTGGCGGTAGCCAAGCTCGTCCTCTCAGCGAGGGCCGTGCTCGCGATCGGGGGTGACCGAGCTCGCGCCCTCCTGGCGAGATCTCCGACCTGAAGCGCCGGCCGCATGTGGATTGTGGAAGGACCATACGTTAGTGGCGGAACCAGGATTTTGAACTTGGGTATTCCCACAACCAAAAAAAATTCCAATGCATAGCAGCATAGGTTTCAAGTATAGTTCATAGTATTAACTAAAGTTATAAAAACATAATAGTACTAGAATAACAAATTGTTCATATCTAAGATAAGGATGAAAGTCCGAAACAATGCTTTCTTGCTGCATTGCCATTAAGAACGGCTCCAATACTCCTCTGCTCGGCCTCCCCCAGCCGGCAGCCGCTAGCCGCCCGCGGCCGGCCTAGCATGCCGCCGAGTGGCCTACCGATCCGCCATGCCCGGACGCCCCGGCCAGGCCAGCAGGCCCTGCCCCGGCCTCTGCCCGCCCTGCCTGCTGCCGCCGCTAGCCGCGTGTGGAGATGAGGAGATCAAGAGGTGGAGCGTTTGTAAGATCCAAATAGCTAGAGGGGGGTGATTAGCCTATTTAAAAAATCTACAAGCTTCACTAAACAACCATGTTAGTATAAAAGATGGCTAAGCTAATTCTAGCACTAGCTCAACTACACTATGCAAGCCACCTATACAATTCTAGTAAAGCAAGGCTATGATCTCTAATACACACCAACAAGACTAAGTCACTAAGCTACTTACTCCTATGTGATAAAAGCTATACTAAGCAAACTACACTAGGACTAGTGCAAGAAAGTAAAGAGCAAGTGACTTGATTCTTATACCAACGATGTAGAGAAGTAATGCACTCGAAGAATCAATCACAATGATCAACCACAAGAGAAATCCTCGGAAAAGAGATGACACAAGATTTTTACCGAGGTTCACTTGCTTCCCGGCAAGCTACTCCTCGTTGTGGCGATGCACCCACTTGTCGGTTCGCGAGCTAATCGACTATCAAGAGTCGAGCCCTCAGCGGGCGCCGCACAACCGCACACAAGATGGGGATCCTCCAAGCACGAGCTCCACTAGAGTATCCAATTTGCGAACTCCCACGGGGAAGGATCAAGAACCCCTTACAACACTTGGTGAGGGCTCCAACAATCTTCAATTGTGAGCTCAATCACCTCCGCTGCTCCAAGTCGTCTACCATGTCGGGAAACACAGAAAAGTAACAAGAAATCCGCAGCAACTCGAAGATCAAGTGCCTCTAGAATGCAACTCTCAAGCAATGCACTTGAATCTCACTCAATCTCACTCAAGATGTGCAACCAAGCAAAGAGATGAGTGGAGGGGTTGTTCTCTAGCTCAAAGGATGTCTCTAGGCTTCAAAATGTGCAAGAGTTGCCCACAAACGCCGGACATCTTCTATTTATAAAGAAGGGGTACGCAGCTAGCCGTTACCGGACGACGCAGTGAAAAACGTACTGACCGGACGCACCGGTCAGGGTGACCGGACGTGTCCGGTCACTACAGGACAAGCGTGAATAGTGCGCGTCAAAAGTTACCGTTGCCGTGACCGGACGCGCTGCACCTGGCTTCTGGTCGGAGTCCAGTAAGCTCCCACCGCGATCGGACGCGTCCGATCGCACATGACCGGACGCGCCGCGCGTCCGGTCGGCTCTACGACCAGCTCTGCCCCTCTGGGTGCCTGACCGGACGCTCCGGTTCCATGAGGGACAGGACGCGTCGGTTGCAAACCCTAGCACCCGCGCGCCAGACAGCTGAAGAACTGACCGGACGCGTCCGGTCAAATTGAGACCGCGTCCGGTGCAGCGTCCGATCACCCTGGTGGCCTCCGTTCGCCTCCGTTTCTTTTCCGACTTCCGGCGTAGTGGAAAATAGGCGTTTCACTTCCCCAAAAAGCACCAAATCCTGCCTCGCAAGCTCGGTGGGAGGGAGAGAGGAACCCAAACCCCTCTCTACTGCTTAAACTCCACCGCCTTCGCAAATGTGCTAACACCACCAAGTGTACACCACCATGTGCAAGTGTGTTAGCATTTCACAAACATTTTCAAGGCGTTATGTTAGCTCTCTACTAGATCCTAATGCATATGCTCAATACATTGATCTAGTGGCACTTGATTCCTGAGCTAACCGTGATTGCCCCTCTTGATAGTTGGCTATGTATCCTAAACCCGGTCAATCACTTCTCTACTCATCTTAGACTGGCAAAAGGAAAACCCTATGGTTATACCTTTGCCTTGCGCTCTTAGATCCTTCTCCTCCACTTGATCATCATGTCCTTCATTTTATGTGCATCTCCACCATGATCATCATTTCATGTCCATGCACCATCTCTTTGTGATCTTGTGGCCACCACTCCTTGCCACATACACCTTCATCACATGTGTTGCTTATGCCTAACTCAAAACATTTAACACATAGCATTAGCAACTTGGTGTCATTAATTACCAAAACTAAACTTGGGCTTTCAATCTCCCCCTTTTTGGTAATTGATGACAACCATCACAAAGATATGAAATGAAATCAATTTTCAATTTCGATAGTATTAGCTCCCCCTACATATGTGCTTCCATGAGTTTGGTTCAATTGTGCACATATGTATGGATTTGAATTTTGGGAGAGTTACTACTATCAAATTGATGCTAAGGTATATAGAATGGACCTTTGAAGCGTGATACCAATCGGAGTTGCCTTTATATACCATCCTTAGCATCGATGTAGCTAGACACCACTTGTAATACATCACTTGTAAAGATCACAAACACTAAAGTACCCCATGAGATCAACATTATAAGCAAAGGTGTCTAGATACCACTTGTAAAGCTACTCTTAACAAATCATCATTCAAATTCTATTTCTAGCATACACCATACAATCATGAATATGAATTTAAACTTTGCAATGCAATAATTCATCATGTTAATGCACATACAAATGCAACAAACAATTCATGAGCTTGCTCCCTCTACTCGTGTGCTCAATTTTAATTGATCCCTTTCCAAAGTTATTTTCTCCCCCTTACTATATCTTTCTCCCCCATTGCAACTTAACTTTTTATCTTTGTGACTTTTCTATCTTTATGACTTTTCTCTCCCCCTTTGTCAACAATCACCAAAAAGGTGCCAATTTTAGTGAGAGTCAAATCAATCAATATGAGGGAGTCCAAATTATGGTTCAATCTAGATCACTTGCCTAGAATATGTAATTCGGTTTGATCCAAGGACAAGCTTCTTCACACCTCATAAAGTATAAGGGTTATCTTGACCATGTTGAATTACACATCATGAGCTCATTTTCTAGATTCAACACTAGGTTTGCAAGCCCACAAACATGTCATATGCTACCACTAGATCAATCAAAACATAGAAGCAATAGTGGTACCATATATACATTAAACTCATTTGATTTTCATGAATGAGCCTATTTGTCATGCAAATATGTCTAAATGTTCTAAACATGTCCTTAGCAAAGTATGGATGATATGTCAAACAACTTTACCTTGCTATGTCGGAGGAGAGGCATGTCATATAAGAATGTGGGGGTGCTCTCATTTCAAGTTGGAGAAGTCAAGTATGTTCAATTCATTCTTCAACTTGTAAAATCTCTTCTCATCAAGTGGCTTTATGAATATATCGGCTAGTTGATCTTCGGTGCCAATGCTCTTAATGCTAATATCACCCTTTTATTGATGGTCTCTTATGAAGTGATGTCTAATATCAATATGCTTGGTTCTTGAATGTTGAACCGGATTTTGAGTCATCTTGATAGTACTTTCATTGTCACACAACAATGGCACATTCTTGAATTTGATTCCAAAGTCATTCAAGGTAGCTTTCATCCAAAGCAATTGTGCACAACAACTACTGGCACTAATGTATTTGGCCTCGGCAGTAGATAGTGCAACACTATTTTGTTTCTTTGATGACCATGAAACAAGAGACCTTTCAAGTAATTGACAAGTGCCACTTGTGCTCATTCTATCAATCTTGCAACCACCATAGTCAGAGTCCGAATATCCAATCAACTCAAAATTTGACCCCTTTGGAAACCATAATCCAACATCATGAGTGCCCTTAAGATATCTCAATATCCTCTTGGTTGCTTTCAAGTGACTTTCTTTAGGTGAAGCTTGATATCTTGCACACTTGCATACACTAAACATCACATCCGGCCTAGAAGCGGTGACATAGAGCAAACTTCCAATCATAGACCGGTATTGCTTTTGATCTACCATGTTGCCACTAGCATCAACACCCAATTGATCATTTGTGCCCATTGGTGTACTCATTTGCTTAGCATCTTGCAATCCAAACTTCTTGATCATGTCCTTGATGTACTTGCCTTGACTTACAAAAGTGTCATTCTTCATTTGCTTAATTTGAAGTCTAAGGAAGTAACTAAGCTCTCCAATCATAGACATCTCAAACTCATTAGCCATCATATTTCTAAATTCTTCACAAAAGTCTTGGTTAGTTGATCCAAAGATAATGTCATCCACATAGATTTGCAACACAAACAAGTCATTTCCAAGCTTCTTGGTGAAGAGAGTGGTGTCAACCTTTCCCATCTTGAACCCTTTAGAGAGAAGAAAATCCCTCAATCTCTCATACCATGCTCTAGGTGCTTGCTTCAAACCATACAATGCCTTCTTTAGCTTGAAAATATGGTCGGGCTTCTTGTCATTTTCAAAACCGGGAGGTTGCTCAACATAAACTTCCTCATTGATGTAGCCATTGAGAAATGCACTTTTGACATCCATTTGATAGAGCTTGATGTTGTGTGCACAAGCATATGCTAATAAGATTCTAATTGCCTCCAATCTTGCAACCGGTGCATATGTTTCTCCAAAGTCAAGACCCTCAACTTGAGTGTATCCTTGTGCTACTAATCTTGCTTTGTTCCTCACAACCATGCCATCTTGATCTTGCTTGTTTCTAAAGACCCACTTAGTACCAATCACATTGTAGTTCTTTGGCCTCTCAACAAGTTCCCAAACTTGATTTCTAGCAAAGTTGTTTAGTTCTTCATGCATAGCATTTACCCAATCGAAATCCTTCAAAGCATCTTCTATTTTCTTAGGTTCTTCAAGTGACAAAAATGAGTAATGCTCACAAAAGGATGCTAGTCTTGATCTAGTTTGAACACCACTTTGAATTCCACCAATGATTTGATCCAATGGATGATCTCTTGCAATGCTAGTAGGTTGGAGTATTGGGAGTTGATTGCTTCCACTTGCTTGACCTTGATTTTGCACTTCATCATGAGAACCACTAGAGCTTGCTTGATTTGTATCAATTTGCACACTTTGATTAATCATATGTATGTCACTATCATCATCAACTTGCATCGGCCTTATATCACCAATGTCCATGTTCTTCATTGCATTTGACAATTGATCTCCTCTCACATCATCAAGGTTTTGAACTTCATTTTGAGATCCTTGGGTTTCATCAAACTCAACATCATGAACTTCTTCCAAGGTGCCATTTGTGAGATTCTAAAATCTATATGCTTTGCTTTTGGTAGAATAACCAAGTAAGAACCCTTCATCACATTTCTTTTCAAACTTGCTCAATCTAGTGCCTTTCTTGAGAATATAGCATTTGCAACCAAACACTCTAAAGTATGCAATGTTGGGCTTTCTTCCATTCAATAGCTCATATGGTGTCTTCCCAAGCTTCCCATGGCAATAGAGAAGGTTGCTACAATAGCAAGCCGTGTTGATGGCTTCACTCCAAAATGAATGACTAACATTGTATTCACTTAGCATTGATCTAGCCATATCAATCAAGGTTTTATTTTTCCTTTCAACTACACCATTGGATTGAGGAGTGTATGTTGGTGAGGATTGATGTCCAAAACCAAGATCATCACACAAATCTTCAATTCTTGTGTTCTTGAACTCACTACCATTGTCACTTCTAATCTTCTTGATAGTTGTCTCAAATTCATTTTGCACTCTTTTGACAAAAGACTTGAATAGATCATAAACATCACTCTTGTCATAGAGAAAGAATACCCAAGTGTATCTAGTGTAGTCATCAACAATCACAAAACCATACTTGTTGCCACCAATGCTAGTGTATGTTGTTGGCCCAAACAAGTCCATGTGCAATAGCTTAAATGCCTTTGATGTGCTCATTTCACTTTTACTAGGATGTGCATTTCCAACTTGTTTGCCGGCTTGACAAGCACTACAAGGTTTATCCTTCTCAAAGGTGACATCCTTCAAGCCTCTAACTAAGTCATGCCTCAAAAGTTTGTTCAATTGTTTCATTCCAACATGACCAAGCCTTCTATGCCACAACCATTCCATACTAGATTTGCTAAGCAAGCATGATGTCAATTGGGTCTCACTATCATTGAAGTAAACCAAATATAAGCTACCATGTCTAAATCCTTTGAATATCAAATTTGATCCATCAACACTTATGACTTCAACATCATCACTACCAAATATGCACTTGAAGCCAAGATCACAAAGTTGTGCCACCGATAAAAGATTGAAATCCAAGCTCTCAACTAGCAACACATTAGATATACTCATGTCATTTGAGATAGCAATTTTACCAAGCCCCTTGACCTTGCCTTTCTTGTTGTTGCCGAAAGTGATAGCATCAAAACCACCATTTTGACTTGTATCAATTGATTTAAACATACAAGAATCCCTGATCATATGTTGAGTGCACCCACTATCAAGCACCCAATGCCTTTCTCCGGCTTTGTAATTGATCTACAAGATAAGATCAATTCTTTTTAGGTACCCAAACTTGTTTGGGTCCTCCAAGGTTAGTGACCAAGCTCTTTGGTACCCAAATGGCTTTCTTCTTTGAGCCCATCCATGGTGTACCAATGAACTTAGCATGAACACCATTAGTACCCTTGGTAAGCATATAGAAAGAATCAAACTTAATTGAGGATACATTAGCATTGGATTTCTTGTTCATGCAATGTTGCTCTACGTGACAACTTGCTTGCAACTTTTGCAATACCTACCATTGTTCTTCACAAAACGAGTCTTGTGAGGAGCAAAAGCGGCCTTGCCTTTCTTGGGGTTATAGCCCAATCCCTCTTTATAGAGAGAAGCCCTTTGGCTACCCAAGCACATAAGCAAGCGGTCCTCACCACCATAAGCCTTAGCTAATGTGTGATTGAGCTCTTTTACCTCCTTCTTAAGATTTTCATTCTCAACTATTAGTGTGGAGTCACAAGTGAAACCGTCACTACTAGATGAGGATGATGTAGATGAGCTACATGAAGGGTTAGTGGGAGCAACAACAATAGACTTATGAAAAGATTCATCAATTATATCACATGTGAAAGGATCAAGATGCCCAAGAGGGGGGGTGAATTGGGCTTTTCTAAAAATTAATTGCAAGAATTAAATCCTACAAGCCAAAGTTCACCCCTAGTGCCTACTTGTGTTCCTTGTGATTATACCGATAAAAGTTTTGCACCCTAAGTTCCAATCCTAGTCTAGCATGGCAATTCTAGGAAATTAAACCAAGCAATAAAAGTAATATGAGAAAGTAAATGCTTGAAAGCAAGGATAAGGAACATGGCGATGTTTTTCTGAGGTATCAGAGAGTCACCACTTCCCACTAGTCCTCGTTGAAACACCCGCGCAAGGGTGTAGCTCCCCCTTGATCTGTGCAAGGATCAAGTGCTCTCTACGGACTGATTCTTCGACACTCCGTCGTGGTGAATCGCCCAAAACCGCTCACAAGATGAGTTGGGTCATCCACAAACTCTGCCAGATGATCACCAAACTCCCAATCACCACCAAGCCGTCTAGGTGATGGCGATCACCAAGAGTAACAAGCTAGAACTCTCACTTGACCACAACGAGCCTAATGAGAAGATGGATGCACACTTGCTACTCCCTAGACACTAGTGAGGGACTCTCAAGCTTTGATTCTCAAATCACAACCCTCACTAGAGCTCTTGCACTCCCTTGCACTCCAAAGATGTTTCTCAGCTGAACAAATGAGCAAGAGACCTCTAAAAGAGGTGGAGGGGATGTATTTATACACCCCACAGTCAAATCCAACCGTTACCTGCCAACTCAGCAAAATACGCGATGACCAGACGCGCCGGTCGATCGTAACGGTCGAAAAACTGAAACACTGGCTGAGTGACCGGACGGACCGATCAAGGGTTACCGGACGCGTCCGATCATGCAGGGAGCTTACTGTACTTTGACCTGACACACGACCGCGTCCGATCAGTGATGACCGGACGCGTCCGATCGTCAGAGTACCTTACTGGAACGTGACCGGACGCGCCGATCACTTCCCAGTCATGTCCGATTAGGTGATTTTCCTTCTGTGACACGTGTCAGCCTAAACACCACGTCCGGTCCCTGCAAGGACCGCGTCCGGTCAACAGCGCTGAAACACGGTAACTGTTTAGTACTGACCGGACGCGTCCGGTCAAGCCAGAGACCGCGTCCGGTCAAGGGAAAACGTCTCTAAATACTCTGAAATGCGACGCAACTTGAACCAAGTTGCTTCCAACTGAACTTTGAGCTTTTCTTGAGCTACCTAGTGCTAAGTCTGACAAGTGTGCACCACACCTAAACAAAAGACTCACATAGGTCAAGCTACTGGCTCATGCCCCCCTTTATAGTACGGCCAAAGGAAAAAGTGAATATCCTAACGACTATTTCGAATGTAACTCAACACCTTGACATCCGGAGCTAACCGTCCTTAATCTTGACGTCAATCCTTTGAAAACCGAAACGATTTCCATCAAGGGGCATGAATACCATAGTGCCCAAAGCAGTTATCAACCCCATGACCTAACTTACCAAAGTTTCTGCAAAACACACGTTAGTCATGGTAATAATGCGTTGTCATCAATTGCCGAAACCAACTCTCGGGGCCTAGATGCTTTCAACATGATATGCCTATGTTGCAAGTTTTAGCTTTCTTAACATTAGTTGGCATGTTTTCACATTTTTCAACTAGAGAGGAATGAGCTTCTTCAAGCTTAGTGTGAGACTTTTGAAGCTTCTTATGGTCTACCTTTAGACTCTCATAAGATGCCCTAAGCTCATCAAGTTCTTGCATAAGGTTTTTCTTTTCCTTAAGCAAGCCCTTGCACTCCTTTCTAGATTCTTTAAAATGTTGAGTGCAATCTTCTAGCATAGTGATTAGCTCATCTTTAGTGAATTCTTCTTTATCACTATCACTATCACTAGCATTATCATGATCACTCTCATCATCGGATGATACCTTAGCGGCTTTAGCCATGAAGCATGATGGAGTGTCGAAGAGGGAGACTTTCTCTTGGATGGCAATGCTAGCATATCCCTTCTTCTTGCTTTTGTTGTCATCCTCATCATCACATGAGGAATCATCACTATCCCATGTAGCAACATGAGAATCATTCTTCTTCTTATAAGAGCTCTCCTTCTTTTCTTGCTTCTTCTTTTGCTTCTTCCTCTCCTTCTTGATAGCATCTTCATCATCACTATCATAAGGACACTTTGCAATGAGATGGTCCTTGCTATGACATCTAAAGCATCTCATGGTATGCTCATTCTTCTTGGATGAGTTCTTCCTCCTTCTTGCACGAAAGCCTTTCTTCTTCATGAATTTGCCAAATTGCTTGACAAAGAGAGCCATCTTTTCATCAATGTCATCACTATCACAAGAGCTTGAGTCTTCATCACTTGATGATTCAATCTTGGATTTGCCCTTGGATGTGGTGGCTTTGAATGCCACACTCTTCTTCTTCTCATCATCCTTCTTCTCACTTTCCTTCTTCTTCTTTTTGACCAACTCCTCTTTCTCATCATCTTCTCTATATGAATCATCGGTCATTACTTCTTGGAATACTTGTTGAGGAGTTGAATCCTTCAATGTAGTCCTCACTAGCACGGTGATCAATGTATCAAACCTCTTGGGCAAGCTTCTCAAGAACTTCATAGAGAATTGGTTATCCTTGACCTCCTCACCAAGTGCCTTGAGCTCATTGACAATGACTTGCAACCGATGAAACATTTCCGGTACACTTTCATCATCTTGCATCTTGAAGCTTGAAAATTTTTCTTGCAAGATATATGCTTTAGCGGTCTTTGTGCCTTCGGTGCCCTCAAATGTTTCTTCTAGCTTGGACCAAGCATCATGTGCAACTTCTATGTTTTTCACTTGCTCAAATGTCTTGTCATCTAATGCCTCATGAAGAGCACTAATGGCTATGTCATTGCATTGGAGCTTTTTCTCTTCCACCGGTGTAGGTGCTTCCGGATTAACAACCTCAAATTTTGTTTCGGTGACTTTCCACACTTCTCTATTGATTGACTTGAGGTGTGCGGTCATCTTGACCTTCCAATATGCATAATTTGTGCCATCAAAGTGAGGTGCCTTCTTGGTGTTGTTGATGTGCAAGCTTAATTGAGCCATTTCTTCTTCACCGTAGGTTGTTAAGCCTCAAATAAATGGTGCCTCGGATCCGATACCACTTGTAAGGTCCAAATGGCTAGAGGGGGGTGAATAGCCTATTTAAAAAATCTATAAGCTTCACTAAACAACCACATTAGTATAAAAGATGGCTAAGCTAATTCTAGCACTAGCTCAACTATACTATGCAAGCCACCTATACAATTCTAGTAAAGCAAGGCTATGATCTCTAATACACACCAACAAGACTAAGTCACTAAGCTACTTACTCCTATGTGATAAAAGCTATACTAAGCAAACTACACTAGGACTAGTGCAAGAAAGTAAAGAGCAAGTGACTTGATTCTTATACCAACGATGTAGAGAAGTAATGCACTCGAAGAATCAATCACAATGATCAACCACAAGAGAAATCCTCGGAAAAGAGATGAAACAAGATTTTTACCGAGGTTCACTTGCTTCCCGGTAAGCTACTTCTCGTTGTGGCGATGTACCCACTTGTCGGTTCGCGAGCTAATCGACTATCAAGAGTCGGGCCCTCTGCGGGCGCCGCACAACCGCACACAAGATGGGGATCCTCCAAGCCACGAGCTCCACTAGAGTATCCAATTTGCGAACTCCCGCGGGGAAGGATCAAGAACCCCTTACAACACTTGGTGAGGGCTCCAACAATCTTCAATTATGAGCTCAATCATCTCCGCTGCTCCAAGCCGTCTACCGTGTCGGGAAACACGGAAAAGTAACAAGAAATCTGCAGCAACTCAAAGATCAAGAGCCTCTAGAATGCAACTCTCAAGCAATGCACTTGAATCTCACTCAATCTCACTCAAGATGTGCAACCAAGCAAAGAGATGAGTGGAGGGGTTGTTCTCTAGCTCAAAGGATGTCTCTAGGCTTCAAAATGTGCAAGAGTTGCCCTCAAACCCCGGACATCTTCTATTTATAGCGAAGGGGTACGCAGCTAGCCGTTACCGGACGACGCAGTGAAAAACGTACTGACCGGACGCACCGGTCACTACAGGACAAGCATGAACAGTGCACGTCAGAAGTTACCGTTGCCGTGACCGGACGTGCTCTAGCGTTTGACAGGATATTTGATGACACAAGACTATACATGATATTTTATTTTATTTATAGGAACATAAAAGTCCATAAATGATGAGATACATTCTAAATGCCAGTACATGCACACTACCATACATGGCAATAGCTGGATACAAAGACCTTATACTAATAAGGTACTTCATGAACCATACAGAACAGTCCATGCACCGTGCTTTATACCATATAGACATTATTTGCATCACGAAACCACCATGGAACATTCAAATGTATCATCAGCACTTATTGTTGTTGGACATAGATAAACTTATGTAGTAGTGCTTCTTAGTTTTGGCCCCCATGGTGCCCTCCACCACCGTATCCGCCTCCATAGCCCCGACCTCCTCCGTACCCGCCACCACTACCATATCCTCCACCATAACCACCACCGTATCCTCCGCCATACCCACCACCGTATCCGTATCCAGGGCCACCGTGTCCATATCCGTAACCCCCACCGTATCCGGGTCCATAACCCCCACCATATCCAGGCCCATACCCTCCACCATATCCAGTTCCGTAGCCACCACCATAGCCAGGTTGCCCGTATCCACCACCATAGCCACCACCATATCCATATCCTCCATTGTATCCACCTCCCCACTTCTCATCCTTTAGTCCAGGTGCACCTCCTTGTTTCACGTTCTTCCCTTCAGCCTCTGCATGCAAGAAGAAACTATTGTCACTATACAATCATTTAACAAGGTAGTGTGGTTCATACTTTAATTTCCTTTCACAAAAATTCTAAACATAATTAGCTTTAGTGTGCTTGTCTCTATGCTTTAGAAATGTTTATGTAATTCATACACACATGCACAGAGAGACCGAGAGAGAGATAGGTACAAACCGTTGGCCTCAGTAAGCTCTCTAGCATATGCCACATCCTGGATGACAATGAGAGAGGCCAGAACAACACTGAGAAGAACTAAAAACTTGACCGCCATTTCTAGTTAAACCTCTCGCTGATGAACTGCCAAGCTCACATGGGATGAGGAGATGGCACTGCCCTAGCATGCTATTTATAGAGGCATAAAGCAAGGGTATGCATCATGCATGGACGTATCACGCATCATCACCTATCGTTGATCCGGCCGAAGTATCAACACTCAATAAGTGAACATGTCCAAGTCGTACAGTTAGCAGTTAGCGGCTCTGCAATTGGACTGAGCAGAGCTCGAACACGTCTCGTTTTCGACTTCATTACTATCCCAATGGAGCCGGGCATTGACAATCGAGCAAGTACTACAGTTTGGGTTTACATAACTACATACGTGTGGGTCAGGGTGCACAAGAAGTTGAAAATTAAGGTCAACTAACCATGCAAGTAGAAGCCATTGTCCCCTATTGGATCGAGCATGATCGATCACAATAAATAAAGCTACCAAGATATGGACCCATTAGAAAAGGACTATACGCCTGCTTTATGCAGTGGGTCGTCCAGGTTTATCAATAACAGTTATACACTTCCTATAAACAGTTTTAGTTTCTTGTTTTTTTTGGGGGGAAACTGGAGGGGCCAAAGCCCCTACAGCAAAATTTATTTAAAATTTCCTGGGTTCGCTTCCTTTTGGATCAGAGAGCCTTTGGCTGGGTATGCTGTATCGTGAACAGGAGATTTACCTTGCTGTGCTGTAAACGCTATATATACTGCCTTTTGGCAATGGTTAAAAGAATGAGGCTCGGCCCTAGAATTCTAAAAAACTACCTTATAAAAAACGTCAAATCAAGGTTCCACGCATAGAGAGGATGCAATGCTGTTGGACGGCCATTTGCCGCCAAATGAATACGTTCATGTAGCCTGTAGCAGCAGGCTGCGATTTTTGACTCGGTACGTATTCACTTTCTCGTGGACATTTTGAAAAATTAAGGCTCCTATCCAACGCATTTCAGCTTCATTTTTTTAGTTTTTAGCTTTACGAGTAGCTGTCTCGGTAAAGTTGAGCTATTTTTTATCTTGTTTAGCAAAACAGCTTCACATGATAGACTAAATGAATAAAAAGGCTGTTGATCTTCTCTTTCTTCTTCAACTGTGTGTTCCGATGCGGGCCGAGTCCGCACCTTCGGCTGGGCCAAGCTTGCGCCTGGCGGTAGCCAAGCTCGTCCTCTCGGCGAGGGCCGTGCTCGTGATCGGGGGTGGCCGAGCTCGCGCCCTCCTAGCGAGATCTCCGACCTGAAGCGTCGGCCGCATGTGGATCGTGGAAGAACCATACGCCAGTGGTGGAGCCAGAATTTTGAACTTGGGTATTCCCACAACAAAAAAAATTCCAATGCATAGCAGCATAGGTTTCGAGTATAGTTCGTAGTATTAACTAAAGTCATAAAAACATAACAGTACTGGAATAACAAATTATTCATATCTAAAATAGGGATGAAAGTACGAAACAATGCTTTTTTGCCGCACTGCCATTAAGCACTGCTCCAATGCTCCTCTGCTCAGCCTCCCGCAGCCGGCAACCGCTAGCCGGCTGCAGCCGACCTAGCATGCCGCCGAGCGGTCTGCCGATCCGCCACACCCGGACGCCCCGGCCAGGCTAGCAGGCCCCGCCCCGGCCTTTGCCCGCCCTGCCTGCTGCCGCCGCTAGCCGCGTGTGGAGATGAGGAGGTCAAGAGGTGGAGCGCTGCCGCCGGTTGGCTGGCCGCTAGCCGTCGCCAGGATTCAAGAAGAGAAGGAGAAAAGCGAGAAGATTAGGAATTGGGGATTGGGGAACGCCAGACTGTACGGAGTCATGGTCGGAGGCTAGGGCGTGTCCGCGCCGAACAGAGGAGAGGCATGGCTTTCTGGGCCATTGGGCCTTGTGCCCTTGCCCCTTGCGGGCTGGCCTTGGAGCTGAAAATGGCAGGAGGCCGTGGGAATTGGTTCTGGACTCAGTTTATGCTCGAAAATGATCAAATTAACACCAATATACATTATATATCTGAGTATATATGTATATATACTTATTGTTGTGCAAAAAAAGTTAGGTGTTCCAAGGATACCAATGCATCAATTTAGCTCCGCCCATGCCATACGCGCGGGTATCTCCAGGGGCACCGGCGGGGCGGGACCACCACCCAGGCCACTTGCGCCGCTGCCCGCCGATGACGGGCGTGGATGGGGAGGAGGAGACCCTCGAGGTGCGGTGCAGGCGCAAGGCGATGCTCTGCGCGCAGCGGCGCAGGACGATGTCATGTCCGATTCGTCTAACAGCCTCCGCGGGTGGTGGAAGGACAACGTCAGCTTCGACCGGCCCCGGTGAGGGCAACGCTCGCTCCCGACGGCTGCTCCACGACCGCGCCCGGCGGCGGCCGAGCCTGCCGTCCCGGCGGGCCATGCCCCGGCTACCATGCGTGCCATGCCCCGGCGAGCCCTGCAAATGGACGCTACGTATTTCAGACCAGTTAAATAATCAGATAAAATTGCGATGTTCCCTTTGGACATCTTATCAGTTATCACTCCATTATTTTGTGTACCTCTTGTTACGATTTCTTGTTATCGATGTCACTTCATTGGATTTGGAGATGCGTTTTCGCATACCTGCTTCACAAATATCAATTTGATGCGTAGCGAGAGCGACTCTAATAAAAAATATTAGTTTGATGTTCCAACCTATTCTGGAAACACCTCATAGACATTAAGCTTTCCAACGCTCACCTTAGACATGATCACAGAACAATGACATTTTACCAAATGATTTTAAATTAGTATATTAATAAGGCATTCCCCACGACGACTAAAGAGAAAAAAAAGGAAAAATTAACATTCTGAACTGTTGACAGCAATGCAAAAATGTTCAGAGGAGTCAAATTGGAGCTTGGAAATTAATTCAATAAAAAAGATCATATAAATAGATAAATCGACCAATTTTCTGTAAAAATAGGCATGCCAGTTTCTTGACGATCAGACAGATCCAGTAAAAAAAATGGCCTGTTCTCAGCCTTGACACCGCCTCTGTGCAAACTGGCCTAGGCCGGTTTTGTCTATCCAAGTTTGTTTTTCCCAAATTCCATCCAAACTCCTATGATCCCATGAAAAACTTGCAGATTATGATTTGGGAAGGTTTGATGCTAGGATAAAACCAAACCACATATATCAGAGGATCATGGTCGATTGAGGTACACACATGGGCGGACCTGGTGTTGTGCCCGGGTATTCCTGGGCATACCCAACACTTTTGCAGCAAAAAATAGTAAATATAAGTATACACATATGTATGATATAGTTAAGCTTTAATATTGTAGTTCCCTTCATCTTATTCATAAAAAAAAAACAGCCTGCAGTCCATGACCCGGCTACCCCTTGATGGCCCTTCAGGCTTCAAGACAAATTATAGTCCATTCTTCACCCTCGGTCTAGCAACTGGCGAGGCAGAGCACAAGAGCCGCAAGCCCACTGGATGCTCCTACGAGATGAAATCCTAGCGCCTGCCTAGCGAAGACATCGACAACCCCGTCCGGCTACCTTTAAAACCCCAGCGCGGTGTCACCCTAAGACGCACAGTGCTGCAGTGGATCTACCACTATTGTGGCTCGAGCACTCGGCAAGCAAGCATCCGGAAGCGTAGACAGATCTTGATTCAGTATCTTTCTTAACCAAATTCAAAGGCAACAACTCAAGTTCTCCTTTGATCTTTGCTCAATTTGTAATATATTTTCTCTAGCTTGGGGCTTGGGCATACCCAGCTTTGAAATCCTGGGTCCGCCACTGGGTACACAATACACGATCGACCAAAAATCAATCTACTAATAAAAAACAATCGACTAGTAATTCTCCCTAGTTTTAGCTCTACCATCTCTCTGTTGTCCAGCGCCTCTCTCAACAAGATTCTTTGGAATTCTAGGTGGCATTGCTAATCCCAGGACTTCCTGGCTATGCTCCTCCCCGACCGGTCTTCCCATGAGGTGTTTGCGAGCTTATTGGGTGACGAACCGGTGTCAAATTTGCATGGTCATCCTGCTAGTCAGCCTTGTTGTGTTGAAACTTTCTCCGTTGTAAGAAAAATGGCACCTAGGGTCATTTATGATTTTGGTAATTGAATGACCACACATTTGGACTAATGTGGTTTGTTAGTATACAAGCTCTTCATCTCAATGGATGCCAGGATGGCTTGGACAAAAGGCAATGTGAAAATCAAGTGATCAATGCTTCAAGCAAGGACAAAGAGCTGCTATACATCATAAAAGACATGCAATAAGTTCAACGCATCAAGTTTAAGAAGCCTAGACAAGAAGATGTAAATAAATGGAGCTAGAGTGGACACTAGTGCTTAGGCTACGCCTACAAAATAGGAAATGGTCTAATCGTCTGTACTCACCAGATTTCTTCGGTGGTATACAGTTGGCTAGCACCGGAGCTTACTAGTGACAACATGTTGAATAGGCTTGGATTGGAGAACCAGTGAAAGATCCTTGTTTAGTTTTGGTAATGGAGTGAAAACTTAGGTAGACTGATATGTCTTTATGTGAGATACACAGAAAATTAGTCTACAGGTACAAATATGATGAATGAGCTCATTGCATATGAGACATGACATAGAGTCATGTGACTAGATGGAGAAGATCGAGACAAGGCTTGGCTTGATGGACCGGTTGCAAGAGTGAAGGGCAAGTTGGAGGCTTTGAAGCGATAAACCGCATGGCAAGAAAGCTTGAGCAAGACTTGGAGCCTATAGACCAAGGCAACGCTAAAGAGCAAGTGAGGTCAAGATCGATGAACCAATAAGGTCACATGATGATATGGAGTGGATCATATCATTTGTGATGATTCCTGTGCTTGTGTGGCATCAACATTGGAGGAGATGGAATGGAATGTACAAGACAAAAGTATAATCTATAGGGCATTTCATTTCACCGGTCTAAGGTTGAGTAGGGAAGTACTTGACCGGGTTTAAGATAGATAGTCATACTATAAAGAGGGAAAATCTTTTAGTTGCAATGGTTATCTAGTGTCACTAAGTGTGATTTTCATTTGCATATGCATTGCGCTATGGTGAGGTGCATGAGAGTCCTAGAAAATTCTATGTGAAAATGCTAACTCAAGTGCTAATTTTGGTTTAGTACCTCGTAGGAGTCAGTGCCTTGAGAAAGGGTGAAAAAGGAGATGTTTGTGTCTTCCACTGGAATTTCTTGCTGATCTATGCAAAATTTCTCAGGAGACATCCTCTGTTGGTTGGGCTAGTTTAATTGGAATTATATCAGGCCTAACCTAAAAATTCCAGTGATGTGAGAGGGGTGCGCGCAGCTGGGCTGAGAAGAAAGAGAGCGCGTAGGATGGAGTGCTGCCGCCAGCTACCCTGGTGGGCAGGCGCATCGTCCAAGGCATGCAGGCGCGTTTGGCCCCAGGAGGTAGTGCACAGGGGCGCCGGTGCTGCTGGGCCAGCCCGTCGACCTAGCCCAGCTTGCAAGAGCAGGGGCAGGGCGCGTGCCATGGCGCTTGGGAGAGGGCGCGCGAGGTGCCGTGTGGGCAGGGCGCTGCTCGTCTGTTGTAGCATGGGAAGCTTCGCCATTCTTTCCTCCGCACACCTAGGCCGTGACCGCAAGGAATAGAAGAGAGGGTCCATGTGGGGCTGCGCCTGGGCGTGCACCGCATGGAGCTGTTCGCTATGTCCAACCTGCTTGACCAGATGAAGGAAATGCATCGTTGTTTGCCTCTGCTAGTTGACTTGCAGAAGAGAGAGCACCAGGGTGCGTGCGTTATGCCAGGGCACTGTCCTTCTGTTTGTTGCCGTCTCCTTTTCCACCCGTTGGAGCTCCTGTGCCGTTGCCTGTGGTGGAGATTGGAGAGAGCCATTGGGAGCTGAAGGCAGTACAGTGTGCTGGGCGCCTCGGCCAATTGGGCTAGCCGGCTGGGGGTGAAGTGGAGTGGCCCCCTCCTTCTCACTTACCCTTTGGCTCACTCTTTGCAATTGGGGATCCTTGGAGCGAGGGTTCTATTTCTTCCTTCTCTCTTTATCTCCCATGCTTTGAGCAAGATCCTAGTGAGAGATTAAGTGTCCTTTGTGGGTGTGGATGAGAGCTTGAAGATTCACCTCCTCCTTTCTTCTCCCTCTCTAAGCTTAGTGCTAATTTGTGAGAGGTTGAGAGACCTAGTATGTGTATTCGGGATTTGCATTTTGTCGGGGTTCTGATACCTCGGGTATCTCAAGACACCGGTTAGTCAGCCGCTTAGGCGACCCACGGTACATAAGCTAGTATAAGCCTGAACGACCGAGACCTAGTTAAGCTATGTGGACCTGGGCCAAGCACTAAGGCAGGGGTTGGCCATGACCAATCCTCTCTGCCTTCGCTGCACATAGTGTAGCGCCACACATGACCTCTCCCTCTCCCCGACGCATGGGAAGGACGAGGAGAGATCGGATTTCGCTAGACGCACCTGCTTTGACAAGAGTAGGCACGTTGCACTAACTCCGCAAGGACCGAGAGGATAGTAGTCCCCTTAGCCTAGTTAGACGCCGCCCCTGCGCCACACAGCAAAGACTGGACAACACCACCAAGCGGTGACGGCCAGTACGGTGACCCACCGTCCAAATATGACCCGACGAGACGGGTGTACAACCCCACCCACTACGGGATGGGGTTCACGACAGTGGCCTTGACTTTAAGGCCATCCAAGCCAACAAAGGCCATGACCCTAGAGCTTGGGATCGTGGCCACCAACTCATCAAGCAGCAAAACGACCAACGACCTGGGGGCAGCTACAAACTTTTGTACGACACCCCCGGGAGATCAGGAGACGATGATGAAGGCTATAGTGAGACCACGTCGCCCAGGATGGCTGGCGAATCACCACCACGCCTACAGTGTCACCACAACCAGCATAGTAGTGCCATGCCACCCCATGCTATGACGTGGGCACAAGACCATAACGACAACCAAGCCTGGATGTGCACTACACCAAGTCAAGATGGCGTTTCTTGCAAGCCAAGTTAGCTAAATTCCCACCCTCAGGCTTACGACCCCTCGGTCAGGTGAACCTCTTCTTTGTATGTGACCTGGCCCTGGGCTCTATATAAGGGCAGCCAGGGCACCCTTCCAAGGCATTGGACTCTCGAAGCTTTCATTCGGGTAGTCCATCTCCTAGCTCTAGCTCCACTCTCCTACCTCTTCCACCAATCTTGCACCCCCATTGTAAGAACTTTAGAGCATTCAAGCGAGGAACACACTCGATCATCTCTGAGACTGGACGTAGGGCTCCGGCCTGAGCTAGTATAAATCCTCATGTCTTTTAAATGCTACCATCGTCTTCCTAGAGCAGAGCAACAATCGTATAAATTTACTAGTTATCCAACAAAACACTAATAGTTAGCACGCTAGGTAGGGGACAATCGCACACTCTCGTTGTTGAGAAGGAAGCGATGGCTCCTTGCACCGTTGATGGATTCGCCCACAAAACGGCCCACAGCGACCGCATCCGTCAACCTTGAGTTCATCAGCGTCGACAGGCCATCGCCCACGTTCGTCCTCGGTCCCGGCCAGGTTCTCCACCCCGGAGTCCTAGACCCCGAGACCTGTGGCAAACAAACTCTCAAAACAGCCCTCGACGGCTGCATCTAAGAGTTCACCTATATGGGAGGCCAGTACCCTCTCTCATCACCGGCCATGGCTAGGTCCTCTGCCCAGGAAACTAGAGGCTTATGGCTCATGGCGAGCTCATGTAATAGAACCGACCAATTATACGAGATTAAGTAAGAAAATCTTCTGCCGAAGCAGATAATTTAGCAAACTTAAGCCCATATAACCTGGTAGTCCGTGAAACCATGAAGGATTTCAAACCAACCAACATACAAACCAAGATCGTAAAAGTTTAGCAATCACCGTCACATGTTACATAAGGTTCGCAACGACAGTTGAATACATCGGAGTTTAGAATATAAAGTTATTACAACCCAAGTTTAAACTGAAATAGCGGAATCAAATAGTTTTAAAGCCACACACACACTTTTAGTTCAGATACAGTGCCAGTAGGTAGTCATCTCCAACAAAAGCATCAAATGAGAGATACGGAGTGGCCATTGCCCTTGGTCCTAGTTGTCACCCATCACCGGATATAGACAGTTAATGCAATAGCCATAGTACATTTGACCATCTGTAACAACAATGGGAACAACGCCCTGAGTACGAGAAGGTACTCAGCTAGACTTACCCGTCTTAAACCAAAATAAAGTGACACCAAGCTGTATGCAAGACTTTCTTTAGTGGGCTAGCTGACTCATTTGCGAAAAGCATAAGCTATCATGAAGAAACCATTTTAAGTACTTTGCATCATCTTTATTATGACCTATCCATCTAGGTAATCACCTATACTATAGCAATCACTTGATTAACCAATAACATCCAGTTACCAATTTAGATTTAGCATTTCCAATACCATCCAATAACCATCAGTGTTCCATCATAATTACTACGATGTTATAGCTCGAGTCAAGTGCTCACTATTCAGGAGCGATGGCGATTCGAATCAATTCCTAACCAGCTGGTGATTTATTCCTCACACAAACCACACTCACCGATCAAGTGAGCTACAGATCACCAATGACACTTTCTAAGTAGCCGCGGGATAACAGTCATGAACCGCACTACCCAGGGACCGCCCGACAGCCATGACGCACCTTGGGCTTACTCTTCGCGTCCCCGTCATACCCCCTTCAGCACCAATCTGCCAATCCGAGTTTATCCTGGCTCGAATAGTGTCACTAGCTTCATGGTCGAAAGGTACTTTATTTGGCCAGCTAAATGTGAGGCATGCGTTCAACATGACAAGAGGGACGAGCAACGATCGGTCCTTAATCGACATAGACGGCAAACTAACAGCACCCCAGAACCCTGTCTAGTTGCCTCCAACTTTTCCGTCTGGTCTCCAATTATCCATCACACATGGTTAATTCCAGGATATCATTCTTTTCATAACTAAATTTTTTCAGTAACCACCTATAAATGTAGGTGACCGGAAATCACCGATCGCTACCGGTCTAAGTAAGGCTAAGCAGTTATTTGATCCTGACCTAACGGGGTAAAATGTAATAAGGTAGGCAAGGATAGTAATAAATGCATCAACGGTTTCACTCAACTCCTATAACTTAATGCAACAATATATAAACTCATATATAGAAAGAATTATTTTTATAAAGTAGGAGACTTAGAATGCTCCGAGGCTCGCCTCGTTCGAATGAACTAGGTTGATGATCCACACACTTGGGCAAGTCCTCTCCTTGCTCCTCTTCCTTTGGCACCTCATGTGCCTGGATTTCTTATGGATCTGCCCTAGTCTGCTCTTCCTGAATTGCTACTAGCAACTCCTCCTGCGATCCTGTATGATGCAATTGTATAAGTAAACATGCAAACGGTGCATCGGATACGGTGGTATGCTATGATCATGATGACATGATATGCAGATGAACACATTGAGACTTATAGTATAGACTAGAGACAAAACCTTTCTACAAGGTAGTCAACATCATCCACTCAATTACCACTAGAACCTTTCATCTACTGCATTCTCTTCTATCACAATCTCCGTTAGTTTTACACTATTTCCTATATACCCTTAACATAAGTGCTACTACACTTTAATAGCATAACCACATTAACTTATCAAGCAACACCAGCAAAGGATTTGGGGCTTCAAAGATACACCAAAACATCATTATTAAACTAATTACCCATAAAGAATAACATTTTATATTCTATTTAAACTAGGGTCACAACAGAAACATGTATTTTTTGGTGCATAGAAAATCTACAAAAATTACAGTAGCATAGTCCTACTCTAAGTAGCATACCATAAAATTTTCATGGGATTAGGATAAGTAAAACAGCCTACACAAAAATGACATGCTAAGACATAAAAATGAGCATGAAAATATTTTATACTATGAAAAGTATCAAACAACAGATTTAATATTTTTCCTATGTTTTACACAGTAAACAATCACTGTACAAAAATTATCATATGCATGTTTTATACAATTTTTGCTCTCTATCAAAAATAACAAAAATCATCAATTAAAGGCACTTGAACTACACATCAATATTTCTCTACAGAACATGCATGAAATATATTTTTCTTACAAAGTACATTACTAAAGGAGAATAATAAAACAAGAACCATATTTTCGGATAATTATTCTATTTACTAGATATTTTCTAAGATAACAGCAAATACAAAATTAAATAAATCTCCACAGAAAAGTATCACAAAATCTACATGCAATATTTTTCTACTGTAGATCTAAGAATAAAAAGCATATAGAAATTTGTTTCATCAAATTTGGAGCAATAATGAGTATACAAACATTTTCCAAAGTATTTCTTTTCTCAAGTAATAAAAGAAAAACAGAAAACACTTTTCTTATTAAACTGGGCCGGCCCACGGGAACGGACTGGCCCATGGCCGCTTTCAGCCTGAGCAAATCGAGTGGGGAAAAGGGCGAGACGGCCCGGCTCGGGCTCCGGCCCAAGGCCGACTTGGCCCAAAAAGGGGCCAAGGGGGAGACGGCCGTGCCGGCGCCCATAGCGCCACGGCAGCACGACAGCAGGCCGACGACCATTGCCGGCCACGACCGGGCACGGTGGGGTGCACGTGGGGTCCGTGAGAGGAAGGCGAACCCAGCAAGGGGACTCAAAGGGGGAGAGAAGGAGCGGGGAAGCTCTTTCCACGGTAAGGTTGAGCGCGGTGGCTCCATGGCCGGCGGCAGAAGAAATGCCCGAGGCGGGCTCTACCTGGGTCAAACGGTGAAATCGCCGCGAGCACCGGGTGTTAGAGAGCGAGGCGGAGAGATGTGCACGCAATTGTGGGCGACGGTGGACCACCGGCGGCTAATTTCACCGTGCGGAGCTGGCGGTGACGAGGGTAGCGCGAGCGTGCGCTCAGTGCGTGGCGAGGGAGAAGAATGCAGCGCGGGAGGGGAAACGGGAGGACGCAGGGAGGAGCAGATGCGGTGCGGAGGGAGTAGGCGGGCCCGTGGGACGCGGGGGCCACCGGACGCCACTCGGGCGGCGTCGCCAGCATGCGCCCGCCACGCGGCGCTGGGAGCCTGACGTGGTCAGGCATGTCCGCGCGCGCGGGAGGGGACGACGCGCGTGGCGTGGGCCTAGGCCGCAGAGGCCAGGCTAGGCCGGGGGAGAGGCGCGGGTGCGGGGAGAAAAAGCCGGGCCGGCTTTGGCCGGCGGGCCGAAAGGGAGGCGGCGACCCGTTGGGTGAGAAAACTGATTTTTCCAATTTCATTTTCAAATAAATTTCAAATAACAGTTTTCAAATCCCATTTTGAGCAAGAAAATGACTTCTTTTGAAAATGGCCCAAAAATAAAAATTGCTTAGAATTTAATCCTCTACAACTTTGGGACCAACTAAAAATTCTGCCAAGATTTTGAATTGGGATGTAAAAGCTAAATATGGAGGGAATGACAGGTCTCCCTGGATCACCTTTCTTGTCGGGGAGTGAATAATCATCCACCTACCTTCTGACGGTTGAGTGTAGTAGAAAGTTGCATTATGAATATCAACAAGATTTGTAGTTTCTAAATCTGCCAGCTGCCCTAGAATCTTACCTTTGTCGGATGGAGGAACAACAGCTGCTAGCTGAGCTATTTGTGATTCTATCATTTTATTAAAGCTATACTGATTCTTAATGGCAGAAGCAAAAGTATCCATTCTAGTACTTATGTTCTCTAGGTTTTTATCATTGGAAGCTATTTTCTTAGACATCTGATCCATAAGTCTAGATTGAACAGCAACTAATTCTCTCAAGTGTGGTTGATTACCTTGGTAGTTTGGCCTCTGTTGCTGATTTCATCCATGATTCTATTGAGGACAATAGTTGTTGTTATTGATGTAGTTCACATCCTCTTGAGTTTTAGGTCAATTGTTCCCTAAATTTTCAGTGTCGCCACACACTTCACACATCATGCGAGAGTCATTAATGTGCATGACTTCTTTCTTCTCACTAGCTCGGTCCTTGAGCTTCTTTATCAGCAGGTCCATCTTGGCAGACAACATGTCTACCTCCATGAGTTGATGCATTCCTCCTCTCTTGCGAGGCTGAGTACGTTCTTCATTCCAGCTTTGATTGGAGGCCATCTTCTCAACAAGAGCTGTTGCACCTCTGAGGTTAAGTGACAGAAAAGCACCTCCAGCAGCAGTATCCATTGTCTCACGGGAACTAGTGGTCAACCCGTGGTAAAAGGTCTGCATGAGTAGCCAATTCTCCATCCCATGATGGGGATATTCTGCAATATAGTCTTGAAAGTGTTCCCATGCCTCAGGGACAAATTCATCATGATGTTGCTAAATACTTGAGATTCTCCCACGCAGAGCATTGGTCTTGCCTATGGGAAAGAACTTTGCTAGGAAGGCAGTGGAGCAGTTATCCCATGTGGTGTTTCTTTCTTTGTTGGCGTAGAACCACTGTTTTGCCTCCCCAAGAGTGAAAATGGGAAAAGACGGAGTAGAATAGCATCCTTGGTTATTCCCTTGATAGTGAAGGTGCTACAAATCTCTAGAAAGTGTTGGAGATGTGCACTAGCATCTTCATGTGCCTTTCCTCAAAACTGGCTGGCTTTGCACCATATTGATGAGAGCAAGCTTGAGCTCGAATCCATTGTCTCCAACATTTATCTCAGGTCCAGTACGGATGTTGGCTGTACTTGGAGCAGAGAGTTCATGAAGACTCTTGTTAGCCATGGCTTCAAATTCTGGTGTTAAGTTTCACCTTATACGGTTGTCCTCTGACTCTAAAGCTGATACTCTCTTAAGTTTAGCCTTAGTTCTCTTGAGTAGCGCTTCTGGATCATCAATGAAGTTTGTCGATAGGTTAAAACCAATCATACATTACCCTGCATAAGATACACAAGTAGACAAAATACAGGTAAGCCTGTTTGAGCAGAGGTCAATGGTTATTTCAATCATATCAATTAATATAAGTTTATCAATACTTTCTGTGCTAGCTACCTTCTCTGGCAATGGCGCCAGAAATGTTTGTTGGTATTTATTAACTCACTTGTTTTAGTAGTCACCTATTAATTACCTACACCTCTAGCTTTACTAAACTAGGTTGTCATCCCCAGTGATGGTGCCAGAAATGTTTGTTGGTACTATCTAGCATTATTACAAGAATAATACTAAGTAGATGTTTATCATTTTATGTGACTAGAAAGAATTTAAAGATATGAATGAAAAGGATTCTGCAAGCAGACAGATAATTATACCATTGTAGCACTTCACCCGAGAGTGTACCAGGTATTGTATTTATATTTTACCATAGGGAAGGTGTAGCTTTGGACATGTATTGATAACTTATAACATTGATGGAGAAATAAACCATTACCAATGACTCTACTCATAACAAGGGTAAGTCATGAGATAAAATGTATATGATAAGCATTGATCAAGCATTATAATAAGTAAATCACTCAAAGCACTCCTATCTAATGCAATAGCATGGTCAAGTTAGAATATTAGAGGAATAATTCCTAAGTTATCCTTAACTACAAGTCAAAGCATATGTTGATTAGTGCAATCACACCTAGTAATCATGGCTAAGATCATCATTATATCCACACATAAGGGGCATTACTTAGGGAAGTTTGAGTACAGAAACCTCTCCCTTCCTTCGTAAGCGGGCCCTACTTCCTCAACCTATACTCGGGGAGTGGACTACAAAGGACTCAATAGGAGTGTCACATCCGTGATCTACCACATGACCCAGAATATAGAGTGTATTCGCAGGTAAATAACATATAAGCAACACACTTACATGATCTCTACCACCCATACATTTGGGTGAATGTTATACAAACTTATGCATAAACACAATGACAAACTAACTATTCTAAACATATAATCAAAGTAGATGATGAACATTGCAACCGAGAACATGAATAAGATGAATACTGTATTGTCTTAACAATTGTATCAAAGCATATAAAAATAATGGAGATACAACGAGAGAGGAGTACAAGAATTATATCGAACCAAGCTTTAGACGATGTTGGAAATCCAAGCGAAGATCTGCTTGCCTCCCTCTAAACCTACCCTAACTAGCTATGCCCTAGAAACTAGATGAGCTCTGAGGATATTAGGGTTTCTAACTCTGGATGACTTGATCTCAAATGACTTGATGTCTCAGGTGGGTTGGGGTCTCCTTATATCGCCCAAAGGGTCCAACGTGAGCCCTTGGATCAAACCGACTTGAAGAATAGCGTAGATGTAGTCTAGGGAGGTGGTGGAGGAACATTCTAGAAGTTGACAGGCGAAGCCCACCACCAGGAACCAGGCGGCACCTAGGTAGGGCCGGTCAGTCCCACCTGGCGGCCTCTCAGGCTCTGCCTCGGGGGGTTGCCTCCTGGAGTCCTCTAGAGTCTTCTAGAATGGTTTTTGTCATGGTTAAGTTAAGTTCTTTTTGACGTTTTGATCCTCCTTTTCAGTTTTCTGAATATACCCTGCAGAAAATATAGATTCACCAAAACTTGTGGAAATTGTTAGTTTAAACCCCTAAGTTTCTATTGGTGATCCATTTCAAGCATTTATTCAAGTTATGTTGATGGTATAATATGATAGATAACTACCGTCAACAGCTCGCCTCGGCAATCATGGCCTCCGAGGGACTCCGGGCCATCCACCAGGTGGACGACGAGGAGGCGCTTGACACCAAGAAGTCATCTGGATCATTTGGGCTGGCCGAGGTCACCAAGGAGGTCCTCATCGACCCTAGCAGCTCCGACGGCAAGGTGGTGCATATCGGCACCGCCCTCTCCCCTAAATAGGAAAGTGCGCTCATTGACTTCCTCCATGTGAACAAGGACATCTTCACGTGAAAACCCTCGAACATGCCCATCATACCGAGGGGATTCACCGAGCACGCCATGTGGATCAAGCTGGGCTCCAAGCCGGTGAAGCAACGCTTGTGCCGCTTCGACGAGGAGAAGCGCAGGGCAATTGGTGAGATCACGAAGCTTTTGGCAGCTGGATTCATCAGGGAAGTATATCACCCCGAGTGGTTAGCCAATCCTGTTCTTGTAAAGAAAAAGAATGGAAAATGGAAAATGTGTGTTGACTATACGAGCCTTAACAAGGCATGTCCTAAGGATCTGTTTCCTTTGTCGCGCATAGATCAAGTGGTCGACTCAACCTCGGGGTGCGAACCCTCTGTTTCCTTGACGCTTATTCCGGCTACCATTAGATCACGATGAAGGAGTTCGACCAGCTCACGACCTCCTTCATCACCTCGTTCAGATCATATGCTACATTACAATGCCTTTCGGGTTGAAAAACGCAAGGGCTACATAGCAGCGATGTATGCTCAAATGTTTTGAAATACTCATCGGGCGAACTGTTAAGGCATACGTGGACGACATCATAGTTAAGTCCAAGTGGATCGATGAACTTGTAGCCTACCTCAAGTTAGCTTTTGAGAAGCTTAGAGAGAACGGCATCAAGCTCAACCCCGAGAAGTGTGTTTTTGGGGTCCCGAGGGGTATGCTGCTCAGGTTCATCATGTCCGATTGAGGCATCAAAGCCAACCCCGAGAAAATAGCGGCCATCACGAAAATGGGCCTAATCCAAAACCTTAAGGGGTACAACGAGTCACTAGTTGCCTCGCAGCCCTTAGTCGCTTCATCTCATGCCTCGACGAACGAGGCCTTCCCCTTTACCAGTTTCTAAAGAAAGCCGACCGATTCACCTAGATGTCTGAGGCCCAAGACATGCTTGACAAGCTCAAGGGACTCCTATCGAAGGCCCCGATCCTTGTCCCCCCAACCGATAGGGAACCACTTTTGCTTTACATAGCGGCAACCACGTAGGTGGTCAGTGCCGCCCTAGTAGTAGAGCACGAGGAGGAAGGGCACGCTCTGAAGGTCCAGTGCCCAGTGTACTTAGTTAGTGAGGTCTTGTCTGACTCCAAGACCTGCTAACCCTAGATCCAAAAACTCTTGTACACCGTACTGATCACCAAAAGGAAGCTCTGACACTACTTCGGATCACATCCAGTGACGGTCGTCTCCTCATTCTCTCTTGGCGAGGCTATCCAAAATTGGGAGGCTATGGAAAGGATTGCTAAGTGGGCGCTCGAGTTGATAGATCAGGGGATCACGTATGCCCCTTAGACGACCATCAAGTCCCAGGTACTCGCTGATTTCATCACGGAGTGGACCGAGGTCCATATACCACTGGCAGTCGTCAACCAAGAATGTTGGGCGATGTATTTCGACTGGTCACTGATGAAGAAGGGAGCCGGTGCAGGGCTGGTCTTCATCTCTCCGCTCAGGGTACATATGAGATATGTGGTCCTCCTTTACTTCCCTACATTTAACAATATGGCAGAGTACGAGGCGCTCGTCAATGACATGCGCATCGCCATCGAGCTGGGCATCCGACGGCTAGATGTCCGAGGTGACCCACAGCTCGCCATCGACCAGGTTATGAAAGACTCAAGCTGCCACGACCCCAAGATGGCCGTGTATTACTAAGAAGTCTGCTGACTAGAGGACAAGTTTGACAGCCTTGAACTTACCACATCCCATGAAGGGACAATGAAACAGCTGACACACTGGCAAAGATGGCGTCCGGCCAAGAGCCGGTCCTGTCTGGCATCTTCGCTAGCGACCAACTTAAGCCCTCGATCCATTATATGGAACCAAAGGAGGTCAGCACCGACCCTCCCACCCTGGGCATGAGGGCCAGCCCATTACCCTCAGGGGCTAACCTGGAATCGGCTCCCAATGGCTTCGTGGTCACGGGAGTCGACGAGGACCTAGCGGTCAAGCCAGACCCTCAGGCTGATTGGAGGACATCGTACCTCGACTGCCTTCTCCGAGAAGTGCTCCCTACTGACAAAACAGAGGCCCGACGCCTCTCACACCAAGGTAAGTCCTTCGCCATCATCAATGGGGAGCTCTACAAGAAAAGCCACACCAAAATCCTACAGCGCTGCATCCCGACCGAACAGAGAAGAAAGTTGTTGGAAGACATCCACGGCGGGGACTGCGGACATCACGATGGCCCAAGAACTCTAGTCAGGAAAGCTTTCCGACAGGGCTTCTACTGGCCTACTGTAGTAGCCGATGCCGACCAAGTTGTATGCACATGTGAAGGGTGTCAGTACTATGCCCGGCAGACGCACCTCCTAGGCCAAGCGCTCCAAACGATCCGCATCATTTGGCCTTTTGCGGTCAGGCGGCTCGATCTGGTCAGGCCCCTAAAGAGGGCGCTTGGGGGCCACACACACTTACTTGTTGCCATTGACAAGTTCTTGATGTGGATAGAGGTCAGGACGATCACTACAATTAGATCGAAAGAGGCCATGAAGTTCTTCACCGACATCATCCATCGTTTTGGAGTACCAAACTCCATCATTACCGACAATGGCACATAGTTCACGTGGGAGAAGTTCCTTAGGTTTTGTGATGACCACCACATTTGAGTTGACTGGGCTGCCGTAGCACACCCCTGAACGAACGAGCAAGTTAAGTGCGCGAATGGTATGATCCTACAAGGGATCAAGCCTAGGATCTTCAACAAGCTCAACAAATTTAGTGGCCAATGGATGGTAGAACTCCTCGCGGGGCTATGGAGCCTGAGGACAACCCCCACCCACGCGACAAGTCACATGCCATTCTTCATGATCTACGGTGCCGAGGCAGTCGTCTTGGCTGACATCGACTATGGTACCCCAAGGCTCATGATGTACAAGGAGCCAAAAACCAAGGAGTTTCTCGAGGACGCCTTGGACCAACTCGATGAAGCCCGTGATGTCACTCTTCTCCACTCCGCCAAATACTAGCAGACGCTATGCTGGTACCACAGCTGTCGCATACGGGGGTGAGCCTTCAATGTTGGTGACCTTGTTCTCTGCCTTGTCCAAAGCAACAAGGGCTGCCACAAGCTCATCACACCGTTGGAGGGTCCCTATATCGTCACAAAAATGCTCCGACCAGGCACCTACAAGCTCAAGGACAAGAATGGCAGAATCTACAACAACGCTTGGAACAACGAACAACTACGTCGCTTTTACCCTTAGTAGTTCTAAGTTGTACATATGCTCACAAAAAAACCATACTCCTGAAATAAAAGTGTTCACCTTATCTGTTTCATAATCGTCCCCTCGGCTTTTTAGTGACACCCGAGCCCTACAACGGCAAGGGGTCGGCCCTCACTCGGGGGCTGATAGGGGCATACATGCACTCAAGAACTTTCTTTTGCATCTGGCCCTTTCTTCTGCGACAAGTTCTAAAAGCGAAGGGTCATGACAAGCAAAATAATGAGAAAAACGGGTCAGACTACGGGAAGCCTACACCCGCATGGCTACAGTGACTTTGCTCACCCGCGTGATCAGGATTTTTCACCCACACCACGAGCTTTATGGTGTTAATAGTAAAAAAGAGGCCGAAATGCATCAACTTTCTTACGAAAATGCTAATGACCTTAATTCAACTAAGGCAAGTGTTTGAACGATAAAAGTTTGAGTGGACAAACTACGATAAAATTAAAACTATTATTGTCTTTACAAGTTTTTGGGCACCGCGGCCCGATTGCATCGATCACAACCTGACTAGCCCCTCCGGGGGGAGAACTACACCTTGTATCCATCCTACCAAGTCCTAAGAAAGAGGAACCACTGCCTCCTCCAGCTCTTCTAGCTCCTTCTCGTCGTAGCCGGGCGCATTTGCCTCCAGACTGAAGGTCTCCCCATAGTGGGAGCGGGTGATCATGAAGGAACGGTTGATGCCGGCGTGGAAGGCGTCCCTCTCAAGCACACATGCCCGAGCCGTGATCTTGATCACACGAGCCGCCAGCGAGCTGGTCCCCTTCGTTTGCGCCACTTCGAGGTCATCACAGACAACCCCGATGGCGGCACGTAGTGTGCCATGCTCGCTGACCTCTGCCTTGAGGCTCTTCCTCGCCTCATCGAGCTCCTTATCCACGGTCAGCACCTTCACCTTTTCTCGGCCTAGGTCCACCGCGAGCCCGGCAGAGGCATTCTCAGCATCCAACTTGCGGGCCTTCTCCCTTTCGAGCTTGGTCTCGAGGGAGCCAACCCGCTATTGGGCAGCGTCACGTTCCTGATAGACCACGTCGTGCTCTGCGCGGGCCGTGCTGCTCTCCATGTGGAGTCTCTCCTTGGTCTGCCATGACTCGTCTCGCTCCTAGCATAGCCACTCGACCGTCGTGGCATCATGGCGCGCCTTCGTCTCCACGGCTACAAGCCTCTGCTCGGCCGCTAGCTTCCAGTCCCTTTCCTGATTGACCTCGTCTAGGAGCTCGAGCATTCATATACGGGCCACCGCGTCTCTCTGAAGGAGCTCATCCTGCTCCATCTTGCGCGACCTCTCTAGTTGCTCCAAGGCCATCCGCTTGGCTTCACCAGCGTGCCGACAGGCCTCCGCCTCGCGGGTCTAAAGGTTGACCACCTCCGCATTCAAGCTGTCCCAGGCCTCCTTATGTTGAAGAAGGAACTGGGACTTTGCCCGGCTACGCTCCATGAGGGACTATAGGGAAGGCGCGAGTTAGAGGTACCGAAGCACAAAACAGAAACCAAGAATACAAATGTTTCATACCTAACCAGTCGGGGCAGCCCCATTCAATGTGCTCAGCGCGTTTATAAGTAGCTGCGCCACGTCTCCCACCGACGAGTGCAGGCTGTGCCACTCTGACCCCTCCATGGCGTCATCAAGGGCGAAGACCATAGCCCTCAGATTCTATGGGTCCACCCCATGCCTCTGAACCGCCACTTGCCTGGATCAAGTCTTAGGACTGCTCCCTAGACTCTAGCACCGTCGGGCCCCCTCGCTGTTATGCCTCTGCAGGGACTAACTCTTTGGCAGCAGAGGAGGATGACAGCATAGATGTAGACCCCTGCTGCATCACCACAACCATTGGGGATGCCTCAGCCATGTCCCCTCCCGTCTGACCTACCTCTGATGACATCGTTTGCGTCGTTCATGACTCGAGCAGCGCCGCCCCTTCCTATGGCGTCATGGTCACATCAGGCAGTGATGCGCCCATCATGGTGTCTCCACCTCCACCCACGTGGCCAGCAGGTCCATCTGCGCCACTGTTTCCATCAGCATCCCGCTCGTGGCTGGCCATCCCACAACTGTTGTGGACGCCTCCTATGCCCCCGCCTCCTGCTGTCCCCCCACGGGCACCGTTGCCACTGCTGACGGCGCCTGCCCTCTGATGTCACTACACTAGCCAACGGACGACACGCCAGAGCGATGCTCTTCTTTGGCACCAGTTCCAAGGGGAGCCTTAATCTACCCACGTTGCAGGGAATACGAACATAAGACCATGGCAGGATCCAACCAAAGCAAAAGGACAGAGAAGTTTTACTACTCACCTCGGTGCCACTGGGCAACGGGGATGCTTGGGGGATGAACCGCCTGACCCCTGCTCCATCCCCTCAAAACACGAACGTTTGGAGCTTTCCCTTTGCTTCGAAGGGTCGGACACGCCAGCAGCACACCCCGCCTCTGTTGGCTCTTGGGACGGGTTGGTGGAAGGACATGTCTCTGTCAGCCCCTGAGACGTCCCCTATCCCACATGATGGGGGAAGGGTCCCACTGACCACTGGGTCAGGCCCATGGCCCCGGCCGCCTGCTGCAGGGAGGAGTCACCGCTCGTTGGTTCGTCCTCCACTACAAGGGCATCCTAGGCGATGCCACCGCCATCGTCTTCGAGTTCCCCCTCTTCCTCTTTGTCTTCCTCAATAGTATCCAAGACGTCCTTGCCTTGGTCTCGTCTCACCTACCTGTCATACTACCTCTTCTTCTTGTCCTCCTTCGCTTTCCTCTGCACCTCGTTGGAGGCACGGTTTGCCACCCTCATGGCCTCACTCCTCGGCAGCGGTGCCAGGTGTTCTATGAGCGTGAGGTCCCTTGGCTGGCATCACCCCACCCAAAATCAGATAGGCAAGGTTGAACAAATCAACTTGGGAAAGGAGGTGGAGGGGAGAGGATAACTTACAAATCTGACAAAGCCAGGCTCCGACCGCATTGGGGGGGTGCCTCAGCACCGGGTACACAAAATCAATGATGGCCCCCGACGAGTCCTTCAAGGTGTCCATCGCCTCCTTGAGGCACTGCGCGATCTCTGAATCAGCGAGGGGTCCCTCGGCAAGCATCGTTCCCTCTAGCTGAGCGACGGGGACCATACGTAGCATCGGGAGCATGCGAGCCATCAAGGGCGCCACCCTCCTTGCATGGTATGCCCTGATGACGCCGCTCCCCTTCACGCCGGTCTTCCTTAAGATCTTGATGGTGGTGAGGTGGTCGGCGATCCTCTTCGTGCCCTTCTTCGGGATGCCCCATCCCATGACTCGGGGACCACCTCAATCACGTGCCTAGTATACTCTGGCAGGGTGTGCTTAGGCAAGGAAGGGGCAGCATCATTCTTGAGATAGATCCACTACGAGTGCCACCCCTTATTGGACGTTGACAGCTTCATGGAGATATAATCCTTGGCTCTGTTGCTCCTAAGGTGGATCCTGGCACACCCCATCGGCATCATCACCTCTGGCCAACCGTGCTCCCTCCTCATGTGTAGGCTGACATAGAAGAAGTACCGCTAGAGATCGAAGTGAGGCTCGATCCCTAGGTACCCTTCGCATAGCCGATGAAGGCCGCAAGGTGTTGAATCCCATTAGGGTTTAGATGCTGCAGCTCAAACTTGTAGTAGTAGAGGAGCCCCAGGAGGAAGCAATGGGCGGGTGCCGCGAGCCCACGATTGTGGAAGTGCTCGAACGACACCATGTCAGGCGGCGCCGGGAAGTCATGGCTGTCGGGCACTATCCACTCATGTGCGGCAAACCTCGCACGAAGAAGACCATAGTTAACAAGGCCCTCCATGCGCACATGGCTACAATATGAGCGATTCCACAGATCCATGGGAGGCTGGGGTTAAAGAGCACAGTTTGTGGTTGTGGAGGTAGTGAAAGAGACAGAAGTGGCGAACCCTAACGCTGGCTGTGGTGGAGCAGAGAAGGAAAGGGTGCAGGTACGCGTACCAATTACCGGGGGCTAACCCTTTGATTTTATAGGGAGGACGGAGGCGAGCAGCCAACCGCCTGCATCGATCTCTACGCCAGCAGCGTCCTGTCATCACTTCCCATCAAGGGGCATGTGCACGCGACCTCTGGACATCCTCTCGAGAAACACGCTGGGAGGTGATCTGCCTTCCCACCCAACGAGCCACGATCCGCAATAGGTAAGAAGGGTAATAGAGCCAAAACGCTCCTACGGCCCAATGAAGCCTGAGAGTTCGAAGGCTTGCCCACCGAAGGGCTCATAGCCTCTCTGGGCACCCACAGAGTGAGGGGCGAAAAGGGACGGGCCCGCTAGTAGCCAACACCTGGGTGCACGTGCACCGTGGGCATCCCAACCCGCGTTTGAGTCTTGATTAGGACACGGTCCATGGTTTTTCCTTGGAGAAAGGCTGCAAGCCCTCAGGACCGGTCGAATGGACATGGGAACTATATGGACTAGCCATCGAGAATCTAGAGTCAATCACCAGCTGATCCCAGCTGAAACCCCACGAACAGGATGCTGGGGCCCCAGTCAAACTAGCCCACTAACAACTCACTGAGCACCATGACTCGCCCAATGAGGAAAGCGTGGCACGACTCAACCCATCTATTTTTTTGAAAAAACATGCGAGGGAGAAAGATTGCAAGATGAAATGACCCCATGGATGGATCCCTACAATGCACAGGGGCTCGAGGGCTCGAATTCGCAAAAGAGACCAACGGCACGGTCGCACACCAAAGAGCAAGAAAAGCCTCTGAAGGAGTGCCCCACTTCATCAGAGGCTTGGGTGCTACACCTAGCGGGTGCGCTCGCGCGCACCCTCTGGCAGAATAGAACTGACCAAGGATGAGGATCTCAAAGGTTCACCTATCCTAAAGCCTATGAAGGAGTGCCCCACTCCTCCAAAGGCTCGGGGGCTCCTGTTAGGGATAAATATCATGGTCCCTAAGGATGAAGGGTTAATAAGTATCAACACTAACCTAGCCAATGGTTAAGGATCGTGAAACAAACTTATTCGACCCCACGTGGGGAAATCCGCCTCGCCCAAGCCCGAAGGTAAGGATTTCGACTCGCCCGACCCTAAGATTGTGGGTCCTGGCTCAGCCGACCCTAGGACCGCACTCTTTGCCTCGCTTGACCCCAAGGGGACTGGCCCCGTGCCATCCGACCCCATGAAGGGGGTTTCAGCCTTGACTAACGGATTTTATGCAAATAGACCCTCGAGCAAGGGACACACGCGAGCCAGGGGGCATACCGTTCCTAACCACTCCGGACATGACCCGTATGCCTCGGCAATACCCAGAACAGTGACGGGCCTTGCTTAGGCACCCACGGTGGCC
The DNA here is from genome assembly GCA_038087645.1 of Saccharum hybrid cultivar R570. Lineage (NCBI taxonomy): Eukaryota > Viridiplantae > Streptophyta > Magnoliopsida > Poales > Poaceae > Saccharum > Saccharum hybrid cultivar. Next base: position 2,882,003 of record JAQSUU010000291.1, on the reverse strand, counting down.
CATAACATGGAATAGGATGGCACTATGCTGCCAAATCCCCATACGTCCCACGTTGCCATCAGCTATTTGACTCTGCCCACTCCTGTCCCGAGATGGGGCACCTCGTCTGGATTGACAGGGGACACATGTTGCTCCAGTGATTAACAGGACCCAGGAATGATGCGCATCTCCATCCCCCGCATGACCAAGGGGGCCCACGAGGAGAAGAAGAGGAACAACACTATAGACCACCCAATCTTTTTTTCTCTTTCTTCTTTTCCTCCTTTTTCCCTTCTCTCCCTTCGCTGTAAACGGCCTTCCCTTTCAACTATAAAAGGGGAGATAGGTGCCCCATGCAGGGCATTGCGGGACAAGTAGGTTACGACCCTTTTCAAGCCAACAAACACACTCAACCCATGGTTGCAGGGTTCGAATCGTGTCTGATTTGAAGCCGGATCGCCAACGTCGAGATCTCCACAAGTCGAACTTACCGATTACCTCTCGGAAGATCGGGCATGTATCTCATCAATTGGTATCAGAGATTTTAGGTTTACCGCGAGGTATATTCTCATTTGCCTTAGATTCATATTTGTTCATTACCTAGAGTCCACAAAAAGCCCAAAAATATTTCAATTTCCGCTGTCCTATCACCTTTTGTGCCTTTGCAATTTTGTTTCAGATTCGCGTTGTTGAGTTTGTGTCCGTGGTCGAGTCTTGTTGCTGGTTTAGGATTGTGTTCGTGGTCGTAGTTCAATCGCCCGTTGCTGTGATTTTTGTTTTCCGCCGCTATCCCATCCACCGTTCGCAAACAACAAGTCGAAGCCACCACATTACTCGACTTGCCCCCGCTAGCCGCCTTGTGTGACTTCTCGCCGCCGCGCAAACCCTAGATAGGTTGTCAGCCGCTCTTATTTTGCCTACTGTCGCTGTTGGAGTCACAGGGACGATTTTGTGACCCAAGTTGGAGTTTAGGGACGCTTTGCCCTAACTGCCGCTGCCGTGTTGTGCCTACCGGAAAACATAACTTGAGATACCTTCGGTAAAACAGGCATAACTTTTCGCTCGATTATCAGAAAAATCTGAAATCTTTACAGCAGCTTCTTGACACCATTTGGAGCCGACCCAAACTCGGCTTTGCCCTGTTTGGTTTCATCAAAATTGCCAAAAAAAATTCAGGAAAATAAAGAAAAAAATTATCAAAGTTTTTGCACGCTTTTCAGAGAACGTGCTGTATTTCTGTAGACCACGTCCCACCTCAGTTGTAGGTGCCAATTTTTGTGGTTGCATCTTTTGTGATCTTTGTTCAGAGAAAAATATAAAAAAATACTGAAAAAATAAAAAAGTTTGATTCCTACTAGTGCCTTTTGGAAAAATCAGGGAAAAATTTAGAAAAAAGGAAAAATCCGAGTTATTTGCTTGTTCTGTGCGTTCTTTCCATCGTCCTTTGTTTTCACCTTGTTGCGCTACGTCTCGACATGTCTTAGCCAGCAGCTGTGATTTGTACTTTGGATCTGGATTGAACAATCGCTAATCTGCTTTCGTTAATTGCTAATCCTTGCTGTCATATTCTTCTGTCAGCACAGGTTCATCTTGCAACTGTTACCCACGCTTAACAACAGATTGCTTCGCCACGTTGGTTTTGCTCTTGTTTGGCGTTGGTAAGAATATAGGCAAGACGGTGGTAAGCCGCTTGTGATTTTGCATTCCACTTTCACCACCACCACTTGATTCCTTTTAGTTGATAGGGATAATACTTTGGTGTTGTCTTTTTCTATCTTCTAACCATGGCAGGATCTCCGACGGACTTCAATAATTGTGTGTCCAAGGGCGAGCTTACAACGTTCATTACTGAACAACGCAATCTTATGACCGAGCTGACGCGCAATGTGAATAATCTGGTCACCCGCATTGAACAACTCGAGCAACGTCCTCCACCTCATCGTGCTGTTGATGACGATGCGGATGATTCTGGTGATGACGATGCGGATGTGAATGCTGACGGTTATGCCCGTCGCCACCTCAACTTCAACCGTCATGGTATGGGAGGTAATAATCATGGTAATAATGATCCTTTTGCTAAAATTAAATTTAGCCTTCCTCCTTTTGCTGGTAATATTGATCCAGAGGCTTATTTAGATTGGGAGCTTGCTGTTCAACAAAAATATGATTCTCATAATGTTCCTGCTGAGCATAGAGTTAGACTTGCTACTAGTGAGTTTACTAATTTTGCTTTGTTCTGGTGGAGTGATCTTTGCAATGCTAATAATGCTGCTGCTGTGCCTCAAACTTGGAATGCTTTAAAGCAACGTATGAAATCTCGTTTTGTTCCTCCTTATTACCAATGTGATTTACGTTTGAAACTACAAACTTTAAAACAAGGTGATAAAGGAGTAGAAGCTTACTATCAAGAATTGCTTATTGGTTTAGCCTGTTGTGGTATAAATGAAGATGATAATGATGCTAGTGCTAGATTTTTTGGTGGTTTAAACCATGATATACAGAACATACTTGATTACAAAGATTGGCGCAATTTTCCCAATTGTATCATCTTGCTATTAAGGCAGAACGTGAAGTACAGGGACGCAAACAACACCAGTCTTTCAGGTCTAACAATGGGAGGAATTTTCAGCAGCGTTCAACGCCGGATACGCCCAAGATTCCTGTTGCATCACAGCCATCTACACCTCCATTGTCTTTCGGGGTAAGTCAATTGTCTAATGTGCAGAAGAAAGGTGCCACTCCAGGTGCTTCTATTAGCTCCTCGTCCAGCGCAAAAATCATTTGCCACCGATGCAAAGGCATGGGACATGTCATGAAGGATTGCTCCAGTCGTCATGCTTTCATTGCTACCAAGGATGGATATGTAAGTGCTAGTGATGTTGAAGATGATTTAGCCCTTGCTGCTAACGTTGATGCAGATTCCACCGAGGGCGATCAAGATAAGGAGGCCATCATCATTGACTCTGTGGCTGCTGTCGCGGACTACCCTAGCCTTCTTGTGCAGCGTGTGTTGAGTACACGAGTGGGACATGAAGAAGAGATGAAGATCCAACGAAACAATTTGTTCCACATGTATTTCATTGTGCAGGGTTGTCGTGTTCTCACTATCATTGATAGCGGAAGTTGCAATAACTTGGTGAGTTCAGATTTGGTTGAGAAGCTTGGCTTGACCACACGTCAACATTCGCATCCATATAAACTTCAGTGGTTCAATAATAGTGGTAAGACTAAGGTAACTAAATCAGCACGCATTAGCTTTTTCGCAGGTTCTTATCATGATACTGCTGATTTTGATGTTGTTCCTATGCAAGCTTGTTCCATTTTGTTAGGTCGTCCATGGGAATTTGATAATGATGCTTTACACCATGGTAGAACTAATACATATACTATCATACATAAGGACAAGACAATTACATTGCTGCCTTTGTCTCCTACGGAAATTATTAAACATGCTAAAGAGATTAAAAATAAACCTCCAACTGACATTGCTAAAAATAATGGGATTAAGTTAAAAGGAGGTACTTTTCTTACTACAACTTCTGCTACTGCTGAGTTATGTGATAATCCTGATGCACCATGTTATACTATGTTTTGTCAACCTATTATGTCTGGTGCATTGCCTGCTGTCACTAATCTTTTGCAGGAGTTCGCTGATGATGGGATGAAGTCGAGGACGACTCTAATTCTAGAAGGAAGGGATGATGAGGACATCGCCAAGATGGAGTCGAGGATGACTCCAATTCAAGAAGGGGAGGATGATGAGGACATCGCCACACTGGACACACCGACGCTATGATCTTCTCCAAGTTGCAGGGTTCGAATCGTGTCTGATTTGAAGCCGGATCGCCAACGTCGAGATCTCCATAAGTCGAACTTACCGGTTACCTCTCGGAAGATCGGGCTTGTATCTCATCAATTGAAATGATACATCCGGCCTAGGTAGGGTTGGCCGAGGCCCAATAAATTAAGGTTGCTCGGACCCCAACAGTTCTTATGCACACCCACTCGGAGAAAGGCCCAATGTCCCTAAAAGACTAGTCCGATAGGGGAAGGGTGGCTCTCTCTTTTAAGGTGGCTTCCTCCTCCCAAGCTAAGCAAGGTGGGATTATTCAGAGGCTCACACGGTCGCTGCCCGACTACAACTAGGCCACTTGGCCTTTTTTTTGTTGCGTCTTTGCCAGCGGGTAATAGTGGAGGATGTCCTCATCAATATCCTTTACACATGGTAAAATGCTTGGGCAAGCAACATGAATCCAAAAGAATTTTATTGAAAATCTTTGTGGAAAAGGTTGTCATCAATTACCAAAAAGAGGGAGATTGAAAGCCCTAGTTTGGTTTTAGATAATTGATAAAACCTAGGGACTAATCATTATGCTAAGTGTGTAGACAAGAAATGATAAGTCCCATGCCAAGTGATGGAGCTAGATGATGGTCATGATGATGGAGGTGACCAAAAGATGAAAACAAGAAAGACACCATAGAGGGTGTGAGTGACTTAGGATCGATAGCCGTACTACAAAGAGGGGAATTCTTTGGCTAAATGGTTTATCGAGTGCCACTAGGTGACATGATTCATGCATTGCATTTAGGAACCTAGTGTGCTAACATATGACCCTTGTAAAATGCTTTGAAAAATGCTAACACATGTGCACACCAGTTCTACACTTTGTGGTTAGTAATTTGGAAGCAAGGGTTCGTTGGGTACCTTGTTGCTACCTTGCTCGTCGTAGTACCGAGTTCGTTGGGTCTTGTAAGATCTATAATCTTGTATCTTTTGAAGTCATTTGTACTGGAAGGAGTCCTATCTTCTAAGTTCTTGATCTTCCTCCTGCTGTATTGCCTTGGTTGTTTCTGGAACTCCCGGGTTCTTTTTGAGAAAACTGAGTTCTTTTTCTTCCTAGTGTGGTAACCCTCATTTGCTTCATGGTTAATGAGTTCCTTTCTGTGTACTATGACAACTCTGTCGTGGTACTGGATGGATAAGTCTGAAATCTGCCCGTTGTACTATACTGTTGTGAAAAGGTGTGCCTTCCGTCATTTCAGTCGTGTCAGTTATGGTGGAAAATGGACCGTTGCGTACCCATGCCATGTTAAGTGGGCCTGGCGGGCCACATTTTCACTGTTGTATGTCGATTTAAGGGCCTTTCTTCTTCTTCTTTCTTACCCTGCTTTTGTCTTCTAGCTTTTATTCTTTGTGAAACCCTAGCACCTAGAGCACCGCCACCGCCTTTTGTTCTTAGTGCTTTGCTAGTGCATGGGCAAGAAGAAGTCGTTGAGCAAGTCCAAGGTGGTCTTTGTGGACGAGGAAGCTTTGCTTTCTGTGATTGAGAACCAAGAGTTCATGGCCATGAGGGCTACATAGAAAATCTGGCTGATTGCGACTACGATGGAGGACCAGTTCACGAGCTCGTCAGTGACGACTTGATCCAGGACAAAGAGTTCACCGATTAGAAAACTCCAGGCCAGCATCGGGTCCCAACTCTAGGTTTTGGTGAGATAGTTCTTTTTGTTTCCTTTATTCGCACCGGACTCTGCCTCCCCGCCTCTACTTTTCTTCATCGCTTTCTTAATTATTTTGAGATTAGCCTGAACCATCTTGCTCCCAATGTTGTTCTCCATCTCTCTGTTTTTGTTCATCTTTGTGAAGCTTTCCTTGGAATTCCTCCTTCCCTTTCTCTCTTTTGCTTCTTCTTCCATCTGAAACCCCAACCCCGCAGCGATGACACCCATGTTCTTGGTGGCTGTGGGATCCAGTTTCGCCAAAGTCGTAAAAATCAATTCTTTGATTATGACTTGGTTGATTCTGTGAGGAATTGGCGTGCTGACTGGTTTTATGCCACCAATATGATTCCTCCCCTCACTGTTCATTCTAGCTCTAGTCCCACGGTCAATGACCACTGGGAAAAGAACCTCCTAACGACCGATGAGCTCCAGGTGATCAAGCCATTTCTTGAGAGGATACATACTCTAAAGCAGCAAGGCTTGACCGGCTTTGGGATCATCGCCAGCTTTCTGCGCCACCGAGTTCAGCCTCAGAAGGAGCAAGAGCACTATGGCTTCGAGTACTCTGGAGTGAAGGACCCTTCTCGTATGGTCCCTGCCCTTGAGTTGACTAATGAGGAGGTGCTCAAGTGCCTTCAGAAGATCTTGAAGGGAGTGAGCGTCGTCCCACACACAGTCCCTAAGTACCGTGCCGACAACCTGCCTCCTACTGTGAGTTGTTTTTCTTCTGTGAGTACTTTTCTTTATATTTCCTTCATTATTATTGGTACTGTCTATCTCCAGTTTCTTGCTTAATCTTTCTCCTTCGGTCGTTTTGCTTATTTATAGGAATTGGGGCGTAATTTTGTTGACTAGATCCCCACCGATGACAACCTTGCTGGGGTGGAAGTTGGGGAGAACCTTGCTAGAGCGTCTTTAGCCAGTAAGTTTCAAACCACCATAATCCTTCCTGGTGTTTGCCCCGCAGCACTTGACCCATACGTTGAGTATGTTCCTCGTCCAGTTCCTCGAGCTCCTCATAGTGTTAGTATGAGGGTGTGGGCGGATGATGCTTCTGCCGGCGTATCTGCTACCAAGAAGCCTCGTCAGTCAAGTACTCGTCCAGGTACTCAAGTTGTAGGTAGCATGCTCCTAGGTGAGCATATCAATATGTTTTGTCTTGTTTGTTGTTTGTTTTTTGCCCCTAACTGAGTACTTTCTCCTTTTTCAGATGGTACTGTGGTTGAGTTGCTCGAGGGTGAGGAAGATGAGGATGATGATGCGGCCCTTGACACACGTCGGTGAGTTGTCATTGTATTTTTGTTTTCTTGCTATTATTCTTAAGCACTTCTTTTGACTTGTCCTTGTCCATGTCCTTTGCAGTAAGCGTTTATCGAGCCTGAGTTCTTCTGGGGCTCAGGTGCCAATCACGCCATGTCTGGAGCGGGGTGGTGATGATATTTTTGTTGCCGCCATGCATCCGCTGAAGCCTTCAATTCAGCTTGGGGGTTTTAGTATAAAGAAGAAGACGACCAAGTAAGTGAATCCCGGTTCGGTTGTTTGTTTCTGTTTTCCCTTTTTCTAGTTTATCTTCTTATTGTTGAGGTTCTTCATCATCTTGTAGGTCTTCACCCTCGCCTTCCCCCAACCCCTAGTCAGCTTCTTCTTAGTCTGCAGGTGCGCCCCTGCATACTAAGTCTCAGGACTCAGAATGTACGATCAGCGAAGTGGTGTGAGGGAGACAGGGCCCCCTGATGATCATGCTACTGCAGAGTCGCCAACTCCGGAGGTGACGATGATCGTGGTGGCAGATCTGTCTAAGGAGGTAGCCAGGGCTTCTACTGCCCAGGATATGACCTTGGTCTTGTCTCCTTCGCATCGATTAGTTTCTCCCCTGTTGCTCTTGCTACTAGCAGTCAGTGTCTAGATGACGACGTGATGTGGGAATTCGATGCCACCCATCGCATGTCAGAGCTGACTACGGCCTAGGGAATTCTAGCATCTGGTGCGGCTTCTTTGGGGAAAAACTCTAGGTAAGTTTTCTTTAAGCTTTTTCTTTGGTTGTTCGGCTTCTTATGTTCTTACGTCTTGTCTCTCTCTCTTTTCGCTTTTGTTTGATCAGTCTTTCTCTCAGGACCATACTGACTTCTTTTTCTCACCTGAAACCAAGAAAAAGTTGTCCTCTGAAATTAGCATTCTAAAGACAAAGCTGGACCATGGACGGAGCCAGCGGGTGGCATGGGTATGGTGCGGCATACCCTAGGCTGATGCAAGCAAGGGTCAAATCCTGCAATATGGCGTGCTCTGGCGGTCACTAGTCCTCACTATGACAAACTTCTCTTTCTCCCTCGCAGATAGCCTCAGCCCTGGGTCTCAGCGGTGCGGCGGCGGTGCCCGTCGAAATCACGAGGAAGACGCAAAGGAGAAGGGGAACAGGAAGTAACCGACACACATTTGGGCTCCTGGCCTATCGCCTCCATCTGGACCCAAAATAGGCTGCGTAAGACACAGCCATAGCCCAAGAGCATGTAGATGGGCAGTGTCGCAGCGACATGCACGTAGATTTGCTGATGTTTTATTCGTTGTTATTGAACGGCAACCGCAAGTTTGCTCAATAGATAGAAAAAATTATAAATTATGGGGCAAATTTTGTTGTTGTATATCGAATTGCTAAATAGGTCTTTGCCAAATTGGATATGAGAATTTTGGTGCATCATACCCTATGCCAAAATCCTAGCTCCATCACTGAGCTGGACCTCTGTCAGGCCAAGATGGAGACCGAGCGTCAGACGCACCAGAGGAAGGAAAAGACTCTCCGTGCCTAGGTGATTGAGGCGGAAGAGCAGAGGGATGCTGCTGTCGAGGAGGCCTTGAAGAAGGTGGATGCCATGAAGAAGGAGTGTGATGGTATTCCGAGTTCTTTTATGCTTTGTTTCCTCTTATTTCTTATTTCTTTGTTCTTCATTTGTCCGATTTTCTCTAATTGACTTGATCAGCCCTCCGTAAAGATAAGCAGACGCTCTTGAATAGTGTTGAAGAGATGAAGATATTAGTTCGCTCCAATCACAATAGGGCCGAAGAGGTAAAAGCTCACGCTGAGGAAGAACTCGTCTGTGCCCAGCTGATTAGACTTGGTGCTGATCAGGATCTTGTGCAGGGAATGAAAACCATTGAAGATTTGTCCAAGAAGCTAGCAGTATCTGACCAATTGTTTGCCACTTTGTGGAAATCTTTCAAAACCATTGCGAAGCTTCTTTGGACTTCTGAAGATGATAGAAGGACCTGGGGCAACTTCATCCCGCTGATTCCTCGGTGCCTTTAGAGCTTCATCAAAAATGGGGTGCAGACGTGTGTCAAGAATGTTTTAGCTCATATCCGTGTTCTTGCTCTGTCGGTCCATCTAGAAAAACTTAGGGAGGAAGCCGATGATGATGATTATTTGGAGTCCATCAAAGGCAGAGCCTGAAGTTGAAGATTTGGCCAACTTCATCGCCGAGAAGCTTGATATTCAGCTGCCTTCTTCGGATGAAGCTAATAGTTAGACTTTGTAGTGCCCAGGCACCTCCCTCTTGTAAAGTTATACTTTGTATGATGTCTTGTAAAGAAATTCTGGCTCTTTGGATACACCATTACTATTTTGCTTGAATTATTCGAGTGAATCTGACCAAGTTGTTTTCCCAGATCTTGGAATTTTCTTTAAATACGTGCTAGATGTAAGCCTTAATCATTGTAGGCATATCCAGGTGCTTTAAAGTTATGTCCCTCCAACTGGTCGTACTCTTATTTTGAATCGAGCGTAGGCGCTAGATCAGTCAGGTTCTCATCTAAGCCTGAAAAGACTTGGGATAGGGCAAGCTCAAGCATCTTTTTAGCTCTTTTGCTCTCATCCGGGTTGAATAACTCCGGGATAGGGTGAGCGCTATCTGGCTCTCATTCAGGCTGTAAAAACAACCCAGGATAGATTGAGTGTTGGCTTGTTAGCCTTCTTACTCTCATCCAAGCCTAAAAAGACTTGGGATAGGGCGAGCTCATGCATCTTTTCAGCTCTTTTGCTCTCATCTGGGTTGAACAACTCCGAGATAGGGTGAGCGCTATCTGGCTCTCATCTAGGTCATAAAAACAACCCAGGATAGGTCGAGTGTTGGCTTGTCAGCCTTCTTACTCTCATCCAAGCCTAAAAAGACTTGGGATAGGATGAGCTCAAGCATCTTTTCAGCTCTTTTGCTCTTATGCAGTTGAACAACTCCGGGATAGGGCGAGCGCTATCTGGCTCTCGTCTAGGTCATGAAAACAACCTAGGATAGGTTGAGTATTGGCTTGTCAGCCTTCTTACTCTCATCCAAGCCTGAAAAGACTTAGGATAGGGCGAGCTCAAGTATCTTTTCAGCTCTTTTGCTCTCATCCGGGTTAAACAACTTTAGGATAGGGTGAGCGCTATTTGGCTCTCATCCAGGCCGTGAAAACAACATAGGATAGGTTGAGTGTTGGCTTGTCAGCCTTCTTACTCTCATCTAAGCTTGAAAAGACTTGGGATAGGGCGAGCTCAAGCATCTTTTTAGCTCTTTTGCTCTTATCCAGGTTAATTAACTCTAGGATTGTCCAAGTGTTTTGTCTTCTATCTAGTAATAAGAACTCGATTGAGCTGCTCATCAGTAATTAGCCTCTTCAGGGTTGGCATTCCACTGGTTTCCTTGTTGCTATTTGTATTGTTGCTCTTGCTGCCTTTGTTGGGTCTTTGTTTTGTATTGTTATTCCTTGTATTCTATAACCCTCTGTTTGATCAATTGAAGAGTATTTTTTGCTATTTTGGCCTTGTGCTAATCTGTTTGTGCAGGTTCTCATTGGATGGATGTTGGACATTCTTAACGTCACTACCAAAAGTAGACTTAGTTTTCTAATTCTGATAACGGCGCCAAAAATGCCAAACCTATCCCTCATGCCACTTAAGCCAAGTTGTCATCCCCAGCATGACATGAGAGACGCGGTATTGAAATATGCATTTGCTCATCAAGATAAATAATAAAAGGGATCTGCAAGCGCACAGATTAATACCGATGTAGCATTTTAACCGGGAAGTATTCCAGGTATCGTTATTTATATTTTTACCACTGGGAAGGGATTTCTAAGTATCATGGTTGATAATGGAATGAGAATATGGAACTGAGTACACATCATTGCATGTATAACCGAGAGTATTTATCAATCTCTTTATACAGGTATAAATGTCGCATTAAGCAAAGGTAAAGTGATAATGGTGACAAAGATAATTAATCTGATCAGCTAGCCACATATAATAATGATAAGCACCTCAACAGATATTCTAGCAAGTCATTAGCATGGAATTAGGATGAACTACAAAGATATTCCCTAAGTTATTATTAACTATAAAGTCTAGCATATCATAGTTAGTGCAATTATACTTGGCAATCATGGTGAGAAAAGACTATATCTATGCATAGTGAATATTAGCAAGGAAGATGAAGAACATAGCAATCACTCCCCTGTAATAGTGTTGCTCTGCCTGCCCTATACACGAGAGGGGGACTATATAAGAATCAACGAAGCTGTCACTATCGCGAACTACCCCACAATCCGGCATATAGGGTGCAATCGCAGATAAATACGGTATAGACACCACGTCTACACAATAATTATCATTCACCCACTGTACACATGGATAAACGCTATACGATCCTAGGCATGTATATAATTCCAATCTAACTAAGCCAAGCATATAACTATGATAAACTAAGAACAATATAATTGCAAATATAATCAAGTAGAGCAAAGTCATAACCAATATATTGAAATAGAACAAAGTCATATTCATAATATTGAAGAACAATGATGAACAATTGAAGAACAAGAGAGGAATGACCAAGAATCCTCTTGACAGATCCGGGAACCAATCGAAGATTGACTCCTTCTAGTTCTAATCCTATGTAGCTATGCTAACTAGAGATCTAGTTGATGTGGTGGCTCTAGGGCTTGATCAGAGGCTCTCCTCCTGAATTAGGGTTTGAAGTATGAGACGAGGGCCTCTCCTCCAGGGTCAGGGGCCTTGCTTATATAGCCCTTTCGGATGAATCTGGGCCGTTGGATCAAACCGACATTGATCGTGCGGTTTTCCTTGATCCTCTAGGTCGGTGGAGCATAATCCTCGAGGCGGAGCCTGATTGGCTCTAGGGCCAGGGCGGGCGCCCTAGGGACTAGGGCGGGCGCCCTGTCCCCGGCTCTGTTACGCCTCCCGTTCGTTCTCGTGGCTTCTGGACTCTTCTAGATGTAAGATAATTACGTGTTTGGTTAATATCCCGTCATTAATCCGACATGTGGGCCTTTCTTCCGTATTTCCTGATAACCCCCTGCAGAAATAGATAAACAGCAAAACTCGTGGAATTCTGTCAGATAAAACCCTAAGTCTAGGTGTTGGTTTCATTTGGATCCTTTTCTCTATTTATTTGATAGTTATAATTGATACTTAAGGACCGTCAACAAACTCCCCCAAGCTTACCTCTTGCTCGTCCCTGAGCAAGGATAGACTCAGCGATGGATGAGAAGTTGTTGAAATGCCTTTGAATTTTGACGGTACACATGCTTTCAAATAGAGTCTCATCTCTGAGTTAAAGTAAACTGTCAAGACTTAAAACTTACTCATTATACCTCTCACCATGGGGCTTGCAACCGTCACCTTTGTCTTGAGCGGTTAAAAGATAGAACAGTCTAGTCAAGCGCCATGTCTCTTATTCTTGATTGGCTATAGCTCTTGGAGTTTTTTGCAGATTTTCAAATAAAACTCAGAGATTCCTTGTATGACTCTCTCAGGTCTCTCTTTTGTGGTATTTCTGAATCCTCACCAAAGCAGTAATGATGTCTGCCTTCTCTCAAAGCAAAGTATATAGTATTTGTGGTATAAGGCAGAGTGACATTGCCTTCTCTCTCATCCTATTCTAATAAGGCTTTTGATATCTGGAGCTCATAGGTGGGAGATAAAGTATACATACTTACAAGACATTTATTGCATAGTCAAACCATGGATCCAGAGAAACAAGCCAATAAGTCAAATCAAGATGTGCATGTGTGGCGAGTAAATGGTGTATGGTGGTAGTGATGATAACAATGATGAAAGTCTAATTCTACTTTTGCTCTTTTTGAGGGGATACGTACCTTTCTTGCTTTTAAAGCTCTTGAGGAGAATGAGGTGCTCTATATTTTCTTTTTTTTTCCTCTCAGGTGGGTATCTTGTACCCCTAATTCTACTGTCGGACACTTGTCCATTTTTACCTCTCTTCTCACACTTTTTCTTTTTTTTCATCGAGGTTCCGAGCACTTGCTCCTTTTTATTTCCTCGTATCTTTTTCTTTTCGAGGTTCCGGGCACTTGCCCCTTTTTATTTCCTCGTATAGAGCACTCATCTCCTTAGAACAATATAGCAAGTGGTAGTAACCAAAATAGCTTGAGCATTTATTTCACAGGGGATAACAAGAATGGGAAAATATTTTTGGCTATTCTCTCCCGGATTAGGAGTAGAATAATTTTATGTGGATCTGGAGATGAGAATGAGTGGATATATGTGGATGCGTACTTTCGGAGTAGAAGCAGCATGTATGAGTGATCGTGCAAGTGAATCTTGATTTTAACCGCATGACAAGCTCCTAAGGGTCTACACAGCTTGACTACACTCAATGCTCATAAGCAGTAAAAAGTAAAGGTATGGCTTAAAGTCTAGCAAGCATGTATGTATGGCTGTGGTAGGAACTTAAACTCTCATCATACAGGAACTCATCATGTAGCATTTTAAGATTTTCAAAGATAAAATTCTCCAGAATTCTAGCATCTCTAGGAATAGATAAACAGCAGCTCAACCTTCCCATATCATATCCGTTAACAACTTAGACTTTAGATCAAGTTCTCTTCCCACAAGTTCAGGTTTAGAACAAGCTTTAAATGATAACAGTTATGTAAACTTAGAGAGAGAACTTCAAATTTGAAAATTAGGCAAAGCAACTATTCATCATATCCATGCTAGAGTTTTATGATTATCTAGATTCAGTTTAGCATAGCCACTTTATTTATTTATTAAAACACACTAAGCAAAAGATATAGGTATATATATATAAGCACAAAATCTTTATTTGGTTTTTTTATAGTTATGTATATTTTTATTTTTATAGGGTAGAAGTATATATAAATATAAAGATAAAGATAGAAATACTTAGCAAGATAATGGAGGTGCTCTCCCCCAAGCTGGATCTTGACATAATCTCTTCTGATGTAGCTAGCAGATGGCGGAGGTGTATTTGAAAGTCGGCAGCACCCTGACAGCGATTAGAATGTCCTCCGTCTGCTAGTCTCCTTGAATTCTGTGAAGCTCAAATAGACAACAAAGCTTTGTGGAACTGATTAAGTGTTAGCATAAATATCTAGCCTTTATCATGCTGAGCCTCCTTGATTTTTTTTATGTTTTTTTTTCTTTTATAAAGCAAAAGAAAATATTTATGTATTTATTATATATATATATATTTTTTATGCCACCACAGTGAATGTACTTATGGGTTTTATGCCACTCGCATACTCACATGGGGCTTTAGGGTTTTTAACATTTTTATTTTCTTTTTAAGATAGTATGAATATGATTAACTAAGCAAACTATTTAAGATAAAGTAAATAATTAAAAGAAAAGGATAACTACCAAGTTACCTCTTGGCAAGGCGTTCGGTGTTTTTAAGTCCTCCGAACGGGACTCTTATTCGTTCAGTCATCCTGGGACTTGGTGGATGGCGTAGTCGGTGTTTTCGGCAGCGCCTCTTCTTCATGTACAACTGTCTTTTCTTTCCATACCTGTCTCGGTGCTTTGGTCTCCTCAGGACAGTGTTGGTTGAGTGGTATGTCTTCAGATCTTACCACTTCTCCTTCATAATCTGCCCATCCGTCCTTGATGACCTGTTGCTTCTGATTGTGGTTACGTCGCCTTCTTCTTGTCCTGACCTGCTTGGATTCTTCAAATACATAGTTAGGGTCAGTAAAGTAAAGACGTACCTTCTCAGAGGGGAAGTGCATGTGGACTTCTCCAGTTCCAATGTAAATGATTGCTTTGACAGTACTAAGGAATGGTCTTCCAAGGATGATGGGTGGATCGTATTCATCTTTTCCCATGTTAATAACCTGAAAGTCTGTATGGACAAAGTGATCGTCTATCTTGACAGGGACGTCAGTTACTGTACCTTCGACCTGTCGGAATGTCTGATCTGCCATCTGGAGCTGAATATATGTTGGGTTTAAGGGCATGGTTCCGAACAGAAGTTCATAGGTGACCTTGGCCATTATGTTGACGCCCGACCCAGTGTCGCAAAGTGTCTGGTAGAAGTGGGACCCATTAATGGAGCAATAAATGCTTGGCATACCTGGGTCGTCCTTCTTAGGCAAGAACGGTGACTTGAGTTGGCGATCTTGACCTTTGTGCACGGCAGTAACCATCTTAGCTGTCTCGGTCCATACTTGCTTCTTGCTCTTGTTCCTCCTGTTGGTCCTCTTCCTTGGTTCATATTGGGGTTGCTCTGGGATTTGTGCGGTCTTGTTCTTGAAGGAAAACGTTTTCTTCCTCCCCTTGATGTAGAAACTGATCTTGGCAGCACTAGCATAGATGACAGCTCCCGCGGTGTTCAGGAATGGTCTCCCTAGGATGACGGGAGCCCTCTCATCAGAACCGGTCTCTATCACTATGAAGTCTGCTGGAGCGTACGAGGAACCCACTCGGACACAGATGTTCTTCAATATTCCTCTCGGAAAACTCAGTGTCCTATCTGCAAGCTGCAAACACATGGTTGTTTCTAATAATGGTTGTGAAAAGAGTTTTTCATAGAGTACCCTGGGCATGATGTTGACGCTGGAGCCAAAGTCACAGAGTGCTTCTGGGAAGTCTCGCATGCCGATGGAGATCGGGATGACGGGGCGTCCTGGATCGCCTCTCTTGACCGGCAGACGGTCAGTACTTACTTCCACGATAGGGTTACTCCAGTAATCTCCTGCATCAAACATGTCTGCAAGATTTGCAGATTCTAGTCCTTCCGGTTGTGATGGTATACCGGGGTTAGTAGCAGGAACAGCAGCAGCTATTTGATTCAACTGAGATTCAATCATTTTATTAAAGCTAATCTGGTTCTTGATGGCAGTAGAGAAATTATCCATTCTATTATTTATATTTTCTAGTATTTTATCATTAGATGCCAATTTCTTAGACAGGTTATCCATTAGCTTTCTTTGGTTGGATACTAACTCTCTCAAAGGTGGATAATTATTATTATTATTGAAAGAATTGTTACCTTGGTAATTACCTGAGTAGTTAGGCCTCTGTTGATTCCAACCTTGATTCTGCTGAGGACGGTTGTAGTAGTTGTTGTTGTTATTGTTGATGTAGTTCACGTCCTCCAGCAACTCAGGACAGTGATTGCCCGAGTGTCCAGTACCTCCACACTCCTCACAAGTCATGTGGGAGTCGTAGACGTGCATGACTTCTTTCTTTTCTCCAGCTCGATCATCGAGCTTCTTCATGAGTAGGTCTAGCTTGGCAGACAGCATGTCTACCTCCTTGAGCTGGTGCATACCTCCACCTCTCTTGCGTGTCTGAGTTCTTTCTTCATTCCAACCTTGGTTGGATGCCATCTTCTCCACAAGAGCTGTGGCTTGAGGTATGGTGAGTGATAGGAATGCTCCTCCAGCTGCAGCATCCATGGTTTCACGGGCACTGTTAATGAGCCCATGATAAAATGTCTGCATCAGTAGCCAGCTTTCCATTCCATGATGGGGACATTCTAGGATGTAGTCTTGGAAACGCTCCCATGCTTCTGGAACGGATTCATCATGTTGTTGCTGAAAACTTGTAATCTTCCCACGGAGAGCATTGGTCTTGCCCATGGGAAAGAATTTGGCCAGAAAGTTCGTGGAGCAGAGTGCCCACGTAGCGTTCTTCTCCTTTGTAGCGTAGAACCACTGCTTCGCTCTCCCCAACAGTGAGAATGGGAAAAGGCGAAGTAGTATGGCGTCTCTGGGGACATCAGCCATGGTGAAAGTGCTGCAGATCTCCAGGAAGTGTTGAAGATGAGCACTAGCATCTTCATGTGGCTTCCCACAGAACTGGTTAGCTTGCACCATGTTGATGAGCCCTGGCTTGAGCTCAAAGTTCTTGTCGATGGCCGCGGCAGGTCCAGTGCGGATGTTGTCCATAGTGGGAGCTGAGAACTCGCGGATCGACTTATTCGCCATGGCTTCGAATTCAGTCGACAAATTCCGGATGAAACTTCGGCGGTCTTCGGATTTGGATGAAGCTTTGTGCTGAAGTGTTAACGATGTCTTCTTGAGCTTGGCTCTTGTTCTTCTGAATAAGGCTTCGGGATCGTCAACAAAGTTGTCTAGAAGATGTCTTCTATTCATGCATCACCCTACAATAAATAATCAAAATGGAAAATACAGGGGTAAAACTGTATAAGAGAATTGATAAGCTCGATCAGATTAGTGATGCAAATGATGACTCAAAGTTCCATATTCATTCCTACTTAGTAATCAACCTTCCCCGGCAACGGCGCCAAAAATGCTTGTTGGGCATTCTTAACGTCACTACCAAAAGTAGACATAGTTTTCTAATTCTGATAACGGCGCCAAAAATGCCAAACCTATCCCTCATGCCACTTAAGCCAAGTTGTCATCCCCAGCATGACATGAGAGACGCGGTATTGAAATATGCATTTGCTCATCAAGATAAATAATAAAAGGGATCTGCAAGCGCACAGATTAATACCGATGTAGCATTTTAACCGGAAAGTATTCCAGGTATCGTTATTTATATTTTTACCACTGGGAAGGGATTTCTAAGTATCATGGTTGATAATGGAATGAGAATATGGAACTGAGTACACATCATTGCATGTATAACCGAGAGTATTTATCAATCTCTTTATACAGGTATAAATGTCACATTAAGCAAAGGTAAAGTGATAATGGTGACAAAGATAATTAATCTGATCAGCTAGCCACATATAATAATGATAAGCACCTCAACAGATATTCTAGCAAGTCATTAGCATGGAATTAGGATGAACTACAAAGATATTCCCTAAGTTATTATTAACTATAAAGTCTAGCATATCATAGTTAGTGCAATTATACTTGGCAATCATGGTGAGAAAAGACTATATCCATGCATAGTGAATATTAGCAAGGAAGATGAAGAACATAGCAATCACTCCCCTGTAATAGTGTTGCTCTGCCTGCCCTATACACGAGAGGGGGACTATATAAGAATCAACGAAGCTGTCACTATCGCGAACTACCCCACAATCCGGCATATAGGGTGCAATCGCAGATAAATACGGTATAGACACCACGTCTACACAATAATTATCATTCACCCACTGTACACATGGATAAACGCTATACGATCCTAGGCATGTATATAATTCCAATCTAACTAAGCCAAGCATATAACTATGATAAACTAAGAACAATATAATTGCAAATATAATCAAGTAGAGCAAAGTCATAACCAATATATTGAAATAGAACAAAGTCATATTCATAATATTGAAGAACAATGATGAACAATTGAAGAACAAGAGAGGAATTACCAAGAATCCTCTTGACAGATCCGGGAACCAATCGAAGATTGACTCCTTCTAGTTCTAATCCTATGTAGCTATGCTAACTAGAGATCTAGTTGATGTGGTGGCTCTAGGGCTTGATCAGAGGCTCTCCTCCTGAATTAGGGTTTGAAGTATGAGACGAGGGCCTCTCCTCCAGGGTCAGGGGCCTTGCTTATATAGCCCTTTCGGATGAATCTGGGCCGTTGGATCAAACCGACATTGATCGTGCGGTTTTCCTTGATCCTCTAGGTCGGTGGAGCATAATCCTCGAGGCGGAGCCTGATTGGCTCCAGGGCCAGGGCGGGTGCCCTAGGGACTAGGGCGGGCGCCCTGTCCCCGGCTCTGTTACGCCTCCCGTTCGTTCTCGTGGCTTCTGGACTCTTCTAGATGTAAGATAATTACGTGTTCGGTTAATATCCCGTCATTAATCCGACATGTGGGCCTTTCTTCCGTATTTCCTGATAACCCCCTGCAGAAATAGATAAACAGCAAAACTCGTGGAATTCTGTCAGATAAAACCCTAAGTCTAGGTGTTGGTTTCATTTAGATCCTTTTCTCTATTTATTTGATAGTTATAATTGATACTTAAGGACCGTCAACAATGGAGGAATCTGAAATCAGTTAATGGCAGGAACCGGAGTGCTATATTGGTTTTGGTGAAGGAATTAATTCCGTCTTTAATTTGAGGAGAAAAATTTAACTCTACCTTTATCTTGATGAGACTATTGGACTGCTCGGGGAGGCGACTTGATCCTATTTAACTGGCCCTTTCATGATGGTTTTGCCACTTTCATCTTTATCATCTTGCGATTCTACCTTGCCATAGCCAAAATGATTAAGAAGTTTATCCAAAGTCACTAAGTCCATAAGGTGCCACGTTCGTCGCTCACTCGCCCTACAAGGGCGGTAGTTACGGTGGCACCATCGAGCGGAGGGTCTTCATCATCATCAACCTCATTGTCGGCATCATTGCCCTTTGGTGTTCGTGAGGCTCCAGCGGTGGAGAAGGCTCCGCCCACCGGGACATCAACGCCGGTTCCATCTTTGCGGAAGGAGGATCTAGCGGCTGCTCCTGCGGCCAATCTCGTCTCCGTCCCTCCTGTTGATGCCGTCTTGGTGGAGGTGGATTTGATCATCCTTAACAGCGATGGCGAGGACAAAGTTGACTGGGAAGCGCTCATCGCTGGGGATGAAGTCGACTGGGAAGCTCTTGTCGTTGAAGATGTCGATGACGTCGAGTCTATGGGTAGCTGGTCCCCATCGAGGATCTAACGGCGGCTTGGATATGCTGTTGTTAGCCCTCGCTTTGATGTTGGCGTAAAGGAGATCAAAGGGCAAACTATCCAATCATAGATTCATCTTGTTAGGTTGTCGATGTATCCAGTAATTCTGTATGTCATGCTCGTCTGAACTCCTTTAATCATCTCAATATGTAAATCTTTTGTTCTTTGTTAAATCTGAGTAGTTTGTTGTGGTGTAGTCTGATCTTGAAGATTTATTATCAAGGATTGCCTCTGCTCTCAAAGTATCTTTTCCTTCTTCTGACGATGAATCTAAGGATTAGGATTTCTCCTTGTTGTTTTGTAAAAAAGTTCCTTTTCGTGACTTCTTTCTATCTTGTTCGTTGATCTTGAACTTTGGCGAGCATCGGTGCTTTTGTTCGTATTAGGAGTTGTCTTGGTGGGCTCAGGCTTCTTTCTTAGCCTGGCTTTTACTCAGCCTAGAGTAGGCTTATTCTCGATCCAAGTTTGAAGAGTTCTAGATGTAATGAGCTCAAATATTTTTTTCAACTCTTTTGCTCTTGATTTGTGAATTGTGAGCTCAAGCGTCCTTTCAGCTCTTTTGCTCTCATCCGGTTGTGAAAACAACTCGGGATAAGGTGAGCACTCTCTGGCTCTCATCCAGGCCATGAAAACAATCCAGGATAGGTTCGAGTGTCAACTTGTCAGCCTTACTCTCATCTAAGCTTGAAAAGACTTAGGATAGCGAGCTCAAGCATCTTTTCAGCTCTTTTGCTCTCATCCAGTTGTAAAAACAACTTGGGATAGGGAGAGCTCCCTCTAGCTCTCATCCAGGCTATGAAAACAACCTAGGATAGGTTCGAGTGTCAACTTATCAGCCTTACTCTCATCTAAGCCTGAAAAGACTTAGGATAGCGAGTTCAAGCATCTTTTCAGCTCTTTTGCTCTCATCCGATTATGAGAATAACTCGGGATAGGGCGAGCTCCCTCTGGCTCTTATCCAGGCCATGAAAACAACCCAGGATAGGTTCAAGTGTTAGCTTTTTAGCCTTACTCTCATCTAAGCTTGAAAAGGATTAGAATAACGAGCTCAAGCATCTTTTCAGCTCTTTTACTCTCATCCGGTTGTGAGAACAACTCGGTGTCGATGCGGGACCCATGGGGTACCCCGCAAGGAAGGGAGAAGATCTAGTTTGACTAGGATTCCTCTCATGCAATCGTAGTAACGTTGCTATCATGTAATCCTACTAGGACTCTACATTATAAACCGACTAGGACTTTTGCCTCTTGGACCATATAAAGGAGGGCAAGGCTCCCTAGATCGGTAGAGAAAAATAGACCTCAGACAATAGGAATAGACCTCATGGTCTAGACGCACTACAGCCATCTCTACCGATATAAAGAGAGGTTGTGGGCACCCCTATAACAAGAGATAAGATAACACAATCAATCCAACGTAAATGCTAACGCCGACCAGATGTAAGGTTATTACTCGATCATGATTGAGGGCCCAAACTAGTATAAATCGACTGTCTTTGCGTTCACCGTCGAGTTCTAGCATACATTGAAGTCCGAACAACTATCCTGGGTACCCCTATGATAGGCTATCGGTGGTCAAACACCGACAGCTGGAGCGCCAGGTACGGGCTTGCGGCGCAATCGTGATCAAGACCTCTACGGATTTTGACAACATGATCTTCCCAATAGGATGAATCTTCATCTTCGAATCGTGGATTTGCGAGGTGGATATTGAGGGTAACCTCTAGGGACATCTCATCGAAGCTCAGAAGGCCCACGAGGAAATCACTCTTCCGACGGGGTCAGCCAAAGATCTCGCCGAAAGATTCTCAGGCCTTACGGTGTCCGAATCAACTCGGACTTTGACGATAGCCAGTCTTAGTGTCTGGATCAGATCCCTCTTCAGGGTCCAATCTGGGTTCTTTTAAAGATGAACCGAGTTCTTTTCCAATTGGATTCCAAAACGCAGCATCAACTCTTTAAGAGATCAATTCGAAACTACTTCAGGTTTCTTCCAAGAAGTTGAGTTGCCTCCCAACTGGACTTGACAACGTGGCAAGGGCGTATCAAGACTTACTCTGAAATGCGACCGATCCAGTGCGGAGGCTACGTCTTACCGGGCCACAGGAAGGTCTTGTATTAACCATAACATCTCAAGATTGCCTAGTCCACTGGCCGGGTACTTTTCCCTAGAGCAGCAACACTCGACTAGTTGAAGAAACTACCACTCTTCCCTACCAAGAAAGTGGTGCGTTCCACGATGCCAATGCTCTAACTGAAGTCATTAGCAACTCCAGCAGGGTAGAGCTGGTGCCAGCCTGAGAAGTCTTCATGATTCAGCGGCCATCACCGATGCCACCAACTGCACCCGACGTCAGGTCTTCAGATGAATCAGAATCAAACATATCGCCCAATGCTCCTGAGTATGACGGCGAGTCTAAGGGCCAGAAACAAGCTAGAGAAAGAAGGAACAAACTAAAAGAAGGTTGCAGACACCGTGCCAGGCAACGAAAAGAAGCGTGGGACGCGTACTAAGCAGAGCTAGCCGAATACAACAAGAGAAAATCAGAGAGAGAAGCCGAAGAGAGCCATAGGGCCAGAGCATACAGAGCTCCTTACGACAAGATACAAGAGGTGTTAGAAGAACTCGAAGCGATCTCGTCGCTCCAGCTCGGATCGGATAGGGAAAGGTCACTCCCAGTGTGTTCGTCAAACAACCCGGTGCAATAACCCTGAACTCCTAGCTCCAACCACTCAGATCCTGGTCGTCGCTCAAATTTGGATAGGACGGGGGAAGGTCGCTCCCGGTGTGTTCGTCAAACAACCTAGTGTGATAACCCCTGAACTCCCAGCTCCAACCACTCAGATCCTGGTCATCGCTCCAGCTCGGATCAGACAGGGGAAGGTTGCTCCTGATGTGTTCGTCAAACAACCCAGTGCAATAACCCTTAAACTCCCAGCTCTAACTACTCAGATCCTGGTCATCACTCCAGCTCAGATCAGATAGGGAAAGGTCGCTCCCGGTGTGTTTGTCAAACAACCCGGTGCGATAACCCCTGAACTTCCAGCTCCAACCACTCAGATCCTGGTCATCACTCCAGCTCAGATCGGACAGGGGAAGGTTGCTCCCGGTCTGTTCGTCAAACAACCCGATGTGATAACCCTTGAACTCCAAGCTCCAACCACTCAGATCCTGGTCGTCGCTCCATCTCGGATCAGATAGGGGAAGGTCATTCCCGGTGTGTTCTTCAAACAACCCGGTGCGATAACCCCTGAACTCCTAGCTCCAACCACTCATATCTTAGTCATCGCTCCAGCTCAGATCGGACAGGGGAATGTCGCTCTTGGTGTGTTCATCAAACAACCCGGTGCGATAACCCCTGAACTCTCAGCTCCAACCACTCAGATCCTGGTCGTTGCTGTAGCTCGGATCGGTCAGGGGAAGGTCGCTCCCAATGTGTTCATCAAACAACCCGGTGCGATAACCCCTGAACTCCTAGCTCCAACCACTCAGATCCTGGTCGTCACTCCAGCTCAGATCAGACAGGGGAAGGTCGCTCCCGGTGTGTTCATCAAACAACCCAGTGCGATAACCTCTGAACTCCCCGCTCCAACCACTCAGATCCTGGTTGTCACTCCATCTCAGATCGGACAGGGGAAGGTCGCTTCCGGTGTGTTCATCAAACAACCTAGTGCGATAACCCTTGAACTCCCAGCTCCAACCACTAAGATCCTAGTCGTCGCTCCAATTCAGATTAGACAGGGGAAGGTCGCACCTGGTATGTTCATAGAGGAGTTGTCAACTCTAAACTACCTGGTGTGATAACCCCTAAACTCCTAGCTCCTACCAACCAAAGTCTTGGTCATCACCCCTATTTTGAGCACCTTGACGCACTTGTCTGTGACGGGTTCCGAGTACCTCGATGCACCAGTCGAGACGGTTTCTAAGTGCTTGATGGGTTCAAGTATTAGAAGGCTCAGCGAAATGTTGAAGCTTCCACGTATCCAGCACTACTGATTCCACCTCGATAGCTAAGTCGTACTCCAACACGAACCAACAACATACAAGAGGACACATACTTATACATAAATACAAGGCAAAGACATACAAGAACCGTGCAAGATGATGACAAGATTTTCCACCCTGCAAAACTAGTCCAGACTTATTCAAAGAAACAAGAGTTGAGAAGATGCACGACACACAGGTCGATCGAGATGACAAGCACACATACACCTTGCAAGCTAATCAATCAAAGAGGGTCATGCAAAATTCATGACAAATGCAAGCCATGATGTGCAAACAAGGAAAATTATATTATTCAACGAGCAACCGAGCCATCAACTCATCAAGATATGTCAGGCCAAGAACCACAAGTAGTTTCTACCCGGATGAGAGCAAAAGAGCTGAAAAGATGCTTGAGCTCACAATCCCAAGTCTTTTCAGGTTTGGATGAGAATAAGAAGGCTGACAAGCCAACACTCAACCTATCTTGGGTTGTTTTTATAGCCTGGATGAGAGCCAGAAGGTGCTCGCCCTATCCTGAGTTGTTTTCACAACCGGATGAGAGCAAAAGAGCTGAAAAGATGCTTGAGCTCGCTATCCTAAGTCTTTTCAAGCTTAGATGAGAGTAAGGCTAATAAGCTAACACTTGAACCTACCCTAGGTTGTTTTCACAGCCTAGATGAGAGCTAGAATGTGCTCGCCCTATCCCGAGTTGTTTTCATAACTGGATGAGAGCAAAAGAGCTGAAAAGATGTTTGAGCTCACTATCCTAAGTCTTTTCTAGCTTAGATGAGAGTAAGGCTAATAAGCTGACAATTGAACCTACCTTGGGTTATTTTCACAGCCTAGATGAGAGCCAGAAGGTGCTCACCCTATCTCGAGTTGTTTTCACAATCGGATGAGAGCAAAAGAGCTGAAAAGATGCTTGAGCTCGCTATCCTAAGTCTTTTCAAGCTTAGATGAGAGTAAGGCTAATAAGCTGACACTCAAACCTACCCTGGGTTGTTTTCATGGCCTAGATGAGAGCTAGAGGGAGCTCACCCTATCCCGAGTTCTTTTCACAACTGGATGAGAGCAAAAGAGCTGAAAAGGTGCTTGAACTCGCTATCCTAAGTCTTTTTCGGCTTAGATGAGAGTAAGGCTAATAAGCTGACACTTGAACATACCCTAGGTTGTTTTCATGGCCTGGATGAGAGATAGAAGGTGCTCACCCTATCCCAAGTTGTTTTCACAACCGGATGAGAGCAAAAGAGCTGAAAAGATTCTTGAGTTCGCTATCCTAAGTCTTTTCAGGCATAGATGTGAGTAAGGCTAATAAGTTGACACTCGAACCTACCCTGGGTTGTTTTCATGGCCTGGATGAGAGCCAGAGGGTGCTCGCCCTATCCTGAGTTGTTTTCACAACCGGATGAGAGCAAAAGAGCTGAAAAGATGCTTTAGCTCACAATTCACAAATAAAGAGCAAAAGAGTTAAAAAATACTTGAGCTCGCTACATCTAGAACTCTTCAAACTTGGATTGAGACTAAGTCTAATCTTGGCTGAGTAAAAGCCAGGCTAAGTTGCACAAAAAGGATGAAAGAAGCCTCAGCCTGCCAAGACTACTCCTAATACGAACAAAGGCGCCGATGCTCGCCAAGATTCATGAGTGCAAAGTAAACAAGACTTCATTTGCTACAAGATCTACAAGATTCACAACTCACGCACGGGGGCTGCTCTACTTCACAAACTACCATATTCATGACTACAAGACTTCAGAGACTGCGCCAAAACACTTGAGGGATCATAGCAGCACGTTGACGGCTCAACTACCACTTACCACTGACAGAAAGAAGGCTACCTGAGAATATGACAAAAGACCCCCTATCTGAGTTCTTATTGATCAAAAAGAACCCGAATAGATGCTCGGGGGCTGCAGGATACATATCCTCAGAAGAGGCTTTTCTGTTTTTTCAACACTAAAAATCCAAGACCCTCCAACTTTTTTCCAAATAGCAAGAGGCTCGGGGGCTACACTCAGTGAGTGCACTTTTTTCCATGAAAAAAGTGCACGTCACTTAAGAGACTTCTTCAAGATATGACCACTTCAAGGCTTCACTCCGAAAAGAACCTGGCTTAGGTTTGTTTCACCAAGTGAGGCTAAGGAAACAAGGAGGCTTTCGAGTTCAACCATGAAATGCTCGGGGGCTTATCGATGCGGGACCCATGGGGTACCCCGCAAGGAAGGGAGAAGATCTAGTTTGACTAGGATTCCTCTCATGTAATCCTAGTAACGTTGCTATCATGTAATCCTACTATGACTCTACATTATAAACCGACTATGACTTTTGCCTCCTGGACTATATAAAGGAGGACAAGGCTCCCTAGATCAGTAGAGAAAAATAGACCTCAGACAATAGGAACAGACCTCACGGTCTAGACGCACTACAGCCATCTGTACCGATATAAAGAGAGGTTGTAGGCACCCCTGTAACAAGAGATAAGATAACACAATTAATCCAATGCAAAGGCTAATGCTGACTGGATGTAAGGTTATTACTCGATCACGATCGAGGGCCCGAACTAGTATAAATCGACTGTCTCTGCGTTCACCATCGAGTTATAGCATATGCCGAAGTTCGAACAACTATCCTGGGTACCCCCGTGACAGGCTATTGGTGATCAAATACCGACACTCGGGATAGGTCATAATAAGACAAACGTTGATGAGGAACATCATCTTTATTTTATTGATCATGAATCCTGATTTCTTGCTACATAAATTCTGTCTTGAGTTCTTCAAGCGTAGAATCTTCTTAGTTGGCTGATATGCCACGTATTCCTTACTTCTATTCCATCTTCAGTCGTCAACTCGTATGTGCCTGGTTCGGTGACTTTTGCGACAATAAAAGGAACTTTCCATGGGCTGAGTAGTTTATGACGTCCGTCGGTTTTTTGTATTCTTCATAGTACTAGGTCTCCAACTTGAACTGAGCGTTGCTTAGTACTTTTGTTGTAGTGGCGCCTTAAACCCTGGAGGTATCGAGCTGACTGAAGGGTAGTGTTACTCTGACTTCTTGTGTACTGTCAAGTTCCAATCTTCGGGTGTGTTCTGCTTCTCCCTCCTCGTATTGTTCAATTTTTGGGGATGTCCAGATCAGGTCTGCTGGTAGCACGGCTTCTGATCCATATACTAGGAAAAAAGGTGAGCATCTAGTCGCTCTGCTTACTTGAGTGCGTAGCCCCCAGACTACTTTAGGTAATTCTACAATCCACTTGGAGCCATAATTTCTAGTTCTTCATACAACCTTGGTTTCAACCCGGCTAGTATGAGTCCGTTGGCTCTTTCCACTTGTTCGTTGGCTTCAGGGTGTGCAACTGATGCATAATCTATTTTGATGATGCAGTCCTGTGCCCAATTTCTGAACTCGATGGTTGTAAAAGGGGAACCCAAATATGTGATGACGCGGTTGGGTATTCCAAAGCGGTGCATGATGTCTTTGATGAAATCGACTGCTTTTGCTGCACTATACTTTACGAGCGGCTTGTATTCGATCCACTTAGTAAATTTGTCGATTGCAACGAAGATGTACTCAAATCCGCCTTTGGCCTTTTTGAGTGGTCTTACTTGATCCAGCCCCTAGCATGCGAACGGTCAGGCAGGAGGGATGCAAATTAGGTTGTGTGCTGTACGTGAGCTTGCCTTGTGAACATTTGGCACCCTTTGCACTGTCTGACTAGTTCTTCTGCATCTTTTCAAGGCTGTTGGCCAATAGAATCCGGTACGAAAAGTTTTGCCCACCAGTGTCCTTGAGGCTGCATGGTTGCCACAGCACCCTGAGTGGATTTCATCTAGTATTTCTTTTCCTTTTTCTCTTGAGATACATTTAAGAAGTACTCCTAATGACACAGCTCTTCTGTATAGGCTGTCACCTACAAGGGCGTAGTTCTCGCTTCTTCTGATTATCCTAGTGGCTTCTTCCTTATTAGATGGTAACTTGTTTTCTCTGATGTAGTCGATGAAGTCTTGAGTCCATGATCTGGTGACTACCATGATCTGGGTTGTTGGTGCTGGTCGCTTAGAGGTTATCTCACCTGGTTGTTTTATGGAGGGTGACGACAACTCCTCTACAAATACACCAGGTGGGACCTTCGTCCTGTCCGATCCCAGCTTGGCGAGAACATCTGCTACTACGTTTGAATCTCGTAGAACATGCAGGATTTATAGTCCTTGAAAAATTTTCTCTAGTTTTTGTACTTCAGCACAGTAGGGATCCATGTTGTCCTTGGTACAGTCCCAATCTTTATTGACTTGATTGATGACTACAGCTGAATCGCCATAGACAAGTAACCGTTTGATTCTAAGAGAAGTCGCAATCCGCAATCCATGGATGAGTGCTTCATACTCTGCTTCGTTGTATGTGGCATGCCACAGTATCTGGAGTACATATTTAAGTTTTTTTCCTTCTAGGGATATGAAAAGAACACCTGCGCCAGCCCCGCCTAACTTGAGTGATACGTCGAAGTACATCTTCCAATGGTCAAGGAAGGCATCTGGCGCGGGTTGTTGGATTTCTGTCCATTCGGCCATGAAGTCTGCGAGTGCTTGTGATTTTATTGCTTTTCACAGGGAGAAATCGATATTTAAAGCTCCAAGTTCTACTTCCCATTTTGATACACGTCCTGTCGCATCTCTATTGCGCATGATGTCTCCAAGAGGGAAATCTGTTATCACGGTAATCTTGCGGTCTTTGAAGTAGTGTCGTAGCTTGCGAGAAGTAATCAGGAGGGTGTAGAGCAGTTTTTGTACATGCGGATATTGTATTTTTGAGTCTATCAAAACTTTGCTGACATAGTATACCGGTTGTTGTACTTTGTATACATGCCCTTCTTCTTCTCTTTCTACCACAATTGCTGCACTAACCACCGTAGACGTTGCCGCTATGTATAACATCATGTCTTTGTGCTTTTTGGGCGGTGTGAGTATAGGTGATGAGGTGAGGTACATCTTAAGGCTTTCAAAAGCCTCCATGGCTTCCTCTGTCCACTCAAACTTGCCTCTCTTTTTTAATAGCTTGAAGAAAGGGAGTCCTTTTTCGCTGAGTCGTGAGATGAAGCGATTGAGGGCTGCCATGCTTCTTATCAGTTTTTGCACATCTTTTACACAGCGTGGGGGTCCCATTTCTTTTATGGCTCGAATCTGCTTAGTACTTGCTTCTATCCCTCGATTACTGACCAGGAATCCGAGTAGTTGTCCTGATGGTACCCCAAAAACACACTTGTTTGGATTTAATTTCCAATTATTTAAGTTTTCAAAAGTTTGCTTCAAGTCTTCAATTAGCATGTCTGGGTTCTTTGTCTTTACTACTATGTCGTCGACATAAGCTTCTGTGTTGTCACTAATCTGTTCACCGAGGCATGTTTGAATAGCTCTTTGATAGGTGGCGCCGGCGTTCTTGAGTCCAAAGGACATGGTTTTATAACAATAGGCGCTGAATGGAGTGATGAAAGATGTCTTGCTCTGGTCTTCTTCCTTTAATATGATCTGATGATATCCTGAATAACAATCAAGAAAAGATAGCAGGGCGGATCCTGCCGTTGAATCGATAATTTGATCAATTTGCGATAACCTGAATGGGTCCTTTGGGCAATGTTTGTTGAGATCCGTGTAGTCGACGCACAAGCGCCATTCTGCCGTGTTCTTTTTCTATACTAGAATAGGATTTGCTAGCCAATCTGGATGAAGAATTTCTCTTATAAATCCAACTACCATTAATTTTGTAATCTCCTTTTTTATTGCTGCCTTCTTGTCAGGTGAAAATCTTCTTAACCGTTGTTTGACTAGTTTGGAGTTTCTATTGACATCAATTTTGTGCTTAGCCAACTCTCTTGGGACACCTAGCATGTCAATCGACTTCCAAGCGAAGATATCTTTGTTGTCCCGAAGAAAGTTGGTGAGCGCGAGTTCCTATTTAGCCGAGAGGTGAGCACTGATGGTCACCGTCTTTTCGGGATCACCAGTACCCAGGTCAATTTTCTTCGCATCGGCTTCTTTTGGAGGTGCAAGGATGCAAGGCTTCTTAGCTAGGATATCTAGTTCTTCTTCTGGGTTTATCTGTGCAGCAACGGTGGCAATTTCTTCTCTGCCTTCGGCTGCCTGTGCTTTGGCTGTAATTTAGATTGCTTGAATGTCACAATCGAAAGCGCGCTTCAAGTCACCCCGGAGGGAGAGTATTCCATGAGGCCTTGGCATCTTGAGCAGGAGGTATGGATAGTGAGATATAGCCATGAACTTGGCAAGTGCTGGTCTTCCAAGGATGCCATGATATGATGTCTCAAAGTCTGCAACTTCAAACTGAATCAATTCGGTTCGGTAATTGGTCGGTGTTCCAAATGTAATTGGTAGAGTGATTTGTCCAAGCGACATGGTGGCCTTACCAGGTACTATTCCATAGAATGGTACTCCTATTGGGGTAATCAACCCAGCAAAGTCTAACCCCATCTTCCTTAGCGTTTCTGAAAATATGATGATGAGTCCAGCTCTGATGTGAACTAGGGTTCCCGATCTTCCGAAAGGTTCTGATAACTCTCGATTTGGTGGAGTCACGACACAATTCGATCCGGCTTCTGAACAACTCGGCTCTGAATCCCGCAATCGCAGCACCACGACTCCTCTGGTTATCGACCGGCGTTGCATGGTCGACCTCGCCAAGAAGGCTAAGTCCTTGCCTGCAAATCGAGAAAACAAGCAAGAACACAAAGGAATGCAACCAAATTGCTGATGAATGATTAATCTCACAAAGTTGGGGTCTCACAAACCGACAATGGCGGCGAAACTGTTATCAACAGAATAATCTACTAAGTAGGTGGAGTAGTGCCTCTCAAGATCACAGCAAAAGGAGACCCCTTCTCAAGCTCTTACAAGGTTCTTACCAGCAAGGTCAAGGATACCTGGAAGGCGTAGCACTGCGATTACAGGGGTCAAAACTTATATTGTCCAGAAGAAGTATGTGGAGTTAAGGCAAGCAGGCCAAATATGTGAGTGGAACACAATTCAAAAACAGAAAGTAATGCTGAATTATAGTCCCAAATACTTGCTCTCGTTGCTGGTCTAACGTGTTCCAAATACTAGATGTGTGATAACAAAATGGAGAAACAAGTATGATGGATAGCAATGAATAGCAATGAAAATACGGACAAGGCAAAAGGCACAACAAACAATAGAGCTATCGAGTGTTCCTTATGTGCTCCTTTTTTATCTCTTCTCTTCTCTTTTGCTATTTTTTTCTTTTCTTTTTTTTTGGCCCAAATTTTTTTCCTTGCTTTTGCTCTTTTGATATTTTTTCTCAGCAAGGAGCACACAACAATAAACACAAAAAAATTGAGCTCAATTGGATAAAAGATGTGGCCTATAGAAAATTAGGATTGTGCTCCAAAAAGCATATCAAAACTTGTGGGCCTGGAAACTCGATTTTCCTGATCGAATTTCGCAAATCTAATTTTTACGAACCTAGCTTTGCTAGGACGAAACGGATCTAAAATTTTCTGGCATTCTCCATAGATATAAAATTTGCCCTGTTTCGAGTTCCGATACAAAAGTTATGACTGTTTTAAGAAAGCTGCTCGAATTTGGGTTTCAGTGGACATAAGATGCAAACTGATGGTGATACGGGATGGCGGTGGGTGGAGGGATCAACACAAACTAGAAAAGAACACAATCTAAACCAGCAACAAGCCCTTGATCAGGACACAAACTCAACACGACGGAATCTGAAAAGAATTATGCAAAAGGCTAAACGTGGTTTCTGGGATAGGGGAAAAACCTAACACTATTTTTTTTGGCTTTTTTGTGGACTCTAGGACGAAGGCGAAATCAAACTAAACTAGGGTAAAATTGAACCTAACGGTATACCTGAAGCTCTGATTACCAATTGATGTAAACTAGGGTTCCTGATCTTCCGAAAGGTTCTGATAACTCTCGATTTGGTGGAGTCACGACACAATTCGATCCGGCTTCCGAACAACTCGGCTCTGAACCCCGCAATCGCAGCACCACGACCCCTCTGGTTATCGACCGGCGTTGCACGGTCGACCTCGCCAAGAAGGCTAAGTCCTTGCCTGTGAATCAAGAACACACGCAAGAACAGAAAGGAATGCAACCAAATTGCAGATGAATGATTAATCTCACAAAGTTGGGGTCTCACAAACCGACAGCAGCGGCGAAACAGTTGTCAACAGAATAATCTAAGCAAAACCCCAAACCCTAACATAGGTGACGGCTACTGATTATAAAGCCTAAGGGACGTCCAAGGACCCCTATTCACGTCCCTGGGGAGTGCCGACACGTTACAAGGCCCAAACGGCCCAAAAGACGGCGACACAGCGCCCTGACAGATTCTGGACGGTGACTTGTTTCGACGATTCCCGTTGATTCCGAATAGCTTTTGACATGGGACCACTTGGGTTGGCTTCCTTATCAAATAAGCTTTCCATCCATATATGGATCATTGAAAACGGAGTCCGGATGCGTCCTAGGTGTCCATTTTATTGTAGACTGGTCCAGAAGGCCGAAGCAGACTCGAACTCGAATTGGACTAGGCCTCCGGCTTGGCTTGGACGTCCTTGCTGGCCTATTAAGGTGGTGGCCAAGGAGGAGGACGTCCTTGGACATCTCTTAGGTGTTCTCCATCTTCTTGGGGCGTGCTCCAACTTGGGTCTGGGTCCCAAGTGTGAATAACAAGCCCATGACGACGCCGTAACACCCGACAAAAATAGCGGCGGAATGTCTCAATGATTTCGAGGCATTGCCAATGTGATATTAAAGTGGGACCAGATCTATTTGAAAGATCATCAAATAAGCTTTCCATCAAGTGCTCATTGACCTCAATCGCACTTCGGATGGATGAGTTCTGGCCTTCCCAATGAAGCACTATCGGGCTGCCGACGAACCGAAAGTTCAACTTTGATGGACTTGTACTTTGAGACAAATTTGTACCTACATTCAAATAACGACATGTACATGTGGAACCAAGTGAATTGTACCCAAAATTACTATGCAAATATAGGAACGAGTGCACCTTATAATCAATGGTCATATCTGTTGGTGTCATGTCCTCATCAAGCTCCTCCATCGATCAGAACCTTAGTGACTGTCATCCCTGCTATAGTTGGATCTAAGACTAGTGGATATACGCCAGCATTCCCAATGCTGGTCCATTGATCTTCTCTTGAAAACTAGATTGGGTACTGTGGCCAATTCAGGTACCTCGGGACGGCTGGTTCAGCTGCCATGATGCTGCGGAGAGCCAAATTGTCTTGGTGCTTACTTCTAGAACCTGAAACTCCAGAGAAGATTACTGCAACTATTCCCTTCAACTGTTGGAAACCTTTGTCTTTCGGGTTGTCTTTGTCTTTCTTCTTGTTATCCTCTTTTTTATCCTTGTTCTTTCCTTTTCTTGCGTACCGATCAATGAAGATTCGGCAATCTCCTGCAGTGTGGTTTCCTTATGGGTGCAATATACAATGCATATTCTCAATGTCTTCAAATCTCCTGAATTTTGAAATTTTTTTGTCTTGTCAGCCATCGCGGCGGTG
This sequence comes from Saccharum hybrid cultivar R570, assembly GCA_038087645.1. Classification (NCBI taxonomy): domain Eukaryota; kingdom Viridiplantae; phylum Streptophyta; class Magnoliopsida; order Poales; family Poaceae; genus Saccharum; species Saccharum hybrid cultivar. Next base: position 2,849,078 of record JAQSUU010000291.1, on the reverse strand, counting down.
TTGTCTGGTCCACGCTTCCTGTCTGGATATCCGATGTTTGAAAAATTCCTCCTATCCGAGCTGTCTCTATTGTTTTCTCGGTTGTTTTTGTCCAAAAATCTTTTCCTCATCTTTTCTTCTGCCATAATCATCTTTTCTACTGAACGTCTGAATTCTTCATTGTTCCTTGGGTTCTCTTTACATAAATCTTGAAACTGCCATTTAGACATGATCCCGTGAGAAAAGGCTTCGATCACTTCTCGTTCGGTGATGTCATGTACTTGGACACGTAATTCTCCAAAATGTCGATAATAATCCCTGAGGCTCTTGCCTCCCTTTTGCTTGAGTCCTTTTAGCTCTGCATGCGTGATGGGATGTGTAATGATGCCTGTGAAATTTTCGCAGAAAGCTCTTTGCAAGTCCTCCCAGCCTCTAATTGACCTCGGGTTCAATTTGTCGAACCATTGGAGGGGCATAGTTTCTAGGGCCATGGGAAAGAACAATGCCTTGATATCATTGTCTTCATCGGCTAGTTCAATTGATTGTGAGTAGATTCTGAGCCACTGCCTTGGTTCGGTCTTCCCATCATATTTGGAGTGGTTTGACGGCTTGAACTTATGAGGCAGTCATACTGAAGCAAGTCGCCTTGAAAAACAGGGAAACCTATCATGCATTCTAGCTTCTCTATGTTCAGACTCAGCCCCCCCTTCTTGACGGCTGTCATTTGGCCTAGGAAGAAACCGTGGGGATGAGTGGTAAGATGCTCTACTCCTCTCTTCTCTCGGATGCTCAACTTGATTACTTTGGGCGTGGTCTCTTCTTTTCTCTCGATTCTGGCTCCCATTTGGTCCTAGCCTTTAGAAGGCAGATCTCCTTTGGCTTTGTACTTCTTGTTCATGTGATGTTGTCCTAGCGAGAAGCTTGGAACGAGTTCTTCCATCATATGCTTTCAGGGCCGTTGTCCAGAGAACTTCTCGGAGTTGTACTTGATTCTCGTTGGGATGCGAGATCGCTTCGAGTTCTTCTAGCGTCTCTCATATCTTGTTGTAAGGAGCTCTGTGTGCTCTGGCCGCGCGCCTCTCTTTGGCTTCTCTCTCTAATTTTCTCTTGTTGTATTCAGCCAGCTCTACTTCGTACGTGTCCCACGCTTCTTTTTGTTGCCTGGCACGGCGTCTACGACCTTCTTTTAGTTTGTTCCTTCTTTCTCTAGCTCGTTTCTGGTCCTTAGACTCTCCATCGTACTCAGGAGCGTTGGGTGATATGTTTGATTCTGATTCATCTGAAGTCCTGACGTTGGGTGCAGTTGGTGGCATCGGTGGTGACCGTCGAATCATGAGGACTTCTCGGGCTGGCACCACCCCTTCCCTGCTGGAGTTGCTGATGACTTCAGTTAGAGCATCAGCATCGCGGAACGTACTACCTTCTTGATAAGGTAGAGTGATAGCTTCATCAACTAGTTAAGCATTGCTGCTCTAGGAAAAAGTACCCGGCCAGTGGACTAGGAAATCTCGAGATGTTACGGTTAATATAAGGCCTTCCTGTGCTCTGGTAAGACGTAGCCTCCGCACTAGACCAGCTACTTCATGAGGCAGGTTTTGATAAGTTCTCGTGACGTTATCTAGTCCGGTTGGGAGGCAACCCAACTTCCTGAAAGAACCTTGAAATAAGCTTGAATTGATTTCTTAGAGGGTTGATACCGTGTTCCGGAGTCTAATTAGAAAAGAACTCGGCTCGTCTCTAGAAGAACCTGGATTAGATCCCAAAAAGGAATCTGAATCGGATATCAAGTCGAAACCGGTTATCGTTGGAGCCTGAGTCGATTCGGACACCGTAAGGCTTGAGAATTCTTCGGCGAGATCTTCGGCTGACCCCGTCAAAAGAGTGAATTCCTCGTGGGCATCCTGAGCTTTGATGAGGCATCCTTGGAGGTTGCCCTCATCATCCGCCTTACAAACCCATGATCCGAAGATAAAGATTGATCCTGTCAGGAAGATCATATCATCGAAATCCGTAGAGTTCTTGATTGCGATTATGACGAAAGCCCCTACCTGACACGCCAGCTGTCGATGTTTGACCACCGATAGCCTGCCACGGGGGTACCTAGGACAGTTGTTCAGGATTCGGCGTATGCTAGAATTCGATGGTGAACGCAGAGACAATCGATTTATACTAGTTCAGGCCCTCGACCGTAATCGAGTAATAGTCTTTACGTCCAGTCGGCGTTAGCCTTTGCGTTGGATTGATTGCATTATCTCGTCTCTTGTTATAGGGGTGCCCACGACCTCTCTTTATATCGATAGAGAAGGCTGTGGTGCGGTTACAATCCTAGTCGGATCCAAAGAAGGTGTCCTAAACTAAATTCAGAAGTTACTTTCCATAGGAATCCGGCTAGTCTGGCCTATTCTACTCGGATTCGGTGTGGCGAATGCTGCACCTCTCCTTGCTTCTGTCCGTGGGCCAGGCCAGGGCCTACGGCTTGTAGTCACATTGTTGTGGAACCCTATGGGTCCCACCTCGACAAATAGCTATGACACTTTTCGCTTGGTCATCTTCCAAACGTAAAGTTTCAACCTCACTTCTTTCCGATGCAAGAGCTTTCTTGCAAGTAACATAAAGTTTCTCTTGTTTGGCAAGGGTAGCTTGAGTTCTCTCTAATTCATCTACCACCTTGGCTATGAAGTTCTCAGATTTTTTTATCCATTTTACTTATCAAGTTGTTTACTTCATCATAACTAGATTCATCACTAGAGTCTATGTCAGATTCATCACTAAATGGAGGAGAGGGTTTAGGCTTGGATTTTGGTTTTACCTTTTCTCCTTTGCCCATGAGACAAAAGAGTGTAGATCTCTCCTCATCATCGGTCAAGTTGGTGAAGAGCTTTGGTGAAGAAGAATGCTTCTTGATAGCAATGGTTGCAACTTTCTTTGTTTCTTCTTCACTTGAGCTATCATCATTTGAATCCCATTCATGACCAATATGAGCTTGACCCGAATAGTTCTTCTTGTGTTGGGTCTTGTCATATTTCTTGTGGTGCTTCTTCTTCTTGTCCTCTTTGTTCTCACAAGGACAATCGGCAATGAAATGCTCCGTGCTTCCATAATTATAGCACTTTCTCTTTTACTTGTTGGGGAACCTTCTCTTCATAAACTTGTACCCTTCTCTTTTCAGCCCCTTCTTGTACTTCCTCATGAATAAAGCAACATCACCAATCTCACTGGAAGACACTTCATCATCTTCATCATCACTTGAGTCACTTGATGAATCAACCGTCTCAACCTTGCTTGATCTTGATCTTGACGGCTTGCTTCATGTGAAGGCCTTGTTTGATTTGTTTGCCTTGAGAGCCACCTCCTTGACCTTCAAGTTCTCCATCTTTGCTTCTAGCTCTCCAAACTTCTTCCTTTGTTCTATCTCCATCTCCATGAGCTCATGAGTGAGTATTCTTCCAAGGACATCACTAGGGGTAAACTCTTCAAACCTTTTCTTCTCTCTAATCAATGTCACAAGAATTGGGTTTCTTGGTGCAAATGCTTCCAACATCACTTTTACAACATGATGATCATCCAAGTCGTCCCCACCCAAGCCTCTAATCTTGCCAACTATCATCATCAATCTATCAAACATCTCTTGAGGGCCTTCTCCATCCTTGATGACTATCTATTGAGTTGAGCCATCAATAGATCAATCTTGGACTTCTTTACTTTACTAACCCCTTCATGTGCAAGGTGAAGAGTGTCCCAAATCTCCTTAGCAATCTCCAATCCAATCACTTTGTTGTACTCTTCCGGGCTTAATGCACTTAGAAGAGCACTAGTAGCTTGAGCATTGTGATGTATGATGCGAATCTCTCTTGGTGTGGGATTTTCGGGATCAACGGGATCTTCAAAACCTACACATAATATTCCACATCTTTGGATGGAGTCCAATAAGATGAGCCTTCATCGTATGCTTCCACTTGGCAAAGTTAGTCCCATCAAATTGGGGTAACTTGCCCGCGGGTATGTTGATGTGAGTGTTAGTAGGCAAATTTATGGAATCATAATTAAAGGATACACTCGAATATGATCTCTTGGTGTTGGACTTGAGTGTTCTCTTTGGTAGCCTTTGAGCATAGTACTCATCATCATCACCACCATTCTCTGACTCGCTGCTTGGTTATGGACTTGATTCCACTTTTCTTCTTGCTTTGTGTTTATTCTTCTCCTTGTTCTTGTTCTTTTCTTTTTGCTTGTCTCCCTTGCAGGATCCCTTCCCACTGAGCTTGAGCTTTGGAAGTCGCTCAAGTGCTATTGTAGGATCATCCTCAGGAGCTTCTAGTTCTTCTCCACTTCGAACGTCTTCATAGCGTTCCTTTCCATCTTCCTCCGGTGTTGGGCATTCTTAACGTCACTACCAAAAGTAGACTTAGTTTTCTAATTCTGATAACGGCACCAAAAATGCCAAACCTATCCCTCATGCCACTTAAGCCAAGTTGTCATCCCCAGCATGACATGAGAGACGCGGTATTGAAATATGCATTTGCTCATCAAGATAAATAATAAAAGGGATCTGCAAGCGCACAGATTAATACCGATGTAGCATTTTAACCGGGAAGTATTCCAGGTATCGTTATTTATATTTTTACCACTGGGAAGGGATTTCTAAGTATCATGGTTGATAATGGAATGAGAATATGGAACTGAGTACACATCATTGCATATATAACCGAGAGTATTTATCAATCTCTTTATACAGGTATAAATGTCACATTAAGTAAAGGTAAAGTGATAATGGTGACAAAGATAATTAATCTGATCAGCTAGCCACATATAATAATGATAAGCACCTCAACAGATATTCTAGCAAGTCATTAGCATGGAATTAGGATGAACTACAAAGATATTCCCTAAGTTATTATTAACTATAAAGTCTAGCATATCATAGTTAGTGCAATTATACTTGGCAATCATGGTGAGAAAAGACTATATCCATGCATAGTGAATATTAGCAAGGAAGATGAAGAACATAGCAATCACTCCCCTGTAATAGTGTTGCTCTGCCTGCCCTATACACGAGAGGGGGACTATATAAGAATCAACGAAGCTGTCACTATCGCGAACTACCCCACAATCCGGCATATAGGGTGCAATCACAGATAAATACGGTATAGACACCACGTCTACACAATAGTTATCATTCACCCACTGTACACATGGATAAACGCTATACGATCCTAGGCATGTATATAATTCCAATCTAACTAAGCCAAGCATATAACTATGATAAACTAAGAACAATATAATTGCAAATATAATCAAATAGAGCAAAGTCATAATCAATATATTGAAATAGAACAAAGTCATATTCATAATATTGAAGAACAATGATGAACAATTGAAGAACAATAGAGGAATTACCAAGAATCCTCTTGACAGATCCGGGAACCAATCGAAGATTGACTCCTTCTAGTTCTAATCCTATGTAGCTATGCTAACTAGAGATCTAGTTGATGTGGTGGCTCTAGGGCTTGATCAGAGGCTCTCCTCCTGAATTAGGGTTTGAAGTATGAGACGAGGGCCTCTCCTCCAGGGGCAGGGGCCTTGCTTATATAGCCCTTTCGGATGAATCTGGGCCGTTGGATCAAACCGACATTGATCGTGCGGTTTTCCTTGATCCTCTAGGTCGGTGGAGTATAATCCTCGAGGCGGAGCCTGATTGGTCCACAGGAGGGGGCGGGCGCCCTGGGGACTAGGGCGGGCGCCCTGTCTCCGGCCCCGTTACGCCTCCCGTTCGTTCTCGTGGCTTCTGGACTCTTCTAGATGTAAAATAATTACGTGTTCGGTTAATATCCCGTCATTAATCCGACATGTGGGCCTTTCTTCCGTATTTCCTGATAACCCCCTGCAGAAATAGATAAACAGCAAAACTCGTGGAATTCTGTCAGATAAAACCCTAAGTCTAGGTGTTGGTTTCATTTGGATCCTTTTCTCTATTTATTTGATAGTTATAATTGATACTTAAGGACCGTCAACAAACTCCCCCAAGCTTACCTCTTGCTCGTCCCTGAGCAAGGAGAGACTCAGTAGTTGCTGAAATGCCTTTGAATTTTGACGGTACACATGCTTTCAAATAGAGTCTCATCTCTGAGTTAAAGTAAACTGTCAAGACTTAAAACTTACTCATTATACCTTTCACCATGGGGCTTGCAACCGTCACCTTTGTCTTGAGCGGTTAAAAGATAGAACAGTCTAGTCAAGCGCCATGTCTCTTATTCTTGATTAGCTATAGCTCTTGGAGTTTTTTTTTTGCAGATTTTCAAATAAAACTCAGAGATTCCTTGTATGACTCTCTCAGGTCTCTCTTTTGTGGTATTTCTGGATCCTCACCAAGGCAGTAATGATGTCTGCCTTCTCTCAAAGCAAAGTATGTAGTATTTGCGGTATAAGGCCGAGTAACATTGCCTTCTCTCTCATCCTATTCTAATAAGGCTTTTTGATATCTGGAGCTCATAGGTGGGAGATAAAGTATACATACTTACAAGACATTTATTGCATAGTCAAACCATGGATCCAGAGAAACAAGCCAATAAGTCAAATCAAGATGTGCATGTGTGGCGAATAAATGGTGTATGGTGGTAGTGATGATAACAATGGTGAAAGTCTAATTCTACTTTTGCTCTTTTTGAGGGGATACATACCTTTCTTGCTTTTAAAGCTCTTGAGGAGAATGAGGTGCTCTATATTTTCTTTTTCTTTTTTTTCCTCTCAGGTGGGTATCTTGTACCCCTAATTCTACTGTCGGACACTTGTCCATTTTTACCTCTCTTCTCACACTTTTTCTTCTTTTTTTTCATCGAGGTTCCGAGCACTTGCTCCTTTTTATTTCCTCGTATCTTTTTCTTTTCGAGGTTCCGGGCACTTGCCCCTTTTTATTTCCTCGTATAGAGCACTCATCTCCTTAGAACAATATAGCAAGTGGTAGTAACCAAAATAGCTTGAGCATTTATTTCACAGGGGATAACAAGAATGGGAAAATATTTTTGGCTATTCTCTCCCGGATTAGGAGCAGAATAATTTTATGTGGATCTGGAGATGAGAATGAGTGGATATATGTGGATGCGTACTTCCGGAGTAGAAGCAGCATGTATGAGTGATCGTGCAAGTGAATCTTGATTTTAACTGCATGACAAGCTCCTAAGGGTCTACACAGCTTGACTACACTCAATGCTCATAAGCAGTAAAAAGTAAAGGTATGGCTTAAAGTCTAGCAAGCATGTATGTATGGCTGTGGTAGGAACTTAAACTCTCATCATACAGGAACTCATCATGTAGCATTTTAAGATTTTCAAAGATAAAATTCTCCAGAATTCTAGCATCTCTAGGAATAGATAAACAGCAGCTCAACCTTCCCATATCATATCCGTTAACAACTTAGACTTTAGATCAAGTTCTCTTCCCACAAATTCAGGTTTAGAGCAAGCTTTAAATGATAACAGTTATGTCTAAACTTAGAGAGAGGACTTCAAATTTGAAAGTTAGGCAAAGCAACTATTCATCATATCCATGCTAGAGTTTTATTATTATCTAGATTCAGTTTAGCATAGCCACTTTATTTATTTATTAAAACACACTAAGCAAAAGATATAGGCATATATATATAAGCACAAAATCTTTATTTGGTTTTTTCATAGTTATGTATATTTTTATTTTTATAGGGTAGAAGTATATATAAATATAAAGATAAAGATAGAAATACTTAGCAAGATAATGGAGGTGCTCTCCCCCAAGCTGGATCTTGACATAATCTCTTCTGATGTAGCTAGCAGATGGCGGAGATGTATTTAAAAGTCGGCAGCACCCTGACAGCGATTAGAATGTCCTCCGTCTGCTAGTCTCCTTGAATTCTGTGAAGCTCAAATAGACAACAAAGCTTTGTGGAACTGATTAAGTGTTAGCATAAATTTTTAGCCTTTATCATGCTGAGCCTCCTTGATTTTTTTTATGTTGTTTTTTTTTCTTTTATAAAGCAGAAGAAAATATTTATGTATTTATTATATATATATATATATATTTTTTATGCCACCACAGTGAATGTACTTATGGGTTTTATGCCACTCGCATACTCACATGGGGCTTTAGGGTTTTTAACATTTTTATTTTCTTTTTAAGATAGTATGAATATGATTAACTAAGCAAACTACTTAAGATAAAGTAAATAATTAAAAGGAAAGGATAACTACCAAGTTACCTCTTGGCAAGGCGTTCGGTGTTTTTAAGTCCTCCGAACGGGACTCTTATTCGTTCAGTCGTCCAGGGACTTGGTGGATGGTGTAGTCGGTGGTTCCGGCAGCGCCTCCTCTTCATGTACAACTGTCTTTTCTTTCCATACCTGTCTCGGTGCTTTGGTCTCCTCAGGACAGTGTTGGTTGAGTGGTATGTCTTCAGATCTTACCACTTCTCCTTCATAATCTGCCCATCCGTCCTTGATGACCTGTTGCTTCTGATTGTGGTTACGCCGCCTTCTTCTTGTCCTGACCTGCTTGGATTCTTCAAATATATAGTTAGGGTCAGTAAAGTAAAGACGTACCTTCTCAGAGGGGAAGTGCATGTGGACTTCTCCAGTTCCAATGTAAATGATTGCTTTGACAGTACTAAGGAATGGTCTTCCAAGGATGATGGGTGGATCATATTCATCTTCTCCCATGTCAATAACCTAAAAGTCTGTATGGACACAGTGATCGTCTATCTTGACAGGGACGTCAGTTACTGTACCTTCGACCTGTCGGAATGTCTGATCTGCCATCTGGAGCTGAATATATGTTGGGTTTAAGGGCATGGTTCCGAACAGAAGTTCATAGGTGACCTTGGCCATTATGTTGACGCCCGACCCAATGTCGCAAAGTGTCTTGTAGAAGTGGGACCCATTAATGGAGCAATAAATGCTTGGCATACCTGGGTCGTCCTTCTTAGGCAAGAACGGTGACTTGAGTTGGCAATCTTGACCTTTGTGCACGGCAGTGACCATCTTAGCTGTCTCGGTCCATACTTGCTTCTTGCTCTTGTTCCTCCAGTTGGTCCTCTTCCTTGGTTCATATTGGGGTTGCTCTGGGATTTGTGCGGTCTTGTTCTTGAAGGAAAACGTTTCCTTCCTCCCCTTGATGTAGAAACTGATCTTGGCAGCACTAGCATAGATGACAGCTCCCGCGGTGTTCAGGAATGGTCTCCCTAGGATGACGGGAGCCCTCTCATCAGAACCGGTCTCTATCACTACGAAGTCTGCTGGAGCGTACGAGGAACCCACTCGGACACAGATGTTCCTCTATTCATGCATCACCCTGCAATAAATAATCAAAATAGAAAATACATGGGTAAAACTGTATAAGAGAATTGATAAGCTCGATCAGATTAGTGATGCAAATGATGACTCAAAGTTCCGTATTCATTCCTACTTAGTAATCAACCTTCCCCGGCAACGGCGCCAAAAATGCTTGTTGGGCATTCTTAACGTCACTACCAAAAGTAGACTTAGTTTTCTAATTCTGATAACGGCACCAAAAATGCCAAACCTATCCCTCATGCCACTTAAGCCAAGTTGTCATCCCCAGCATGACATGAGAGACGCGGTATTGAAATATGCATTTGCTCATCAAGATAAATAATAAAAGGGATCTGCAAGCGCACAGATTAATACCGATGTAGCATTTTAACCGGAAAGTATTCCAGGTATCGTTATTTATATTTTTACCACTGGGAAGGGATTTCTAAGTATCATGGTTGATAATGGAATGAGAATATGGAACTGAGTACACATCATTGCATATATAACCGAGAGTATTTATCAATCTCTTTATACAGGTATAAATGTCACATTAAGTAAAGGTAAAGTGATAATGGTGACAAAGATAATTAATCTGATCAGCTAGCCACATATAATAATGATAAGCACCTCAACAGATATTCTAGCAAGTCATTAGCATGGAATTAGGATGAACTACAAAGATATTCCCTAAGTTATTATTAACTATAAAGTCTAGCATATCATAGTGCAATTATACTTGGCAATCATGGTGAGAAAAGACTATATCCATGCATAGTGAATATTAGCAAGGAAGATGAAGAACATAGCAATCACTCCCCTGTAATAGTGTTGCTCTGCCTGCCCTATACACGAGAGGGGGACTATATAAGAATCAACGAAGCTGTCACTATCGCAAACTACCCCACAATCCGGCATATAGGGTGCAATCGCAGATAAATACGGTATAGACACCACGTCTACACAATAGTTATCATTCACCCACTATACACATGGATAAACGCTATACGATCCTAGGCATGTATATAATTCCAATCTAACTAAGCCAAGCATATAACTATGATAAACTAAGAACAATATAATTGCAAATATAATCAAATAGAGCAAAGTCATAATCAATATATTGAAATAGAACAAAGTCATATTCATAATATTGAAGAACAATGATGAACAATTGAAGAACAATAGAGGAATTACCAAGAATCCTCTTGACAGATCCGGGAACCAATCGAAGATTGACTCCTTCTAGTTCTAATCCTATGTAGCTATGCTAACTAGAGATCTAGTTGATGTGGTGGCTCTAGGGCTTGATCAGAGGCTCTCCTCCTGAATTAGGGTTTGAAGTATGAGACGAGGGCCTCTCCTCCAGGGGCAGGGGCCTTGCTTATATAGCCCTTTCGGATGAATCTGGGCCGTTGGATCAAACCGACATTGATCGTGCGGTTTTCCTTGATCCTCTAGGTCGGTGGAGTATAATCCTCGAGGCGGAGCCTGATTGGTCCACAGGAGGGGGCGGGCGCCCTGGGGACTAGGGCGGGCGCCCTGTCTCTGGCCCCGTTACGCCTCCCGTTCGTTCTCGTGGCTTCTGGACTCTTCTAGATGTAAGATAATTACGTGTTCGGTTAATATCCCGTCATTAATCCGACATGTGGGCCTTTCTTCCGTATTTCCTGATAACCCCCTGCAGAAATAGATAAACAGCAAAACTCGTGGAATTCTGTCAGATAAAACCCTAAGTCTAGGTGTTGGTTTCATTTGGATCCTTTTCTCTATTTATTTGATAGTTATAATTGATACTTAAGGACCGTCAACATCCGGTACCCTTTCTCTAGGACTTGCCATTTCCTCACATGGTTAAGTGCTATTACGAGGAAACCTGCTTTGATACCAATTGAAAGGATCTGGCAAGTGGCCTAGAGGGGGGTGAATAGGCCTTTTTCTGAAATTTAATCAACTTCATGAAACCAGTCAGAACGCGGAACCTCCGGGTCTGAGCGTGGAGGCTCCGGGGCGCGAAGGTTTCGGGGATAAACGTGGAACCTCCGAGGATCAGAGTATGAAATCGATCTACTGCAGAATTTAACGAATGAAAAATAGATCGAATGTAATACCAGCCTTCCTGGGTAGTATGTTGAGCTATCCAAATAGTTGGTTGCACCTAGAGGATGAGGAATCCGTAGATCGAATGCAAACCCTAAAAATCAATTCAAATCATAAGTAATAGCAACAACAATCACAATCACAAGAGACACGAGGATTTATCCCGTGGTTCGGTTTGCCACAAAGGCTGACCTACGTCCACGTTGTTAAGGTTAGCCACAAAGGCTATGGAGTCTCTTGCAACTCACTCCTCTTCTCTGACCTACCACCAAGGCAATAGGTTAGAGGGTTCCACTAAGTCACAAAGGGTAATACAAATGTCCCAGTGCTCAACCACAGCGGATTGGGAGCTACCGGGCGACCACTAGCCGTTTAGGAGCCAAGCTCCAAGAGTAATGAACACACCAAGCGGCTAGGGCTTCACCAAGTGCACAAGAACATAGGAGAATGATCTTCACGAGCTTTCTCACACTCTTTAGAGCCAAATCCCTCAAGGAATCACAAAGATTTGACCAAGGGAGTTGGGAGCACCAAGCTTGGGAGAGAGAGAGCTTTTGTTCGTTAGGAATGAAGGAATGAAGAAGATGACCATTGGGGGCGAAGGGGTATGGTATATATACCACACACGTCACCCACAAAACGGTCGGGTCAGACAGACCCCGGAGCCTCTGCGTTAGGACGCGGAGGTTCCGCATTGGAACGCGGAGGTTCCACACAGGCCAGAGCAGATAAGAGTTTAGCTCGGCTGGCTTTTTGTGGCTGGGATTATTTGAGATGTAGATGGAGTTTTGAGAACTTGGTTCCACCCAGCACACTATTAGTATCCCCTTGATAGTATGACTTGTCCTATAACTCAATTTCAAAATATAAAATGAATTAAACAAGCTCTTGGAGCCGTTGCAAGCCATCCATTTATGTTGGGGGTCTCCTCCTTTGTTTCTTTGCACCCACGATGAAAGTTAAGCTGTCAAACACTTGTCAAAGACATTAGTCCTTTAATTATGTGGTCAACATCACTAAAACCCACTTAGAGCTTGATTGCACTTACACGGGCAGGGCTTTCGCCCGGAGCTCCATGCCAGCCACCACCACCAGGCCGCCAACATGCTGGCCGTCCAGCCACCCTTGGCCGCGTGCCGGGTAGATCCGGCCAGTGGCCACCGGCGCCCTAGCCCAGGTCGCCCCGGAGGCCATGGGGCCAGCAGGTCCCACTGCCCCAGGCCGCTGGACCCAGAGGAAGCTAGGCGGCGGGCGCTGGACCCAGGCCGCTAAACCTTCGCAGGAGGAAGCAGGCGCGCTCGGAAGCAATCCCACGCGTGCCCCCACGCAAACAGCGGCCGCCGGTCCGGAAGTAGCCGCGCCGAAGTAGGGGGTGAAGACCACCACGCCGCAGCGAGGGGGGGTGCCACCAGCCGCGGGGGGTCCAGAGCGACCTCTGCCCGTGTCCGGGCGACGGTGACCGCATCCGCATCCACTGGTGCGTTAGCCGAGAGCGGCCCGGCTGCCCGGACACCCGCTTGCACGCCAGCGCGGAGGGGGCCCATGGCCCAGTGACTCCATCTGGAAGTGGTAGATCCAGGGATGAGGAGGCCGGATCCGGCCATAGAGGGCCTGGATCCACCCCGCCAGATGGCAGGCTCGCCGAAGGAGCTAGGTGGAGGGGAGGGAGGCAGAAGGGAGGGGGAGAAGGGGGGAGAGACTGCGACGGTGGCCGCTTTTGCGGGCCACCGCCGCTGCATGCCGGAGGAGGCGGCGGCGGCTGGAGGAGGGCGGCGGGTAGGCACTGGTGCACCGGCGGCAGGGCCCCCCCGAGTCGCCCGTTGGGAGGCGCTCGGGGGAGGGAGGGCTGCTGTTAGTCCACTGGCCAGCGTGAGCTATTGAACCGAGCGCCCGCCGAGTTGGACGCAACGAAGCCACACATTTTCGAAACGGAACATAGCAGGTTATGGAATTGCAGTGGACATGGTAAGCAAAGAGTGGCGTGTGATCCGAGGTTGGCCTTGGAAGAGAAGAAAGAGTTGACGATGGGAAGACTGGGCCATGTTCATAGTAGGTGAAAGCTGTCTAAATGCACGAGGACAGGGGACGGTTACATGTTGGACCAAGTAAAAAGCCTCATTCAGGTTCAGTTCACAGATGCTGAGGTCCTGAATTGTCTCATTGAACATATTTGCTAAAGTTTGATTGAAATTCGAATTGTTCTTGTCTTCTCCGGTTCTGGTTAAGTTAAAGTCACCTATCAGGACCCAGGGGCCAGAAAGTAGCTAGAGGTGGCAGCAATTTCAGGTTATTCAGAAAATGGCCGAATCCCTGCGGTCTGAAGGTGATGTTTGTGATAGCAAGGTCATTATCAGAAATATTGGAGCTCAGGCTAGTGGTGAGTGAGTGATTGTCCTGGTGAGTGGAGGAGAGGGAGAAAACAGTGGGAGAGGGAGAAAACAGTGGGTTCCAAGCTGTCAGAATCCCACCCCTAGCTCCATTAGAGGCAACATATGTAATGGAATTGGCAAGTTTAGCGGGAAGGAAGCTTTTTGCTTTAAAAATGCTGATGTCTAGTGGTAGAATAGTACCTATAGTATTCTAAAGGAAACATGTCGAAGGTGGGTGCAAAATGAGGCATAGATTAATTAGATAGTAGCAGCACATGCACTTTTTTATTTAGCAGGAGGCAAATGCAGAAGCACCAAAAGCAAGTGTTTTGTGCAATTGTAGCAAACCATCCTAGAGTAACACTTTGTACTTTGGAAGTTCAGCGCCGTGAGAAGCCGAGGCAGGCTAAGCGCTGCAGTTCTCCATGTTGGAGACCTTCTTCGTCAGCTGCACGCACCCACAACAGAGGCAATCATCAATCAAGAAGAAGAGAAAACCTAGTGAGAATGGAAGCAAGAACCAACACAACCTTTTGCTGCACGGAACTCGGATCAATTGTACTTAGAGGCAGGGAAAATAAGATAATTTAAACTGGAAATATCTAAGATCATTTTTGCAGGGAACAATGTGTGTACACAAATATCAAAAGAGCAACAGACAAGATTTTGAAGCCGGATTTCTTCTGAGGCCTACCAGACATAACAGTTCACTGCTTGTGTCATTCAAAAGATACCAGATTCATACCCAAGTTTACCACCAGAGATAACAAATTCACTGCCTGTATATCATTCATATACCAGATTCTTACCCAGGTTAACATTGAAACATACAGGACCTACCGACCACGATTAGGAACTAAATCCATCAAACCACTGAAAGAGTTCAATTTAAACCATGTTTACATCACCAGATAACTCCACAGCAAAAAAAAAAAAAGACAACCCTTGAAGTCGACTAGAGAGTACACATCTTCTCAGGTAGGCTGAAGCGCCTCCACCATTTGACCACAGATATTATTATCTTGTGCTCTAAATTGATCAAATGACTCCTGGAGTCTGTTAATACGGCTAACCATAGCTTTGACTGTTGGCATATCTCCAGAAAACTGGTAGTGGATTACTACCCAGTCATCAACCGAGCTGCATATATAAGATGAAATAAATTTATGTTTCTTATAAAATAAGAAATGCAGTAGCTTGAAGGTATATTACCTTGTTCTGTAGACTTTTTTGGTCCACCTCGTATCTGCCTCACATTGATAACTAGTATAACGAATTCTCTCCTGCATAATCTGAAAACAGTAGTACCAAATATAAGCAAATGTGAGGAAGAAGGAAACTTAAAAGTCAAATCGATCACATTCAATTACAAAATTACCTGCCGACTGTAGCTACGCTGCAGATTCCATTGCTGCCCATCGGCTCCACCATCGCTCACCACCCGGTCAAGGTTCAACCCCGGTGGTACATGATATAGTATTACTCCTTCTAGAAAACATAATCAATGATTAGGTTAAATGGACCTTCAAAGGAAATGCTTCAAAAAGTGGCAGAAACGGTTCAGGTACCTACCTCTAAGATCAGGCATTGGGGTCTCCCTACCATCAAAGTCCACTCGATTTCTCAAAATACAGATATATTCTCTGAGTGTCAAATCCTTAATTGCTTTAAATCTGACTGTAAATTTGTTGAAACCTACATATGGAAAAAGAATATATTACATCAGAATCACAACTTCAGGAACAAAGTCAAATTATAATTTAACTTCGGGACAGGAAATTCACCTTCTCTAGTTAAACGATGTATTTCATAGCCATCATATTCATTGGCGTTGACAGCCTGCTGCTGGTTGCCAACGACGTTGACAGCCTGCTGGTTGTTGCCAACGACGTTGGCACCCTGCTGCTGGTTGCCAACGACGTTGACAGCCTGCTGGTTGTTGCCAACGACGTTGGCACCCTGCTGCTGGTTTTCGCCACCGATGACCGGCTGAGGGTCGACGACGGGCGGCTGCACGGGGCTGCCGGCGGGAGGCTGCAAGGGGCTGCCGGCGGGCGGCTGCAAGGGGTTGCCGGTAGCCTCGACGGCGGGCGACTGGACGGGGTCGCCGGCGACCGTCTCGGTCTCGTTGCCGACGATGGGCTCCGAGCTGTTGTCGGCGGCCGGCAACCTCGTCCTGCCGGCCGCTGGCAACCTCGTCCTGCCGGCGGCCGGCGGGATGAGGTTGCCGGCGGCCGGCTGGCTGGGCTCCGGGCTGTTGTCAGCGGCCAGCGGGGGGCTCCATGAGGCAGCCGGTGGAGACTCGACAGTGGCATCTGGAGTCCCAGGATCACTCTGAAGAATTTGAAGTAAAACTGAGAGCTGCAAGAGAAAATGAAAATGGAATAAATATTAAAACTAATACCTTTCAAAAAATAAAAAACTACTGATGAGAACATGCCTACTATGCCCAAAATAAATTTGCCAGCTGAAATTATTTATCCCTGAACAGGTAAATTTGACGAAGAATAATATGCCAGCAGATTAGTACTTTACTGTCTGCACAATATAGTACTCCCAAGTTGCAATGCTAAATGTTCTGTTTAGCTAGCTAGTAATCTGACTATGAACAGTAGCAGAAGAAGTAAGTAATATATGTATATTCGGCCAGCTACCAACATGCAGAGTTCTGGGATGAGCAATAGTGGTCGGCAATCAAACTTGTGATCCTTCCACGTGAAGAGAGATATACAACAGGTATTCTCGCCAATCAAGAAAGCACTGCTGACCTCCACTAGTCTCACGACAAATCAATGGGTGTGGACTAATTTATTCAGAGAACCAAACACAAGCAGCAGCAAGTTCATAATAATTTCAGACTGAAACAGAATAGCTATCTGATCAATTCCGTTGATGAATATGACACAATAAGTAGTAGCAGTACAGCATCTGATCACTAATGGACACCTACAGCATGTGATCACTAATGGAAATATAAATAGTACCTTTGCCGGATCAAGTATGGATGCCATGAGCTGCAGCTGTTTTTCCGGATCATGTAGCTGATGCCCCTGATGGAACAGAGCATCCAGGTCTGGAAGCATCTTTCCCTTTGCAATCAAGGCTTGTTTAATTTGTTGAATTAGACCCCTACACTGTAAACATAGAGTAAGGCTTAGCATAGAGTAAGGCTTAAGACAAGTTATTCATGTTGTTATGAAATCATCACGAAATCGAGGAAGGGATAGAGATGAGCATCGCGTCGCACCTCTGCTTGCTGGGTGCCGAACCGACTAGTCAATTCAGTGGAGATCACGTTCTCCAATCTGGAGGAGATCGGCGTCGGATTGGGAATACCGGAGGCGGGCGGGGGAGAGTGCGCGGGGCCTGCGGCCGAAGGAGTAGGCGCGGGCGGAGGATGGGGGATCGGCGTCGGATTGGGGTTCCCGGAGGCGGGCACGGCGGCTGCGGCCGAAGAAGTAGGTGCGGGCGGAGGAGGGGGGGTCGGCGACGCATTGGGGTTACCGGAGGCGGGCGGGGCAAGGGACGCGGGCCCTGCCGGTGGAGGAGCATGCTGGCGGTCAGACATGGGAGAGCGCGCGGAAGAGGCGGCGGCCAACGGTGAAAAGCGAGCGGCTACGGCGGCGAGAGGGGGCGGCGGGAAACGGTCAAGGAAACGCAGGGCAGCGTGGAGAAGGCGGAAGCTGTGCGTTTCGTCTTCGCTTAGTTGGATCTGAACCATCCGATCACATCTGACGGTTCATATGGCTCGGCGTTAAACGGGCCAATGGGATTAGGCAGCTCAAAACTCGGCCTGCTGCGCTGAGCAGCTCAAAGCGGCCTGCCTTAGTAGGTTGTCCTTTCCCATTTATTTTGTTACCGGTTAAGTGCCCGTGCGTTGCTACGGGTATATATAGAATCTCATGAAAGATGATAGCCGCACGGATAGAACATATGTAAAATCTCATCCATTCATTAACAACTTATTTGACATAAAGCAAAATATTAACCATAGAAGAAAAGAGACATGTTAGAAATAATAATCATCACGTTACAAATCAGTAGAGTGCATATACCACTCGAGCACTTGGCTGACTTTACTTGCGTCATGAGATCACAATATGAAATTAATTGAGGTTCCCATGTTCAGAATAAGGTTTGAATACAATAACAGAAATTATTCACGAGTTAGTTTGAAGTCTACATCTGTTTAATTTATGATAGCTTACTGAAAATGCTGCACCGTTAAAAAAAAACAAGGAAGAAATTAAGTTTCATCATAGTTGGTAACTATGAAAATCACTGCACAAAAACTTAGATTGAAATTGAGAACACCCACCAGACGTAGAAGGAGTGCACTCTAGTTTAATTTGACAAGACGACAAACACAAAACGAAGTTCCTTGGAATGATCAAACTTGCACCACAACATCGAAGAGCACCACAGGGTCATGCACGCCACCGAGACCAATGATAAGCAACCTAGAGAATGTGTCCATGATCATTTGGTAATTAGAACAATTATCACAGCTGAGAAACAATTAATTATAGTAAGTTGCAGTGATTCATTGTTAGCGGCATGTGAACATTAGATAGACAGCTAGTAAAATTAAGTGAGTAGTAAACTGCAAACCCTCTTTACAAAAACTGCAATCTCATGTCTAAGGATTGGAAGAACTGTTACTAACAGATCCCAAGGTTCCAAAGGTGGTCAACCAGATAAAACAACAAGCATCTTGTGTGCACAATGAACTGAAATCCCATTAGAACAAACCATGTGTACCTATTATATTTTCCCATTAGCTGAATTTTTTCCTTGCAGCAACTTTGCTACATGCTAGCATCACAATACCTGATTTTAGATCAGATATGAAAACATACATGTTAGTATTTGGAGCAGCATGGTTGAACTGTGAGCTGTAAATATTTGTTGATCGCCCCATGTGCGTGCAAGAATCAACAAATCAATAGATTGAACCTCTTTTTTTGCAAACATGAATAGTATATATTTTTGAGGTTTCCCCTCTCTCACACATACCAGATTTTGGTTTCGTTCGTCTATCAGTTTCTATGGTCTGAACAGTACCAACTATTTCTCTATTCCCCTTCAAGCACACTACTCGGTCTTGTCCTGCCTCTAAACATAACCAAAATCAATCTATAAACACGCACTAATGTCAAACATCACTTGCAAAATCAATCTATGAACCTCCCCAATCAATAAACAAGAACAGAGAGAGATCGGGCAATTTCTCCGTGGATGGGGATAGATTCTTAATCAATTTCATTCTACACATGTGTGCTTTAGAACAGTAAAGGTCTTGGAAAAGGTCTATAATATCATTTACCTTTCAAAGCTTGTTGCAGTACATAAATTGTGTCGTACTAACCACACAATCAATGTCGAGGACCTTATTAAAAAATGCCGAGGAATGAAACAAATAACAAATTTTTGTCTCTATGCCACCATAGTCATGCTATGGCTGCAGATAAAAACTTAGGAATTATCATGTTAGTTGTCCATCTTGTTAGTCAACTCAAATATATGCACCAATTCCATTTACTATGGGCGCATGAAAAAGCTATGATATTTAGCTCCATAACATGGCTACCCTCATCTATACCAAAATGTAAAACCAATCTGCATCACTACTCTCCGTGTATTTGCATTACTCCAATAGTCCAATCACTGCAATCTTTGGCGGCATGGTATGATGGTCTCTTTATGCTGTGGATTTTAGCACTAACAAGCCTCTCAACGCATGTCAAGAGCTCAGATCAATACAATTCACTCTACACAAGCTAAGCAACTCTATCATTTGGGAACACAATAATTATCATGTTCTCTATTTCAACTAAAGCAATTATCTTCACTTACAGCACCAGTTTCTTCATCTTCATGATCTTATAGACTAGTATCTCTAGTAATTCTGAAGTGCCTTGGTAATATGTTGAACTCGTCTCTCAACAAACCAGCAGGACAATTAAGATCTAAATCATCTTCACATCTATCAGTAGAATCAAGCACTCAAAATCCGATAGCAACTTCATTGGTGGTGTCATGGATATACAACTACACGAATTTTTTAGTACCACAAATCTACCAGAACATCGCAAGTGCGAAGCGAACCCATTCAATGACAAACCTGACACCAGAACTCTTAAAAATCAGTGGTAAGCCACTGTTGTTAAGAGCTCCATCAATAGAAGCAACCATTAATGTGAAGGAAAATAAAGATATACTATACAATCTTGAACATAAACCACCATCATAATGCTGGCCAGCAAGGAGATGGTGGCTTGAAAGTAGGCAGTGAAACGATATCAGCCTTAAAACACAAGATTTATATTATTCTTTTCAAGTAAAAGCAGATTCTCTTCTTAACTCTCTCCTTTACCACAACATAGCTCAACAATGTTCAGATATATTATGGGCATTCATAAATAAACTTTCCAGTATAAACATCTACAAAAGGCAGTTGAGTTGCATAGACAGTTTAAAACTTAATAACCATTAATCATTCAGGGATACTATTCTAGAACCAGCTAGTTCCTACACCTTTAAGTTTCTCTACAAATGCAGAGGGTGCAATGTCTAGAAATAGGGTTCTATGAAGTCAACCCTTCAACACATGAGTCATGACTGATTGAGTGATGATTTAAACTTCTTCATAAACTGAAATGAAAATTGTTATTACCTGCAGGAACCAATTATCGCTGCTTCCTCTAGTTCAGTCTAGCAAATCGACATTTTAAGATGCAACCGTCATAATGGGACAGAAATGACATCTTGCGTACTGACAGAAAATGCTTGATAACATCTATCTCTGAGGTATCCCATTCTGAATGCGTCTTGGTAGCATTTTATTGAAGCTAGGCATATATCTACAGGGGCACCTGCCAAGGATCTATAATTTATTAATTATCTTGTAGTTACAATTAACAAATGCAAAATCATGTATGCTATGAAGTACTCCCTCCGACCCTTTTTAACTGTCATTCTTGCTTCCTGAGAAATAACTGACTAATTCTATATAAAAAATATTAATATTTATGGTACACAATTAACATCATTAGATAGATCGTTGAATCTATTTTCATAATAAACTTATTTGGAGATACAAATGTTGCACGCATTTTCTACAAATCTAGTCAAACTTACGGCACAGAAACCAAAAACAACAAATATTACGAACAGAGGGAGTAAAACTACTGCCTTTAGTGCTGCGTAGTCAAATCATGGCACTATGGCAGTTAACCAGGAGCACAGCAGTCGGAAAATATCCTAACCATACCATTTTCCGGGTAGGTTTTATCCAACTTCACTAATTATTGTATGATCATCAATAGCTTCACTGAGATAAACAACAGACACAGAATCAGTACGTTGAGAGTCCATAGCAAAGAAGGAAATGATACATGCATGACAAACACTCTGTTACATGTTAGAAATGAAGACAACAAAGAAAGAAATATATAGGAAAAGAATAGCACAAATTAAGATGTTGATTCATATACATTAGAGAGAAAAACGAAGGAGATTGTGTGTACAGACCTTGCTTTGACAGTACCATGCAACAATCCCTGAGATGGAGCTGCAGGCACCTACGATTCAGGGACACATCAAATGAAAACAGTCAGACAAAATAGGTGCAAAGATTATTAGATATCAATTCCTGGACAGAAGGCTTAAGGAATCAGAATAATAAAAATAAATGAATCCAACAAAAAGAAAAGCAATATACAATGCCAGATCTAAATTAACTAACCAAAGATCTGCTATCACAAATTTATGGCACCCTGCAGAACCAAGGACCACAAATAACCTCTGGTACCAGGACAAAAGTAAATAAAGAAGAGAAACAGGATTGAAAGAGGAGTATGTGTCCCTGTAGAGGAACAGAAACGAAAGGGCCTTATAGCCTAGCGGTTAGAACACCTCAGTAGTACGCAGCAGGTCCGGGAGCGATTTACGGGGCTGGTTTTAAAAGTCCCCTCGCCGGTAAAAGCCAGGTTTCGGGGGTTTTCTTGGCCACTGCTCTTCTACCTCTCAAACAATGTCCTCAGGGAGGTCTTCCCCTGACTGGCCAAGTTTTTTTTAAATAAAATTAGGAACAAAGGCCCAAGTATAAAATGGGAGTTACACTTACAGGGGATGTTCTAACCCAAACTGATAGCACACTGCAGCACCAAGAAGAGGAAATACAGGAGCAGCCTTGGAGAGCAGCAGAAAGAAATTGAAAGGAATGATGTACCTGCTAATCCCGCAACGGCGCAATGAACGGCCGCCCCCAAAGCAATCGCAGCCATAATGCAGCACACCACCACACCCCATCCTCACCCAGCTCCACTGCCTACCGCGACACTCACACTGTGATCAGTGTTTTTTTTTTGAAGCAAATGACTGTGGGGGAGAACCCCACAGTAGGTTTTATTAATACTTTAAGCAATAGTCAAGATTACAAACCTGATTTAACTGAAAGCATCTAGCCAAAAGCGAAAGGAAGACCTAAGGTCCTCCCTGAATCTAATAGACTGCAAATTACATTGATGCTTAAAATTTACAAGCCACAGAGAAGGATTTGGGTCTCGACGCTGAAAAATCTTGTCATTTCTAAGTTTCCAGAGCTCCCATGCTGCAACTAGGGATGCTTCCACGAAGAAGTCCAGAGCATGCACCTCATTGGCCCTCACCAATCTTTCGACTAGTGGCAGGGAGACGTCCCATGAGAAATTAATTGAGTTCCAGCACTGAGCCGCAAACGGACACGTAAAGAAAAGATGATTTATATCTTCATCAGCACCTTGGTTGCACATAACACAGAGTACATCATCTTGTGTGTTCAGGTGCCTTCTTCTTAACATCGTCTTCGTGTTTAGTCGGTCCATCAACAGTAGCCACGCAAAAAACTTCACACGAGGTGTGCACTGAGATTTCCAGAGTACCTTGAAGTAAGGAGTCGAAGCCATGCCACTGAAGACATGATTGTAGAACAGGCGTGATGAGTATTGGGGTCCCCATAGCATTGTCCAGGAATCTGCAGTGCTATCATCATATTCCAGGGTGACAAGGTGATTCTGCAGATCAATCATCTCCTCATAAGCCTGGGCTGATAGTGGAAGCACGAAAATGTCATCAAGGTCTTCTTGCATCATTAATTCCTGTACCGAGATTGACGTGTTCCTGGCATACGAGTGGAGCCTTGGATATTGAGCAGACATGATCGAGTCTGACCATAGATCATCCCAGAAAGAGACTGTTGAGCCATCTCCCAATGTACAGCGTGCCACACCTCTGTAGATGGTGTTTAGACGCATGATGTCGCGCCACCAGGAAGAGCCCACTTCTCTGCATTCATGGGGCACTTTGCCAACATAATACTTATTCCAAACAAGCTTCACCCATGGAACATCTGCTTTGTTGTAAAACTTGTGGAGCTGTTTCAAGAGGAGGGCATCATTTTGCAAACGCAAGTTGATCACACTCAAACCACCCTTGTCTTTGGGCCTCATGACCGCCGGCCATGCCACAAGGTTGCCTCCTCGCGTAGTGTCATCATTTCCCCTCCAGAGACACTGCTTGCGGGCCCTGTCTATGTTCTCGATGAAGCCCTTTGGAACCTTGATAGTGCAAAGGGTGTAGGTAACTATCGGCGTAATAGCTGAGTTAACCATCTGCAGTCTACCTGAATAAGAGAGCCACGTGGAGCATGCTGACAGTCTTCTCTCAACCCGGTCCATGATTGGTGTAAGGTCCTCAATGCATGGCTTGGTGGTGCCCATCGGTAGCCCTAAATATGTGAACGGTAGTGATCCAACCTGACAGCCAAATGTATTGGCAAGGTGCTGCAATCTATCTTGGCTCACATTAATTGGTAGGATCTGCGACTTGTTGTAGTTGACCCTGAGACCCGATGCAGTCTCGAAGCTGTTGAGTAATGTTTTCAGGAAGAACAATTGGTGCGCGTCAGCCTGGAGAATGAGAAGGGTGTCGTCGGCGTACTGGACTATGGGAAATTCACCATTTTCACAAGGGATGGGTGCTTTCAGTAGTGCAAGTGCCGATGCCCTGTTGACTAGATACTGAAGAAGTTCGGAGCACAAAGCGAACTATTCTTTCGCCTTTTACTGTGATCAGTGTTGCTAGTATGCCATTAAAATTCTGGGATGAAGCGTTCCTCACAGCTGTTTTTCTTATCAACCGCCTTCCATCGAAAGCAATTCAAAATGACATGCCCTATGAATGTCTTCTTAGTGACAAACCTGATTACTCCTTCCTCAGAATCTTTGGGTGCGCTTATTGGCCCAACATTCGCCCATACAATACCAAGAAAATTCAATTTTGTTCAAAAAGATGTGTTTTCCTTGGCTACAGTAACTCCCATAAAGGGTTAAAGTGCTTGGACCCATCAGAAGGTCGTGTTTATATCTCCCGAGATATCATGTTTGATGAAAATGTTTTTCCTTTCTCCGTGCTCCATCCAAATGTTGGAGCACGCCTCCGGGCAGAGATCCTGCTTCTTCCTGAATCACTTCAAACTCCTACCTCCTTTGGGGATGCAAATTTGCATGATCAGCATGTTACTAACTCCGTTCCTAATTAAGTTCCAAGCTCTACCGATTCGCATGTTGATACAGGAACAAATTCGGTGTCCATTGGTGAAGAAACGGTGCCAAACGACCGTGATTTCATGTGCTTTCCCCGCGGAGGCAGGTACGGCATGGAACCCGGAGGTGATTCACCTGCGCCGCAACAACCTAACGGCGCAGAACCCAAAGGTGATCCATCTGCGCCGCAACAGCCTGACGCGAGCGGATCCAGCTCGGGATCCGAGCGCTGTCTTCACGCGGCGGGCGGATCCCTCCCCTCTGGATCCTCTACCACTACCCATGATGTGGCCCAACACATCGACCCTGCGGCCTCTCCTGCAGCTGCACACGGCGATCCCACGACCGGGGGACAAGATTCCTCTGCTCCTTCGGCCGATCCTGTCGTGTTGGAGATGAGTCCAGCGGCAGCTGTAGAGATCCTCCCCTTCGGATCCTCTGCGGCTCCTGTCCCTGCTACCTCCTCTGCGCCGAGCCGGCCAGCAATTCGGCTCTCGCAAGGGATTACACGGCCAAAAGTTCACACCGATGGGACCGTGCGCTGGTGCATGACGGCAACCACATCTGAAGAGCCTGCCTCTGTTCGTGACGCACTTCAACAGCCACATTGGCTTGCGACCATGGATAATGAGGTCCAAGCATTGCATCAGAACAAGACGTGGCACCTAGTTCCCCCACCAAAAGGCAAGAATCTCATAGATTGCAAGTGGGTCTACAAAGTAAAACGCAAGTCTGATGGCTCTATTGATAGATACAAGGCTCGACTTGTTGCTAAGGGTTTCAAACAAAGATACAGGATTGACTATGAGGACACTTTTAGTCCAGTTGTTAAGGCAGCCACAATCAGACTCATCCTATCAATTGCAGTCTCCAAAGGGTGGTCCCTTCGGCAACTAGACGTTCAGAATGCGTTTTTTACATGGACTTCTCGAAGAAGAGGTATATATGCGTCAACCTCCTGGTTATGTCGACAAAGATAAGCCAAATTGGGTATGCAAACTTGATAAAGCACTTTATGGTCTCAAGCTAGCGCCACGAGCATGGTATGCTCGCTTGTGTGCAAAACTTGTGTCCCTGGGATTCATTCCGTCCAAAGGAGATACATCACTGTTTTATTATCACAAGGGTCAGCACACCATTTTTGTCTTGGTCTATGTTGACGACATCATTGTGGCCAGCTCGTCCAAAGAAGCTACATATGGTCTCCTCAAGGACCTGGAACGTGACTTTGCACTCAAAGATCTTGGTGATCTTCATTACTTCTTGGGTATAGAAGTCAAGCGATCAAGGGAGGGTCTGATCTTGTCACAAGCACGGTATGCTACGGATATTGTACAGCGAGCCGGTATGGCAAAATGCAAAGCTGTGACCACTCCACTTGCTAGTTCAGAGAAACTAAGTATCACAGATGGTGTAAAACTGAGCTCCGATGATGCAACACGGTATAGAAGTGTGGTAGGAGCTCTACAATACTTGACTTTGACGAGGCCAGACATTTCATTCTCAGTTAACAAAGTGTGTCAGTTCTTACATGCACCAACCACGACTCATTGGAGTGCAGTCAAACGTATCTTACGGTATGTACAAGGATCCTTGAATTTGGGACTCAAGTTTCGGCCATCTCACTCAATGATAGTGAGTGCATTTAGTGATGCTGATTGGGCAGGGTGCCCTGATGATCGAAGGTCAACAGGTGGTTTTGCGGTCTTTCTTGGGCCAAACCTCATCTCGTGGTGTGCCAAGAAGCAAGCCACAGTCTCACGGTCAAGTACTGAAGCGGAATATAAAGCATTGGCTAACGCAACAGCAGAGGTAATGTGGGTTCAAAAACTGCTTGATGAATTAGGCATCTTACATCCTCGTGCAGCTCGATTGTGGTGTGATAATATTGGAGCTTAGTACCTATCTGCAAATCAAGTGTTTCATGCCCGCACAAAACACATTGAAATCGATTTCCATTTTGTTCGAGAAAAAGTTGCACAAAAGCTCTTGGAGATCCGATTTATAAACTCTGCTGATCAATTAGTTGATGGCTTCACAAAACCGCTGATTGCAACTAAGATAAATGATTTTAGGAACAATCTCAACCTAGTGGCCGGTTGAGATTGAGTGGGGGTGTTAAAGTGTGACATGTGGTGCTATGTTCAGGAGTGTTGAATAGGCACCACCGGTTGTTCAGTATGTGTACATGCATAGGATAGGAGAGCTTGTAGGAGGCGCCATGTTCAGGAGTGTTGAACAGGCACCACCGGTTGTTTAGCATGTGTACATGCATAGGATAGGAGAGCTTGTAGGAGTCAAGTCTCCATTGTATTCCGGTGTTTGTGTACAGCCACGAAGGGGGCTCTTCCTTTCTCATATAACACGTAACCGGGCACCCAGGATGGGTATCCCGTTCCTTCCATTCACTTTACAGGCCCAACCCCTGATGATCTGCTCCTGCACTACATCGGCCTCTTCAGGGGACCTCTATCCGACGAGGCTGTCAAGGCCTTGGCAGCCTTGTGCGGCCTCGAAGACGCTGCTTCGACCTCCGCTGCATAGGCTCGTCGCCTGCAATTCATGGGATCTTGCTGCTCTCAATGTTACACTTACACGCCTCCCAGCTTCACTTCTGTAGGTCCAGCATTCGGCTGTGTGTACTCTCTTCCCTGTGTCCATGGTTCCTTTGGCCGGGCGTGGTGACAGTCAGGGGCCTTCAGTCACCACCCGCACCCGCCCAGGATCTGGAAGCGTCCGTCATGTCGTCGATCGTCGCGGTTTAGAGTCAGGTCCCTGCTTTGCGCCGTCATGCCAGCAGCCAATGGCTTTCAGCTACGCTGGCAAGGGACTTCTCCGGCCTCCATGTTGTGTCAGTTCCATCATTTACTGAGCTTCGTCTTCCTCTCCATGTCTGAAACTGATTGGTTGGTGTTTCTTTCCACTCCTGCGTCAAATACTCTGCTAAAAGGGCAAAAACATGCTGCATATGGCACAACGTAACTGCTATATTTTGAATTGGAATGTGAGAGGCTTAAATGATGGTGCGCGACAAGATACTGTAAACTAGCTGATCAGAAACACCGGCGCCACTATCGTCTGTTTACAAGAAACAAAGCTGCAGGTTGTGGATCAAACTGTCATCTCTCGCACAGTTGGCGCAAAGTTCGCCAATTCCTTCGCTGCGCTGCTGGCTGCGCAAACAAGAGGTGGAATCAAACTAGCTGTGAATGAGGACTTCTTTGATCTCTCCGACGTCGTGCTAACTGCGCATGCCATAATGGCGTCCATTACCATGCGAGCAGACGGAATTAATTGGCAGATTATAGTGGTATATGGACCACAAGGAGATGCCGCCAAATTGAGTTTCTACAGGAACTCAAAAATATACCGCTTCCAGATCACAATAGAAGACTCATCCTTGGGGATTTTAATCTCATCTATCAAGTTGCGGACAAAAATAACTCCAACCGTAACCGACGTCTGATGGCCTCATTCAAGGCGGCAATTGATCAATTGCACCTCAAAGAGATCAAGCTCAATGGGAGGCGCTTCACATGGAGCAACGAACAAGACAACCCGACATTGACTAGGATTGATAGGCTTCTTTGCACTCCAGAATGGGAGCTCATCTTCCCAGCTTGCTTCCTACATTCGCTGCCATCCCTCATGTCGGACCATACCCCGTTACTCCTGCAAGGGGAGTTACATCACCATCGTAACACATCCTTCTGCTTCGAAAACTTCTGGACCAAGATGGACGGCTTCCTCGACCTTGTTCAGGAGGTCTGGAACAAGCCTGTCCACTCCTCCTTGCCTCTGAAGCGCTTGCACATCAAAATGGCACGGGTAGCAAAGGCAATCAAGCGTTGGCGCAAAGAAAAAATAGGGGACACCAAACTACAGCTAGCCATCGTCAAAGAGGTCCTCCTTCAATTGGAGCTGGCGCAAGAAACTAGGGCCCTCACTAATCAGGAGCTAGATCTCCGGTGACGTCTCAAAGCACGCAGTTTGGGGCTGGCAGCCATTGAAAAATCAAGGATCAGGCAAAGATCACGACTCACTTTTATTCGTTGCAGCGATGCCAATACAAAGTTCTTCCATATTAGAGCAAGCACACGGCGCAGAAAAAATTATATTCATTGCCTCCACACTGATAGAGGAATAGTCATGGCTCATGAAGAGAAGCAAAAAGTGGTGGGAGACTATTTTAAAAGCCATATCGGCTCCTCAGTTCCTAGAAACACTACCTTCAATTGGCAAGCTCTGGGGTACTCCGCGCATGTCTTGACAGAGCTTGAGGCACCTTTCTCCCAGGAAGAGGTCGAAGCCACAATAAAATCCATGCCGTCTGACAAGGCCCCCGGTCCTGACGGCTTCACTGGAGCCTTCTTCAAAGCTTGTTGGGAAATCATTAAAAATGACTTCATGGCCGCAATGCACAGCCTGTTTGCCATGATCGCCCAGGGGTTCGAATTATTGAACTCGGCAAACATCATACTTCTACCCAAAAAAGCGGACGCCTTGAGGGTCACTGACTTCAGACCCATCAGTCTCATCCACAGCATTGCAAAGATCTTCTCAAAGATGCTTGCCATCATATTAGTGCCCCACTTGAACTCCCTCGTATCAGGCTGTCAAAGCGCGTTCATCGAAAGGAGAAGCATCCATGACAACTTCCTTTATGTCTAGGGTGCAGTACGCAAACTCCATAAGCTAAAGTTGCCGGCTCTGTTCATGAAGCTTGATATCCACAAAGCCTTCGACACGGTTAATTGGGGATATATATTAGAAATCTTGCAGGCCCTGGGTTTTGGGCCTCGATGGCGAGAATGGATCTCTATCCTCTTTCGAACGGCCTCCTCCTCTGCCGTCCTAAACGGACGGCAGGGCACCAGCTTCAACCATGCCAGAGGTGTCCGTCAGGGTGATCCTCTCTCTCCCATGCTTTTCATCCTAGCTATGGATCCGCTTTAGCGTCTTCTTGACATGGCAACCCGACAAGGGATCATAACCCCCCTACCCCTGGCGGCAGCCAAATGGAGAACTTCCCTATACGCAGACGATGCGGTAGTCTTCATTAATCTGATAAAAGAGGACGTCGATGCTATCAAGACAATCCTAGAAGCATTTGGAAACTTACCAGGCCTCCACATAAATCTGCAAAAGAGCTTAGTTCATCTGATCAGGTGTGAGGACGTAGACCTTGACATGGTGCTATCATTGTTCACAGGTACTAGGGGCACTTTCCCTTGCAAATACCTTGGACTGCAGCTACACATAAGATCGCTACATAAGGGTTCACGTCCAACCGCTCATCGAACGAATTGGACAACGATTGCCCGGGGTGGAAAGGGAGATGGTTAAATAGAGCAGGACGGCTTACGCTCGTCTCCTCTGTTCTCTCAGCCATGCCAACCTACCACCTTACAATTTTTCCATTGGCAGCGTGGGCAAGGAGGAAGATTGACAAAATAAGGAGATCATTCCTGTGGAAAGGGGAGGACAACGCAAATGGCGGTCACTACTTGGTAAATTGGCCAACGGTCACGCGGCCAAAGGACCTTGGGGGTCTTGGAGTGCCTGATCTCGAGAGGTTTGGTCGTGCCCTCCGTCTCCGATGGCTATGGCAGGAATGGACGGAAGACTCCAAACCTTGGTTAGGAATGGACGGAAGACTCCAAACCGCCTTTTCTTCAGTGCATCGACAACAACACCTTGGGCGATGGCGCTAAGGCACGCTTCTGGCATAGCAACTGTAACACCTCAGGTGTTTAGCTTCCATAATTGCATTGCATTTCATAAGCATGGGCATTCATCATCTCATTTATGTTTTAATTTTGCTTGCAACATGAGTATGCCACATGCCTTATGTGTTTGTTTCATAAAATGATTGCTTATGAAATGTGAGTGGTGCATAGTGTAGATACAACTTTGGGATCACACTTTTTGAAATATGACAATATGGTTAGCACATTTTTGTTGGGATCATTGGATGCAACAAAATCTTGCAACATGTGCAACATGGCATGCAACATTTTTGGGTGTATTAGGGTTTTGGCTTGTTTCCAATCATGTGACACTAGTGTTTTTGTGTAACTAAGGGGTAGAGTGGCTAATTATACCCTACAACACCTTAATTGCACTTAGGGTAACTAATGGAGCAATGTTCATGTTGACCAAAATTACCAAAATACCCTCCAATGTGTTGTTGACCAATAATAGACCCTAGAACGCTTTAGTTTGATCAATTAAAAAGTCTAGCTTAGAGACCTTGCATGGAGGAGCAACCTTAAGCAAAGTTGTAGAGAATTTCCTAGGGAACAAAAGTCTCAATATGGACATCTCATGAAAATGATCAAAACATGCTCAAAAAGGGCCCACAAGTCAGTTTGAAGGGCTGTCAACACTTAGAATTATTTCTAAGTCTGAAATGTGACATTTTAGTTTCATGGTGGCCTACTTTGGGAGCTTGTAGTTTGAAAACCAGACCAAACCAGCTCTAACCAATATTGACACTTTTGTAGCACCCACTTAGCTCTACAATATTGTCAATAACATCATCACCTAGTTCTCAAGGGTTTAGGAGATAGAGTGCTTTGAAAAACAGGTTTCAGTCGAGGGGGTTAACTGAAACTCAGTTTCAGTTTTCGGGTGCCTCACTTTAGGGCACTGTATCTCACTAACTAAGCCGAACCAGTCCATGATCTCTCTTACAAACTTGTAGTAATCACATAGGTCTACAACTTTGCTAATTAGAGGTTTCACTAACTCGAGCTGGTTTAGGAGCTAATCATCGACGAAGTTGCTCTGTCAGTCGGTCATGGAGGGCTCGATTGCAGTTCAGTTTCAGACAGCGACACTGTCGTGGCGACCGAGCAGAGCGGCGCTGCCGCGTGGTGTTCGCGCTCTGCCAGTGCCTCCACGTCGCGAGCGCATGCACGGATGTGAAGACTGAGCCGACACCTCACCCTCACTTGTGCTCGCCATTTCCTTCCCTCTCTGCTTCCTCCTCCGCGCGCGAGCAGTGACCGGAGAAGGCAGCGGCCGCTTTCGGGCGATTCATCCAAACCAAAGCGCCATTGTCCAATTCACCTAAACCACCGCACCACCGTGAGCCCCTCCACCTCCTCACACTGAACCACCGTTTTCGCCTCAGGTAGGGTTCACCGTGAAGGCGGCTCCACCGGGTCGCCGTGTCCGCCGCCGTCGAGCTCGCACGTGGTCGTGCCGTTCGGGCTCCTTACTACCCTATCTTTCCCGTGCTTTAGGTGCAGTTAGAAATGCAGATGCTTGTGGGGTAGGTCAATAGAGCCCGGATGCCGTTGACTCGCTGGAGTTGGCCGACCCGCGGCCGTGCGCCGCCATGGCCGCCGCCATCCTCCCTAGACACCGAGGTTGTAGCAATTAAGGGTACCTCTAGGTGCGCACGGGTGTGGT
The DNA here is from genome assembly GCA_038087645.1 of Saccharum hybrid cultivar R570. Lineage (NCBI taxonomy): Eukaryota > Viridiplantae > Streptophyta > Magnoliopsida > Poales > Poaceae > Saccharum > Saccharum hybrid cultivar. Next base: position 2,817,330 of record JAQSUU010000291.1, on the reverse strand, counting down.
GAACACGCTGGTGCCCGTAGCCTCGCTGGAGCTGCCGCCGGCGGCGAGCTACCACCGTCACCCTTTTTTCCCTCCCCTGTCTCCCTCTGACCCCTGGGGTCACTCAGTCAGACGCGCGCGCGGGCGGGAGACCGACCGTGGGCCGCGCGCAGGAGCAGGCCGCGCCACGTTGCTGGGCCGCGCTGTCGCGAGTGCGGGCGCGCGTGTCGCGGGCCGCAGTGGTGGTCTAGCCGGCCCAGTAGTGAGATAGGAATTTAGTTTTTGTTTTTCCTTTTATATTGTCACAAATTTTAGGTGAGGTTTAGGAAATTCATATCTAGGGTTTTGCTTGCTCAAAAATTATGATTTAAATTTTGTTGGGCTCTGCATGATGTGTAGTATTTAATAAAAATATAAAATAAGTATGTGATGTTTATTTTCTAGAAGGATTAATTAGGGTTTTGAAATGTGTCTTAAGTTAGATGCAAACTTGTTGAATAAATAACTAGAGTTGTGTTGTCCCAAAAATTGTGAAAATTGGTGGAAAGGTTATTTTATGCATGTACTAGCTCTGGTAAAAATTTGGGTACTAGTGCTTGAGTAGTTTTCAAGTTATGGTGATATCATGTTATGTTAAGAAATACTTGAAAGAATTTTAGTAATTTTTCTACATGTGCAATGTTCATATAAATTTGTGGAGAGTGTCCTGGTGCCCTAAGGTGCTTAAGAAAAATAAGAATTCTGTTGTTTGATACTTTTTAATGTGATTTGTTAATTATGCAAAAATCAGCCTTTTTGGCTTGTGAATTTTGTGTAGGGCGTTTCTGTGAATAACTTTAGTTTAAATTTTTACAGTAGCCTCTTTTTAGGTCAGAGAGTCTCCTGTAATTTTTGTAGAATTTTATGAGCAGTTTACATATAGGTTTAATTTTCCACTTAATTAATTAAGTAAATTAAGAAAGGTGTGAAAATAAATGTTCTAGGTTGGCACACCTTACTTTCTGGTGTTTTTATGACATGTGTGAACTACTGGTATCATTAGTTTAGTCATAGAGGAAGTTTGACACATAAAGAAATATTTAATCTTCATATTTCTAGGTTTTTCTGGACAGCTAATAGCATTTGTGGATTTGACTCTTAATAAAAGTGTTTGCGGGAAAACTTGTGAATAAAAAAGTGGTAGTAAATTTGATAAACTAGCTTGTGTCAAAATTTAGGGGCATTTGGCTTAGTAGTCTAGGAGTTATTGCTGTTTTAAGTGACTGTCCAGAAATGGCTGCTCTCTATTTAGAGAGGACAGATTTCTGGAACTCTGGAAATTCGACCAGGAAAACTTAGGAATTTAGTGTTGAAGTCTGAAAATGATTTGTATAACATTTTATAAACTTTCTAGATTGTCTTGGATCATGTCTTTTGGATTTAAGAATCTCCAGTTATGATAAAAACACTTAGCTGCTGTCCAGAATGTCTTGCTTTGATATTTTGTGCTTGGATGTGGTAACTTAAGTAAAGTTGTTCTTGTGATTGTTAGGTGTTAGGGCCTTAACAGAGGAGGAACAACTATACCTTAGGTTGAGTAGATTAGGTGAGTACTTCTCTACTGGAGAGAAAATTTATACTTAATAATTGAAGTGATTTGAATAGAGCTTTAGGAGTGGTTGTAATGCATTTCATCCCGAGCATGCTGCATCCTTCACTATGCATCCATGAAATTTATTTTCCGGAGGGGGTGACTCTTCTCGAGTTCGAGGGAGCGATCCCGGAGGAAATCCAGGAACAGCTGGGGGAGCCAGAGGAACCAGCCGGCGAAGGAGTTCCCGCAGAAGATCTACCGGAGTGTCCTGATCACCAGCCATCCACCTTTCTGAAAGGCAATTCCCGGTGCATGCTGATCCTATTGTTTTATAAATCAATCTTGAGCACTTTTACTTGTTTACTGCATTAAGTTGTAGGAGTTGTGTGAAAACACTTGTTGCATTATACCTGTCCTTGTTCAGATATCGTACTTAATCCTAAATTAGGTTTAGGCACGTGTCAATGCTTAGCCCTGCTTAGTCCGGTAGAAGTCGGGTGATTTCCGGTCATCCGCGAGATGTAGGAATGGGTCACGAGTGGCTGTATGGCTATCGTGGATGGAACCATGCCTTAAAATAAAAATAAGACTGGGCGGGAGTTCGATAGTACAGCCGCAAGACACTTCACGTCTTGGGTGTGGAGCTATGCCCGTCTGAGTCGTTTAAGGACCGATTCGCTGTACGTCCTTGAGTCATGTTGAACGCAGTCTAACACTTAGTTGGCCGGATAAGTAGTTCCGACCGCGAAGCCGAGTAATATGGTTCAGGCCGGGAATCGAATGGTAGGTTGCATCTTGGAGGAGAGAAAGGATGTGCTTGGGGACATTGGCGTGAGACCAAGGGGGGTTAGAGTCCCTATCACCTGGCAGAGTGTCGCCCTTAGGGTTGCGACATCATTCGAACCCGCGATTCCTAAATCGTACGAAAGGTGGCTTGTGCGACCCTGGCATGCGCCTGCGCGGTGAGTGTTAGAAATACCCCTCCAGCTGGATAGGAATTCGATTCGAATCGCCGTCGCTCCCAGTTAGTGAGCACTTACTTGAACAGCGGCAACGTAGATCTCATTAAATTGAATAGATGGTTAAGTGAATGATACAATGTTGCCAAAATTTATACCTGCTATGGATATAATGATATTAATTGTTTGATTATAATCAAGTGCATGTTTAGTACAGGTGCTAAGATAGATGACAGGTAAATGTTAAAATTAACTGCTAGTACAGGTTGAAAGAGTTTCAATTACTTATGCCTTTCTGCAAAATGTGATGTCAGCTAGCCCACTTAGAAAAGACTTGCATAATCCTTGGTGTCATCTTATTTCTGGTTTATGACGGGTAAGTCTAGCTGAGTACATTCCAGTACTCAGGGTTTATTCCCTCCTGTTGCAAATGATATGCTTTACCAAGGCTTCTGCAAGACCTGTCTCCACCCTGCGGGTGACGAAGACTAGATCACTCGGGCGTGATCATCCGTTATGTACTTTCCTTAACGCTTTTGCGGGATGTTGATCAGTAAGACTGGCAGTAGTATTTTAACAATTGGTGTGTGTTATGCTTCCGCTACTTTATGAACTTGGTTTGTAATAATTTGTGACTCCGTATGTGTAAGTGGATTTCAGAACTACTTGTGAAATGTAACGTGTGATGTGTTATGTTGAATGATGCGATCTTGGTTGTAAGCAAGTTGGTTTGAAATCCTTCGTGGTTTCGATTGACTACCGGGATTATATGGGCTCAAGTTCGAAAATTTGAGTGCTTCGGTGCTTGTTTTTGTACTTGTGCTCTTATAATTTGGTTGGTTCTGTTACAGCAACTGGCTTGAAGGGGAGCCCCCCCGGTATCTGGCACCCAATCTCTTCAGAATTGCCACTAGAAAGAACAGAACGGTAGATCAAGAGCTCAGCAACAACAATTGGATTCGCTCACTAAGAGGCCGCATCACCTCAGCCACCCATGTCGAAGAGTTTGTCTCCCTGTGGATCAGGATACACAATGTGCATCTGATTTAGGGTGTCCCGGACTCGATCACTTGGAAGTGGACTCCGGACGGCACTTTCTCCACCTGCTCAGCCTACAGAATGCAGTTCGGTGGATCCTTCGGTGCCTTCCGGAGCGACCTCATTTGGAAAGCACATGCTGAGAACAAGTGCAAGGTATTTACCTGGATACTTTTGCATGGGAAAGTGCTAACCATGGACAACTTGCAGAGAAGAGGGTGGCCACATTAAGACCATTGTGCACTCTGCAATGGGCCCCTGGAAACCGGCCTACACTTGTGCTTGCAATGCCCCTTTGCCATGGCAGTTTGGAATCAGATCTTAGCATGGGAGCACTTTGAGGACATCCTGAGCCAACTACAGCATGCCCCCCCCCCCCCCTCAGACCTTTTCTTGGTGGAAGGACACAACAAGAAGAGCTCCTAGTGCGGAGCGGAGAAGGTTCAATGGCTTGGTGATTTACACCTTCTGGAATTTATGGAAAGAGAGGAATAGGAGAATTTTTAACAATGCCACAGAGACGGCGCTGCAGGTGGCCATGAGAATTAAGGAGGACATAGACCTTAGAAAAAGAGCTTTTTCATAGGGCTGCTCTTCTTTCCTGTCTGGGGGCTTCCTTTTGCTCTGCTGTGTGATAGCAGCTTTCCCCTCTATTGTACATAAACCTCTCTTTTCACTACCTTAATTGAAAGACAGAGCTCCTGCCATTTTCTTCAAAAAAAAAAGAGTAACTGTAGAGAACTATCTTCAAAGTAGAACGACATTGGAAGTAATATGCTAGAGCAAGGATTCAGGAAGTTGGCAAACCATCTATGTCTTCCATATAGCACCTTTCCAGAACAGGGAAGCCTGCAGCATCAAAGATAGTGTAAGTCAGTGCCAAAGGCCCAAAAAATACATCTGAAAAAAATGTAAGGAAAGGCAGAAAAGTAGAGGCCAAGTTAATCTAGTAGATGAGCACAGCTTAAATCTCGTGATACATTTTACGGAGAGATGAAGAAGCAAATATATCTATACAGTACACTTCAGGCATGAACAGACCTCGTTAGAGAAGAATTAATTTTTGTACAGCCATGGAATGGTAAATAATCGGCATGACTAATAACACAAATATCCAACCATGACATGCTTATCATCCAGTATTTGGTAACCTGTCGATCTTCTAGCAAAGCCTTGGGTTTAAAGCATTCAGTATGGAATGGATAATATCTACCCATGGTTCTGATCAGCTGTAAGATCTCTTTTCAGCTGCAAATTGTATCTGAAATGAATGCAAAGAAAATCTCCATAGGATTTTCCCTAGGATTGTACCCCCAATTAGGTAGGATCAATATTTTTAGTACATAACATTATTAATCTTCTGTGATAAAGACATGAGAATTCTCCTGTTATCACAAAAGGTGGGTGCCAAATAATTTCACTGATTTATCCCATGACTCCAGCAGACTAATTACAATGAGTTCACAATCAAATAGTAATAACATATACTTACCCAATTTTATATTTAAGGACGCCTAAATGGTTGTTCAAGCTCTTTAATGAAGACGGCTTATGGCAAGAGGTACTAAAGAGGAAGTATGTCAAGGACAAGTGCTTGTCTCAAATAGAAAAGCGCCCAGGAGATTCACACTTCTGGTCTGGCTTGATGGAGGTGAAGGAGTTGGTACTCCAACATGGGAGGTTCAGGGTAAATAATGGTGGCCAAACAAGGTTTTGGGAGGATGTATGTATTGATCAACAACCGCTATTGCGGAAGTTTCCGGACCTGTACAGGATAGTAAGAAAAAAAGGGTTTCTGTAGCCAGCGTGCTTAGTTCAACCCCGCTGAATATTTCTTTCAGACGGGGTTTAGGGGGGGCAGAGACTGAAAGAATGGCTCAATTTAGTATCGTTAGTGCTACCAGTGAGCCTCAACAATGACAGGGACAAATTCATTTGGCAAATAGGAAAAAATAGAGTCTTCTCAACACAGTCGTTATATAGAGAAATAATGAAAAGTGAGAAGACTGCTGGGAAAGAACTGTTCTGGAAAGCAAGGTTACCTTTGAAAATTAAAATTTTTCTTTGGTACCTAAAAAGAGGAGTAATCTTAACGAAAGATAACTTATTAAAAAGAAGATGGAAAGGAGATTCTAAGTGTAACCCATGTGGCTTAGATGAGAACATCCAGCATCTTTTCTTTGTGTGCCGTGTGGCTAGATTTGTTTGGAACATATTGTTTATCACCTTTAACATTCAACCACCAAAGTCTACTTCTCACATGTTTGGATCTTGGATAAGGAGATTTGCTCCAAGGCTAAGAAAACAAATGATAGTGGGAATAGCGGCCATCTGTTGGGTTTTATGGTTGAATAGAAATGATGCAGTGTTCCAAAACATAATTGCTAACTCTTACTTGCAGGTGATTTTCAGGGGGACTTATTGGATCCGGCAATGGTCCCTGTTGTCTAAAGAGGAAGAGAGAAGAATGATGAAAGATGGCTGCAGACAGTTGGAAGGAGTGGCTCTACAATTCTTTGGTTCCTGTGATTGGAAAAATCAGAAGAGGATAGGAATGTAGAGTCAGTTGGTGATTTTGGTTTCAGTCTGCTGGTATGATGCTGCTTGCTTCCAGGTCGCTCTCTTGTTTGTCCTCTTAGCTGATCGTTGGCTGTATAAGTCTCCAGGTCTCTGTCTTGGTCGTTGCCAGGTATCGGTTTTGGCTGCTCACTGAGCTGAACTTTGGGCTGTGTCCCGTTCTTGTTTGGTCTCGTAAGATTCCAGGTTCTTTAGCTGGACTGCCCGCTTAGCGGATTCTGGGCTATGTCCCGTTCTTGTAAGATTTGGCTCCAAAGCAATCACTTGTGATTGTGAAGGCCGGAATGATTTATTCCTTAATCTAAAAAAAAAACTGCTGCTGTCCTTGTTTTCATTTTATCGAAGAGCTCTAGCATGTACGAAACCATACCTTTAGGCACAGCATCCCAGGAAGCTTGGTATACGAGGCTTCGTGTAGCTGGTCTCCTTGAACAGAAGCGGGAGGGCCTGGAACACCGTTATCAATTGTCAAAGAGAGTGGTTAAATGTGCAACTTATTGGTACCTAGTTAAACAACAAAGGTTTGCTTCAGGAAGATGACGACGGCGCGCTAGCATAGGAGAGCTTGCCACTGCAGGGAAAAGGAGGCTACATGGTCAGCGTTGGGAGCCGATCATGTTGGTCTTCAGCTGGTGAGACGCTGATCCGGCTCGCCTTGCCAGCGTGGATGACGTTGCTCCGTTATCATGAAACATTCAGAATGCAAGTTTGAGATTAGGGGAACAGACAAGGCACTAACATGTATAAGAAATATCTCATAATCACCAGCCAAACCTACAACGTCGACGTGTTCAGCAGCTAACAAAACTAAAGGGATCATCTAGTAAACTAAACACCAAAGAACAAGCACAAATAGGGTAGGGGAAGCGCCCATATCCATCCGTACCTGCTGCCTGGGCTTCTCTGCAGCAGGAGAGAGGCGAGGAGGCGATGACCCGCAGACGCCGCCACGGCAGAAGGTCGGGTGCGCAGTCGCGAACAGCGGCGCCCTGGTCCACGACAGTGGGAGCGGAGCGTGTGAGGCATCAGACTCTCTCGGCGAGCAGCGGCACACGCAGGACCTAACAGGAGGGGGAGAGATATATCTTGAGGCCAGCTTCAAGCAGGTTGCTAGCACAGTGTGCAAGGTCATCCTCACAGTTAACTTAGGAAAATGCACAACTAAAACTCACCATCTGTTTGGTCTTATGAAGTTCAACAGTATGGACCTGCTTCTTTGCTGGCCCCAATTCAATATTCCGAATACGGCTGGCAAAGTTTAATGAAGTCAAGGTTTCTGGCAAATTCAATACTCCGAATTCATGCCTGTTAGGTAGATATTGGCCATCTAAGCCTGTTCGCTTGAGCATTCAGCCGCTTATTTTCAGCTAGCCAGCAGTGTTTTTCTCTCACATAAACCAGTCAACAGTACTTTCAACCGCTTATTTTCAGCCCAAGCGAACAAGCTGGTGATGCAATGTTGAAGAAATTTAATAATTTAATGCTATTAAAGTAATGTAGAACTCTTAACTCCTTGGGCTGTATTAAAATTGTTTGTGTGCTATGATACAGCATAGCCTGGAATTTCAAATTTAAGAACTTCGCTAAAGTGGTGATGCCATATGTTCGAATATGCTCGACTCAATCAAATGTGTAAATGGGATCTGCTTCCTGCAGTTTATACTAGTATATTTATGTCACAAAAACATCCAATGTATGGTCACATGAAAACAAGATAATTGTATAGACACACAAATATGTACTGGCCTGTTGAAAGCATCAAGGCATCAGTCTACACTTCCATCTTCATTGTGTGTGTTTTCCACAAATGCACTGGAGAGCTGTACATCATTGCATTAAGAAGAAGAAAGGGTGTATTACAGGCACACCCAGCCCAACAACACTTTCACACTTGCAGATTAACAGTTGCACCATGGACAAGAATAAAAACACAACATAGTAACCTACTCCCTGTGACACCCTCAACCATAAGGACAGACGGCCATCAAAATTCAAAAGTAACACCCTCAGCTTCATTATGTTTTGAAGTGGGCTTCATATGTCACATGTTGAATAAATACCATGGATGAACTGAAACAATATTTTGCAGATGAATATTTATTATATACAAGAAGCACTAGTTATGACCCAATAGAATTATTGTTCTTGTTCTACCATGACTTAATTTATCCAATGCTGACCAGACAATATCCTTCCTTTGAGGAATTCCCAAACAACAGTGGCATTTTGAAATTCTGTACATTGAGATGAGGAATCTGTTTTTCTTTTTATTGCTTTGCATGCTGCACTCCACACTAAACTATATCACACCTATTGGAGCTTGTCTTTTCCAGTATTTCGCCCAACTTTGTTCCACCAACTGAATTTTTTTCTGTTAAATCATAGTTTGTAGGGCCAATCCATAGTATCTTCTGTACAAAAAATATGAAAATGTCATAAGTTGTCCAGGATCTAAGAGATTATGATTATTTCTCAAACAAACACGTAGGAGAACTGCATGTCGATTGTATTAATGGGGAAAAAACGATCCGATTACATGCCAATTCCACAGCTTGGGTTATCATAAAAAGAAAGGAAGAAAGAAAAAATCCAATCGATGGCATTTCACATGCAGAAATTATCACATCAATCAAAATGAAGCTTTCAAATTGATCTGGATGTAATTTTTTATCTTTCATATTTCCCTTACACCACATATTTCATTACTCATAAAAATACTTTACAGTTACATGAGAAGCAAAAAAAAGATATAATTAATGCTTTCAAGTAAAAACTACTTAAGATGATTGTAGAGAACCCAGAAACTAACAGAAGCAATGTTTCCAGTAATACCATTTCTGACCTCATATGATGGAATTATAGAAGAAATTTTCTCCAATGTTGATGGTCCTATATCAACTGGTGTCCAGCCTAAACAAAGTATGTGTGGAGAAATCACAGGTATTAGAATATTTACAACTGCTTCAAGTAATTGCTTATCTGCCCCTTCCAACTTTAACTGTTAACAATCACTAATTGAAGTGTTTTTTTTGAAAACTTAGCAGGAGCTCTGCCTTACAATTAAGATAGGGGAGAAAAAAGTTTATGTACAAGCAGAAAGAGGGAAAAATACATGCCCCATGGGCACAACAAAAGGGTGGAAGCCCACTCAAAAACGGAAACCCCTCCTAGCCAAAGGCTCTCTTCCTCTGGTCAATGTCATCTTTGATCCTCGCAGCTACCTGCCACACTGTTTATGAAGTGTTGTCGAAAATGTGTCTGTTCCTTTCTTTCCATAAGTTCCAGAATGTGTATATTACTAGGCCATTAACCCTCCTTCGATCAGTCGGAGGTGCTTTGCTAGCGGCCTTCTCCCACCAAGGCATAATCTATAGTGGGTCTTCCTGTTGCTGGCCCAATATACCATCAAAGTTCTCCCAAGTGAAAACTTGGTTCCAAACCGCTTTTGCGAAAGGGCAGCATATACATAAGTGAAGACCGGTCTTCAAGGGCCCATTGCATAGAACACAGTGTTCCTGGTGTGGCCATCCTCTTTTTTGCAAATTGTTCGCCATTAGGATTTTCCCATGAATTAGGATCCAGGTGAACACCTTGCATTTGTTCTCCGTCTGTGCTTTCCAAATGTGGTCCCTTGGGAATTTTGCGAAGGAGCCTCTGAATTGGATCTGGTAAGCTGAGCGGGTGGAATAATTACCATCTAGAATCCATTTCCAGGTGATGGAATCCTTGACGCCTCGGGCCAGGTGCACGTCTTGGATCCTGATCCAAAGAGAGATGAACTCCTCTACGTGGGTTGCAGTCATAATGAGTCCTCTCAGGGAGCGTATCCAATTGTTGTTGCGAAGCTCGTGTTGCATCGTTCTGTTTTTCCTGGAAACCAGTTGGAAAGAGGTTTGGGGCTAGGTATCTGGGAGTCTCTCCATCAAGCCAATTATTGTGCCAGAAGCGAGCCTTTGCGCCATCGCCTAGGGAGACTGTGGTTGAGGAGTTGAATAAGAGACGGTCGATGTCATTACAAGGAAGATCTATTCCAGCCCAAGGTTTGGAATCTTCAGTCCAATCCTGCCACAACCAGCGAAGTCGAAGGGCATGACCAAACCTTTCAAGGTCAGGCACGCCAAGCCCACCAAGATCCTTTGGACGGGTGACTGTTGGCCAATTAACCAGGCAGTGTCCTCCATTTGCATTTTCATCTCCCTTCCATAGGAACGATCTCCTGATTTTATCAATTTTCTTTTTTGCCCATGCCACCAGGGGGAAGATAGTTAGATGATAGGTTGGCATGGCAGAGAGGACTGAGGAGACGAGCGTGAGGCGTCCTGCTCTATTTAGCCATCTCCCCTTCCATCCAGACAGCTGTTGTCCAATGCGTTCAATCAATGGTTGAACATGGATTTTCTGGAGCGATCTGATATGTAGCTTTAACCCCAAATATTTGCAAGGGAAGGAGCCTCTGGTACCTGTGAATGGGGCTACTTGAAGTGCTTTAATAAATAGCTATAGGGCAATGGAAATGCTAGAATTTACAGATAGAGAAAACTCTAAGACACGTGCAGCTCTATAAATTGCAAAATGAAGGTCCCTTTGGCAACTGGTAGTTCAGTTTTAAAAAGAAAAGAAGGGAAAGAGAAAAAGAAAACTGAATTAGGCTCAGTTTCTAGAAGTCGGTATTACAAACAAACAATTAGTCTGTACCAAATCTAAGTACATACAACATCCCACAGCTACAGAAGTGAACACAATTCTCTGAATCGATAATCATCAAGCTTTCTACACAATGACTCTCAGGTTCCCTGGTGTTGTGTGTAGTCTGACAGGAAGGAAAGAACACGAGTGGTTGAAATTTCCATAATTTCAAGTTCTCCAGTATATCTAAATATCTCAGGAAAGAACACTGTGTATAAACAAATAATGTTCTACTTCCCATAGGCCATTGTGGACCCTAGTGATTTTGAAACACTCTTCATGCATATAGAAATTGTAAACAATAGACACCACTTTCAGTAAACAAGACTCTTGGCAATTAAATCGAAGTCATGTTGGTTCAGAGAATTCGACTATAGACCACACAGTACATGAGTAAATGTAAACCCCCTCTGAGAGGCAATTCCTTAGGCCGTGTTTAGATTGTGAAATTTTTTTGGAAAAATTTATGTAGCACTTTCGTTGTTATTTGATAAAATTTGTCCAACCATGAACTAACTAGCTCAAAAGATTCGTCTCGATATTTACAGATAAACTGTACAATTAGTTTTTTTTACCTACATTTAATGTTTCATGCATACGTCTAAAGATTCGATGTGACGGCTACTGTAGCACTTTGTGGGAAAGTTTTTAGAACCACAAATGGCACACAAGGTCTAGAGAGTCGAAATGACTGCAGTGTGACGCTGACGTCTCTCATGTAATTTGAGTAAATGTAATTTGAGAATGTGCTGCTGTTTCTCTGATGTAATTTGAGTAAATGTAATTTGAGAATGTGCTGCTGTTTCTCTGATGTAATTTGAGTAAATGTAATTTGAGAATGTGTGCAGCGTCAGCGTCAGCTGCTGTTTCTCTGATGTTTCTCTGATGTAAGCTGAGAGAAAAGATTCTTGGGGTGTTTAGTTTTCGGGTGTAAAGTTTTTGGGTGTCACTTCGGATGTTTCGTGAGATATCATAAGGGGTTTTCAGATACCAACAAAAAAAAATTAATCACGGAACTCGCTTGTAAACTGTGAGACGAATTTATTAAGCCTAATTAATCCGTCATCAGAGCATGTGTTACTATAGCAGTTTAGTGTCTAATCACGGTCTAATTAGGCTCATTAGATTCGTCTTACAATTTACAAGCATACTGTGCAATTAGTTTTTTATTTCGTCTATATTTAATCCTCCATACAAGTGCTACAACTATTCGATGTGACACTTTTGGAATTTTGAAATTCGGATCTAAACACAGCCCTTACCAATCCTTCTCGGAGCTAGGCCAGTGATCTGATCGTCCCCACGACCATGACACCGCCTCGCCAGGCCCAGGCCGGCTGCGACTGAACCTATAAGGCTATCCGCACCCGGGACCTGGGAACGGACCTCGCTTGCAAATATGGCGGTGGAGGAGCTGCACCGCGCGCCGCTATGAGATACGCCAAAGCTCCGTTCGCTACAGGAGACCGGGACAGACAGAGGTTCCGCCCCGCGCCTGTATCCGCTCTCGGGGCGGGCCCCACGCCTTATCCGCACCAGCGACGGGCTGCGGCATGATTTGGGAGGCCGTATACAGGCCCTCCGACGGCAGCATGCTGCCCGTTCCCGACCTGCAAAAGGAGTGCTGACGGTGGGCCATCCTGCTTTGCCGGTTGGCTTGGCGTAGGCGCGGTGCGGTCAGCCTAACAATATTTAGAATAAATAATCTTGACAAGGCACAGCTAGGCTTTCGAGCTATAGGCTGCCGGTGGACACATGAAGAACAGCAGGCATTATATTATGGCTGTGTAGAGTGTGTTTAGATTAAAAACTTTTTACGAAAAACTACAGTAACGAATATTGCGGTACATACATGAATCATTAAATGTAGATGAAAAAAACTAATTGCACAGTTTGGTTGGAAATCACGAGGTGAACGTTTTGAGTCTAATTAGTCCGTGATTTGACACTAAAGTGCTACGGTAACAAATGTGCTAATGACAAATTAATTAGGTTTAATAAATTTGTCTCGCGGTTTTCAAGCAAACTGTGTAGTTAGTTTTTTTATTAATATCCGAAAACTTCTTCTAACATTATACTGAACATGCGATGTGACATTTTCGTCAGCCATAATATAATGCCTGCTGTTCTTCATGTGTCCACCGGCAGCCTATAGCTCGAAAGCCTAGCTGTGCCTTGTCAAGATTATTTACTCTAAATATTGTTATAGGTTCAGTCGCAGCCGGCCTGGCCCTGGCGAGGCGGTGTCGTGGTCGTGGGGACGATCAGATCACTGGCCTAGCTCCGAGAAGGAGCTCACCACCGGAGCCGATGTCCGCCAGGCTGCAGAGTTTCGCTCGTGTTAAAAAAGAAAGAATCACATGTAAGGTCCTCTTAAAACTCAGGCTTACTTTTTTGGTCTTTAAAATTTTCAACTTACTTATTTGGCCTCCGATCCAACTTTTAATTTTTTATCTTGCCTTTCCGTCAATTTAACCTTGTAACGGTGTTAGATGGGAGACAAAAAGTCGATTTTATCCCTAAACGCAAAAGCATAGTTTTGAAAAAAGTCTACATCTCCCCCTGAAGTATGGGGTGGTGTCTAATTTACCCTCTCAAGTATAAAAACAGTCTAATTTACCCCCTGAACTTTTCAAAACCGTCTACTTTACCCCCTGGGGCAGTTTTGGACGGCGGTTTGCTACAGTAACCATGTTTTGCTACAGTAACCGAATCTTTAAAAAATCATAGTAAATCACAGAAAAATCGTAAAATGAAAAATCCAATTTTGTTGGACTCCACGTGAGTAGATCTACACAATGAACATATAATATGGTGTGCTTTAGTACAAAGTTTTTGTTGTAGCTTTAAATTTATTAGAAAATCCTAATAAATTTAAAGATATAGCAAAAATTTTGTACTAAAGCACACCATATTATATATTCATTGTGTAGATCTACTCACGTGGAGTCCAACAAAATTAGATTTTCCATTTTACGATTTTTTTGTGATTTACTATAATTTTTTAAAGATTCGGTTACTGTAGCAAACCGCCGTCCAAAACTGCCCCAGGGGATAAAGTAGACGGTTTTGAAAAGTTCAGGGGGTAAATTAGACCGTTTCATACTTGAGGGGGTAAATTAGACACCACCCCATACTTCAGGGGGTGATGTAGACTTTTTCCTTTTTCATAGTTCAGAATTCGGATTTTAATATTTTACAATTCAAATTGTGTATGTACATTTTATAGATGCTTGTAATTTGCATGTTTCATTTTTGAGCATTATTTTCACTTGTTGTATATAATTTTAGAGCACATCATAATTGCACAGCATACGCACGTATTTTTTCCCGACTTGGAGAAAATTATTTTTTTCCAGACATGGAGAAAATTGTCCAAATACATGTTTTTTCTCCATGTCGGAAAAAAATGCGTGCGTATGCTGTGCAATTATGATGTGCTCTAAAATTACGTGTAACAAGTGAAAATAATGCTAAAAATGAAACATGCAATTTACAATCGCACGGGCAAAGGTTTTTGGCAAAAAAAGAGGTTGTACAGTAACAGGTGCGGATGGTCAGAAATGGACGCGGATGAACAGTAACATGTGTCTTTGAAAACCTGTTAAGGCGGGTACTGTAGCTACTTCACCAAAATTAAAGATCTTTATAGATAGATGTACAATACATAATTTGAATTGTAAAATATCAAAAACCGAATTCTGAACTATGAAAAACGATGCTTTTGTGTCCAGGGGTAAAATTGATTTTTCATGTCCCATCTGACACCGTTACAAGGTCAAATTAATGGAAAGACCAGATAAGAAATTAAAAGTTGGATTGGAGGCCAGTAAGTTGAAAATTTTCAGAGCCAAGAAAATAAGCCTAAGTTTTAAGAGGGCCATAGAGATAATTCTCTCGTTAAAAAAGCACAGGACAACATTCAAACATACTGTAGCACACAAAGAGAAATGCCGGCGGCAGGGCGACGCTGCAAGCCACCGGCAGGTAGAGGAGTCGCTCGACATCCGCCGGCTTGGGGAGAATCCCCTGCACGTCTCCGAGGAACAGAGCACGCGCATCTCAGCAGGAGGCCGTCGCCTGCCGCCATGTCCGCCGTAGCTCTCGTTCCGTTCAGCACCAAGCGGAGACCGGTGCAGCACGCGCTGGCGACCATCGGCGCCGTGTCGTCGTCGCCGCTCAGGAACGGCCCGCAACCTTTGACGGCTGCGAGCGGTGCGAGGCAGGCGTCGGTGGTGGTGGCCGTTGCGGTGCTCACCACGGTGCTCGGGCGCGGCCACCTCGGGCAGAGGCATGGCCACGGACAGCTAGTAGGCGGTGTCGTCGGCGCTGGTGGAGGCGGAGGCGGGCAATCGACGTTGTCGGCTGGCACAGGTCAGCCTTCGCGGGCGTGCGGCACGGCGTCGTCGACGTCGATTAGTGCAGCAACTGCTGCGACGTGCGCCCGCCCTCGGCGCGCCGTCGTCCACCTCCACGATCCTGATGTCGTTTTCTCCTCCAAACCCCTCTCCGCCGCCTCCTGCACAGCGCAGCCAACCGCACGACGCATTTGTTAAACTTCCTCGTGGTCGTGCGCCTCGTGCCGCGGTCAATTCCTTTCATCATTTGATTGAAGAAGGGCAGTGCTTTGTGCTCACCAATGGTTTCCTGGACCGCAGGTGCTGCGGCGAGCGCCGGCTCGGTGACGGCCGCGGCCTGCTGCCTGAAAGAGTCGTCCTCGAGGAGGCGCGGGCGCGCCTCTGGGCGTGGACGAGCGCCTGCATGCGCCGGAGCATCAGGTTGGCCTGCCCCCACACCAGCTGGCCCCTCAACACCACCTCCAGCTTCACCATCCCACGCAGCGCACACAGTGCCTTCCTCGCCTGCGCAATATAATTGCGTCGCAAACTGTTTCAGAATTAACTCCGCGCGTGGAGAATCGCCGGAACCAAGAACTGCATGCGGCCGTTCCATAAACGTACGGAAGGCAGACTGGATCTTGACCGCCGCCGTGGCCTCCCTGTCACGAACGCCTTCCCTGTCACGAACGCTGCCGGCGCCGCTCCTCCTCTCAGACGCGAGAAGCGGGACGACCGTGTCCGCGTGGACGTAGCCTCAGCAACGATGGTGGCGACGACCTGCTCCGAGAAGCAGCGCAACGAGAACGACAACACATATATATGGCCATCGGTGTAACACCCCTGGTGTTACATGCTCGCGTAGCACCGCGGTTGAGATCCGAAAGAAATTAAGTAAACAAGTTCTCGGATTTAAAAATTTTACGTCACATAAACGATCAACGGATGATGTCGCTTAATTGGTTCTACGTGAGGTCATGCTAATGAGATTTAAGTTGTTGGAATTAATGAACATGAAAAACAATTTTTTTATAAATAAAAATAAAGTGACGTGCGCATAACGCTTAAGCAAAAATTGACGAGCAAGTTATGTAGATGGAAAATACAACTTCTGTTTTGGAAAAAAATATTGTTAAATAGTACTCCCTCCATGTTGGTAAAAGAAGTCGTTTTAGACAACGACACGGTCTCCAAAGCATAACTTTGACTTCATTTTTCTATAAAAATATTTATTCAAAAGTGATATATGTATACTTTTATGAAAGTATATTTCAAGACAAATCTATTCATATTGTTTTCCCATTTTCAAACTCAACAACTTAAAAGTTATTCATGATTTATATTCCCAATGTTTGACCCAAACCTTGTCCAAAACGACTTCTTTTACCAACATGGAGGGAGTATGTTGCGAGCTCGAAAATCGAATTCGGAATTCATTCTGACCTTGACTTGGGACCTCATCTAGGTTGGGACCGACGTTAGACATAGCCGTTTTGGCATTCGATTTCTAACCAAAATGTTTAAGCACCGACTTCTTGATTTTGCGCGATTAGTTGCATCAAGGTGGGTGCTGGAGTATGGTGTGAGTTGCAGTTAAGTTGGACGTCGCGTTGCTCTCTTAAGAATTTTCCCAAGTTGCTTGAACGCGCTGTGAACTCCTAAGCCGACGTTCTGTTCGTGAACCGGCAATGGCAGTGACGATCGTATGTTGGCGTTGTGATCTCCTCCCCATTAGTTGCCCTCTGATCTTGGCAATCGATCCTATGGTTAGCTTCTAGCACCGGCTGTGGAGCATGGGGATTGTTTGAACCTTAGTTGCGTCGCTCACCGATTTTCGCCTTGCTTTAAAGTTGGTGCACGTCACCACGGACACTTGTTCGGCTAGTATCTGCGGTCACCGCGCTTGGGTCCCGAGCTGCGCGTCTGGCGCGCTCGGCACGCCGCGCTGCCGGCCTGCCGCTGCCCTGCACCTCTGGCCGCCTTTGGCTGCTTCCGCGCGGGACCGCAGCTGCCTGCCTCCTCTCATCGTGTTACTCCGCTTGCTATCGTCTCTGTTTTCGTTGACTCGGCCACAGTCGCGATGGAGACACCTTTTGCCCCCCTGTTCCTGCTAGCTGGCGCTGAGCAATCACTGCTTCCGTCCTGCACTCGTTGATCTTTCCGGCTTGGTTGTCTGGGTCCTGGTGCGTCGCGTCAACCGCCCCGTTTTATCTCACACGGCTAGCTCGTGTGCTGCTTCGCGACCGCGTCAAGCGCAAGGCCGCCGCTCCCTCCCTCCTCAGCAACCGTTTGGCCTCACGGTATTTTTCCTCGTGCCTGAGTATAGCTTAGGGAGCTAGGTATGCACCTCGCCCACATCCAGGCCTAGTTGAGTCATGCGTCGCTCCAATTTCAGGGAGTTCGCACTGCCAGTCATGTCCGCCGCCGCGACCTGGAGCTTGGGGGTAAGGCTCGTATAAGTCGATTGCTTGCGACCTCGATCTTTTCTTGACCTCGACTGTCTGGTGCTCGCGTCAGTTGGCCAAGGCGCTCGCCGGTGACGAGCTGACGCGACCATGTCAGCCTCGGAGCACCGCCGCCATGCTCGGGCGCACGTGGCCAGGACTCCCCGGGTCCTCCCCTCACCAACCGGCCGCACAGCTAGCATCGCGGTATGACCTTTCTGCTCCCCCGCGACCCCTAACGCCTCGCTTATCCGTAGGATCGTCAGAACAAATGCGCCACCATGATGGTTAGCCCATCGGCGTGAGCAGAACCATAGGAGTCACCGAGTAGGTTGCAATCGCCATTTTGGGGTGCGCGCTTAGCGGCAGGTGGAGGTCGGCCTGTTGTCCTCGTCATAGCAAGCTTTGTGGGCTCGGAGCAGCCAACCTTGCCACTGGTCACCGCGCCGGCGGACGCGGGGTGGAGCAGGGGTCTCCCCGTGGTGAAGACGACATTTTTTACAGGGTCCTTAGTGCATAGCTTGTCTCTGGTGTAACAGTGTTTGGTCCGGTCGCGTGATTACCTGCGTAGCGGTGGACCTTTCTGCAAAAAGGGCAAGTGCGCGCGCGGGCTCCCTGCTTGGGCCGGACCTCTGGACCGCTTGTGGGCCGGCCTGATGGCGCGTTGCCGCTCCCGCGCGGGCCGCGTCACGCGGTCGGGCTGGTCCGGTTGTTGCTGGCCCTGTTAGTTTCTAATGTTTTTCCTAAATTAGTTACTAAACTAAATTGTAAATGCAATGGGGAAATGTGTAGGAATCCTAAAATTATGAAACCAATTTTGTTAGTTTCCTAAAAACTTGATCTAACTGTTAGTGTGATTTATCCACATAGTTCTATATTATCCATAGGAGTTCACCAATTATTTAGAATGCTTAATATTGCTAAGTGTAAACTTGCGAGAGTTTTTGTAGGAAAATGGTAAAAGCATGGGCTCTAGAAATTTTGCGGTGACCTCCTGATATTATTATATGATCACTGTGATTTTTGTAACTCCAAGCTAATTAGGTTGCTAGGACGGTTACTGAGCCCCAATTTAAATATCCGCTAAATCGATAAAATGGATAAAGCAATGTTTGGGTCCAAGTAACTGAAACACGTGTCGGGGATCGATGTTATACTCGTCGACGGGGTTACCGGGCCAGTACGTTGCCTTTAGAGCTAGCTCGTTAGCTTAGGGGGACCGCTTTGTACTTTAAATGTTGCGATTCCGTTGATTATTTATGTTTCCGTTGCATCCACGTTTATCGTATAGGAACACCGATGATGGATCGTGGAGTCACCGGAGGCAGCAAAAAGATGGCGCCTTGATGATCGTGTCACCATGGCAGAATTCTAACCTTGGTTAAATCTTACCCAGGCAAGCCCCGGTGCATAACCCCTATTATTCTGCACTTTAAATTATGCTTGTGCATTAAGTTTAAAGGAGTTGAATGAAACCCACTTGCATATATACATATATATATCCTTGTCCTATGAGTCTTACTAGTATGATAGGATCGTGTAGTGTGCTATGCTATAGGATCCCGGTAGAAGTCGAGTGATTGCCTGTCACTCGCGAGAGATAGGAGTTATAATATTGTTCATGTTATCATGTTACTACCACATGAAATATAAATGTATATGGATAATTGGAGACCGGGCGGAACATGTTGGATGGACTTGGACCTGGTTGGGCAACAGAGCGGGGCTCTGGTTGCATTTGTTTCGCCTGCATCAATTAAGGACCGTTCGTTGCATGGACCCTGGTCAAGTCACAGATTTATTGTCCCGAGTATATACTTGCTTATGAGAGCGGGAAGACTTGTTCCTCTCTTGTCATGGGTTCCGGCTCTTTCCGGACCGGCTTTTTAGGGTGGTCTTATATATTGGGTTGAGGAGGTCTAAGCACCATACTGAGGCCAGGCTTGCAGTGTTGGGGGCTTAGAGTCCGAGCTTGGACGGGGACCTGGACCCCTTGACAGGAGTGGAACGGGTTGGTCTTGCTTGTGCCTGGGTACAAGCAAGACGTGTGTTTTCGAGGCACCCAGCTAGGCATATTGATTCGTGAATCGCCATTTCTGTATGACGGTACGGCTTGACTACGCTCTGGCATCGTAGTAAGAACTGACAGTTGAAAGGTGAAGAAGTGGTTGTATTTGCTCAACCCTGCTTGTTTATAGAATAGGTGCTTACATAGAAGGTTGGATAAGAAATAAAATTTGGCTAGTAAAAGTAAGAACTTAAGTACACATTCTTAGTGCTGCCTCTCGCAAATAAGAAACCCACAAACCAAAAAGCCTTGCATAATCCTTGGAGTCTTTTTCTTTCCTCCTGATGGGTAAGTCTTACGGACTACAATTGAGTACTCATGGTTTGTTCTACCCTGTTGTAGGTGACAGGTGTTGATGAGCTGACACTTATGTGTGGAAACCTCCTGGTGGGCTCATCGAGGATTTCCTTTACGATGCGGAGTAGAGTTTATTTCTTAAAACTCTCACTAAAAGTTTTACAAGGAAAATATTATTAACCTGTAATCATTTCATGCAATTAAACATTCTTCATGTTAATGTTTAACTTTTCATTAAATGGTTTCATTTCCGCTGAACTCTGATAATGTTTCTATTCCACTGTTATAATTATATAATGAACTACTCTGATGTTGTACTAAAAATTGAAGTAAGAGATGGTAAGGATGTTGTAAGCTTTACTCTCTCATTTGTGATCCTGATGTAAAAATATGGATCTTCGAGTTCTCCCTCGCGGTGTGCTTGACGAAATCGTGTAGTTTAGTGTTCTCCCTTGGGTACTTAGGGTCTAATGGAAGACGAGTACTCTTGGAAGGGCATTAGATTAGGCGATTCTATCACAATCGGGCCGGCCCGGCACGCCCTGGCCCGGGCACGGGCCAGGCACAACACGTCGTGCCTGCGGGCCGTGCTAGCACGGGCCTCGTGCCTAGCATTTGGCCCAAGCACGGGCCTGCGGGCTGATTTTCGGGTCGTGCCAGCCTGACCAGCCCGACGAAAATATTAGGCCAGGCCAGCCCACAGCTTGCAATTCTGTAAACACACTAGCAAATTCAGCTCTAACTTCAGTTTTCAAATTTGAAATCAAATTTAACAGAAAACATAAAGGATAAGGGATCACAGATTCACAATCACAACTCACAATCACAAGTTCACAACTAGACCGGATTCAAAGATAACAACTAGACCATTGACCAGTAACCAGTCACAACTCACAAGTATGAAGTATCTTAACAGATTCACAACTCACAATCACAAAATAACAATGCACAAACAAGACTTAAAAAGATAATTGAGCTGTGTGCAATGCTGCCTCATTAAAAACCTTTTTAGGTAAAAATCACCCTTGTGAGAAACCTTAGAAAGGAAAAAAAAGAGTGCAGCACAGCTCTTATAATGATAAGTTCAAAGTTCAGATACAAATGTCACTCTCAGTTTCATCTCAACTCTCATCTCTCATCTCTCCTCTCAATCTCAAGTTCTCAACTCACTCTCATCTTTCATCTCTCATCTCTCAACTCTCTTAGAACAGAGAACACTAAGTACCAGCAGAAGTAGATGCAGAAGCCACTGATGTACTAGCCGAAGGAGCCCTAGATGCACTCTGAATTTCTTCATCAAGATATTGATGCTCGAAGTAGCTTGCCAACTCTTGGTTGTCTGTTGAATGCTGCAGTCTTCGTTCTCCCAACTCTCAATCCTTGATGCAAGCAAGCATCTCCATATGTTCTAGCAACAAGCGTCGGTGCCGCTCTTCAAGTATCATTCCTGTCAAGCTGAAGCACAATTCTGAAGAAACAGTAGACACTGGAACAGACATTATATCTCTTGCCATTATAGATAAAATAGAAAATGTTAGTTTGTGGTCACGCCACCAGAGAAGCAAATCAAAGTCATCCTCATATGCAGTGACATTGTCACTGTCCAGGTAAGCTGTGAGCTCACAACCAACAGATGCAGCAGATGAAGTTAGGATAGAGGATGGACCAATAACACCAGAGGCTCCAGGGCCTCCAAATATTCTTCCCCAAGCCTGTTTTCTCTTACTAGTTTGGCCTGTAGGATGTGCAGCCCTTCTATTCTTAGTTGTACCAAACTTGCTGTCATACTTGGCCAACAACTTATAAAGTTCAGTTTTAACAGAAGCATAATATGAACTATAATCAACACCAAGGTTTTCTTTTAGAATTACCAGAACATTAAACAGACCTCTCATCTTAGCTCTTGGATCAAGAATGAAAGCAAATGAATACAGCAGAGGTATATTTTCCCAGTATTTAAGAAATTTTAGTTTCATAGGATACACAACAACTATCAGATTTTGATCCTTTTCACTCGCATGCAAATGAGCAGAAATCTCAAGCAGATGATGCAAAACAAGAGGGCTAGTTGGATAGTACACACCAGAAAGAACAACAGTTGATTCATAAAATACTTTCAGGAATTCCAATACTTTTGTAGCTATATGCCAATGCCTTGGAGTTAACAATTCAGCCCTAAAATTAGCATTAATGAACATAGAAAAAACTTTCTTATATGGCAGCAGGTGTTTAAACATAAGGTATGTAGCATTCCATCTAACATCCATATTCAAACCAAACTTCCTAGGTCTTAAACCTTGAGCATTGTAGTAGTTCTTAAACATGGCAATTCTATGATTAGAAGAATTCAAGAAGTTAATAGCAGTTCTAAAATCTTCTGTGTAAGGTTTGAACCTCTGTAAACTAGATTTAACAATTAAATTTATGATATAACAAGCACAACGTTGATGAACAAGGTGATAAGTTCTTTTATTAGGATCAGAAGGTGTAGGGGCTGGATCAGAACCCAAGTATCCTGCAAACAAATGTGTCAAAGTTTCCATTGCTTTTACATTAGAAGAAGCATTATCTAGACTAACAGAAAATATCTTGTCAATCAAACCAAATTCCTCAATCACAGAACTAATTTTTTCAGCAATGTTCTGACCAGTATGCTTCACCTCAATCAATCTTAACCCAATTACCATTTTCTGTAGCTCCTAGTCAGCACTCACAAAATGAGCAACTACACTAATGTAGTCCTCCTTAGCATTACCAGACCAAATGTCAGATGTCAAACCAACAGATGAAGCACCACGCAAAATATGATTCTTAAGCATATTACGACGTTCAGTGAATAACTTACTTAGGTCTCTAGTGGTGGCCTACCGGGAGACCCTAGTAAAAATAGGGTTATGAGCATGTTGAATGTACTCCTCCCATGCATCAGTGTCACCAATACCTAAGGGAAGATCAAGCCTAGCAATTAAGTGACACAGCTCTTGTCTAGCTACATTAGGTTTTATAGTCCCAGTTACGCAAACCATTAGGATTAAGCACAAGCCTAGACTGAACAGCAGCACGTCGATTAGTTTTTTCCTTACATGATTTTTGGTGCCTCTTCAAGTGCCCAGTTCTAGAAACAGATCTAGCAGACAAAGTAGCCTTACACATTTTGCAAACAGCTTTAGTGCAAATTCTACTGCCGTTCACATCCTCATAGATCTCATCAAAGTCAGCCCAGACAGGATATTTGCGCTTACCAACTCTGGTTGCATTACCAGAAACAGATGGAGCAGAGCTGTTGGTGTTGGAGCCAGTCCCAGCCGTCGTCGTCCCTTCACCGCCGTCGCCTTCTAGATCGATCGGAGCCTGGCTGGCTCCGAGATCGACACCGAACAAGGCAGCTGCGTCCTCTCGGAGGTCGTCGTCGTCCTCGCCCTCGAGGGCCATGCCCGGTAGGACGGCATCGTCATCCGCCATGGCAGTGACCGCTCCGGCCCCGTTCCTCGATGGTGTGGGTGGCCGCTGAGCTCGCTCTATGCCGCAGCTATAAGAGGAAGCATCGGCTACCGACCTACAGATCAAGAAACACATCAGATGATAGAATCAGATCAAGAAAGAAGATGCTAGGGTTAGGGTTTACCTGCGCAAACGGAGCCCGGTGCCAGAGAAGAAAATGACCCCCGCAGAGAAGACGACAGACCGTTAGCAAGACGGCGAGCGGCGGAGGAGGGATGACACTGACAGGAACACGAACTCACATATTACCAAGAGGGGAAGGGAGAGGGGGAGAGGAAGGAGATTAGGGAGGAGAAGGGAAAGGTTGGATGGCGGCGGAAGGTAGATCAAGGTCACCGGAGTTGATGAGGTCGGACGCCGAGGAGACGGCGGCGCGGCGAAGGCGAGGCGACTAGGCGAGGCGAAGACAAGAGTGGTGTGGGCGCTGCACGGCGGGTGGAGTCGAATGGATTAGGGTTAGGTGAGGAGAGGGGGCGGGCGCGGCGTGTCCCTTATATATGAAGGGAGGGGCCGAGTGGGGGCTGATGATGGGCCAAAATGGCCGTTGGGCTGGCGGTGGCGGGTAGCCGTTGCCCGTTGGGGGGGCTGGCTGCTGTCGGGCCTCCCTCCATTTCTCGTGCCGTTGTTGGGCCTCCCTCCATTTCTCGTGCCGGGCCGTGCTGGCCCACGGGCTTGGGGGTCAGCCCAAGCACGGCCTGAGTAGCGGGCCGGGCCAGCCCGGGCCCGAGTTTCATCGGGCCGTCCTGGGTTCGTGTCGGGCTTTTTTTCGTGCTTCGTGTCGTGCCGTCGTGCCTCGTGCTGCATGGCCAAGTATAACAACACATGGATTGAAAACGGAAGCATAGGGCGTACTGCTCATAAAATTTTGAAGCAAATCACTTTGCATTACTCATCTGTCACAGCCAAATCGCTGGACACCAGAGCCTCAAGCTCAAGAGGTACATCATCCCAAATGGTTTTGTGCACTGCTGGGCAAATTACAACCAAAGACAGCAAGTTCGTGTGCTACGCGATTACATGAACGAGGACACACACTAATAATGCAGCTAGTAATTTTTTGCGAAGCAAGGAGCTTAATTTCAGTAATCAGGCAACTCATTGCCGATAAGCGATAGTCATCACCATCCACTGCTGCCTTCACCAAATTAGCATCCGTCTCCAGCACCACCCGTGCAATGCCCATCTCAGCTGCCCTCTTCAGACCCGCAGCACAACCCAGCAGTTCAGAATGGAAAGCTAACAGCAGATGATCTTGTTTTCCTGCTCCAGCTCGTATCACTGCTCCTTGATCATCCCTAATGACAAATCCCCACCCACCTTCACCATTGGAATAAAAAAAAGGAGCCATCAGAGTTGATTTTCAGCACTCCACTGCACGGTTTCTCCCACTGCTTCGCCTGACGGGAATCCGACAATAGACTTCTTACTGGTTGTTGCTTCAGTCTATCAGCCATGGCAGCAGTAATGTACGCCACCTCCTGTGCTGTTCTTCGCCTGCCTTCTTCTCTCTTTTTATTCCTTTCATCCCACCACATCCACAGTAGAAACACCACGGTTAGTTGCTTTGAGTGTTCCAGTTTGAGAAGCTTTTCCATCATCGCCTTTGCCGACTCTGCTTCAGCAAGACTGCACCTGATATCTTCCATGTTCAGTTCACGCCAAACTGGTTTCACCTCCTTGCATTTCAGTAAGAGATGCCCCCATCTTCATCTAATCTACCACACAAGCAACATCTTGTATCAAGCTTCATCCCTCTCTTTTGCAAAACTCTTCCAACAGCAAGTGTATTGTGGCTTAATCTCCACAAGAAGTGCTTGATTTTCGGAGGACAGTCTATGTTCCAGATTTTCTTCCAAAAACCTGTCTTTCCCTTGACTGCTTTCTGCATTCCCCAGCCTTCCTCGCTGTGCTTCCCTTGCCATAACAGATTGGTGCACCTTATATGCTGAACAGACCAAGAACCGGCCTTTGCTATCAAAGTGCCAACCCACGATATCATCCATCTCCATGTGCAGGGGCAGCGAGCAAATTAGTTTAATATCCTCCTCCCAGAAAGTTTGGGACAAAAGTTGGACATCCCACTGTTCTGAGATAGGATCAATGAGCTCATCTACTCTTTGAATTAAACTCCGCCCTTTCGGACTAATAGGTTTCCTTGTCATATCCCTCGGCAGCCATGGATCATCCCAGATATTAATCTGCTGACCATTACCCACTCTCCAGATGACACCTTCTTTCAACAGCTCCACTGCTTGCATAATACTTCTCCACGTGTAGCTCCACTCCTTGCATAATACTCCGATGCTCTTCGCCATGACTCACATATGGAGGTCTCCTGCTCTCGGCTCCAGAGGATGAATCAATAGTGGCGCCTACAAAACTTGAATTCACTGCCGACGGAAGATGAATTGTCCGAGAACATCCCGATATCGAAACATTCGCCGCCAACGTTCCAATTCGGTTTGATATGAAATCGTGCTCGTGCGGTCCTCGTGCCTTGCTCCAAGATCGAGCGCGCCGTCGCCGGTTCCACAAACCGATCTCACGTTGGCAAGAAGCAATGCAGGCTAGCGTTGCGGTTCTGGAGGCGATCGTCCGATTGACGCCGCCGCCCGTCCCCGGCGCGGCCGAATTCGCGGTCGGGGTGGCCTTGCCGTGCTCATCAGCGCGCTCGCCGTCGCGGCGTCGTTCGTGCTCGTCTCCTTCGAAGCGCACGTGGGGCAGGGCCAGCTGGGTCGCATCCTCGACCTCGGCCTGTCGCTTTATGTTCTGGCCCACGCTTGCTACTTGCCTCCTTTGTGATGCCGCCGAGATGCTCGGCCGCCTCCCGTTCTTCCGCCGCGCCGCCACGTCATGCCATGCGTCACTGCCTCGTACCCGCTCGTCGCCGCCCACGGCATCGCCGAGTCAGGGCTGCTCGCTTTGCGTGCTCCTGCTGCTGCTGCGCGCGTCTGTCGGTGGTGCGCGGCTGCCGACGGCCGCGCTCGCCGTGCCGCTCGCCTGCTTGCCATTCCTCCTCACCGCGCATGTGCTCGTGCGCGCCACGTTGGCCACTGTCCTCGTGTACCCAGGCCAGCTCGCGCACGCCGGGGACGGCATTGGGCACTGCGCGTACCCGGCATACGCCACCACGAGCGCCGCTCCTCGCCCTCGTCGCGATCTACCTGCCGCTGCTCGCCACCGCGTGCTGCGACGAGCGACGTCGATCGCCGCCGTCGCCATCAACAGGCGCTGCGCGTGTGGGCGTACGGGCTCTCCGTGCTCATCCTCGTGCTGCTGCCCCTGCACAGTGCACTGCTCGCTTGTGTGCTCCTGCTGCTGTGCGCGTCGGTCGGTGGCGCGCGGCTGCCCACGGCCGCGCTCGTGGAACGGATTCGAGGGTGTTGACTGCGAGGGCAAACCGCCAAGACCGATCACGATCAGTCGCGAAAACAGAATTGCGCGCGCGCGCGCCATCCAGCGCGGGCAGCCGTACGTCGCCGCGGGTCAGAAGCACGGTGCCGGACAAGGAGTTTGGTCTAACGTGCTGCCTGCTTGCCACGCAAGCATTCACTTCTTGTAGTGATTTTTTTAAACAGGTACCAACATTTGGAAAAAAAAAATCATTTCATCTTTCCTTGCAGAACGGCAGTGGGGCACGATGGTCGCTCAGGTCCAGCAGGCGCGGTGGGTGCGGCGGCCCTCAAAGGGGCTGGCGGGGGGTGGCAGCTATCAGTGGGGCCAGGCACCATGGGGGCGGCGGCCGAGGGTGGGGTTGACGGCGGCGGCGTGGGGCCGGTGGCGAGTACGGATGGGTTGAGGAGAGGGTGAGTGCATCCAATGGTTGGGGATACACGCACGGATCTCAAACATTGGAAGCCAAGTGGGGAAAAAAACTTTTGTAAGCTCTATAGGATTGGTGGGGTGGTGGAGTCCCAAAACATATAGGCCCTGTTCGGCAGGCTGTTTTTTTGGCTTATAAGCCGGCTGTGGCTGATTTGCTGTGAGAGAAAAACACTGTTCCACGGCTGATAAGCCGTGCTGATAAGCTCAGCCGAACAGGGGGATAGTGAGCCGAAACATTAATATTTGGATAATCAAATCAAAAGAAGAAAGCACTGAAAATAAGTAGGCCCGTGTCTTGAAGTCGAGTTTACAATTTAGGTTATTACTAGCAAATATGCCCGTACGTTGCAACAGGAGAAGAAACTATCAAACGTTCATGGAAAAAACAACATGAATGGTACATATCTATTTATGTTTTATCATTTCTATAAATTTAAAAAGCTATAATTTATTTTATGATGATCATAACATCCATAATATAAGTTAATGTTAGCAATAACATAATAATGCCCTACTAAGTCTTTATGAAATTTACTTTAAAATATAATCTTGATCGTTTTTTTTCTTTTGTTCAAATTACAGAGACATTTTTCAAACTATTTATGCGCTGATATAGTTAAGTATTGAGTTTCATGATTTTCTTTGTAGACTCATAATCAAGGGACTGGTCTGTCCACTAATGATTATGATGGGAGACATCGCTCAATTTTTCATACGGTAACTCTCATCTGGACTGCACTGGAGTATATGTACAATTTAGAAACAAATTTATTTAGACTGGACCAATAACAATTTGATCAAGATTTCTGTTTACAATTTGATTGGTTAGACCAAAAGATGAACCATTTATAATAACATAAATTTTATTCCTAAATAATAAAACTATTAACATCATGGTGGTGGTTTTTTTTCTTAGAAAAATCGAGAGTTGAAATATCTGTAATAGTATCTTTTTTATTTGTTTTAATTATTATTTATGGAAAATCGTAAAAAACAGAACACGAGATCAAAGGAAAAAGACCGAAAAGGGGAAACATACGTGGACGAAAAAAATAAGATGCAAAAGAAAAACAAAAATTGAACGTGAAAGAAAATTGAAACCAGGCGTGCAAAAAAACTAAAAAGTGGAAAACATAACATGGAGAAAAAATAAGATGCAAAAAAGAGGGAAACCGAACGTGAAAGAAAATACCAACCATACGTGCAAAAAGAAAAGGAAAGAAAAAAGAAACCAAGATGGATGCATTAGCATGACGCTGATGGACGGAAACCTATGTGAAAAAACGGAATGGGTTTGGATCCATGAAAAGACAAAATAGCCTAGAAACTCTTCGTATATTAGGATTAGAATAATTTCTATTTTTTTCTAGTTGGATTTGATTTAGTATCATATTCAATCTACTTAGTATTGGAGGTATCTGTTTGGATAATAATTAAGATTCCTAACAATCCAGGTTACGTACAGAACCCTTGTCCAACTATACATATGACATCGTGCAAGCCATTGTTGCCTGATTTAAATTGGACATATTCCTTTCCAAGAAATCTTAATCGGACAACAAAAAACAAAACTTTTTGCCTTTTGTATTTAGATTAGAATTTCTATTCAAGTACTCATTGGATGGATCTATTCGGATTAAGTTAGTTCGGGGAGAGCCGGACAAAAAAATGGTACTCATCGGATGGATCTATTTGGATTAAGTTAGTTAGGGGAGAGTCGGACCAAAAAAAATGGAAGTGAGAAATTTTACCTCTTTATTATTAGGTATAGAAGATATAGATATAGATCTAACTAGTTTTGCCACTTTTCAAAAAAAACTATTTTTTGCCGAGTTACTATGTAGCCCATGGACATAATAAATAACAAAAGAGTAAATTGCACTGTGGGTACCTAAACTATTTGGTGTTTCACAGATGGGTACTCCAACTAAAAAACGTAACTTCTGGGTACTGGAACTATACTTACGTAACTTCTGGGTACTTCAACTAAAAATGTAACGTCTAGGTATTGAAACTATACTTAGGTAACTTCTGGGTACTGGCGCTTGAGCAGCACCGCGCCCATGTCGATGGCGGCGGCGCTCGCTCGCCGTGGGACAGGCGGAGCAGAGCTCCCGCTCGCACGCACCGCGCATGCCGCTGTAGGCGAGCTGCCGTGGGAAACCACGCCTTGCCTATGGCCGCACAGCGCCCGCGCTAGGGCCCCACCGGTGGCTGCCCTCGTTGTAAGGTCCAAATAGGCTAGAGGGGGGTGAATAGCCTAATTAAAAACTTCTACACAAATTACTTGACCACAAGTTAGTACGAAAGGTGGCGAAGCACAAAGCACTAGCTCTAACTAATTAAGCAAGCCACCTACACAAAACTAGTACAAGGCTATCCACTAAACACAACAACAACAAGCTAGAAACGAGAAGTAATACGAGAGAAGAGCTTCGAGTGATTATACCACCGTGTAGAGACGAGAAGTACCAATCAATCAATCACACAAGAGAAATCCTCGGGAAGAGAATGACACAAGAATTTATCCCGAGGTTCACTTGCTTCCCGGCAAGCTACTCCTCGTTGTGGCGATGCACCCACTTGTCGGTTCGCGAGCTAATCAACTATCAAGAGTTGAGCCCTCGGCGGGCGCCGCACAACCGCACACAAGATGGGGATCCTCCAAGCCACGAGCTCCACTAGAGTATCCAATTTGCGAACTCCCGCGGGGAAGGATCAAGAACCCCTTACAACACTCGGTGAAGGCTCCAACAATCTCCAATTGCGAGCTCAATCACCTCCGCTGCTCCAAGCCGTCTACCGTGTCGGGAAACACGGAAGAGTAACAAGAAATCCGCAGCAACTCGAAGATCAAGTGCCTCTAGAATGCAACTCTCAAGCAATGCACTTGAATCTCACTCAATCTCACTCAAGATGTGCAATCAATCAAAGAGATGAGTGGAGGGGTTGTTCTCTAGCTCAAAGGATGTCTCTATGTCTCAAAATGTGCAAGAGTTACCCTCAAACCCCGGCCACCATCTATTTATAACGAAGGGGTACGCAGCTAGCCGTTACCGGCGACGCGGCTGAAATCGCGATGACCGGACGCTCCGGTCAGGGTGACCGGACGCGTCCGGTCACTACGCGACAGACGTGAACAGTGCGAGTCAGAACTAGCCGTTACCGTTGGCCGGACGCGCTCGACCGAGCGACCGGACGCGCTGGTCACGACCGGACGCGCCGGTCCCGTGACCCACCGGACGCGCCGGTCAACACCGAGCCGCGCACCGCGAAACAACGACCGGACGCGCTGAAGAACTGACCGGACACCACAGTGCCCGCGTCCGGTGGGAGTCCAGTAAGCTCCCTGGACGACCGGACGCGTCCGGTCACCTATGACCGGACGCGCACCGCGTCCGGTGGTCCTCGTGAACCGCTGTTCGCCTGACCGGACGCGCCGGTCGCACAGTAACCGCGTCCGGTGCAGCGTCCGGTGCAGCGTCCGGTGCACGCAGTGACCTCCGTTCGCCTCCGTTTCTTTTCCAACTTTCGGCGCAATAGAAAATAGACAATTCACTTCTCCAAAAAGCGCCGAATCCCGCCTCGCAAGCTCGGCGGGAGGGAGAGAGGAACCCAAACCCCTCTCTACTGCTTAAACTTCACCGCCTTCGCAAATGTGCCAACACCAACAAGTGATCACCACCTTGTGCTCGTGTGTTAGCATTTTCACAACCATTTTCTAAGGCGTTATGTTAGCTCTTTACTAGATCCTAAATGCATATGCTCAAGACATTGATCTAGTGGCACTTGATTTCCGAGCTAACCGTGATTGCCCCTCTTGATAGTCGGCTATGTATCCTAAACCCGGTCAATCACTTCTCTACTCATCTTAGACCGGCAAAAGGAAAAACCCTATGATTATACCTTTGCCTTGCGCTCTTAGATCCTTCTCCTTCACTTGATCATCATGTCCATCATTTCATGTGCATCTCCACCATGATCATCATTTCATGTCCATGCACCATTTGTTTGTGATCTTGTGGCCACAACTCCTTGCCACATCCACCTCCATCACATGTTGCTTATGCCTAGCTTAATCACACTTGATACAATAGCATTAGCAACTTGGTGTCATTAATTACCAAAACCAAACTTGGGCTTTCACTCATCGACATGGACTGCTACGCGCTCTAGGTGTGGAGTCCGGCGGCACTGACGGCCACGCTCGGCACCAACCACGATGTGAGGACTAGCGATGAAAACAGATGGAAACGAACGGAAAAACCTTATTTCTACTTCCGTTTCTATGTTTTTTCCGTCCGTTTTCAACGTTAGTGAGGACCCGACAGCTCCCTCTCTTTGCTCAAGCACCAGTACCCAGAAGTTATGTAAGTATAGTTCCAGTACCGGGATGTTACGTATTTAGTTGGAGTACCTAAAAGTTACGTAAGTATAGTTTCAGTACCTAGAAGTTACGTTTTTTAGTTGAAGTACCCATCTGTGAAACACCAAATAGTTTAGATACCCACAGTGCAATTTACCGGTAACAAAATAAATAGGAAAGGACAACCTACTAAGGCAGGCCGCTTTGAGCTGCTCAGCGCAGCAGGCCGAGTTTTGAGCTGCCTAATCCCATTGGCCCGTTTAACGCCGAGCCATATGAACCGTCAGATGTGATCGGATGGTTCAGATCCAACTAAGCGAAGACGAAACGCACAGCTTCCGCCTTCTCCACGCTGCCCTGCGTTTCCTTGACCGTTTCCCGCCGCCCCCTCTCGCCGCCGTAGCCGCTCGCTTTTCACCGTTGGCCGCCGCCTCTTCCGCGCGCTCTCCCATGTCTGACCGCCAGCATGCTCCTCCACCGGCAGGGCCCGCGTCCCTTGCCCCGCCCGCCTCCGGTAACCCCAATGCGTCGCCGACCCCCCCTCCTCCGCCCGCACCTACTTCTTCGGCCGCAGCCGCCGTGCCCGCCTCCGGGAACCCCAATCCGACGCCGATCCCCCATCCTCCGCCCGCGCCTACTCCTTCGGCCGCAGGCCCCGCGCACTCTCCCCCGCCCGCCTCCGGTATTCCCAATCCGACGCCGATCTCCTCCAGATTGGAGAACGTGATCTCCACTGAATTGACTAGTCGGTTCGGCACCCAGCAAGCAGAGGTGCGACGCGATGCTCATCTCTATCCCTTCCTCGATTTCGTGATGATTTCATAACAACATGAATAACTTGTCTTAAGCCTTACTCTATGCTAAGCCTTACTCTATGTTTACAGTGTAGGGGTCTAATTCAACAAATTAAACAAGCCTTGATTGCAAAGGGAAAGATGCTTCCAGACCTGGATGCTCTGTTCCATCAGGGGCATCAGCTACATGATCCGGAAAAACAGCTGCAGCTCATGGCATCCATACTTGATCCGGCAAAGGTACTATTTATATTTCCATTAGTGATCACATGCTGTAGGTGTCCATTAGTGATCAGATGCTGTACTGCTACTACTTATTGTGTCATATTCATCAACGGAATTGATCAGATAGCTATTCTGTTTCAGTCTGAAATTATTATGAACTTGCTGCTGCTTGTGTTTGGTTCTCTGAATAAATTAGTCCACACCCATTGATTTGTCGTGAGACTAGTGGAGGTCAGCAGTGCTTTCTTGATTGGCGAGAATACCTGTTGTATATCTCTCTTCACGTGGAAGGATCACAAGTTTGATTGCCGACCACTATTGCTCATCCCAGAACTCTGCATGTTGGTAGCTGGCCGAATATACATATATTACTTACTTCTTCTGCTACTGTTCATAGTCAGATTACTAGCTAGCTAAACAGAACATTTAGCATTGCAACTTGGGAGTACTATATTGTGCAGACAGTAAAGTACTAATCTGCTGGCATATTATTCTTCGTCAAATTTACCTGTTCAGGGATAAATAATTTCAGCTGGCAAATTTATTTTGGGCATAGTAGGCATGTTCTCATCAGTAGTTTTTTATTTTTTGAAAGGTATTAGTTTTAATATTTATTCCATTTTCATTTTCTCTTGCAGCTCTCAGTTTTACTTCAAATTCTTCAGAGTGATCCTGGGACTCCAGATGCCACTGTCGAGTCTCCACCGGCTGCCTCATGGAGCCCCCCGCTGGCCGCTGACAACAGCCCGGAGCCCAGCCAGCCGGCCGCCGGCAACCTCATCCCGCCGGCCGCCGGCAGGACGAGGTTGCCAGCGGCCGGCAGGACGAGGTTGCCGGTGTGGCAGAACCGCCTAATTTAACACCCTTCCGGAGTACTTGTCTTCCATTAGGTACTAAGTACTTCGAAAGAGCGCTAAACTGAGCAGTTCCGTTGAGCACACCCAACGGGAGAACTCAAAAATCCACATTTAACATCAGGATCGTGAATGAGGGAATAAAGCTTATAAAGTCCTTAACCATTTCTTACATCACTTTTAGTACAACATCAGAGTAATTCATTATGTAATTATAACAGCGGAATCTAAAACATTATCAGAGTTCAGCGGAAATGAAACCATTTTAAACATTAACATGAAGAACGTTTAAATGCATGAAATGATAACATATTAATAGTATTTTCCTTGTAAAACTTTTAGTGAGAGTTTTAATAAATAACTCTACTCCGCATCGCAAAGGAAATCCTCGCTGAGCCCACCAGGAGGTTTCCACACACAATTGTCAGCTCATCAGCATTCACCTGTCACCTGCAACAGGGGGAATAAAACCCTGAGTACTCAATTGTACTCAACAAGACTTACCCGACAGGAGAAAATAAAAGACTCCAAGGATATGCAAGGCTTATCGGGCTTGCTGGTTCATTGCATTGCAGGAAGCATTACTACCTGTGCATCCTTATATTTATTTTTATTAGCAGTCGTCATTAGTTCATTAGCTATCCATTCTAGGTAAGCACCTGTTCTACTTTCAAGCAAGTGGTAAGCAATCAGAACCATTTTATCTTCTCTTCCAACAACTTTCTTGTTCCAGTTCTTACTACGATGCCATGTCATAGTCAAGCCGTACCGTCTAAGCGACGGCGATTCGCGAATCAATGTGCCCAGCTGGGTGCCCCGAAAACACACGCCTCGCTTGTACCCCGGGCACAAACAAGACCAACCCGTTTCACTCCCGTCAAGGGGTCCAGGTCCCCGTCCAAGCTCGGACTCTAAGCCCCAACACTGCAGGCCCGGCCTCAGTCTGGTGCTTAGACCTCCTCAACCCAATATATATAACCATCCTAAAAAGCCGGTCCGGAAAGAGCCGGAACCCATGACAGGAGAGAAACAAGTTTTCCCGCTCCCATAAGCAAGTATATGCTCGGGACAATAAATCTGTGACTTGACCAGGGTCCATGCAACGAACGGTCCTTAATTGACACAGGCGGAACAAATGCAACCAGAGCCCTGCTCTGCTGCCCAACCAGGTCCAAGTCCATCCAACCCATTCCGCCCGGTCTCCAATTATCCGTATACATTTATATACCATGAGATAGCAACATGATGATAGTAACAAAAAGATATTCCTATCTCTCGCGAGTGACAGAAAATCACTCGACTTCTACCGAATTCCTGTAGCATAGCAATCTACACGATCCTGACATGCTAGTAAGACTCATGGGATCAAGATATTTATATGCAAGTGGGTTTCATTCAAATCCTTTAAACTTAATGCACAAGCATAAAATAAAGTGCAGAATAATAGGGGTTATGCACCGGGGCTTGCCTGGGTAAAAGATATCCAAAAGTTAGTATTCCATCTCCGGGACCTGTTCGCCATGGCACCACCTTTGATTAAACACCAAGTCATCTGGTTGATCCATCGACCCATCAACCATCATCGTTCCTATTATGATATGCAAAAATGCAATGCCTGCTTAAGCAGAACAAGCATAGCATAGATATACTTATTGAAAGACAAACAACACATCGTCACTCTCACTCCGACTCTCATCCTTTCTAAAAGAGATTTATTCGTGAGTTGGTTATTATTAAGAAAACACAAATTAACAATACAACCGCATTGCAATTTAATAAAATTCATGTAAGGTAAAGCAACATACTAAGCATAGACCTATAACCATCAGAGATGCATAACATTCTGTTTAACCTACATGTGAAGCAAGTAACACGGACAACATATTTGAGATATAGGATCACTAATTACTGTATATAAAGGTATTATTACTGGTAAGCGTGGAATAAAAGGTGACAGTCCAAACATCTCCGTTGTACATGAAACTTTTATGGAAGGTACATCTTGACTAATTATAAATGTCGTACAAGTTTTATAATTTTCAGATAGGCATATTATTTACTAGCAATTAACAAAGATTTCATATCGATAAAAGCATGTGACAAAGATAAATTAATAACTCAGTAATTATACAAGATCTGGACCTCAAATTTTTATCCTAAATTAAGCATCACATGAATAACATGCCATAAAATTTTCATCTCATTTGAAGCATAGCATCTACCGGTATGAATTTCTCTATAATTAATCATAGGAAAAATATAGTGCAATATTTTTCTACTAAAACATGCAATATTATATATCTAATGCATAGAGATAAACGCAAGGGTTCCAAAACATCTTGATTTTCTATTTTACGAATTTTCTATGATTTACTATGAATTTCTAAAGGTTCAATACATTTAAGAAAAGACAGGAAGCTAATGACATAATTAACTAATCACATAATTTCAAATGAGCTTTAAAAATCATGAAATTAATATGGAAGATAGAGTTTGATTTTAGATGAATTTAGGAAGAAGAATTCATGGAATCCGAGTTGATATGATGGAGATATAAAATTCGCAAGATAGCTGTGCAGGTAAATAAACACGAACTTTTGAAAGAGACGTACGTGAAGCTGAGCTTCGTGCTCGCGAGGCACGTCCGCCATGGACGACCGCTCGAGCGTCGCTGCTCTGCTTGCTCTGCTCTGCTCGGGACGTGGTTCCGCCGGCCACGGAGAGGATGCTACTGGGCGGTGGAGCTTCGAATGAGTGGGCAGAGCGATGCACAGCTGAAGGAGAAGCTAGCAGTGCGGTGGATTGAAATAGTATGCTCTGGTTCAATGGATGGACGACGGCGCAGTTCACCTCGTTATAAGGAGCAGGCGGAGCTGTGCTTCCAAAATTGAAGCACAGTGAGGTGCTACAATAGGCAAGGTGGTGCCAATCAAGCTGCTGGCTGTCTTGCGGAGCCAAGGATGCGACGAATTCATTAACGCTCTACGGTCACGTCGAATTGAAAGCAAGAGGTACCGTTGGCCATGGGTTCAGCGGAGACAGAGGCGTTGGCACAACCACGATCATTAATACAAGGTACGCGTGCACATGACGACGGAAGACTGTGAGACGTGCCCAGGCGACTGTCCGCGCGGTCGACCCACGCGAGTGCAGAGCTGATAGGACTCGTGCGCAGTGTGCTTGCGTGCGGTGGCAGGCAACCAAGGCACAGAGGTGACCATGGTCAGTGATGGCTTGTCCGAAGCAGATGACGTGCACGGGTTTTCTACAAAACACCAAAAACGGCTTCGTCGACCCATTTACAACTTACGCGAAAAGACTTAAACTTCGAACGGTTTCGCGTTGAATTCCAATTCCGACTTACTTGTTCCATTGTCGCCTACTGAGTACGTACTACAAATTTTTAATAAAGTTCACATACACGCTCTACATCATTTTTATTTCATAACAATTCGTTTAGAAAACTAGACAATATAAAGCGACATGAAACTTAACATTTATTTCCCGTTTTGGATAACGTTTCAAATGTCGTATATAGATTTATACTCCAAATTACCCACATATGCACAAATACATGATGCTCCTGCGATGTTTTAGCAAAACATTACAATGTAACACCGGGGTGTTATTTCTATATATATATATATATTTGTTTATTAAATTGTTTCCGTGCCAACGATTAATGCAACTGAGTTTATCCTTTTGTTATAATTTTTTCATTCGCGCTGCACGCGTTGTGTAAATTGACTTAGCTATTTATTTATTTATTTATTTATTTATTTATTTATTTTTCAACCATAGACGTGAGTCGCATAATATTTGTTTTCTCATTCCATGTGAGTTTGAAATTTAAACTCCGAGGAACCTGTTTAGTTAATTTCTTTTAGACCTTAACCAAGGTGCTAAGCGGGCTCGTAACACCAGGGGTGTTACAACCAACCCCCCTTAAAAAGAATCTCGTCCCGAGATTCGGAACAAGAATCAGACAAGGGGAAAACACGATTTCACTTCTTAGCAGAGATTACAATAGGAGATTACACGGCTTTGAAGACTACAACACTCGGGGATCTAGAGGCATCATGGCTAAGAACAAACTGATACAACTCACAACCTCTCTAGAAATCGATGAAGACGGGGACAGTGGAAGAGCAATAAGAAAACGATTATCCAGAACATGGCGTATGCCCAACAGAGCCAGAAATTGGAGACTGGTACCAAGATCATCGCGAACTCTAAACCTACGAACCCTAGGTGAACTTGAACTTCTCCAACAGAAACCAGATCCCTTCTTCTCGAGTCACACCATCACCCTGACTAGCGACCCTTGCTCAGTGAGCAACGACTGGATCTCATAGCCCTGCCTCCAGCTAATACCCTCCCAACTGCTCCCAAGCTTCTCCCACCAGAGCACGGATGGAGGGGATCAACTATGCGAGCTCTCTGCTTCGGATCGGGAGATGGGTGAAGGAGGAGCACTCGAGGCGGCATCTTATAGCTAGGTGGGATGGGGTGGTGGTGATGCAGCGCAGCAGAAAAGAACGGGGTATGAGGGAGTCACCAGTAGATCATGAGGTGGGGAGGGCATCGGCCATGGCGCTCTCCCAGCGCGAGTTGGAGTGGGGGAAGAAGGGAAAGGAGGGGATGGGGTTCGCTCGACGAGGAGGCGTGCGGCGACGGCGTCCAAAAGAAAACGAGAAGAGAGGGGGGGTCCGGTACGGGAGCAAGGGCGAGGCTCGAGAGCCGACACCGGCGCAGGGAAAAAGAGGAGGGGGCGCACTACACGAGAGGACCAGGCGAGTGCGGCACCACGCCGCGGCCACGCGGGAGCAGGGTGCTAGCGGGCCCCAGCACTGACGCCCTACACCGGATACGTAGCTACAAAAACTCAGCGCGCTCATCGCAGTCAAACTAGGCACAGGGACGACGTCAAATCAGGCATTCCGTTACTCCAGAATACCCGAGTACTATTTTTTTTAGCTTTTCTCTTTCTTCTTTTCCTTGCAGCATACGAGTTAGAAGAGATAACTTCATCAATATGTTGTGGATTTCCCGTTGGAACACAAGGATAATTTTTTTTTTTGAAGAATATATTGTTTTAGCAGGGACAGTACGATAGTGTAACTTGGTAAAGGCACTTGATCAATAACCTCGATACCAGCGCGCACCCAGCAGCACAACCATGTGGTCGCGATCCACAGGAGGCCCTCGGTTCCGTCGCGGCACCATAAGCCATTAACCAGGCGACTGTTACCAATTTACACGCAAAGAAGGCAGTGGGGTCATAGAATCAAATGAGTATTGCAAGGGAAGGTTCAAGCAACAAGGTCTCTTCCTCAACAAGGAACGAGGAATGCGAATCCCACAACGGATTCAAGTGTTCTGTTGGGACATCCACAATTAACTGATATAGTATACTCCGCTAACCCACATCGTTGATCCACTTTTCTCTTGATGCTACTTCGAGAACCCTAAACAATATAATGTGAGATTTATGAGTAACAAACATGATAATTAAGCAAGCACGTTCCCAAAGTCCTTACATGGTACAACATACAGGCACTTGCTCTTGACACATTGCTTGCCTCCTCCGGCTAAACGTTCTCAACCGCAACAAACAACACACAACAAAAGGATTGCAACACTAGAGAACAACGAGGAGAAACACTACTACTACAGGTACATCTCCTCTAGGGCAACTACTCTACTTCATCGGGCCGAACGTCTTCATTCCTGCTCTGGTGGTACTTTTGCTGCACTGGGTTGCGGATCTCTGTCTTCTCCTGGTGGTGGCTGAGTGAGGGGAAGCAAGGGCTCCACTTCTGAAACCTCTGAGGGTGGCGGTGCTGGCGGTGCTGCTACAATGGTTCTTCTCCTTTCAGGCGGGTGGACAGGGATTCCCTCTAAGATCAAGGGTTCCAAACTTTCCCTGGCCAGCGTCCTACGCTTGGCGCTTGTGACGAGATAGGCGTCCTCCAACTCCTGGGCATGTCGATCTCTATCCACCTGATGGGCTTCCGCCAAAGCAGCCTCTCGACTTTCTGCATTTGCCACGCTGGCGTGTGCTTCAGCAAGCTGCACTTCAAGCATCCGGGAGAAGATCTCGGCTTCCTCGGCTCGGTGGAGGCACTCCCTCAGCTCCGCAGCCTGGCGATCATACTGCTCATCCAGAGCCAGCAGGTACGTGGTCATATGAACCACGGTGGGGTTGTCTTCCTGTTGCCCCTGTCCATACAAAGCCTCCAAACGAGCCCTCCATACCTGCCGATTCTTGTCCAAAGGTGGAAAGAACCGCATGGGGGTACGGGCAATGGGCTCCTCATAGATCTGACAAAGGTGCCGCAAGGCTTTGCGGGCCACAACTTGGTAGGTGTCGACAAAGCGAAACCCAGTTGCAGTCACACTCCAGCCTTCAGCGAGGTCAGGGAACTCCTCACTCTTCCCAATATAGACGGTGACCTTACACCGCTCAGTGCCATGCTTCATGTACTCACGGCCCTCATACTCAGGACGATCCTTGACTCCGAGCCTTTGCAGGGTGGCATGGAGAACTTTGGGAAAACCCTCAGTGTTCAGGCAGTAGCTGCTAACCCAGACTCCTGCCATCTCTAGTGGTGGTGCAAGGAAGGATTTGCAAGAAGCTTTGCACCAAGGAAGCTAGGTAACTAGGATACTCGGAGTGGCGGTATCGAGTGGCTGGCTAGGCCTTTTATAAAGGCAAAACGGTCAGCGATCCTGGCGCAGTCTATCGTCAAGCTTGCACAGAACAACAACAGAGGATTGCCGAATTCACGCGACGATGGACACGCGAATGACCGAGGCCACGCGGGGATGTCTAGCACGGATGCAGAGGTGAACACGAAGGACCGAGGTCATAAAAGACTAGCACGACTGCAGGGTAGATGACCGACAAGAGCGCAGAGAGGGGTACGAAAGGGGCGAGCCACGACAGGCGCGAAACACGGTGAACGCGATACACGAAGCCACAGTATTGTAGTAACTCTTGGACAGACTGATCGACCTACACCACAAATGCACGAACAGGGTATGCATGAATGCACGTCCTATTCGCCCTCACGTTATTGCCGACATATAGGGCAACCGCACACAGATTTTTGGCACATCGCTCTCTCTGTAGCCAGTCGATGCTATCGAACTATGCTCGGGTTAGTGTACCTGCAGAAAACTGGATTATGTCTATCCAAGCCAGCAGAGTGCCATCTATCCTAGATACATAACCATAGTAATAGGGCTATTTATATAACTTCGCATGCAAACGTCCTAACTTTTTGAAAAGATTTTGTTGTCAAATTTTTAATTTAGAAGGGTTTAAAAGCTTTATTTCCTCATTTACGCTCTGATACCACATGTGGCAGAACCGCCTAATTTAACACCCTTCCGGAGTACTTGTCTTCCATTAGGTACTAAGTACTTCGAAAGAGCGCTAAACTGAGCAGTTCCGTTGAGCACACCCAACGGGAGAACTCAAAAATCCACATTTAACATCAGGATCGTGAATGAGGGAATAAAGCTTATAAAGTCCTTAACCATTTCTTACATCACTTTTAGTACAACATCAGAGTAATTCATTATGTAATTATAACAGCGGAATCTAAAACATTATCAGAGTTCAGCGGAAATGAAACCATTTTAAACATTAACATGAAGAACGTTTAAATGCATGAAATGATAACATATTAATAGTATTTTCCTTGTAAAACTTTTAGTGAGAGTTTTAATAAATAACTCTACTCCGCATCGCAAAGGAAATCCTCGCTGAGCCCACCAGGAGGTTTCCACACACAATTGTCAGCTCATCAGCATTCACCTGTCACCTGCAACAGGGGGAATAAAACCCTGAGTACTCAATTGTACTCAACAAGACTTACCCGACAGGAGAAAATAAAAGACTCCAAGGATATGCAAGGCTTATCGGGCTTGCTGGTTCATTGCATTGCAGGAAGCATTACTACCTGTGCATCCTTATATTTATTTTTATTAGCAGTCGTCATTAGTTCATTAGCTATCCATTCTAGGTAAGCACCTGTTCTACTTTCAAGCAAGTGGTAAGCAATCAGAACCATTTTATCTTCTCTTCCAACAACTTTCTTGTTCCAGTTCTTACTACGATGCCATGTCATAGTCAAGCCGTACCGTCTAAGCGACGGCGATTCGCGAATCAATGTGCCCAGCTGGGTGCCCCGAAAACACACGCCTCGCTTGTACCCCGGGCACAAACAAGACCAACCCGTTTCACTCCCGTCAAGGGGTCCAGGTCCCCGTCCAAGCTCGGACTCTAAGCCCCAACACTGCAGGCCCGGCCTCAGTCTGGTGCTTAGACCTCCTCAACCCAATATATATAACCATCCTAAAAAGCCGGTCCGGAAAGAGCCGGAACCCATGACAGGAGAGAAACAAGTTTTCCCGCTCCCATAAGCAAGTATATGCTCGGGACAATAAATCTGTGACTTGACCAGGGTCCATGCAACGAACGGTCCTTAATTGACACAGGCGGAACAAATGCAACCAGAGCCCTGCTCTGCTGCCCAACCAGGTCCAAGTCCATCCAACCCATTCCGCCCGGTCTCCAATTATCCGTATACATTTATATACCATGAGATAGCAACATGATGATAGTAACAAAAAGATATTCCTATCTCTCGCGAGTGACAGAAAATCACTCGACTTCTACCGAATTCCTGTAGCATAGCAATCTACACGATCCTGACATGCTAGTAAGACTCATGGGATCAAGATATTTATATGCAAGTGGGTTTCATTCAAATCCTTTAAACTTAATGCACAAGCATAAAATAAAGTGCAGAATAATAGGGGTTATGCACCGGGGCTTGCCTGGGTAAAAGATATCCAAAAGTTAGTATTCCATCTCCGGGACCTGTTCGCCATGGCACCACCTTTGATTAAACACCAAGTCATCTGGTTGATCCATCGACCCATCAACCATCATCGTTCCTATTATGATATGCAAAAATGCAATGCCTGCTTAAGCAGAACAAGCATAGCATAGATATACTTATTGAAAGACAAACAACACATCGTCACTCTCACTCCGACTCTCATCCTTTCTAAAAGAGATTTATTCGTGAGTTGGTTATTATTAAGAAAACACAAATTAACAATACAACCGCATTGCAATTTAATAAAATTCATGTAAGGTAAAGCAACATACTAAGCATAGACCTATAACCATCAGAGATGCATAACATTCTGTTTAACCTACATGTGAAGCAAGTAACACGGACAACATATTTGAGATATAGGATCACTAATTACTGTATATAAAGGTATTATTACTGGTAAGCGTGGAATAAAAGGTGACAGTCCAAACATCTCCGTTGTACATGA
The DNA here is from genome assembly GCA_038087645.1 of Saccharum hybrid cultivar R570. Classification (NCBI taxonomy): domain Eukaryota; kingdom Viridiplantae; phylum Streptophyta; class Magnoliopsida; order Poales; family Poaceae; genus Saccharum; species Saccharum hybrid cultivar. The sequence continues at coordinate 2,774,444 of JAQSUU010000291.1, read as the reverse complement.
AACTTTTATGGAAGGTACATCTTGACTAATTATAAATGTCGTACAAGTTTTATAATTTTCAGATAGGCATATTATTTACTAGCAATTAACAAAGATTTCATATCGATAAAAGCATGTGACAAAGATAAATTAATAACTCAGTAATTATACAAGATCTGGACCTCAAATTTTTATCCTAAATTAAGCATCACATGAATAACATGCCATAAAATTTTCATCTCATTTGAAGCATAGCATCTACCGGTATGAATTTCTCTATAATTAATCATAGGAAAAATATAGTGCAATATTTTTCTACTAAAACATGCAATATTATATATCTAATGCATAGAGATAAACGCAAGGGTTCCAAAACATCTTGATTTTCTATTTTACGAATTTTCTATGATTTACTATGAATTTCTAAAGGTTCAATACATTTAAGAAAAGACAGGAAGCTAATGACATAATTAACTAATCACATAATTTCAAATGAGCTTTAAAAATCATGAAATTAATATGGAAGATAGAGTTTGATTTTAGATGAATTTAGGAAGAAGAATTCATGGAATCCGAGTTGATATGATGGAGATATAAAATTCGCAAGATAGCTGTGCAGGTAAATAAACACGAACTTTTGAAAGAGACGTACGTGAAGCTGAGCTTCGTGCTCGCGAGGCACGTCCGCCATGGACGACCGCTCGAGCGTCGCTGCTCTGCTTGCTCTGCTCTGCTCGGGACGTGGTTCCGCCGGCCACGGAGAGGATGCTACTGGGCGGTGGAGCTTCGAATGAGTGGGCAGAGCGATGCACAGCTGAAGGAGAAGCTAGCAGTGCGGTGGATTGAAATAGTATGCTCTGGTTCAATGGATGGACGACGGCGCAGTTCACCTCGTTATAAGGAGCAGGCGGAGCTGTGCTTCCAAAATTGAAGCACAGTGAGGTGCTACAATAGGCAAGGTGGTGCCAATCAAGCTGCTGGCTGTCTTGCGGAGCCAAGGATGCGACGAATTCATTAACGCTCTACGGTCACGTCGAATTGAAAGCAAGAGGTACCGTTGGCCATGGGTTCAGCGGAGACAGAGGCGTTGGCACAACCACGATCATTAATACAAGGTACGCGTGCACATGACGACGGAAGACTGTGAGACGTGCCCAGGCGACTGTCCGCGCGGTCGACCCACGCGAGTGCAGAGCTGATAGGACTCGTGCGCAGTGTGCTTGCGTGCGGTGGCAGGCAACCAAGGCACAGAGGTGACCATGGTCAGTGATGGCTTGTCCGAAGCAGATGACGTGCACGGGTTTTCTACAAAACACCAAAAACGGCTTCGTCGACCCATTTACAACTTACGCGAAAAGACTTAAACTTCGAACGGTTTCGCGTTGAATTCCAATTCCGACTTACTTGTTCCATTGTCGCCTACTGAGTACGTACTACAAATTTTTAATAAAGTTCACATACACGCTCTACATCATTTTTATTTCATAACAATTCGTTTAGAAAACTAGACAATATAAAGCGACATGAAACTTAACATTTATTTCCCGTTTTGGATAACGTTTCAAATGTCGTATATAGATTTATACTCCAAATTACCCACATATGCACAAATACATGATGCTCCTGCGATGTTTTAGCAAAACATTACAATGTAACACCGGGGTGTTATTTCTATATATATATATATATTTGTTTATTAAATTGTTTCCGTGCCAACGATTAATGCAACTGAGTTTATCCTTTTGTTATAATTTTTTCATTCGCGCTGCACGCGTTGTGTAAATTGACTTAGCTATTTATTTATTTATTTATTTATTTATTTATTTATTTATTTTTCAACCATAGACGTGAGTCGCATAATATTTGTTTTCTCATTCCATGTGAGTTTGAAATTTAAACTCCGAGGAACCTGTTTAGTTAATTTCTTTTAGACCTTAACCAAGGTGCTAAGCGGGCTCGTAACACCAGGGGTGTTACAGCCGGCCGCCGACAACAGCTCGGAGCCCATCGTCGGCAACGAGACCGAGACGGTCGCCGGCGACCCCGTCCAGTCGCCCGCCGTCGAGGCTACCGGCAACCCCTTGCAGCCGCCCGCCGGCAGCCCCTTGCAGCCTCCCGCCGGCAGCCCCGTGCAGCCGCCCGTCGTCGACCCTCAGCCGGTCATCGGTGGCGAAAACCAGCAGCAGGGTGCCAACGTCGTTGGCAACAACCAGCAGGCTGTCAACGTCGTTGGCAACCAGCAGCAGGGTGCCAACGTCGTTGGCAACAACCAGCAGGCTGTCAACGTCGTTGGCAACCAGCAGCAGGCTGTCAACGCCAATGAATATGATGGCTATGAAATACATCGTTTAACTAGAGAAGGTGAATTTCCTGTCCCGAAGTTAAATTATAATTTGACTTTGTTCCTGAAGTTGTGATTCTGATGTAATATATTCTTTTTTCCATATGTAGGTTTCAACAAATTTACAGTCAGATTTAAAGCAATTAAGGATTTGACACTCAGAGAATATATCTGTATTTTGAGAAATCGAGTGGACTTTGATGGTAGGGAGACCCCAATGCCTGATCTTAGAGGTAGGTACCTGAACCGTTTCTGCCACTTTTTGAAGCATTTCCTTTGAAGGTCCATTTAACCTAATCATTGATTATGTTTTCTAGAAGGAGTAATACTATATCATGTACCACCGGGGTTGAACCTTGACCGGGTGGTGAGCGATGGTGGAGCCGATGGGCAGCAATGGAATCTGCAGCGTAGCTACAGTCGGCAGGTAATTTTGTAATTGAATGTGATCGATTTGACTTTTAAGTTTCCTTCTTCCTCACATTTGCTTATATTTGGTACTACTGTTTTCAGATTATGCAGGAGAGAATTCGTTATACTAGTTATCAATGTGAGGCAGATACGAGGTGGACCAAAAAAGTCTACAGAACAAGGTAATATACCTTCAAGCTACTGCATTTCTTATTTTATAAGAAACATAAATTTATTTCATCTTATATATGCAGCTCGGTTGATGACTGGGTAGTAATCCACTACCAGTTTTCTGGAGATATGCCAACAGTCAAAGCTATGGTTAGCCGTATTAACAGACTCCAGGAGTCATTTGATCAATTTAGAGCACAAGATAATAATATCTGTGGTCAAATGGTGGAGGCGCTTCAGCCTACCTGAGAAGATGTGTACTCTCTAGTCGACTTCAAGGGTTGTCTTTTTTTTTTTTTTTGCTGTGGAGTTATCTGGTGATGTAAACATGGTTTAAATTGAACTCTTTCAGTGGTTTGATGGATTTAGTTCCTAATCGTGGTCGGTAGGTCCTGTATGTTTCAATGTTAACCTGGGTAAGAATCTGGTATATGAATGATATACAGGCAGTGAATTTGTTATCTCTTGTGGTAAACTTGGGTATGAATCTGGTATCTTTTGAATGACACAAGCAGTGAACTGTTATGTCTGGTAGGCCTCAGAAGAAATCCGGCTTCAAAATCTTGTCTGTTGCTCTTTTGATATTTGTGTACACACATTGTTCCCTGCAAAAATGATCTTAGATATTTCCAGTTTAAATTATCTTATTTTTCCCTGCCTCTAAGTACAATTGATCCGAGTTCCGTGCAGCAAAAGGTTGTGTTGGTTCTTGCTTCCGTTCTCACTAGGTTTTCTCTTCTTCTTGATTGATGATTGCCTCTGTTGTGGGTGCGTGCAGCTGACGAAGAAGGTCTCCAACATGGAGAACTGCAGCGCTTAGCCTGCCTCGGCTTCTCACGGCGCTGAACTTCCAAAGTACAAAGTGTTACTCTAGGATGGTTTGCTACAATTGCACAAAACACTTGCTTTTGGTGCTTCTGCATTTGCCTCCTGCTAAATAAAAAAGTGCATGTGCTGCTACTATCTAATTAATCTATGCCTCATTTTGCACCCACCTTCGACATGTTTCCTTTAGAATACTATAGGTACTATTCTACCACTAGACATCAGCATTTTTAAAGCAAAAAGCTTCCTTCCCGCTAAACTTGCCAATTCCATTACATATGTTGCCTCTAATGGAGCTAGGGGTGGGATTCTGACTGCTTGGAACCCACTGTTTTCTCCCTCTCCCACTGTTTTCTCCCTCTCCTCCACTCACCAGGACAATCACTCACTCACCACTAGGTCTATTTGATCCATACTAAAAAAACTGCAAGTACGTATGTGAGTTGTGACCTGTTATCTTGTTGACGCTGTTGCAGAGCATGTACCTTTGCTATCATATAAATTGGAGCACTGCCCTGGGCCACCCCAGCGTCTACCGAAACGCTGAGACTGTGAGACGTAGTACCAGGCCCCCAAAGGTCACTACGCTGTCTTAGGAGGGTGTGGGTCCCCATGCCCGTACCTCCCTACACTATCACCTTACAACCTAGTAGTAGTGGTACTACCCTAGTCAGTCGGGTAATCGTCTCCCGCCCATCGGGAGCGAGTGGTGTGCACGATAGTCCCATGGTTCCGGTTCTCAAGACATACCAGTCCTTAGGAGGACCAGACAGGATATCTTCTCAAAGGGGAAACACCGTCTTCCCCGTGCCACGACAACACCTCTGAAAGGTCTTGATGGCTAGAGGGGGGTGAATAGCCTTTTAAAAAATTTCTACAAAGACAAGCTAAACAAGTTTATCAATACAACAAATAGCGAGATGCGAGTTTTGCATAGCCTACGGGGTATTTACAAGCCACCTATCCAATTCTCAATTCTAGTATAATGGCACTCAACCGCACAAGTGAAACCGAGAAGGTAACTATAACTACAACTAGCAAGCTACACAAAAGAGCTACCTAGCAAAGCTAACTAGCTAGCAAAGATAACTAAGAAAGTAATGCGGAGTTGAGTTAGGAGAGTTTCACCGAGGGGCGAAGTATTGAGCCAACCAATATGATCAACAATGAATACCAAGATAACCGAACACCGGGATCAATCAATCACAATATGAAAGTGATGACATGAAGATTTATCCCGAGGTTCACGTGCTTGCCGGCACGCTAGTCCCTATTGTGTCCCTCTTCACCACGTGGTTCGGTGGCTAATCGGTCTCACACCGAGCCTCTCAAAAGACGCCACAAGAACCTACCAAATGGCAAAAGGTTGCAATGACACGAGCAATTTACTAATGTTGCCTTTGGCGCTTCGCCGAGGTAGGCACAAACCCCTCACAATCACCGGAGGTGGCCAAGAACAATCACCAACTCTTGCCAACGCCTCCAAGCTGCTCCAAGCCGTCTAGGTGGCGGCAACCACCAAGAGAAACAAGAATCCCGCAGCAAATCAACCACCAAGTGCCAACTAGATGCTATCTCACAATGCAAATACACTTGGATCACTCAATCTCACTTCGAATATGCAAAGAAGCAAGAGAGATGAGTGGGAGGGGAGTTGCTTAGCTCAAAGTGCTCACAAGTATGTCAAAAGTCCAAGAGTTAGAGCCTTGAGCCGGCCAACGAGTATTTATAGACGTACCCCTTCGAATATAGCCGTTAGGAACTTGAAACAGCCACAGTCGCGCTGACCGGACACGCTGGTCGCGCGGACCGAACGCGCGATCACACAACGGCTACTTGCGAAGCACCGACCGGACGCGCTGCACGCAACGACCGAACGCGTTGGGCTCGACCGGACGCGCTGGTCCCGTAACTGACCGGACGCGCCGGTCAAGCCTGAGCAGCGCACAACGAAACAGCGACCGGACGCGCTGGAGAATTGATCGGACGCCACAGTGCCCGCGTCCGGTTGGAGTCCAGTAAGCTCCCTCAACGACCAGACGCGTCCGGTCGGTCATGACCGGACGCACCGCGCGTCCGATCAACAAACTGAAACTCGCGCAGACGCTGAACGCTGACCGGACGCGTCTGGTCAAACAGAGACCGCGTCCGGTCCAGCGTCCGGTCACCACTGTGACCTCCGTTCGCCTCCGTTTGATTTCCGACTTCCGGCGTAGTGGAAAATAGGCGTTTCAATTCCTCGAAAATGCCTGAATCCCGCCTCGCAAGCTCGGCGGGAGGGAGAGAGGACACCAAACCCTCTCTACCGCTCAAACTCCACCGCCTTCGCAAACGTGCTAACATCACCAAGTGATCACGTCATGTGCGAGTGTGTTAGCATTTTCACAATCATTTTTCGAGGCGTTATTAGTTCTATCCAAATGCATATGACATGAAATGCACACCTAGAGGCACTTAGGAGTTCAATAGCCGCGTCATTCCCCTCTTTATAGTACGGCTATCTATCCTAAAATGTAACCACACCCACTAGGTGTCTTGGTTACTAAAACACAACCCTTAAGCATATACCTTTGCCTTGATCACGTAGGGTTGCGTCCAAATCCAAGTGTGGCCACTCATGATCACCATGTCCATCTTGCCACCAACCTTGGAATATACTAATCCTCATATGCTACATACAATTTAGGCATAGGATTAGTACTTAGACATTGTCACTAATTACCAACACCAAACATAGGACTTTCAACCTCCACCAGGGATTACCAACACCCCAGTTCACCTCACAATATACCCGCCACAGGTAACTCTCGTGAGGGATGCCCAGGTCGCACCCCTCCAGCAAGACTTACCCCAAAGACTCGTCTTAGGATCCTGTCCGATCGACTCAACCCTCACCACTCACCCAAGACGCACGCCAAGATCTCCCCAGTTCTTTTATTAGGTTTACCAAGTTCTCGGCACTACGTGCCTTTTACATATACGTCTCTCACTCACCGGCATCACATCACTGATATAATGCGAGTAAGAGTAAAAGCAGTAATATGTAACATGCGAGCATTTAGCCTAACAGCAGGGTGAGCAGGAGTAGGGTTTGCAATAAGGGAAAAGGCTCAAAGTAAAGCATCTACCATGCAATTCAACATCATATTATTTCATAAAAGTAGAGCGCTAGCAATTCTATATTTGCATGCGTAATAGGTTCTACGGAGTTGGGTGGGGCGTGGCACCTGGCAGGTCGTCTCCCACGTCCTCGCTGTAGTCGGGGTCGTACTCCTCAGTCGGCAGGTCCTCCGGCTCTGTTAAACGTAACGTAGAGTCGTATTAACGACTCCTATAGAGGTGCACAAAGAAGCAACAGAAATTCAAAAGATCCAAATGCACTCAAACACAAGCCTAAGATGTAGAGCTCATTTTTAGAAAAAATTTAGAAACTGGTTTGGTATTTTTCTGAGTTAAAATGAATTAGTTATGAATTTCCAAAGATTAAATGATTTTCTGAAAAAGAAAAAGAAAAGAAAAAACCAGGCAGCGACACGTGTCACACGCTGATTGGCCGAAACAGATCGAGTCACTGACAGGTGGGCCCGGTTGACTGGTCAACGGTCAACGGCCAACTCTGACCGGGCCGAGACCGGGCCTCGGTGGGCCAGGGCTGGGCTGGATATGGGCCGAACTGGGCCGGGCTGGGCCCGCCACGTGTCAGACGCTGGTGCGGCCACGTCGTCTATTCGGATTCAAAACAACGACTCGGGCTGGTGAGCTCGGCTCACGGTGGTCTCGTGTAGACGGTCCACGGGTGTTGAACGCAGTCCACGGTGGACCCGGTCCATCCCCTCCTCTCTCCTCTCGGCTTACGGTGCACCGGGTGCACCTAGCCGCTCCTCTCCTCCTCTTGCTTGCCTTCTCCTTCCCGACCGCGCTCTCACCGGCGGCGAGCGGCCGAGCCCTTGCTCGGGGATTTCACGGGTGGAGCTAGTAGGCTCAAAAGCACCGCGTGGTCCCATGGAACCCGATGGAGGGGTCATTGGTGCGGATTAGAGTGTTTAGGGGGCTTGCCCATGGCGGTGGCGGCTTGGCCGGTGTGGTGAGCGGCGGCAAGGCCTCCCCAGCGTCTTGGCTCGGGTGGTGGGGTCTTCTATTGATTCGCGACCGCATGTGAAGCGCGAAGATGGGGTCAAAATGACGAAATCGCGCTCTAACCGAACCCTCCACGGTGGTGGCGGCTCAACGCCTTCGGCCGGGGAAAACACCACCGGCCATGCTACCGGGGGTCTCTCCTTCCCTAACGGTGCGCGTGGTGTGTCCTTCGCCTAGGCGATCCTGTTGGACCTCTTTCCCTTGCCTCTATCGTCCCGAGCCAACAAGGAACGGCCTCGCCATGGCCGTGCTCTGGCCATGGCGGGCACGCTCTGAGCGTCGCCACGATGGTGGTGTTCCCGAGCTGGTACGGCTCGATAAGGCCATGTGGAGTGCAATCGTGTCCGCATGAGTGTGTGTAGGTGCAAACGATGATCAGGCACCGGCCTTGACCGTTCCCAGCATGGATTTGATCACTGCGGTGCCAACGTGCCTACGGTGGCGAGCAGAGGAAGTCGCGATCGGTGCGGCTCACCTTGGGCTCGTGGTAGGAGGATGGCGGTGCAGTGGTGATTCGCGGCAGTGAAGTCGTGTAGCCGTGCAGTGACGCTCCCTGGCGAGGTGGACGGTAGCGGCGTCTCCTTCTTCTCCGGTGTCCCGAGTGGCGGCAGCAATTCGGCTCCTCCTCACGGCCTTCCCCTTCTCTTCTCCCCTCCTCCCTCTTCCTTGCAGCGTGGTGTGGTTGGAGATGAGGCCACCCGAGGCGGCGGTGAAAGAGCTGGAGAGGGGGGCTAGGGCGTTGATGCACGGCTTTTATAGCCAAGCTCCGGTCATGGCATTGGTGAACGGTGGATTGAGTGGAAGGGGAGAAAGGAGGGCTGTGATGTGCTCTAGGTCAAGGTTTACGATGCCGTGGTGTGGTTGGCAATCGATTGCGAGGCTAAGTCGAATCTTTGGCGGTTTTGGCGTGTCAGAAAACAGCAGGCTCCTCTGTGGTCCATGGCGGTGCCATGCGCGTGCGTGTGGGTATGATGGTGGGGCAAGGTGTGTGTGCGGCTGGCGTGCGAAACCGGCTCGGTGGCTTGGCGCGCAAGGCGACCAGCAGGGGACAGGGGGAATCTCCCCTCGCCGTTTTGCTCTGCTTTCCGATCGGTGAAGCGGGGAGGGCTGGAGGTAGGGGATGACGCCGTGGGGCCCTCTCGTCAGCGACCGCGGAAGAGAAGAGGGCGAGCATCCCTGGCTTAGCGGGTTGGCAACGCAGGCCGGGCGCCCGCGGCAGGTTGGGCCGGCCCATGCGGTGGGCGCACGCGCGCGTAGGCATGAAGTGGAGCGCGCAGCCGCGGTTTGGGCCGGGCGCTGCGGTTGGATGTGCTAAAGAGGCCCTTTTCCATTCTCTTTTATTTGTTTGAGTTTTCCATTTTGTATTTTCTTTATTCCAACCAGGCCAAGGCTTTTGTATGCATACAAATGTATTGCCCCCACTTGGTTACCACAATAGGGTCCACAAGATGTATCTTAGAGTTTACATTATTTGCCAAGGTTATAATTACATATTTATTTAATTAAAGCATTTCATTAAATAAATATGTCTAATTTTAATCATCAATACAAAGATCATAAGAAGCAACTCATGAGTGTATATATTTAAATGCAAAATGCAATTAACTAGACTAGGTGCTACTTGTGCAACTAGGGTTGGTTTCCTATATGCCACTCACCAAACATGGTTATTTTTGGAAAAAAAATTTGTAGTTGTGATTTTTGTTTCTTGTAAATTTCTGGGTTGTTACATTCCCCCTCACTGCAAATGATTCAGAGTGCCAAAAAATGAAGCTTTACAGTATACCTGTAACTTATAACAATCCTGAGGCCATGTTTTTAGTTCCCCAAATTCACCCCAAATTTCACTATGTAAAAAGAAGATTCCTCGTCACATCAAAAAGCCGGCACATGCATGGAGTACTAAATGTAGATGAAATAAAAAACTAATTGTCACAATTTTGTTATACTTTGCGAGACGAACGTTTTAAGCCTAATTAATCAATGTTTGAACAATTATTACCAAATACAAACAAAATTGCTACCGTGCTGCACAGTGATTCGGGGATCTCCGAATCGGTGATCTAAACAAGGCCTGAGTTTCTACATGGGACGACTTTGTCTTCTCCGTCAAACATAAGGCAGAGTTCCCAATCTGTGATACTTACGTCACCTCAACAGAAATTCAACCTCGGAACGACAAATTCCCAGCTAAGTTGCAGTCAGAGACTATTTCTCGGCACTCGCCTTTTCTTCTGAACTTCCCTTGAGACTTGCAGACCTCACCGGTAGGATGCTGCGCCGCTCTTTGCCACCTGGTTTAGCAGATGCATTTCCGTACCATATCATTCCAAGAACGGCCACGATCCAGGGTGGACCCGCGCATCCGGTCAGTTCAAACCGCAGGCAGAGACGCATGCGTGAAGGTCGTGGACCGGCGCGTCCGGTCCCTCGCGAAACCAGAGCGTCCGGTCATGCACCCAGTGGGCAGCGCGTGTCTCAGTGCCGATCGGACGTGGTGGCGCGTCCGGTCATGTGCGACCGGACGCGTATGATCGCGCGAGGAGCTCTCTAGACTCCGATCGGACGTCGGGTGCAGCGCGTCTCGTCAAACGGTGTAGCGCGTCCGGTCACGGCAATGGCTCTCTCTAACGCGCACTGTTGCTATTTGTCATGTAGTGACCGAACGCGTCCGGTCACCCTGACCGGTGCGTCCAGTCATCACGTTTTTCACTGCGTTGTCTTGCAACAGCTAGTTGCTTACCCCTTCGCTATAAATAGATGGTGGTCGGGTTTTGGGTGTTATCTCTCTGACTCTTTGAACACCTGAGACATACTTTGAGCTAGAGAACATCCCTTCCACTCATCTCCTTGCTTGGTTGCATACTCTAGTGAGATTGAGTGAGATTCAAGTGCATTGCTTAGTGATTTGCATCTAGTGGCACTTGATTCATTGAGTTGGCTGCAGATTTTTTGTTACTCTTGGGTGTCTCCCGACATCCTAGACGGCTTGGAGCAGTGGTGGTGTTGAGCTCATGATTGAAGATTGTTTCGAGCCTCGCCAAGTGATTGTGAGGGGTTCTTGAGTCTTCCTCGCTGGAGTTCGTGAATTGGCTACTCTAGTGGAGCTCGTGGCTTGGAGGATCCCCATCTTGTGAGTGGATGTGCGGCACCCGCTGAGGGTTTGACTCTTGATAGTCAATTAGCTCGTGATCCATCAAGTGGGTGCATCGCCACAACGAGGAGTAGCTTGCCGGGAAGCAAGTGAACCTCGGTAAAAAAACTTATGTCATCTCTTGCCGAGGATTCTCTTTATGATTGTATGTGATTGATTCTTTGGATACATCTCATCTCTACACTGTTGGTATAAGAATCAATTCACTCCCCTTTTTATTCTTGCATTTTATCTTATCTAGTGTGCTTAGCGTAGTTTGTATCACATAGGAGTAAGTAGCTTAGTGACTTAGCTTTGTTGGTGTGAATTAGATATCATAGTCTTGTTCACTAGAATTGTAGAGGTGGCTTGCTTAGTATAGTTGAGCTAGTGCTAGAATTAGCGTCGCCATCTTTTATACTAACAATTGTTGATTAGTGAAGCTTGTAGATTTTTAAATAGGTTATTCAGCCCCCCCCCCAACTCTAGCCATTTGGACCTTACATAATGGTACATCTTCCATGGACTCCAAGCTGGGTGCAGTAAAAGCTTACCGGAAGGCAATGGGACTTTGTTACAAATGTGGTCTCAAGTGGTCAAAGGATCATAAATGTGCTCCTGAGGTATTGCATGCTATTCATGATATCTGGGAATGTATGTCTGTTGATGATTGCAGTTCACCGTTGGACTCTGATGTACATCAGTCAGATCAACTTTTCTTAGCTCTGTCCAAGAACGCAGTTAGTGGTGCTCCTGCCCCGAGGACTATACAGTTTCAAGGAATTTTGGAAGGTTTACCTCTGACCATTCTTATTGATTCTGGTAGTTCCTCCTCTTTTGTAGTGAACGTATTGTCAGGCAGTTGAGCTCGCAGACAATTGTTTCTCATCCAACCTCAGTACATGTTGCTGGTGGTGGTATTCTTGTCAGTAAAGGCATTTTGCATAATGTTAAGTGGAGTATTGCATCTTGCTCTTTTGTATCTGATTTGAATATTCTGTCATTCATTTTGATCTCATTATTGGTATGGACTGGTTGGGGAAATTTAGCCCAATGCAAATTCACTGGAAATCTAAGTGGCTGCAGTTTCCCTACGAAGGCACCATGGTCAAGTTGCAAGGATTGGTGTCTGAAGAGTCACAAACTCTGTTATTGCAGTTCTGTTGTGCTACTGATGATTCTGAGTTGTCCAACATGTCAGATCTGCCAGCAGAATTGCAAGAATTGATACAGAAGTTTGCTCATTTGTTTGCTGCACCTTCTGGTTTACCTCCACACAAAGCTTGCAACCATATGATTCCCTTATTGTGTGGTGCTAACCCAATCTCTATCAGACCATATAGGTACTCTCCTGAGTTGAAGGATGAGCTGGAAAAACAAGTGGCAAACATGCTAAAGCAAGGCATTATTCAGCCTAGTGCAAGTATGTTTTCATCACCTGTTCTGTTAGTTCCTAAGAAGGATGGTGGCTACAGAATGTGTGTTGATTACAGACAACTCAATGCTATTACTATGAAGTCCAAATTTCCAGTCCCAATTTTTGATCAGTTGATGGATGAATTGTCCCAAGCTAAGTGGTTTTCAACACTGGATTTGAGAGTTGTGGCTTCCATCAAATTCTGCTTGAGCCTAGAGAAGAACCCAAGAATGCTTTTCAAACACATTTGGGACAATATGAGTTTAAGGTCATGGCATTTGGCTTAACTAGTGCACCTGACACATTTCAAGGAGCTATGAATTCAGCACTTGCACTAGGGCTCATGAAATTTGTGATTATCTTCTTTGATGATATTCTAGTATATAGCAAGTCAAAAGAAGAGCATCTTATTCATTTGCAGCTGGTCTTTGAGTGGTTATCACAGGATCAATGGAAGTTAAAATTCTCCATATGCAATTTTGCACAACAATCTGTCTCTTACCTGGGCCATGTTATTAGTGCTGCTAGTATTTCTACTGATCCTTCAAAGATCAAGGTTATCCATGATTGGCCAACTCCAACAAATGTCAAAGAAGTCAGAGGATTCCTAGGTTTGGCTAGGTATTACAGAAAATTTGTGAAGCACTTTGGTATTCTAGCCAAGCCTTTAACTCAACTTTTATGAAGGATACAATATTTCATTGGACCAAGGTGCATGAGGAAGCCTTCTTATTGCTCAAGTAAGCTCTAACTTCAGCTCCCTGTTTGGCAATACCTGATTTTGATCAGCCATTTCATATAGCAACTGATGCATGTGCTAAAGGAGTTGGTACAGCTCTGGTCCAAAATGGTCACCCATTAGCATACATAAGTAAGGCACATGGCCCAAAGAACTAGGATTTATCTACCTTTGAAAAAGAGTATATGGCTATTCTGGTTGCAGTGGACCAATGGAGACATTATTTGCAACATTCAGAATTTTATATCCACACAGATCAAAAGAGTTTGATACATCTAAATGAGCAGAGACTACATACTCCTTGGCAGCAAAAAGTATTCACTAAGCTTTTGGGGTTGCAATATAAAGTCATCTACAAAAAGGGTACAAAAAACAATGTTGCTGATGCTTTGTCTAGGTGCCCTGTCTAGACTGAGTTATATTCTGTGGGCACAGTTTAACCTCAGTGGTTAACTGACATTCAACATGCTTATACATTAGATAACCAGGCACTTCAGTTGCTTTCCCAATTGGTAGTATCTCCATCCTCCATGCCGAATTATACTCTGGTTAATGGTTTTATTAGATTCAAAGGCAAAATTTGGTTGGGTTCAAACACTGAGCTTCATTCTAGAGTGTTTGCAGCTCTGCACAGCAGTGCCTTGGGTGGCCATTCTGGGGCTCCTGCAACTCTCCAGCGTATTAGCAATATGTTTTATTGGCCTACCATGAAAGCTGATGTCCTTACTATGGTACAGCAGTGTTACATTGGTCAGAAAGTCAAACCTAATAGATCAAAGTATCCAAGCCTGTTGCAGCCACTGCCAGTACCTAAATCATCTTGGGATATCATTTCTATGGATTTCATAGAGGGGCTTCCACAATCTGGTACTGCTAATGCAATCTTGGTAGTCATTGATAAATTTACTAAGTTTGCTCATTTCCTTCCATTGAAGCATCCCTATATTGCTAGCTCAGTTGCAAAGCTTTTCATGGATAATGTGTACAAGTTACACGGCTTGCGATCAGCAATTGTTTCTGATCTAGATAAAATCTTCACAAGCCATTTTTGGCAGCAGTTATTTCGGTTAGCTGGTACTGAATTAAGGTTGAGTACATCATACCATCCTCAAACTGACGGACAAAATGAATGTCTGAATCAGTGTTTGGAAACTTACTTGTGCTGTTTTGTGCATGCTTGTCCTTCAAAATGGAACAACTGGTTGCCTCTTGCAGAATATTGGTACAATAAAAGTCACCATTCAGCTCTTGGCAGATTGCCATTTGAGGTATTATATGGTTATGCCCCCAAGCACTCTGGGTTTTCAGTAGATTCTGCTATACCTGACAGTCCAGACTTGAGCAGTTGGTTGTCAGAAAGAGCAGTTATGCAAGACTTAGTACATCAGCATCTTTTAAGAGCTCAGATGCGTATGAAGCGGCAGGCTGACAAGAAACGTTCTAAGCGTAGTTTTGCTATTGGTGATTGGGTGTTCCTTAAGTTGTAGCCCTATGTTCAGTCTTCATTGGCGCGCCGAGCTAGCCAAAAGCTGTCATTCAGATTTTTTGGGCCCTGTTGTGTGGAAGCTAAAGTGGGTGTTGTGGCATACAAACTGGCCTTGCCTCCTTCTTCGGCAATACATCTAGTTTTTCATGTCTCCCAGCTGAAGCGCTCACATGGAGATCACCCTATATCTGATACTCTACCATCAGATTCTGTTCAGTTACGAGGTGGAATAGCTGTGGCATGGACAGGGAGGATAGTTACGAGGTGGAATTAGAATTGAAATTGCTTCGAATGAAGAGGACCTTACACGGCCACCAGTAGAATGCCATCCAGGATTCTGGATTGACTGTCCACTGCGTTCCTCTGGTTGGGGCCGCCTCCATTTCAAAGAGCCTACGACAAAGATCCATTCCTTACTAACGAGATCTAAAGAGGAAAATAATCCGACAAAGATCCGTTAGTGAAGTGCGGAAGCATTACCCTTGCCTTTGGATCTGGCGGCGGCGTGGCGCGAGGCGTGCAATGGTTCACACAAATTGCAAGAGGAACAATGCGCCACCGCCGACCATGTGCGAGGCGTGCAATGGTTCACATAAACTAGGAGAGAGGAACAATGCACAACCTTGAAGATGGAGAAGTGGAATGGTGATGCAACTATGTTGTGGATAGTTGGGAAATAACTCGCTCAATTTACTACCGCGGTTGCCGATGGCCAGATCACCCATCTAGTTGGCTTGACTTTTCATACGACAGAGAAAATATCCCTGCCGCATCTATTGTTAACCCGTCGGTGGTAGAAGTTTCATTCTCTAGTGGTTTCTGCACAGATCAATGTTGATATGTACTATATACTTGGATGACAGGGTTTTGTATGATAAACTCTTCATTCTCCTTAATACAATGATACCTCATACTAGTAGTGGTTAAAAAGAGTAAGAAGTCCCAATTCTCAAGGACAACAAGAACGACACTAGGAACAGCACAAGGCGCCATGGTGATTGGTGACCTAGTGTATCTATTTTGTTTCTGTTCTAAAAGATTGAAGGAGGAAGAGTGTGTCGAATGAGCTCAAGAGGTGCATCCAGCCCCGGCTTAAATAGGCCAACCTTTAAGATGGAGAAGCAGAGGGAGGCGTCAGGGAAGATGAGGCATACTCCATAGGAAAGTAATGGTGATGCAACTGTGTTGCGGGTAGTTGGGAAGTGGGGAAATAACTCACGCTGAATTTACTACCGCCGGTACACTAGATGGTCGTGTAGGGCCAGCGGCCATAACGCCTATCCCAGTTGGCTCGGAGTTTCAAACGATGGTGGAATTCAACCACAGTACCACCGCTGCATTGATGGTTTTCCACAGTCGGTTTCATTCCTTACGAGGCCTCCCTATCGATCCAACCGACGGTGGAAGTATCACACCGACGCTTTTATCGCTTCGGCAGTGAAACCCTCGATGGTGAAAAGTCAATCTGTAGTAGTGGTGGTGCAAGTGTCCAAGAAGTCTGCTGAGAAATTGCCTGTGTTTTACACTGATTTGAACAGTCAGAGTATTGAGCAATAGCCACAAGTACCATATAAGATGATGATAATGACTGCAGTGACAGTGACAGTGAAGAAGAATTATTTTTGGACAGTGAGTATGAGATAGAGGCAGGAGATGATGATTTGTTGTAGGAGAATGTGGACTCAAATGTTGAAGAGCTACTACAGTCGGTGATAGGAAAAGATCACAAAAAAGCAAAGGGCAGCCAATGAAAGCTTCTGAGATGTATAGGCCTGTTGATGCAGGTGATCACACAGATAGTGATGATGAGGGGTTAGAGCATCCAGATTCAGAGGAAGAGGCTGGACCACGGATGTTGTCAGCTCCTCAAACAAAAGGAAGGCTTCCAAGGATGTTGAGGGCAAGGTGAAGGAAATGATCAAGCAACTGAAGAAGTCTCATACTATAGAAGATTAGTAGTTGTAGTTCCATGCAGTCCATACATTTTGTGTAAGATATGTGCTTAGTTATGTGGACAAACACTAATGTAGTGTTGTCTTTTATGGTGAAACACTAATCTAGATGTGCTCACTGATGTAGTGCTGCCTTTTGTGGTGAAACATTGATCTATGTCATATACAAAGTTTCGCTAGGCGCCACGCGGAATCTAGGCGCTGACCCCTAGCCTAGGGAGTAATCGGGATTAATCGCGCCTGCGTTTCTAGGCGTTTTTCTAGGCGTTTTGTGTATATACTAATATACATGTATTATCTTCTAAAGAAAAAAATAAACAACTGAATAATGGGTCTAGATAGATAGAAAGGCTAGCCTAGATAGATAAAAAGGCCCAAGAGGCAAGGGCCCAGCCCATTTACCACTCACAGACTCCAACCTCCAACCCTATCTCTCTGTTCCAGCCGCACCCCACTCGCCCGCATCCACCGCCGCCGCCTTCTCCCGCATCCACCGCCGCCGCCGTCGGTTCCTCTCCCTCTCCGGCATCTCTCCCTCCTCTGCGCGCCCGCCGCCGTCCGCGCGCGCGGACGCTCCTCCACCCCCCACCAGCGCAGCCGCCGGCGCGGACGCTCCTCCACCCCCCACCGGCGCAGCCGCCGGTCCTCTCCCTCTCCGTCTGTCTCCTCTTCGCGCCCGCGCACGCCCGCTCTCTCCGCCGTCCGCGCATGTCCGAAGCTCCTCCGCCACCAGCAACCTCTGCCGGACGCTCCTCCACCCCCACCGGCGCCGCCGCCGAGCTGCCGCCGCCTGGGGGTCCGCCTACCCCCATAGGCGAGGCGGGCACCCTCCGACTCGCGATTAATCGCGCCTGGCGAGCGCCTAGCGGAACTATGGTCATATAGATGTGCTCACTGATCTAGATGTGATGAAACACTGATGTAATCCTTGCTTTGAGATGAAACAGTGATTTGGAGATGAAACACATTGGCATTACTTCAAATCCAACACATTAACAGTACATTCTCACGTTTGACACAGTACCGGTGCATTTCAACCTAAGGCTAACATTACATTACAAGTTTAGTTCATTCTAACACAACCCTTACATCACAATTTTAGTTTATTACACCTCAAACCTCACCTCCTCATCACAGCATGCACATTCCACAATGCATGAAAAACACTAAGCAGGACGAGAATCCTCAATAGCACAAGTATTTCATCCCCATATCTTAACAAATTAAGCATTGATAACAACATCCAATTTTGTGCTCTACAACTTCACTCCTTTTTCCTCCTTCTGATCAACCTCAGCATCCTTGTCACTCTCCTTCTCTTGTTCAACCTCAGCAGGCTCCTCAATCTAATTCTTCTTCATCTTGTTAAGCAACTCAATGTAGTCATTTTCCCACTCCTAGAATGGGCACCCAGTTCCATCACGCTGCACAGCAACAATCAAAGACAAATCCCCAAATCTGAATGCAACAAACAAGAACAAAGCGTAGCACATACCTTTCTAGCGGGGCAAGTGTAGAAGATGCAGCCACAGTTCCCATTCTCATTAGTTTGCACCACTAGCTCCAATACCCTGAAGCAACCACACTCTAGGCATGTAATGAGGGGGATATCTGGATTCCCCTTTCGCTTACTGCTCGACGGCGATGAGCTATGTTTCAAGTATTCCAAATGGTCCAACATGATGTTATAACAATTTCTCTGAAAATGTGGGTGTCCAAACGCATTCCTGGCTTCGATGACCATATCTAAAGGCCGAAGTTGCAGGTTCAACTGAATTGAAATAGATTGCCAGCAACTAAAACTAAACGGGCATTCAAAAAAGAGGTGCATACTTGTTTCTTCGCAGCCGACATTCCACAAGACGTAGGAGTAGTCCTCTAGAAACTTGTTTTTCCTCCTAAGAAGACTTATGGTGTTTAAACGGTCTCTCAAAAGCAGCCACAAGAACTTGTGCTTACAAAGATTGTTGGAGGACCACAGCCATGAAAAGAGAGGGGAGGCCTCTATAGTGCCTTGCAGGATAGTGTAAGCTCTTTTGCTGCTATATTTATTTGAGCCCCAGGTGTAAGTCTAACTTCTTAAATTAATTATGGAAGATAATGTAATGTAACTCTAATTTTGAATCTAAATTACTCACATTTTCCAACCGTATAAATAGTGACATTCCACAACCAGAACGCCAGATTGAAAGACGTGATTCTTTTTTTGTCCAAAATTTCTCGTTTAATGCATGGTGATAAGACTACCCGCAGTGGGTACTTTAAAACGATACTCTAAAGTTTTAGAGTATGAATATAGAGTAAAAACTGCTGCACTGGGTACTCTAAAACGATACTCTATCCTTTCTCTCACTCTATATTTAGAGTGATACTGTGCTTACTCTATACTCTATAGTGGCGGGCCCCACTAGCTAAACAAAGGAAAAAATGCTATAACTCACAAACCAAAAATCCAAATTAAATTTCGATTTCACCATTAAATTCGTCTCAATAAATCCTTCAAAACTAGATCACACATGGATACATTTAGATAAAGTGACAAGTGGGTCCCACAGTGGATAGAGGATGATATAGAGGATGGATGGGTGCGAGAGAATTGAGTATAGAAGAGAAAATCTTGTTGACTAGGACGTATAGAGGATAAATATAGAGGTCAACTCTAAGGTAGCTCGATCTTGTAGCCATATATCGTAGGGTCAACTCTAGTCAAAGCCTCTAATTAGATTAGGATTGATATTGAATGTATGTATTTGATTTCATGTTTGGACTTGGTCAATGGTCATACAAGAGAGCGTTTTGATTCCTATGTCGTCCTTTCTTTGTGTGCGACTATTCAAATCAAATTAAGATTTTTAATTGAAAATCTTATAGAAAATATGCTGTGTCGTGACTCGTGAGGAACTGAATTGTCGGATTGCAATTTATGTCCCTCCTCCTACTAGTCCTGTGTATCAACTTGACTACAGGAGTTTGGGCTGGGACGGTACTGTAGATTGGTAGGACAGCAGCACACAGGCAGCTTTTCGTCACGTGAAGAGCTGATGCTTCTGATCCCCTGCACGTTCAGCAGCAGGCAGCGTCCGGATTATTACGTTTTTTTATAACAAACACAAATTTTATTAGCGCTTGTTTAAGTTTGCCTCCCAAATTCACTATGCAGAATTCCTATTCCCCGTCACATCAAAATGCCGGCACATATATGGAGTACTAAATATAGATGAAATCAAAAACTAATTACACAGTTTTGTTGTACTTTACGAGACAAACATTTTAAGTCTAATTAATCAATATTTGGATAATTATTACCAAATAAAAACAAAATTGCTACAGTGTGATGGGACACTTACTATGCAAACTTTGCCTCCAAAGTTTGCCACGTGGACAAGGCCTTAGCAGCGAGCTGCAAGAAGGGAGAAATACTCCACTTGTATAGAAGATAGTGCAACCCTAAGGGGCACATTGTTACATGCTCCAAACGAGAACAAGAGACTACGGCCTTGTTTAGATGGATTCTAAATTCTAAATTTTTATACTCTTTCTCCATCATGTTCAATCTTTAGACACATGCATGGAACATTAAATATAGATAAAAAAATAACTAATTGTACAGTTTGATTGTAAATCACGAGACAAATCTTTTAAGCTAAATTAGTCCGTAATTAGACATTAATTGTCAAATACAAACGAAAGTACTGTAGTAGCCAAATTCTAAAAAAAATTGCATCTAAACACCCCCAACATCATGCTGAGAACTACTGTAACTGTGTGTGGTGTGGTGGCAGCATCCTTGACCACCCAGAACAAAAGGCCCCCTCACCACGTGGCTGTAGTCACGCCAGGCCAACTGCAAATGTACAATGCAATAATGCCACCCCGATCGCGGTACACACGGCTACTCCCACCTCCAGCAGCTAGCGCAGCACGGCTAGAGATGGCAACGGGTACCCGAAACCCGTGTACCCGACGGGTATTACCCGATAAAGAGGCGGGTATGGAATGAATTTTCTACCCGTGGGTACGTTATTGGACAAAATCCTATACCCATCGGGTATGCGGGTACGGGTGCGGGTGTATACTACCCATACCCGCATACCCGCGGGTAAGACATACCCGCAAAAATAACTAGTCAATCTCAGTTATTTTAGCACATATAAGTCATGAATTTGGCCCATTGAGACATCCACTATATTTCTAGTAGATTGCCTTTGTTGTAATGATGCTAATAATGTTTGTTAGCATGTTTGTAACTTGTTGGAAGCTTAGAATGATTTATTTTTTGTATGTGACTATTTGATATTTTTAGGTAATTTTCGGGTATGCTATCGGGTACGGGTTACCCGTCGGGTGAGAATTACCCGGCGGGTACGGGTATGGAACTATTTTTTTACCCGCATGCGGCTACGGGTAACCCGACGGATAAAATTTTGCGGGTGCGGGTACGGGTACGGGTGGGCACTACCCGTCGGGTATATACCCGTTGCCATCTTGAAGCACGGCACCAGCCGGCCGGACGGCTATCCTCTGCTTCCCCGCAGAGAAAAAGAGAGCAGTGGCCGCAGCTAGGGATGCGAGAGCTGATTTCTCTGAATCAGGGGTGTAGTTCCCATCTAAAAACTTTATACCTCGTCCCATCGAATATTTAGAGACATGCATGGAGTATTAAATATAGATAAAAAAAATAACTAATTATACAGTTTACATGTATTTTGCGAGATAAATCTTTTAAGCGTAATTAATCTATAATTAGACATTGATTGATATAGTTACATATATGCTACAGTATCCCAAAAACTTTACAGCCCCCGAACTAAACCTGACCAATGAACAGAAAATCCAACAAGCTTTGAATGCCCTACTATCTTTTATATACTATCTACCAAGCTCTTTCAAGAAAATGGGATGACATTTATTATGTCAATGAACAGAAGCTGCTGTAGCAGCATGCACATGAAACTTTTTGCCATCTCTAATAAATTTCACCCGAAAGGAGAATGCCCTACTATCTTTTATATATCTACCAAGGCCTTGTTATCTTCCTTTCCAAATTCCAAGTTTTTTCACTCTCTCTCCATCACATCAATTTTTGGACGTATGCATAGAACATTAAATGTTGATAAATAAATAACTAATTGCATAGATTAGTTGTAAATCACAAGACGAATCTTTTAAGCCTAGTTAGCAACAATATTTGTCAAATACAAACGAAAGTGCTACGGTTAGAAAAATTATAACTTCCCACACTCTAAACAAGGCCCAAGCTTTGAATCGTCACGGGAGCCCAACCCTGTTTTCTTTCTCGATTCATATTTTTGCCGTAGGGTGTTTAGTTCCTGGAGTGAAAAAATTTGGGTGTCAGATCGGACGTTTTATAGGATGTCGGAAGGGGGTGTTTGGATACTAATAAAAAACTAATTACATAACTCGTCTGGAAACCGCGAGATGAATTTATTAAGCCTAATTAATTCGTCATTAGCACATGTTTACTGTAGCACAACATTGTCAAATCATGGATTAATTAGACTTAAAAAATTTGTTTCGCAAATTTATCGCAATCTGTGTAATTAGTTATTTTTTCGTCTACATTTAATACTCTATGCTTATGTCAAACGAAGTAAAAGGTTTTATGAGAGAAACTGAACACCCCTACCAAGCTTTTATTACGAATCGTCACGAGAGGGAGCGAGGGACCCTTTGTACTGTGGGATTCCCCCTGGCCCCCTTGCGTGCTGAAAAGTTCAAACCCATCCCATCCCAAGAATGATTGCCTCTTGTACGGCGCGTTGCGTTGTACGGAAGCTGCCTGGTTGCGTTGCGCCGTACGGAAGTTGTTTGGCATCGCCTCCACGGCCTCGCTCATCTTTGACCCTTTTTCTGCATTTTCTACGAGTCCCGCATATGACTGGCAGCACCCCCTCCAACCTCAAGCTCCGGCAAGCCACCGGTCGCTCCCCATTTTTCATTATTTCCCATGAATGGAGAACGGAAAGCAAACGGAAACGTAACGACGTTATAGCCGGGATGGGCGCTGTAGAGTGCTGGCCTGCTGGGCCTCGTCTGTACTGCTGCTTTGATACTGTATCGGCCTGAGCATCACGACCGTCGGATGAATATCGGACAGGCAGAGGCTCTCGCATGCCCGGGGCTCGCCAGGGTGAGTTCCCACCCACCAAGATCTCTGGCCCTTCCTCCTCTATCTATATATAAGTAATATGTAGTGTAACATCTTCATTCGCTTCAAGCCGTTGAGAGCTTGCAGTCCCACGCAGCCACCTCTACTCTAGGTAGCTGATTCCTCATCTCCTTGCCTTTGAGACGCTTCTCCCGTTCGTCTTCGGCAAGATGCTGGTCGGGTATCGAGTCCATGGTATCAGGCGGCCTCAAGGTATATACGCATTCGCTCGCATTTGAACTCATCATGGGAATGCAGCATTTAGAGCATGAGACGGACGGTTGGTTTAAGGGCCGGTTTAGATCCCAACAATTTTGCAAAATGGCATTGTAGTAAGTTTCGTTGTTATTTGGCAATTAGTGTCCAATCATAGTCTAATTAGGCTTAAAAGATTCGTCTCGTCCATTTTATCTAAACTGTGTAATTAGTTTTATTTTTTTATCCATATTTAATGCTTCATGCACGTGTCTAAAGATTCGATGTGACGGAGAATCTGAAAAATTTTACAAAATTTTAGGGGCCCAAGTGTTTTTCTGTTGATGCACCATTTGCATGCATGCAGATCTGACAAGCGACATGGCAAGGGACCAGGCACGCAATGGTTGGCTCACGGATGCCCAGTATCTGGCCATTCTGGCAAATCCTGATGAGTACCAAGGTCTGAGGCTGCAGGGACAGATAGGCCTGTACCTTGATAACGTTCTTAATGGGCCAGATGGTACTTCTCGATCCTGCCGCTTTTCATGGAGATGCATGAGTTTTTTTAAAAAGAAAAAAAAACTAATCCACAAACACATGTTGTAATTCCAGAATGTTTCTTCATCTGCGAGGCTGCTCTTGAAGACTCGTTCCAACATGATGTCGAAGACACATACGGTGTGACGGTGAGCGCAAACAGTCCCAGTTCTTCTTAATTATTTATTGCTACCGACAAGCATGCAGTGTTTTTTCAATATATTTGGCTTTCAAGGTACAATGGCTCTGTTCGGCAGGCTGTTTTTTTGGCTTATAAGCCGGCTGTGGCTGATTTGCTATGAGAGAAAAACACTGTTTCACGGCTGATAAGCCGTGCTGATAAGCTCAGCCGAACAGGGGGAATGTCGTCATATTATGGGTTACCCATAGATGCTAATTATATATAGTTGCTTTGCTGCGACGACATACACTTGCATCATAGTTATAGTTACAACTGAAACTGAATTGGACGAGGAATTAAGTTGGCTCACGGAGAGGGGAAAAAAAAGAGAGTGATCTAACCTAGTCGCTTCATTCGTCAAATTAAATGTTCAGTGCCTACATCCGTTGACATAATCGCTACTTTTGTGCTGGGGCAGAACGAATGGTTAGGACATAATTATGTGGACTTTATGCAATATATGATACCCTTTTGTGCTGCAGTTCGATGTATGGCGCATGACCGTGAAATCGTGCTACAGCGACTTGTACGAGAAGAGAGAGTACAGAAAAAAGATTTCCCGTCACATCAAACTTGCGATATATGCATGGAGTACTAAATGTAGATGAAATAAAAAACTAATTGTACAACTTGGTTCTACTTTGCGAGACGAACGTTTTGAACCTAATTAGTCAACGTTTGGACACTTTTTGCCAAATAAAACCAAAACGTGCTACAGTACTTTTTTTACACCTTTTTACACATCTAAACACACCCTTTGCTATTCTTTTCTGTTACTAGCTTGTACCGTGACTAGTGGCTAGCTTGTACCGCGAGTGAGTCCGTAACTTGTAGTTTGTCCCGGGACTATTGGCTTATCCATGATTGGTGTATTGTGTGTCTAGCAAGTGTATTGTACCGTGACTAGTTTGTAACGGAGCAAGTAGCTACTACTTCGTATTCCTGGGTTTGTGCATTTCACTTGGCTATGTTTGCAAAATGTTACTGTAGCACCTTTTGTTGTTATTTGGTAATTAGTGTTCAATTATGAACTAATTAGACTTAAAAGATTCGTCTCGTGAATTACGGCTAAACTGTGTAATTAGTTTTATTTTTTATCTATATTTAATACTTCATGCATGTGTCAAAGATTCGATGTGACGGGGAATCTTAAAAAATTTTGCAAAATTTTCTGCAACTAAACTAGACCTTGGTCGCTTCCTCATGTGCACACAGACAGACATACAGTAGCGCGCTTTCTGTTTTCCGGCTTCCTCCAAATCCAGGATGTAACAACCCGTGGTTTTGCATGTAATGAAAAATTCAACTTTTTAAAATTTTCTTAAACCTTGCTTGATGTTGTGTTGTATGTAGTTTATAGGTCAAACTAAGTCAACCTTCAAACCTTCTTATCTTATTTTCCAAAACAAATTAAATCCTACAACATTATTTGCAAATTAAATAAACGCTTTGCCCGTGTTGGTCAACGGTTGGTCGACACCAAACTAATTCTTTCCCTTTCAAAATACAAAACAACATGTTTAAACCTTTTACAATTTAAATGTGCTAGCTCTCTCCCACCTTACTCGCTTTTATGAAAAATCCTTTGAAAAACCCTTGAAATAACATACCATGAACTCGACCAAGTCAAGTCACGACACCACTCCTATTGACTTTCAAAACTAAAACCTTGTTGAATCCGAGCTCGCACTCAAAATTCAAAGTAAAATTATTTAAAACACTAGTCCGTCAACCCGTGCGAGAGCACGGGTTAGAATGGGTGAGAATCTTAGATGACATTAACTAATAAAAAATACTTTTAATAAATATTTTTTCTCTTCACTAATGTTCTAAAATAATAGCTATAATAGGTACTCTATAGTCCATATTCAGCTTCGATATTCTATCAATTATTGATTTTTATGTATTTTTCATCCGTATCCATTAGTTTTTTTTATTTACATAGCACCTCTGTTTATCTCCAATATAAAGTTGAAACATTTGTCCACACTATAATGGCTTTAGCTGCGGCCTATATTTTGACGACATGAACCTAAATTTTCAATCTTTTTCCCAAATTTTAAGCTTACTAATTGTTTAGATACAACAAGTATTGTTTACAATGGTTATTATAGTCTACTAATTTGTTGGCAAAATATTTGGGTTTTTGTAAGAATTTTAGGATCTACCTTTTTATTTCTAGCGATTTAAATAGTAATATTTTCTAGGATTAATCATTTTTATAGCACGATATGTATTTAGTTGAAACATAAACTTAAAGTATATGAACTCTTATTTCATCGCTTGATGTTATATTATAAAAATCTATATTTTAACTTTCATCTTTTGATCTAATTGTTGTAATGTTTTATCCACGTGTCAATTTGAAATTTTCAATGCTTGTTGTATCATTTATTCAAAATCAAAATCTACCATCGATAATTACCGAACTCAGGCAAAGACACATGATCTCAACTCCGCTAAGCACCCAGGCCCATTGGCCAAGCCCGCTAATCATCCTCAGCCTTTGAGGCCTTGACGGCACCTCACATCTCACCCTCATACTATAGCATAGTGCACAACCTTTGTGTCGTGTCATTTTATTGCGATATAATATGTGTGTCTTGCCTCTTGTGCCATGGATCATTACTAATATAATACTCACAGTTTCATGTGATCTTGGTTGATCTGTATAGGTATTGTCATGTTGTGCATATTGGTGTGTTTATCGTATTTTAGATATCACTTTCATAATTTTCGATCATTGGCCCTGTTCGTTTGGCTGATAAGCAATGACTAAAAGTAATGTTTGCTGATTTGTTGTAAGAGAAAAAACACTATTCGTTTACTGAAAAAGTACGACTTACTATAAGACAAGCGAACAGGGCCATTAACGATGTATACCGATTTTATTTTGAAAAAAATAATGTGAAACTGAAAATAATTTAACCTCGTATCGATCATTTCCAACCGTTTTCCTAGGACGGCGCGTCCAAACCCGCGGGCCCCACGCCCCGCGCCCATGGGAAATTTTTCCCGCGTCGCCCTCCCGCTCTGGTACGCGCGCCTGCGCAAGCCAGACCCCACTCTTCCTCGCGCGCATGGGATTCCTCTGCCGCTGTCCCTGTGCTGCTGCCGCCAGCCCTGCACCCCCCCCCATCCCCAGTTTCCACGTGGCAACCCATGAGTGGGCATCAGCCTCCGCTCCTGGATCGTTCACCTGTTATGCACACGGATCGCCCCAGTCACCAGCACATTTGTGCTTCTTCAGTGCCACCGCCAGGTGGGTCCCACCTTGACGTGAGCACGCGCGACGCGCCGGCCACCGGGTCCTGTCTCCCTCGAGCCCCCATGCTGCCGTTTGGAGCCACGTCCACACCGAGTCGATGACGCGTGGGCCCCGCTCTGACGCGTGTCGACCTGGACCGAACGGCCAGTCTGTTTACCGAGCCCGTTTTCCCCTTCTGCCCGCCAACGAAGTGGAGATTATTTCTCCACACTTCGCGTCGCCAGCACGCAGGGACTTCGCGCTCCCTTCTACTCAGAGGCAAAAGTAACTTTTCAGGAGGAATTGGCAGTAGTGTCAGATAAGGAATTCTTAAATTTTCAGGAAATAAAGGAACCACTCATTAGATTAGTGTGTAAATAGGGAATTTTCTCTAAACATACTCCCTCCGTCCCAGAAAAAGTGTCGTTTTAGGTTTTTCAGACATCGTGTTTGACCGTTCGTCTTATTCAAAAAATTTTAATAAATATTATTTATTTTGTTATGACTTATTTTATCATTAGAGATACTTCAATAATGATTTATTTATTTTATAATTTGAACAAAATTTTTGAATAAGACAAACGGTCAAACACGATGTCTGAAAAACCTAAAACGACACTTTTTCTGGGACGGAGGGAGTAGAGCCGTAGCGCCTCCACTTCTCGTCTAATACAGACCCATGCCCATACACTCACCGGTGCCCATTAACGAACCCACAGATAGAAAATTGACCAATACGCATACCCTAATAAGATAAAAACCCGCTGGATTTTGGGTTTCGAGTACCCATTGCCATCTTTAAACACAGATCGAAGCAGTTGTCGTCGCGGCCTCGGTGTCCCATGGAGACGTCACGGTCACGGCCCGTGGGACACACTATCCTCACGCCGTCGCGGGCTCTTTCTCTCGTGGCAACTCTGGTGGACACAATTGTGATGCCTAGTGCAGAGAAACGCCAAATTGCAATCGGCTCAAGATGAGAGGTAGCACATACTCGCTAAATAGCATGCCATGTGCTAACCCACATCTAAAGGCACATGACCAAGCATACAATTCACTTAAAACAAAAGCAAACCCATAGTCCCGATAGGTGTTCAGCAACGTGCCCAAGATCAAGCACACATACCATACAAATTGCACATCACCAAATGAACCATAACAGAGCAATTTTAAATATTACATGAGTTCAAAATTAAAGAATACAAGTTCGAAGAATACAAGGTTCAAATCTGAAATTTAAATGCAAGGGCTCCAAAATACAAGTCTTGGACCCACAAATGATAACATGAGTGACATTAATTAAAGTTCTAGTTTCCCAATGTTGATCTCACCAAAAGAGTTCTAAAAACGCAGCGGATAGATAACGCAAAAGAAACAATGATGTCATTGCCCAAAGACACCATCGGTGCAAGCATGGCCGCCCGAATCCCTCCTCACCTGCACCCAAAATCGGCGAGGCTGCAATGACCAAAAACAACCTTCGAATCACCTGCAACTTAGTTAACAAAGCAACATGAGTACAAAAGGGTACTCACAAGACTTACGCAATGGTTGCAAGGAATAAAAGCTTTAAGGTTATTAAGTGAGTTTGCAAAAGGCCTACCTCATCCTATCCTTTGTTTTTGACCATAAACAAGTGATAATCAACCTATGGAGAACTAGCAAGTTTTATTTATCTTGCCCATACCCACCACAAATTTTAGCGAATAAACATGTATAACATCATGTAAACATAGAGCATGAACAAGCGAACAATTCTTATCAACATATGAAAACTCTACGTTGAAATAGTTAAAAGTGTGTAAAAATAGAAAATATGTGTTCTCTATGTAATATTACCATTGTTATATCGTATGAGCACTTAACATAATCATGTTGTCATAGAGAAAATTACACAGAGAGCATACATTTTCTATTTTTATGCACTTTTAATTATTTTAAACTATTTAATAAGCATAAACCTGAATAAGTCTATAACTCAGTCATACATGATCCAATGAGCAGGAAATGTTTACTACATCTCAAGCATACAATGATTAGTCCAACATAAAAATTTCACCATACTAGGACCACAGAAAGTGTAGCTATGAATTAATCACGGAATAGCATAGATGTAAAGATAGAGCAAAAAAATTTATACTAAATCATACCATATCATATGTTTACTGTGTAGATCTACTCATATAGAGTCAAACAAAATTAAATTTTCCATTTTATGATTTTTTTTTTGTAATTTACTATGATTTTTATCAAAGATTCAACGAAAATAAATATCTATATCTATACCTAATAATAAAGAGGCAAAATTTCTCACCCCCCACTTTTTTCGTCCATCCTCCCCTAATTACTCGGCATCACTCTTCTTAGTTTGGAATTGAAAAACTATTACTCAACATCACTCTTCTTAGTTTAGAATTGAAAAACATTATTCACATTGCCTCTTTATTATTAGGTATAGATTTACAACCACCTAATTAAACCGAGTCAATCTCTCATTGATTTTCCATACGGGATAATAGCCACCTAATTAAACCAAGTCAATATCTGCTTGATTTTCCATACGGGACAAATAATTTAGTGCAGATGTTATTTATTATGGGCCTTATTAGTGTTTAATCGGCCCAACGCGTAAACAATACTCGTGACGCCGTGCACGACGATACTAGGCGTGCGTGCTATTGTGGCCACTGTGTCACACACGGCTTCACCATACAACAATACTCGTGACGCCGATGACATAATAAATCGTTCTCCCGTTGCAACGCACAGGCATTTTTGCTAGTAAAAGAATAAAAGATAAACTACCTAGAGAAAACGGCCAGGGAGGTCATATGTCCGGTTTAAAAAGATGAGAGAGGAGTTATGTCCGGTTTTCTAGTTCAGGGAGTAAAAACTGACTTTTACGATAGCTGAGGGAGGCAAAATAGATTTTTTTTTCTAAAAAAACAGTGATTCAAAAGGCCCTTAGTCTATGTTTAGGCCTTGTTTAGATACCCAAACTGGGGTACCCCGAATTACTGTGCTGCACTGTAGCAATTTGTTTTTATTTGGTAATAATTGTCCAAACATTGATTAATTAGGCTCAAAATGTTCGTCTCGCAAAGTACAACAAAACTGTACAATTAGTTTTTGATTTCATCTACATTTAGTACTCCATGCATGTGCCAATATTTTGATGTGATGGGGAATCTTCTTTTTTGCATAGTGTTTGGGGAACTAAACATTCCCCAAATTCACCCTCAAATTCTACTATGCAAAAAGAAGATTCCCCGTCACATCAAAAAGCCGGCATATGCATGGAGTACTAAATGTAGATAAAATAAAAAACTAATTGCACAATTTTGTTATACTTTGCGAGACGAACGTTTTGAAACTAATTAATCAATGTTTAGACAACTATTATCAAATAAAAACAAAATTGCTACAGTGCAACACAGTGCATTCGGGGATCACCGAATCGGTGATCTAAACAAGGCCTTAATTATTCTGCCAGGCCTTTCTAGGCAAGGCCTGATCCACCACATGAGAGCCCATGATGGCCCAATACACATCGGACCGTTGGTTTGCTGACACGTTCGGCCTACATGTCAGTCGCTCAATTTCAGCCTTTCAGGCTAAAATGACCCGCAGGGCAATATAAGAGGCCCGCAGTCATTCGCGACCTCAAACCTAAACCTGCCGTTCCCCTCCTCCCCGCTTCAGCCGCCGCCACCAAAGCACCACTCACTCTTCGGTCCAGCCGTCGCACCTCCCACTCGCCTCGTACCCGCACGGGCAAGGGCGGCAGCGACATGCCATACCTCTCTCAGCGCCGGCCATCGCCAAATCGAATGGGGTGGCGGCGGTCAACAGCGTTGATGGCTCGTCATCCCGTCCTGTGACGACGTCGCCGCCTCTGCATCCGTGACGACGACCTCGTGCTAATCTATTCGACGAAATGTATCTAAGAGGTAAACTCACCATCGTGAAGATGGGATGATTTTATTCCAGGCAAACCAATCAACTAATTACATTTTTTTTTGTTATGCAGGCTAAGCTAGCCAATACAACCAAACAATTGGCCGGAGCTTTGCCGATACTCCCATGGGATCCATCTCCCACGGAGCTTGTGTTCAACAACTGCATCGCTCATTCAGCACCCACGGATCTGAGGGGCCGATGACACGAGCGCGGCGGCGGCGCCTCCTAGCCGGATCTTCCGAGCGCTCGGGGACCAACAGTGAAGCGTTTGTCCAAGATCTGGCCGCCGGTCCTCAGGAATGGAGGGACTGGGCCAACCTGACTTCTGACCTAGTCGAGGACATCGCCGGCCGGTTGCTTTCCCACGACGTGGCGGAGTATTACCGCTTCCGCGCTGTGTGCAGGCCGTGGCGCGACCACACCGCGGACCTGCGTGCCCGTGGGCCCCTGGACAGGCGCTTCCGGCCCCGCAACTGGGTGGTGCTCACCATCAGCCCCGACGCCGGGCCGCGCCGACTCGTCCTCAACATCGCCACCGCGGCCTCCCTCAGCGTCAACCTCCCGGCGCTCACGACCCACTGCCACCTGTGCGCCGTCGATGGCCTCCTCGTCCTATTTCACAGGACGACAAAGGCCATCTGCCTCCTGGACCCTCTGAGCAACGCCGTCACTGAGTTCCCCGCCATCTCCACCTCCTCCATCGTGGTGAATGTGCCACCGACTTTGGCGTACCACTTCTCCATGTTTTTCCGGGATCCCGATAGCGTCGACGGCCACTCGGTCAACGGTGCGTGCTTGGATGAATCCACCTCCCCGCCCACCCTGGTGCTCTGCCTGAGGGACAATCAATCCTGCATCATCGTTGCCAAACCCGGTGACCCACACTGGACGCTGGTGAACCAAGGCAAGTTGTATCACTCGGAAACGTTGGGCAGGCTTATGTTCCATTCCTTGCTGACTCAAGGAGGGCGCTGCTATGTCGCCTCACTGGAGGGGTCCATCTTTCAGCTGGAGCTGGGACCGCTGCCTCGGCTGGTCGAAATAATCAGCCAGCGCCAGGATGCAACCAATGATGCCATTCTCTACAAGCGCATACTCTCCTACCTGGTTGCCGGCGGTAGCAATGGGAGGATGCTGCTGGTACGGTGTTGGAGAAACGTTGAGCATTTTGGTGGTAGGGGAGCCTACAATCAGAATCAGATGCAGCAGCTATTCACAGTTGGTGGTGTCACTGGCCGCATTGAGGTATCAGAGGTGGACATTGCTGGGAGGACGCTGATACCTGTGAGAAGCCTCGGGCAATACGCGGCATTCATTGGCATGACACACTGCATGCTTGTCTCCGCCAAGACATTCCCCTCCATTGTTGCTGATGCGATATACCTGGGCTACAGTTATCAGTTCAGTCAAAAGTTCAGTATCTATTATCTCAAGACTAGGAGGGCTGAGCGGCTGCATGAGTTTGGCCTTGATGAAAATCAGAGGCTAGTTCCCTGTGCCAGGCCCT
This sequence comes from Saccharum hybrid cultivar R570, assembly GCA_038087645.1. Classification (NCBI taxonomy): domain Eukaryota; kingdom Viridiplantae; phylum Streptophyta; class Magnoliopsida; order Poales; family Poaceae; genus Saccharum; species Saccharum hybrid cultivar. The sequence goes on along the minus strand of JAQSUU010000291.1, from coordinate 2,742,054 downwards.
GCAACCTTGACCAATATCTTGTGTGTTATGTCGACCGCAAACACAGGTTGAGTGGTCCATGTATCAATCATGCAGTTCATTATTTTTTCATACCGTCATTCAATTAGTGACTAAGACTGTATGTTTAATTTGACATGTAATTTTATCGGCCTTGTCCTGTACTGTTGGTGATCCTAAATTGGACTATCTTGCCTGTTCTATTTTCTTTGTTTGTGCCTATATTAGATTGCTTTCCATTAACAACATGCATTCCCTTTGTGTGCTTACAAAGTGTGGCTGTTTCTCTGGAGTTTACAACTGCATACCTGCAAATGCTGCTAACATGGGGTTATTGGATTGGGTGGAAATCACTGGAAAGCTTGAAGTCAACTTGATAGCACGTACACGGCATCAACATGGCACAGCTAGTAAGTAGGTATGAGGGTTCTTCCTAGTTATTTCTGTCAAAGTTAACATCAATGACATGTTGCCATGTTGGGACTTGCATGAATCATATGTTCTACTGGTTCCTATAAGTTAGCACCATGGCCATAAGCAGGTGTTATTTCTGTGAGCTTTAACATCAATGACAAACTCGAAATTACATGAATCCTATATCGCACTTGTCTCTGTAAGTTCACAACCATATTTTTGTAGGTAGCTCATGATTGCAGAGTATTAACACATTTGGTATCAAAGTATGCTGAAAATGTAAATAGAATGCAACCAAGATTCCAGTTGGTGGCAAAAAAGTATACATTAACTATTTCCATTAGTAATTGTTCCCAGAAATATGTTTTTTTCCATGTGTTTTCCAGACAATGGAGCTTCATCTTTTCAAGGATACATACCTCTCTGGCATCTTTGTTTGGTTTTCTTGTCATGTAAATATGTGCCTGTATCTAGTCTTAGTTGCACTTTAAATACAATTTCACATGCATTAGGTCTAAGGATGAAAACGGTCGGAAATGGTCGGAAAACTCCTCAACCATTTTCTACTTTTATATTTGAATACGAAAACGAAAACGAAAACGGTAAAGCCGGACACGAAAACGAACGCGAACTTACGGAATATCGAGAATTTTGAAAACGAACCCATTCGAGCGAAATTATGTCGAACGCGGTCGGTATACGAAAATTCAATACAGAATACCGATCCACAATGCATAAGAATTAACAAGGGTCATCGTGACAAATTTCGAGTGCAAGAGAGTAGACTTATCAATTTGGTTTCTTTGACAAGAAAAAAAAAAGAAAAAAAGAAAAAAGAGGAAAATTTGAGATGTCATCGGTACTAGACTAGAAAGGATAGCAACAACGCCTGGCTCATCTAGCTCTCTCTTTTGGTCGGTCCAGTTACATACAATGCAACAACAGCGTCGCGTGAAGCCAGATGCAGCCATGCAAGCATACAACACCGTGCGAGGTGATTAGTCCTACCTCGACGACTCAGGGAGGCGCGACGGGGGTGAGCTGCCTATATAATGCGGCCAATGAGCATCAATGCTCCACATTTGCCTTTGCGCCTGGACAGTAATGATTGACAATAAAATTTGGTTTAAACTGAATTTTGAATTCGGGATATTCCGAATTAAAAGTAGAAAAGTAGAAAACGGTCGGAAATGGTCGGAAAATGTCTAAACCGTTTTCTACTTTTACATTTGAAATACGAAAACGAAAGCGAAAACGGTAAAGTCGGACACAAAAATATGAATTCGATCGGATAAAATACAGAAACGATGCAGTTCAGATCGGGATATTTCCATTCCGTTTTCCTCCTTAATTAGGACTATTTGATCCATACTAAAAAAAACTGCAAGTACGTATGTGAGTTGTGACCTGTTATCTTGTTGACGCTGTTGCAGAGCATGTACCTTTGCTATCATATAAATTGGAGCACTGCCCTGTCCTTGTCGCCCCCAATTTGCTCGCCGACCAATCAGCTTCTTACACGTGGACTGATTCGATTCACAGGCATGGCTGAGGATGGCTTTAGCTAGTGTAGGTTCTGCTTTGTTTTGGTTGAAGCCACCCAAAGCTAAGCTGCTGCTTCACGCAACAGAGAACTTGTTGTGCTCTACTCCTGGTGCATCCTTCGGATGCCTATGGAGCTTCCTGTGGCAGCCGACATCATGGCGTCAAGGTTGTGCAGTGGTGTTGGGGTATCCCCCCATTGGGGTGCTGGAGAGGAAGGAATGAGGGCTGCTGCAAGGGCAGCAGGGTGTGGATGCAGACAACGGGGATCATCGGCGTTCAAGACACTGATCACAGTGTGAGTGTCGCGGTAGGCAGTGGAGCTGGGTGAGGATGGGGTGTGGTGGTGTGCTGCATTATGGCTGCGATTGCTTTGGGGGCGGCCGTTCATTGCGCCGTTGCGGGATTAGCAGGTACATCATTCCTTTCAATTTCTTTCTGCTGCTCTCCAAGGCTGCTCCTGTATTTCCTCTTCTTGGTGCTGCAGTGTGCTATCGGTTTGGGTTAGAACATCCCCTGTAAGTGTAACTCCCATTTTATACTTGGGCCTTTGTTCCTAATTTTATTTAAAAAAAACTTGGCCAGTCAGGGGAAGACCTCCCTGAGGACATTGTTTGAGAGGTAGAAGAGCAGTGGCCAAGAAAACCCCCGAAACCTGGCTTTTACCGGCGAGGGGACTTTTAAAACCAGCCCCGTAAATCGCTCCCGGACCTGCTGCGTGCTACTGAGGTGTTCTAACCGCTAGGCTATAAGGCCCTTTCGTTTCTGTTCCTCTACAGGGACACATACTCCTCTTTCAATCCTGTTTCTCTTCTTTATTTACTTTTGTCCTGGTACCAGCGGTTATTTGTGGTCCTTGGTTCTGCAGGGTGCCATAAATTTGTGATAGCAGATCTTTGGTTAGTTAATTTAGATCTGGCATTGTATATTGCTTTTCTTTTTGTTGGATTCATTTATTTTTATTATTCTGATTCCTTAAGCCTTCTGTCCAGGAATTGATATCTAATAATCTTTGCACCTATTTTGTCTGACTGTTTTCATTTGATGTGTCCCTGAATCGTAGGTGCCTGCAGCTCCATCTCAGGGATTGTTGCATGGTACTGTCAAAGCAAGGTCTGTACACACAATCTCCTTCGTTTTTTCTCTCTAATGTATATGAATCAACATCTTAATTTGTGCTATTCTTTTCCTATATATTTCTTTCTTTGTTGTCTTCATTTCTAACATGTAAGAGTGTTTGTCATGCATGTATCATTTCCTTCTTTGCTATGGACTCTCAACGTACTGATTCTGTGTCTGTTGTTTATCTCAGTGAAGCTATTGATGATCATACAATAATTAGTGAAGTTGGATAAAACCTACCCGGAAAATGGTATGGTTAGGATATTTTCCAACTGCTGTGCTCCTGGTTAACTGCCATAGTGCCATGATTTGACTACGCAGCACTAAAGGCAGTAGTTTTACTCCCTCTGTTCGTAATATTTGTTGTTTTTGGTTTCTGTGCCGTAAGTTTGACTAGATTTGTAGAAAATGCGTGCAACATTTGTATCTCCAAATAAGTTTATTATGAAAATAGATTCAACGATCTATCTAATGATGTTAATTGTGTACCATAAATATTAATATTTTTTTATATAGAATTAGTCAGTTATTTCTCGGGAAGCAAGAATGACAGTTAAAAAGGGTCGGAGGGAGTACTTCATAGCATACATGATTTTGCATTTGTTAATTGTAACTACAAGATAATTAATAAATTATAGATCCTTGGCAGGTGCCCCTGTAGATATATGCCTAGCTTCAATAAAATGCTACCAAGACGCATTCAGAATGGGATACCTCAGAGATAGATGTTATCAAGCATTTTCTGTCAGTACGCAAGATGTCATTTCTGTCCCATTATGACGGTTGCATCTTCTTAAAATGTCGATTTGCTAGACTGAACTAGAGGAAGCAGCGATAATTGGTTCCTGCAGGTAATAACAATTTTCATTTCAGTTTATGAAGAAGTTTAAATCATCACTCAATCAGTCATGACTCATGTGTTGAAGGGTTGACTTCATAGAACCCTATTTCTAGACATTGCACCCTCTGCATTTGTAGAGAAACTTAAAGGTGTAGGAACTAGCTGGTTCTAGAATAGTATCCCTGAATGATTAATGGTTATTAAGTTTTAAACTGTCTATGCAACTCAACTGCCTTTTGTAGATGTTTATACTGGAAAGTTTATTTATGAATGCCCATAATATATCTGAACATTGTTGAGCTATGTTGTGGTAAAGGAGAGAGTTAAGAAGAGAATCTGCTTTTACTTGAAAAGAATAATATAAATCTTGTGTTTTAAGGCTGATATCGTTTCACTGCCTACTTTCAAGCCACCATCTCCTTGCTGGCCAGCATTATGATGGTGGTTTATGTTCAAGATTGTATAGTATATCTTTATTTTCCTTCACATTAATGGTTGCTTCTATTGATGGAGCTCTTAACAACAGTGGCTTACCACTGATTTTTAAGAGTTCTGGTGTCAGGTTTGCCATTGAATGGGTTCGCTTCGCACTTGCGATGTTCTGGTAGATTTGTGGTACTAAAAAATTCGTGCAGTTGTATATCCATGACACCACCAATGAAGTTGCTATCGGATTTTGAGTGCTTGATTCTACTGATAGATGTGAAGATGATTTAGATCTTAATTGTCCTGCTGGTTTGTTGAGAGACGAGTTCAACATATTACCAAGGCACTTCAGAATTACTAGAGATACTAGTCTATAAGATCATGAAGATGAAGAAACTGGTGCTGTAAGTGAAGATAATTGCTTTAGTTGAAATAGAGAACATGATAATTATTGTGTTCCCAAATGATAGAGTTGCTTAGCTTGTGTAGAGTGAATTGTATTGATCTGAGCTCTTGACATGCGTTGAGAGGCTTGTTCGTGCTAAAATCCACAGCATAAAGAGACCATCATACCATGCCGCCAAAGATTGCAGTGATTGGACTATTGGAGTAATGCAAATACACGGAGAGTAGTGATGCAGGTTGGTTTTACATTTTGGTATAGATGAGGGTAGCCATGTTATGGAGCTAAATATCATAGCTTTTTCATGCGCCCATAGTAAATGGAATTGGTGCATATATTTGAGTTGACTAACAAGATGGACAACTAACATGATAATTCCTAAGTTTTTATCTGCAGCCATAGCATGACTATGGTGGCATAGAGACAAAAATTTGTTATTTGTTTCATTCCTCGGCATTTTTTAATAAGGTCCTCGACATTGATTGTGTGGTTAGTACGACACAATTTATGTACTGCAACAAGCTTTGAAAGGTAAATGATATTATAGACCTTTTCCAAGACCTTTACTGTTCTAAAGCACACATGTGTAGAATGAAATTGATTAAGAATCTATCCCCATCCACGGAGAAATTGCCCGATCTCTCTCTGTTCTTGTTTATTGATTGGGGAGGTTCATAGATTGATTTTGCAAGTGATGTTTGACATTAGTGCGTGTTTATAGATTGATTTTGGTTATGTTTAGAGGCAGGACAAGACCGAGTAGTGTGCTTGAAGGGGAATAGAGAAATAGTTGGTACTGTTCAGACCATAGAAACTGATAGACGAACGAAACCAAAATCTGGTATGTGTGAGAGAGGGGAAACCTCAAAAATATATACTATTCATGTTTGCAAAAAAAGAGGTTCAATCTATTGATTTGTTGATTCTTGCACGCACATGGGGCGATCAACAAATATTTACAGCTCACAGTTCAACCATGCTGCTCCAAATACTAACATGTATGTTTTCATATCTGATCTAAAATCAGGTATTGTGATGCTAGCATGTAGCAAAGTTGCTGCAAGGAAAAAATTCAGCTAATGGGAAAATATAATAGGTACACATGGTTTGTTCTAATGGGATTTCAGTTCATTGTGCACACAAGATGCTTGTTGTTTTATCTGGTTGACCACCTTTGGAACCTTGGGATCTGTTAGTAACAGTTCTTCCAATCCTTAGACATGAGATTGCAGTTTTTGTAAAGAGGGTTTGCAGTTTACTACTCACTTAATTTTACTAGCTGTCTATCTAATGTTCACATGCCGCTAACAATGAATCACTGCAACTTACTATAATTAATTGTTTCTCAGCTGTGATAATTGTTCTAATTACCAAATGATCATGGACACATTCTCTAGGTTGCTTATCATTGGTCTCGGTGGCGTGCATGACCCTGTGGTGCTCTTCGATGTTGTGGTGCAAGTTTGATCATTCCAAGGAACTTCGTTTTGTGTTTGTCGTCTTGTCAAATTAAACTAGAGTGCACTCCTTCTACGTCTGGTGGGTGTTCTCAATTTCAATCAAGTTTTTGTGCAGTGATTTTCATAGTTACCAACTATGATGAAACTTAATTTCTTCCTTGTTTTTTTTTAACGGTGCAGCATTTTCAGTAAGCTATCATAAATTAAACAGATGTAGACTTCAAACTAACTCGTGAATAATTTCTGTTATTGTATTCAAACCTTATTCTGAACATGGGAACCTCAATTAATTTCATATTGTGATCTCATGACGCAAGTAAAGTCAGCCAAGTGCTCGAGTGGTATATGCACTCTACTGATTTGTAACGTGATGATTATTATTTCTAACATGTCTCTTTTCTTCTATGGTTAATATTTTGCTTTATGTCAAATAAGTTGTTAATGAATGGATGAGATTTTACATATGTTCTATCCGTGCGGCTATCATCTTTCATGAGATTCTATATATACCCGTAGCAACGCACGGGCACTTAACCGGTAACAAAATAAATGGGAAAGGACAACCTACTAAGGCAGGCCGCTTTGAGCTGCTCAGCGCAGCAGGCCGAGTTTTGAGCTGCCTAATCCCATTGGCCCGTTTAACGCCGAGCCATATGAACCGTCAGATGTGATCGGATGGTTCAGATCCAACTAAGCGAAGACGAAACGCACAGCTTCCGCCTTCTCCACGCTGCCCTGCGTTTCCTTGACCGTTTCCCGCCGCCCCCTCTCGCCGCCGTAGCCGCTCGCTTTTCACCGTTGGCCGCCGCCTCTTCCGCGCGCTCTCCCATGTCTGACCGCCAGCATGCTCCTCCACCGGCAGGGCCCGCGTCCCTTGCCCCGCCCGCCTCCGGTAACCCCAATGCGTCGCCGACCCCCCCTCCTCCGCTCGCACCTACTTCTTCGGCCGCAGCCGCCGTGCCCGCCTCCGGGAACCCCAATCCGACGCCGATCCCCCATCCTCCGCCCGCGCCTACTCCTTCGGCCGCAGGCCCCGCGCACTCTCCCCCGCCCGCCTCCGGTATTCCCAATCCGACGCCGATCTCCTCCAGATTGGAGAACGTGATCTCCACTGAATTGACTAGTCGGTTCGGCACCCAGCAAGCAGAGGTGCGACGCGATGCTCATCTCTATCCCTTCCTCGATTTCGTGATGATTTCATAACAACATGAATAACTTGTCTTAAGCCTTACTCTATGCTAAGCCTTACTCTATGTTTACAGTGTAGGGGTCTAATTCAACAAATTAAACAAGCCTTGATTGCAAAGGGAAAGATGCTTCCAGACCTGGATGCTCTGTTCCATCAGGGGCATCAGCTACATGATCCGGAAAAACAGCTGCAGCTCATGGCATCCATACTTGATCCGGCAAAGGTACTATTTATATTTCCATTAGTGATCACATGCTGTAGGTGTCCATTAGTGATCAGATGCTGTACTGCTACTACTTATTGTGTCATATTCATCAACGGAATTGATCAGATAGCTATTCTGTTTCAGTCTGAAATTATTATGAACTTGCTGCTGCTTGTGTTTGGTTCTCTGAATAAATTAGTCCACACCCATTGATTTGTCGTGAGACTAGTGGAGGTCAGCAGTGCTTTCTTGATTGGCGAGAATACCTGTTGTATATCTCTCTTCACGTGGAAGGATCACAAGTTTGATTGCCGACCACTATTGCTCATCCCAGAACTCTGCATGTTGGTAGCTGGCCGAATATACATATATTACTTACTTCTTCTGCTACTGTTCATAGTCAGATTACTAGCTAGCTAAACAGAACATTTAGCATTGCAACTTGGGAGTACTATATTGTGCAGACAGTAAAGTACTAATCTGCTGGCATATTATTCTTCGTCAAATTTACCTGTTCAGGGATAAATAATTTCAGCTGGCAAATTTATTTTGGGCATAGTAGGCATGTTCTCATCAGTAGTTTTTTATTTTTTGAAAGGTATTAGTTTTAATATTTATTCCATTTTCATTTTCTCTTGCAGCTCTCAGTTTTACTTCAAATTCTTCAGAGTGATCCTGGGACTCCAGATGCCACTGTCGAGTCTCCACCGGCTGCCTCATGGAGCCCCCCCGCTGGCCGCTGACAACAGCCCGGAGCCCAGCCAGCCGGCCGCCGGCAACCTCATCCCGCCGGCCGCCGGCAGGACGAGGTTGCCAGCGGCCGGCAGGACGAGGTTGCCGGCCGCCGACAACAGCTCGGAGCCCATCGTCGGCAACGAGACCGAGACGGTCGCCGGCGACCCCGTCCAGTCGCCCGCCGTCGAGGCTACCGGCAACCCCTTGCAGCCGCCCGCCGGCAGCCCCTTGCAGCCTCCCGCCGGCAGCCCCGTGCAGCCCGCCCGTCGTCGACCCTCAGCCGGTCATCGGTGGCGAAAACCAGCAGCAGGGTGCCAACGTCGTTGGCAACAACCAGCAGGCTGTCAACGTCGTTGGCAACCAGCAGCAGGGTGCCAACGTCGTTGGCAACAACCAGCAGGCTGTCAACGTCGTTGGCAACCAGCAGCAGGCTGTCAACGCCAATGAATATGATGGCTATGAAATACATCGTTTAACTAGAGAAGGTGAATTTCCTGTCCCGAAGTTAAATTATAATTTGACTTTGTTCCTGAAGTTGTGATTCTGATGTAATATATTCTTTTTCCATATGTAGGTTTCAACAAATTTACAGTCAGATTTAAAGCAATTAAGGATTTGACACTCAGAGAATATATCTGTATTTTGAGAAATCGAGTGGACTTTGATGGTAGGGAGACCCCAATGCCTGATCTTAGAGGTAGGTACCTGAACCGTTTCTGCCACTTTTTTGAAGCATTTCCTTTGAAGGTCCATTTAACCTAATCATTGATTATGTTTTCTAGAAGGAGTAATACTATATCATGTACCACCGGGGTTGAACCTTGACCGGGTGGTGAGCGATGGTGGAGCCGATGGGCAGCAATGGAATCTGCAGCGTAGCTACAGTCGGCAGGTAATTTTGTAATTGAATGTGATCGATTTGACTTTTAAGTTTCCTTCTTCCTCACATTTGCTTATATTTGGTACTACTGTTTTCAGATTATGCAGGAGAGAATTCGTTATACTAGTTATCAATGTGAGGCAGATACGAGGTGGACCAAAAAAGTCTACAGAACAAGGTAATATACCTTCAAGCTACTGCATTTCTTATTTTATAAGAAACATAAATTTATTTCATCTTATATATGCAGCTCGGTTGATGACTGGGTAGTAATCCACTACCAGTTTTCTGGAGATATGCCAACAGTCAAAGCTATGGTTAGCCGTATTAACAGACTCCAGGAGTCATTTGATCAATTTAGAGCACAAGATAATAATATCTGTGGTCAAATGGTGGAGGCGCTTCAGCCTACCTGAGAAGATGTGTACTCTCTAGTCGACTTCAAGGGTTGTCTTTTTTTTTTTTTGCTGTGGAGTTATCTGGTGATGTAAACATGGTTTAAATTGAACTCTTTCAGTGGTTTGATGGATTTAGTTCCTAATCGTGGTCGGTAGGTCCTGTATGTTTCAATGTTAACCTGGGTAAGAATCTGGTATATGAATGATATACAGGCAGTGAATTTGTTATCTCTTGTGGTAAACTTGGGTATGAATCTGGTATCTTTTGAATGACACAAGCAGTGAACTATTATGTCTGGTATTGTAACACCCTAGGTGTTTGGCTGCCACAAATTGTATTTTCATTTCATAAACACGTGCATCATCTATCTCATCATGCTATTGTTACTGAAACATGTATATGCAACATTCTCAATTATGTTTGTTTCATACCTGATTGCTTGTGAATGGTAGTTAGTGCAACATGTGATGCAACATGAGTTTATCATATCTTGAAGCATGGCAACATTGTAGTGTAACATGACAAGTTTGAGTTTTGCAACAAGGCTATGAAACATGTGAAACATGGTTTTGCAACAATAGGATCATTTGAGTGTTTTGTTTGTTCCATCACATGTGGTATTTAGAAGTTGGTATAGCACTTGTGTAGAGTTGTTAATTAGGGTCTAATACACCTTAAGTACACTTAGGGTAATTAGTGGAACACTGTTCATGTTGGCCTAAATGACCAAATTGCCCTCTAGCTGAGGTTTGACTTTGGAATGACCTATAGAGTGACTCAGTTTGGCTGATTAAAAAGTCCAACCTAGAGACCTTACATGGATGTGCACTCTTTACCAAAGTTGTAGCCAATTTATCAAGGAACAAAGGTCTCAACATGGCCATCTCATGAAAATGGCTGGAACATGCTCAAACAGGGCCCACAAGCCAGGATTCCATGTTGTTTTCATACTTAGAAAAATTTCGAAGTTAAGCACTGACTTACAGTTACATAAGCCCCTCTTTGAGACCTTGTATCTCCCAATCTGGACCGAATCAGTCTAAGCTCCAATTGACAATATTGTTGTACGCCTGTAGCTCTACATTTTTGCTAACTAAGGCTCTCACCGAATCGACCTAGATTTTGAGCTATGAGGCATTGAAATCGCGCTATCAGTCGTGCCACCGGACGCCGATTCAGACTCGATTCAGAAGTTTCAGTCGGACAGTGGCCGACCGGCGCAGGGCCGAGCCCCCGCGTGGCGTGCATGCCCAGCTAGCACCTCCACGTCACGCGCCCGTGCTCCTAGGTGAAAGGCAGGCCAACACCTCGCTCACTCCCTCTCCCTCTCGCCATTTCCCTCTCTGTCTTCCTCCTCCACGCGAGCGCGGTGACAGGGAAGGCGGTGGCCGCCACCAAGCAAATCACCCGAACCCGAGCACCATTGTCCAATTCCTCTGAGCCACAGCACCGTCTCGAGCCCCTCCACGTCCTCGACCTCACTGAACGTCCATTTTCGCCTCAGGTAGAGCTCACCGTGAAGGCGGCTCCACCGGGTTGCCATGTTCACCGCCGACCGAGCTCGCACGTGGCCGTGCCGCTCGGGCCATCTACCGCCTTCTCTCTCCCTTGTACCTTGTCCGCATAGCGTTACTGGTGCTCGCGGGGTACGCCACTAGGGCCGAGCCGCCGTCGACTTGCCGGAGCTGGCAAGTCCACGGCCGGGTGCCGCCATTACCGGCGCCGCCCTCCTTAGCCACTGCCCTAGCTCCAATTGGCCGTACCCCTAGGTGCGCACAGCTGTGGTGGACCCGCCGGTACCCCGTGGCCTCGCCGGAGTCGCCACCGGCGGCGAGCTACCGCCGTCGCTCTTCTCCCCTCCCCTTTTCCCCTCACTAACCCGTGGGGTCACGCCGTCAGCAGCCGCGCGCAGGCGGGAGCTGACCGTGGGCCAAGCTAGCGGCGGGCCGTGCCGTTTTGATTGGGCCATGCTGGCGTGTGCGGGTCGCGCGCGTCGCGGGCCGCGGGGATTTTTCGGGCCGGCCCAGTAGTTGGTTAGGATTCCAAATTGTTTTTCTTTTATTCTTTTTCATAGATTTGGGTATAAATTCAAAAATGCATAACTCAAAATTGGTAGATCCAAATGATGTAGTTCCAATTTTGTTAAGTTCCTGGTAATGTCTAGTTTATATTAAAAATATAATATGTGCCATGTTCTGTTATGAAAAATAGAGTTACTAATTATCTCTTTTAATCATGTGGGAAATAGGGGGTAATTATATCTTTTTCTGTGTAGCTCCAAATGGCATGAAATTTTTATGGTGTACTGCTCATATCATGAATAGCTTGTAGTTAAATTTTCATACACTTTGGACACTGTATGTAGGAGTTATGTATTTCTCTTGTTTGCATGGATGGATCTTGTGTGAATTTTCATAATTTTTCTATAGATCCAGTAAAAGTGAAATTTGGTGAGTGTTGTTCTTATGCTAGAATGATGCTAGAAAAAATGTGAAATATGTTGTTTGACACTTTTCAATAGGGTTTCCTAATTACTCTAGAAATAGACATGCCATCTGTTAATTTGGATATATCAAGTTCTGCTTATCCGATTGCTTTGAAATTTTTATGGTAGTATAAGTGGACCATGAGGTAGCCACTATAATTTTTTGTAGATTTTTCTGTACAGTCTTACTATATGTTGCTTTAATCACCTAATTAACTAAATAAATTAGAAAAGGATATTAAATAATTTATTTAGAAGTTGGAACTATACTTCCTGATGTTACTTTGATATGCACAACAAGTTAGTAAACTTGGTTTGATCTAATTATGCTTTTGCGTCATCACTAAATATTTAATTTAGTAAATCTGCCACTTCTGGGCAGATTTTGAGAGACTGTTAATTACCCTATGAAAATGATGATTTCAGGTATTGGGGTTTATAACAATGTTGTTGTGAATTTCATGATCTAGCTGCTGTTAAAGTTTGGTAGCATTTGGCCATGTAGTTTAGAAACTACAGCTGTTCTAAGTAGGGTTCGGAGTTGAACTGCCCTCTGTCTACACAGGGCAGATTCTGTGTTTACTTGAATTCGATTTGGTTAATGTAAGAATCATGTTTTGATGTTTACAAATGATTTGTAGAGAATTTCATAAACTTTCTAGAATGTCCTCTTGCAAGTTATTTGAATTTGTGGAACTCCTGCTATGAGTGATTTCATGAACTAGTCTATGCATGTGAAACTTATAACTTTATGTGATGAATGTCTTTACTATTATAAGCATGGTGGGATGCAAATAAACACTTAAGTTGATTAAAATAAGTTTAGGTGCAGGTGTTAGACCCTTAACTGAAGATGAACATCTTTATCTTAGGTTATGCAAATTAGGTAAGTTAATCTTGTGCTTCCAAGTCAAGATAGATACATGTTGTAAAGTGATTTGAATAGAGCTGTTCGTACTCAGTAAACGAGTGTCCAGTAGTACTTTACCTACTATTATTCATCCATCATGAGCATCATGTCATTCCTTATGCATCTATGATATTTATCTCGTGCATCTGCATGCAATAGGTGTACCGGAGGGCGTGATGTTGCTGGAATTCGACGGAACGAGCCAGGAAGCTCCAGAAGTGCAGCAGCCCAAACCCGAAGCTCAAGACGTGCAACTCGCAGCCGAGGAGCCGGGAGACGTGGTGGGTGATGTTGCTGGAATTCGACGGAACGAGCCAGGAAGCTCCAGAAGTGCAGCAGCCCAAACCCGAAGCTCAAGACGTGCAACTCGCAGCCGAGGAGCCGGGAGACGTGGTGGTTGAGTGTCCGGATGCACAAGCCGTGCAACTTTGTGAGAGGCAAGCTCCGGAGCATTATAAGTCTCCTAATTTCTGAAATACAATTAAAGTATTATGGTTATATATTGTTGCATTAAGTTTAGGTGTTGGATGAAAACACTTGCTGCATTTGTTATCCAATCCTTGTCCAGATATTGATACCCTGAATCCTAAGTAGCTCAGGCTCGTGTAGTGCTTAGCCCTGCTTAAATGCAGTAGAAGCCATGTGATTTCCTGTCACCTGCGAGTTATAGGAATATACGTGTGGCACAGTTGGCTATATTTGCTATCGTAAAAAAGAACATGTCTTAATTGAATTAAAGACCGGGCGGAGGCTTGCCGGTTTGCAGTGACTCCGTCTGTGTCGATTAAGAACCGAATCTTGGAGCTTTCCTGTTCATGTTGAACGCATGCCTCTCTCTTAGTTGGCCGGGTCTGGAGACCGATCACGAAGCCGAGTAGCTCAACTCAGACCGGGAGTCAGCAAGTATAAAGTGCGCCTCGGAAGAGAGCCTTAGGCGTGAGTCCAAGGGTAGGTAATTTAAAAGTCCTGATCATCCTAGCAGAAGAGTAATCCCTGAGAGTGCTGGCGCTGACCGAACCCGCGAAGTTGGTTCCTGAGTTGTATCAAAGGTGACCCACGGCTACCCTTGGAAAGTATGCCAGGGTGAGAGTTAGGAATACCCCCTCAGCTGAGTTGTAATTCAATTCGAGTCGCCGTCTCTCACCGGTTGGTGAGAACTTGACGGGCTTATCTCCAAAGTAGATACACTAAATAACATGATTGTTCAGGAATGATGATATGTTGATGAAAGCCTTATTATACCTGCTATGGTTAATATTGTTTGCTCCTAATAAGTGAGTGCTCTAGTACAGGTGCTAATCTAGTGGACAGGTAAATTATGATGAACTTGATGCTAAGTTTAAATTGATCATTATATTCATAAGCTCTTTTTATGCAATTGTGTCAAGCTAGCCCACCTCATAAGCCTTGCATGATCCTTGGTGTCCTTTATTTCTGGTTTTTGACGGGTAAGTCTAGCTGAGTACCTTCTCATACTCAGGGTTTATTTCCCACCTGTTGCAGATGACCAGTTCTACTTTGGTTGCTGCAAGTACTGCCTCCTCCCTGCTGGAGATGAGGATTAGATCGTCGGGCACGATCTCTGTTAGTTATCTTACCTGAGATGTTTTTGTTGAACGTGACTACTCCTGGCAATATATTTGAACCTATGAAGTTATGTACTGAACTATGTTGCTTTTGCAAACAAAACTTGGTTTGTAATATTTTATTAGAAACTCCGATGGATGTAATCCGTATGCCACTTGTGAAATGTTGTAACGAATGATGTGTTGTGTTGAATCACTACGATCTTGGTTTTATGTCGAAAGTTGTTTGAAATCCTTCGAGATTTTCGGACTACCGGGATTATGGGTGCTTAAGTACAAGAATTTAATCACTTCGGTGATTGTTTTTGTACTTACGTTTCTTATAATTTGGTCGGTTCGTTACAGGTAGGCCTAAGAAGAAATCCGGCTTGAAAATCTTGTCTGTTGCTCTTTTGATATTTGTGTACACACATTGTTCCCTGCAAAAATGATCTTAGATATTTCCAGTTTAAATTATCTTATTTTCCCTGCCTCTAAGTATAATTGATCTGAGTTCTGCGCAGCAAAAGGTTGTGTTGGTTCTTGCTTCCATTCTCACTAGGTTTTCTCTTCTTCTTGATTGATGATTGCCTCTGTTGTGGGTGCGTGCAGCTGACGAAGAAGGTCTCCAACATGGAGAACTGCAGCGCTTAGCCCACCTCGGCCTCTCACGGCGCTGAACATCCAAAGTGCAAAGTGTTGTTCACTCCCCTTCCCCTCCTACTATATACTATCTTAAATGTGATGTCCGATGTTTGAAAACTCTGTCATATGTCCATCCTTTTGTGTGATCTGTTCTGTTATCCCCTACAGATTCTACCAAATCAAGGTAAAATAGATTTGCATGATCACTACGGAGAAGAGGGGATCAGTTATGATTACGGACACGGAGATATCTCCTGCATGTTTGTGGATGAAACTAACTCAGGGGTACATCTTTGGATTGCTCTCTTGTGTCTACTTACTTTTATCTTGGTCCAGTTAACGTTTGTGTAGAGATTTTGGGCCCATTGATAAAGCTTGCCTGCTGCTTAGTGACAAAAAAGTTCATTGATCTTTTTCCATCTAATCTTACAATTGCACTAATAATTGCAGTGTTTTTTTTGAACAGTAGGCTATATATTGATTTTATATGTCAATTGGAGCAGGCTATTAATTTTCTGTGCTATGGGGAGATCTGAAAATCATTGATCTTTGGTACATTAATTTGCACAGCAAACACCAAAAAATGGGTACGCTTAGTTTCAATAGAATCGTCATTTTCTATCTTGGTCCAAGAGGTGATTAAAATTTCTTTTCTGCATATGTGTACCGTAGGTAAACAGAGAGGGCTTGAATGGGTTAGGTTTTTGGTTTTTCTTATCGTGCTGGCACATAATTCAGTACATGTCAGTTCTTCTGAAGCTGTCATGAGGTTCGATGGGTTAGGTTTTGATTTGTCGTATCCTGTTGCTACGTAACTCAGTATGTGTTGCTGTCTTTTTGAAGCTGTCATGTTATAGTATTGAGATCTCAATAATCTTATACTATCAAATTTGCTTTTTATATATGGGTATCCTACTGACAACATGCTATTACTATGAATAAGATCCTAACTTTTATATATTGTTCACATTTATTAACGGTGAAATTTGTCTATCTTGGTCAACAGTATGGAACTGCGGCTACGACAACAAAGAATGGTTCTGCTGTTTTGCAGAGGCTGTTGGACCAAAAAAAAAAATGCACTGCCTATTTTAGGTAGTCCGGGTGGCAGCAGCGCCCTACCAAGGAGCCCTTCTCTGGTAATAATCAAAATTACCTTTAATTTCCTAATTTCATTCAAGTGCCCTTTTTTAGCAGATGTGATTTGGAAATGTAAATTGATTCTTGGGCTTCGCTCTTACCAACGGACCAAGGTATTTAAATCTTCTTTAGTTATTTACTTCCTTTCTACGATTGTGGATGGCTATCGCAATACTGTTCGTGGATATGAACAGGGTTTCTTTGTATGCCCATTCATTCATCTTGGGATAGCATATCTAATTTAGTCATCTTGGGATATTGCAATGCTGCATACAGTTTTATTTCCTGACAAGGCCCCTATATTAGGATGCATCTATTGCACTCTATTATCTTTGATTTAGCCATTCATGTGCAAATGCAGTTGTATTCCCTGACAAAGCCCCTAAATAAAACATGCTATCATAATATGTGCATTCTTATGCAGTTAACCACATTTACAGAGCCCCTAAACTAATTCATGGATTCGAAATATGTTTACAGAGGCCTCACTATGACATGTATGGAACCAATTGCTCAGTATGGGTTATGGCCATGAAGGTCAACCATTTGTATCACTGTTTGCAATGCATATTTTTTCTTTCTTATATTCCTCGACATGACTGCTGGCCTAAGACAATTTGTACAAATACAAATAAAAAAAACAGCTCTTTCATAATTCCCATGTTACTTGATCAAAATGCTCCATTTAGTGCTTTCTCTATGAAGGGCCGAGGTTACAGCGAAGTACAGTTCACAGCACACAGGCTACCTGTGCTACCTACAGCTGCTAGCAGCACAGGCCTAATTAAGCAGACTGTATCAGGTAACCAGCAGCACTGCAGTAGGATTGTATGAATTTAATTAATTTGACACTAACCAAGAAGTTGAAAGCAAGTAAGGTCTAAAAATGTAATTTTATATTTTTCAATCCATGTAATATTCGGCTAACTACGTTTGTGGGTATGAAGGAAATGTGCGGAGGGAGTGACAGCGACAACGAGGGCAGACACCTTCTGTGCGGTTAGGAAGAACGGCTTCCAGGTCTGCTTCTGTGAGGGTCAGCCTTGCTGATACATGTACCTTTGGTTTTCTTATTTCCTTCCGATATTTTCCTGGTTATCCAAATGTAGTACAAAAAATTATATAATGGTTCCATTTTTATGATTTTAGCAGCTACTTTATGTTTACATGACTTCACAACTTTAGGTTGTCAGGAGCTCTTATAGTTGCAATTTCATTCCAGCAGGTTTATGAAGATTCCTATAGTGCTTATTTATCTGTCAGATTCCAGAGTGTTGAATCAGAGTGTTGAACATTCAAAAGTGTCTCTGTAAACCCATATTTCTATTTCTTTCCTTGGCATATCTTATGATGTTGAAGTCTCCACCAACTATTAGAGGTTCAGAATTCAAAGAACAAAAATGGGAGAGTTCAGAGAGAAAGGCTAATTTGTTTTCCTCTTGGGCAGCACCATAAACCATAATTAAGTTCCATTTTTGTTTAAGCTGTTTATCCCAAAGGTTAACTTGCAGAAGGAAATCACCTTGTTTAAATGAGCCAACATCATAAAACTCAATCTTAATCCCTACCAGGATACCCCCAGACTTCCCTTTGGATGGATTCCAAAGCCAAAGATAGTCTTGATTTGGGTCAAATTTCCTGAGTAAAGAATCCTCACAATCTTCTACCATTGTTTCTTGCAATGCAAACCAATGAAGTGGAAAGCATATTGATAGATCAGACTTTTTAGGAAGGTAGCGACCCCTTTTTTCTTGAGGCCCCTACCATTGTTCACTATGCTGTCATCAGTAATGAATATTTCTGGAGATTCAGAGACCTTTTGATGAGGTATTTCCTTTGCTGTCATACTTTGCCTTCTATCGCCCCTACTTAGTTCCTGCTGACTCTCTATACATATATAGTAGCTCGATTCCAGTTACTACCTTTCCATCGAACTAATCTGCTTCTATTCCATTCTTTACAGGATCCGAATCGAGGAGACTTGCATCCCAGCACGCGGCCACCAACGGCGCAGCCTGCACGAGGCACAACGCCTCCCCCCTGTAGGCACAGCAGCACAAGCGCGCCGCCTGCTTGCAAGCGCCACCGCCGACAGAACCCGCCTGGCCACCCAACTGCCTTGGCAGCCTCGACAAACTCCGACACTTCAGCGACGATTCAGCGGTGACGTCAGGTGATTTCCCCCTCTTGATTTCTTTCTTCCCCTCCTGATCTAGTCACTAGTTGCTTGATTTTTCCTCAATGGCTACCTCCGGTCAGTTCTTGTTGTTGATTTATGTCTTCTCGATTTGGGCCTTGTTTAGATCACCCATTCGGTGATCCTCGAATCACTGTGCAGCACTGTATTGTACTGTAGCAATTTTGTTTTTATTTGGTAATAATTGTCCAAACAGGGCTTAAAATGTTCGTCTCGCAAAGTATAACAAAACTGTGCAATTAGTTTTTGATTTCATCTACATTTAGTACTCCATACATGTGTCGGTTTTTTGATGTGACGGAAAATCTTCTTTTTGCATAGTAGAATTTCAGGATGAATTTAGGGGAAACATGGCCTTGGTGGGGAAGCAATGGACAGTGGAACGAGTGCATCTGATTTTTTTATTGTTGTTGGTGGGATGAGTGGCAGAGATGGAGAGCTGCGTAAGTGGAGAAAGGGAAAGTCCATGCCCAGAAACAGTGATGTAGGTACCTAGCAGAAGCAGTTAAATAATTGGAGATTGTAGTAGCTGCGACTTCATCGATTGCTACTAATAATTTTAATATGCTCTAAGAATAATTTCTTTAAAAAATAATAAAATGATCCACGTATTGGAATTTTTAAAAAATGGTGTATCGACGTATCCTTATCCATCCGATACCGATACAGGTATCCGTATACGTGCTGCATAGGTAAGCATCAGGTACATCTGGACTCTGGCGAGAAGATCATCCCGCTATCGCTGGTCAGAGTCGGGGACTCTAGCGGATTGACATCACATCTTGTTCGCCTTTCAGGTTTTGTTGCGTAGAACGACGATTGTGTCCGAATACTCGGACTATGAGGATCAAACAGGATGCAAGATGGGTGGATTTGCATCAGGTGTGATTGCGTGAACAGCAATGCAGGGATCATAGAACTAGGGTCAGGGGTTTGGCGTTCATCAGGAGCAGGCTTCATTCATAGAGGATTGATGGCTAGCTCGTCCAGCAAATCAGAATCTAATTTGGACGTACCATCGAGCAGCGAAATGTCCTGCATGTATACTCAGGTATCACAAAAGATTTAAAAAAACTCTTAACTGATATGTATGAGGTTTCCATTGTTTGATTAATTACTATGATTGACCTGCAGATTATTTGACCCTGGCTGAGCAGAGTGCAGGACAGAGAAAAAGGATTTCTGATGCATATGCTCCGGTTTTAGACAGCTCCAACGACTAGAGGTAAAATTGTTTGCAAGCAACATTTGAATAATCCCATCTAAAGCTACCAAAACGCGTCTATTATGGAAATAACTTAAATTCTATGCTGAAGCCTGATTTTTGAATAAGTGTTAATCAAACGAATGGATGAACATTGCAGTTAAACATTATTGTTTGTTGGTTTCAGGCTCAACAGAGTTTGCTAGCGGTGAGAGAATCGGAGAAGCACCACTCTTCACTCAGAGTGTCCCAAAAAAGAGAGTAAGTTATCAGCCTCCAGCTACGCTACCAGAAAAAAAAAAGAACATCACTTGCATACCCACCACTCTACTGCACCACATAGCACTAGAGCACCCTACACCTAAAGCTGTTTCAAAGATTACATCATGGTCATATAAACGAATACCAATGGGTGTGTTAAGGTTCATTAGTATGACCTGTTAAGATGTTATGTTTGTAATTCAGGTTCCACTACTGTCCAAGCTGGGGCAATTCAACCGAGCAAAGCACAAAATCATGCAGAAGTTTCAGACACTGATAGTCACCTCACCTGTGCATGTCTTCAGTGATTACACCATTTGAACTTGGCATTTCCTTGGTTTTCCCCACTGACAGCCGTGAGATTTGCGTAGAGAATGTTCTGCGTTCAAAAGATTTAGGGGAAACAGATGCCAGAAGGTATCATTTACTTTGAGCATGGCTTATTGCACAACAATGGTTCCATTGTTATGATGGATATGGATCTAAGACACGACATTCTATAGCAGGGTTTGGTTCAGCTTTCGTGGTCCAGTAGATATCGAACTAAAAGGGGATGGCATTATTAAACACTTCGTGTATGGGCACCCTTACACAAAGGAGATGATGGCTGCTATAATGACTTTGTTCAAGGAATTAGATCTGCATCACGGAACTAAGGGATTTTGTGGCGATTTTTCATTGATCCAAGATTCTCGGTAATTCAACGCCCCACAAACTTCGAATGTATTAACTCATCATCTAATTATATACACTTTTCTGCACTTACAATATTTTATCGTAACTATGTGGTTTAATGAGTGACTGCATTTGTGTATTATATCACCAATGGATGTGCTACTAGCACAACTGTGTCTGGCGTGAACGACTACGAAGCAGGAGAATCATATCCACTTTTGAACAGCCTTATCTTTCATTTATCGCTGCAGAATGCGAAATGGTAAGAACCACAATCTTTAACATGTGCGAAATGAAGTGTTTAATTATACTACTTATCGCTGCTTGCTTTGCAGGAGCTTTAACAACATTTTAATGCACACCTGCTTCTTCTTGGGGCATCAACTTGTTTCACTGGAATGGGACCATAGTTCAAAGGTACAGAACTAGGCTGTAAATTTGGTTCAATCTCAAACACGTCCCAGTACTTGGTCTGTGTGATTGTGTGTCACGAAAACTATATCAACATTCAGATGAATGAGTCGAGGCTAGGATTAACATGACGCCTTTTTGCAGAGATCAACAGGCTGTGCTGGTGGCAATGTTTGCATTTTTTCTTCAACGGGAAAGCTGTTTTAAGGGATCTCAATGCTCCACCCAGGAAGGTGTGTGAGAAATTGCATTCTCGTTTTGCAGCCCGCACCTATTTACTGTTCCCCCGCAGACTTCTTATATGTCGCTAACTGGAGTTTAAACTTGATGTTTTTGCAGAGATCAACAGGCTGTGCTGGTGGCAATGTTTGCATTTTTTCTTCAACGGGAAAGCTGTTTTAAGGGATCTCAATGCTCCACCCAGGAAGGTGTGTGAGAAATTGCATTCTCGTTTTGCAGCCCGCACCTATTTACTGTTCCCCCGCAGACTTCTTATATGTCGCTAACTGGAGTTTAAACTTGATGTAGCGCCTTGGGATGTTGTTCAAGTGGTCAATTTGCTCACCTCCTGCTCGGGAGAGGTGATAACCCATTCTGGCTTGAAGGACTTTCGTTCGCAACATATGTCATCCTCCAAGACGATGATTTAAATGTTATGCAGCAGCACAATGTGTGGGTGTCGCCTATATCCCGGCGGCTGTATGGTGCAATTTTAGATGTAGACTTTGGTTAACGGAAGTATGTTTTAGACATAGATATGGGACCTATATGGTAATCCTAAATTTCTATTTTGAGCGGTCAGCTCAAGTGATGACCCGGTCTATGTAATTGGGTTATGGGAACAACAAGCGGTCAGCTCAAGTGATAACCCTTGTTGGTTGTTCTAAAAAAAATGATAACCCTTGTTTGGTTTAGGGTGATGCTTAAAGTTTTATATTAGTAGAACTTGATGATATTATGCTATTTAGTACTATTAATATTGGTGTAAGTAATGCACTAAATTCAAGCTTGCAGCAGACGCTCTTTAATACATCCTGCCTACAGGGACTATTTGAGGTTGGTACAGTACACTACAACGGGCTGGTCGTGTCAAGATGGAGCGTGATCTGATTTGATCTGGGTAGCCAGCATCACAAAAACTACATGCATCAATTAGTGTCAGGCGAACGAACTGGTAGGCATAATAATCTGTTTGGAGAAGACCAGATTGGCATGTGCAGAGATTCCTGAATGAAGAATGGGAGAGAGTTCAGTCGGTCCGAAGCTTGTTTGATGACTGCCTGCAGGAACAGAGCGAATCTGGACCATGGGTTACTCTGTTCGTGCAGGGTAGGCGACCTTCTTGAATCTGGACCATGGGTTACTGGGTTACTCTGTTCGTGCAGGGTTTAAAGAGATGCAGTCACCATACGTGTTGAGGAGTCGCCAGAGGCTGCATGCAACCCAGGAAGATCTACGTGGGATGGTGACGGTGGTGTCGGCGGCGGTGCTGGGCCCAGGCTGGGTTCCCACCTTCATGTCCGCAGTCCGCTTCTGTTCAGCGGGCATTCAAAGTCGTTCTATGCTGTGCCCGACAGGGCGGCGGCACAGGCGCGACGGTGGCGGTGCTCTGCTTGGGGCGGCGAGGCGCGTCCGCACGGGCGGCGGTGCTCGACCGGTGGTGCGTCCGCGCGGAGACACGACTGCGGCTCGACGGCACGAGGCCGTCGTGCCAATTGGCCAACACGGCACGACCACTTCTATGCCTGGGTTGAGTTGAGTGTGGGTTGGGCACGACATGGTACAGCTGGCCCTCTCGTGGTCGCGGGTAAGGATTCCTGTGTGTCAGGCGACAGGCGCCGCGTATTGGACGTCGCGATTATCATGTTGGGCTCCATTGATGTTGGGCCAGTCGAGGAGCAGCAACCCGCCAGTTCAGGTGTTGTCTTCTTGGCCCAAAAAATCATAAAGCTAGAGCCCAAGCCCGCTAAGCCACTCAGGAGGCCGTAGGGCATAGCCCTCTTTGAGTCTGCGCCACGTGCAGGCAAGCTGTTTGATAAAATGCCTCCTTAGACTGTCTCCGACAATACGACTCAAAATAGGAGACCTATTTATGGTATGCGTCGCCCTGAAACAAAAAGGTCACGCACCTAAAAGCCTCCTTCTCCAACAACGAACGCAAAAGGAAAGCACGGAACACGGACGATTTCGTTCGCGAGCAGTCGATGAAATTTTCGCGGGAAACAGAGGGGAGGGTATCGTGCGTATTGCGGGCTTGGCTCCATGGCGGGATTATCTTGCCGCCCCGGCTGCGTGTGAGAAGGGACTCGAACTGGCAGCGAGGTAGCCGCCGGCGATCAACCGCCGGCACAAGGCCAGGAGTTGGCGCAACTGAGTCAATCAGGTAAACTTATTTCTGGCGATTTGCTTGTTCAATGTCACCTACACTTTTAGGGCTCGTGCGTTTCACCCCCAATCTAAGTGGAGTTGGAGAGGATGAAAGGGGATTGGGAGGGATTTTGACTTTTTCTAGGGTAGAGATGGAGATGGAGATTGGTACAATGGCGAGTACTGTCTGTGACTCAATTGCGATTCCACATATCCACAGGTTCTATGTACTTCTACAACTATCTCGGATTGACGTTGTAATTTTACAGCTACTCTGCTTGTCGTGTTTGTATGCTACAGCTATCTTGGATTGATGTTGCACTTCTATAGCTATTCTAGGGTATCAAATCCCTCTCGATCTCCTCCAATCCATTTGGATGGAGAGTAAAACGAACGAGCCCTTAATTTGTGGCCAATTTGTCCCTAAATCAGCTTGGCTTTAGACCTAGACTGCAGTTGCGTTGCCATGGCTTGGAATTATGTCAAAATTTCAATGTTTGGGACAGCCGCAGCATACTCTAGGGACGATGAGATCATGGCCGTGGTGGCTGTCCTCACCCAGACGCCACAAAAACACCCTTGGAGAGGTTCGGTGCCAGGCTAGAAGACTTACAAGCGTGATCGAATTGTAGCAGACCGGTAACTGAATCAGGACTACTTTGTTGAACGTCCACTTTACAATGAGGAACATTTCAGAAGGAGGTACAATCTTTGGCCTAGTTTCCATTTCCATGACACATTGAATTAATTTGATAAACAATTCTAATTTTGTGCTGTAGGTTCCGCATGAGACAGGAATTGTTCCTTCGGATAGTGGATGAGGTTACTGCCAAGAATACCTTCTTCAAACAGAGGAGAAATGCTGCTGGGCAGTTAGGATGCTCTACTTTTCACAAGTGCACGGTGGCTGTAAAGATGCTAGCATATGGAGGCCCAGCTGATGAGTTGGATGATCATTTGAAAATGGGAGAGTACTGTCCTGGAAACCTGAAGGAATTTGTTATGACTGCGATCGAGGTGTTCGGCAAAGAATTTCTTCGTCCTCCCAGAAGTAAGGAGATAGAGCACATATTAAACATCAATTTGGCTAGAGGTTTCCCGGGAATGATAGGTAGCATCGATTGCATGCACTGAGAATGGTCTAACTTCCCGATTGGTTGGCAAAGCATGTACAGAGGGCACAAAGGCAAGCCAACTCTAATACTTGAGGCGGTGGCGACCGAGGATCTTCGGATTTGGCATGCTTACTTTGGTTTACCAGGGTCTCACAATGACATCAATGTTTTGCATCGTTCCAATGTTTTTGATAATTTGGCTAACGGGAGGGCACCCTCTGTTGAGTTCCATGTCAACGACAACATATATTCCCTTGGATACTACCTAGCAGATGCCATCTATCCCGATTGGGCTACACTAGTGAAAAGCATTCCTTTGCCAGTTAGCAATAAGCAAAAGGTATTTTCAGAGCAACAGCAGTCATGTCTAAAGGATGTGGAGAGAGAGCTTTTGGTGTCCTACAGGCTAAGTGGAAAAATCTTGCATAGGCCAGCTCGTTTATGGAATCAAAAAGTACTTAATTCCATCATGTGTGCTTGTGTCATACTTCACAACATGGTAGTTGAAGATGAGTGCGGGGTTCAACTACCTAATGTCCACATGTGGATGCTTTACGGCCAATGCTCTGGTCCTTTTGGTCCTAATAATAGGAACTAAAGCATTTACCTGTAGGTTTAGTTATTTTGTTGCCGTCTCTGTACGTAGCTGTAGGTTTAGCTGCAGGTAGCCTACTGATAAGGCCTTTGTATTTTGTTGGCAGCTGACACATGTAGATATTTTGTTGCTTGTTGATAAGAAATATATGATATCTGTAGTGGAATTCTGTTTGAGTTCTGTAATTATTTCAGTGGCGTGCACCTTCAATCTAGAAGGCTTTTGATATTTTAGAGTGCTGTGCACCGATCAAGTGATAACCATTTCGTTCAGAAGTAATGTAGACTCTGTAATTCAGATTACAATCTCAGAGCATCTGCCTATTATCATGGTAGATCATAATACATCATGATCTTGTGTTATTGTTTCTGAAGCCCCACCATTCCTTTAACAGTTCTGAGTAATCCTGCAAAAAGGCAGGAGTATGACAAGAAAGGCATTCTATATGTTCAAGATCAGAATGTGGTGGTAAGCAGTAACCAACTATTCTTTTATGTTGTTATCTTGTCGTACAATGGTTCTCACACATCATTTCAACACTACAGATAGGCAAAATTAGATTGCCTATACACAGCAATTCTCTAGTGCTAAGTTTGACAAGTGTGCACCACACCTAAACACAAGACTCACCTAGGTCAAGCTACTCGCTCATGCCCCCCTTTATAGTACGGCCAAAAGAGAAAACGAAGATCCTAACGACTATTCCGAATGTAACTCAACACCTTGACATCCAGAACTAACCGTCCTTAATCTTGACGTCAATCATTTGAAAACCAAAATGATTTCCATCAAGGGGCATGAATACCATAGTGCCCAAAGCAGTTATCAATCCCATAACCTAACTTACCAAAGTTTCTGCAAAACACGTGTTAGTCATGGTAATAAAGCGTTGTCATCAATTGCCGAAACCAACTCTCGGGGCCTAGATGCTTTCAATCTCCCCCTTTTTGGTGATTAATGACAACACTAAGATTCAGAAGATAAGAGTTGAGGTTTTCGAACATGCTTGGTTCACATAAGCAAAAAGCAATAAGCACAAGGGGTTAGGAATTGCTTATGTGCCCCAAGCCAATAGAGTGTACTCATAAGATAAAACATGAAGCGTTAGTACAGATTAAGACATAGCTCAAAGGAAATCGGAGTAAGGCACGGAAACACAACCTTATGAGCTATAACCAAATAAGTGACATGATTTAAAAAGAGACTAGATAGACCACATAGACTCAAAGTATCTCACACGACCACATGTCACAAGATGCAAGTGCGGGAATGTAAACATGATGCATGAATGTAGCACACAAAAACGAAAAACCCTCTATCAAAACTCCCCCTGAATCTACTCTCTCTCCCCCTTTGGCATCAACCGCCAAAAACTAATCTAAGGATCTGACGAGGGAACAGACGAAGTCGAGTCGGGTGCCGAGGAGCACGGAGTGATCACAAACTGAGAAGTATCTTCCTCGGACTCTGAGCTGTTAGGCTGGCCCTCTGAAGAAGCACGTGGCTGTGAAGCAGTCTGGGTCTGAATAACAGGAGCAGGTACTGACGAAGAAGTAGCAACAAGTGGTGCAGTCTCTGTGACCTAAGCCTGAAGTGAGCCAACAGCTGGGGGATCTGTCGAGGCAACTGACGAAGGTACAGTCTCTGTAGTGCCCGTCCCTGTCACAGGAGGAACATCTGCCTCTAAAGCGGACAACCCTAAAGAAGTAACTAGAGTAGTATGCGAGGGCATCGGCTGACCAGTCAACTCGCTGTAGGAGGCACTCAAGTCAGCAAATGGAGTGCCTGTCAGTAGGTGAGGGCGAGGCTGGTCTGAAGGAGTGAACTCCGTCTGAATAGGCGTGTAGCTCGGGGACTGGAACTGTAACGGAACCGTCCAAATTATAAGAGCACAAGTACAAAAACAATCACCGAAGTGATCAAATTCTTGCACTTGAGCCCATATAACTCCGGTAGTCCAATGAAATCACACGGGATTTCAAACCAACCAACATACCAGCCAAGATCGTAGTGATTCAACATAACAAGTCACATGTTCAACCATTTCACAAGTAATTCAATATACATCGGAGTTCAACATAGTTATTACAACTTAAGTTCAAAAGTAGCGGAAGCAAAGTAAGTTGAAACTAACATTAATCTTATTTCAAATACATGCCAGTACCAAGGTCGTCTTCCAACCAAAAGCATTAGAGAGAAGATAAATAAGAAGGATCATGCCCATGATCACACTTCGCCACTAAGGCAGGAGCCAACCAACTCTTGCAGTAGCCATGATACTTCACAACCTGCAATAAGTGGGGATAAAACCCTGAGTATGAGAAGGTACTCAGCTAGACTTACCCGTCATAAACCAGAAATAAAGTGACACCAAGGATCATGCAAGGCTGATATGAAGTGGGCTAGCTTGACAACATTTTGCATAAAAGCTTATTATGAATAAGTAATCATTAATGCTTAAGCATTAAGTTAATTATCATTACCCTGCCATCTATATTAAAACCTATACTAGAGCACTCACTTTATTAGGAGCAAACAATATTAACCATAGCAGGTATAAATTGAGGCAACCTTTCCATCATTATCCAATTAACCATCCGTTCAATTTAATGGAATCTACGTTGCCGCTGCTCAAGTCAAGTGCTCACTAACCGGGAGCGACGGCGATTCGAATCGAATTCCTATCCAGCTGGAGGGGTATTTCTAACACTCACCGAGTCACGCCTGGCGAGGGCTGCTCAGGTCATCTTTCGTACAGTTCAGGAATCACGGGTCCGAATGATGTCGCGTCCCCAAGGGCGACACTCTGCCAGGTGATAGGGACTCTAACCCCCCTTGGTCTCACGCCAATGTCCCCAAGCACATCCTTTCTCTCCTCCAAGATGCAACCTACCATTCGATTCCCGGCCTGAACCATACTACTCGACTTCGCGGTCGGAACGACTTATCCGGCCAACTAAGTGTTAGACTGCGTTCAACATGACTCAAGGACGTACAGCGAATCGATCCTTAAATGACTCAGACGGGGATAGATCCACACCCAAGACCTCCATGCCTTGTTGCTTCACTATCGTCATCCCGCCCGGTCTTATTTCATTTTATTAACACATGGTTCCATTCCACGATAGCAATATAGCCAACCGTGCCATATATGAATATCCCTACATCTCGCAGGTGACAGGAAATCACCTGACTTCTACCGCTTAAAGCAGGGCTAAGCATCTACTCGATCCTAGTCTATGTAGGATTCACGGATTCATATATCTGGACAAGGAATGATATAATGCAGCAAGGGTTTCCAACCAACTCCTACCACTTAATGCAACAATACTTATAACATATATATATAATTAATTACTTTGAAGATAGGAGGCTTATAATGCTCCGGGGCTTGCCTGGGGTCTGACTCAAGTTAGAGTATGTCAGATGAAGTCACGTGGCGAGCAACCTCCAATCTACCACTTGTCCGGTCCTTCTATCTTCGGGATAGATCAGATCCACCAAACACCGTCTTCGGGTTTGGCTCCAACGCCACATCACGTCCTTCACGTTTTTCAGCTAGCGTACCTAAATGAGGTGCA
Source organism: Saccharum hybrid cultivar R570 (assembly GCA_038087645.1). Lineage (NCBI taxonomy): Eukaryota > Viridiplantae > Streptophyta > Magnoliopsida > Poales > Poaceae > Saccharum > Saccharum hybrid cultivar. The sequence goes on along the minus strand of JAQSUU010000291.1, from coordinate 2,713,290 downwards.
AGATGCAAGTGTATGAATATATGAGAATGCAATAGATGATGCATCACACACTAAACAAGGCAAGTACAAGGTTACGCTAAATACACATAAGCACTTTACATCGCTCAAATAAACATCACACCACCTATTATGCTAAGATAGCAAGGGAAGCAATACCAAACATAACTCAAAATTTACAAAGCCTCAGGTGTACTAACTTCATCACCATGGACATGAATCACACTTAATAACAAGCAAGCAAAGTAATCAAGCATCTATGTATTTTCAACAATTCTAGACATACATGCAGTAGCTGAGTAAAACAATCATATCTAGAGTTATACAAATCCAAATGACTTGCAAGAGGACATTATAGAAAGCTTATGAAATTGTCTACAATTCATTTAATACCACCTAAGCCTGATTCCCAAGTTTAATAGGTCTAAAAGATAAAACTACAGAATCTGGTCTGCTCCAAACAGAGAGCAACCAAATCTCGGACCTGACTTTAAACATCTATAACTCAAAAACTACTTGACCAAATGATACCAAATTTTAACAGCAGCTAGATACATGAATTATCTATAACTTTTGTATAAACAAGTTTCACAACAAGGCACATTATCATGAAGAACTTTGCTAAGTTCCCCGATCTGTCCAGAAACTTCATTTGCAAGAAATAATTATTAACTTATGTTGCAAACATATAATTAGACAAAACCAACTTTACTAACATTTCATACATGACTAATGAACACCAGAAAATATAGTGTCAAATACTAAATAAATTCTTTTAATACATTTTCTTAATTTATTTAGATAATTAGGTGGAAATATGACCACACCATAAATATGCTCAATAAATTCTACCAAAATTACAGGGGTCTACAAATACTATCAAAAGTCTACTGTCCAAATTTCAAGCCATTTAGACAAGTATATCAACCTCTATGAAAAAGACAATTAGCTATTGCAATAATTCATGTAAGAGCAAATTAAACCTAAACTCAATATTTTCTGTGAACACAAGGCCATATTATAAATCAATATGATAGAGAAACATCATACTAAGGTAATGGAACAACATTTTCTATTTTATCATTTATATATTATTTATAAGCTATTTATCAAGCTATAAACAAGTTAAATCAATAACTTGAGCATACAGTAAGCAATGACCATGATATTTGTACCACAGTACATCCATAGCATGACAATCCTACCATAAAAATTTCACATCAATTGGAGCATCATAACTCAAGATATAAAATGACAAGTAATAAAATGAGATTTTCCTTATTTAACAAGGTCAAATCAAAACCCTCAGAAAACAGTGAACAACTAGGGTGTTTAATATTTTTCCTAGCAAGTACATGTCATCACAAAATTAACAAAACAAGAATCATCATTTTTGGAGTTCTAAAACTCTAGATATGGCTCTGCTCAAGTTGGTAAGCATTTTTGGAGCATTTTAAGGCTTAAATAAAGACATCAGAAAATAACTACAACATGTAACATATTATGACTCCACTGCATATATCTTTTCCTAAGGTTTCCAAAAAGTCCACTTTTGTTATTTTTGGATTTACCTAGCAAGAGATATGCATTTTAGAAGATTTACATAAAATCTGAATTTCAAAAACAGGATTTATCCAAACCTAACCGAATATGCTAGGCGCACCCGAAAACACACCCAAAACAGCCACTCCTTAAACCGACAAGTGGGACCCTTCGCCCAACCGGGCCCGCCTGTCATCCTAAGAGAAGGTTTACACAACCATTCCTCTTCTTCCTCCTGGGAACGGAACAGAGGAGGGAAGGGCGGCTCGGCCGGCCGGCAGCAGAGGCAACGCCGGCGGCGACTGGCTACGGCGCGGCTAGTCTGGGCCACGCGCGCATCTTCCAGCAGCCGCGGCTCAGCCGGAGGTGGCCCCTTGCCCCCTGGCCACGCGCTACTCCCTCGACGGCGGTCATGGCGTTGGTGGCCGACGAGGCGGTGGCGAGGAGCGGCCGGGGATGCGTGCAATAGGTGCAGCATGGAGAGGCGAAGTTGGTGGTGTGCTTCACCTAGCCCGCGGTGGACGGAGGCGGCTTGGCCACGTGCGAGCTGCGTTGTGGCGGCCGGAGAAGGGAAAGAAACAGAGGACGTCGATTCGGCCACCGTGGGAGCTTGCCGGCGGCAAGGGGTGGCGCTCGAGCATGCCTAGGCCAGCGAGCATTAGCTTGTGGCCATGGCTTGCCTTGTGATGGCTCGAGGTAGCGTGGCCACTCAAGCTAGCGGCAACTGCGACTGGCTCTCTGGCGGCGGCCGGTCATGGCAGCAGCGGCCATGAGAAATGGCAGTGACGGCGAGCGCAAACGAGAGGAGGTGATGGGGAGTGCTTTGGTACTGCTCGGCTTGCTACACGCAAGAATCCAAAACGCGTCTATTATGGAAATAACTTAAATTCTATGCTGAAGCCTGATTTTTGAATAAGTGTTAATCAAACGAATGGATGAACATTGCAGTTAAACATTATTGTTTGTTGGTTTCAGGCTCAACAGAGTTTGCTAGCGGTGAGAGAATCGGAGAAGCACCACTCTTCACTCAGAGTGTCCCAAAAAAGAGAGTAAGTTATCAGCCTCCAGCTACGCTACCAGAAAAAAAAAAGAACATCACTTGCATACCCACCACTCTACTGCACCACATAGCACTAGAGCACCCTACACCTAAAGCTGTTTCAAAGATTACATCATGGTCATATAAACGAATACCAATGGGTGTGTTAAGGTTCATTAGTATGACCTGTTAAGATGTTATGTTTGTAATTCAGGTTCCACTACTGTCCAAGCTGGGGCAATTCAACCGAGCAAAGCACAAAATCATGCAGAAGTTTCAGACACTGATAGTCACCTCACCTGTGCATGTCTTCAGTGATTACACCATTTGAACTTGGCATTTCCTTGGTTTTCCCCACTGACAGCCGTGAGATTTGCGTAGAGAATGTTCTGCGTTCAAAAGATTTAGGGGAAACAGATGCCAGAAGGTATCATTTACTTTGAGCATGGCTTATTGCACAACAATGGTTCCATTGTTATGATGGATATGGATCTAAGACACGACATTCTATAGCAGGGTTTGGTTCAGCTTTCGTGGTCCAGTAGATATCGAACTAAAAGGGGATGGCATTATTAAACACTTCGTGTATGGGCACCCTTACACAAAGGAGATGATGGCTGCTATAATGACTTTGTTCAAGGAATTAGATCTGCATCACGGAACTAAGGGATTTTGTGGCGATTTTTCATTGATCCAAGATTCTCGGTAATTCAACGCCCCACAAACTTCGAATGTATTAACTCATCATCTAATTATATACACTTTTCTGCACTTACAATATTTTATCGTAACTATGTGGTTTAATGAGTGACTGCATTTGTGTATTATATCACCAATGGATGTGCTACTAGCACAACTGTGTCTGGCGTGAACGACTACGAAGCAGGAGAATCATATCCACTTTTGAACAGCCTTATCTTTCATTTATCGCTGCAGAATGCGAAATGGTAAGAACCACAATCTTTAACATGTGCGAAATGAAGTGTTTAATTATACTACTTATCGCTGCTTGCTTTGCAGGAGCTTTAACAACATTTTAATGCACACCTGCTTCTTCTTGGGGCATCAACTTGTTTCACTGGAATGGGACCATAGTTCAAAGGTACAGAACTAGGCTGTAAATTTGGTTCAATCTCAAACACGTCCCAGTACTTGGTCTGTGTGATTGTGTGTCACGAAAACTATATCAACATTCAGATGAATGAGTCGAGGCTAGGATTAACATGACGCCTTTTTGCAGAGATCAACAGGCTGTGCTGGTGGCAATGTTTGCATTTTTTTCTTCAACGGGAAAGCTGTTTTAAGGGATCTCAATGCTCCACCCAGGAAGGTGTGTGAGAAATTGCATTCTCGTTTTGCAGCCCGCACCTATTTACTGTTCCCCCGCAGACTTCTTATATGTCGCTAACTGGAGTTTAAACTTGATGTTTTTGCAGAGATCAACAGGCTGTGCTGGTGGCAATGTTTGCATTTTTTCTTCAACGGGAAAGCTGTTTTAAGGGATCTCAATGCTCCACCCAGGAAGGTGTGTGAGAAATTGCATTCTCGTTTTGCAGCCCGCACCTATTTACTGTTCCCCCGCAGACTTCTTATATGTCGCTAACTGGAGTTTAAACTTGATGTAGCGCCTTGGGATGTTGTTCAAGTGGTCAATTTGCTCACCTCCTGCTCGGGAGAGGTGATAACCCATTCTGGCTTGAAGGACTTTCGTTCGCAACATATGTCATCCTCCAAGACGATGATTTAAATGTTATGCAGCAGCACAATGTGTGGGTGTCGCCTATATCCCGGCGGCTGTATGGTGCAATTTTAGATGTAGACTTTGGTTAACGGAAGTATGTTTTAGACATAGATATGGGACCTATATGGTAATCCTAAATTTCTATTTTGAGCGGTCAGCTCAAGTGATGACCCGGTCTATGTAATTGGGTTATGGGAACAACAAGCGGTCAGCTCAAGTGATAACCCTTGTTGGTTGTTCTAAAAAAAATGATAACCCTTGTTTGGTTTAGGGTGATGCTTAAAGTTTTATATTAGTAGAACTTGATGATATTATGCTATTTAGTACTATTAATATTGGTGTAAGTAATGCACTAAATTCAAGCTTGCAGCAGACGCTCTTTAATACATCCTGCCTACAGGGACTATTTGAGGTTGGTACAGTACACTACAACGGGCTGGTCGTGTCAAGATGGAGCGTGATCTGATTTGATCTGGGTAGCCAGCATCACAAAAACTACATGCATCAATTAGTGTCAGGCGAACGAACTGGTAGGCATAATAATCTGTTTGGAGAAGACCAGATTGGCATGTGCAGAGATTCCTGAATGAAGAATGGGAGAGAGTTCAGTCGGTCCGAAGCTTGTTTGATGACTGCCTGCAGGAACAGAGCGAATCTGGACCATGGGTTACTCTGTTCGTGCAGGGTAGGCGACCTTCTTGAATCTGGACCATGGGTTACTGGGTTACTCTGTTCGTGCAGGGTTTAAAGAGATGCAGTCACCATACGTGTTGAGGAGTCGCCAGAGGCTGCATGCAACCCAGGAAGATCTACGTGGGATGGTGACGGTGGTGTCGGCGGCGGTGCTGGGCCCAGGCTGGGTTCCCACCTTCATGTCCGCAGTCCGCTTCTGTTCAGCGGGCATTCAAAGTCGTTCTATGCTGTGCCCGACAGGGCGGCGGCACAGGCGCGACGGTGGCGGTGCTCTGCTTGGGGCGGCGAGGCGCGTCCGCACGGGCGGCGGTGCTCGACCGGTGGTGCGTCCGCGCGGAGACACGACTGCGGCTCGACGGCACGAGGCCGTCGTGCCAATTGGCCAACACGGCACGACCACTTCTATGCCTGGGTTGAGTTGAGTGTGGGTTGGGCACGACATGGTACAGCTGGCCCTCTCGTGGTCGCGGGTAAGGATTCCTGTGTGTCAGGCGACAGGCGCCGCGTATTGGACGTCGCGATTATCATGTTGGGCTCCATTGATGTTGGGCCAGTCGAGGAGCAGCAACCCGCCAGTTCAGGTGTTGTCTTCTTGGCCCAAAAAATCATAAAGCTAGAGCCCAAGCCCGCTAAGCCACTCAGGAGGCCGTAGGGCATAGCCCTCTTTGAGTCTGCGCCACGTGCAGGCAAGCTGTTTGATAAAATGCCTCCTTAGACTGTCTCCGACAATACGACTCAAAATAGGAGACCTATTTATGGTATGCGTCGCCCTGAAACAAAAAGGTCACGCACCTAAAAGCCTCCTTCTCCAACAACGAACGCAAAAGGAAAGCACGGAACACGGACGATTTCGTTCGCGAGCAGTCGATGAAATTTTCGCGGGAAACAGAGGGGAGGGTATCGTGCGTATTGCGGGCTTGGCTCCATGGCGGGATTATCTTGCCGCCCCGGCTGCGTGTGAGAAGGGACTCGAACTGGCAGCGAGGTAGCCGCCGGCGATCAACCGCCGGCACAAGGCCAGGAGTTGGCGCAACTGAGTCAATCAGGTAAACTTATTTCTGGCGATTTGCTTGTTCAATGTCACCTACACTTTTAGGGCTCGTGCGTTTCACCCCCAATCTAAGTGGAGTTGGAGAGGATGAAAGGGGATTGGGAGGGATTTTGACTTTTTCTAGGGTAGAGATGGAGATGGAGATTGGTACAATGGCGAGTACTGTCTGTGACTCAATTGCGATTCCACATATCCACAGGTTCTATGTACTTCTACAACTATCTCGGATTGACGTTGTAATTTTACAGCTACTCTGCTTGTCGTGTTTGTATGCTACAGCTATCTTGGATTGATGTTGCACTTCTATAGCTATTCTAGGGTATCAAATCCCTCTCGATCTCCTCCAATCCATTTGGATGGAGAGTAAAACGAACGAGCCCTTAATTTGTGGCCAATTTGTCCCTAAATCAGCTTGGCTTTAGACCTAGACTGCAGTTGCGTTGCCATGGCTTGGAATTATGTCAAAATTTCAATGTTTGGGACAGCCGCAGCATACTCTAGGGACGATGAGATCATGGCCGTGGTGGCTGTCCTCACCCAGACGCCACAAAAACACCCTTGGAGAGGTTCGGTGCCAGGCTAGAAGACTTACAAGCGTGATCGAATTGTAGCAGACCGGTAACTGAATCAGGACTACTTTGTTGAACGTCCACTTTACAATGAGGAACATTTCAGAAGGAGGTACAATCTTTGGCCTAGTTTCCATTTCCATGACACATTGAATTAATTTGATAAACAATTCTAATTTTGTGCTGTAGGTTCCGCATGAGACAGGAATTGTTCCTTCGGATAGTGGATGAGGTTACTGCCAAGAATACCTTCTTCAAACAGAGGAGAAATGCTGCTGGGCAGTTAGGATGCTCTACTTTTCACAAGTGCACGGTGGCTGTAAAGATGCTAGCATATGGAGGCCCAGCTGATGAGTTGGATGATCATTTGAAAATGGGAGAGTACTGTCCTGGAAACCTGAAGGAATTTGTTATGACTGCGATCGAGGTGTTCGGCAAAGAATTTCTTCGTCCTCCCAGAAGTAAGGAGATAGAGCACATATTAAACATCAATTTGGCTAGAGGTTTCCCGGGAATGATAGGTAGCATCGATTGCATGCACTGAGAATGGTCTAACTTCCCGATTGGTTGGCAAAGCATGTACAGAGGGCACAAAGGCAAGCCAACTCTAATACTTGAGGCGGTGGCGACCGAGGATCTTCGGATTTGGCATGCTTACTTTGGTTTACCAGGGTCTCACAATGACATCAATGTTTTGCATCGTTCCAATGTTTTTGATAATTTGGCTAACGGGAGGGCACCCTCTGTTGAGTTCCATGTCAACGACAACATATATTCCCTTGGATACTACCTAGCAGATGCCATCTATCCCGATTGGGCTACACTAGTGAAAAGCATTCCTTTGCCAGTTAGCAATAAGCAAAAGGTATTTTCAGAGCAACAGCAGTCATGTCTAAAGGATGTGGAGAGAGAGCTTTTGGTGTCCTACAGGCTAAGTGGAAAAATCTTGCATAGGCCAGCTCGTTTATGGAATCAAAAAGTACTTAATTCCATCATGTGTGCTTGTGTCATACTTCACAACATGGTAGTTGAAGATGAGTGCGGGGTTCAACTACCTAATGTCCACATGTGGATGCTTTACGGCCAATGCTCTGGTCCTTTTGGTCCTAATAATAGGAACTAAAGCATTTACCTGTAGGTTTAGTTATTTTGTTGCCGTCTCTGTACGTAGCTGTAGGTTTAGCTGCAGGTAGCCTACTGATAAGGCCTTTGTATTTTGTTGGCAGCTGACACATGTAGATATTTTGTTGCTTGTTGATAAGAAATATATGATATCTGTAGTGGAATTCTGTTTGAGTTCTGTAATTATTTCAGTGGCGTGCACCTTCAATCTAGAAGGCTTTTGATATTTTAGAGTGCTGTGCACCGATCAAGTGATAACCATTTCGTTCAGAAGTAATGTAGACTCTGTAATTCAGATTACAATCTCAGAGCATCTGCCTATTATCATGGTAGATCATAATACATCATGATCTTGTGTTATTGTTTCTGAAGCCCCACCATTCCTTTAACAGTTCTGAGTAATCCTGCAAAAAGGCAGGAGTATGACAAGAAAGGCATTCTATATGTTCAAGATCAGAATGTGGTGGTAAGCAGTAACCAACTATTCTTTTATGTTGTTATCTTGTCGTACAATGGTTCTCACACATCATTTCAACACTACAGATAGGCAAAATTAGATTGCCTATACACAGCAATTCTCTAGTGCTAAGTTTGACAAGTGTGCACCACACCTAAACACAAGACTCACCTAGGTCAAGCTACTCGCTCATGCCCCCCTTTATAGTACGGCCAAAAGAGAAAACGAAGATCCTAACGACTATTCCGAATGTAACTCAACACCTTGACATCCAGAACTAACCGTCCTTAATCTTGACGTCAATCATTTGAAAACCAAAATGATTTCCATCAAGGGGCATGAATACCATAGTGCCCAAAGCAGTTATCAATCCCATAACCTAACTTACCAAAGTTTCTGCAAAACACGTGTTAGTCATGGTAATAAAGCGTTGTCATCAATTGCCGAAACCAACTCTCGGGGCCTAGATGCTTTCAATCTCCCCCTTTTTGGTGATTAATGACAACACTAAGATTCAGAAGATAAGAGTTGAGGTTTTCGAACATGCTTGGTTCACATAAGCAAAAAGCAATAAGCACAAGGGGTTAGGAATTGCTTATGTGCCCCAAGCCAATAGAGTGTACTCATAAGATAAAACATGAAGCGTTAGTACAGATTAAGACATAGCTCAAAGGAAATCGGAGTAAGGCACGGAAACACAACCTTATGAGCTATAACCAAATAAGTGACATGATTTAAAAAGAGACTAGATAGACCACATAGACTCAAAGTATCTCACACGACCACATGTCACAAGATGCAAGTGCGGGAATGTAAACATGATGCATGAATGTAGCACACAAAAACGAAAAACCCTCTATCAAAACTCCCCCTGAATCTACTCTCTCTCCCCCTTTGGCATCAACCGCCAAAAACTAATCTAAGGATCTGACGAGGGAACAGACGAAGTCGAGTCGGGTGCCGAGGAGCACGGAGTGATCACAAACTGAGAAGTATCTTCCTCGGACTCTGAGCTGTTAGGCTGGCCCTCTGAAGAAGCACGTGGCTGTGAAGCAGTCTGGGTCTGAATAACAGGAGCAGGTACTGACGAAGAAGTAGCAACAAGTGGTGCAGTCTCTGTGACCTAAGCCTGAAGTGAGCCAACAGCTGGGGGATCTGTCGAGGCAACTGACGAAGGTACAGTCTCTGTAGTGCCCGTCCCTGTCACAGGAGGAACATCTGCCTCTAAAGCGGACAACCCTAAAGAAGTAACTAGAGTAGTATGCGAGGGCATCGGCTGACCAGTCAACTCGCTGTAGGAGGCACTCAAGTCAGCAAATGGAGTGCCTGTCAGTAGGTGAGGGCGAGGCTGGTCTGAAGGAGTGAACTCCGTCTGAATAGGCGTGTAGCTCGGGGACTGGAACTGTAACGGAACCGTCCAAATTATAAGAGCACAAGTACAAAAACAATCACCGAAGTGATCAAATTCTTGCACTTGAGCCCATATAACTCCGGTAGTCCAATGAAATCACACGGGATTTCAAACCAACCAACATACCAGCCAAGATCGTAGTGATTCAACATAACAAGTCACATGTTCAACCATTTCACAAGTAATTCAATATACATCGGAGTTCAACATAGTTATTACAACTTAAGTTCAAAAGTAGCGGAAGCAAAGTAAGTTGAAACTAACATTAATCTTATTTCAAATACATGCCAGTACCAAGGTCGTCTTCCAACCAAAAGCATTAGAGAGAAGATAAATAAGAAGGATCATGCCCATGATCACACTTCGCCACTAAGGCAGGAGCCAACCAACTCTTGCAGTAGCCATGATACTTCACAACCTGCAATAAGTGGGGATAAAACCCTGAGTATGAGAAGGTACTCAGCTAGACTTACCCGTCATAAACCAGAAATAAAGTGACACCAAGGATCATGCAAGGCTGATATGAAGTGGGCTAGCTTGACAACATTTTGCATAAAAGCTTATTATGAATAAGTAATCATTAATGCTTAAGCATTAAGTTAATTATCATTACCCTGCCATCTATATTAAAACCTATACTAGAGCACTCACTTTATTATGAGCAAACAATATTAACCATAGCAGGTATAAATTGAGGCAACCTTTCCATCATTATCCAATTAACCATCCGTTCAATTTAATGGAATCTACGTTGCCGCTGCTCAAGTCAAGTGCTCACTAACCGGGAGCGACGGCGATTCGAATCGAATTCCTATCCAGCTGGAGGGGTATTTCTAACACTCACCGAGTCACGCCTGGCGAGGGCTGCTCAGGTCATCTTTCGTACAGTTCAGGAATCACGGGTCCGAATGATGTCGCGTCCCCAAGGGCGACACTCTGCCAGGTGATAGGGACTCTAACCCCCCTTGGTCTCACGCCAATGTCCCCAAGCACATCCTTTCTCTCCTCCAAGATGCAACCTACCATTCGATTCCCGGCCTGAACCATACTACTCGACTTCGCGGTCGGAACGACTTATCCGGCCAACTAAGTGTTAGACTGCGTTCAACATGACTCAAGGACGTACAGCGAATCGATCCTTAAATGACTCAGACGGGGATAGATCCACACCCAAGACCTCCATGCCTTGTTGCTTCACTATCGTCATCCCGCCCGGTCTTATTTCATTTTATTAACACATGGTTCCATTCCACGATAGCAATATAGCCAACCGTGCCATATATGAATATCCCTACATCTCGCAGGTGACAGGAAATCACCTGACTTCTACCGCTTAAAGCAGGGCTAAGCATCTACTCGATCCTAGTCTATGTAGGATTCACGGATTCATATATCTGGACAAGGAATGATATAATGCAGCAAGGGTTTCCAACCAACTCCTACCACTTAATGCAACAATACTTATAACATATATATATAATTAATTACTTTGAAGATAGGAGGCTTATAATGCTCCGGGGCTTGCCTGGGGTCTGACTCAAGTTAGAGTATGTCAGATGAAGTCACGTGGCGAGCAACCTCCAATCTACCACTTGTCCGGTCCTTCTATCTTCGGGATAGATCAGATCCACCAAACACCGTCTTCGGGTTTGGCTCCAACGCCACATCACGTCCTTCACGTTTTTCAGCTAGCGTACCTAAATGAGGTGCAAGATGCAAGTGTATGAATATATGAGAATGCAATAGATGATGCATCACACACTAAACAAGGCAAGTACAAGGTTACGCTAAATACACATAAGCACTTTACATCGCTCAAATAAACATCACACCACCTATTATGCTAAGATAGCAAGGGAAGCAATACCAAACATAACTCAAAATTTACAAAGCCTCAGGTGTACTAACTTCATCACCATGGACATGAATCACACTTAATAACAAGCAAGCAAAGTAATCAAGCATCTATGTATTTTCAACAATTCTAGACATACATGCAGTAGCTGAGTAAAACAATCATATCTAGAGTTATACAAATCCAAATGACTTGCAAGAGGACATTATAGAAAGCTTATGAAATTGTCTACAATTCATTTAATACCACCTAAGCCTGATTCCCAAGTTTAATAGGTCTAAAAGATAAAACTACAGAATCTGGTCTGCTCCAAACAGAGAGCAACCAAATCTCGGACCTGACTTTAAACATCTATAACTCAAAAACTACTTGACCAAATGATACCAAATTTTAACAGCAGCTAGATACATGAATTATCTACAACTTTTGTATAAACAAGTTTCACAACAAGGCACATTATCATGAAGAACTTTGCTAAGTTCCCCGATCTGTCCAGAAACTTCATTTGCAAGAAATAATTATTAACTTATGTTGCAAACATATAATTAGACAAAACCAACTTTACTAACATTTCATACATGACTAATGAACACCAGAAAATATAGTGTCAAATACTAAATAAATTCTTTTAATACATTTTCTTAATTTATTTAGATAATTAGGTGGAAATATGACCACACCATAAATATGCTCAATAAATTCTACCAAAATTACAGGGGTCTACAAATACTATCAAAAGTCTACTGTCCAAATTTCAAGCCATTTAGACAAGTATATCAACCTCTATGAAAAAGACAATTAGCTATTGCAATAATTCATGTAAGAGCAAATTAAACCTAAACTCAATATTTTCTGTGAACACAAGGCCATATTATAAATCAATATGATAGAGAAACATCATACTAAGGTAATGGAACAACATTTTCTATTTTATCATTTATATATTATTTATAAGCTATTTATCAAGCTATAAACAAGTTAAATCAATAACTTGAGCATACAGTAAGCAATGACCATGATATTTGTACCACAGTACATCCATAGCATGACAATCCTACCATAAAAATTTCACATCAATTGGAGCATCATAACTCAAGATATAAAATGACAAGTAATAAAATGAGATTTTCCTTATTTAACAAGGTCAAATCAAAACCCTCAGAAAACAGTGAACAACTAGGGTGTTTAATATTTTTCCTAGCAAGTACATGTCATCACAAAATTAACAAAACAAGAATCATCATTTTTGGAGTTCTAAAACTCTAGATATGGCTCTGCTCAAGTTGGTAAGCATTTTTGGAGCATTTTAAGGCTTAAATAAAGACATCAGAAAATAACTACAACATGTAACATATTATGACTCCACTGCATAGATCTTTTCCTAAGGTTTCCAAAAAGTCCACTTTTGTTATTTTTGGATTTACCTAGCAAGAGATATGCATTTTAGAAGATTTACATAAAATCTGAATTTCAAAAACAGGATTTATCCAAACCTAACCGAATATGCTAGGCGCACCCGAAAACACACCCAAAACAGCCACTCCTTAAACCGACAAGTGGGACCCTTCGCCCAACTGGGCCCGCCTGTCATCCTAAGAGAAGGTTTACACAACCATTCCTCTTCTTCCTCCTGGGAACGGAACAGAGGAGGGAAGGGCGGCTCGGCCGGCCGGCAGCAGAGGCAACGCCTGGCTACGGCGCGGCTAGTCTGGGCCACGCGCGCATCTTCTAGCAGCCGCGGCTCAGCCGGAGGTGGCCCCTTGCCCCCTGGCCACACGCTACTCCCTCGACGGCGGTCATGGCGTTGGTGGCCGACGAGGCGGTGGCGAGGAGCGGCCGGGGATGCGTGCAATAGGTGCAGCATGGAGAGGCGAAGTTGGTGGTGTGCTTCACCTAGCCCGCGGTGGACGGAGGCGGCTTGGCCACGTGCGAGCTGCGTTGTGGCGGCTGGAGAAGGGAAAGAAACAGAGGACGTCGATTCGGCCACCGTGGGAGCTTGCCGGCGGCAAGGGGTGGCGCTCGAGCATGCCTAGGCCAGCGAGCATTAGCTTGTGGCCATGGCTTGCCTTGTGATGGCTCGAGGTAGCGTGGCCACTCAAGCTAGCGGCAACTGCGACTGGCTCTCTGGCGGCGGCCGGTCATGGCAGCAGCGGCCATGAGAAATGGCAGTGACGGCGAGCGCAAACGAGAGGAGGTGATGGGGAGTGCTTTGGTACTGCTCGGCTTGCTACACGCGAGAGGGAGCAGCAGGGCGGGGTAGAAGGCATGGACGCGCGGCGGTTTGGTGGGGGCACGACGCTGGCATGGTCGCCACGCACCTGGCCACGCGTCGTTTCTTTGGAGCAAAAACGCGAACATGTGGCAGGCAATGAAGTGGACCATTTGGAGCTCCAATTTGGGCCTGATCTGGGCCGATCTGGGTCTTGGACCTAAAGGCAAAGTTGTAGCCCGTACCATGCTCTACATTTCCTATTTAGGGGTCATAGTCATTAGAGCTGTAGATTAGGAGATAATCAGTCCCCAAATTACCAGTGTCAACATGTTAAGCTAGGGCTCGGTTTTGGGATTTTGAAATGCCAAACTTGGTCAAATTGATTCCAAATTCTTACATGTTGTCCTCCATTGAATTGTCTCCAACTTTTGTTAAGGGGTCAAACCAAGTTACTTAACAAAATCTCGAGAACGCGGGATGTCAATGTCGAAGACACTGAAATCGGGGTTTTAAAATTGTTAAAGTGTTGGAAACCATCCCAATTCTGACTTGTGGGCCCTATTTGAGCATGTTACACACATTTTCATGACTTGACTCATAAACAAAGTTTGTTCCTTATAAAATTCTCTACGACTTTGTCAAAGGGTGCACAGTCATGCAAAGCTTCTAGGTCACACTTTTGAAACGGTCAAACAAAAGTGTTTCTGGGTCCATACATGGTCAACCATCACTTAGAAGCACATTTAGGCAAAATGATCAACATGAACATTGTTCCATTAAGTGCCCTAAGTGTAGTTAAGGTGTTGTAGAGTTCATCTAGAGTCATTTGGACAGTTTGCCAGGTTTGGTGGATGTTCTATAGTTTCATCAACTTAATGAGGCAAATTCCAATAGGAATGGAACTTATCATTTCATGTGACTTTTTGATTCCAAACTTCATGAAACTTTTCCAGTGACCAATATAGATGAGTGTTGATGTGAGACACATGAAGATATCCCAATAACACTACCCAAGCATATATCTTGAAAAGAGGCATATATGTAAAGCAATAGTGTAACATCCGACTTTAGGTTAGACTCATCTCCATAGGTTGACCTTGACATCATCATCTCCACTTATCCTATCATGTTTGAGCTTAAACCCACTGCTTAGTGAGTAACAAACACCTGGGGTGTTACAGCTCTCCCCCTTAAAAGAATCACGTCCCGAGATTCGGAATGGGAGACCTTTTAAGGAAGAGAGACACGCTATCTAGTTCCCAACATGTGCTATTGCATTCAACTACAAAGCTTCAACATTGGTGAACAATTTGGTCAAAGGCACTTTCTGATACTTACTCTTTATGGTAAAATTTGTCTAAAGAATTTCCTTCATTGACTCCCATGAAGCATTGTTACTTTGGGAGGAATCCAAGATAGCACGTACTGCATTCTCAGTGTACGGAGATCGTTCGGTCCGTGAGCTGACCACTCACAAGTATTGATTCTTAAGTGAGCACAGCATAGTCCGTATGAACTTTACACTAGACCAAAATCTTCAAAAAGATACTCATTGAAGTGATCCTATGTTCACAAAGTTTGAAAAGCAGTTCTCTACCAAAAATGGCTTGAGCACAACCTTCCAAAAGGGTGAGATCATAGACGACAAACATTCTCTGAGGCCATAGGATACTGACTAACCAATAGACAAGGTCTATGTTGGTCGTAAATGTTCATTCATTTGGTCACCAACTAATGGAAAACTACTTGCGGTTCCATGTGTGCAGTTCTCTTTCTCTGACGACAACCCTGTATTATCTGAGTCTATCGATGGTCAGTGAATGTGATAGCTGACTCTGTCGGCTTCCTATTTCTGCCAACAGTTATCTAAGAAGATTCTTCTATCCAAAGAGAACAGTTATCTGGGTTGAATCAGATGCAACCTCTTGGATAAAAACTTTTACAAGGTACCAAAGTATGTCACCATTGGAAAATAATTCTCAAAGAAAGATGTAGCGAGGCCTTAAGGACAACAAAAGTTGTAAATATTCACTAAACTGTAGGGAGTAGTCTACCACCAAGTGATTAAGTAAAATTTTCCTGGGTGATTGAGTTGTACTGCAAGTTGAGTTGACTTGCAGTATAACAACTTTGTCAGGCCAGCTTTCCCCTTGAGGCTTCCTTTTTAGGATCAAACAGCAGCTCTAAGATGGGAAATCTGTTGTTTGACACTTTTCACATTGCTTTTGATTCACGATGGTATAAATTGATCTGCAGAACCAAGGATGCTCGTACATTGGGGATACGAGAAAGCAAAAGCAGATGAAAGAGTGTAAACTAGTATCTATGAGACCTCAAAGGGTCATCCAACAACAGATCTCGACTATTAATTTACATACCAATCCGAGGATGCACACGCTTTGAACTTGTGGGTTACTTTTGCAAGGCAAAACACATACTCGCCTGGAGGACATTCCTACAAGAATAAGGAACCACTTCTGAATATTCCTCACACTTTGTCCAATAGAGTTATGAACAAAACCATTTGTGGCACCTAAGGGCACAAGGATGGTGATCGAAACTAGGATATGCTTTCTCTAATTCTTCACTTTAGTTGATAGAACACTTTGCACTATCTGTGTGATTGTCCAAGATGGAATTGACTTGGTCACAATGGCTGTGGAAGATAGGGTATTACTCAAGTTGTTGGCCAGTTGATTAACTTATTGTTGGTTATTGCTCTGTAAGACATAGCCTTCGTAGCTACCAAAGAGTCGTTACCTAGCTGGAGATTAACCTTCCTATTGGTAACTAATCAGTTGTCTCTCAACACTAAAAAGTTCCAAATCTTCACTCTTGACCACAACAACTGTGGTTGATGCAGAATAGATGGTTGCCATCAAAGTTAGCAAATACGAAGTTATTCTAGAGATGGTTGATTTCGATTGTAAGGTCATTATGCATACAAAGGTTAAAACTTGCATAATGTGACGATCGAGTCTTATCCAACAGATGACTTGTCCAACAGTAAATGCGGTGTGTCCTTTTTATCCAATAGAGATGAGAAACGTTGCTCCCTAGATAGTGGTCGTCAATACTTGGGACAACTAAGTAGAGTCACATGTATACCACTTCTTGCGGTCTGTTAATGTTTATGTCGGTGACCTGTTCTTCAAAGGTTATCCTCTTAGCAACTTCAGGAGTAAGCTCTACTACTTTCGGTCTAAGATATGGATCTTACAATATGATATGGAGAGATAATCAAGAAAAGGAACACGAGAAAATAACACCCCGACTGTCGTTTCATAGTGGATCATGACTAGAAACCGTGATACCAGCGCGTGCCAAGCAGCCAGCCATGTGTCTGCAGCCACAGGAGGCCCTTGGTTTCGTCGCGGCACCATCAGCGGCTACTCATAACTCCATTACTAAACGCACAACGAAAGTGAAATTTCAAGTGGCACCAATGGGCTGTAAGAGCAAGCGCCATACAAGGAGGGATAGCAAGCAAAGGTAGTCACAAGGTTTAAAATCAACACGAAAATGATCCGAAGATCAAAATATAGCACAAGAGAACATCACACAATTGCCAAGGATAACTGAGCAAGAGACTCTTGCTTAAATTCTACGTACGACTTGCGCCCACCGAGGGGAGTACTAGATAAAAGATTAACAGGAGATTCATTCATGTTGGGCAACAACATGAGATCAAGACTGATAAACATCCCGAGACTTGGGAAGGTTGGAGACGAATTAAGAAGTTTTCAAGGCAAAAACCGACATGTAGTCATAGATTGAGTTGATAAGGTAGATGCACGAATTTGCAAGCACACGATTTAGAGGCCATAGCAGAGAGACGTTGCGTCACACTAGCTAACCTTTGGGAGAGATAACCGGAAGGTCCAACATGGATTTGGGTACAGTCCCCATAACTGGCAACGTACGAACCATGGTCAAAAGCTACCATTAATAAAAGTTAACTTGGTTGGTCAGTCGATAAAGGTCTTCACAAAAAGGGTTGCAAAACATCCGCGGGTTATGCAAACATATAGGAGAACTAAACTTTGGGCTTTCGGTCAAGCAAAGGCATGGGTACAAACATTCATGGGCTAACCACCAAGTCTATAGGCTCAGGCTCCTAAGAGAGAAAACCTAATTGAAGACAACAACCATATAATTACATAACGTGAATGTTGTTCTAGGATAAAGCTATTCGACACTCGTATGCTCACCGAAGACAAATAAAGTGACAACTAGGGCACTACCTAGATAACAAGCATCCATACAACATCATAGTCAAGCAGACCTTTGAGAAAATTCAAACGAATGGGCTTAAGCAACCAATACAAAGCACAAGGCTCACCCAAAATAAGCATTTATCTAAAGCAAGAACTAACTACGAGTTTAGCCTAAGACAAATGCTAGTTAAGGTAGCCAACTTAGCATGTGCACAGAATCTAGACAGCAACGCAGTAGTTCTTGTTTCAACCATAACTGAGGTTATAGACATCCCACAAAGGTGATCCTAGATTTTCTAGAAGGTTTAGGAAGATGACTACACTTTAGTTATTCATACCAAAAGCAATTTCATAGATTAACATGACCAAAATTGCTAATGTTTCAGATCTGTACCAATATGGACAGAAAACTGACAAGAACTTCAAAAATGCACAACTGGAGTTCTAGGGACACAACAAAGCTGAGCCTTCACTTTATGTAAAGCTTATTAAGTTGTATATAACTTTATTATTATCATATTAAGATGATTCTATAGCTAACAAGGCCAAACAAGATAATGAAGACATCTCTGCCCAGATTTGGACAGATTCTGTCATTTCCCTTTGCAAGCTCATAACTAGAGATTTAGACCACCCCAATTAGTGCTATAGGACATTTTGGAAAGCTTAGAAAAAGTACTACACTTCTTCTATTACCTCCAAGACTTGATTCCATATGCACATAGGTCAACAAACCAAACATTCAGATCTACTCAGAGCATAAGCAAAACCTGATAGTAAACTTCTAAAATTCATAACTCCCAAACCATAAGACCTAGTGTCATGAAATTTTAGGACAATCTAGAAAAGTAAGTTAGCTACAACTTTGGTATTCTCCATAACTACAGAAAACACCATTATTTCTAGCAAGGCTAAACACACATTTTTCTCAAGCATTTCCTATTTACGCAACATGGAACAAGGAATTCTTGTTTTACTCCACACAAGGAAGATAGTGTACCACATCAATCACAAGTTACTTAATATAGAATAAGGGTGAGAGGAGCATAGCTATGCATAAGGCAACAATCATGAAGATGCATGCTTCGTCCTATTCGTCCTCACAAGATTGTCAACCTAAGATGGCGATCACGTTCTATGTCGGTGGCATAACACGCACTCTCTCGATATATAGCTAGTCGTCAACTACATTCGACTTACGCATTCGTGGTTAGTGTACCTGTAGAAAAGTTTCATTGCTGCCCAACATTTCCCAATATAACACACAATGAAAGCAGAGAAGTAAAATTCTAAGTACTCTCATGTACATATACCCCCGTATATATACATGTAGCACCAAAACTACCCGAATCATCAATCACCCACAATTAAGTACCTTCATATATACATGTGTGTAACATGTAAATAATCCAGTAACCAAAACTAGCTCTCCCCTAGACCGCATGTTGTACGGTCATGCTCTCACAACTCACACTTACCTGAGCGTAGGTGCGATGTTGCATAAAAGTAAACTAGCGACATATATGGCTATTTCATATATGAAGGCTACCTCTAATCTAACACACTGGGTAGCATAGTGTGGGAGAGTCATCACACATACATACCTTGGCCAGGGCGTAGATGCATAATAAAAAAAACCCCCAAGTTAGTACTTATATAAGCCACCTAATAATCCTTATATGGGCATAAGGAAATTGACCACTGGCATACTTAGGTTTAAAAATTTAGATTTCACAAACCTATATATACTATAAGATGATAAAACTGGTTTTAGAAAACAAAACCCTGGTTTTAAATACACATATGACATGTTTAATGTTGAATCTTGCTCCGATACCAGCTGTAACGGAACCGTCCAAATTATAAGAGCACAAGTACAAAAACAATCGCCGAAGTGATCAAATTCTTGCACTTGAGCCCATATAACTCCGGTAGTCCAATGAAATCACACGGGATTTCAAACCAACCAACATACCAGCCAAGATCGTAGTGATTCAACATAACAAGTCACATGTTCAACCATTTCACAAGTAATTCAATATACATCGGAGTTCAACATAGTTATTACAACTTAAGTTCAAAAGTAGCGGAAGCAAAGTAAGTTGAAACTAACATTAATTTTATTTCAAATACATGCCAGTACCAAGGTCGTCTTCCAACCAAAAGCATTAGAGAGAAGATAAATAAGAAGGATCATGCCCATGATCACACTCCGCCACTAAGGCAGGAGCCAACCAACTCTTGCAGTAGCCATGATACTTCACAACCTGCAATAAGTGGGGATAAAACCCTGAGTATGAGAAGGTACTCAGCTAGACTTACCCGTCATAAACCAGAAATAAAGTGACACCAAGGATCATACAAGGCTGATATGAAGTGGGCTAGCTTGACAACATTTTGCATAAAAGCTTATTATGAATAAGTAATCATTAATGCTTAAGCATTAAGTTAATTATCATTACCCTGCCATCTATATTAAAACCTATACTAGAGCACTCACTTTATTAGGAGCAAACAATATTAACCATAGCAGGTATAAATTGAGGCAACCTTTCCATCATTATCCAATTAACCATCCGTTCAATTTAATGGAATCTACGTTGCCGCTGCTAAAGTCAAGTGCTCACTAACCGGGAGCGACGGCGATTCGAATCGAATTCCTATCCAGCTGGAGGGGTATTTCTAACACTCACCGAGTCACGCCTGGCGAGGGCTGCTCAGGTCATCTTTCGTACAGTTCAGGAATCACGGGTCCGAATGATGTCGCGTCCCCAAGGGCGACACTCTGCCAGGTGATAGGGACTCTAACCCCCCTTGGTCTCACGCCAATGTCCCCAAGCACATCCTTTCTCTCCTCCAAGATGCAACCTACCATTCGATTCCCGGCCTGAACCATACTACTCGACTTCGCGGTCGGAACGACTTATCCGGCCAACTAAGTGTTAGACTGCGTTCAACATGACTCAAGGACGTACAGCGAATCGGTCCTTAAATGACTCAGACGGGGATAGATCCACACCCAAGACCTCCATCCCTTGTTGCTTCACTATCGTCATCCCGCCCGGTCTTATTTCATTTTATTAACACATGGTTCCATTCCACGATAGCAATATAGCCAACCGTGCCATATATGAATATCCCTACATCTCGCAGGTGACAGGAAATCACCTGACTTCTACCGCTTAAAGCAGGGCTAAGCATCTACTCGATCCTAGTCTATGTAGGATTCACGGATTCATATATCTGGACAAGGAATGATATAATGCAGCAAGGGTTTCCAACCAACTCCTACCACTTAATGCAACAATACTTATAACATATATATATAATTAAATGCTTTGAAGATAGGAGGCTTATAATGCTTCGGGGCTTGCCTGGGGTCTGACTCAAGTTAGAGTATGTCAGATGAAGTCATGTGGCGAGCAACCTCCAATCTACCACTTGTCCGGTCCTTCTATCTTCGGGATAGATCAGATCCACCAAACACCGTCTTCGGGTTTGGCTCCAACGCCACATCACGTCCTTCACGTTTTTCAGCTAGCGTACCTAAATGAGGTGCAAGATGCAAGTGTATGAATATATGGGAATGCAATAGATGATGCATCACACACTAAACAAGGCAAGTACAAGGTTACGCTAAATACACATAAGCACTTTACATCGCTCAAATAAACATCACACCACCTATTATGCTAAGATAGCAAGGGAAGCAATACCAAACATAACTCAAAATTTACAAAGCCTCAGGTGTACTAACTTCATCACCATGGACATGAATCACACTTAATAACAAGCAAGCAAAGTAATCAAGCATCTATGTATTTTCAACAATTCTAGACATACATGCAGTAGCTGAGTAAAACAATCATATCTAGAGTTCTACAAATCCAAATGACTTACAAGAAGACATTATAGAAAGCTTATGAAATTGTCTACAATTCATTTAATACCACCTAAGCCTGATTCCCAAGTTTAATAGGTCTAAAAGATGAAACTACAGAATCTGGTCTGCTCCAAA
This sequence comes from Saccharum hybrid cultivar R570, assembly GCA_038087645.1. Classification (NCBI taxonomy): domain Eukaryota; kingdom Viridiplantae; phylum Streptophyta; class Magnoliopsida; order Poales; family Poaceae; genus Saccharum; species Saccharum hybrid cultivar. The sequence continues at coordinate 2,691,366 of JAQSUU010000291.1, read as the reverse complement.
CAGAGAGCAACCAAATCTGGGACCTGACTTTAAACATCTATAACTCAAAAACTACTTGACCAAATGATACCAAATTTTAACAGCAGCTAGATACATGAATTATCTACAACTTTTGTATAAACAAGTTTCACAACAAGGCACATTATCATGAAGAACTTTGCTAAGTTCCCCGATCTGTCCAGAAACTTCATTTGCAAGAAATAATTATTAACTTATGTTGCAAACTTATAATTAGACAAAACCAACTTTACTAACATTTCATACATACTAATGAACACCATAAAATATAGTGTCAAATACTAAATAAATTCTTTTAATACATTTTCTTAATTTATTTAGATAATTAGGTGGAAATATGACCACACCATAAATATGCTCAATAAATTTTACCAAAATTACAGGGGTCTACAAATACTATCAAAAGTCTACTGTCCAAATTTCAAGCCATTTAGACAAGTATATCAACCTCTATGAAAAAGACAATTAGCTATTGCAATAATTCATGTAAGAGCAAATTAAACCTAAACTCAATATTTTCTGTGAACACAAGGCCATATTATAAATCAATATGATAGAGAAACATCATACTAAGGTAATGGAACAACATTTTCTATTTTATCATTTATATATTATTTATAAGCTATTTATCAAGCTATAAACAAGTTAAATCAATAACTTGAGCATACAGTAAGCAATGACCATGATATTTGTACCACAGTACATCCATAGCATGACAATCCTACCATAAAAATTTCACATCAATTGGAGCATCATAACTCAAGATATAAAATGACAAGTAATAAAATGAGATTTTCCTTATTTAACAAGGTCAAATCAAAACCCTCAGAAAACAGTGAACAACTAGGGTGTTTAATATTTTTCCTAGCAAGTACATGTCATCACAAAATTAACAAAACAAGAATCATCATTTTTGGAGTTCTAAAACTCTAGATATGGCTCTGCTCAAGTTGGTAAGCATTTTTGGAGCATTTTAAGGCTTAAATAAAGACATCAGAAAATAACTACAACATGTAACATATTATGACTCCACTGCATAGATATTTTCCTAAGGTTTCCAAAAAGTCCACTTTTGTTATTTTTGGATTTACCTAGCAAGAGATATGCATTTTAGAAGATTTACATAAAATCTGAATTTCAAAAACAGGATTTATCCAAACCTAACCGAATATGCTAGGCGCACCCGAAAACACACCCAAAACAGCCACTCCTTAAACCGACAAGTGGGACCCTTCGCCCAACCGGGCCCGCCTGTCATCCTAAGAGAAGGTTTACACAACCATTCCTCTTCTTCCTCCTGGGAACGGAACAGAGGAGGGAAGGGCGGCTCGGCCGGCCGGCAGCAGAGGCAACGCCGGCGGCGACTGGCTACGGCGCGGCTAGTCTGGGCCACGCGCGCATCTTCCAGCAGCCGCGGCTCAGCCGGAGGTGGCCCCTTGCCCCCTGGCCACGCGCTACTCCCTCGACGGCGGTCATGGCGTTGGTGGCCGACGAGGCGGTGGCGAGGAGCGGCCGGGGATGCGTGCAATAGGTGCAGCATGGAGAGGCGAAGTTGGTGGTGTGCTTCACCTGGCCCGCGGTGGACGGAGGCGGCTTGGCCACGTGCGAGCTGCGTTGTGGCGGCCGGAGAAGGGAAAGAAACAGAGGACGTCGATTCGGCCACCGTGGGAGCTTGCCGGCGGCAAGGGGTGGCGCTCGAGCATGCCTAGGCCAGCGAGCATTAGCTTGTGGCCATGGCTTGCCTTGTGATGGCTCGAGGTAGCGTGGCCACTCAAGCTAGCGGCAACTGCGACTGGCTCTCTGGCGGCGGCCGGTCATGGCAGCAGCGGCCATGAGAAATGGCAGCGACGGCGAGCGCAAACGAGAGGAGGTGATGGGGAGTGCTTTGGTACTGCTCGGCTTGCTACACGTGAGAGGGAGCAGCAGGGCGGGGTAGAAGGCATGGACGCACGGCGGTTTGGTGGGGGCGCGACGCTGGCATGGTCGCCACGCACCTGGCCACGCGTCGTTTCTTTGGAGCAAAAACGCGAACATGTGGCAGGCAGTGAAGTGGACCATTTGGAGCTCCAATTTGGGCCTGATCTGGGCCGATCTGGGTCTTGGACCTAAAGGCAAAGTTGTAGCCCGTACCATGCTCTACATTTCCTATTTAGGGGTCATAGTCATTAGAGCTGTAGATTAGGAGATAATCAGTCCCCAAATTACCAGTGTCAACATGTTAAGCTAGGGCTCGGTTTTGGGATTTTGAAATGCCAAACTTGGTCAAATTGATTCCAAATTGTTACATGTTGTCCTCCATTGAATTGTCTCCAACTTTTGTTAAGGGGTCAAACCAAGTTACTTAACAAAATCTCGAGAACGCGGGATGTCAATGTCGAAGACACTGAAATCGGGGTTTTAAAATTGTTAAAGTGTTGGAAACCATCCCAATTCTGACTTGTGGGCCCTATTTGAGCATGTTACACACATTTTCATGACTTGACTCATAAACAAAGTTTGTTCCTTATAAAATTCTCTACGACTTTGTCAAAGGGTGCATAGTCATGCAAAGCTTCTAGGTCACACTTTTGAAACGATCAAACAAAAGTGTTCCTGGGTCCATACATGGTCAACCATCACTTAGAAGCACATTTAGGCAAAATGATCAACATGAACATTGTTCCATTAAGTGCCCTAAGTGTAGTTAAGGTGTTGTAGAGTTCATCTAGAGTCATTTGGACAGTTTGCCAGGTTTGGTGGATGTTCTATAGTTTCATCAACTTAATGAGGCAAATTCCAATAGGAATGGAACTTATCATTTCATGTGACTTTTTGATTCCAAACTTCATGAAACTTTTCCAGTGACCAATATAGATGAGTGTTGATGTGAGACACATGAAGATATCCCAATAACACTACCCAAGCATATATCTTGAAAAGAGGCATATATGTAAAGCAATAGTGTAACATCCGACTTTAGGTTAGACTCATCTCCATAGGTTGACCTTGACATCATCATCTCCACTTATCCTATCATGTTTGAGCTTAAACCCACTGCTTAGTGAGTAACAAACACCTGGGGTGTTACAGGAACGACTGGGGGACCTGCTGCTGTGGAGAGGTGAACTAGAAGCTCGGCTGTCCCTGACTCGAAGGTCCACTAGACTGTAATGCTGGAGTCAGGACAGATGCAGGAGGAGGTACCCCAACTGTAACCAAGTGACGCAGGAGCTCTAGGTACTGCTGCTGGTTTGCTGCCTGCTGCCGTTGCATCTCAAACTGCTGACGCTGTAGCTCAAGCGGCTGCCTCTGGAACTCATCCTGTCTTGCCTGTATCTGAGCAAAAACGGCGGTGGTGTCCTGAGCCTGTCTCTGCATCTGTAGCTCCTGTCTCTCCTGTGCCTGGGTCAGCCTCTCAAGAATAGCCACCATGGCTGGGTCTGAGCGGGAGGCTGAGCTTGAACCACCGGCCTCATGGTCGTGAGGCCGAGGAGAGCGATACCTGGGGATGGGCTGGTAATCCTCATCAGTGCTGTCAGAGGCCTCATCCTCAACTGGATCAGCAGGCTGAGCATCTAGATCAGCAAGCTCTGCCTCAGCAAGACCCTCAACGGTCGCGTCCTGCTCAGCCGCTGTCTCTGGCACCTTAGGTCTCTCTCACTGTCCTAGCACTGGGGCCTGCTCTCTGGTGACAGAAGGCCATAGCTGACGGATATCATACTCTAGAAAACCAGTGGTAGTGTCTGATATCTCAGCTCTAATCTCAGAAGGCAGCTCTAATGAAGATCTGATAAGAAAGCATATCTAATGAGCATAGGGCAGCTGACGGTGTCCCTTGAAGCCTTCTGCCAAGGTGTCCTCCATCTCACATAGCATGAGATCCCATATATCAAATGGTGTCTGTGAGAGAAGGTGGTGCACTACCCACAACTGCATACGGGTCAGTCCCTCTCTGTAGCCCAACCTCGAAAGAAGTGTATGTCTGACAATAGCATCCAGAACTCTGGCAAGAGGTGTCAGGCTGGCGGGTATACGTCGGGACCCTTCGCCAAAGGGCTCACGAAAGCAGGGTCGAATTAGCTCAGTAGGGGGCACTGTCCCGCCGTGAGGGCGTCTAGGTGGAGCAGTCTGACCAAAGCATAGCTGATGTATCTTCGTGTCTGAAGTTGGGAGTCTGAGAATCTCCTGCACTCTGGTGCTGTATAGTCTGCGGTCATGGCCTCGGAATGCAAAGTGAATAAACTCATGTGCCGGGTCAATCCATAGTGAATAATAGAACTCCCTAACCCAAGTGCCGCAGTATGCTCCTGTCCGTCCGAGAAAATCTGATAAACCCAGAAGAAAGGACAGGTGTGGAGGAAGCTGCTCACCCACTACCTCAACAAGAGCCCTACCTCAACAAGAGCCTCAAGATGACAGACCCTCTCAGGTCGAAAAGCAATCCCACTGTCGACATATGCTCTGTAGAAATCCTCATATAGGGGTGTATAGAATCCCTCTGACGCTCTGGAATCCCGTATAGGTGGGAACCACCGACTAACCTCAACGAACCTCAGGGCCTGCACCTAACGTGATGTAGCTCCCCTCAAGTCAAAGTGCTCGACTGGGGGGGTGTCCTCGAGCCCTGGGAGGTGGGCGTCCTCCACGACGCTAGCCCTCTGGTCTAGGAGTCACCTGAGCTCGCGTACGTCCTGAGCGACGACGCGGTGGAGTCTGGACTGGCTGATCCTCTGTCTCCTCTGGAGCCTCTACAGGTGGATCAACTAACATAGCCTCTATTCCCTCTGTCCCCTCTGTCCCCTCTGTGGCCTCAGTACCGAGTTGTCGACCTTCAAGATGAAAGCGACGCTCGCCAATGTGAATCCCACTGCTCCTGCCTCCCCTCTCCGCCTATTCTGCTGCATCTGCGACTGCCTGAGTGATCTCTGCATCTGTAAGAGTCTTCTTCTTCTTTCTGGCCAAGGTCTTTACGCGCTTACCACGCGCAACCTCTGTCAGACGAGGAGGACTCTCGTCCCCGTCACTAGGAGCACCCCCGGCGTTCTTGCAGCGAACCATACTGACCAACTGCCGAGAACCTCTGTAAGATGATGAACTGTCACTCAAGAGGCTTGGCCTCAATCCGTATCCGCAGGCTTGGCCTTAGATTTAACCACTGAACTGCTGTCACCCCAACACACCGACAAACTCGCTGAAAAGACGGAATAGATGGATCTACTATAAGCAATATATATAATCTAAAAGATAAGAAATCCTAAGGATAGCAAGCACGTAAGATTAGATGTGAATCGAACAGCGATGGCTACCTCGGATCGACGAGAACTCGGTGACGAGATGAGATGACCTAGTTCCGCGAGAGTTCCCGAACACGCCGGATGAGCGCTGAAAAAGCCAAGACAAGGAACGATGATAAGCGATTGAATGAAATTGACACGGCAAACCCTAACGACGAAATCGAAGGTTGAAAACGAAAATCTCGATTTCACCTTGAAATCATAGGAGCAAGGAGGGTTAGGGCAAACCCTAATGACAGTGGCTCGGCTTGATGGAGGAGCTGATGGAGCCTAGGGTTGGCACGGGCGAGCAGGGGCTGAGGTCGGGGCTCGGTGGTGGCGCGCGGGAGGCAAAGGTGGCGCGGCGACCAGCGCGGCAGCGGCGGTGCGGCAAGGCAGCGGGCAGCGGCGGCGCGAGGCAGTGAGGCGCGTGGCGCGGGCGAGGCTTGCAACGGCACGGTGGCGCGGCGCGGTGGAGGAGGACGGCGAGGAGGAGACGGTGTGGCGGCAGAGGAGGCACAGGCACGGCGGCGCTCGGCGAAACAACGAGAGGAGGCTAGGGCACGGGGAGCGGTGGCGTACGGTGGGCGAGAAAGAAAACCAGATCAGGACGAAAGCTTATAAGAGGACTCAGATCCGCTCGCTGCGCACTGACCGGACGCGGTGGTGCAGCGTCCGGTCACAGTCCAGTAAGCTCCTGGAGCGACCGGACGCGTCCGGTTAGGGCTGACCGGACGTGGACAGAGTCCGGTTGAAGGTCAACCGGGAAACTCATCGCACATGACCGGACGTGGTGGTGGGTACCGGGACCGGACGCGGTGGTCAACAACGACGCGTTCGGTCGAGCGTCCGGTCATAGGGTCAAGAGAAAGTCTTTGGGATGACCAGACGCGCTGGTGGTCGCCGGGACCGGACGCGGTGGTGAAGCATCACTGCGTCCGGTGCAGCGTCCGGTCCAGCGTCCGGTCACTGTTTTTCGCCTTTCTTCAATCCGATCTTCGACGCGACTTCTCCCAATCAAGTTCCAATTCAAAGAGACTCAAATAAACACCAATTAGAACCTGATATGAGTGACCTCACTCAAACCCTCAAGTTTTTCAAAATAATTTGCCTTAGGTTAGTATTGTTTTTAGGAAAATAAGCGATAAACACCCGAGGAGCAACATATGTCCATGCAATAGAGTTTGTGAACCCTTAGGAGCGTCAAATGCTCTCTCTATTCATGGACGAACACAGAGGTTGCTCAAAGCCAAACCGAAAAGAAATGACAAAGCAACAACCATGCATATGCAATGCAATACAAGTAAGTAAAACTAGGTTGCTTGTCAAGTTTGATCCACGGTTAGGCTTCTTCACTCCTCCAAAGGAGGGCTATCGTAACCGTGTTAGACAAGCCCTAGATGCATTGCAGGAAATTTAAACATGACATATAATACAATGCAATGCAAGGGGCAACACAAGCTCATTTTTAAAGTTACTAGAGTCAAGCACATTAAGTTCACTTCTCAACCTACAAAAGGTAGCCTCATCTAAGGGTTTAGTGAAGATATCCGCTAATTGATTTTCACTTCTTACACCTTCTAGTGATATATCATTTTTAGCAACATGATCTCTTAGAAAGTGGTGGCGGATATCAATGTGCTTGGTGCGAGAGTGTTGTACCGGATTATTAGCAATTTTAACGACACTTTCATTGTCACATAAAAGTGGCACCTTTTCAAGAACAACTCCATAGTCTAGAAGGGTTTGTTTCATGTATAAGATTTGTGCACAACAAGCCCCCGCGGTAATGTATTCCGCCTCGGCGGTGGACAAAGCCACACTATTTTGCTTCTTAGATGACCAAGATACTAAAGACCTCCCAAGCAAATGGCACCCTCCGGATGTGCTTTTTCTATCAATTTTGCAACCGGCATAATCCGAATCAGAATAGCCAACTAGTTGGAATTTAGCTCCTTTTGGGATACCAAAGACCAATGCTTGGGGTGTGCTTAAGATATCTTAAAATTCTTTTTACGGCACTTAAGTGAGGTTCTTTAGGGCACGCTTGAAAGCGAGCACACATGCACACACACTAAACATGATATCGGGCCTAGATGCGGTAAGATACAACAAGCTACCAATCATAGAATGGTAGAGAGTTTGATCAACCGATTTACCTCCCTCATCTAGGTCGAGATGTCCATTAGATGGCATTGGGTCTTGATTGGCTTACATTCTTCCATCTTGAATCTTTTGAGAAGATCCTTGGTATACTTTTCTTGAGAGATGAAAATCCCTTCTCTCATTTGCTTGACTTGAAAACCAAGGAAGAATGTGAGCTCACCAATCATAGACATCTCGAACTCCTTCGACATCAATTCACCAAATTCCTTGCAATACTCTTCATTTGTTGATCCGATGATGATATCATCAACATAAACTTGACAAATGAAGATCTCCCCATTAAGCTTCTTGGTGAATAGTGTGGTGTCGACCTTCCCAATGGTGAAGCCCTTCTCAATGAGGAAGTCCCGGAGGCGCTCATACCACGTTCTAGGGGCTTGCTTGAGCCCATATAGCGCCTTGGACAACCTATAAACATGATTAGGATATCTAGGGTCTTCAAACCCGGGAGGTTGATTAACATAGACTAGTTCATTTATGAAGACATTTAAGAATGCACTTTTCACATCCATTTGATATAGTTTCATATCATGATGTGATGCATATGCAAGGAGGATACGAATGGCTTCAAGTCTTGCAATAGGTGCAAAGGTCTCTCCAAAATCAAGACCTTCAACTTGAGAGAACCCCTTTGCAACTAGTCTTGCCTTGTTCCTCACTACTATGCCTTGGTCATCTTGCTTGTTGCAGAACACCCACTTGGTTTCAATGACTCTTGCACCTTTTGGATGCTCTTCAAGTGTCCACACTTGATTGCGGGTGAAGTTGTTCAATTCTTCGTGCATAGCATTCACCCAATCCGGATCTTGAAGAGCTTCTTCTACATTCTTAGGTTCAACACAAGAGACAAAAGAGTGATGTTCAACAAAAGAAGCAAGCTTTTGAGATCGAGTCATTACTCCCTTAGTAGGACTCCGTATAATGAGATCTTGTGGATGTGCTTGAAGTAGAGGTGAGTTTCTTCTATCAACCACTTGAGGAGGAGGATGGGGAGCATCAACATCTTGAGCTTGTGCCTCGGCTTGTTCATGAGAGACATGAGTGTCTTCATTTTCAACTCTCTCATTCTTGTCATCATCTTGAGGCACATGTGATGAAGATGGTGGACCGACAATTTGTACATTGTCTTCATCATCTTTTGGCTTGATGTCTCCCAGCGGCATGTTCTTCATTGCCTCCCTCAAGGGTTCATCACCTACATCATCACAATTCTCAATTGCTCCTTGGGAGCCGTTAGATTCATCAAATTCTACATCATATGGTTCTTCAACCAAACCGGTGGCATGGTTAAATACTCTATATGCTTTGGACTTTGATGAGTAACCAATAAGAAAACCAATATCACAACGTCTTTGAAACTTCCCTAGGTGTTGACGCTTCTTGTAGATGTAGCATTTGCAACCAAACACCCGGAAGAATGAGACGTCCGGCTTCTTCCCATTTAGCAACTCATAGGGGTCTTGCCAAGAAACTTTTGTAGGAAGAGGCGATTTGAAGCATAGCATGCGGTGTTGATTGCCTCGGCCCACAACTTCTCCGGAGTGTTGTACTCATCTAACATTGTTCTTGCAAGGGTGATCAAAGTCCGGTTCTTTCTCTCAACTACACCATTTTATTGAGGAGTGTAGGTTGAAGAAACTTCATGCTTGATTCCAATCTCATCACAATAAGCTTCAATGTTTGTGTTGTCAAACTCTTTCCCATTGTCACTTCTAATTATCTTGACTTCAAATTCATTTTGAGCTCTCTTTGCAAACTTCTTGAAGCAATTGGCCACTTCGGATTTATCATGAAGGAAGTAAGTCCATGTGTACCTTGAGTAGTCATCCACTATCACAAGACAATAGAGATTTCCACCCAAGCTCTTGTAGGTTGTAGGCCCAAACAAATCCATGTGTAGAAGTTCTAGCACTCTTGAAGTTGACATGTAAGCTTTGGTTGGATGAGTGTTTGCAACTTGTTTGCCGGCTTGACATGCACTACAAGGTTTGTCCTTTTCAAACTTTACATCCTTCAATCCTCTCACTAGTTCTTTCTTCAATAGCTTGTTGAGAGTGTTCGTTCCAACATGAGCAAGCCTCCTATGCCAAAGCCATCCAAGTGAGGTCTTGGTGAACAAGCATGTCATCAAGTTTGCATCTTCGGAGGTGAAGTCAACAAGATAAAGATTATTGTATCTAAAGCCTTTGAATATCACTTGCTTGTCATCTATCTTTGAGACTACCACTTCATTAGGTGTGAACAAGCATTGGAAGCCAAGGTCACAAAGTTGCCCAACGGATAACAAGTTGAAACTCAATGAAGCAACATAGAGCACATTTGAGAGAGAGTGATCATTTGATATTGCAATCTTGCCTATACCCTTGACTTTGCTCTTTGAATTATCCTCAAATGTGATCTTCTCTTGACATACCCCATTCTCTTCAATGGAGGTGAACATACGAGGGTCACCGGTCATATGTTGAGTGCAACCACTATCAATAACCCAATGAGATCCACCGGTCTTGTAGTTCACCTTTCGTTCACCCTTGGCCATAAGGCATAGGTGAGTAGCGGACGATGATGGTGAAGATGGCGGTGAAGGTGGTGATGAAGATGCTGGTGAAGATGATGGCCCAATCACAAATGCGGCAACCTTCTCTTTCTCATCATCGCTCTCATCACCGGAGGACTCATAAGATGATTCAATGTCGGTGAGCCAATCACCAACAATGTATGCTTTTCCTCCCTTCTTCTTCATGTGGAACTCTTTCTTCTTGCCATCCTTCTTCTTATATGGCTTGTTTTTCTTCCTCTCTTCTTCTTCATCACTTGAATCATTCTTCTTGCCCTTGTTCTTGTTCTTGTACTTATCTTTTGGAGGTCTAGGGCATTGATGAGCTAAGTGGCCAAGTTCACCACAATTGTAGCAATCCATCTCCGAGATGGGCTTCCTTTTGCTACTTGTGAAGAATTTCTTCTTCTTGCCATCGAACTTGATGCCACTCTTGTTGAGCTTCTTTAGCATCTTGGTGGTCTTCTTCACCATGAGTGCAAGTGATGCATCATCAATATCACTTTCACTTGAGCTTTCTTGTACCATCATGGCTTGGCCCTTCTTCTTCTTCTTGTCATGGCTAGCTTTGAAGGCCAAGTCTTTCTTCTTGGAAGATGATGAGCCCTCTTCCGGAGTGATGTGCATGTACATCTCATGTGCATTGATCTTCCCCAATACTTGTGTCGGTGTTGCGGTGGAGAGATCACTTTGATGAAGCACAGTGACAATGTGACCATACTTCTCAACGGGAAGAACACTCAAGATCCTCCTTGCAACATCCGATTGGCTCATTTGGGTGAGTCCAAGAGCATTGAGGTCCTCTACAAGAACATTCAATCGAGTGTACATGTCATTAGCACTTTCTTTAGGAAGCATCTCAAAAGAATTAATTTTCTTTAAAGCAATATGATAGTGTTCCTCACGCTCACTCTTAGTTCCCTCATGGAGAGCACAAAGGTTTTCCCACAATTCATGAGCGTTCTTTGCATTATGCACATGATTGAAGATATCCTTGCCTAAGCCCCAGTAGAGTGCATTTTTGGCCTTTGCATTCCACCGGTCGTACTTCTCCTCGTCACCACTTAGGTTGGTGGGATCCTTGATAGCGGGAAGCCTTCGGTTGCGGCTCTAAGGCACCCAACATCTATGGCTTCGAGGTACGCCTCCATTCAGATTTTCCAATATGGAAAATCATCCCCCTCAAAGGTGGGAGGTGGTCCTTCCCTGTTAGACATCTTGCTCTAGGCGGTAAAGCCTAAATTAGGAGCAACTCAGCTCTGATACCAATTGAAAGGATCAAGATGCCCAAGAGGGGGGGTGAGTTGGGCTTTTCTAAAAATTAATTGCAAGAATTAAATCCTACAAGCCGGAATTCACCCCTAGTGCCTACTTGTGTTCCTAGAGATTCTACTGGTAAAAGTTTTGCACCCTAAGTTCCAATCCTAGTCTAGCATGGCAATTCTAGGAAAGCAAGCCAAGCAATGAAAGTAATACAAGAAAGTAAATGCTTGAAAGTAAAGGGCAAGGAACAAGGCGATGTTTTCCCGAGGTATCGGAGAGTCGCCACTCCCCACTAGTCCTTGTTCGAGCACCCGCGCAAGGGTGTAGCTCCCCCTTGATCCGTGCAAGGATCAAGTGCTCTCTACGGGCTGATTCTTCGACACTCCGTCACGGTGAATCACCCAAAACCGCTCACAAGATGAGTTGGGTCATCCACAAGCTCCGTCGGATGATCACCAAACTCCCAATCACCACCAAGCCATCTAGGTGATGGCGATCACCAAGAGTAACAAGCTAGAACTCTCACTTGACCACAACGAGCCTAATGAGAAGACAGATGCACACTTGCTACTCTCTAGTTACTAGTGAGGGACTCTCAAGCTTTGATTCTCAAAACACAATCCTCACTAGAGCTCTTGCACTCCCTTGCACTCCAAAGGTGTTTCTCAGCTAAACAAATGAGCAAGAGACCTCTAAAAGAGGTGGTGGGGATGTATTTATACACCCCATAGTCAAATCCAACCGTTACCTGCCAACTCAGCAAAATACGAGGTGACCGGACGTGCCGGTCGAAGTGACCGGGCGCGCCGGTCGCTCGTAACGGTCGAAAACCTGAAATAACGGCTGAGTGACCGGACGCACCGATCAGGGGTGACCGGATGCGTCCGATCATGCAGGGAGCTTACTGTACTCTGACCTGATGCGCGACCGCGTCCGATCAGCGATGACCGGACGCGTCCGATTGTTAGAGTACCTTACTGGAACGTGACCGGACGCGCCGATCACACCCCAGTCGCGTCCAATTAGGTGAATTCCCTCAAGTGACACGTGTCAGCCTGAACACCACGTCCGGTCCTCGCAAGGACCGCGTCCGATCAATAGCGCTAAGACACAGTAGTGGTTTAGAACTGACCGAACGCGTCCGGTCTAGCCAGACACCGCGTCCGGTCAAGGGAAACCGTCTCTAAAAACTTCGAAATGCGATGCAACTTGAACTAAGTTGTTTCCAACTGAACTTTGAGCTATTCTACAGCTACCTAGTGCTAAGTTTGACAAGTGTGCACTACACCTAAACACAAGACTCACCTAGGTCAAGCTACTCGCTCATGCCCCCCTTTATAGTACGGCCAAAAGAGAAAACGAAGATCCTAACGACTATTCCGAATGTAACTCAACACCTTGACATCCGAAACTAACCGTCCTTAATCTTGATGTCAATCCTCTAAAAACCGAAATGATTTCCATCAAGGGGCATGAATACCATAGTGCCCAAAGCAGTTATCAATCCCATGACCTAACTTACCAAAGTTTCTGCAAAACACACGTTAGTCATGGTAATAAAGCGTTGTCATCAATTGCCAAAACCAACTCTCGGGGCCTAGATGCTTTCAGTCGGTGACCTGTTCTTCAAAGATTATCCTTTATATAACTTCAATTGGAAGTTCTACTACTTTCGGTCTGAGATATGGGTCTTACGATAAGATATGGGGAGATAACCAAGGAAGAGTTCACCTGAGAATAACACATTGATGTTGTTCCACAATGGATCATGACTAGAAACCATGATATCAGCGCGTGCCGAGCAGCACAACCTTGTGTCGGCCGCCCACAGGAGGCTCTCGGTTTCGTCGCGGCACCGTTAGTTGCTACTCATAATACCATTACCGATCACACCACCAAGGTGAAATTTCAAGTGACACAATTTGGGTGGTAAAAAGAAGCATTATACAAGGGGGGATAGCAAGCAAAGGTAGTCACAAGATTTAGAATCAATAGGAAAGCTATCCGTAGACCAAAACACCTCACAAGAGAACATACCTCAATTGCCGAATGTGACTAAGCACGAGATTTTTGCTTAATTCCGCGTACGCCTAGCGTTCACCACAGTGGGGACAAAACAAAAGATTACCACGAGATTTGGTCATGTTGGACCACAACATGAGATCAAGACTGGTAAACATCTCGAGACTTGAGAAGGTTGGGGACAGATTAAGCAAATTTCAAGGGAGAAAACCAATATGTAGTCATAGATTGAGTCGATGAGGTAGATACACGAATTTACAAGAAAACGATTTTGGGGCCATAGCAAAGAGGCATGGCGTCACACTAGCTAACCTTTAGGAGAGGCAACTGGGAGGTCCAATATGGATTTAGGTATGGTCTCCACAATTCGGCAAAGAACAACTATGGCCAAAAGGAGGCATTTGCGGAAATCTATCTTGGTTGGTAGGTCAAACAAAGATTTTCACGTGCGGGTGCAGGGCAGCCAGGGTATACGCGAATATTTAAGGGTCCCGGCTCAGGCCTAGATATCAAGGAAAGGCATTGTGCACAAACATTCAAAGCAAGCAACCACGGCTACAAGCTTAGGCTCATAAGGAAAAGAACCTAATTGGAGACAACACCAAGAGATCGTTTCGCGTAACTCGAGTATTGCTCTAAGATAACGCTATTCGACACTCATATACTCCCTGAGGACAATGAGACGACAACTATGGCACTAATTAGATAACAAGCATACATACACGCATCATAACTTCCAGCAAACACATGAAGACGCTTACACAAGCGAACTCAAGCAACTATTACCAAGCAAAAAGCTTGCACACAACAATCATTACTAATCACCAAGCTCACCCCTAACAAGCTTTGTCTAAAGCAAGAACTACTACAAGTTTAACCCAAAACAAACGCTAGCTAAGGTGGGTAACTTAGCATGTGCATAGAATCTGGACAGCAGCACAGTAGTTACTTGTTTCAACCATAACTGAGGATGTAGACATCCCACAAAGGTGATCCTAGACTTTCTAGAAGGCTTAGGAAGATTACTACACTTTATTTACTCATACCAAAAGCAAATTCATAGATTAACATGACCAAAATTGCTAATGTTTCAGATCTGTACCAATATGGACAGAAAACTGATAAGAACTACAAAGATGCATAACTGGAGTTCTAGGGACACAACAAGGCTGAGCCTTAACTTTATGTAAAGCTTATTAAGTTGTCTATAACTTTCTTATTATCATATTAAGATAATTCTACAGCTAACAAGGCCAAACAAGACAAAGAAAACATCTCTGCCCAGATTTGGACAGATTCTATCATTCCACTTTACAAGCTCATAAGTAGGGATTTAGACCACCACAATTAGTGCTATAGGACATTTTAGAAAGCTTAGAAAAAGTACTACACTTCTTCTATTATCTTCAAGACACGATTCCATATGCACACATGTCAAACAAACCAAACATTCAGATCTATTCAGAGCATTAGCAAAACCTGACAGTAAACTTCTAAAATCCATAATTCTCAAACGTTAGGACCTAGGATCATGAAATTTTAGGACAAGCTAGATAAGTAAGTTATCTACAACTTTGGTATTCTCCATAACTATAGAACACACAATGATGGCCACGAAAGCATCACTACAACAGAAACTGCTCTAGCAGCCAACGTTTAATAAGCAAAACAAAGTTTGCCTTTGTTCTACTTAACAAGAGAGCACACAAACATATCATCCTAGTAGCTCTAAACATTGTTACCTTAGACCAACACCAATTTAATTCATTCATGAGAATTCAATTTACTTAAGTGAGGTCTAAAACATTTTCAAAAACTTGTATGACAGCATATCCACTACTTGGCTAACTGGAGGGCCTCTATAGGTTCACGCATGTAACCACAACTATTTCTAGCAAGGCTAAGCACACATTTTTCTCAAGCATTTTCTATTCAAGCAACATGGAACAAAGCATTCTTGTTTGACTCCACACAAAGAAGACAGTATACCACATTGATCACAAGTTACTTACTATAGAACAAGGGTGCGAGGATCATAGTTATGTATTAAGCAACAACATGATGATGCATGCTTCGTCCTATTCGTCCTCACCAGATTGCCAACCTAAGGTGGCGATCACATTCTATGTCGGTGGCATAACACGCACTCTCTCGATATATAGCTAGTCGACAGCTACATTCGACTTACGTAATCGTGGTTAGCGTACCTGCAGAAAAGTTTCATTGCAGCCCAACAATTCCCTAATATATGGCACACAATGAAAACAGGAAAGTAAAATTCTAAGTACTCCCATGTACATATACCCCCGTATATATACATGTAGCACCAAAACTACCTGAATCATCAATCACCCACAATTAAGTACCTTCATATATACATGTATGTAACATGTAAATAATCCAGTAACCAAAACTAGCTCTCCCCTAGACCGAGGGTTGGACGGTCATGCTCTCACAACTCACACTTACCTGAGCGTAGGTGCGACGTTGCATAAAAGTAAACTAGCAACATATATGGCTATTTCATATATGAAGGCTACCTCTAATCTAACACACTGGGTAGCATAGTGTGAGAGAGTCATCACACATACATACCTTGGCCTGGGCGTAGATGCATAAATGAAAAACCCCAAGTTAGTACTTATATAAGCCACCAAATAATCCTTATATGGGCATAAAGAAATTGACCACTGGCATACTTAGGTTTAGAATTCAGATTTCACAAACCTATATATAGCTATAAGTTGGTAAAACTGATTTTTATAAAACAAAACCTTTGTTTTAAATACACATACGATAAGTTTAATGTTGAATCGTGCTCTGATACCAGCTGTAACAGAACCATCCAAATTATAAGAGCACAAGTACAAAAACAATCACCGAAGTGATCAAATTCTCGCACTTGAGCCCATATAACTCTGGTAGTCCAATGAAATCACGAGGGATTTCAAACCAACCAACATACAAGCCAAGATCGTAGTGATTCAACATAACAAGTCGCATGTTACATTCATTTCATAAGTAGTTCAATATACATTGGAGTTCAATATAGTTATTACAACTTAATTTGAAAAGTAGCGGAAGCAAAGTAATTGGAAACTAACATTTCTCTGATTTCAAATACATGCCAGTACCAAGGTCGACTTCCAACATAAGCATTAGAGAGAAGATAACTTAGAAAGATCATGCCCGTGATCACACTCCGCCACTAAGGCAGGAGCCAACCAACTCTTGCAGTCACCAAGATACATCACAACCTGCAACAAGTGGGGATAAAACCCTGAGTACGAGAAGGTACTCAGCTAGACTTACCCGTCATAAACCAGAAATAAGGTGACACCAAGGATCATGCAATGCTGATATGAAGTGGGCTAGCTTGACAACATTTTGCATAAAAGCTTATTATGGATAAGTAATCATTAATGCTTAAGCATCAAGTTAATTATCATTAACCTGTCATCTATATTAGAACCTGTACCAGAGCACTCACTTTATTAGGAGCAAACAATATTAACCATAGCAGGTATAAATTGAGGCAACCTTTCCATCGTTATCCAATTAACCATCCATTCAATTTAATGGAATCTACGTTGCCGCTGCTCAAGTCAAGTGCTCACTAACCGGGAGCGACAGCGATTCGAATCGAGTTCCTATCCAGCTGGAGGGGTATTTCTAACACTCACCGCGCAGGCCCCTGCTAGGGTCACACAAGCCACCTTTCGTACAATTCAGGTGTCGCGGGTTCGAATGATGTCGCATCCCCAAGGGCGACACTCTGCCAGGTGATAGGAACTCTAACCCCCCCTTGGTCTCACGCCAATGTCCCCAAGCACATCCTTTCTCTCCTCTAAGATGCAACCTACCATTCGATTTCCAGCCTGAACCGTATTACTCGGCTTCGCGGTCGGAACGACTTATCCGGCCAACTAAGTGTTAGACTGCGTTCAACATGACTCAAGAATGTACAGCGAATCGGTCCTTAAACGACTCAGACGGGGATAGATCAACACCCAAGACCTCCATGCCTTGTTGCTTCACTATCTTCATCCCGCCTGGTCTCATTTCATTTTATTAACACATGGTTCCATTCCACGATAGCAAATATAGCCAACCGTGTCATATATGAATATCCCTACATCTCGCAGGTGACAGGAAATCACCTGACTTCTACTGCTTAAAGCAGGGCTAAGCATCTACTCGATCCTAGTCTAGGTAGGATTCAAGGATTCATATATCTGGACAAGGAATGATATAATGCAGCAAGGTTTTCAACCAACTCCTACCACTTAATGCAACAATACTTATAACATATATAGAATTAATTGCTTTGAAGGTAGGAGGCTTATAATGCTCCGGGGCTCGCCTGGGATCCGACTCAAGTCAGAGTTTGTCAGAAGAAACTCGCTTGGCGAGCATTCCCTCCATCTAACACTTGTTCGGTCGTTCTATTTTCGGGATGGATCCACCAACTCCATCTTCGGTTTGGCTCCACATCAGGTCCTTCACGTGCTTCAGCTAGCGTACCTAAATGAGGTGCAAAATGCATATGTATGAATGCATAGAAGCGCAATAAACAAAGCAATGAAGCAAACATACCAAAGTTCACATAAGCACCTAGAGCTAATTAACTTAATCGTCATGAAGGCATAACATAGAAGATGGCAAGCACATCAATCAAGGCACAAGTATCATAAGATTACAGGATACCAACCTAAGTACCATCAAAGATATGAGTCACACTTTAACAATATACAAGCAAACAACTATAATTGGAATTTATCAATTTCTGGACAAGCAAACAGTAGCTTCATAAATCAATCATATCTGGAGATCTACAAATCCAAATGATATGCAATAAGACATTATAGAAATCTTATGAAATTCTCTACATTTCATTTATAATCATCACAACATGATTCCAAATTTTAACATGTCAAATTTACACAAACACAGAAACTGGTCTAACAAGACAGAGAGCAAGCAATTCTGTAACCCAACTTTAAACAGCTATAACTCCTAAACCACATGGCCAAATGCCACCAAATTTTAACAGCAGCTAGATACATAAATTATATACAACTGTTGTATAAATAAGTTTTACAACAAAGAAAATTATCATGAAGAACTTTGCTAAGTTTATAGATCTGTCCAGAAACCTCATTTGCAAGAAATAATTGTTAACTTATGTTGCAAACATATAATTGGACAAAACTAACTTTACCAACATGTCATACATGAATAATGAACACCAAAAAACATAGTGTCCATTCCAAAATAAATTCTTTTAATGCATTTTCTTAATTTATTTAGATAATTAGGTGGAATTATGAACACCTACCAAAAATGCTCAATAAATTCTACCGCAATTACAGTGGCCTACATATGCTCCTAATAGTCTACGTCCAAATTTCAAGCCATTTGGACATATATATCAACCTCTATGAAAAAGACAAATGGATATTGCAATAAATTCATGTGAGAGCAAAATGAATCAATAACTCACTCATACTACCACCAAAATTCATGAAATTTTTACCACACATCAAACATCATAGGAGTAGCATGCCACAAAAATTTCACTTCATTTGGAGCCATACAACTGCAGTTATGAAAAAGACAAATGCGACTAGCATTGAAAACCTAATCTGAAAAATCCATTTTTACAGCGAAAACATTAAACTAAAACATGCCATATTATAGATCTACTGCATAGATAATTTCACAAGGATTCCAAAAAGTCCTCATTTACTATTTTACGAATTTCCTATGATTTACTATGAATTTCCAAAAATCAGCAAAAACTACCACAACTAGGTCCTTTAGGTACTTTTCATATGAGTCTATAACATTGCAGTTAGGCCCCTGCCTTGAGTCAAATTCTTGTATGCAGTTCTTGACGTGAATTTAGAACAGAGAGGTCGCCGGAGCTCACGGAAGCCGGCCGTAGGAGACTCGTCGGCCGCGGCTGAGGGGCGGGGGAGCACCAGGGGGTCTCCGCGCACCTGCTGGTTCCCTTGGCTCGGCCGGAGGTGGCGTGAGGCCTGCTGTCCTCGAGCAGCAGCGGCAGGAGGCAGCAGCGACCTACAGCTGCGGTGCTGCGGGGCGTGGCAGCCGGCGAAGGCGGACCGCACGGCATCGGGCGACCACGGAGCACCTGCGGCTAGGCTCCACCAGGGCCAGGGAAGGGTGCAGCGGCTCGGCCACGGCGCGGGCTACCCGTGGCGGCGGCGGCCATGGTGGCAGCGGCCTCCGACGATGATTGGAGCCGGGAAAAAGGGTGTCGGGGTGCACCGCGCGACGGTGAGAGTGCTGGTTTTCATGGTTTAGGATGGGGAGGCATGGAGCGGAGGAACGACGGAGGCAGACGAGCTCAGCATGGCAGCCATGATGGGGTGCTCTGGTGCGCGGCGCGGCGCAGAGAGCGAGAGAGATGTGAGCGGGGGAGAAGGGCAGGGTGCTCGGGTTTTCTATATCGTCTTGACGATGCGTGGGTGCAAGGTGGCGAGTGGAGTCAGCGCGAAGGAGCCACGCGGCGCGCGGGAGCAGAGCGGGTCGACCATTGCTGCTCTTCTGAAATTTCAAATTTTCAATACCACCTCAAACGTACAACTAAAACTCCATTTTTCATCGATCACAACTCCCAAATTAGCTCGAATTGGCTCGTGGTATAATTGACAAAATTGTAGAACTAGAAGTGTACTCCAACTTTGGTTAAAGAATCAAAGTCTAATTCATCACAGTTAGAGAGATACAAAGATCCAAAGGAGGGTACCTCAAAACTGAATTCTGCAGCTTAGTTTCAATCGACTGAAACTTCCGTCTTCTCCACCTTATAACTCATAAACCATTTGATGATTTGATCAACCGATTTCACCAATACGTAGAGCTATAAGAGCACTCCAACTTTGACTAAAGGATTTTGGCCAGACTCCAAATGGTTTGCAAACTACAATTCTCTAAAGATAGCTACATGGAAACGGATTCCAGAAATTCAGTCATCCCAGACTTAGCCAAATTTTTCGTCCCTGAAAACAGCACAAGATTCGATATTACGAACCCTATTTGACCAAGCTAGAAACAAAATCATCTCTTGCTCATTAAACAAAGTTTGTAGTACTCAAACCAAACTACAATTATTATTTAAGGATCAAGGTTTGAGTCAGCTTGTGTTGCAAGATATAAGGCTCCAACTAAGGCACTTAGCACTAAAACAGCACAAGGACTTGGCCAAATCTTGCAAGTGCCAATCAGCCCCTATTCCTGGCTTGTGGGCCACCTTTGAGATTGTTCTGGTCATTTTCATGAGATGGTCATTAAACAACTTTTGTTCCATAACAAATTTGCTATAACTTTGTTTAAGGGTGCAGCTACAGGAAAGCACTTTTAGCTACCCTTTTAAAACAATCAAGCAACTATGCTTCCTTGGTCAAACAAGGTCAAATCAAGGTCAACTATCACTTAGAGACTTAATTAGTCAACATGGTCAGCATGAACATTGCTCCATTAAGTGTCCTAAGCCTAGTTAAGGTATTGTAGAGGCTAAACATACACACCATGCATAGGTTGCACAAAAGTGTAGGCCTCACATGCACTGAAACATAGAAATCAAGTGAAATGCTATAGTTGTTTCATCACCATGTTTCAATTGTTTCATGTGTTTGTTTCAAGGTATATTCTACACATGTTTCACTAGGTTGTTCCACATGTGTCCTAGATGTGTTGCACATGTTGCATTTGTATGTTGCATAAACACTAGTTCACATGGAATGTAAGGCATGTTTCCTTGTTTCAGAAGCATGTTTCAATTATAATCCAAACAAGCATATAACTTATCATTTCATGTGACTTTTTGATTCCAAACTCTATGAAACTTTTCCAGGGGTCACTATAGATAGGTATTAAGGTGAGACACATGAAGATATTGCAATAACACCATCCAAGCATATATCTTGAAAATGGCCTATATATAAAGCAAAGGAGTAATATCCAAGTTTAGATTAGGCTCATCGCCGTAGGTTGGCCTTGACATCGTCATCTCCACTTAATCTATCATGTTTGAGCTCAAACCCACTGCTTAGTGAGTGACAAACACCTGGGGTGTTACATTACCACTCCACAACGTCAACATTATTTGGAGCATTGCCAATGGGCCCTGGAATCTGTTATTGTGGCTGCTCATCTTGCTAACACATCACTTGCTATCCCAACCCAAAAAAATCAAAAGGAAATTGCCCATCAATTTGTAATTGGGCCGAGATAGGATCTTCATCCTGAGGCCTAGCACCCAACATCTCCCTTTGCACCACCTCACATTGGATTGTCCAAGTTTCCCCCTCAAAACTAGGCACATCAGATAAGACTATGAACTAAGGAACAGTTTGCAGATCAGCTACCCTAGCTCTGACCAACACTCTAGCCCTTCAATGGTCATCAGCATGGCAATCTATAATTCTAGCAAAAGGAGCAAGTACAGTTTCTATGTATTCTTGCTCCCAATAATCAAGATGCATGCCTAGAAACATAAGCTAGCATTCTTGGTTGAAAATGACCCTTCTCCAACTCCTACCCCGATCATGCCTTTGAAACAAAATGTTGACATCTTGATACAGATGGGGCCTTTCTAGAACAAAGTTGTCTCTATCATAGTTGGTGCAGAAGCAAACATATGCTTGTTCTAGATGACACGGTTGAATATCCACTATCGGCACACGCTCCTGATCAACAAGGAACTCTCTAAGGACTTCTCTAACCACTGCAATGTCTAGAGAGTTACTAGGAACTAGAGCGATTGAAGTGATTGCCACATTCTCATTGCTGGCCTGCAGGCGAGAACTAGCAACAGCTCTGACCATCAACGGGCGGTTGGGAATGTTCTCCCATGTCATCCCCGGTGAGAGAAATGGTCTTGGATCAGCTCTTTGGAATGCCATGGTAGATTTCATGCTCTCAGGTGCACAAGAATGGCATTTGTGAGCTGAGCTTGATTGGGGTTTTCTTGATGTACTGTATTCATTTTAGAGCAGTGGGGTGAAGTTCTAATATCCCCCCGGGAATGTAGAGGGCCACCAAGCAACAGTTCCATGTTAACCTCTGTTTGTTTCTCTACTTGGTTCCCTGTCCTGTGGGACCAGTCAGCATTGTGGCCCACTATCATTGAGATGTCACCTTGCTTCCAGGGTACCAAAATTAGCTTCGGCGGGTTTGATGACTGCTGCAGTTTGGACACATATATCCACCACTCTGTAAATGAGTCAAACAACGGTGGGCTACTGGATCCTAGCCCAATATCCATACACTCGACCTCGGTAGACCAGTTGGGCTGCACTGCGATTTCGTTTCCTTTATTACAAGTTGAAGACATCTCGCGCGTGCTTCTCTCCCTCGAGTTTGACTTGAATTCAAATTTAGATTGGGGAGGGTAGCTCTATTGACCTCAGTTTGACTAGTCTGACCAGGGACTGGAAATGACTTGGCTTGAACTGAACGAAACTGAAGATGAACTGGATCAAGATGCTTACCAGAGCCACTTGGAAACTATAAATGATCGAAGGCTAAAACTCTTAATGGAATCTTGTTGGCACCTGTGAGAGTACCAGATTTCACTACATCCACAAAAGAGCGGTGGCTAGAAGAACTAAACTTATTTTGGTCTGTCCTAACTGAAAGAAAGTTCTTTGTGGTTCACAAAGTTTTTTTGACTTCAGACCAGGACCGGGCTTCCTCCTTACAGTAATCTGTAAATTCAAACTTCCATCTAGGGCCACCATTGCTCCAAAGGTGGAAGAAGACTTTGTAGCAAGAGCAAGAGAAATTGCTGAGGTTAAAGATATGGAACCCAAGTTGTTTCGAAGCAATAGAAAAGCAAAATACACGATCATCCAACTGAACCACATCAAAGTATGAAGCAAAACCACCAATGGTCACCTCAAGAACCAAGCCAACCGAAACAAGGCAAAGGCAAAATTTGCACTGGCCAAAAGAAGCAACCAAGAGAAAATGGGAAGAAGAGGAGCGAACATGTGAAATAGGGAGACCAAACTTTTGATCGATCATTGACTGCACACCAAGGCCAGGGTGAAAACTGAGCCCAAGGATCTCCATGGAGATGGAGGAGGGAGCTTAGAGATGGTGAGAATCAGCAGCCAAAGTAGCTATTGATATTTCTTAGCATCACTTAAGTTAAGTTGTCACCCCTAACATGATACTAGAAATGTGGCTGTACTTATAATCATAACACTTACTCAAAAGATATATAAAAGAAAGATTATATATCTTTCTTTTATATATGGCTTTACTTAAGTTAAGTTGTCACCCCTTACTCGCCGGCTTGAGGGGGGCCAGGCGGCCTCCTCTGGTGGCCTCTTGGTCTCCGCCTCGGTCCCGTGCCTTCTCGTGCCTTCTAGAGTCTTCTGGTGTGTCCTTTCGTCACGATCAAGTTTCATGGTGTTTTGTCAATTTAATCCTTATTTTCGTTCTCTCTGAATAATCCCTATAGAAAATAGTAATTCACCAAAACTCATGAAAATTATCAGTTTAAACCCTAAACCTCTGTTGGTGATTATTGCATGCCCTTTTTCATATTTATTTGCCTTTTAATTTTAATAGTTAACCACCATCAACAACTCCCCTAAGTTTAACCTTTGCTAGTCCCATAGCAAACTTCTTAAATGGATTAGGAGTTGCTTCAATGCTTTCACACTTCAAAAGTACACATGCATTCAAACAAGAATTCTTTTCTAGAATAGAGTAAACTATTCTGACTTTCAAACTTACCCATATTACCTTTAACCATGGGGCTTGTAGCCTTCACTTGAGTCTTGAGCAATTGAAAGATAGAACGATCAAGTCAAGCACTATGTCTCAAATGCTTCGATCAATCTTCATTCCGGAGTTTTATAGGATTTTCAAAATAAAACTCAGAGATTCCTTTGTATGACCCTCTCAAGTCTCTCATATGTGGTATTTATGGATCCTTACCAAGGCAACAATGGTGCGTTGCCTTCTCTCATCTCTCAGAATATGTAGTATTTTTGGACTAAGGCAGAATAATATTATGCCTTCTCTCTCACCTTATAACTAATAGGCTTATATGGAGCTTATTGGTGGGGAGACAATGCATACATACTTGCAAAGCATATATTGTAAAGTCAAACAATGGATCTAGAGAAACGAGTCATACAATCAAATCAAGATGTGCATGTGTGTGGAATATATATGTGGAGTGGGTGAAAACATGGTGGAAACCTAATTCTACTTTTGCTCCTTGAGAACATATCTCTCTATGAAACATGGAAATTTGGGGAGAACTTGGGCTGCACTTTTTTTTCATTTTTTTATTTGGACACTTGTCCTTTTTCTTTCTTTCTTTCTTCCTTTTTTCTACAGCCCAAGCCTTTTTCTACAATGAAACTTTTTGAGAGATAGCAATAAGAACAATGGAGCATTTATAACTGGGACAAAAGGGATGGATGAAAAATATTTTTGGTGCTCACTTCCAGTGTAGGAGTAGAACATTTTTTGGTGGATTTAGATGGAATTGCATGTTGTTGCATACTTCCAGGGTAGAAGCAACATATTTGGGTGGAGTATGCGTGATCTTGATTTTAAAAGCATGACAAGTTTCTAAGGGTCAACAAAGCTTGACAGAACTCAATGCATATACAAGCAGCAAATATACGTAAAAGAAGTTTTCCTATTCTAAAAGGCATGTATTTATGGCTGTAGTAGGAAATCAAGCTCTTGTCATATAGGAACTCATCACATAGCATTTAAAATTTTTCAAAGGATAAATTCTCTAGAAATCTAGTGTCACTAGGAATAAGATAAATAGCAGCTCAGACCTTCTCATATCATATCAGTCAATTATCTAGACTTAGCTCAAGCATTTGCTACCCATAAGTTTCAGATTTGGAGTAAACCTTAGATCAAAATAGTTATATCCAAAACTCGAAAGAATTCAAGGTTGAAAACTAGGCACTTAAAAAGAATTACGGCAGAACAACTATTCATCATTTCCATGACAAAGCTCATACTTCAAGTTTTACTTTATTTATTTAAAGCACACTTTAAAACACACTCTTTTTATTTGGTTTTTTTAACTAGAATAAAACACACTTTTAAAAGAAATTAACTATTAATATATATACCAGGTAGAAAACTTACCTGGCCTCCAGGGGCACCTCCCCCAAGCTCGATGTTGATGTGGGTGACTTACTGGTAGGGTGGACGGAACTAGGGGATTCCCTAGAGTCTGTCCCAGTGCTGGTTGGTTTGCTCTTGGTTCTGTAGAACAGTGTTGAGAGTGTTGCCAAACTGAGCATTCCAATTTTGCTGTTCTTGCAACTATTGATGTATGGCAACTTGATTCTCTTCAATGTTTCCCAGCCTGAGACAAATATCACGGCACTCTATCTGCTAATCATGGTACCCTGACCAGAGAAGAATTGTCTTGCAGGCTATGGTGAAGGTTGCTGATGTCCACTGGATGATGCCTCTTGATGATCAACAGAGTGTCTTGCATTCTATTGGTATGGATTTGTACGTCTACGCCACTGCTCGCTTGAAGCTTGCCAGGATCCATCTAAGTACTAGGGTTGTGGCTGCTCCCATGGGTTATGTACTTCTTGTGCATGCCTTGAGGACTCTGCTTGACCCCGGTCTGCATAACTGGTATAAGCAGGACCCTCCAGGGTAGTGTCTGTGTCTTGTAGGAGTTGTGGATCATAGGCTGGCGTGAGCCCAAATTCTCGGTCCTTCAGATCCTTGAACTTTTCCTTCTCCTTATGGCCTCTTAGCTTCAGGTTCTTGTCCTCCGTCACTATATTCACTGTCTCTATGGATGGACGGAGTGGTGGCGCCCTCTCATTGACGTCCATGTCAGAGTCGGCTCTTGAGGAGCTGCTCCCCTTCCTAAAAGGCGTAATGATGAATGGCGGAGTCCGATCTTTCCTAAAAACCCGCTCATCCTGTGACACAGAAAAAGAATAGAACACAAAAATAGTGGAACGGGTTAGAAAATAAATTTGTCAGTGGGAAGCCGTTCCAAAGTTAGTTGTCC
The DNA here is from genome assembly GCA_038087645.1 of Saccharum hybrid cultivar R570. NCBI lineage: Eukaryota > Viridiplantae > Streptophyta > Magnoliopsida > Poales > Poaceae > Saccharum > Saccharum hybrid cultivar. The sequence goes on along the minus strand of JAQSUU010000291.1, from coordinate 2,665,034 downwards.
TAGGGTTAAAAGATTGGTCCAAGATTATTGTTGTTCTTGATCAAAGATTTTAGCAGCACTACCACTATCTTTGCTTATCTTTCTTAAACCCAAAGTTTCTCTCCTTTCCTCACAAACTCTCCTAGCTCTTACCCTCTAATTTTCTCCACTCTAAAAAGGATTTGCTAGCAAGTAGATCAAAAACTCGAATTCTGCTCAAGAGAGAAGTGAAAATGTGTTGTGGTGCGAGTTTGGAGGGTAGGGGAGGGAGGCTATTTATAGCCAGTGCCATGGCAGGCTGGCCAAGTGGTGGGGCCGACCGGCCCCATACTAGGCCCACTCGAGGGGTGCTTCCTCCACTATCCTTCATGTTAAAGGGTCAAGCAAAAAATCTGCTCCATTGATCATGTATTCCATCTGGTGGATGAAGGAGTGGAGTAGAATTAAAGAAATAATGATGTGACAAGAGGTGGGTCCAGGTATCTGTGGGTCCTGGTGAATAAATTTTTACCCCATGAAATTTTCAACAGAATAAAATATTTTTATAAAGAGAGAAAAATATGTGAATGCATGAATGATATTTTTGTGCCACCACAGTAAATATTTCTTCGGGTTTTTACACTCCGTAAAAATTATTTACATGGGGCGTAAATTTTTATATTTTTATATGAATGCACACGCTGAAAAATAAACATGCTAAAGAAAATACTTATGCAATAAAGTAAATATGGATAACTACCAAGTTACCTCCCGGCAAAGGTTCGAGATTTTCAAGTCCTCCAAATAGGACTTTTCCAAATTATGTTATTCTTCGGGGGTGTCAGTCAGTCCTGAGGATGGTGGTCCTGATGACTATTTCTCTCCCTCTTCACTTATCAAATTTGCTGTGGAACTCAACTCAGGCTTTGGCTTAAATGAAAAGCATTCTTCTCGTCCATTAATGTTGAATCTGACTTCTCCAATTCCGACGTCAATGTGGGCATTTGTTGTGCTCATAAAGGGTCTCCCAAGGATGAGTGATACCTTCGAGTCTGGTTGCATGTCCAATACCACAACGACTGGTATGAAGAATTTTCTGATTTTGACTGGAATATCCTCAGCAATTCCTACAGGGTAGCGAATTGACTAGTCTGCTAGTTGTAGGCACATTGATGTTGGGACAAGTCTTGAATGATGAAGTTTGTCGAAGACTGTCTTAGGCATCACACTGACAATTGCTCCAAGGTCACACAACGCATTGTTGAAGTGTTGATCTCCAATTGAGCAATCAATAGTGGGGCATCCTGGTCCTTTTTCTTTATTGGTGAAATGTTGAGGATGGCCACACTACACTCTTTCGTTAACTTGATTACTTCAGTGGTGGGCAGTGGTCATTTGAGGATGTCTCTTAGATACCTTGCGTAGGTGGGTACCTTGATTGCATCTAATAGAGGAATATTGATATATAATTTCTGAATCACCTCAACAAACTTACTAAACTGCTCATCCATTTTGGCTTTTCTATTTTTACGTGGAAACGGCAAGAGGTTGGTGTCGTAAAAATCTTGTTGCATGTAACACCCTAAAATTTTGAAAGAGATAAAAATAGGAAAATATGTTTTTTTTATGTATTTTTGTGAGCATGCAAATTTAGAATAAGAATAATTTTTATAAATTTAAAATCAAATATAAGGATAGAAACATGTTTGAGCATTCATGCTGCTGCATATTAATTTGCATTGTGTGTACTTTTTGAAAATACAAAAGGCAATTCAAAATTTATTTGAAAATCTGCTTTGAAAAATTAGAAAAGAAAAAGAAAATAGAAAATCAGCTCATCTCGGTTTTGGCCCATTTCTTTCCGCAGCCCGCAGCGCCGGCCCGCTTACCCCGCGTCCGCCTCGGCCTGCTCAGCGCGTGCGGCCCGTTTCCTCCTCCCGATCACCCGCGTGGGCCGAGCCGCGGCCGCCGGCCCAGCTAGCCGCCTGCGCCTTCCTTTCCCCGCTTCCCAGTCACTGACGACTCGGGCCCGCATGTCAGGCGCCTTCTTCCTCCCCACGCCAGTTCCGATTTCTTTCCTTCGCTCTCCCGATTCGAATCCGTCACCTCAATCCTCCCCTTTCCATCTTTAGCGCCACCTCCGGACTATAAAAACGGAGCCACCACCCTTCCCCGCTCTTCATTCGGCCGCAAATCGCAGCTCTACCGCCTTGTGGTGGCCACGGCCGAAGGTCCGCCTCCACCGTCCGCCTCTCCTAGCCGCACGCTCTCCTTGCTTCATCCCCGGCCACGATTTTGCCCTAGGTGAGCTCGCCATGTCATTCTCTCTCTCCCTGAGTTTTCCGTTCGCGAGCTCATGCTCCGTAGCGCGGGATAGGTGTTTCCGGCCATGGCGCCGCCGCGGAATCGCCGCCGGGCCACTGTTCCGGCGGGAGTGCCGCCACCGTCCTCCCCGATCCAATCCGAGCCATCTATTTCAGATCCAACGGCTGATAATTCACGATACCCCTTCGGCCGACGTTTTTGCTAAAGAGCCCCTGAGGTTTCTGAGTTTGTAACCCGTGGTCCAAAACGTAAAACGGAAAAATACGCTTTGATTAGTTGAAAACGTAATTTGTTTCGGAAAAAGAAAAATACACTTTCTCATATTTACAGTTTTGCCACTCAGATTGTTTTAGCCGTAGAATCTTCGTTTTAACTCCGATTTGATCCATTCAAATTGCGTTAGATTCATATTTGAGAGCTCTATCTAATGATGCAACTGTACAGTAGGTTTGAATTAATTTATTTTCGAGTTTATATTAAAGTAATTATTTATCTATAGGAAATCTTAGAAAACTCATAACTTTTACGTTTTAAATCCAAATTTCGTGATCTTTATGTCTATGTGATCGTAGTAACGTGTAGAAGAGTTTTACAAACTTTTTATACTGTTAGTGTTACTGTTGGTTAGGTTTTCTACCTTTAAGATTCGATGTTAGATTTAATCTATTATTTTACTAAAGAAAATCTCGTTTAATTCATAACTTATTTGTTTTAATTCCGAATTAGTCCGTTCAAATTGCAATGGATTTATAACAACATGAACTATGTAATAGTATTAATGTTTTCTTTATCAAAATCTCTGGAATTTCATAGTTTAGATCTAATTTGATTAATAACTATGCAACTAGATTTATAAATAAAATATTATTGATTTCTCCTTTAGTTTTCTAAATTTAAATGTAATTTAGCCTAAGTCACTTTTGAATATCTATAAAAAGTATTTTATCCTATATATATGATTTTAAATAGTTAAAACAAATGAGACCTATAATTTTCTGTTTTATACAACAAAATCTTTCGGTAGTCGTTTCTTTTACCGTAGCTCCGATTAGCGTGTTTTTCGTGTCTGTGTGTTCGTAGCAATGCGTAGAACATCTTTAAAACCTTTTCACTTATTGTTTCATATGTTTGGTGTACTGTTCTAATTATTATTCATTGTTTGCTTCGTGTATGATTGCTCGATGTGTGTGTGGTGATTTATTGATCAAGTCCAGTCGGTGAGATTTACGTGGAGATTCAAGAAGCTATTAATTGAAGATTTGGATCAGAGAAAGGATCTCAATTTAAGGCAAGTATAGCATGGGATCATCCTTGTTTCCTATTCACCTTTAATACACTTAATTCATGTGCATGTGTCTACCTTGTTACCCCTAAGGATATTCTAGCTTTTGTATCTTGTATCTTGACACCAGTGGGACATTGCATTGGGAAGTATTATGCTAGTGCTCAAGATAAATAACCATGATCTGTAACTTGACTAATGGTATATGCAATAAACGTTTAAAAGATGCTTTATAGCAACATGGCTCAAGAGGGCTAGAGCATTGAGTTGTTTTTATGGTGCTCTAGTTTCTCTCCATAAGGACTTATCTGTAAGCGAACATCTGGGACTTACAGTACAACTGTGAGGGCTATATGGCTCTGGCTTTAGCTCAGTATGAGGACCTTTTCTAGCTTGTTAGAGGTTACCCTTGTGGAGCAAATGGGGTAAAGCAGACTGTGGATCCCTGCGTGGTGTATCACACGGACTGACTTCTGAAACCTAGCGGCCCTAACTTGTTAGACGAACCTTTGAAAGGCTTCATAGTGTTTCCCTGCCTGCTCACCTTGGAAGTGTTTTGGGAGTCGCGATCCTAGGCATATGGGTAATCATGACTCACAATGAAAGTGTACAACCTCTGCAGAGTGTAAAACTGTTATAACAGCTGTGCTCACGGTCACGAGTGGCCTTGGACCCTTACAGAATAAATGATGAACACCGATGATAATGATAATACTGATGATATTGATGTTCACTAATGATTAATGTTTCTTGCTATACATTATTCTCGTTTACATGATCATGAGGTTATTTGGATTTATGGTAAACTTGTTGCTACTCAGATGTTAAAAAGTTGACTCACTAAAAGCTATTGCAGTAAACCCGTGTCAAACCTTTTGAGCCTCATGAACCCCATGATATATTTGCTGAGTTCGACATGGACTCACTCTTGCTATTTCCCACATCTCAGGAAGGGTACCAGACTGTTAGATTCTGGAATTGTTAGGCTTGTGATCAACCAGTTAGTTTGTTCCTGGAGTAAAGTCTACACCCGGTGTTCGGAGTTGTCTTTCCGCTGTATTGCTCTCTAAGGTATATTTTATACTATTGTGTTATGTATGTTAAGCATTTGTTTCTTGATATTACACTTATCTGTGGCTATATGTGAGATTTGACTACTTTATTTCACATATGGTGTATGTCTGGTTTTGTCCTTAAAACCGGGTGTGACAGAGTGGAATCGGAGCAATGCTGACTGTAGGACGCAAGCCTAGTTAGAACTGGACGTTTAGCATGTTTCTATTTTGCCTGTTTCATGCTCTCTCTCTAACTTTGTTATTTTCTCAAAGTTATGCTTAATTCTATCCCCGTTCTGTTATAAAAACCTTGTCTCTATTTTTGAATCTTTTCTCCTTGTCTATTAGACGGCTCGTGACGAGAAGACTTTGGACTTCAGAGGTTAAGAGGATTGAATTGTGTCGCTTTTGCTCACTTTTGACAAGAAGCTATTAGCAATGCAAAATCAAATATCAGAAGAAATGGCTCAACAATGCTCATCTCAAGGTCAGACCAACATATCCAAGGGACCAGAGAAGATACAAGTAGCAGAAGCTTGGAAGAATATGAAACCCAATAAAGATATTGATAGTAAGGCACTTGGAGAGCAGAAACAATGTCATTGTTGTAAGCATTATGGTTTTCCCTGTCTTCAAAACGAGTCTAATAAGGGGAAAGTCAGGGTGGATCCAAATTTTGAGATCAACAAGGACAAGAAGAGGAAGGCAATCTCATTAGAACCACTTGAGGGAAGCAATCAGCAATCAAGTTATACTACAATGTCACATGCAGCTCCGATCCCTTGTCAAATAAATCCAAACCTTAAAGAGTTAGAAGCTTCTTCAGCTAAAACTACTCCCCATGAAGTAGTCATAGATGGGTGGACAATTACCTATAAGGAGTATCAACCCCGAAAGGCCAAACAAGCTAGGAAACAAGCCAAAGGGACGAAGGTGAACTTTTATGGCCAGCAAGATAGCAGCATACCAAACAACAGTTTCGTGGAGTATGACATCACAAAAGATCCAGCTAAGAGAAAGTGTTATCATTGCCAGCAGGAAGGACATTATGTCAAATCTTGCCCGCAGAAGAATCAACAACAGCAAGACCCAGGGCAGGACGTCCAAAAGGATCATGTGCAGGGAAATAAATTAAAGAGAAATTACATCCATGGAAGGTTGAAACATGTGGATATTTCCACCATTCCTGGAGCTAAGGAGGTCGTGTTTGGATCAATTCCAGTAAGTTCAGGAAACGCCAAGGTTTTGTTTGACCCCAGTGCCTCACATTCATTCATATCTAGACAATATGTAAAAGATCATAACATACTTATGCTTCCAAGGGGGAAAACAGTTATGGTTGAAACTCCAAGAGGTGAAATAAAGGCAGACCGCGTATGCCCAAAAGTTAGTTTTGACATAAAGGGGGTAAATTTTAAGGTAAACCTCATTGTTTTGGAATTAATGGGCATTGATGTTATCCTGGGAATAGACTGGTTATCTACTTGTAAAGGAGTAATTGAGTATGCCCAATGTTCAGTGTTTCTAACTACACTTTCAGGAGAAAGGATTGAGTATGAGGGTATTAAATCTATACCTGAGGGATACCAGGTTGACCCATCTTAAGGTATGAGTTATAAGAATGGTAAAGAGGGATACAGAGATTCAGATGTCAATATAGAGGACTCAGGAATGTAAGAGACTCTGTCTACTCCGGATACTGCTGCAATCACACCATGATTAAGAAATAGGAGTTATGTCCCGTGTAATAAAACCGTTAGTAGCCAAGTTGAGTCGTCTTAATGTGTGGCTTATGAACTTTTAAGTGTTTAGTTGCTTTGTGCTTATGTTTATGCTTGAGTTGGAATTTTGTAATGAGTGGAATGATCTCATGGGTTTTGTCCATGATTTCATTTAGTTTATATGTATAAGGTATAAGGATTAATGAAATAAATAACTGGGTTTTGGTTATCTCCTGTTTTCTATATCTTGTCTTTCGGAGCAGCCTGTCTTTATCAACTTATATCTCTATTCTTGAAAGACCAAAAAAAAAATCATGAGAAAATTCTGGACAAGAGTAGACTTTAATATCTTCCTCTAAATGCAAGAACCACCCTCATAGCTGTTGTGGTTTGGGAGATACAAAAAGCATAAGGCAATGTATCTGTGCTGTCATAAACCTGGAGCAGTTTCTGATATGTACTGTTTTTGACCAAGTTAACTACAGAATCTGGAAGTACGTTCTATAAGAAAGTTGTAGAGAATTTTATAAGCTTTCCATCGGTATAAACTACAGCTTCATTGGATTAACAGAATGAGAGTTACAGCTGTTTTACTGCACTGCTGATTTTCTGCTCGCGAAAAAAATTTCAGATTTCTTGTTCTTACCCATACACAAGAGAATCATTGGGATGTCAGAACACTTTTTAGCTCATCTAGAAAAGGGTTCAAGCTACCTATTCAGTGTCCCTTATTTTAAGGGGGGTAGCCAATGTAAAGAAGGTTTATTAAGATTGAATTCTTTATTTGGAAGTATTGGTTAGTCTCCATGATTGAGTTGCCACTCTCAAGCAAAAATATCCTGTGTACAAGGTTGACAATTTTGGATCCATGGAGACGAGAGTTGTCCCTTTAGATAGTTCATGATTATGATCATCTATACTTGTTCGCGTTGCTGATGTTGGTCACTTGATAACAGGAAGTGTAGTGTCTCATGACTCAGGAGCCCTATATGATGTTTTGCGCTAATATGTGGGAAAAGACTGATATTTCTGCCATTGAAGAATGTTATGGGTATGATGAAGTTGAGCACTATCAAAACAACAATGTTGAAGAACAAGTTGGGAGTGAACTAAGTCAGAATCCACAACAACGAAAGCGAAAAAGGAAAGCCCATAAGAAGCCTGTTCAAGGAAGCAAAGCGCAGCAAAACTATGTCAATGGGAGACTAAGCAATGTGGATATGGATAAAATTCATGGAGTTACCAAAGTAGTGGGAGGTTATATTCAAGTAAGTTCAGTACAAGTTTTTGCTCTATTTGACCCTAGTGCTTCACATTCTTTCATTTCTGCCTACATGGTAGAGACGTGCAAGATGGTGAAGTGTCCAATGAGGAGGCCTTTGCTAGTTCAAACCCCAGTGGGAGAAATGCAGGCAGATCAGATATGCCCGAATGTTAGTCTTGTCATAAACAAGGAAAACTTCACCGCAACACTCATTGTGTTGGAGTCACTTAAAATTCGCATGGTTCTTGGTAATGGATGGCTCTGTGCACACAAAGGAGTGATTCATGGTACTCGGTGCACAATGCTCTTAACAACACCGACAGGGAAAAGAATTGAGTATCAAGGTGGTCAACTTTTACCTGAGGGAGACGAAAATGATCCATTAGAAGATAGGTACACCAAGGATAGCAAAGTGGACCATGAGTTTAAAGAAGTCATAGCAGAAGAACAAATAACTTTGGAGGAGCTCAATAGGTGAGATGATCATGTTTAGGTAGATTAGTCAGTCGGGATATGAGAAACTGTCTCATGACTCTGAACGAAAGAGTAAAGTGGAAAATGAGGATCGAATAAAGACAAAGTGTCATTATCTCCTTTATCATCATCTTCCGAATCTCGGGACGAGATTCATCTTAAGGGGGGTAGAATTGTAACACCCTAAAATTTTGAAAGAGATAAAAATAGGAAAATATGTTTTTTTTATGTATTTTTGTGAGCATGCAAATTTAGAATAAGAATAATTTTTATAAATTTAAAATCAAATATAAGGATAGAAACATGTTTGAGCATTCATGCTGCTGCATATTAATTTGCATTGTGTGTACTTTTTGAAAATACAAAAGGCAATTCAAAATTTATTTGAAAATCTACTTTGAAAAATTAGAAAAGAAAAAGAAAATAGAAAATCAGCTCATCTCGGTTTTGGCCCATTTCTTTCCGCAGCCCGCAGCGCCGGCCTGCTTACCCCGCGTCCGCCTCGGCCTGCTCAGCGCGTGCGGCCCGTTTCCTCCTCCCGATCACCCGCGTGGGCCGAGCCGCGGCCGCCGGCCTAGCTAGCCGCCTGCGCCTTCCTTTCCCCGCTTCCCAGTCACTGACGACTCGGGCCCGCATGTCAGGCGCCTTCTTCCTCCCCACGCCAGTTCCGATTTCTTTCCTTCGCTCTCCCGATTCGAATCCGTCACCTCAATCCTCCCCTTTCCATCTTTAGCGCCACCTCCGGACTATAAAAACGGAGCCGCCACCCTTCCCCGCTCTTCATTCGGCCGCAAATCGCAGCTCTACCGCCTTGTGGTGGCCACGGCCGAAGGTCCGCCTCCACCGTCCGCCTCTCCTAGCCGCACGCTCTCCTTGCTTCATCCCCGGCCACGATTTTGCCCTAGGTGAGCTCGCCATGTCATTCTCTCTCTCCCTGAGTTTTCCGTTCGCGAGCTCATGCTCCGTAGCACGGGATAGGTGTTTCCGGCCATGGCGCCGCCGCGGAATCGCCGCCGGGCCACTGTTCCGGTGGGAGTGCCGCCACCGTCCTCCCCGATCCAATCCGAGCCATCTATTTCAGATCCAACGGCTGATAATTCACGATACCCCTTCGGCCGACATTTTTGCTAAAGAGCCCCTGAGGTTTCAGAGTTTGTAACCCGCGGTCCAAAACGTAAAACGGAAAAATACGCTTTGATTAGTTGAAAACGTAATTCGTTTCGGAAAAAGAAAAATACGCTTTCTCATATTTACAGTTTTGCCACTCAGATTGTTTTAGCCGTAGAATCTTCGTTTTAACTCCGATTTGATCCATTCAAATTGCGTTAGATTCATATTTGAGAGCTCTATCTAATGATGCAACTGTACAGTAGGTTTGAATTAATTTATTTTCGAGTTTATATTAAAGTAATTATTTATCTATAGGAAATCTTAGAAAACTCATAACTTTTACGTTTTAAATCCAAATTTCGTGATCTTTACGTCTATGTGATCGAAGTAACGTGTAGAAGAGTTTTACAAACTTTTTATACTGTTAGTGTTACTGTTGGTTAGGTTTTCTACCTTTAAGATTCGATGTTAGATTTAATCTATTATTTTACTAAAGAAAATCTCGTTTAATTCATAACTTATTTGTTTTAATTCCGAATTAGTCCGTTCAAATTGCAATGGATTTATAACAACATGAACTATGTAATAGTATTAATGTTTTCTTTATCAAAATCTCTGGAATTTCATAGTTTAGATCTAATTTGATTAATAACTATGCAACTAGATTTATAAATAAAATATTATTGATTTCTCCTTTAGTTTTCTAAATTTAAATGTAATTTAGCCTAAGTCACTTTTGAATATCTATAAAAAGTATTTTATCCTATATATATGATTTTAAATAGTTAAAACAAATGAGACCTATAATTTTCTGTTTTATACAACAAAATCTTTCGGTAGTCGTTTCTTTTACCGTAGCTCCGATTAGCGTGTTTTTCGTGTCTGTGTGTTCGTAGCAATGCGTAGAACATCTTTAAAACCTTTTCACTTATTGTTTCATATGTTTGGTGTACTGTTCTAATTATTATTCATTGTTTGCTTCGTGTATGATTGCTCGATGTGTGTGTGGTGATTTATTGATCAAGTCCAGTCGGTGAGATTTACGTGGAGATTCAAGAAGCTATTAATTGAAGATTTGGATCAGAGAAAGGATCTCAATTTAAGGCAAGTATAGCATGGGATCATCCTTGTTTCCTATTCACCTTTAATACACTTAATTCATGTGCATGTGTCTACCTTGTTACCCCTAAGGATATTCTAGCTTTTGTATCTTGTACCTTGACACCAGTGGGACATTGCATTGGGAAGTATTATACTAGTGCTCAAGATAAATAACCATGATCTGTAACTTGACTAATGGTATATGCAATAAACGTTTAAAAGATGCTTTATAGCAACATGGCTCAAGAGGGCTAGAGCATTGAGTTGTTTTTATGGTGCTCTAGTTTCTCTCCATAAGGACTTATCTGTAAGCGAACATCCGGGACTTACAGTACAACTGTGAGGGCTATATGGCTCTGGCTTTAGCTCAGTATGAGGACCTTTTCTAGCTTGTTAGAGGTTACCCTTGTGGCGCAAATGGGGTAAAGCAGACTGTGGATCCCTGCGTGGTGTATCACACGGACTGACTTCTGAAACCTAGCGGCCCTAACTTGTTAGACGAACCTTTGAAAGGCTTCATAGTGTTTCCCTGCCTGCTCACCTTGGAAGTGTTTTGGGAGTCGCGATCCTAGGCATATGGGTAATCATGACTCACAGTGAAAGTGTACAACCTCTGCAGAGTGTAAAACTGTTATAACAGCCGTGCTCACGGTCACGAGTGGCCTTGGACCCTTACAGAATAAATGATGAACACTGATGATAATGATAATAATGATGATATTGATATTCACTAATGATTAATGTTTCTTGCTATACATTATTCTCGTTTACATGATCATGAGGTTATTTGGATTTATGGTAAACTTGTTGCTACTCAGATGTTAAAAAGTTGACTCACTAAAAGCTATTGCAGTAAACCCGTGTCAAACCTTTTGAGCCTCATGAACCCCATGATATATTTGCTGAGTTCGACATGGACTCACTCTTGCTATTTCCCATATCTCAGGAAGGGTACCAGACTGTTAGATTCTGGAATTGTTAGGCTTGTGATCAACCAGTTAGTTTGTTCCTGGAGTAAAGTCTACACCCGGTGTTCGGAGTTGTCTTTCCGCTGTGTTGCTCTCTAAGGTATATTTTATACTATTGTGTTATGTATGTTAAGCATTTGTTTCTTGATATTACACTTATCTGTGGCTATATGTGAGATTTGACTACTTTATTTCACATATGGTGTATGTCTGGTTTTGTCCTTAAAACCGGGTGTGACATTGCATCTCTTGCATTGGTGGTTCAACTTCTTCGACTTCATTATCCTCCTTTTCTTCTGCCACTAGTGGTGCCACTGGTGTTGTCTGTCTCCTCTCTGTCCCTTTTGGATATGGGGGATCACGAGTGGATTTGCCACCCTAGTAGTTATAGCTTGGACATGCTCAGGGTTAGTGGCAACAGGCAAAGCAGCAACCAGTTGTGCTAATTGAGTTTCTATCTTTTTATTATGATTAAGTTGATCTTTTATAGCAGAAGAAAAGTCATTCATTTTCGCATTTATATCCTCTAAAATTTTATCATTAGAAGCAAACTTTCTAACAATATTATCATTAATCCTAGCTTGTTCTAAGATTAAATCTCTCAAGGGTGGTTGCTTAAAATTAAAAGAATTATTAAAATTGCCTGAGTACTTACCTTGATAAGTAGATTGTTTCTATTGATTCCATCCTTGCTTTCGTTGCATAGAAAGATTATTGATGATGTTTGCATTTTCTTAATCATGTCTGGCTTTAGCATTGAATGTATCTTGAATTGCTTGACGATCTCTTTTGTAATTAGCTCATTGTTCAAGCCAGTCCAATAGTATGTCCAACTTAGTTGATAGTGCATACACTTCTTCTAAAGCTTCTTCAATCTAGCGAGAATGTTGAATGTTATCTTGTTTCTAGCTCTGATTCTCAGCTATCTTATCCATGAAGATTTCAGCTTTCCCAAGAGTGAGTGACATGAATGATCCTCCAGTAGTAGCATCTAGTTGCTCACGAGCTCTTTGAGTTAATCCATGATAGAATCCTTGCATGAGCAACCAATCCTCCATTCTATGATGTGGGCATTCAAAGATGTAGTCTTGAAAGCGCTCCCATGATTCTGGAGTGGTTTCTCCTTTCTGTTACTGAAAGTTGTAGATTTTTTCTCTTAAGGCATTGGTTTTGCCAATAGGAAAAAATCTTGATAGAAAGGCTTTTAAACATTTGTCCCAAGTGTTGATGTCATCTTTATTAGCATAGAACCACTGCTTCGCTCTTTCCTCTAGTGAGAACTGAAATAGACGAAGGCGTATAATTTCCTGGTTAATGTCCTTGATGATGATGGTGCTACCAATCTCTAGAAAATCCTTAGATGAGTATTAGCATCTTCATGTGCCTTTCCACTGAATGTAGTAGCTTGAACCATGTTGATGAGGCTTGGCTTGAGCTCAAACTTGAGGTTGTTCGTCTGAAGTGTTGGTCCAGTATGAATGTTCCTAACACTTGGAGTAGAGAACTCAATCAAGGTCTTGTCAGTCATGGCTTCACTACTGGTGTTGATCTTCTTCTAGGTTGGATTGATCTTGTGATTTAAAGTTGATGAATCACTGTATTACCCTGTATAAGATATGAACAAAAATAAAACAAGGGTAAACCTGCCAAGACAGAGGTTCTAGTTGTGATCTTTATCTATAAGTATCTATTTGATCAATTTCTCTAATAGCCATATAAAATTTCTGAAGCTCCCCGGCAATGGTGCCAGAAATACTTGTTGACATTTCTTAGCATCACTTAAGTTAAGTTGTCATCCCTAACATGATACTAGAAATGTGGTTGTACTTATAATCATAACACTTACTCAAAAGATATATAAAAGAAAGATTATCCGCAAGCGCACAGATAAAATACACCCGTTGTAGTATTTCACCCAGGAATATTCCAGGTATCGTTATTTATACTTTACCATTCGGAGGTTAATAGGGTTTAAATGTAAGAGAGTAATGGCTAGAGAGATTGACAAATAAACATACTTATGATAAAGCTCAAATAACCACACTTATCTTTACAGGGGTAAGACAAGGTATAAAAGGATAGTTGTAATTGTGATAACAATGGGAATTCCAGAGATAGAGAGAGACTTCATAAATCAAGTAGAGTTAAAATAGGAGATAAATTAAGAGATAAGATTCCTAAGTCATTTTATATTTACTAAGTCTTTTGCGCACTCTAGTATATACACTATCATCTATAGCATAATCAATCCTTCATCTATGCATAAGGAACATTACTAAGGAATATCAAGAACGGAGTAATCCTTTCCTTATAATCAGGTTCTACTTGGCCTATATTTGGGAAGTGGGCTACATAGGACTCAACAGGAATATCACACCTACGATCTACCACTTGGTGTCCCGGAATATAGGGTGCATTCACAGGCAAATATAGTCTAAGCACCACGCCTACACTACCTCTACCACTTAACTCACTCGAGGATTGAGCTAAGCGCTTTGCGAACATATGCATAAAATCATTATCAATCATGACTATATCAAATATACAACTAGAATAAACTAAGAACATAATAAATAGAAACATCGTAATATTAAGTAGCACAAAGTCGAATAACGAGATACAATGAAATTACCAAACCTCCTGACAGCGATCCGGAATCCTGAGCAACGCCCAACTCTACTTGAATCTAGCCAGTTCTAATTCTAAACTTGAAGTAGAGCTCTAAATCCCTCTCTCTAGAAACCCTAGTTTCTAATCCTATCCTCAATAATGAGAAGAAGATCTCTGCCTCAGGGAGGTATGGGTCTAGTTAATAGTCCAGTAGGATGAACAGCAGCCCTCGGATCAAACTGACTTGAAACCAGGGTCAAGATATGACGTAGAGGTCGGTTAGATTGCGTCACGCGAAGGGGAAGGCGGTTGGCTTTTGGGCCAGGCCGGCCAGCCTGACGGGGGCCTGGGTGGCCTCCTCTTGTGGCCTCTCGGTCTTTGCCTCGGTCCCATGCCTTCTAGAGTCTTCCGGTGTGTCCTTTCGTCGCGATCAAGTTTCGTAGTGTTTTGTCAATTTAATCCTTATTTTCGTTCTCTCTGAATAATCCCTACAGAAAATAGTAATTCACCAAAACTCGTAAAAATTGTCAGTTTAAACCCTAAACCTTTGTCGGTGATTATTCCATGCTCTTTTTCATATTTATTTTCCTTTTAATTTTAATAGTTAACCACCGTCAATAGTAGCGCTGAGGATAGCATGGTGCAGGGCTGGCGGCGGTGGGGAGGAGTGACGGGAGGGGCGGCAACGGGAGCATCGTGACCGCTGCTTAGTACAAACTGTAATAATGAGCATTGGCAGCCTTCTTGCAAGCAAGACGAATTCAACCAAGCAGGTGTGGCAGAAGGAGTATGATAACTTAGGCTCTGAACTTGCAACCAATCCTACTCTAGAAGCTGCAAAGCAAGTCTTGACCCTGAGCTACAATGACCTATCAACCTTGTGTTCGCACCCTCCCCTCTCGAAACCTTGTGATGTTGAATTGTGGATCATCTAATTCTAAAAGAGGGTGTTGTCCGATGTTGAGAACTTGATAAGTTGTGCATGGTGAGTCGTCCCATCATCGCTACAAACGCTCATGATATGTCATGGCACTGACGTACACTGTGGTAGAGATTAAATCAAAGTCTAACGTGTGCTTCGTTATTTTAGTCCTCTCTCGTGTTAATACCCTATTGATCGTGTATGTCATTCATACCACCAAAACAACTAAGGATATAGCATAAGGGCCAAGTTTACATACGATAGCTTTGGAAGAGATCATAGGTTCTGTTGATACTCAAATTTGTCCAAGTATTTAGTCATTCGGCTTGGATGGCTGAGCGCATATTTTGATCAACATGGTCCGAGTGCTTTGTAGGTTGATCTGAATGTTGAGCCTGTCGTCGACTGTCTCGTGCCACTGGCCCAAGTGTGCTTTGTCACTGATTGATCTGAGCCGCCAATACCTCATGTTGCAGTGTTCAGAGCAGTACATGGCTACAACATGGATGCATGGCTGTGATCTAGTATTTGTATTTGGCATGGATGCTCAAAAGGATGCTATGCCTTGCCTGAGTTAACAAGAAGGATCCAAGTCCAGCTCCTATACGTGCTATTAGGAAGAGATCAATTAGGAAAGGAGATTGGTTTTCAATACTTGGATACAGGCGACATGAAGATTGAGTACAATATGATTATTTTGACTGACTGGTGTTTAATTTGGGATGTACAGTAATTGCTACTATTTTAAAGACCATCAAGAGGTATGTACACGCAGATTGACATGGGTTTACATTACTTTAATGAGCATGTGTTTGAACCTGGCTGTGCCTGTACGGACGGGATTCGAGAGCATGGTGCCTACTGCCTAGTATACTGCATCAAGTCCGGCAGCTATACGTTGATCACCAAGCAAGGAAGGCAAATCTAAGTTGTTTATTAATTTGGGAATTACATATATGATATTGCATAACGTACATACATGCAAGCAAGAAGGCAAGCTCGGACATACGCGGAGGTGGGCCGTCGTATTCTACTCGGACTTAGAAATTGGTACGGCTATGGAAGGAAACCTTGTCTGCTTGTAATTCTAGAAAGATTCATGTACTCATGGGGAAGACCAGCCGCCCTATAAATATAAAGGATGACGGCCGATTGACAACACACAATCGAATCTATCAATACATCTACTTTTATCTTTTATCTTACTTTTCCAATTCCAATCTATTAGTTCTTCTCATTCTTCGTTGTCGACGATGTTCATTGCTTCAACGATGTTGAAGCCCTAGAGCGGTCAGGCCGGCTAGGGCAGCCCATAGCCGCCGCACGCTCTGACAGGGTCCCTCCCGGACGTGTGGGGTTTCGGGTCTCAAGAGACCTTGCTGGCGTGTCTTGCATATCGCGCTTCCGACAAGGGTCCTCCGGCGACGTGTCCTGCGTATCGCGCTTATCGCCAGGGGCACACGATGACGTGTTCGTTTGCGAACAGGTTCTCCTTTGGGGTGCACGAACCTCATGATAAAACACGTGTCCCTCGTGCTTATTCTTGAGATCGTGCATGTGATCTTGTTCTAGTTGACTTCTAGGAGATGTTGCCACATGTACTTCACCATCTTGTCTTTCTTAGTGCAATCTTTTATAGGATTCTAAAGATCCATACTCATCTTTCCGTTCAAGTAGAATCAAGAGAAATAACTCAAAACTCGAGATATTCCTTACTTATGACTTAATTGACTGGACCATCCATCTTGTACCAGGATACTTCGGTCCTAACCCGTCCATTAACAAATCATGAATTTATTAGGTTTATTTTGCTATCCAAAGTCATTTTTTATCTTTACCTGCAAAACTTCCTTGAAATGTCTAAGATTTTGAGAAACTTGTGTCCCTTGTGTAGTTCCCAATGAAACTTGCAGCTTCTTGAAATTTATGGTTAATAGATGATCTGCTATTCTAAGTAATATACAACTTGTTTCACTGTCATATAAGGACCCGTCAGATAATTGGATTATTCGCAAAAAAAAAGATAATTGGATTATTCTCCAGGTCAATCTTAGTAGTAATGCAGCTTGTATTCTGGTAGTGTTCTAATGCTGCAGGAAAAGTAATTATTAAATAATACAAAACTGATTTACAATGCAGTTTGTGAGCTACATATTAAACGATATATCTTTTTTAACCTCAGCAAGTATAGAAACTGCCATCTGGAATGCCTTGCGAGCATAGTGAGCTAATTATACAGAATATTTCAATGTTGATACATGTACTTTAATATGTTTTCCTACACGAAATTGTGGTCATTTAGGTACTAGATAGTTTCCTAACTACACAATATATGTTTGATGGCTTAGAATGCTGATTTATATGTTTGTCATACAGTTTAGATGTTATAGACATATAGATATATTTCTTCGTTTAAAAAAAAGATTTAAAGCTCATGCGTGCTGATGAATTTGAACTTCCGTGCTAGCTGTGAAACTGAAGCTAAGCTTTATAGTTTTGACGGTTGCATTGTGAAATGACTGGAAATATTTTTTCATCATGGTTTCACTATATAGGCATTATTAACTAGTATACAACAATTTCCACATTGGATATATTTCCAGTCCAATGTTCTGCTACAAAATGTCACGCTTTTACTTCAAACAATCTCCCAGATAGATTTTTTATTTTTTTATTTTTTTTACTTAAGATCAGCCCAAATCTGGTGACCTGGATGAAACCATACTGAGACGGCTAGACCCAATCCCTGAATTCCACAGATAATGATCAACAGACCACAAGTGGTAGATGGCTTCCTTGCATTGTCACCCCAACCCCTCAATGTAGCATGGAGAACTTAGTTGATTCTTCTGAACAACTGGAAGCAAAGCACTGTGCCAAGTCGAGGGAAGATGCTACAATAAACTGCTCTTCTAGTGGACCAAGCATGGGTTGCTGATGTTTGTCTGCATGCTTTTCGCATCTCCATGCAACAAGTTCGACATACAAATAGCGACCTACATTCTTCTTAAACTTAAAACCACTAATACAAATGACAACACAAATAACACGACACAAGATTTATTGAACATAAAGCATAAGGAGTTCTTCTTAGTTCTGCCCACCATAGTGTCCTGCACCACCATGATATCCGCCTCCGCCTGGTGCTGTACCAGTACCACTACCATATCCACCTCCATAACCCCCACCTCCGCCGTACCCACCACCATTACCATTTCCTCCGCCAGTGCCGCCACCATTGCCATCGCCGTACCCAGGACTACCATTGCCACCTCCATATCCCGGGGCCGGGCTACTGCCATACCCACCTCCACATCCACATCCACATCCACATCCAGGGCCTCCATATCCAGACCCATAGCCACCACTATGGTCATGGTGCTTGTATCCTCCACCATGTCCAGGCATGTATCCTCCACCACCATACCCAGGCTGGTTGTTTCCTCCGCCATATCCAGGCTGATTGTTTCCATACCCTCCACCACCATGCTTGTATCCACCAAACCACTTCTCATCCTTGAGACCAGGCTCTCCTGCTGGCTTCACATTCTTCACTCCAGAGTCTGCATGAAAAAAACATGAAGCACAGAAAGATATGTCAGTTCCCCATGTGATTTCTTCTTTAAAATGTTTCTAGGTAATTCATGCATCTTTTATCTAAAAAAAAGGTAATTCATGCAGCAACGTAACAGTACACAACACACATACAAATAGAAAAATTAGGGAGAAAGACGGCTTAGCAACCATTGGCTTCAGTGAGCTCCCTGGCATACACAACATCCTGGAAGCCGAGCAGGAGAGAGGCCAAAACCAGACCAAGCAGAACTACAGGCTTGTTGATTGCCATTTCTACAACTCTTGCTGTAGCGCTCAACTACGACCTCTGGGGTACGGTGAGAATATGGAAGAGCAGTGGCCTGCATTTTATAGAGTCAGCAAAGCATGGTTGCAAGCTGTACAAGCCTCCATGGCTATAACGGAGCTAATGGACAGGACAGAAACGAAGTAACTCAACCAAAAATAAGTGCACTGAACGGTTGGCTGTTACCAGCAGAACTGTGATACACATCTCCACGCCAACTTGATTACTGGAGTACTACTATCCAAATGGAGCCGGGCATTTACAATCAATACATGTGTTGTTGAGAGCGGGCATGATAAGGTCATTGTTCCCCAGCGCTCCCTCATCAGTGAAATCAATGGCGTTTAGAATTAGAATTAGACTGCCTACGTATGTGAAATATAGTACTCCTACAGTCTCTATTGCTAGTACAGTTGTAAAGCAGCACTTTGTATAGTCGAGTTTACTAGGCTGGCACAATTAATTCCACTTATCTCAGACCACTGGTGAGTGGTGACCACTGGTTCACACAATAAAAGATGTAGCATGTTTACCCACTAGGGGATGCAATGGCACAAATTAAACTGGCCAAAAGGAAAGAACGGGGGAAACAAGTCGCGCACGATTTTTATTCGATGTCCAGGATGAAGCAGTCAAAGTGGGTTTTTACTGTATTCTTTATTTTGTTACTAGTATGAAATGTAAATTAATTCATACATTCAACAAGAATGATTGGTTCAGTTTTCAGCCTGCAGATCTAGAAGCCATTACAAATACAACAAATAGGACGTGTGGCATCTAAGGCCTCGTTCGGCTACGCTGATAAGCCGGCTGAAAACACGGTTAGCTGATTTATTATGAGAGAAAAACACTGTTACAGCTGAAAAAACAAGCTAAAAAGTACGGATTATAAGCCGGATGAACAGGATCTAATTAAGGGCATAAAAATTAAACAATGGTCTTCCATCAGGCCCATGTATGCGCCTCACGCTTTGCAAGGAAACCACCAGAATGGATGGCTTAGCTTTCAATGATCGTGGAAAACTACTGTAGATCAGGATCATAGAAGAAGAAACGAAGCTCAACGGATGTCGACCTGAAATAGAGCAATCTAAAGCAACGAAAGGCCAGAGTGGCTAACGCCCGGACGTCCAAACACCCGTGCTGTTGTGTCTGCCTCACCTGCTGCCCCCACGCCTCGCCTGCTGCGCCCAACCGTGCATGCTATGCCTAGCAGCCCACACCTACTGCTGCTGTCTGTCCACCTGCTGATGCTGCATGCCCAGTGGATGCCCGCCTGCGGTTGCTTCACATGCTGCCGCGCATGCTATGCCTGGCAGCCCACATCTACTGCTGCTGTGTGCCCACCTGCTGATGCTGCATGCCCAGTGGATGCCCGCCTGCGGCTGCTTCACATGCTGTCGTGCGCTCGCGCATGCACATGGGGACCGCCCGCGCCAGCGGAGACCACCTTTGTCGCCCTCGTTTCCCGCGCTTAACACCAAGGTGAGGCAGCAGAAGATGAGGAGGGAGATGCAACACCCGATCTAGTTTTGAAATATACAAATACAACAATTACAGCATACGTCTTAAGACAATGAAACATTTGAAACATTTGTCTGAAACACTTGCAAAAACACCTGAAAAACACTTGAAACTATTGCAAACATACGCAACATCCAAATAAAACACTTATAACATATATGTGAAAATATATACAACATCCACATAAACGCACTTGCAACATACGTCGGGAAAAAAGATGAAACATTAGAAACAAAAGTTTGCAACATACATATACAAACTATTCACTACTACACAAAAGATTTTATGAGGCGTTTTGAAATTGGGCTCGGAGGCGGACGGAATTTTAAACCGAGACGGTCATTTTTTATTAACTGAGGCGGTCATAGTCAACCGCCTCGCAAAATCGATTTACCGAGGCGGGCAACCTAACGCAACCGCCTCGGTTAATATTTATTAACCAAGATGGTTTTCCTAACGCAACTGCCTCGGTTAATACATTAACCGATGCAGTCACATTATAAAACCCGCCTCGGTAAATCAAGCACAGCCCACTAGCGCAAAAAGGCCCAGTTCTGAGCACACCTATATATATATATATCAGACTTTAGGTTTTCACCCTCAGCTCCCTCCTCCCTCCTCAGCCGACCGCCGCACTCCTCGATCCTGACGCCCGCGCTGCACTCGTCCCTCTCTCTTCCTCACTCCCGACGCTCGACGCGCCCCCTCCCCTCCTGGCGCCCCTTCCCCTCCCGACGCCCCCTCCGGTGGTGCGCATGGGGCGGAGGTGGCCTCGCACGCGGGTGGCGTGACCACGCGCGGGCGGCGCGTGGTGGTGGCGGCTAGGGCACGGGCGCGGGCTCCCTCTCCCTTCGGCGAGCGGATAGTGGCGGTGCAGATCGAAGATGAGGTATGCCCATCACGCTCTATCCTCTCAGATCCAAGGCGGATCCGTCCTCACCCTCCCTCCCTCGCAAATCGACGACGAGGGCCCTGCACCAGCTCCCCGGCGGCCCATCCGACGGCAAGGGCCCTGCAGCAGCTCCCCAGAGGTGGATCAGCCCTCCCCCTCCCTTCCCCTGCGAGAGGGTGCCCGGATCTGGTGAGCGGCTGCGACGGCGCGTAGATCTGGCGAGCTACAGCCACAGCGGCACATGGATGGGCTCGGCAAGCTTATCCGTGGGTTTTTTTTTTGTTTTTTTATTCGATTAATCGAGGCGGGGAGGGCAACCGCCTCGGTTATGGCCACGATTAACCGTGACCTTTCGTCCAAGACAGTTACAAAAACCGCCTCGGTTAAGCATTTTTGCCCACCGCGGTAAAGTTTTGTGTAGTAGTGATTGCAACATATACAACACCCCAATCTACTTTTGCAATATCCATCTGAAACACTTGCAACATACCTCTGAAACATCTAAAACACTTGAAATATATGCTTGCAACATGCATTTTTCACCCTTCTCCGTGCGGCGCAGAGTAGAGTGGGGAATAGCGGGTTCCGACCACCGACGGCTGAGGATGGTGGCGTGGCCTGGCAGCGGCCAGTTGTTCCTGCGCCTGGTCTAGGTGTTTCGGAGGATGGAGCACGGCATGGCGCAGCAGGGACGGAGGTGCTGCTGCAGTCGTCGAGCACGCGCATGGAGCTTGGAGGCGGAGGGTGAGGCGACGGTGACCGGGTCCAGCAGCACCTGCAGTCGGCGGGACGACTGGCAGCGTACCTCGATATAGGATTCCTCCTCTCTGCGGGGGACGGAGGAGCCGCAGGGTATGGGGGCGCCGCAAGGGATGGCAGTGGCGGCGCGAGATAGAGGTGCCGTGGGGGATGGCGATGGCGGCACGGCGGAGTGGGGCAGGCGGACGGCCGCACGGCATGGTGAAGCCATGATGGCACGAGGCGGAGTCGGGATTTTTTATGAGAGAGGTGGACGAGGCAGAGTTTTTTAGAGAGAGGCCAAAGCGGATTGGCAAGCCACGTCCGACGGGACAGACGCCCGCGTCCAAGCGTTTCCACAAAACCAGCAGTGCAGCGGAAACCAATACTAGTAGCAATTCTTGAACGTCAACAATGTTGATGATAGCAACCAAAAACAACAGAGTGAAAAAACACTATAACACTCCAAGGGCATTAGTATCAGAAGTCAAGGAGCAAAGGTGGTCTAGGGCTCGCTACTCCAGAGCACACCATCCCTGCTAGCCCATTACTGCTGGTGTGTTAGAGCTGACAGTGAGGTAGTTTTACTGTCAGATCGTAAGCCTAGGATCTAAATAATTGTCAAGATCCTATCATTAGTATAGAAACGATTTTACATGCCGCACATTTTTCATCTTTCAACCGCCAGTACGAAGGCTAGTGACGAGAGAAGACTGCTCCTGCTCCATCTTGGGAGTAGCTTGTTGATATTCAGCTAATTCTTGAGTGATGGTCACCAAGACATATGGGCTACCATGGATTATAATGAATTTGTGGGAACGAGTGTACACATACTGACACTGCAGAGTTAGAATTGTATGTATAGTCGGAACCGATCATTCATGGGGATGGTGCTCAAACTCCTAGCTTCTCTTGTACCACTTTTCTCACCCCTCCCCCGAGATAGGTTTGGATGGATGGTATTGAGACGAGGGGAGTGCGGAGGTTGCCTCATCTCTTAGAGAGGGTTTTTGAGGGTGTTGTGAGGAAAGTTTGAGTGGTGAGAATTGCGATGAGATGAGGATGATGAGAGTAGAGTAGGAGATGGTTTGGAGAATTTGATATTGTATTAATCGTCATTATACTTGCACGCTAAGGACGTAAACTACAACCCAACTATTAGGATCGCTACACCCTTTTTATTTCTATTTCCATAAAAACTCTTTGGTGCTGAGACTGCTGACAATGATCTACACATATCTGATGGTGTGTAGATTACCTAACTTGCAGAAGTGATGGGAGTAGTAGGTGGTTTTGTTCCCACTCAAGTTTGCCTATCGAAATTGACTCCACCAACCTTCAATGCTGCATCTGGATCTTTTTAATTCCACAACGGCAAAGCCGAATTTCATTACTCGAAAGCAACAAAATTACAAGAGTTTCTAACAAATAAAAGTAAAAAAACCAAAATAACGATCTCGGTAATAACCACATTGGAATGAACACAGAGGATTCACCCAATGGGCAGTCTTGACTTACGAACTCCTACACGCGCAAAGTAAACTGCAGAAAACCGTTCATCACAGCCCATATCCACCAGGTCCCAGTTTAAGGTAAACTTATTACATGCCCTTTGGCATATATTTCTGACAGCACACAGGACTTCTGAAGATCGAAACATCAGACTACAGCCAGCCGGTTATCCCCTCCATCCATGCGCTCATGTTGGTGGAATTGGAGCGCCGTATTCTTGAGCACCTCCGCGCCATGTTCCATCTGCGCCGAGATTGTGTCCTTCTGCAAACCTGCCCAGTAGGTTAATGTGGAGCAAATTAGGCAAATAATCTCAGTAGGTGTTTTGACTCTTTTCTCTTCAAAGCATATGTTGTTTCTTATTTTCCAAATTGACCAGTATACTACTGCCAACCCAACAAAGAACACCTGTTTTCCATCAGGCAAACACCGATTAATCCAAATCCATTATTGAGTAAAAGAACTTGGTCTTACAGTCGCCCCAAATATGTAGGCCAAAATGCTCCAAACATACTTTGTCACAGGACATTCAAACATCAAATGTTTGACAGACTCTGTATCTGGACAGAATGCACACTTAGGGCTACCTTTCCACTTTCTCTTGAGCAAATTGTCTTTAGTTAGAATAGAATTTTGCAAAGTTAACCACATAAAGATCTTAACCTTAAGAGGAAACTTAGCTTTCCAGAGTTGTTTGTTCTCCTCCCCTTCATCGTTCCTAAATAAATGCTTATACATTGATTTAACAGAGAAATTACCAGTTTTTTCCCACTTCCAAATCACCCCATCAGTCTGCTCATTAGTTTATGCCTGAAGAGCATATTATGCAAATCTCTCAGTTGATTTTGTAGTTCCTCTGAAATAGGGATGAAAATGGATCGAATACGGATGGATATCACTGATATTACATTTGTTTTCATATTTTTGGTCGAATTCGGATTCGAATACGGATAGTGTCAGCCATGCCGGATAGGATACGATTGGATGTCGACATCATAAATATGCGATTTGAGTATTTGGATACGGATTCGGATACGGTATCGGATGTTGAATATACAGACTCGGATACGGACAGATCTAAACCCCTCTAAACGGATTCTGTCTCGAATACTGTCGGAAGATACCCGTACTGTTTTCATCCCTACTCTGAAAGCCATCTTCTAAAGAGTAGACTCCAATTACGACAACAAATTGTACGCACAGAGCATTTTTTATCAAAACAAATTTCATACAGATTGGGGAATCTATCCTTCAGGGGCAGAGGCCCACACCAAGTATCATTCCAAAAATCAATACTCTTCCCATTTCCAAGTCTCATTACTCTCCCCTTGATATAGATATGTTTTATTTTAACCAGATCATTCCACACAGGGGAATTAGATGGTTTTTGAGTGAGCTGAGTTACTCATTTGTTTTTCAAGTATTTTTGTCTGACAATCTCTTGCCAGATCCCTTCTTCATATTCCAATTTCCACCACCACTTGCATAGAAGGCTTGTATTCATTTTCTTCAAATCTTTAATACCTAACCCACCTTTGTTTTTTTGGCTTTGTAATAATTTTCCATTTCACCAAATGATATTTTCTTTTCGTCCCCCCTCCCTACCAGAAAAATATCTTCCTGACTTTATCTATTTTTTCAATAACTGTACTAGGGAGCAGGTACATAGACATGGCATATGTTGGCGTACTGCTTAAACATGAATTCAGCAAAATAGTTCTCCCACCAATAGATAAGGAACTGCCTTGCCACCCATCCAACCTTTTCATGATTTTTTTCATTTAGTGGCAGCCAATCTGCAATGTGGAGCCTGGAGCCAGACACAGGGACTCCTATCCTAAGTATTTAATTGGCCAATTACTAGTAGTTACTAGTGGATCAATTGAAGGTTTCAGCATACTCCATAGTTTTATTCCTGTCGTGGCTAATCATGATGGCTTCACTTTTACTAAAGTTGATTTTGAGGCCAGACATAGTTTCATATAGGTATAACAGGAACTTTAAATTAGTAGCCTGATCCTTGATATCCTGGATACACAAGATGGTATCATCAGCATTTGCTATCCCATTTTCTACATACTCCGGCACTAGGACAGTTATGAGTTTATTCATTTGAGCACTAATAAGCATTTTGGCAAGAGTGTCAGCAGCAACGTTGAACAAGAAAGGAGACAAAGGATCTCCTTGCCTCACCCTTTTCCCAGTAGAGAAGTAGGGTCCTTGAGTATTATTCACCTTAACACTCAGGGTTCCAGTAGTTACAATATCCTTTATTCATCTACACCATTGCCTATCAAATCCCCTCTGCTCAATGCATTTGAATAGAAAATTCCAATTGATTTTGTCATAAGCTTTTTCGAAGTCAAGCTTAAGAATTAGGCCATCTTTCTTTTTAATTCTAGTGTCATGCAAAATTTCATGAAGTGCCATCACACCATCCATAATGTTTCTATTTTTAGTAAATCCAGATTGACATTTATTAATGATCTTGCCCATGACTTTTTCCAGCCTTAACATAAGTGTTTTGGTGAATATCTTGAACACCACATTAAGCAAGCATATTGGTCTATATTGTTGAATTTTATTGGCATCCTTAACTTTTGGTAGTAAAGTAATCACTCCATATTAAATCTACCAATATCAAGATTGTTATGATGGAAATCATTAAACATCCTCAAGAGGTCACTACTAATGATGTTCCAACAATTCTGATAGAATTCAATGGGCAGATGATCAGGCCCTGGAGCAGTATTTTTCTCCATAGAGAACACTGCAAACTTGATTTCTTCCATAGTAAATTCTTTAGTTAACTCCTCGTTGGGGAATTAACTTTGTCCAAAAAACTCAAGCCCAAACTTTGGAGTATGAAAGATATAAAAATATTTTAATGGAACTCACTTGTAGGAAAAAATACAGCGAAGAATGTATTTCGACATCGTCATCAAAAATTCAACTTCGCCTGTCGAACTTCGTCACCAATAATTCAACTTCGCCTGTCGACTTTGTCGTCAAGAATTCAACTTCGCCTATCGACTTCGTCGCCAAGAATTCAACTTCGCCTATCGACTTCGTCGTCAGAAATTCAACTTCGCTGGACAGAGAAGTAGACAAGAAGCAAGAGATAATCTGAAGAAAACAAGTTCATTGAAAGGAAAAGAAGAATAGAACACGAAAAAGAAGACTGAATTAGGAGGAAATGACTACTTCGCCCTTACATAGATGAAGGGTTGTAAATATTTAGGTCAGGGATAAAAAAGTCATTTTATGTAAAATACGAAGACTAGGGCCCTATAAATACCCCCTCTGACATGTATGGTACAATCATGAAATGAATACAACTTTGCACGCAATTTTGTCTTGGATGAAATTTTTCTGATGATTATGTGAATTGTGTCGTCCGACCTGAACTTTTCACCCAACATCTGGCGCCCACCATTTGTGCGTGCATCTAAAGATTTTCATGACCACAAGAAATAAAATGGCAAGACCAAACAAGAAGACCGTCAATGAAGAAACCGAAGACGAACAACCACTCGGAGAAAACAGAGGTCTTACAAAAGAAGTCTCTCAAGGTGCAAACTCTTCAAGAACGAGCGAAGCTGAAGAACAAAGACTCAAAGAACTTGAAGAACAAGTTTTACAAAGGCAAAAAGAACTTGAAGAATGTCGCGCAAGAGCACGAGAAAAGATACTCAAACAAAGAATAGAAGAGGCCGAAGCTACCCTTCATAATTTAAACGAGCAACTACAAAATGCAAATTATGAAGTTATAAATCAAGAAGAATCGCATCCAGCAACAAGAATCTCTCAAGAGAGAAATATTCAGAAATTATTCATATCAATTGATACAAGCTCCACACTATCAATAAATTTGCAGCTAGCTCAATGGCCTATAGGGTACAAATTCAACATGATACCAACATTCGATGGTGAATCAGACCCAAGGCAATTCTTAATGAGTTTTGAAGCTGCAGTAATTGCAGGCGGTGAGGACGAAACCACACTGGCAAAGTCACTTGTCATGGCAGTAAAATGTCCAGCACAACACTGGTATTCATCTCTAAAAGCAAGATCCATACATTCATTGGAACATTTAAAGACAAATCTGCTTGTTGACTTCTAAGGATTTCAACCAACTGGTCTTACAGACATGGATTTATTCAACTGCAAACAACAGCCCAAAGAACCTCTAAGTCAGTATTACAAGAGATTCATTCAAATCAAATCTCAAATCACAAATATCCCAGACGAAGTTGTCATAATTGCAGCAATCAAGAGACTTCGGGCAGAACAATGTGCAGCACAGCTTACTCGAGAAAAGCCAACTTCACTAGCTCAGCTTTATGAAGAAATCCAGAAGTACTGCAAGTTCGATGAAGATTATAGAAAAAGGATTGAGGAAGAAAATAGCTTCAGAAATTAAAACAAAGGCAGCAATTTTCATCCCCCAAAGCAAAACAACTATGAGCGAAGACAGTTCACCCAAGTCAATCAAGTTGAAAACAACAATTCAACTACTGAAACAAATTTTCAACCTCAAAATCAATACAATAGTCAGTACAACCAAAGTACATTCGAAAGAGGTGGCTTCAATTCAAGAGGAAGAGGAGGACGAGGAAGAGGAAGAACACCCCTAAGACCGGAAGACATGTATTGCATCATTCATGGCAAAGGGGCTGGACAAACATCAAAAATGTGTCCAAAAGTAAAGAAAAGCATCGAAGAAATAGAAGAAGAAAACAAAATCTCAAGTCAATCAAAAGTTGTCAACCATATGATTCAAGGCCAACAAAACTCTTATTACCCAATTCAGTTTGGACACTCCCAAGCAATGATCTCAGGCCCATCATCATATAGCTATGGACCAGTAGCAATGTACGACTCAAATCAATGGAGGCAAAATCAACAACAAACAAATTTTCAAATACAGCCCGAATCCTCTTTGGCAAATAGCAATCCACAAGAGAACAACAAATAAGACAACTCTCCATCAACTTCAATGGCAAGAAAAGGAAGAATCATGACAATCATTGGAGGAAACAGTATTGATCATGAAAACAACAATCAAAAGAAGAATTACTTTTGAAGAGTAAACTCTATCTCAACAGAGGGCCCATATAAAAAGACAAGATGGTCTCATTTACCAATCACATTCTCAGAAAAAGACTTGCAACTAAAAGACTATCCACACATGGATGCAATGGTAGTTGAGGCAAATATTGACGGATGGGTTGTCTCAAAAATTCTAGTTGACGGTGGAAGTTCTGCAGACATTATATTCACAGCAACAATTGATGCCATGAAAATTGATCGCAAACTTTTAGGAAGAGCTGAGCACCCACTCTACGGCTTCGGTGGGAAGCCAATTCACTCAATAGGAAGAATAGTTCTTCCTGTATCATTTGGAACAGTAAACAATGCAAGAATAGAGCAAATTGCATTTGATGTGGTGGACATCCATTATCCCTATAACGTACTTTTTGGGAGGAGAACTCTGAATGCATTTGAATCAGTAATAAGCTACTCTTACTTATGTATGAAGATGCCTGCAATAAATGGAGTTATCACAGTCCATGGAGATCAAACCGAAGCAAGAAACATTGAAAAAGAATACACTCCTGATCGGAAAAATGTTTATACAATCAAAGAAGAAGAGAAAGAAGAAATAGAAAATGCGAAGCCACAAGCAAAAGCTCAAGCAGTCGAAGAAACAAAGAAAGTACCCCTTGACTCATTAGTCCTAGACAAACAAGTAATCATAGTGATAGGACTTTCTCGAGAAGAAGAAACAGGCTCATAGAATTTCTTCAAAGTAACAAAGATGTCTTCGCATGGACATCCAATGATTTAGGAAGAGTCAGTAGAGATATAATTGAGCACAAACTCGACATCAATCAAAATTTCAGACCCAAAAAGCAGAAACTGAGAAAATTAGCTAAAGACATAATACAAGTTGCAAAAGCCAAAGTCCAAAGGTTGCTAGAAGCTAAAGTTATAAGAGAAGTCCAATTCACAACTTGGCTAGCAAAAATCGTCATGGTCAAGAAAAAGAACGGGAAATGGCAAATGTGTATCGATTTTACAGATCTCAACAAATCATGCCCAAAAGATAATTTCCCACTACCAAGAATCGACACACTAGTTGATCAAGCAGCTGGAAGCGAAATGTTAAGTTTCCTAGATTGTTTCTCAGGATATCATCAAATCTGGATGAGAAAAGAAGATGAAGAATTTACAAGTTTCATCACACCATTTGGAACATACTGCTTCGTAAGATGGCAGAGAGGCTTCGCAATGCAGGCACAACATTTGTCAGGATGACTTCAACAGTGCTCAAAAGTCAGATTGGCAAAAACTTGCTAGCTTATGTCAATGACATAGTTGTCAAAAACAAGAAAAGACAAGATCATATTCAAGACCTTCAAGAAACATTCTCAAATCTGAGGAAAGGAAATTTGAAACTAAATCCCGAAAAATGTACCTTCGGAGTACAGAAAGGAAAAATTTTAGGCTGCATTGTATCAGCAAAAGGGATATATCCAAACCCAGACAAAGTTCAAGCAATTTTGAACATAAGAATTCCTGAAAATATAAAAGATGTTCAAAAATTGATAGGAAGACTTGCAACTTTAAACAGATTCATCCCAAAATCAGCAGAACGAAGCTTACCAATATTTCAAGCACTCAAAGGATCCAAAAGAGACTTCGTATGGGGACCTTCGCAGCAACATGCATTTGAAGAGATAAAAAAATATCTACTACAACACATTGATCTCACCAACACTAGGAGCAGATTTGTTATTATATGTCTCAGCCACAGAAACAACAGTAAGTGCAGTACTAGTCTAAGAACAAGAAACAAATCATTCAAAATATCAAGTACCAGTCTACTACATTTCAGAAGCATTATCTGGATCAAAAGTATACTACTCTGAGATTGAGAAAATCGCATACACAGTTTTAACAGCATCGAGAAAGTTGAAGCACTACTTTCAGGCCCACAAAATCAGAGTTCTCACAAATTACCCTCTGAAAGAAGTATTACAAAGTTGCAGAACAACAGGAAGACTGGGAAAATGGGCAGCAGAATTATCTCAACATTTTATAGAATTTGAAAAAAGAACATCAATAAAATCTCAAGTCCTAGCAAACTTCATAGCAGATTGGACACCCTCCCAAAGTTCAAGAGAAGACAAGAAGCAATCAGAATGGACAATATATTGCGATGGCGCATGGGGCTTCGCAGTGGCTAGAGCAGCTGCAATAATCACCTCACCTTCAGGCATAAAGATGAAATATGCTGCAAGACTAGAATTTCAGTGTACAAACAACATCGTAGAATACGAAGCCGTTTTAGTGGGACTTCGCAAAGCAAAAGCAATGGGAATCCAAAGATTAGTAATCAAAACAGATTCGCAAATTGTAGCAGGACACATTGAAAAAGACTACAAAGCAAGAGATCCAGAATTAGCAAAATACTTGCAATTTCTCAGAGATCAAGAGAAACATTTTGAAGGTTTCACAGTCAAAAACATCTCAAGAAATGACAATTCAGATGCAGACGAACTAGCAAAAGCTACAGCACAAAATATAAGCCTCTCTCAAGATGTTTTCTATCAAATCTTGAAACAAGCATCCATCAAAGCAGTACAAGCTACACCTAGAGAAGTTCATATAATACAAAGTGAAGACTGGAGAGCACCAATTATAGATTACCTTCGTGGGCACTATGAGCCTGAAAACGCAGTCAACAACATAAGAATGAAGCAAAGAACAAGAAATTACAAGATCATCAACAATCAGCTATATAAATAAGGAATATGTACACCATTACTCAAATGTATATCAGTAGAAGAGGGGAAAAAGCTACTATCAGAAATACACGAAGGAATTTGCGGCACACATCCTGGAGCAAGAACAATGGCAGGAAAAGCATTCCGTCAGGGATTTTATTGGCCATCAGCCCAAAATGACAGCAAAGAAATTGTCAAATCTTGCCATAATTGCCAAATGTCTGCAAGCAAAGTAAAGGCTCCAGCAACAAATTTACAAACAATAGAACCAACTTGGCCATTGGCAAGATGGGGAATTGACATCATTGGAAAGCTACCAACAGCACAAGGAAACCTTCAATATGCAGTAGTGGCAGTGGAATATTTGACTAAGTGGATTGAAGCTAAACCAGTGACAAACATGTCATCCTTCACAATGAAGAAATTTCGGAGTTCCAAGGCACATAACAGTATATAATGGAACTCAATTTGACAGTCAAAATTTTAGAGGGTATTGTGAAAGTCTGGGAATTCAGTTATGTTTCGCATCAGTAAAACACCCACAGTCAAACGGTGCAGTCGAACGAGCAAACGGAATTATATGCATAGGAATATCAAAATGCCTCGTGGGGCTACCAAAAGGGAAATGGGTGGATGAGTTACCTAAAGTTGTTTGGGTACATAACACCACAGTTTCAAGATCAACAAACTTCTCCCTTTTCAAATTACTTTATGGAGAAGAAACGATAACGCCTGAAGAGATACAATTTCAAGGACCAAGAACAAATATTGAAGTAATAGATGAAGACCAACAAATGACAAGCAAAGATTTACTAGAGGAAGAAAGAATGAAGGCGATCCAGAATCTTGAGAAATATCAAAAGGAAACAGAAAGTTGGTACAATAAGAAAGTCAAACCAAGACAATTATCACAGGACACTTTGTCTTGAAAAGAAAAAGAAATGAAGACACAGTCGGAAAATTTCAGCAAAAATGGGAAGGACCGTTCCTCATCATAAGAACCAACAAGCCAGGAGCATTTCACCGAGCAGACATGAGTGGGAAGGAAATTGATCACACATTTAATATTCAAGACCTATGAAGATACTATCTCTAGAATTTGTTTTTATCTTTGTGCAAAATAGATTAGCTTTTACATTCTGAAAAATTTCAATTCAAATATAAACGAGCTGCACTCTTTTTCCACTCAAGGGGAAGCCTTCGCAGGGTGAGTGGTTTTTTAACGAGGCAGTCTCCATTGTAAATTCTCACCAAAGTATAAATGAGAAAGCTAATTCCCCTAAAAACAATCTTATCAATGGCCGAAGAGTATACTTCAAATATACTCATGTATCGGCAAAACAACCAAAGTAGGTAGCATTATTTTTCGAACAAGCAAAAAACGACGCTAACCTATCAAAATAATCATAAAAATATTCACTAAAGTGAATTTTGACTTAAAAAATGAAGTCTGCATGTTATCTTCGCCAGAAAGAGCGAATAATATTTCAAATTCACTAAGGTGAATTTTGACTTCAAAAATGAAGTTTGCATATTATCTTCGCCAGAAAGGGCGAATAATATTTCAAATTCACTAAGGTGAATTTTGACTTCAAAAATGAAGTCTGCATGTTATCTTCGCCAGAAAGAGAGAATAATATTTCAAACTCACTAAGGTTAATTTTGACTTCAAAAATGAACTCTGCATGTTATCTTCGCCAGAAAGAACGAACAATATTTCAAATTCACTAAGTTGAATTTTGACTTTAAAAATTAAGTGTATAAGCGAATAATATTTTTTAAATTCACTAAAGTAAAATTTGACTTCAAAAATGAAGACCGCATGTTATCTTCACTAAAAGAACGAATAATATTTTCAAATTCACTAAGGTAAATTTTGACTTCAACACTAAAGTGAAATTTTGATTTCACAAAATACGAAGTCAATCCATCGCCTTCGCTTAAAAAGTGAGGGGGACAATGTTTTCAAATTTACCTAAGTGAAATTTGATTTCAGAAAATACGAAGTCAATTCATCGCCTTCGCTTAAAAAGTGAGGGGACGGTGTTTTCAAATTTACCTAAGTGAAATTTGATTTCAGAAAATACGAAGTCAATTCATCGCCTTCGCTTAAAAAATAAGGGGATGGTGTTTTCAAATTTACTAAGGCAAAAATTTGACTTCACAAAATTCGAAGCCTCTGCGCTGCCTTCATTTAAAAAGTAAGGAAATGATGTTTTCAAATTTACCAAGAAAAACCTGACTTCACCAAATACGAAGTCAACATATTGCCTTTACTTAAGAGTATGTCTTCACAAAAATAACAAATTCTATGCATTGTCATCACTAAAAATAAGGGGCCATCATTCATTTCACTTAATAAATCATATTACATTAAAAATGTTTACACAAATACACACATAAAAACACTTTATTGTGTCAACAAATATACATATCAAATATTTTCTGAAGCAACAATAGATGCTGCTTCATCGATCAAATCTTCAACAACTCTATCTAAAACATGATCCACCTCCGAACTAAGATAATCTTCGGAAATATAGCTCGGCGAAGGACTTGAACACGAAGACTGAAAACACACAAGGAAAATGCTATAAAAATTTGCTTTACAAATGTCTCCACATCCCAACATAAGCACAAATACCTGAGAAAAATTGCTGCAATCAACAACACGAGGTAAACATCTCTCATTTTCAGTACTAGAGAAATCAGTCTCAAATTCTAGAAACAAGCACATCTCATTAAGAAAAATATATAAAAAAACCACAAACAGTAAAATTTATGTGTCACACCCGGTTTTAAGGACAAAACCAGACATACACTATATGTGAAATAAAGGAATCAAATCTCACATATAGCCACAGATAAGTGTAATATCAAGAGACAAATGCTTAATATACATAACACAATAGTATAAAATATACCTTAAAGAGCAACACAGCGGAAAGACAACTCTGAACACCGGGTGTAGACTTCACTCTAGGAACAAACTGACTGGTTGATCACAAGCCTAATAACTCCAGAGACTATCCTGAGGTGTGGGAAATAGCAAGAGTGAGTCCATGTCGAACTCAGCAAATATATCATGGGGTTCATGAGGCACAAAAGGTTAGGCGCTGGTTTACTGCATTTAGCTTGTATCCATCATTTGCTTAGCAAATTGAGTAGCAACAAGATAACCAAATTCCCATTATAAACCAATGATCAATTGTAATAAGAATAATGAAATAGCATTAACATGGCATAACAACATTAGTATTAAGCATAATATATCAATGGTGATCATTTATTCTATAAGAATCCCCAAGGCCGCTCATGTCCGTAGGCACGGCTAGTATACTAGTTTTTAACTCTACGCAGAGGTGTACACTTTCACTGTGAGTCATGACTTCCAAATGCATGGGTTAGCTAGGCCCAAAACACCGGAAAGCATATAAAGCCATTTAAAAGTTCGTCTAACAAGTTATGGCCGCTAAGGATTCTCAATTGGAAAGCATGAACCTCCCTCCAAGGGGCGACTTACAAAAGACTGCACCCACCTTGGTAGGCCAAGACCATACTAGACATGACCCCTCTTGCGCCTTTCGGTAACCACTAACAAGCTAGAAAAGGTCTCTTAAACAACTAGAGCCAGAGCCATATAACCCTCACAGCTGTACTGTCAATCCCGGTTATCACTTACACATAAGTCCTTACGGAGAGAAACTAGAGCAATATAAAAACAACATAATGCTCTAGCACCCTTTAACAGTAATTAAATCATCTTAATGGGTGATTGCACAATTCATTAGTCATATTACAAGATCATTGTTTATTATTAAGCACTAGCAATAGCTACCCAATGCAAATCCCATAGGCAACATGGAATCAGGGTATCAACAGGTAAGTTATAATGTCTACGGTTGTCAAGGAGGACACATGCATATGTATTATGATTATAGTGAATAGGATAACAAGGATGGTCTCATGCTATACTTGCCTCTTTCCCAAGGTTAGGCTGTTCAGAATCTTCAGCTGTTATCTTTCGGTCTCCAACTTTTGCTTCAACTGTCGGTCCTCAGCTCCTAGTCTTCAGCGCTGACGAACCACGCTTCCTCTACTCACAGCAACCAATCACAACAAACAGACAACAAACACATCTAAGAACAAACATCATACAAAGAAGGCACTTTAGAAGGAAGCGCACTAAACGTCACGGCTTGTTGCTACGGTTACGAGAATGCAATAACGACGGATAACGGAGCTACCATTAAAGAGGACACGCGACTATCGAGATTAACAACATAACTAAAGAAAACAAACTATACACTTGATCTATTTTGGTTAATGAATTAAGGTGATAGACATTTTAGAGAATTAACCAAACTATATCAAGTTATAAATGCTAGAGTTAAACCTAAGTCATATTTTATTTATGAACAATTATATATCATTAATGCAATTTAAAGATTTATAGTTTTGAAATATAAAACATGTGAGATCAGTTAATCGGATCATTATATGTTACGAGATTGGCCTAAGCATGTCATTGTTGAAAAGGCATTTATGTTGATACAGTCATGTTAATATTTATTTATGAAGGACCAGAGTTATAAACATAAGTTGCTTCTAATAAATAAAAAAACATTAGATAACCACTAATCAGATTAAATATATATATGTTTTATGTTTACCTAAACAAATTATAAAATATATGTTGTCCTATGTTTCTTTTATTTATAAACATTAATATTATTTAAGTCACTTTAACATTTTTTTAAAAACATAAAACAGGTAAAATCATATACTGGAAATATTTTATACGGGGTATACCTAAACAAGTTATATTTAATAAAGACACTCAAGTTGGTATTGATCAAAATAATATTTAATTATAAAAGTTAGGAGACAACCCCTAATTTATTTTCTACTTAAAACTTGGTTGCATAAATATTAATATTTAACTTATAAAATTTAGAGGTGTGTTACATGCTGCACGCTGTCACTAACACGTAGCATACATCGACACGATCGCATCGTATCGATAACGAAATTATAACTCTATGTTGTTTTTAACAATAAAATTATGTGCATATATTAATTAATTAAATATTCAACTATATATTCAAAAACATGTGACACAAAAAAACAATGTTACTACTATGTAGAGCGCGTGGACATGAAACTAACGCAAGTTGAATGGATTGAAACGGAGTTAAAACGTAAATGATATGGCCTAAACAAGATTATATGTATATACGTATTTTTATTGTATTTCAGGATTTGTTTTTCTAAAGGAAAACGGCCATAATATGTGGGTGACGATGTCATCAAGCTAGCAAGATGAGAACTGTGCACGCATAGCTGCTCTGCTGGCTCGGCTTGCATTCGCGGTTCGTGATGGGAATAGCACAGGGAGAAAGAGAGGATGGAGAATCCACCTTCTGTGTTCTTTGTCGGTGGGGATAGCTCAGAGACGACGTGGGACTCGACCATACCTCAGCGAGTTCCTGCAAGGCACCGGCAACGGCATGTGAGCACCAGAGAGCTAAAGCGGGAGGCAGATAGCGCTGGGAACTTCTTCACCTCGACGCGAAACTCGGCAACGGGTCGTGGATGGTGGTGAAGCAGCGGGCAACGAGCGTGGCCGCGGCGGCTGCACCCGAGCTCGGCGAGATCCAAAACGGGTAGAACGGAGAACAGAGATATGGCGCAGGGTTAAAGCTGTATACGTAACAGAGATGCTGGATACTTTCTTCTAACAAGAAATAGTGAATTGATTAGAAAGGAAGAGTCGTGCACTGACGTTGGTGGTTCTCAGTGGATACTGATTATTACCTGCGCTGGCATAGAGGAACATGGCGCTGGCTTACACTTGAAGAGAAACTAGACCAGCTCGAACGAGGTAGCTTGCTGGCTAGCATGCGAAGTGGAACATGGCACAAAAGGCAAAGGATAGGTGAGACGGTTCAGATAACCAGCAGAATACGGACAGATAACGGGTGATGAGGCACGGCGCAAACGACTGAAGTACTCACCGACGACTATGGCAGCTCAGACAGGATGGGCATCGACGGTGTAGATGAGTACTCCTCCAATCAACACTAGGCGTCAGCAGTGCCGGTCATGAAGACGTGTTGATGGTTGGACCGGAGGAACAACGGGAGTGAATCAGCGACATCGTCAGCTCCAGGTATAGCGAACGTGGCGATCAGCAGTGGCGAGGAAAATTCAATTTACTACCTAGGTATTCCCAATCTAGGGGCTCCCCTTGTGGTAGTTTTAGTGTGCTTTGCCCAAGGGTCGGTAAATATATATAGGGAGAAAGATTGCGCACCTCTATATCAGTTAGCAATATGGTACTAATTGATGTTACATCATCCACCTTCACTAATAGGCCTAAATAAACATTTAAGCCCATTAGTAAATAAAGGCATGGGCCTTCGAGAGTTGGTGGAAAAATTGGGCTTAGATTTTTTTCTAATTTCGAAATTAATTAATATCATGAAATAAAAATAATTCTAGAAAGTCTAGAATTACCATTTATATCACGAAAAATGCTCCGAAGCTTAGAAAAATCACTGGAAAAATCCAGAAGGCAGATTGAAGGATGAAGAACTTAAATAAAATGTTTGAAGCTCATGAGAAGATTGTTGGAACTTGGAAGATAAAGATTAAGGTCAAGGAGGTAGGAATTAAATTCTAGAAAGAAGATGGAAAATTCCTAGAGATAGATATTCGTCTCCTAAACGTATTTAAAAAAAATATTTTGCACATAGAAACACAAGGTGCGACCGGCATGAATGCAACAAACATGTTTCTACCTTAAGATAAATTTTAATTTAATGAAAATTTATTATTTCCCTATGTTTTTATGAGCACAAAAATACAAAATTAAATCATTTTAGCTCTATTTCAACACAAGCAATTTTTAGAGTGTTACAATTCTACCCCCTTAGGATGAATCTCGTCCCGAGATTTGGAAGATGATGCTAAAAGAGATAGTGACACTCTGTCTTTACTCGACCCTCATTTTTCTCTGTTACATCTTTCAATGAGAATCATGAGACTGTTTCTAAGATCATCGCTAGCTAATCTGCGTAAGCATGATCATCTCACATATTGAGTTCCTCCAAAGTTGTTTGTTCCTCTGCTATGACTTCTGTAAGTTCATGGTCCACTTTGCTATCCTCAGGGTAACCACCTTCTAATTGGTCATTCTCGTCTTCCTCAGGTGTCGGTTGAACACCTACATACTCAATTCTTTCTCCTGATCGTGTGGTTAGAAACACCGAACGTTGGGCAGAATTAATCACTCCTTTGCAAGCAAGTAACCAACCTTTTCCAAGGATAACATCTATTTCCATTAACTCCAGAACAATAAGGTTTGCCTCAAACTTCACCCCGGTTATGTCAAGACTAACTCTTGGGCATATACAGTTTTGCCTTCTTTTCTCCTTCTGGAGAGTTAACTACCACCAGTTTCCTCATTGGAAGCATAGTCATCTTATGATCTTCTACATATTTGCGAGAGATGAATGAATGTGTAGCCCTAAGGTCAAACAAAACCATAGCAGTGTCTGAGCCTGCACCAATATAGCCGAGAACAACCCTCTTTAGCTTCGTAAATGGTAACCACATCCACATTGTTCAACCTTCCTTGGATATATTTTCGATTCAATTTATTTCTTTGCACCTCCTGATTATGGACACTTTGTTCTGGCTCTTGATGTTGTTGATTCTGGCTGCAATTACTCTTAGTAAGCTTCTCCAGACAATCGTTCTCATAGTGCTCAATCTCACCACAACCATGACCTTCCTCACTGGTATTAATAATGGGTGGTGGCAGACATGGCTCTTGAGAGTTAAAATAGTGCACTTCATTATTGGGTAGCTGAAATTGGTACTGATCCCGATCTATACTACCAAGTAGATGCAAAGAGTGTGAATGATACTCTGGTTGTGCAGCAAAACCGAGACAAGTGTTGCACTTGCAGATTGATGTTGCATCTTCCTTCTCTTCCTATCATGCTCCTTGCACATATCGTCAAGCACAATAGCACGGTCCACCAAAGCTTGGAAATTTGGATAGGTGTGGGCCCTTCAGTTGTAACCTGAGATCATAATAAATTCCCTTGAGAAAAAGACGTTGCTTATCTGCATCTTCTCTCACCTCATTAGGAGCATAACGAGACAACTGAGTGAACTGATCACGATACTCGCACACTGACATAGATCCTTGCTTTAGAGCCCGAAACTCATCTTGCTTAAGTTCTATCAACCCTTTGGGAATGTGGTGAGCTATGAATTTATCTCTGAACTCCTGCCAAGTTATCTGAGAAGCATTATCAGTACGTCCATCCTGGAAAGATTCCCACCAATCTAGAGCAGCACCATAAAGTTGTCCGGAAGCATAAAGCACCTTTTGATGGTCATCACACTGAGCTATGTCAAGATGTCGCTCCACAGCTCTAAGCCAATCATCTGCCTCTAGTGGATCACTCGCATGAGAGAATGTCGGCGGGTGTCCCATCATAAATTCACCACGCTTACTAATAGGCGGTGCTTGATGCTGGTTATTCACCACATGTTGAACTAGAGTCTGCAGCAATTGAGTCTGTGTTGTCAAAGCTTGCTCCATAGTTGAAAAATTTGTTGCTGGCGGAGGATTAGATGAATTGGTAGAGTTCCTTTGGTCACCATGTGAAGAACTTCTCCGGGTATTAACCATCTGTTTGTAACATGAATACTTTAGGATTTAGTCATTCTTAACATTCCTAAGTGCAACTTCATGAGATGACAAGATAAGACTTGATAGCATGAGGGGTAAGAGAAAACCCAACCACATAGACAACCAAACTCTTCATCTTGGCTACCCTCTTAAGAAAATATCAACTAGGGGAACAAAAGAGTAGCCTGAACCTTCTTCTCAATGGATATACTATCATGATGACCCTCCGATATCCAATAAAAACTCGTGTGTATAAACAAGAACAAGTAATCTGAAATTCCTTGCGAGCAGAAAAACAACAGCACAGTAAAACATCCATATCTCCAGTTCTGTTAATCCAATTATGTTGCACCTTATACCGTTGGAAAGCTTATCAAATTCTCTATAGCTTACTTATAGAACACTTTCCCAGATTCTGCAAATAACTTGGTCGAAAACAGCACATAACAGATTCTGTTCCAGGTTTCAGACAGCACAGATGCATTGTCTTGTGATTTTTGTACCTCCCAAACCAGAATAGATATGAGGGTGATTCTTGCAGTCAGAGAAACATGTTGAAGTCTACTATTGTCCAGAAAATTTTCATGATTTGTGGTCATCCAAGAACAGAGGTATAAGCTGAAGAAGACAGATTGCTCCGAAAAGACAGGATAAGGCAGAAACAACAAAACCAACCCGACTATTTATACACTAATCCTTATATCTTAAGCCTATATCTAAATGAAATTGTGGGATCCACAAATTCATTGCAATCATTGCAAAGATCCAAAACAAGCATAGGAATAATGACAATTCAACAAGGCAAATAGGAGCACAACTTAACATTGACTCAACTTGCGATGCTATCGTTTTCTTTATATTAAAGGTAGAGATTCCTGAAGCTCTTCTTCTGATTACGCAAGAAGGTGGTTAGAAAAGATTCTAATAGCATATCAAAGCAAGGAGTAGATGGAAACAAAGGCTTTATAACAAGCATCAAGGAGGAGGCGAATGTCAAAAGTAGATATATAGTTGAGAAGAAAATGTCAAGGTTTTTAGAACAAGGATTTTATAGCAATTTCAAAACCTTAAGACGACCATTTTCTAACTAAGCTTGCGTCCTACAGTCAGCATTGCTCTGATACCACTATGTCACACCCGGTTTTAAGGATAAAACCAGACATACACTATATGTGAAATAAAGGAGTCAAATCTCATATATAGCCACAGATAAGTGTAATATCAAGAGACAAATGCTTAATATACATAACGCAATAGTATAAAAATATACCTTAAAGAGCAACACAGCGGAAAGACAACTTTGAACACCGGGTGTAGATTTCACTCCAGGAACAAACTGACTGGTTGATCACAAGCCTAATAACTCCAGAGACTATCCTGAGGTGTGGGAAATAGCAAGAGTGAGTCCATGTCGAACTCAGCAAATATATCATGGGGTTCATGAGGCACAAAAGGTTAGGCGCTGGTTTACTGCATTTAGCTTTTATTCATCATTTGCTTAGCAAATTGAGTAGCAACAAGATAACCAAATTCCCATTATAAACCAATGATCAATTGTAATAAGAATAATGAAATAGCATTAACATGGCATAACAACATCAGTATTAAGCATAATATATCAATGGTGATCATTTATTCTGTAAGAATCCCCAAGGCCGCCCGTGTTCGTGGGCACGGCTAGTATACTAGTTTTTAACTCTGCGCAGAGGTGTACACTTTCACTGTGAGTCATGACTTCCAAATGCATGGGTTAGCTAGGCCCAAAACACCGGAAATCATATAAAGCTATTTAAAAGTTTGTCTAACAAGTTAGGGCCGCTAAGGATTCTCAATTGGAAAGCATGAACCTCCCTCCAAGGGGCGACTTACAAAAGACTGCACCCACCTTGGTAGGCCAAGACCATACTAGACATGACCCCTCTTGCACCTTTCGGTAACCACTAACAAGCTAGAAAAGGTCTCTTAAACAACTAGAGCCATAGCCATATAGCCCTCACAGATGTACTATCAATCCCGGTTATCATTTACAGATAAGTCCTTACGGAGAGAAACTAGAGCAATATAAAAACAACATAATGCTCTAGCACCCTTTAACAGTAATTAAATCATCTTAATGGGTGATTGCATAATTCATTAGTCATATTACAAGATCATTGTTTATTATTAAGCACTAGCAATAGCTACCCAATGCAAATCCCATAGGCAACAAGCAATCAGGGTATCAAGAGGTAAGTTATAATGTCTACGGTTGTCAAGGAGGACACATGCATATGCATTATGATTATAGTGAATAGGATAACAAGGATGGTCCCATGCTATACTTGCCTCTTTCCCAAGGTTAGGCTGTTCAGAATCTTCAGCTGTTATCTTTCGGTCTCCAACTTTTGCTTCGACTGTCGGTCCTTAGCTCCTAGTCTTCAGTGCTGACGAACCACGCTTCCTCTACTCACAGCAATCAATCACAGCAAACAGACAACAAACACATCTAAGAACAAATATCATACAAAGAAGGCACTTTAGAAGGAAGCGCACTAAACGTCATGGCTTGTTGCTACGGTTACGAGAACGCAAGAACGACGGATAACGGAGCTACCATTAAAGAGGACACGCGACTATCGAGATTGACAACATAACTAAAGAAAACAAACTATACACTTGATCTATTTTGGTTAATGAATTAAGGTGATAGACATTTTAGAGAATTAACCAAACTATATCAAGTTATAAATGCTAGAGTTAAACCTAAGTCATATTTTATTTATGAACAATTATATATCATTAATGCAATTTAAAGATTTATAGTTTTGAAATATAAAACATGTGAGATCAGTTAATCGGATCATTATATGTTACGAGATTGGCCTAAGCATGTCATTGTTGAAAAGGCATTTATGTTGATATTAGTCATGTTAACATTTATTTATGAAGGACCAGAGTTATAAACATAAGTTGCTTCTAATAAATAAAAAAACATTAGATAACCACTAATCAGATTAAATATATATATGTTTTATATTTACCTAAACAAATTATAAAATATATGTTGTCCTATGTTTCTTTTATTTATAAACATTAATATTATTTAAGTCACTTTAACATTTTTTTAAAAACATAAAACAGGTAAAATCATATACTGGAAATATTTTATACGGGGTATACCTAAACAAGTTATATTTAATAAAGACACTCAAGTTGGTATTGATCAAAATAATATTTAATTATAAAAGTTAGGAGACAACCCCTAATTTATTTTCTACTTAAAACTTGGTTGCATAAATATTAATGTTTAACTTATAAAATTTAGAGGTGTGTTACATGCTGCACGCTGTCACTAACACGTAGCATACATCGACACGATCGCATCGTATCGATAATGAAATTATAACTCTATGTTGTTTTTAACAATAAAATTATGTGCATATATTAATTAATTAAATATTCAACTATATATTCAAAAACATGTGACACAAAAAAACAATGTTACTACTATGTAGAGCACGTGGACACGAAACTAACACAAGTTGAATGGATCGAAACGGAGTTAAAACGTAAATGATATGGCCTAAACAAGATTATATGTATATACGTATTTTTATTGTATTTCGGGATTTGTTTTTCTAAAGGAAAACGGCCATAATATGTGGGTGACGTCGTGACGATGTCATCAAGCTAGCAAGATGAGAACTGTGCACGCATAGCTGCTCTGCTGGCTCGGCTTGCATTCGCGGTTCGCGATGGGAATAGCACAGGGAGAAAGAGAGGATGGAGAATCCACCTTCTGTGTTCGGTGGGGATAGCTCAGAGACGACGTGGGACTCGACCATACCTCAGCGAGTTCCTGCAAGGCACCGGCAACGGCATGTGAGCACCAGAGAGCTAAAGCGGGAGGCAGAGAGCGCTGGGACCTTCTTCACCTCGACGCGAAACTCGGCAACGGGTCGTGGATGGTGGTAAAGCAGCGGGCAATGAGCG
This sequence comes from Saccharum hybrid cultivar R570, assembly GCA_038087645.1. Taxonomy (NCBI): domain Eukaryota; kingdom Viridiplantae; phylum Streptophyta; class Magnoliopsida; order Poales; family Poaceae; genus Saccharum; species Saccharum hybrid cultivar. Next base: position 2,621,241 of record JAQSUU010000291.1, on the reverse strand, counting down.
TGGCCGCGGCGGCTGCACCCGAGCTCGGCGAGATCCAAAACGGGTAGAACGGAGAACAGAGATATGGCGCAGGGTTAAAGCTGTATACGTAACAGAGATGCTGGATACTTTCTTCTAACAAGAAATAGTGAATTGATTAGAAAGGAAGAGTCGTGCACTGACGTTGGTGGTTCTCAGTGGATACTGATTATTACCTGCGCTGGCATAGAGGAACATGGAGCTTACACTTGAAGAGAAACTAGACTAGCTCGAACGAGGTAGCTTGCTGGCTAGCATGCGAAGTGGAACATGGCACAAAAGGCAAAGGATAGGTGAGACGGTTCAGATAACCAGCAGAATACGGACAGATAACGGGTGATGAGGCACGGCGCAAACGACTGAAGTACTCACCGACGACTATGGTAGCTCAGACAGGATGGGCATCGACGGTGTAGATGAGTACTCCTCCAATCAACACTAGGCGTCAGCAGTGCCGGTCATGAAGACGTGTTGATGGTTGGACCGGAGGAACAGCGGGAGTGACTCAGCGACATCGTCAGCTCCAGGTATAGCGAACGTGGCGATCAGCAGCGGCGAGGAAAATTCAATTTACTACCTAGGTATTCCCAATCTATGGGGCTCCCCTTGTGGTAGTTTTAGTGTGCTTTGCCCAAGGGTCGGTAAATATATATAGAGAGAAAGATTGCGTACCTCTACATCAGTTAGCAATATGGTACTAATTGATGTTACATCATCCACCTCCACTAATAGGCCTAAATAAACATTTAAGCCCATTAGTAAATAAAGGCATGGGCCTTCGAGAGTTGGTGGAAAAATTGGGCTTAGATTTTTTTCTAATTTCGAAATTAATTAATATCATGAAATAAAAATAATTCTAGAAAGTCTAGAATTACCATTTATATCACGAAAAATGCTCCGAAGCTTAGAAAAATCACTGGAAAAATCCAGAAGGCAGATTGAAGGATGAAGAACTTAAATAAAATATTTGAAGCTCATGAGAAGATTGTTGGAACTTGGAAGATAAAGATTAAGGTCAAGGAGGTAGGAATTAAATTCTAGGAAGAAGATGGAAAATTCCTAGAGATAGATATTCGTCTCCTAAACGTATTTAAAAAAATATTTTGCACATAGAAACACAAGGTGCGACCGGCATGAATGCAACAAACATGTTTCTACCTTAAGATAAATTTTAATTTAATGAAAATTTATTATTTCCCTATGTTTTTATGAGCACAAAAATACAAAATTAAATCATTTTAGCTCTATTTCAACACAAGCAATTTTTAGGGTGTTACATTATGTTTGCTTACGTTTCACAAACACATCAAAAGAAGATTTTTCCTCTTCGGTAGTATACTCCAACCATAAAGTAGGCTCAGCAACAAAGTTACCTTTACACATTAACAAGGGCATAACCATAACTCCATCCTGTCCAAAGTTCAGCATTTACAAAAAAACATTAAAAGATTTTCACAACCTCACCCCTCGAAGCTAAAATCTAAACTATGACAAACTAAAGTACATGATCTCGAGCATCATCGTCCCTCGCCCTCTCTTGTTCAAGTCTTTCTTGTCTCCTCTCTGCCTCCACATCAGAAGCAAGTATCTTTTCAAGCTGCTACAAAACAAAATAAAACGACAGATAAGAAAAAACACAAGGAAAAAACAGCGAATCAAAATCACATATAGATAACATACTTTTTCCATCTTTTGCTTAGCTTTCATGAAGGCATGCTTCCTTCCACCTTGGTTCTAGTACTCATGAAAATACTTCTTGCAAAGCATTTGAGTATGAGAAGAAACTTGGTTAAGAGATTCCACTGACATAAATCTGTAACTTTGATCATACAGTTTTTCATACAAGGGATCATTAGCCTCCTTCATCAAGTGAAAAATAGCACGACTTGAATACATACAGCTCAAATCAGCAGAAGTCTGTAAAACAGTAGGCAAATCTTCATATTGGCGACAAAGCCAAGCAAAGAACGGATCGAATTCTCCAACCTCCCAACAAGGATCTTCTGGCTTCACACCAAGTTTATCATAGCAATTCTTGCAAAGTTCCCACAAGCGATTGCACTTATTATGAAAATTTTGATCGTTTTCAAGAGATTTTTTCTCAAGATAATTCTTCTCTCACAACTTTCTTAAGATCTTTCTTCAAATTATCGTATTCTTCAGTCTTCGTTTCAAGTTTAGCTCCGATAGAAATACATCTAGACTCCATATTATGGAGAGCTTCAACTGTTTCAATTCTTTCTTTCTCCTTAGCAGCAAGTTGAGATTTCAGAGAATTAATTTCTTCAACCAAACTTTTTTCACGAAGTGCAGCATTTTTTGCATCATCTTCAATCGACTTACGCAAACTCCTTTGCAAAAGTGCATTCTACATACGAAGTCAAAAATATATTACAAATCGAAATAACAAATCTAAAATAAAATTTACACAATAAAGATGAACAGTCAAAATGAACGAACCTTGTAGATCATGGAAACACTGGCATCCGCCAACTCAAGCGAAGATTTGCCAACAAGTTCGGCCTCCGCATCAGGAACTGCGAAGGCATCATCAATGCACTTTGACAACTTTAATTCTGGTTTCTTCAGCATAATACGAAGTTTATCCAAACCAATTCCAATAAATTTGAAAGTATCTAAGTTCACACCTTGAGCCTAACAGTATTCCATACTACGTTTATAAGCTTCAAGATGTACACCAACAAGAACTGTTTCCAAAACTTCAGCTGGAGTCATAGGTTCCTGGGCAACTTCTTTCATCTTTTCAATATCAACAGTTGTCTCCCTCTGAGAAGAAGAATCAGGGAAAAATTTCTCTGCGAAGACAAACAACAAGAATTAAAAAGAAGACAAACAAAACAAAAATACGTGAAGTAAAAAAAATCACCTGTAGAAACACCCTTTTCAAGCTGGAAGGACACCCTCTCACCAGTAATCACATTGATAGTAGACTCAGAAAGACTGTAACAGAACCGACCAAATTATAAGAGCACAAGTACGAAAACAAGCACCGAAGCGCTCAAATTTTCAAACTTGAGCCCATATAATCCCGGTAGTCAATCGAAATCACGAAGGATTTCAAACCAAACTGCTTACAACCACGGAGTAGCAAATATTACAAACCAAGTTTGAAAGTAGCGGAAGCATAACACACACACACATTAGTTACTTAATTACTGCCAGTCTGGATGATCAACATCCCGCAAAAGCATGAGGAAAGTACATAAAGACGATCACGCCCTTGTGATCTAGTCATCATCACCCGCAGGGTGGAGACATGTCTTGCAGAATCCCTGATAAAGCATGTCATCTGCAACAGGAGGGAATAAACCCTGAGTACTGGAATGTACTCAGCTAGACTTACCCGTCATAAACCAGAAATAATATGACACCAAGGATTATGCAAAGCTTACACAAGAGGCTAGCTGACACCACATTTTGCATAAAGGCATAATTAGTTGAAACTCTTATAACCTGTACTAGCAGTTATTTTTAGCATTTACCTGTCATCTATCTTAGCACCTGTACTAAACATGCACTTGATTATCCTCAAACAAATATTCATATTAATTCCATAGCAGGTATAAATTGTGGCAACATTGTATCATTCACTTAACCATCTGTTCATTTAATAAGATCTACGTTGCCGCTGCTCAAGTCAAGTGCTCACTAACCGGGAGCGACGGTGATTCGAATCGAATTCCTATCCAGCTGGAGGGGTATTTCTAACACTCACCGAGACGCGCCTGGCGAGGGCTGCTCAGGTCATCTTTCGTACAATTCAGGAATCGTGGGTCCGAATGATGTCGCGACCCCAAGGGCGACACTCTGCCAGGTGATAGGGACTCTAACCCCCCCTTGGTCTCACGCCAATGTCCCCAAGCACATCCTTTCTCTCCTCCAAGAAGCAACCTACCATTCGATTCCCGGCCTGAACCATACTACTCGACTTCGCGGTCGGAATGACTTATCCGGCCAACTAAGTGTTAGACTGCGTTCAACATGACTCAAGGACGTACAGCGAATCGGTCCTTAAACGACTCAGACGGGCATGGCTCCACACCCAAGACGTGAAGTGTCTTGCAGCTGTACCATCGAACTCCCGCCCGGTCTCAATTTCATTTTAAAGCATGGTTCCATCACGATAGCCATAAGCCACTCGTGACCCAATCCTATCTCTCGCGGATGACCGAAAATCACCCGACTTCTACCGTACTAAGCAGGGCTAAGCATTGACACGTGCCTAAACCTAATATAGGATTTAAGTACAATATCTGGACAAGGACAGGTATAATGCAACAATTGTTTTCATACAACTCCTACTACTTAATGCAGTAAACAATTAAAAGTACTCAAGATATATTTATAAAATAATTGGTTCAGCATGCACCGGGGCTTGCCTTTGAGAAAAGTGGAAGGTCTGTGGTCCGGACACTCGGGTAGATCTTCAGCGGCGTCTCCTTCGCCGACTGGTTCTGTCGGTTCCTCCGGTTGGCTCTGCACCTCCTCTGGTATCGCTTGTTCGAATTCGAGGAGTGTCACCCCCTCCGGAACACCTATTGCATGAGTGCATAATAAATCTCATGAATGCATAGTGAAAGATGCAGTATGCTCGGAATGGATGCATTACAACAATTTAAAAGCTCTAATCAAATCACTTCAAAAGAGTAGGTGCAAATTTCCTCTTCGGTAGAGAAGTACTCACCTAATCTACTTAACCTAAGATAAAGTTGCTCTTCTTCAGTTAAAGCCCTAACACCTAACAATTACAAGAGTAGCATTTCTTAGGATATCACACCACAACAAATCAGCAAAATATCACAGTAAAACATCCTGGACAGCCGCTACTTGTTTTTATCATAACTAGAGATTTCCAATTCCAAAAGATATGATCTCAGACAATCTCGAAAGCTTAAGAAATGCTCTACAATTCATTTTCAGACCTCAACCCCAAACTCCTAAGTTTTTCATGTCAAATTTCACAAGTTCCAGAATCTGTCCTCTCAAAACAGAGAGTAGCAGATTCTGAACTGCCACTTTAAACAACAGTAACTCTCAAACTACTAAGCCAAATGCTCCCAAATTTTGACACAAGCTAGTTTATCAAGTTTACTCCAACTTTGGTATTTACAAGTTTGCCAGCAACCATTTTTATCAAAGGCCAAACTTAGAAATACTACCAGCTGTCCAGAAAACCTAAAATTACAAAGGTTAAATATTTATTGATGTGGCCAAAGTCCCCTACAACCAAACTAATGTTACCAAAAGTTCACATGAGGTACAAAAACACCAGAAAGTAGGGTGTGACTACCTAAAACATTTATTTATACTCATTTCTTATTTTACTTAATTAATTAGGTGGAATTTTAAACATATATGTAAACTGCTCCTAAAATTCTACAAAAATTACAGGGGGCTCTCTGACCCAAAAAGAGACCACTGTAAAAATTTGAACAAATTTTATTCACAGAAACTCCCTATACAAAATTCACAAGTCCAAAAGGCTGATTTTTGTATAATTAATACATCATATTGAAAAGTATCAAACAACAGATTTCATATTTTTCTTAGATACCCTAGGGTACCAAGACACTCTCCAAAAAGTTACAAGAACATTGCACATGTAGAAAATTTACAAAAATTCATTCAATTATTTCCTAGAATAACATGATAGCCTTATAACTTGAAAATTACTTAAGCACTGATGCCCAAATTTTTACCAGAGCAAGGGCAAGTATAAAGTAACCTACCCACCAAATTTCATGATTTTTGGGACACTACAGCTCAAGTTATAAATTTAACAAATTTGCATGCATTTCAAAACTCATTTAAAGGATCTATTAAATTCTTACAGAATTTAAACAGCACATACCAGATTTATATTTTTCTAAAATACTACACATCATGTAGATCCTAACAAAATTTATCTCATAATTTTTGGGTCAGTAAAACCCTAGATCTACATTTTTCAAACTTCTACAAAAATCTGTGACAAAAATGATTAAATGAAATATATTTCAAACGAACTGGGCCGGCCCGGGAAGGCGCAGCCCACGACACGCGCGCGCGCGGCCCACTCAGCATCCCGCCCGCGCGCGGCACTGACGTGCGGGCCCCCGCGGTCAGCGACCGGGAGCAGGGGGAACGGCGACCCGCGAGCTCCGACGAGCTCAAGCTCGTCGGAGAGGAGCTCGCTCGGGAAACCAAGCACAGCCTCGCGTTCTCCGTCATACGGTGCATCGATTTGTGCCAGCAGGAGGGGTTGGGATGGGGCGGAAGGGACTCGCCACAGTGAGCGGCGGCCGGTGAGGGTCGGTGGCGGTGCACCGTCGCCGGTGAGGGTGCACGGTCCCGGCTAAGCTCGGTACGAGCTTCACTGAAGCTAGGCGGAGCTATTGAGGTAGAAAGGGAGGATGGAGAGAGACCTAAGCTACCCCGGCCACGGTGAGCCTCCATGGCGGAGCTCCGGTGACCTCTCGGAAGCGGCGGAGGGAGCAATGTGGCTCACCTCGAGTCCAATCACGGCCGTCGGTGGGTCGAGGAGATGGAGGGCGGTGAGGCGGAGGAAATGGCGTGGTTTGGTGGCCGGTGATGCAGTGGAACTCGCGCGCGAGCTCACCGGAGATGGAGCGGCAATGGCGACTCGGTCTGGCGATTTGAAACCGGGAGAGCGAGGCGGAGGGAATGGAGGCCGGCTCGACGCGTCGTGGCGGTCTTGAAGGCGTCGCGGACTGACTGGTGGGGCCAGGGCCAGCGTACGGGCGCCACCGCGCCTCCACACGTCGGCGAGGCTCTGTGGCCGGTCGGCCACTCCCCCTTCTCTGACGAAACTGAATCGAGTTGAAAGGCGCCGTTGAAATCGACTGACAGGGAAACTTTGGAGGTGATTAACTCCTAATCTAGGCCGATCTGGTATGATCCGTAGTTAGTAAAGTTGTAGAGGGACATGATGTCTACAAATTTGTCAACTAGAGCTAGAGCTGATTCGGTTTATTTAGGGAGTTATAGCTCTCCAAAGTAGGTCACAAGAAAACTGACACTGAGTTTCAGTCAGAGAGATGACTGACAGCCCATAAAGATCAAGGCTCAACTCCTAAACTAGTGAGAACCAGGCTTGGGTAATATAGGCAATGTTGTAGAGCTACATGAGGGCTACAAGTTTGTCAATATGAGTGAAAGCTGGTTTGGCCTGGTTTGCAAACTACAAGCCTCTAAAGTAGGCCTCAGCAAAACTGGAGGGTCAGATTTCAGACTTAGAAAAATTCTAAGTATTGAGGCCACTCCTCTAGCTAACTTGTGGGCCACTTGTGAGCATGTTATGTTCAATTTCATGAGATGGTCATATTGAGACTTTTGTTCCCCATAAAATTCTTTACAACTTTGCTTAAGGGTGCTCTTCCATGCAAGGTCTCTAAGTTAGACTTTTTAATTGGTCAAACTAGAACCTCCTAGGGTCAAATGGTGGTCAAACCTCTCTTGGAGGGCATTTTTGTAATTTTGATCAACATGAACCTTGCTCCAAATGTTACCCTAAGTATAATTAAGGTGTTGTAGGTCATGATTGGCTACTTTACCTTTTTGTTACACCAACTATCAAATACCCCAAGATATAAACCAACAAAAACTCCTAGAACAATCATATGTGCTGCATTACATAAAATAATAAACATGAATGATGCATGCTTATGCTTATGCAAATGCAATGCAATTATGGACTAAACACTTGAGGTGTTACAGCCCTCCCCCCTTATAAAAATCTCGTCCCGAGATTTGGAAAATGTACCATTTTTCATAGAATTCCTTATAACCATCCCGCAAATAATCTTCCCGTTCCCACGTAGCATCACTTTCACTACCCTGATTACTCCACATCACTTTGTACCACTTAACCACTTTACTTCTAGTTACTCGTTCCTGAGTATCGATCACTCGGACTGGCTTTTCTTCATAGGTTAGGTCGGATTCCAGCCTGATATCACCTAAAGGAACTTGTTCCTCAGGAACTCGAAGATACTTTTTAAGCTGAGATACATGGAAAACGTTGAATATGGCTCTCATTTTAGGAGGCAACTGGATTTTGTACGCAACAGCTCCACTCTTTCCTATGATCTGGAAAGGACCCACGTATCTTGGTGCAAGTTTCCGCTTAACACCAAAACGTTGGACACTCTTCATTGGAGAAACTTTCAAATAAACGAAGTCTCCAACTTCAAACTCGAGTGGTTTTCTACGACGATCAGCATAGCTTTTCTGTCTAGCTTGGGCTGCAGCCATGTGTTTCTGGATAGTACGGACTTGTTCCTCGGCTTCCTGGACAAAATCAATGCCATAATACCTTCTTTCCCCAGCTTCTACCCAGTTTAGTGGAGTTTGACACTTTTGACCGTACAAAGCTTCGAATGGGGGCCATCTTAATACTCTCTTGGTAGCTGTTATTGTACGAGAATTCGGCTAAAGGTAACCATTTTTCCCAAGAACCCTTGGATGAAATGACGCATGCCCGCAACAGATCTTCCAAGATTTGGTTAACTCGTTCCGTCTGACTAGACGTCTGGGGGTGATAAGCAGAGCTTCTCACTAACTTGGTTCCCAGAAGGTGATGCAAATGCTCCCAAAAGCGAGCAGTGAACTGGGGACCACAGTCAGAAACGATAGTACGAGGTACCCCATGAAGCCGGACTATCTGATTGAAGTACAACTCATCATAGTCAGTGGGACGATAGTCCACTCTCATTGGAATGAAATGAGCTGATTTGGTCAAACGATCAACAATTACCCAGATGGAGTTATGATTTTTGATAGTAGGAGGAAGCCCGACAATGAAATTCATACTTATCTCTTCCCATTTCCAGCCTGGGATAGAAAGTGGTTGGAGTAACCCAGCTTTCATGTGCACATCTTTAACTCTACAACAGGTGTCACACCTAGCAACATACGTAGCTATCTCTTTCCGCATCTTGGTCCACCAATAAAGTGGCTTCAAATCATAATACATCTTATTGCTACTAGGATGGATGGACAACTTGGACAATTGTGCTTCGGACAGGATCTGATCTCTAAGCTCTCGGTCCTTAGGTACCACTAATCTATCCTTAAACCACAGCACACCTTCGTCATCTAACCTGAAATGCTTAGTTTCTTCCTCTTTCATCTTCCGTTTTATGTGAAATATACCCGGATCAGTCTTTTGGAGCTCAATGATTCTGTTTCTGAGAGTACCACTGACAGTGATGTTATACAAGACTGCCGGATGTAACAGGCGGGATCGATGAAAATCAGTCTCAACTAAGGAATGGCAATGAGACTTACGGCTTAAAGCGTCCGCAACCACATTTGCCTTGCCTGGATGATAGTGTACTTGAAGATTATAATCCTTAATCAACTCGAGCCATCTTCTCTGACGCATATTTAGCTCGGGTTGGGTGAAGATGTATTTAAGGCTTTTGTGGTCTGTATAGATATTGCAGACATTGCCCAGCAGATAATGCCGCCATACCTTCAAAGCATGAACAACTATGACCAGTTCTAAGTCATACGTCGGATAATTCACCTCATGCTTCCGAAGTTGCCGCGAGGTATATGCAATTACTCGGCCTTCCTGCATCAAAACACCTCCCAAACCTATGCCTGAGGCATCACAGTAAACATCAAATGGTTTCTCGATGTCCGGTTGTGCTAAAACCGGAGCCGAGGTTAGGAGGGTTCGCAGTTGGTGAAAAGCCGCATCACACTCAAGAGTCCAGACAAACCTGGTGTCTTTTTGCAGCAACCGAGTCATGGGTTTGGCTATTTTTGAGAAATTTGGGATGAAGCGACGATAATAGCCAGCCAACCCAAGGAAACTCCGGACCTCATGAACCGAAGTAGGAGCATTCCAATTCAATACTTCTTGCACCTTTGTGGGATCCACCATAATTCCTCCATCGGACAACACATGCCCAAGGAAAGGTACTTCGCGAAGCCAAAATTCACACTTACTGAACTTCGTATACAGTTGATGCTCACGCAGTCTGCTGAGGACAATACGCAAGTGTTCAGCGTGTTCTTCCTCATTTTCAGAATACACCAAGATGTCATCGATGAACACCACCACAAACTTGTCCAATTCGGGCATAAACACCGAATTCATCAAGCACATGAAGTGTGCTGGGGCATTGGTCAGGCCGAAGGACATAACAAGATACTCATAAAGGCCGTATCTTGTCGAGAAGGCTATTTTTGGAACATCTTCAGGATGGATTTTAATCTGATGGTACCCAGACCTTAGATCAATCTTGGAAAAGACTTTAGCCTTGGACAACTGATCGAACAAGATATCGATACGTGGCAAGGGATACTTATTTTTGACAGTGACTGCGTTTAGAGGTCTATAGTCCACGCACATCCGCAAGGTCTGATCCTTCTTCTTTACAAAGATAGCAGGGCATCCCCACGGAGACGAGCTAGGACGAATCAACCCCTTCTTTAACAGTTCATTCAACTGCACCTTAAGTTCAGCTAACTCATTTGGAGGCATCCTATAAGGTCTCCTAGAGATGGGTGCGGTGCCAGGCAACAACTCGATTTTAAATTCCACATCCTGATCCGGAGGGAGTCCCGGCAAATCATCGGGAAAAACGTCTGGAAATTCATTTACTACAGGAATTTCAGCCAACGCCTTTGCTTGCACAGCATGAATTTCCCCCGACAATTCAACTTTTCTGGGAAGTTGTACTAGAAAACCCTTTTGATCTGTAGGATCTCTGAGCATAACTACCCGAGCGGATGTGTCAATGAGTACCCCATTCTGACTCATCCAATTCATGCCCAAGATAACATCTATGTCTAAACCAGGTAAAACCAATAGGGCAAGCGAATAATTTCGCCCTTCTATTTCAAACTTAAGGTTCCCCACTACTTTGTTTGTGGAAATATTCCCACTTGCAGCACTAATGCAATAACCCACACCTTCAACAGTATGCAACTTGTGTGCAAATTTGAATGCAAACTTAGGACTGATAAAGGAATGCGAAGCACCTGAATCAAAAAGTACCACTGCAGGGTGTTGGTCAACTAGGAACTTACCAGCAGTGACCACCTCATCAGATGGAATTTCCTCAATGCTGTTATAATGAGCGTGTCCCTGACGACCACCTTGGTTGACATTTTTCTTAGGGTACGGACAGTTCCGGGCCCAATGGCCTGGCTTGTTGCAATTCCAGCAAGGCATATTGCTAGGAGGGACACTAGAGCTGCTCTGTCCAGAAGTCCCCTTTGGCAGAGCGACTATATAAGCCTTACGGAATCCAGTTTTTGCAGCAGGCTTTTTCTGTGGCGGACGAAACTTTGTATTCTGAGCAGGTGGGCGCGGGGAAGACCTTGGTGCAGCTGAGGCCCGTGACTGAGAAGCACTCGCCTCAAGGGCCCTTTTACGACTCTTAGAGGCAGCATAAATAGCATTGTTGTTCTCCTGGGTCAAAGCATCACTGATAAAATCATTGAAAGTGGTACACTTGCTAGTGCCCATAGTCTTCATCAGCTTTGGGCCGAGGCCCCTTTTGAAGCTAGCAATCTTCTTGGCATCGGTATCCACAAACTCTGTGGCATACCTTGCCAGGTTGTTGAAAGACTGCAAGTATTCAGTCAAGCTTTTGTTTCCCTGCGATAGCCTCATGAACTCCGTGTGCTTAATTGCCATAAGACCGGGAGGAATATAGTTTCCCCAGAATGCCGCCTTGAACTGGTCCCAAGCAATTGGAACATTGGCAGGCAGTGTGGAACGATAGTGGCTCCACCAAATGCCTGCTGGACCATGCAACTAATGGGAAGCATACTCAGTTTTTAGCTCATCAGTCAGGCGTAGTAGATGAAACTTTTGTTCAATAGTATTCAACCACTTGTCAGCCTGCAGTGGTTCTTCCGCTTCCTTAAAGAGCGGGGGCTTTGTATCCAGAAAGTCCTTGAAATCGCTGTACTGATTTGGCTCTGGGCCCTGGCGGCCATGACGAGCCTCTCGATTAACCAGTTGGCGCATGGCGTCAGCCAACATACGCTGCCCTTCAACCACTGATTGCATCAACTCGGCCGGAGTAGGTGGTGGCGGAGGGGGCGGCTGTTCCTCCTCATTTCCACGACCCCGACATAGATTGTACGACATCTGCAAAATGCATAGCCAATGAGCACTGACGATGTGGGAAATTTGTAGATGAATTATTGTGAAATGTCAAACTGACTTCATGAATAGATTTCTCATAATAATTAAGGCACAATAATTCATCACAACCGCACAATCCATTCAAGCGCATCAATTGGCGAAATCATACTAGGGAATCCAATGAGATGTTCTTTGATAAAGGCTCACTCACAGGGAGCACAACGGTTACCGGACCGTTTACGTTGCTATCCACGTGATTTTTGACCTTTCGCACGGTACTTGGATTCGATCTCAAGATTTTTAGCTGACTATGAAAGACTACTTCAAACTGACCACAAGGAGACTTCTCAATGGAGAGTTCCATGGTGGATCATGACTAGCCACCTCGATACCTGCGCGTGCCAAGCAGCACAACCTTATGTCGCGCGCCATAGGAGGCCCTCGGTTTCGTCGCGACACCGAAGGGTGCTAATCGTGACACCATCATCGAACACAACACAATAAGACATCCCATTGCGATCGAAATTAACAGGTTCAAACTACATTCAGGAAACATACGGTTCAACCTTACATCCCAAAGTCAAGTTATTACAAGGCCTCACTCCTACACAGGGAGGCGCAAAAGACGATCCTAACATTATCGGTACGTGATGACTACTCTAAGCATCATCCTCCGAGTCAGTGTCAAGGATCTCCCCGCCGTCCTCATCACTGACAGGCTCTAACTCCTCGTCTTCTTCTTCTTCTGGCTCTTCCTCTGGTGCTTCTGCAGGTGGGGCATCCTGTGGTCCATCGACCTCCACTTCATCATCATCCTCAGCCATGAAGATTCCCGATCCCATATCTTCATCTACATTGTTGTTTCTAGGTAGCAGGGGATTAAGCTGGTTGTTCAGGCGGTGCACTTCTTCATGAAGGTTGTCATTGTATTCTTCAGCATTTTCTAACTGTTGCTCGAGCTCAAACTGACGAGCCCTCAGAATGTTCTCCTCGTGCCAGGCTTCATCCCTCTGTTCCATCACACGGACCAACATGCGCTGACAGTTGCGATTTGCCACTGTCAACCTCTGGACTGCAAGCGTTTCTTGATCACGATCATGAATCACTTGCTCCAGTTGTTGCCGTGCTGCATCCCTAGCAGCAGTCACCTCTGCCAGCTCAGCCCGTAACCTATCCACCTCAGAGGGCTCAGGACGGGGCTCGCGTGGAGCCAGCTGGTGGCGAGGGACCCTTCCACCAGTTGACTTACGGGCTATCATCCTGGTACGTGCCATCTGTATCAACAAGATATGACTTAAAGTGAGAATCATTTAGGGGATACGAAATTTAATTTAGTCGGGACTATTGAAATTTTTAAGGAGGGAGTGAATGACATGTATGATATGATTAAACATGATGCATGCATGTTCCGTACGTCCTCTCACCTTAGTAGAAAACTAAAGTGCTAACGCTAAGCGGTGGCATACATACATTCTCTCATATAAGCGAAACTATCGGTCTACTCGTTACGCTGTTAGTGTACCTGCAGAAAATCTCATTGCAGCCCAACAATTCCCAAAATAACATACAAGAAAGTAGTAAACTAAATACTTTCCATATACACATCCTCGGATGTATATATTTCAGTATCAAAGCTACCCGATTGATAGATGCCCACAATTAAGTGCTTTTACATAGTTACATGGTTTGAACATGTAAGTATGCAAGTCACCAAAACTACTCTCCCCTAGACCGCCGGTTGGACGATCATGCTCTCACAACTCACACTTACCAGAGCGTCGAGGTAATTGATCCATACATTACCACCCAAGTGGATGGCATCCATACAATATCACGCCGTATGGACGACGAAACAAAAACAAATAAGGCCCCCAAGTTAGTCTTTATAATAAGCCACCTAAGAGTCCTTATTTGGGCTAAGGGATGTGATCACTGGCATACCTATACAAATAATTTTTTTATTGTTTAACCCTTTTCGCAAACAAATACTTTTGTTTTTAATTACTCATAAGATGTGTTTAATGTTGAATTATGCTCCGGTACCAGCTGTAACAGAACCGACCAAATTATAAGAGCACAAGTACGAAAACAAGCACCGTAGCGCTCAAATTTTCAAACTTGAGCCCATATAATCCCGGTAGTCAATCGAAATCACGAAGGATTTCAAACCAAACTGCTTACAACCAGGATCGCATCATTCAACATACACATCGTACGTTACATTTCACAAGTAGTTCCGAAATAAGTTTACACCACGGAGTAGCAAATATTACAAACCAAGTTTGAAAGTAGCGGAAGCATAACACACACACACATTAGTTACTTAATTACTGCCAGTCTGGATGATCGACATCCCGCAAAAGCATGAGGAAAGTACATAAAGACGATCACGCCCTTGTGATCTAGTCATCATCACCCGCAGGGTGGAGACATGTCTTGCAGAATCCCTGATAAAGCATGTCATCTGCAACAGGAGGGAATAAACCCTGAGTACTGGAATGTACTCAGCTAGACTTACCCGTCATAAACCAGAAATAATATGACACCAAGGATTATGCAAAGCTTACACAAGAGGCTAGCTGACACCAAATTTTGCATAAAGGCATAATTAGTTGAAACTCTTATAACCTGTACTAGTAGTTATTTTTAGCATTTACCTGTCATCTATCTTAGCACCTGTACTAAACATGCACTTGATTATCCTCAAACAAATATTCATATTAATTCCATAGCAGGTATAAATTGTGGCAACATCGTATCATTCACTTAACCATCTGTTCATTTAATGAGATCTACGTTGCCGCTGCTCAAGTCAAGTGCTCACTAACCGGGAGCGACGGCGATTCGAATCGAATTCCTATCCATCTGGAGGGGTATTTCTAACACTCACCGAGACACGCCAGGCGAGGGCTGCTCAGGTCATCTTTCGTATAGTTCAGGAATCGCGGGTCCGAATGATGTCGCGACCCCAAGGGCGACACTCTGCTAGGTGATAGGGACTCTAACCCCCCCTTGGTCTCACGCCAATGTCCCCAAGCACATCCTTTCTCTCCTCCAAGAAGCAACCTACCATTCGATTCCCGGCCTGAACCATACTACTCGACTTCGCGGTTGGAACGACTTATCCGGCCAACTAAGTGTTAGACTACGTTCAACACGACTCAAGGACGTACAGCGAATCGGTCCTTAAACGACTCAGACGGGCATGGCTCCACACCCAAGACGTGAAGTGTCTTGCAGCTGTACCATCGAACTCCCGCCCGGTCTCAATTTCATTTTAAAGCATGGTTCCATCATGATAGCCATAAGCCACTCGTGACCCAATCCTATCTCTCGCGGATGACTGGAAATCACCCGACTTCTACCGTACTAAGCAGGGCTAAGCATTGACACGTGCCTAAACCTAATATAGGATTTAAGTACAATATCTGGACAAGGACAGGTATAATGCAACAATTATTTTCATACAACTCCTACTACTTAATGCAGTAAACAATTAAAAGTACTCAAGATATATTTATAAAACAATTGGTTCAGCATGCACCGGGGCTTGCCTTTGAGAAAAGTGGAAGGTCTGTGGTCCGGGCACTCGGGTAGATCTTCAGCGGCATCTCCTTCGCCGACTGGTTCTGTCGGTTCCTCCGGTTGGCTCTGCACCTCCTCTGGTATCGCTTGTTCGAATTCGAGGAGTGTCACCCCCTCCGGAACACCTATTGCATGAGTGCATAATAAATCTCATGAATGCATAGTGAAAGATGCAGTATGCTCGGAATGGATGCATTACAACAATTTAAAAGCTCTAATCAAATCACTTCAAAAGAGTAGGTGCAAATTTCCTCTTCGGTAGAGAAGTACTCACCTAATCTACTTAACCTAAGATAAAGTTGCTCTTCTTCAGTTAAAGCCCTAACACCTAACAATTACAAGAGTAGCATTTCCTAGGATATCACACCACAACAAATCAGCAAAATACCACAGTAAAACATGCTGGACAGCCGCTACTTGTTTTTATCATAACTAGAGATTTCCAATTCCAAAATATATGATCTCAGACAATCTGGAAAGCTTAAGAAATGGTCTACAATTCATTTTCAGACCTCAACCCCAAACTCCTAAGTTTTCCATGTCAAATTTCACAAGTTCCAGAATCTGTCCTCTCAAAACAGAGAGTAGCAGATTCTAAACTGCCACTTTAAACAACAGTAACTCTCAAACTACTAAGCCAAATGCTCCCAAATTTTGACACAAGCTAGTTTATCAAGTTTACTCCAACTTTGGTATTTACAAGTTTTCCAGCAACCATTTTTATCAAAGGCCAAACTTAGAAATACTACCAGCTGTCCAGAAAACCTAAAATTACAAAGATTAAATATTTATTGATGTGGCCAAAGTCCCCTACAACCAAACTAATGTTACCAAAAGTTCACATGAGGAACAAAAACACCAGAAAGTAGGGTGTGACTACCTAAAACATTTATTTATACTCATTTCTTATTTTACTTAATTAATTAGGTGGAATTTTAAACATATATGTAAACTGATCCTAAAATTCTACAAAAATTACAGGGGGCTCTCTGACCCAAAAAGAGACCACTGTAAAAATGTGAACAAATTTTATTCACAGAAACTCCCTATACAAAATTCACAAGTCCAAAAGGCTGATTTTTGTATAATTAATACATCATATTGAAAAGTATCAAACAACAGATTTCATATTTTTCTTAGATACTCTAGGGTACCAAGACACTCTCCAAAAAGTTACAAGAACATTGCACATATAGAAAATTTACAAAAATTCATTCAATTATTACCTAGAATAACATGATAGCCTTATAACTTGAAAATTACTTAAGCACTGATGCCGAAATTTTTACCAGAGCAAGGGCAAGTATAAAGTAACGTACCCACCAAATTTCATGATTTTTGGGACACTACAGCTCAAGTTATAAATTTAACAAATTTGCATGCATTTCAAAACTCATTTAAAGGATCTATTAAATTCTTACAGAATTTAAATAGCACATACCAGATTTATATTTTTCTAAAATACTACACATCATGTAGATCCTAACAAAATTTATCTCATGATTTTTGGGTCAGTAAAACCCTAGATCTACATTTTTCAAACTTCTACAAAAATCTGTGACAAAAATGATTAAATGAAATATATTTCAAACGAACTGGGCCGGCCCGGGAAGGCGCGGCCCACGACACGCGCGCGCACGGCCAAGCATCCCACCCGCGCGATGCACTGAAGTGCGGGCCCCCGCGGTCAGCGACCGGGAGCAGGGGGAACGGCGACCCGCGAGCTCCGACGAGCTCAAGCTCGCCGGAGAGGAGCTCGCTCAGGAAACCAAGCACAGCCTCGCGTTCTCCATCACACGGTGCATCGATTTGTGCCAGCAGGAGGGGTTGGGATGGGGCGGAAGGGACTCGCCACCGCGAGCGGCGGCCGGTGAGGGTCGGTGGCGGTGCACTGCGCCGGTGAGGGTGCACGGTCCCGGCTAAGCTTGGTACGAGCTTCACTGAAGCTAGGCGGAGCTATTGAGGTAGGAAGGGAGGATGGAGAGAGACCCGAGCTACCCCGGCCATGGTGAGCCTCCATGGCGGAGCTCCGGTGACCTCTCGGAAGCGGCGGAGGGAGCAATGTGGCTCACCTCGAGTCCAATCACGGCCGTCGGTGGGTCGAGGAGATGGAGGGCGGTGAGGCGGAGGAAATGGTGTGGTTTGGTGGCCGGTGATGCAGTGGAACTCGCGCGCGAGCTCGCCGGAGATGGAGCGGCAATGGTGACTCGGTCTGGCGATTTGAAACCGGGAGAGCGAGGCGGAGGGAATGGAGGCCGGCTCGACGCGTCGTGGCGGTCTTGAAGGCGTCGCGGACTGACTAGTGGGCCCAGGGCCGGCGTACGGGCGTCACCGCGCCTCCACGCGTCGGCGAGGCTCTGTGGTCGGTCGGCCACTCCCCCTTCTCTGACGAAACTGAATCGAGTTGAAAGGCGCCGTTGAAATCGACTGACAGGGAAACTTTGGAGGTGATTAACTCCTAATCTAGGCCGATCTGGTATGATCCGTAGTTAGTAAAGTTGTAGAGGGACATGATGTCTACAAATTTGTCAACTAGAGCTAGAGCTGATTCGGTTTATTTAGGGAGTTATAGCTCTCCAAATTAGGTCACAAGAAAACTGACACTGAGTTTCAGTCAGAGAGATGACTGACAGCCCATAAAGATCAAGGCTCAACTCCTAAACCAGTGAGAACCAGGCTTGGGTAATATTGGCAATGTTGTAGAGCTACATGAGGGCTACAAGTTTGTCAATATGAGTGAAAGCTGGTTTGGCCTGGTTTGCAAACTACAAGCCTCTAAAGTAGGGCTCAGCAAAACTGGAGGGTCAGATTTCAGACTTAGAAAAATTCTAAGTATTGAGGCCACTCCTCTAGCTAACTTGTGGGCCACTTTTGAGCAAGTTATGGTCAATTTCATGAGATGGTCATATTGAGACTTTTGTTCCCCATAAAATTCTTTACAACTTTGCTTAAGGGTGCTCTTCCATGCAAGGTCTCTAAGTTAGACTTTTTAATTGGTCAAACTAGAACCTCCTAGGGTCAAATGGTGGTCAAACCTCTCTTGGAGGGCATTTTTGTAATTTTGATCAACATGAACCTTGCTCCAAATGTTACCCTAAGTATAATTAAGGTGTTGTAGGTCATGATTGGCTACTTTACCTTTTTGTTACACCAACTATCAAATACCCCAAGATATAAACCAACAAAAACTCCTAGAACAATCATATGTGCTGCATTACATAAAATAATAAACATGAATGATGCATGCTTATGCTTATGCAAATGCAATGCAATTATGGACTAAACACTTGAGGTGTTACAAAGACGAGAAATACAGTCATGTTCAGCCTCCTCGTCATGAACTTCATCATCAGATTCATCAAAACCAAGGGCGAGAGTAGTGGTACCCTTAATTTTTTGTACCTTCGCACCAGGCACAGCAACTTCAGAAGCACCCTTTTCACCACCAACTGTAGCATCTTGTTCTACCCGCAAAACATTCTCTAAAACTTCACAACCTAAATTAGCACCTCCAGACGAAATTACAACTTCAATTTCATCACCAAAATTTCCTGGGTCATCCCGGGGAGTTTCAACAGAAAATCTTTGAGAGGATGGCCCAGCAGTCTCCTGCGAAGCCAACACCTCACCTTCTTCTTGTGAACCACCAACAGTGGCAGCCACAGTAACTAGAGAAGAAACCAGATTAATTGGACCAGAAAGAATATCTTCGCCAACATTTTGTTGTGACGAAGTCAAGATAGCTTCAGCAACACCACCATGGGAAATATTGGCCATCAAATTTTGAAAATAGTTATCAAGTGGAGTCAACATAGGCGGAGTCAACCCACTAGAATCAAAAACTAAACTAAACATTCTCACCTCATCATCAGAAGACATTTTCTTCAAAGCTTCATCAACAAAATTTTCTGACAATTCAGAATCAGAAAAATCAGCAGTCTTCGCTTTTTTCTTTGAAACTTTTTTAGTAAGCGGAGACCCACCCCTCTTTTTCCTAGTAACATTATCGATACCAGGCTTCGCACTTCTAGCATAAGCAGGAGCTGGCCTTTCACCATATTCTATCTGAGCAATTTCAAAAACTCTATTCAGTCTCTTATAATCCGAACCATGGATTTTATCTATCAAATCTTTTTCTTTCTTCAAAAATTTCCCAAGAATTTCAATAGCTTTAATTTCAACAGCAGAAATAAATTCTTTGTCTTCGGTATACTTCTTTGGACGAAAAACTTCATTATCTGGAAAGATGTAGGTTTTTCCTCTGACCACCTTTTCATGAAATCAAACAATTCTCCAACCTTTTTTCAAAGGCTAAATCTGAGCAACAATATACTCTTCGCAAAGATCTCGATCACTTTGCATACTCGCAGCAAGCTTATAAAACTTCTCACAAGATTTAGAACTTCTTGAACTTTGAAATTCAGGTTTATAGTCAAAATTGTTCTTGTGCATCCTTACAGCCAAAGGATATTTTCTAACAACTCTGTTAGCTTGATTCTTCTCTTCAACCAAAGGAACTTTATGGTAAAACCAAAAGCGATACCAATTTTCAACCCACTTATTTTTTGAAGCAGAAGCTATCTGTCTAGCACCACGAACTGGCTTAAAATTACAATATCCAAAATATTTGATGACACTTTTTCCATCAACCATTTTACTCTGAAATTGTGTATGCATCTCATGAATAGAACAAAAAGCTGCAATATCCAGATTTTCTCTCTGAGATTTCACTGCCCAGATAAAAAGAGTGATTTTTGCTATACCATTTGGAGTCAAATGATGCATCTCAATGTTATATGCTTTCAGAATTTCTTCAACAAAATCTTGACATGGCATACGAAGACCAGCCGCAAATATAGTCACAAAACACAACACATTCATCAGGTTCTGGCCTAGGAATTGTCTCATTCTGCGGAGGTAATCTAACATCAACTTTTTCAAGCATTCTATTTTTTACCATCCACTGTAGTTCAGACTCATCAAACAAAGATTTTCCAAAGTTCAAAGACTTCGTATTATCACCAACAAGCTCCGACTCTGATGCAGAAACATTAGACAAATCTTTATCAGAA
The DNA here is from genome assembly GCA_038087645.1 of Saccharum hybrid cultivar R570. NCBI lineage: Eukaryota > Viridiplantae > Streptophyta > Magnoliopsida > Poales > Poaceae > Saccharum > Saccharum hybrid cultivar. Next base: position 2,600,433 of record JAQSUU010000291.1, on the reverse strand, counting down.
ACAGAATGCTCAGATTCAGCTGGCAAATTTTCAGAAACATTCTTTTCCATGTCTGACATATGAATACAATATATATATATATATATATATATATATATATTCAAAATAATATATAAATACAAATAAGCATATGAAAGTACAAAACATAAACTAAAAAACATTAACTTCAGAAAAATTACCTTCGCAACAAAAGAAGAAACGAAAGAATAAAGTGACTTCGACGAAAATCGACTTCGCGGAAACTTAAATGTCAGCAGCACCTCCCCGTCTTCGATCGCGTACCCTAAAGAAGGGAACACAGCGCAGTATATATAGGCGGCTTCAGAAAATAGCCGTTAAAAAATACTGTTCATAGCATAACGGTCATAAACAGCCAACTCCAAAGTTCGGGACGGTGTTTTTTGTGACTTCGCGTTATAAAATTCAAAATTCAAGAATTTCAGACCTTTGAAGTAGGCCTTCATTCGTGAGGGGCTACTGTTGGGGAATTAACTTCATCCAAAAAACTCAAGCCCAAACTTTAGAGTATGAAAGATATAAAAATATTTTAATGGAATTCACTTGTAGGAAAAAATACAGCAAAGAATGTATTTCGACTTCGTCATCAAAAATTCAACTTCGCCTGTCAAACTTTATCGCCAAGAATTCAACTTCGCCTGTCGACTTTGTCGTCAAGAATTCAACTTCGCCTATCGACTTCGTCGCCAAGAATTCAACTTCACCTATCGACTTCGTCGCCAAGAATTTAACTTTGCCTATCGACTTCGTCGTTAGAAATTCAACTTCACCTGTCGACTTCGTCGTCAGGAAATCAACTTCGCTGGACAGAGAAGTAGACAAGAAGCAAGAGATAATCTGAAGAAAACAAGTTCATTGAAAGGAAAAGAAGAATAGAACGTGAAAAAGAAGACTGAATTAGGAGGAAATGACTACTTCGCCCTTACATTGATGAAGGGTTGTAAATATTTAGGTCAGGGGTAAAAAAGTCATTTTATGTAAAATACGAAGACTAGGCCCTATAAATACCCCCTATGACATGTATGGTACGATCATGAAATGAATACAACTTTGCACGCAATTTTATCTTGGATGAAATTTTTCTGATGATTGTGTGAATTGTGTCGTCCGATCTGAACTTTTCACCCAACACTACTTATTTTCTTCCTTAGAGATTTTCTCCCCAGGATCCCAACAATTTGAATCCAGATGGATATTTGCATTGCTTGATGGGCCAAAAAGATTTTCATAGTATTGAGTGACATGTTTAGAAATCGGCTCATCACCTTCTATACTCCCATTCTCCCCTTGTAGGCAAAAAATGGTGTTCTTTCTTTTTTCCCATTAGCAATCCTATGAAAATATGCAGTGTTGTTGTCCCCTTTTAACAACCAATTTGAATTTGATCTTTTGTCCAGTAGCTTTCCTCCTCCTATAGAAATTTAACTAGTTCTTTTTGGATAAACATCTTCCTCTCAAGGAGGTTAGCTGGCAGGCTATCCTCTTCCGCCAGAGTTTCTTATTTTGCCAACTCCTCCTGCAGGAGCTTCTTATATTTTCTATTAATCCTTTTAACACTCTAGCTCCATCCTTTAAGAATTTTTTAATTCTATTGATTTAGTGCACTATTTCTCAATGTTACTTTTTGCTGTTACATTCTTGTTCCATATCTCGCTTGCCTTGGGGATGAAATCTGGATGATTAATCCATGAATTTTCAAAGCTAAAAGGCTTTGAATTCTTGCTTTGATTCAATTCTCTACTATATATATAATAGGATTATGATCAGAGGTATATCTGGGTATCTTTTTTATGTTGCATAGTGGGAATTCCTGCTCCCAGCTGCTAGAGATGAACACTCTATCTGATTTTTCCAATGTAGGATTACTTCTATTGTTACTCCAAATGTACTTCCCCCTTATAGAGCTAAGTCTCTGAACTCATACAAGTTGATAATTCTATTGAAGATGTCAGAGTATCTGTTTTGAGTGAAATTCTTATTTTTGTTTTCACTAAATCTTAAGACATTGAAATCCCCTCCAATCAACATTGGGTATTTACATTTCAAGCACATATTTGCAAGCTCACTTAAAATTGTTCTTTAAAATCATCTTGAGCAGGCCAATAAACATTTACAAGTGACAGATGTTTATTTAACATTTTGTCATGAATATTAGCAATAATGGTGTACTTACCACTTTCAAAATTTTCCAACTCAAATCTTTCAGTTTTGATGCCACTAAGCATTCCGCCATATTTCCCCTTTGAAGGGATCCAGAACCTCTTAAAATTCTTCTAACTATCAAGAGTTCTGAAGAATTTTTCATTAAAATTTTTCCTCATAGTTTCCTGAATACATATAGAATAAGCCTTATATTTTCCCAATAAGATTTTTAAGAAAAGTATTCAGACCTTTCTTATAGACCTCTCTACAATTCCAAATAAGACCTATCATTTGAAAACTCTTTTTATTGTGTTTCTATCCCTGAGATTAAATCTAGGGCTAAACATAGATTTATCTCTAGTAGAGGTAGAGACCCCATCCACAGGTTGGTTCTCTTTACCTCTACTATGCTGTAGATTATTTTTCTTCTTATTGATTTTTCCTTTCTTTTTTTCTTAATGGAGCTGGCTATAGGGCAGACTTCATATTCAGATTCTTCAGTCTGCTAGCCCTCAATATTATTCTCAGAAAAGGGAAGGATTTCCTCTAGATTTTCATTGGAATCAATAATCACAGGCACCACAGGATTATTCAAAGCAGCTCTTGCTATTTCTAAGTCCCTCAACATGTCTATATTATCAAAAGATAAATCATCTTGGTCTATGCCCATTTTCCCAGCAGAATCCATCAGATTAATAGAATCTAGAACTGCAAAGGAGTTCTTAGAAATAGAAATATTATCTTCAACTTTGCTAGAAAACTAGGTTTCTAGCAGGTGGTACACAGAAAGCCTTCGCCCAGTCGGTGGCCCTGGGCTAAGGTCTGGAAGGTAGTAGGTGGGCCCTAGCACAATTAGGGTTTCGTAAATGTACTCAACAACCTCCTCTGTGCAGAGTTTGAGCCCCCCTTTTGTAGGGCACTATTTACTATGGCTACTCTTTACAATTCTACCCTTTGTCGGTTATGGTACATCCTCAGAATATTCCTATGCAGATACAAGCCACCAGGGATAGTTCGGTTATGGTACATCCTCAGAATATTCCTATGCTGATACAAGCCGCCATGGGCAGTTTGTGTGTCCTGTTCTTCAACCGCCTTTGCTTGTTGGGCCACCGTCGACGGCCCATCATCAGCCCACGGCCTAGTGCTACCGCAAAGCAGGAGCTCTCCTAGGTTCTAGAGCTCCACCCGGGAAGCCTTCATCGGAGCCTTCGCTACTATCGCCCGAACCGTTGCCTCCGCCCATGCCTCCAGAGCCTTCACCTTCAGCCGCATCCTGGTGCCTTCACCGCTGTCTCCAGGCCTTTGGCCTGAACGGTCGGACAAGTGGAGGCCTCCATCTTCTTTCCCTGCACATTGCTCATAAAACTCGTTAACCGTCAGTTCTCACTACTGTTGTGAACTTTGTTTTCCGTGACTCATAACCATGTCCCAACAGTTCCCCCTTGAGGGCATGGCATGGTCTGATGCTGGCGGGCCTTGCCCTCAAAACCTAGTCGTCAGGTTCTGAGGCGCGGAGGCATTTGCGCATGTAGAGGCTTCCCCCTTTCCCTCTTGGGTCGCCTGGATTAGACCACTACGTTGGTGACGTGTTGCTACTTGATTCACTGCAGTGGCTCTGGAACCATTGGCCCCGAAAGTTGAAGTGCCAGGGCGTGGGCTATATAAGGGGGCGGTAGGTGGAGGCCCCCCATCCCCATTTGAGCCATCGCTTTCGCTGTCATTGCTTTCTACATTGTTCCTTTGTGCTTAGTTTTTGCTTAGTTGATGCTTGCCTTCGCTCCCTTTTTGCTGCCGCTAAGTCTTGGAAGTGGCTTCGCCTGCTAGTCCTCTTCCATGTCGAGCTACTTTCTTTGGTCCGCATCACCATCTCCTCAGCGTTAGGGCAAGCGGATGGTCTGTGCACTTTGAGGAGTGTATGGTTGCTAGTACATAGGCACAGGAGTTTACGGAGGAACTTTGTAGTGTTGAAGCCTCCATCGCTGACTGTTGACACTAGCTAACACCACTTGAATACTAAGTTGTCATCCCTAGCATGGTGCTAGAGCGTACTAAGGTATTTATAAACATAAAGGCTCTCTAGAAAATAATCTATTCTATCCGCAAGCGCACAGATAAAATACCTCATTGTAGCATTTCACCAGGATAATTATTCCAGGTATCGTTATTTATAATTTTGCTTAAGAGAACGGTGAAAGCGAAAACAGGGGTAAAATCTATCAAGGCTTAGACTAGAGATAAACTTGCAAGAACATGATTACTACTGAGAAACTCGTCACACAGTCACTTGCTTTGGCAGGGGGTAAGCCATAATAATAAAGATAATGAAATATAAGCTCATGGGTAAATAACACAGCGATTAGAAATAGACTACTCCACATAAATGTAAGGTGACGTCGGACTAGCAAGAGAATGGATTCTAAGTATCTACTATTTACTAAGTCATAATCTACTCTAAGCATCTACAAGATCATATATAGCACAAAAGACTCTTCATTCATGTATAAGGAACATTGCTAAAGTAAACCAGAACATAGCAAGACTTACTCCGCAATACAAATTCTGTCTGTCCTATCAACGGAGGGTGGACTATATAAGAATCAACGAAGCTGTCACCATCGTGAACTACCACACGACCCGGCCAATAGGATACATTTGCAGGTAAATAACATCTAAGCACCATGCCTACATGTGATCTACCACTTAACTCCCACGTGAAAAGAGCTAAGCGCTTTGCAAACTCATGCATGAACTCATCATCAATCATAACTATATCACTTATAGAACTAGAGCAAACTAGGAACATAATAAATAAAGACATAATGCAATTAGAATAAAGTCGTAGAGAAAGATATGAAATAATACCAATCTTTATTGACGAAGATCCGAAATCCAGAACGCTAGGCCCTACTTCTCTAATTCTATCTAATCAATCCTATAAAACTTGAAAGAATTGGGAGTAGCTAAATCTAATTCTCTACGGGAGAGAGAGTTTCTAAACCCTAAACTTGATGGCTTCCTTTGATAATGATTTCTCCTCTTCCCCTGGGGTGGAGAGGCCCTGCTTATATAGCCCCCTCAAATGATCGTGGGCCGTCGGATCAAACCGACATTAATCGCATGGTTTTCCTTGATCCTTTAGGTCGGTGGAGCATAATCCGCGAAGTTGACGCTGATTGGCCACGGGAGTAGGGCGGCCGCCCCAAACCCTAGGGCGGGCGCCCTGGGCTGGGCCCCGTTCGGCCTCCCGTTCGTTTACGTGTCTTCTAGAGTCTTCTAGATGATAGAAAATTAGCGCACATGTTAATATCTCTATGTAAACCCGACGTGTGGGCCTTCTCTCCGTATTTTCTGATAACCCCCTGCAGAAATAGACAAACACCAAAACTTGTGGAATTCTGTCAGATAAAACCCTAATTCTAGATGTCTAGTGCATATTGATCCTTTTCCATGTTTAGTTGACAATTAAATTTGATACTTAAGGATCGTCAACACTGACCTCATTACTATAGAGGAAGCAGAGGATATGGCTGAGCAAGACATGGGACTTTGGGCCTTCGCTCATGACGAAGGATATGATTGAAGGTCTATGGAAGTTGGGCGTTTTTGGTGAAGCTAAAGTGAAACCTCCTGAGGGGGAAACTATTCCCAAACCATAGGCTGCTGATGTTGTGGTGTTTAAGGATTTCTTACTATGAGGCCTTCGCTTCCCTGCAACCCGTTTCCTTCACCATGTGTTGGAAGAGTTTGAGGTACAACTGCATCATCTCACCCCCAATGGTATTTTGAGCAAGTTCTATTGGGCGTGTCTGTCTTATGGAGCGAAGCCCAATGTTGGTACCTTTTGCGAATATTACAAGCTCCAACATCGGCCTAAACGGGTTGGTGAAGTCTAGTTGGTAGCCTAGTATGGAAGTTGCGTTTTCATGCCACGAAGGAATCAGAAGGGTGAGAAATTGGAGATTTCCTTCGCTTAGAAGAACAAGTGGTCGAAGGATTGGATGTAGTACTAGTTCTACGTGAGAACTGGCGGCTTGACATCTACTGCTTCAGACGAAAAGAAGAACACTCATTATCCGTTGGCTTCGGTGATGACTCCGATGAAGCTTTTGACCTAGGGGACTGTGAGTCCAGAGGCTGCTGAGGGGCGCGAAGCCTGCAACAAAGCTTTTGCTTTGGCTTGTTGGAATTCTAGAGGTCGGGATCTAGTGGAGGAGATGGTGGCGGCTAACTGTTGGCCCCTTGGTAGGAATAGGCCTACCATGACCATTGAGATGGTCAACCTTCCTATTTTTGGTGAAGGTGTCAGGGATCCATTTTCCTGATTCTGTCTGCAGCTGAAGGGGGGCAGTGTCGCTAAAAAGTTTGTGAAATCCACAAAGGTGGGGGCTCATGAGATACTCGGCGAGATGTTTGACAAAGAGTATCTGGTGCGCAGGGCCATCGCCGATATGATGCCCCATCTCAATCAGGTGTTCGAGGAGGTTGGGATCCATCAAGAAGAGCATGATGTGCTTATGAACGTACATAAATCTCTTGAAGACAAGGCAAAGAAGGCCACCGCCAAGAATGTGACTACTGCGATGGAGGTGAAGAAAAGAAAAGGGGCTGGTGTGTCCAAGGTTATCAATAAGAGGCAGAAGACCTTGATCGCCGCCGCTGCCGCCTCCACCGCTGCCTCTGCTGGTGATGAAGAGGAGGTTGCAGAAAATGTTGGTGGAGGCTCTGGCTCTGTTGCTACTGGAACGGGAGGCGAGCACTCTGTCGCCTCTTTAGATCTTGGAAGTGATGACTTTGTCGATACCATGCCCTTCAAGGAATGGGTGGTGGTCCTATCGTTGAGCCCTCCACTGTGGCGCCTATGCCCGGTGTCTTGGGTGATGAGTCGTCTGACTCCAATGGCAAAAATTTTGACGGTGGTAGCGCCTCCCCTCCAGAAGATGCGGAGGCCAATAGCGTGGGCCTTTGCCATCCCACGGTTGCTCCAACTATGGAGGTATCTGAGGATGAGGCGGAGACGTATTCCCTAGCCGTTCTGTTCCAGAGCGTGGCGTTTTGGGCCACAGCTCATCACACCAAAGATGTTGGTGCCTCGGATGTTGTCCCAAGACCTTTGCATCTGGGTGAGTTGCCCTTTGTTTTTACTTTGTATGGTTGTTTGTTTTTTTAAATTTTATCAGGATCTGACCTATTTTGATTGCTTTAGCAAGTTTGATGAAGGCCCTTGGGAACCCTGATGAGAACCCTAATGATCCATTGGGTGTGGACCTTGCCCGAATTGGCTTGGGAGCACCTCCGAGGCCTCTGCTTGCTGGCATGACTCCTGCACATCTGGTCCAGGCCTAGACGGCAGTGAAGGTTGCTTTTGCTTCTTGTTTTCTGTTTCTGCACTATCTTTATTTCATTTGAGTTTTGCTGATGTTTGATTGTTGTTTCAGGTGCCTCCAACAACACAATAAGTGGGTGGGTGGATGTCCTTGAAGCTATTTACAATGATATAGGAGGTTGCCTTTTCTATATTTTTGTTTTCTTGCTTTTGGTCTTGCGTTTCTTACGCTTGATTTGCTGTTAGGCCGCCTCTGCCACCACTTGAAGAATGTTGACTACTTCAAGTTGCTGCAGATGAATTGGGAGCACCAATGCGTGGTACGTTTCTTTTTCATTTTCTCTACTGTTACTCTACTATGCTATGGCTGACGTTCATCTTGACAGAGCCACTATCTTTTGGAGGCCATCGAGGAACGTGGCACGAAGGAGGTGGTCGACCACAACCTAGCCATCGAGGCCTTGAAGAAAGAAGTGGAAACTCTTGAGGCCAAAAAAACTCGGCTTGTAGGGGAGGTTGGTGGCCTCCGCACTACCCATGCTGAGTTGGAGGAGCTATAGAAGAAGGTTGATTTGCTAAACAAGGAGGCAGATGGCGCGAAGGTTGTCGAGGAATTGGCTGCGGAACGTGCTCTAAAAGCTATTAAGATGGCCGACAATCTTCACAAGGAGGTGGATGCCGAGAGGGAGTCCAGTGCTGCCTTGAAGACACAAGTGGACATACTGACTAAGCGCCTTGAGGACGCCAAAGCCGCTGGATTGGCCATAGCTGAGCTCTATGTGGGTGCCCTCGAATGATTCGGGGGCTCTACATCTTCGACGCCCTCCGAGCCTTTGGCATTCAACATCTTTTCATGGATGAAGGCCAACTTCGAGAAGCTGCCTGACTTTGTTGGCGGCACCATCGACTTTGGAGCCTTGGCCTCTGCCACCAACCTTTCCAAGATGCTGATGCAGGATGGTTGCCGGCATGTCGAAGGTGTGCAAGAAAAAGACCTTGACAGCCCAGCTGAGCTCGGAGTGACTTCCCGCGCCATGAGAGATCCATTCATCACTTCATGAAGTCATTCTGGGTGAAGTTTGGCCAGGCGAAGGCTTGCTCCATGGTGAAGGCGCACCGAGTTGAGGTTGGCTTTTATCAGCTTATTGTTTTTTCCATAGGTTTGTTGTCATTTGTTTGTTGTGTTCATGACTTTGTATTGTTCTGCAGGAGTTGCAGAAGGTGGAGACTGCGCGAGGCATTGCTGGGGCGTAGTCTTCCTGGGCAACGGAGGTGCGGGCACCGAAGGCTTCTTCCCCAACCGCGGAGGTCCTGAAGTCTAGGGAGCCTATGCCTACCCTTGATGATCTGGAGGTTTAATATCTAGGTTTTAGCTAGTTCTTAGGCTTGGTCAAAGGTGATGTGCTACAAATGCCCGCCCTTTTGTATATATTTAGTTCTAAATTATGAACTTGTCCTACGTAAGTCTCCTTCTCTAGGCCTGTGCAGGACGTACCCCCTGTCACTATGTATCAAGACGAGATTTATGTTAGTGGTGAATTATGGCAATATTGGTAGGAAGCTTTCCCTAGGCGTTCTATTTGTGACATGTTTGCGTGCAGAGTTTACTAGGTCGCTAGCCTGGTGAGGGCCTCAACCTTAGTTTCATGTTGATTTATTTTATTGGCCTTCGTGCCTTCGTAGCTGTTGTTTCGAAGGCTTAATGCCTTTTGTGCTTTGCTTTGTTATTGCCTTTGGGCTTTTGTATTATTGTGCTTCTAATGCGCTATTGTTGTAATCATATCTATTTTTCTTCAAATAAGTTTTTGTTGAAATGCTTTGTTGCGCACTTGTTTCATTGAAGATTCTGGTTACAGTTGCTACCTAGGCCGAAGGGCTCTAGCAAACAACGCTTATTTTCTTGCTCTTGCCTCCGCTTCTCTCTTCTCGAGTCAATGCTGAGTACGAGTCTACGCATCCGCGCGGGAAAGCTAAGGTGCTAGTCTTTGACCTTGTATGGCATGTGGAGGCTCCGGTGCTTATTTTCTTGCTCTTGCCTCCGCTGCTCTGTTCTCTGGCTCCCGTTTAGGATGAGCTTGTGCATCACAATGGAGAGGCTGAGGTGCTTGTGTCTGATCTTGTCGATGTTACGAAGGCTTTGGCGCACCCTCGGCCCTCCTGGTTGTGCTAGTCTTCGATCTTGCTGCTTCTCTAGAGGCCATAGAGCAATTTGAGCAAGCAATGGAGGTTGGTGAAGCATTTCTTGAGTGTTGTCTTCGCTTGCACCTGGATTGGTTTGTTGTTGCCTTCGGCCATGCTGGAGCAGCTGCACTCCTGTTGAACATGGTTGATGCTGGGTTGCACCAGACGGTGTCTTCGGTTGTGGGGGGATGTTATGAGTCTTCGTGCGATACCCTCCCGCAACCTTTGATGCTGGCTGCTTGTCGTCGGATTGTGGTCATACAATGCCCTATGGAGGCTATACGACACCTTGTGGAGGATGCATATAACCTCAACGTGGCCTTCGTCGGGCTACATGAGTTGTTGTATTTACGAGTCTTCACATGGTATCCTTTGTTTTCTTATTTCTAAGGAAACTCCGGCTTCCATGGCCCTATCGTTTTGCTCTATAGTGCACTGGCTCTTGGTTGGCTTGGCTTATCCCCTAGCGTTCTTCTGGAGTTAGGGATATGATAGTGTACTGACTGAATCTGGTGTTGGGGGTGGGGCGCTGGGTTTTATAGTCTACTACTTGTACAGTTTAATAAATCTCAGTGGTTTTCCGTGGTTTATTACTTAGATATGCTTTTAAGGCCATATGATTTTGATAGATTTTCTTATACTTGGTATATCTTTGATTCTTTGATTTTTTGTTGTACTTTATTCATTGCTACCTAGTGCCTGATATGGACAAGTCTTCGCCAGGTATTCCTCTCACCCGATGCCTATAGTGGAGGTAGGTCTTTGTTGGGTTTGGTGGCCTTTTGGCCATTTGAGAAATCCTTGATGCCTGATTGAGGACAAGGCTTTGTCAAAGGGTGTTGGCTGTTTTTAGCCATGGAGGTCGTTCCATGTTCTATAGCCATTGGGTAAGGTAGTCAAAGGTCCTCTTTGTCGTGATTATTGTTGTTGAATGTTGTGGCACCATTGCTAGCCACTTTCGACCTTCGCTTTTCATAGAATTCTTGGAGAATTCCTCTATATATTTAGAGGGTTTTACATGGGTCCCCTCACCTCCGCTAGGAGTCCCCTTTGTGAGGAAAAGAGTACAGGCCCTTTTGCATAAAATGTAAAAGGAAAAAAATGCGAAAACTGAGAGACGTGAGGTGACCTTCGCTTATTGTTCTGCGGAGGCCACCACTTTAAAATGTTTGTTTTACCTTTGCCGTCTGTCAAGAAGAATGACCCTAATCTCCCTACGGCCTTCGCCGTGTATGGGCCTTCCCATTTTTGTTGGAGCTTTCCTACATTAGCCGCATTAGTCTTCCTCCTTAGGACTAAGTCTCCATCCCATATGACCTTTCTAACCACCCGGCTATCTCTCCACCTCTTGGTTTGTTCTTGGTATTTGGTGATGTTTTCTACTGCTTCCAGTCTTGTGCCTTCAATCGTTTCTTTGGAGTATTCTTCGTCTACTGCCAAGACTTGTTTCATTACTCGGAGGCTTGATGCTTGATCTCCTTGGGTAGCATTGCTTATTCACCATACAGGAGCTTGAATGGTGTGAAGCCCGTCATCCTAGATGTTGTGGTGTTATGAGACCACACCACCTTTGCGAAGGTTAAATAGGGTTTTCAAGATTACTGAGAAAATCACTCTGTTAGCTCTTTGTACTGCTCCATTTGACTAGATGATAGATTGACGTGAAGGCTATTTTGGAGCTTATGCATTTGCAGAATTCTTTGAAGTTGTCTGAGTTGAACTGTTTCCTATTGTTTACTGTTAATGTTCTCGATACTCCAAACCTGCAGATTATGTTCTGCTAAAAGAATTTTTTCACTGTTTCTGAGGTGATTGTTGCTAGTGGCTTAGCTTCAATCCATCTTATGAAGTACTTGATTGCTATTATAGTGAATTTTTTCCCCCTACGAAGGTGATAGTGGTCCAACCAGCTCCATGCCCCATCTTTGCAATGGCCAAGTGGGTGGGATGAGCTGTACTGCTGCCGAAGGCTTTGACTAATGCGGTGATGTGGTCTGGCATGCTTCACATGTACTAACAATTTGCTTTGCATCTTTGATGTGCGTGGGCCAATAGAATCCCTGTCTGATTGCCTTCACAGACAATGCCCTTGGACCAATGTGAGAGTCACACATCCCTGAATGGATTTCTTGGAGGAGCTCTCTACCTTTGCTCTAAGTTATGCACTTGAGCAATGGCTGGACTACCCCTTTTTGTACAAAATGTCATCCATTAGTGTGTAACTTCTTGCCCTAGCCGCTATTTTGGCTATGCTTGCTTCATCTTCTGAGTGATGGATATTGTTCAGGTAATCTGTAATCAAATGTCTCTAGTCTTCGAATTCGGTGACTAGGATTGTTTTGAATGCCTTTGCGGTTGTTTGGGTTGCTGGTGCTTGCAATATTTGGTAGAAAGTTCCTTCTGGAAAGGGCGTGTTATTTGTTGTTGCCTTCGCTAGCTCATCTGCTTTCATGTTTTTTGCTCGTGGTATATACTTTAGGGTGAATCCCTAGAACCTCCACTCAAGTGCCCTTACTGTAACAGAACCGACCAAATTATAAGAACACAAGTACGAAAACAAGCACCGAAGTGCTCAAATTTTCAAACTTGAGTCCATATAATCCCGGTAGTCAACCGAAATCACGAAGGATTTCAAACCAAACTGCTTACAACCAGGATCGCATCATTCAACATACACATCATACGTTACATTTCACAAGTAGTTCTGAAATAAGTTAACACCACGGAGTAGCAATTATTACAAACCGAGTTTGAAAGTAGCGGAAGCATAACACACACTTTAGTTACTTAATTACTGCCAGTTTGGATGATCGACATCCCGCAAAAGCACGAGGAAAGTACATAAAGATGATCACGCCCGTGTGATCTAGTCATCATCACCCGCAGGGTGGAGACATGTCTTGCAGAAGCCCTGGTAAAGCATGTCATCTGCAACAGGAGGGAATAAACCCTGAGTACTGGAATGTACTCAGCTAGACTTACCCGTCAAAAACCAGAAATAAGTAAGACACCAAGGATTATGCAAGGCTTACACAAGAGGCTAGCTGACACCACATTTTGCATAAAGGCATAAGTAGTTGAAACTCTTATAACCTGTACTAGCAGTTATTTTTAGCATTTACCTGTCATCTATCTTAGCACCTGTACTAAACATGCACTTGATTATCATCAAACAATTATTCATATTATTTCCATAGCAGGTATAAATTGTGGCAACATTGTATCATTCACTTAACCATCTGTTCAATTAATGAGATCTACGTTGCCGCTGCTCAAGTCAAGTGCTCACTAACCGGGAGCGACGGCGATTCGAATCGAATTCCTATCCAGCTGGAGGGGTATTTCTAACACTCACCGCGCAGGCCCCTGCCAGGGTCGCACAAGCCACCTTTCGTATGATTCAGGAATCGCGGGTCCGAATGATGTCGCAACCCCAAGGGCGACACTCTGCCAGGTGATAGGGACTCTAACCCCCCCCTTGGTCTCACGCCAATGTCCCCAAGCACATCCTTTCTCTCCTCCAAGAAGCAACCTACCATTCGATTCCCGGCCTGAATCACATTACTCGGCTTCGCGGTCGGAACGACTTATCCGACCAACTAAGTGTTAGACTGCGTTCAACATGACTCAAGGACGTACAGCGAATCGGTCCTTAAACGACTCAGACGGGCATGGCTCCACACCCAAGACGTGAAGTGTCTTGCAGCTGTACCATCGAACCCCCGCCCGGTCTCAATTTCATTTTAAAGCATGGTTCCATCACGATAGCCATAAGCCACTCGCGACCCAGTCCTATCTCTTGCGGATGACCGGAAATCACCCGACTTCTACCGTACTAAGCAGGGCTAAGCATTGACACGTGCCTACACCTAATATAGGATTAGGGCATAGTATCTGGACAAGGACAGGTGTAATGCAACAGTTGTTTTCATACAACTCCTACTACTTAATGCAGTAAACAATTAAAAGTACTCAAGATATCTTTATAAATTGATGGGTTCAGCATGCACCGGGGCTTGCCTTTGAGGAAGGTGGAAGGCCTGTGATCTGGACACTCCGGAAGGTCTTCTTCGGAGGCTTCTTCGCCGATTGGCTCTGTCTGCTCCTCCGGTTGACTCAGTACTTCCTCTGGAATCGTTTGTTCGAACTCGAGGAGTGTTACCCCCTCCGGTACACCTATTGCATGAGTGCATAATAAATTCCATGAATGCATAATGAAAGATGCAATATGCTCGGAATGAAATGCATTACAACAATTTAACGCTCTATTCAAATCACTTCAAAAGAGTAGGTGCAAATTTCCTCTCCGGTAGAGAAGTACTCACCTAATCTACTTAACCTAAGATAAAGTTGCTCATCCTCAGTTAAGGCCCTAACACCTAACAATTACAAAAGTAGCATGTCTTAGGATATCACACCATATCAATCGGCAAAACACCACAGTAAGCATTCTGGACAGCAGCTACTTGCTTTTATCACAACTGGAGATTTACAATTCCAAAAGATATGATCTAGGACAATCTGGAAAGCCTAAGAAATACTCTACAATTCATTTTCAGACCTCAACCCCAAACTCTTAAGTTTTCCACGTCAAACTTCACAAGTTCCAGAATCTGTCCTCTCAAAACAGAGAGTAGCAGATTCTGAACTGCCACTTAAAACAACAGTAACTCTCAAACTACAAAGCCAAATGCTCCCAAATTTTGACACAAGCTAGTTCATCAAGTTTACTGTGACTTTGGTATTTACAAGTTTTCCAGCAACCAATTTTATCAAAGGTCAAACTTAGAAATACTTCCAGCTGTCCAGAAAACCTAAAATTACAAAGGTTAAATATTTGTTGATATGACCAAAGTCTCCTAAAACCAAACTAATGTTACTAACAGTTCACATTAGGTATAAAAACACCAGAAAGTAAGGCGGAACCAACTAGAATATTTATTTAACCCCATTTCTTAATTTACTTAATTATTTAGGTGGAATTTTAAACATATATGTAAACTGCTCCTAAAATTCTACAAAAATTACAGGTGACTCTCTGACTTCAAAATAGACCATAGTAAAAATTTGAACAAGTTTTATTCACCGAAACTCTCTATACAAAATTCACAAGCCTACAAGGCTGATTTCTGCATAATTCATAAATCACATTGAAAAGTATCAAACAACAGATTTCATATTTTTCTTAGACCCTCTAGGTTACCAAGACATTCTCTAAAAAGTTACAAGAACATTGCACATGTAGAAAAATTATAAAAATTCCTTCAATTATTTCCTAGAATAAAATGATAGCCTTATAACTTGAAAATTACTTAAGCACTGATGCCCAAATTTTTACCAGGGCTAGGGCTAGCATAGGTTAACCTACCTACCAAATTTCATGATTTATGGAACACTACAGCTCAAGTTATAAATTAAACAAATTTGCATGCATTCCAAAACACATTTAAAGGATCTAATAAATTCTTACAGAATTTAAACATCTCATGCCAGATCCATATTTTTCTAAAATACTACACATCCAGTAGATTCTAACAAAATTTATCTCATGATTTTTGGATCATTAAAACCCTAGATCCCTATTTTTCCAACTTATACAAAAATCAGTGACAAAATAATAAAAATAAATTTCGCTTCGGACGACTGGGCCGGCCCGGAAACGAAACTCGGCCCACAACGCACACGCCCGCGCGCTCGGCCCGCTCAGCGCCCCCGCCCGCGCGCGACGCTGGCGGGTGGACCCCCGCGGTCAGCGACCGTAGGCAGGGGAGCCGGCGTCCCGCGAGCTCCGGTGAGCTCGAGCTCACCGGAGAAGGGCTCGCGCGGCCAACCGAACGCGGTCTCGTGCTCTCCGTCACCCGGCGCATTGATTGGTGCCCGTAGGATGGATGGGGATGGGGTGGAGAGGGCCTGCCACCGTGCGCGGCGGCCGGTGACACCCGGTGGCGGCGCACCGTCGCCGGTGAAGAAGCACGGTGCGGTCTGAGCTCGGTACAAGCTTCACCGAGGCAAGGCGGTTCCGTTTTACTAGTAAGGGAAGATGGAGAGGGACCCGAAGCACCCCGACCACGGTGAGGTCCCATGGCGGGCTCCGGCGACCCCTCGGAGGCGGAGAAGAAGGTAATGCGGCTCACCTTGGGTCAAATCGCGGGCTTCAGTGGGTCAAGGGGGTGGAGGGTGGTGAGGCGGAGGTGATGGCGAGGTCAGGCGGCCGGTGATGCGGCGTAGCTCACGCTCGAGCTCGCCGGAGAAGAAAGGGGAATGGCGGCTCGGTTTCGGTGTTCTTGCGCCTGGAAGAGAGAGGGGGCGGAGAAATGGAGTGGCTCGTGAGAGAGAGAGAGAAGTGGCCGCTCGATTTCACCTGCGCCAGAGCTCGCGACGTGGAGGGGGTCACAGCACCTGGCCGACACGCGGCGGCGTTCTCCTGCCCGGGCGCCACGACGCGCGGTGTCACTCGCGACTGAAACCGGCTGAAGGTTCACGATGGTCGACTGACAGGAGGATTTTAACGCTAATTATCTTCTAAACTAGCTCGTTTCAGTGGAAGCTCAAAGTAACAAACTTGTAGACCTATATAAGCTCTACAATTTTGTAATAGGCCTCCAGAGCTGATTCGGTTTGGTTAGTGATATATAGGGACATTAAGTAGTGTTCAGTGAAACTGAAACCGGGTTTCAGTTAAAGATGCCGACTGACAGGTCATTTTCATGACACAATATCTCTTGAACCCTTGAGAACCAGGCTTGGGTACTGTTGACAAAGTTGGAGTGCTACATGTGATCTACAAGTTTGTCAATATGAGTGAAGACTGGTTTGGCTTGGTTTGCAAACTACAAGCTCCTAAAGTAGGCACCAGTGAAACTGTAGGGTCAGATTCCAGACTTAGAAAAATTCTAAGTCCTGGAGTTACACCACTAGCTGACTTGTGGGCCACTTTTGAGCATGTTGTGGTCACTTTCATGAGATGGTCATATTGAGACTTTTGTTCCCCATGAATTTCTTTACAACTTTGCTTAAGGGTGCTCTTCCATGCAAGGTCTCTAAATTAGACTTTCTAATTGGTCAAACTAGAGCCTTCTATGGTCAAATGGGGGTCAAACTTGTCTTGGAGGGAAATTTTGAAATTTTGGTCAACATGAACCTTGATCCAAATGTTACCCTAAGTATAGCTAAGGTGTTGTAGGTCATGATTGACTACTTTACCTTTTTGTTACACCAACTATCAAATACTTTATGAAGTCAATCAACAAACCCTAAACCAACACATGAATTGCATTACATGAAATACTAAACATAGATTATGCATGTCGTGCTTATGCAAATGCAATGCAATTAAGGACTAAACACTTGAGGTGTTACACTTACTGTGGCTAGATATTTGGCCAGCTCTGGTTCTCTTATGACATATTCCTTTTCAACTTGTCCTACTACGACTTGGGAGTCTATTTTTTTCTAATACAGCCTTTGCGCTGAGTGCATTTGCCTTGTTGAGGCCCAGTATGAGGCCTTCATATTCTGCTATGTTATTTGTTGCTTTGAATTTCAGTCTTGTTGCATACTTTATGCGAAGGCCTGATGGTGCTATCAAAACGGCGGAGACCCCAGCTCCTATGTGTCCCCATGCTCCATTTGTGTAGAGTGTCTAGATTTGGGGTTGAGGCTACGGGGTTTGATGTGCCGAAGGTGTCCAGTCTGCCATAAAATCTGCTAATGCTTGGGATTTGACCTGTAGTTCTTGGCACATAGCTAATTTCAAATTGGGATAATTCTGTTGCCCACTTTCCTATTCTTCCGGAGGCTCCTTTTTTATTGAACACGTGTTCGAGTGGTTGTGAAGAAGGCATTGTGATCTCATGTACTTGGAAGTAGTGCTTTAACTTCCTTGATGAGATGAGTACAGCGTATGCAATTTTTTCGATTTCTATGTAGTTTAGCTTTGCTCTTGATAGGGCTTCTAAGAGTAGTAGATAGGTTGTTGAATGACCTTCGACCCTTCTTCTTTCTCCTAAACAAGTACCCTGCTAACTGCATGATCGGAGGCTGACACATATAATAGTAGTGGGGCCTCTGGATCCGATACTATTACTAAGAGTTTGCTAGCCATGTAGTTTTTGAGTTGCTGGAAGGCCTCCAACTGCTCTGTTCCCTATTCCACCTTGTCTCCACCTCTCAGAGCTTTGAAGAATGAGAGGCTGAGCTCTGGTGATTTTGAGATGAATCTGTTCAATGCTGCTATTCTTCTAGTGAGTTTTTGCACTTCCTTATTGGTTGGTGGCTCCACCATTGAGATTATATCCTTTGTCTTCTCTGGGTTAGTCTGAATACCTTCAGGTCCTATGATGTACCCGAGCATTTTTCCTCGGCTGACACCAAAAACACACTTGTCTGGGTTTAGCTGTAGGCCTGCTTCCCTGAGGTTGGCTGTTGACGGTCCTTAAGTATCAATTATAACTATCAAATAAATAGAGAAAAGGATCCAAATGAAACCAACACCTAGACTTAGGGTTTTATCTGACAGAATTCCACGAGTTTTGCTGTTTATCTATTTTTGCAGGGGGTTATCAGGAAATACGGAAGAAAGGCCCACATGTCGGATTAATGATGGGATATTAACCGAACACGTAATTATCTTACATCTAGAAGAGTCCAGAAGCCACGAGAACGAACGGGAGGCGTAACAGAGCCGGGGACAGGGCGCCCGCCCTGTTGGCTCAGCCAATCAGGCTCCGCCTCGAGGATTATGCTCCACCGACCTAGAGGATCAAGGAAAACCGCACGATCAATGTCGGTTTGATCCAACGGCCCAGATTCATCCGAAAGGGCTATATAAGCAAGGCCCCTGACCCTGGAGGAGAGGCGCCCTCGTCTCATACTTCAAACCCTAATTTAGGAGGAGAGCCTCTGATCAAGCCCTAGAGCCACCACATCAACTAGATCTCTAGTTAGCATAGCTACATAGGATTAGAACTAGAAGGAGTCAATCTTCGATTGGTTCCCGGATCTGTCAAGAGGATTCTTGGTAATTCCTCTATTGTTCTTCAATTGTTCATCTTTGTTCTTCAATATTATGAATATGACTTTGTTCTATTTCAATATATTGGTTATGACTTTGCTCTACTTGATTATATTTGCAATTATATTGTTCTTAGTTTATCATAGTTATATGATTGGCTTAGTTAGATTGGAATTATATACATGCCTAGGATCGTATAGCGTTTATGCATGTGTACAGTGGGTGAATGATAACTATTGTGTAGACGTGGTGTCTATACCGTATTTATCTGCGATTGCACCCTATATGCCGGATTGTGGGGTAGTTCGCGATAGTGACAGCTTCGTTGATTCTTATATAGTCCCCCTCTCATGTATAGGGCAGGCAGAGCAACACTATTATAGGGGAGTGATTGCTATGTTCTTCATCTTCCTTGCTAATATTCACTATGCATGGATATAGTCTTTTCTCACCATGATTGCCAAGTATAATTGCACTAACTATGATATGCTAGACTTTATAGTTAATAATAACTTAGGGAATATCTTTGTAGTTCATCCTAATTCCATGCTAATGACTTGCTAGAATATCTGTTGAGGTGCTTATCATTATGTGGCTAGCTGATCAGATTAATTATCTTTGTCACCATTATCACTTTACCTTTACTTTATGTGACATTTATCCCTGTATAAAGAGATTGATAAATACTCTCGGTTATACATGCAATGATGTGTACTCAGTTCCATATTCTCATTCTATTATCAACCATGATACTTAGAAATCCCTTCCCAGTGGTAAAAATATAAATAACGATACCTGGAATACTTCCCGGTTAAAATGCTACATCGGTATTAATCTGTGCGCTTGCAGATCCCTTTTATTATTTATCTTGATGAGCAATTGCATATTTCAATACCGCGTCTCTCGTGTCATGCTGGGGATGACAACTTGGCTTAAGCGGCATGAGGGATAGGTTTGGCATTTTTTGGCGCCGTTATCAGAATTAGAAAACTAAGTCTACTTTCGGTAGTGACGTTAAGAATGCCCAACAAGCATTTTTGGCGCCGTTGCCGGGGAAGGTTGATTACTAAGTAGGAATGAATATGGAACTTTGAGTCATCATTTGCATCACTAATCTGATCGAGCTTATCAATTCTCTTATACAGTTTTACCCCTGTATTTTCCATTTTGATTATTTATTGTAGGGTGATGCATGAATAGAAGACATCTTCCAGACAACTTTGTTGACGACCCCGAAGCCTTATTCAGAAGAACAAGAGCCAAGCTCAAGAAGACATCGTCAACACTTCAGCACAAAGCTTCATCCAAATCCGAAGACCGCCGAAGTTTCATCCGGAATTTGTCGACTGAATTCGAAGCCATGGCGAACAAGTCGATCCGCGAGTTCTCAGCTCCCACTACGGACAACATCCGCACTGGACCTGCTGGGGAGATCGACCGCAACTTCGAGCTCAAGCCTGGGCTCATCAACATGGTGCAAGCTAACCAGTTCTGTGGGAAGCCACATGAAGACGCTAGTGCTCATCTTCAACACTTCCTGGAGATCTGCAGCACTTTCACCATGGCTGATGTCCCCAGAGACGCCATACTACTTCGCCTTTTCCCATTCTCACTGTTGGGGAGAGCGAAGCAGTGGTTCTACGCTACAAAGGAGAAGAACACTACGTGGGCACTCTGCTCCACGAACTTTCTGGCCAAATTCTTTCCCATGGGCAAGACCAATGCTCTCCATGGGAAGATTACAAGTTTTCAGCAACAACATGATGAATCCATTCCAAAAGCATGGGAGTGTTTCCAAGACTACATCCTAGAATGTCCCCATCATGGAATGGAAAGCTGGCTACTGATGCAGACATTTTATCATGGGCTCATTAACAGTGCCCGTGAAACCATGGATGCTGCAGCTGGAGGAGCATTCCTATCACTCACCATACCTCAAGCCACAGCTCTTGTGGAGAAGATGGCATCCAACCAAGGTTGGAATGAAGAAAGAACTCAGACACGCAAGAAAGGTGGAGGTATGCACCAGCTCAAGGAAGTAGACATGCTGTCTGCCAAGCTAGACCTACTCATGAAGAAGCTCGATGATCGAGCTGGAGAAAAGAAAGAAGTCATGCACGTCTACGACTCCCACATGACTTGTGAGGAGTGTGGAGGTACTGGACACTCGGGCAATCACTGTCCTGAGTTGCTGGAGGACGTGAACTACATCAACAATAACAACAACTACTACTACAACCGTCCTCAGCAGAATCAAGGTTGGAATCAACAGAGGCCTAACTACTCAGGTAATTACCAAGGTAACAATTCTTTCAATAATAATAATAATTATCAACCTTTGAGAGAGTTAGTATCCAACCAAGGAAAGCTAATGGATAACCTGTCTAAGAAATTGGCATCTAATGATAAAATACTAGAAAATATAAATAATAGAATGGATAATTTCTCTACTGCCATCAAGAACCAGATTAGCTTTAATAAAATGATTGAATCTCAGTTGAATCAAATAGCTGCTGCTGCTCCTGCTACTAACCCCGGTATACCATCACAATCGGAAGGACTAGAATCTACAAATCTTGTAGACATGTTTGATGCAGGAGATTACTGGAGTAACCCTATCATGGAAGTAAGTACTGACTGTCTGCCGGTCAAGAGAGGCGATCCAGGACGCCCCGTCATCCCGATCTCCATCGGCATGCGAGACTTCCCAGAAGCACTCTGTGACTTTGGCTCCAGCGTCAACATCATGCCCAGGGTACTCTATGAAAATCTCTTTTCACAACCATTATTAGAAACAACCATGTGTTTGCAGCTTGCAGATAGGACACTGAGTTTCCCGAGAGGAATATTGAAGAACATCTGTGTCCGAGTGGGTTCCTCGTACGCTCCAGCAGACTTCGTAGTGATAGAGACCAGTTCTGATGAGAGGGCTCCCGTCATCCTAGGGAGACCATTCCTGAACACCACGGGAGCTGTCATCTACGCTAGTGCTGCCAAGATCAGTTTCTACATCAAGGGGAGGAAGGAAACGTTTTCCTTCAAGAACAAGACCGCACAAATCCCAGAGCAACCCCAATATGAACCAAGGAAGAGGACCAACAGGAGGAACAAGAGCAAGAAGCAAGTGTGGGCCGAGACAACTAAGATGGTCACTGCCGTGCACAAAGGTCAAGATCGCCAACTCAAGTCACCGTTCTTGCCTAAGAAGGACGACCCAGGTATGCCAAGCATTTATTGCTCCATTAATGGGTCCCACTTCTACAAGACACTTTGCGACACTGGGTCGGGCGTCAACATAATGGCCAAGGTCACCTATGAACTTCTGTTCGGAACCATGCCCTTAAACCCAACATATATTCAGCTCCAGATGGCAGATCAGACATTCCGACAGGTCGAAGGTACAGTAACTGACGTCCCTGTCAAGATAGACGATCACTTTGCCCATACAGACTTTCAGGTTATTGACATGGGAGAAGATGAATATGATCCACCCATCATCCTTGGAAGACCATTCCTAAGTACTGTCAAAGCAATCATCTACATTGGAACTGGAGAAGTCCACATGCACTTCCCCTCTGAGAAGGTACGTCTTTACTTTACTGACCCTAACTATGTATTTGAAGAATCCAAGCAGGTCAGGACAAGAAGAAGGCGGCGTAACCACAATCAGAAGCAACAGGTCATCAAGGATGGATGGGCAGATTATGAAGGAGAAGTGGTAAGATCTGAAGACATACCACTCAACCAACACTGTCCTAAGGAGACCGAAGCACCGAGACAAGTATGGAAAGAAAAGACAGTTGCACATGAAGAAGAGGCGCTGCCGGAACCACCGACTACGTCATCCACCAAGTCCTAGGACGACTGAACGAATAAGAGTCCCGTTCGGAGGACTTTAAAAACACCGAACGCCTTGCCAAGAGGTAACTTGGTAGTTATCCTATTCCTTTCAATTATTTACTTTATCTTAAATAGTTTGCTTAGTTAATCATATTCATACTATCTTAAAAAGAAAATAAAAATATTAAAAACCCTAAAGCCCCATGTGAGTATGCGAGTGGCATAAAACCCATAAGTACATTCACTGTGGTGGCATAAAAAAATATATATATATAATAAATACATAAATATTTTCTTCTACTTTATAAAATAAAGAAAAAAACAACATAAAAAAATCAAGGAGGCTCAACATGATAAAGGCTAGATATTTATGCTAACACTTAATCAGTTCCACAAAGCTTTGTTGTCTATTTGAGCTTCACAGAATTCAAGGAGACTAGCAGACGGAGGACATTCTAATCGCTGTCAGGGTGCTGCCGACTTTCAAATACATCTCCGCCATCTGCTAGCAACATCAGAAGAGATTATGTCAAGATCCAGCTAGGGGGAGAGCACCTCCATTATCTTGTTAAGTATTTCTATCTTTATCTTTATATTTATATATACTTCTACCTTATAAAAATAAAAATATACATAACTATGAAAAAACCAAATAAAGATTTTGTGCTTATATATATATACCTATATCTTTTGCTTAGTGTGTTTTAATAAATAAAGTGGCTATGCTAAACTGAATCTAAATAATAATAAAACTCTAGCATGGATATGATGAATAGTTGCTTTGCCTAATTTTCAAATTTGAAGTTCTCTCTCTAAGTTTACATAACTGTTATCATTTAAAGCTTGCTCTAAACCTGAACTTGTGGGAAGAGAACTTGATCTAAAGTCTAAGTTGTTAACGGATATGATATGGGAAGGTTGAGCTGCTGTTTATCTATTCCTAGAGATGCTAGAATTCTGGAGAATTTTATCTTTGAAAATCTTAAAATGCTACATGATGAGTTCCTGTATGATGAGAGTTTAAGTTCCTACCACAGCCATACATACATGCTTGCTAGACTTTAAGCCATACCTTTACTTTTTACTGCTTATGAGCATTGAGTGTAGTCAAGCTTGTAGACCCGTAGGAGCTTGTCATGCGGTTAAAATCAAGATTCACTTGCACGATCACTCATACATGCTGCTTCTACTCCGGAAGTACGCATCCACATATATCCACTCATTCTCATCTCCAGATCCACATAAAATTATTCTACTCCTAATCCGGGAGAGAATAGCCAAAAATATTTTCCCATTCTTGTTATCCCCTGTGAAATAAATGCTCAAGCTATTTTGGTTACTACCACTTGCTATATTGTTCTAAGGAGATGAGTGCTCTATACGAGGAAATAAAAAGGGGCAAGTGCCTGGAACCTCGAAAAGAAAAAGATACGAGGAAATAAAAAGGAGCAAGTGCTCGGAACCTCGATGAAAAAAAAGAAAAAGTGTGAGAAGAGAGGTAAAAATGGACAAGTGTCCGACAGTAGAATTAGGGGTACAAGATACCCACCTGAGAGGAAAAAAAGAAAATATAGAGCACCTCATTCTCCTCAAGAGCTTTAAAAGCAAGAAAGGTACGTATCCCCTCAAAAAGAGCAAAAGTAGAATTAGACTTTCATCATTGTTATCATCACTACCACCATACACCATTTATTCGCCACACATGCACATTTTGATTTGACTTATTGACTTGTTTCTCTGGATCCATGGTTTGACTATGCAATAAATGTCTTGTAAGTATGTATACTTTATCTCCCACCGATGAGCTCCAGATATCAAAAGCCTTATTAGAATAGGATGAGAGAGAAGGCAATGTCACTCTGCCTTATACCACAAATACTACATACTTTGCTTTGAGAGAAGGCAGACACCATTACTGCCTTGGTGAGGATCCAGAAATACCACAAAAGAGAGACCTGAGAGAGTCATACAAGGAATCTCTGAGTTTTATTTGAAAATCTGCAAAAAAACTCCAAGAGCTATAGCTGATCAAGAATAAGAGACATGGTGCTTGACTAGATTGTTCTATCTTTTAACCGCTCAAGACAAAGGTGACGGTTGCAAGCCCCATGGTGAAAGGTATAATGAGTAAGTTTTAAGTCTTGACAGTTTACTTTAACTCAGAGATGAGACTCTATTTGAAAGCATGTGTACCGTCAAAATTCAAAGGCATTTCAGCAACTTCTCATCCATCGCTGAGTCTATCCTTGCTCAGGGACGAGCAAGAGGTAAGCTTGGGGGAGTTTGTTGACAGTCCTTAAGTATCAATTATAACTATCAAATAAATAGAGAAAAGGATCCAAATGAAACCAACACCTAGACTTAGGGTTTTATCTGACAGAATTCCACGAGTTTTGCTATTTATCTATTTTTGCAGGGGGTTATCAGGAAATACGGAAGAAAGGCCCACATGTCGGATTAATGACGGGATATTAACCGAACACGTAAATATCTTACATCTAGAAGAGTCCAGAAGCCACGAGAACGAACAGGAGGCGTAACAGAGCCGGGGACAGGGCGCCCGCCCTGCTGGCTCAGCCAATCAGGCTCCGCCTCGAGGATTATGCTCCACCGACCTAGAGGATCAAGGAAAACCGCACGATCAATGTCGGTTTGATCCAACGGCCCAGATTCATCCGAAAGGGCTATATAAGCAAGGCCCCTGGCCCTGGAGGAGAGGCGCCCTCGTCTCATACTTCAAACCCTAATTCAGGAGGAGAGCCTCTGATCAAGCCCTAGAGCCACCACATCAACTAGATCTCTAGTTTGCATAGCTACATAGGATTAGAACTAGAAGGAGTCAATCTTCGATTGGTTCCCGGATCTGTCAAGAGGATTCTTGGTAATTTCTCTATTGTTCTTCAATTGTTCATCTTTGTTCTTCAATATTATGAATATGACTTTGTTCTATTTCAATATATTGGTTATGACTTTGCTCTACTTGATTATATTTGCAATTATATTGTTCTTAGTTTATCATAGTTATATGCTTGGCTTAGTTAGATTGGAATTATATACATGCCTAGGATCGTATAGCGTTTATCCATGTGTACAGTGGGTGAATGATAACTATTGTGTAGACGTGGTGTCTATACCGTATTTATCTGTGATTGCACCCTATATGTCGGATTGTGGGGTAGTTCGCGATAGTGACAGCTTCGTTGATTCTTATATAGTCCCCCTCTCGTGTATAGGGCAGGCAGAGCAACACTATTACAGGGGAGTGATTGCTATGTTCTTCATCTTCCTTGCTAATATTCACTATGCATGGATATAGTCTTTTCTTACCATGATTGCCAAGTATAATTGCACTAACTATGATATGCTAGACTTTATAGTTAATAATAACTTAGGGAATATCTTTGTAGTTCATCCTAATTCCATGCTAATGACTTGCTAGAATATCTGTTGAGGTGCTTATCATTATGTGGCTAGCTGATCAGATTAATTATCTTTGTCACCATTATCACTTTACCTTTACTTTATGTGACATTTATCCCTGTATAAAGAGATTGATAAATACTCTCGGTTATACATGCAATGATGTGTACTCAGTTCCATATTCTCATTCCATTATCAACCATGATACTTAGAAATCCCTTCCCAGTGGTAAAAATATAAATAACGATACCTGGAATACTTCCCGGTTAAAATGCTACATCGGTATTAATCTGTGCGCTTGCAGATCCCTTTTATTATTTATCTTGATGAGCAATTGCATATTTCAATACCGCGTCTCTCGTGTCATGCTGGGGATGACAACTTGGCTTAAGTGGCATGAGGGATAGGTTTGGCATTTTTTGGCGCCGTTATCAGAATTAGAAAACTAAGTCTACTTTTGGTAGTGACGTTAAGAATGCCCAACATTGGCAAAGGTTTCCTTTAAATCTACTATATGATCTTTCACATTCTTGCTCATTACCACAATGTCATCAACATAAGCTATGATGTTTTCCTATAGTTGTGAACCAAGGACTACCTTCGTCATTCTAGCAAAGGTCAAGCCTGCATTCTTTAGTCCTTAGGGCATTCTGGTGTAACAGTAAGTTCCCAAGGGAGTAGTGAAACTTGTCTTCTCCTCATCTTCTTTGTTGAGCCAAATTTGATGATATCTTGAAAAGCAATCCAGTAGGGAGAAGCGCTTGCATCTTGCCGCCTTATCGATGGAGCTATCTATCCTTGGTAGCAGAAATCAGTCTTTCTTGCATGCTTTGTTCAGATTTGTGAAGCCTATGCACATTCTCATTTTTCCATTCTTCTTCGGTACTAACACTACATTTGCCAGCCATTCTGAGTACTTGACTTCTCTGATGACATTTGCGTCTAACAGCCTCTGTACTTTGGCCTTCGCTACTAAGATTCTATCCTCTGACATTTTCCTTTGTCGCTGCTTCCTTGGCTTCATTTTGGAGTTCATGTCAAGGGAGTGTTGTATGATGTCCCTGCTGACTCCCTTCAGGTCGGAGGTGACCAAGCGAAGATGTCCTTATTCTTGGCTAAAGTTTCTATAAGTTATGTTTCTTCTGCCTTTGACAAGTTGGCTCCAATGGTGACCTTTCTGTCTAGGACTGCATCTTCCAATGGGACTGACTTTGTTTCTTTTTGATCTTCGAGATCTGTTTTGCCCTTCGGCATGTCCGGAGGCTTCGGCTCAATGTTCTTAGCTGAATCAATGGAGTTGATGTTTCGCTGCAACTTCTAGATAGCTCTCTCTATGTTTCTTACCTCTTTCTAACTGTCATGTATTGTGATGGTGTCGTGCAAAGCTGGCATTTTCATGCACAGGTACCCCATATGGATGGATGTATTGAACTTGTTTGCAAACCCTCTGCCAAAAATGGCATTGTACGGGTAATAGAGGTCTACTACGTCGAAGGTCACGTATTCTGTTCTTGCATTTTCCTAGCCTTAGAAGGAAACTGGTAGGGATATTTTTTCCTAATGCATCAATCCTCTTTCCTTTGAAACCAATTAGTGGTAAATCCAAAGGCTACAGTTGGCTTCTACTTAGTTTCATCTAGTCAAAGGCATTAACAACGATGATATCTACGGGCTTCTAGAGTCTATGAGAACCCTACTGATTTCCCAACCCGCTATGTTAGCCTTGATTACCATAGCATCGGTATGGGGATAGCTTTCCAGTTGTAGGTCTTGCTCTAAGAAAGTGATTGGTGCCTTTGACCAATCTGTGCAGCGCACTAGGCCTTGGACTGCTATGTTGTTGGCAAGCCTGAAGTGATCTTTCTTCTACTTCTTTGTCTGGAATTCCATTGAAGAGCCTCCGGCTATTGACAGTATTATGCCAATGGTGAGTAGTGGTGTGTATGGATTGAGCTAGTTTTCTAGGTTGGACTCATTTTTGGGGGCGGCTAGTTGTGGTGGAGGTGGTGGCGGAGGTGCTTCGAGTTGTCTATTGTGCACTTGAGCTGGCTGGCTTGTTTCGATGAATGTTATATGGGGAGGCCTTGGGTTTATGTAGGTAGGGCTGATTTTTGCTCGCTGATTACTTGGCTGCCCTTGCTGCTGGGTGCTTGGTCGCCATGTGGGTAGGAAATTTGGGTAGTATGCAACTGCTAATGTGGATGGGTGAATTTGATTGGAGTTGAGACTTGGGTAGATTGGGCAATATGTTTGCTGTGAAGGCATAGCGAAGGTGTGGTTGACCTTCCTGGTGGGTTGTTGTGGCAGAGGTTGAGGATTTTCCCTGCTTTTTATCCTCTCCTAAGTTTCCTCCGCGTCTGGACAATCTCTAGTAATGTGCCCTTTGTTTTCTCTCTAAAAGAAGCCTTCGCTGTCTTGGTTCCTAGTTTTTGTTCCAGTTCTTCTTTTGATTGTATTTCTTGCCTTCGTACTGCTTTTGCGGTGCTTTACTTGGGGTTGCCACCGGCATGTACTGCCCTTGTTGGCTATTCCCTTGTTGCTCGATGTTGAAAACTTGTTGGTCTGATGGTTGGTGTGGTTGTGACTAGCCTTGGCTTCTATTGCCCCTTTGTGTGCTCCTGTTGTTCCCTTGATACTGTTTGCTCTGATTTTGTTCTTCTAGCCTTCTTTGGAGGTCATTGTCTGACCTGCAATACTTTTCAAACTCTCTGTATAGTTCTTCTATGGTGCTTGGCTTCTCCTGAGCTAGATGAGCTACGAAGGCTCCAATGCAGAGACCTTTGATTACGGCCTCAACTACCACATCCTCTGGGACATTTGGTGTCTTCGCCTTGAGCTATACAAATCCTTGAAAATAGTCCCTTAGGGCCTCACCTTATTTTTGCTTGCACTGGAAGAGATCCATCGAGGTCAGGGATTCAGTGGTGAACCCTTTGAAGTCAGCTATGATCTTGTCACAGAGGTCCTCCCATGAATATACTGAACTTGGTCTCAACATAGAATACCATGCCAATGCATCACCTTCGGCTGCAATTACAAATGACTTGGCTAGGACAGTGTCATTCCCCCCTGCGGAGGCTACGGCTACGTCGAAACTCATGATGAATTGGAGAGGGTCTGATCTTCCATTGAACTTAGGTATGGTGGGTTTGTATGATGAGTGGCAAGGTGAGCTTTGGATTCCTTCGAATAATGGAGATTTTGAATCTATAGTTCTGTGGACTAGGGTGTTGACGGTTCTTAAGTATCAATTTTAATTATCCAATAAATAAGGAAAAGGACCTATATGCAAGCAACACCTAGAATTAGGGTTTGATCTGACAGAATTCCACGAGTTTTGTTGTTTATCTATTTCTGCAGGGGGTTATCAGGAAATACAAAGGAAAGGCCCACACGTCGGAATTACATAGAGATATTAACGTGTTCACCAATTTTCTATCATCTAGAAGACTCCAGAAGCCACGGGATCGAACGGGAGGCCGAACGGGTTCGGGACCAGGGCACCCGCCCTGGACCCTGGGGCGCCCGCCCTAGGTCTGCAACCAATCAGGATGAGTCTCGCGGATTATGCCCCACCGACCTAAAGGATCAAGGAAAACCGTGCGATTAATGTCGGTTTGTTCCGACGGCCCAGGTTCACTTGAAGGGACTATATAAGCAGGACCCCTGGCCCCTGGAGAGGAGAATCCAAGTCCATTATTTTCATATTTTCCAGAGAGGATTCAGAGAGAGAGGTTCCCTTAGGGTTCCCACCTCATTAGGGCTTAGCATCCAATGTGAGATTAGACTTAGTTCTTCTAGATTGAGAGAGATAGAGTGGAGGTATAGATCGAAGGAAGCCCGTCCTGTCGGTGACTACTTCAAGGTTGTACCAGTAGGATCAAGTTCTCCTAACCCAAGGCTTGCTCCTAGGATTCTTCAGTATTTCGACTTCTAAATTCTAGTAAGTTCTTTGTTTTATTATTCTTTGGTTTATGAGTTTACTTTAATCTCTTCGCGTAGAGTTTAGAGTAATCATCTCTAGCGTAAACGTGGTGTTTGGGCTAGGATACTCATAGATATCCCCTGTCTAGCCGGACCGTGGTAGTAGCGAGGAACGTGACATTTCCGTAGCTACCTTTGTATTCCATATCCCGTTAGCAGGATCGATAGGGTTTATAGGTGCGGGTCGAACATCCTTTGAGGTGTCTAGATTCCGTGAGCCTCCCCAATAGAGCAGTAGATCATCCTTACCAAGGTTAGAACGAGAGTGCAGTTGCAGTCTTCTCTATACATCGCTCACATCAAATCACAGTGGTTGTAGCCTAAAGGTTAGTAGTAATAGATTTGGTTAGTCAGATGCACGCTTTCTCCTAGTGGTAAAAAATAAATACGATACTATGGATAACATCCCGGGTGAAGTGCTCACCGATATCCGTGCGCTTGCGGATCATTTCCTAATTGCGTTACCAAATATCAACAAGCATTTCTGGCGCCGTTGCCGGGGAGAAAGACGGTTTGCTGAGATAACCTTGAATCTTACTACTAGCTTGTACCTATACTTTTATCTTTCTTTATCTTTTTATTCCTTATCTTTTCTTTATTCTTACCTTATGGAGAACCAAGATTCTAAATCAATCTATCAATTTGCAACACCTTCGGAAACTGACCTTTTACCATGGGAGTCATCACAGCCTATCCAAACATCCCAGTATAGGTTAAGTTCAAGGTTAATTGCCATGATTGAGAACCTATCCTTTTCGCAAAAGGAAGACGAAAATCCTTACCTTCATATTAGAGATTTTGAGCAAACATGTGATTGTCTTCGCATTGAAGGCATTTCTGATAAGACTTTACGTTGGAAGCTTTTTCCTTTTTCCTTAAGAGGAGAAGCTAGACGATGGTATAGTCAGAAGGTAAGTCAACAACGAGGTGAATGGGGAGTCTTACGAGCCAACTTCTGTTTAGATTTTTATTCCCTCGATCGTATCGCCGACCTTAGACTCGAAGTTCTATCTTTTAAACAAAAAGAAAATGAAACTTTGGGAAAATCCTAGAAACGTTTTTCTGATCTTTTAGAATATGGTCCAAAACTCAATATTGAAGACCCTATTCTCCTTTTTCATTTCTTTCGAGGTCTTCAGAAAGATCATAAACAAATGCTACATACAATGTCTAGAGGTTCTTTCTTTCGTATCCCTACTGATGAAGCTAGAGCGATCCTAGATAGAATCCTAGAAGCTGAGATGGATAATACCCTCCATGATGAAACCTACGAAGCCGAAGTAGACACTCTGCCGAATTCTTCACCTACTTCAGCTATCCCAAGTTTTGAGCCACAAAAGGAAGAAATTCCACCACCTGATTTCATGCTGGATATAGAATCCGATCTTTTTGCCGATTTTGGAAACATTTCAAACTACCATTCTATAGACAAACCCCAAAGCGGCCATTATAGCATTTGTTTACCAAGTGAATATCAATTGAGAGAGCTTATCTCAGTTATGAGTAGCGAATGGTTGGAGGAGTCAGAGCTTTCCTCTGAAGTGATCCGTTTGGATACACCTCCTATCACTATACGCTGTGCTTATGATTCTGATCAATTTGATGCTCTCTATAATCCTGTTGTGGGGATCAATATCATGTCTAAAGCTTTTGCACTTAAATTATTTGGAAAATTAATTTTAACCCCCACAACAAAGTTCATGAAGGAATCTTCAGGACGATTGGTCCCCAGTCTTGGAATTGTGAATGTCCTACCCTTTATGGTAGAAGGCTCCATGATTCATTTGAACTTTTATATCTTTGATACATGGGACTTCGACCTGTTGATAGGACAACCATTTAGAAGACTCCTTTATGAAGGTCAAACTGGCTACACATTTCTTTTGGAAAGGATTTTAAATTCCCTATGACAATTTCTCACTCCTTGAATAATAAGATCGAGTCATCTCTTTTGCCTGATCCTATGGAAGAGGTAAAAGCTGCGTCTCTAGAGCTTTTAAATGAATCAGACTTAGAAGAAGAAGCCCCTTTCTTCATAGAAGAGGAAGTTGAACCTTCTGAACCTGAACCTTTAGATGAGTTTGCAGAAACACCCAGACCTCCTATAGAGCTTAAAACTTTACCACCCGGTCTTATCTATGCTTTCCTAAACAATAATCCAGAGTTTCCTGTGATCATTAGTAATAAACTCACTCAGGAACAAACTCTGCGATTAATGACCGTTTTAGAAAAACATCACTCAGTCTTTGGCTACTCACTCCAAGATCTTACAGGAATCAGTCCTATGATTTGCACCCATCGCATTCCGACAGATCCTTCTGTTTCACCTTCTCGGGAACCCCAACGTAGACTCAACAACGCGATGAGAGAAGTAGTTAAAAAGGAAGTTATAAAGTTGCTACATGCAGGGATTATATATCCTGTGTCGCATAGTGAGTGGGTGAGCCCTATTCAAGTTGTGCCTAAAAAGGGAGGCATGACTGTTGTTACAAATGAGAAGAACGAGCTAATTCCGCAACGCACCGTCACAGGGTGGCGGATGTGCATTGACTATAGAAAACTGAATAAAGCCACGAAAAAGGATCACTTTCCTTTACCTTTTATAGATGAGATGTTAGAGCGGTTAGCGAACCATTCGTTCTTCTACTTCCTAGATGGATATTCAGGGTACCACCAGATCCCGATCCATCCTGATGATCAAAGCAAAACCACTTTTACCTGTCCATACAGAACTTATGCTTATCGTAGAATGTCTTTTGGGCTATGTAATGCACCAGCTTCTTTTCAAAGATGCATGATGTCT
The DNA here is from genome assembly GCA_038087645.1 of Saccharum hybrid cultivar R570. Classification (NCBI taxonomy): domain Eukaryota; kingdom Viridiplantae; phylum Streptophyta; class Magnoliopsida; order Poales; family Poaceae; genus Saccharum; species Saccharum hybrid cultivar. The sequence continues at coordinate 2,567,706 of JAQSUU010000291.1, read as the reverse complement.
ATATTTTCTGATATGATTGAAGAGATTATGGAAGTTTTCATGGATGATTTTTCTGTTTATGGAAAAACTTTTGATAATTGTCTTGAAAACATAGACAAGGTTTTGCAAAGATGCAAAGAAAAGCACTTAGTCCTTAACTGGGAAAAATGTTATTTTATGGTTAGGGAAGGAATAGTGCTAGGACACCTAGTGTCTAAAAGAGGTATTGAGGTAGATAAAGCTAAAATTGAAGTAATAGAACAACTACCTCCACCTGTGAATATAAAAGGAATTCGAAGCTTTCTTGGCCATGCTGGTTTTTATCGCAGATTCATAAAAGATTTTTCATTTATTGCTAGACCACTCACTCTTTTGCTAGCCAAGGATGCACCTTTCGAATTTGATGATGCATGTTTAAAAGCTTTTGAATTATTAAAGAATGCACTCATCTCTGCACCAATCATTCAACCCCCTGATTGGTCATTTGAAATTATGTGTGATGCTAGTGATTATGCTGTGGGGGCAGTTTTGGGGCAAACAAAAGACAAGAAGCATCATGCAATTGCTTACGCCAGTAAAACTTTGACAGGAGCTCAACTTAATTATGCAACCACTGAAAAAGAGCTTCTGGCTGTTGTCTTTGCCATTGATAAATTTAGATCTTACTTAGTAGGAGCTAAAATAATTGTTTACACTGATCATGCTGCACTAAAATATTTGCTCACTAAAAAAGATGCTAAACCTCACCTAATTAGATGGATCTTGTTACTCCAAGAATTTGACTTAGAAATAAAAGATAAAAAGGGAGTAGAAAATTCTGTTGCTGATCACTTGTCTAGAATGCACTTTAAGGATCCACAGGAAACACCCATTAATGATTCACTCCGGGACGACATGCTCTATGGAATCAACAGGTCTGACCCCTGGTATGCAGATATTGTTAATTTTATGGTTTCAGGGTATGTACCACCAGGAGCGAACAAGAAGAAGCTTATTCAAGAAAGTCGTTCACACATATGGGATGAGCCATACCTCTTCCGAGTATGCGTTGATGGCTTACTCAGAAGGTGTGTGACCACTGAGGAAGGGTGGAAGATCATCGACAGATGTCATTCATCACCATACGGAGGTCATTATGGAGCATTCTGTACACATTCAAAGATCTGGCAATGTGGATTCTATTGGCCTACAATGTATAAAGACACAAGGCAATATATCAGAAGATGTGGGTCATGTCAAAGGCACGAAAACATAAATACAAGAGATGCTATGCCACTCACCAACAACCTTCAGATTGAGCTCTTTGATGTTTGGGGAATAGACTACATGGGTCCATTTCCTCCATCAAAGAAGTGTGAATTCATCTTGGTGGCAGTTGACTACGTCTCCAAGTGGGTAGAAGCACTACCTTGCAAGCGTGCCGACAATATTAATTCAAAGAGGATGTTTGAAGAGATTATATTTCCAAGATTTGGAGTCCCTAGGGTGGTGATAAGTGATGGGGGATCACACTTCATCGACAAACGCTTTGAGCATTATCTAGCAAAACATGGAATCCGTCACAACGTTGCTACCCCATATCATCCTCAGACAAGTGGCCAAGCAGAGACTTCCAACAAGCAAATCAAGAACATTCTTTAGAAAACAGTAAATGAGATGGGAACAGCATGGAAGGAAAAGTTACCCGATGCACTCTGGGCATACCGGACAGCATACAAGACCCCAATTGGAATGACCACATACCAATTGGTGTACGGGAAGACTTGCCACTTGCCTGTTGAACTAGAGTTCAAAGCACACTGGGCCATAAGAAGATGGAATATGGACCTAGATGTTGCTGGAGATCATAGAAGAATACAACTATCAGAATTGGAAGAATGGCGAGAGAAAGCATATCACAATTCGAAGATCTACAAAGAAAGAGTCAAAAGATGGCATGACAAGAGGATCAAGAAGAAGGAGTTCTCACCCGGAGATAAGGTATTACTTTTTAATTCTAGGGTGAAGCTTTTCAGGCATGGAAAACTCTGGAGTAAATGGGAAGGACCATACAAGGTAGTCAATTCATCATCCCACGGAGCTATTACACTTCAAAACGACGAAGGTACGTTATTCAAGGTAAATGGTCAACGTCTTAAATTATTTTTAGAACCCAATAAAGAATTAGAAGAAATAGACGTGATCCATTTTTACCTTCCGATGGAGAATTAAAGCCCGATCTTTTTAATCTGACATTTTTGGGCCACGTATATATTTTTCGGGATAAAAATACTTCTAGAAACACGCTCGAGCAAGCGGGCCCGCAGAGGAGGCAGGCCCAGGGCGGGCGCCCTGAGGATGAGGGCGGGCACCCTGCCCTGGTGTCCCCTCGGCCACGGCCTCTTCCGACATGCTTTCCTCATCTATGGTTATCCAGAAAATTCCGCGAATGGGTTGTTACGCACGCCCGGCAGCGGGATGGATCTATGAAAACCCTAGAGGCACTTTTTGACCCCTATATAAACAGACCCCTGATGTCAGCTTTCAACACCAATTCATTCAATCCTTCTCTCCTCCTTAATTAGAGCTTGTCTAGTTTCTTGCTTCTCCAATGGCCGATAAGACCCACCGCAACTGGGAGATCGTCCCTTACGACCTCAACCGCAAGCCCAAGGATGACCCCGATGCCTACGTCTCGGCCAACACAGAGCGACAACTAGCAGCCCCACCATCAAACCAGCGCAGCTCAATCTCATCCTACTATGCCCAACCAGTTCTTACTGCACCACCGCAGCCCCTTCTTCTCAAGGGACCGTTGTCCAAGCAAGAAGCCATCGTCAAGGTACCAGCCGGCACGAAAATCCTGCCACCTAAACCCAATGAGCGGGTTGTAGGCGTCAAGACCAACCGGAGCGGCGAGATCAGCAGCGTCCACTACACTACGGAGAAAGAGAGACCCCGCTTCGAAGGAGTTAGGACAGCAAAAGTTCGCTTCATCCCACCAAAGGAAGCTCCTAAGCACGCTCTCAATTCGTTTGAGACACCACCGAAGCGCCGCAGGACCATAGCAGATGTGGATGAGGACATCAGGACAGCAAATAGACATATTATGGAACTTCAGTCCACAGTTAGCTCCCTTAGTAGGCAGGTCTCCAACCTGAACACTACTGTGTTCGCGCTTAAACGTGACCTTTCTGATGCCCTTGCTAGGATCAGGGATTTAGAGCAACACTGAGCTATCTAGATTAGACCTTGAGGCAGTGTGTCTTAGTCTTCATCATTAGATTCAATTAGATTCAATTCAGTTTAGATTAGTTCGCTTCAATAGTCAGTGTAATAAATGCCTCAAGACAAATAAAGATTATTATTATTATGCCTCGTGTATCTCCACTTTATTTTTATGCAAGAAAGCAGGAAACAAGTATGGGGGAATCCCCCGACATGGTAAATGCACTTCGATTGCACCACTCCACAATTCAGGTACATACTCTGCACGCTTTATTTACATATATACAAATACATATTGGGCTGTGTAGAATATTGTTCCTAACATGATAATTTAAAAAGACAAAAATATTTTTAATCATGATCAATCTCACTCTGTGATATTTCTGAAAACCTGCATTTATTGAAAATCATTTTAAAAACCATGTGTTACTCAAGTCATTGTGGAATGTGAGATGGTAGAATATGAGTATCTTATTCTTGAAATCTTTGTCGCTTGGAGATTTTCTTTTCAAAAACTTCAAAAATATAGCTACCATCCTCAATATTTTATATGCCTGATAAACCTAAAAATATTAATTTGCTTTGTATTGAGTTTGTGCAAAACGAGTTAGACCCTTGTTGAGAGATTTATCATGCTCCCAAGATCAAGACATTTTTATTCAGAAAGATTCACTCTTCCGAAGTATTATTGCATTAGAGGCATGGGCTATGCAAAAATATATTTCGAGGAAATAAAAAGAAGCAAGTGCTCGACAACCTCGCAGAAAAATGAACAAGTGTCCGGAAGTAGAATTAGGGGTACCTCAGTATCCACCTGAAAAAAAATGAGATGATAAAAATATATATGGTAAAAAGAAAATGATAGCCCATGGTCCCTCTAATAAGCAATATGCCAGTAAGAGTTGATAAGTTTTAATTTTCAAAGTCTTTGATCTAAGAGTATGGCATTCCTCTCCTCGGATCCCGTTTTGACCCAAGCAATATATGCAAAGTAAGTATGCTTGAGAATTTCTACAAATTAAAACAGCCTCAGTGAGATATACAAAAGATAAATGAGTGATCTGAGAGCCCCTATGAGGATAAAGGTATGCTAAGTTTTCTATTCAAAAATATATAAAAAAACTCCAAGTGACAGGGTTGAGAAGAAGAATGGATCTCTACTTCAACCATATATTTCCCTGACTACAGTGCACAGTGGACATTCACAACACCCTGCAGGTATAAAAAGAATGCTTTACAATGTTTCAACCCCAGTTATTTTTCTGGACCATCCTTTTCTCGAGGATGAGTAAAAGCCTAAGTATGGGGGTGTTTGTTGATGGTTCTTAAGTATCAATTTTAATTATCCAATAAATAAGGAAAAGGACCTATATGCAAGCAACACCTAGAATTAGGGTTTGATCTGACAGAATTCCATGAGTTTTGTTGTTTATCTGTTTCTGCAAGGGGTTATCAGGAAATACAAAGGAAAGGCCCACACGTCGGAATTACATAGAGATATTAACGTGTTCACCGATTTTCTATCATCTAGAAGACTCCAGAAGCCACGGGATCGAACGGGAGGCCGAACGGGCCCGGGACCAGGGCGCCCGCCCTAGACCCTGGGGCGCCCGCCCTAGGTCTGCAACCAATCAGGATGAGTCTCGCGGATTATGCCCCACCGACCTAAAGGATCAAGGAAAACCGTGCGATTAATGTCGGTTTGATCCGACGGCCCAGGTTCACTTGAAGGGACTATATAAGCAGGACCCCTGGCCCCTGGAGAGGAGAATCCAAGTCCATTATTTTCATATTTTCCAGAGAGGATTCAGAGAGAGAGGTTCCCTTAGGGTTCCCACCTCATTAGGGCTTAGCATCCAATGTGAGATTAGACTTAGTTCTTCTAGATTGAGAGAGATAGAGTGGAGGTATAGATCGAAGGAAGCCCGGCCTGTCGGTGACTACTTCGAGGTTGTACCTGCAGGATCAAGTTCTCCTAACCCGAGGCTTGCTCCTAGGATTCTTCAGTATTTCGACTTCTAAATTCTAGTAAGTTCTTTGTTTTATTGTTCTTTGGTTTATGAGTTTACTTTAATCTCTTCGCGTAGAGTTTAGAGTAATCATCTCTAGCGTAAACGTGGTGTTTGGGCTAGGATACTCATAGATATCCCCTGTCTAGCCGGACCGTGGTAGTAGCGAGGAACGTGACATTTCCGTAGCTACCTTTGTATTCCATATCCCGTTAGCAGGATCGATAGGGTTTATAGGTGCGGGTCGAACATCCTTTGAGGTGTCTAGATTCCGTGAGCCTCCCCAATAGAGCAGTAGATCATCCTTACCAAGGTTAGAACGAGAGTGCAGTTGCAGTCTTCTCTATACATCGCTCACATCAAATCACAGTGGTTGTAGCCTAAAGGTTAGTAGTAATAGATTTGGTTAGTCAGATGCACGCTTTCTCCTAGTGGTAAAAAAATAAATACGATACTATGGATAACATCCTGTGTGAAGTGCTCACCGATATCCGTGCGCTTGCGGATCATTTCCTAATTGCGTTACCAAATATCAACATAGGGGTGAGGTGAAAGGTGTGCCAAAGGTTGGTTGAGTAGCCATACCTGGCGAAGGGTTGGGTTGCCCTTGATTTGTTGAGTGGATCTAGTTGGATGTGTTCAATTGGGGCCAGCTTGGCTACATGCTTTGTATTTCCGCTTGCAGGATGGCCAACTGCTGCTTTATCTCTGTTGTCTGCAATGATGCCTGGACTGCCCTCTAGTTTACAGCGAAGGTTGCGGCTAGCCTATCTCTTTCTTGTTATATTCTCCACAGCTAGGCTTATAGTTGCTGGAGCACTTGCTTCCGGGGTAGGGTTTGGAGCTAGCAGATCTTCGGCTGCCAAAGGTTGATCTTCGACAGCGGTCTCTTCTACATCTTGGTCTTTTGGGGTGCTAACATAGGTGCTGCGGGCACTATGCCTGGGTCGTCCCTTCATCGAGGGCTCCACGGGTGTCCTGGCGGAGGCTGCTCTTCTTCTTGCCATCATGAGTTTTGCTTGGCCAACACGCGGTGGGCACCAATGTTGGAAAACTGAGTTTCCAAAAGGTGATACATGGAAAGCCTTCGCCCAATTGGTTGCCCTGGGCAAAGGTTAGGAAGGTAGTAGGTGGGCCCTGGCACAATTAGGGTTTCATAAATGTACTCACCAACCTCCTTTGTATAGAGTTTGAGCCCCCTTTTTGTAGGGAATTGTTTACTATGGCTACTCTTTACAATTCTACCCTCTATCGGTTATGGTACATCCTCAGTATTTTTCTATGCTGATACAAGCCGCCAGGGGCAATTTGGGTGTCCTCTTCTTCAACCGCCTTTGCTTGTTGGGCCAACGTCAATGGCCCGTCATCGGCCCATGGCCTAGTGCTGCCGTCGAGCGAGAGCTCTCCTTGGTTCCAGAGCCTCTGCCTGGGAAGCCTTCATCGGGCCTTCTCTACTGTCGCCCGGACCGTGGCCTCTGCCCGTGCCGCCAGAGCCTTCGCCTTCGGCCGCGTCCTGGTGCCTTCACCCCCGCCTCCATCTTCTTTCCCTGCACATTGCTCATAAAACTCATTAACAGTCAGTTCTTGCTGCTGCTGCGAACTTTGTTCTCCGCGACTCATAACCGTGTCCCGACAAGAACTTTGTTCTCCGTGACTCATAACCGTGCCCCAACAAACTTTGTCCAGAATGACTTTTCTGCCAAGTTCCCTCCTTGTCCTTGCTTATCTGCTCCTGATCTCTTCCCCTTTTGCTTTGCCTCACTACTTGCCATTCTTTGACTGCCAGCTTTTCCTGCTTGTCCCCATTTCCATCCATTGCTTTCTGCAGCACCTACAGACTCATATTGTTTTCTGCAACATCTTCAGTTTGATTTATCTGTACCTCTGTTGCATCCTCCTCTTGAGTTAGAGCATCCCAATTTATCTGATTACTCTCCTCATTACTGACTTTTCTGCCTTCAATATCTTCTTGACTTGAGATATCAACAGGTTAGGGCCAGCTCTACAACTTTAAGGGCCCATGGGCAAGCAAGGCAAGCAAGAAGATAAGGACCCATTGAACTATTTTTTATGTAAAAAATAAAATACATAGTAAAAATAATTAAAAAATTACTTTTGCATCAGCTTTTGCATATAAATTATGCTCCTCTGTAGCACCTTCGTTAGGATCAACTTCTACAATTATGCTCGATGGTTACGTAGAATAGGAAGAGGTATACACATGCCTGGGCTGATGTTTGTTGGCCTTCGAAAGCTTATGCCAAATAGAAAAATATAAATCTACTAATTACCTATATGATCTTGGGCCCCCTAGCTCCATGGGGCCATCGCGGTCGCACTTGCTGCCCCTACCCTAGAGCCGAGCCTGCCACGGGTGATTCCTGAGTGCCATGTGCTGGACTCATAGATGAAGCTCTTTCTGCTGCATCTGGATCTATGATGTTTCTTTTACTTTAGCCCAGAAGGTTTGCACCCAAAATTAAGTTTCCTAACCACATTTATGTACTTTGATGTTTGTATGAATTTGTAATTAGTTGAAAAGTGGTTGCTTGTGAAAGAGGTATCCTAAGACTATCACCGGGCGCAACAACATCGGAAATTTTGCTAGAAAATTTTGGTTTGTTTCACTACCTACTAGTAGGTCATATTTCCTTGACTACCAACTCTAGCCTTAGCAGGTCATATTTCCTTGCCTACAAACCCTAGCCAGCTCCTATGTAAATCTATTAACGATTCTAGAAAATAAAAAAGGTGAAAACTAAAATTTGAACTCATGATCTCTAGTCCCACATGACACATCTCTATCACTACAATATATAGTTATTTGTGAATGAGCATAAGATGTTATAGTTTTATACTAGCATTTCCTAATGTTGTATTAAATATTCCGACCGATGAATGATATCAAATGAAAAAGCCAACTATAAAATTTTACATATTGTCAAGCACTACGACTTATGTATAGGGCATCTCTCCATCTAAGATTATTTCAAAAATTAAGTAAAAATATAAGAAATTAAATTGAATATTTTGGATTCTAAATGACTTTAACTAAAGAAACTCGGCGGCTACAAAGTTGTAGCTCAGCGTCGCCGCTACAAATTTGATACTAACCATGTCAATATTTGAGGTCATTTGGAAATTTTAAAACTTGAATTTCAAAATCTATAGTTTTAAACACATATTTGGTACTCTAAACGACTTTAAACCAAAAAATTACCAACTACAAAGAGATCATGTTGACAACTAAAACTTTGGTGTAGACCATGTCAATATCCAAGATCACTAAAAAAATTCTAAAATAAATTTCAAATTCTAAGAAATTAAAACAAAATTTTAAGACTTTAAAAAGTTTCAAATAAAAAAAAACTCATCAGCTACAAAGTTGTATATTATGTCAATCTATACAATTTCGAAATATAGTTCATCATATGATTTCATATGCAAAAGTTATAAATTATTTTTTATCTCTTAACAGTATCACCTCTGTTAATCCATTTCTAGAGATGGTGCCCTTACTGTGCTCGTCTTTGTTATTAAGCGAACGACCGTCTCTGAAAATAGTTGATTATTGATTATTAAAGGCGGTATCATGTCTTCCTCAATAAATAATTAGCAGACACAAATGTTTGCCTGAGACTCAACTGATAATTTCAGAGATGGCTTTTAACCATTGGCGTAGCTAGGGGGTGGTCCGTGTGGGCCACGGACCACCCTAGAATATGGAGCAAAGTATTATAAGTATTTAGATAGTAAGTTATTTTAAGTAATTTTTAGAGTTTATTAATAGTTTCAAAAATACTTGTAAGGCTTTTTTAAAATATATTTGTCTTATGTTTCAGTAAATTATATATTTGCACAATGACATGCTGCATTTAGGCCTTGTTTGGTAGAGCTTCGTCGGCTTCAGTTTCAGCTCCTTCGTGCACTAGAGCAAGGAGCCATTTTTATTTCTCTTAAGATGAATCAGGAATCATTGAAATCACTTTTTTTGTTTCATCGGTTCTAGCTCCTCTGTGTATTGTAGCAAGAAATCGAAGATTTTTGTTGACATGTCAAACGAGACTATATTGTTAAAAAGATTATATTGAACTAGACCACCCTAGATAAAAATTTTGGCTACGCCACTGCTTTTAACAATAGTCACCTCTATTTATCCGGACGTGTGTCGTAATATTCTTGTAGTAATGCCTGCTATGGTAAAACCCGAGTCGGTGTCGATGACCATTTTCACACCTACGCATACGGCCAAGTGCATGCGCACTAATCTACCGCCACGTCATACAGTGCGAGGTCAGAGACTCAGAGGTGTGGTGCTGGTGGTGTAGACTGTACAGTAAACGTACATGAGCGAGTGAGCGACCGGCATCGTGCCAGTTGAGGCAGTATCATACTGTTCCTGCAAGGCCCTGTCGCAAGTACTACTATCAACAAGGTGACTTGACTCCCCTCAAAAAAAAAAACAAGGTGACTTGACAGCTGGCCGTTGGGCAAACAGAGAGGAGTTGTTTTGTCCCTTCCTATTTTTTATAATTTGTTGCCACAACTCAAATCTCTCCGTTTTTTTAAAAGGAATAAAAATTGTTCGAGTGGTCATTTTTGTGGCAGGTTAGCCAAACATAATATCATTTTTCTTTTTCACGTAATTTGTTGATTAATTGTTATACCATGTCCACGTCTTACTCATGCATCTATCTATTGAATAGAACAACCCACACATCTGCGTCACCTAGAAGCAAAACCATCACCCGAAGAAGGAAAAGTAGAAAAAGTAGTTTTAGAAAAAAAAAAACTACAGAATATGGAAAGACAAAACTATCCCTTCTCCCTTGTTTGCTTAATTGCTTACACAGTTTTTATAGCTGGGGAGCACTATTGCTTGTTTCTTCTAGTTAAGAGAGAAAATCCAAACCCCACATATAATTTTTTTTACAAGAACACATATATATTATATTAAAGAGCAGTCAACTTACACATTAGTTAGAAAGAACCAGGTTACGTCAAGGCCCTGGTGGCCTGGTGGACATGTATCCATCCACATATCAGGACGAAGGACACGTGTTCGGTTACCGGACAGGAGACGATCACGACAATAGCACCACCAAGGAGGTCGCCAGCGAGGGATTCTAGAGGCGCCAAGGGCGCATGGAAACTGGGAGGAGGGGCCTCGCAAAGCAAAGGTTTGAAGCAATTGGGGAAGATGTCAATGGACGCCATCAACACTGAGCTAGGGATGAAATTTGAGTCGTCAACGAAGACTACAAGAGCGACCTCCTCAGAGACAGAGGAAAGCATCCTGCAGGGCGAGATGCGGCATGGACACGTATGGCCTGAAGCTACTTCGAGCAAGGTTGTTGAAGGGTTACGGACGGAGGCGGAGGCGGATGAATCAGAGGAAGCGACTGGGGTGAGGATGAGTTGAGGGCTGACACCATGGACCAGATTCACCCCGGAGGTGAACCGATTCATAGGCATAGCCTTCAAATCAGCCCCAGACCCGGCCGGACTAACGACAACGACGAAGGCTCTCGAGCATAAGCAAGTGAAGAGGGGCGGTGATGGACCTACTCGAGGGAGGAGCGTGAATTTGTTGAAGGCCTTACCATCACTGCCACTGTGGATGACCAGACCAAGATTGAAGACAACACAATCGATGCCTAGAGTAACGGTGACGGTTGGACAACGGCAACAGCAGGAACGAGACACCACCATGCAACTATAAGAGTGTCCCCAATGATGCCACCTCAGCTAGCTCATAGGAATCTATGTCAACATTTTTCTTATGTAGAAGAGAAAGAAGATAGCAAAGAGAAGAGACCATCTCTTATCTCAACACCTATCTTGCTCAGAAAACGAGATAGTTTATAGGTCTACTCATAAAGAATGAGAGAGGGAGAAGAGAAGATATAGATAAAAAATCATTTACATATGGGGTCATATAAAAAAGTGGCAATAACATGACATATATGAGCTGACTGCTATCTTATACTACTGATGACGCCCTAACTGGAGAGGAACAACTAAAACTTAAAATAGAGACTAGGTCATTGTAGAGGGTGGGATAAATAAGCTCTTTCCTTAAATGCAACCTAGCTTGGGGAAGTCCAATACATGCGGGGACTCCCAATTAGACTTACAATTTCATTAATAGAGTGTTACAGAGACAATTTTGATGATATGGTAAAGTTTTTTTTTTTGACAAAACGGCAAGAGAGCCTCCTGCCTATTTTTTTTTATATAAAAGAGATATTTACAGGTGACATGGCAAATAATTAAATAAGAGAAAGATGAAATGATTTTAATCTAAATGAAATTGCAGTGTATCAAGTCTTAATGTATCATTTGAAACAAAAACGATGAAACTATGTATGGAAGAAGGTTCATAAGTACAAAACACAATTTGTATTGGTGGTAGAAAACCGATTTTACTGGTGTTTTTAGGAACCTCCAGTTTGAAAGGCCAATGAAAATCTGTGAACTCCACCAGCTTCACTTAAGGCACAAGTCATGTGATTTTCACGTGAAATATGCGTGTGCGGCTCTACTAGATTTTGAAATGAATATTTAAGGACCTAAATAAATTTAAATAAAAAAATAACTAGAAAATTTAAGATTTTTTCAAGATCTATAACTTTCCTTTTGGTTGTTTATCCATCTAAGATCATTTGAAAAATTCAAAAAAATATGAGTTTGAAAATTATTAATCTTAAAACATAATTTCCGAGCCCTAAATGACTTCAGATGAAAAAAATAGTGAACTACAAAGTTATAAATCTTTTTAAGTACTACAATTTACGTTCACATCAGTCGACAGCAGCGACGCATCAACTACCATTAGAGTTCTGAAAAGTATACCAACCTCTTTTTCCCTAAGCCTACTGAAAGAAATGGAAAACCTTTTTTTTAAGGGGAACCGGAGCTTCATATATTAAACATGATCAGGATTACAATCGTTGTTTATGATATCCCGTAATCCAGGTGGGGTTATAAGCCACTCCTCTACCTGAGAAATACTGGATACCAAACGGGCGCACTCATGAGCTATCTTATTACATTTTCTATTAACAAAAAGAAGTTTGAAACCTTCGAAGCTCCGGCTAAGATCATCCATCAGCTGCAGAAAGGGATCAATCTCTGACTTCTGACGGGACCGCTTCTCCCATAGGTTAACAAGGATTTGGCAGTCTGTCTCAAGCTGTAAGCGCCGCACATCACATTCCCGCGCGAATTGCAGGCCATCACAACAGGCTAATGCTTCAGCGCAAGTGTATTCAGACACTGGTCATACCATTTCGCCCTGCCTCCGCAAGCCTTTCCTTCATGATCACGAAGCACAACATCAGACGATGCTGACCGGTCCCTGGAATAGAAAGCGGCATCCACATTGCCTTTGATCCATCCAGGAGCCAGGTGTTGCCAGAACTGCTGACCGTGCTGTGAAGTGTCCACTGCCTTCGCCGGATGTAGCGGTTGCCATAGATCGAAGGCACTATCTTTTGCCCACTGCACTGCTATCTTCACTGGTAACGCTTCCTCACCATGTCGTCTTCTATTTCTCGCCATCCACAGCGACCACATGCCACAGAGGATTATGGCTGTATCTTGTGGCGGAAACAAATTTGGATCCATGAGATCTCGGGCCCAAGTGAGAGGATGGAGAGACGGAAGCTTAATACCAGTGAGTACCTTAGTTTTACTACCGGATTCGCACGAAGCCACAATTACACTCAGCAAACCTTTGCCGAGTGTAACACGGCAAATTCCACTTGGTAAAAAAAGTGTTGGTAAAGTCGTCTTTGTTGAGTGTTTTTTGTCGGGCACTCGGCAAATAGTTTACCGAGTGCACGACACTCGGCAAAATTTGAAACGAAAAAAACCGAAAAATTGCAAAAAAAAATTTTACTCTCCCACCCGTCTCCGTTGAAGTCACAAGTCACGGCATTTTTCGCGCAAAATTCGCACGCTACGCGGACGGTGAGATTTAAACCCATGACCTCTCCCTCACACGTAACCTCCTCTATCACTACACCACACTGTCACTTGTGTCTAGATTTCGTTTGGTTCCCAATATATTATACAAAACCGAGTGTAAATTGCTTGTTTGAGGCCCTAAATGAATTCAAATCAAAAAGTTGTCAAAAACAAAGTTTCATAACTTTTCGAGATTTATAACTTTTATTTAGGAAGTTTCTCCATCCGAAGTCATTTACAAAATTTAAATTTTAAATTTGAGAAATTCAAATGTAGTTTTGTATGACAAGATGATTTCAAATTAAAAAGTTGTCAACTACAAAGTTTCATAATTTTTCGAGATCTACAATTTTTATTTTGGGTGTTTTTCCATCCGAGGTCGTTTGAAAAATTCAAATTTTAAAATTTTTAAATTTAAACGTAGTTTTACACGACAAGAAGTCTTTGAGGAGAATGACAATGAAGTTCTTACGAGGAACAAGAGACGAAGGATTGCAAAATCCTTTGGTGATGATTTCATTGTGTATCTTGTGGACGATACACCTACCCTTATTATAAAGGCATACACATCTCTAGATGCAGATGATTGGAAAGAAACTATTTATAGTGAGATGGACTCAATTCTTTCTAATAGAACTTGGGAGCTATCTGAGCTACTTTTTTGTTGTAAACCAACTGGATGTAAGTGGGTGTTCAAGAAGCTTAGGCCGGATGGTACTATTGACAAGTACAAGGCTCGGCTTGTGGCTAAGGGTTATACCCAAAAGAAAGGCGAGAATTTATTTGATACTTATTCACCTGTTGTTAGAATGACCACTATTCGAGTGCTACTTTCTCTGGCTGCCTCGTATAGTCTTCTTGTTCATCAAATGGCCGTGAAGACAGCTTTCCTTAATGGAGAGTTGGATGAGGAGATTTATATGGATCAACCTGATGGGTTTGTAGTAAAAGGTGAAGAGCAGAAGGTGTGTAAGTTACTAAAGTCTTTGTATGGCTTGAAACAAGCACATAAACAATGGCATGAGAAGTTTGACACTACTTTAACTGGTGCGGGCTTTGCTATTAATGAGGGTGATAGGTGTGTGTATTATTGATATAGTGGGGGCCAATCTGTTATATTATGTTTATATGTTGATGATATTCTAATCTTTGGAACAAACATTAATATTATTAATGAGGTCAAGTCTTTTTTGTCAAAGAGTTTTGACATGAAAGATATAGGAGAAGCTGATGTAATTCTAAACATTAAGATGATTAAGGAAGATTGGGGGATTACCTTGTCACAATCTCACTATGTTGAGAAGGTCTTGAGCCGGTTTGGCTTTATGGATAGCAAGCCTTCTCCAACACCTTATGATCCTAGTGTGACATTGAAAAAGAATCAGAAGATTGCTAGAGATCAATTGATATATTCTCAGATAATTGGTTCACTCATGTATCTAGCTAGCACAACCAGACCAGATATCTCTTTTGTCGTGTGCAAGTTGAGTAGGCACATGTCCAACTTGGGTGATGATCATTGGCATGCACTTGAAAGGGTCTTGCGTTATCTTAAAGGTACTATGAGTTTTGGGATTTACTATTCTGGGCACCCAGCTATGCTAGAGGGATATAGTGATGCGAACTGGATTTCTGATATTAATCAAATCTACGCCACTAGTGGGTATGTTTTTACTCTTGGAGGTGGCGCAGTGTCATAGAGGTCTTGTAAATAGACTATTTTGACTAAATCAACTATGGAAGTAGAACTTACTGCTTTGGATACAGCTTCTGCAGAGGCTGAGTGGCTGCGTGAGCTCTTGTCTGACTTGCTAGTGGTTGGAAAAACCAATACGAGCTATTCTTATGAACTGTGATAATCAAACAATGATCACTAAACTGAATAGTGCTAAGGATAATGCGAAGTCAACAACACACGTTAAAAGATATTTGAAGTCTGTCAGGAAGTTGAGAAACTCCAGAATAATAGCTGTGGCTTATGTGCAAAAAAACAAAAACTAGGCATATCCCTTTACAAAAGGGCTATCACGGAATGTGATAGAAATCACATCAAGGGAGATGGGTATGGGACCCATCTGAGTTTGCAGTAGTAGTAACCCAACCTTTTTTATCGGAGATCCCATGACTAAAGATCTGGGAAAAACAAACTATTGGCAAACTGAGGAGAGTATAATTATAACCCTCTCTATGTGAAGATGCAATACTCTCAAAGCGTTGAGTCACTTTATGGTAGGTTGGCCAATGCCTTAATATGTTCTATTGTCTTTAACAAGCGAAGGTGTTGTCCTATAGAGCATTCTTGAAAGAACATACCTATATGAGTCCGACTATAAAACGTCGTAGTCTATGAGATTTTGATGATCTCTAGTAAGCTCATGAAGAGACCAAGGAGTATGACGTATATGCTCCACTCACGGAGTAAGGCTACTGTCAGCCAAGTACTAGTTTGCCTTTGAGTAAAGCTCATTCGCACCAAACTTCCAATTCAAGGCATAGTCCATTGTTCAAGTTGTGGATGAGTGTAGCTTGAGGTTCTAGGCGAAAGTTCAACTTCATAGTCTCTGCCGAAACACTAGTATATCAAACAGTAGCGAGAACAGGCAAATCTCTAAATGGGTATTTGAGATCTGGTGGGGGATTGTTGGAATTTATATGGGCTTTGCCCAATAACCAATTGCAAAATTCCTAATAAATCTTAAAGGCCCATTCATGTGAGTAAGGGGGGATGTGGGAACTCTTTAGTACCATCTTACTTGTTGAAGTGGAGGTAGTCATACTTAAATATGGAAGTCCTCTCTACTTCCTCAAGTCTAGTGTGAGGAGGAGAAAGAGAAGCCCACACGCGCGCGCTCGCTCGCCTTGCCTCGTCGGGCCAGGGCGAAGGGCACAAGCGCGCAGCACCTGCGTGAATGGTCCGCCGAAATCCGTCTCCTCGCCTTGCAGGAGCGCAATCTCCTTTTGCAGTTTTAGTTTTTGGTTTCTTGGCCTTCAAGTTGCAGAGTCCTTAATGGTTACAAATTAAGAGTCCTAAAATGACTTAGATCGTGATCACGACACGAGGTCGGTTAGACAAGACTATATAAGCAATCTACCGACCATGCCAAAACGTATCTAATTGAGCTAGAGTTTTTGCCTCTTCTCGCTGTTGCGCTGCCATAGTAGCTACTCCAGTCCGATCGCTTGCGTGCACCAGCGATCGGACGAGCAGGTCTCCAGAACTCTCGTCTTTGCAATCTTGCACCCGGAGAAGGCGAATAAGGTTTTTGGAAAGTTCTATCCGTGCGACTACTCTCAACTTTCACAACAAGTCATCTTCCATCCAAGTTAGGCGGTGCTACGTCCCGACGTATTCGTCATCAACAGCGTCGATCTCTTGCTCCACCTCTCATTAACGACTTCGATGACGACTTCAACATCAACGACTTCGACATCGACCTCGTTCCATCATCACCAGCATTTGCATCACCAACGACTACAGCTACAGTCGGCAGGTATAATCCTCATGATTTAATCTTGATGTTCATACTATCCAATATGCTAATCTATCATGCTAGTATGCTATTCATGTTTGATCTAGTTCATCTATTTTACATGATTTATATTCTGGTTTTAATTTTAAAATTTCCTTATATATTAATAGTCCAAAAATCTTATATTAGGTCGTTTCTAGAATTATCTATGGCTAGTTTTGTTGACGCACTGAGACCGGAAAAGTTTTCTGGTGCACATTTTAAGAGGTAGTCTGTCAAGGTCACGGATTGGCTTACTGCCATGAAAGTTTACTGGGTCAAAGATGGTTTGTCTGAGAGAAATATCTCTGATGAAGATATGAGAAAATTCTAGGAAGCAAGTGACATGTTTATGGGAGCTATGCATAATGTGCTTTCAGATCATCTGTTTGATTCGATGATGCACATAAGAGACGCAAAGGCTATGTGGGATCATCTTAATGCTACCTATGATGCTTCAGATGCAGGCAAAGAGTTGTATATCATGGAGAGCTTTTATTACTACAAGATGGTTGCTAACAAATCAGTAGTCGAGCAAGCTCATGAGATTCAGCGCCTAGCTAAGGAACTTGAACTCCTTAAATGTGTATTACCCGATGAGTTTGTGGCTGGGTGCATTATTGCTAAATTTCCTTCTTCATGGAGGAATTTCGCCGCAAGTCTCAAACACAAGAGACAGAAAATATCAGTTGAAAACCTGATAGCATCTCTTGATGTTGAGGAGAAAGCTCGGGCTAAGGACAACATTGAGAAGGGAAATGAGGAAAAAGCTAGGGCCCACTTCGTCCAGAGAAACCATGGCAAGAACAAGGGAAAGCCTAAGCAACCTGCTTTCAATGCCAAACAAAATATTGCCTTTAAGAAGAAGAAGAAAGACAAAGCAGAGCTACCTTGCTTCGTGTGTGGAGAGCTTGGTCATTTTGCTAAAGATTGTTCGGAGCGAGCGGACAAGAAAGAGAAAAAGAAAGTCAACCTTGTGACTGCTAGCAGTGCTGATGACGGGTATGATAATTTTCCTACTATACTTTTAGTGTTTCAATCTTCAAGTTGGTGGGTTGCTATAGGTGCTGATATTCACGTGTGTGCTAATATCTCTTTGTTGTCTTCTTACCAGGGGCTCTAAGGTTCCTCCGTCCTGATGGGGAATGGGTCACATGCTTCTGTTCGTGGTGTTGGCACGGTAGATCTGAAGTTTACTTCAGGAAAGATCGTGCAGTTGAAGAACGTGCATCATGTCCCTACTATTCGCAATAACCTTATTAGTGTCTCCCTTCTTTTGAGAGATGGGTTTAAGGTAGTGTTAGAGTCCAATAAAGTAGTTATATCTAAGCATGGACAATTTATTGTTAAAGGCTATGATTGCGGAGGCTTGTTCCGCTTATCTTTGGCAGATTTTTGTAATAAGTCAGTGAATCATATTTGTGACACAATTAATGATGGTTCGAGTGTTTGGTATTCTTGTTTATGTCATGTGAACTTTGGTTTGATGTCACATTTATCTAGCTTGAGTTTAATTCCAGATTTCACTATTGCCAAAGGTTCTAAGTGTCATAGTTGTATGCAATCTAAGCAACCTCTAAAGCCTCACAAGGTAGTGGAGGAGAGAAACTTGGCACCTCTAGAACTCATACATTCTGATCTTTTCGAGATGAATGGTGTGTTGACAAAAGGTGGAAAGAGATATTTCATGACTTTAATTGATGATACAACTAGATTTTGCTATGTTTACTTGCTGAAAACTAAAGATGAAATACTAGACTACTTTAAAATCTATAAGGCTGAAGTTGAAAATCAACTAGAGAGAAAAATTAAACATCTAAGTTCAGATCGTGGTGGTGAATATTTTTCTATATTATTTGATGAGTTCTGTACGGAACATGGTATTATTCAAGAAAGGACAGCTCCCTATTTGCCCGAATCAAATGGGATTGCCAAGAGAAAAAACCACACGCTGGCTGACTTGGTGAACGCCATGTTAAACACTACTGGTCTATCTAAGGCATGGTGGGAGGAAGCTTTACTGACTGCAAGTCATGTCCTGAATAGAATTCCAAACAGAAATAAAGAGACAACTCCATATGAGAATTGGGTTGAAAGGAAACCATCACTTTCATACTTGCGCACGTGGGGATGTTTGGCGAAAGTCAATGTTCCAATTTCTAAGAAGCGTAAGCTTGGAACGAAGACTATGGATTGTGTCTTTCTAGGATATGCTCACCATAGCATTGCCTATAGATTTTTAGTAGTAAAATCTGAAGTTCCTGATATGCACGTGGATAAAATTTTTGAATCTCGTGCTGCTACATTTTTGAAAATATATTCCCTATGAAAGATATGTGTAGTAATGCTAGATTTTCTACTGAGATAGCTCCTAATTTTACTATACCTGTTGAGTCTCCAGTTGAGTCATTTGAGCAACCACCTAAAGAAGTCCTTGAGGAGAATGATAATGAAGTTCCTGCGAGGAACAAGAGACGAAGGATTGCAAAATCCTTTGGTGATGATTTTATTGTGTATCTTGTGGATGATACTCCTACCTCTATTACAGAGGCATATACATCTCCAGATGCAGATGATTAGAAAGAAGTTGTTCGTAGTGAGATGGACTCAATTCTATCTAATGGAACTTGGGAGCTATCTAAGCTACCTTTTGGTTGTAAACCAATTGGATATAAGTGGGTGTTCAAGAAGAAGCTTAGGCTAGATGGTACTATTGACAAGTATAAGGCTCGGCTTATGGCTAAGGGTTATACCTAGAAGGAAGGCGAGGATTTCTTTGATACTTATTCACCTATTGCTAGAATGACCACTATTCGAGTGCTACTTTCTCTAGATGCCTCGTATGGTGTTCTCGTTCATCAAATGGACGTGAAGACAACTTTACTTAATGGAGAGTTAGATGAGGAGATTTATATGGATTAGCCTGATGGGTTTATAGTAAAAGGTGAAGAACAGAAGGTAAGTTACTGAAGTCTTTGTATGGATTGAAACAAGCACCTAAACAATGGCATGAGAAGTTTGACACTACTTTAACTGGTGCAGGCTTTGCTGTTAATGAGGCTGATAGGTGTGTGTATTATCGACATGGTGGGGCCCAATCTGTTATATTATGTTTATATGTTGATGATATTCTAATCTTTGGAATAAATATTGATATTATTAATGAGGTCAAGTCTTTTTTGTCAAAGAGTTTTGACTTGAAAGATCTAGGAGAAGCTGATGTAATTCGAAACATTAAGCTGGTTAAGGAAGATAGTGGGATTACCTTGTCACAATCTCACTATGTTGAGAAGGTCTTGAGCCGGTTTGGCTTTATGGATAGCATGTGTTCTCCAACACCTTATGATCCTAGTGTGACATTGAGAAAGAATAAGAAGATTGCTAGAGATCAATTGAGATATTCTCAGATAATTGGTTCACTCATGTATCAAGCTAGCGCAACCAGACCAGATATCTCTTTTGTCGTGTGCAAGTTGAGTAGGTACATGTCTAACCCGGGTGATGATCATTGGCATGCACTTGAAAGGTACTATGAGTTTTGGGATTCACTATTCTGGGCACCCAGATGTGCTAGAGGGATATAGTGATGCAAACTGCATTTCTAATATTTATCAAATCTACGCCACAAGTGGGTATGTTTTTACTCTTGGAGGTGATGCAGTGTCATAGAGGTCTTGTAAACAGACTATTTTGACTAAATCAACCATGGAAGCAAAACTTACTGCTTTGGATACAGCTTCTGCAGAGGCAGAGTGGCTGCATGAGCTCTTATCTGACTTGCTGGTGGCTGAAAAAACCAATACCAGTTATTCTTATGAACTGTGATAATCAAACAGTGATCACTAAAGCAAATAGTGCTAAGGATAATGCGAAGTCAACAAGACACGTTAAAATACATTTGAAGTCTGTCAGGAAGTTGAGAAACTCCGAAGTAATAGTTGTGGCTTATGTGCAAACAGACAAAAACCTGGCAGATCCCTTTACAAAAGGGCTATCACGGAATGTGATAGAAATCGCATCAAGAGAGATGGGTATGAGACCCATGTGAGTTTGCAGTAATAGTAACCCAACCTTTTTTATTAGAGATCCCGTGACTAAGGATCTGAGAAAAATAAACTATTGGCAAACTAAGGAGAGTATTATTATATCCATCTCTATGTGAAGATGCAATACTCTCAAAGCGTTGAGGCACTGTATGGTAGGTTTGTTATTGCCTTAATATGTTCTATTGGCTTTAACAAGCGCAGGTGTTGTCCTGTAGAGCATTCTTGAAAGAACATACCTATATGAGTCCAACTATAAAATGCCAAAGTCTATGAGATTTGGGTGATCTCTAGTTAGCTCATGAAGAGACCAAGGAGTACGACGTATATGCTCCACCCACTGAGTAAGGCTACTGTCAGCCAAGAACTAGTTTGCCTTTGAGTAAAGCTCATTCACACAAAACTTACTATTCAAGGTGTAGTCCATTGTTCAAGTTGTGGATGACTGTAGCTTGAGGTTATAGGCAGAAGTGCTACTTCACAGTCTCTGCCGAAACACTCGTATATCAAATAGTAACGAGAACAAGCAAAACTCCAAATGGGTATTTGAGATCTGGTGGGGGATTATTGGAATTTATATGGGCTTGGCCCAATAACCAATTGTAAAATTCCTAATAAATCTCAAAGGCCCATTCATGTGAGCAAGGGGGGATGTGGGAACTCTTTAGTACCACCTTGCTTGTTGAAGTGGAGGTAGCCATACTTAAATATGGAAGTCCTCTCCACTTCCTCAAGTCTAGTGTGAGAAGGAGAAAGAGAAGCCCACATGCATGCGCTCGCTCGCCTTGCCTCGCCGGGCCGGAGAGAAGGGCGCGGGCGCGCAGCACCTGCGTGAATGGTCCGCCAAAATCCGGCTCCTCGCCTTGTGGGAGCGCGGTCTCCTTTTGCAGTTTTAGTTTTTGGTTTCTTGGCCTTCAAGTTGCAGAGTCCAAAATGGTTACAAATTAAGAGTCCTAAAACGACTTAGATCATGATCGTGACACGAGGTCGGTTAGATAGGACTATATAAGCAACCTACCGGCCACGCCAAAACGTATCTAATTGAGCTAGAGTTTTTGCCTCTTCTCACTGTTACGCTGCCACCGTAGCTACTCTAGTCCGATCGCTTGCATGCACCAGCGAGTCAGCGACCGGACGAGCAGGTATCTGGAACTCTCATCTTTGCGATCTTGCACAGGGAGAAGGTGAATAAGGTTTTTGGAAAGCGCTATCCGCGCGACTGCTCTCAACTTTCACAACAGGTCATCTTCCATCTAAGTTAGGCGGCGCTACGTCCCGACGTATTCATCGTCAACTGCGTCGAGCTCTTCCTCCATCTCTCATTGATGACTTCGAAGACAACTTCAACATCAACGACTTCGACATCGACCTCATTCCATCATCACCACCATTTTCATCACCAACGACTACAGCTACAGTTGGCAGGTATAATCCTCATGATTTAATATTGTCGTTCATACTATCCAATATGTTGATCTGTCATGCTAGTATGCTATTCATGCTTGATCTAGTTCATCTATTTTACATTATTTATATTCTGGTTTTAAACTAGAAATTGCCTTATATATTAACATAAATACATCCTTACAAGTGGTTTTCTTGAGGCTATCGCCAGTAGAAAGCATGCATTTATACCGGTGGGTTTCTTAAGGATGTCGCCAGTAGAAATCGGATTTATAGTATCGGGATTCAATCTATTGAGCATACTTCGTTCTCTCATCTACTTGTTCTCTCATCTACAACTAGTTATTCTTTTTAATTAAAGATTTTTATTTAGAAAATAAGTCAAAATCATATACTCCCTCCATTTAGAAAAAAATATGATTCTTACTCTCGAAAAGTCAAAGGATTTCAAGTTTGATCAAATATATACGAAAAATGAAAACATCTATGATACCAAATAAGTAACATTAGATTAGTTAAGAAATATATTTTAATAATATAAACCTATTTGAAGGCATAAATGTTGATACTATTTTGTTTAAATGTGGTCAAACTCAGGAATGTTTGAGTTGCCTCAAACCTAAAATTGTACTCCTACTTCAAATTATAAGATATTTGGGTTTTTCTAAATACATTGTTTTAACAATGTATCTAGACATGACATAGTGTATATCTAAGTGTATAGCAAAAATTATGCATAAGTTATCGACAACCAAAATTGTCTATTTTGTGAAGTTGTCAAAATATGAAATAGACCTCATCATTGCGTTCTTCTCATCGAGATGGTCAAAAAACATAAATGGAACGTCCAATTTAGAGTCCAGATAAAGGAGTTATGCCTTTGGGAAGATGCTACAACGTTGAAAGTTCCGACCCTTGTCGGGTGCCTAGGTCATCCCCACATCAAAAGTTCTAACAAGTGTCAGAACTTCCGACAGACCTAATAAAAGACCCAGATCAGATCTGGCCTTTTGGATTCTGATCCGAACTCTTCTGAACTCGTATGAAACTTGGAAAATACGTCTTGGAAGGGTTTCCTACTGGGATATAAGACCACCCCCTCAATATATACTAGAGGATCATGGCCAATTGAGTTATCCAACATCCAATCATCATTTTTACATCTATTATCCAACTTTTCCATTTTTCAACCGTCTTGTTGTGTGTTGCATCTCTCTGCGAGATCCATTGGCATTCTAGGTGACCTTGCCAACCCTAGAGCAACCCTAGGTGTGCTTCTCCCTAACGGGTCCTCTGGGGAGGTGTTCCTAGGCTTTTGTGGCGAAAGACGGGCTCTAGATCAGCCTAATCGATCCATAGATCGGTTTCATCTATCATAGAGTTGTTTGTTGCGTGTGATAGGTTGATTGAAACCTAGGCGTGCTAGCACTTGCTGGTGTGTGATGTCTCAATCCATTGTCAACATAAGGCAAAGCATCTTATAATTTGAAAGGTAGGGAGTATTTTTTAAGGGATGGGGAGTACTACAGACCCGCAAATCTACCTCTGCATTTAGAATCCAATTTAGTTCGTGATGATCTCAAGTCATTTCCTCAACTCTCATGTGTTACCCGAGCCATAAGACATGCACTTCAGCAAGAAATGGAAGTCCTGGGCCCACAATTAGTTGCTTCTCGTACATGTCTTCTAGGACATGACAAAAATCGATGAAAGCATGCAACGATCTTTGTATCTGATATATGACTACTATCACTGTATGCGTCCTTGTTTGTCCAAGTTGGTTAAGCCTAGTACTTGCATCTTACTTTCTGCATTTTACTTTTACTGCAGTTCAGAGGTGCCTTGGCTCCTAAGTTGATCATGGACAAGCCTTGGCAATCAAGTAGCCTAGAGCATATTGCTTTATGCTGCAAGAATATGCTAGGGAGTAGGTAGGAGCTACTCTGCTCTATAAAGTAGCAGCACCCTTTTATAACTGTGAGATGCTTTTGCCATTTTCCAATTCAATCCAAGCGGCCACAGGCCAAGCTGCCCTCTGGGCTTTGCTCTAGATCAGATCTAGTTCATATCTGGGCAACAATTGGTATCGGAGCCTAGTCTAGGGCACCACTGCCATGTCCACCGAGAGCTCCAGAGCGCGTACCACCGTAGCGGCCATCGCCGGAGCAGGAGTGGTCGTCCACCCTCTAGTCAGAGGCGCCGGTGGAGCAGGGGCTGGAGCAGTCGACCACGTGACGTGCCTTGCTGCCGTAGAGGCAGTGGCTGTGACGGCGGCCGCCATCACTTAGCAGGCAGCAGCCGTGGCTCAGGCCGTGGTAGCATCCGCTGCTACACTTCATGTGGAGATGGAGCAGGAGGATGCGGCGTCAGTGGGAGGGAGGTCACTCAGTCCGCATCACCGCCGCCAGTCACCGTCACCAGAGCGGCGCCAAGGACGACACAGGCGATCGCCGGTGTAGCAGACCATCTACCGCGACTCCGGGGCTGGCACGCCGTGACCGATGCTCACCAAGAGCAACTACCACGAGTGGAGCCTCCTCATGAAGGTGAAGTTGCAGGCGCGACATCTCTGGGAGGCAGTCCACATCGGCGACGTCGGGTACAGTGACGACCGGCGGGCCTTGGATGCCCTCTGCGCCGTCATGCCTCTCGACATCGTGGCAACCATCGCCGACAAGCCAATGGTGAAGATGGCGTGGGACGCCATCACGCTGCGGTGTATCGGCGGTGAGCACTTGCATTGCGCCACGCTGCAACAGCTTAGAGGAGAGTGGGAAGGTCTCACCTTTCAGCCCGGCGAGCAGGTCGAGGACTTCACCGTGCGGCTGACCAACCTGATGGGCGAGATGGCGCGCAACAGTGACACCGACCTCACGGAGGAGCACACCGTCAAGAAGTTCCTCCGGAGCATGCCAAAGAGGTACGCGTAGATCATCAATTCGATCGAGACACTACTGGATTTTGAGCAGCTCACCATCAAGGATGTCACCGGGTTGCTCAAGTCGGTCTGGGACCGAGAGCAGGCACCGGAATCCGACTCCGTCGTGGTCAGCGGCAAGCTGCTGTACACCGCCGACCAATGGTGGTGAAAGCATCTAGGCCCCCGAGGTTTGGTTTTGGCAATTGATGACAACGCTTTATTACCATGACTAACGTGTGTTTTGCAGAAACTTTGGTAAGTTAGGTCATGGAGGTTATAACTGCTTTGGGCACCATGGTATACATGCCCCTTGATGGAAATCGTTTCGGTTTTCAAAAGAGTGACATCAAGATTAAGGACGGTTAGTTCCGGATGTCGAGGTGTTGAGATACATTCGGAGTAGTCGTTAGGATCTTCGTTTTTCTCTTTTGGCCGTACTATAAAGGGGGGCATGAGCGCGTAGCTTGACCTAGGCAAGTCCTATGTTTAGGGTGGTTTTCCCTTGACCGGACGCGGTCTTCGGCATGACCGGACGCGTCCGGTCAGTTCAGTTCTGCGACTAGGGTTCAGCGCTGACGACCGGACGCGGTGGTCAGAAGCTAACACGTGTCACTTGAGGGAAACACCCGATCGGACACGACCTGGGTGTGATCGGCGCGTCCGGTCACGTTCCAGTAAGGTCCAGCGACGACCGGACGCGTCCGGTCATCACCGATCGGACGCGGTCGCGCGTCCGGTGTGGTTACAATAAGCTCCCTGCACGATCGGACGCATCCGGTCACCCCTGACCGGCGCGTCCGGTCACTCAGCCAGTTTTTTGGATTTTCGACCGTTATAGTGTACCGGCGCGTCCGGTCACTTCGACCGGCGCGTCCGGTCACCCCATGTTTTGCTGAGTTGGTAGGTAACGGTTCGTTTCGACTGTAGGGTGTATAAATACATCCCCACCACCTCTTTTAGAGGTCTCTTGCTCATTTGATCAGCTGAGAAACACCTTTAGAGTGCAAGGGAGTGCAAGAGCTCTAGTGAGGATTGTGATTTGAGAATCAAAGCTTGAGAGTTCCTCACTAGCAATTAGAGAGTAGCAAGTGTGCATCCACCTTCTCATTAGGCTCGTTGTGGTCAAGTGAGAGTTCTAGCTTGTTACTCTTGGTGATCGCCATCACCTAGACGGCTTGGTGGTGATTGGGAGTTTGGTGATCATCCGACCGAGCTTGTGGATGACCCAACTCATCTTGTGAGCGGTTTTGGGTGATTCACCGCGACGGAGTGTCGAAGAATCAACCCGTAGAGAGCACTTGATCCTTGCGCGGATCAAGGGGGAGCTACACCCTTGCGCGGGTGCTCCAACGAGGACTAGTGAGGAGTGGTGACTCTCCGATACCTCGGAAAAACATCGCCGTGTTCCTTGCCCTTACTTTCAAGCATTTACATTCTCGTATTTACATTCATTGCTTGATTTACTTTCCTAGAATTGCCATGCTAAGACTAGGGTTGGAAACTAGGGTGCAAAACTTTTATCGGTAGAATCTCTAGGAACACAAGTAGGCACTAGGGGTGAATTCCAGCTTATAGGATTTAATTCTTGCAATTAATTTTTAGAAAAGCCCAATTCACCCCACCTCTTGGGCATCTTGATCCTTTCAATTGGTATCAGAGCCGAGTTGCTCCTAATTTAGGCTTTACCGCCTAGAGCAAGATGTCTAACGGGGAAGGACCACCTCCCACCTTTGAGGGGGATGATTTTCCATATTGGAAAATCCGTATGGAGGCGTATCTCGAAGCCATAGATGTTGGGTGTCTTAGAGCCGCAACCTAAGGGCTTCCCGCTATCAAGGATCCCGCAAACCCCATTGGTGACGAGGAGAAGTACGACCGGTGGAATGCAAAGGCCAAAAACGTACTCTACCGGGGCTTAGGCAAGGATATCTTCAATCGTGTGCGTAATGCAAAGAACGCTCATGAATTGTGGGAAAATCTTTGTGCTCTTCATGAGGGAACTAAGAGTGAGCGTGAGGAACGCTATCACATTGCTTTAAAGAAAATTAATTCTTTTGAGATGCTTCCTAAAGAAAGTGCTAATGACATGTACACTCGTTTGAATGTTCTTGTAGAGGACCTCAATGCTCTTGGGCTCACTCAAATGAGCCAATCGGATGTTGCAAGGAAGATCTTGAGTGTTCTTCCCGTTGAGAAGTATGGTCACATTGTCACCGTGCTTCACCAAAGTGATCTTTCCACCACAACACCGACACAAGTATTGGGGAAGATCAATGCTCATGAGATGTACATGCACATCACTCCGGAAGAGGGCTCATCATCTTCCAAGAAGAAAGACTTGGCCTTCAAAGCTAGTCATGACAAGAAGAAGAAGAAGGGCCAAGCCATGATGGTGCAAGAAAGCTCAAGTGAAAGTGATGTTGATGATAAATCACTTGCACTCATGGTGAGAAAGACCACCAAGATGCTAAAGAAGCTCAACAAGAGTGGCATCAAGTTCGACGGCAAGAAAAAGAAATTCTTCACAAGTAGCAAGAGAAAACCAATCTCGGAGATGGATTGCTACAATTGTGGTGAACTTGTCCACTTAGCTCATCAATGCCCTAGACCACCAAAAGACAAGTACAAGAACAAGAACAAGGGCAAGAAAAATGATTCAAGTGATGAAGAAGAAGAGAGAAAGAAAAACAAGCCATACAAGAAGAAGGATGGCAAGAAGAAGGAGTTCCACAAGAAGAAGAAGGGAGGAAAGGCATACATTGTTGGTGATTGGCTCACCGATATTGAATCATCTTGTGAGTCCTCCGAAGATGAAAGCAATGATGAGAAAGAGAAGGTTGCCGCATTTGTGATGGGGCAATCATCTTCACCAACATCTTCATCACCACCTTCACCGCCTCCTTCACCATCATCGTCCTCTACTCACCTATGCCTTATGGCCAAGGGTGAACGAAAGGTACAAAATCATGATAGTGATGATGATGATGATAGTGATAGTGATGATGAATATGATGCACCTTCTTATGATGAACTTGTAAAATTATTGAACAAATACACTAAATTCATAAGAAGGACAAGAAATGAAAATGATGAACTTCAAAATGAAAATGAATCACTCTCATCAAAGCTTGAAAGTGCTCAAAAGACTAGTGGTGAGCTTAAAGATCAAAATGAAATTATGTCTTCAAATCTCAAGGAGCTCAAAACTTCTAATAAAGAGCTTAAAGATCAACATGATAAGCTTGAGAAGAAGCATGATGAGCTCATCACTAGACATAACTCTCTAAAAGACAAATACACCACATTGAAAATTGATTATGATAGTCTTGTGGTTGCTAATGAACTTGCTCTTGAGACACATGATGCTACTTACAATGTTGTTAAGTGTGATATAGCTACATCGTGTGATGACTTGATCATTGAAAGCATTGAGCAAGGTTTTAGTAGCAAAGGCAAGAGGTGGTTGAGTCAAGCAACTATGATGATTATGCCAAGATCAAGAGTGAAAATGAGAAGCTTGCAAATGAGAACAAGAAGCTAAAAGGTTTGATGGCTCTTGAGAAGCAAACAACAAATGAGTCACTCATTGAAGAAAACAAGAAGCTCAAGCAAGAGAAAGAGCATCTCAAGACCGGCCTAAGCAAGTTCACAAGAGGTCAATATTTGCAAAGTGAGCTACTCATGAACATCGTAATGAAGATGGATAGAAGTGGCATTGGGCACTTGGCAAATCAAGAAAAGAAGTCAAAAGCTCAACAACAAAGCAAGTCAAAGCCCAAGCCAAAGAGATGTGTTGAGTGTGGACAAGAAGGTCACTTTGCTCATGAATGCAAAACTCCACCACCACAACCCTTGCCCAAGCATGCTAGACCCTTTGCCTTCAATGCTCATTATATGCTAAGAAAAGATTCTAATGGAAAGATGAAAGTCATGTTCTTGGGTCCCCCAAACAAGAATAGGCCAAAGAAAATATGGGTTGCCAAGTCACTAGTTGAGAAAGTCAAGGGTCCCTCTCAAGTTTGGGTCCCTAAACAAAAAGCTTGATCTCTTGTGTGTAGGTGAACTACAAGACCGGTGGATCTCATTGGGTTATTGATAGTGGTTGCACTCAACATATGACCGGTGATCCTCATATGTTCACCTCCATTGAAGAGAATGGGATATGTCAAGAGAAGATCACATTTGGGGATAATTCAAAGAGCAAAGTCAAGGGCATAGGCAAGATTGCAATATCAAATGATCATTCACTCTCAAATGTGCTCTATGTTGCTTCATTGAGTTTCAACTTATTATCCGTTGGGCAACTTTGTGACCTTGGCTTCCAATGCTTGTTCACACCAAATGAAGTGGTAGTTTCAAAGATAGATGACAAGCAAGTGATATTCAAAGGCTTTAGATACAACAATCTTTATCTTGTTGACTTCACCTCCGAAGATGCAAATTTGATGACATGTTTGTTCACCAAGACCTCACTTGGTTGGCTTTGGCATAGGAGGCTTGCTCATGTTGGAATGAACACTCTCAACAAGCTATTGAAGAAAGAACTAGTGAGAGGATTGAAGGATGTGAAGTTTGAAAAGGACAAACCTTGTAGTGCATGTCAAGCGGGCAAACAAGTTGCAAACACTCATCCAACCAAAGCTTTCATGTCAACTTCAAGAGTGCTAGAACTTCTACACATGGATTTGTTTGGGCCTACAACCTACAAGAGCTTGGGTGGTAATCTCTATTGTTTTGTGATAGTGGATGACTACTCAAGGTACACATGGACCTTCTTCCTTCATGATAAATCCGAAGTGGCAAATTGCTTCAAGAAGTTTGCAAAGAGAGCTCAAAATAAATTTGAAGTCAAGATAAAGAAGATTAGAAGTGACAATGGCAAAGAATTTGACAACACAAACATTGAAGCTTATTGTGATGAAATTGGAATCAAGCATGAAGTTTCTTCAACCTATACTCCTCAACAAAATGGTGTAGTTGAGAGAAAGAACCGGACTTTGATCACCCTTGCAAGAACAATGCTAGATGAGTACAACACTCCGGAAAAGTTTTGGGCCGAGGCAATCAACACCGCATGCTATGCTTCAAATCGCCTCTTCCTACAAAAGTTTCTTGGCAAGACCCCCTATGAGTTGCTTAATGGGAAGAAGCCGAACGTCTCATTCTTCTGGGTGTTTGGTTGCAAATGCTACATCTACAAGAAGCGTCAACACCTAGGGATGTTTCAAAGACGTTGTGATATTAGTTTTCTTGTTGGTTACTCATCAAAGTCCAAAGCATATAGAGTAACCATACCACCGGTTTGGTTGAAGAAACATATGATGTGGAATTTGATGAATCTAACGGCTCCCAAGGAGCAATTGAGAATTGTGATGATGTAGGTGATGAACCCTTGAGGGAGGCCATGAAGAACATGCCCGTGGGAGACATCAAGCCAAAAGATGATGATGACGATGTACAAATTGTTGATCCACCATCTTCATCACGTGTGCCTCAAGATGATGACAAGAATGAGAGAGTTGAAAATGAAGACACTTATGTCTCTCATGAACAAGCCGAGGCACAAGCTCAAGATGTTGATGCTCCCCATCCACCTCCTCAAGTGGTTGATAGAAGAAACTCACCTCTACTTCAAGCACATCCACAAGAACTCATCATAGGGAGTCCTACAAAGGGAGTAATGACTCGATCCCAAAAGCTAGCTTCTTTTGTTGAATATCACTCTTTTGTCTCTTGTGTTGAACCTAAGAATGTAGAAGAAGCTCTTTAAGATCCGGATTGGTAAATGCTATGCATGAAGAATTGAACAACTTCACCCGAAATCAAGTATGGACACTTGAAGAGCATCCTAAAGGTGCAAGAGTCATTGGAACCAAGTGGGTGTTCCAAAATAAGCAAGATGACCAAGGCATAGTAGTGAGAAACAAGGCAAGACTAGTTGCAAAGGGGTTCTCTCAAGTTGAAGGTCTTGATTTTGGAGAGACCTTTGCACCCGTTGCAAGACTTGAAGCCATCCGTATCCTTCTTGCATATGCATCACATCATGATATGAGACTATATCAAATGGATGTGAAAAGTGCATTATTAAATGGCTTCATAAATGAACTAGTCTATGTTAATCAACCTCCTGGGTTTGAAGACCCTAGATATCCTAATCATGTTTATAGGTTGTCCAAGGCGCTATATGGGCTCAAGCAAGCCCCTAGAGCGTGGTATGAGCGCCTCCGGGACTTCCTCATTGAGAAGGGCTTCACCATTGGGAAGGTCGACACCACACTATTCACCAAGAAGCTTAATGGGGAGATCTTCATTTGTCAAGTGTATGTTGATGATATCATCTTCGGATCAACAAATGAAGAATATTGCAAGGAATTTGCTGAATTGATGTCGAAGGAGTTCGAGATGTCAATGATTGGTGAGCTCACATTCTTTCTTGGGTTTCAAGTCAAGCAAATGAGGGAAGGGATTTTCATCTCTCAAGAAAAGTATACCAAGGATCTTCTCAAAAGATTCAAGATGGAAGAATGCAAACCAATCAAGACCCCAATGCCATCAAATGGACATCTCGACCTAGATGAGGGAGGTAAACCGGTTGATCAAACTCTCTACCGTTCTATGATTGGTAGTTTGTTGTATCTTACCGCATCTAGGCCCGATATCATGTTTAGTGTGTGCATGTGTGCTTGCTTTCAAGCATGCCCTAAAGAACCTCACTTAAGTGCCATAAAAAGAATCCTAAGATATTTTAAGCATACCCCAAGCATTGGTCTTTGGTATCCCAAAGGAGCTACATTCCAACTAGTTGGCTATTCCGATTCGGATTATGCCGGTTGCAAAATTGATAGAAAAAGCACATCCGGAGGGTGCCATTTGCTTGGGAGATCTTTAGTATCATGGTAATCTAAAAAGCAAAATAGTGTGGCTTTGTCCACCGCCGAGGCGGAATACATTGCCGCGGGGCTTGTTGTGCACAAATCTTATATATGAAACAAACCCTCCTAGACTATGGAATTGTTCTTGAAAAGGTGCCACTTTTATGTGATAATGAAAGTGCCGTTAAAATTGCTAACAATCCGGTACAACACTCTCGCACCAAGCACATTGATATCCGCCATCACTTTCTAAGAGATCACGTTGCTAAAAATGACATATCACTAGAAGGTGTAAGAAGTGAAAATCAATTAGCGGATATCTTCACTAAACCGTTGGATGAGGCCACCTTTTGTAGGTTAAGAAGTGAACTCAATGTGCTTGATTCTAGCAACTTTAAAAAATGAGCTTGTGTTGTCCCTTGCATTGCATTGTATTATATGCCATGTTTATCTTATCGCAATGCATCTAGGGCTTGGCTAACACGGTTACGATAACCCTCCTTTGGAGGAGTGAAGAAGCCTAACCGTGGATCAAACTTGACAAGCAACCTAGCTTTACTTTCTTGTATTGCTTTGCATATGCATGGTTGTTAGTTTGTCGTTTCTTTTCGGTTTGGTTTTGAGCAACCTCTGTGTTCGTCCATGGATAGAGTGAGCATTTTGACGCTCCTAAAGGTTCAAAAACTCTATTGCATGGCCATACGTTGCTCCTCGGGTGTTTATTGCCTATTTTCTTAAAAATAATACTAGCCTAAGGCAATCTATTTTGAAAATCTTGAGGGTTTGAGTGAGGTCACTCATATCAGGTTCTAATTGGTGTTTATTTGTGTCTCTTTGAATTGGAACTTGATTGGGAGAAGTCGCGTCGAAGTTCGGAACGAAGAAGGGCGAAAAACAGTGACCGGACGCTGGACCGGACGCTGCACCGGATGCAGTGATGCTTCACCACCGCGTTCGGTCCCGGCATCCACCAGCGCGTCTGGTCATCCAGAAGACCAACTCCAGATCTAGTGACCGGACGCCGCACCGGACGCGCTGCTATTGACCACCGCGTCCGGTCCCGGTTACCACCACCGTGTCCGGTCATTCGCGATGATTTCCCGAGTACCCCTCGACCGGACTCTGACCGCGTCCGGTCAGTCCTAACCGGACGCGTCCGGTCGCTCCAGGAGCTTACTGGAGTGTGACCGAACGCTGCACCACCGCGTCCGGTCATATCGACCACCGCGTCCGATCATCGCGTGTCGAGCGGTTCTAACCCCCTCATAAAACGGTTCGTTTTCAGCCGGCTTTTTCATCCT
Source organism: Saccharum hybrid cultivar R570 (assembly GCA_038087645.1). Lineage (NCBI taxonomy): Eukaryota > Viridiplantae > Streptophyta > Magnoliopsida > Poales > Poaceae > Saccharum > Saccharum hybrid cultivar. Next base: position 2,534,491 of record JAQSUU010000291.1, on the reverse strand, counting down.
GCTCGCGTTTTTTCGCCGCCGCCGAACCCTAGCTCGCCGATTCGCCAGAGCCGCCGCGTCCCATCGTCTCCCTCCTCTCCGGCGAAGTCCTGCCGCGCCACCCCGCTCCCTCCTCGCTCGCACGCGCGCCAGCCCGGCTCTGCCCTCGCTTGCCCGCGCCTTGCCCGCGCCTGCCCGCAGCCGCGTCACCGCCGCCCGCTCGCCTCTCGCCGCCGTGGGTCGCGCCCCTGCCGCCGTGGGCCGTGCCTCTGCTGCCGTGAGCCACGCCCTAGCTTGCCAAGCACCACCTTCGACCGTTTGACCGCCTCGCGCACGTCTCCGATCGATTCTCGTTGCCCTAACCCTAACCTAGGGTTTGCGTAACGTCGTTCGGCCGATCGTCGTCGAGGTTTCATCACGCGTCATCTTCTTCGCGAGGTTGTTTCACGTCTCCTTGACTCTCGCTAGGGTTTGCCGTAACTTATTCTTCATTATTCCTAATTGTCTTGTGTTTCGGCATATCAGAGCTCGTCCGGCGAATTCGGGGAATCTCGCGATCTAGGTCACCTCATCTCGTCACCGTCTTCTCGTCGATCTGAGGTAGCCATCAAGTTTTGATTCATATCTTATCTAATATGCTTGCTATCTCTAGGGTTTCGTACCTTTTAGTTATATATGTTGCTTATAGTAGATCCATCTATTCTGTCTTTTCAGCGAGTTTGTCGGTGTGTCAGGGTGACATCAGTTTGTTGAATCCGAGGCCAAGCCTGCGGATACGGATTGAGGCCAAGCCTCTCGAGTGTTAGTTCACCATCTTACAGAGGTTTTCCGTCAGTTTGTCAGCATGGTGCATTGCAAGAACGCCGGTGGTGCTCCTGGTGACGAGGACGACAGTCCTCCTTGTCTGTCTGAGGTTGCGCATGGAAAGCGCATCAAGATTATGGCCAGAAAGAAGAAGAAGACACTTACTGATGCAGAGATTGCTCAGGCCATTGCAGATGTAGTAGAGCAGGCAGAGAGGGGTGGCAGGAGCAGTGGCATACGCATAGGCGAGCATCACTTTCATCTTGAAGGTCGACAGCTTGGGACAGAGGCCACTGAGGGCACAGAGGACACTGGAGCTACAGATGCTATGTCAGTTGATCCACCTATAGAGGCTCTAGAGGCTCCAGAGGCTACAGAGAGTACAGAGGAGTAGCCAGCTCAGACTCCACCGCGTCGCCGCTCCACACGCACACGTACTCAGGTGACTCCTAGGCCAGCGTCGTGGAGCACGTCCTCCTCCCAGGGCTAGAGGTTCACCCCCGGTCGAGCACTTTGACTTGAGGGGTGCTACAGCACGTCAGGTGCAAGGGTTGAGGTTCGTTGAGGTCGGTCGGTGGTTCCCACCTCAGAGGGATTCTAGGGCTTCAGATGGTTTCTATACTTCTCTACAGGAGGATTTCTACAGAGCTCTTGTTGACAGCGGTATTGCTTTCTGACCACAGAGGGTCTGTCGACTTGAGTCACTTGTTGAGGTTGTGGGAGAGCAGCTCCGTCCGCACCTGTCCTTTTCGCCAGGCCTGTCAGATTTCTTGGACGGACAGGTGCATACTGCGGCACATGGGTCAGAGAGTTTTATGCTTCATTATGGATTGATCCTGCCCATGAGTTTACACATTTTGCATTCCGAGGCCGCGACCACAGACTGTACAGCACTAGAGTGCGGGAGATTCTTAGACTCCTAGCTTCAGACACGAAGATACATCAGCTCTGTTTTGGTCAGATTCCTCCACCCAGACGCCCTCACAGCGGGACAGTGCCACCGATAGATTTGGTCTGACCCTGCTTCCGTGAGCCTTTTGGCGAAGGGTCTCATCGCACGCCTGCCAGTTTGACACCACTAGCCAGAGTCCTGGATGCTATAGTTAGAAGCACTCTTCTTCCCAGGCTTGGCTACAGAGAGGGACTGACTCGGATGCAGCTATGGGTTGTTCACCACCTTCTCTCACAGACACCATTCGACATTTGAGATCTCATGCTTAGTGAGATGGAGGACACCATAGCTGAGGGCTTCAAGGGAAATCATCAGCTGCCCTATGCTCACTGGATATGCTTCATCATCAGATCTGCCATTCAGCTACTAGCAGAGATCAGAGCTGAGATATCAGATACTACCACTGCTTTCCCTGAGTATGATATCCGTCAGCTTTGGGCTTCAGTCACCAGAGAGCAGGCCCCAGTGCCAGGATAGCTTGAGAGACCTGAGGTTCCTGAGACAGCAGCTGAGCAGGACGCCACAGTTGAGGGTCTTGCCGAGGCAGAGCTTGCCGATCTTGATGCTCAGCCTGCTGATCTCCCTAAGGATGAGGCATCTGACAGCACTGATGAGGATTACCAGCCCATCCCCAGGTATCGGTCTCCTCGGCCTCACGACCACGAGGCCGGTGGCTCTGGTTCAGCCTCCCGCTCAGACCCAGCCATGGTGGCTATTCTTGAGAGGCTGACCCAGGCACAGGAGCGACAGGAGCAGCAGATACAGCGACAGGCTCAGGACACAGCTGCAGCATTTGCACAGATTCAGGCTCGTTACGACGAGTTCCAGCGACAGCAGCTTGAGATCCAGAGGCAGCAAGTTGAGATGCAGCGACAGCAGGCAGCAAACCAGCAGTAGTATTTAGACCTTCTGCGCCACCTAGTCACTATTGGGGTTCCTCCGCCTGCTTCTATCCTGACTCCTGCTTTACAGTCCAGTGGTCCATCGAGTCAGGGACAACCGAGTTTTTAGTTTACCTCTCCACAGCAGCAGGTTCCCCAGTCGTTCTAGTCCCCGAGCTACACTCCTATTCAGATGGGGTTTACTCCTTCAGACCAGCCTCGCCCTCACCTCCTGACAGGCACACCCTTCGGTGATTTCAGTGCCACATACAGCGAGTTGACTGGTCAGTCGACACCCTCGCACACTACCACCTTTGCTACTTCTTCAGGGTTGTCAGCTCCAGAGGCAGCTGTTCCTCCTGTGACGGGGACGGGCACCACAGAGATAGTTCCTTCGTCAGTTGCCTCGATAGATCCCCCAGCTATTGGCTCGCTACAGGCTCAGGTTACAGAGACTGCTCCACTTGTTGCTACTACGTCAGTACCTGTTCCTGCTACTCAGACCCAGACCGCTTCACAGCCACGTGCTTCTTCAGAGGGTCAGCTAGATAGCTCAGATTCCGAGGGTGATTCTCTACACTTCGTGATTACTCCGCGCACCTCGGCACCCGACACGGCTCCGTTTGTTCCCCCGTCCAATCCTTAGATTACTTTTTGGCGGTTGATGCCAAAGGGGGAGAGAGAGTAGTTTCAGGGGGAGTTTTGTTAGAGGGTTTTCGTTCTTTTGTGTGCTACATTCATGCATTATGTTTACTTTTCAGTCATTGCATTCGTGTGACATGTGGTCATGTGAGATACTTTGAGTCTAATGGTTTATTTAGTCACTGTGTTAATTCATGTCACCCATTGCTTCCATGCCTTACTCCGATCTCTTATGAGCTATATCTTTATGTGTACTAACGCCTTTTGTCTTATCTTATGAGTACACTCTTTTGGCTTGGGGCACATAAGCAATTCTAACCCTTTGTGCTTATTGCTTTTTTTGCTTATGTGAACCAAGCATGCTCGAAAACCTCAACTCCTATCTTTTGAAACTTAGTGTTGTCATCAATCACCAAAAAGGGGGAGATTGAAAGCATCTAGGCCCCGAGGTTTGGTTTCGGCAATTGATGACAACGCTTTATTACCATGACTAACGTGTGTTTCGCAGAAACTTTGGTAAGTTAGGGCATGGAGGTTATAACTGCTTTGGGCACCATGGTATTCATGCCCCTTGATGGAAATCGTTTCGGTTTTCAAAAGAGTGACGTCAAGATTAAGGACGGTTAGTTCCGGATGTCGAGGTGTTGAGATACATTCGGAGTAGTCGTTAGGATCTTCGTTTTTCTATTTTGGCCGTACTATAAAGGGGGGCATGAGCGCGTTGCTTGACATAGGCGAGTCCTATGTTTAGGGTGGTTTTCCCTTGACCGGACGCAGTCTTCGGCATGACCGGACGCGTGTTGACGGTCCTTAAGTACCAAATATAGTTATCAAATAAATAAAGAAAAGGATCCAAATGCAACCAACACCTAGACTTAGGGTTTTATTTGACAGAATTCCACGAGTTTTGGTGTTTGTCTGTTTCTGCAGGGGGTTATCAGAAAATACGGAGGAAAGGCCCACACGTCGGGTTTACATAGAGATAATAACGTGTTCACTGATTTTCCATCATCTAGAAGACTCCAGAAGCCACGAGATCGAACGGGAGGCCGAACGGGCCCGGAGGCAGGGCGCCCGCCCTGCTCCCTAGGGCGCCCGCCCTGGCCTGAGAGCCAATCAGGCTCCGTCTCGTGGATTATGCTCCACCAACCTAAGGGATCAAGGAAAACCGTGCGATTAATGTTGGTTTGATCCGACGGACCACGTTCTCTTGAGGGGGGCTACATAAGCAGGACCCCTGGCCCCTGCAGGAGGCACTCCCTCATTCTCAATTCCTCAAACCCTAATATCAGGAGGAGAGTCTCTGATCAAGCCCTAGAGCCACCACATCAATTAGATCTCTCGTATAGCATAGCTACATAGGATTAGAACTAGAAGGAGTCATTCTTCGATTGGTTTCTGGATCTGTCAAGAGAATTCTTGGTAATTCCTTTATTGTTCTTCATTGTTCATCATTGTTCTTCAATATTATGAATACAACTTTGTTCTATTTCAATATATTGATTATGACTATGCTCTACTTGTTTATGTTTGCGATTATATTGTTCTTAGTTTATCGTAGTTATATGCTTGGCTTAGTTAGATTGGAATTATATACATGTTTAGGATCGTATAGCGTTTATCCATCGGATCCATGGGTAAATGATAAATATTGTGTAGGCATGGTGCTTAGACCATATTTATCTGCGATTGCACCTTATATGCAGGATCGTGGGGTGGTCCGCGATGGTGACAGCTTCGTTGGTTCTTATATAGTCCCCCTCTCGTGTGTAAGGCAGGCAGAGCAACATTATTACGGGGGAGTGATTGCTATGTTTCTCATCTTCCTTGATAATATCACTATGCATGGGCGTAGTCCTTTCTCGCAATGATTGCCAAGTGTACTTGCACTAACTATGATATGCTAGACTTTATAGTTAAGAATAACTTAGGAAATATCCTTGTAGTTCATCCTAATATCATGCTAATGACTTGCTAGAATATCTGTTGAGGTGCTTATCATTATTATATGTGGCTAGCTGATCAGATTAATTATCTTTGTCACCATTCATACTTTATCTATATTTTATGTGACACTTACCCCTGTATGCAAGAGATAGATCAATGCTCTCACTTATACATGCAATGATTGATACTCATTCCTATATTCCATTCCATAATCAACATTGATGTTAGTAATCCCTTCCCAGTGGTAAAAATATAAATAACGATACCTGGAATACTTCCCGGTTAAAATGCTACATCGGTATTAATCTGTGCGCTTGCAGATCTTATTTATTATTTATTTAGAAGAGCAGTTGCATATTTCAATACCGCGTCTCTCATGTCATGCTGGGGATGACAACTTGGCTTAAGTGGCATGAGGGATAGGTTCGGCATTTTTGGCGCCGTTATCAGAATTAGAAAACTAAGTCTACTTTTGGTAATGACGTTAAGAAAATTTTGTTCGCATCATTAAGTGATTGAGATCATCAATTCTCCCATACAGATTTACCCCTGTATTTTTCCATTCTTATTGTTTTGCAGGGTGATGTATGAATAGAGGACATCTTCCAGAAAATTTTGTTGACAACCCCGAAGCATTAATCAGAGGGGCAAGAGCCAAGCTCAAGAAGTCAACACTTCGACGCAACACTTCATTCAATCCAGAAGACTGCTGAAGTTTCATCCGGAATTTGTCAACAGAGTTCGCAGCCATGGCGAACAAGACGATCCGCGAGTTCTCAGCTCCCACTACGGACAACATCCGCACTGGACCTGCCGCGGCCATCGACAAGAACTTTGAGCTCAAGCTAGGGCTCATCAACATGGTATAAGCCAACCAGTTTTGTGGGAAGCCGCACGAAGATGCAAGTGCTCATCTCCAACACTTCCTAGAGATTTGCAGCACATTCACTATATTAGACGTTCTCAGAGACGCCATACTACTTCGCCTTTTCCCATTCTCACTATTGGGGAGAGCGAAGCAGTGGTTCTACACGACGAAGGATAAGAACACTACATGGGCACTCTGCTCTACGAACTTTCTGGCTAAGTTCTTTCCCATGGGCAAGACCAATGCTCTCCGTGGGAAGATTACAAGTTTTCAGCAACAACATGATGAATCCGTTCCAGAAGCATGGGAGCGCTTTCAAGATTACATCCTAGAATGTCCCCATCATGGAATGGAGAGCTGGCTACTTATGCAGACTTTCTATCATGGGCTCATCACTAGTGCTCGTGAGACCATGGATGCTGCAGCTGGAGGCGCATTTCTATCACTCACCATACCACAAGAGAAGATGGCGTCCAACCAAGGTTGGAACGAAGAGAGGACTCAAACACGCAAGAAGGGTGGAGGTATGCACCAGCTCAAGGAGGTAGACATGCTGTCTGCAAAGCTATACCTACTCATGAAAAAGCTCGATGACAAAGCTGGACACAAAAGAGAAGTCATGAACGTCTACGACTCTCACATGACTTGTGAGGAATGTGGAGACACTGGACACTCAGGCAATCACTGCCCTGAGATGCTTGAGGATGCAAGGTACATCAACAACAACAACAACTACAACCGTCCTCAACAAAATCAAGGTTGGAATCAACAGAGGCCTAACTACTCAGGTAACTACTCAGGTAATTATCAAGGTAATAACTCTTACAACAACAATAATAATTTTTCACCCCTGAGAGAGTTAGTGTCTAATCAAGGAAAGCTAATGGATAACTTGTCTAAGAAATTGGCATCCAATGATAAAATACTAGAAAACATAAATAATAGAATGGATAATTTCTCTACTGCCATCAAAAACCAAATTAGCTTTAATAAAATGATTGAATCTTAGTTAAATCAAATAGCTGCTGCTGTTCCTGCTACTAACCCCGGTATACCATCACAACCGGAAGGATTAGAATCTGCAAACCTTGTAGACATGTTTGATGCAGGTAACTATTGGAGTAATCCCGCTGTCGGAGTACATAATGACCTTCTGCCAGTCAAGAGAGGCGATCCAGGACGCCCCGTCATCCCGATCTCCATCGGCATGGTGGACTTCCCAGAAGCACTCTGTGACTTTGGCTCCAGCGCCAACATTATGCCCAGGGAATATTAAAGAACATGTGTGTCCGAGTTGGTACCTCGTATGCTCCAGCTGACTTCGTGGTGATAGAGACCGGGTCCGATGAGAGGTCACCAGTTATTCTGGGAAGTCCATTCCCGAACACCTCGGGAGCTGTCATCTACGCCAGCGCTGCGAAGATCAACTTCAACATCAAAGGGAGGAAGAAGACGTTTTCCTTCAAGAACAAGATTACACAAATCCCAGAGCAACCCCAACATGAACCAAGGAAGAGGACCAACAGGAGGAACAAGCAGAACAAGAACAACCAAGGATGGACCGAATCAGCTAAGATGGTCACTGCAATTCAAGGAGGTCAAGATGGTCGACTCAAGTCACCGTTCCTGAACAAGAAGGACGACCCAGGTATGCCAAGCATTGAGTGCTCAATCAATGGATACTCCTCTCAGAAGGCGCTCTGCGACACTAGATCAGGCGTCAACATAATGGCCACAGTCACCTATCAGCTCTTGTACAGGACCATGCCCTTAAAACCAACATACACTCAGCTCCAGATGGCAGATCAGACATCCCGAAAGGTCGAAGGTATAGTAACCGATGTCCCTGTTAAAATTAACGATCATTTTGTCCATACAGACTTTCAGGTCATTGACATGGGAGACGACGAGTACGATCCACCCATCATCCTAGGAAGACCGTTCCTAGGCACCGTCAAAGCAATCATCTACATTGGAACCGAAGAAGTTCATATGCATTTCCCCTCTGAGAAGGTACGCCGCTACTTTAATGACCCTAACTATATAGTTGAAGATTCTAAGCAGGTCAGGACAAGAAGAAGGCGACGTAACCGTAACCAAAGGAGGCAAACCATCAAGGACGTATGGGCAGACTATGAAGGAGAGGTCATAAGGCCAGAGGATACACAACAGGAGACCGAAGCACCAAGTCGGGTATGGAAAGTGAAGACAGTTACACAAGAAGAGGAGGCGCTGCCGGAACCACCGTCTACGCCACCCAAATCCCAGGACAACTAAGAAGAAAAAAAGTCCTGTTCGGAGGACTTAAAAACACCGAACGCCGTGCCAAGAGGTAAACTTGGTAGTTATCATTTTCCCTTTAATTATTGCTCAGCTAATCATGTTCATTCTGTCTAAAAAAAATGTTGAAAACAGTAAGCCCCATGTGAGTATGCGAGTGGCATAAAACCCATAAGTACATTCACTGTGGTGGCATAAAAAATAAATAATATATTTTTTTCTGTTCTATAAAAATAAAAATAGAGAGTGACATTTATCAAGGAAGCTCAAACATGATAAGGGCTAGATATTTATGCTAACGCTTAATCAAGTTCCACGAAGCTTTGTTGTCTATTTGAGCTCCACAGAATTCAGGAAGACTAGCAGATGGAGGACATCCTAATCGTTGTCAGGGTGCTGCCGACATTCAAATACACCTCTGCACCTGCTAGCTACATCAGAAGAAATTACGTCAAGATCCAACTTGGGGGAGAGCACCCCCATTTATTCCGATAAGTATTTTTATCTACATTTATACCTATGCTTTATTAAAATAAAAAGATGCATAATCATAAAAACCCAAATAAATATTTTGTGTTTATATATATTTTCTTAGTTTAATAAATAAATAAAGTAGCTATGCTAAACTGAATCTTGAAAATAAAACTCTAGCATGGATATGATGAATAGTTGCGCTGCCTAATTTTCAAATTTGTTCTCTCTCTAGTTTAGACATAACTGTTATAATTTAAAACTGGCTCTAAACCTGAACTAGTGGGAAGAGAACTTGATCTGAAGTCTAAGTTGTTAGCGGATATGATATGGGAAGGTTGAGCTGTTGTTTATCTGTTCCTAGAGATGCTAGAATTCTGGAGAATTTTATCTTTAAAAATCTTTAAAATGTTGCATGATGAGTTCCTGTATGATGAGAGTTTAAATTCCTACCACAGCCATATATACATGCTTGTTAGATTAAGAGCCGCACTTTTACTACTTACTAAGTTGTTAGCGGATATGATATGGGAAGGTTGAGCTGTTGTTTATCTGTTCCTAGAGATGCTAGAATTCTGGAGAATTTTATCTTTAAAAATCTTTAAAATGTTGCATGATGAGTTCCTGTATGATGAGAGTTTAAATTCCTACCACAGCCATATATACATGCTTGTTAGATTAAGAGCCGCACTTTTACTACTTACTGCTTATGGGCATTGAGTGTGGTCAAGCTGTGTAGACCCTTAGGAACTTATCATGTGGTTAAAATCAAGATTCACTTGCACGTTCACTCATACATGCTGCTTCTACTCCGGAAGTACACATCCACATATATCCACTCATTTCCATCTCCAGATTCACCCAAAATTATTCTACTCCTGACCCGGGAGAGAATAGCCAAAAAACATTATCCCATTCCTGTTATTCCCTGTGAAGTTAATGCTCAAGTCATTTCTACTACCACTTGCTATATTTTCAAAAGAGGGAGATTGCTCTAAAAAATATATATATAAATACGAGGACATAAAAAGGAGCAAGTGCTCGGAACCTCGAAGAAAGAAAAAGTGAGACGAGAGGTAAAAATGGACAAGTGTCCGACAGTAGAATTAGGGGTACAAGATACCCACCTGAGAGAAAAAAAATAGAGCATCTCATTCCCCTCAAAAGTTTTAAAAAGCAAGAAAGGTATGTATTCCCTCAAAAAGAGCATTAGACTTTTGTTATCACCATCATCACCATACACTACTCATTCACCACACATGCACATCTTGATTTGACTTATTGACTTGTTTCACTGGATCCATGGTTTGACTATGCAATAAATGTTCTATGAGTATGTATACTGTATCTCCCACCTATGAGCTCCAGATATCAAAGCCTTATTAGAGTAGGGTGAGAGAGAAGGCAATGTCACTACGCCTTATACCATAAATACCACATACTTTGAGAGAGAAGGCATATACCATTACTGCCTTGGTAAGGATCCAGAAATACCACAAAAGAGAGACCCGAGAAAGTCATACAAGGAATCTCTGAGTTTTATTTGAAAAATTTGCAAAAACTCCAGAGCTATAGCTGATCAAGAATAAGAGACATGGCATTTGACTAGACCGTTCTATCTTTTAACCACTCAAGATGCAGGTGATGGTTGCAAGCCCCATGGTGAAAGGTAAAATGAGTAAGTTTTATGTCTTGACAGTTTACTCTAACTCAGGGATGAGACCTTATTTGAAAGCATATGTACCGTCAACGTTCAAAGGCGTTGCAGCAACTTCTAATCCATAATGAGTCTATCCTTGCTCAGGGACGAGCAAGAGGTAAGCTTGGGGGAGTTTGTTGATGGTCCTTAAGTACCAAATATAGTTATCAAATAAATAAAGAAAAGGATCCAAATGCAACCAACACCTAGACTTAGGGTTTTATTTGACATAATTCCACGAGTTTTGGTGTTTGTCTGTTTCTGCAGGGGGTTATCAGAAAATACGGAGGAAAGGCCCACACGTCGGGTTTACATAGAGATAATAACGTGTTCACCGATTTTCTATCATCTAGAAGACTCCAGAAGCCACGAGATCGAACGGGAGGCCGAACGGGCCCGGAGGCAGGGCGCCCGCCCTGCTCCCTAGGGCGCCCGCCCTGGCCTGAGAGCCAATCAGGCTCCGTCTCGTGGATTATGCTCCACCGATCTAAGGGATCAAGGAAAACCGTGCGATTAATGTCGGTTTGATCTGATGGCCCACGTTCACTTGAGGGGGCTATATAAGCAGGACCCCTGGCCCCTGGAGGAGGCACTCCCTCATTCTCAATTCCTCAAACCCTAATCTCAGGAGGAGAGTCTCTGATCAAGCCCTAGAGCCACCACATCAACTAGATCTCTAGTATAGCATAGCTACATAGGATTAGAACTAGAAGGAGTCAATCTTCGATTGGTTTCCGGATCTGTCAAGAGGATTCTTGGTAATTCCTTTATTGTTCTTCATTTTTCATCATTGTTCTTCAATATTATGAATACAACTTTGTTCTATTTCAATATATTGATTATGACTATGCTCTACTTGTTTATGTTTGCGATTATATTGTTCTTAGTTTATCGTAGTTATACGCTTGGCTTAGTTAGATTGGAATTATATACATGTTTAGGATCGTATAGCGTTTATCCATCGGATCCATGGGTAAATGATAAATATTGTGTAGGCGTGGTGCTTAGACCATATTTATCTGCGATTGCACCTTATATGCCGGATCGTGGGGTGGTCCGCGATGGTGACAGCTTCGTTGGTTCTTATATAGTCCCCCTCCCGTGTGTAAGGCAGGCAGAGCAACATTATTACGGGGGAGTGATTGCTATGTTTCTCATCTTCCTTGATAATATCACTATGCATGGGCGTAGTCCTTTCTCGCAATGATTGCCAAGTGTACTTGCACTAACTATGATATGCTAGACTTTATAGTTAAGAATAACTTAGGAAATATCCTTGTAGTTCGTCCTAATACCATGCTAATGACTTGCTAGAATATCTGTTGAGGTGCTTATCATTATTATATGTGGCTAGCTGATCAGATTAATTATCTTTGTCACCATTCATACTTTATCTATATTTTATGTGACACTTACCCCTGTATGCAAGAGATAGATGAATACTCTCACTTATACATGCAATGATTGATACTCATTCCTATATTCCATTCCATAATCAACATTGATGTTAGTAATCCCTTCCCAGTGGTAAAAATATAAATAACGATACCTGGAATACTTCCCGATTAAAATGCTACATCGGTATTAATCTGTGCGCTTGCAGATCTTATTTATTATTTATTTAGAAGAGCAGTTGCATATTTCAATACCGCGTCTCTCATGTCATGCTGGGGATGACAACTTGGCTTAAGGACCGGACGCGGTGGTCAGAAGCCGACACGTGTCACTTGAGGGAAACACCCGATCGGACGCGACCTGGGTGTGATCGGCGCGTCCGGTCACGTTCCAGTAAGGTCCAGCGACGACCGGACGCGTCCGGTCATCACCGATCAGATGCGGTCGCGCGTCCGGTGTGGTTACAGTAAGCTCCCTGCACGATCGGACGTGTCCGGTCACCCCTGACCGGCGCGTCCGGTCACTCAGTCAGTTTTTCGGATTTTCGACCGTTACAGGGGACCGGCGCATCCGGTCACTTCGACCGGCGCGTCCGGTCGCCCCGTGTTTTGCTGAATTGGCAGGTAACGGTTTGTTTCGACTGTGGGGTGTATAAATACATCCCCACCACCTCTTTTAGAGGTCTCTTGCTCATTTGATCAGCTGAGAAACACCTTTAGAGTGCAAGGGAGTGCAAGAGCTCTAGTGAGGATTGTGATTTGAGAATCAAAGCTTGAGAGTTCCTCACTAGCGATTAGAGAGTAGCAAGTGTGCATCCACCTTCTCATTAGGCTCGTTGTGGTCAAGTGAGAGTTCTAGCTTGTTACTCTTGGTGATCACCATCACCTAGACGGCTTGGTGGTGATTGGGAGTTTGGTGATCATCCGGCGGAGCTTGTGGATGACCCAACTCATCTTGTGAGCAGTTTTGGGTGATTCACCGCGACGGAGTGTCGAAGAATCAACCCGTAGAGAGCACTTGATCCTTGCGCGGATCAAGGGGGAGCTACACCCTTGCGCGGGTGCTCCAACGAGGACTAGTGGGGAGTGGCGACTCTCTGATACCTCGGAAAAACATCGCTGTGTTCCTTGCCCTTACTTTCAAGCATTTACATTCTCATATTTACATTCATTGCTTGATTTACTTTCCTAGAATTGCCATGCTAAGACTAGGGTTGGAAACTAGGGTGCAAAAATTTTATCGGTAGAATCTCTAGGAACACAAGTAGGCACTAGGGGTGAATTCCGGCTTATAGGATTTAATTCTTGCAATTAATTTTTAGAAAAGCCCAATTCACCCCCCTCTTGGGCATCTTGATCCTTTCAGGTGGGCCTTTGACAAGAAGAAGAAGGAGGAAGGTGTCGGGCCATCCAAGGATTGACATCGGCATCCTAGCGGCGGCAAGAAGAACAAGCTGCCCGGCGACCATGACCACGGAGGATCTGGAGGCGGTGGCGGAGCAGGAGGTGCGGACGGCGAACGCAGGGCGAATCATGACAACCTCTACCTCAACTGCAACCGCGTCAGCCACTGGGCTAGGGACTGCCCCCATCCTCGACGTGGTCGGGGCAATCGTGAGCGAGGAGGTGCGGTAGCCCATGTGGTGGAAGCAAAGGAGGACGATACTCTGTTTTCTGCCCGCGGCTTCCCCGAACAGGATGAAGCAGGGAGTGGCGACAAGCTCCAAACTCCGGCCCTGTTCACCGCCGGCGCCAACCAAGACCTCGATGAACCGTGGGCCCGTGTCTTCCTCAACACTGGCACCAGCGGTGACAAGCTTGACAGATGGTACCTTGACACCAACGCCACCCACCACATGGTGGGACGTCGCGAGCTCTTCACCAACCCGGACACTTCGACCAGAGGCATGGTGTGGTTTGGCGATGAGTCAAAGGTGGAGATCCACGATGTCGGGTCCATCATCTTTGAGGCCAAGACGGGCGAGCACCAGGTGCTCCATGGCATCTACTTCATCCCAGCGCTCTGCAACTCGATCATGAGCCTCGGTCAGTTGAACGAGGGAAGCTCGAAGGTCGAGATCGAGGATGGCGTGTTCAGGATCTGGGATCAGCGCAAGCCGCTGATCGTCAAGGTCCGCCGGAGCGCCAATCGCCTCTACATCCTCCACCTCAACGCTGTCAAGCCGCTCTGCCTCACCGCATGTAAGGATGATGAGGCGTGGTGCTAGCATGAGCACTTTGGCCATCCCCACTTTGACGCGCTCCGTCAGCTCGCCAGGGACGACATGGTGCGTGGGCTGCCTGCGTTTGACCACGTTGGCCAATTCTGTGACACGTGTGTCGTCACCAAGCACCGCCGCACCCCATTCCCGGTTGAAGCCCAGTACCACACGTAGGACCCGCTAAAGCTCGTCCACGGTGATCTTTACGGCCCCACCTCGGCGACTCCCGGTGGCAGGCGTTACTTCCTGCTGCTAGTTGACGACGCCACACAGTACATGTGGGTGGCGCTACTGACCACCAAGGGCGCTGCCGTGGACGTCGTCAAGCATCTTGAAGCCCTGGTGGAGAAGAAGAGCGGGTGGAAGCTCCGAGTGCTGCGCACCGACAACGGGCGCGAGTTCACCGTCTCTGAGTTCGCGGCCTACTGGGCAGAGGAGGGAATTGAGCACCACTACAGCGCCCCCTACTCGCCATAGCAGAATGGCATCACGGAGAGAAGGAACCAGACGGTGGTCGCCATGGTGCCAGCTCTGCTGAAGCAGCACACGCTTCTAGCGTGGTTTTGGGGGAGGCCATGGTGACCACGGTCCACCTCCTGAACCGGGCGCCCACCAAGGCGCTCAGCGGTATGACGCCGTACAAGGCATGGCACAGCAAGGCACTGACGGTGGCACATCTACGCACGTTCGGCTGCCTCGCCTTCACCAAGGACCTCACCTAGCTCAAGAAGCTCAACAATCGCAGCTTTCCCGATGTCTTCACCGGGTACGCGGATGGTGCCAAAGCATATCGCGTCCTCAACCCTACAACTCAGCGTGTGCGGGTCTCAGGCGACGTCGTCTTCGACGAGAGCCGTGGGTGGGACTGGAACAAGGGAGGTGGGAGTCCAGCTCCGGAGGACGAGGAGTTCACTATCGAGCACCCTATTCCGACCATGTCGCCTGCACCGACCATGTTGGATGCTCCGATCACGTCGCATGCTCCGACCACGTCGGACGCTCTGACCACGCTGCACGGCCCGACCACGTCGGACGCTCTGACCACGCCGCGCGGCCCGACCACGTCGGACAGTTGGACCATGTCAAGTGGTCTGACCACGTCAAGCGCTCCGACCACGTCAAGTGCTCTAACCATGTTGAGCACTCCAACCACGTCGCAATCACCGGCTCTGGGGTGCTCGGAAGCACACCAACGGTGACAACGGCTCCGAGCACATCCCAGATCGAGCTCGCCACGCCGGTAGAGGATGATGAAGATCGGATCGACGTGTTCTACAACGGCGAGCCACTCCGCTACCGCACGGTGACCAACATCATCGGCAACGAGTCCTCTCCAGACTTAGCTCCTCGTCTCTTCACCCAGCTCCACCTCACACACGCCGGCGAGCCGACCACCTATGCGGAAGCCAAGGGTGATCCAACATGGGAGGCTGCCATGAAGCAAGAGCTCGAGTCTATGGAGAAGAACAGGACATGGGAGCTCGTCAACCTGCCCACCGACCACCGCCCGATCTCGCTAAAATGGGTGTTCAAGCTCAAGAAGGATGAGAAGGGGCTGGTGACCATCTACAATGCAAGGTTGGTGGCGCGAGGCTTCATCCAATAGGAGGGGATCGACTACAATGATGCGTTCGCAACGATGGCGAGGATGGAGTCCATGCGGGTTCTCCTCGCCCTAGCAGCTCAAGAAGGATGGAAGGTGCACCACATGGACATAAAGTCCGCATTCCTCAATGACAACCTCAAGGAAGAGGTGTACGTGCGCCAGCCGCCAGGCTTCACCGTCGTCGGAGAAGAAAGCAAGGTGTACCACTTGCATAAGGTGGTCTATGGGCTGAGGCAAGCACCGCATGCATGGAATGCAAAGCTGGACGCCACCCTGAAGTAGATGGGCTTCCAGCAGAGCGCGCATGAGGCAGCGGTGTACCGGTGGGGTAGCGGGCGCATTGTCCTGCTGGTCGGCATCTACGTCAATGACCTCATCATCACCGGCGTCGATCCAAGAGAAGTGGAGGGCTTCAAGGCCGCGATGAAGGAGCAGTTCAACATGAGCGACCTCGGCCTCCTCTGTTTCTACCTCAGCATTGAGGTGCGCCAGGATGCCAATGGCATCACCCTCCGCCAAGCACACTACGCCGAGCGCATTCTCGAGCTGGGAGAGATGGTGGGCTGCAATCCAACCGCCACACCAATGGAGGAGAAGCTACGACTCAGCAGGGAGAGCAAGGCAGAGGAGGTGGATCCTACGCACTACCCGTGGCTCATCGGCAGCCTGCGGTACCTCATGCACACTCGGCCAGACCTGGCGTTCGCCGTCGGGTACCTCAGTCGCTTCATGGAGTGGCCCACGATGGAGCATCAACAGGCTATCAAGCGCGAGCTGCGCTATGTGGTCGGGACCATGGACTACGGTCTCCACTACAGAAGGGCTCCCGGCACAGCGCACTTCGTCGGCTACTGCGACAGTGATCTCGCTGGCGACATCGATACAAGCAGGAGCACTAGTGGAACCATGTTCTTCTTGGGTGACTGCTTGGTCAGCTGGCAATCCATCAAGCAGAAGGTGGTGGCTCTGTCCAGCTGCGAGGCAGAGTACATTGCCACCACTACTACTACAACACAAGTCCTGTGGCTGTCCAGGCTGCTCGGGGAGCTCCTCGGCAGGAAGGTGGAGGTGGTGGAGTTGAAGGTGGATAGCAAGTCTGCCCTTGCCTTGGCAAAGAATCCTGTCTTCCATGACAAAAGCAAGCACATTAGGACCAAGTACTACTTCATCAGAGAGTGTCTGGAAGAAGGAAGCATCAAGGCCAACTACATCGCCACTACTGATCAGCTCGCCGACATTCTGACCAAGTCCCTGGGCAAGGCCAAGTTTCAGGAGATGAGGAGGAGGATTGGCTTGAAGCAGATCACTCAGTATTAGGCTTAGGGGGAGATTATTGGTTAAGCCTAGTACTTGTATCTTACTTTCTGTATTTTACTTTTACTGTAGTTAGAAGGTGCCTTGGCTCCCAAGTTGATCATGGACAAGCCTTGGCAATCAAGTAGCATAGAGCATCTTGCTTTATGCTGCAAGAATATGCTAGGGAGTAAGGATGAAAGCGGTCGAACTCGGTCGAAAAACTCCTCAACCGTTTTCTACTTCTACATTTGAAATACAAAATCGAAAGTGAAAGCGAACAAGTCGGACACGAAAATGAACATGAACTGACGGAACACAAAAATGAATCAATTCGAGCGGAATTATGTCGAACACGGTCGGTATACGAAAATTCAATATGAAAAACAGAGTCACCGACCCACGGTGCATAGCATTAAAAAGGTGCACGTCCAAATACATAACAAGTTCACAACTAACAAGTGCATGATCTAGTTCAAGTGCATAGCATTAAATAAGTGCACGACCAATTACATAACACAAGTCTAGAACAAGCAATTAACATAACACGAATGTCAAGCAATTAACAAAACATGAACGTCTACAGACTACAGTTCATTAGTATCATCCATGATGTCAGGATCACTTTGCATGTCTTTGTCTTCCTCAATGTCCTCAGCGTCCTCTCCCTCCTCCTACAAGTTTGCAAAGTGAATTAAAATTTGATGTAGCAACTAGCATATTTCATATCAAGCAGTCAATAAACGTACCTCAATTTTCAGCTTTGCCAGAACATTAGTCAAAGTGTCAACCTCAAGATCATTCACAATTGATCCAACCATTTTATGATCTGAACAAAAATTAGAAAGGAAAAAATCAAAGCATTATTCTCCTGCAATTACAAGTGTCTAACTGAAAAAAACAGGTAAAATGAGCACCTTTATTTGCTGCAGCAACCCAATCCTTTATGCAAATTAATGCTTGTACCATCTCGGGATCTAGACGACTACAATAGGGATCAACAACACGACCAGCAACACTAAAAGCAGACTCGAATGCTACTGTTGATACTTGTACAGCCATTACATCTCTAACAATTTGTGAAAGGATAGGATACTCTTCTATCTTATTTTTCCACCAAGCTAAGATGTCAAACTCAGCCATAGCATGTTCGCTTGCATCATATAAGAATTCTTCTAGGTCATGGTCTACATTTCCATTAATATATCAACTGTGTTACTAGGTGCAGGTGCAGCCACTTCACTAGTTGGCTTTGATGATGTAGAAGCAGAAGTAGTAACATAAAAGTTGTACAGTTTCTTTACCACACTAATAAACTCATCAAGTTCAGTTTCATAATGAACCCCAAGGAACTTCTTCATGTAGTATTCTATGAGCCTTTTCTTATACCTAGGATCAAGAAAACAGGCTACAGCTAGAGCAATGTTGGACTGCTCCCAATATTTCTCAAATTTTGCATTCATAGCAATTGTCATTTCTCTAATTGTAGGATCAGCACTATTGTTGATGCAAAAGTGGATCTGCAAACACAAAGGGCTAATACCCAAAATTGATATCCAAAGTGTGCCAGTCGATTTGACCTGTTAATCGACAAGGATGAAGATACGAGCACTTTGGTCCTGACAACAGCGATACGCCCGGAATTCACGACCAAGAGGTACTCAGGCAGAACTCGAAGATCGTCGAAGATTGCACTAGAGCAATGCAACTCGCCGAATCGATGAGAACTCGTAAAAAGGAAAGATATGCAAATTGACGAAGTCACCGAAAAGTAAATAGATGTAAATAAGAGTAAAAGCTGGTTTTTGCTATTGATTGATTGATTATTACATTGCCCTTCACTCTATATTTATATGCTGATCTATAGAAACATAACCAAATACAACTAGGACACTAAATCCAAATCTAAGGAAACACATGACTCTGATACAACTCAGACTCTAATAAACATAGAAAAGGAAATTAATTCCTATCTTATTCCCTAGTCCGCCTCAACTACGATGGAATCCCCATCGACCTCCTTTCCATCGGCACACTCCCTGTTCCATCGGCAGCAGCCTTCAAGTCTTCTTTCATTGGCACACTCCCTGTTTCATCGGTAGCAGCCTTCAAGTCTTCTTTCATCGGCACACTCCCTGTTTCATCGGTAGCAGCCTTCGCAATAATTTTTCTTCTATTGATTAGCCCCTTCTAACCATCTTGACACGTGCCAAAAAACGATGTCAACACATGCCCCCAATTTCGGAGTATAAGATATTGATGCTCCGAAATTTACTCCAGATAATGCTTGCCTTTACCTATTTTTCTCAACCCATTCTTCAAGCATAACATAATCTGTTACTAAATCTAATCAAATCTAACTCTGATTCATGCATCTCAGTAAATATCGCACAATTTCCAACTATTCTTGCCCTAATTACAGTTGAGATACTGAAATAACAACCCATCGGCAAGATCTTAACATAACAACGCCACCATTTTAGAACTCAAAGATCTTGTACCAAGATCTCTTCCAAGTCATGATAACTTGCCATCAAATCTTCTGTACAATCCCTTGATTGTCGTGTTACCATATCCATCTGAACCACCTCGACCCACACGCGCGCGGCATGGAGATAAGTCAAGAATACCCCTACTCCAAGTGGCCTATAAATAGATTTCTCCGGAACGCTCGTCTTCTACCCTCAGACTTCGACCTTTGGCATTCTCTCTCCGGCGGCGACCCCGACGAACAACCGTGCAACCTCAACCAACAGAGCTCCTTCCAGCATCAACTTCAAGCCCCCAGCTTGTGCCCTCATCCTTCTCAGAGCAATGGTGATCAACTTCAACGTTCCTACGGTTCGTTCTCCTTCCATCATTTTTACCTTGATTCCTTGGTCTTTGCGAGTTCATACAGTAGGTAATTTTTCTTCTTTTTCCATTCTTTTGATCCTCCGAACTTAGGAACTACGCAACAAATTGGTTATTCCAACTAACCAACCACCCTTCCAATGCCTAGGTCCAATGGGCGACCCAGATCCAACGGATTTGATCAACGCAGAAACTAATAGAATTCCCTTCAAAGCTCAAAATTTTTCTTTGAATCCATGGAAGGATACATTCCGTTCCTGGCCCAAACCCACCAAAGGGTGGAAAGATTGGTATTTGAGGGTTAACAGATCGATGGAGGTGTACTGGGTAGAGCAGAAAATAAACCAATGCATTAGGCTGTCTATTGCCGATATGCAGAAGAATGAATCCATGATGATAGCCGCCGCTCACTTCTGGTCAGACACAACAAACACCTTCATGTTTGGCCATGGTCCATCCGCCCCTACTCTTGCCGATGTATACATGCTCACTGGCTTAGATATCTCCACTGTCGATGAAGGCTCCATCTATGGCAGAAAAGCCGAATATAGAGTGAACACATGCAACATCGGTGGCTGGACAGGATTACATCCAGGAATACCAAAGGACTGGTACCATTAATCAGAGGGAACACGCCATATTCCTGAATATGTGGTTGGAGAAATTTATTTTCTGTGGTCGATCGGTAGGACCAACCAACGCTTTCCTCCCTGCAGCCGAACTCTTGGCCAACGGTGTAAGGTTTCCGCTCGGTCGATACCTTCTTAGCTCCACCTACCACCTCCTCCACCAAGTATCCTAGAAGCTTTTACTTGGTGAACCCATCGGCAATTTGGGAGGCCCATGGTGGTTCATCAATATGTGGCTAAATGCCCATATGCATAAACGTCTGCAGTGGGATTTCTTCGCCCAAGAATTCTCATGAGAAATCGCCAAAGATTATGTTCTTGGAGATGAGGAATCAGGAACACGTCCCCCTCTCAACTTTGGTGAAGCTATAATTGTCCTCCCTGGAACAGAAGCTAATGAAGATCAAATCGGCAGATTTTTCCATAACTTCTACAACGGTCTCCCTCGTGATCATAGGGCTTGGGTACCCTATATCGATGAAGAGAACAAGTTCTCCCTTCTCTTCAACTTTGCCGATGATGAGCTGAATCAAGATAATGAGCTTATGATGGCCATCATTACTCCCAGGGCAATCCCAGTGAACACATTTGGTAGTGGAAAAATTCCAATACCACTTATGAGTTCTATAATCCATCGGCAGTATCTCGTCAACTGGCTTTCGGGCAACTGCCAATCAAGATGTGCTTTGCCGATGTGATCAAGCCCAGAGAAACAATCACCACCGGAACTGAGTGGAGCAGGGTAGTAAGACTCGCCCCCCGATGCCGATATCTCAAATGTTGATCTCTCCGCTTGGTCACCAGCGTCTTTCATTACAGAATCATATAAGCAATGGTGGCAAGAATGGAAGGAACAATTATTCTCAACATTCGTCCATACATATTGGCACATGATCGATCCCGACTACGTCATTCCTGACGATGCAGTAAGTTTCTTTTAACTTTCTTTTGTTTCTCCTTTTTCATATATCGGCAGCTAATCTTTCTCGTAACAGGCTGATGACCCAGTTCCATCCATAAGCAAGAGTGGGAAGCCTTTCAAACCTCCAACCTATCTCCCCAGTTTCAATGATCGGCTACAACGCCCCCACCTTAGCCGCTCTAACTTTCCAGAGGACCCGTGCCAAGACTATCACCTCCAGATCAAAACTGGCAATAGCTAGGGCCACTCCAATGGCTGCCGCTACAAGCCTAATTAAGGCTTTCAAGGTAATAACCTTGTTTATTATTTTTTTATTGCCGATACAAACTATATTAACATGCAACCATCAGGGTGTAAGAGCTGTGGCTGGATCGTCATCAGCAACTCCTCCAACATCAAGCACCACTACCTCCAATCAGCCTTCAGAGGTATTCTTTTATCTTTACATTTTATCTGTTAAACATCCGATCTCACACTTGTTTTGCAGCAACAAATGGGTACATCGGCAAGCATACCAGGCGCTCAAGCTCCTCAATCAACAAGTGTCGATGCCCCCCAGCCAACTGTCACTGAGATCCAAGTAAAGCGTAAAGTTTTAAACTGATGCCGAAGCTCAATAGAAACGATAGAAATCTACGCCAGTCCATGCATCTGCTCTAATACCTATTTGTCAGCCGACCGATGTAGTTGAACAAGTTGACCCTCCTGCACAAAATGCATCATCGGCCATCATATCCTAAGGGCCAACTATTGATGAAGTCGTAGAAGACATCCCATCGGCAATCTCTGCCGATCCTTCACATGACCCCCTTCAAGCTGCTCGCTCAAGTCAGGCCCAAGAAATTGCCTTGAAACAGGTAAACTGATTGACCTATTCGATTTATAATATCCATATCTATCCTTAGGTAGGATCTCTGACTTCCTTTTCTCTTCACAGGAACAAGATTCTCTCAATAGCTTGTTTTCTTTTGCTATCGACATCTTCGATGATGATGGAGAAGAAGCGAGTTCTTCCCTGGCATTGGGAACAATATCGGCAGAAATCTATGGCAAACTAGAAGCCCTTCTGAATCTGTTACAACAAGATACTGCTCAATTGGTAAACGATTCAGATCCTGCAAAGACTATCTTCAAGACAATCCATGGTCAAGTTCCTGCCGATGTTGAAGAAACTCTCTTCCCAGCAGTCCATCTAGAGAGTCGACAACTTCAATATCAACGGGCTGCTCACCGTATCGCCGATAGAGCAGCTCAAGCCCAGCTCAAGGAAGAGATGCTGCAACTAAAATAAACTGCCGATGAGAAGCACAAAAGCATCAGCAACTTGTAAACCTCAGGTGCCGATTTTAAGCAGAAGATTCTGGATCTATCAGCAAAGAGAGTAGCTCTTCTAGCTGAACTAGAAGAAGTTGAAGCAGCCCTAACCCACGCCAAGCAAGAAGAAGACCAGCTTCCTGACGTCATCAAAGCTCTTCAGCAAGAAAGGGATGTCCAAGCTCGCAAGGCCTTGGCCTTGAAAAAGAAACTCAAGCCTGTGGAGGGAGGTGCCGATGAAGATGCTAAAGAATTGAAGGAAGTCGATGAGATTCGCCTGCGTGCAATATCGGCTATCCAATCTTTGTTAAATCTGTAATTCTCATCTAGTGCATCGGCAATGACATATTAATACTTTGTTTTAACTCTAGCCGTTAGGATTGTTATCGGCAATTATACTTTTATGCATCTATCTAGATACTAGGGTAATATTTCTTTAAATATTTTCCATTTAATGCTCTAGAAAACACAACCCCTTCGAGGGTTTCGAGAATATATGCATTACTAGGAACAGATTAATTTATCCGATATGAACCCTCCCAATTAGGCAACCATTTACCAAACCTTAAACTTTTAGTCCCAACCGGTAAAATCAACTTTCAAACCAAATCCCCATCGACAAACTCCTTTATCTTCACCTTCTTGTCATACCATCTAGCTACCCTTTTTTTATTCTCTTCGATGCTAGCTAAAGCCTTTAACCGATGACCTGCCACATCTTCCAACTCATCTTTCATAAGGGTATCATAGTCATCGGCTGTCAACTGATCTTGAGAACATATTCGCCTAGAGCCAGTTTTAATCTCCCAAGGCAATACTGCGTCGTGTCCATATACCAACTGATAAGGTGTTACCTTGGTTGCACCATGACACTCCATCCGATATGACCACAAAGCTTCATTTAATACCGTATGCCACCTCTTAGGATATTCTTTAATTTTATGCTTAATGAGTTTGATAATTCCTTTATTAGAAGCTTCAGCCTGACCATTAGCCTGGGCATAATATGGTGAAGAATTCAAAACTTTAATCCCCATACTTATAGCAAACTCATCAAATTCGTCCGATGTAAACATGGTACCCTGATCGGTAGTGATGGTTTGAGGAATACCAAATCGGTAAACAATATGCGCTTTCACAAAATCAATCATATTAGCCGATGTCACCTTTTTCAAAGGAATTGCTTCAACCCATTTTGTGAAATAATCGGTAGCAACCAGAATAAATTTATGCCCCTTACTCGATGGTGGATAAATCTAACCGATGAGATCAATAGCCCAACCCTGGAATGGCCAAGGCTTAATTATGGGGTTCATAGCCGATGCGGGTGCTCTTTGAATATTACCAAAATTTTGACATTCCTGATATCCTTTAAAATATTTAAAACAATCTTCGAGAATAGTCGGCCAATAATATCTATTTCTTTTGATCATCCATTTCATCTTGAAAGCCGATTGATGAGCCCCACATACTCCTTCATGAATCTCACCCATCAAGCTTTTTGATTCATCAATGCTAACACATCTGAGTAAAACTCCATCTATGGTACGGTAATATAATTCATCATCAAGGAGCACATAGTTGGTAGCTTGGAATCTTAGACGTCTTTCAACCTTTTTAGATGGATTCTTTAAATAATCAACAATTTCCTTTCTCCAGTCATCGGTATCAACTACCGATGTTAATACTTCTTGAATAGGCTGATACCCTGAAGCATGTTGAGCTAATCGATTAGCTTCTTCATTATGCAATCTAGAAACGTGTTCCAGATGAAAATTCCTAAACCCTTTCAACAACTGCAGACATTTCTCATAATATGAAATTAAAACTTCACTTTGGCATTCATAAATTCCAGCCAACTGATTTATAACTAGCATAGAATCACCAAAAATTTCAACAGCATCGGCACATACTTCCTTAAGCAATTCTAACCCTTTTATCAGAGCTTGGTATTCAGTCTGATTGTTTGTTGATGTAGCAACAATCGGCAATAAAAACTCATACTTCTTCCCCTGAGGGGAAATTAACACAATGCCGATGCATGCTCCTTCACCACATGTAGACCCATCAAAGAAAAGTGTCCAAGGAGCAATCTCTAGAGAATCCACTGTGTTGCAATGTTGAGTAACAAAATAAGCCATAACCTGTCCTTTAACTACCTTAGCCGATTCATAACATAGGTCAAATTCTAATAACACTAAAATCCATTTGCCAATTCTACCACTTAATATCGGCATCGACAGCATATATTTGACCACATCATCTTTGCATATGACAGTACACTCAGCCAATAATAAATAATGCCTCAACTTAATACAAGAAAAATATAGACACAGACATAATCTCTCGATGGCTGAATACCTGGTTTCAGTATCCACTAACCGTCTGCTCAAATAATAAATAACACGTTCTTTCCCCTCAAATTCTTGAATAAGAGCTGAACCGATAACAACATCATCAGTTGACAAATACAATCTGAAAGGTTTCCCGTGTTGAGATGGAACTAGCACTGGAGATTTGTTAAGTAGCTCTTAATTTCATCTAGGGCTAATTGCTGCTCATCTCCCCATCTAAATTCCTGATCGGCTTTCAATTTCAGTAATGGACTGAAAGCCTTGATCTTACCCAACAGATTAGATATGAATCTCCTGATGAAATTAATCTTACCGATCAAAGATTGTAATTCAGTCTTATTGGCAGGAGCAACTACCTTGTTGATTGCCTCAATAGACTTCCTACTAATTTCAATGCCCCGCTGATGCACCATAAAACCCAAGAATTGTCCTGCCGATACACCAAATGCACATTTATTAGGATTCATCTTTAGTCCATGCTTCCTTGTGCACTCCAGTACCTTATGTAGATCAGTTAGATGCTTTGTGATATCTCCAGACTTAATCACTATGTCATCGATGTAGATCTCTACTAATGTGCCGATGTATTCATGAAAAATAAAGTTCATAGCTCTCTGATAAGTAGCACCGACATTTTTCAAACCAAACGTCATAATTATCCATTTAAATAATCCCACATGACCTGGACACCTAAAAGCAGTCTTGGGAATATCTTCTTCAGCCATGAATATTTTATTATAACCCGCATTATCATCCATGAAGCTGATAATTTGATGTCATGCTGCAGCATCAATCAACAAATCAGCAATCGGCATTGGATAACCATCCATCGGTGTGGCTTTATTAAGATTCCTGAAATCAATACAAACACAAAGTTTCCCATTTTTCTTGTAAACAGGAAACACATTAGAATCCACTCTGCATATCGACACTGCCGAATAAACTTTGCCTCAATTAATTTAGTTATTTCGGCCTTAATATCGGGAAGTATATTAGGATTGCATCGGCGTGCTGGCTGCTGATGTGGCCGAAATCCAGACTTAATAGGCAACCGATGTTCAACTATCGATCGGTCTAATCCAGGCATTTCAGTATAATCCCAAGCAAAACAATCTTTATACTCTTTTAACAAATTGACTAATTGTTGTTTACACTTGGAATTTAACTTAGCACTAATAAAAGTAGGCCTTGGCCTATCACCCTCACCAATATCTACTTCTACTAAATCATCAGCCGATGTAAACCCTTGACCTAATTTTCCATCATCGGCAAACCTATCCATTAAAATTCTTCTTCAGAACTGACTGCTTGGATCAGTGGAATTTCATAATCGGCAGCCTTGAGGATCTCTTTTTCCCAAGCTTCTCCTGATATGCACTTGGTTCGTTCATAAGTGTCTGATTCTGCCGGTGCGATGATATAAGAAAAATCACCAAGAACAACTTCAATTTTATCCCCAATCCATTGTATGAGGCACTGATGCATTATAGAAGGAACACAACAATTAGCATGAATCCAATCCCTTCCTAGAAGCAGATTATATGCACCCTTGCCATTAATAACAAAGAAAGTCGTCGGTAAGGTTTTGTTGCCGATGGTCAACTCAACGCACACTACCCCTTTAGCTGGTGACACATTGCCTTCAAAATCCTTTAGCATCATATCGGTTTTAGTTAAGTCTTGATCTCCCTTACCAAGTTTCCAATACATCACATAAGGCATAATATTAATCGTAGCTCCTCCATCAATAAGTATCTTAGATACAGGCTGCCCATCAACTCTGCCTTTCACAAACAAAGCCTTGAGATGTTGTCTCCAATCATCGGCAGGTTTCTCAAAAACAGCTATCATTGGATCTAGCGTTAATTGAGCTATTTGGTCAGAGAAAATAGCTTCTTCCTCATTATCAGGGAGTGCCAAAAATTCTATAGGCAACATAAACACCATATTGACATCTGCCGATGGGCCTTTATTTTTGTGCTTTATTTGCCACTGCTGATTACCAGATCTCTCATTAGAGGAATTATCTTCTCAGTATAAGTCCTCTTGACGCTCTCACTGCATCCTCCTTTTCTGTGTCTTTGTCAAACCTTCTAGACACCATTGAGGAAGTTTAGTTTTCTAAACTGGCTGATAATATGTCCTAGTTGACTCTACACGACGTATATTAGGATCCCTGTAAAATATTTCTTCATCAGAAACTCTTGCGTTTGCCATCTCTTCAAGCTCCTCTTGGTTTCTTGGAAAATATGCAATGCGTTTACCAAGCCTCTCATGTACACTAAGCCTGCCCTCGAGCCGATCATGTACTGATGCATTACCTCTGATCGGCTCATTAATGGACAAACCTTAATTGCCAGGTTGAAACCTCCTTTCTGAACGATTAACCTCATAATAACCATTGCACTCTGGGCAATTTTCAACAGTAGGTAATTTAATACCTTCTTCCCAACAATGAATAAAAAACGGACACCTCCAATGATCCTTATGCCGATTCCACTCCTCTCGGCGTCTCTCTTCTTGCTGTTGTCGATATCGGTCCCTTTGCTGACGCTAGACCTCCTGTTGCCTTCGATGGGTAATCACAATGCCAGATCGAGGAGGCTTTCCAGAACTGCTACTTTCTCTTAGTAGCCCCTTGCCTTTTGCATCATCGGTAGTTATTCGATGTTGGGGATCCACTGATGCGTTTTTCTCAGCAGCTTCTGATGTCAACACCTTAATCTTTCCTTCAGCATCCAACATATTTGCTGGAAAAGGATGTTGATCAATTTTTATCGGCTTCTGGATCTTGGAATTACCAAATTTAATTCTTCCAGATTCAATAGCTAATTGTAATTGTTGCCTAAACACTTTGCACTCATTTGTACTGTGTGAAGTCGCATTGTGCCATTTGCAATACAGCATTTTCTTCAATTCTTCTGCCGATGGGATCACATGATTAGGTGACAGCTTAATCTGGCCCTCTTGAAGTAGAAGATCAAATATCTTATCGGCTTTGGTAATATCGAAAGTAAACTTTTCTAGCTCTTTTTGACCAAAAGGACAAGATATCGAATTTTTATTCTTAACCCACTCAGCCAAACCGATAACTGGTTCTTCATCTAAATCAGAATCTTCCACCTCTCCGACAAATGAAACCTTCTTGTTCCAATTCCTTTTGAGTTCAAAAACCCTAGTATCTTGATCAGAAATCCTTTGCACGAGATGACTTAGACTTTCGAACTCTTGAGAAGCATATCTGTCCTTAAGGTGTAGCAACAATCCTTGGAAAGCCAAACCGGCAAGTTGCCGATCATCCAGTA
The DNA here is from genome assembly GCA_038087645.1 of Saccharum hybrid cultivar R570. Taxonomy (NCBI): domain Eukaryota; kingdom Viridiplantae; phylum Streptophyta; class Magnoliopsida; order Poales; family Poaceae; genus Saccharum; species Saccharum hybrid cultivar. The sequence continues at coordinate 2,506,076 of JAQSUU010000291.1, read as the reverse complement.
CCAGGCTATAACACTTATTTTTTACATCTCGTAGCCTTTGCACAAAGCCTTCCACTGATTCATCATTACGCTGTCTCAATTTTACCAAATCGGTAAGCTTCTTTTCATGAACTCCAGCAAAGAAATATTTATGAAATTGCTTTTCTAGATCAGCCCAAGTAATAATAGACTTTGGCGGTAATGAAATAAACCATGTGAATGCTGATCCAGACAGAGATGATGAAAACAAACGAACTCTTAATTCATCTCTACTAGCTGCCTCTCCACATTGAATAATGAAGCGATTAACATGTTCCATGGTTGATGTATCATCTTGCCCAGAGAACTTAGTAAATCTGGTACCTTGTACCGATTCGGGAGAGGAATTAAATCATATGCCGGAGGATATGGAGTCTGATAAGAATAAGTATTGATCTTGGGCTTTATCCCAAACTGATCCTTCATAATCTCTACTATTTTATCGGCCCAAAAAGCATCAACATCTTGTTGACGATACGGCTGAATTTCCACCGGAGGTACTTGCTGATATCCCTCTGCATATCTTTGTGGGCCACGACCTCCAGCAATTGGCATATTTGCCACTACTTGTGGTCCATTAACCTGCTGGAAAGGATTCATCGGCTGAGGTGCCAATGCTTGATTCTGAAAACCAGCGTGCATATGACCTTGATGAATCCCTGCAACTTGCTGATTTGGCTGAACTGTATGTTGAGTTGGAAACTGCCCTGACCAACTATTATTAGCGTTCATTGGTACAAAATTTACCGATGGCTGGTAATTTGTTGGCATTGCTGGATAATTACAACCAGCTTGAGGCATGAACTGGACTCCAGGTTGACTTACAGCAGGAGCCTTTTGTTGCATCGGTAACAAGTTTGCCGATGGACTTGAATTAGATGTTTGACCCAAAGGCATCTGAAAACTTCCTAGAGTTGGTTGCACAGTAGTTGTTGTAGTATATTGAGGCACTTGAGCTATCGGCGAACCAGCCGATGGCATAGGAGCTTTTCCTACTGTGTCAAACAATTGAGGTAACCCAGGGTTAAAAGCAGATGGCTCTGGAGGCATACCGTATCCCCACCAATTAGCAGGAGTCTGGTTACTCTGTGGCACAGGACCTGATAAAGCCGATGCTGATAGATCTGTATTAAGCGTCCTTAATCTAATCGCATCGGTGTAGATTGTACGTTAGATAAGCCTGCTGATACCGGAGGGGAAGAAACTTCTGTACCCGCAACGGCTAGGGGAGCCGATGGAGTAATAACAGATGCTAACTCTGATTGATGATAGGCAGGCCCAACGTAATGCGGTGACGCTTGCCCTTCTTTGAAAGTTCGAACCACAACATTATGAACAGTATTGGACAACACATTGGAGTGATTAATTAAAGCATGATTTACTGTAGAATTAACCATCTCTTGAAGTTTACCCGGATTAGAATCAAAGGTAATTTGCCGAGGCAACGACAAATCTTGCTTCTGGATAACTTGTCCACTCTTGTTCAAGCTGAATGACTTCAAGCAAAGCTGTTTGTATTCTTCTATAGCCTTTTTCATAGCCTGCTTCTGTTCTTCCTTAAGATCTTCTTCTGATACCGCGATGATGTTCCCCACATCGATCTCAGATTGAACATATTGATTAGATCTTGCCCCACTGGGCGTTTCAAAAGATGTGTTGATGCAAAAGTGGATCTGCAAACACAAAGGGCTAATACCCGAAATTGATATCCAAAGCGTGCCAGTCGATTTGACCAAATCGACAAGGATGAAGATACGAGCACTTTGGTCCTGACAACAGCGATTCGCCTGGAAGTCACGGCCAAGAGGTACTCACGCGGAACTCGAAGATCGTCGAATATTGCACTAGAGCAATGCAACTCGCCGAATCGATGAGAACTCGTAAAAAGGAAAAATATGCAAATTGACAAAGTCGCCGAAAAGTAAATAGATGTAAATAAGAGTAAAAGCTGGTTTTTGATATTGATTGATTGATTATTACATTGCCCTTCACTCTATATTTATATCCTGATCTACAGAAACATAACCAAACACGACTAGGACACTGAATCCAAATCTAAGGAAACACATGACTCTGATACAACTCAGACTCTAATAAACATAGAAAAGGAAATTAATTCCTATCTTATTCCCTAGTCCGCCTCAACTACGATGGAATCCCCATCGACCTCCTTTCCATTGGCACACTCCCTGTTCCATCGGCAACAGCCTTCAAGTCTTCTTTTATCGGCACACTCCCTGTTTCATCGGTAGCAGCCTTCAAGTCTTCTTTTATCGGCACACTCCCTGTTTCATCGGTAGCAGCCTTCACAATAATTTTTCTTTTGTTGATTAGCCCCTTCTAACCATCTTGACACGTGCCAAAAAACGATGTCAACAACTATAGAACCAGTCATCAAGCAAGACCTTTATATCACAAAAACCTCTATAAAATAAGTTTGCAGTAGGATATGAAGTGCTAGAGAGAATTTCAGTGAGATCATAAAATTTCTTCAAGCAACCAAAAATTGTCAATGCATTGTCCCATTCATCAGAAGATGGAGAAATCTTGGCATACCTAAGTCAATTTGAAGACTCTAGCCTAATAAATGCATCCTTGTAGTACAAGGCATCTCTCAACATTAGATAAGTAGAATTCCACCTTGTTGAAACATCCATTTGAATACCCCTCTTTGTATCCAACCTATCTTCGGTGGCACATTTCATAAGCTCTTCCCACTGCAATGGAGACCCTTTCACAGCTAGTACAAGTGTTTTGACCTTCCTGAGTGTTCCTAAAATCACTTTCAGCCCATCTCTAGCAACCAAATTGAGAATATGGCAAGCACATCTAACATGAAAAAACATCCCATCACACACAAGGGAACCATTAGCAGTCTCTTTAAGATCTGAAATTATATCATTGACAACCACTTCATTTGAACTAGCATTATCCAAAGTCAAAGCAAACAGTCTTTTTTCAATGTACCATTTCACCATAACTTCAGTGAATGTCTGAGACAACTTTGCACCAGTATGCCTACCTTTTACATTGAAGAAACCAATAATTCTCTTTTGCATACGCCAACTATCATCTATCCAATGAATTGTAACACACATGTATCCTTTGTTTTGGCATGAGGTCCACATATCCATTGTTGCACTAAAGCGGCACTTCATAGTTTTCAAGTATGCATACAGAGTTTCCTTTTCTTCAAGATATTTGTCCATTATTTCTTTCCTAACAGTGACACGGGATTTTATTGGAAAGCTAGGATGGAGAGATTTTATGAAATCAACAAGATACTCATGCTCAACTATGTTGAAAGGATATTCATGCATGGTTATTGCCAAATTCAATTTCTTCAAGCTAGCTTCTGGGTCATATTTGAAAGGCTGAACCTGAGCAGTTATAGAACCAGGGATCTTGCCAACTTTAAGCTATTGTTGTCCCTTGATAGCACTGTGTTTTGACTTCAAATGGTTCTTAAATGCATTCGTCCCACATACGCCCTCAGCTCTATACCTCTGATCACACCTAGAGAAATTGCAGTATCCCCAAATCTCCTCAACCTCCTTTCCTTCCACCTATGCAAACTCCTTTTTCTTGGTGAAGTAATTCCAGACCCACGATGTGCATTTCTTGAACCTCTTGCCAGAAAGGTGAGCCTCCTCTTCATCCTCGCCATCCTCTATGATGAGGACATCCTACACTATTACCCGTTGGCAAAGACGCAACAAAAAAAGGCCAAGTGGTCTAGTTGTAGTTGGGCGGCGACCGTGTGAGCCTCTGAATAATCCCACCTTGCTTAGCTTGGGAGGAGGAAGCCACCTTAAAAGAGAGAGCCACCCTTCCCTATCGGACTAGTCTTTTAGGGACATTGGGCCTCTCTCCGAGTGGGTGTGCATAAGAACTGTTGGGGTCCGGGCAACCTTAATTTATTGGGTCTCGGCCAACCCCACCTGGGCCGGATGAATCATTACGCAGCCCTTTTTACATCATCAGGCAAATACCTACTGTCGCTGTTGGAGTCACAGGGACGATCTTGTGATCGGTGTTGGAGTTTAGGGACGCTTTGCCCTAACTGCCGCTTTCATATTGTGCCTCCAGTCAAAACATAACTTAAGATACCTTCGGTAAAACAGGCATAACTTTTCGCTCGTTTATCAGAAAAATCTGAAATTTTTACAGCAGCTTCTTGACTCCATTTGGAGCCGACCCAAACTAAGCTTTGCCATGTTTGGTTTCGTCAAAATTGCCAAAAAAAATCAGGAAAATAAAGAAAAAAATTGTTAAAGTTTTTGCACGCTTTTCAGAGAACGTGCTATTTTTCTGTAGACCACATCCCACCTCAGTTGTAGGTGCCAATTTTTGTGGTTGCATCTTTTGTGATCCTTGTTCAGAGAAAAATATAAAAAAAATAGTGAAAAAATAAAAAAGTTTGATTCCTACTAGTGCCTTTTGGGAAAATCAGGGAAAAATTCAGGAAAAAGGAAAAATCCGGTTATTTGCTTATTCTGTGCGTTCTTTCCATCATCCTTTGTTTCCACCTTGTTGCGCTACGTCTCGACACATCTTAGCCAGCAGTTGAGTACACGTGTGGGACAAGAAGAAGAGATGAAGATCCAACGAAACAATTTGTTCCACATATATTTTATTGTGCAGGGTTGTCGTGTTCTCACTATCATTGATAGCGGAAGTTGCAATAACTTGGTGAGTTCAGATTTGGTTGAGAAGCTTGGCTTGACCACATGACAACATTCACATCCATATAAACTTCAGTGGTTCAATAATAGTGGTAAGACTAAGGTAACTAAATCAGCACGCATTAGCTTTTTCGCAGGTTCTTATCATGATACTGCTGATTTTGATATTGTTCCTATGCAAGCTTGTTCCATTTTGTTAGGTCGTCCATGGGAATTTGATAATGATGCTTTACACCATGGTAGAACTAATACATACACTATCATACATAAGGACAAGACAATTACATTGTTGCCTTTGTCTCCTACGAAAATTATTAAACATGCTAAAGAGATTAAAAATACACCTCGTGTCGGGCCTTAAGCCCAAGTTGTGGGCGCCCAACCCCTGGCCGTCCTCAACCCTAGGTCGAGTCTTAGACTATAAACATAGCCGCCACCGCTGCTAGACAATTGGGTTTTGTTTAGAGTTTAGTTTTCCATCGAGAAACTAAATCGTTCATTGTAACTGTGGTGACAAATCCTTTTACAGTGATCCAGGGCCCCTGTTCTTGATCTCCTCCACTGTGTCGATTAGTCCTTTGGAACCGAGTTCTTGAACCCTATTGATATTCGCATCATTCATATTTGCAATTTCAGATTGCGTGTTTTTACCTTCTTGCTTGTGTTCTTCGATTCGCTTGCAGGAAAAGCCTTCTTGGCGAGGTCAATCAAGTTGTGCTTGGTTGATAACCAACGGAGCAGTGGTGTAACGGTTGCAGGGTTCGAATCGTGTCTGATTTGAAGCCGGATCGCCAACGTCGAGATCTCCACAAGTCGAACTTACCGGTTACCTCTCGGAAGATCGGGCCTGTATCTCATCACTCTAGGTCATCATCGTTAACATTAGCTGGAGTTGTGGTTGTTGCTGGTGCACAAGTGGGTCCGGTGCAACTGGTGTCAACATTTGGAGCAGATGAACCCATCACTGACGCTGATGCTGCTACTGATGCTTCTGTAGCTGGACTTTCACAAGTTCTACTAGTGCTAATACTTTGAGATGCAGACCTTTTGCCCCTTTGTCCTGCCAAGAGCGAAGTGAAACATTGTTAAGACGTAAGAGAAATGAGCTAACTCAATCCTACAGAAGTTGAAGACTGATAAACAGATACATAACTAACGAGGAACAGTCACAATGAATTCCCAAGCCTGATTAGCATTTCAAAATCACCACAATCATAAAGTTCTCTCAGATCCCAGGGCAGGATAGTTACTCTTTGGTGAGTCCTTCATTTTACTGTTTGTTCTGGTTACATCATGTAGAAGTTATTATATAAACTAAACATTTACCATCTATCCTGGTTATTGCTGCACTTCTACATTTACAACTTTCTGGCTGTTATCATATTTTGAACATGCTCCTTACATAATCAAGTTTAGAGGAACGCATGGCTAGGAAGAAATAGATAATTGATGTCATTTTGAACTAATTTATACACTCCTTGGAGTTGTCCTTGTTCTAACATAGTTATTTTTTGATATCTTGTTATTATTTGATCTGCATAAGTAGGGCACCAGAGGCATTTTTTAGTGTAAAGCATGTAAGGCTATAACTATGTTTGGTATTTGTGACTGGGGTCATGTAATCCTTTATTTGCTCAACATTTTAAAATTTATATGCTGATTGGAAGCATGAAATTATTGATAATTTGGTGACAACAGGTAACCCAATTTAATATAAATCTTGGAGAAATATAGGGTGCCTGTGAATTCCTAAGTTTTGATGTCCTGCATGTATTTCCATCTGAAGGGACCAGTGAGGTATTAAACTTTTCTGGTGTCGATTCGCAACAACCATAGCTGTTGAGATTTGTCAAGGGAATACTAATCAAGTTTATGCTGTACATTATTGTTTGCATTGCATATTGTCTGTGACATACTGACATGTTTCAGTTATTCAATGTAGTTTTTGACAAATTCAGTTTTCTGTGACAAACTGACATGTCGAAGAGATCAAGCCCAATAGGCCATCCAAGCCATCAGCTCCTGAACCTGAAGTGAAACGAACTAGGAATGCAGATTGTACTGAAGACGTGCCGTGTACTGAAAATGTGCTTCTCCATGTTGTATCCCTACTCGTCCTATTTTCCCGTGGAAAATGCATGGGAAACTTATCTACCTTAGGGTGAAGATTTACCACACTAGCGGTGAGAGGTGATGGCCTGGGACCTGGGTGAAGATTTGCTTCATTCAGTGGCGGACCTAGAATTTTTTCAAAGGGTATGCCGTGCCAAAATTTTCACATACATTTTGGTAAAAAATCATTTACCAACTCAGTAAATAATTGTAAAATTTATGACTCAATTTGATATATAAGCAATAAAAATATGAGAAGTCTTCAATTTTAAATTATAAACACATGTCAAACATACATGAATGTGCGATGTAAAGGAAAAATATGAACGGGATGAAAAACGTATGCAAACTAAATGCTAACTAAAATCAATCACAAGCAGAAATAAAAGATAAGAGTATCTATATGAGTACTACGTTACAATAATACAGTATACAAACTAAATGCTAACTCATTCTGGTTGCAGGATACCCAACTGGTTGATCTCAACTGATAGCAAGGACAGGTAGTCAATATCTCAAGGAGAGAAGGACAGAGGACGGTGCAGATGGAGAAGCTTGCGGGTCACTTCGACATGGAGCTCATGAAGATGGCCATGTTCAGACACGAAGAGACCTTCAGGCAGCAGGAACCACAACACTCGAACACAAGACACCTGAATTCAGGAATCTAGCTGCCATTCTTCTGCGCAAAAGGTCAATGAGTTGCAGCGGCTGTACCACATCTAGAACACTAGAAGCAGCTGATATAGGCCGCCATCGGAGTCTCGGAGATGAACTACCGGCATCAGGTCAGCAAAGTGCAGGTGAATATGCAGGCGGTGGTCGTTTCATGCGCACAATAGACTAGACGAGTTCCTCTATACTATACACATGGGTGGATCGCAGGGTATGCCGTGGCATATACGGCATACCCTGTAGAGTGTAGATCCGCGACTGGCCGCATTGGTGGTGAGAGGTATAGGCGATGGCCTGATGATTACTAAAGGAGATGAACCAGTACCTGCCGTTGCCGTCGGAGCTGCCGGCGGCGGAAGAAGGTGGCGCACGCTCTTGGTCCTACTCCTACTCTTGCCCTTGCCCGTCGTTCTAGGAGCAGAAACCCCTCCTCCAGCGGGCGCCATCGACGGGCGGAGTGGTGGCGCTGCTTCTGTCGTGTTCGGCAACGGCGGCGTGCAGGTGGAGATGAGGGGAGGCGGCGCTGGCAGGTGGAGATGAGGAGCGGCGTCGCGAGTCGGAGGGGCGGCGTCGCTCGTGACTGGAGGCGGCATCGCGAGTGGAGGCCTTGAGGGGCGGCGTCGCGACTCGCGAGTCGAGTGCGGTGGCGCGTCTCGCGTGCGTGCGCACCTGCGCGGTGCTCCAGCCACCAGGAAAGGGAATAGGGAGGGGAGGAGGCCGCCAGACAGCTGAGGCAGGATAGAAATTTAGGGTTGTCAACTTGTTTTTGGGCTGGGCCGTTGAGTGGGCTATGCTATGCACCTTTGCGTACTGGACCAAATTCGGTTCAAACCAAATTATAAATACGAGTCACTCCGAATATAATGTAGAAATGTAGAAATCGGTCGAAAAAAGCCTTAACCGAATTCGTTCCGATTTCGAATTTGGTATTCCGTATTTCGAATTCGAATTTAGTATTCCGTATTTTGTCCGCAAATACGAATTCGCTCGGGTCAAATCTAGAAAACGGTGCGGTTCAGTTCGAAATATTTCCGTTCCGCTTTCATCCTTACGAGCAACTCCAACAGTTTGCCAAATAGGTTTGCTATTCTTAATTTTTTGGCAAAAGAAGAAAAAAATAGCTCCAACAGTTTGGCAAAGTGGGTTGGCATATTTACCAAGTTGGTAAAAACGGTGGCCGCGCGCGCATATATACGCGTAGCTCGCCGGTGCGCATCCTTGCACGCGTATACGCGGCACAACACTGCAGAGGTCACTGGTCCGGTCAGTCAGGCTCGACGCGACGGCTGACTGGTCGAAGCAGACCAGACTGTCAGCACCTTGCTGGGCGCTGGCACGGTGTACTATTCACCCTTTCAGCAATCCGTAGGGAGAATCAATGAAGCAGGGCTAGCTGCAGCTGCATGCAGGAGCAGGTGCCAGAGGACTCCGGCCGGCCATTGTCCGAATTGTCCTTGGAACTCAGGTGCAGGGATCAGCTAGCATGCCACGGCAGAGTGCAGGAGCGAGGCACGCCGTCTGCCGTCATGCCGTCAACCGTCATGTCAAGTCGATCGATGGATTAGGACGACGCTTCCACGCTGATGTGCTGCCACTGTAGCTACCATGCTATGACCGTGCAATCTGCAGTGCAGGGTGATTGGGTGGTCAGGCAGGAGCTTGTGGGCCTATTTTTTTATTTTACCAAGTCCAAATGGCAAACTCTTGGAGAGAGTCTATTTTTTAACTTGGCATATGTTTTAGGGAGTTGCTAAATCACAAGATTTGTCAAGTGAATTTTGGCAAACTCTTGGAGATGCTGAGTAGGTAGGAGCTGCTCTGCTCTATAAAGCAGCAGCACCCTTTGTAACCGTGAGATGGTTTTGCCATTTTCCAATTCAATCCAAGCGGCCATAGGCCAAGCTGCCCTCCGGGCTTTGCTCTAGATCAGATCTAGTTCATATCTGGGCAACAGTCCAGTTCCAAAGCATCAGATTTAGCACTTCTCTGCACTAGCCACTAAGGGTCAGCATATACCGTACAGGTGGCACCATTAAATAGCTCAATTCAAAAAATAAAAGTTGTATAACAAAAAAAAAAGTTACGGTGGAAATACGTAGAGTATCTGTGGCGCGAAAAATAGAGGTCATCATCTATCGGCAACGGACAGAGATGGAGCAGCAAATACAAACCGTCAGCTGTCGTGCCATTTCTGTCCCAAGTCTCTGGTCTGGAAACGCCACGAGGCCCACGGCGATGGAAGGCACAGTGCTATGCACCGCCAACTACGCGCCCCTAACGCCCATCAGCTTCCTTGAGCGCTCAGCTCTGGTTTACCCCGACCGACCAGTCATCGTGTCCTCTGGCGGCAGCGGCGGCGCGCCGCGCTCCTGGCGGGAGACACGGGGGGCGCTGCCTGCGCCTCGCCGCCGCTCTCGCTGCGCTCGGCGTCGCGGGGCACGACGTGGTAATTCGGAGACTGAAGCTTTTATCCTTCCCTGCCCTTCTGTAATTCTGTAGCCATTTCTACCTGCATTCTGACATTTACCTTTGACAAGTATATACAGTTCTTTTTTCAGCAGTAGATATGCATTATGCAGAGGCTGCTGCGAGGAAAAATATAAACAAAGACTGTGAACTGCTTTAGTTTTGTACAGGTCGCCGTGTTCGCGCAAAATATTCCAGCGACGTGCGAGCTCCACTTTGGCATTGCTGTGGAAATTCGTCTCGGCCGTGATGTCTCCTTCGGCGGATGTCCTCCGCCTCTCGGCGCCCGGTTGATGCGAGACGGCGAGTTCTGCATCGCGAAGTCGGAGCTGCTGCATCAGGGGATGTAGCTCGGCAACGATGACGCGTGTCGAACCATCCTTCTCCGACGGCTGGGTTTTCAGCTTTAGAGGCTCGGCAATCGCCGCGGGCGGGGCATGGGATCATGGCAGAAAGTCGGAGCTGCTCTTCGCGGGGCCGTTGAGCTCGGCAACGATGACCTGCTACAGCCTACTGCTTCGGGCCCGTTGGTCTGACATCTTATGATGGGTTGTCGGTGTTTTGCCATGGGAAGTCGGAGCTGCGAGCTGCTTTGCAGCTATGCTCGGCAACGATGACTCATGGTAGTGTGTACTCTGTCGCGTTGCGTGGGTGGGTAACCTTTCGTGGTGTTTGGCGCCACGCTTGGCTACCTTTTGCTTGTATATAAACTTCATTCGTCTTAATTGAAAGGCAGAGCTCCTGCCATTGTTTCAAAAAAAAAAAATGGCCGGGGCCGTTATCTGCGCGCTCAACTCGCGCCTGGACGCGACCATGGCGTCTGTCCTGCTGCAGCACTCGGAGGCCAAGGTCATCTTCGTCGACTACGCTTTGCTCGACGTTGCAAAACAAGCTCTCAGCCTCGTGTCCAAGACCGGAGCGAAGCCTCCCCTTGTGGTGTTAATCAAAGAGCTTCTCGACGAATCATCACCACCCGATGATGGATCTCAAGCCGCCACCGCCAATGAGAAAGCTTTCCATCACTACAGAGTATGAGGCTCTCATCAGCAGCGGTGGGTCGCCGGACTTCCGAATCCGGTGGCCGGCGGACGAGAACAAGCCGTTAGCCCTGAACTACACGTCAGGGACGACGTCAAGGCCCAAGGGCGTCGTCTACACCCACCGTGGCGCCTACCTGAACAGCATCGCGACGGTGATCATGAACGAGATGGTGGGCACGCCGCCGGTGTACCTGTGGACCGTGCCCATGTTCCACTGCAACGGCTGGTGCCTCGTGTGGGGGCGTCGCGGCGACGGGCGGGACCAACGTCTGCCTGCGCAAGGTCACCGCGGCCGCCGTGTTCGACAGCATCGCGCGGCACGGCGTGACCCACATGGGCGGCGCGCCGACGGTGCTGAGCATGATCGTGAACGCCACCGCGGAGGAGCGCGGGCCGCTGCCGCTTCCCCGCCGAGGGGGGAGGCCGGTGATCGTCAAGGCCGGCGGAGCGCCGCCGCCGCCGCAGGTTCTGCTGCGGATGGAGGCGCTCGGGTTCTTCGTCATCCACGGGTATGGGATGACGGAGACGTACGGCCCGGCGACGTTCTGCGCGTGGAAGCCCGAGTGGGACGCGCTGCCGCCGGAGCAGCGGGCGAGGCTCAGGGCCCGGCAGGGGCTCCACCACCTGGGGCTGGAGGTGGACGTCAAGGACCCCGTGACGATGCGGAGCGTGCCGGCGGACGGGCGCACCATGGGGGAGGTTGTGCTCCGCGGCAACACGGTGATGAGCGGCTACTACAAGGACGCTGCGGCGACGGCGGAGGCACTGGCCGGCGGATGGCTCCGGTCTGGGGACCTGGCAGTCAGGCACCGCGACGGGTACGTCAAGATCATGGACCGTTCCAAGGACATCATCATCTCGGGCGGGGAAAACATCAGCACCATCGAGGTGGAGGCGGCGCTCTTCGCGCACCCGGCGGTGGCGGTGGCAGCGGTCGTGGCGAGGCCGGACGAGTACTGGGGCGAGACGCCGTGCGCGTTCGTGACGCTAAGGGATGGCGCGGACGCCGTTAGCGAGGAGGACGTGATCGGCTTCTGCCGCGCCAGGCTTCCGCGCTACATGGTACCTCGGACGGTGGTGTTCGTGCCCGAGCTGCCCAAGACGGCGACGGGAAAGGTGCAGAAGGTCGTTCTGCGAAACCAGGCTAAAGCCATGGGGTCCAAATCCAAACTGCTGAGGGGTGGATCAGCACAGAAGACGAGCAAGCTCTGAAGTCTGAATTTGATCAACCTCAGTAGCCATGCATGTATCTGTGATGTCTTCCACTACTAATCACCGACATGAAATTCTCAGGTTCATTAAAACATAAAAAATGTCTTGCCCTTTATTGATTTGTCCCTTAAATTGATCGCAGCCATTCTTTTTTTTAAGATTTCGAGGCCAAATCGCCCGGCCTTCGCACTACCGGGCCTGTTTGGTTCCTGCTAAACTTTAGTCACTTTAGCTATTAAAGTGTCAAACAGACTGATTAAAAAGGGACTAAAGTAGTTTAGTCACATTAGTCACCCAAGAGTAACTAAAAGTAGGCTAAAGTGTTCAGTGAACAAGGGCTGCCCCTCATTATTGCCGGTCCCCTACCCTGATTTGGGCATTCATTAAGGGTAGTTTGGTCTTTATTGAACTGTTTTAATGGTCTTTAGTCACTTTTTAGTTACTAGAACCAAACAGGAGTGACTAAAGTTTAGTCATTGGTTTTAGTAGCTAAGTTTTAGTCATGAGAAACCAAACAGGTCCAAAACCACCGTTACAACATTGAGGTACATCATCCGAGAAGAAACAAACGCCTCAGACAGAAACCTGCCAAAACCAACTAAAGACAAGACAATAGCCCTAAAAAACAGAGCCCTTACTTTACATTCGAGGGCTCTCTTATTTTTGAGAGCTCTATTTTTCAGTGACTCTCAAATTCATTCTTACAGAGAATGATATATAGAACACTATTGTCATTGATCTACTCTGACAAAACACCTAGGACTCGCCAGGGGAGCGAGTCACGCCTTCGGGAGGAAGTCGAGGAGTCGGGGAAGGGAAGGCGTTGTGAGGAGGGGGAGGGAGTAGATCGGGGGAGGGAGAGAATCGCGTCGCCAGGTGGGCAGTCGTGCATCCCACGGGTGCAGGTCGTGCGCCGCCTGGAGGAGTCACGTCGAAAGGTGGCAAAAGATTTTGCCATATTTTTATTAGATAAGGAAAAGAAAAAACAGAATTTCAAGCTTATATAAACGATTCTAGACCCGTCGCCAGCCCTAGGCGCATGCAAAAAAAAAAGATTACCCAACTCTACACACTGTGGGGTAAAAGCAGAAAAGCGACTCCTCTGAATAGAAAAACAGCAACCTGAAGACCAAAAAACCGAAGAAACATAATCTACACTAATGCGTCTAATCAGTTTGTGTATTGCATCTTGTCGCCAACTGATGCTGCTCCACCTCGTCCTTGGAAAGAAAGGTCACTTGTCTCGGTTGCATTGAAGTATTCTGGAAAGTTCTACAATTCTGTTCCTTTCGGTGTTCCACCAAAAATATATAATGCCATTAAAAACTTTTCTTTGCTGTCTGTCGAACTTTGATTGGCATCTTCGCCAACAGCTGTGCAGTGATCCTTCTGTTCTCACTGTGTCAATCACTGTTAAACCAAGCCATTGTTTTAAAATCGCCCAAACTTGCTTTGAAAAAACACAATCTTTACATAAGTGCGTCCGCGTCTCTGGCTCGCTCCCATAGAGCTTGCATATTGGGTCGTTTGGCCATTGCCTTCTCATCAAATTGTTTGTTGTTAGTATCTTCTTATGAAAGAAAGTCCAAGCGAAAAATTTACATTTTGGTTCTGCCTTTGCTTTCCATATGGGCATCATTTTCAGTTTACTAAAGGTTCCATGGAATAGTATTGCATAGGGGCTCTTGGTGCTTTGTCTAGAGCCCTCAAGAACGAGAATTGGAGGGATGATTTGGATGCCCACCCAAATTTGAGGGATCAAAAGGTCCCTGTTAGAGTTGTGATTTTAATCCAAGCACCAATATTTAACTAGGATTTAAATAAGAACCCTGCTAGAGTTGCTCTAAGCTAAACAACTAACCAATCGCAACCCGAACAACAGCTGATTACATGGCAGCCACTCTTTGATGTTAGATCAACCTCAGCGGCCATGTCTCGGTGTTTGGATTGGCTTGTCCCTTGAGGACCTTTTAACCGAACCAGAAGGGGGAAATGAAAACACAGACACAGGAGCGGTTGCCAGCAGGCCGCAGCTCCAAGCGCACGCGCGTAGGCAACGCTCGGTGCCATGCCGCCATGGCCGCGCACTGCGCGTCTTGGCTGTTAGCTCCCAATCAAAGAAAAGCAATCAAGAATGAAGCAAGCCAGAGGGCCTGCTCCCATTTCTCTTTTTTGTCGTTTCGAGGAAGCACCGCACCTGTCGTTGTAACTTGGACCGCAATAGGAGTGACGGAAACCGGACTGTCCTGTGGAGGAAAAATTCTCTCATGCGTGATATCTGTCGTATAAGTACAACATACTGCCTCCATCCTAAATTACAAACCATTCCAACAATCTTGGAGAGTTAAAAGATTTCAAGTTTGACCAAATTTATATAATAAGATAATAATATTTATGACACCAATTAAGTTTCATTAGATTCTTCATTAATTATATTTTTATAGTATACCTATTTGATGTTATAATTTTTTATAATTTTCTCTATAATTTTAGTCAAACTTAAAATGCTTTGACTTTTAAGATTTTTGGAATGTCTTATAATTTACAATGGAGGGAGGAGATCTTATGCCGTCTCAGAGCAACTTCAAGAGATTGTGTAAAATAAGAGTCTAAAATCCATGATTTAGACATTCTCTAAAATAGAACGTCATCTAAAAGAGTAGAATAATACAACAGCCTTTCTAAATTTCTTATTATCTATTTTTTAGCGTTGACATGTCAAGCTAAGATTGGTTCGTTTCCCCATTTTGTGTACTCCCGCCATTTGCTTTGCATACTACCATGCAGATAGCAAGCCTTCACGACATGCTATTTTTACCCAGCGAGAAGCATGGGATGGCTAAGTTGGTATTTTAGCAAACAAGATAGTACATCTGTTGGACATCAATTTTTAATAAAAAATATTAAATATAGCCTAGATGACCAAGATAACGTATCTCTGGGAGATGCTCTCATGTCACCATCACGCATGATTGTAGGCCGCCCGCATGGTCCAGACGACCGCCCGATTTTTCCGCAGAGCAGAGCGCTCCATCAAGCTGAGTCCGGACACGTGGAGAGCAGTAAAACAGTGTTGCACATAAGGTTTTCTACATCACATATATAGAGTTTTTTATTTTATGTACTTGCAAATTATTCATCCAACACTCTAAACTTATCATGAGTTCTCGATCAGATCCCGGTACATGTTACACACCCGACTCCCTAAGTACTTACACGCTTATATAGAATTTTATTGTATATACTTGTATATTGTGACAACATAATTGAGGTTCTGTAGAGAGGCCAAGAACTCGGGAATACAGTCAGTTGACCCCTCAAGTCCATTCACGCTTAGATCAAGGTGTTCGAGATGGTTCAGAATAGGCAAAGGACTTATCTCTCCGACCAAAGGCAGTGTATATTCACTGACGGTGATTTCAGAATAGTCACCATAATTATTCACGTGGCGTAGTAGAAGCATGAGAACATGGCCCGTCCTATTGCTGCACCGGACGCTTTTCCACTGGCAACAGTCTTGGTTACCTTTCTGCCAGGACGTGAGGCGTCCAGCAGGGCCGCTGACGATGCGTGGATGGATTCAGTGACTTTGCTTCGTACAGTCACGGTGTAACTCCACTAGAATATTATGTGCACATAGTATAAAGGTTCTTGATGAATATAAAGATATTGTCAACCCATGATGTGTTAAAAAGATGGACTAGAGACGTATGCAATGGAAGTATCCTAGATAGGGAAAGAAGAAACGTGGTAGAAAATCCAAACCTAGAAGCTCAACTTCGGTACAGGCACCTTCCGGCAAATTCCTCAATATAGCATACAAAGAAGCTAACTGTGGGGGTATTAACCCCTACTATAGCCCTACGGCTAGACTTGGGCTGACTCAGACCAGTGGGTCCGGCTCATGAGAAGGATGACGCGCGGCCCAGTCGATCTGCTCGACGCCACGTGCAAGGAAGAAAAGCAAACTTGGATCCTGGTCGGTTAGAATAGGAATCCTTATCTGGCCAGCTATGGCAATTGTAACCAGGCAGGATTAGTTTCCAGATTTGTAACCCTGCCTCCCAGACTATATAAGACAGGCAGGGGACTCCCTCAAAACATATCTCATTACACCTCTCCATACAGAGTAATACAATCTGACGCAGGACGTAGGTATTATGCCCTCACGGTGGCGGAACCTGGATAAATCCTTGTGTTTGTCTTGCGTCACCATCTAGTTCGTAGCTTGCGCACCTGTCTGCCGACAATCTACTACCTTGGGCATACCCCTCGGTAGACTGCCGACCATATCTCGTCGACAGTGGCGCGCCAGGTAGGGGGTGTGCGTACAACTTCCCAGGCGAGCAAGATGGTCATCATCCCCGACTTCGCGGCCGTGGCGGACGGTCTCTCGTTCACCGTTGGCCAGATCACCTGGACCACCGACGTCAACAGCTTCACCACCACTGCCACGGAGGAGGCGTAGATTTGATCTGCGTGGACCACGTCTTGATCAGCTATGGCTCCGACCACGCTGGCTACGGCTCTGACCTCTCCAACAACGGTTCCGACCACACCGACAACTCGTCGACCACTTCCCCGCTATGATCGACAACACCGACCTAATCGAAGCTATCGATCAGGTCGGCCACAAGCTCTCGCAAACCCTAACTTTGGTAGATTCGATTCAAAATCAATCTACCAAGCAGGTACTTCTTCACCACAACAGATCTACCCGCCCAGTTCGGGTTCGCCATCCAACACAGCTTGATACAGATCTAGTGGTCACCGCTACTCCTAAAGGACATACAGTACGCCTTCGCCCGGTTCCTACACCCAGCCTCAAGCTCTCTGAGTACCAAGCCTAGACGGAGGATTGCCAGGCCATCCCATACGGCCTGAAAAACATTGCTTCTGAGTACGTGTATCGTACACCTCATCTGTTCATGGGTCCCATAGAGTGAGACCATGTTTCAGATTTGTACTTCCTAGATATACCTCGACCATCACCAGGCAACGTCGTCAACATGGTTAGTGTCCGGGAGCATCGTGGAGGCTCGGTTCATACACTTCCCGAGAATGGTGACTCTAGCATCGGATCTACACGCTCTGTCCATACCGAGGCTGAACACCTCGATGACGATGGATACAATATAGATCCATTACCGTACCCTCCGGGTTTCTCTCAGATCCCATGGTTCCCACCGAGACGTGGCAACATGGTGCTCAATGTCAGCAATGACGAGCCCGCAGTCGAGGGAGAAACCGATGAGCAACGGTAGCTTCGCGAACTGCGTAACGCCGGCCGCGCCGAACACCGTCACCAGGAGGCTGAAGAAGAAGAGCGTCGAAGGGGACCCCGACCAAGAGATCTAGCCAATTCCTTTGACAGGGTTGGCGAGCGGCAAGTTTTCAGGACACTAAGTGCCAACGTGGTTGTCGCCATGGCCAACTTGGACCGCTTACTTGACCAACCAGAAATCCAGCAGGTCCGCAAAGACATTCGTGCACATCTGATCGCTGCTATGGGCCAAACCGTCGAGCTAACTAAATGAGCTCATATTACCCCGAGCACATCAATTGCATTTAGCCAGAGTCGTCGCATTTCAGAACACCCAAGTCGCTAACAACCATCTAATCCACGCAATGGTCCACCCCTAGTCAACCCTCGAGGCAGTGGCAGCGGCGATGACGGTGGAGGTGGCGACGGTGGTAATAACGGTGGCGATGGTGACGGTGCTCACGGAGGTGGTCATGGTCGTCGAGATGACAACTGCAATCGCCACGGTAATCGAGATCAGGAAGTGAATCAAGACCCCAACCACGATCTCCGCCAGCAACTCCCTCCACGTGACACCCGTAGTCGCATCGTCAGCCGTGCTAATGACCGTCAAGCTTATGAGAACATCCGTCGCATCAAATACGACACTAAGCACGGTCCTCCCAGCCTAAAATAGTTCACTTCTCATCTCCGACAAGTCATATGGCCGAAGAACTTTAAGCTCGAAAAGCTCAGGAAGTACGACGGCAAGGAGAACCCCGAGAACTGGATCACACTTTATGAGATCACTGTCCGATCAGCTTCGGGCGATGAACACGTAATGGCTAATTATCTTCCACTTGTTCTTGATCAAGAAGGTCATCAATGGCTCTTGAGCCTGTCGGAGAACCAGTTCGATAGTTGGGCACAACTCAAGCTGGCCTTCATTGACAACTTTATCGCCACGTTTGACCAGTCGGGCAATAAGTATGACCTCGAGCGCATACGTGACCGCAAGGACGAGCCGCTGCACAACTACATCCGACGCTTCTCGAATATGTGCCTCAAGATCCCCAAAATCTCTCATGACGAGGCAGTCTCAGCCTTCATCAAGGGCCTTCGTCACCACGACGCCCTCAGAAGCAAGCTGCTCCGAAAATGGCCGACCACGGTCTTCGAGTTGCTCGCCACCGCCAAAAACTATGCATACGTAGATGACGCTGAAAAGATAATCAAGGAAGACGTGGGAGGGTGAAAGTCCCTAGTTTGGTTTTGGCTAATTGATGAAACCTAGGACTAACCTTTGTATCTAAGTGGATGATTTAGATAAAGGTGGTCATTGAATATGAGACATGACATTAACTCATGTGACCAAGATGATGAAGACCGAGGTGATGCTTGGCTCGATGGACCGGTTGTGAAGGTGAAGGGCAAGTCGAGGCTTCGAAGCGAAGGACCATGCGATGGTGAAGCTTGAGCAAGACTTGGCGCTGACGGACCGATGCAACGGTGAAGAGCAAGTGAAGTTAAGGTCGATGGATCGAGACGGTCATGTGATGATATGAAGTGGATCATATCTTTTGGAGAAACAAAATGGGCTCAAGGCAAAGGTATAACCATAGGGCCATTTTGTTTTGCACTCAAGACACCATAGAGGGTGTGAGTGGTTTAGGATCGATAGCCAAACTATTAAGAGGGGAAGTCTTATCGGTTATTCGATGCACGGGTGCCACTAGGTGAATTCATGAAGTGCATTGCTTGTAGGGTCTAGTGAGCTAACTGGGAAACCTTCAAAAATGATTATGAAAATGCTAACACACGTGCACAAGGTGGTGATCACTTGTTGGTGTTGGCACATTTGCGAAGGTGTTGAAGTTTAAGCGGTAGAGAGGGTTTGGGTCTCTCTCTCCCTCCCGATGAGCTTGCGAGCGCGGGATTCAGGCGTTTTTGGGAACTTGAAATGCCTATTTTCCACTACGTCGGAAGTCGGAAAAAGAAACGGAGGCGAACGGAGGTCACAGAGGTGACCGGACGCTGCACCGGACGCGGTCATGGTATGACCGGACGCGTCCGGTCCGTACAGCGCAGACACGGGTGTTAGGGTTTGTAACCGGCGTGTCCGGTCACTCGCGGGACCGGCGCGTCCGGTCAGGTGTCCAGAGGAAACTGTGTTTTGCAAGGACGATCGGACGCGAGGCGCGTCCGGTCACCCATGATCGGACGCGTCCGATCGTCGAGGGAGCTTACTGGACTCAAACCGGACGCGGGCACTGTCGCGTCTGGTCGTTGCGAGGGGCGCGTCCGGTCGTTACTTCGCGGGCGCGCGGTGCTATGCGATCGGCGCGTCCGGTCGTTGACTGGAGCGCGTCCGGTCACTCGGGACCGGCGCGTCCGGTCGTTTTGAGAGGCGCGTCCGGTCATGGGATTTGACCATTGGCGCAGTGACCGTTGGAGGATCGGACGCGGTCGAGCGCGTCCGGTCATTTATGACCGGCGCGTCCGGTCATCCCGAACAGACCCAGTGAAGGGGTATAACGGCTCTATTCGGATGGGATGCTTATAAATACTTGTTGGCCGGCCCTTGGGGAGGTCTCTCGTGATTTCTAACATTCTTGTGCATCCTTTGAGCTAGAGCATCTCCACCCACTCATCTCTCTTGCTTGATTGCAAATCAAAAGTGAGATTGAGTGATCCCAAAGTGCATTGCATAGCTTGAGGGCATCTAGTGGCACTTGTGGGTGGTTTAGCCGGTGGATTTCTTGTTACTCTTGGAGAGTACCGCTCCTAGCCGGCTTGGAGATTGTTGGAGGCGTTGGCAAGAGAAGGTGATTGTTCTTGGCCACCTCCGGTTGATTGTAAGAGGTTCTTGTGCTTTCCTCGGCGGGACGCCAAAAGCAACTCTATTACATTGCGCGTGTCATTGAGTTACCCCACTTGAGAGTGGTGTCTTGCGGTGCCTTGCGGGGCGTGCCTTGAGGGGCAAGTGACTTGAGGGTCACACCGAGGAACCATCTAAGTGTTGGTCGACACAACCGGTGACGTAGCTTGTCGGTGCACAAGTGAACACCGGGTGAACAAAAATATTGTGTCTCTTGTCTCCCGGTGATTGGTCTTCATATTGTGTTGTTGTCAATATTGATTGGTTGTATATCATCTTGGTGATTGGCAACATCTTCACTCCATCGTCGGTATAAGATTCACAATCCTATCTCTTGCATTTACATTTACCAGATTGTCTTGTATAGCTCTAGTAGTAGTCTTTGCTAGTAGTTGTTAAGCTTGCTCACTAGTGTAAAATTAGTGACATAGCCTTTGTGTGAACTAGAGATCATAATCTACTAGACTTGTGGATAGGAGGCTTGCATCACAACCATAGGCTAAGCAAAACTCGCTTTGCACCGTTTGTTATTCTAACAAGTTTGCTTAGTTGTTCTTATAGAATTTTTATAGGCTATTCACCCCCCCCTCTAGCCATCTAGGACCTTACAAGTGGTATCGAAGCCGTGGTCACCGTTTTTATCAAGGCTTAACATCCTTCGGTGTGAAAAATGGCTCAAATTGTGTTCAATCATGTTGGGGCAAGCCACCGTTCTTTGATGGTGTTAGTTCTTTTGCTCATTGGAAGAGAAAGATGATAATGTACCTTGGTTCTATTCATGAGAGAGTTTTGCAAGTCACCGAGAATGACTTTGCTATCATTGATCCTGATCATCTCACCGATGAAGATAGAGCAAATAGAACATGTAATAGAATGGCTCTCAATACACTTTACCATGGTATTGACACAAAAGTATTTGAGGGCATCAAGGACTTAGAATTGGCATATGAAGTATGGACAAGGTTGAGTGAAACATATGAGGGCACTAAGGTTGTGAAGAGTGCCAAGCTATATGGGCTCTAGAGTGAGTTTGAGAACTTCAAGAAAAAGGATGATGAAACAATCATTGAAATGTTTCATAGATTGCAAGTAATAGTCAATGATCTCAAGAGCTTAGGGCACAAGACTCAAGATCAAGATTTTTGTCACAAGTTCTTATTGAGCTTACCTAGAAGATTCAAGATGTTGATCTTGATGTTGCAAAGAGATGGGCTTGAAGCAATAAAGCCTAATGATTTGCTTGGTGAAGTATTGACCTATGACAAATATGATCAAGATGTTGATGACAAGGAGAAGGTGGAAGATGAGAAGAAGAAGAAGAAGACCGTGGCATTCAAGGCCATCTCCTCCAAGGGCAAAGCTACCATCATTGAAGAAGAAGAAGACAATAGTGAAGATGAAGATTATGAAATTGATGATGAGGCATTTGCTTTTGTAGTCAAGAAAATGGGTCACATGTTCATTAAGAGAAGAGGCTTCAAAAAGAGAAATGACAACTTCAAGAGCAATGAGCAACAAAGGAAGTGCTTCAATTGTGATAGCACCGAACATCTTCAAGCCGAATGTCCCTATGACAAGAAGAAGAACAACAAGAGGGGCAAGTTTGAGAAGAAAAAGAGAGAAGCCAAGATGACTTTCAAGAAGGGCAAGAACGGAGCCTATGTGGTCACTTGGGAAAGTGATGATGATGATGAAGAAGAAGAATCATCCAACAAGGCTTTTGCTTCCATTACTATCAACAAGAAGCCTTCACTATTTGATTCATCCTCTTCGTGCTTCATGGCCAAAGAAGCTAAGGTATTATATGATGAGAGTGATGATGAAAGTGAAATGGAATATGTTCATGATAGTG
This sequence comes from Saccharum hybrid cultivar R570, assembly GCA_038087645.1. Lineage (NCBI taxonomy): Eukaryota > Viridiplantae > Streptophyta > Magnoliopsida > Poales > Poaceae > Saccharum > Saccharum hybrid cultivar. Next base: position 2,483,896 of record JAQSUU010000291.1, on the reverse strand, counting down.
ATAATGATAATAATAATGATAATGAAAATGATGATGATGAACCAACTAAAGAACAACTATATGACTTGATGTAACAAACTAGAGACATAGCTATTGCCAAGAACAAGGAGTGTAAGAAGCTTTCAATGAAAGTAGCAATACTTGAGAAAGTTCTAGGTGAGCTTAAGACCACTCATGAGAGTCTAGTGGAAGACCATGAGGATCTTGGTAAAGCTCATTCCAAGCTTGAAAAAGCTCACTCATTGCTACTTGAGCAACAAGCAAAGAAGGAGGTTGTTGTATCATGTGATATAGGTGTTACATGTGATATAATTGATGAATCTTTTTATAAACCTATCATCATGACAAATGCTAACCCTTCTTGTAGCTCGTCATCCATCACCACCAACTCTACCTCCACTACTAGTGATGGTTTCACTTGTGATACCTCACTAATGGTTGAGAATGAGACTCTCAAGAGAGAGGTGGATGAGCTCACTCACGCCCTAGGCAAGGCCTATGGTGGTGAGGCCCGCTTGCTTAAATGCTTGGGTAGCCAAAGGTTCTCTCTTAACAAAGAGGGATTGGGCTACACCCCCAAGAATGGCAAGTCGGCCTTTGCAACTCCAAAGCCTAGCTTTGTGAAGAGCAATGGTTGGTTTTGCAATAGATGCAAGCAAGTTGGGCACTTAGAGCATAATTGTAATAAAAAGAACCAAAGCAAGAAATTTGTTAATGCTATAGCTTTTGATTCTTGCTATGTGCTTACCAAAGGTGTGAAGGGTGTGCAAGCTAAGTTTATTAGTACACCCATTGTTGGCCCAAAGAAGAAGGCTATTTGGGTACCAAAGAGCTTAGTTACTAACCTACAAGGACCCAAGCAAAAATGGGTACCTAAGCTTCATTGATTTACTTGTAGGTCAATTACAAAGCCGGAGGAAGGCATTGGATTATTGATAGTGGGTGCACTCAACACATGACCGGTACATCAAGAATGTTTGACTCAATCAATGACAATAATAGTGGTGTTGATTCTATCACATTTAGCAATAACAAGAAAGGCAAGGTTATTGGCTTGGGCAAGATTGCAATATCAAATGACTTGAGTATCTCCAATGTGTTGCTAGTTGAAAGCTTGGATTTCAATCTTCTATCCGTGGCACAAATATGTGATCTTGGTTACAAATGTATCTTTGGGGTTGATGATGTGGAAGTCATTAGTATGGATGGTTCAAATGTGGCATTCAAGGGCTTTAGATATGAGAATCTCTATCTAGTTGACTTCAATGCTAGAGAAACTTCTTTGACAACTTGCTTAATCTCCAAATCAAGCATGGGTTGGCTTTGGCATAGAAGGCTTGGTCATGTTGGCATGAAACAATTGAAGAAGCTTACAACTCACAATCTTGTCAATGGTTTGAAAGATGTTGAATTTGAGAAGAATAAGCTTTGTAGTGCATGTCAAGCCGAGAAGCAAGTTGGAAGCTCACATCCAAAGAAGAGTACAATGAGCACATGCAAAGCATTTGATTTTATGCACATGGATCTATTTGGCCCAACAACATACTCAAGCATAGGTGGTAATAAGTATGGTTTCGTCATAGTGGATGACTTCACAAGATTCACATGGGTATTCTTTCTTAGTGACAAAAGTGAAGTGTTTGACACCTTCAAGACATTTCTCACTAGAGTTCACAATGAGTTTGAGATTAGAATCAAGAAAGTGAGAAGTGACAATAGAAGTGAATTCAAGAATACAAGAATTGAAGAACTTTGTGATCACTATGGCATTGGACATCAATTCTCGGCTAAGTACACTCCACAATCAAATGGCCTAGTTGAGAGAAAGAATAGAACATTGCTTGATATGGCTAGATCAATGCTTCATGAGTACAATGTGAGTCAATCATTTTGGGATGAAGCAATCAATACCGCTTGCTACTACATCAATAGACTATATTGTCACCCATTGCTAGAGAAGACCCCATATGAGCTACTTCATGGAAGAAAGCCAAATATTTCTTACTTTAGGGTGTTTGGTTGCAAATGTTATATCTTGAAGAAGGGCACTAGATTGGGAAAGTTTGACAAGAGATGTGATGAGGGGTTCCTACTTGGTTATTCAACTACAAGCAAGGCTTATAGAGTTTGGAACAATTCAAGTGGCATTCTAGAAGAAGTCCATGATGTGCAATTTGATGAAACCAATGGGTCACAAGATGAAGAAGAGAATCTAGATGATGTTGGTGGAACTCAATTGGTGGAAGCAATGAAGAACATGGACATTGGGGACATTAGAGCAAAGCAAGTAATTGATATTCAAGATGATGATAAAGATCAAGTGCTCAATTCTCCATTCAAGCTAGCTAGTGACTCTCAAGTGCAAGATCATGGTCCTAGTTCATCTCATCAAGATACATCAAGTGATCAACCAAGCTCAAGCAATCAAGTGCAAGTACTCCAACCATAACATGTTGCAAGAGATCATCCCATTGATAGTGTTATTGGTGATATTAGAAGTGGTGTGCAAACAAGATCAAGATTGGCTATGTTTTGTGAGCATGCATCATTTGTGTCAACCTTAGAACCAAAGAAAATAGAAGAAGCTTTGAGGGATGCCGATTGGATCATGGCTATGCAAGAAGAACTTAACAATTTCACAAGAAATGATGTTTGGGAATTAGTAGAAAGGCCAAATGACTACAATGTGATTGGAACCAAATGGGTGTTCAAAAACAAGCAAGATCAAGATGGCATTGTGGTGAGAAACAAAGCAAGACTAGTTGCTTAAGGTTACACTCAAGTAGAAGGTCTTGACTATGATGAGACATATGCTCCCGTGGCAAGATTGGAGGCAATAAGGATTCTATTGGCTTATGCTTGTGCACACAACATCAAATTATATCAAATGGATGTCAAAAGTGCATTTCTCAATGGGATCATCAATGAGTTAGTCTTTGTTGAGCAACCTCCCGGATTTGAAGATGACAAGAAACCCAACCATGTGTACAAGTTGAATAAGGCTTTATATGGCTTAAAGCAAGCACCTAGAGCATGGTATGAGAGGCTAAGGGATTTCCTTCTCTCTAAGGGATTCTAGATGGGCAAGGTTGATACAACTCTATTCACCAAGAAGATTGGGAATGATCTATTCATAGTGCAAATATATGTTGATGATATCATCTTTGGATTAACCGATCAAGATTATTGTGAAGAATTTGGTGCTATGATGGCCAAAGAGTTTGAAATGTCTATGATTGGTGAACTTAGCTACTTCCTTGGTCTCCAAGTCAAGCAATTGAAGAATGGGACATTTGTGAGTCAAGGGAAATACATAAGGGACATGTTGAAGAAGTTTGGAATGCAAGATGCAAAGCCAATTTCAACTCCAATGAGTACAAATGGCAATTTGGATAGTGATTTTGATGGCAAAATGGTGAATCAAAAGGAATATCGGTCTTTGATTGGAAATCTACTCTATGTCACCGCATCAAGGCCGGATGTCATGTTTAGTGTTTGTATGTGTGCTAGATATCAAGCCTCACCTAGAGAGAGTCATCTCACGGCCGCAAAGAGAATATTGAGGTACTTGAAGCAAACAAGAGATGTTGGACTATGATATCCCAAGGGGTCAAAGTTTGAATTGATTGGATATTCGGACTCCGACTATGGGGGTTGCAAGATCAATAGAAAGAGCACAAGCGGCACATGTCAACTACTTGGAAGATCACTAGTGTCATGGTCCTCAAAGAAACAAAATAGTGTGGCAATCTCTACCGCCGAAGCCGAATATGTGAGTGCGGGGAGTTATTGTGCACAATTGCTATGGATGAAATCAACTTTGAAGGATTATGGTCTCAACTTCAAGAATGTACCATTGCTATGTGATAATGAAAGTGCAATCAAGATGATACAAAACCCGGTTCAACATGGAAGAACAAAGCATATTGACATAAGGCATCATTTCATTAGAGATCATCAACAAAAGGGAGATATTGACATTGAAAGTGTTGGCACCGATGATCAACTTGCCGATATTCTCACCAAGCCACTTGATGAAAAGAGGTTTTGCAAGCTAAGGAATGAGTTGAACATTCTTGATTTCTCAAACATGAGTTGAATGCACCCTACCCACTTATTGACATGCCTCTCCTTTGACATTGCAAGGTAAAGTTGATTGACATGTCATTCATCCTATGCTAAGGACTTGCTAGAGCATGTAGACATAATAAGTGGTATGTATGAGCATTCATGATAAATCAAATGAATTTGATGGATATATGTTACCACTATGGCTTCTATGCTTGCCTTGATCTAGTGGTAGCATATAACATGTTTGTGAGCTTGTAAACCTAGTGTTGAATCTAGAAGATTTGCTATAAGTGTTTAATTCAATATAGGCAAGATAACCCTTATTTTGAGGAGTGAAGAAGCTTGTCTTTGGTTCAAATCGAATTAAATATCTTTGGAAAGTATTCTAGGTTAAACCAAATTTGATAAATTTTTAACCTTACATGTGGTATCGAATTAATTTTTAACCTACTCCATCAAACATTGTTTTTCTCTTCACAATTTGATCTCATTTTTGTGTAAGTTGTTGACAACGGGGGAGAGAAAAAGATGATTCAACATGATAAAGGGGTAGATAAAGGGGTAAATAAAATTTTGATGCAAAAAGTAGGGGGAGCAAGCTCATAAACAAAGTTGGTGCATTTGTTTGTGCATTCTCATATGACTTGCTCATTGCACATGTTTTTAAATTCAATATACATGCTTGTGTGGTGCAATGCTAGTATAGAACTTGAATGATGAAATGATCTACTATCATGCATAGGAATAGTTTACATGTGGTATCTAGACATGCTTAAAGCTCTACAAGTGGTACAAGTGGTCCAAGAACCTTTACATATAATGTTGATCTCACAGGGTTCTTGAGTTGTGATGGATGTCTAGTTACTCCTTGATGCTAAGGATGGTGTAAAAGGCAACTCCGATTGGTATCACGCTTCAAAGGTCCATTTCTTACACCTTAGCATCATTTTGGTAGAATTACTCTCTCAACACTTCTATCTATACATATGTGCAAAGCCTTCAATCCAAACTCTATGCACATATGTAGAGAGAGCTAATGCTACCAAAATCGAGCTTGTGATAATTGTCCAAACTTTACTTATGAGCAAAATGATTGGACAAGTATGACAAGTTCAAAACTTTTACTGTCAAAATCATCTTTGTGAGGGTTGTCATCAATTACCAAAAAGGGGGAGATTGAAAGTCCCTAGTTTGGTTTTGGCTAATTGATGAAACCTAGGACTAACCTTTGTATCTAAGTGGATGATTTAGATAAAGGTGGTCATTGAATATGAGACATGACATTGACTCATGTGACCAAGATGATGAAGACCGAGGTGATGCTTGGCTCGATGGACCGGTTGTGAAGGTGAAGGGCAAGTCGAGGCTTCGAAGCAAAGGACCATGCGATGGTGAAGCTTGAGCAAGACTTGGCGCCGACGGACCGATGCAACAGTGAAGAGCAAGTGAAGTTAAGGTCGATGGATCGAGACGGTCATGTGATGATATGAAAGTGGATCATATCTTTTGGAGAAACAAAATGGGCTCAAGGCAAAGGTATAACCATAGGGCCATTTTGTTTTGCACTCAAGACACAATAGAGGGTGTGAGTGGTTTAGGATCGATAGCCGAACTATTAAGAGGGGAAGTCTTATCGGTTATTCGATGCACGGGTGCCACTAGGTGAATTCATGAAGTGCATTGCTTGTAGGGTCTAGTGAGCTAACTGGAAAACCTTCGAAAATGATTATGAAAATGCTAACACACGTGCACAAGGTGGTGATCACTTGTTGGTGTTGGCACATTTGCGAAGGCGTTGAAGTTTAAGCGGTAGAGAGGGTTTGGGTCTCTCTCTCCCTCCCGACGAGCTTGCCAGCGCGGGATTCAGGCGTTTTTGGGAACTTGAAATGCCTATTTTCCACTACGCCGGAAGTCGGAAAAAGAAACGGAGGCGAACGGAGGTCACAGAGGTGACCGGACGCTGCACCGGACGCGGTCATGGTATGACCGGACACGTCCGGTCAGTACAGCGCAGACGCGGGTGTTAGGGTTTGTAACCGGCGCGTCCGGTCACTCGCGGGACCGGCGCGTCCGGTCAGGTGTCCAGAGGAAACTGTGTTTTGCAAGGACGATCGGACGCGAGGCGCGTCCGGTCACCCATGATCGGACGCGTCCGATCGTCGAGGGAGCTTACTGGACTCAAACCGGACGCGGGCACTGTCGCGTCCGGTCGTTGCGAGGGGCGCGTCCGGTCGTTACTTCGCGGGCGCGCGGTGCTGTGCGATCGGCGCGTCCGGTCACTCGGGACCGGCGCGTCCGGTCGTTTTGAGAGGCGCGTCCGGTCATGGGATTTGACCGTTGGAGCAGTGACCGTTGGAGGATCGGACGCGGTCGAGCGCGTCCGGTCAGTTATGACCGGCGCGTCCGGTCATCCCGAACAGACCCAGTGAAGGGGTATAACGGCTCTATTCGGATGGGATGCTTATAAATACTTGTTGGCCGGCCCTTGGGGAGGTCTCTCATGATTTCTAACATTCTTGTGCATCCTTTGAGCTAGAGCATCTCCTCCCACTCATCTCTCTTGCTTGATTGCAAATCAAAAGTGAGATTGAGTGATCCCAAAGTGCATTGCATAGCTTGAGGGCATCTAGTGGCACTTGTGGGTGGTTTAGCCGGTGGATTTCTTGTTACTCTTGGAGAGTACCGCTCCTAGCCGGCTTGGAGATTGTTGGAGGCATTGGCAAGAGAAGGTGATTGTTCTTGGCCACCTCCGGTTGATTGTAAGAGGTTCTTGTGCTTTCCTCGGCGGGACGCCAAAAGCAACTCTATTACATTGCGCGTGTCATTGAGTTACCCCACTTGAGAGTGGTGTCTTGCGGTGCCTTGCGGGGCGTGCCTTGAGGGGCAAGTGACTTGAGGGTCACACCGAGGAACCATCTAAGTGTTGGTCGACACAACCGGTGACGTAGCTTGTCGGTGCACAAGTGAACACCGGGTGAACAAAAATATTGTGTCTCTTGTCTCCCGGTGATTGGTCTTCATATTGTGTTGTTGTCAATATTGATTGGTTGTATATCATCTTGGTGATTGGCAACATCTTCACTCCACCGTCGGTATAAGATTTACAATCCTATCTCTTGCATTTACATTTACTAGATTGTCTTGTATAGCTCTAGTGGTAGTCTTTGCTAGTAGTTGTTAAGCTTGCTCACTAGTGTAAAATTAGTGACATAGCCTTTGTGTGAACTAGAGATCATAATCTACTAGACTTGTGGATAGGAGGCTTGCATCACAACCGTAGGCTAAGCAAAACTCGCTTTGCGCCGTTTGTTATTCTAACAAGTTTGCTTAGTTGTTCTTGTAGAATTTTTATAGGCTATTCACCCCCCCTCTAGCCATCTAGGACCTTACAGAGGGTCATCACGCCCCAAACACCCACCGCGCCATGATGGCAACCATGACAACTGTGGTTGAAACAACAACCACGATCGTCGTGATCGGCGCAACGACAACCACGACCACCGAGACAACCGTGATCGGTGGTGTGACCACCACGATGACTACAGAGGCAAGCGTCCCCGTGAGGATGATCATGAAGTCAACGTGGTTAAGAAGCCAAGTGGTTGCCGTGATTACTAGGATGACTACAACAAGGCCCTGAAGGGTCCCTGCCAACTTCATCCCAAATCCAATCACACTATGGAGAATTGCCGCTTCCTCAAGAACATCTACGCCAAGCAGCTCGCTACCGACGACGCCACAAGGGCCGACGACGACGCACAATGACGAGATGGTGACAACGATGATGATGAATAGGACAGGGATCCTCGTCATCAATACATCGCTCCCACCAAAACCGTCCACTCCATCTTTGGCGAAAAGGTGTCTCTAGAGTCCAAACACAACCACAAACTGCTCAAACAAACTTGCATGAGCGTCACCAACGCCGATGACCTCATCACCAATCCCAAGTTTCTAACCTACTCTCACTGAGAAATCTCCTTCAACCGTGAAGATCGGTGGGTCGTAATTCCTGAACCTGGTCGGTTTCCCCTTGTCTTCGATCCCTGCATGAACAGCATCCGGTTCGAGAGGGTCCTTATAGACGGTGGCAGTTCCATTGACATCCTGTTTTGTAATAGCATGCCTGCTCTAAAACTGAGCCAGGTTGATCTCAAACCCTACGAGGCATAGTTCTGGGGTGTTCTCCCTGGACATAACTCTATACCTCTCGGGCAGATCACGCTCCCTGTGTAGTTTGGGACTACAGAACACTTCCGCACTGACTATGTCAACTTCATGGTCACGGACTTCGACGGCACCTACCACACCATCCTTGGTCGACCGGCGCTCACCAAATTCATGGTTGTGCCGTACTACTCATACTGGTGCTCAAGATGCCTACCGAGCATGGCATCCTCACTCTCAGAGGCAATGTCTACACTACCTATACCTGTGAAGAGGAAAGTTTCAAAGTGGTCGAAGACACCAACCCCTTGATCCGCATGGAGCAGACCTTGGTCGATGCCACCAAGACTCCCGCCGACCACCTAGAGATCCTAGAGCTACAAGCCCCGTGTAAGAGCATTAAGTCCAAGGACCACAAGGAGATCCAGCTGGTCGACGGCGATTCTAGCAAGATGGTCTTTATCGGGGCCAATCTAGATCCTAAATAGAAAGACGCGCTCATTAGGTTTCTAAGGGACAACGTAAGTGTGTTCGCGTGGAAACCCGTGGACATGCTCGGTGTACCTCGGCACCTGATCGAGCATTCCTTGAATGTCTCGAAGACTGCCAAACCCATCAAGTAGAAGCTACGACGGTTCGCTCGTGATAAAAAGAAGGCTATTAGGGCAAAAGTTATACGACTTTTAGCACCTGAATTTCTCAAAAGTGTATCACTCGCAGTGGTTAGCCAACCTGGTGCTTGTACTAAAAAAGAATAATGAATGGAGAATATGTGTCGATTATACTGATCTCAACAAACACTGCCCTAAAGACCCCTTCGGCTTACCTCGCATAGATGAGGTCATTGACTCAACAGCCAGTTGTGAGCTGCTGTCCTTTCTCGATTGCTACTCAGGTTATCACCAGATCGCTCTCAACAAGGATGCCTAGATCAATACGTCCTTCATCACGCCTTTTGGTGCCTAGTGCTACACGACAATGTCGTTGGGCTCAAGAACGCGGGGGCCACATACCAGCGCGCCATCCAAAACTATCTCTAGAACAAGATATAGGATGACCTTGTCAAAGCCTACGTCGATGATGTGGCTGTAAAAACCAGGGAGGCCCATACCTTGGTCGACAATCTCCAGTGGATTTTCACGGCTCTTAAAGAGTACCAATGGAAGCTTAATCCTAATAATTGTACCTTCGGAGTCCCATCTGGTATATTGTTGGGTAACGTCGTCAGTCATGACGGCATATGCCCCAATCCAACTAAGGTTAAGGCTATTCTAGATATGCAGCCCCCAAAAAACATTAAGGATATCCAGAAGCTCACTGGATGTATGGCCGCCCTTAGCCACTTCATCTCACGACTCGGCGAGAAGGGCCTGCCTTTCTTCAAATTGCTTAAGGCATAAGAGAAGTTTGTCTGGTCAGAGGAGGCAGACGCTACCTTCACACAGCTAAAAGAGTTCCTTACTTCTCCTCCAGTCCTTACTGCTCCTCAAAAAGACGATGTCCTTTTCCTCTATGTTGTGGCCACTGATCGCGTGGTCTCCACAGTCATCGTGGTCAAGCGTGAGGAACCCGACCATGTTTACAAAGTCTAGTGCCCTATTTACTTCATCAGTGAGGTACTCAATGAGTCCAAATCTAGGTACCCTCAAATTTAGAAGCTAATCTACGCCATCCTGATTACATCCCGAAAGTTGAAACATTACTTCGACGGATATCGGGTGGTGGTCAAGACTAATTTTCTGCTTAGGGACATCATCCGGAACAAGGATGCTAACGGATGCATTGTCAAATGGGCGATGGAATTAAGCCCCTACTTTCTAGAGTTCTAGAGCTATACGACTATTAAGTCCCAAGCCCTGGTCGATTTTATAGTTGAATGGACAGACCTAAGTGCGCCTCCCGATTAGGGGCTAATCGAATACTAGAAGATGTATTTTGATGGTTCCCTCAAAATCGATGGCGCAGGAGCAGGTGTGCTCTTTATTTCACCAAATAAAGACGAACTTCGCTATGTCCTCAGGCTTCATTTCCCCACATCTAATAATACTGCAGAATACGAGGCCTGCCTCCACGACATGCGGATTGCGGTCGAGCTTGGTGTCAAGTGTCTGTATGTCTATGGCGACTCGGCCCTAGTCATAAACTAGCTTAATAAAGACTGAGACATGACTAGCGAGAAGATGGATGCTTACTACAAGGAAACCAGAAAGTTGGAAAGCAAGTTCTATGGCATCAAATACCCGCATGTGGTACGAGATAAAAAGAAAGCAGCCGATGAGTTGTCTAAGTTAGGGTCATCTCGAGCCAAAGTCCCACATGGCGTGTTCATCCAAGATCTTGTCAACCCATCAATCAAGGAAGAAGAAGATATCATGGTCAAAAAACCCCCAGACCAGCAACTAGTGGCCACGGTTCCTCCTTCGATCACTACAGAACCTTCTCTGACCACTCATACTTTGCCTTCAACCACTGATAATAGTGACTAGAGGGTACCCTTTATCAAGTATCTACAGGATGGAACCAGTTATACTCACCGAACAGAAAATGAGCGCCTTATACGCCGTAGCAAACAATATATACTGGTTGATGGCATCCTCATGTGCAATAATACGAAGGAAGAAGTCTTGATGAAGTGCATCACTCAAGAGGTAGGCATTGAACTGTTCGAAGAAATTCACAGTGGCACCTGCAGCAATCACGCTGCCTCACGAACCCTGGTCGGTAAAGCTTTCCGAGTAGGATTCTACTGGCCATCCACCGTGGCCGATATAGAGAAGCTAGTACGCCATTGCGACGGGTGTTAGTTTTTTGTGAAGCGCATACATGTACTAGCACATGAGATCCAGACCATACCAGCCTCCTAGCCCTTTGCGTGCTGGGGACTAGATATGATTGGGCCCTTTAAGCCGGCCCCTGGAAATTTCGAATGCGTGTTCGTGATGATCGACAAGTTCTCCAAGTGGATTGAGTACATGCCCTTGACCAAGGCATCCTCAGGAAAAGTGGTCTAATTCCTCAACCAGATCATACACCATTTCAGCCTCCCCAACAACATCATCACAAACCTGGGGACTCAGTTCACTGGTAGTACATTCTAGGACTTCTGCGATGAAAGCAGCATTGTTGTAAAATATGTATTAGTGGCGCATCCCAGCGCTAATGGATAGGTTGAAAGGGCAAATGGCATGATCCTCGATGCATTGAAGAAAAGATTGTACAGAGAAAACAAGAAAGCGCCCGGCAGATGGCTCAAGGAACTACCAGCTATGGTCTGGGGTCTCCGCACCTAGCCCAGTCGAAATACGGGCACCTCTCCCTACTTCATGGTCTACGGTGTAGAAGCGGTGCACCCTACTGACATCGCTTTTCAATCACCAAGGGTTGAGAACTTCAATAAGGACAGGTCTGATGAGTCATGAGAACTTGAGGTAAACTGCTCCGAGGAGCGACTGCTTGATTCCTATGTACGTACTGCCAAGTACCTTGCTGTACTACACAAGTATTACAACAAGAATGTCAAAGAGAGGTTCTTCGTGGTCGGTGACCTGGTTCTAAAGTGGAAGACGAATCAAGACGGCATGCACAAGCTTTCGTCACTGTGGGAGGGACCATTTGAGGTCACAGAAGTTACACAGCCTACTTCCTATAGGCTGGCTTATCTCAATGGCACCTTGCTGCCCAACTCCTGGCATATTGATAAGCTCAGGCGTTTCTACCCTTGAAGAGGTGAAAGAGAAAGATATGTACCCCTCTTGTACTTTGATTATTTCAATAAAGCATTTATGTTTCACTCAACGTGTTTGTCTAGAGACTACATTTTATCAATATTTTATAACAGACCAGTTGGTAGACCACCATTCTTTCTTGAGTTCTTGGAGCCAGCCCCGTCTCTGACTTCTCCCCACGCGTGCACAGGACCCGCTCTCTACGCTCCGGGTGGTCGACGGGCGCTCCCTAGTCTGACCTGTGTGCTCTTACGTGTGAACAAGCTTCGTGCCTCGCTCTCGGACCACAGATCCAGCTAGGGCTATACGGATTCAATAGGATAACATGTCTCCCAACTGCTACAACTAAAACAGAACATATGTTCTAACTTAGTTATCGTCCACACAATATTGAAGCTTCAAACGTTTTTCATACAAAAACACAACAAGCTTACATTATCTTAACACTACATTATTATAGACTTGCATGACGAGGCACAAGTCTATAATAAACTAAAACTATTCTTCCTTCTATAGCTAAAGGCTACTCGTTGGTCAGTGCTCGGGGCTCGGGCTGGGCGCTGCTCTTCAGCCTCTCTCCGCTCGATAGTGGCGGTGCCGATTTGGCTGAGGAAGCTGGTGCCACCAGGGTCTGGCTGGTCAAGACCGCAGCCTCAGGTCACTCCGCGGACAAAGTTTCTAGCGCCAGGGACTGGCTGGTCCAGACCACAGCTCCCCGTAGCTGATTTGAAGATGATGGCTCCTGCACCGGCGGTGATGACGTCCCGCACAAGTTGATGTCGCCTATTATTGAAGCCGACAAGTCAAGAAACTGGATCCATAGTTCATCTGCTTGCTTCGGGCCAACCTCCTTGGGATACCCTAGCTCGAAACACTTGAAGTTGATTAGCAGGTAGTGCACACGCACCATGCTGAGCACATGGGTGCCCGCGTATTCCCTAGCCTCCTTCACGAACTAATGGAGCCATCCCAAGGCACGTTGGCACTTGTCGAGTAATCCAAGAGGCGGTGCTCTAGCCTCAGTTGTTGAGAGCTCTAGGTCGATCAGGTCCAACACTGGCATGATACTGCCCACCATTTGGTTTCACCGACCTTCTAGAGATCCTGGTCCTTCCTGAGCTCGAGAGTCTTCGCTAAATAGGTGTCGCGATCTTTGATAACCTCCTCGAGGTGCTTTTTTGCGTTCAACTTTAATTCTGCAGAGTAGTACTTTGGTCAGAGAAGTATCATATGGAAACATACTAAACTGACATAGTAAGACCAAGACAATCAACACTTATTGTTCAGCTCTAGGTTCTTCATCTTTAGCTCCTTGGTCATCTTTATGGACTGATCTAGGAGCTGTGCGTGGTCTTGTGCCAACTGGTTGTTTATTGTTGTCAATCAGGTGCACTCTTCGACCAAGCGCGAGTTGTCTTCTCGAAGACAAGCCACTTCATTTGCCAAGCCTGCAGACAGGCTGGTCAGTACAAGAATATGTATTCACAACACTTTTTAGTGCTCGGGGAGACATGGCTAGACAACTTACCCATCCTCTCACGCTCTTTCTGGCTGAGCTAGGTGACGGCGTTGTGTCAAAATGCCTCCAGCTCCGTCTTCTCCTTCTCGACGGTCTCGAGCTTTTTACGCAGCCGATCCACCTCGGCTGCCAGCTCCTAGTTCTCCTTGAACGTTGGTTCAATTTGGTCTAAGCACTGCTTACGGTACTTTGCCATCTTCACAATATCCTGCAAGGCGAACATAGTATCATTCAAAGCAAATGCATCATGATACTGGTCTAAGAATGCACAAGACGGAAGCTTACCTGTACTTCATCTATAAGCCACTTCGCCGCCAGCTCGACTTTTCTTGTCTCGTCAACTGTGGGAATTTCCTCGTGGTAGATGTAGTAATCCCCACGTTGACGGCATACATACATGTGTTAGTAACCGTCTTGGGGATGCCCCCGAATCTCCTCAAGGATGTCATCATCAGACTCCATGGCATCGGCAATCCTGGGCTGTTCTTGCTGCTGGCCAGCTTCGACCACATCTTGTCGTTGGCTAGCCCTGGCATCAGCATACCCTCGGCTGCTCCCGAGCTTTGACAACACCACTAGAGTTTTCCCCCAAGCCATGGCGTCAGGTAGAACACCCTCCTGTGTGCTCAGGGTGGCTGTAGTCTGCTCTGGTGCTTCTTGTCCGGGCTCAGGGATTCGCCTCTCCTCTGTTGCTGCGTGTTCCACGACCGGTGCCTCAGGAGGCACCTATTCGAATGTCCTCTGCTCGCCGGCTATCTCCACTGTCGTCGGCTCTATTGGGTCAGTGCTTGGTGATGCCTGCTCGCTAGTTGCTATTGTGGCGGCCGATCATGGCCTTCCACCGGCGGCGAGCTGCTCGGGGATCTCTATCGACGCCGAGCTACAATTTGATAAAAGCACAGTTGATGATGCCTATTACTATCTGCCTTTACTACTAATGCTTACTGAAGTGTGCAGATACTTATAGGTTCGCCTGGCGATGTGCGCCTGAGAATGTGCGCCGACACGGTCGCCCTCGGCTCCCTTGCTAGCCAGACGAGCTCTGGACACCCTCACTTGGTGGCGGCACATGTGATGCAGCTGTAGTGGATGTTGTCGGCATTCCCAGCGATGGTGCCGCTGCTGGTTTCAATGGCCCCTCCTAGATTGTCTGCTCTATGCCCTTCCTCTGACGAGGAATGAGCAGATCAACGATCGCATTTTCTTCTTTGTCTTCATCCAACCAGCTTTGTATCATCCGATGACGCTTGCTGGTTGGATTCTTTGGCACTCCCATGGTTTCTGAGCTCCCAGGCCTCTTCTTCGAGTGTTCGGGGGCGACTGGGTGCTTATTAGCCGTCCTGCTCCTGGTGTCTGTCCCGGTGCTTGGTGCTCTGTCTCCCTCCTTGTTGTCGTCGACGTGAGCGTAGCATTGCTGCACGTTCCGCGGTGGGGGCTCCACGCTCCTCGGGTGGTCCATCCTGGGCACCAAGGACATGTATAGCAAGTGCCTTTCAACGCCATGCACCTAACACCACAAGGACAATAGGGATTACAACAGATGTTTTTTATCAACTATGCGATCGACACAACAGATAGATGCTAGAGAAACCTTTGGAGCTGGTTGGATGAGCTTGTACGTGTGCACGATGATGCTCAAAGGATGGTACGACGGATCTACTAGGTTGAATAGCTCTGCAATCCTCCGCTTGATCTCATCCTCGTGCAACTGGTTCGGACACATTCTGGTCTGGTCGGCTGAGCCCTGGTACTCGTAGCCGGCGTGCACCCTCTTCTGGCAAGGCTGCACTCGCCGACTGATGAAGCTCCCAGCTATGGCTTCCAGACAGTTTCACGGGAGCAGCTCCATGAGCTCCCTCACCTTCCCGGCGTACTCCGATTTCTCGTTTCAGCTGACTCTCTTCTTCGAGATGTAGCCAACGTCACAAAAGGGTGACGGTGTTGGGCTCTTCTTGGATGTAAAACCATTTTTTGTACCAATTACCAAGGGAGGTATTCCAAGGGCAGCTGATGTACTCAGACTTCATTCCATCATGGAGTGTTAGGTACACTCCACCGGCGATCTAAGATCCCCCATGGACCCCTTCTTCTGAAGACAGAATAGGTAACGAAAGAGATCGAAATGTGGCGAAAATCCACCAAAAGCTTCGCATAGATGAATAAAGGTGGAGACAAGAAGGATTGAGTTGGGATGCAGATTGCAAATCCCAATCTCATAGTAAAGACAAAGACCTTGGAGGAAAGGATGAATAGGAACCCCAAATCCCCTCTTGAAGAAATCCTCGAATACAATGATCTCACCAGGTTGGGGATCGGGGAAGCTTTCCGAGTCTGACACTCTCTAGCCTCTGAGTTTCTTGTCATGGAGCACCCCCAGGCCGACGAGCTCGTTGATGGATGATTCGGTGGACTTCGACTTCCACCACTCCTTCTTTATCACCTCGGCCCTTTTCTGCGCTTCAGTCTTGGCCATCCTCTACCTCTCTCACCTCTTTGCTTTGGCTCAGCTAGTGGACAGAGAGTGTGTCGCTTCTAACAGCAGCGAGGTGTGATAATGGCGGTCGTGGAGTCAGAATGGGGAATGCGGGCGGGAAGAGGAAGGCGATTGGTTTGCAAAGGTGACTATTGGGTGCAAATGGGGAATGGCCGCATGGCGGCTATTTATCCCATTAATCGCACCGTTTCACCTCCTCGAGATATTTGGGGATTGTGCATGTGAGATGTGGCATGCGCCGTGCAGTTTTCACTTTTTACCGCCACCCGCGCTAGTAAATGCGTTCCCTCGGTTACAACACGGGAGGGCCCACGGTGACGCGTCTTGATAGACGTGGGCCCACAGTGTGATTGACAAGCCAACAGCCTGACTGCAACGTTACATCAGGAAGACTTCTGAGACAATGGGTCAGGTCACAAAAAAACAATGAGAAAGTGACACAAAATATGATAGAGAAAAAGGTGTTGGAGATACACGACGCTCGGGGACTGGTCTGGTTACTACAGTCCATCTCAGATCACCGAGCACGATAAACTCCCCGATCACGCTCAGGGACTCGTCGATCACTCTCTGACTATGCTTGGGGACTCGTCGACCACAACTTATGCAATGCTCAGGGACTATTTCGACCACTCCCCGACAATGTTTTCCTAAACGCTAAATGGTAAATAGTCGGTCACCTACCGTTTAGCCATTATTCGGGCTAAACAGTCCATTAAATGGGCTAAATGGATGATTAAATGGAGTAAACGGACGATTAAACGGAAACGGAGCATCACTGTGTAGCGTTTACACAGTGTTTAAATGGGCTAAATGGCCATTTAGGTGAACAGTGCTCCTCGACCATAGCTTGAGGTCTGGTTTCCTCGACTACATGTGAAATTTGACTCGTATACAGTTGAGAGATCATCGCTTTTTTAGACCTTGCTACAAGGCTCATACTTCACCTTCTAGCAAGCTCGGGGACTACATCGGTACGATGCACCTGTCAGTGCATCTCAGTATCAAATTTCTAAGAAGGTTCATTTTAAGACCCTGGCACCACGTGCCTACATCACCTATTACCAGGCTCGGGGACTAAGTGGGCACACTTCACCTTGCGGTGAATATGCTTATTTTTTGACCCCTACGCTTTGTTTACCCTGCTTACATTTCTTTTCAGAAATACAAGTGTGCACACTTCACTAGGAAGGAAATCATTTTCTTTTTCTCAAGAGCACCATACATTCTTCGGACAACCTACTTCTCCGGCGACAACGGTGGTTGGCTGTATTTCAAGCTGGTCGGAGGCTTGCAACAACTACTCGGATGTCATTTTGACTGGTCAGAGACATCAAGAACTCAAGCCTCACTATTAGGAGAAGGTCAAGACGGCGTGTCACATAACAATGTATAATGCTTGGGGACTAGTTGTGGGGGTATTAACCCCTATAGCCCTACAACTAGACTTGGGCTAGCTCAGACTAGTGGGCCCGGCTCATGAGAAGGTTGATGCACGGCCCAATCGATCTGCTCGGCGCCCCGTGCAAGGAAGGAAAGCAAACTTGGAGATCAAGCAAGATCCTGATCGGTTAGAATAGGAATCCTTATCCGGTGAGCTATGGCAATTGTAACCGAGCAGGATTAGTTTTTAGATTTGTAACCCTGCCTCCCGGACTATATAAGGTGGGCAAGGGACTCCCTCAAAACACATCTCATTGCACCTCTCCATATAGAGCAATACAATCTGACACAGGACATAGGTATTACACCCTCACGGCGGCCGAACCTGGATAAATCCTTGTGTTTGTCTTGCGTCACCATCTAGTTCATAGCTTGCGCACTTGTCTGCCGACAATCTACTATCTTAGGTATACCCCTCGGTAGATTGTCGAACATATCTCATCGACACTAGCTCTCCAGAATGGTGTTTGTTGATTGCCTTGGTACATAGCTAGAGAATTTATCTACTAGTGCTATGGATGAAAACATATGTAATGTCCAAGAAAATATTGACCCAAATGTGCAGCAAAGTGATGAACTTTTGGGTGCTGCAAAGCTAAAGAAGAGAGAGGTTCAGCCCAAAAAATTAAGGAGACAGAGAACTTGGTTAGATAAGTTCCCAAAATGTAAACGTAAGCCGACTAAATCTCCTGGACTAGCAAAAAAGAAAGCAATGGTAAAACTTGCAACCTGCACACTTGTCTATGCTATTGCCATTCAGTTCTATATTTATAAAAAAAATCTGGACTAACTTATTAAACTTTCATGGGCATCAACAAAAGCAAGGTGATGATGTCCTACAACCCCAAGTTGAATTAGAGAAAGACGACAACAACAAAAGTGTGTAGTGGAATTCCAAAATTACAATGCTATTGGAAGTGTTGGAAAACTGGGTTCCAGCAGGTGGGACACAGAGGAACCTTCGCCCAACCGGGTGCCTTGGGCGAAGGTTAGGAAGGTGGTAGGTGAGCCAAAGTACAATTAGGGTTTCATAAATGTATTCACCAACCCTCCTTTACAAAGGATCTGGCTCCCCCTTTTATAGGACATTGTTTGCTACTATTTCATTGTACATCTCTGTCCTATGCCAGCTAAGGTACATTCCTAGAATATCCTAAGACTGGTTCAAATCTTCAGGGGCATCTTGGGTCTTTTCCTTCTGCGCCACCTTTGCCTCTCAGGCCTCAATCGCAGGCCCATGGGAGGCCCATTTCCATCTCTGGGCCGTAGTGTTGTAAGAGCCCCCTTCTCTTGAGCGGGGATCACACGTCCTTCGCTTGATCTGCCTGAGCCTCTGCCCACACTCTGCGACCTCCGCCGAGGTACTCCTCTAGGTATCTTCGGAGTTTGTGCCTAGGCCTCCGCTTTTCTGGTGGCTAAAAGCGAAGGCTTTCCTTGACGTTCCTACATTTTGACCTCGGCCACACTAGTGGTCGGATCCGAAGGCTCCTCCTACTATACCTGCACACCATGAAACATGTAGATAGTTGTTGTTACGTAGGGGCCTCCGCTACTCATATGTCTATGTCCCAACAGTCCCCCCTTGTGGGCATGGTTTGATGCGAGCGGGCCGTGACCCTCAATTTTGTTGTTGATATTGAGTTGTGGAGGCTTCCCCCTTTCCCCCTAGGTCGCCTAGGTTAGACCGTTGTGGCTTTGACGTGTCCTTCTCTTATTGGTTGCGATGGCTCTAGAATTGATGTGTTGCTGGATAGACATGACTGTTGGTCACATAAGCTGAAGCATTTGGTCGTGGCCTATATAAAGGGTGGTAGGTAGAGGTCCCCTTACCCCCATACAAGCTATCGCTTTCATTAGCTAGCGCCTTCTAAGTTTTTCTTTGACAGATTAGCATTCACTCAAGTTCGTTATGCTTTTGCTTCTCTGAGCTTTTCTTTGGTGCTTAGAGGTGGCTTCTTCTTTTGGTTCCCACCCCCACCGAGCTTCCTTGTTTGGTCCTTACTCTTGCCTACTCAGCATTAGGGCTAACGGTTGGTCTCGGCGCTTCGAGGAGTGTATGCTGGCTAGTGCGGAGGCTATTGAGTTGGAGGAAGATCTTGCTAGTGTTGAAGCCTCCATTGGTGATCTAATTACTGCCGAGGAAGCAGAAGACATGGCTGGCACAGGCAGGACATGGGATTTTTGGCCTTCGCTCATGACGAAGGATATGATTGAGGCTTTGGAGAAGGAAGGCTGCTTTGGTGCGGGGAAGGCGAAGCCTCTGTAGGATGAGACGGTTCCTAAGCCGCAGGCTATTGATGTCATCATTTTTCGTGATTCAATGAGACGGTTCCTAAGCGGCCTTCGCTTCCCTGTGGCATGGTTCCTTCGCCATGTTATGGAGGATTTTGAGGTACAATTGCACCACCTTACTCCAAATGGTATTCTTACTTTCAATAAGTTTTGTTGGGCTTGCCTGTCTTATGGTGCAGAGCCACACATTGGCACATTTTGTGAGTGCTATGAGCTTCAATGACAACCCATGATGGTGGGCGAAGATTAGTTTGTTGCCTAGTATAGGAGTTGTGCTTTTATGCCTAAAAGGCAATAGAAGGGTGAGAGGTTTGAAATTTCCTTCGCTCAGAAGAATAAGTGCAATAAGGACCGGATGTAGTATCGGTTCTATGTTAGGACTGGTGGCATGACCTCCATGGATAGCTTGGCATGACCTCCACAGATAGCAATGGGAAAAAGCATACTCGCTATCCACTATCTTCAGTTATGACCCCGATGAAGCCTTCGACCCAAGGGGTTCCTGGACTAGAGGTTGTTGAGGGTCATGAAGCTTGTGACAAAGTCTTCGCTTTGGTGCATCGTTACTTCGGAGGCCATGACCTAGTAGAGGAGATGTGGTGTCCAAGTGTTGGCCGCTCGGCTAGAACAGGTGCACGCTGAGGATCGAGATGGTCAGTTTGCCTATTTTTAGCGATGGGGTTGGGGTCATGTTTACCCATTTTGATGTGAAGCGGGTGGAGGATGTGACCGTTAGCGATTTTGTCGCTACCATGGAGGAGACACGTGAGATCCTTGGTGAGATGTCCAACAAGGAATACCTAGCCCTAAGGTCCATCACGGGCACCATGCCTCGCCTTAATCTTGTGTTTGAGGAGTTGGGGATACATCATGAGGAACATAAGGTTCCTGCGAAGGTGCTGAAGTCTATTTAGGACAAAGCCAAGAAGGCTGCTACGAAGAATGATACGGTGGGAGTTGAGTTAAAGAAAAGGAGAGTCACCGGCGTCGTGAAAGCCATCAGTAAGAAGCAGAAGATCGATGCTGCCTCTGCCGGTGATTCTATGGGCGCCGCTAAAGAAGTCATGTAGAGTGTTCATGGGGGCTCTACTTCTGTGGTAGCTGACATGGAGGACGAGCATTGTTGGTATTTCTTAACGCATACAGAAATAATCCGCAAGTGCACGGAAATACCATTGTAGCATTTCACCCGAAAGTATTCAGGGTATCGTATTTCCATGAGGAACAGATGTGTAAAAGTCTCTTAGCTAGTTCACCTAGGGTAACAAGAAGAAAGATAGCTCAGGTAGCGAGGTTTTCTAGGGATAGAGATCCTAAGCTAAGATAGCTTTGCCACTATATACTTACTTCAGACACCGGCTTATACTTGGTCTACCAAGTACATTCGGCTTCCAGCTCTACGCCGTACCCAGACATGGCGGATTACGAGGGATGGACAGGGCTGCCACCACCAGCTACCTACCCCTCAACCATAGGTCACAAGGCAAATGAAGGTAGCCTCTAGCCTAGACACCACGTCCACGCTACCGTCTACTACTCTAGTGTTGTACAGGGTGATCCATCTTTATCGAGAGCCCTCTACTAGAGTATCCACTACGAGAGCAGACGACAAACCTATAAGTAAATAATGAACAATACTAGCTTAAAGTAGAACTCACCACTAAAGATAAACACAAATCTTATACTCCAAGTAGTATTCGGAATGTAGAGGTACAAGTGGAGAGGAGCCGACATTCCCAGCATTTCTTCCGCTAAGTGTACAAGGGGCCCCAAGTACATTAATCAAAATTAAACTCCATGTCTAAGTTTGATTAAAGAAGGCAATTTTAACCTATGCATCATGCTTAATTTAAAACACCTATGGATGTACCTCTTGCAAATACATCCAAACCAGAGCATATATCAAAATCAAGAGAAGCATCTATGAGCAGGTTTATATTTTCATGGAGAAAATGTGAGTAACGGTGTTGGTGAACAATAAGTGACCTTTACATATCTGAGTATACTTACCAGCAGCATATATGGATGGAGCTTTAAATTTGTTGCAGCGGTTGCATGATTGCATATGTTCCAACTCAGGCGGACCACAAGGCTAGGCCATACACATAACTAGTGTGTATGGGCCAAGGGCCTTAGTGGTAGCAAAGGTCTAGGAGAGGGAAACCCTCCTTTTCTCTCTTCTCTCTTTTTTCTTTATGTATCATATATTCTTTATTTCTTTCTCTCTCTTTAGCAAGGCAAAGCTGACATCCTTTTTTTGGATGGCCTTTAGAATGGATGGAACTTTGTAGTGAGACTCTCACCATTCTCCCCCACACTTGGACTTTTGTGTGAAAGTCAAGTGTGTAGAGTCAGGGCCTCCTCTTGAGTATGTTCCATCATCAAAGAGCATCGAGGTGTATGGTTGGGCAGCTCTCACGTTTTCTAGCTTCATATGTACCGTTGTTCTTCTTGATCTCAACCTGTAATGGTTAGTGACCAAGAATACCCGAAGGTGCATACTAACTTGACAACATGTTCTCACTTTTATTAAAAAGGAAAGATTGTGTTTTTTTCATTTTTCATCAACATTTTTTCATGATAATCCGGGGTAGCTCCTGGCAGTGCTTAGTTTATGGTCATAAGCTTGACCACAGGGACTTCATCTTGCAGCTACCAATGGTGGTATAGTCCCTAGCTTCACCACCAAACATTTGGCATTAATGTTCAAGCTGTAAGGTTAGTGCCATAATGCTTCTATGGGATTTGCAAATTTTTAGAAAACAAGAGAATTCACAACCATCCTCTTTAAAAGTTAAAAGATGAGGGTCAAGGGGTGGTTGTGATCCACATAGAAGCAAGCAACACTAAGTGAGATGAACTCTAGAGATTTCAAAAGTGAGCATGAAACGTGAGGGGTCTCAAAAAAAGAAACTTTCATGCTCAATGGTGAAAACATTCTCCAAGGTCTCCAGAGTTGGTGCTTTGGGATTATGCTTCACCATAGGGTTTTTTGGGTGAGTTATAACTGAGGCGAAAGAAATTTTCCCAACCTCTTCATCAAGGCTCCCATTGGAAGGGTTTTTTAAGGGGTAGCCTATAAGAAGACCAAACTTGAGGCTTAACAAGGATGTGGAAATCCAAATGGACCTTGGTTTTGTTCATTGATTCAAGGTATTTCCAAGATATTTGAAAAAGTTCATCCTCAAAAAATGGGAAGTTGAAAGGTTGGAAACCTTCCTCTAGAGTTTTCGGTTCGGGTGAGGGTCTCTAGATAGGAGGAATTGGTTTGGCCTCAGCCGAAGAGACTTCCTCATGGCTTGATTCAGGTCTACACGGAGGGATACGATGGAAAGAGTGTTTCTAGGATATCTAGAAATGCTTCTCCTTTTGCTAAAGTTCTGTGGTCAA
Organism: Saccharum hybrid cultivar R570; assembly: GCA_038087645.1. NCBI lineage: Eukaryota > Viridiplantae > Streptophyta > Magnoliopsida > Poales > Poaceae > Saccharum > Saccharum hybrid cultivar. Next base: position 2,460,795 of record JAQSUU010000291.1, on the reverse strand, counting down.
GGGACCCTCTGGTAACGATATCCATCTATAGAACAGATTCCTTGCTAACAACACATGGTCTAGTATAGACAAGGCTGGGCTAGAGTGTGCTAAGATTGAAAATCTAGCCTAGGCCGCACCTATGGTTACCTTCTCATGATGGTGGGAGGCAAGGAAGCAATTTGAGATATAGGGAATAATGCAAAACAGAATATGTTCCTCAATTCTTCCCAATCTCTGCTTACCTTCCCTACATTGTGGATGGAGATTGGTTTGCCCTCTCAAAAGAAGGAAAACAATTTCTACCAAAGGTTTTTCTTGTGCCACGCCTGAGATTGTCAAGCAAGCATAGAACTGCTCAAAACTCCTGTAGATGATGGCAAGAGTTTTCGTAAACTTAACCTGAGAAGGTTTATTCCCGAATCATGGCTATAAAGCCAGGACAGAGTTCATAGACAGAAGTTGTGATTGGCTTCGATGGTGGTGGCTCTCAGAACTTCCTTAGGAGCAAAAAGATTTTTGAATGATAGGTTGCTCCATTGGAGAAGAAAAAGAAAAAGGAATAATTTTTTTTGAAAGGTAAAACACAAGGATACATGGGTGAACTAGGTTCAGAGAAACTATAGCAACCGTTCCCCGGCAATGGCACCAGAAATGTTTGTTAGTATTTCATAACGCATACAGAAATAATCCGTAAGCGCACAGAATTACCGTTGTATCATTTCACCCGAAAGTATTCAGGGTATCGTATTTCCACGAGGAATGGATGTGTAAAAGTCTCTTAGCTAGTTCACCTAGGGTAACAAGAAGAAAGATAGCTTGGGTAGCGAGATTTTCTAGAGATAGAGATCCTAAGCTAAGATAGCTTTGCCACTATATACTTACTTCAGGCACTAGCTTATACTTGGTCTGCCAAGTACCTCCGGTTTCTAGCTCTACGCCATACCCAGACATGGAGGACTACGAGGGATAGATAGGGCTGTCACCACCTACCGCCTACCCCTCAACCATAGGGCTTGAGGCAAATGAAGGTAGCCTCTAGCCTAGACACCACATCCACGCTATCAACTACTACTCTAGCATTGTACCGGGTGATCCATCTTTATCAGGAGCCCTCTACTAGAGTATCCGCTATGAAAGCGGACGACAAACCCGCAAGTAAATAATGAACAAGACTAGCTTAATGTGGAACTTACCACTAAAGATAAACACAAAACTTATACTCTAAGTAGTATTCAGAATGTAGAGGTACAAGTGGAGAGGATCTGACGATTCCCGGCATTTCTTCCGCTAAGTGTAAAAGGGGCCCCAAGTACACAAATGGAGGTAGCCGACAACTCTGGTACTTCTCCACTCTTACTCACTCACTCCCTACACTAGAACTAGCTAGATAGCTAAGATATCAATGGAGCTCTTCTCTCTTCTTGCTACATTATGTAACACTCCAGGTGTTAGCCACTGGCTGGATAGTGGTGTTGGACCTAGGTAAGCAATGTCCTGTGATGATCATGAGTTGGATCACAACATTGGAATGGTGTCAAGTGAGTTGAAGCCTCTTCTCTTTGAATTAAGGCCTAACTTAATCTTTGTGAAATGGAGACAAAGCTTGTTTGCTAGTGATTGCCCCTTTTACACGCTGATTACTGGCCTCTTCTCTTTGTGAATTAAGGCCACTTCAAGTTGTCTATTGTGAACTTGAGCTGGCTGGCTTGTCTCCATGAATGTTATGTGTGGACGCCTTGGGTTTATGTAGGTGAGATTGGCTTCTACACGCTGATTACTGGCCTACCTTGGTGCTAGGTGCTAGGTCGCCATGCGGGTAAAAAGTTAGGGCAGTATGCGGCTACTAAAGTGGATGGGTGGATTTGATTGGAATTAAGACTTGGATAAATTGGGCAATATTGCTGCTGTGAAGGTGTAGCAAAGATATGGATGACTTCTCTAGCAAGTTGTTGTTGCGGAGGTTGAGGGTTTGCCCTATTCTTTATCCTCTCTTGAGATTCTTTCGCATCTGGATAATCTCTGGTGATGTGCCCTTTGTTCTCTCCATGAAACAAGCAATACTACCTTTGTTGTCTTGGTTCCTGGTTTTTGTTCTAGTTCTTCCTTTGATTGTATTTCTTGCCTGGTACTACTTCTATGGTGCTTTGTTTGGTTCTGCCTTCGGCATTTGCTACCGTTGCTAGTTGTTCCCTTGCTGCTCTATATTAAAAATTTGTTGATCTGGCGCTAGCTGAGGCAATGACTGGCCTTGGCTTCTGTTGCCCCTCTTAGCATTCATGCTGCTCCATTGGTACTGCTTGTTCTAATTTTGCTCTTCCAACCTTCTACGAAGGTCGTTATCTGACTTGCAATAATTCTCAAACTCACTGTATAGTTTTTCTAGGGTGCTTGGCTTCTCCCGAGCTAGATGAGCTGCGAAGGCTCCGTTGACGGTAGTTAACAACCATTATAAACCATCAATGAAACATGTATAAGGGCACAAAGGAGATCGGCAACAAAGGTCTAGGGGTTTAAACTAATAAATTCCACAAGTTTTGGTGAATCTGTATTTTATATCCAGAAAATCATCGAGGCGGACCTAGATGTTAGAATTAATCATGCTTATCTGTCATGAAACGAACACTAGAAGACTCTAGAAGACACCAGAGGACACCACACCGAGGCAGAGCCCAATTGGCTGCCAGGTGGGGACGGCCGGCCCCACCAGTAGGCCGCCCGGCCCCCCATGTCCCACTTTTATCCCTTATGTGTAGATATAAAGATAATCTTAGCCATTACTACTAGGTGTAATTGCACTAATCAGTGTTTGCTTTGACTTGTAATTAAGAATGACTTAGGAATTATTCCTCTAATATTCTACTTAACCATGCTAATGCCATTTAAATGAGTACTCTGAGTGATTTATCATTGATCAATGCTTATCATATACATATTTTATCATATGACTTACCCCTGTTATGAATAGAATATTGGTTATGGTTTAATTCTCCATCAATAGTATAAGTTATCAATACATGTCCATGCCAGACCTTCCCTGTGGTAAAAATATAAATAATGATACCTGGAATACTCTCGAGTGAAGTGCTACAATGGTATAATTATCTATGCGCTTGCAGATCCTTTTCGTATATATATTCTTCTAGTCACATGAAATAATGAAGAACTACTTAGTATCATTCTTGTAGTGATGCTAGGTAATACCAATAAGCGTCTCTAGCACCATCATTAGGGATGACAACCTAGTACAAGTAATGCTAAGAGGTGGAGGCATATAATAGGTGGCTACTTAACAAGTGACAAGTTAATAAATACCAACAAGCATTTCTGGCGCCGTTGTTAGGCAAGGTAGCTAGGCAAAGGAAGTATTGATAAACTTATACTTATTGACGTGATCGAGATAATCATTGACCTCTGCTCGAGCAGGATTACCCTTGTTTTATCTACTTTTGTTTTCTATGCAGGGTAATGTATGACCGATTTTGACCTTTCAACAAACTACATTGATGATCCAAAAGCATTACTCAAGAGGACTAAGGCTAAACTCAAGAAAGTTTCAGCTTTGGAGTCAGAAGACAACCATATAAGGTGAAGCATAACACCTAAATTTGAAGTCATGGCTAACAAGACTCTCCGTGAATTCTCTACTTCAACTACAGCCAACATCCATACTGGATCGATAGTTGATGTTGGAGACAATGGATTCGAGCTCAAGCCAGCTCTCATCAGTATGGTGCAAGCTAGCTAGTTTTGTGGAAAGGCACATGAAGATGCGAGTGCTCATCTCCAACACTTCTTGAAGATCTGTAGCACTTTCACTATCTAGGGAGTAATCAAGGATGCAATACTACTTCGCCCCTTCCCACTCTCACTTTTGGGGAAGGCAAAGCAGTGGTATTAAGCCAACAAAGATAGAAATATAACATGGGATAACTGCTCCATTGCCTTTCTAGCCAAGTTCTTTTCCACAGGCAAGACTAATGCTCTGCGTGGGAGAAATTCAAGTTTTTAGCAGCAACACGATGAATCTGTCCCTAAGACTTGGAAATGTTTTCAAGATTGCATATCAAAGTATCCTCATCATGGGATGGAGAATTAGCTACTCGTGTAGACTTTCTATCATGAGTTAACCAATAGTACCCATGAGACTATGGATGCTGCTACTAGAGGTGCTTTTCTGTCTCTCACAATCCTAGCTGCAACAACTCTTGTGGAGAAGATGGCCTCCAACCAAAGCTGGAATGAAGAATGTGTTCAACCTCGCAAGAGGGGTGGAGGTATCCATCAACTCAAGGAGGTAGACATGCTATCTGCCAAGATGGACCTGCTGATGAAGAAACTCGAACACTAAGCCAATGGGAAGTAAGAAGTCACGCTCATTCATGAGTCCCACATGACATGTAAAGTGTGTGGCAACACAGGGCATTTAGGGAACAGCTGTCCTGAAACCCAAGAGGATGTGAACTTTGTCAACAACAACTATCGTCCTGAACAAAATCAAGGATAGAACCAACAACAGAGGCCAAACTACCAAGGTAATTATCAAGGTAACCATTAAGGTAACAATTATAATAACTTTAATCAACCACCCTTGCGAGAATTAATTGTTGGCCAATCTAAACTTATGGAGGGATTGTCTAGAAAGGTAGCTACCAATGATAAAATTTTGGAGAACATAAATAATATAATGGATAGCTTTGCTTCTGCCATGAAGAACCTGCACAGCTTTAATAAAATGATAGAATTACAAATAGCTTAGCTAACGGCTGCTGTTCCTCCATCCAACAAAGGTAAGATTATGGGCAGCCAGAAGATCTAGAAACTACAAATTTTATCGATATTCATAATGTAGCTTACTACTATATGGAGTCATCGATGGAAAGGTGGATAGATTATTCCTGAAATGTCATTGATTTCCATGAAGGGAAATCCACAGAAACGAAGTGTAAAATGACAAAACAATCCATCAATTTACCCAAATCTCAGTGATACACAAAGGCATACACAATTATCAGAGCACAATAGAGAGTTTTACATAAATTATTCTCTTCGCCACGCAGGGCGGAACTCATTCACACATAGTATCTAGAACAGCATCTGACGAAGATAGCAGCGGAAAACAATCTCCTAGAACCAGCTCGAGCACAGAACAGACCCTCTAGTCCTCCCAATCATCGCCCTCGTAGTCATACTCGGGCTCAGAACCTGCCAAAAATCTATCAGAACACTTGGTACTGGCCACGCATCGCCCACCCTACGCTTGCATTGCTTTGTGGAAAGTGGAATGCATTGAGAGAAGTAGAAAGAGACCTATTTAGGCTGTGGGTTTCCTATGCAAGTAGATAATGTTTTAATAATAAGATGTTCATCAGATTTTAACCCATCATTTTCACACTTCTTCCCCAAACCCATCACACACATCATATCTGATCTCATGCTCTCTCTAGGTAACGAGATCGACTCCCGCTCAGATCTTGCCTCAACGGCCAAAACCGCAAACCAACACAAAACCCAGGGGAAAGGTAGAGAAGGACTCCTCTCTCTAATCAAGTGAAGCGTAGGTCATGGGTTTGTCCATATCCACGAACGTGGCTATACATATAGATCGATCAACTCTGTAGAGCGTGTACACCTGGTAATCCACAAGATCGCCATCCTCGACGATCCGGCTCGTCTAGGCTAATTTCGACTGCCTCCAAACTGGTATGGTACTACCCTACCACTTAGCCCTAGGCCACCCCAGAGTCCACCAAAACGCTGAGACTGTGAGACGTAGTACCGGACCCCCAAGGTTACTACGCTGTCTTAGGAGGGTGTGGGTCCCCATGCTCGTACCTCCCTACGTCACTACACTATCTTAGGAGGGTGTGGGTCCCCATGCCTGTACCTCCCTACACTATCACCTTCCAACCTAGTAGTACTGGTACAACCCTAGTCAGTCGGGTAATCGTCCCCCGCCCATTGGGAGCGAGTGGTGTGCACGAAGGTCCCATGGTTACGGTTCTTAAGACATACCAGTCCTTAGAGGGGACCGTACAGGATATCTTCTCAAAAGGGGAACACCAACTCCCCGTGCCACGACAGCACCTCACTAGGGACAACCAACACCCCGGTCCACCTCTCACACATACCCGCCATAGGTAACTCTCGCAAGGGATGCCCAAGTCACACCCCTTCGGCAAGACTTGCCCCAAAGACTCGTCGTAGGATCCTGTTCGATCGACTCAACCCTCACCACACACCCAAAACACATGCCAAGATCTCCCCATGTTCATTATCCAATTTTTAACGAGTTTACGGCACCTCGTGCCTTACGCACATACGTCTCTCCCTCACTAGCATCATATCATAGATATAATGCGGGTAAGAGTAAAGCAGTAAGTATGTAACAAGCGAGCATCTAGCCTATCAGCGGGTGTGCAGGAGTAAGGTTGCAACAAGGTATATGGCTCAAAGTAAAACTACCATGCAACCTAACATCATAATAGTGCATAAAAGATAAAGCGCTAGCAATTCTAGTTATAGCATGCGTAATAGGATCTATGAGATTGGGTGGGGCATGGCACCTGGCAGGTCATCACCCAAGTCCTCGCTGTAGTCGGGGTCATACTCCTTAGTCAGCATGTCCTTCGGCTCTGTTAAACGTAACATATGGTCGCATGAGCGACTCCTATAGAGGTGCACAATGAAGCAACAGAAATTCAAAAGATCCAAATGCACTCAAACACAAGCCTATGACATAGAGCTTTTTTAGAAAAATTTGGGCACTGGATTGGTATTTTTCTGAGTTAAAATGAATTAGTTATGAATTTTCAAGGATTAACTGAATCTCTGAAAAAGAAAAAGGACTGGAAAAACCTGGCAGCGACATGTGGCAGCTTCCTATTGGCCGTTTGGTTTATAGTCACTAACATGTGGGTCCATTGACTGGTCAACGGTCAACGGTCAACTCTGACCGGGCTGTGACCGGGCTTTGGTGGGTCGGGTTGGGCCGGTCTAGGCTGGGCCGACCCGGACACGTGTCCAGCTGTGGTTGTGTCCGCGTGGTAGCCTAGGTTCAAACTGGGATTTGGCCCGTGTGGGCGTGGCTCACAGTGGACCATGCGGTGTGGGGTTGTGAACCGCAGACTCGGTCCATGGTGGACCAAGCTCACTTGCCATCTCCCTCTCTTGGTCCACGGTGCACCAGTTGCACGGACCAGTGTGGCAGCAGCACCTCTCCCTCCCCTGCTTCTCAACCGCGCTCCCGTGCATGCCACCATCGGCATGGCGGTCGCGAGCAGCTCCCTCCGTGGCTCTCTTTCCCCTTCTTGCTGCGCACGGCGCGTTCCTTGCCAAGGTGAAACGATCTAGCTCCTCCCCTTCATCTCTACTGGCTTGGTTCGGAAAGGACGACCTTGCCATGGCCGCGCGTTGGCCATGGCGAGCGCGCTCTGGGCATGTTCACGGTGGCATGTTTCCACGCTCCTGGCACTCGGTACCACAGTGCTTGGTTCAGGTACGTGGGTGCGAGCATGTACGTGACCTTGCGTGGTAGTAAGGGCTCAGCCTTGGCCATCCCCTGGTACAGGAATGTCGAAGCCATGCCGGTGATCTCAACTGCGGCGAGCAAAGGTGCGTTGGGGCGTCATGGCAACTCACCACGTTGGTGGGGTGGATAGGATAGCGGTGCAGGGCGATTCGATGCAGCGAGGGGTCGACATAGTGCCGTGCCGAGGTGCTATGTCGTCGTAGTCGTTCGGTTGGCGCTCCAGGCTCCGGCAGCTTCTCCTCGGCAGCCAACAGCTCCGGCGGCGGCCTTTCCCCCCTTCTTCTCCCCTTCTTCCCTTCTCTACTCTTTCTCTTGGTCATGGCGTGAAGTGGTGGCCACCAGGGTAGCGACGAGGCGTGGGGAAGGCACTACAGCTATGCACCTAGCTTTTATAGCCAAGCTCTAGACATGGCGGGCGGCGGATGGTGGATGCAGCTAACGCAGACACGTGGAGGCGATTGACGCCATCCGACAAGGGTTTTAGGAAGGCCAACTCGTGGTGAGCGGATTGGCTTCGCCAATTTTGGAATCGTGGGCGGTTACGATGCTTAGACGGTGGCAAGCGTGTCTGCAGGCCATGGCGGCCTCGCGCGTGCGAGCAGTGGCATGGTGCGCGACTTGGCGCGCACGCCTAGCGGGCAAGGGGAATCTTTCCCACGCCAAAATCATGACTCTGCTCCCTCCCCTTCTCCTCTTCGAGTGACACAGAGGGCAAGGGGGGAAACAGGAGGAAGGGGATGACACGAGGGGTCCACTCATTGGTGATCGCGAGAGAGAGGAAGGGTGAATCGCCCTTGGCATTTGCGGACTGGCAGCGTGGGCCGGACATCTGTGGCATGTTGGGCCAGCTATTGGGCGAGCGGCGGCTGTGGAAGGGCAGCGGCCTTGCTGGACTCGCTACGGCGCTGTTGTGCTAGGCCACAGGGTGTGGGCAGTTGGCTGGACCGGCTTGGAAACGGTTAAGCCGGCTGGTGGAAGCGGGCTAGCTTAAGAGCTAGGCCGAAAGGCTTTCCTTTTTTCTTGGTTATTCTATTTAGCTTTTCTATTTATTACTTCATCCATTTAACTATTTTAGAGTTCCTACATGCATACACATGTGTTGCCAACACATGTATGCCCTTGTGGGGCCCACTAGAGGTCATTTAGGGTTTCAAGCCACCATGCCAAGGGTTGGCAACAACACACACACATTTAATTAAGCATATATTTAAATGTTGTTGCTTTTATTTGCATTACAAAAGAACATAAGAACCAACTCAAGCATGTTTGGTTAAAATGCAAGAATGTAATTAACTAGACTAGGTGCTACTTGTGCAACTGGGATAGGATTCCTACATGACACCTCACCATTCATAGGTTATTTTAGAAAAAAAATTGTAGTTGTGATTTTTGAGTTAGGGAAAAACTTCGGGGTTGTTACAGTCCTTCCCCCTCACAGGAATCTCGTCCCCGAGATTAAAGTGTGGTGTACCTTTCAAAGAGGTAGGGGTAAAGTATTCGGAGTTTGGACTCTTTCTCCCATGTAGCTTCTCGTTCAGTGTGGTTGCTCCACTAAACCTTGCACATGGGTATCACGGTGCTTCTAGTCTCCTGCTCATCTCTGTCTAGTATCCAGATCGGGTGTTCCTTGTACTCTAGGGTGTCCTGGATATCTAGTACATCTGTGTGTACCTCTTGCTGTAGCACTACAAACACTTCGTAGCTGAGACACGTGAAACACTGGGTGTACTCCTATCAACTCCTCAGGAAACTCTACCTTGTATGCCAACTTGCCAATCCTCTGACAAATCATGTAAGGTCCCACGTACCTAGGTGCCAACTTTCCTTTCACAAGAAATCTAACAATACCTTGGAGTGGGGAGACATTGAGATAGACATAATTCCCAACCTGAAACTCAAGGTCTCTCCGATGGTTATCTGTGTAACTCTTCTGTCGGCTTTGAGCAATCCTCAGGTTCTCTCGCACTTGGGCGACTCCTTTAGCATCTTTGATTTTTGTGGGGCCAAAGAATGATCTCTCTCCAACCTCTAACCACATCAGAGGGGTTCTACACTTCCTGCCATACAAAGCCTCAAACGGTGATATCTTGAGACTAGCCTGGTAGCTGTTGTTGTACGAGAACTCTGTGTGGGACAAGCTTTTCTCCCAATCAGACCCATACTTCAAGAGACAAGCTCAGAGCATGTCCTCCAAAATCTGATTAACCCTCTCTATCTGACCATCTATTTGTGGGTGGTATGCGGTGCTGTAATCCAGTCGAGTCCCTATGGCCTTGTGGAGACTCCTCTAGAACTTGGACACGTATTGCGTGCCATGATCATACACTATGCTAGTAGGGGCTCCGTGGAGTCTGAGAATGTGTTCGATGTACAAATCTGCTAGCTTCTCCACTCTATAGTCGTTACTCACAGCTATGAAGTGAGCCACCTTGGTCAGTCGGTCAACAATCACCCAAATCGAGTCATGGCCTTTAGGGGTTCGAGGTAAACCCACTATAAAGTCCATAGATATGCTTTCCCATTTCCACACTAGGACGTCCAAGGGATTAAGCAACTCGGCCGGTCTTTGATGTTTGGCCTTGATCCTATTGCAAATATCGCATCACGTGACATGCCCGGCAATATCTGCCTTCATGTTCTTCCACCAGAACTGTTTCTTTAGATCAGCATACATTTTGGTGCTTCCTGGGTGGATACAATACTTGGAGTCGTGGCCCTCTTCCAAGATTTCTCGCCGCAAAGTGGGATCAGATGGTACATAGATCCTATCTTTGTACCAGTACACTCCTTGCACATCTTCCCTGAACTCGGGGCACTTGCCCCTCTTCATGAGTTCTCGGATCTCCCAGATTTCTGGACACTCTAGTTGAGCATTACGGATCCGATCCTTGAGGTTGTATTGCACTCGAAGCACATTTAGCATACCCTTTGGTAGGATCTCAAGACGAAGGTCACCCATTTCCTGACATAGCTTTGGTGGTACAGCTTCCATGGACAGATTGTGGCAATAGCTCTTTCGGCTCAAGGCATCAGCGACTACATTGGCTTTTCCCGAATGATAGTGGATCTCTAGGTCATAATCCTTTATAAGCTCTAGCCATCTGCGCTGTCTCATGTTCAGTTTCTCTTGAGTGAAGAAGTACTTCAGGCTCTTGTGATCGGTGTAGATATCACACTTATTTCTGATCAAGTAATGCCTCCAGATCTTTAGGGCATGCACAACAACGGCAAGCTCAAGATCATGGGTTGGGTAGCATTGCTCATGGTCCTTCATCTATTGGGACACATAGGCAATGACTCTTCCACTTTGCATCAGAACACAGCCGAGTCCCTGTCTAGATGCATCACAATAGACCACAAAGTCTTTCTGGATATCGGGCAAGGCAAGAACAGGAGTGGCGGTAAGCTTCTGTTTCAGAGTTTGAAAGTTGTGCTTGTACTCGAGCGCCCATTCAAACTCATTAGTCTTCTTCAGTAAGTTGGTCATGGGCTTGGCTATCTTTGAGAAGTTCTCGATGAACCTACGATAGTACCTAGCTTATCCGAGAAAACTGTGGATATCTATCACATTGCGGGGTTGTTCCCACTCCTTCACAGCTTCAATCTTTGTGGGATCTACAGCGACCCCCTCAGTGGTGAGAACATGACCAAGGAAGGCAACTTCTTCAAGCCAGAAGTCACACTTGCTGAACTTGGCATAAAGCTAATTCTGCCTCAACTTCTCTAGAACCACCCTCAAGTGTTGCTCATGCTCTTCGGTGGTGGAGGAATAGATAAGGATGTCATCAATGAACACCACTACGAACTTATCCAACTCCTCCATGAATACCTTATTCATCATGTTCATGAAATAGGCCGGGGCATTAGTGAGTCTGAAGGACACCACTATGAACTCATATTGCCCGTATCTGGTGACGAAAGCTGTCTTAGGAATGTCCTCGGGCCTGATTTTCATTTGATGGTACCCAGACCTGAGATCAATCTTGGAAAAGAACTTGGCATCTTTCAGCTGATCTAGGAGGTCATCGATCCTGGGTAGAGGATACTTGTTCTTGACTGTCACGGCATTCAAGTTCCAATAGTCAATGCACATCCTCATAGATCCATCCTTCTTTTTCACGAACAAGACAGGGGAACCCTAGGGTGAAGCACTGGGTCTAATGTACCCCTTGTCTGACAACTCCTTGAGCTGCTTCTTTAGCTCCTCCAGCTCATCGAATGACATGCGGTAGGGCCTCTTAACAATAGGCCCGGTACCAGGCAGAAGGTCAATCACAAACTCTACATCCCGATTGGGTGGCATGCCTAGAAACTCCTCAGGAAACACGCCAGGGTACTCATTCACAATGGGTACCTCCTCGATTGTCTTGGCCTCTAAGGCACACAACATGGAGACTGTCTTTCCCTAATTAGGCTTACAGCAGATTATGTGACCACTCGTGTGTGAGATCTCTACATACCTTGGTGAACAAGATATCACTCCTTTATGCTATGTCAACCAATCCATCCCTAGTATGACATCTAGTCCCTCAGATGGAAGTAAGGTGAGATCGGCTAGAAAAGAGTAGCCCTCAATGGTGATACTCACTCCCTGACATCTCTTGGTGCATATAATGCGACCTAAAGGTGAACTAGTGTCAATGGGCTCCTTGCGGGGAGTCACAGGTATGCTATGCTCTCATGCAAACTTTGGTGAAAATGTATGAACAAGTAGCTCTAGAGTCGAACAAAACCGAAGATATAACTCCCTGTACCAAAAACATAGCGTACACCATGTCGGGAGCGTCCTGGGCATCCTCCGTGGTCATGTGGTTGAGATGACTACAGATAGCCCCAGCAACATTCTTGCGTGGAGCAGCAGGTGTAGCAACCTGTCTCGCCTAGGTAGAAGCAGGCGGTGTGCCATTCTTGACGGGGCACTCAGCGATCTTGTGACCGGGCTAGCCACAACCGAAGCAGGTGAAGGGCGCGCTACCTGTGGAGGTGGGCGTAGCGGTCCTCCACGTGCCAGCTCCCTGAGTGGGGCGACTCGGAGTGGGACGGCTCTGAGCGGGGCGGTGGTAGTTGGCGGTGTAGGTACCACCTCCATGGCATAGAGAGGTCATAGCCCTCTGTGTGTAGCGAGAGCGGGGCTAAGGAAGCACGTGAGCACGTGGCCTCTACGGGGCCGGGCCATGAGAGGAACTCTTAAACTGGCGCTTCTTCTCCTTGTCGAGGGCGTCCGCCTCCAGATGATCCCTCTCCATCTCTAGCACCTTGTTGACCATCTCACAAAGGGTGCAGCAAGCATGACCCGAGAGGGTCACCTTGAGATGAGAGTTCAGCCCCTTCTTCAAACAGTACATCTTCTTCTCAGTATCGGTCTCGCCTGAGGCATACCTCATCATGTGGGTGAAACGAGTGGTGTAGTCCTGAACCTTCTGGGAGCCCTGAGAGATGTTGTGAAACTCCTCCACCTTGGCATCCATGACACCTTCAGGCACGTGTTGCTCACGAAAGGCCTCAGCGAACTCCTCCCAAGAGATACTCCCTAGGTCCTCGTGGGTGTCATAGTAGTTGTTCCACCATGCGCGTGCAGCGCTAGAGAGTTGGTGGGTGGCTACCCCCACGCACTCCTCGTCAGTGTAGGTGGTGAGGTCTAGCTTCTTTTCCATCTCACGGAGCCAGTCCTCAGCGTCGATGGGGTCATCATCGGCGGTGTCGAAAGTAGGAGGCCTCAGCTTGAGGAAACCCTCCAACTTCCACTGGAAGTCATTGGGAGGACCCCCATGGTGGTGAAGCATCCCCTGAGCTAGTGTCTCCAAGAGGCGGGTTTGCCAGTCCACCACCTCCGCCAACTGTGGTGGTGGCAGCGGTGGCGCTCCTCCTCCAAGCTGCTGGGCGGCACCCGCCCCTAGTGCGAGCTCCTCTGGTGCGGGTTCCTCCCTAGCACCGAAGGGAGCTCCCTTGCCTCCTCCATGGCCACGGCCATGACCACGGGCCATGGGCGTGGGGGAAAGCGAGCGGTTGTTCAGACGAGAAGAACGGCAGCAAGACATCTCACTGCAGGGTTAGGTCATTATTTAACATTTTCGTTAGATGCATTGTTAAGTGGTTTATCAATTCAAAAAAGAAATTACTATCCAACACTCATACAAAGATGCAAATAAGAACCATAAGATGCAATAAGATCCAAAACATCCATTACATTAATTTATTACATAGCGACATCTCTAGTAGCTACACTGACAGATTCGTGAGAACCGTGCTACTCGTAGGCAACTGTAAAAGTGGGACATACTATTTTACTCCATAGGTGCGTCATATCCCTAGCCACGTAGGGCTCAACATGTCTACTACTACCTTATTACATGATCATGTGAAAAAGCTAACTACTCCTGTCCGGGAGTGACGGGTGGTGCAGAAGGACCAGAAGTGGAAGCCTTGGGAGTGCCCTCCATGGCACGGAGCTCGTTGTTGGTGCGGTGGATCCTCGCGACGTAGGTGAGAGCGTAGTCCAGCATTACAATCCTTGGAACCTCTGAGTAACTGATACGCTCAGGGGGTCCCGATCTTCACGACGTAGGATGATCACCGATAACTAGCTGAAGAACAGCCGGATAACTTGCTGCAAGCAGCGATAACTAGTGCAACCTGGCAAATAAAACTCGAAGCCAACCACCGTCTTTAACCGGCAACCTGAATCGAGGATTCGCCCAACCACACTCTCAAAGAACCAACCAACACAGCCTACAATCAATCGAGGAAACCTCGAAGGGAGTAGGAGCACCAATTGGGAGCGGATGAAGCCGCCGCTTCTGTAAATCCCGCAAAGGAAATCACAAGAGCAAAGGGGTAGAGATCTCTCTCAATATTTGTTAGCACACAGCTGAACAAAAGGGGGTTTATATTCCATTATCAAAAAGTCTCAGATTGCAATGAGTCTAGGAGGTATTTATACTAGCAACAACCCTGCTAGATAGGTGGAAACTCGAAAAGAAAAAAAAAGACGCACTATGTGAACGGGCCTCCTCGAGATGCCTTCCTGGAGAGTTTTCGCGTGGCTGCTGGTCTTCAGCGCAGTCTTCAGTGTTTTGGCAATAACTCTATCTTGGAAACTCCAAATGACATGTGGTTTGTTGGGTTGGAAAGTTAACTTGATAACCTTTCACACCATGTGCAGCATGTACCATGAAATATTGTAGATTGGTATAGTTTTGCATGGGAACTTGGACATCAGGCTGACTACTGACTAGCTGACCAGTCTGTACTAAATCAGTCGAATCTCAACATTGGAGAATCCAAATCAAGTGAGAGAACTTGGGCTTGAAACTAGACTTGATAAGCTTTCCAACAAGTCCTCATGGGCCTTCATAGCTTTCGCGAGCAAAAAGTTGTGACTGATTCTTTCTGATGGTTCTGTCACACGGGACTGGCTCGAACGTGATCCTCCTCTTTGGTTCACCCTTGGTGTCTTCTTGTCATCCTCCGTGGTGCACCTAAGCAATAGCAAAGTGCACGACTTAGGCAGTATATAATTCTCATTAACATTAAAATGATTTTCAGAAAGTAGCGCGTGCACCTCTTGTTGTAGCTTCTTGGCTCGACTACGTGTAATTGGTCCATCAAAGACTTGGACTGGTGTTGGTGTAACTTGACTTGGCGGTTGTAACATGTTGTTGGTTGTCGTGGTCATATCATCCTCCCCCCCTTGAAAAAGAGTCGTCCTCGACTCTAATCCGTCGAAGTCCAAAAATTGTGCTAGGCCAACAGGGGTAGATGCTATGTTTCTGTTGCAATCTCCTTCTTCCATCACAGCAATGTGTTTGAATCTGTAATCATATAAACCAAGTAGTAGTCTTATAGGTGGAAACCAAAAGGATTTATAATCAAGTTTAGCTTTCACCTTGAATGGATCCTTAGAATTAAGAGTGAATGTTGATGTCCTTGGTATGATCCTATCATCCTTCCTCTCTTCAAAAAAACTTGTCCTCTGCTTTTGCTCTCCTGAAAATAGTCTAAAGAAAATAGAGAGTGGATGCATATGCCAATTGCTATGATTACTTGTTGAAGATTGTTCATTATCTTCTTTATAATTCATATGCACATTATTTCCTTTTCGATGAGATGAATAGTTTCTCAGATTTTGTGAACCTGAAATTAACTTTGAAAATGGAAGCACAAAAATTTCTTTTAAACCACTCATTTGATTTAGGTTATCATGTTTTATCTTTGCAAAATCAAACATTTCAATAGATGTGAACGAAGCATGTCTGGTATTCCAATAATTCTTGATGCTCAACTCATGCAAAGGTTTAGTAATGTACCTTTCATACTCAATGGTTCCACATGTATATGGAAAGACTTTGGGTGAATGAACCAAACACATTTGCACAAGATTTCTTTGTTTCAGTGGAGAATATGAACAAGAAAATAACACTGATTGTTCTGAATAGCAAGCTCTAAACAACCTTTTTATCTCAAATAAAGAAAAGTATGGTTCACAAGATGTACAACTCATTTTATTCAACTTCAATTCAGCAATGTTGTGACATGTTATGCAAAGAGCACAAATATAAAATTTATTTATAATGTAGTGTCCGATGATGTTAAATGTAAACTTGCAGCAATAGGCATTATTCAAAGATTTCATAGATGATATATCAAGAACGCTTTCAACCATTTTATTAATATCAACAAATTCATCAAGCTTGACATAGAACATACATTCAGCAAGAGATATTCTTCTAAAGAATTCAGCATGACTAATCAATTTCACATGGCCCACATTATTAACATGTAAATTATCATATATTTCAGTCAAAGTATAGCAATGGTCATGCATGATTGAACAATGTTTGTCAACTTTCAAAATTTCAGCACTTGTATCAACATGTGGATCAATCAAATCAGCACAAAGATTTTGTGTATACTCAATTTCAGTTGAAGCAAATTTGTCATTACAATTACTGGTCAATATATGTTGTAGATTCAGTTCTAAATTGTTTGCATTACCTTTCAGATTTTGTGATGGTACATGAATGATGCATTGTATCTCTGAACTTTTACCTTTTTCCTTGTCATGGTTCAGGTTTTGCACAGCATAGAGTTGGTTCTCAATAGTGGCAACCCTCACATTTCTCTGGCCAAGTTTGGGGGTCTTTTGAGCAGCCATCTCCTCTGAATCTTCTTTATAGACCTGCATGTTGGGAGAAACAACACTAAGAGTAGACATTAGTGGGTTAGTGTTAAAATCATCCGTGCATGCCTTGCAATAAAGCTCTCTCTTTTTGTGTGGTGTATCTCTCACACTCATATTGTGGATACTCTCAATTTCACATTTGGTGGAATCACACAACTCACTTTTGTTTTCACTCTCACTCAATTTGGCTATGTGGCACTCATTCTCACAAGGGATTTGATGCATAATATTTTCAATGTCTTCTAGAGCAACATATGAATATCTTCCATCATTCATGATGTAATCGATTGCCATTGGGGTAGTAATGGTGGCAGCAACACCATCAGGTCTATCCTCTTCAAACAATGATGATCTCTCAATTGCTGATGTGGATTCATCCCCACTAATATTGCCTTCAATCTGAACTTTCTGTGGCATTGGAACAGCAATAGATGCAACCAAATAATCATCTTTGACCTCTTCCAAAGATGCTGGACTAGCATTAGTATAAGTGGAATCATGTGCACTAATCTTTCCTTCAATAATCTCAACACTCTGTGACATGGGGGAGCACAAAATTTCAGCACCATTGTCCAATAATTCATCACATAATGCAGTTGATGGTACAACACATCTTGACACCACATTTGTGCTTGGAACCATGTTGGTTCGAAACTTCAGATCCATTAGATCATGATGAACTTCATCTTGGATAGATTTATTACTAGCAATAGATGGCACAATAGCATCATCTTTGTGCGCACATTCAGCTCTCAAACTGAAACATTGATTGGCCTTCAAATTCAGATTAGATTCACCTTCAAAAATCAGAGTGTTGCCAACCTCTTGGTCATAATTGGGTACTGATTTTTCATCAGATGACATAGAAAATTTCTGGACAGATTTGGAGCATATAACTTCTCCACTTTTAGCACTAGAATAAGGCTCAGAACTTTTAAGATTTGCAGCACTTGTGTTCAAACATGGTGGCAGTGCTTCTTGATGAAAATTTTTTAGATTTCCATGGCGTGGAACTGTAGCATGTTCCCTCAACTCAACACACAAAGGATCAGCCTCGATCAGAGAAGTATCTTCTCTAGTTTCATAACTCAACTGATGATCTTCCACAACTTGCATAGTGGCTTCTGCTACCTCACTTTGTGTGTCATGTGCAGCAGAATTTTCTTCTTGATCTTGCTCAAAACTGAGACAAACATTGATGGGAACATTTGCAACTTGATTCTCATCAACCTCAGATTGTAAATGGCACTTTGGGATAGCAACAATATCAAGAGATGATGTAACACTATGATCCAATGTAATGTCACACACCTCAACATTTTCCATATCAATTTGGGACATAGAGCCTTCTTCTTGCTGCACAACAAAGTTCTTCTTGGAGTTGAATTGTTGATGTTCACTTCTCTTGGTACTAGAATCAACTAAAGAAACTTTTGGGACAACATGTCCTCTCTTCTTGCATGGACTTGATGATTGCTTCTTTCCAACAATGGAGGACATATTGGGCTGCAACTTAACACTTTTATCTTGGCACAAACTAATGTTCTGGGTGACCTTGCCTTGCTGCATCTTTATAACTTTCTTTTCCTCTCTAATTGCACAACTTAGAAGATCTTGCATACTTCTAAAATATTTGCCCTCAAGTGCAGCAGCAATGTTATCATTAAGACCTCTCTCGAAATATTCCATTGCATTCATGTCATCAACAACATTTGCACGATGCAAGGAAGAATTCAGCTTATCATAATATGCTTGGACAGATTTACTACCTTGCTTCACACGTTGCAAACGACGAAGCAAAATCAGCCGATATTCCCTTGGAACAAATTCTTTTCTCATGGCCTTCTTCAAATCTTCCCAATTCTTGATGAGATGCTTATGTGGATATTGTTTCCACCAATCATGAGCATAATCTTCAAATTCAAGCACAACTCGTGATATCTCCTTGGCTTCTGAAAAATCTTGAACCTCAAGTTCAATCTCCATTTCTTCTGCCCAAACGAGAAATTCTTCCGGATCATTACTTCCATAGAATGGAAGATTGGTATATCTTCGGCCTGTCATGGTTATTGCATATGCAAAATAGCAAGCTTATATGTGGTATAGGAAAATATGTAGAACTCTCACAACCTCACCTCTCTTACCAACCAAAGCTCTTACGAATTCCCTGCCGCGGATTACAGAGAAACAAATGTGCGGTGGTAACTGAAAGTGATGGCGTGGCGAATACAAGACTAGAGAGTACAGATTATGGTGGTTTTTATGTGGAGCTTGGGGGAGAATAAAACAAGGAATGCAATCTAAATTCTAGTTATTGTAATATTAAGTAACAATCCAAACTAGAAGTTCTCTGCCTAGTGCTGATCACAGAATATGAATGAGATGTAAATCGATCACACACACACGCAAGGAAATTTCAGATTTGATGCAAACAAGGAGTATGATTGGGATGCAAGTGTTGCAATCAAACCTAACCAAAATTTTGCACCTAAACAAGGATAGCACACTGGTTGCACTACTTGATATGAAAACTTTCAGCACTTGTGCACATAAACCTACTGATCTTTCAACCTTTCTTTCTCAGTTTTTCTCTATTCTTTTTTTTTTACTTTTCTTTCTTCTCTTTTTTTTTTGACACACTTTTTTTATAACTAAACACAAAGACCAGATTAAGACACTTGCACAATTAAGATAAGAACAAAACACAACCGGTAGCTATAATAGGATCAAAGTTTACGCGAAGGACATGATATGCGTTTTTTCAGATTTTTTTGTAGGGATTTTCAGATATATAAAGAGGCTCAAAGGACACGCAAAGGATAATGATCAGCAACTAAAACAAAGACTCTAATGAACTGAAACTTAACAAAACTCACTAAAATAACAGATTGAAACAAAGGGCTAAAGCAAAGTATTTTTCAGGCTTTTTGGTGGATAGGACGAAACAAAATATATAAGTAGCTAAGGGAAAAATCCTACCGTGGTAACGAAAGCTTTGATACCAGATGATACGCTCAGGGGGTCCCGATCTTCACGACGTAGGATGATCACCGATAACTAGCTGAAGAACAGCCGGATAACTTGCTGCAAGCAGCGATAACTAGTGCAACCTGGCAAATAAAACTCGAAGCCAACCACCGTCTTTAACCAGCACTCTCAAAGAACCAACCAACACAGCCTACAATCAATCGAGGAAACCTCGAAGGGAGTAGGAGCACCAATTGGGAGCGGATGAAGCCGCCGCTTCTGTAAATCCCGCAAAGGAAATCACAAGAGCAAAGGGGTAGAGATCTCTCTCAATATTTGTTAGCACACAGCTGAACAAAAGGGGGTTTATATTCCATTATCAAAAAGTCTCAGATTGCAATGAGTCTAGGAGGTATTTATACTAGCAACAGCCCTGCTAGATAGGTGGAAACTCGAAAAGAAAAAAAAAAGACGCACTATGTGAACGGGCCTCCTCGAGATGCCTTCCTGGAGAGTTTTCGCGTGGCTGCTGGTCTTCAGCGCAGTCTTCAGTGTTTTGGCAATAACTCTATCTTGGAAACTCCAAATGACATGCGGTTTGTTGGGTTGGAAAGTTAACTTGATAACCTTTCACACCATGTGCAGCATGTACCATGAAATATTGTAGATTGGTATAGTTTTGCATGGGAACTTGGACATCAGGCTGACTACTGACTAGCTGACTAGTCTGTACTAAATCAGTCGAATCTCAACATTGGAGAATCCAAATCAAGTGAGAGAACTTGGGCTTGAAACTAGACTTCATAAGCTTTCCAACAAGTCCTCATGGGCCTTCATAGCTTTCGCGAGCAAAAAGTTGTGACTGATTCTTTCTGATGGTTCTGTCACACGGGACTGGCTCGAACGTGATCCTCCTCTTTGGTTCACCCTTGGTGTCTTCTTGTCATCCTCCGTGGTGCACCTAAGCAATAGCAACGTGCACGACTTAGGCAGTATATAATTCTCATTAACATTAAAATGATTTTCAGAAAGTAGCGCGTGCACCTCTTGTTGTAGCTTCTTGGCTCGACTACGTGTAATTGGTCCATCAAAGACTTGGACTGGTGTTGGTGTAACTTGACTTGGAGGTTGTAACATGTTGTTGGTTGTCGTGGTCATATCAGTAACCCTTAGTTGGGCAAGCCTTGAAGTTGAGCTTGGTGGCCTCAACATGAAATGGTCGTCTGTGCGGTTTCTTGCGCATCCCAGGTAAGAGGACGTCCTAGACCTTCCCGATCTCCTGGACGCACTTGCGATCAGCGTTGATCCAAGCCTGGCTGATGCGGTTCACCTTGTTCTAAAGGTACTCAGTGCTCTTGATGTAGTGAACTAGGTGGTGCATGTTGTAGGTGGTGGTGACAGCAGCCTCCATAGCTAACTTCTCCATCGTGTTGCAACGGGCCTCCAGGACAAGCTTCTTGATGCCACGGTGCTTCTCCTTCTCATGGAACTCCCTTAGGGTAAGCCTCTGACGTTCAATCCAATCCACTCACTCAAGCACCTTGGACTCAAGATAGTCGTGGTGAAGCTCAGCCTCCCAACTTTGTCCTTGAGGTTGGCGATCTCCTCTCGAAGTGACTTCTCACAGGTCTCGTAGAAGGTCTTCATCCTGTCATAGCCCATGTGCTCCACCTTGAGCTTGCCGACCATCTCCTCCTCCTTGCGCTCCGCCTTGAGGAACTCCTCGTCGCAACGGAACAGGAGGTCTCGATAGCGGTGGTTCTGCATCTCCACATCCATGATGTAGCGATCCTGGGCGATGATGTACTACACGGAGGCCCTCAGACATGGGTCGACCTCGTCACGCGTAGCATGGTCTGTAGCAATGATCTAAGGCTCTGAGAACCTATTGAGGTCTATAGCGGCAGGCAGCAGGCGGTACGGTCCCGTCTTGAGGTAGTCATGAGCGTCATGCATCACACTGTGAAGAGCTGTGCGCGAGACGGACTGTATGCATGAAGCAATGGAGTTCTCCACCTCCAGTGTCTCGAAGGCACCTGCATGGGTACGAACTCGCTGGCGGGGACCTTGAGGTGGACCATGATGTGGCCCTTGAACCCATTGGGTCCAGGCTCACCCTGGCACACGTACTCGATCTTCTCTGTGGGGACACCTAGCGAGTCCAGTACATCGTATAGGATCATGGCGAACCCACGGTAGGCCAATCCATCCACAGGGAGCTCGACAATAGGAGCCATCTATAATTTAACCGTAAAACGGAGTCAGTACTTTGTTATTTATGAAGTAACTTGAGTATTACAGAGTGAAACTCGGTAAGACAGGCGAAACAATGTAAATTAGAGTGATACTTGGTGAATCCTGAGTGAAACAGGGTGAATCAGGGTGGAACGGAGTGATGTGATAGGTAAGGTAGAATGAAATTTAGGTAAGAGAGTGTGAATTTGAGGTAAGCCATGCACGAAAATGCAGCACGATCGGTAATATAACCGAAAGTGTCGAGATCTTTCCTAATTCTATTGTCCAATCCTACGGGTCCGTCCTAGGGTCAAGCATGGCTCTGATACCAACTAAAATGTCCTTGATTTCCACGAAGGGAAATCCATAGAAATGAAGTGTAAAATGACAAAACAATCCATCAATTTACCCAAATCTCAGTGATACATAAAGTCATACACGATTATCAGAGCACAATAGAGTGTTTTACATAAATTATTCTCTTTGCCACACAGGGCGGAACTCACTCACACATAGCATCCAGAACAGCAACTGACGAAGATAGCAGCGAAAAACGATCTCCCAGAACCAGCTCGAGTGTAGAACATACCCCCTAGTCCTCCTAATCATCACCCTCATAGTCATACTTAGGCTTAGAACCTACCAAAAATCTATTAGTACACATGGTACTGGCCACGCATCGCCCACCCTATGCTTGCATTGCTTTGTGGAAAGTGGAATGCATTGAAGGAAGTAGAAAGAGACCTATTTAGGTTGTGGGTTTCCTATGCAAGTAGATAATGTTTTAATAATAAGATGTTCATCAGATTTTAACCCATCATTTTCACACTTTTTCCCCAAACCCATCACAGACATCTTATCTCATCTCATTCTCTCTCTAGGCGACGAGATCGACTCCCGCTCAGATCTCGCCTCAACGGCCAAAACCAGAAACCAACACAAAACCCGGGGAAAAGGTAGAGGAGGACTCCTCTCTCTAATCAAGTGAAGCGTAGGTCATGGGTTTGTCCATATCCACGGACATGGCTATACGTATAGATCGATCAACTTTGCAAAGCGTGTACACCTAGTAATCCACAAGATCACCATCCTCGATGATCCGGCTCGTCTAGTCTGATTTCGACTGCCTCCCAACCGGTACGGTACCACCCTACCACTCAGCTCTGGGCCACCTCGGAGTCCACCGAAACATTGAGACTATGAGACGTAGTACCGAGCCCCCAAGGTCACTACGCTGTCTTAGGAGGGTGTGGGTCCCTATGCTCGTACCTCCCTACACTATCACCTTCCAACCTAGTAGTAGTGGTACCGCCCTAGTCAGTCGGGTAATCGTCCCTCGCCCATCGAGAGCGAGTGGTGTGCACGAAGGTCCCATGGTTTCGGTTCTCAAGACATACCAGTCCTTAGTGGGGACTGGACAGGATATCTTCTCAAAAGGAGAACACCAACTCCTCGTGCCACGACAGCACCTCACCAAAGATAACCAACACCCTGGTCCACCTCTCACACATACCCGCCACAGGTAACTCTTGCAAGGGATGCCCAGGTCACACCCCTTCGGCAAGACTTGCCCCCAAAGACTCATCATAGGATCCGGTCCGATCGACTCAACCCTCACCACTCGTCATCACCCAAGTCCTCGGTCTAGTCGAGGTCGTAGTCCTCAGTCGGCAGGTCCTCTGGCTCTGTTAAACGTAACATATGGTCACATGAGCGACTCCTATAGAGGAGCACAAAGAAGCAATAGAAATTCAAAAGATCTAAATGCACTTAAACACAAGCCTATGACATAGAGCTCTTTGTTAGAAAAAATTGGGCACTGGTTTGGTATTTTTCTGAGTTAAAATGAATTAGTTATGAATTTTTAAAGATTAAATGAATTTCTGAAAAAGAAAAAGGACTGGCAAAACCTGGCAGCGACACGTGGCAGCTTCCTATTAGCCATTTGGTTTACAGTCACTGACATGTGGGTCCATTGACTGGTCAACGATCAATGGTCAACTCTGACTAGGCCGTGACCGGGCTTTGGCGGGCTAGGTTAGGGCTGGATACGGGCCGGGTTGGGCTGGTCTGGGCCGAGCCTACCCGGACACGTGTCCAGTTGTGGTTGTGTCCGCGTGGCAGCCTAGGTTCAAATTGGGCTTTTGGCCCGGGTGGGCGTGGCTCACAGTGGACCGTGCGGTGTGGGGTTGTGAACCGCAGACTTGGCCCGTGGTGGACCGAGTTCACCTGCCATCACCCTCTCTTGGTCCACGGTGCACTAGTTGCATGGACCAGTGTGGCAGCGGCACCTCTTCCTCCCCTGCTTCTCAACCGCGCTCCCGTGCACACCACCGTCGGCATGGCGGTCACGAGCAGCTCCCTCTGTAGCTCTATTTCCCCTTCTTGCTACGCACGGCGCGTTCCTTGCCAAGGCAAAACGATCTAGCTCCTTCCCTTCATCTCTACTGGCTTGGTTCAGAAAGAACGACCTCGCCATGGCCGTGTGCTGGCCATGGCGAGCGTGCTCTAGGAGTGTTCGCGGTGGTGTGTTTCCACGCTCCTGGCGCTCGGTACCACGGCGCTTGGTTCAGGTACGTGGGTGCGACCGTGTACGTGACCTTGCATGGTAGCAAGGGCTCAGCCTTGGCCATCCCCTGGTACGGGAATGTCGATGCCGGTGGTCTCAACTACGGCGAGCAAAGGGGCGTTGGGGCATCATGGCAACTCACCGTGGTGGTGGCGTGGATAGGATAGCGGTGCAGGGCGATTTGATGCAGAGAGGGGTTGACGCAGTGTCGTGCCGAGCTGCTACGTCGTCGTAGTCGTTTGGTTGGCGCTCCAGGCTCCGGTGGCTTCTCCTCAGCAGCTAACAGCTCCGGCGGCGGCCTTTCCCCCCTTCTTCTCCCCTTCTTCCCATCTCTACTCTTTCTCTTGGTCATGGCATGAAGTGGTGGCCACCAGGGTAGCGGCAAGGCATGGGGAAGGCGCTACGGCTGTGCCCCTGGCTTTTATAGCCAAGCTCTGGGCATGGCGGGCGGCAGACGGTGGATGCAGCTAACGCGGACATGTGGAGGCGATTGACGCCATCCGACTAGGGTTTTAGGAAGGCCAGCTAGTGGCGAGTGGATTGGCTTTGCCAATTTTGGAATCACGGGCGGTTATGATGCTCAGATAGTGGCAGGCGTGTCTACGGGCCATGGCGGCCTCGCGCGCATGGTGCGTGGGAGAAAAGTGGCCGCGCGCGAGCAGTGGCATGGTGCGCTTGCGGAGCGAAGCGCGAGGCTTGGCATGCATGCCTAGGGTGCAAGGGGAATCTTTCCCATGCCAAAATCGTGACTCTGCTTCCTCCCCTTCTCCTCTTTGAGTGAAACAGAGAGCAAGGGGGGAAACAGGAGGAAGGGGATGACCCGAGGGGTCCACTCGTCAGTGACCGCGAGAGAGAGGAAGGGTGAATCACCCTTGGCATTATGCGGACTAGTAGCGTGGGTCGGACATCTACGGCATGTTGGGCCAGCTATTGGGCGAGTGGTGGCTGCGGAAGGCCAGCGGCCTTGTTGGGCCGACTGTGGCAGCTATTGTGCTGGGCCGCGGGGTGCGGGCGACTAGCTGGACCGGCTCAGAAACGGGCAGGCCGGCTTGGTGGAAGCGGGCCGGCTTAAGAGCTGGGCCGAAAGGCTTTCCTTTTTGCCTGGTTATTCTATTTAGCTTTTCTATTTATTACTTCATCCATTTAACTAATTTAGAGTTCCTACATGCATACACATGTGTTGCCAACACATGTATGCCCTAGTGGGGCCCACTAGAGGTCATTTAGGGTTTCAAGCCACCATGCCAAGGGTTGGCAACAACACACACACATTTAATTAAGCAATTATTTAAATGTTGTTGCTTTTATTTGCATTACAAAAGAACATAAGAACCAACTCAAGCATGTTTGGTTAAAATGCAAGAATGTAATTAACTAGACTAGGTGCTACTGGTGCAACTAGGATTGGTTTCCTACATGACACCTCACCATTCATAGGTTATTTTAGAAAAAAAATTTGTAGTTGTGATTTTTGAGTTAGGGGAAATTCCGGGGTTGTTAAAATTCCCTACCTAACAAGAAGGGCGACCCTAGGAGACCTATCATCCCCATCACCATGAGACCTTACATTTTATAGGAAGCTGTCGATTGTTGATGGTCATTAAACTCCAAATATAACCATCAACTATTGCATCAAGTGATATGAAATGAATTACAACTCATAGTTGTAGGGTTTAATTCTAACAAGTTCCACGAGTTTTGGTGTTCTCATTTATCTTGTAGGATATGCAATTTTTCACAAAATGAAAGTATCACAAATGATGAATTGGAGTGCACCATTGTGAAGCGCTCGTCGAGACGATCGAAATGGATATATTACTTGCTATATTTGGAGTTCGGAATAAAAAGATATCAATCCACGACCAGCATACACTAGAAGGTTCTAGAGGACACGAGAAGACATTAGACCGAAGCGGACCCTAATTGGCTAACAGGTGGGGCCGGCCAGCCCTTGGCTACGCTACCTCACCCTGAGCTTCTAGAATGTTCCTCCTATTCCTCCTAGGGTCCCATCTAAGTCCAATTGAAGTCAGTTTATCCAATGCTGGTCGAGGAAGGTCACACGGATTAATGACGTGGCAGTTACTTGGCCTCTACTCCACCTCGGCCTATATAAGGACGCCCCCTACACCCTCTAGGAGGCCATCTCTCATTCAGATCAAAGCACAATACTAGAGAATTAGGACTAGACTCTCCAATATAGTAGATTAGTTCTAGTTGGGAGTTAGCGAGAGTCGGGCTATGCTTAGAATCTAGAGAATTCTTCAGAGGTCTGGTATATCTTTGTATCTTACCTCTGCAAGACTTATGCTTTAATATATTTATCTTCTCTATTTACTTTTATGCCTTCATATGTGTAGTTAGTATAGTTGTTATACTTTTGCATGGGATCTCCACTCGTATTGAGTGCGCTAGTTATCACGTGTGACTAGAGTAGTAATTGTTGGTGTAGACATGGTGTCTAGACTATAGGTTACTTGAGATTACGCCAAGTCCCACAGATAGTTGTGGTAGCCCTAGAGGTGACAGCTCTGACCAGGCCTTTGTAATCCACACCACATTCAGATTGGTGTTCGTAGGGCATTTTGGTAGCCTTCCCCTAACTACCCCTTCCTAGTCTTTTCGAGAATCAAAAAGGTAATGTTGCTCCAAAGTGTTATTGTGCGATTGCTATCTACCTATATTTTAGTTATCATAGAACTAAAGTAATAGAGAAGTATTTAGGAACCTTGAACTCTTTCGATGTCCACTCAATTTATCTATGCTACTCTTTTATCATGGAATTCTCCTATGTGTGTGTCATTATGCATAATTCCTATCATTTATCATTACCCCTACTTTAGTCTAGTTGGTATATTAAGTTAGTAGATGCATGATGGTGAATTATTAGCTCCCTTAACCATTGTGTCCCTATGGATAAATACGATACTCTGGAATACTCTCGGGTAAAAGCTATAACGGTATTCGTGTGCATGCGAAATTTTCTATGTGGGTTAACAATTACCAACATCGGTGACTTCGGAGCGAGTCAACATCATACCTAAGGTAATTTATGAGAAGATCTTAGGGGATCATTTGTTGTATACAAATATACGTTTGTAGCTTGTAGATTAGTCACTCTGCTACCCCAAGGGAGTTCTTGAAGTGATGCTAGGTAATACCAATAAGCATCTCTAGCACCATCATTAGAGATGACAACCTAGTATAAGTAATGCTAAGAGGAAGAGGCATATAATAGGTGGCTACTTAAAACAAGTGATAAGTTAATAAATACCAATAGGCTCTGATGCGGAGACCTTTAATTGCAGCCTCGATTGCCACATCCACTAGGACATTTGGTGCCTTTGACTTAAGCTACATGAATCTCTATAAATAATCCCTTAGGGCTTCACCTTGGTTTTGTTTGCACTGAAATAAGTCCATTGACGTCAAAGATTCGGTGGTGAACCCTTTGAAGTTAGCAATGATCTTGTCGCAGAGGTCCTCCCATGAATATACTAAACTTGGCCTCAACATTGAGTATCATGCCAATGTATCACCTTCGGCTGCAATAAAAAATGACTTGGCCCAGACAGTGTCATTCCCGCCTACGGGGGCTACAGCTGCCTCAAAACTTATGATGAACTGGCGTGGGTCTAATCTTCCATTGAATTTGGGTAGGGTAATGGGTTTGTAAGATCATGGCCAAGGTGAGCTTTGGATTCCTTTGGATAGTGGGGATTTTGAATCTTTGGTTCTGTGGACTAGGGTTGAGGTAACAGGTGTGTCAAAGGTTGGTTAGGCAGCCAAACCTAGCGAAGGGTTAGGTTGGCTTTGGTTTGCTGAGTGGTGTTGGTTAGGTGTGTTGGAAAGAGGCTGATTAAGCTGCATGCTCTGAATCTCCTCTTGCAGGACAACCAGCTATTGTCTGATCTTCGCTGCCTGTAGTGATGCTTGGACTGCCCTCTAGCTTGCGGCAAATGTTGCTGCCAGCCTATCTCTTTCTTGTTGCGTGCTCTGCAACTGATTTTGCAGCTACTGAAGCACTTACTCTGGGGTGGGATCTAGGGCTTGTTGCTCTTCGATTGCCGAAGGTTGGTCTTCGACAATAGCCTCTTCTACAACTTGATCTTCTGGGGCGCTAACGTAGGTACTACGGGTGTTACGCCTGGGTTTTCCCATTGCTACGGGCTCTGAAGTTGCCCTGGCAGAGGCTGCTCTTTTTTTGCCATTGTGGGTTTTGCTTGGCCAACACGTGGTGGGCGCCAATATTGAAAAACTGGGTTCTAGTAGGTGGGACATGGAGGAACCTTCGCCCAGCCAGGTGCCCTGGGCGAAGGTTAGGAAGGTGGTAGGTGAGCCAAAGTATAATTAGGGTTTTATAAATGTGTTCACCAACCCCTTTGGTTCCCCTTTTATAGGACACTATTTGCTACTATTTCATTATAAATCTCTGCCCTATGCTAGCTAAGGTACATTCCTATAATATACTAAGACTGGTTCAAATCTTCAGGGGCATCTTGGGTCTTTTCCTTCTGCGCCGCCTTTGCCTCTTAGGCCTCAACCATAGGCCCATGGGAGGCCCATTTCCATCACTGGGACATAGTGTTGTAAGAGCCCCCTTCTCTCGAGCGAGGATCACACGGCCTTCGCCTGATCCGCTTGAGCCTCCGCCCATGCTCTGCGACCTCCGCTGAGGTACTCCTCCGGGTACCTTTGGAGTTTACGCTTGGGCCTCCGCTTTTCCGGTGGCTAAAAAGTGAAGGCTTTCCTTAGCGTTCCTATGTTTTGACCTCTGCCATGCCAGTGGTTGGATCCGAAGGCTCCTCCTGGTACACCTGCACACCATGAAACATGTAGATAGTTGTTGTTATGTAGGGGCCTCCGCTACTCATATGTCTATGTCCCAACAGAAGTTTAGGCTGCTTTACTCAGCTCATAGCGGCTCCAACTTATGATAATGATAATCTTAAGTTCTAATATGCACATGTAGGGAGAAAATATTTTGGACAATTTAACTCTAGTCTTTTGTGGTTAACTATAGTCTTTTGCAGCTTAACTATAACACCCCAGATGTTAGGCTTGCATTTGGCACTTGCATTGCATGAGTCTAAGCATCATTTGTTCATATATGAGCATGGAACATATGCAACACACTTGTGAAACATATGTGATGCACTAGTGCAACATGTGAAACATATATATATGGAATGTGCTTGCAACATCTCCTTGAAACATATGCAACATACCCTTGTTATTTGTGTTTCAATGTGTGTATGTTATATGCTCATGCTTAGTAATGCAAGTGAGTGTTGATGTCACTTCTTTCATGTGTCTCATATCACTCTCTATCTATAGTGATCCTTGAAAAAGTTTCATGAAGTTTGGAATCAAAAAGTCACATGAAATGATAAGTTCTATTCCTTTTGGAATGGCATGATTAAGTGAATGGAATTATAGACCATCAACCAAACCTTGCAACCTTGCTCAAATGACTCTATATGAACTCTACAACAAAAGTCATGAAGGGTTCATGTTGAGCAAATGTCAAGAAAATGCCCCAATTGGCCTAAAACCCTAGTTTAGGCTTTATCAAGTTGCTACCTTGACCAAAGTAAAAGTTTGACTTTTGTACCAGTTATGATGTTTGACCTTTAACAAAAGTTGTAGTTCATCTTATGTAGAACAAACTTTGTTAAATGGTCAAGAGCTAGTTTGGTCTCTAACCTAGTCAAATACAGCTCCCAAGATTTAATGAAGTGCTGTTTTGGAACCCCGAATTTTGGCCAAGTCAAATGGTGTCTCAATTTCGAGAACCCTACTTTGGAGTTGTGTAGTTTCCGAACCAGGCCGAACTAGTTGATGATTCTTTAATAAGAGTTGTAGTTTAGTTTGAGTACAATAAACTTTATTTTTGGAGCATATCATGAATCGGGTTGGAAGGAAGTGAAATCGAGGCTCGAAAATCGAATCTACAGTTGTTTTTAGACTTGGAAATGATTTGAGGCCGAGATTGTAACAACTTGATTGGCACGCCGCGTTCTCATAATTTCGTTAAGTAACTTGGCTTGATCCCAAAATAAAAGTTGTAGCCAATGTCTTTGAGAAGGACATACAAGAAGTTGGGTCAAGTTTGATCACGTTTGGACCAAGAAAGTCAAGTTTGAGTAGAGCAAGGCATGACCCTTGTTAAGTTGTTGACAGCGTCAACTTGGAGCTTAATTAGCCACTAATGGAGGACCCTAATGGCCATACAACCTTAATAGAATTTGTAGAGCATCAAGAATACAACAAACTTCATTTTGGGCCCAATGTCCAATTCGGCCCGGATCTAGCCCAAATCGGTGCCCACTTTCCCTACTCCGTCGCCCGTCACGTGCTCGACGAAATCAATCGATGGCGTTCATGCAGAGCAGCCGCGCATCCACGTCCATGCCATGCGCCACTACCTTCTCCTCGTGTCAATGTGGACACTGAAGCCCCAGCGCCGTGTCCCAGCTCGCCCTCTGCCTCCCTTGTGCCTCCTACTCGCCCTCCCTCGCTCTTCTCGCCGCCAGAGCGCGCGGACACAATGGATGGCCATGCCGAGCTCGCTGCCACCGCCGTCCTCGCTGCTCCGCTTCTGCTTGTGTCTAGCAGCAGCCGTCATCGCCTTCGCCATGTGACACTGAGCTCGCAGAACCACTCCTCCGGTCGTCCTTACCGCCAGAGCCCAGCGGCTAGGCGAGCTACCGCTAATGAGCCGCTGCTCCGCGTGGCCCCGCCTCCTCGGGTCACCTCGAGACGAGTCATGGCCACCCACAAGTGTGCGCCGACCTCCTCTTGCTTCCTCCTCCACTTCACTATCGCCGGCAAGCCCCCTCTAGCCGGCACCGCAAGCCTCCGACTAGCTCCCCTGTCAAATTCGCGTCAGGGACCCCGTGCTGGAATTTGAGAAAGGGAAGGGGCTTAACTACAATGTCATTGACTCAGATGAATAGTGTCGTGAGGACTGTTTTATGATGATTTTGCAGGAAATTTGGAAATTCATAGTAAATCATAGGAAATTCATAAAATAGCAAATGAGACTTTTTGGAATCCTTGTAAAATTATCTATGCAGTGGATCTATAATATGTCAGTTTTAGTTTAAAGGTTTAGCTGTAAAAATAGATTTATGCATCTAGGTTTTCAATGCTAGTTGCATTAGTCTTTTTCATAACTGCAGTTGTAGGACTCCAAATGAAGTGAAATTTTTGTGGCATGCTACTCATATGATGTTTGATGTATAGTAAAACTTGCATGATTTTTTGTTGTAGCATGAGTGAGTTATTGATTCATCTTGCTCTCACAAGAATTCTTGTAATAGCAATTTGTCTTTTTCATAGAGGGTGCTATGCTTACTCAAATGGCATAAAATTTGTAGACTATTAGGAGCATATGTAGGCCACTATAATTTTGGCAAAATTTATTGTACACTTTTGATATGTGTTCATAATTCCACCTAATTATCTCAATAAATTAAGAAAATGCATTAATAGAATTTATTTAGTAATTAGAACTATATTTTCTGGTGTTCATTAATCATGTGTGACATGTTGGTAAAGTTAGTTTTGTCCAATTATATGTTTGCAACATAAGTTAGTATTTATTTCTTTCAAATAAGGTTTCTAGAGAGATCTAGGAACTTAGCAAAGTTCTTCATGATAATATTATTTGTTGTGAAACTTGTTTATACAAAAGTTGTAGATAACTCATGTATCTAGCTGTTGTTCAAATTTGGTGGCATTTGGCCAAGTAGTTTATGAGTTATGAATGTTTCAAGTTGGAGGTAAGAGATGACTGCTCTCTGTTTGTCAGGAACAGATTCTGGAACTTTGTAATTTCGACTTATTTAACTTGTGAATCATACTGTGATGATATTAGATGAAATGTAGAGAATTTTATAAGATTTCTAGAATGTCTTGTTGCATGTATTTTGGATTTGTAGAACTCTAGATATGATTGATTTACTCAGCTACTGTTCGGATGTCCAGAAAGTGACAGATTCTAGTTTTAAGTGCTTTGATTCACTTTGCCATATTTGTGTGGTGCTAAGTGTGACCCATAGCTTTGATGAAACTGAGTTTATACACCTGAGATCTTGTGTGACTTGGTCACGACTGATGTCCTTATTGTCTCCTATGTTGCACTTTAGTGATGATTAAGTTACATAGCTCGAGGTGCTTATATTGAACTTGGTGTGCTTGCATAAGTGGTTGCTTGTGGTATTTCTATGTGTTCATACATATACATTGTTGCACCTTATTTAGGTACGCTAGCTGAAACGCATGAAGGATGTGGTGTTGGAGCAAAACCCGAAGACGGTGTTTGGTGGAACTATCCCGAAGATGGAAATACTCAACGAGTGATGTCTAACGAACACTGACTTAGTATTGGATCCTAGGCAAGCCTCGGAGCATTATAAGCCTCCTAATTTCTGAAAATACAATTGAGTATATATGTTATATGTATTGTTGCATTAAGTGATAGGTGTTGGATAAAAACACTTGTTGCACATATATCTTATCATTGTCTAGAAATTATACCTTGAATCATATTTAGGTTTAGGTTCGAGTAATTGCTTAGCCCTGCTTTACGCGATAGAAGTCGAGTGATATTCTGTCACCTGCGAGCTTTAGGGATACTTATATATGGCACGATTGGCTATATTTGCTATCGTGAAAAAAAACCATGTGTTAATAAAATAAAATGAGACCAGGCGGGATGATGATAGTGAAGCACCAAGGCGTGGAGGTCTTGGGTGTGGATCTATCCCCGTCTGAGTCATTTAAGGACCGATTCGTTGTACGTCCTTGAGTCATGTTGAACGCAGTCTAACACTTAGCTGGCCGGATAAGTCATTCCGACCGCGAAGCCGAGTAATACAGTTCAGGCTAAGAATCGGGGGGTTAAGTGCGCATTCTGGAGGAAGTAATGATGTACTTGGGGACATTGGCGTAAGACCAAGGGGGGGTTAGAGTCCCTATCACCTGGCAGAGTATTGCCCTTGGGGATGCGGCATCAGTTGAACCCACGATTCCTGAATTATACCAAAGCTGACTTATGTGACCCTGGCGCGGGGTCTGCGCGATTTGTGTTAGAAATACCCCTCCAGTTGGATAGGAATTCGATTCGAATCGCCGTCGCTCCCGGTTAATGAGCACTTGACTTGAGCAGCGGCAACGTACGAGAATTAAATAGAATGGATGGTTAATTGGATGATGATTTAAATGTTGCCTCAATTTATATCTGCTATGGTTAATATTGTTTGCTTCTAATGAAGTGAGTGCTCTAGTACAGGTGCTAATATAGATGACAGGATAATGATTATTAACTTGATGTTTCAGTATTAATGATTACTTATCTATATTAAGCTTTTATGCAAAATGTTGTCGAGCTATCCCACTTTATATCAGCCTTACATACTCCTTGGTGTCACTTTATTTCTGATTTTTGACGGGTAAGTCTAGCTGAGTACCTTCTCGTACTCAGGGTTTATTCCCACTTGTTGCAGGTTATGATGTATCATGGATACTGCAAGAATTGGATGGCTCCTGCTATAGTGGCGGAGTGTGATCATGGGTATGATCCTTCTGAGTTATCTTGTCTCTAATGCTTTTGTTGGAAATTGACCTTGGTACTGTCATGTATTTGAAATAAGAGAAATGTTAGTTTCAAATTACTTTACTTCCACTACTTTTGAATTTAAGTTGTTAGTTGAACTCCGATGTATATTGAATTACTTATGAAATGGATGTAACATGTGACTTGTTATGTTGAATCACTACGATCTTGGCTTATATGTTGGTTGGTTTGAAATCCCTCGTGATTTTATTGGACTACCGGAGTTATATGGGCTCAAGTGTGAGAATTTGATCACTTCGGTGATTGTTTTTGTACTTGTGCTCTTATAATTTGGACGGTTCCGTGACATTAACTATAGTTTTTTGCTGCCTAATTGTACAAGTAAAGTGACCTATAGTTAACATAAATATTTTTTTTTAACGTCACCGAGGGGAGAGAATCCCCACATAAATTTTATTGCTTATATGCCGCCTTTGGGCAGTAGATGGTTACAGAGATTGAGAAATACATCATTTGCGGTTTTAATCTTTTGAAAAGCTATTACATAGACGCTGTGCAACAGCCCTATCTTTGACAGGCAGCCGCAGCCTCCAGAGACTTGCATCAGAAGCACATGCCATGAGTGTCCGCCGTATTGTTGCCCTCTCTGATATGAAGACGACTCCATTCCTTCGCTTCCGAAGTTGCTAGCAGCAGAAATATTTAGCTGTATGCAGCCTTGACTATGGACTATGTGAAATTAGCCCTGACTTCTTGTCGTTGCAGGATGTCAAAAATATTCTCTATGTTTAGTGCTTGTGGACTATGTGAATGCAGCCGTGACTGTCCAAAAAATTATTTTATATTTGTTGACTACGTGAAGACATCAGTTAATTAATAAAAAATCTGTATTTTTTTCATGTATCGTTGCTGCCTGTGCTCAGCAGGATATGTGTGAATGGTGTGGTTCAGAGAATAATTCAGTGAACTAAAACTAGCCAAGTCTGAACTGATTAGCTGACAGCTCTGAAGTCGTTGGATCTTGAATGGAGGGATGAGATGGATAGAAAGTTACCCCATGACTTTATGAAGCCAGGTGACTAAATCCTAATCCTTATGTGTATGCTTTCTTCAGGCCAGGTCAGGGCGGCTACGATTATAGGGCTTTGGCTGCCTCCACAGCTGTGGTCACGCAGCAAGCGCGGCGGACAGAACGGCCGCCCCACAATTGACGTGCTACCGGATGTGGCACGCGTCAAAACTGTAGCTAAGTGCAGTGGTGGCGTTTGGCTCCCGTGGTGTGCCGCATGTGCGGCGCGGCTGCGACGTGGTTCGGAACCAACCAAACACGCCCCGCTCGAGTCTACTCTAACAGTCTAACCCGTTCGTCAACATACTGTCCCACAGGCACCGGCACCTTCAAGTCTTCACCAGAGGAAAAAGCTCACGTATAGTCTGGGGCGATTTGGATACGAGAGGACCGCACTAGCGAATTGGGCAACGACGGACGCCAGTGCTGTGACCCGACTTTGGAGACGGATGCAAACCAGCTGGCACGGGGGTACAGCGGCGACCTGGACGGGAATGCCCATAAAACACGGCTACCACTAACCCAGGACCCGTAATCAATGCTGATGGACAATCTACAGTGTTGACCTTGGAATTTCGCTGTCGACCTTTTCACTGGCCAAGAAATTCTTGCAGAGGTTCACACCAAATAGGCAATATAAGCGAACTAAGGCTATCTCCGACGGTGGAAACGCAAAAACGAACCCATTCCTTGTTTTGGGTGATGCACAGCGGATGGATCATGACCCAATAACTCAGCTTCTCCAACAGCCGGCCCAAAACAGCTCAGTTTTTCCCGTCGCGGGCCCCGCCTCGCTTCTTCTCCGTCTGCTGTCTTCTCCTTCCCTCTCTCCGCCGGCGCCACCCGTCCGACCCCTCTCCCTCTCTCGGCCGCGGTTCCCCAGCATCCGGGGCCGAGCACCAGCAACAGGCGGGTGGTTCCCCATCAGATCCGGTTTCCTCTGCTCCGCTCCGCCATCGCCTCCGTCGCGGAAGGCGCGGCCAAGACCACGACGGCCCTCCACCACATCGGCAGCCGCGACGGCCCTCCCGCAGCCAGGCCCCTCCGCTCCCGTTCCCTCGCCGTCGGCCTTCCAGTGGGCCCCTCTGCTCCCGCGCCGTCGACCTTCAAGCAGCAGCAGCCGGCGGCGGCCTTCCACCAGCAGCAGCCGCGGGTGAGCCCCTCCGCTCCCGCGTTGTCGGTCTTCCAGCCTTCCTCCTCGGCGGGCGCCGCCGCCGCCGTCCCTCCTGAGCCCGAGCAAGCTTCACGCAGGGGTCTTGGCGTCCCCGCCCTCTACGGCTCTACCCCACTCTGACCGAGCCAGAGATTTGCGTCGACGAGAGAGACGGCGCATATTTGGCTATCCTCCCTCCTTCGATGCAAAAATGGCTTCCCATTTGGCTGCTCTGTTGGAGAGGTCTTTTTCCCTGTAGACTACCTATTTTAGGAATATTTTGTCTATGGGTATTGCAATGGGTAGCTTGTTGGAGATAGTCTAAGCCTAGCTCAATTGGTTAGGTTTCTTATGATGGAACCTGCTCACCTGAGTTTAAGTTCTTGACTTGGCGCGGGTGCTCGTATTTTTTTAGATTTATTTCAGAATTTAATGGTGTTATGCTTTCAGTAGTAGACGACGTTTCCATCGACAGCGAGGCGGGTGAGTGTGTACGTGTTGAGTGTCGTCTGTACTTGTGTAATTCGCAAAAAAAGGCAATATAAGTGTACCAAAGTTTGATAGTTACTTTTGCACCAAAAAAGTTTCTTTCATTTTTGTCTCTTATAAACTCCCTCCGTATTTATTTGTTCCTTTAATTTTAATTTAATTTCAGCAGTAACCTCGGTCCCTCCTGTTTCCTTAAAAAATAAAAAGTTTCCACCTAATTAAATTATGGCAATATCCAAAATTTGCTATTGGATATGATCCAAACTCAACTTGTTTACGCCGTCTTTAAAAAAAACACTCAACCAACTTACGCAAGTCATTGAGAAAACTGATATTTACCTTTGCACACTACAAATCAGGGTTCAAAAAATCAGCCTTAACTATAGGTTATTTGGGATGCACAATGTTAGAGTGCACTGCAGAAACCCACCCCGCGGCCGCTATACCCATGAGCCAGCGCCCCTTGAGTGTAGGTCTGGCTGCCCCCTCCTTAAATGTTGTGCTCCTCCATCATCAATTAACGATGTGGGACATGTTAACGGGCTTCACAAGTCACCATGTGACCCTGGGATTATTCTGGTTTTTCTAATCATGGGCTTCGATACCACTTGTTAGAGTGCGCAGCGGAATCCGATCCGACCCGCTTACCCATGAGACAGCGCCCCTCGAGCCCAGGTCCACCGGAGCCCACAACATACTAAGACATTGTGTCTAACTCAATCCAAAAGACTAGCATGATATATGAGGACTGCTCTCGCCTTATATGTTGTGCTCCCCCACCATCAACTACCGATGTGGGGCTAAACCTAACACATAATGCTGGGCTTCAACGCTTTTCAGGAGTACTGGTAACCGGTAAGCAAAACATATATGTAATGTTTTGGCTACCTCAGTAATGTAACTGTGTGGCTGCATAAGTTATGAGTTAACATACAATCAGGATGTTTACTCAGTAACAACCTGTCATATTTTGTACTTCTTGCTGAGTAACAAACTAAAAATACAAACAGATAAGACACATCCTTGTACTACAAATGCATGCCCACATCTTACTTTCACTTCAAACAAAAATGAAACACAAGAAGGGACACAACTACACTTGTCCTGATACCGTGCAAGGAGCCAAAGAATGTTCACCTTTCTTAATTCAGCAACATAATTTACGGATATATATATATATCCGTAAATCTTGCCCAAGTAATAACCACAATCACATATGCTTCATTAGCTATATGACTTATCGAAGAGGGTGAAGCAAGCAATTCTCCTTCGTTTCTTGAATAACAGGGCGCAGAAAACCATCCAAATACCCACTATGAAGCCACATCCAAGCCCGAGGTAGAAAAAATCTGAACCTTCTTCAGTTCCTCCCAAAGGACTTTGCATTGATGTATCATTGTTGGAACATACCGTTGTGAGAGGATACCCACAGAGACCCATGTTGCCAGTATACATATATGGATTTGATGCATAGAGGCTGTCAAGCTGTGGTCCAGATGGTATTCTTCCAGTAAGATTGTTGTATGACAAGTCCATATAGCTCAGGAATGCCATATTTGACACACTCAATGGTATTTCCCCAGAAAGGCCGTTCCTGGAGAAGTCAAGTGATTCTAGTAGTTTCAACTCTCCAATCTCTTTAGGAATATTTCTGGTGAAGTAGTTATGGGAGAGGTTCAAATTCAGCAGTGCATCAAGAGTGACTATTTCTTCTGGAATTTCACCTGATAAATTGTTTAAAGACAAGTCGATGCTCATCATTTTTATGGACAAAATACGGCTACTGGAACCATAGTTAAGGTCTTGCCCCTTTGTAACTGTAAACAAACTAACGCTATGATATTCTTCTGGTATG
The DNA here is from genome assembly GCA_038087645.1 of Saccharum hybrid cultivar R570. Lineage (NCBI taxonomy): Eukaryota > Viridiplantae > Streptophyta > Magnoliopsida > Poales > Poaceae > Saccharum > Saccharum hybrid cultivar. The sequence goes on along the minus strand of JAQSUU010000291.1, from coordinate 2,422,184 downwards.
TTGTAATAGCTACAAAATAATGGCCGTATAGGGTACCTTCTTGTCGAATATTTCCCTCTCATTGCTGTTAAATTTAACATATGTCTAGGTAAAGAACCAGAAATACCATTTTCCGCCATATCCAAATATTGAAGGCATCCAAGGTTTGTGAAACTCGCTGGAATGTTCCCAGAGAACTTGTTGTGCCTTAACCGTAGAAATTGCAATCCCACTAGGTTTCCTATCCATACTGGCAATCTTCCAGAGAACTTATTCCATGCTAAATCAAGGAATTGCAAGTTTGTGGTGTTTTGCAAAAAAGAAGGGAATTCGCCAGACAAACTGTTGTTACTTAACTCTAAAGTCATAATGTTTGTCATCCCAAAGCATGGTGGAAGCTCTCCTTCAAACAAGTTGTTGGCTAAGTCCAATACCATCAATTGCTTAAACCTGCATATATATTTTGGAATACCACCCGTGATGCGGTTGCCGAATAGAGACAGCTCTGTTAGGTTTGGAGCTACAAAACCTAAGGGCAGAGGTCCGAACAGAGAGTTCATGGAGATGTCCAAGAGGGTTAGGCTTTGTGGCAGTGGTGGTATTTGACCAGTTAAATTGTTGGAATTTAGATAGAGCCTTACCACCGACATGATTTCCATATTTCTTGGCAGATCTCCAGAGAGTTGATTTTTTGCTAGGTTCAAATATGAACAATTTGAAAAGGTGTTCGAAAACCAGTGTGGAATCCCGTCATTTATACCCGCGCTTGAAATATCAAGAGAATTTATGTCCACCATCCATCGCATCCAGGAAGGGAACAGAGGACCCAATTGGCAAGTTGCAAAATCAGCAGAGAGTAGTCTAAAGGGAGGCTGCCAGTCTGAACTGACCTGAATCTTCAAGGAAGTATAAGATACAAATAGGTACTGCAAGCTCTTTAGACCACCAAAGTGTTTCTCTGTGATCACACCGTCGAAACCATTGTACTGTAGATTTAAGCTGGTCAAATTTGTGAGCGCACCAATCTCATATGGTACGCCTCCGGTAAAATTGTTACCACTGAGGTCCAGCGTCCTTAAAGAAGTGAAATTTCCCAAAAATGTTGGGAGTAGTCCAGTAATGTTGTTCCAACTGAGATCAAGAATGACTAAGCTGGTCAAATGGTCCACAAAATTTGGTAGAACGCCTGTTAGTTGGTTTGACTGCAGATACAACTCCTGCATCTTGTTTTCCGAACATTGTGGCAACCTTTCGATTAATTCTTCTATATTTCCATATGAGAAGCATGACTCAAGGTGTATGATTCTCAAATTGCATAGGTTCTCCAGGTTTACCATGGACATGCTGATTTTATTGTGCGATAAATCTATGAACTGTAATGATATCATGCTTCCCAACGCCTCAGGAAGTTGACCATACGTGCCGGTCAATGCAAGGTTAAGGTACTCAAGGCTTGTTAGGTTCCAGAACCAGCATGACGAAATTCGGTGGTGGAAGTAGTTCCCAGAGAGATCTAGCCACTCAAGATTAGTAAGGTTAAGTTGTGGAAGTGACTGGTTTGCACTAGCAAGCATGCAGTCAGAAAGATCGAGGAACATCAGTGAAGGAATCATGTTTACTACATGAGGCCAGTCAGCTACTGTGCTGAGGTTTACTGTTTTGAGGCTAAGATAATCTAGAAACTGCAAACGTGTTAGCCATGACATGTCCACAGAGAATGTATCAGCACCACTAGAAATATCGAGATATTGCAACTTTGACAAGTTGCCGAGGTGAGGTGGCACTCTGCCAGAAAATGGTATCCCAGAGAGGTTTAGGTACTGGAGGTTCTTCAAAGAGCCTAAAAACTCTGGAATTTGTCCAGTGGCGCCCTCTAAGCTGTTCATGCTGAGATCTAGGTACTCTAGATGCTCCAAAGAAAGCAAAGAACGACTTATCTGCCCGACCAAAGCATAGCCATCATAGAGGTTGGAGTTGCCAAGTCGAAGCTCGACGACATGGCCAGTCCGGTTGCTGCACCAGACGCCTGCCCAGTGACAGCAGTCGTCCTCCTGCCCATGGAACCCTCCTTGTCTCCACGAGAAAAGAACGCCTGCTGGGTCGCTTGTGATGCCTTGCTTGAACTGCAGGAGCGCTTCCATCTCGTGAGGCCTGCAGCTCACGCCAATACTAGCGTGATGAGCAACTGCAGGCTGGGGCTGCTGGAGCGCTTGAGCGATCACGAGGAAGCTGCTGCTGGTGGCAGCCGCCACCAGCAGCACGAAAGCTGCTACCGAGCCGCGCATGGTCGCTCCGGCTGTAGGAATATGGAAGCGTCTTGGCCAGTTCTCTCGGTCAGGTATTCAAGTGGTACCACTCGTTAGTCGCCCACCCACTGGTTGTAGTCATGTAAAGTGGTTAATTGTCTGCCGTTTGTCGTCCACTCGTCCGTCGTTGAATGGACTGCCAGCTGCATTGTTGAAACTGATACGCGGAAATACTTGTTCACTAAACCTGTCCCACTGAAACACGCTATGTCAGATCAGGTCATTATATATTTACAGATCAACCTTCATCAGAGACATATAAAATCGCGTCGTAGAATTTGCGTCTCTGAGGACGACATAGGCACAAAACACGTACGCGATGACTCCTCATCGCAGACACGTATAGACATGGTGGAGCTAGAATTAGAGTACACAGGGGTGGCGCACACACCATGGGAAAAAAATCTATTTTTAGCCCTTGAACTTTTGTTGAAGTCTGGATTTAGCGCTCGAACTCTAAAACCAGACAAGCTCAACCCTTTTACTAGTAAAACCGGACAATTTTGGCCATTGCCTGGTTTCAAAGGTGGTTTGAGTATTTTCTAATTTCTATAAAATAATAAAAATAATAGTTAAATCGCTAAAATTTATAAGTAATTCTTTTAAGTGAAATTTTACAATGGTTGGGGAGGCATAAGGAAGCGTTGGCTGTGTCTATGATTGGTGGGCCCAAACGAGGAGAAGCGTTGAGAGGCGTCAATGAGGGAGGCGTCGGGAGGCGTTAGCTGTGCCTATGGTCGGTGGGCCCATATGCGCCATAACGCCTCCCAACGCCTCTCAAGTTGAGAGAATTAGAAATTCAAATAAAAGAGTGGTAATTGCTTTTTCGTGATTTTTTTAATGTAGGGTAAAATGGTAAATCCACAATTGTAAAAGATATTGTTTTGGGTAGTATAGTTGGGATGTATGATTCAAGTAATATAGTTAGATGGATATTTTCTGCCTAGGGTTTATTGTTATTGCCGCCGTCCACTCGCTGCCGTTGATCCGATCATCGCCATCGTCTCCGACGGCGTTCGCGCTCCCGTTCGCCGAGGTGCCTAGGGTTTATTGTTCTCGCCGCCATCCACTTGTTGCCGTAGATCCAACCACCGCATCGTCTCCGACGGCTTTCGCGCTCCCGTTCGCCGAGGCGGCAGCCGTCCCCGCTGCCGGGAGGGTGTGGGGGCGGCGAGGTGCGCGCGTCTGCTCCTTCTTAGCCACGACGGCCATGGCAGGGTGTGGTCCATGGTGCGCTATGAGGGCCCCGCTGCTGGGAGGGTGTGGGCGGCAAGGTGGCGCGCCTCCGCTCCGGCTCAGCGACGGCGGCCATGTCGGGGCACGATCCATGGTGCGCTATGAGAGCGGCTATGCGGTGGACACAGTGTTCGATGGCAGCAAGCTGGGGATCGAGCCACACGCCGTTGAAATCACACCCGCCGGCGACCTCCTGTGCTCGACTCCATCAACAGCAACATCTACGGGCCCAGCTACCGCTCTCAGCAAGTGAGCACGCCCTGCCCTTTTAATTTCTTGCCCTTTTCATTTCTTGCAGGTTTTAGCCTCATGTCATAGGACTGTTGAACAGGATGACATGAGCAGTACAGAAGATGGGAGAAAAGAGCAAGAGCTGACCGAATTACAAATAGAATTTTGAAGATGCAATACACTAGATTACTTGTCCACATGATATAATTACCAGTTAACACAAATTAGGTTATCAGTAATTTTCCATTTTCCAAAGGTGTGGTAAAGCAGTGTTCAGAGACCGAGAACATAGTGAAATGACCATTTTTGTACTTAGTAATAATTGTTAAGGTTGTTGTAGGATAGTACCAAATTCTATGTTATATCTGGTGTCTTTTGTGTTTATTGCATTTTAATACAAGCAAACTTCCTTTGGATTTTCCTTTTCGCTGAAAGCTGACAGTTGGAAAGTATCAGTTGGCATGCTAAAATATATGTCATGTTCATTACTTTTTAGAATGGAAGTAGGTATACTGCACCTGTTCATTGCCAATTGAAGCCTCTCTTTGTTTCCCTTTCTCCTTTCTCCATTAGTCTGAGGCAGTAACTAGTGATGGAAGATGAAATCATAGAAGATATCAAATCAAAAGACAAATTAAGGATTACACAGCTGCAAATAACATGTGACGATTCAGTACAAATGAAAACCAAAACCATACAGGGTCAGGGTACCTCGTGGCCGGCAGCCAGGGTGCACGGAACCCGGCAGACTCAGAGGAACGCGGCGATAGAGGCGACCACCGCCGCCCACACGCTGGGGGCGGGTGCGGCGACGGAGTAGGGCCACTGGCGACGAAGGCGACCACCATGGCCTTGCGCTGGGGGCGGGGGCAGGGCGGGGCAGGGCCACCGGCGATGGAGGCGACCACCACGGCCCTCGCGCTGGGGGTGGGGGTGGCGACGGGGCAGGGCCGCCGGCTACGTAGGCGACCACCACGGGCCTCGAGCTGTGGGCGAGGGCGGTGGTGGGGCAGGGCCGCTGGCACAACGCCGTGCGAGGGCAGCTAGGGTGAGGTGTGTGTGGGATTAGGGAGTGCGACGGCGATAGGCACGAGCGAGGGCAGGCCAGCGACAACGGCGTCGCGCGAGGGTGAGGGCGGCGATGGTAGGGCTAGCGCGAGAGGGAAGGCTCGCGCGTGTAGGAGCTCGGTGCGTGATGGGCCGGGAGGTGGGCCAGCGAGTTAGCATGAACATCTTGTGAAATTACCATAATGCCCTTGGGCGAATAAAATCAATGAAATTGACTAATTTGCGGAGGCGTTAGAAGGCATTGAGAAGCGTTAGGAAGCATTTCCAACCATGGTAATATATATATATATATATATATATATATATATATATATATATATATATATATATATATATATATATATATATATATATATATATATATATATATATATATATATATATATATATATAGGAAAAAGTCTATTTTTGGCCCCCAAACTTTCGTGAACCCTAAAACTAGAAATGCGCAGCCCTCCAACTATCCAAACCGGATGACTTTAGTCCTTGACTAGTTTCAAAGGTAGTTTTGAGTATATATTTTTCTAAAAATCATAAAATAATAGGTAAATATCTTAAATTCATAAATATTTATTTTTTAAATTGAAATATATAAGATTGGTTCCAAATTTACTAAGAAAATAATCTATCTATTTAAATAAATTAGTTATAAACTTTTAGAAATTTAGATATTATTTTTTTAAAATATAGTCTATATATTTGAAGTCCTCATATTTTTAAATTTACTTTTAAAATTGTCCAGTCGAACTCGGATGGTGAAATGATCAAAACCAAAGTTGCAGATCTTAGTGAGATCTATAGCTTTGTAATTGATAACTTTTTCATTTAAAACCACTTATGGTTCAAAAATTCTGTGTGAAGATCTCAAAATTTTTTGAATTGTTCAAACGAACTTGGATGAAGAAATGAACAAAACCAAAGATCAACAACTTTGTACATGATGACTTTTCATTTGAAATCGTTATAATCCCAAAATTCCGTTTGGACTTCACATATTTTAAAATTCAAAAATTTTGAATTATTCGAATAAACTCAGATGAATAAATTACCAAGACCAAAGTTGTAGATCTCAATAAGATATGTCTTAGAAAATTTTGCACTAATTTATATTTTTAATTTAAAAGATGAGACCTTATACAATGGTGAGAAACACTTCCTGACGCTTCCTGATGCCTACCTAAAATAGCTATTTTCGTTGATTTTATTCGTTCAATAGCATTATGGTCATTGCGCATGGTCCTCTCACTCCCCACCCAGCCCCACCCCCAGACCCCCACGCCGAACTAGCCAGTCTCCCCCAATCGCACGCACCTCACTCGCGTGCTCGCCGTAGCCACCGCCGCCGCCGCCGCCCTGCTCTCTACCTCGCTGTAGCCACCGCCACCGCCCTCGCACGGCGTCGCGCCGGTGGCCTGCCCTCTCCTTGCTCATCGCGGCGGCTGCTGTGCCCTCGGCCCTGCCGCCATAAGTCGACACCTTGCGCCCCGTGACGCCGCCCTCTGTGCCGGCGCCCTCAGCAGGAAGCACCACAGTCTGCTGCTTCTGCAGGCGGTGTCGGCGCCCACGTCGCCCACATCTTGCAGCAGGAGGCATCGCTCCTCCCATCCAAGGTCTGCGCTGCTCTGCTATTCTGTTTCGTTGCATTTTTGTAGCATTGTAGCATTGGATGTTCCTTCACGTGGCGCCTGGGTTGCTGAGACTGCGTTGGTCGAACTAGCTGCTCTTCTGTATCTGTATGAGATTAACTGAAAGCTGGTGTCCAAACATGTAGTAATATCGAGGGGGCACCTGATATCCTGATGCCACATCCTGCTACAACTGCTGCTAAAGAAGGTTCAAACATGGATGGACGTTTAATTTTGGCTAGAAAGATTAGAAGAGTGTCGATTTCATATTTGAATCTTGTTCCAATTATTCGATGGGTTTGCTAGATAGTAGATTCTTTTGTTTCAAACCTGTGTTCACTATGCGCTATACGGATTGACAGACCACAAGGAAAGGCTCGTGGTTAAATTGTTATAATGCGTGATTTTGGTAACCATAGTTGGTGAACTCTTCCTAGTAATTAGGCTTTTTGGCATGCTCTTTATTATCAATTGTACTGTTAATCATAGCCTTTTGAGCAGTCAAAGTCCAAAAACAATGGGAATTGATTCTGAAGTTTTCAGCTGCCTAATAAAAGATTTTCACCGGACAAGTGCCCATCCAGCGTCCAGTTGAATCCATTGGATTAATTAAATCGTGAAGCAATTAAATTTGTGACTTCTTCAAAGTTTTGTCTGTTAGCATAAAAACACAGTGAGGGAAGTGGAGACTTAGGAAAATGCAATTCCTGTAAAACATTGTACACAATCCATCTGCTTGTTATAAATGTTGAGGACTGAAGAATTTCAGATTGAGCAGGAAACTCAATGTGATTATGTACTTAGTGGATGTTAAAGACACCATCAAGTTTTCGGGTGTGACTCCCATCAATGCTATAAATAAATGCTTTGCCCAAATGCAATCACTATAAATAAATGCTTTGCCTAAATGCAATCGTCAACAATTCTAAATGTGATTTAGTCATTGTAGTTTATTTTCGATACATTTCACTGGTGCAAAGCAGCATGTTAAATGTGTGATTGCCTTAACTTTTGTAGCTGGTGGCCATTTATCTTGAGCTAGGATTTTTTTCATGCATTCAATGTAGGTGGATGAATGAATTATATATATAGGGACACTATTACCTGGTGCTTGTATATCATTTAGGTGAAAGTGAACTGATTATTGATTGGTGGTATTTTGCAGATGTGGTTGTCTGGAAATGGAGGTGTTGGAAAGAGCACATTATCAGCCCAACTCTCTGCAAGAAGGTCGGTGTCCCTGTCCTAGGTGTTGTGGAGAACATGAGTGGCCTGAGGCAGCCGCTTTCAGATCTCAGATTTGTCAAGTCAGATGAGGCGGGTGAGACAGATGCGACAGAGTGGGCGCTGAACTACATCAAGGAGAAAACCCCTGAGCTTCTGTCAGTCATGGCCTGCAGTGAGGTTTGATAGCAGCAAGGGAGGCGCTGAGAAGATGTGCCAAGAGGGAGGTCATGCTTGCTGATCAGAAATGCAGTGCCAGTGCGCCGGCTCTTTAGAACATTGTGAAGAAGCTGATCAAGACTCAGTGAGAAAATAGTGTTGCCTACTGGGAATCTGGTAGTGAGAAATGAGATGAAATGATAGTTGCCAGAGTTCTCGTTACCAGTATACTGTGTCACACATATTGAGTCTTTATTAGTGTACAGTAGATCTGTAAGTTTCTATTCATGAATCATCAGAGGGAGGACTGGGTGCACAAACTACCACTTAATTTCTACACTGTGGGTGCACAAACTACCGCTTAATTTCTGCACTATGCAGTGAAATATGTTTTGAGGTGCTACCTGACTGATGCTTGAGTATGTGTCAGCAATAGCATGGGAACGTTTCTTTGCTCTTGTAGCAGAACATGCTTTTCATAAGTTATATCCGGTGGTGGGGCTGTCGGCAAAAAATCTGGACAAAGCCTCAGGCCTTTTCTCTCGCAAAAACTGATGATGATTCATGAACAAAAAGCATGTTCTTTATTTCTCTTAACACAGACGACTGAACAGTGAACACTTAACACAGACGACTGAACAGTGAACACGACCATGCAAGTGACAAGCGTATCAAAACTGAGTTCTTATTTTCGGCGAGAACAGTAGCTGAAAGTTTTGTCATAGCACTGACCTGCCGACTGTTATGACAAAATTTGCTATTATATCTATGCTTCTCATGGAAAAAGAAAATCCAACATATTCAGAAGAAAGGAGAGAAGTTAAAAACAGAGATTGAGATCAGAACATCACATCCTTTTTTATTCGTAAACGGTTACTCTCAGCAAGCAGAAGTTTCTCTTATTACATGACCCATGTATTACAAGGGGCTCTTCCCCGCGTTTTGTCATTCTGCGGCTACACGGCAACTTGATAATTGAACAGCTAAACCTTAGAAAGGGTTGGCACCCATATGTAGCCATGGGTCTGCACATACCCCATCCTCTTGCTCAACTCGTCGGCTTCCTGTGGTCCTCGGGTTCCCGGCTTGTATCGAACGGACTTCAGCTTGCCACCACTGACGTCGTCAAGTAAAGGAGTGAAGATTTTCCATGCAGCCTGAGACCAACAAACACACTATCAGAACAAGTAATTCACAGGGCAGCCCATTGCAAAGGAAGTACATATGCATGGTCAATCACAAACCCTCGGTTCATCTCGGCGAACAGACAGTTTTAAATGGAAATTTGGTGATTTAAACAAAAATATTCATGGTAGTAGTAACAAGACAAATCAAGTTCTCAGGAGGAAATTGGTAAATAACAGTCAGAAGCGCTTGCGGGAACAGACTTAATGATAAAAAAGATGTAAGAACCTTGACTTTTTCCTTCAGTTGATAGATAAAAAGATGTAAGTAAGAACCTTGACTTTCTCATCTCTAACGTGCTCGGATTTAAGAGAGACAGTCTTTTCCATAGCCACCAAATAGAAGACCTGCAAATTAGAGTGACAATCATACCAGAGCTCCACTTATCCCCTTCATATGCATCCAGAACATATATATATGGTATCTGAAGCACAGAAAAAGGGAAGATAATATAACTCAACTTATCCCCTCCATATGCATCCAGAACATATATATGGTTGTTAGTTGTTGTCAAAAGCATAGACTTGCCATCGTTGCTAAATTTGATGTCAGAAACTTCAGCTGTATCTCTACCAACCAAGAAAGTGTCAAACGGACCCTGAAATTGGATTGATTCACAAGATAAATATTTCACACAGCTTCCACAAATACATGGTTGTTCTCTGCCCATAGCCCAAATGAACTGCAAACTATTCATAATTATTCAACAGGTGCTCAGCAGACAATCATGTGCAGACTGAATAGTATTTCCCATTACAGCTATTATATTACAACTAATATTTGGCTTCTACCATTACAATCAATTTTCCAAGAAAAAACTACGTCCGGCTGCATGCCAGCAATACCCAAGGTAGTACTACAGCTCCACAGGGCTCACATGCACAAGAACATTTAACTATGATTTCAGGATAGCAAACATTTCTAGCCGACATACTTACCAACTAATTCCTGAATGCTTACACAGGATAACAAAATCATATAGGTTGCAAAATATTTTAGATGACGAATAATTCTGTCTATGTATTGACAAACCAAACTACTGCTTACCCGGACAGAATACCTCGAACCTCGCTTAAACGGCACATCAGGCCTGAACTCAAATTCCTCATCATCCGATGCGTCATCGTCGTCCTCATCCTCCTCCCTTGCGTGCCACATTAGCAAGCATATCACTTAATCCATCGTGCAAAGAATGCTACACTGCAATTGTTGTCTTTTGTGTACTCAACCACACTAACCGGAAGTGTTTGTGATCGCACCTGTAAGAGAGATCAAGAACGAGGCCCTTGAACCCGGACAGCTTGTCGGAGGCGTACTCCTCGTCGTCCCCTGCGCCGACGATCACCACGTCGGCGGCCTGCTCCTCGTCCTCCTCCGCCGCCTCGTCCTTGGTCGTTCCCCGCCCTCCGCCACCGAACCTGTTCCTGCCGCGCGCCAGCGCCGCGAGCAGCCTGCCGCCGTCGCCGCTGCTCCAGTACAGCACCCCCGACAGCCCGATCCCGATCCGGCAGCCGCCCGGAGGAGGCCGTCCGAGCGGGCCACGTAGCTCGGTGGCCGGGATGCCCTAGCGCGAGGTCGGGAGCGCCGGCGGAGGTAGGCGGCGGCGCCGGAGGCGGTGGCCTAGATGAACCCTAAAAATAAAATGTTATGTTTATCTAACTATACTACTTTTATTCATCCTAACTATAATACTCAACAAAATATTCATCTAACTATATTACTTGAATCATACACCCTAACTATACTACCCAAAACATTAATTTTACAATTATGAATTTACCCTTTTACCCTTGATTAAATAAAAGAACTACAAAAATAGAATTACCACTCAATTATTTGGAGTCCTAATCCCCTCAACTTTGGAGGCGTTGGTAGGCGTTACGGCGCATATGGGCCCACCGACCATAGACACATCTAACGCCCACCAACGCCTCCCTCATTGATGCCTCCTAGCGCCTTCCCTCATATGGGCCCACTAATCATAGACACATCCAACACTTCCTGATGCCTCCCCAACCATGGTAAAATTTCTCCATAAAGATACCATTAAGGTTTTAAAAAAGAAGACAAACAAATAAAGCACTAATTAGTAATTATTATCATTTTTATTAGCTCATTTAGAGGGTTATATAGTGCAGCATCCAGGAGGTTGAGGGTGCTTAGACCTAGAAATCATCGGGTCCGAATGTTTAGACCAAGTCTCCGTCCAAACGCTCCCTTCCTCTCCCCACTCCCTTCCTCTCCCCGATCATCTTCCTCCCGCCGGCGACTGTGCCCGCATCAACGCCCCACCGCACCCGCACCCGCACCCCACCGCACCTGTGCCCTCCACCCGAGCTCAAAAGTTCGTCGCCATTAGGGTTCGGGTAGCTCTCTCCCTCCCTAGTCTCGATCTCCGGCAGCTTTCTCCCCCTCTCATCTCCAACTTTGACAGTCTTAGAAAGAAGGCGCTCAGGGGAGGCAGGTCGGCCAGGCGGTGGGGATAGTGGCTGAGCGGTTAGGGACCCTGACAACGATGGAGGCGATCGGACCAGGTCAGGGTGGGGGCGTCGCGGCGGTGCTCGCCAGCGAGCATGGCCATGGCAGTGATGGCGGGAGTGGGGTGGGAAGGGTAAGGAGGAGGCCGCCACGAGCGCGGTAGGGTCTCGTCGGGGCTTTGCGGCCGCGGCGGGGACAAGGTTGAGGGCAGGGTCGAGCACGAGGATGAGGGTGAGGATGATGTGGCATCAGGCCGATGACATATCGCAAGTAGGCAGGACAAGCATGGTACAGCATGGAGTAGCCCACAAGTGAGACATGGCAATGCGGTAGGGTAGGGTGTAACACCTCAAGTGTTAAGCATGGATTAAGCATTTCAAATCATGAGCATGAGCATCATCTTGCATTCAACTTCACATGAAATATACGTGAAACATTGAATTAAAACATGTGAAACATGACTTCGAAATATAAATGTTGCATGTGCCTATTTAAATAAAACTTTGCCATGATTATACTTGTTAGGCCATTAAAACATGTTTGTTTGGTAGTGTAAATAACTTAGAAATGTTTAGCAAGTAATTTGGAGCAAGTTTGGTATTCAAAATTTCCTCAAATTTTGCTTTTAAAAACAATATAGAAAAATAGGATTTTGATTTAAATGAACTTTAAATCTCTAATTCAAAATCTATTTGGAATTTCAAAATGTGCCCTAAAGCAATGTCATAGAGAATTAAATTTTTAACAACTTTTGTTTTGGGGTCAAGTTTTGAAAATGTCATTTTCTAGTTCAAAATTTGATTTTGGGACTGTTTAATAAAATTTGGATTTGAAAACATAAAAAGAAAAAGCTAGTTTCGCTTAGATGGGTCGGCGCCTCCCTTTCAACCCACTCGGGCAAGCCGGCCCAGCCTCTCCCGTGCACCGCGCTCGCGCCCGCGCTCCTCCCCTTCTGGCCTAGCTCAACTTCGCTGGCCCAGGCCCACGCACGCGCTCACGCCCGCGCTCGCTCCCCACATTGCCCACGCACCTGGACGCCGCGTGGCACGCCGCCACCGACGGCCGTGGGTGGTGGCCACTCCGACCGGCCACCCTGGCCTTCAAGGCTGGTCTGAACACGGCTCCCCTCCACTCGCCCCCTTCGCTGCTCCTCGCTTCTCCTCTTTTGCAACCGCAGCCGCGAGCAGCAGCCGTGCCCGCGCCACCGCGGAGCCCGCCGGCGCCGTACGCCTTCGCCCTCGCCTCCACCGCTGTTTCCACGTGTCCGCAGCTTCGCCGTGATGAGGCCGACCTTCTGCTTGCATTCGCAGCCGCCGGCGACGAGGTATCGGGCCGCTTCTTCGCCTCCGCCATGGCCGTCACGCCGTCATGCCGCCATAGGCGACGGCGCGCCTGTTCCCGAGCTCCCGTAGCCTTGCCACTGGCACCACCGCATCTGTTTAGCCGAGGAGAAGACACGGGGGTAGGCCTTGCCACCGGGGACCTCGCCGTTGGTGAAATCCCGGCGGTCAGCGCCTCCCCCTTGCTCACGGGTGGCTGACGGGTGGGGTCAAGTTGACCCCAGGGGCCCAGTGGCAGCGCCTGTGGGAGGGATCCAGGGGTAGATCTAGGGTGCACTTAGCATTTTTCATGGCTAGTTTTTAAAGGGATTTGAAAAATGGAATTTTCAGAAATTATATAAATGCTTTCGAAAATCATAACTTGCTCAATATGACTCCAAAAATGATGAAATCAATTTTGGTAGACTTATTTGGAGTAGATCTACAGTATAAAATTATTGCATGCCAATTTTGTAATACTTTTATATAGGGTTTATTTAATTCTTATAATTGTTGTTTTCTTAGAAAATACATAATAAATCATAGGAAGCTTAGAAAAATATGACTGTAGTTTTGTTAGTCTTCTTATGTGATGCACCTTGTATAAAATAAAAAATATATGTCATGCCTGTTCTATTGAAAAATTATGATGTGTAGTTCAAGTGCCTTTATTGACTGGTTTTTGTTATTTTTGCTAGAGAGAGAATTTTGTATAAAACATGCATATGATAATTTTTTTATGGTGTTTGTTTACTGTGTAGATCATGCGAAAAATACTAAATTTGTTGTTTGATACTTTCATAGTACAAAGTATTTTCATGCTCATTTATATGTCATAGCTTGTCATTTTTGTGTAGGTTGTTTTACCTATACAAATGCCATGAAAATTTTATGGTAGGCTACATGGAGTAGGACTATGCTACTGTAATTTTCATAGATTTTTCTATGAACTAGAAATATAGGTTGTTGTTGTAACCCTAGTTTAAATTAAATATGAAATAATATTCTTTATGGATAATTAGTTTAATAATGAAGCTTTGGTGTATCTTTGAAGCACCAAATCACTTGCTGATGTTACTTGACAAGTTAAGGTGGTTGTGTTGATAAAGTGTAGTAGCACTTATGTTAGGGCTATATGTTAGTTAGCGTAAAAGTAACTGGAATTAGTGAGAATGCAGTAGATGACATGTATTCGTAGTGACTAATCTTGGATGGTGTTGACCACCTTGTAGAAAGTTTTTACCTTTATGCTGTCCATTCAGGTCTCAATGTGTTCATCTGCATATCATGTCATCATGATCATCGTATGCCATTGCACTCGATGCACCGTTTGTATATTTACTTATACACTTGCATCATACAGGATCGCAGGAGAAAACGCTAGTAGCAGTGCAAGAGAAGTAGACCGGGTCCGATCCACAAGAAATCCAGGCACAGGAGGTTCCAGAGGTAGATGAGCAAGAAAAGGATCTACCCGAGTGTATAGACCATCAACCCAGTTCCTTCGAACGAGGCAAACCCCGGAGCATTCTAGGTCTCCTATTTTATAAAAGCAATTCTTTATATATACATAACTCTTATATATAGTTGCATTAAGTTATAGGAGTTTGTGGGGGTATTAACCCATGTACCCCTATGGCTAGACTTGGGCTGGCTCAGATCAAAGGGCCCGACCCATGGCAAGGATAACGCGCGGCCCAGTCAATCTGCTCGACGTCCCACGTAAGTAAGGGAGGCAAACTTGGAGATCAAGCAAGATCCTGGTCGGTTAGAATAGGAATTCTCATCTGCCCAGCTATGGCAATTGTAACCAAGCAGGATTAGTTTCTAGATTTGTAACCCTGCCCCCCGGACAATATAAGGTGGGCAGCGGACCTCCTCAAAACACATCTTAATACACACAACAATACAATCTGACGCAGGACGTAGGTATTACACCCTCATGGAGGCCGAACCTAGATAAAACCTCGTGTGTTGTCTTGCGTCACCATCTAGTTCATAGCTTGCGCACCTGTCTGTCGACAATCTACTACCTTGGGCATACCCCTCGGTAGACTGCCGACCATATCTCATCAACAGTGGCGCGCTAGGTAGGAGGTGTGCGTACAGCTTCCCAGGCGAGCAAGATGGTCATCATCCCTGACTCCGCAGCCGTGGCGGACGGTCTCTCATTCACCGTTGGCCAGATCACCTAGATCACCGGTGTCAACAACTTCACCGCCACTACCACGGAGAAGGTGCATATCCGATCTGCGTCGACCACGTCTACATCGGCTACGGCTCCAACCACGCTGGCTACGGCTTTGACCACTCCAGCAACGGCTCTGACCATGCTGACAACTCGTCGACCACTTCTTCGCTACAAAGGAAGGACGATTGACAACACCGACCTAATCGAAGTTATCGACCAGGTCGTACACAAGCTTTCTCAAACCCTGACTTTAGTAGATTCATTTCAAAATCAATCCACCGAGCAGGTACCTCTCCACCACAACAGATCTACCCGACCAGTTTGGGCTCGCCATCCAACATGGCTTGATACAGATCTAGTGGTCACTGCTACTCCTAAAGGACGTACGGTACGCCTTCGCCCGGTTCCTACACCCCGCCTTAGGCTCCTGACGGAGGATTGTCAGGCCCTCCCATACGGTCTGAAAAACGCTGCTTCCAAGTACACGTATCGTATGCCTCATTTGTTCATGGGTCCCACAGAGCGAGACCATGTTTCAGATTTTTGCTTCCTGAATATACCTTGACCATCACCAGGCAACGCTGTCAACATGGTCAGAGTCCAAGAACATCGTGAAGGCTCTGTTCATACACTTTTCAAGGATGGCGACTCCAGCACCAGATCTACGCGCTCCGTTCATACCGAGGTTGAACACCTCGACGACGAATATGATCTGGATCCATTACTGTATCCTCCGGGTTTCCCTCTGATCCCAAGGTTCCCACCAAGACGTGGTAACATGGTGCTCAACGTTAGCAATGACGAGCCCGCAGTCATGGGAGAAACTGACGAGCAACGGCAGCTTCGTGAATAGCGTAACACCGACCGCGCCGAACGCCGTCACTTGGAGGCAAAAGAAGAAGAGCATCGGAGGGGACCTCGACCAAGAGATCTATCCAATGCCTTTGACAGGTTTGGCGAGTGCCAAGTTTTTAGGACTCCAAGTGCCAACATGGCTGTCGCCATGGCCAACTTGGACCGCTTACCTGACCAACCGGAAATCTAGCAGGTACGCGACAACATCCAAGCACATCTGATCGCTGCTATGGGCCAAACTGTTGACCTAGCAAAACAAGCTCAGATCACCTCAAGCACATCAATCGCATCTAGCCGGAGTCGTCGCGCTTCAGAACACCCAAGTCGCCAACACGGTCCACCCCCAATCAACCCTTGAGGCAGTGGTGACAGCGGTGATGGCAGAGTTGGTGGCGGCGATGGCAATAACGATGGCAATGGTAACACTACCCACGGAGGTGGTCGTGGTCATCGAGATGACAACCGCAATCGCCACGGTAATCGAGATCAAGAAGTGAATCAATACCCCAATCACGATCTCCGTCAGCAACTCCCTCCTCATGACGCCCGTAGCCACATCCTCAGCCACGCTAATGACTGTCAAGCATATGAGAATGTCCATCGCATCGAATATGACACCAAGCACGGTCCTCCCAGCCTAAAATAGTTCACTCCTCACCTCTGACAAGTCCTATGGCCAAAGAACTTGAAGCTTGAAGAGCTCAAGAAGTACAACGGCAAGGAGAAGCCCGAGAACTTGATCACACTTTATGAGATCACTGTTCGATCAGCTTCAGGCGATGAACATATAATGGCTAATTATCTTCCAGTTGTTCTTGATCAAGCAGGTCATCAATGGCTCTTGAGTCTGTCGGAGAACCAGTTCGATAGCTGGTCACAACTCAAGCAGGCCTTCATCGACAATTTCAATGCCACGTGTGACCAGCCGGGCAATAAGTATGACCTCGAGCGTATACGTGACCGCAAGGACGAACCGTTGCGCGACTACATCCGACGTTTCTCGGATATGTGCCTCAAGATCCCCAAGATCTCTCACGCTGAGGCAGTCTTAGCCTTTATCAAGGGCCTCCATCACCACGATGCCCTCAGAAGTAAGCTGCTCCAAAAGCGCCCAACCACGGTCTCCGAGTTGCTGGCCACCGCCAAAAACTACACGGATGCAGACGACGCCGAGAAAATAATTAAGGAAGATGTGGGCGGGCCATCACGCCCCGAACACCCACTGCGTCACGATGTCAACCGCGACGACCGTGGTTGGAACAACAACCGCGACCATCATGATCGGCGCAACGATAACCGCGACCACCGAGATAACCGTGATCGGCGGTGTGACCGCAGCGACGCCTTTAGAGGCAAGCGTCCCCGCGAGGACGATCATGAAGTCAACGCAGTTAAGAAGCCAACTGGTCGCCGTGATTACGAGGACGACTACAACAAGGCCCTGAAGGGTCCCTGCTAGCTTCATCCCAAATCCAATCACACCATGGAGAATTGCCGCTTCCTCAAGAACATCTACGCCAAGCAGCTCGCTGCTGACAACGCCGCAAAGGCCCATGATGACGCACAGCGACGAGATGACGATGATGACGATGACAAATAGGATAGAGATCCTCGTCATCAATACGTCGCTCCCACAAAAACCGGCCACTCCATCTTTGGCGAAAAAGTGTCTTAAGAGTCCAAACGTGAGCGCAAACTGCAAAAACAAGCTTGCATGAGCGACACTGTTGACGGTAGATAAGTATCATTTTTTAACCGTCAACATAGCACGAAAAAAGACTAAACAATAATTATCACTTAGATATAGGGGGTTTACTGACATAATTCCATGAGTTTTGGTGAATGTTTGTTTCTGCAGGGTGCCAGCTGAAAATAATCAAAGATGGCCCACATGTTAGGTTTATATAGAGAGAAAGGGCCACGGATGGAAAAAAAGTATAATCTAGAAGGTTCGAGAAGCCAAACCCTGGGAGGTGGGACCCACCTGTCACTGTGATAGGGGCGGGCACCCAGCCCTAGGGGCGGCCGCCCCACCCAGGTGGCCAATCAGGCTCCACCTTGCGGATCCTTCATCCACCGCCTTTGAGGATGAATAATAATCATAGATCAAGGTTGGTTTGATCCGAGGGCTGTGGTGCTTCCTAGAGGGCTATATAGGCAAGACCCCTGGCCCCTAGAGGAGGCATCCCTTGAAACCCTAAATCATTATTTCCTATGAGGATCAGCAGGGAGGGGTCCCTTGAAAGGATCTCTCTCTTAGGGCACATATAAGAGATATTAGCTTTGTAGTCTCCATGTGATATTAGAGTTCTTCTTCTAGATTGAGAGAGTTAGAGTGGAGGGAGAGTTGGAGGAAGCTCGGCATGTTGATGTCTCCTCTCTGGCTTGTACCTGCGGGATCAAGTCTCCTAACCCGAGGCTTGGTTCTAGGATTCTTCGGTAATTCAACTTCCAATACTAAGTAAGTACGTTGTTATTATTGTTCTATGGTTTACAAGTTTACTTTATTCTCTTCCATGGTAGAGGGTAGGGTAATCATCTATAGCGTAAGCGTGGTGCTTAGGCTAGAGATACCCGTAGATATCCCCTGTCTGGCCGGATCGGTGTGTAGTAGCATCGGAAGTGATAGTCCCATTGTTACCTTTGGAGCCTCCTCGTGTCAGAAGGATTGGTAGGATTAAGTGCCCTGGTCAAGCATCCTCTGTGGTGTCTCTTTTCCATCGGTATGTCCCCATAGACCAATAGTTTCATAGCTTACCATAGGTTGGAACCAGACTATCGTCGTAATCTTCTCTAATCGCTTATATCTTCGCTACCTTGTAGTGCGGCCCAGGGGTTAATTATAGATTTACGTTAGTCATCTCATGCTTTCTCCTTGTGGATAAACAAATACGATAATCTAGAAATATCTCCTAGGTGAAATGCTCACCGATATCCGTGTGTTTGCGGATCCTTTTCTGTGTGCGTTAACAAATATCAACAAGCATTTCTGGCGCCGTTGCCGGGGAGAAAGACGTCAGCTGAGTTAACCTCAAGTCTTGCTTAACCTTGTATTATACTTTTATCTTTTTCTCTTTTCCTTTTGCCTTTTCTTTTCTATCCTTATGGATAACCCAAATTCCTCGCCTATCTATCAATATCCTGCACCCATGAACCAAAGCTTAGAGCCACCAGAACCCATGATTCTCACATCTAGCTATGAGCTACACCCATGTTTGGTTGCAATAGGTCAAAACCAACCCTTTCCTACAGCCAAGGTCCTATCTTCTAATCAAGAAGATAAAGAACCCAAGGTCCTATCTTCTAATCAAGAAGGTAATGAACCAAAGGTCCTATGTTTTGATCAAGGAGATAATGAACTTTTGGCTACACTAAGGGAATCTTTCAAGCGTCTTATAAATTTAGATTTAGACCTACCCTTACAAGACCCTATTCTTCTTCAACATCTTTATACGGGTCTTAATAATATCGCCTTTTGAGGAGTTTTCCTTTCTTTATCAATTAGTGGAGCAAGGTTTGTCCTTATTAGTAGACACACTCCTTGCACTAACCTTCATGATAAACTCCTATAGGAAGAGAAGGAACCATCCCCCAAACTAGAAGAGGAAGTTTTCATAGCCACATTACAAACTTTCCAACTCCATGATTTGGCTATCCATCTCAAACTAGTTGTACTCCAAAATCATCTGAGGGAAGAAGAAATTCTACCCTTAGAAATTCTTTCCAATGATCTTGGGAGGAGCATAAACTTCCCGCTTCATAAAAGACCTTTTAGTACATATAGTTTGAATTTTTTCAAGAAGGGATCTTTTTGGAAGCTTTTCAAATCCAATCCCTTTGAAGGACATTTAGAAAGACTCAAGGATGGCATGTCAAGTGATGTCATAGAAGGAGAGCAAAGCCATCTAGAATCCAGTCCTATCTTCTCCCATTCTATGCCCACATTAGATATAAAATTCGAACCCATCTTTAAACCCATCCTTGATCCCTAAGAATCTTCCTATGCTCTTTCTCCTAAGCGATCCTAGAAATCCACCGAGACATCTAAAGCATAGGATTCATCAAGACCACAAGGAGGATCGAGAAGAGCAACATCAATGGCAAAAGAGCATTAAAAACCTATGTGCTATTTCCATTGAATGTGTAGGCGAGTCCTTATATGAGACCTACACGAGAGGCAATACAAGGGAAATTTTAGACATTTATGCCGAATCACCCTTGGAAGTTGAAAATAATGGAGACTTCAATAAACAAGGAAGCTAATTTATAAAAACCCTATCAAGTCCTTGCTCGTATAAGAAATCTCCTAATTTACTTAGTCTCTCTAACATTGCCCCACACGAGATATTCAACCCCCTTATGCTCCTTGTTCCTAAAGATTTTAAAAGGGTGGTTGAAGACACATATGTTTATCATAAATATTGCAAATCTCGTTGTGTTGAATCTTGAGATTAGTACACATAAACTAGTGCTAGAGGGGAAACCACTTTGCCAATTCATATATTGAAGGTTTTCCAAGGACAAGCTTAGTGTCCTAAAACAAGCACTGTTTAGACCATGACATGAGTATTCACCTTTCTATTGCGCTGCCCTTGTGAAATGAGTATAGAGTTATAATTGTGAAAATATTCCTTCGGGTATTCTTGTCACTAACCATTCCAGGTTGGAGCAAAAAAGATTGAAGGAACATCAAATGCAAGATATGTCCAACCAATCATTATGCAACATTGAATTACATTCACCCAATCTTAATTTTTGCAAAATTCAAGTTTGGGGGATAGACTTCCATAAATACATTTATTGCCATATTGCTACATTATCATGGTTGTCCCTACCTTTAAGACATGCTCAATTTGCTAAACAACAATCATGCTATTTCATCACTGTTTGAGTAAATCTCTATAATGCTTTCATGCTACCCTTGTCTACCCTAGTAAGTGTTAGTTTAGAAGTAGTGTACATGCTTCTATGGGCTTTTAAATTAAGCATGGTGCTTGGGTTAAATAGCCTTCCTTAATCTGATTAGACATGGAGTCTAGTTTGGTTATTGAACAAAAAACTGCTAGTAAAGATAATGGTATATTTTGTTAGACTAACCCCTACAGAGAAACTCCAAAATTTAAAATGGGAAAGTTCTTAGATGAACTCATACTGGAGATGAAGAGAGACAGAATAATCTTGCATAAGGGAGACACAACTCATTCATAGCCAAAGAGAAAGAAGAAGAGTGACACAAAGCATGATGCACAATCAAAGCAGTTACTCCATGGAAGCAGGTGAACAAATCTCTGTCATGCCACTTGAAGACAAAGACCATCGTGGAGGATTTCGAGTTGCAATTGCATTCTCTTATCAATTATTAATCATTGGGAATCAAGAAAGATTGACAAGAGGAGAGCATGCAACTTTCTGCACCCTCACTAGATTGAGAAGCTGATACATGAGGAAGGAAGGCCAACTCCTTTAGATGATCCAACCATGACCTTCCTCCTATCATACTCTCATCGCTCTACACGCTGGTTTGCAATCTCTCAATTAACTATTGCTTTATTTCTATAAGTTTGAGTTATTTCATAATGCCTATATATGATAATCAAATATAAGATAAAATTAATCCTCTAGAAAAGAAATAATAGTGAATGTTTCTGTGCTAGTATATTTAAATAAATTCTTCTATAGCATAGAAACTGACCCTTAGCTTTGTGACAACAATGCCCCTATCATTACTTGTATACTCCTTCAGGTATGTGTGTCCACTAGTGATTCGCAGGAATGAAACAATAAGAAGAGCTAACGGTCCAAACACAAATTAAAGAGAGAACGAAACATGGCATTACTAAATGTAAGAAAGGAGTGCAACAGAGAAGACATTGGCGTATGAACAAAAGAACAAGAACGACCAACGAAGGAAAGCTTCCATAAGGTGTTCTAGTGCCAGCACGCTCCAACATTAAAGGTAACATCCTAAGATTAGTGATCATCACATTAAAAGCATTTCCTTGATGCTGGTATATACATAAATAGAGAACCAACCATGTTTGAGTTACAACCTCATTTGACCCAACCTAATTAACTCAACATGCTTAGTTCTCTAATCTTTGATCCTGTCACCACTTTCTTGATCTTATAATCTTAACTCAATGATCTAAAATGATTGCACGTCTTTTCTTTGAAAGTTGATAGTCATAATTATGAAATCATTACACAATATGCATAGATAGACTATCCTTCCATAAGGTTAAGAAATTTGATCTACCCAATTTATTTAATGCTATATTCATGCTCATTGTTTTGATCCTATCACTCATGTCAAGTTCAAGCAAAACACATAAACATCAACTTTATTTTGCTCAATATGCCTAAGGTTAGAGAAGAATAAACTTTTGGTTATGTTGGTGTTTTTCCACCAACAAAGCCCATGCACTTGATCTCTGCCTTGTCTCTATGAGCAGGACCCACTTTGAATACAACAGTAGAGGAGCTTGTCAACTCCCCAAGAATCCTACAAGTGAAGATCCTGGACCAACGAACATGTACAATGAACAAGATGCTGCCAGTTCCACAACTAGTACTTCACTTCAAACTGCTTGAAGAGCAAGGAACATGGGTGACATCATCTCAAGAGGTGCAAGCCATCAAGGTCTCTACTGTGGGACTAGATGGTGCACCTAGAGAATGAACATGGTAAGAGGTCCTATTCTGAGGACCTAAAAACACTGAACCCTTGCCGAAAGGTAAAATCGGTAGTTATTCATATTTATCATTTTTCAGCATTGCATCAGTTTTCCTTTTCACATAGTTACTTTCCAGCAGTTGCATAATCATTCTCCTTTTAGCATGTTTATTTTTCTGCATTAGCATTGCATTAGAAAATAAAATAAATATATGTTTACTTTGCTGCATCATAAATTATAAGTCCCATGTGAATAATTTTGGGGCATGTAAGAACCCATAGGAATATTCATTGTGGTGGCATAAAATAAAAATAAATATGCATTCATCTTGTTAGACTTTATCTGCATTATAAAAATATAAAAAGTATTTAAGAGAAATCCTGTTGAAACTCTGCTTAAAAGAATCAAGAACAATCTTAAAAACTCTAGACAATTAAGGCTTGAGTGGCCAACCACTAACGCTTAATCTATTTCACAAGTTTTGTTGTCTATTTGAGTTCCACAGGATTTGAATGACCAAGAAGAGCCAACAAGCAAATGAATGTCCTATCCACTGGTGGAGCACTATCTCAACAATCATCAACATCAATTAATGCTCCACTAGAGGAGGAAGAACATCCCGCTGCCAGTCTGCTATTTCATAAGATTGAACGACTACGTCAACATCCAGCTTGGGGGAAAGCACCCCCATGTATCCAACTAAGTATTTTCTTCTCTCAATTTTACCTTATTTTTTATGAGTTTTCTTATTTAGTAATAATAATGTTCTAAAATAATAAAAACAAAATAAAAAGGATGTGTCTAGTTTGCTTGTTTTTGTTCTTAAAGAAGTTGTTAATAAAAGAAGAATCTCCAATAATCTCTTGCTTGGAAATGATGAATAGTTGCTCTACCGTAATTCCTTTTAAGTACCTAGTTTTTAACCTCGAACTCTCCTGAGTTTTAGACACAACTGTTTTAATCTAAGATTTGCTCTGAATCTGAAACTCGTGGGTAGCGAATGCTTGATCTAAGTCTAGGTAGTTGGAGGATATAATATGGGAATGTTTTGAGTTGTTGTTTATCATGCTCCTAGAGATACTAGAGTTTTGGAGAATTCATCTTTGAAAATTAAAAATCCTGCATGATGAGCTCCTGTACGACGAGAGTTTAATTCCTACCACAGCCATATATACATGCTTACTAGATTAGGAAAGACTTTCACTTGTTAGCTTAGCTGCTTGTAAGTATTGAGTGTGGTCAGTCTGTGTTGACCCTAGGGGATTAGTCATGCGGTTAAAATCAAGATTCACGTTGCACTCCACCTACTTATGCTGCTTCTACCCTGGAGGTTTTCATTTAAATATTTTCCATTAGACACAACCTAACAAGTTGTTCTGCTCCTATACTGAGAGTGAACAGAACCCTTCATCCATTGCTAGCCCCTTTTGTTATAAGCTCCAACATTTCTATTGCTATCTCTTATCTATGTTTCCAAAAAGATACTTGTGAATTATTCCATCGTATTCAGTTCCTTTAAAAAAAGAGAAAAAAAAAAGAAAAGAGAGTGGGAAAGAAAAATAAAGAGAGAATAAAAGGACAAGGGTCCTAATTATGAGAGATTTTTTAGCAACCCAAGTTCTCAGTAAGTTCTTCAAAGTTTAAGAGAGATATAAATTTCTTTCAAGGAACAAAAGTAGAAAAAGATATTCACCATTTTTCCTCTACCCCTTCATTTACACTTACATTCACCATCATTACCACTATATACATATCCACTCAGCCCATATTTAGAATCACACACATGCACATCTTGATTTGACTGTATGGCCGGACTTGTCCCTCTGGATTCATGTGTCTAACTATGCAATAAATATTTGCAAGTATGCATTCCTTGTCTCCCACCTATGAGCTCTAGATAGACCTATTAGAAGTAGGATGAGAGAGAAGGTATAATGTTACTATGCCTTATGCCAAAAATACCACATATCTTGAGAGAAGAGAGAAGGCATACACCATAAATACCTTGGTGAGGATCCAGAAATACCATAAAGGAGAGACATGAAAGGGTCATACACAGGAATCTCTCAGTTTTATTTGAAAACCCTGCAAAACTCCGGAATAATGGTTGATCAAAGAGCTTGAGACATAGCGCTTGACTTGACCGTTCTGTCTTTCAACTGCTCAAGACCCAAGTGACGGCTACAAGCCCCATGGTAAAAGGTAGTATGGGTAAGTTTGAAGTCAGGATAGTTTGTTCTAATCCGGAGGAGAGTTCTTATTTGAACACATGTGTACTTTTGAGGCATGAAAGCATTGTAGCAACTCCTGGTCCATCACTGAGTTTATCTTTGCTCAGGGACGAGCAAAGGGTAAGCTTGAGGGAGTTTGTTGACGGTAGATAAGTATCATTTTTTAACCATCAACATAGCATGAAAAAGGACTAAACAATAATTACCACTTAGATATAGGGGGTTTACTGACATAATTCCATGAGTTTTGGTGAATGTCTATTTCTGCAGGGTGCCAGCTGAAAATAATCAAAGATGACCCACATGTCAGGTTTACATAGAGAGAAAGGGCCACGGATGGAAAAAGTATAATCTACAAGGTTCGGGAAGACAAACCCTAGGAGGTGGGACCCACCTATCACTGTGACAGGGGTGGGCGCCCAGCCCTAGGGGTGGTCGTCCCACCCAGGTGGCCAATCAGGCTCCACCTCGTGGATCCTACATCCACCGCCTTTGAGGATGAATAATAATCGTAGATCAAGGTCGGTTTGATCTGAGGGCTGTGGTGCTTCCTAGAGGGCTATATAAGCAAGGCCCCTGGCCCTTGGAGAAGGCATCCCTTAAAACCCTAATTCATTATTTCCTGTGAGGATTAGCAGGGAGGGGTCCCTTGAATGGATCTCTCTCTTAGGGCACATATAAGAGATATTAGCTTTGTAGTCTCCATGTGAGATTAGAGTTCTTCTTCTAGATTGAGAGATTTAGAGTGGAGAGAGAGTTGGAGGAAGCCTGGCATGTCGATGTCTCCTCTCTGGCTTGTACCTACAAGATCAAGTCTCCTAAACCGAGGCTTGGTTCTAGGATTCTTTGGTAATTCAACTTCCAATACTAAGTAAGTACGTTGTTATTATTGTTCTATGGTTTACGAGTTTACTTTATTCTCTTCCTTGGTAGAGGGTAGGGTAATCGTCTATAGCATAAGCATGGTGCTTAGACTAGAGATACTCGTAGATATCCCCTATCTGGCCGGATCGGTGTGTAGTATCATGGGAAGTGACAGACCCATTGTTACCTTTGGAGCCTCCTCCTGTCAGAAGGATTAGTAGGATTAAGTGCCCTGGTCAAGCATCCTCTGTGGTGTCTCTTTTCCATCGATATGCCCCCATAGACCAATAGTTTCATAGCTTACCATAGGTTGGAACTAGACTATCGTTGTAATCTTCTCTAATCGCTTATATCTTCACTACCTTGTAGCGCGGCCCATGGGTTAAGTATAGATTTAGGTTAGTCATCGCACGCTTTCTCCTTGTAGATAAACAAATACGATACTCTAGAAATATCTCCCAGGTGAAATGCTCACCAATATTTGTACGCTTGTGGATCATTTTCTATGTGCGTTAACAAATATCAACAGTCACCAACGCCAACGATCTCATCACCGACCCTAGGTTTCCAGCCTGGTCTCACTGAGAAATCTCCTTCAACCGTGAAGACCGGTGGGCCGTAATTTCAGAACCTGGCCGGTTTCCTCTCGTACTCGATCCTTGCATCAGTAGCATCCAGTTCGAGAGGGTCCTTATAGATGGTGGCAATTCTATCGACATCCTATTTTGTAACAGCTTACCCGCTCTAAAACTACGCCAGGTTGATCTTAAACCTTACGAAGCACAGTTCTAGGGCATTCTTCCTAGACAGAGCTCTATACCTCTCGGGCAGATCACGCTCCCCGTGTAGTTTGGCAATGCAGAGCACTTCCGCACCAACTACGTCAACTTCGTGGTCGTGGACTTCGACGACACCTATCATGCTATCCTCGGTCGACCGGCGCTGACCAAATTCATGGTTGTGCCCCAATATTCATACCTGGTGCTCAAGATGCCTACCGAGCATGGCGTCCGAGCTCTCAGAGGCAATGTCTACATGGCCTGCACCTGTGAAGAAGAAGGTTTCAAAGTAGCTGAAGCCACAGACCTCTCGATTCGCATGGAGCAAACCCCGGTCACTGCCACCAAGACTCCCGCCGACCACCTGGAGATCTCAGAGCTACAAGCCCCATGCAAGAGCATCAAGTCCAAGGACCATGAGGAGATCTAGTTGATCGACGACGATCCTAGTAAGATGACCCTTAGCGGGGCCAATCTGGATCCCAAATAGGAAGACGCGCTCATCAGGTTTTTGAGGGACAACGTAAGTGTGTTCGCATGGAAACCCGTGGACATGCCCGGTGTACCTCGGCACCTGATTGAGCACTCCTTGAATGTCTCGAAGACTGCCAAGCCCATCAAGTAGAAGCTACGCCGGTTCGCTCGCGACAAAAAGGAGGCTATTAGGGTAGAAGTTACATGGCTTTTAGCAGCTAGATTTATCAAAGAAGTGTATCACCCAGAGTGGTTAGCCAACCCGATGCTTGTACACAAAAAGAATAATGAATGGAGAATGTGTGTCGATTATACCAATCTCAACAACCACTGCCCTAAAGACCCCTTCGGCTTACCTCGCATAGACGAGGTCGTTGATTCAATAGCTAGCTATGAGCTACTTTCCTTTCTCGATTGCTACTCTAGTTATCACCAGATCACTCTCAACAAAGATGACCAGATCAAGACCTCTTTTATCATGCCTTTCGGCGCCTACTGCTACATGACAATGTTGTTCAAGCTCAAGAACGTGGGGCCATGTATCAGCGTGCCATCCAGAACTGTCTCCAGAACGAGATAAAAGACGACCTTGTCAAAGCCTACGTTGACGACGTGGTTGTAAAAACCAGGTAGGTCCATACCTTGGTCGACAATCTCTAGTGGATGTTTACGGCTCTCAACACGTACCAATAGAAGCTTAATCCTAAGAAGTGTATCTTCGGAGTCCCGTCTGGTATATTGCTAGGTAACATCGTCAGTCACGACGGCATATGCCCTAATCCAACCAAGGTTAAGGCTGTTCTGGATATGCAGCCCCCGAAAAACATCAAGGATATCCAGAAGCTTACTAGATGTATGGCCGCCCTCAGCCGCTTCATCTCACGACTCAGTGAGAAGGGATTGCCTTTATTCAAATTACTCAACGCATCAGAGAAGTTTGTCTGGTCAGAGGAGGCAGACGCAGCTTTCACACAGCTAAAAGAGTTTCTTACCTCTCCTCCAGTCCTTACTGCTCCTTAGAGAGATGACGTCCTTTTTCTCTATATTGTGGCCACTGATCATGTGGTCTCTACAGTCATCGTGGTCGAGTGTGAGGAACCCAGCCACGTCTACAAAGTCCAGTGCCCTGTTTACTTTATCAGCGAGGTACTTAACGAGTCCAAATCTAGGTACCCCAAAATCTAGAAGCTAATCTACGCCATCCTGATTACATCCTGAAAGTTAAAACATTACTTCGACAGATATCGGGTGGTGGTCAAGACCAGTTTTTCGCTCAGCGACATCATCCGAAACAAGGATGCTAATAGACATATTGTCAAATGGGCAATGGAATTATGCCCCTACTCCCTGGAGTTTCAGAGTCGTACGACTATTAAGTCCTAGGCCCTGGTCGATTTTATAGTCGAATGGACAGACCTAAGCGCACCTCCTGATCAGGGGCCACTCGAATATAGGAAGATGTATTTTTATGGTTCTCTCAACATCGATGGCACAGGAGAAAGCGTGCTATTCATTTCACCAAATAAAGACGAACTCTGCTACGTCCTCGTACTTCATTTCTCTGCATCTAATAATGTTGCATAATACGAGGCCTGCCTCCACGACATGCGTTGCGGTCGAGCTTGGCGTCAAGCGCCTGTATGTCTATGGCGACTCGGCTCTAGTCATAAACCAGCTTAATAAAGACTGGGACACGACTAGTGAGAAGATAGATGTTTATTACAAGGAAATCAGAAAGTTGGAAACCAAATTCTATGGTATCGAATACACGCATATGGTTCGGGATAAAAACAAAGCAGCCGATGAGCTATCTAAGTTAGGGTCATCCCGAGCCAAAGTACCACAAGGCGTGTTCGTTCAAGATCTTGTTAAACCATCCATCAAGGAAGAAGAAGATCACGTGGTCAAAAAGCCCCTAGACCAACAATTGGTGGCTACAGTCCCTATTCCGATCACTACGGAACCCTCTCCGACCACTCATACTTCCCCTTTGACCACTAATAATAGTGACTGGAGGGTACCATTTATCAAGTATCTACAGGATGGAACCGGTTATACTGACCGAACAGAGAATGAGCGCCTTATATGCCGTAGCAAACAGTACATACTGGTCGACGGTATTCTCATGAGCAAGAAAGCGAAGGAAGAAGTCTTGATGAAGTGCATCACTCAAGAGGCAGGTATTGAACTGCTCGAGTAAAGCTTTTCGAGCAGGATTCTACTGGCCGTCCTTCGTGGCCAACGCAAAGAAGCTGGTACGCCACTGCGATGGCTGTTAGTTTTTCGCAAAGCGCATACACGTACCAGCACATGAGATCAAGACCATACTAGCATCCTAGCCCTTTGCATGCTAGGGACTAGATATGATCAGCCCCTTCAAGTCGGCCCCTAGAAATTTCAGATGCGTGTTCATGATGATCGACAAGTTCTCCAAATGGATCGAGTATATGCCCTTGACTAAGGCATCTTTAGAAAAAATGATCAAATTTCTAGACCAGATCATACACCATTTCGGCCTCCCAAACAACATCATCACAGACCTAGGGACTCAGTTCACTGGTAGTGCATTTTGGGACTTCTACGATGAAAGAAGCATTGTTGTAAAATATGTGTCGGTGGCGCATCCCAGAGCTAATGGACAGGTCGAAAGAGCAAACGGTATGATTCTTGATGCATTGAAGAAAAGGTTGTACACATAAAATAGTACAGCACCTGGCAGATGGCTCAAGGAACTGTCGGCTGTGGTTTGGGGTCTTCGCACCCAACCCAGTCGAAATACGGGCGCCTCTCCTTACTTCATGGTCTACGATGCAGAAGCAGTGATCACCGCCGACATCGCTTTTTGACTTCCAAGGTTTGAGAATTTTAACAAGAACAGGTCTGATGAGTCACAAGAACTTGAGGTAAATTGCTCTGAGGAGCGGCGACTTGATTCATGTGTGCGTACTGCCAAGTATCTTGACATACTACACAAGTATTACAACAAGAATGTCAAAGAGAGGTTCTTCATGGTCGGAGACCTGGTCTTGAAGCGGAAGACGAGCCAAGACGGCATGCACAAGCTTTTGTCACCATGGGAGGGACCATTTGAGGTCACAGAGGTTACACGGCCTACTTCCTACAGGCTGGCTTATCCTGATGGCACCATGCTACCCAATTCCTGGCATATTGATAAGCTTAGGGGTTTCTACCCTTGAAACACAAAATGAGCAAGATATGTACTCCTCTTGTAATTTGATTATTTCAATAAAGCATTTATGTTTTACTCAATGTGTTTTGTCTGGTTACTATTCTTTCTCACTATTTCATAATAGACCAGTTGACAGACTACCATTCTTTTTCGAGTTCTCGGCTCTAGCCCCGCCGACTTATCCCCACGCGTGAACAGGACCTGCTCTCTATGCTCTGGGTGGTCGACGGGTGCTCCCTGGTCTAACCTGTGTGCTCTTACGTGTGAACAGGCTCCGTGCCTCACTCTTAGACCACAGATCTGGCTAGGACTGTACGGATTCAATAGGTTGACGTGTCTCCCAACTGTTACAACTAAAACAGAACACTTATATGTTCTAACTTAGTTCTCGTTCACACAATATTCAAGCTTTAAACGATTTTTCATACGAAAACACAACAAGCTTACATTGTCTTAAAAGTACATTATTACAGGCTTGTCTGACGAGGCACAAGTCTATAATAAACTAAAATTGTTCTACTTTCTATAGCTATAGGCCACTGGCTGGTCGGCGCTCGGTGCTCGGGCTGGGCGCTGCTCTTTGTCTTTTCACTGCTCGATGATGGCAGTGCCTCTTTGGCTGAGGAAGCTGGAGCCACCGAGGTCTGGCTGGTTGAGACTACAGCCTTCGGTTGCTCTGTGGACGAAGATCCTAGTGCTGGGGACTGGCTGGTCGAGACCGCAACTCCCGGTAGCTGACTCGAAGATGCTAGTTCCTGCCCTTGCTGTGACGGTGTCCCACACAAGTTGATGTTGCCCATCATTACGGCCGACAAGTCAAGCAGCTGGATCCGTAGTTCGTCTGCTTACTTCGAGCCAACCTCCTTAGGATACCCTAGCTCGAAACGTTCAAAGTTGATCAATGGGTAGTGCGCACACACCATGCTGAGAACATGGGCGCCCGCATATTCATCGGCCTCCTTCACAAACTCCTGCAGCCATCCCAAGGCACGCTGGCACTTGTCGAGCACTCCACGTGGCTGTCCTATAGCCTCGGACGCCGGGAGCTCTGGGTCGATGAGGTCCAGCACTCGCTTGATACTGGTCACCATTTGGTTACATCGGCCCTTCTAGAGGTCCCAATCCTTCCCGAGCTCGAGCACCTTCGCTGAGTAGGCGTCACGGTCTTTCATAACCTCCTCGAGGTTCTTTTTCGCGTTCGCCTTTAGTTCCGTAGAGCAACAACCTGGTTAGAGAGGTATCATATGGTGACATATTGAGCTGATACAGCACGACCACGACAACCAACACTTACTGGTTAGCTCTAGGTTTTTTGCTTTCAGCTCCTCGGTCATTTTGCTGGATTGTTCCTGGAGCTGCGCGTGGTCTTGCGCCAGCTGGTTGTTTTCTGCTGTTAGTCGGGCGCACTCTCTGACCACGCACAACTTCTCTTCTCGCAGGCCAGCTACTTCATTCGCCACGGCTGCAAATATGATGGTCAGTATAAGAGTATGTATTAACAACACTTTTCAATGCTCGGGGAGTTACGGCTAGACAGCTTACCTATCCTCTCACGCTCCTTTTGGCTGAGCTCGACGACGGCGTTGCGTCGGGACATCTCCAACTCCGCCTTCTCCTTCTCGGCGGCATTGAGCTTTTCGCGTAGCCGACCGATCTCGGCTGTCAGCTCATTATTTTCTTTAAAAGTCAGCTCAATTTGGTCAAAGCACCGTTTCTAGTACTTCGCCGTCCTCACGATATCCTACAAGGTGAACACAGTATTATTCATAATCAAATGCATAATGCTACTGGTCTATAAAGGCATCAAATGCGGCTTACCTGCACTTTGGCTATCAGCCGTTTTGCCGCTAACTCGACTTTACTTGTTTCATCAGCCATGGTGAATTCTTCGTGGCATATGAAATGGTCCCCATGCTGATGGTAGACGTACACGTGCTGACGCCCGTCCTTGGGATGCCCCAAGATTTCCTCAAGGACGTCGTCATCCTCGGACTCAGCGGCCTCAGCACTCCTGGGTTCTTCTCGTTGCTTGCCAGCTTTGGCCCCCTCCTGTCGCTAGCTGCTCTCAGGCCTCGACATCATCATTGGACCCTTCCCCTGAGCCACGGCATCTAGCAGACCACCCTCCTATGTGCTCGGGTGGCCCCTGACTGCTCTGGAGCTCCTTGTCCTGGCTCCAAGACTTGACCCTCCTTCGGGGCCGTGTTTTCGACGTTTGGCGCTTTCGGCGCCACCTGCTCGGATGCCCTCGGCTCAGTGGTTGCTGAAAGGTCTTGATGGCTAGAGGGGGGTGAATAGCCTTTTAAAATTTTCTACAAAGACAAGCTAAACAAGTTTATCAATATAACAAATAGCGAGATGCGAGTTTTGCTTAGCCTACGGGGTGTTTGCAAGCCACCTAACCAATTCACAATTCTAGTATTTGCATTCAACCGCACAAGTCAAACCGAGAAGGTAACTACAACTACAACTAGCAAGCTACACAAAGGAGTTACTAAAGCAAAGCTAACTAGCTAGCAAAGATAACTAAGAAAGTAATGCGGAGTTGAGTTGCGAGAGTTTTACCGAGGGGCGAAGTAATGAGCCAACCAATATGATCAACAATGAATACTAAGATAACCGAACACCAGGATCAATCAATCACAATATGAAAGTGATGACACGAAGATTTATCCCGAGATTCACGTGCTTGCTGACACGCTAGTCCCCGTTGTGTCCCTCTTCATCACGTGGTTCGGTGGCTAATCGTTCTCACACCGAGCCTCTCAAAAGGCGCCACAAGAACCTACCAAATGGCAAAAGGTTGCAAAAGACACGAGCAATTCACTAACGTTACCTTTGGCGCTTTGCCGAGGTAGGCACAAACCCCTCACAATCACCGGAGGTGGCCAAGAACAATCACCAACTCTTACCAACGCCTCCAAGCTGCTCCAAGCAGTCTAGGTGGCGGCAACCACCAAGAGAAACAAGAATCCCACAGCAAATCAACCACTAAGTGCCAACTAGATGCAATCTCACAATGCAAATGCACTTGGATCACTCAATCTCACTTCGAATATGCAAAGAAGCAAGAGAGATGAGTGGGAGGGGAGTTGCTTAGCTCAAGGTGCTCACAAGTATGTCAAATGTTCGAGAGAGCGAGCCTTGAGCTAGCCAACGAGTATTTATAGACGTACCCCTTCGAAAAGAGCCGTTAGAAACTTGAAACAGTCGAAATCGCACTGACCGGACACGCTGGTCCAACTGACCGGATGCGCCGGTCGCACAACTGCTAAATCGCGAAGCACCGACCGGACGCGCTGGTGACACAGACCGGATGCGCTGGGATCGACCAGACGCGCTGGTCAAGTCTGAGCAGCGCTCAAAGAAACAGTGACCGAACACGCTGTAGAACTGACCGGACGCCACAGTGCCAGCGTCCGGTTTGAGTCCAGTAAGCTCCCTGAACGACCGAACGTGTCCGGTCGACAGTGACCGGATGCGCTGCGCGTCCGATCATCAAACTAAAACACGCGCAAACGCTGAACACTGACCGGACGCGTCCGGTCAAAAAGAGACCGCGTCCGGTTCAGCGTCCGGTCACCTCTGTGACCTCTGTTCGCCTCCGTTTCTTTTCCGACTTCCGGCGTAGTGGAAAATAGTCGTTTCAACTCCTCGAAAACGCCTAAATCCCGCCTCGCAAGCTCAGCGGGAGGAAGAGAGGACCCCAAACCCTCTCTACCGCTCAAACTCCACCGCCTTCGCAAACGTGCTAACACCACCAAGTGATCTCGTCAAGTGTGAGTGTGGTAGCATTTTCATAATCATTTTTCGAGGTGTTATTAGTTCTATCCAAATGCATATGATTATGAAATGCACACCTAGAGGCACTTAGGAGTTCAATAGCCACGTCATTCCTCTCTTTATAGTACGGCTATCTAACCTATAATGTAACCACACCCACTAGGTGTCTTGGTTACTAAAACACAACCCTTAAGCATATACCTTTGCCTTGATCACGTAAGGTTGCGTCCAAATCCAAGTGTGGCCATCATGATCACCATGTCTAACTTGCCACCAACCTTGAAATGTACTAATCCTCATATGCTACATACAACTTAGGCATAGAATTAGTACTTAGGCATTGTCACTAATTACCAACACCAAACATAGGACTTTCAGTTGCCTCCACCGTTGTTGGCTCCTTTTGCCTAGGACTTGGCGCCACCTGTTCGGTGGTTGCTCTCTCGCCAGCTGTTGCTGGTTTCCCACCAGCGGTGAGCTCCTCGGGGACTTCTGTCGATGCTGAGCTAAAGTTTGATACAACCATAGTTAATGTTGCATGTTATTATTTGCTTTTAGTACTAATAATTACTGACATGTAGAATACTTACATGTATGCTTGACAATGGGCGGCTGAGAACGCGTGCCGCGGCGGTCGTCCCTGGCCCCACTACTGGCCTGACGAGCCCTGGCCACCATCACTTGGTGGCGGCACCTGTGATGTAGCCGCGGATGACGCCGTTGGCGTTTCCCATGCTGGTGCTGCTGCTGGTCTCGACGGTCCCCCTAGACCATCTGCTCTACATCCTTCCTCCGATGAGGATTGAGCAGATTAACGGTCGGGTCATTTTCTTCATCTTCATATGACCAGTCTTGTATTATCCGACGACGCTTGCTGGTCGGATTTTCCAGCACCTCTGTGGTCTCTGAACTCCCCGGCCTCTTCTTCGAGTGGTCGGGAGCGGCTAGGTGCTTCTCCGTCCTCTTGCTACCGGTGCTTGTCCTGGTGCTTGGTGCTCCATCTCCCTTCTCCACGTTAACGTGCGCGTAGCACCGCTGCACGTTACGTGGTGGGGGCTCCACGCTCCTTGGATGATCCATCCCAGGTGCCAAGGACACGTATAGTGCGTGCCTTTCAACACCGTGCACCTAACATCACAAGGACAGCAAGTATTACAATAGCTATTTTCTATCCATTACGTGGTCGACAGAAATAAAAGGACAGGTGCTCGGGGTACCTTGGGAGCTGGTCGGATGAGCTTGTAGGCATGCATGATGACACTCAACTGCTGATACGACGGATCTGCCAGGTTGAACAGCTCCATAATCCTCTGATGAAGCTCCTGGCTACGGCTGGCCCATCCAGATAGTTCCACGAGAGTAGCTCCATGAGTTCCTAAACTTGCCCGGCGTACTCTGGCCTCTCATTCCAGCTGGCCCTCTTCTCCGGGATGTAACCGACGTCGCAGAAGGTCGCGGTGTTGGGTTCTTCTCTGATGTAGAACCATTTCTTGTACCAGTCACTGATGGAGGTGTTCTAGGGGCAGTTGAGATACTCCGACTTCATTCCATCATGGAGTGTCAGGTACACCCCGCGTGGCAATCTGCGAACCCCCTGGACCCCTTCTTCCGAAGATAGAAAAGATAGCAAAAGAGGTCGAAATGTGGCAGAAATCCCCCAAAAGCCTCACACAGATGGATGAACGTCGAGACAAGAAGGATCGAGTTGGGATGCAGATTGCAAATCCCGATCTCGTAATACAGGCAAAGGCCTTGGAGAAACGGATGAATAGGAACCCCAAATCCCCTCTTGAAAAAATCTTCGAATACGACGATCTCACCGGGTCGGGGATCGGGGAAGCTTTCTGACTCCAATGCTCTCTAGCCTCCAAGCTCCTTGTCATGGACCACCCCAAGGCCGACGAGGTCGTTGATGGATGACTTGGTGGACTTCGATTTCCACCATTCCTTTCTCATCACCTCCGCCCTCTTCATCGCCTCCGTCTTGGACATCATCTCTCGCCTCTTGGCTTTGGCTTAGTTGGTGGACAGAGAGCGCGTCGCTTCTACCGGTGGCAAGGTTTGCTAATGGCGGCTGCGAAGGGGAATGGGGACTGTGGGCTGGACGAAGAAGACGCTTGGTTTATAAAAGCAACTGTTGGGTGTAAATGGGGAATGACTGCATAGCGGCTCTTTATCCCATTAATTGTGTCGTTCCACCTCCCCGAGTACTCAAGGCTCGTGCGTGTGAAATGTGGCACACGCTGTGTGGTTTCCACTTTTTACTAGTACCCGCGCCAGTAAATGCGCCCCTTCGGTTACAATGCAGGAAGGCCCACGCTGACGCGTCGTGGCAGACGCCGACCACAGTTTGATTGACAAGACAATGGCATGACTGCCATGTCACATCTAGCAAATTTCTGAGCCAACAGGTCACGTCAAAAAAAAAGTAAAAAACAAAGAGAGAGAAAAACGAAGGAATGGAGAAGAAAGATGAGAGAGAGAAAGAAAGACAAAATATGATAGAGACAAAGGTGTTAGAGATATACGACGCTTGAAGATTGGTCTGGGCCTTACAGTCCATCACCGACCACTGAGCATGTTACACTCCCCGATCACATTAGGGGACTCGTCGATCACTCTCCGACCATGCTCGGGGACTCGTCGACCAAAGCTAATGCTGTGCTCGGGGACTATTTTGACCACTCCTCGACCACGACTTGAGGCCTATTTTCCTCGACTACATGTGCAATTTGACTCGCATACAGTTCTGAGGTAAGCGCTTTTTTAGACCTTGCTACAAGGCTCATACTTCGCCTTCCAGCAAGCTTAGGGACTACATCGATATGATGCACCTGATGATGCATCTCCGTATCCTATTTCCAAGATGCCCTATTTTAAGACCCTGGCATCATGTGTCTATGTCACCTATTTCCAGACTTGGGGACTAAGTGGGCACACTTCACCTTGCGGTGAATATGCTTATTTTTCGACTCCTACGCTTTGTTTACCCAGCTTACATTTCTTTTTAGAAATACAAGTGGGCACACTTCACCAAGAAGGAAATCTTTTTCTTTTTCTCAAGAGCACTATACATTCTTCGAACAACCTACTTCTCCGGCGACAACAGTGGTCGGCTATGTTTCAAGCTGGTCGGAGGCTTCCAACAACTACTTGGATGGCGTTTTGACTGGTCGGGGACGTCAAGAGCTCAAGCCTTACTGTTCGGAGAAGGTCAAGACGGCGTGTCGCATCAAAATGGATAGTGCTCGAAGACTAGCTGTGGGGGTATTAACCCCTATACCCCTACGGCTAGACTTGGGCTGACTTAGATCAGAGGGCCCGACCCATGGCAAGGATAACGCGCGGCCTAGTTAATCTGTTCGGCGTCTCGCGCAAGGAAGGGAGGCAAACTTAGAGATCAAGCAAGATCCTAGTTGGTTAGAATAGGAATCCTCATCCGCCCAACTATGGCAATTGTAACCGAGTAGGATTAGTTTCCAGATTTGTAACCCTGCCCCTGGACTATATAAGGTGGGCAGGGGACCCCCTCAAAACACATCTTAATACACATAGCAATACAATCTGATGTAGGACGTAGGCATTACGCCCTCACACCGGCCAAACCTGGATAAAACCTCATGTGTTGTCTTGCGTCACCATCTAGTTCGTAGCTTGTGCA
Source organism: Saccharum hybrid cultivar R570 (assembly GCA_038087645.1). Lineage (NCBI taxonomy): Eukaryota > Viridiplantae > Streptophyta > Magnoliopsida > Poales > Poaceae > Saccharum > Saccharum hybrid cultivar. Next base: position 2,384,672 of record JAQSUU010000291.1, on the reverse strand, counting down.
CCTGTCTGCCGACAATCTACTACCTTGGGCATACCCCTTGGTAGACTACCAACCATATCTCGTCGACAGAGTTGGGTGAAACTGTTGATGCATTTATTACTATCCTTGCCTACCTGATGATATTTTTACCCTAATAGGTTTAGGATCGAATAATTGCTTAGCTCTACTTAGAACGGTAGCGATTGGTGATTTTCGGTCACCTGCAATGATAGATGGTTACTGGAATACTCTAGCTATGGAATGGATGAAATCCTAGAAATAACCATGTGTTGATGGATAATTAGAGACCAGACTGAAAAGTTAGAGGCAACCAGACAGGGTTCTGGGGTGCTATTAGTTTTTTGTCTGTGTCGATTAAGGATGGATCGTTGTTCGTCCCTCTTGTCATGTTGAACACATGCCTCACATTTAGTTGGCCGAATAAAGTACCTTTCGATTGCGAAGCTAGTGACACTTTTCGGGCCGGGATAAACTCGGATTGGCAGACTGGTGCCGAAGAGGGTAAGACGGGGACACAAAGAGTGAGCCCAAGGTGCGTCCCAGCAGTCGGACGGTCCCTAGATAGTGCGGTCCATGATTGTTACCCTACGATGTTTACCTAAAAAGTGTCATTGGTGATCTGTATCTCACTTACTGAAAAGTGTCATTAGTGATCTGTAGGTCACTTGATCGGTGAGTATGGTTTGTGTGAGGAATAAATCACCAGCTGGTTAGGAATCGATTTGAATCGCCATCGCTCCTGGATAGTGAGCACTTGACTCGAGTTACGGTATCGTAGTAATGATGATGGAACACGGATGGTTATGAGGATAATGTGATAAAGGCTAAACCTGAAATGGTAACTGGATGTTATTGATTAATCAAGTGATTGCTATAGCATAAGTGCTTACCTAGCATGATAGGTTATAATAAAGATGATGCAAAGTACTTAAAATGGTTTATTCATTATAGTTTATGTTCTTCGCAAATGAGTCAGCTAGTCCACTAAAAGAAAGTCTTGCATACTCCTTGGTGTCTCTTTATTTTGGTTTAAGACGGGTAAGTATAGCTAAGTACTTTCTCGTACTCAGGGCGTTGTTCCCATTGTTGTTGCAGATGGTCAGATGTACTATGGCTATTGCATCAATTGCCTGTATCCTGCGATGGGTGACAACTAGGACCAAGGGCAATGGTCACTCTGTATGTCTTACCTAATGTTTTTGTTGGAAATGACTACCTCCTGGAGCTGTATTTGAACTAAATGTGTGTGTAGTTTATGAAACTATTTGCTTCAGCTACTTTATTGTGAACTTGGTTTGTAATAACTTTATGTTCTAAACTCCGATGTATTCCACTGTCATTGCGAACTTTATGTAATATGTGACTGTGGCTGCTAAACTTGTACGATCTTGGTTTGTACGTTAGTTGGTTTGAAATCCTTCATGGTTTCACGAACTACCGGGTTATACAGGTTTAAGTTCGCTAAATTATCTATTTTGGCGGGTGATTTTCTTACTTAATTTCGTATAATTGGTCGGTTCTGTTACATAGGGCAAGCTGGCGAGGACAATGTGGTGGGGGGAGTCAACCGAGATGTTACAAGAATACATGTTTAGAGAGCTGAGTGTGCGGTTTACAAGTTTAGGAAGCCGAGCGTGTCGTTTGCAAGTAGCAAGACCGAGATGAACTCAAGATAAGTCCAGGGAGCTAAGGCTATCCGCACTCATGAACCTCTATATTCATCCTCTATACGTTCTAGTCAGCAAGATTCTCTCCTCTATACTCAATTCTCCCGCACCCATCCATCCTCTATATCATCCTCTATCCACTCTATCCACTGTGGGACCCACTTGTCACTTTATCTAAATATATCCATGTGTGATCTAGTTTTGAAGGATTTATTGAGACGAATTTAATGGTGCAATCGGAATTTAATTTGGATTTTTGGTTTGTGAGTTATAACATTTTTTTCTTTGTTTAGCTAGTGGGGCCGTCACTGTCCACTATAGAGTAAGCATTGTACCACTCTAAATATAGAGTGAGAGAAAAGATAGAGTATCGTTTTAGAGTACCCAGTGCATCAGTTTTTACTCTATATTCATACTCTAAAGCTTTAGAGTATCCTTTTAGAGTACCCACTGTGGGTAGTCTAAGTGTGCAATTTGCAAATATTGAGACCAAGATGAGAACTCAGGAAAAATTTAATTGCATGCCACTAGTGAAATTTACTCTTATTATTTTTTGTATAAACTTGGTCAATCTCAAAATGGTTTGAGTTGATACTTTGCTAGAGGAGACTATGGCATTTATTTTCTTTTTTGCAAGGAAGACTAAGCTTTATTAATCATAATGGGTTACATCAGCTGGCACTAAACTTGCAAGTCAGGTATATGTTGCAATCACATGTGTATTTTCCATTAATGTCTATTGTCAACTCAACCGCTAGGCTCAAAATAAGGTAATGGCAATATGTCTCCTTGATTAAGAGATGGTTACACTGTCAGATCATATGCTTTTTACCCTATAATGTGTCAGAAATTCTAGAATAGCTTTATATTTGAAGGTGGAGCCCATAATGTGTGTATTATAATTTCTAGAATAGCTTATAGACAAGTCATACAGATAGCTCCTATACGACTTTGATTGATTCTCTGACCAGTGATTACCAAAAGTTCCTATATTATTAAATAAACCATGTGATATATGATTTAAAATCGAAATGGGATCAGATCCCAGCTAATTAGAATACTCTCCAAGTCCAAAACAATCACCAAAACCAAGGACGTAGGGCAAATTGTTGACTTTTAGCAAAGTCGGTGTGAGGATATAAATACTGCTAGCTTGTACCTCGTCTGAGTCAGAAGTTCAGAATACAATAGCAAACGTTTCAAGAGAGCCATGGCCTGTGAGCAGTCTTTGCACATGAACCAGGAAGGAGAGAATTTTTTTATTTTTAGCCCAAATTTAAAACAAATTTTAAATTTAACCCGCATTTGAAAAAAAATTTAAATCTAACCCGTTTGGCCCCGCCACCATGCATGGCGGGGCAAATGCACTGAACCCCGCCATGCATGGTGGCGGGGTGCAGGTCCCACGTGACACGCTGTAGGCCAGCGTGGAAAGGAGTACCCCGCCATGCATCATGGCGGGGTACCCCTAACCCGCCATGAATCATGGCGGGGTACAACCCCACCCATTTAAAAGCCTGGGCACTTCTTGTTTTTGGCCATTCATCCATTCCATTTCCCGCAGCGCCCCTCTCCGCATCAAGACCGAGCTCCCCTCCCCTCGGCGCCCCTCCCGCCTAGGGCCCCTCCCCGTCGGCTACCGGCCCATCGTCGGACCTTGTTTCGGCCACCCCTTCTCTGCGTCCATCGTTGTAGTATGTTTGAGTCATTTACAGCAAGTTTACGGAAGCCATGGCACGAAGAATTGCGTTTACGCCAAAGATTAAACGAGTGTTACCAACTACATTAGTCCAATCGAAATAACCAAGTAGAGTACTGCTGCTACATCTACACATAATTTAATTGTTCTAGCACTACATAACTATGATAACATGTGTTCGGCGCCTGCTAAATATGACTACTCTACTAATCGCCAGGGCTGTAGGGGTCTCGCGGTCTCCGTCGCCTCCTCGGATTCGTAGGGACCTATCAACAAAGGCAGTTAGAAGTGCAGGGTCTAGTGTGGGGAGTGTACTGTTGTAGACCCGAACGATCTCAAGGAAGCCTGCCCGCTGTATGTAGGTCGCGTATCGCTCGTCCCAGCTATGTACGCGGTGCGTGCGAACACGAAGCGCACGCAACGGCCTCTACTTCTCCGACAAGGCCTGGGCCCGGTGGTCCTTGTCGTAGTCCGCCTCAATGAGGCTAAAGCGCGGATGAGGAGCCCGCGCCTCCATCTTGCAACCCTAAACCTGCCTGTTTGAAAAAACAAAGACAACATTAATAACATTAGAACAATTAATAATGTTATAAAAAAACAAAGACAAGTAAATTTGTAGATTAAAATATCATAAATGCATGTTTACAATATAAACCACCTCTTGTCTCGCCCGCCTATGAAATCTAGCGTTATGACCAGGATTCTTGCAAATGGAGCAAAGGTTCTGCGCACGTTCTTCGTCAAAGTCCCCGCCACCATACATGTCGGCGCCGTAACCTTTCATATTGTCCATATCGCCTTTCAGTCGCTTCTTCTTCCTCCTTCCCTTCCCTACCTTCTTCAGGTCCGGATAAGGCGTGTAGTCCTCACCATAATATGGAGGCCACTGCAACTCGTCAAGGTATGGCTCGAAACTCTTCTCCCAAACTTTGAGGGTGTTGGCACTGAGATACAAGGGTGACATGTATGGTGCAACTGTGTGGTCAAAACCTCTAAGCCAACAAGAGGTGATCATGTGTGAGCAAGGGGCATGCATGATCTGAGGGACGTTGCAACTGCATTCTACTTTATCAAGATCGACACGGTACGTTCGCCCACCAAATCGTTCGCCGCCCAGGTTTGTGCCCCCTCTAGCTCGTACGCAGAAAACAAGCATGTCCCGTCCATAAGCTCTCTATAGTTTGTTGCATCTGCATAGCACAATCTCCTAGAGTACCACTGTCGAAGGATGATTCCTCATTCTCAACATTCTCCAGCACCAACTCAGCCATGCCGACATTCGAACCTTGGATGACCCTATTGTATCGGGACCACTCTGCTTGATTGCACAAGTCCATCATCACATAGTGTGCCCTATTCTTTCCAACATCGAACCTACCCTTTAGTGTGAAAGCCTCGCCAAACTTCAAACTCAAACGGTCACATAGATCGCGGAAACTAGGGGTGCCATCAAACCATTCCAATTCTTCATACATATCCTCAAACTAGCAATCCTCTCTCCTAACACTTCCTCCGTAAAAAACTCTTACACCGTAATCCATCTACAAAACGATTTGACATCCGATTATCAACTGACCAATATGGTAGCACTAATTACTACATAACTAACTAACTAACTAACCTTACTTACCTACCACGTAACTAACTTACTTAGTATCTAAATAACTAATATTAACTAATAACATCCGAATAACTAATAATCGTTAACTAATTAACTAATAACTAAATAACTAATACGAACCCATTAACTAAAAACTAATATTAACTAACTATCAAAAATATCGTTAACTACAAATGATCGTTAACTAACTAAATAACTAATATTAATCGTTATCTAACTAAATAACTAACTAACTACAAATAATATTAACTAACTAACTAACTATAAATAATCGTTAACTAACTAACTAAATAATTCAATACCTAACTAAATAACTAATGTTAAATAACTAAATAATCGTTTAATACAAAGAATATTAAATAATTAACTAAATAAATAATAATAACTTAATAATATTTACTACAAATAAATAATAGTAACGACAAAATAAAAAAATTTACCGTAAAACGGGTTGCGGCGGCGTGACGAGGTTGGCCGGGCGGTGGCGTGCCGGGGCCGGGCCGGGGTGCGACGGTCCGCGGCCGGGGGGTGGCGGCGCGGGAACGGCGGCCGGAGACGCGGCCGAGGGCGCGGTGGCCGGGGACGCGCCGGCGGGGCCGCGGCGGCGGGGGCGCGGGGGACGGCGCGGCGGCGCGGACGGTGGCTGCGGCGGCGCGGACGGTGGCTGCGGCAGCGTGGCGGCCGCGGCAGCAGCGGCGCGACGGCGCGGCGGTGGGGGCGCAGCGGGGAGCGGCGGGGCGCGGCCGGGGCGGCCGGGGCGCGGGGGAGGGGCTCCGGGCGACGGTGGCGGCTCCGGCGGCGGCTCGGCGTCGCTGGGGGCGCGGGCAACGGCGGCGGCGCGGCTGCAAAGCCGAGCAGGCGTGGCGGGGCGCGGCTTTTATTTAGGCCGTGCCCCGCCATGATGGGTGGCGGGGTGTAACCCGCCATGATGGGTGGCGGGTTTGACATACCCCGCCACGCATCATGGCGGGGTACACCCGGGTGGCATGCCACGTCCCCCGCCACGTGGGACCTGTACCCCGCCACCATGCATGGCGGGGTTCAGTGTATTTGCCCCGTCATGCATGGTGGCGGGGCCAAACGGGTTAGATTTAAAAAAAAATTCAAACACGGGTTAAATTTAAAATTTGTTTTAAATTTGGACTAAAAATAAAAAAAATTCGAAGGAGAAACGACCCGTAACTTCCTTATTCCGTATCAGCATTGCTTTCATTTTTCTCTGCATCTTCCTTCGAATTATAATGTGATGGAAATCCCCCCATATATAGTAGAGAATTAAATGGCTTATTCAAATGATATTACCATGGATTGTTCACCCTGGGAAACGTCTGTGATCCCAAGGTGTTTTGAGTTTCCAAACTAGCCCTGGAAGTGGCAAAGGGAAATGAGAAATTAATAAACAGTAGTTAAATGACTTTGTGTCACAAGATGATTTGGTTCGCTCCCTTTTCTTCCTTTCTCATAGGTACTAGTGGTGCTGCACCAGGATTGCCTGATGTATATGTAACTTGAGCTCTTCAAATATCTGAACGAGGCTTGTTACAATGTAGAGTGCTGTGCAGAAGTGGATGAAGCCTATTGTAGAGGAGGCTGTCACTGACTTGATGAAGAAATTCACCAATACCAGCCGCAGCATGGTGATAGCTGACCTGGGCTGCGGCTCTGGCCCCAACGCCGTAGCCCTTGCGTCAATGGCTGTAGATGCTATTTTTCGCAACCGTGGGCTTGACGGGCAGGTCCCACCGGAGCTATGCGTACTCCTGAACGATCTTCCAGACAATGACTTCAGCAGTGTTGCAAAGCGCTTGGTTGCATTCCAAAAGGATGCCGCAAGTTTCGGTCCAGTTTTGACTGCTATTGTACCTGGTTCATTCTACAAGAGACTCTTTATCAATCGCTCCTTGCATCTAGTTCTTGCATCGTACAGTGTGCATTGGCTGCCAGAGGTAACCACTCTGAGCCTTGTTTAGATGTATGTGTATCCACTTTAATCCACATGCGTTGAAATGGAATGGAACTTTAATTCCCCTCTAATCCACCTCAACACATGTGAATTGAAATAAATACATGTGCATTTAAACAAGCCTTAGTCGGCCCGTCCTGTCCTGCCCATTCGCTTCACCTGTTCCTGTAGTTTCACATTTGCAGTAACTAACACTCTAACTGGCACCTTAAGATCTAAGAAAGAATGGGATCCCTATGTACGACCGCGATGAGGGTCTCAGGCAAGCAAGGCGCCCGCTGGTGCTCGAGGCTTATGCTCGGCAGTTCAGGAAGGATTTCACGCTGTTCTTGAACTTGACGGCTCAAGACAAGAGTTAGTCCCTGGGGCCCAGATGGTGATCTCCTTAGGGCTTCCCCAACGCAGGCATATAGGAGCAGTGGTCTCAACAAAAAGCACCACACCACGTATGCATAGAGAGGTTGAGGCCGTTAATCTCACACCGCAGGCAGCATTCTCACTTTTGTCAAGTCATATCGGTATCTTTTGCTTTTGAAACCTCAGTCAGCTTTTTGTCAGATGAAAGTTCATGAGCGTTGGCTACAACGCGTTTGGGATAGCAGCCCCAGCCTTTGTGTCAGATGAAGCGGTGGTTCTTCTGCAGGATGCCATGCACCTCTGCGAAACCACCATGCACGCTTATCTAGACGCTCAGCAACGACGTGGACAATGTAGCTACTAGCCACGGTGTAGCGATGGGGAAGGCCTTACTAGGCCACTGTTCCAGTGACAGTACATGCCAGTCAAATCTACTATGCGATGGTGCAGCTTTTATGCTAAACGACATGGCATCAAGGGTATATTAGTTTTCGGCCTCTTCGGCGTGCCTTTAGGCCTAGTTTAGATCCTAAATTTCCCCCTAAATTTCACTATGTAAAAAGAAGATTCCCCATCACATCAAAATACCGGCACATGCATGGAGTACTAAATGTAGATGAAATCAAAAACTAATTGCACAGTTTAGTTGTACTTTGCGAGACGAATCTTTTGAGCCTAATTAGTCAATGTTTGGACAAAAATTCACAAATACAAACGAAATGCTACAGTGCAGAATCTGACACTGTGCAGATTTGGGTCATCCCAAATCAGACCAACTAAACACGGCCTTAACTTGCAGCTGTACTAATCCCAAGAGACACTATTTTCATTTTCTTTCGGCTAATGTTTACTTTCATTCATGCAGGGTGTCATCGACAGAGAAAAGCTAGACTCGTTCTACATACCCATGTGGGCGGAGTAAGAGAAATCATCCAAGATGAGGGCTCCTTCATGATCAACAAGATACTGGTCCGTGATGTCATTAGAGGGTGTTTGGATGTAGGACTAAAGGTTAGTTGATGTCGCATCGGATATTATATGGAGTGTTGCAAGGGGTGTTTTGATATTAATAAAAAAAATAAATTACAGATTTCGTCAGTAAACCGCGAGATGAATTTATTAAGACTAATTAATCCATCATTAGCATATGTTTACTGTAGCACCGCGTTGTCAAATTATGAACTAATTAGACTTAAAAATTCATCTCGCAAATTAGTCTCAATCTGTGTATTTAATTTTGTAAATAGTCTATATTTAATACTCCATGCATATGTTTAAACATTCGATATGATAGAGCAAGCACCCCCTTAGTAGCATGGGAAAAAAAAAAGCTCCATGACCCCAAAGATCGCGCAGCACTTCGGGTCGCAGGGGCAAGTGGTGGAAGAGTTTGAGAGAACCGTCGAGTGGCACGTGAGTGCAGGCAGCTCTCAGATTGTTGCTCCGGGCTTTGTTATCCTATGTCTGTCTCTCAAAAAGAAGGTATAATCGGTGCTTTGTCTGTCCGATGCTTTGGCCTTTGGGTGTCAGCAGACAATTTGCAACCGTCATCTAAAAGAAAAAGAACAGTTCTACGGTTCTACTTCTACCTCGGAGTATATGCTTCAGTGGACATTCATGCATGGTTTAGCATTTTGATTTAATGATCACCATAACAATAATGCATTTTAGCATTTTGAATGCACATTTGGTACAGATATGAGGTTTTCGCACATGCAGCATTCGATGCCATAACTTGTATTGGTGCTCCGTTCATTTTGACCTCTTTAACCGTCCAATGTACATCATGTGACAGAATGCATGTTTTGTTGTCAAAAGTGGGTTCTCCACTGGCAGTCTAGCTCTTCAGCACTGATTCTATGAACAAGCTATTTACTACAGATGTCTGTTGACCATTTGCCTAATCTCCATCTTTACCTCCAATAGCATACCCTTGCTGTTGGTTCCAGCAATCCAGTTTGTGTCTGATGAAGTGGAATGTTTCGATATCAATAGTAGAAAACCCTAAGGTGGTAATGAGCATTGCCAACTAGGGTCTCCCTCTTTTCCATATAGACTTTGCAGTCGGCATGACTGCTCCTTTATCAGATTATATGTTGAGGGACGATCCCGTGCCACCATGGAAAAGCTATCATGGTACATCTGCGTGCCTTCAACCATCAACTGCCAAATAAGAGCGCCACCTCCTGCCTGCAGCTTTTTTGCTGAATTGTATAGTTTATCATAAACAACTTTTAGAAGAGTGTCTCCATCAACTGTGCTGTTAGCTTCTGCATGTTGGAGGTAACCTACTTCAGAAAACAGGACAGGCTTTCTCAAGACGTATTCACTGTCATTCAAGTGTGAATCAACCCAGACAGAAAGGTACTTGACTTTTTCTTCCATACTTGCCTTTGGTAGCCTGGAAAAAAGATGCATCAATGACATGGTACAATTAAAATTATTCAGTACAGAAAATGGAATGATACAGACCAGCTATCAGGATAAGCATGAACCGAGGCAAAATCAATATCTTTGACAGCTGAGTTCTGTATGAAGTCAGAGCAGAGTGAAGCTGCCCAGTCTCCAGGATTTACACCCAGCCTCTCACCTCTCCCAGGGCCATAAAATCCTTCAATACCAACTGTAATGAGATGCTTTGTGTCCAAACTCTTAATATATGCTGCCATTTCTTCTATCCAAGCCTGCAAATTAACTCCAGGTTTAATTATAAGGAATTAATGATTTCATATGCCCACTTTCTAAGCAAAGGGTGTCTTCAAATAGTACGCTACCTGAATATGAGGACCTGATGAATTAGATACACATCTAGGCTCATTCATGAGTTCCCAAGCAAATATAGCAGGTTCATCACAATATTTGATTCCACTGTAAGAGTTTCTTCTGGTTAATATTGCCTGTCAATAACAATAATGTAGCTTTGAGATGAAATAATGGGATTTCTTTGCCAAATAGTGAAACGGCTAAAAGCTATCTCAACAGGTTAGATTGGAGAAAATACAATCTTCTTAAATAGGCACTGAAGCGAAAAAGTGTTTTTTACAGTGGATAGCATAAAGCAACAATCTTCTTAAATAGACAATGAAGCGAAAAAATGTTTTTTTACAGTGGACAGCGTAAAGCAACACTAGAACACAACATGCCAAACATGACGGTATGGCAAAAGGTTAATAAAACAAGTATAAAGCTTCAACGTGTTAGCCTGAATGATCTTTATTTAAAGAAGAGGATCAAACATGTGTGCGTCAAGGGGTAGTAATTCATTAATATGGACATTTCATAACACTGGTTTTGCATAATTAAGTTCAATGGCTAGATGGGTAAGAAAATAGGAGTACAGAAGCTATATTGGCATATTTAGTATAATTGCACCCTCTATGCTGTTCACTGCATAGACACAACCATCACAGCAAACATTTTAATGCAGGCCACAACTCAGGCTCCACTAAGGGCACCTCCAATGGTGATTTATGAGCTAGCTCTAAGCATATTATTTCATATTTCATATTTTAATAGAAGAGAAGAAAAGTTATCTCTTGATCAAGAGCGAGTCTCATGCGCACACTTCAAGATCATGTGGAGCTCGGAAAAGCAAGACCGCATGTATATGTGGCCGCACGGGCTATCTCAACCATTGTTCTCCTCTGCAACACGAATCTTCAAGCATCTCTTCTCTCTCTCCTCTACTGACGGCGCCGATAGCACGGCTGCCCATGGCCTCCCAAGACAACGTCACGCCCCACCCCGGTACCCAGGGACGGAGCCAACGGCCGATCAACCGGGGCTTGAGCCCTGCCTTACGATGTCAGGTATGTGGAGCCCCTCCTAAGCCCCACCTTAAATTTTTATGCATAATTATATAGATTAGGTAGGGCTAAGAGCCTAAGATGTATTAGAAATACAAAATTTACCTCTTTTAATTATCGGGCCTAAACATCACAAGGCCAAGGCAGCAGGGAAGGCCCAACCGCACCAGCCCAATCATGAAAGTGAAACAAACCCTTTACCCTTCCATCCCCAATTCCCCATCCCGTAACCCACCTATTCACGGCTTCACTCCACAGCGGCGGGCGGCGGCGGCGTGTTTTGGCGTTCGCGGCATCGCGTGGGGGCGGGAGCAGGACGCGGCCGCGCGGCTTCCGGTGGACAGCGGGCGGGCGCCGGCGGCCAGGGCGCTTGCCGGTTGCCGCAGCGACGCGGCGCGCTGCTGCTGGACGGCAGCGGCCAGCGCCCAGCGGGCGGACGTGAGCGGCGAGGTGGGCGTGTGTATGTGCTTGCTATGACCCCGCTCTGCTGGATTATATCACGCTTTCCCTGCATTCCATCTACTGATCTACGCGTTTATATGCTACCACTAGCTGGTCATTGCGAATTTGGTGTTGCGGTTTCCTGCTGCTGTCCATCGGAGCGTTTTTTTTCAATTTATTTGGACGGGGCTTTGGCGGACAATTTAATACTACTTCTACATTATTAGTGCTTGATTTTTGTTAGAATAGATACGTATTGAAGCATGTTTATAATTATGATGTTATATCACATAATGGCATGATAATGGAGTAATTATGATGTTATAAAAAATCTTGCTTCTCAATGTTTGTTTCTCTTGGGTTCAACAGGAAGCCTTACGCCTGTTCAAGACGTCAGGTACTGGTGTTTCAGTGTGCCGGTGTGCGCGCCGGCGGCCACAGCGTGCAGGAGCAGCACGCAGGCAGGCAGCAGGCGAGCATCACGGCATCAGCCGAGCAGCGGAGCAGGCAGGTAATTTTTTAACTGTAAAATTGAGTATGGAGTCCATGATGCGTGATTGAATGTTTGATTTGTGATGGATTCAATTTTTAGATTTTCAGTATGTCAAAAAGAAATTTGATGAGCTACTATTCAAGTTCAAGTGGCACTGGCAGCGGCTCAACTCCACAAACTAATGAGAGCGCAAATCAACCAAAGAGACCGAGAGAAGAGTTTAGTCATTCAAACCTAATTGCTGACCCTGCACAGCGCAAACCAATTGATTCTTATGATCCAGCAATTAGAGACCAACTAAAGAGAGCATATGCTTTGAGTGGTCCAACCCAACCACGTGAATTTCAGTTTCCTCGCAAATGTATGGTTGGTGAATGGAGATCATTTCAAAAGACTTGGTTTGATGAATTTGATTGGCCAGAGTATAGTGAGTCCAAGGATGCTGCTTATTGCTTATATTGCTATCTTTTCTTTAATTCGGCAAAGAGTGAAAAATTTGGGAGTTCTGTCTTTGCACATCAAGGTTATATGAATTGGAAGAACGCTAAGGAGTTCTGTCTTTGCACATCACCGGTTTAGTGAAGTTAGTTCAGAGCTATTAGTTTGTATGACTGCTTTTAATCCAAGGAACTCCTTCTCTAATTTTGATGTGGACAAACTTGTGAGGCTAGCTGAAATTTATGCTGAGGATTTTGATATTGGTGAACTTGCTGTTTTGCCAAATCATCTTAGACAGTTTGTCAACCGTGCTAGAAGAACTCCAGACTTTCTTGGATGCACTGAACTTGGAAAAGTTGCTGAAATTATGGTCAAGACTAATATGCACACATCTTATAAATTGATTTATCGTCTCATTGAGCTAATCTTAATACTACCGGTGGCAACAGCTTCAGTTGAGAGGATATTTTCAGCCTTGAACGTTATAAAGACTGATTTGCGCAATAAAATGGGTGATGAATGGCTCAATGACTTGATGATATGTTATACTGAGAAAGAGATATTTAGAAAGATTGATAATGAAAAGATCAAAAAACGGTTTCAAGAGATGAAAAAGCGTCGTATGTTATTGCCTAAAAAAGTAGTGGTACGCTCTATTCTCTTCTAAATTTATAATTTGGATGTCCATATATATATGACTAATCAATTATGTCTATTTGTGTAGGTTGCGACTTTGGAGGAATAATATGGGGCAACGTCACGCGCTGTTTATTAGTTTCGCAATTGGTCCTTTCGGTATGAATGAACTGCATCTTTTTTCATGATATATTTTGTGAATTTCGTCGTTGATCGATGTTTGCAATATAAGATTGATTGAAGCTATTATATATATGTGTATTGTGAGCGGTCATAGTAGAGATAAATCGTCGTAGACTGTTCAGCCCGCCCTAAATTTTTTCCTGGCTTCGTCCCTGCCGGTACCTGCAGCTCCGGCGTCGCCCCGGCCTTCGCAGCCCCTGACCGCCGGCCCTGGCCTCCGCTCGCCAACCCCAGCCTTCGCCGCCCTCGTCTCCAGGGCGCGGCAGCGGCCTCCCCGCCCGGCCCGGACCCCAGCACGCACAGCGGCGGCCTCTCTGCCCAGACCCCAGCACGCGCGGCGACAGGCTCCCGCCCGGCCCCCAATGGCAGCATGCACGATCGTGCCTCACCCCCCCCCCCCCCCCGAGATAGGCCGTGCGGCCACAGGGGGATGCGAAAAATCCACTCTTATGTGGCGCTATTCATATTAGAGCTATGTGCTAAATGTTAGTACCATTAGAGAAGTTATCTTAAAGCTAGTCATTATCTCATACTGTTGAGGGTGCCCCAAACCGATGTTGAAATGGTAAGTCAGATGCACTCATCTAATAAGCTATCGAGTTCAGAGTGTCAATACTTTGTATTTCTTTACCCAGAGCAACACTATTCTCATATGAAACACATTTATTTGATATTTAATCCTGTTGCTGTAACTACGATAAGAATCATGACTTGCAGCAAAAATCAGTATCGGACAATAGAAACTATGGCTCATTGCAGTGTCACTCTGATAATATCATCTTAAATTCTTAATATTGACATTTTGTGCAAACATTTTTTGGTTAAAATTTGTTATATTGCAAAAGCCCATTAATAAAGTAACCGACAAAAAATACAGTGAATATAAAACTAATATAAGCATGGTAGCACAATAAAAAAATGAAAGAAAAATATGTTTAATACATGACGATTACCTTTACATACTCCATGTAGTAACCTTTAATAGTTGGGTGAGAGAAAAAGGAATCCGTAGAATTTGTCACATTAGCACCAGCTGCTTGTGCCCACTGAACATACTGAGCCTTCCCTCCAAAGTTATCAAGATTGTTGACAAGGCATAGAATCAATCTAACATGATTTCTTCGGGCCTCATATATCACATAATCCAGCATCTACAAAAATAAAAATAAAAACTATACACTTCACAGATGCCTAAAGCCAGTCAAAAAGAAGTACAAACATTTGAGAAAGGGACAAAGTCTAGAAATTATAGCTAGACAGGATGTAAACAAATTGTACTTCAAAAAGCTCCTAAATATAGTTGATATTCTACCCCCATTGTGCAAGCATTTGAAACTTCAACTCATTCTTAACCAAGGAAATTTTTGGCCAAGAAGGATACTTTTCGGTATTTAGGGTCGATGCTACAAAAGGATGGAGACATTGATGAAGATGTTAGGCATAGAATTTCAGCCGGCTGGTTGAAATGGCGTCAAGCTTCTGGCGTCCTCTATGACAAAAGGGTGCCTCAGAAGCTGAAAGATAGGTTCTATAGGACAGCGATTCGTCCGGCGATGTTATACGGTGCTGAGTGTTGGCCTACAAAAAGGCGACATGTCCAGCAATTGAGTGTAGCAGAGATGCGTATGTTGCGTTGGTGTTGTGGGCACACAAAGAGGGATAGAGTCCGGAACGACGATATTCGGGATAGGGTTGGGGTGGCACCAATTGAGGAGAAATTGATTCAACATCGGTTGAGATGGTTTGGACATGTACAACGGAGGCCTCCTGAGGCGCCGGTGCGTAGTGGGGTTCTAAAGCGGGCCGATAATGTAAAGAGCGGTAGAGGTCGACCTAAACTAACTTAGGACGAGTCCGTTAAGAGAGACCTAAAGGAGTGAAATATCTCTAAGAATTTAGCTATGGACAGGAGCGCTTGGAGACTGACAATCAACGTGCCTGAACCGTGACCTCTTTCTGTCTTGTTTTGTGCCTTTTATGTCCCTTTATGTGTCTCTCTATTTCTCGTCTCTTTTGGGTTTCATCTCTAGCCTACCCCAACTTGCTTGGGACAAAAGGCTATGTTGTTGTTGTTGTCTTAACCAAGGAAATATAAACTGGTTGTTTCCTCAAATGACTGTAAGTAAGCTAGTGATATTGCTCAAGTCCTGTAATTATTAATCCATCGATTTAAACAGTCACCAATTGTTGGAAATTGTCATTTAATTATTTAACATTATTAAGAGACCATTTATTGTATCTAATTATATTTGCATCATTTACCCTAGTAAAATAATAATATGCAAAGATATCCAGTGACTGAAATATCAACTTCACTAACTAATGTTTACCCTTTTTCCTCTTTGGTGCATAGCATAGTTGTTGAGATTGTCAAAGGACAGGAATGTTGAAGCTTACAAAAATTAATAAGAACATTACAGATTGGGATAGTGCACATTCAGAAGCGATTCAAACTACTTGGACCTGTTAAACGTATTAGGTGCTTTTCTTCAAATTTGTTGAGGTTCTTTTCGTCGCACAAAATTATGCCAATAAGATTCGTACAATCACCAAAAACATAGTAGTCCAATGGGTGTAACTGTTATCTGGTTTGTTAGTAACTGATTGAATTTGTAAGATAGGTTATCAAACAAGGTTACTCCAATCAGCTTATGCGTGTCATGATCATGATACCAAAGCATTCCTGTAAGTCACAATGTTCTCATGGTGTCATAACTAATAAGCCCATCGAATGGCATCATCCACGTGCTTACACACGCACCTGTATGGCTGTTTGTTAGCTACATTTCTCGCTGTAACGTATGGCATACTTTTGGCGCAGGAGAATCACTACAGGACATTCGTTAGTTAGATTCAGAAGGTGGAACCAGTTATATTTTAAGTCAAAACAAAATTGCGCCGTCCCAATAGCTTTTGTAGGGGGGAGAGAAGGGAATGAAGACGGAGCAATCCGGACCTGGAAGACAGGCTCGCTGAACCGGCCTGGGGAGATCTGCAGCGCGCCGGGGCCACCGTCGCTGAACGCCCATGTGCGGCAGACCGTCAGCCCCATGCGGCGGCCGCGGCGCAGCATCTCGGCGGACAACGCGGGGGACCGGGCCGACAGGAGCCAGTACGAGTTCCATCCGTTGACGTAGATCGGCGCGCCCGTGACGGCGTCGACGAAGTGGGTGCCGGCGCGGCCCACGAAGGACATCGGCGGCTGCAGCCACGGCATGGGGAGCTTGAACCCACCGGGGCCGCCGGCGGAGGAGGGGCCGCGGCCCGGGAGCCAGTTCAGGTAGGCCAGGGCCAGGAGGAGCAGGACGCCCAGGAGGCTGTGCATGCGCGTCCCCCTCCACATTGGTCGGCCGCCGCCGCTGCCCACGCGGCGCAGTTGGATGTCGGGATTTTCGCGGTGTTTTGGCCGCGTTTTCGCGTGGTTCCGGGGCCCGTTTGCGTTGCGGCCGCCTCAGGCACTGGAGGAAGCCAAACGAGTCGACTAGCTGAGCTGCTCACAGCTTCGGAGGCGTCGGTGACGCGATCACGCGGACGCCGGCGCGCAGGGACTGTTCACTGTTCTGGGCTCCGTCCGGGCAGCTGACGGACGATCCGGATCGATCCGTGGGCGGCAGGAGTTCCAATCGTTTGTTTTGAGAGAATTTACTATGGAACCGAAAAGAAAAAATCCCTCCTTCTAAGACATTCTCGAAATCGGAATTTCTTATTAGCATCTAATTGAATTTTCCTCCCTAAATGACACTACCGCCTATTTCCTTCACTAACCATCAATTTCCTCTACCGAGGATGTTATGGCCACCAAAATAACTCATATGCCACTTTTTATATCAGACTGTATGGTGTTAAATAAAAAAAGTATTAATGTCTTGGATGTGAATAAGGAAGAGATTAGTGATAATATCATAAACATAATTGAGGTAAAACATGGGTTTTTGGCAAATGAAGGCTGCAAATAAATATTTAGCAGATTTTAAATACTAAGATAACATTTGTGGCACATTAATTGCATGCACAAGCTTCACAAATAATTATGAAAACCACGATCAAATGAGAACGGTCTTTGATAGTTGAATTGCCCAAAAAATTCGGCGTGTGAGTTTGATGCTAAAATTAAACTCGTGCAACTGTTTGATGGTTAAATTCATTCTGAAATATATTTGAACAGTGTAATTATCTGATACTCCATATTTCTAGAACTGTACTAATAAAGTAGTTCAAATAGATTATTAGGAGAAAAACGACCTGCAACCGGAAGCTTTTCTTTCTTTCTTCTTCTTCCTTTTTAGGAAGTTTGCTAGTACAACCGGAAGTTTAACATAGCCGTCCTCTCGACTCAATCACTACTACACCATCCTTCTACGCTTCCACCGTCAGGTGTCCACCCCAAATCAACCATGGCTTGTCTCTGTCCCCTTCACCTCCTTCTCCTCCTCCTCACCGCCGCCGCCGCGGCGTCCGCCAGCGGCGCCGACGAGGCGCACGTCTCCATCGCGGTCGCGGAGAAGGGCCTGGCCTTCGCCAAGGACGTGCTTATCGGCGAGGCCGTGCGGTCGCTGACCCCGCTCCGCCTCCCCGGGGTGGAGAAGGCCGTCCGCGTGCCCTTCCTCGGCGGCGTCCGCGTCGCCGCCTCCAACATCACGCTCTTCCACCTAGACGTCGGGGACAACTCCACTATCTTCCCCGGGGACTCGGGCCTTCTCGTCGTCGCCTCCGGCATCACCGCCAACATCAGTATGCACTGGAGCTACTGCTACGATTCGTGGTTGTTTCCCATAGAGATCGCCGACAGCGGAACCGCCTCGATCCTGGTAATTGAGAGGGGGTGGTGGTGTCCATAGCTGTTTCTGATTGTTCTAGATTTTTATGTGAATTGTACTTAGATTTGGTGTTGTATACCCGTAGTTCTACTTAGGTGTTCTACTGCTTCAAACGTTGCATAGTTGGCTGTGATGGTATGCGTATGCCTACTATCACCACCGTTCTACCCCATATATGTTAGTCACATTATTTACCAAACTGCCACCAAATACAAATCAGTTTCACCCCTGTCCTATTCTTCGCTTGGAATAGAGGTTACCTTATATAGTTATATTTTACATATGTAAATGTTTGACTTGTTGTGCTGTTGCAACGAAGGGACAATTTTGCTTCTTATAGAAATCTGGGCATATAGAGTTAACACGTGTGGATATACTCTCTTGATGAAGTTTCTTTATAACAAATTCTAACAATGGTCTTGTGAACCTCTTAAGAACATCTTGACTAAATTTTGGCTTTAGGAGGACAGTTATCTTCTTAGATCCTTTATCAGTTCAATCCCAATTAATGGGACGCAGAACATTTCGTCACGTCAGTTGATATTAGTGTATATTGGATAGGAATGGCATCATCTAGTTTACATGCTTCGATCAAATTAGTGTGGTTGCCTTTCTTCCATGGATCTTCATTAGTTTTCATATTTAGTTAAGTTGTAGTTCCCCTTATTTCTGTCAAGAATCGTCTTCCGATAAGGCCGTAACACAAATGATACATGGCATGTCTTGTTTGAAGTTAGAATGGTGGATCATGCTGCAAATCTTCCTGTATTTGATTTTTTTTTCAAGATATCAATCATCAATCAGTTCTAGATATGGTTGTGTGCAGTGTGCTTCAACAAAAATTTTGATGGACTATGTAAATAAATATTTGAATAATCATTAACTCATGGTATAAAACAATTCTGGGTATCATTGTTTCTAGGTCGTTATTTGGCTGGTTACTTTCGAATACTATTAGTTTGGCTGCCTATGATGACACAGTACCTACTGGACATCGGTAACTTGTCAGTTCTAGTCTATTTATGGCTATTATTACAATCTTTATTTACCCTTTAATTGCACTTCTTTAATAGTTTGATCCTCCATTGGGAAAAATTTTAATTCTTTTGTATTCCAGCAACAACCCTTGATGGATAATTTTTCTTCTTTATTGAGGATTTATCTAGCTATGACTTATGCTACACTGTTTTAGTATGCTTTTAAGTTTTGACATCTTTTATTCTGCTTACTGAGAGGAAGAAACTATCCTTCTATATTTATAAGGTTCAAGGAATGGAAGTTGGGATAACCATGGTTATAGAGAACAACAATGGGAGTTTGGCTCTGTCTGCTTCGCAGTGTGGTTGTTATGTGAAGGACCTAGTGATATCCCTGGATGGTGGAGCATCTTGGTTTTATCAAGGGTATGCTTTCCTTTTGCAACTTTGTAGATGAATTCATGCACTGTTTCTTTTAAAAATGTGTCAAGGTAAAATTGTATTAACATCTGAGGATTGAGTATTTAGTGTTTTTTTTGGACCCGAAAAAACAGCAGGGGAAGCCCCCACTGTTAGTGTTCTGAAAGTGATCTCTCATTTAGTAAAGAATACTTTACTTATCTTTTCCTGCAGTACGTGGTTGTTTCTATGGTTTTACCAACATTCGAGTGAGATCTGCATGTTTTATGTGCCTCTTGGCATGCGCTACATCTCAAGCTCCTGGACAAAAATTATGATATTTGCTGTATTTATTTTTGCATTTATCACAATGATTTCACTAACCTTTAAATTCAGTAAATGTGTCATATTAACTAAACTGAGGGTAATATATCGAGTAAAGATCTATTCTATTGAGTGTTTTTGTTTAGTTTTGAGTCCTTTCCTTGGATGCTTACACTTAAATGCCATCTGCAAAGAGATGATATTGGTGTCATTTATTTATATTGGTAACTATGATGTGTTTGCACATTTGTACATACGCATGTAAAAACATATATAGTTTACCAGAGTTCCCTGGATTTTATATAGTTGGACTTGGACACATCAAGAAGCAAAAGTTCATACTTAATCCACTATGTTGTATTGTCTACTTGTCCGAAGGTTTATAAATGCTTTTGAAGATCATATTAAAGCTGCAGTTGAGAAGGCAATACCTGAAAATATGATTGAAGGTGCTGGGAAACTGGACTCCTTTCTGCAAGGTCTCCCCAGGACCATCAGTCTGGACGATGTTGCTGCCTTCAACATGACTTTCATTAATGATCCACACTATGGCAATTCTTCAATTGAGTTCGATATCAATGGGTTGGTTACTTCAGCAGTTGCTAAGACAACCAATCTGCAGAAGCATCCACAGCTTTCTCTGGCTTGTGGTGGTGCATCAAAAATGCTTTTGCTTTCACTTGATGAAGATGTATTGAATTCAGCACTAGAAGTTCATTTTAAGGTAAGAAAGAGCAACATTATGTAGGATATCATTTTGCTTCTAGAATGTTCCATATTTGCATTCTACAATTATATATTGACTTAAACTTACATGAACACGTTTTTGGCTTCAGGCTGGTTCAATGCATTGGGTTGTTGACAAAGTCCCTGATCAGTCTCTACTGAACACAGCTAATTGGAAATTTATCATTCCTCGTTTATACTGGAATTACCCAAATGACGATATGCTGCTAAATATTTCAATGGCCTCATCCCCGGTGATAAAGATTACATCAGAAAAAATTGAAGCTACCATTAACGCAGATATGGTAATTGATGTTGTAGATGGCAAGGAGATAGTTCCAGTTGCATGCATCTCAGTGGTAAGAGCCATCAAATGCTAAAATCAGTATATGATGTTTTTTAACCATTGCTCCAAGAGAGACAATAAAGAAAAAAATTCATTAATACATACTTTTAAAAGATCATCTTAATTTCAGCCTATTTTTTGTTAATTCTTTTAACCAATCTATTTGTTATTTATTTACTATATATTTGTATTGTATCTTCCGGTCATGTTTAATCATATAATTCCTTGCAGATTGTCAGTGCTTCAGGTGTTGTGGATGCATCAGACAATAAAGTATATGGTAGAGTTGGATTAGATAATTTCTCCCTTGCTATGAAGTGGAGTAAAATTGGGAACTTCCATATGTCTTTGATTCAGGTAGTCAATCTCAGCAATCTCTCTGCATTTTTCTCTTGTTTATTTGACTTGTTTTTAGGGTCATGATTGTTGTAGTCATCAGAAGATTGTTGTCAAAGAATGATTTGTTCTAATCATGTTTGGTTTGCTGAATTGATCATAACAAAATGTTACCTTTTCAGGGAGTGATTCATGTTTTCCTGAACACAGTATGCATGCCCTATTTGAACTCACGGCTTGGGAATGGATTTATCTTGCCCGTGGTTCATGGTTTCACACCTCAAGACGTCTACGTTTTAACCTCTGCTGAGCAGCTGACGCTTTGTTCTGATGTCACCTTCAACGCAAGCAGCTTGGCGAGTTTATCACTTATGTGATACAGGGAAGTGCGAGTCTGGGCCGCAAAGCAGGCCTTGCTCATTTCATTTTAGCGTTGAAGTACGACACTTGCACATATGTGTACATTATTGTACATACTACATAACATCTCGTTATAAATGTTATTTACATTCAATTCTACCAATTCATGAATGATTGTACATATTGTTGGAGTATAGTAAGGCCCATGTATGATATTATACAGCCACCCATCTAGGGCTGGCCCAAGGGTAATACAGACACAACATTCAACATGGTATCCAGCTAGGGTTCGTTCCTCACCTCCCTCCCTCCCTTCCTAGGCAGGCCGCCGCCTCCATGGCAGGCCGGCCTCCTCCCCCTCCTCCCTCCTACTTCCCCCCTCTCTCCTCTCCCTCCTGGGCGCAAGTCGCGCAAGCCCTTGGCGCCGTCGCCGCCGCGCGGGCTTCTGGCGACGCTGCGGCCGGCCCGCGCGCCCCTGCTGCCGCCGCCGCGGGTCTGCGGCCGCCGGGCGGCGCCACAGCAGGCCCGTGCGTCCCTCCCCTCGCCGCCCTGGCCACGGGCGCAGGGGGCCCGTCGCCGGCGCGGGCGCTCCACTTCCCGGCGCCGGGGAGGAAGCAGAGGACGCCCCGGCCGCCGGCGCCGAGGGCGCCGTCCTCCCAGGCGCGGGCGCTTATGCCGCAGACCCTGTCGCCGCGGCTGCCTACGCCAGGGCCGCCGCCGCCGCCATTGCGGCTGGCCTGGGCATGTCTCTGTCTGCCCCGGCTCCTCCACCCTCGTCTACCGTCGCGACCAGTGCCCTCACCACTGCTGCTGCTGCTCTATGAGCAGGGGCGGGCGTGCTGGCCTGGGGTGGCTCAACCTTCCCTGCCGCACCTCCGCCACCCCCGTCCCACCTCTACGCCGCCCGTCCTGACGCCACACTCGCCGTCGCCCTCGATGCTGCCCGTGCTGTGGCTGCAGAGGGCCAGGCTCGGGTTTGTGCGGCTAAACTCGCTTGGGAGTGCGAGCAGGATGCAGCCGAAGCTCTGGCCCGCCAGATCGCCGACGCGGAGTAGCGTCATGCCCTTCTTGCCTCCCACGACGATGCGACCACCTCCTCCGGCTCGATTGGTCACCGCGCGTCCACCGTCGTGGTCATCTGGCATGATCCGGGCGATCCCCTCGTGGCGCAGCTCCACTACCAGGCTGGGGGTGTCCAGAACATCCGGCTACTCGTCCTGGTCGTCCTCGAGCCCGAGTCGCCCTCCTACGCCCGTTGGCGGGATCTGGTCCTCCTCACCCTCCAACGCTACGCCCTCGACGACCATGTCCTCGTTGATGCTTTGGCCGCAACCCAGACCCCCTCGTGGCTGCGCCTCGACAACATCGTGCTCTCCTAGATCATCGGGACGATCTCCCTCGACCTTCATGACCTCGTCCGCAACACTGCTGATGCTTGCCAGGCCTGGCTGGCGCTCGAGGGCCAGTTTCTAGGCAATGCCGAGGCCTGGGCTCTGCGTCTCAACGTGAGCTTCCGCACCTTCGTCCAGGGTGACCTCTCCATTGGCGAGTTCTGCCGTCGGATGAAGGGCATGGCGGACTTCCTCGGCTGGCCCGTGGAGGACCGCATCCTTGTCCTCAACGTCCTCCACGGGCTCAGCGACCGCTACGCTCACCTCCGGACGTGGATCACACGCCAGCGGCCGTTCCCCACTTTCCTGCAGGTCCGCGACGACCTTGTCCTGGAGGAGCTCACTCAGGGCGTCCCGCCGGGGTCCACCCCCGTGCCGGGGCCTACCTCCGCTACAGGGTCCTCGACCTCCTCGTCTGCCCTTGCTGCCACTCCACCTCCTCCACGTTCGTCCGCTCCACCACCGTCATCTGTTTTGGGTCCTCCTCCCCCTAGGCCAAGCGGGGGTGGGGGGTCGTGGCGGTCGTCGTCACGGTGGCCGCGATAGGGGCAGTGGGGGTCCAGGCCGTGGGGCCAACCCAGCTTCGGCGCCGCCACGAGGTGCTCCCTGGCCATCCTTCCACAACCCATGGTCAGGGCGCATCTCCATGTGGCCCTTCCAGGCTCCCAGTGGTGAGCCTCGCCCGCCAGTCGCCATGTTCACTGGTGCTTCTCCGGGGTTTCACGCAGCGTCCCCGTGGGCTACACCCTCCGGCCCCTCGCTCGGGCCTGCTGGTTGGGACCCGGCGGCCTTGGCCCACTCCTTCAGCACTATGGGCCTGACACCTCTTGTCAATCTAGAGTGGATCGCCGACTCGGGTGCTACCTACCACACCACCCCCAACCCTTGTATACTCTCGTTCGTTCACCCTCCTTCTTCCTCTCATCCTTCGTCCATCATGGTCGCAAATGGTTCGTGTCTTCCTGTTACGTCTATGGGTGCCACCGGCACTCATGGCTCCTTTCGTCTTCCTGATGTTCTTGTTGCACCCTCGATGGTTCACAACCTTCTTTTTATTCATCGATTTATAGCTGACAATTCATGTTCTGTGGAATTTGACTCTTCTGGTCTTACTGTGAAGGATTTGGCTTCCCAGCGTCCTTTGCTCCGATGTGATAGCACGGGGCCTCTTTACACTCTTCGCTTCCCGACGTCTGCTTCGTCTTCTTCGCCGACCGTTTTGTCAGCTGCTTTCGCCGCCACTACTTCTTCCGCTACTTGGCACCGGCGCCTCGGTCATCCTGGTCGTGATGCCCTGATGCAGCTCAGTCGTAGTTCCGACATTCGTTGTACTCGAGCTCACGATGAGCAATTGTGTCATGCATGCCAACTGGGCCGTCATGTTCGTCTTCCTTTTCATAGTTCTTCTCATGCGGCCCGCACTTTTGATCTTATACATTGTGACCTATGGACATCTCCTGTCATCAGCATTTCTGGCTATAAGTACTACCTTGTGATGGTTGATGATTTCTCTTATTATTCATCGATTTTTCCCTTACGTGCCAAGTCGGATGCTTTTCCCGTGATTCTCCACTTTTTTCGCTTGGGTGTCCACTTAGTTCGGTCTCACCATCAAGGCCGTCCAGTGCGATAATGGTCGTGAGTTCGATAACTCCACCTCCCGTGCCTTCTTCCTCTCTCATGGTGTCCAGTTGCGCATGTCTTGCCCATATACCTTCTCTCAGAACGGTAAGGCTGAGCGCATGATTTGCACCACCAATGACACCATGCGCACCCTTCTGCTTCAAGCGTCACTTCCTGCTCGTTTCTAGGCTGAGAGACTGCACACTGTCACCTATCTCCTTAACCGTCTTCCTTCCGCTGCCTGCCTAGCTCCCACGCCACACCACGCTCTTTTCGGTACCCCTCCTCGGTACGATTACCTTCGAGTTTTCAGGTGTGCGTGTTACCCTAACACCACAGCCACCACTCCGCACAAGCTGGCTCCCCAGTCGACTCTCTATGTCTTCCTCGGGTACTCCCCGAATCACAAGGGATACCAATCCTTTGACCTCACCTCTCGTCGGGTCCTCATCTCTTGCCATGTGGTGTTTGATGAGTCTGTCTTCCCCTTCTCCACCACCACCACTCCCACTTCCACCCAGATCTTGACCTCTCCTCGTTGTTTCCCACTGACACGGTGGTTGAACCACCTTTACAGTTGTCTCCTACAGGTCCTGCTCCACCGTGCCCTTCACCGGGGCCGTTGTAAGGTCCAAAAAGGCTAGAGGGGGGTGAATAGCCTAATTAAAACTTCTACAAGAATTACTTAACCACACGTTAGTACGAAAGGTGGCGAAGCACAAGCACTAGCTCTAACTAATTAAGCAAGCCACCTACACAAGACTATAACAAAGCTATTCACTAAACACAACAACTACTACAAGCTAGATAGAAGAAGTAATACAAGATAAGAGCTTTGAGTGATTATACCGTCGTGTAGAGATGAGAAGTACCAATCAATCAATCACACAAGAGAAGTCCTCGGGAAGAGAATGACACAAGAATTTATCTCGAGGTTCACTTGCTTCCCGGTAAGCTACTTCCCATTGTGGCGATACACCCACTTGTCGGTTCACGAGCTAATCGACTATCAAGAGTTGAGCCCTCGGCGGGCGCCGCACAACCGCACACAAGATGGGGATCCTCCAAGCCACGAGCTCCACTAGAGTATCCAATTTGCGAACTCCCGCGGGGAAGGATCAAGAACCCCTTACAACACTTGGTGAGGGCTCCAACAATCTCCAATTGCGAGCTCAATCACCTCCGCTGCTCCAAGCCGTCTACCGTGTCGGGAAACACGGAAGAGTAACAAGAAATCCGCAGCAACTCGAAGATCAAGTGCCTCTAGAATGCAACTCTCAAGCAATGCACTTGAATCTCACTCAATCTCACTCAACATGTGCAACTAAGCAAAGAGATGAGTGGAGGGGTTGTTCTCTAGCTCAAAGAATGTCTCTAGGTCTCAAAATGTGCAAGAGATACCCTCAAACCCCGGCCAACGTCTATTTATAACGAAGGGGTATGCAGCTAGCCGTTACGGACGACGCAGTTCAAAACGAGATGACCGGACGCACCGGTCAGGGTGACCGGACGCGTCCGGTCACTACAGGACAAGCGTGAACAGTGCGCGTCAGAAATTACCGTTGCTATGACCGGACGCGCTCTAGCGTATGACCGGACGTGCCCTAGCGTATGACCGGACGCGCCCTAGCGTATGACCGGACGCGCCTCACCTGGCGTCCGATCAGAGTCCAGTAAGCTCCCATCACGACCGGACGCGTTCGATCGTACGTAACCGGACGCGCCGCGCGTCCGATCACCACTTCGCTGCTCTCTGCCCCTCTGGACGCCTGACCGGACGCGCCGGTTCCGTGAAGGACCGGACGCGCCGGTCACTCACTCTACTTTTGCGCATAGGTAAACTGACCGGACGCGCTAGTCAGGCCAGACCAGCGTCCGGTCATTAACCCTAGGCGCGCTGACCAGATTGAACTGATCGGACGCGTCCGGTCATACCGTGACCGTGTCCGGTGCAGAGTCCGGTCACCACGGTGACCTCCGTTTGCCTCCGTTTCTTTTCCGACTTCTGGCGCAGTAGAAAATAGGCGTTTCACTTCTCCAAAAAGCGCTGAAACCCGCCTCGCAAGCTCGGCGGGAGGGAGAGAAGAACCCAAACCCTTCTCTACCGCTCAAACTCCACTGCCTTCACAAATGTCCTAACACCACCATGTGTAAAACACCATGTGCATGTGTGTTAGCATTTCACAAATATTTTCCAAGGCGTTATGTTAGCTCTTTACTAGATCCTAATGCATATGCTCAAGACATTGATCTAGTGGCACTTGATTTCCGAGCTAACCGTGATTGCCCCTCTTGATAGTCGGCTATGTATCCTAAACCCGGTCAATCACTTCTCTACTCATCTTAGACCGGCAAAAGGAAAAACCCCTATGGTTATATCTTTGCCTTGCGCTCTTAGATCCTTCTCTTCCACTTGATCATCATGTCCATCATATTAGGTGCATCTCCACCATGATCATCATTTCATGTCCATGCACCATCTCTTTGTGATCTTGTGGCCACCACTCCTTGCCACGTACACCTTCATCACATGTGTTGCTTATGCCTAACTCAAAACACTTAACACATGGCATTAGCAACTTGGTGTCATTAATTACCAAAACCAAACTTGGGCTTTCAATCTCCCCCTTTTTTGGTAATTGATGACAACCATCACAAAGATATGAAATGAAATCAATTTTCAATTTTGATAGTATTAGCTCCCCCTACATATGTATTTACATGAGTTTGGTTCAATTGTGCACATATGTATGGATTTGAATTTTTGGGAGAGTTACTACTATCAAATTGATGCTAAGGTATATAGAATGGACCTTTGAAGCGTGATATCAATCGGAGTTGCCTTTATATACCATCCTTAGCATCGATGTAGTTAGACACCACTTGTAATACATCACTTGTAAAGATCACAAACACTAAAATACCCCGTGAGATCAACATTATAAGCAAAGGTGTCTAGATACCACTTGTAAAGCTACTCTTAACAAGTCATCATTCAAGTACTATTTCTAGCAATCACCATTCAATCATGAGTATGAATTTAAGCTTTGCAATGCAACAATTCATCATGTTAATGCACATACAAATGCAACAAATAATTCATGAGCTTGCTCCCCCAACTTGTGTGCTTAATTTTTAATTGATCCCTTTCTCCCCCTTTGTAACTTAACTTTTTATCTTTATGACTTTTCTCTCCCCCTTATTATATCTTATTCCCTCTTTGCAAAATCTTTGTGACTTTTCTCTCCCCCTTTGTCAACAATCACCAAAAAGGTGCCAATTTTAGTGAGGGATAAATCAATCAATATGAGAGAGTCCAATTTATGGTTCAATCTAGATCACTTGCCTAGAATATAAAATTCGGTTTGATCCAAGGACAAGCTTCTTCACACCTCATAAAGTATAAGGGTTATCTTGACCATATTGAATTACACACCATGAGCTCATTTACTAGATTCAACACTAGGTTTGCAAGCCCACAAATATGTCATATGCTACCACTAGATTAAACAAACATAGAAGCAATAGTGGTACCATATATACATCAAAATCATTTGATTTTCATGAATGGGCCTATTTGTCATGCAAATATGTCAATATGTTCTAAACATGTCCTTAGCAAAGTATGAATGATATGCCAAACAACTTTACCTTGCATTGTCGGAGGAGAGGCATGTCATATAGAAATGTGGTGGTGCACTCATTTCAAGTTGGAGAAGTCAAGTATGTTCAATTCATTCTTCAACTTGTAAAATCTCTTTTCATCAAGTGGCTTTGTAAATATGTCGGCTAGTTGATCTTCAGTGCCAATGCTCTCAATGCTAATATCACCCTTTTGTTGATGGTCTCTTATGAAGTGATGCCTTATGTCAATGTGCTTGGTTCTTGAATGTTGAACAGGATTTTGAGTCATCTTGATAGCACTTTTATTGTCACAAAATAATGGCACATTCTTGAATTTTATTCCAAAGTTGCCTTCATCCAAAGCAATTGTGCACAACAACTACCGGCACTAATGTATTCGGCCTCGGCGGTAGATAGTGCAACACTATTTTGTTTCTTTGATGACCATGAAACAAGAGACCTTCCAAGCAATTGACAAGTGCCACTTGTGCTCATTCTATCAATCTTGCATCCACTATAGTCGGAGTCCGAATATTCAATCAACTCAAAATTAGACCCCTTAGGATACCATAATCTAACATCATGAGTGCCCTTAAGATATCTCAATATCCTCTTGGTTACTTTCAAGTGACTTTCTCTAGGTGAAGCTTGATATCTTGCACACTTGCACACACTAAACATCACATCCGGCCTAGAAGCGGTGACATAGAGCAAACTTCCAATCATAGACCGGTATAACTTTTGATCTACCATGTTTCCACTATCATCAATACCCAATTGATCATTAGTGCCCATTAGTGTACGCATTTGCTTAGCATCTTGCAATCCAAACTTCTTGATCATGTCCTTGATGTACTTGCCTTGACTTACAAAAGTGTCATTCTTCATTTGCTTGATTTGAAGTTCAAGGAAGTAACTAAGCTCTCCAATCATAGACATCTCAAACTCATTAGCCATCATATTTCCAAACTCTTCACAAAAGTCTTGGTTAGTTGATCCAAAGATAATATCATCCACATAGATTTGCAACACAAACAAGTCATTTCCAAGCTTCTTGGTGAAGAGAGTGGTGTCAACCTTTCCCATCTTGAACCCTTTAGAGAGGAGAAAGTCCCTCAACCTCTCATACCATGCTCTAGGTGCTTGCTTCAAACCATACAATGCCTTTTTTAGCTTGTAAACATGGTCAGGCTTCTTGTCATCTTCAAAACCGGGAGGTTGCTCAACATAAACTTCTTCATTGATGTAGCCATTGAGAAATGCACTCTTGACATCTATTTAATAGAGCTTGATGTTGTGTGCACAAGCATATGCTAATAAGATTCTAATTGCCTCTAATCTTGCAACTGGTGCATATGTCTCTCCAAAGTCAAGACCCTCAACTTGAGTGTATCCTTATGCTACAAGTCTTGCTTTATTCCTTATAACCATGTCATCTTGATCTTGCTTGTTTCTAAAGACCCACTTAGTGCCAATCACATTGTAGTTCTTTGGCCTCTCAACAAGTTTCCAAACTTGATTTCTAGCAAAGTTGTTTAGTTCTTCATGCATGGCATTTACCCAATCGGAATCCTTCAAAGCATCTTCTAATTTCTAAGGTTATTCAAGTGACACAAATGAGTAATACTCACAAAAGGATGCTAGCCTTGATCGAGTTTGAACACCACTTTGAATTCCACCAATGATTTGGTCCAATGGATGATCTCTTGCAATACTAGTAGGTTGGAGTATTGGTGAAAGTCCTATGTTTGGTGTTGGTAATTAGTGACAATGCCTAAGTACTAATTCTATGCCTAAGTTGTATATAGCATATGAGGATTAGTATATTCCAAGGCTGGTGGCAAGATGGACATGGTGATCATGATGGCCACACTTGGATTTGGACGCAACCCTACGTGATCAAGGCAAAGGTATATGCTTAAGGGTTGTGTTTTAGTAACCAAGACACCTAGTGGGTGTGGTTACATTATAGGATAGATAGCTGTACTATAAAGAGGGGAATGACGCGGCTATTGAACTCATAAGTGCCTCTAGGTGTGCATTTCATAATCATATGCATTTGGATAGAACTAATATCGCCTCGAAAAATGATTATAAAAATGCTAACACACTCACACATGACGAGATCACTTGGTGGTGTTAGCACGTTTGCGACGGCGGTGGAGTTTGAGCGGTAGAGAGGGTTTGTGTTCCTCTCTCCCTCCCGCCGAGCTTGCGAGGCGGGATTCAGGCGTTTTTGAGGAGTTGAAACGACTATTTTCCACTACACCGAAAGTCCGGAAAACAAACGGAGGCGAACGGAGGTCACAGAGGTGACCGGACGCTGAACCGGACGCGGTCTTTGCATGACCGGACGCGTCCGGTCAGTGTTCAGTGTCTGCGTGGTTTTCCATTTGATGATCGGATGCGCAGCGCGTCCGGTCACTGATGATCGGACGCGTCCGGTCGTTCAGGGAGCTTACTGGACTGTAACCGGACGCTGGCACTGTCGTGTCCGGTCATGTTTCTTCAGCGCATCCGGTCGTTGTTTCGTTAAGCGCTGCTCAGGCGATCAGCGTGTCCGGTCATTCTCGGGACCAGCGCGTCCGGTCGTTTCCAGCGCGTCCGGTCTGCGCGATGAGTGCGTCCGGTCGTTGCTTCGCAGTTAGCCATTGGGCGACCGGCGCGTCCGGTCGTTTGGACCAGCGCGTCAGGTCAGTACTTCACGAGTTAGTCGTTGGGCGACCGGCGCGTCCGGTCAGTTGGACCAGCGCGTCTGGTCAGCGCGATTTCGACTGTTTAAGTTTCTAACGTCTCTATTCGAAGGGGTACGCCTATAAATACTCGTTGGCCGGCTCAAGGCTCTCTCTCTCGATCATTTGACATACTTGTGAGCACTTTGAGCTAAGCAACTCCCCTCCCACTCATCTCTCTTGCTTCTTTGCATATTCAAAGTGAGATTGAGTGATCCAAGTGCATTTGCATTGTGAGATTGCATCTAGTTGGCACTTGGTGGTTGATTTGCTACGGGATTCTTGTTTCTCTTGGTGGTTGCCGCCACCTAGACGGTTTGGAGCAGCTTGGAGGCGTTGGCAAGAGTTGGTGATTGTTCTTGGCCACCTCCGGTGATTGTGAGGGGTTTGTGCCTACCTCGGCGAAGCGCCAAAGGCAACATTAGTAAATTGCTTCGTGTCATTGCAACCTTTTGCCATTTGATAGGTACTTATGGTGCCTTTTGAGAGGCTCGGTGTGTGACCGATTAGCCACCGAACCACGTGGTGAAGAGGGACACAACGGGGACTAGCGTGCCAGCAAGCACGTGAACCTCGGGATAAATCTTCGTGTCATCACTTTCATATTGTGATTGATTGATCCCGGTGTTTGGTTATCTTGGTATTCATCTCTTGATTATATTGATTGGTTGGCTCAATTCTTCGCCCCTCGGTGATACCCTCCTAACTCTCTCTTGTATTAATTTCTTAGTTATCTTTGCTAGCGAGTTAGCTTTGCTAGAGTAGCTTCGTTGTGTAGCTTGCTAGTTGTAGTTTCCTTCTCGGTTTGACTTGTGCGGTTGAGTGCAAATACACTAGAATTGTGATTTGGTTAGGTGGCTTGCAAACACCCCGTAGGCTAAGCAAAACTCGCATCTCGCTATTTGTTTTATTGATAAACTTGTTTAGCTTGTCTTTGTAGAAAATTTTAATAGGCTATTCACCCCCCTCTAGCCATCAAGACCTTTCAAGTGGTATTAGAGCCGTGGTCACCGTTTGTAAGGCTTAACAACCTCGGTGTAAGATGGCTCAAGTTATGTTCAACCATGTCGGGGGCAAGCCTCCATTCTTTGATGGTGTCACATCTTTTGATCATTGGAAAAGAAAGATGAAGCAATATCTTGGCTCTCTTCATGAGAACGTTTGGGAGGTGACACACCATGATTATGCTATCATTGATCCTGACAACCTCACCAATAATGACCGCATCAACAACCAATGCAACACTATGACTCTCAATACTCTCTACAATGGGATTGATGCAAAGGTCTTTGAGCAAATCAAGGATCTTAAAATGGCAAGTGAAGTATGGATAAGATTAGAGGAAACATATGAGGGCACTTCAACGGTAAAGTGTGCCAAACTATATATGCTCAAGGACAAGTTCTCCACTTTCAAGATGAAGGATGATGAATCCATCCCGAAGATGTTCTATAGGCTCCAAGTCATTGTCAATGATCTCAAGGGGTTTGGGGAGAAGGTTGAGGACAAGGACTTCTCACATAAGTTCTTGATGTGTTTACCCAAAAAGTTTGCTACCTTAAGAAGAATGATCTTTAGAGAGGGATTGGACAAGGTCAAACCAACCGATGTGCTTGAAGGTATAATGACCGATGCCCAATACAATGATGATGAAGATGAGGTAGAAGAGAAGAAGGAAACCAAGGTCAAGCAAGAGAAGCCCATTGCATTCAAGGTTTCATCCTCTAAGGGCAAGAGCGAGGTGGAGAGTGATGATGATGATCCTTTTGATGATGAGATCATGGCCCTTCTAGTGCAAAAGATGGGTCAGTTCATGAAGAAGAGAGGCTATGGTGCAAGAAAGAGAAGGGACTTCATGAAGGCAAAGGAGGTGCTTTGCTACAATTGCAATAGCCCCGATCATGTAGTGGCAAAGTGCCCCTATAAAGACAAAAGAAATCATGATGGGGAGTTAAAGTTGAAGAAGAACAAGAAGGACAAGAAGGAGAAGAAAGCAAAGAAGAGCTTCACATTCAACAAGAAGAAGAAGGGTGGTGGTTATGTGGTCACTTGGGATAGTGACAACTCCGATAGTGATGATGATGAAAGCTCTAGTGATGATGAGAGGACCACTCGGCGAGCCATTGCAAACATCGCCCTCTCCAACAAGCCATCCATCTTCGACACTATATCAACATGCCTTATGGCCAAGCCTACAAAGATAAAATATGTGATAGTGATGATGATTCTTGTGCTAGTGATGATTATAGGAGTGATGATGAGGAGGATGAGGACTACTACAAGGATGATCTATTGGGCATAATAGATCAAATGAGCAAGGGCTATAAGAGGACAACCAAGAAATACAAAATCTTGGAACAAGAGCTCATTGCCAAGAGCAATGAAAATGATGCCTTGATGGAGGAGCTTGTTGCTCTCAAAAAGAGTAAGGAGTGCAAAGGAATTGAACAAGAGCTCAAAGCTCTTAGGAAATCCTTTGATGAGCTAGAGGCTTCTCGTGAGTATCTAAAGGAATACCACGAGGATCTTGAAATTGCTCACACTAGGCTTAAGGAAGCCCACTCCACTCTACTTGAGCTCATCAAGGAAAAGGACCTCAAGTTGGAGAAGCTCATGAAGGAAGCTAAGGAGGAGCAAGTGATTGTCACTTGTGATATTGGACTAACATGTGATATTATTGATGATTCTTTATGTGTTGGTCCTACTAATGCTTCATGTAGCTCATCATCATCCACCACAACTAACTTTATCTCTACTACTAGTGATTCATCACTTGTGGTTGAGAATAAGACTCTCAAGAGAGAGGTGGATGATCTCACCCACGCATTAGGTAATGCCTATGGTGGGGATGTCCGCTTGCTAAAATGCTTGGGTAGCCAAAGGTTCTCTCATAACAAAGAGGGTTTGGGCTATACTCCCAAGAAGGGCAAGGCGGCCTTTGCTACTCCAAAGCCTCACTTTATGAACGGCAATGGTCGTTATTGCAATAGATGCAAGCAAGTTGGGCATCTAGAGATTAATTGCAATAAAATGAACAAGAACAAGAAAAATGCTAATGTACCTTACATTCCTTTTGATTCTTGTTATGTGCTTACCAAGGGTGAGAAAGGTGTGCATGCTAGGTTTGTTGGTACACCAATTGTGGGCCCAAAGAAGAAGGCTATTTGGGTACCAAAGAGCTTAGTGACTAACCTACAAGGACCCAAGCAAGTATGGGTATCTAAGAAACATTAATTTGTTTTGTTGGTCAATTATAAGGCCGGAGGAAGGCATTGGGTAATTGATAGTGGGTGCTCTCAACATATGACCGGTGATTCAAGAATGTTCAACTCTCTCAAATCAAATGACAGTGGCATTGATAGTATCACATTTGGTGACAATAGCAAGGGTAATGTGAAGGCTCTTGGAAGGATTGCAATATCTAATGATCATAGCATTTCCAATGTGCTCTTAGTTGAAAAGTTGAACTTCAATCTTCTCTCGGTTGCTCAATTGTGTGATCTCGGTTTCAAGTGCATATTTGGTGTTGATGATGTGGATATAGTTAGTGTTGATGGTTCTAACTTGATCTTCAAAGGCTTTAGATTTGAGAATCTATACTTGGTTGATTTCAATGCTAGTGACACTCAACTTTCAACAAGCTTGCTCACCAAATCAAGTATGGGTTGGTTATGGCATAGAAGACTTGGTCATGTTGGCATGAAGCAATTGAACAAGTTAGTGAAGCATGACTTAGTTAGAGGCTTGAAGGATGTCACATTTGAGAAGGATAAGCTATGTAGTGCATGTCAATCTGGAAAGCAAGTAGGCAACACTCATCCATTGAAGAGCATTATAAGTACTTCCAAGGCATTTGAGTTGTTGCACATGGATCTATTTAGGCCAACTACATACACAAGCATTGGTGGCAACAAGTATGGTTTTGTGATTGTGGATGATTTCACTAGATACACATGGGTATTCTTTCTTGTGGACAAGAGTGATGTATTTGACATATTCAAGAAGTTCATCAAGAGAGTGCAAAATGAGTTTGAGAGCATAATCAAGAAAGTAAGAAGTGATAATGGAAGTGAGTTTAGAAACACAAGAGTTGATGAGCTATGTGATGAGCTTGGAATCAAACATCAATTCTCGGCCAAGTATACACCTCAATCTAATGGCCTAGTTGAGAGGAAGAATAGAACTTTAATTGATATGGCTAGATTAATGTTGAATGAGTATAATGTGAGTCATTCATTTTGGGCCAAAGCAATCAACACGGCTTGCTTCTATAGCAACCGCCTCTATTGCCACAAGTTCTTAGAGAAAACACCATATGAGATCTTAAATGGAAGAAAGCCCAACATTGCATACTTTCGGGTATTTGGTTGCAAATGCTATATCTTGAAGAAAGGCACTAGATTGAGCAAGTTTGAGAAGAAATGTGATGAAGGCTTCCTACTTGGTTACTCCACTACTAGGAAAGCTTATAGAGTTTGGAATTTGGCTAGTGGTTTACTTGAAGAAGTATATGATGTTGAGTTTGATGAAACAAATGGTTCTCAAGATGAGGAAGATAACTTGTATGATGTGAGAGGAACTCAATTGACTAATGCTATGAAAGAAATGGATATTGGTGATATTAGACCAAAGCAAGTGATTGATGTGGATGACAAAGATCAAGTGCTCTAAAGTCCAATTACACAAGCTAGTGGTTCTCTAATGCAAAATCAAGCTAGTACATCATCTCAAGTGCAACAAGATCAACATGTGGCTAGTTCATCATCTCCAACTCATGATCAACATCAACATCCAAGCAATCAAGTCCAAGTGCTTCAACCAACTAACATTGCAAGAGACCATCCTTTGGATTCTATCATTGGTGACATACAAAGAGGAGTTCAAACTAGATCAAGATTGACATCATTTTGTGGTCACTCTTCTTTTGTGTCAATGGAAGAACCCAAGGACATTGATAGAGCATTGAGAGATCTGGATTGGGTAAATGCAATGCATGAAGAGCTCAACAACTTTAAGAGAAGTGAAGTATGGGAACTAATTGAAAGGCCTAAGGATCACAATGTCATTGGAACAAGATGGGTCTTTCGCAACAAGCAAGATCAAGATGGGATAGTAGTAAGAAACAAAGCAAGACTAGTGGCTCAAGGTTACACACAAATAGAGGGTCTTGACTTTGGTGAAACTTATGCCCCGGTTACAATATTGGAAGTAATTAGGATCTTACTTGCCTATGCTTGTGCTCACAATATCAAGTTATATCAAATGGATGTGAAGAGTGTATTTCTCAATGGGTACATTCAAGAAGAGGTGTAGGTGGAACAACCTCTCGGTTTTGAAGATGACAAGAAACCCAATCATGTCTACAAATTGAGAAAAGCTTTGTATGGATTAAAGCAAGCAACTAGAGCATGGTATGAAAGATTAAGGAACTTCTTGCTATCCAAAGGATTTATCATGGGCAAAGTTGATACTACTCTATTCACCAAGAAGATTGAAAAAGACTTGTTTGTGTTGCAAATATATGTTGATGATATCATATTCGGTTCAACCAATCAAGATTATTGTGATGAGTTTGGGAAAATGATGGCAAAGGAATTTGAAATGTCAATGATTGGTGAACTTAGTTTCTTTCTTGGACTTCAAATCAAACAAATGAAGGAAGGAACATTTGTGAGTCAAACCAAGTACGTCAAAGATATGCTCAAGAAGTTTGGCATAGAAGATGCAAAGGGCATTACAACTCCAATGAGCACTAGTGGAAGCTTGGATAATGACAAGAATGGCAACATGGTGGATCAAAAGCTATATAGATCGATGATTGGTAGCCTACTCTATGTGACGGCATCAAGGCCCGATGTGATGTTTAGTGTATGCATGTGTGCAAGATTTCAAGCCTCACCAAGAGAAAGTCTGATGAGGACACGACACCTTCGGATACGAACAATGATTATAAGGTGCGCTCGTTCCTACATTTGTATAGTGGCTTTGGTTATAATTCACTTGGTTCCACATGTACATGTCACTATTTGATTGTAGGTTCAAATGTGTTTCATAATGGAAGTTCATCAAAGTTGAACTTTCGGTTCGTCGGCAGCCCGACAGTGCCTCATTGGGAAGGCCATAACTCATCCATTCGGAGTGCGATCGAGGTCAATGAGCACTTGATGGAAAGCTTGTTTGATAAGCTTTTAAATAGATCTGGTCCCATCTCAATATCACATCGGCAAGGCCTCCAAATCACTAGTATATTCTGTCGCTATTTCTGGCGAGAGCTACACTGTCGTCATGGGCTTGTGAGACATCCTTGGGACCCAGGACTAAGTTGGAGCACGCCCTAAGAAGATGAAGAACACCTAAGAGATGGCCTTGGACGTCCACCTCCTTGGCCACCACCTTAGGATTCTAGCAAGGACGTCCAAGCCAAGCCAGAGGCCCAGTCCAATCCGAGTTCGAGTCTGCCTCGGCCATCAGGACCAGTCTACAATAAAACGGATGCCCAGGACGCATCCGAACTCTGTTTTCGATGATCCACATATGGATGGAAAGATAATTTGATAAGGAAACCAATCCAAGTGGTTTCACATCAAAACCTCTTCGGAATCAACGGGAATCGTCGAAACAAGTCAGTGTCCAGAATCTGTCAGGGTGCTGCGACACCTTCTTTTGGGCCGTTGGGCTTTGTAACATGTTGAGACACCTTTAGGACGTGAAGAGGGATCCTTGAACGTCCCTTAGGCTATATAATCAGTAGCCACCACCTACTTTAGGGTTTGGGTTTTGTTTTAGATCAATCTATCATTGAACAGTCGTCGTTATCGGTTTGCAAGACCCCAACTTCGAGTGCTTAATCATTCATCTGCAATTGTCACTTCAATTGAGTTGTGTTTTATCTTGTTCTTGCTTGTGTTCTTCGATTCGCAGCAGGGATTAGCCTTCTTGGCGAGGTCAACCGGATTGTGACATGGTTGATAACCAGAGGAGACGTGGTGCTAAGGTTGCAGGGTTTGGGTCTTTGCGATCTGAAGCCGGATCGGTGTGTCGCTCTCCGAATAAATCGTTGTTTATCTTGAACCTGACGAAAGATCAGGACCCCCGTTTACATCAAGTAAGGTAAAAAATGCAGTTAGTGTTTTACGACATTCTGCTTTATCTTGGTGGGAGTCTTTAGATCCTTCTGATAAGCCTCAAACTTGGAATGATATGAAACTTCTTATGCGAGAAACCTTTGTTAATCCACCTCCTGTTTTGACTTCATATGATGAGGTGCACTATTTAGAGGAAGAGTCGGTTGTTATTCCTCCTGCTATGCCTAACCTTTTGCAGGACAATGTAAAAAAGAGTAAGGATGACATGACAGAAAATGAGAAGCTCACAGCCTCATGTGAAAATTCAGAACCATCAACTATTACCCCTGCTGAACATGAGAGCAAAGGTAATGCCCATTATGCTAAACTCACAAAATGTGAGAGTTCTCTTGATGTGTTGAATTTTTCCACCAATCATGCTATGATAGAGAAAATTTTAGTGGAGCATTCGCTTGATTTACCTTTGTCACAAGATAATTTGCTTGATGTTTCTTGTGATGAAGATGACTTGCATCATGATATTTATGTTATACCCATGCAATCATTGAAGAATGATCATGCTATATGTGTGCTAAAAATGAGCACTTGTGCTGAAAATAGACTTGTTATTCATAATGCTAGTGAAGTTGATGAGCTGAAATTATTGTATTCTTTAAATACTTTGGGTTACATTGAATTTGATGTTCCATGTAATTTTAGTTCTTTAGAGGAGAAATTTTATGCCTATGCTGATTTGCCATGGTTCTTTAGACATACATATCATTTTATTGGAAAATATAATTGTAAAGGAGAGTATAAGGTGTATAATGTCTATATTTGTTCAAATTTAAAATCTCCTTATATGGTGCAAAAGTATGATCAACCAAAGGATTGCAATTGCTATAATCTTATCATGTCAAGTTCCCCTAGTTTTATTATAAAGAAACATGTTAAATTTCAAGAAGGGGAGCAATGTTGGCTACTACCAACAATGTTTTCTTCATCTAATCCCAAACCGAGGACGGTTTGTTGTCGAGAAGGGGAGGATGATGAGGACATGGCACCTTCGGATACGAACAATGATTATAAGGTGCGCTCGTTCCTACATTTGTATAGTGGCTTTGGTTATAATTCACTTGGTTCCATATGTACATGTCACTATTTGATTGTAGGTTCAAATGTGTTTCATAATGAAAGTTCATCAAAGTTGAACTTTCGGTTCGTCGGCAGCCCGACAGTGCCTCATTGGGAAGGCCATAACTCATCCATCCGGAGTGCGATCGAGGTCAATGAGCACTTGATGGAAAGCTTGTTTAATAAGCTTTCAAATAGATCTGGTCCCATCTTAATATCACGTAGGCAAGGCCTCCAAATCACCAATATATTCTGTCACTATTTCTGGCGAGAGCTACACTGTCATCATGGGCTTGTTAGACATCCTTAGGACCCAGGCCCAAGTTGGAGCATGCCCCAAGAAGATGGAGAACACCTAAGAGATGGCCTTGGACGTCCATATCCTTGGACACCACCTTAGGAGGCCAGCAAGGAAGTCCAAGCCAAGCCAGAGGCCCAGTCCAATCCGAGTTCGAGTCTGCCTCGATCATCAGGACCAGTTTGCAATAAAACGGACGCCCAGGACGCATCCGAACTCCGTTTTCGATGATCCACATATGGATGGAAAGATAATTTGATAAGGAAGCCAATCCAAGTGGTTTCACATCAAAACCTCTTTGGAATCAACAGGAATCGTCAAAACAAGTCAGCGTCTAGAATCTATCAGGGTGATGCGACACCTTCTTTTGGGCCGTTGGGCCTTGTAACGTGTTGGAACATCTTTAGGACGTGAAGAGGGATCCTTGAACGTCCCTTAGGCTATATAATCAGTAGCCACCACCTACTTTAGGGTTTGGGTTTTGCTTAGATTATTCTGTTAAGAAACAGTTTTGCCGTTCTTCGGTTTGTGAGACCCCAACTCGTGAGATTAATCATACATCTGCAATTTGGTTGCGATCTTTCTTGTTCTTGCTTGTGTTCTTCGTTGCGCAGGCAGGGATTAGCCTTTTTGGCAAGGTCAACCTGGTCCGTGACTTGGTTGATAACCAGAGGAGTTGTGGTGCTAAGATTGCAGGGTTCGATCTTTTGATCTAAAGCCGGATCGGTGTGTCATTCTCCGCCACAACGATAGTTATCTTGGACCTGACGGAAGATCGGGAACCCTAGTTCACATCAAAGTCATTTAAAGGCAACAAAAAGAATATTGAGGTACTTAAAGCATACACAAGATGTTGGATTGTGGTATCCCAAGGGTGCAAGCTTTGAGTTAGTTGGATATTCGGATTCCGACTATGCCGGTGACAAAGTGGAGAGAAAGAGCACTTCCAGGACATGTCAATTGTTGGGAAGATCACTTGTCTCATGGTCATCCAAGAAGTAAAATAGTATTGCACTATCTACCGCCGAGGCCGAATACATCGCCGCGGGTAGTTGTTGTGCACAAATCTTGTGGATGAAGGCAACATTGAAGGATTTTGGAATCAATTTCAAGAATGTGCCATTGCTATGTGACAATGAAAGTGCCGTGAAGCTAACCAACAATCCGGTTCAACATCAAAGAACAAAGCATATTGATGTTCGTCATCACTTTATTAGAGATCATCAACAAAAGGGTGACATTGCTATTGAGAGTGTGGGCACCGAAGATCAATTAGCCGATCTATTCACCAAGCCACTTGATGAGAAGAGATTTCACAAGCTAAAGAATGAGTTGAACATACTATGTTAAGGACTTGTTTAGTGCATCTAGTCATAATTTACATGTTCTAGGCTCATTCATGAAAATCAAATGAATTTGAAGTTTATATGGTGCCACTATTGCTTCCATGACTTGTATGATCTAGTGGTAGCATATAACTTGTTTAAGTAGCTTGTGATCCTAAGTGTTTAATCTAGATCACTTGTCTAAATATTTGCTTCCACATGGTGCATGATAACCCTTCTAGTGAGGTGTGAAAAAGCTTGCCCTTGGATCAAACCGAAGCATTTTATTTATGCAAGCAATCTAGGTTGAATCACAAACTTGATCCTCACCCCATATTTCAACATGATAATCTATCTAAAGTTTGCTCCTTGTGGTCAATTGGTGCCAAAGGGGGAGAACATATTGTTCACAAAGATAGAACTCAAAGACGGAGAAGCACAAAGGGGGGAAAAATGTTGTTCACAAAGATAAATCCTAAAGTGGGAGAATTGATAAAAGAAGGGGATCAACTAAAATTTTGAGCACACAAGTAGGGGGAGCAAGCTCTTAAACATGAATGTTGCATTTCCATGTGCACTTCATATGTATGATGCATAGTTATGCATTTCGTTTTCTTCGATACATTGCTTGTGTGGTGACTTGCTAGTATAATTTGAGTGATGCATTGAGGTACTAGCATGAATTGGAAGTAGTTAGATTTTTCTTCCTTCATGTTTTTCATAGTGGTACTAGAGCCTTGTTTATAATGTTGATCTCACGAGGTTTCTAGTTATGTTTGTGTTTTTCCAAGTGGAATCTAACTACACAAGGTGCTAAGATGGTGTTTATCGCTACTCTGATGGTATCACGCTTCAAAGGTCTATAATCTAAAATACTTAGCACCTATTGGTAGTCAATGCTCCTAATCCTTCCTATCTAACATGTATGCTTCCAAAATCCAAACATATAGCATACATGTAGGGGGAGCCATTGCTATCAATTTGAATTCATGATCACATGTTCATAATTCTTACACATGGTAATATACTTGGACAATGTGACATGGGTTCAATCAAAATTTTATCATAATATCTTTGTGAAAGGTTTGTCACCAATTACCAACAAGGGGGAGATTGAAAGTCCTATGTTTGGTGTTGGTAATTAGTGACAATGCCTAAGTACTAATTCTATGCCTAAGTTGTATGTAGCATATGAGGATTAGTACATTCCAAGGCTGGTGGCAAAATGGACATGGTGATCATGATGGCCACACTTGGATTTGGACGCAACCCTACGTGATCAAGGCAAAGGTATATGCTTAAGGGTTGTGTTTTAGTAACCAAGACACCTAGTGGGTGTGGTTACATTATAGGATAGATAGCCGTACTATAAAGAGGGGAATGACGCGGCTATTGAACTCCTAAGTGCCTCTAGGTGTGCATTTCATAATCATATGCATTTGGATAGAACTAATATCGCCTCGAAAAATGATTATAAAAATGCTAACACACTCACACATGACGAGATCACTTGGTGGTGTTAGCACGTTTGCGACGGCGGTGGAGTTTGAGCGGTAGAGAGGGTTTGGGTTCCTCTCTCCCTCCCATCGAGCTTGCGAGGCAGGATTCAGGCGTTTTCGAGGAGTTGAAACGACTATTTTCCACTACGCTGGAAGTCCGGAAAAGAAACGGAGGCGAACGGAGGTCACAGAGGTGACCGGACGCTGAACCGGACGTGGTCTTTGCATGACCGGACGTGTCCGGTCAGTGTTCAGTGTCTGCGCGGTTTTCAGTTTGATGATCGGACGCGCAGCGCGTCCGGTCACTGATGATCGGACGCGTCCGGTCGTTCAGGGAGCTTACTGGACTATAACCAGATGCTGGCACTGTCGCGTCCGGTCATGTTTCTTCAGCGCATCCGGTCGTTGTTTCGTTAAGCGCTGCTCAGGCGACCAGCGCGTCTGGTCATTCTCGGGACCAGCGCGTCCGGTCGTTTCCAGCGTGTCCGGTCTGCGCGATGAGCGTGTCCGGTCGTTGCTTCACAGTTAGCCGTTGGGCGACCGGCGCGTCCGGTCGTTTGGACCAGCGCGTCCGGTCAGTACTTCATGAGTTAGCCGTTGGGCGACCGGCGCGTCCGGTCAGTTGGACTAGCGCGTCCGGTCAGCGCGATTTCGACTGTTTAAGTTTCTAACGGCTCTATTCGAAGGGGTACGTCTATAAATACTCGTTGGCCGGCTCAAGGCTCTCTCTCTCTATTATTTGACATACTTGTGAGCACTTTGAGCTAAGCAACTCCCCTCCCGCTCATCTCTCTTGCTTCTTTGCATATTCGAAGTGAGATTGAGTGACCAAGTGCATTTGCATTGTGAGATTGCATCTAGTTGTCACTTGGTGGTTGATTTGCTGTGGGATTCTTGTTTCTCTTGGTGGTTGCCGCCACCTAGACGGTTTGGAGCAGCTTGGAGGCGTTGGCAAGAGTTGGTGATTGTTCTTGGCCACCTCCGGTGATTGTGAGGGGTTTATGCCTACCTCGGCGAAGCGCCAAAGGCAACATTAGTAAATTGCTTCGTGTCATTGCAA
Organism: Saccharum hybrid cultivar R570; assembly: GCA_038087645.1. Lineage (NCBI taxonomy): Eukaryota > Viridiplantae > Streptophyta > Magnoliopsida > Poales > Poaceae > Saccharum > Saccharum hybrid cultivar. The sequence continues at coordinate 2,341,333 of JAQSUU010000291.1, read as the reverse complement.
CCTTTTGCCATTTGGTAGGTTCTTGTGGCGCCTTTTGAGAGGCTCGGTGTGTGACCGATTAGCCACCGAACCACGTGGTGAAGAGGGACACAACGGGGACTAGCGTGCCAGCAAGCACGTGAACCACGGGATAAATCTTCGTGTCATTACTTTCATATTGTGAATGATTGATCCTGGTGTTTGGTTATCTTGGTATTCATCTCTTGATTATATTGATTGGTTGGCTCAATTCTTCGCCCCTCGGTGATACCCTCCTAACTCTCTCTTGTATTAATTTCTTAGTTATCTTTGCTAGCGAGTTAGCTTTGCTAGAGTAGCTTCGTTGTGTAGCTTGCTAGTTGTAGTTTCCTTCTCGGTTTGACTTGTGCGGTTGAGTGCAAATACACTAGAATTGTGATTTGGTTAGGTGGCTTGCAAACACCCCGTAGGCTAAGCAAAACTCGCATCTCGCTATTTGTTTTATTGATAAACTTGTTTAGCTTGTCTTTGTAGAACATTTTAATAGGCTATTCACCCCCCTCTAGCCATCAAGACCTTTCAATTGGGAGTTGATTGCTTTCACTTGTTTGACCTTGAACTTGAGCTTCATCATGAGAACCACTAGAGCTTGCTTGATTTGTATCAATTTGCACACTTTGGTTGATCATATGAATATCATCATCATCAACTTGCCTTGGCCTAACATCACCAATGTCCATGTTCTTCATTATATTTGACAATTGATCTCCTCTCACATCATCAAGGTTTTGAGATTCATTTTGAGATCCTTGGGTTTCATCAAACTCAACATCATGAACTTCTTCCAAGGTGCCATTTGTGAGATTCCAAACTCTATATGCCTTGCTTGTGGTAGAATAACCAAGTAAGAACCCTTCATCACATTTCTTTTCAAACTTGCTCAATCTAGTGCCTTTCTTAAGAATATAGCATTTGCAACCAAACACTCTAAAGTATGCAATGTTGGGCTTTCTTCCATTCAATAGCTCATATGGTGTCTTCCCAAGCTTTTCATGGCAATAGAGACGGTTGCTACAATAGCAAGTCGTGTTGATAGTTTCACTACAAAATGAATGACTCACATTGTATTCACTAAGCATTGATCTAGCCATATCAATCAAGGTTCTATTTTTCCTTTCAACTACACCATTTGATTGAGGAGTGTATGTTGGTGAGAATTGATGTCCAATGCCAAAATCATCACACAAATCTTCAATTCTTGTGTTCTTGAACTCACTACCATTGCCACTTCTAATCTTCTTGATGATAGTCTAAAACTCATTTTGCACTCTCTTGACAAAAGACTTGAATAGATCATAAACATCACTCTTGTCAAAGAGAAAGAACACCCAAGTGTATCTAGTGTAGTCATCCACAATCACAAAACCATACTTGTTGCCACCAATGCTAGTGTATGTTGTTGGCCCAAACAAGTCCATGTGCAATAGCTCAAATGCCTTTGATGTGCTCATTTCACTCTTACTAGGATGTGTATTTCCAACTTGTTTGCCGGCTTGACAAGCACTACATAGTTTATCCTTTTCAAAAGTGACATCTTTTAAGCCTCTAACTAAGTCATGCCTCAAAAGTTTGTTCAATTGTTTCATTCCAACATGACCAAGCCTTCTATGTCATAACCATCCCATACTAGATTTGCTAAGCAAGCATGATGTCAATTGTGTTTCACTATCATTGAAGTCAACCAAGTATAAGCTACCATGTCTAAATCCTTTGAATATCAAATTTGATCCATCAACACTTATGACTTCAACATCATCACTACCAAATATGCACTTGAAGCCAAGATCACAAAGTTGTGCCACCGACAAAAGATTGAAATCCAATCTCTCAACTAGCAACACATTAGATATGCTCATGTCATTTGAGATAGCGATTTTACCAAGCCCCTTGACCTTGCCTTTCTTGTTGTTGCTGAAAGTGATAGCATCAAAATCACTATTTTGACTTGTATCAATTGATTTGAACATACAAGAGTCTCCGGTCATATGTTGAGTGCACCCACTATCAAGCACTCAATGCCTTCCTCCGGCTTTGTAATTGACCTACAAGACAAGATCAATTCTTTTTAGGTACCCAAACTTGTTTGTGTCCTCCAAGGTTAGTGACCAAGCTCTTTGGTATCCAAATGGCTTTCTTCTTTGAGCCCATCCATGGTGTACCAATGAACTTAGCATGAACACCATTTGTACCCTTGGTAAGCATATAGAAAGAATCAAACTTAATTGAGGATACATTTGCATTGGATTTCTTGTTCATGCAATGTTGCTCTATATGACCAACTTGCTTGCAACTTTTGCAATAGCTACCATTGTTCTTCACAAAACGAGTCTTGTGAGGAGCAAAAGCGGCCTTGCCTTTCTTGGGGTTATAGCCCAATCTCTCATTATAGAGAGATGCTCTTTGGCTACCCAAGCACATAAGTAAGCTGTCCTCACCACCATAAGCCTTAGCTAATGTGTGATTGAGCTCTTTTACCTCCTTCTTGAGATTTTCATTCTCAACTATAAGTGTGGAATCACAAGTGAAACCATCACTACTAGATGAGGATGATGTAGATACGCTACATAAAGGGTTAGTGGGAGCAATAACAATAGGCTTAAGAAAAGATTCATCAATTATATCACATGATATGCCTATGTTGCAAGTTTTAGCTTTCTCAATATTAGTTGGCATGTTTTCACATTTCTCAACTAGATAGGAATGAGCTTCTTCAAGCTTAGTGTGAGACTTTTGAAGCTTCTTATGGTCTACCTTTAGACTCTCATAAGATGCCCTAAGCTCATCAAGTTCTTGCATAAGGTTTTTCTTATCCTTAAGCAAGCCCTTGCACTCCTTTCTAGATTCTTTAAAAGGTTGAGTGCAATCTTCTAGCATAGTGATTAGTTCATCTTTAGTGAATTCTTCTTCATCACTATCACTATCACTATCACTAGCATTATCATGATCACTCTCATCATCGGATGATACCTTAGCGGCCTTAGCCATGAAGCATGATGGAGTGTCGAAGAGAGAGACCTTCTCTTGGATGGCAATGCTAGCATGTCCCTTCTTCTTGCTCTTGTTGTCATCCTCATCATAACTTGAGGAATCATCACTATCCCAAGTAGCAACATGAGAATCATTCTTCTTCTTATGAGAACTCTTCTTCTTTTTTTGCTTCTTCTTCTCCTTCTTGATAGCATCTTCATCATCACTATCATAAGGACACTTTGCAATGAGATGGTCCTTGCTATGGCATCTAAAGCATCTCATGGTATGCTCACTCTTCTTGGATGAGTTCTTTCTCCTTCTTGCACAATAGCCTTTCTTTTTCATGAATTTGCCAAATTGCTTGACAAAGAGAGTCATCTTCTCATCAATGTCATCACTATCACAAGAGCTTGAGTCTTCATCACTTGATGATTCAATCTTGGATTTGCCCTTGGATGTGGTGGCTTTGAATGCCACACTCTTTTTCTTTTCATCATCTTTCTTCTCATTTTCCTTCTTCTTCTTCTTGACCAACTCATCCTTCTCATCATCTTCTCTATATGAATCATCGGTCATCACTTCTTAGAATATTTGTTGAGGAGTTGAATCCTTCAATGTAGTCCTCACTAGCATGGTGATCAATGTATCAAATCTCTTGGGTAGACTTCTCAAGAACTTCATAGAGAATTGATTGTCCTTGACCTCCTCACCAAGTGCCTTGAGCTCATTGATAATGACTTGCAACCTATGAAATATCTCCGGTACACTCTCATCATCTTGCATCTTGAAGCTTGAAAATTTTTCTTGCAAGATATATGCTTTAGCGGTCTTTGTGCCTTCGGTGCCCTCAAATGTTTCTTCTAGCTTGGCCCAAGCATCATGAGCAATCTCTATGTTCTTCACTTGCTCAAATGTCTTGTCATCTAATACCTCATGAAGAGCACTAATGGCAATGTCATTATATTGGAGCTTCTTCTCTTCCACCGGTGTAGGTGCTTCCGGATTAGCAACCTCAAATTTTATTTCGGTGACCTTTCACACTTCTCTATTGATTGACTTTAGGTGTGCAATCATATTAACCTTCCAATATGCATAATTTGTGCCATCAAAGTGAGGTGCCTTCTTGGTGTTGTTGATGTGCAAGCTTAATTGAGCCATTTTTTTCACCGTAGGTTGTTAAGCCTCAAATAAACGGTGTCTCGGTTCTGATACCACTTGAAAGGTCCAAAAAGGCTAGAGGGGGGTGAATAGCCTAATTAAAACTTCTACAAGAATTACTTAACCACACGTTAGTATGAAAGGTGGCGAAACACAAACACTAGCTCTAACTAATTAAGCAAGCCACCTACACAAGACTATAACAAAGCTATTCACTAAACACAACAACTACTACAAGCTAGATAGAAGAAGTAATACAAGATAAGAGGTTTGAGTGATTATACCACCGTGTAGAGATGAGAAGTACCAATCAATCAATCACACAAGAGAAGTCCTCAGGAAGAGAATGACACAAGAATTTATCCCGAGGTTCACTTGCTTCCCGGTAAGCTACTCCCCGTTATGGCGATACACCCACTTGTCGGTTCACGAGCTAATCGACTATCAAGAGTCGCGCCCTCGGCGGGCGCTGCACAACCGCACACAAGATGGGGATCCTCCAAGCCACGAGGTCCACTAGAGTATCCAATTTGCGAACTCCCACGAGGAAGGATCAAGAACCCCTTACAACACTTGGTGAGGGCTCCAACAATCTCCAATTGCGAGCTCAATCACCTCTGCTGCTCCAAGCCGTCTACCATGTCGGGAAACACGGAAGAGTAACAAGAAATCCACAGCAACTCGAAGATCAAGTGCCTCTAGAATGGAACTCTCAAGCAATGCACTTGAATATCACTCAATCTCACTCAAGATGTGCAACTAAGCAAAGAGATGAGTGGAGGGGTTGTTCTCTAGCTCAAAGAATGTCTCTAGGTCTCAAAATGTGCAAGAGATACCCTTAAACCCTGGCCAACGTCTATTTATAACGAAGGGGTACGCAGCTAGCCGTTACGGACGACGCAGTTCAAAACGGGATGACCGGACGCACCGGTCAGGGTGACCAGACGCGTCCGGTCACTACAGGACAAGCGTGAACAGTGCGCGTCAGAAGTTACCGTTGCTATGACCGGACGCGCTCTAGCGTATGACCGGACGCGCCCTAGCGTATGACCGGACGCGCCTCACCTGGCGTCCGGTCAGAGTCCAGTAAGCTCCCATCACGACCGAACATGTCCGATCGTATGTGACCGGACACGCCGCGCGTCCGATCACCACTTCGCTGCTCTCTGCCCCTCTAGACGCCTGACCGGACGCGCCAGTTCCGTGAAGGACCGGAGGCGCCGGTCGCTCACTCTATTTTTGCGCATAGGTGAACTGACCGGACGCGCTGGTCAGGCCAGACCAGCGTCCGGTCATTAACCCTAGGCGCGCTGACCAGATTGAACTGACCGGACGCGTCCGGTCATACCGTGACCGCGTCCGGTACAGCGTCCGGTCACCACAGTGACCTCCGTTCGCCTTCGTTTCTTTTGCGACTTCCAGCACAATAGAAAATAGGCGTTTCACTTCTCCAAAAAGCGCCGAAACCCTTCTCTACCGCTCAAACTCCACCGCCTTCACAAATGTGCTAACACCACCATGTGTAAAACACCATGTGCATGTGTGTTAGCATTTCACAAATATTTTCCAAGGCGTTATGTTAGCTCTTTACTAGATCCTAATGCATATGCTCAAGACATTGATCTAGTGGCACTTGATTTCCGAGCTAATCGTGATTGTCCCTCTTGATAGTCGGCTATGTATCCTAAACTCGGTCAATCACTTCTCTACTCATCTTAGACCGGCAAAAGGAAAAACCCCTATGGTTATACCTTTGCCTTGCGCTCTTAGATCCTTCTCTTCCACTTGATCATCATGTCCGTCATATTAGGTGCATTTCCACCATGATCATCATTTCATGTCCATGCACCATCTCTTTGTGATCTTGTGGCCACCACTCCTTGCCACGTACACCTTCATCACATGTGTTGCTTATGCCTAACTCAAAACACTTAACACATGACATTAGCAACTTGGTGTCATTAATTACCAAAACTAAACTTGGGCTTTCAGTCGTGCCCCAGCTCGTCGCCCGCCAGTGGCACCCCTGGTCCCGCCCCCCTGGCCGGGCCTGGAGGGGTCACCTTCTGGGTCGGCCCCCCTCACTGTGCCTCACGCGGGTTCCCGGCCGTCGACTCCGGCACCGCCTGTGTGCTTCGCCCAGCCGGTGCTCGTCTATCAGCGCCGTGCGCGGATGGTACCACCGCCACCTCCGCCGGCGTCACCACCGGTGGCCCCTTCTTCGTCGGGGTCACCTACACCACCGGTGGCTTGTTCCCCACCGGCGACACCGACTCCGCCGCCGTGGCCCCTGGCTGCCCGTGTCGCGACGCCGGTGTACCACCCACCGTTTCTTCACCGACACCCGCGTCATGTTCACCCTATGGTGACGCAACATGTGGCTGGTACCCTGTAGCCCCGGGCTCTTGCGACGATGCCCGATGACTCGTAGGTCTCTCTAGTACCCTCTTCCGTCCACGAGGCCTTGTCAGACCCTCACTGGCGCCGCGCGATGGAAGAGGAGTACACGGCCCTCCTCGCCAACCAGACATGGGATCTGGTGCCCCGGCCGCCGGGCTCTAACGTCGTCACCGGCAAGTGGATCTGGACACACAAGCGCCGGGCTGATGGGACTCTCGAGAGGTACAAGGCTCGCTGGGTTCTCCGGGGCTTCACTCAGCGCCCTAGGGTCGACTATGATGAGACTTTCAACCTAGTGGTCAAGCCGGCCACCGTCCGCACGATGCTCTCACTGGCTCTCACTCGCTCCTGGCCCGTGCATCAGTTGGATGTCAAGAATGTCTTTCTGCATGGTCTTCTCACTGAGACAGTTTACTATAGTCAGCCGGCGGGGTTTGTTGACTCATCTCGCCTGACATGGTCTGACGACTCAACAAGTCTCTCTATGGCCTCAAGCAGGCCCCCAGGGCGTGGAACCACTAGTTTGTTGCTTTCCTACTGACACTGGGGTTTGTGGAAGCCAAGTTAGATACGTCCATGTTCATCTATCACCATGGGGCTGAGACTGCGTACCTGCTACTCTATGTTGATGATATTGTCCTCACAGCCTCCAGTGAGTCACTACTACGCCGCATCATCACCTCTCTTTAGTAGGAGTTTGCTATGAAGGATCTGGGTGCGTTCCACCACTTCCTCGGGGTCACTATTGAGCCTCATCCTGCAGGGTTACTGTAAGGTCCAAATAGGCTAGAGGGGGGTGAATAGCCTAATTAAAACTTCTACAAGAATTACTTAACCACAAGTTAGTACGAAAGGTGGCGAAGCAAATGCACTAGCTCTAACTAATTAAGCAAGCCACCTACACAAGTCTAGTACAAGGCTATTCACTAAACACAACAACAACTACAAGCTAGAAACAAGAAGTAATACGAGAGAAGAGCTTCGAGTGATTATACCGCCGTGAAGAGAAGAGAAATACCAATCAATCAATCATACAAGAGAAATCCTCGGGAAGAGAATGACACAAGAATTTATCCCGAGGTTCACTTGCTTCCCGGCAAGCTACTCCCCGTTGTGGCGATACACCCACTTGTCGGTTCGCGAGCTAATCGACTATCAAGAGTCGAGCCCTCGGCGGGCACCGCACAACCACACACAAGATGGGGATCCTCCAAGCCACGAGCTCTACTAGAGTATCCAATTTGCGAACTCCCGCGAGAAAGGATCAAGAACCCCTTACAACACTTGGTGAAGGCTCCAACAATCTCCAATTGCGAGCTCAATCACCTCCGCTGCTCCAAGCCGTCTACCGTGTCGGGAAACACAGAAGAGTAACAAGAAATCCGTAGCAACTCGAAGATCAAGTGCCTCTAGAATGCAACTCTCAAGCAATGCACTTGAATCTCACTCAATCTCACTCAAGATGTGCAACTATGCAAAGAGATGAGTGGAGGGGTTGTTCTCTAGCTCAAAGTATGTCTCTAGATCTCAAAATGTGCAAGAGTTACCCTCAAACCCCGGCCAACGTCTATTTATAACGAAGGGGTACGCAGCTAGCCGTTACAGATGACGCAGCGAAAAACGAGATGACCGGACGCACCGGTCAGGGTGACCGGACGCGTCCGGTCACTACACGACAGCAAGAAACAGTGCGTGTCAGAACTAGCCGTTGCCGTGACCGGACGCGCTGAACCGATTGACCGGACGCGACAGTGCCCGCGTCCGGTCGCGTTCTAGTATGCTCCCGTTGAGATCAGATGCGTCCGATCGCACGTGACCGGACGCGCCGCGCGTCCGATCATCACTCTGCTTCGCTCTGCCCCTCTGGACGCCTGACCGGATGCTCCGGCTACGTGAGGGACCGGATGCGCCGGTCGCGCGCTCTGGTTCGCTCAGGAGAACTGACCGGACGCGCTGTTGAACTGACCGGACACCACAGTGTCAGCGTCCGATTAGAGTCCAGTAAGCTCCCTGGATGACCGGACGCGTCCGGTCATCAGTGACCGGACGCGTTGCGCGTCCGATCTTTAAACTGAAAGACGCATAGACGCGGTCACTGATGACCGGACGCGTCCGGTCATACAGAGACCGCGTCCGGTCCAGCGTCCGGTCATCTCTGTGACCTCCGTTCGCCTCCGTTTCTTTTCCGACTTCCGGTGCAGTAGAAAATAGGCGTTTCACTTCTCCAAGAAACACCGAATCCCGCCTCGCAAGCTCGGTGGGAGGGAGAGAGGAACCTAAACCCCTCTCTACCGCTCAAACTCCACCGCCTTCACAAAAAAGTGCTAACACCACCAAGTGTACACCACCATATGCATGTGTGTTAGCATTTCACAATCATTTCTCAAGGCGTTATGTTAGCTCTTATACTAGACCCTAATGCATATGCTCAAGACATTGATCTAGCGGCACTTGATTTCCGAGCTAACCATGATTGCCCCTCTTGATAGTCGACTATGTATCCTAAACCCGGTCAATCACTTCTCTACTCATCTTAGACCGGTAAAAGAAAAAGCCTATGGTTATACCTTTGCCTTGCGCTCTTAGATCCTTCTCTTTCACTTGATCATCATGTCCTTCATTTTATGTGCATCTCCACCATGATCATCATTTCATGTCCATGCACCATCCCTTTGTGATCTTATGGCCACCACTCCTTGCCATGTACACCTTCATCACATGTGTTGCTTATGCCTAACTCAAAACACTTAACACATGGCATTAGCAACTTGATGTCATTAATTACCAAAACCAAACTTGGGCTTTTAATCTCCCCCATTTTGATAATTGATGACAACCATCACAAAGATATGAAATGAAATCAGTTTACAATTTTGATAGTATTAGCTCCCCCCTACATATGTGCTTCCATGAGTTTGGTTCAATTATGCACATATATATGGATTTGAATTTTGGGAGAGTTACTACTATCAAATTGATGCTAAGGTATATAGAATGGACCTTTGAAGCGTGATACCAATCGGAGTTGCCTTTATATACCAACCTTAGCATCGATGTAGCTAGACACCACTTGTAATACATCACTTGTAAAGATCACAAACACTAATGTACCCCGTGAGATCAACATTATAAGCAAAGGTGTCTAGATACCACTTGTAAAGCTACTCTTAACAAGTCATCATTCAAGTACTATTTCTAGCAATCACAATTCAATCATGAATATGAATTTAAGCTTTGCAAAGCAACAATTCATCATGTGAAAGGACATACAAATGCAACAAATAATTCATGAGCTTGCTCCCCCTACATGTGTGCTCAATTTTAATTGATCCCTTTCTCCCCCTTTGTAACTTTTCTCTCCCCCTTATTATATCTTATTTCCTCTTTGCAATATCTTTGTGACTTTTCTCTCCCCCTTTGTCAAAAATCACCAAAAAGGTGCTAATTTTAGTGAGAGTTAAGTCAATCAATATGAGGGAGTCTAAATTATGGTTCAATCTAGATCACTTGCCTAGAATATGTAATTTGGTTTGATCCAAGGACAAGCTTTTTCACACCTCATAAAGTATAAGGGTTATCTTGACCATGTTGAATTACACATCATGAGCTCGTTTACTAGATTTAACACTAGGTTTGCAAGCCCACAAACATGTCATATGCTACCACTAGATTAAACAAACATAGAAGCAATAGTGGTACCATATATACATCAAAATCATTTGATTTTCATGAATGAGCCTAATTGTCATGCAAATATGTTTATATGTTCTAACCATGTCCTTAGCAAAGTATGAATGATATGCCAAACAACTTTACCTTGCTATGTTGGAGGAGAGGCATGTCATATAAAAATGTGGGGGTGCCCTCATTTCAAGTTGGAGAGGTCAAGTATGTTCAATTCATTCTTCAACTTGTAAAATCTCTTTTCATCAAGTGGCTTTGTGAATATGTCGGCTAATTGATCTTCGGTGCCAATGCTTTCAATGCTAATATCACCCTTTTGCTGATGGTCTCTTATGAAGTGATGCCTTATGTCAATGTGCTTGGTTCTTGAATGTTGAACCAGATTTTGAGTCATCTTGATAGTACTCTCATTATCACAAAACAAAGGCACATTCTTGAATTTAATTCCAAAGTCACTCAAAGTTGCCTTCATCCAAAGCAATTGTGCACAACAACTACCGGCACTAATGTATTCGGCCTCGGCGGTAGATAGTGCAACACTATTTTATTTCTTTGATGACCATGAAACAAGAGACCTTCCAAGCAATTGACAAGTGTCACTTGTGCTCATTCTATCAATCTTGCATCCACCATAGTCGGAGTCCGAATATCCAATCAACTCAAAATTAGACCCCTTGGGATACCATACTCCAACATCATGAGTGCCCTTAAGATATCAAAATATTCTCTTGGTTGCTTTCAAGTGACTTTCTCTAGGTGAAGCTTGATATCTTGCACACTTGCATACACTAAACATCACATCTGGCCTAGAAGCGGTGACATAGAGTAAACTTCTAATCATAGACCGGTATAGCTTTTGATCTACCATGTTTCCACTATCATCAATACCCATTTGATCATTAGTGCCCATTGGTGTACTCATTTGCTTAGCATCTTGCAATCCAAACTTCTTGATCATGTCCTTGATGTACTTGCCTTGACTTACAAAAGTGTCATTCTTCATTTGCTTGATTTGAAGTCCAAGGAAGTAACTAAGCTCTCCAATCATAGACATCTCAAACTCATTAGCCATCATATATCTAAACTCTTCACAAAAGTCTTGGTTAGTTGATCCAAAGATAATGTCATCCACATAGATTTGTAACACAAACAAGTCATTTTCAAGCTTCTTGGTGAAGAGAGTGGTGTCAACCTTTCCCATCTTGAACCCTTTAGAGAGGAGAAAGTCCCTCAACCTCTCATACCATGCTCTAGGTGCTTGCTTCAAACCATACAGTGCCTTCTTTAGCTTGTAAACATGGTCGGGCTTCTTATCATCTTCAAAACTGGGAGGTTGCTCAACATAAACTTCTTCATTGATGTAGCCATTGAGAAAAGCACTCTTGACATCCATTTGATAGAGCTTGATATTGTATGAACAAGCATATGCTAATAAGATTCTAATTGCTTCCAATCTTGCAACCGGTGCATATGTCTCTCCAAAGTCAAGACCCTCAACTTGAGTGTATCCTTGTGCTACTAATCTTGCTTTGTTTCTCACAACCATGCCATCTTGATCTTGCTTGTTTCTAAAGACCCACTTGGTACCAATCACATTGTATTTCTTTACCCTTTCAACAAGTTCCCAAACTTGATTTCTAGTGAAGTTGTTTAGCTCTTCATGCATGGCATTTACCCAATCGGAATCTTTCAAAGCATCTTCTATTTTCTTAGGTTCTTCAAGTGACACAAATGAGTAATGCTCACAAAAGGATGCTAATCTTGATCTAGTTTGAACACCATTTTGAATTCCACCAATGATTTGATCCATTGGATGATCTCTTGCTATGCTAGTAGGTTGGAGTATTGGGAGTTGATTGCTTTCACTTGTTTGACCTTGAACTTGCACTTCATCATGAGAACCACTTGAGCTTGCTTGATTTGAATCAATTTGCATACTTTGGTTGATCACATGAATATCATCATCATCAACTTTCCTTGGCTTTATGTCACCAATGTCCATGTTCTTCATTGCATTTGACAATTGATCTCCTCTCACATCATCAAGGTTTTGAGCTTCATTTTGAGACCCTTGGGTTTCATCAAACTCAACATCATGAACTTCTTCCAAGGTGCCATTTGTGAGATTCTAAACTCTATATGCTTTGCTTGTGGTAGAATAACCAAGTAAGAACCCTTCATCACATTTCTTTTCAAACTTGCTCAATCTAGTGCCTTTCTTGAGAATATAGCATTTGCAACCAAACACTCTAAAGTATGCAATGTTGCGCTTTCTTCCATTCAATAGCTCATATGGTGTCTTTTCAAGCTTCCCATGGCAATAGAGACGGTTGCTACAATAGCAAGCCGTGTTGATAGCTTTACTCCAAAATGAATGACTAACATTGTATTCACTAAGCATTGATCTAGCCATATCAATCAAGGTTCTATTTTTCCTTTCAACTACACCATTTGATTGAGGAGTGTATGTTGGTGAGAATTGATGTCCAATACCAAAATTATCACACAAATCTTCAATTCTTGTGTTCTTGAACTCACTACCATTGTCACTTCTAATCTTCTTGATGGTAGTCTCAAACTCATTTTGCACCCTCTTGACAAAAGACTTGAATAGATCATAAACATCACTCTTGTCAAAGAGAAAGAACACCCAAGTGTATCTAATGTAGTCATCCACAATCACAAAACCATACTTATTGCCACCAATGCTAGTGTATGTTGTTGGCCCAAACAAGTCCATGTGCAATAGCTCAAATGCTTTTGATGTGCTCATTTTACTTTTACTAGGATGTGAATTTCCAACTTGTTTGCCGGCTTGACAAGCACTACAAGGTTTATCCTTCTCAAAAGTGACATCCTTCAAGCCTCTAACTAAGTCATGCTTCAAAAGTTTGTTCAATTGTTTCATTCCAACATGACCAAGCCGTCTATGCCACAACCAACCCATACTAGATTTGCTAAGCAAGCATGATGTCAATTGTGTCTCACTATCATTGAAGTCAACCAAGTATAAGCTACCATGTCTAAATCCTTTAAATATCAAATTTGATCCATCAACACTTATGACTTTAACATCATCACTATCAAATATGCACTTGAAGCCAAGACCACAAAGTTGTGCTACCGATAAAAGATTGAAATCCAAGCTCTCAACTAGCAACACATTAGATATGCTCATGTCATTTGAGATAGCAATTTTACCAAGCCCCTTGACCTTGCCTTTCTTATTGTTGCCAAAAGTGATAGCATCAAAACCACCATTTTGACTTGTATCAATTGAATTGAACATACAAGAGTCTCCGGTCATATGTTGAGTGCACCCACTATCAAGCACTCAATGCCTTCCTCCGGCCTTGTAATTGACCTACAAGACAAGATCAATTCCTTTTAGGTACCCAAACTTGTTTGGGTCCTCCAAGGTTAGAGACTAAGCTCTTTGGTACCCAAATGGCTTTCTTCTTTGAGCCCATCCATGGTGTACCAATGAACTTAGCATGAACACCATTTGTACCCTTGGTAAGCATATAGAAAGAATCAAACTTAATTGAGGATACATTTGCATTAGATTTCTTGTTCATGCAATGTTGCTCTATGTGACCAACTTGCTTTCAACTTTTGCAATAGCTACCATTGTTCTTCACAAAACGAGTCTTGTGAGGAGCAAAAGCGGCCTTGCCTTTCTTAGGGTTATAGCCCAATCCCTCTTTGTAGAGGGAAGCTCTTTGGCTACCCAAGCACATAAGCAAGCGGTCCTCACCACCATAAGCCTTAACTAATGTGTTATTGAGCTCTTTTACCTCCTTCTTGAGATTTTCATTCTCAACTATAAGTGTAGAATCACAAGTGAAACCGTCACTACTAGATGAGGATGATGTAGATGAGCTACATGAAGGGTTAATGGGAGCAATAATAATAGGCTTATGACAAGATTCATCAATTATATCATATGATATGCCTATGTTGCAAGTTTTAGCTTTTTCAACATTAGTTGGCATGTTTTCACATTTTTCAACTAGAGAGGAATGAGCTTTTTCAAGCTTAGTGTGAGATTTTTGAAGCTTCTTATGGTCTACCTTTAGACTCTCATAAGATGCTCTAAGCTCATCAAGTTCTTGCATAAGGTATTTCTTTTCCTTAAGCAAGCCCTTGCACTCCTTTCTAGATTGTTTATAATGTTGAGTGCAATCTTCTAGCATAGTGATTAGTTCATCTTTAGTGAATTCTTCTTCATCACTATCACTATCACTAGCATTATCATGATCACTCTCATCGTCGGATGATACCTTAGCGGTCTTAGCCATGAAGCACGATGGAGTGTCGAAGAGGGAGACCTTCTCTTGGATGGCAATGCTAGCATGTCCCTTCTTCTTACTCTTGTTGTCATCCTCATCATCACTTGAGGAATCATCACTATCCCATGTAGCAACATGAGAATCATTCTTCTTCTTATAAGAGCTCTCCTTCTTCTCTTGCTTCTTCTTTTGCTTCTTTCTCTCCTTCTTGATAGCATCTTCATCATCACTATCATAAGAACATTTTGCAATGAGATGGTCCTTGCTATGGCATCTAAAGCATCTCATGGTATGCTCATTCTTCTTGGATGAGTTCTTCCTCCTTCTTGCACGAAAGCCTTTCTTCTTCATGAATTTGCCAAATTGCTTGACAAAGAGAGTCATCTTCTCATCAATGTCATCACTATCACAAGAGCTTGAGTCTTCATCACTTGATGATTCAATCTTAGATTTGCCCTTGGATGTGGTGGCTTTGAATGCCACACTCTTCTTCTTTTCATCATCTTTCTTCTCATTTTCTTTTTTTCTTCTTCTTGACCAACTCATCCTTCTCATCATCTTCTCTATATGAATCATCGGTCATCACTTCTTGAAATATTTGTTGAGGAGTTAAATCCTTCAATGTAGTCCTCACTAGCACGGTGATCAATGTATCAAATCTCTTGGGCAAGTTTCTCAAGAACTTCATAGAGAATTGATTGTCCTTGACCTCCTCACCAAGTGTCTTGAGCTCATTGACAATGACTTGCAACCTATGAAACATCTCCGGTACACTCTCATCATCTTGCATCTTGAAGCTTGAAAATTTTTCTTGCAAGATATATGCTTTAGCGGTCTTTGTGCCTTCGGTGCCCTCAAATGTTTCTTCTAGCTTGGCCCAAGCATCATGAGCAATCTCTATATTTTTTACTTGCTCAAATGTCTTGTCATCTAATGCCTCATGAAGAGCACTAATGGCAATGTCATTGCATTGGAGCTTCTTCTCTTCCACCGGTGTAGGTGCTTCCGGATTAGCAACCTCAAATTTTGTTTCGGTGACCTTCCACACTTCTCTATTGATTGACTTTAGGTGTACGGTCATCTTAACCTTCCATTATGCATAATTTGTGCCATCAAAGTGAGGTGCCTTCTTGGTGTTGTTGATGTGCAAGCTTAATTGAGCCATTTCTTTTTCACCGTAGGTTGTTAAGCCTCAAATAAACGGTGTCTCGGCTCCGATACCACTTGTAAGGTCCAAATAGGCTAGAGGGGGGGTGAATAGCCTAATTAAAACTTCTACAAGAATTATTTAACCACAAGTTAGTACGAAAGGTGGCGAAGCAAATGCACTAGCTCTAACTAATTAAGCAAGCCACCTACACAAGTCTAGTACAAGGCTATTCACTAAACACAATAACAACTACAAGCTAGAAACAAGAAGTAATACGAGAGAAGAGCTTCGAGTGATTATACCGCCGTGAAGAGAAGAGAAATACCAATCAATCAATCATACAAGAGAAATCCTCGGGAAGAGAATGACACAAGAATTTATCCTGAGGTTCACTTGCTTCCCGGCAAGCTACTCCCCGTTGTGGCGATACACCCACTTGTCGGTTCGCGAGCTAATCGACTATCAAGAGTCGAGCCCTCGGCGGGCGCCGCACAACCGCACACAAGATGGGGATCCTCCAAGCCACGAGCTCCACTAGAGTATCCAATTTGTGAACTCCCGCGGGGAAGGATCAAGAACCCCTTACAACACTTGGTGAAAGGCTCCAACAATCTCCAATTGCGAGCTCAATCACCTCCGCTGCTCCAAGCCGTCTACCGTGTCGGGAAACACAGAAGAGTAACAAGAAATCTGCAGCAACAAGAAGATCAAGTGCTTCTAGAATGCAACTCTCAAGCAATGCACTTGAATCTCACTCAATCTCACTCAAGATGTGCAACTATGCAAAGAGATGAGTGGAGGGGTTGTTCTCTAGCTCAAAGTATGTCTCTAGATCTCAAAATGTGCAAGAGTTACCCTCAAACCCCGGCCAACGTCTATTTATAACGAAGGGGTACGCAGCTAGCCGTTACAGACAACGCAGCGAAAAACTCGCTGACCGGACGCTCCGGTCAGGGTGACCGGACGCGTCCGGTCACTACACGACAGCAAGAAACAGTGCGTGTCAGAACTAGCCGTTGCCGTGACCGGACGCGCTGAACCGATTGACCGGACGCGATACTGCTCGCGTCCGGTCGCGTTCTAGTATGCTCCCGTTGAGACCGGACGCGTCCGATCGCACGTGACCGGACGCGCCGCACATCCGATCGTCACTCCGCTTCGCTCTGCCCCTCTGGACGCTTGACCGGACGCTCCGGCTACGTGAGGGACCGGACGCGCCGGTCGCGCGCTCTGGTTTGCTCAGGAGAACTGACCGGACGCGCTGTTGAACTGACCGAACGCCACAGTGCCAGCGTCCGATTAGAGTCCAGTAAGCTCCCTGGATGACCGAACGTGTCCGGTCATCAGTGACCGGACGCGCTGCGCGTCCGATCTTTAAACTGAAAGACGCATAGACGCGGTCACTGATGACCGGACGCGTCCGGTCATACAGAGACCGCGTCCGGTCCAGCGTGCGGTCATCTCTGTGACCTCCGTTCGCCTCCGTTTCTTTTCCGACTTCCGGCGCAGTAGAAAATAGGCGTTTCACTTCTCCAAGAAGCGCCGAATCCCGCCTCGCAAGCTCGGCGGGAGGGAGAGAGGAACCCAAACCCCTCTCTACCGCTCAAACTCCACCACCTTCACAAAAAAGTGCTAACACCACCAAGTGTACACCACCATGTGCATGTGTGTTAGCATTTCACAATCATTTCTCAAGGCGTTATGTTAGCTCTTATACTAGACCCTAATGCATATGCTCAAGACATTGATCTAGTGGCACTTGATTTCTGAGCTAACCGTGATTGCCCCTCTTGATAGTCGGCTATGTATCCTAAACCCGGTCAATCACTTCTCTACTCATCTTAGACCGGCAAAAGGAAAACCCTATGGTTATACCTTTGCCTTGCGCTCTTAGATCCTTCTCTTTCACTTGATCATCATGTCCTTCATTTTATGTGCATCTCCACCATGATCATCATTTCATGTCCATGCACCATCCCTTTGTGATCTTATGGCCACCACTCCTTGCCACGTACACCTTCATCACATGTGTTGCTTATGCCTAACTCAAAACACTTAACACATGGCATTAGCAACTTGATGTCATTAATTACCAAAACCAAACTTGGGCTTTCAGTTACTTCTTCACCAGTGACGGTATACTCTTGATATCCTGTAGCGAGCTGGGATGACTGACTGCAACCCCTACTCCACTCCGGTTGACACACAGGGCAAGCTGGCAGAGGCCGAGGGCACCCCAGTGACAGATCCAACTGCATATCGGAGTCTTGCTGGTGCACTTCAGTACCTCACCTTCACCCGGCCGGACATCACCTATGCAGTTCAGCAGCTATGTCTCCATATGCATGATCCCCGGGAGCCCTACCTCACTGCTCTCAAGTGTCTCCTTCGCTACCTCCGGGGCACTGTCGACTACGGCTTGCTCCTCCACCGGCGGTCTTCCTCCACCGAGCTGGTTGTCTACATTGACGCCGACTGGGGCGGCTGTCCGGACACTCGGCGCTCCACCTCTGGCTACGCTGTCTTCTTGGGCGACAACCTGGTGTCCTGGTCGTCCAAGGGCCAGCAGGTGGCCTCCCGCTCCAGTGCCGAGACTGAGTACCGCGTTGTCGCCAACGGTGTGGCTGAGGCCTCTTGGCTCCGGCAGCTCCTTGGAGAGCTCCATAGCCCTCTCCTCCGGAGCACGCTGGTCTACTGCGACAACGTCAGTGCGGTCTACCTCTCCACCAACCCCGTTCAGCACCAACGGACCAAGCATGTGGAGATCGACCTCCACTTTGTCCGTGATCGGGTAGCCATCGGCGAGGTGCGGGTCCTTCACGTACCGACCACCTCCCAGTTCGCCGATATCTTCACCAAGGGCCTCCCATCCTCGACCTTTACCGAGTTTCGCTCCAGCCTCAACATAACCAGTGGCTAGTTGCGTCTGTGGGGGCTCATGTGTGTACTTCTTTTCATGTCCAGTCTGTAACTCCGCTGCGCCAGTAGTTCAGACTGCGGAGGGTGTTGGAGTATAGTAAGGCCCAAGGCTCATGTATGATACTATATAGCCACCCATCTAGGGTTGGCCCAAGGGTAATACAGACACAACATTCAACACATTCGAACTCACACATCTGTGCACATTATCTTAGGTAATCAAAGTTACCCACAGCACAAAATCCTTTACAGCTCTGGAATGGAGGTTGGATAAGATGAACAGCTTATATTAATCCTTTTGAAACCAGGAATAAAGGAATCGTAAAGAAAAAAAGTGGAGGGGTTTAATTGAAAAGGAAAAAGAATGATTGCATTAAAAATCCACCAGACAGGAAATTTTCTCCATATTTTAAATGAAATGAAAGTGAGGTTTGAGTTTCCTGCTATATATTGGAGTCAAATTTGTCATGAACATCATCAGGTCTATCAATTTTAAAACTGTAGATCAGGGTACATAAACTCATTAAAATAGTCGATACTCTCTCCGTCCAAAGAAGAATGCTATTATCACGTTTCAAGAAACCAAATGCTAAAAAGTTTAACCAAATTTATACAAAAAATAATATTTATGATATAAAATAAATATCATTAAATCGATTATGAAATATACTTTTTATAATAAATCGATTTAGTAGAGATATAAATATGAATAATATTTCACATAAATTTAGTCAAAGTTGAACTACTTTAACTGACACCGATACACAGATACCATAGTTGTATTTTTTTTTGGATGGAGTGAGTATTTCACTGTAAATCATATCCGAACTTCAAAGGCTGAAGTGGTTCATTTGAAATTTCTAAGAACTTTGCCTTTTCGAGGGGAGGTGACTGGTCACTGGTGAGATCAGTTTAGGCCTAGTTTAGGCCTGGTTTAGATGCCAAATTTTTCTCTAAATTTCACTATGTAAAAAGAAGATTTTTCATCACATCAAAATGCCAGCACATGCATGGAGTACAAAATGTAGATGAAATCAAAAAATAATTGCACAGTTTTGTTGTACTTTGCAAGACGAATCTTTTGAGCCTAATTAGTTAATTTTTGGACAAAAATTCACAAATACAAACGAAGTGCTACAGTGGGGAATCTTTTAATGTGCAGATTTTAGACCTCTAAAATCGGGCCAACTAAACACGGCCTAGATACCCAAATTCACCCCTAAATTCTATTATAAAAAAAGAAGATTCTTTATCACATCAAAATGTTGGCACATATACGGAGTACTAAATATATACGAAATCAAAAACTAATTGAACAGTTTTGTTATACTTTGCGAGACGAATATTTTAAGCTTAATTAATCAATATTTAAATAATTATTATCAAATAAAAATAAAATTACTACCGTGTTCAACAGTAAATCGGGACACCCGGATTCGGTGATCTAAACTTGGCCTTACCTGACGGCTGATGCTCGGGCCCCCGCCACTTCTCCTACAGTCGCGATTTCGGGCTTTCGGCGTCGCTGCTGGCCTACTGCCTTCGACCGATCCCAAATTCCATCACCAGTCACCACCTCCACCACCCCGTCTCTTCCAAGTAGGCGCCACGCCAAGCAAGCTTTCCAAACTCCCCGCCTCAGTTCTGGAACCTTCCAAAACCCCTCTCCCGTCCTCGCTCTTCCCCTCCTCCACCTAGGTTGGTTCGCCTCCGCCTTCACCGCCAGCGTGCGATGGGGATCGGGCGGAAGCGGCGGCGCGGGGGCGGGGAGCTGGGCCGAGTGGCGGAGATCGTGATTGTGCTGGCGACCGCGGGGAATGCGCGGGGGGGCTGGGCCCCGACGGCGGCCGAGAGCGCACTCCTGGCTGAGGCGCGGGGAGCGCTGGCCGCCGCGGTGATGGGGGAGATGGAGCTGCGACCCAGGGAGTTGTTCCCGCGTGAGGTTGTGCGCGCGCTCGTCGAGGACCTCGGGCTCACCCGCGCCAGGGATCCCGCGGTCTTCGGGTATCGCCCGCTCAAGGCCTCCATCGCAGATAGGGTCCGCCTCACCAAGCGCAAGGTTTGGCACTGACACCTCTTCTCTGATCGTATATAATTCAGCTTTCGTTCCCTTTCCTGCAGCACTGCGTATCCTTGATTCGGATTTTCGGATAGTTTTTTTTGAGGGGAGGATTTTCGGATAGTTAGCCTCACCTTGTGCATGAGCGACTGGGCCATGATTTTGTTATTTAGCCTCACTCCAAACTATATCTGATTCGATGCAATGAGTTGGAATTTATTACTACCTGCTTTATGGCAATGCCATATAGGCTGTGTTTAGTTCCCCATAAAATGCAAAATACAAAATGCCAACTATTTTGGAATGATGAAATGCAAAATGCCAAAATTTTCATGGGTGTGTTTAGTTCCATCTAAAATGCCAAATTTTTCATGGGGTGAGAGGGCTTTTTGGCTCTTTTTTTTTTTTGCCTCCTGAGGCCAAAATCCAAAATGGAGAATGGATACCTTTTTGCCAAAAATTTTGCATGGTGTTTAGTTCCATTTTGCAAAATGATAGGCCAAAACCCAAATTTTTTTGGGTGAAATAGGGAAGATTTCCTGCCTTAGTTGCAGCCTGGCTAGGATTGGAGCCTGGGCAGCCGAAGCCTGCTTCTAGCAAGCCAATCTGTAGTTGTTTGGTTGCATGCGTAGTCTAAGCCTGGCTAGCATCTGGTGTGTTTGGTTGTCTGGTTTGCATTGCATAGGATTACGTCTTCTTTGTTCCGGTAAGGTTACCCTTGTCAGGCATTTCATCGAACAGCTGGTTTGCATGCTGTCTCGCTGCACACAGCCGAGCGGCGCGGTGGCGCGAGGACGCGCTCGAGCGGTGGCGCACGTGGAGAAGCAGACGAGCATGTGCTCCAACGGGCGGGGACAAGTAGCATATACGGGGTCGGGCCTGCGAGATCCGGAGCAGCACGACGACCGCCACCAAGAAGTCCGTGGAGAGGAGCAGTGGCTAGAAGAATGACACCATGGCGCTGAGCTTGGCCTGACGGCGGAGATCGAGACGGTGGCCGCAGCCATGAACCCCACCACTACGGTAGCCTGCACCCGGTGCTCCCACATTACCTCCCCGAGCTTCCCCTTGGTCGCCCATGGCCGGATCGACAGCGAAGGAGGATGGCGAGTGGCAGGTGGTAGCCAGGCGCTCCGGCGGGGAGGACGAGCAGAGGACCACCAGCCGGGAGGACAAGTAGGGGACCTCCGATGGGTGGTGGCCAGGCGCTCCGGTAGGGAGGAGGAGCAAAGGACCACTGGCGGGGAGGACGACCAGGGGACCTTTGGCGGGTGGTGGCCAGGCGCTCCGGTAGGGAGGAGGAGCAAAGGACCACTGGCGGGGAGGACGACCAGGGGACCTTTGGCGGGTGGTGGCCAGGCGCTCCGGTGGGGAGGACGAGCAGGGGACCACCGGCGAGGAGGACGAGCAGGGGACCTCCGGCGTGTGGTGGCCAGGCGCTCCAGAGGAGCAGGCGGAGCTCGCGTGCCTTCTACTCAACTGCGTGCAAAGGACCGGGAGGTGACGGGATTGGAGACCGGGCACTGGCCAAGCCTGGCTCCCAAAAAACGGCCAGCCCCTGCGTTTTCCTGGAGCCATGCTAGAGGGTGGTCGGTGGCTTCCTGGAGCCTGGCTTTGGGCTCCAAACAGGCAACCAAACGGCCCAAAGGTGGCTTCCTGGAGCCTGGTTGGGGGTTAGCCACCCAACCAAACAAGCCCATAGTGACACAGTATAGGGCCACTGACTTGATGTATACTAGTGATATGCAGGGCCTTTTCTTTCGAACTAAATTATTTTCATTTAGTATGCATTGTATGCTAAACCAAGAAATGAGCAAGCCATGTATTGCAATTCACTGAACGAATGCTGGATCTAGTATTTCACATCAAGATATTATAGTATGATTTTGCACGTCGTGAGCATCAAGACTACAAATGGAACCATGTACAATGTTTTGGTATAAATACACTGTGCATCACATGACAAAAATGGATAATTGGATATATTTTTTCTCTGGATATGCTAGTGCTTCTGAATTTTAGGTTTCCATTTGATTCCCTTATTTGTTATGATAAAGCTCTGGGTATAATCTCTCATCGCAGTACTTCAAATATGCTAATCTGTTATATATACTGTAACATAGTTAAATTGTACCATCATTGGCTCAGAGCATTCCATACAAGTTTGATGCCTCTTTACTGATCTTTTATTCTCTTTCCTTATTCATTCCTTAAGTAGATGGAAGGGAAGGATGCTTCTGCCCCTTCAACTACTGTCTCTAAAATGACAGCCTCAAGTGCAAAAAATGGATTCCAGCATGGAGCTTCTAAGGTCACCAGTGGATCGCCCAAGACTCTGTCAACCCTGATGGTATCCCAAGTTATCTCGAAGCATCCCCTGTTAAATGGAACACTAGCAGGGGCATCTTCTATAAAATTACCTAGCAATCCTTCTGCTGTTTCACTGCCAACAGGCTCTGCAGATGTCAAAAAGCAAATTGTTGTTAATGGTTCAGATTCCACACAAAACCGAGGTACTCGCATGTTTTAACCGTCCCACTATCCAGTCTATAACGGATCTGCCCATAAGACCACTAATGCTTAATGTTTATGTATGAGAGGGGTCTATTTATACTTGTCTAGATCCATTTGCAATTTGGCAAACTTGACTAATTATGAAGGTGGTTTTGTTCATAGAAACAAAATGTAAAATCCTGACAGACTACAAACAAACAAACAAACAAAATAGTGAAATGACAAGAGGCCCTGTCTGCAGTGAATCTTTTTATTTCTCTTTGTTTTTAAGTTTAAACTTATAGAAGAAGGTTGAGAGAACACTTGTATAATAACTTCTCAGATGTTAGGTCATTTTGTGTTGGTTTGTTCCGCTTAAGAAAAAATTGATCACAGCTGCACAGCTCATGTTTGGCACTTGATATGTCCCCATATAAAAATGTGACCATGCACTAAGACAAATATGTTTCTTTGGAAGCTGTTACCATCCTCCTAGAAATAGTTCCTTCCACTGGTACATCACAACATCATGCAAATTGGCATGTCGTGTAGCTCTGTAGTCTGTACTGGTCATGTATATTTTGCAATATGTAAACCTAAGATAAGGCACAATGCGATAGGAGAACAGTTTCCTTCCATGCCGTATAAAAGTCCATGATACTTAGAATTCATAAACATAGTGAGTACATATAGTAGGAGTAACATACTCCTAGGAGTGCAAAATGTTTACCTATGTTTATTGGTCTGTAGAGAATGAGACAGATATCCTGATTGCATGATTGGTTTTTCAGAATCCAATCTATGAATAAATTAAATGGACAGTAACATTTTTTACGTGTGCTTGCCAATCTCTGAATGGTGAACCTTTGTTCACATAGCATTCATATTTTTAAATCAATGTCACCCCTTGTATCCTAAATGTTAGGTTGCAAATGTATTTATAGAATGATTACAGTACCATTGTTATCTACATTGAAAAGGAAACTGCTCTACAGTCTTGTGCGTATTCTCCGCATTGGAGGGAGGCAAAAGCAGATAGGAAGATATAAATTTCTTTATTAGCTTAACTCATTGGGGTGGGAGGTGTGGTCATGCACCAACCTCCCAGGTTCGAGTCCTCTTCAACTCAAATTTGTGTGCCTATTTTCTTATTATTATTTGGAAACCCGCCTAGGTCCTCCCAGGTTGGTCTCTTTTTTAGGGGGAAAATTTGAAGACTGCCATTATAATTTTACTAAATTGGAGATATGCCATCCTGTCCCACATGTCAGTGAGATACCAATGGCAAATCTCCAACTTTGCAAAATTATAATGGCAAATCTCCAAATCTCTTTTTAGGGGGAAGTCAGCCTAGCTCCACTGTTTGGGTGGGTGGTGTGGTCATGCACCGAACCATCCAGATTCAAGCCCTCTCCAGCTCAAATTTGGGTGCCTATTTTCTTCTTAACGAAAAACTTCCTAGTTCCTCCTAGGTTGGTCACATTTTCTCTCTTAATGCAATGATACACAGATCTGTGTATTCGACAAGATAAATATTTTACGGGAAAAAAATATATTCACACCTAGGCATTACTGCACATTTCGATTTTGAATCCAAAGACTTATTTTTTTGAATCTGCTATACACCCAACAAGAATAAAGCTTTTGGTCCCAAGCAAGTTAGAGTAGGCTAGATACCCAACAAGATCCACAAAACCAAGTTACAATAAAGGATAGTAATAAAATAAATTAGTAACTACTCCCTCTGTCCCTTTTTTAGTGTCCTCACATATTGAGGGGTCAAACGTATTCAACTTTGACCAAATATATACAATAGATTATTAATATTTATGGTTTGCAATAGGTATCATTAGTTTAATCATTGACTATATTTTTGTAATACACTTATTTGGAGATACGAATGTTACTAATATTTTCTATAAATCTTGTCAAACTTAAGAAAGTTCTAGCACGAAAATCTAGGTGACACCTTAAAAAGGGATGGAGGGAGTAGCAATGAAAGATTTTGAATCTTCTGTATCTGAAATTATTTTCTCTATGTCAACTGTAGGTGGAGAAACTATTGTAGAGTTAAATAAATCAGGTCATCACACTACCAGTTCCAATCAAAGTTCCTTACAGAGTTCCTGTCAAGCAGAGAAATCTGTGGCCAAAAAGGGACATGCTGTTCACCCGGTGACATCAAGTGTTGTTATGGGGTATCAAGATCCTAAGAGGGAATTACCTATTCAAAGACAATCAATCTTCTCCAACCACAAGGCAATAGCAAAAAATGTTGAACAGGTTCTGCACCGACCTGCTAATCACTCTAGCTGGACTGTGCCTTCAACTGAGTATATGAATACTAGACTGGACTGTCAGATATGTAAAGTTGCTATCATGAATATGGAAAGTTTGCTTGTTTGTGATGCCTGTGAGAGGGGCATGCACTTAAAGTGCCTTCAGCATTATGGGAATCAAGGCCTGCCAAAAACTGAGTGGTATTGTCCAACATGTGTGGCCCATTGTAAGGGCAAACCCCTCCCTCCAAAATATGGCAAGGTTACAAGAACTATAGTTGCATCAAAGACTTGTATGACTGGTGATGCACAGCCTTCTCAAGTAGCAGCAGAAAACCCAACTGAAACGGGTGGCAGTAGTTGTAGTAGTAAAATTCTAGCAGGCAATGGAAGTGTCATCAATCAAAACACCAACAAAGTTGGCAGCCCTGTGTGCAAGAGTGGTACATTGGCTTTAGATGCTGGTTCAAAATCACCATCAATCTCCGGTGCTGAACCTCAAAAGGAAAATGTTAAATACGAGGAAACCTCATCCGTAGAAATGGAAGGAAATAACCCACCTTGTGGTGGCATACCTACAGAAACTGCAACATTATACAATGGAGATCAAAGTACCAGAGCATCAACATATGGTTCTGGCAATCTGTCAGGAGGGTCTCATATGCATATCAAGAGGAGTTCTGCAAATCCAGTAAATTATTCCAATCTGCAGTCTACAGAACTTTCTGGCTTAAAACATACAGACCATTCTTTCATTGTTTCTTCTATAGAGACTTGTGAGAACACCAGAACACCTTACCGACATCCAAGCGAAAATGAACAGTTGCCTAGCACTAGAACATCAGCTGATGAAATACATCAAACAGATGGAGTCGCTAACGATCGGATAGGAAAGCCACATAAACACAAAATTATGGCAGATGATGCCATCTCAGACCATGACAATGCTCATCAGGTGACTTCAAATGGACACATCTATTCTAAGAGTGAAACTGTAGGGGATTGTAAGGATAGATACGTAGGTTGCAGCACAGCCAGTATTGTGGATTGGGTTGGTGATGGCCTCAAATCTATTGACAACAAGACTTATTATAACTCCTGTAACATTGATGGCGTAATATACAGTCTTCATGATCATATTTTGATTGCCACTGAAGGTAACAAGTCCGGTCCATGTAAGCTGCAGGTATATGTTTGCTTTCTTATTGCCTCTTAATTACTTTGTACTGCATGTGTCATGATATTGAAAGGCTATCATTTCCCTCTTGAATTTATACCAACCATTATTTGTAGTAGAGTGTGTGGTACTACTCTGTCTACAGACACAGGCAGGATTGCTAATCGTCTTACCTCTTTTACAGTCACTGTGGCAAGAGCATGACTCTGGTTCTATGCTTGTTTATAGTAGAGTGTGTGGTAATATATTCTTTCTGAAACACGGGCAGGTTTACTAATTGTGTTGCCCATTTTACAGTCACTATGGGAAGAGCATGACTCTGGTTCTAGACTGGCTATGGTCAATCCTTATTTCTTAGGCTCCGATATTCCACAATCTATTAGCAAGCCATGCGTTGAAGAGGATGAGGTGAGCCAACTAACTATTGTGATGAAACTGGAAACCATTGGAATGTTTACCTTTCATAAGTATCGTGGAATCTCACCTGTGTCAGTATTTCTTTTAGATGACATAAACAACCTATATAATATTGTACAGATACACAATTATTAAATCATTAAGAAATAAATTTATTAATCATAATGTAGAGTTTTTATTCTTGATGCTATGAAAAATCTTCTGCCATTAGCTAGATCTGAGCTTTCTCATTTTTTTTCTTGTAGCAAAATAATATATTTATAAGCCTTGTATTCAGGAGGATAGTTCCTACAGTGATAGTTGATAAATTTTACTGTAATAACTTTCTGGTTTGCTTATTCCTGTTGTCTTCTTGAAGGTATATGGTTCAAACGATGAAAGAACTGTATTAGTTTCTACTATTTGTGGCCCTTGTGAGGTACTTCATGCCGACAAGTTTAGAGAAGAGACCAAGAGAAGACGTCAGTTAGACAGTTCAGGTTGTAGGTTGCATCCAATTTTCTTCTGCAGGTCTGTTTCTTATCTTTTAATATTTTTTATTGCCTTACTTAGTGAACATATGTATTTGTTTGCAGAACTGGTTGCCCGACCCAAAACCATTTTGTTATTAATAAATGTACTCATGTATCAATGAAGAAAATCATGTGTAGTACTAGAAATAGGTCATGCTGCTGCTGGTTTGGTTGGTTTTGGTAGTTAGGATTTTCTCCATGGCTAGTCTCACATTGATATAGCAAAGGCGGATACATGAATGGTAATTGAAACTTAACCAAGGGCATAGCACTGCTAATTAATGAGCAAATTTGTGGATGGTTGAGTTTGGTTTATTCCTTCCTCTAACACTGGCTTAATTCGTAACTGTATTTTTCTTTTGCCCTTGAAGAAGAGAGTTGAACAAGAATGATATCCAACTAGTTACACATCAAGAAAATGAAGGCATCACTGACTTTTATTGTCATTTTGTTGTCAGAGATTGTGTGTTACTTATCATTTCCCATCTTGTTGCCACCCCTGTTGTTGATGCTTCCTATGCCAAACACATTACCATTAACATTGCAAACACTGCCATTTTGCATGGGTTTTTTTTCAAACTAGGCAGGAGAGCTGCTTGCCATTTCATTGAGATAGATAAAGAAAGTACAACGGGCTGAGAACAGAAGCCCAGTCTGAGTACAAAAACCCACTCCCACCCCCAAGAACAAAAAACTCGCCACAAACAAAGAAGAAAAACTTGACCAAGGACCACCAGAGCCTAAACCATTTTGCATGTTACTTCACATGGAGTCAGTTTTAACATGTCTTAGGTGTTACCCTTGATAAATAAGCATACATTACATGTTTCAGTGCCTTTTTTCCTTCAGAAAAAGAAGCTAATCGCTAGGCTTCAAATTTCCAAGGGATTTCTTTGCTTCTGAAGTTAGGGACTAACACAAACAGGGAGGATCATTGCTGTGGTTATGATTGGTTCTGATCTGGATGTATTTGCGGAGTTAGATTGAGCTCATTAAGTGTCCACTGGCTATTAAATGTAACATCAGTGGCATTATTCATCAAATCAAGAATAGAAGATATTTACCTCTCAAGCTCTTTATCCTGCTCCCTAGTTGATGCCGCTTTCTCAGTCCTCGCTATCTCCGCCAGCCTCATCCTGCTTGTCATACCGCACCAACCCTGAGGCAACTAGATAATGGCCCTGTTTGGATCTACTTATTTTTGTTTAGATAAAGTTTGGATCTACTTATTGGGGATGAACTTTTTGAAGTCTACTTATTTTATAAGTGAGCTTTTGTAAAAAGAGAAGCAGGGGAAAAGCCTACCGTTTGGCCAATCGCTTTTGATGTTGGGGCCAGCAGCCTCCTTGTCAATGCCGAGGAGGAAGACTAGGAATGTCAGATGGCCCATTGCTCCACCATGGCCACTTCGACAACCCACCACCCACCGTATCCGCTCTAGTTCCACCACCACTACCCTCACTCCCACTCACGTGATGTCGCTGCTGCTCAAGCTCGGTTGAGGGAGCTCATTGGAGGGAGGGAGACGAGCAACTGCTTAGTTTGGGCAAGCAGAGCACGTTGGAGGGAGTGAGTTCGAAGGCTGATGCCACCACTTTTGATGGCGCCACGAGGAGATGGGCGCGAGTGGGGCTGGAAGGCGGCGTGAGGAAGACAGGCAAGCCCACGAAGCACTTTGCTTTTAAGTTAAGCCACCCAAGAAGCAGATCCAAATAAGGCCGAAGACCTGAAGCTTCCCCCTCCAACCTCATTGATATCACCTTTGATCCCTCAAGCTCCCACAAATTCCCCAACCAAAATTCTTACAAAAGTTTGCACATTAGTACAATTATTAACTACCGCAGTTGAAAAGGTTGGCTTTTATATTTATATTTGTATTTTTTTTATTTTGCAGGTGGAATTATGATGAATCCACAAGCAGTCTGTATAAAGATTACAATGTTGACAATTAAGTAGGTTTCTGACATTCTTTGTTCTTTTGAAGAATTATACATCTAGTTATTTTCAATGGCAAACCAAGGGATTAGCTGAAATCAGGTTTGTGGCATGCTACCTTGATTGCGTTCATGCAAGTAGTCTATGTGAGAGAGTGAGAGAGAGGGGGGGGGGGGGGGGGGGGGGGGCGGGAGGAGGGAGGGAGGGAGTATATATATACCAATTAATAAGATGTCTTCCACTTGCCTTTGCAGGACTGTAAAATTTTTAAGATTGGGTGTGGCTAGAAGAGGGTAGTTGGCTGGCCCTAGTATTGCTATGTCATATCAGTCTGTATATATTCCTTTTCTGTGTGCCATAATATCCTTGTAAAAAACGCACCTCTGGTTGCTCGATTATAGCTAGTAGCTATTATTACATCGTATTGGCGTGCGGTTGATTGTTACCACCTGGTTAGGCCAGTCTCAGTGGGGATTTTATGTCACTGTTTCCAACATATCCAGATTTTGAAAACAGTACAGAAGAGTTTCATCCCCATGAAACTATTTCTACTCCCATGAAACTCTTATTATCTCTCTCTTCATTAATATGGTGCCACATCAGCATAATTAATGCACATGAAACTCTGATGAAACCTCATTGAAACTGGCCTTATTGGTACAGGCGAAGTTGTTTTTGTAGAACTTTGATGAGTGCCTGGAGGGAATTTAGTGGTTTGCCTGCAACTCCTGCATTCAGCTGTTCCCTTATATAGCCTCCAGTAAAACTAGCATGGGCGATTTATTTATTTATTTTGGAAGGAGGAGTGAACGGGGAGTTAGGACAATGACGGGTCCGTACTGTATGGACACTGTTGCCTATGGTAGCACTGTTCATCTGTGAGGGTACTGTTCGTGGGATCCGTTACTGTTTCAGGCGGGTACCGTTCGACAGGGTGGTACTGTTTATATAATCAACGGTGTTACGTGAGAGGGGAATGTTTATCTTGTTCTGAGAGGGAGAGGGATCTCCAACTTTAGTAGTGCAGTATAGATTTTTTATGTAAGCGCGCTTGACATGATCCTGGAGTTAATTGTTTCTTTTTTTCCGTTTGTTGTTCAAAAGTGGTCGGTGCTCTTGCCGTCCAAGGTGCTGCAGTAATATTGTCACGGACGTATGTGCATTGCAAAACCTAAATGTTGGTATACAGTTTCAGAAATAAAAGTCATATGTAGAAGATATGTGGATATGAGGCCAAAAATCAAAGGAACCCGATAGTTCTAAAAAATTGATTGATAAATCAATGGGCTTTTCAAGTCGCTAAAAAAGCAACAAACATATTTGTTGGTTTTCTTCAACCATTTTCAATATCTCGCTCCTAAAAGGTATAAGACAATTTTGCATAAAAAATACTAAATTATTTTCAAATCATCACGATCACTTTTACACTTTTTTTTCTTTTTTGTACATTTGCATTGGGAATCCTCCTTTCTCCTTAGCCTTCTCACGTCTTTCCACCTCCAAATTGGCTGATTGGATACACATGCGTATCTTTCCACGCGATTGGATCGATTTCCCAAGTGCGGAAAAGATTGATAGCTAGGATAAGGAGTTATTGGAGATAGTGTTTTTTTGTCCAGTCTTGCCAAAAATCAAGATTGGGAGTGAGTTTTGGAAACTCTTAGCTAGTGGATGGCTTTGTTCTACAACAAGATATTCAGGCTCACTGTAGGTGGAAGTTGACACAATCTGGCTCTTGTTCTAGCAAGTCTGCTTATGCTGCTTTCTTTGTGGGCACCCATCAAGTTTGTCCCTTGAAAGAGGATTTGGGAAAGTTAGGCTCCTTTGTGCTGCAAAATTTTCACTTGGCTAGCTATAAACAACATATGTTGGACGGTGGATCGCCTTGCTAAGCAGGGCTGCCCCATCTGGCTCCTTGTCTCCTTTGTGATCGAATCGAAGAAACAATCAATTATTGACTTTATGTGTTTTCAATCATCAGATTTGGTCCCTGGCCCTTGGACCTGGTCACCTTTGGCAACTGAACAACCTTCTCTACCTGTGGGGACACATCATCATGAGTACTCTAAGAGCAACCACGATGTATTTGGACTAGGTAGTCTATATGGGCAGCTCAGTAGTCTTTAGCTATTGTTGGTGTCACAAGGATCTGCGGTCCTCCAGAAGAGAGATGAGAGGGATTTTAGAGGTATACGATTAGGCTTTTGGATGATTTTTTTTTTGTATTAGTGGGCTCATGTTTCTAGTGCATTTGGACATCTCGGAGGCAAAGGTGGAGCCCCCCTCGGGCAGCGCGCGGACACCAACGATGATGGCCTGGCAGCACGTGGACGCCGATGACGATACCTTGGCAACATGAGGCAGCGACCTTGTGGGCCCACGAACTGCCAGTGCGGTGTCATGGGCTGCACAGCTAGCGAGGGTGCTGACCTACAAGGCTGCACGGCCGGCCGGTGCGGCAACCAGAAGAAGCGCATGGAGCTTGCGTGCTCGTCTGGGCCGGCCGATGTAGCAAATGGTGCTGGTGGCAAAAGACGAGGAAGAGAGAAAAAAGTATTGTTTTTCTATTCGGGCAGTCCATATGCATATGGCTAGCTATTGTTATAGACTACTCTATAGACTACTAGACCAATCACACAATGTTTCAGCCAGCCCAAGAGAATATTTAAATGCTTATGGATTGCTTTCACAGTACATTATGGTTGCTCTAAAGAGATATGCAAGAGATTAAACTCCCTAATCATTCTTGTGACCAAGGAGGTTTGGAAACGTAAGAAGTCTTGTGTTTTTGAAGGGGCTCAACCTAGCATTCCTATCCTCCAAATCATTAAGTATGAATATGGTTTATGGTGCATAATGGGTGCGCCGGGTCTTAGCAACTGAGTTCCTTTTTAGGTCGTTAATCCCAAAAGCATAGGCTATGTTGGTTTTGGTATATGGTTCTTTTTCCCCTCTCTATTTGTAGCGACCCCTTTTTTTTTGTTTTATAAGGATGTCAGTGGGTTTTGTGCTCGCGCTAGACTTTGTCCTGTCTTATGTTCTCTTTTTTTCTTTTTCTATTGTAATAATCAATGACACGTAGCTCTGTAGTTCGACAAGATAAAGGCACAGTTATTGTCTATCTTTGGACTCTCCCACCACTATCAAACATCGTTTTTCCCTAAACGACACATCCAGACGCTGTGCCTGCACTCCCGTTTCGCGTGCCCCACGCGGGACCCACATCATCCAACCTCATGCGGGGACCGCTCGCGCACCCTCCGCTTCCTTGACCAGACGTCTGCACCCGCTCGGCAGCGCCCCAGCAACTGCAGCAGGAGGCTAATCGTAGGTGGGTTCCATTACAACATGAGCAAAACCAGATCTAGTTTTGTAAGATCCAAATACAACACTTACTACCAGTGGCGGATGCAGGATGAGAATCAAGGGGGGGCTAAAACAATGGAGATGTTGATTTGCATGAAGATTTAACGGTGATTTGAGGTTTTGCTACAGTATTTTTAGTGGTAAATCCAGTCATTAGGGAGGTTGGAGCCCACCCAGCCCCCCTGTAGATCCGCCGCTGCTTACTACATACGTTCGAAATGGCTGAAACATTTATAACATACATCAGAACACTTGCAAAAAAAACATTTAAAAACACTTGAAAATCATTGCAAACGTATGCAATATTCAGATAAAACATTTGCAACATGTGTGTGAAACATATACAACGTCCAGATAAACACATTTGCAAGATATGTATGAAAAAACAGATGAAACATTTAGAGCAGACGATTGCAACATACATGTATAGTCATTACAACATATTCAACATCCTAATCTACTTTTGCAACATCTAGAAACACTTGCAACGTACCTCTAGAATGTCTGAAACACTTGGAAAATGCGCTTGCAGCATACGATTTCAAGGACAACATCTACTTGCTACTTGGACAGATGGAGGCTCGTCGACGCAGAGCTTGACGCCGGCGTAGAGCTCGATGCCGTGGAGAGGTGGGGGGTGGGGGGGAGCCAGCGGCCAGGCGGCTAAGTGGCTCCGGCGATAGGGCGCGCAGGTGCTGTCTCCCGTAGCGAGGCGCCCCGTGGTGGAGGTGGCAAGTGACCCCCTACGCGGTGGAGTCAGTTGCGGCAGTCGGATGGTGCTTCGGAGAAGGCCGCGACAGCAACGAGGAATGGGAAATGAACCTCCGTTTTTTTAGATAGAGAGAAGCCGTCAGAGGAGCACGTCTATTGGGCTGGTCCACCTGCCCAGGAAGGGCACGTCACGGACGCCCTGAGGAGAAAGGATTAACCAGAGATAGACCGTCAGAGGATGAAATGACAACTACTGCCGGAAGGCATCGGGATCAGGACGTGAAGCAACACCTGCCCAAGACAACGCGATCAGGACGCGAAGCAATCCCTAGCGAAGACGCATCGGTGCGCACAACCCGAGTTCTCGCTCGTCTGTTTACCTTACCCCAGCGTTTCAAAATTAAGTGCTTTTTTGTGGTACAAACCATGAAAGAGAAACAAAGCAGGCACTGCATCAACCATCCATACCCAAAATACCATACCAGACCTCAAGAATATGCAAATGAATACAATGGACGTTTCATGCTCAAAAATACAATGGACGTAGCACAAAACTCTGAATAAAATAATTGAATTTGACAATTCCTGTAAGTGTCACTTCAAAAGCCCACAGGGCTCGCTTATTATCTCCTAGATTGTGGTAACCCCTGTCTTGTATGTAAGCAAACTGGCAATATATCCATGGGTGGTATACCAATCTTCTATATGTACAGATGATGCTTCTGACAAGAGCACGGTGATGCAAAGAGCTAATGAGGTTCAGCAGAAGGGTTTGTCAGAAGATCCAGTGCACGTTTCAGGTGATCCACAGCAACAGATACGTCGTCGAATGCAAGAGCACCGACAGCAAATCTGGCTGCCTTGTGAGCCTCAGCAATCTTCTCAACTTCAGGCTGGTAACTGCTATCATATTTATACTGGCTAGCTGGTGGCGCAGCTGGAGGAGTAAGTTGAGGTGAAGACTCAGCAGTTGAGTGGTAGTGTGTTGGGGCGGAGGAATTTGAGGCAGGAGTGTATGATGTAGCTGCAGGGCCATCACTTGCAGGATAAAATGAAGATTGATGCGTCGGGACAGAAGGTGCTGTGCTGTCCTGGAAACTTGGATATGACTGGAAATTAGGGTAGTTGTATGGAGCAGCTGGGGCTTCGGTGGAGTAGTAGTTTTGAGAGGTGTGCTGAGGGTCAATTGTGTAGGGTGGGGGTTGGTATGCCTGAGGGTAAGCCGAAACATCTGGTTTATCATTGCTGTGAGGATTGTAGCCATCATTGGAAGGGTGATCTGTCCTGGTGTAAGGAGGTGGGGAATAATTGGAAGGCGGTTTGTGGACCTCATTGGTAGGGTAATCTGTGCTTGTGTAGGGGGGAGATGAATAATTGGGGGATGGTTTGTGAAAATCAGAAGGGTAATCTGTTGCCTGGTACGAGGGAGAGGAAAAAGATTGTGATGGAGAAGGATGCTGGGATTGCGAGGGTGGTGGGGGTGAATAGGGTAACTGGGTAGAGGGATGATCATTGAACTCTGTACTTTGGCGAGGGACATTATTTCCTGGCTGCACAGCAGAAAAGCTATCCCGCCTACTAAAATCCTGTGCACAAAATGATATATAAAAAAATTAAAGCTGCTTTGTTCAATGAAACCATGTAAAAATATTGCAAATCACAAGTGCCAAAGAGACGCAGGGAAATAACCATGGTGACAGGTCGAGGTGTTGCTTCACTGCCCTGGTGTCCACTGCTGAAGGAAGGACTTTGCCCCATATCCTGTTCACAATACCAAACAATACAAAAGTTGAGAACCAGTGAATGACATAATCTGCACAAAATACTGTAAGCATAATCAGTGTTTACTGTACAGTTTAAGATCTTTCAAGATTAATTAAATGACAAATATGGAAGCATTGAAGAAAGGTTGGAGGAAATCCTGACTGAATGTGAGTTACAACTAAAGTTAAACAAACAAAAATATTCCCGCCTTGTGTCTGTTCATTTGAAACAAAATAAGGTAACATAACTCTCCAGAATCTATGCTTACATGAATTAAGGGGTTGTTTGGTTTCAAGAATGAGTTAGTCCATCATCTATTCATTCCTCACTTTTTTTGTTTGGTTTGTAGAATGGAATAGGATGATGTACCATCACCTCATTCCTCATAAGTCAATCAATAATTAGTACTAGTATATGAGAATGAAGTCATCCCACCAAATTTGAGGAATCAACTCATGATGCACCACCTCATCTAGGGAGTGGTTCCTCAAACCAAACACCCTAAAAGAGTGTTGACAATATACATTTAAGGAAATTGAATGTATGTTGGATGGGTAATACATTTAAGATGCAGTCACTGATAAACAGAAGCAATCTAACAAGATTTGAGTAACCTATGAGAAGGAACATTGGGATTGGTGTTAGCAGCATTAAAGCAAATTATACTGCTATAGTAGATAGAGAGAGGCAATTTCACACTAGCTATGAGTGAGAGCATGGCGATAGTCATTGAAAAACCACTGCTAGTGAGTTGGGATACTTACTTGAGAAATGGTGGTGGTATTGAGAGGCGCTTCATCTTTATCCTCACCAGGTGGTCCAGCTTCAGGCTTCCGGCCTTCTTTGAGAGCTTTTCTTATTTCAGCTGCTTTCCAGATGGCATATTTCTGCTTTTGCTCAACCTACTCAAGACAAAATAAAAGTGATACAGATATGTTCATTGAACCTTTCCGTATAGGTCAAGGAGCATTAAGATTATATAGTAATAAATGCATTACTAGGAAATAACATAATAAACTTACATCAGGTTGAAGCTCGCCAAACTGGTTAAGAATCTCAAAGAAGATGCTTGCAGCATAGAAGGTTTTAGCAGTGTTTCTGCAAGATTAATTTGGCATGCATTAGTAAGACTTTGTAAAAAGATGATACCA
The DNA here is from genome assembly GCA_038087645.1 of Saccharum hybrid cultivar R570. Classification (NCBI taxonomy): domain Eukaryota; kingdom Viridiplantae; phylum Streptophyta; class Magnoliopsida; order Poales; family Poaceae; genus Saccharum; species Saccharum hybrid cultivar. The sequence continues at coordinate 2,304,878 of JAQSUU010000291.1, read as the reverse complement.
GAATGATTGAAGCATAATGGGAATTTTGGTGTGATACATGTCAGCTCGTCCAGCACGGTCCTGTTTATCTGCTTTAGCAAAGACGTTTAATGCAAATCCCTCCAAATGAAGATTGTCATCAGGCCCCAAAGTTAACGATTTCTTGTCCTGGAGGATGAGAAAACATATTTAGACTAAGTGATGAAATGGAAAATATATGAATTTGCCAGGCATATCAAAAACCAGTTGCATGCTATGTGCTACATTTGTGTTATTGGTTTATGAGTGGGTGAAGTTTAATGTCAGTTACCCCACATATAAGGCTACACTACAAAGCTGTTAAAGGTGGTGGGGCACCTGCTGAATTCATACAATCAATTATTACAACGATCGCAAAAAATCAATCAGCATCTAGCCATATATATCTAGTTCTAGGGGACAGGAAATTGCAGTTACAAGCAGCCATAAAGTAGTAGAATTACAAATATGCTGGTCCTATGCCAGTCAGTGTGAAATTGAAATCAGTGTTTCTTCCATCATAAAAGCAAAAGCCATCTGAATAAGTTCATATCGTTTTCTTAGGTATTGGCATATAGTCAAATGTCAAGATAATATGCAGATATGATCATCAATCCAACCCACACATCCATAATTTTTCCAATTGATAGACCTCATATATTAGTCAAATGCTAAGCAAAGACATATAACCATATTGGTTTCACTAAACCAACTAAAAAAGGCAAGACACCAGCATTCAAATTTCCAGACAGTAAGAGATTGATTCGATCTAGTGGTGGCATGAAGATGATTGTACAAGACATACAATGAAGGTCATATGTGGTTTAAACTTGTTTTTTAGTATCAACAACAACGAGTGTTTATTAAAAAAACTACAACTTCCAGATTTTTACTAAATTTGTAAAGAAGTTCTGGACATGCTTGCATCGTGCCAGATTAGCACTAGTGAAATCTGTCTTCACAAATTGTTACACAGCATGATACCAAGAAGTCAAGCTCAGCAATATAACAAAGGTCCTACCACATGAATGCTAGAAGTAGACAACGCATAAACCCCCACTCTAGTATCCTTGTCACAGACATTTGGTTCAACATATCCAAAGAGAACCTATAATTCTATACTGATGATTTAACATATATCCAAACAGAAACTATAATTCTATACTGATCATTCAGCATATATCCAAACAGAACCTACAATCTATATCGATGGAACAATCAATTTTTACTGATACCAGTTGTACAGAAAGCTTGAAACGTTTTACTACGACACAGCATCGAAAATACTTTTCTTGTTGCCATCACAAGAGCATATAATAGATAGATCTAAAATGAAAAATTAACCACAGCAAATGTTTAATCCAATTGAACAAGAGAGAGGAGACCCAGATGTAGGCACGTGCCTTCTCGAGCTGGTTCATGAGGGAGATGAGGATGGAGTTTGTGGTCTTGGTGCGCTCCTTCTGCGGTATCCTCAGCCCCTTCTCCATCGCGTAGAGCCGACCTGCCCAAACCCGACCGAACCCAATCCAAATCGAATCAAAACTCTAACCAATAGGGATGCGATTAGGAACGAACCCGACGAGGAGAGAGAAGCGTCTCTCACAGTAGTACGCCACGAGGGGCTCGTGCTTCTGCAGCTCGTCGGCGCGCTGCAGGTAGGGCAGCAGCCCCTTGGCGGGCTCCGACTCGCTCCCCATCGGAGGCGGGAGGTGCCCAAGCGCGAGCACGGCCCGGATTCCGCGGCTGAGATCCCTGGAGGTCGGAGATGACGGTGGAGTGAGCGGCGGATTGGTTTGATTTGGGTGAGGAGTCGTTCCAGCTGCCGCTGCTTCGTCGGGAAGGAAACAGAGAGCGGAGAAGCTTCCGATCGTGGATCGTGGTGGTATTTTTGCAGGGAGGCACCCCAGATTCTCACGCGTTTGCAACCGAGTCCTCCCGCGGCTGAAGCTGGCAGCTCTCGGCCGTCCCGATCTTCACGATGATCGGTTTGCGCAAGACAGCGATAGAATAGAACCGCCCATCTCTTTGATTGTGTTATCCTAGAGATGACGACGGCTATTCGAAACCCGAGTATCCGATGGGTATTACCCGATAAAGAAACGGGTATGGAATGAATTTTCTATCCGTGGGTATGTTATTGAGCAAAATCATATACCCATCAGGTATGGCGGGTACAGCTACGGGTGTATACTACCCATATCCGCATACCCGCGGGTAAGACATACCCGTAAAAATAACTAGTCAACCTCAGTTATTTTAGCGCATATAAATCATGAATTTGGCCTATTGAGACATCCATTATATTTCTAGTAGACTGTCTTTGTTGTAATGATGCTAATAATGTTTGTAACTTGTTGAAAACTTAGAATGATTTATTTTTGCATGTGACTATTTAATATTTTTAGGTAATTTTCGGATATGCTATCGGGTACGGGTTACCCGTCGGGTACGGGTATGGAACTATTTTTTACCCGCATGCGGGTACGGATAACCCGACGGGTAAAATTTTACGGGTACGGGTACGGGTGGACACTACCCGCCAGGTACGTGCCCGTTGCCATCTTGAGTTATCCTGTCGTGTTTGAACTGTGGTTTGTTGATTGCATTGCATGTAATGTAATGTATGTACACGTCATCGCTACTCAGCGTCCGAATCTATCTATTAAAAAGATAAAATGCTAAAAAAACTTGCATTTTTAGGATTTTCAGGACAATTGAGTTTATATGAATTGGACAGATTTTGGATGATACAGTGTTATACTATTTTTGGTTGGCCTACTCGAAGTCCCTTGATTACGGCTATTATTGCCACTTCGTTCGGGATATTTGGAATTTGTGCATTGATTTGGATGAATCTTTTAAAATACTGGCTCAGAAGCTCTTTGATTTGTTGCTTGCAATTGAACATATCTATGTTTGTGAGGCCAGCTGGTTGGAATGCTTAGAAGTCAATAAGTAAATTTGCTTTAAGTTGATTCCATGAATATATGGATTTTGCTTTTAGCGAAGAGTACCATTGTTGTGTTGGTCCTTGCGTAGTTTCATCGCGCCTCCGGAAATTACTGCGGCTTTAAAACTCATCGGAAATTGTCTTGGGTCAAATTGGCCATCAAATGTTGGTATCATGTTAAATTTGTATCCCAAGGGTCATTATGCTAGCTGTAAGTTTATTGACAAGGGAGAGCTTGTGTCAATTGATATGAATGACTTTTGAAAATTCTTCTCTTAAGAAACTTTGGTTGCTGAATTTGGTTCTTCCAAATGTATGACTTCGTGACTTACAATTTGAAGTTGTTCATTTAGTTCACGAAGGGTGGCTTCGTGTAAGGACCTTGATGACGCCTAGAGGGGGGGTGAATAGGCGTGTCTAAAAAATTCTACACAAAACTCGAAGTTACTTGTCAGCAACTGTCGGAAGTCCCGACAGTTCAGGTCGGAACTCCTGACGTCGTCAGCAGTTCCGACGCAAACTGTCAGCAGTCCCGACGCCTACGGGGAAGGAACTACAAGTGCTCAAATGAACTTTGTGAAGCCAATAACTTACAACCCCACTTCCTAGTGGTAAGGTGAAGATGTTAGCTCACTTCCTTGATGCCAAGATGCCTCCAAACATAAATCGGGACCAAACCCTAGAATCACCACAAATCCAAGTAGCAATGCAAAACACAAGAACACAAGTGAGACACCGATTTATCCCGTGGTTCAGCTCGCCACTAAGGCTTGCCTATGTCCACGTTGTTGAGGAAGCCACACAAGCTTTTCGGGTCTCTTTCAACCCTATCCTCGTTCTCAAGTCAAGAGAGCAATCTCTTGAGATGAGGAGTGATTTCACTAGATGATTGGGGTGATTACAAACTTTTCGGGGCTACCACACAAGTTGGAAGCTCCACGGGCGACGCCTAGCCGGCTAGGGTTCCAAGAACCCAAGAGTAACAAATGCAAATACAACCGGCTTGACAAAAAAATCAAGTGCTCAAGCTTTCTTTGATGTTTCTCTCACCAAATCCCTTCTCTCAACTCAAACTCTTACAAGATTTGAAGTTAGGAGCAAAGAGGAGAGAAGAGATAGGCTTTTGAGTGCTAGGAGGCACTTCTCTGAAGTTTTGGTCGAGTGGAATGAGTGGACAACCGTTAGAAATGAGGGGAGAGCTATTTATATACATAGTAGAAATCTAACCGTTCAGATCTACGTCGGGACTGCTGACGTAGATCTCGGGACTGCTGGCCTTTAGAGAAAACACTGTTCATGCAAGGTTAAAAACACTACGCAAAGGTCAACGTCAGGACTTCCGACTTACGTCGGGACTGCTGACTATCGGGACTTCCGACGTAAGTCGGGACTTCCGACGCAGCAGTCAGCAGAGCGAGCCGATGGGCCTAGCGTTGGGACTCCTGGCGAGGGTCGGGACTCCTGACCGTCGGGAGTTCCAACATACGTCGGGACTTCCGACGTCCTCAGTCACCGCACAGGCTAAGTGACTGGACGTCAGGACTCCCGGCGCAAGTCAGCACTTCCGACCGTCGGGACTCCCGACATACGTCGGGACTTCCGACACCAAAAGTCACTAAAACTATTCTATGTGCTCGTGAGGTGCTAGAGTGTCTCTCTTATAATTTAGTTTTAATACTTGAGCACTCTATCTTCCTCAAACCAACTAGATTGGCATCCCCCTTTATAGTGCGGCATAGCCTAAACTCAAGATCAAAAGAATATTACCATTTTAACCACTTGAGTCTTCAATGTCTTCATATGTCACTTCTTCTCAATATCACTTCATAAGGGGATGCAATCAACTTCATCTTCTCTCTTTGAGCAAGTACAGCTTGAGCATGTGACTTGAACCATTTCAACACATGTGAGTTCAATCCATGGCTTCAAGTCACTTCCACTAATGATTTGATCCTCAATACAATATGACTCCTCATGGCTCAATTAGTACCTCGACTCAATGCAAGTACTCTCTTCTTCACCTTAGCCATGGTACCTCGGTCTACAAGCCATTGCTTGCCCTTCACCTTCACTTAGTCCCTCGAAGCCCTTTCCTTGCTATCTTCACCCTATCGAGCCATACTCAAGTCACATCATATTAAGCATCAACTGAAAAACTATTTCTTCAATATTGTGATCCTTATTGCTTGAATATCTTCTTGATATGAATGTTGAGATCAATTAAGATTGATATGTGAAATATCATATGGTTTTCCTTCTTGTTGAACCTATATATACTTCTCATTTCACAATCCACAAGTTATGCAATAAACTCAATTTCCTGTTCAACACTTTACAAACTTTGTCAGATCTTTAATGGCGTTGTCATTCAATTCACCAAAACACACTAAAGGGCTAGATGCACTTACAATCTCCCCCTTTTGGTGATTGATGACAACACAATTAAAGCTTACAAGAGATTGATAAATAATAAGATTTTGAATCCTATGATATAGTGAGCTCCCCCTAAATGTGTGCATTGAAAGAAATTCAGATTTTAGCCTCAAATGCCAAATGCACATATTCAAGTTGAAGTGTGGGAACCCTCCTATATCTTAGGATCCGTGGGGTGCAAGGTGTGAACATGATAACCGTGATGCATATGACAAGTGTGCACACAAGCATCCAAGGTGACTAAAAAATTGTACCCCCTTCTCTTCTCCCTTCTCATTCTCCCCCTTTGGCAACAAGCACCAAAAAGAGAGAAAAGAACGAAGAGGGATACAACAAACTTAACATAATATGGTCAACAAAAGATAACCAAAACAAGCAATGACCATAAAATGCAAGTTCTCTTTTGAAAAAGCATTTTGAAGCACATTATGAACTTTTTCCAAGCCTTTTGCCTAGATGCTAGTTGATCAAACAAGGTGTGCAACATTTCAAAATTCTCTTAATGTTCAACAAATGACACTCTTTTAGATTAGCTTGAATTCTATCACACATGCACACACTAGCATGTAAGGGCCTAGATGCACAAAGGTAATACAAGAGTTCATGGAGCGATGTACCTTTGTTCTAAGCCTCATAATCTCCACCGTGATCATGAATTTTTAAATTTAGTGCTTTGATGGGCTTGACATGATGCAAAAGATTTCATTTGTGCCCATCTCTCTTGATCATAGGAGATATCACAAACTTGTGCTTGATTTCAATTTAAAGTCCATTGCTAGATCTTGTTGTCATTTTAAGATACCAATTGAAGACATATTTCTTGATACACCAAATTTAGAGATTATCCATCAATACCAATTGAAATATGATCTTCACAATTTTGACATCAATTGAAAGAGCCTTCACAAGTTGATGCTAATTGAAATGGATTCTTGTATCTCATAATGTCACCTAGGAAATGCTCATAAAGACAAGAGATAACATTAAATTGCACAAGCTAGAGTTTCACAACTAGTGATCATTTTGGATGTGGAAGGCAAGTGGATCACTAATTACAAAACCTCATAACATAGACTAAATTCCCCCTTTTTGATAGTGCATACATATATATGTGGAAAGCAAGAACATATGCACTTTTTGGTCAATTAAGTCCAAACAAAGGAATTTAAGCTATGTTATGGAGAGTAGCTACTTAAGAGATAAATATTGCATTCAAAATAAATATGAAGGATAACTTTACCAATTTGGATTGAGTTAATGTAGCATACCCATGAGAAACTCATTCTCACCAAGAGACTATACAAATTTACTAGAAGAAAAGGTTAGTCTCAAAAGACACAAGACATAGAATGGGCTCCCCCTTAATATGTGCATCAAGTACTTGACTTACTTGTGAAATGCACTTGAATCGGTTTAAGAATCTAGAGGAGTTCATCCTATATCTTGGTCAAGGCATAACAATCTTGCAATAATTGAAATTATGCCAAAGAAAACATACCACCACCAAGGTAGATAGATCACCACATAAATTTTGATTGTCATGACAATCATAAGTGAGACTTCAGTGATTTGGATGACCATAATTCTCACTTGATGAAATGTGGTGAAATTGAAAACTCTTGTGATCATCCAAGATCCATATTAGGTTCCTAGTTCTTTCTTTACCTAAGGCAACTCACATAGAGAGCAAGAGGTAAAATTAATGAAATTTGCAAATTTGATAACTAGGAGTTACCATTCCTTTGTTGACATGGTCTTGGATGACCAATGAGATGGATCCATGTGCACTTGATGAGTTATAGAGAGGAGAAATAGCAATGAAAGTCTACTCTTCAATTATTTTCTCCAACTCATTCAAATTCAGTTCCACTAAAGAATTGGGGCATTCAATACTAAACCGGGAACACTTGGTTTATAAAGACCAAGACTTTCTAGAATAATTGTGAAGCACCTAGAGAGTCCAAAGGAACCATCCATCCTCCTTATCTCCAATGTGTGAGACTACTCAAAATAAACTTAAAAGAAATCATTAGTCCCACAAGATATAGTCTAAACTCTCCCTTAATTTGTGCATACAAGAGCACACAAAGCACACTTCATTTGAGAAACACATTCTCATTTAGTGAGACTACATAAATCACTTCGAGAAGCGGTTAGTCTCACAACACTAGCCATAGAGTAAGCTCCCCCTTGATAAGTGCTTTAAGTATTTGAATGACTCATATAACACTTAATTCTTTTAAGAACATGGGATTTCACTCTATGTCTAGGTCATGGCAACAATGTAATAATCAAATTTGAACTTATGCCATAGAAATACTCACAAAGCTATTCACAAGATCCTTTGATTTATAAGACATCATGAGTGCACATCTTGGAATAGGTCTCAAGTAGTATTATAATGTTCAATGGTAGAGGTCATACTTGAAACAAAAATCTTTTCATTTGAATCTACACTTAAGCTCAATGAAAAGATTAGTAACAACGAGATTAGATATATAGTGAGCTCCCCCTAAATGAATGCATCAAGTATTGGAATTACTTAGCAATGCACATAGCCAATTTCTTAACTGGGGATGCTCACTTTATAACTAACTCACATAAAGAGAGTATTGAACAAGAGTTTAACTAGAGAGAGCAATACTCACAACCATTTTGTTACATGGATCATGCATAGGCATATTAAATAATTTGCTGGGAAGAATTCCACACAAGTAGACTTTTCTTCCTAGGTTGTGAAACCTAGCCTGGCCGGCCCAGGTACCCAGCCTAGCTGCCATCCCGGCCTGGTCGGCTTTGTAACCCGACCTAGCCGACTTAGACAGGCTCAGCCCAGCTCCTTATGCTCTTCTTTATATTGATCCATGTCTTGTGCTTTTCTCTTGCTATATTTTATGATATGAGTACCTGCAACACATCTAAAGAAATTGCTCTACTAGAGAGCCATTAAAAGCATCATATGGAACAACAAGTGATGAAGCACAAGCATCTAGCCACTCCTAATAATTCACAAACACACATATTTGTGAACTACTAGAGACTACACAAGTTAAGTGGCTAGCTAACAAGGGTTAGATACTAGTTACCGAGGTGAGTACGAAGTTAGAAATATATCCATTGATTTATCTTTGGGTCAACCATATTAGAAAAGACAATATGAATTGATTGATAGCTTGAGTAAATATTTTCAATCATCTTGCTCAAGCACCCCAAAGCTTCATATCACCTTCAAGTACCTACAATACTTTATCAAGCACAACTTGGTACCCAAACCATGTTGGGTCCGTTAAGGTTAGTCACAAGAGACTTAGGCACCCAAATGGCCTTTGTGCTAGCACGTGGTGAACCAATCACCTTTCTAGCACAAGTGTCATTTTTGGGCCTCCTAAGCATATTTGAATCAATTATTGAGTTGAGCTTAGGAGTGTGACCCATAGGACAATCCATACTTAGATGTCCCTTTCCTCGGCAAGTGTAGCAAATGTGGCGCTTGATCTTGTAGGACATCTTCTTGTCTTGCTTCTTGTTTGCTACCTCGCTAACGAGCCTCTTTGTTGATGATGCCAAGCTTTCATCCTTCATGGAGGGACATGATGCAATTTCATGACCTTTCTCATTGCATCCATAACACTTCCTCTTGCTTCTTCTTGTCTTGCTCTTTAGAAGTGTGGCTTGGTCATCAGCCTTATTGGAACACATAGAGGCATTGTGTCCCAAGTTGGAGCACTTGACATGAGCCATCTTCTTCCTCTCTTGAATCTTGCTCATGCCCTTCCTTCCTTTCTTCAAGCTGCAATCTCTTACATGGTGACCCTCTTTCTTGCACTTGAAGCAAGTGATGAGAGTCGTCTTTGGTTGGAGTTGCACCTTGGTGGCCTTGGGGGCTTTGCTGTTCTGTCTAGGCATCTTCATTATGAGCTTAGTTTGATCAAAAGTCAGATTGGTAGCCTTCCCATTTTTGCGGGGTGCGACACTACCGCCCTTGAGGTGCGGCACTACCGTGGTCTGTGCAGGCTGAACTGTACCAATCTGCTCCCTCATCTCAAACTGCACACATCCAAAGCCATTCACTAGTTTCTTACCATTTGTCTTGGCTCCTTTTGTGTGCCTGAGCTCATCTTTAACTGAGGGATGCCACCCATTTTTGTATTGTGGCCCTTTTGATTTCTCAATTTTCTTGCAACCACTTTGAGTCATGTCATTCATGCACCCTCCTGCTATCATTTCATTGAGCCTAGCAATCTCTTTTCTCATAGCCTCCATATTAGCAAGGTTAGTGGCATAAATATTCAAATCAAGATTAAAACATTTTTCACAACCTTGGCTAGTGGAGGGAGTAGAGGCATCCTTTGCCTTAGAGGGATGTGAGGTGCTATCCCAAAGAAGACTATATTGCAACTCAAGCTCTTTGTGCTTTTCATCTAAGTCACAATACTTTTGATTGAGTGCAATATTTGCCTTCTTTGTGAGAGCATGGTCATCTTGCTCTTTAGCCAAAGCCTTGCGCAAAGAGGCCACCTCACTTCTCTCTACCGCAAGAGCTTTCTTACTAGCAATATAGATGTTTTCTTGTGCAATGAGATCATCATCTCTAGTTGCTAGTTCGGCTTGGACGCTCTCTAAATCCTCCATTAGTTTAGAGATGAAGAGTTTGGTCTTAGGATCCAAATTTTTAATTGTGTTATCGATCTCTTCATCACTAGATTCATCATCACTAGAGCTATCACTAAGATCACTACTAGAGATGTCACTAGGAGGTGGAGGAGGTTTTGCTTTTGATGTTACCTTCCCACCTTTTGCCATGAGGCACATGGGAGAAGTCGCATGAAGAGTTGAGCTTCTAGGTGAGGTGGATTCATCATTTGGTCTCCACCGATCACAAGCTTCTCATTCCTTCAAAATGTTAGTCTCGCAAGAACAAGAGGAAGCAGAAGTACCACATGTAAAAGCATTGTTCTCACCAACCATTTCATTACCATTCATATATGTTGGTGAGGGAGTGGATGTGGCATGATCACTTTGACTATTTGGGAGAATCACTTGATGCTCTTCACTTGTCGGTGAAGTTGAGCACTCCTCAAGTGGTTCCTCCAATGAGAACAACTTCTCATCACATTTGGACTTGTCATATTTTTCTTTAAGCGTGGTCCAAATGATATGAGCATCATCAAGAGGTTCACCATCTCCAAATATGACGGCATCAAGAACATCTTCACTCAAAGCACTAAATAAGACATTAGTAGCTTGAGCATTGTGTTGTAAGCATTTCACTTCCTCTTTAGATAAGATGGCCAAATCGTCACTAGGAGGTGAAATGCTCACATCTACAATCCGCTCAATATGAGGACCCATGGCCCTAAATACATCAAGCACACTAGCGGACCAAGATGCATAATTTGAGCCATCTAAAAGTAGAAGTTCTAGAGATACCTCCTCACTTGTCGACATCATCTCTCAAGGCGGTTAAGCCCGAAATTGAGAGCCTAGCTCCGATACCACTTGTAAGGACCTTGATGTCGCCTAGAGGGGGGGTGAATAGGCGTGTCTAAAAAATTCTATACAAAACTCGAAGTCACTTGTCAGCAACTGTCGGAAGTCCCGACAGTTCAGGTCGGAACTCCCGACGTCGTCAGCAGTTCCGACGCAAACTGTCAGCAGTCCCGACGCCTACGGGGAAAGAACTACAAGTGCTCAAATGAACTTTGTGAAGCCAATAACTTACAACCCCACTTTCTAGTGGTAAGGTGAAGATGTTAGCTCACTTCCTTGATGCCAAGATGCCTCCAAACATAGATCGGGACCAAACCCTAGAATCACCACAAATCCAAGTAGCAATGCAAAACACAAGAACACAAGTGAGACACCGATTTATCCCGTGGTTCAGCTCGCCACTAAGGCTTGCCTATGTCCACGTTGTTGAGGAAGCCACACAGGCTTTTCGGGTCTCTTTCGACCCTATCCTCATTCTCAAGTCAAGAGAGCAATCTCTTGAGATGAGGGGTGATTTCACTAGATGATTGGGGTGATTACAAACCTCCCGGGGCTACCACACAAGTTAGAAGCTCCACGGGCGACGCTGAAAGCCCAAGTTTGGTTTTGGTAATTAATGACACCAAGTTGCTAATGCCATGTGTTGAGTGTTTTGAGTTAGGCATAAGCAACACATGTGATGAAGGTGGACGTGGCAAGGAGTGGTGGCCACAAGATCACAAAGAGATGGTGCATGTACATGAAATGTTGATCATGGTGGAGATGCACTTAAAGTGGTGGACTTGATGATCAAGTGAAGGAGAAGGATCTAAGAGCGCAAGGCAAAGGTATAACCATAGGGTTTTTCCTTTTGCCGGTCTAAGTTGAGTAGAGAAGTGATTGACCGGGTTTAGGATACATAGCCGACTATCAAGAGGGGCAATCACGGTTAGCTCGGGAATCAAGTGCCACTAGATCAGTGTCTTGAGCATATGCATTTAGGATCTAGTAAAGAGCTAACATAACGCCTTGGAAAATGTTTGTGAAAAATGCTAACACACGAGCACAAGGTGGTGATCATTTGTTGGTGTTAGCACTTTTGCGAAGGCGGTGGAGTTTAAGCGGTAGAGAGGGGTTTGGGTTCCTCTCTCCCTCCCGCCGAGCTTGCGAGGCGGGATTCGGCGCCTTTTGGAGAAGTGAAACGCCTATTTTCTATTGCGCCGAAAGTCGGAAAAGAAACGGAGGCGAACGGAGGTCACTGCGTGCACCGGACGCGGCACCGGACGCTGCACCGGACGCGGTCACTGTGCGACCAGCGCGTCCGGTCAGGCGATCAGCGGTTCACGAGGACCACCGGACGCGGTGCGCGTCCGGTCACAGGTCACCGGACGCGTCCGGTGGTCCAGGGAGCTTACTGGACTCCCACCGGACGCGGGCACTGTGGCGTCCGGTGGGTTCTTCAGCGCGTCCGGTGGATGTTTCGCGGTGCGCGGTTCGGTGTTGACCGGCGCGTCCGGTGGGTCACGGGACCGGCGCGTCCGGTCGTCACCAGCGCGTCCGGTGGCTCGGTCGGGCTCGTCCGGTCTACGGTAACGGCTAGTTCTGACGCACACTATTCACGTCTGTCGCGTAGTGACCGGACGCGTCCGGTCACCCTGACCGGAGCGTCCGGTGCTCGCGATTTCAACTGCGTCGTTTCTAACGGCTAGCTGCGTACCCCTTCGTTATAAATAGATGGTGGACGGGTTTTGAGGGTAACTCTTGCACATTTTGAGACCTAGAGACATACTTTGAGCTAGAGAACAACCCCTCCACTCATCTCTTTGATTGATTGCACATCTTGAGTGAGATTGAGTGAGATTCAAGTGCATTGCTTGAGAGTTGCATTCTAGAGGCACTTGATCTTCGAGTTGCTGCGGATTTCTTGTTACTCTTCCGTGTTTCCCGACACGGTAGACGGCTTGGAGCAGCGGAGGTGATTGAGCTCGCAATTGGAGATTGTTGGAGCCTTCACCAAGTGTTGTAAGGGGTTCTTGATCCTTCCCCGCGGGAGTTCGCGAATTGGATACTCTAGTGGAGCTCGTGGCTTGGAGGATCCCCATCTTGTGTGCGGTTGTGCGGCGCCCGCCGAGGGCTCAACTCTTGATAGTTGATTAGCTCGCGAACCGACAAGTGGGTGCATCGCCACAACGAGGAGTAGCTTGCCGGGAAGCAAGTGAACCTCGGTAAAAATCTTGTGTCATCTCTTTGCCGAGGACTTCTCTTGTGTGATTGATTGATTGGTACTTCTCTTCTCTACACGGCGGTATAATCACTCGAAGCTCTTCTCTCGTGTTACATCTTGTTTCTAGCTTGTTGTTGTTGTGTTTAGTGAATAGCCTTGTACTAGACTTGTGTAGGTGGCTTGCTTTTTTAGTTAAGTGCTAGTGCTTTTAGCTCCGCCACCTTTTATACTAACTTGTGGTTAAGTAATTTGTGTAGAAGTTTTTATTAGGCTATTCACCCCCCCCCCCCTCTAGCCTATTTGGACCTTACAAGTGGTATCGGAGCCGAGGCACCGTTTATTTGAGGCTTAACAACCTACGGTGAAGAAGATATGGCTCAATTAAGTTTGCACATCAACAACACCAAGAAGGCACCTCACTTTGATGGCACAAATTATGCATATTGGAAAGTTAAGATGACCGCACACCTCAAGTCAATCAATAGAGAAGTGTGGAAGGTCACCGAAACAAAATTTGAGGTTGCTAATCCGGAAGCACCTACACCGGCGGAAGAAAAGAAGCTCCAATGCAATGATGTTGCCATTAGTGCTCTTCATGAGGCATTAGATGACAAGACATTTGAGCAAGTGAAGAACATAGAAGTTGCACATGATGCTTGGGCCAAGTTAGAAGAAACATTTGAGGGCACCGAAGGCACAAAGACCGCCAAGGCATATATTTTGCAAGAAAAGTTTTCTAGTTTCAAGATGCAAGAAGATGAGAGTGTTCCGGAAATGTTTCATAGATTGCAAGTCATTGTGAATGAGCTCAAGGCACTTGGTGAGGAGGTCAAGGACAACCAATTCTCTATGAAGTTCTTGAGAAGCTTGCCCAAGAGATTTGATACATTGATCACCGTGCTAGTGAGGACCACATTGAAGGATTCAACTCCTCAACAAATATTTCAAGAGGTGATGACCGATGACTCATATAGAGAAGATGATGAGAAGGATGAGTTGGTCAAGAAGAAGAAGAAGGAAAATGAGAAGAAAGATGATGAAAAGAAGAAGAGTGTGGCATTCAAAGCCACCACATCCAAGGGCAAATCCAAGATTGAATCATCAAGTGAAGAAAACTCAAGCTCTTGTGATAGTGATGACATTGATGAGAAGATGGCTCTCTTTGTCAAGCAATTTGGCAAATTCATGAAGAAGAAAGGCTATCGTGCAAGGAGGAGGAAGAACACATCTAAGAAGAATGAGTATACCATGAGATGCTTTAGATGCCATAGCAAGGACCATCTCATTGCAAAGTGTCCTTATGATAGTGATGATGAAGATGCTATCAAGAAGGAGAGAAAGAAGCAAAAGAAGAAGCAAGAAAAGAAAGAGAGCTCTCATAAGAAGAAGAATGATTCTCATGTTGCTACATGGGATAGTGATGATTCCTCAAGTGATGATGAGGATGACTACAAGAGCAAGAAGAAGGGACATGCTAGCATTGCTATCCAAGAGAAGGTCTCCCTCTTCGACACTCCATCATGCTTCATGGCTAAGGCCACTAAGGTATCATCCGATAATGAGAGTGATCGTGATAATGCTAATGATAGTGATAGTGATAGTGATGAAGAAGAATTCACTAAAGATGAACTAATCACTATGCTAGAAGATTGTACTCAACATTATAAAGAATCTAGAAAGGAATGCAAGGGCTTGCTTAAGGAAAAGAAAAATCTTATGCAAGAACTTGATGAGCTTAGGGCATCTTATGAGAGTCTAAAGGAAGACCATAAGAAGCTTCAAAAGTCTCACATTAAGCTTGAAGAAGCTCATTCCTCTCTAGTTGAAAAATGTGAAAACATGCCAACTAATGTTGAGAAAGCTAAAATTTGCAACATAGGCATATCTTGTGATATAATTGATGAATCTTGTCATAAGCCTATTGTTGTTACTCCCACTAACCCTTCATGTAGCTCATCTACATCATCCTCATCTAGTAGTGACGGTTTCACTTATGATTCCACACTAATAGTTGAGAATGAAAATCTCAAGAAGGAGGTAAAAGAGCTCAATCACACCTTAGCTAAGGCTTATGGTGGTGAGGACCGCTTGCTTATGTGCTTGGGTAGCCAAAGAGCTTCTCTCTACAAAGAGGGATTGGGCTATAACCCCAAGAAAGGCAAGGCCGCTTTTGCTCCTCACAAGACTCGTTTTGTGAAGAACAATGGTAGCTATTGCAAAAGTTGCAAGCAAGTTGGTCACATAGAGCGACATTGCATGAACAAGAAATCCAATGCTAATGTATCCTCAACTAAGTTTGATTCTTTCTATATACTTACCAAGGGTACAAATGGTGTTCATGCTAAGTTCATTGGTGCACCATGGATGGGCTCAAAGAAGAAAGCCATTTGGGTACCAAAGAGCTTGGTCACTAACCTTGGAGGACCCAAACAAGTTTGGGTACCTAAAAAGAATTGATCTTATCTTGTAGGTCAATTACAAAGCCGGAGGAAGGCATTGGGTGCTTGATAGTGGGTGCACTCAACATATGACCGGGGATTCATGTATGTTCAAATCAATTGATACAAGTCAAAATGGTGGTTTTGATGCTATCACTTTTGGTAACAACAAGAAAGGCAAGGTCAAGGGGCTTGGTAAAATTGCTATCTCTAATGACATGAGCATATCAAATGTATTGCTAGTTGAGAGCTTGGATTTCAATCTTTTGTCGGTGGCACAACTTTGTGATCTTGGCTTCAAGTGCATATTTGGTAGTGATGATGTTGAAGTCATAAGTATTGATGGATCAAATTTGATATTCAAAGGATTTAGACATGGTAGTTTATACTTGGTTGACTTCAATGATAGTGAGACCCAATTGACATCATGCTTGCTTAGCAAATCTAGTATGGGTTGGTTATGGCATAGAAGGCTTGGTCATGTTGGAATGAAACAATTGAACAAACTTTTGAGGCATGACTTAGTTAGAGGCTTGAAGGATGTAACCTTTGAGAAGGATAAACCTTGTAGTGCTTGTCAAGCCGGCAAACAAGTTGGAAATAAACATCCTAGTAAGAGTGAAATGAGCACATCAAAGGCATTTGAGTTATTACACATGGACTTGTTTGGGCCAACAACATACACTAGCATTGGTGGCAACAAGTATGGTTTTGTGATAGTGGATGACTACACTAGATACACTTGGGTGTTCTTTCTTTATGACAAGAGTGATGTACATGATATATTCAAGTCTTTTGTCAAGAGGGTGCAAAATGAGTTTGAGACTACCATCAAGAAGATTAGAAGTGACAATGGTAGTGAGTTCAAGAACACAAGAATTGAAGATTTATGTGATGATCTTGGTATTGGACATCAATTCTCTCCAACATACACTCCTCAATCAAATGGTGTAGTTGAAAGAAAGAATAGAACTTTGATTGACATGGCTAGATCAATGCTTAGTGAATACAATGTGAGTCATTCATTTTGGAGTGAAGCTATCAACACGGCTTGCTATTGTAGCAACCGACTCTATTGCCATGGAAAGCTTGGAAAGACACCATATGAGCTATTGAATGGAAGAAAGCCCAACATTGCATACTTTAGAGTGTTTGGTTGCAAATGCTATATTCTCAAGAAAGGCACTAGATTGAGCAAGTTTGAAAAGAAATGTGATGAAGGGTTCTTACTTGGTTATTCTACCACAAGCAAAGCCTATAGAGTTTGGAATCTCACAAATGGCACCTTGGAAGAAGTTCATGATGTTGAGTTTGATGAAACCCAAGGATCTCAAAATGAAGCTCAAAACCTTGATGATGTGAGAGGATATCAATTGTCAAATGCAATGAAGAATATGGACATTGGTGACATAAGGCCGAGGCAAGTTGATGATGATGATATTCATGTGATCAACCAAAGTGTGCAAATTGATACAAATCAAGCAAGCTCTAGTGGTTCTCATGATGAAGTGCAAGATCAAGGTCAAGCTAGTGGAAGCAATCAACTCCCAATACTCCAACCTACTAGTATTGCAAGAGATCATCCATTGGATCAAATCATTGGTGGAATTCAAAGTGGTGTTCAAACTAGATCAAGATTAGCATCTTTTTGTGAGCACTACTCATTCGTGTCACTTGAAGAACCTAAGAAAATAGAAGATGCTTTGAAAGATTCCAATTGGGTAAATGCCATGCATGAAGAGCTAAACAACTTTGCTAGAAATCAAGTTTGGGAACTTGTTGAGAGGCCAAAGAACTACAATGTGATTGGTACTAAGTGGGTCTTTAAAAATAAGCAAGATCAAGATGGCATGGTTGTGAGGAACAAAGCAAGATTAGTAGCACAAGGATACACTCAAGTTGAGGGTCTTGACTTTGGAGAAACATATGCACCGGTTGCAAGATTGGAGGCTATTAGAATCTTATTAGCATATGCTTGTGCACACAACATCAAGCTCTATCAAATGGATGTCAAGAGTGCATTTCTAAATGGCTACATCAACGAAGAAGTTTATGTTGAGCAACCTCCCGGTTTTGAAGATGACAAGAAGCCCAACCATGTTTACAAGCTCAAGAAGGCATTATATGGTTTGAAACAAGCACCTAGAGCATGGTATGAGAGATTGAGGGACTTTCTTCTCTCTAAAGGGTTCAAGATGGGAAAGGTTGACACCACTCTCTTCACCAAGAAAATTGGAAATGACTTGTTTGTGTTGCAAATCTATGTGGATGACATTATCTTTGGATCAACCAATCAAGATTTTTGTGAAGAATTTGGAAATATGATGGCAAATGAGTTTGAGATGTCTATGATTGGAGAGCTTAGTTACTTCCTTGGACTTCAAATCAAGCAAATGAAGAATGACACTTTTGTAAGTCAAGGCAAGTACATCAAGGACATGATCAAGAAGTTTGGATTGCAAGATGCTAAGTCAATGAGTACACCAATGGGCACAAATGATCAATTGGGTATTGATGCAAGTGGCAACATGGTCGATCAAAAGCAATACCGGTCTATGATTGGAAGTTTGCTCTATGTCACCGCTTCTAGGCCGGATGTGATGTTTAGTGTGTGCAAGTGTGCAAGATATCAAGCTTCACCTAGAGAAAGTCACTTGAAAGCAACCAAGAGGATATTGAGATATCTTAAGGGCACTCATGATGTTGGATTATGGTTTCCAAAGGGGTCAAGTTTTAAGTTGATTGGATATTCGGACTCCGACTATGGTGGATGCAAGATTGATAGAATGAGCACAAGTGGCACTTGTCAATTGCTTGGAAGGTCTCTTGTTTCATGGTCATCAAAGAAACAAAATAGTGTTGCACTATCTACCGCCGAGGCCGAATACATTAGTGCCGGTAGTTGTTGTGCACAATTGCTTTGGATGAAGGCCACCTTGAATGACTTTGGAATCAAGTTCAAGAATGTGCCATTGTTTTGTGACAATGAAAGTGCTATCAAGATGACTCAAAATCCGGTTCAACATTCAAGAACAAAGCACATTGACATAAGGCATCACTTCATAAGAGACCATCAACAAAAGGGTGATATTAGCATTGAGAGCATTGGCACCGAAGATCAACTAGCCGACATATTCACAAAGCCACTTGATGAGAAGAGATTTTACAAGTTGAAGAATGAATTGAACATACTTGATTTCTCCAACTTGAAATGAGTGCACCCCCACATTATTATATGACATGCTTCTCCTCCGATATAGCAAGGTAAAGTTGTTTGACATATCATCCATACTTTCCTAAGGACATGGTTAGAACATATAGACATATTTGCATGACAAATAGGCTCATTCATGAAAATCAAATGATTTTAATGTATATATGGTACCACTATTGCTTCTATGTTTGATTGATCTAGTGGTAGCATATGACATGTTTGTGGGCTTGCAAACCTAGTGTTGAATCTAGAAAATGAGCTCATGATGTGTAATTCAACGTGGTCAAGATAACCCTTATACTTTATGAGGTGTGAAGAAGCTTGTCCTTGGATCAAACCGAATTACATATTCTAGCAAGTGATCTAGATTGAACCATAATTTGGACTCCCTCATATTGATTGACTTAACTCTCACTGAAATTGGCACCTTTTTGGTGATTGTTGACAAAGGGGGAGAGAAAAATCACAAAGATAGAAAAGTCACAAAGGGGGAGAAAGATATAATAAGAGGGGAGAGAAAAGTCACAAAGAGAAAAAGTTACTAATGGGGAGAGAAAGCATAAGATAAGACTTTGGAAAGGAATCAATTAAATTTGAGCACACAAGTAGGGGGAGCAAGCTCATGAACTATTTGTTGCATTTGTATGCGCATTAACATGATGAATTGTTGCATAGCAAAGCTTAAATTCTTATTCATGTTTGTTTGGTGATTGCTAGAATTAGAACTTGAATGATGATTTGTTAAGAGTAGCTTTTTAAGTGGTATCTAGACACCTTTGCTTATAATGTTGATCTCACGGGGTATTTTAGTGTTTGTGATCTTTACAAGTGAGGTATTACAAGTGGTGTCTAGCTACATCGATGCTAAGGATGGTATATAAAGGCAACTCCGATTGGTATCACGCTTCAAAGGTCCATTCTATATACCTTAGCATCAATTTGATAGTAGTAACTCTCCCAAAATTTCAAATCCATACATATGTGCATAATTGAACCAAACTCATGGAAGCACATATGTAGGGGGAGCTAATACTATCGAAATTGAAAATTGATTTCATTTCATATCTTTGTGATGGTTGTCATCAATTACCAAAAAGGGGGAGATTGAAAGCCCAAGTTTGGTTTTGGTAATTAATGACACCAAGTTGCTAATGCCATGTGTTGAGTGTTTTGAGTTAGGCATAAGCAACACATGTGATGAAGGTGGACGTGGCAAGGAGTGGTGGCCACAAGATCACAAAGAGATGGTGCATGTACATGAAATGTTGATCATGGTGGAGATGCACTTAAAGTGGTGGACTTGATGATCAAGTGAAGGAGAAGGATCTAAGAGCGCAAGGCAAAGGTATAACCATAGGGTTTTTCCTTTTGCCGGTCTAAGTTGAGTAGAGAAGTGATTGACCGGGTTTAGGATACATAGCCGACTATCAAGAGGGGCAATCACGGTTAGCTCGGGAATCAAGTGCCACTAGATCAGTGTCTTGAGCATATGCATTTAGGATCTAGTAAAGAGCTAACATAACGCCTTGGAAAATGTTTGTGAAAAATGCTAACACACGAGCACAAGGTGGTGATCATTTGTTGGTGTTAGCACTTTTGCGAAGGCGGTGGAGTTTAAGCGGTAGAGAGGGGTTTGGGTTCCTCTCTCCCTCCCGCCGAGCTTGCGAGGCGGGATTCGGCGCCTTTTGGAGAAGTGAAACGCCTATTTTCTATTGCGCCGAAAGTCGGAAAAGAAACGGAGGCGAACGGAGGTCACTGCGTGCACCGGACGCGGCACCGGACGCTGCACCGGACGCGGTCACTGTGCGACCAGCGCGTCCGGTCAGGCGATCAGCGGTTCACGAGGACCACCGGACGCGGTGCGCGTCCGGTCACAGGTCACCGGACGCGTCCGGTGGTCCAGGGAGCTTACTGGACTCCCACCGGACGCGGGCACTGTGGCGTCCGGTGGGTTCTTCAGCGCGTCCGGTGGATGTTTCGCGGTGCGCGGTTCGGTGTTGACCGGCGCGTCCGGTGGGTCACGGGACCGGCGCGTCCGGTCGTCACCAGCGCGTCCGGTGGCTCGGTCGGGCTCGTCCGGTCTACGGTAACGGCTAGTTCTGACGCACACTATTCACGTCTGTCGCGTAGTGACCGGACGCGTCCGGTCACCCTGACCGGAGCGTCCGGTGCTCGCGATTTCAACTGCGTCGTTTCTAACGGCTAGCTGCGTACCCCTTCGTTATAAATAGATGGTGGACGGGTTTTGAGGGTAACTCTTGCACATTTTGAGACCTAGAGACATACTTTGAGCTAGAGAACAACCCCTCCACTCATCTCTTTGATTGATTGCACATCTTGAGTGAGATTGAGTGAGATTCAAGTGCATTGCTTGAGAGTTGCATTCTAGAGGCACTTGATCTTCGAGTTGCTGCGGATTTCTTGTTACTCTTCCGTGTTTCCCGACACGGTAGACGGCTTGGAGCAGCGGAGGTGATTGAGCTCGCAATTGGAGATTGTTGGAGCCTTCACCAAGTGTTGTAAGGGGTTCTTGATCCTTCCCCGCGGGAGTTCGCGAATTGGATACTCTAGTGGAGCTCGTGGCTTGGAGGATCCCCATCTTGTGTGCGGTTGTGCGGCGCCCGCCGAGGGCTCAACTCTTGATAGTTGATTAGCTCGCGAACCGACAAGTGGGTGCATCGCCACAACGAGGAGTAGCTTGCCGGGAAGCAAGTGAACCTCGGTAAAAATCTTGTGTCATCTCTTTGCCGAGGACTTCTCTTGTGTGATTGATTGATTGGTACTTCTCTTCTCTACACGGCGGTATAATCACTCGAAGCTCTTCTCTCGTGTTACATCTTGTTTCTAGCTTGTTGTTGTTGTGTTTAGTGAATAGCCTTGTACTAGACTTGTGTAGGTGGCTTGCTTTTTTAGTTAAGTGCTAGTGCTTTTAGCTCCGCCACCTTTTATACTAACTTGTGGTTAAGTAATTTGTGTAGAAGTTTTTATTAGGCTATTCACCCCCCCCCCCCCTCTAGCCTATTTGGACCTTACAGACGCCTAGCCGGCTAGGGTTCCAAGAACCCAAGAGTAACAAATGCAAATCCAACCGGCTTGACGAAGAAATCAAGTGCTCAAGCTTTCTTTGATGTTTCTCTCACCAAATCCCTTCTCTCAACTCAAACTCTTACAAGATTTGAAGCTAGGAGCAAAGAGGAGAGAAGAGAGAGGCTTTTGAGTGCTAGGAGACACTTCTCTGAAGTTTTGGTCGAGTGGAATGAGTGGGCAACCGTTAGAAATGAGGGGAGAGCTATTTATATACATAGTAGAAATCTAACCGTTCAGATCTACGTCGGGACTGCTGACGTAGATCTCGGGACTGCTGGCCTTTAGAGAAAACACTGTTCATGCAAGGTTAAAAACACTGCGTAAAGGTCAACGTCAGGACTTCTGACTTACGTCGGGACTGCTGACTATCGGGACTTCCGACGTAAGTCGGGACTTCCGACGCAGCAGTCAGCAGAGCGAGCCGATGGGCCTAGCGTCGGGACTCCTGGCGAGGGTCGGGACTCCTGACCGTCGGGAGTTCCGACATACGTCGGGACTTTCAACGTCCTCAGTCACCGCACAGGCTAAGTGACTGGACGTCAGGACTCCCGGCGCAAGTCAGCACTTCCGACCGTCGGGACTCCCGACATACGTCGGGACTTCCGACACCAAAAGTCACTAAAACTATTCTATGTGCTCGTGAGGTGCTAGAGTGTCTCTCTTATAATTTAGTTTTAATACTTGAGCACTCTATCTTCCTCAAACCAACTAGATTGACATCCCCCTTTATAGTGCGGCATATCCTAAACTCAAGATCAAAAGAATATTACTATTTTAACCACTTGAGTCTTCAATGTCTTCATATGTCACTTCTTCTCAATATCACTTCATAAGGGGATGCAATCAACTTTATCTTCTCTCTTTGAGCAAGTACAGCTTGAGCATGTGACTTGAACCATTTCAACACATGTGAGTTCAATCCATGGCTTCAAGTCACTTCCACTAACGATTTGATCCTCAATACAATATGACTCCTCATGGCTCAATTAGTACCTCGACTCAATGCAAGTACTCTCTTCTTCACCTTAGCCATGGTACCTCGGTCTACAAGCCATTGCTTGCCCTTCACCTTCGCTTAGTCCCTCGAAGCCCTTTCCTTGCTATCTTCACCCTATCGAGCCATACTCAAGTCACATCATATTAAGCATCAACTGAAAAACTATTTCTTCAATATTGTGATCCTTATTGCTTGAATATCTTCTTGATATGAATGTTGAGATCAATTAAGCTTGATATGTGAAATATCATATGGTTTTCCTTCTTGTTGAACCTATATATACTTCTCATTTCACAATCCACAAGTTATGCAATAAACTCAATTTCCTGTTCAACACTTTACAAACTTTGTCAGATCTTTAATGGCGTTGTCATTCAATTTACCAAAACCCACTAAAGGGCTAGATGCACTTACACTTCGGTTTTTTCTATTATTTGTTTGAGAGACTTTTCTCTTTCTCTTGTGCGCCATTTTTCGAGTTCTTTTTGCTTTCTCAACACTTGTTGTTCTAGTTTTTTTTTGAGTTTTTGGCTCTGTTCTTGTCTTATAATCTATACTTTTTAGCTTGTTTTTTTAGGCAGAACAATGTTTTTCTCTCACAACAAATCAGCAAACAGTACTTTCAGCCATGGCTTTTTAGCGAAACGAACAAGCTCTTCGTTCTTCAGCTTCGCTTGCCCTAGAAGAGTTTGGATCTTGGAGTGTATCTTTTTTAAGACTTTGGTCTTCGATTTTTGGTGGATCATCTTCGTTTATCCTAGTGGTAACTTTCTTGTTAGGCCTACCCATTAGCTTCGCGTGGTTGTGGGAGTCTTCGAGCACACACAAATGGTGGGCGCCAGATGTTGGGTGAAGAAATCACACAAGCATCAAAGTCTGAACATAGGTCAAAATTATATTCATTTCTTTCTCGTACTGTATATATCAGAGGGGGTATTTATAGGGGTCCTAGTCTTCTTACTTTACATAAAATGATCATTTTACCCCCTAACTTGAATAATTACAACCCTTTTCAACTACAAAGGCGAAGTAGTCCTTTTCTCTTTCTGAGTCTTCATTTTTCAACTTTGGGTCATCAATCTCCTTGATGTCTTCGCCTTTTCAGACTTGGTCAGTTTTTACCCCACCTTCTTTTGCCTTCAAAACATTAAGCGAAGACAAATCTTTGTCTTCGCCTA
The DNA here is from genome assembly GCA_038087645.1 of Saccharum hybrid cultivar R570. Taxonomy (NCBI): domain Eukaryota; kingdom Viridiplantae; phylum Streptophyta; class Magnoliopsida; order Poales; family Poaceae; genus Saccharum; species Saccharum hybrid cultivar. The sequence continues at coordinate 2,280,888 of JAQSUU010000291.1, read as the reverse complement.
ATCTTGATTTCTTCTCTTCTTTAGCGAAGACGAAAACCTTCTTGCGAAGTTAAATTTCCATCTTCGCTTTGTTTTCTCTTTCCTTCAAGTAAACTTTGTTATAGAAATCATAATTTCAACTTCAAAATTTTAGGGGCTGAGTTTTCTAAGCAAAGTTAAATCCCCAACAAGCCCTTATCCTATGTGGACCATGGAGCCCCTCAAAGCGCCCCTCTCCCTCCCCCAAACATTTTTTATACATGGCTAAAGAAGGTGAACGATAAAAAATAGAGAAAGAGGTAGATAAAAGTATAGAGAAGGAGAAAAAGAGAGGCAAAAGTAGTAAGCCCCTTGCCCCTAATGGCATCCTAGACCCACCATTGCTCATAGAAGTAGAGTACCATTGCCAGCACTCCCAACAAAAAGCGAGGCAAAAGAAAATCCTAGAGACCCGTATGATCACCGTGGGCTTAATTATTTATAATGAAGGAATAGAAAATAAGGAATACACAAAATCACATGAAAGGAATAGGAATGTAATTGCAAAGCAGAGGAATAGAAACACATACAAAGAAGGCAAAAAGAGATATTTGGACTGCAGGAGTTCACAACATAGGAATAAAAAATATAACAATGATAAACTAGAATGTTGGCATCTCTAACAGTAGATCAAGATGCATGTATTCTATAATTTTTTTGTGGTATTTTATAGTCATGGAATCTTACATATGGGCCTCAAATTCTTAGCCCATAAACTCCCAATCCAACCATTCAATGGAAATGCTGATTAGTTTTTCCCATTGTACATAGCTCTAGTGCTATCTCATTTTATTACAGTGTTCCACCAACGTAGGGTACATTTAGTAGAGATCCATATTCTCATAAAAGTGTTTCGGATCTAGATTTTCAAGAAATATTCCAGGCGATGAATTAGAATTACTTTATGAAACCGTTTGGCTGAAGGGCTGAGTTCTAGTTTCAAAAGAAAATATTTGTCACAAATAAATATATGCTTCAAAAAAATTGGAACCTTCTGTGGTAAAAAATAACTTGAATACAACATATGTTAATTTGTTGCGCTTAAAAAGAATAACAAGAAAAAAATATGACCGCTAGCGTACAAGAGAGACTAGAAACAGAATCCAGCAAAACCAGTCCTATGTTGTTTTGCAAAACATGTGGAACCATACGAAACGTTTCACTATTTACGCGTTTGGCGCCGATTCTGCCAATTCGACCAAGAATCAGAACAATTTCCCTCTGCCAAACGGTGCCTTAATCAGTATGGTTAGCGAGCAGCCGTGGGAAAGTTTCCAATGAGTTCATAGCTCATTTTTAATTCCTCCAAAAGTACAGGTGCAATTGTTGTTCCTCATGAAAGTTTTCTAGCAGCTGCCTTGTTTCAAACAATGAGGGAGAAGATGATTCCCATGATTGAATTTCTTGTATGTTTCCTGCATTCTTCCTCCAATCCAAATGAGGCCTACAAAGGCTCTGTTTGGGCTTCTTGCCAGATTCTAGTGGAGAAAAGCGAGCAAACGGCCCCAAACGTGCGCAGTTCTTGCCCAGCTTCTCCTTCCTGTTATTCCCTCCCCAGCAGCATTTGCACGTCAACATGAAAATCGAAATGGAGGGATCAGTGGGGAAAATCGCTCGGCTTCTCGACCTTTGTCCACTTGTACAACTATGCCTTCCTTCGGCGTTGGCTCACCGCCCAGATCTCGTCGATCGGCACTTGCGCCCTCTCTTCTTCCTCCTCTCTCGCCCAAGCGTCAGTGGTCATGCCTGCCTCGTGATATCCTCCGCCAACTGTTCTTGAATCGTGCTCCTTTCTAGTGGCCGGGTTGGGGATCTCCTTCTCCTCCGGCGTCCTTGCCGCGGTCGAGGTCACCTGCGGCCAAGATATGGTGAGAAGCCAATGTGGTGGCGACGGCATATGGGCCTGTGCAGCTCACTCTTCCTCCTTGCCGAGCCCTTCCTCACCCTTGTCATCGAGGCGGAGCTGTATCACATCGAGTCTTTCTCCCCTAGAATCTGCCACACTAGACGCTAAGCTTTTTCTCCACGTGTTTCTTATAAAACCTCGTTGCGAAAGAAATCCAATTTTGATTCAAGGCAAGGTGTAGAAAAGTGTTCCAAACAGTGTCAAAATGGGACCTCCCAAATTAATAATATTGCCATTTTATTTACCCTCATAGAGTACATATACCATTGAAAATATGCAAAAATCACATTTTAGGTGGAAAACCATACCTTTTAGCTCGATCCTGTTAAGAAGACGCGCCTTTTATTTTGAAACCATGATCGCAAAAGTTTATCCCGATTCCAAAAACCAATAGCTAGAATTGTCTTCATTTGTTAAGAAGGTGAATGGGCTGTGCTCCTGGTAGGTGCACGGACCGCGTTATCCATCTCAGTTTTGGGCCTTGGGCCCATTCGTTTCCGAGCTGTCAGCCTAAGAACTGCGCTGATGAATGGACAAACGATTACTGTCACACATGCTAATCTTTAGCTACATGCCTACTCCTACACTACTCTGCCTTTGTGACGAGCCACATCTCTTTCGTTTTCCTTTTCCAGTGCGCTTAAACAAGGCGCCGTACTGGTGCTGTGGTGCAGAAAGGAGACCAAACCCATGGCCGAAGCAAAGGCGCACCAACCTGGTTGCCAGGAGCAGCCCGATCGGGGCAGATACGGAGCGTGCCTGCAGCATGCAGGTGCAGTCTTGCAGACAGGCGCCGTCCCCACCCATCCGCCCGGGCCCTGGATGACATGACGGACGCAACACAAGCCGGCTGCCAAGCAGAAAGGCAGCTCGCGGAGCAGCATAGCCCTGGCAAGGCAAAGGACGCGCGCCGTGCGTGCCGTTGGCATCAGACGGCCATCGGACACGGCAGCTGCACAGTACTCCTACTGTACTAGGCAAATCACACGCCGGCCGAGTCGAAACCGCGGGGCCGGCACACCCGGCGGAGGGGAGGACGGCTCTCTCCTGCCAAAAATCCTCGTGGCAGTGCCGTGTCGCTGCGGGCACGCGACGCGATCGGCGACGTTGCCGACGGGCTCGGCAGGACGGCCGGACGGGGTGTCGCGACGCCCCCGCGCGGAGCCGAGGCCCGAGGGTGGCGGTGGTAGATCTCTGCAGCAGCACGTGGACGGCCATGTGCTCCGCCTCCGCGCCCCGGCCCCGGCTCCCGCGGGCCCCGCCACGCACTCGTTGGCGTCCACCCGTTCACCCCGCGCCTGCGCAAGAGGACAAGACAAGCGGGTTTCTCCTGCTCACTCACGCGCCCCGCCAGCTGCCTCACACAGTCACACGCCACATCCACATCCTTCTGTTTCGTCTTTCCCAGTTTCCCGCTCGCATCGCATCAGGATTCAGGACCGCAGCTTGGCATGGCAGGGCCGTCCGGCGAATCGACGGTGAGAAACGGGAGCTGATGCCGGAGCCGGACGGATGGACTCGTCCGCTGGCTGTGCCTTTGCGTGGCTCAAAACGGCACCTGGTTGGGAGCGGCAGGCCGGCGGTAATCGCTTTTTGGATGGGCGATTACCGCCGGCCTACTACACGAGGCGCTGGCTGTAACTGTGATTAAAGAACCAACCAAAGGTGGGCGGCCGCTGATCAGCCTGATCTCGTGCTCAACGGAAAAGCCTACCGATCTGATCGGCTTGGCCCGGATTCCTTACCTACACGGAGGAGCGGCAGTACTGTGACGAGCCCTTTCTTTCTTCTCCGGTTCCTTTTACAAATAAGGGCGTGTGTAGATACCAAAGTTGGTTTGCACAACATTGTAGCATTTTGTTTTTATTTGGTAATAATTGTCTAAACATTGATTAATTAGGCTTAAAATATTCGTCTCGCAAAGTACAACAAAACTGTGTAATTAGTTTTTTATTTTATCTATATTTAGTACTCCAAACATGTGCCAGTATTTTAATGTGACGAAAAATCTTCTTTTTATATAGTGAAATTTAAGGGTGAAATCTGGTATCTAAACGAGACCTAATTTGCTCCGTCTATGGCCGAGCGAGCCTCACTCCGTTCGAGAGAGAAGGCGTGGCTTTTCCTCTTTTCGCACCAAGGATGTCTGCGGGACACTTGTATTTTATTAGTTCTAGGGGTGCTTGGTTCACTCAATTAAAATTTAGTTCCTATCACATCAAATATTTAGACACATGTATAGAGTATTAAATATAAACTATTAAAGAAACTAAATACACAGATTGAGACTAATTTGCAAGACGAATTTTTTAAGCCTAATTAGTCCATGATTGGACAATGTGTGCTACAGTAAATATTTGCTAATGATAGATTAATTAGTCTTAATAAATTCGTCTCACGGTTTACTAACAGAATCTGTAATTTATTTTTTTATTAATATCCGAACATCTCATGCGACACTCAATCTAACATCCGATGTTACACCAACTAAACTATATTCAAGCAACCAAACACCGCCTAGATTTAGACTGTGGAACAGCGTTTTTGTGTTCTCCTCGTCAACTGAGTGCTGAGTACTGACTTCCTCAATATGAGACACTGCATCATCATTTCAGGCACCCATTGCAAGAGGAAAACTGCAAATCTTACTTTTCTTGAGCTAACTTCTGTTCATCTAAAAAAGCTCCTAACTTTTGCTATGATGTATTTCCAATAAAAATTCACTTACCATATCATCGAATATCCAAACACAACCCATAACAAAGTGATTTACAATCACTGAGTGCCATTGTTGATGGCCCTGGTCAGCCCAAGGACCAGCGTAGTGATTCCGAAGTATTAATTTGTCATGTTCTATAATGTGCATAGCCATGAAAATTGATATAAAGTGCTTCCAAATATGAATCCTCGTGGAGCGTCTGCATCTATAACTTGATCTCGAAAAAAACTGATATAAATATACTCCGTGCATTGCACGGTAAAAGTACATCTAGCATTTGAATGAGCAAATTAGTGAAGTTAGCAAATTACATTTCTACCCCTATGAAAGTATCTGACTTGATAGGACTATGCGGCGTTGGGAGACGGATGGCAGGCAGTCTGAGGATCTGTTTAGATAAAAAAAATTTACGAAAAATTATAGTAATGAATTTTGTTGTACATGTATGGAACATTAAATATAAATAAAAAAATTAATTGTATAGTTTGGTTGAAAATCGCGAGATGAACGTTTTGGGCCTAATTAGTTCATGATTTTACACTAAAGTGTTACAGTAACAAATATGCTAATAACAAATTAATTAGGCACATCGGATGTTCCGTGCGATGTCGGAAGAGGTTTTCGGATACTAATAAAAAAACTAATTACATAGCTTGCCTGTAAACCGCGAGACGAATTTATTAAGCCTAATTAATCCGTCATTAGCACATTTGTTACCACTTTAGTGTCAAATCACGGACTAATTAGGTTCAAAACGTTCATCTCGCGTTTTCTAACTAAACTGTGCAATTAGTTTTTTTATCTATATTTAATGCTCTATGCATGTACCGCAAGATTTGTTACTGTAGTTTTTTGTGAATTTTTTTTTAACCTAAACAAGGCCAAAAGTCACGGCCTCAGGCGCAACTTCTAGAGGGAGCCTCCGTTGATGGTTTTTATTTTCCTTTTTCTTTTGACGAGATTTATTTTCATGGTCCCACACGAACTGACACTCACACTGGCAGCATAGGCCGTGTTTAGATTCCCAAATCGGGGACTGCCGAATTACTGTTTAGCACGGTCGCGATTTTGTTTTTATTTGGTAAAAATTGTTCAAACATTGATTAATTAGGCTCAAAATGTTCGTCTCGCAAAGTACAACAAAACTGTGCAATTAGTTTTTTATTTCATTTACATTTAGTACTTCATATATGTGCCGGTATTTTGATGTGACTGAGAATCTTCTTTTTGTATAGTAGTATTTGAGGGTGAATTTAGGAAACTAAACAAGGCCTTAGGTGGATACAGGCCTATATGTATCAATTAATTTGGGATTTTTTTTAATCCTAGATATATTTTTTATTTTGGGATGGAGGGCTTATTCTTATTTATATAACTGTCACTTTTCTGTCACTCTACCGGGCCGGAAAAGTGACACCGTCACGTCTCAAGGTTGTATGCCTGGAACAAGAAGGGTCGTCGTACAATTTCCATTTCATCGATTACAAAAAAAGGAGGCGAGCTCCCTAGCCCTCTTTGTCTTTCCACTTTCCTCGTTCAGGAACAAACACTTCTAAAATTCTTTTGAGTCCCAGTCCAGTTTTTCCCCACTAACCAATTACGTTACGACCACACGCTATCAATTTTATTTAAGTCTTCTTGAGAACGTGAGGGAGTCCATTGTCCATCGGAATGGTACTTGGGCCTTGTTTAGTTCTCCCAATTCTCCCTTAAATTCCACTATGTAAAAAGAAGATTCTCCATCACATCAAAATGTCGGCAAATGCATGGAGTACTAAATGTTGATGAAATTTAAAACTAATTGCACAGTTTTGTTGTACTTTGCGAGACGAACATTTTAAGCCTAGTTAGTCAAAATTTGGATAATTTTTACCAAATACAAACGAAATGCTACAAGAAATCTGATACAGTGTTTTTCTTCCCTATTCGCCGAACTAAACGAGGCCTTGGGCAGCTATGCCGCTACAAAATCCCAAGCTCCTGACCTCGGAAAACCAATACAAATTTAAAAAAATCGCATTAAAACACCGCAGCATACAACCCAGAACGCAAGGGGACAGATTTGACCGGTCAACGTCTCACCACAAACTTAGGGGATGTTTAGTTCCCAAATTTTTTTAAGATTCCCCGTCACATCGAATGTTTGAACACATGTATGAAATATTAAATGTAGACGAAAAAAAACTAATTACATAGTTTGGTAGAAAAACCACGAGACAAATCTTTTAACCCTAATTAGTCCATGATTAAATACTAATTAACAAATATAAACGAAAATGCTACATTAGCCAAAGCTAAAAGGCTGTTTGGTTCAGCATGTCAGGTTGCCACTGCCTCCGCCTAAGGTGCGGCGATGATTTTGGCCGCCACGCTCGCCACACCCGCCACACCCAAAAACAACTGCAAAACGCTGTGGCGGCCACAGTTGTCTCATCAACCAAACGGTGGCCATCAACGCTGTGGCGGCCATGCACTTTGGCGTGGCGGATGGAGGCGGGGAACCAAACACCCCTTAAATTTTTTCACGAGCTAAACACACTCCGTAACTAAGGGCCTGTTTGGTTAGAGGCGTTAAAGTTTAACCAACATGGTAGCACTTTCGTCTTATTTGACAAAAAAATGTTTCTAATTTTGGACTAATTAGGCTTAATAGATTCGTCTCGTAAATTACTCCTAATCTGTGTCGACATGCATGCAATTAGTCTACATTTAGTACTTCATACATTTGCCGCAATATTAATGTGACGGGAGTTAAACTTTAACGTGTGAAAACCAAACCGGCCTAAAACAGTTCCCGAAGGCAGCAGCAAACGAGGGCCACGTTTAGATGCTGAAAAAATTTCAACCCGATGAATAGTACCACTTTCGTCTTATTTGGCAAATATTGTCCAATCATGGACCAACTAGGCTCAAAAGATTCATCTCGTGATTTTCAACTAAACTGTGTAATTAGTTATTTTTTTTACCTACATTTACTACTTCATGCATGGGTCCAAAGATTGATGTGATGGAAAGAGAGTGAAAAAATTTCAACTTTTGAAGTGCATCTAAACAAGGCCGAGAACAAAAATTTTTATCGCCCAAAATCAGCGTACAGTACACCCTATCCTACGTGGTCCCCGCGTATACTCTAATCACCGTACTAGTACCTTATTTCACCGACACCCGTGGTAAATCCTTGGGCCGACCGAGGCCGTCCGATCACCCGACCAGTCGCATCCAGCGGCCCCGCCGCGCGAGCACCAGCCCCTCAACGCCCCCAATTAATTCGGTTGCCCCGTGGTGTGGCAGCAGCAGCAGTATTACTGCCTCCACTGCAGTCCAGTTCCAGCTCAGAGCTCTCAGTGGTGGCGGACGGCGACCGGCGAGCTCCTCCGGCATTGAGTCCCGTGGAGTGGAGCGCTGAACCGCGCAGCGCGCCTGCTGCATTCACCGCTCCGCGGGTTCCTTAGTCTTCTCCGCGTGATCTGGTAAGAGCGTCCGGCTGCTTCCTCTCTCTCTGTTTACCGTAGCAGAATTCGTGGTGGTGGCGGAGGTGGGGGTCGGGGGGCGTCGCTGGAGGATGGGATCTGGCTGCCTGGGCAGTAATGCGGTGGTACGGCTCCGGATGGTGTGGGTTTTAGGCGGTTTCGTTGGGCATTAGGAGGTGGGTTTGATACCTGACTGGGGGGATCTGCTTCCGATTGGGTTCTGGCGTAAGGATTTGATCCGGTAAAGGAAAGGTGATAGCGACATGCTCAGATCGCGTCCTTTTGGGCGCTCTCTTGCTTGGTCAAATGTGGTCAAACACTTAAGTTTTGCGAGTTCACATGTGTTTTTGTGTTGGATTTTCGGGGGGGTTTACCAGAGTTGTTTGCTGGGGTTAAGCTGAAATCCTAGATGCGTAACCCCCTAAACTTTAGGTCTCTATCATTATTTAATATTTAATACTGCCAATGATTGGGGATTTTAGTGTTAGTGGGATCATTATCAGTGTGTTTAGTGTCAGTAGGGCCATTAGCCGTGTTTGATTGTACTTGTGCTGCTAATTTGGGGATGAGTTAGTCAGGCATAGGGAGCATGAACGCCACTATCATTGTCTTGCTCGCTATACGTGGCGGATTTAATGCCAACTTTAGACCAACATGATTATTGCGTCACTTTTGTTTGATAAAAGCTTGGAATCATCAAGTTTGGAAATGCATTTTCTGTTCTAGTAGTACTAACTGGTAAGCTATAATTTTCAGAAGTAATGTTTCTTCCTTACAGGTTGCTCTGGTCAGTGATGGCCGGTGACATTACATGCGGATCCTTGCTGCAAAAATTGCAGGTATGTTCGCATTTTGTTGTCCACAAATAGCAAGCAATTCTATGGTTTCTTGCTTGATAGTGTGGCTGATGATGGCTTGCTTCTACTTCTACTGTAGTTGATATGGGATGAAGTTGGCGAGAGTGAGGAGGACCGTGACAAGGTCCTTTATCAGCTGGACCAGGAATGCCTTGATGTTTACAAGAGGAAAGTTGACCAAGCAACTAACTCTAGGGATCTCCTGATCCAGGCGCTGGATGACTCAAAGATAGAACTTGCTAGGCTTCTTTCTGCTCTTGGAGAAAAAGCTATTGCAAGAACCGTAAGTGATTATATGCCCATGCTAGGAAAATTCATAGCTTCATTTCTGTCTTCTGTAACTCTAACCCCAAAAGCATGCTTTGCAAGAGCATAGTCACATAAAACGGGTTCACCACCTTCGACCCTCGACCCGGATTCGTCGACCCCGACCCGGGTTCACGGGTTCATTTTCGACCCGAAGTGTAAAAGTCTCTCGCAAGTAGCGTACCACGTACCATGTACCACGACCCCGTACCTCGACCCCATCGACCCAGAAACTTTGTGACTATGTGCAAGAGCAGTCAACTAATACCAGTATATCTTTATGCATGATTTAGTGTGTTATTCATGACTTAGTGGAACTAGCTGCCTTCTTATATAGCCCTATTTTACTTATAGATTTTGTCATCACATTGTATGCTTCTTTTTGGCGTTTGGCGTCTACTTATGAAACTAGCTGCATTACATTTTTTGCCACTGAATGCCTTGTGCAGCAGATTTAATGTTCTAGCTCAGAAATCATGTGGAGCCTTACTCCAAGTGTTTAGATTTGAATCTATTTGCTTTACTGCTGGGTATACAATTGAGAATATTCAATCCATGCAGCCTGAGAAGACAACAGGAACAATCAAGCAGCAGCTTGCTGCTATAGCGCCAACACTTGAGCAGTTGACTAAACAGAAAAATGAAAGAAAAAGAGAGTTTGTTAATGTACAATCACAAATTGATCAAATATGTGGTGAAATCGCTGGCACCATAGAGGTGGGTGAGCAGGTGACAACACCCCAAGTCAATGAGGATGATTTGACACTTGAGAGGCTTGAGGATTTTCGGTCTCAGCTCCAGGAGCTTGAGAAAGAGAAGGTATTTTTCTATCTTTTGCCTTTTTATTGGTTATGACGTTATGGCGCTTCATACTTGGCCATTGCTTTAGTATTGGTTTCTTATTCATGAAAATAATTTGGTTTGTAGAGTAATAGGTTGGAGAAGGTTCTTGAGTATGTGAGCATGGTACATGATCTTTGTACCGTCTTGGGGATGGATTTTCTCAGCACAGTGACGGAAGTTCATCCCAGTTTAGATGACTCTGTTGGCGACAACTGTAAGAGCATTAGTAATGATACATTGACAAAACTTGACAAGACGGTAGCTACACTTAATGAAGATAAGAAGTTGCGTCTAAGCAAGGTAAATGTACATCTCCTAGTCTATAAATGTGAATTGCACTCTCTGCTTACCTGCACGATCTCACCATTGGCTTTCTTACATTCACAGCTTCAAGAACTCGCTGGTCAGCTCTATGATCTTTGGGATCTCATGGATGCCCCCAAGGAAGAAAGGCGCATGTTTGATCATGTTACCTGCAACAGATCAGCATCTGTGGATGAAGTCACAGCACCTGGATCTCTTGCTCTAGATTTAATTGAACAAGTGAGTCTTAGTAATAATTTTTTGGTGCCATCACCTGATATGAACTATTCCTTTGGCCTGCTTGACATTTACTTCTCCATTTATTCAGGCTGAGGTTGAGGTTCAAAGGTTAGACCAGCTGAAATACAGCAAGATGAAAGAAATAGCTTTCAAGAAGCAAACTGAGCTGGAAGATATCTACGCTGGTGCTCATATAGTAATAGACACAGCTGCTGCTCATGAGAAAATATTGGCGCTGATTGAGGCAGGTAACATAGAACCATCAGAACTAATTGCAGATATGGATGCCCAGATAGCAAAAGCAAAGGAAGAAGCATTGAGTAGAAAAGACATTCTTGACAAAGTAGAAAGATGGATGTCTGCATGTGAAGAAGAGAGCTGGCTTGAAGATTATAACCGGGTATGGCAATAATTGGTTCGGCAAGTCAAACTTACTGCTGCATGTATCCTGTGATCATTTATGCAATAATACCAAAGCTGTGCTGGCTGTGGAGTAGCTTTTAACCACAAAATTAAAATACCTTCTGCAGGATGACAACAGGTATAACTCTAGCCGAGGTGCCCACCTGAATCTGAAGCGTGCAGAAAAAGCTCGTATTCTTGTTAACAAGATTCCAGGTATCAGTTCAAATTATGACATGAATGCCCTTTACTTTAGCTGCGAAGAAATTTGTGCCATGAAAATTATCTTTTATGTACAATGGACTTGTATCTTGATCTGATAGATATGCTTTATGTTCCATTGATTGCTGATGTAAAATGTCTTCTTTCATCCTAGCACTTGTTGAAACTCTGGTGGCAAAGACCAGGGCATGGGAGGAGAACCGTGGTCTGTCCTTTATGTATGATGGTGTACCTCTTCTAGCTATGTTGGATGAGTATGTTATGCTCAGGCAGGAAAGGGAAGAAGAGAAGAAAAGAATGCGGGTTAGTGTGATATGCTCTTTAAATCTAGAAGCTATTATCACCTGAATTCCAATTCATTTATTGTCCATTAAGTTCCGTTTGGACCTATGCTGGAGTCTGGTCATTTTTTTCTGTTGCTGATATTTGGTACTTTATAACTGCATTTTCCATTTTTGCATTTGACTTCAACAATTTGGCATTTTGCTATTCTTTGAATTCAATTTCATTTTGGATGGTGGTGTTACATCTAAAATTATTGCTGTGCAAATGCTGACAGAGAATGCTCTGATTGTTTCAATTTGATGTGATTTTCACCCCTTATTTTGGGGAACATGAACTGATTCAGCACTCCTTTTTGTCTATGGTGTCCTGACATCTCAGGAACAAAAGCGCTACACTGAGCAGCAACTGAACACTGATCATGAAGGGCCATTCGGATCGCGAGTGAGTCCAAATCGGCCTGCCAGTTCGAAGAAGGCCATTGGCCCAAAGTTGAACGGCAGCGTCTCAAACGGCACTCCTCCAAACAGAAGGCTCTCAATCAGTGGCCAACAGAACGGTGGTGGCCATGGCAGGTCTGGAGGGAAGGATAGCAAGAAAGACACGGCGAAGACAGCATCTCCTGGGAACAATGCAGCTGCAGCTGCACCTGTTGGTGTGGCAGCAACAGCCAAAGAAGACGCGGCCTCCCTAGTTCCTGTCACCGATCCAGTTCCGAGCACACCATGATCTTTAACCTAGCATCGTATATTAGATATAAGCGACCCCTTTTTTCTGATGTTCTATTGTTTTGTGGTAATATATTGTAATGCCTTCGTAGAGTAATTATGATGCCCATCCTTCAGCTGCTTTGGCACTTCTTGTGTAATTCTTGTTTCTAGTTCCGCTCGGCCTTGCTGTTTCGACTTGTCAGACGGTGTAGTATAGTCTTACTGAGATGTATTGTCATTAATCAGTGTGCTGGACGTATAAGCTGTTGTAAACGTTTTCGGTGTGCCCGTCCCTGATTTTTGCACTCCTGCGAGCGTAGCTTACTTCCAATATTCTCTGGATACTGGATTGCGCATTTCATTTCTGTAGGTACACTTCAATGATTGCTTCCACAACGCTGCTATACTTATAATACTTGAAGTCTTGCTACCTGTGATCTTAACTCTGAAGGAATAAGGAATGAGTCGGATATTTAAATGACATAGCAGCTTTTTGAGAAAAAGAAAACAGTTGTATCAATTATTTTGAAATAGATTGGGGTATGAAAATTTTATTTTAACTGTAAGCTCCATCAGTTTTTTATCTTAACATCCAAGCCATCTATATCAGCGGCTTTCTAGTATATGCAATTATGATATATCTGTCTATTCAGATGCAAGCTGTTTATGTCAACAACCGTTGTTTGGGAGGATGTCTGGGTTGTGCCTGTTGTGGCTGTTTAGCCCAGCCGTTCGGCTGCACCGCGGAAGCGTTACTTCTTCCTCTCCCTATAAAGCTTTTACCTGTGTACCCTTAAAAAAGATGTCACACTCCTGCGTACCCCTCAAAAGTTGGTCGTCACCTACATGCCCTCGCTTGAACTTTTCTTTTTCCTCACGCCATTCTGTAACAGAACCGACCAAATTATAAGAGCACAAGTACGAAAACGAGCACCAAAGCGCTCAAATTTTCAAACTTGAGCCCATATAATCCCGGTAGTCAATCGAAACCACGAAGGATTTCAAACCAAACTGCTTACAACCAGGATCGCTTCATTCAACATACACATCATACGTTACATTTCGCAAGTAGTTCTGAAATAAGTTTACACCACGGAGTAGCAAATATTACAAACCAAGTTTGGAAAGTAGCGAAAGCATAAACACACTAGTTATTTAACTACTGCCAGTCTTGTTGATCGACAACCCGCAGGGTGGAGACACGTCTTGCAGAAGCCTTGATAGAGCATATCATCTGCAACAGGGGGAATAAACCCTGAGTACTGGAATGTACTCAGCTAGACTTACCCGTCAAAAACCAGAAATAAGATGACACCAAGGATTATGCAAGGCTTACACAAGAGGCTAGCTGACATAACATTTTGCATAAAGGCATAAGTAATTGAAATTCTTATAACCTGTACTAGCAGTTATTTTTAGCATTTACCTGTCATCTATCTTAGCACCTGTACTAAACATGCACTTGATTATAATCAAACAACATTATTATTATATCCATAGCAGGTATATCATTATGACAACATTGTATCATTCCCTTAACCACCAGTTCATTTAATGAGATCTACGTTGCCGCTGCTCAAGTCAAGTGCTCACTAACCGGGAGCGACGGCGATTCGAATCGAATTCCTATCCAGCTGGAGGGGTATTTCTAACACTCACCGTGCAGACCCCTGCCAGGGTCGCACAGGCCACCGTTTTATATGATTCAGGAATCGCGGGTCCGAATAATGTCGCGACCCTAAGGGCGACACTCTGCCAGGTGATAGGGACTCTAACCCCCCCTTGGTCTCACGCCAATGTCCCCAAGCACATCCTTTCTCTCCTCCAAGAAGCAACCTACCATTCGATTCCCGGCCTGAATCACATTACTCGGCTTCGCGGTCGGAACGGCTTATCCGGCCAACTAAGTGTTAGACTGCGTTCAACATGACTCAAGGACGTACAGCGAATCGGTCCTTAAACGACTCAGACGGGCATAGCTCCACACCCAAGACGTGAAGTGTCTTGCGGCTGTACTATCGAACTCCCGCCCGGTCTCAATTTCATTTTTAAGCATGGTTCCAACCACGATAGCCATAAAGCCACTCGTGACTTCTTCCTACATCTCGCGGATGACCGGAAATCACCCGACTTCTACCGTACTAAGCAGGGCTAAGCATTGACACGTGCCTAAACCTAATATAGGGTTAAGTACGATATCTGGACAAGGACAGGTATAATGCAACAAGTGTTTTCATATAACTCCTACAACTTAATGCAGTAAACAATTAAAAGTACTCAAGATTAATTTTATAAAACAGTAGGTTCAGCATGCACCGGGGCTTGCCTTTCAGAAAGGTCGAAGGCCGGTGATCAGGACACTCAGGTAGATCTTCGGCAGGAGCTTCGTCGCCGGCTGGTTCCTCTAGCTGCTCCGGCTGGTCCTGGATTTCCTCCGGAATCACCGGCTCGAATTCGAGGAGAGTTACCCCCTCCGGTACACCTATTGCATGAATGCACAATAAATATCATGGATGCATAAAGGTGCAACATGCTCGGAATGAAATGCATTTTCAGAAATAAAATAATAATCTAATCAAGTTACTTTATTAGTACGTGCAAAACTTTTCTCCGGTGGAGAAATACTTACCTAATTTACCCAACCTAAGATATAGTTGTTCCTCTTCGGTTAAGGCCCTAACACCTAACAACACAAGAGTAATATTACTTAGGTTACCACAGTAAGTTATTTTGGACAGCAGCTCAAAGGTTCTAACATAACTGGAGAATCCCAACTCCAAAAGATATGATCTAAGACAATCTGGAAAGCTTATGAAATGCACCACAAAATGTTTTCAGACCACAGCACTTAATTCCAAGGTTTACCTAGTCGAAATTCCAAAGTCCCAGAATCTGCGCTCTCTCTAAACAGAGAGCAGCCAATTCTGGACTGTCACTTAAAACAGCAATAACTCCTAAACTACTAGCCCAATTGCCATCAACTTTTGACACAAGCTAGTTTAACCAGTTTACTACCACTTTGGTATTCACAAGTTTTCTAGCCAATACTTTTATTAAGGGTCAAACCTAGAAATGCTACCAGCTGTCCAGAAAACATAGAATTGCAAAGATTAAATATTTATTTATATGGTAAATATCCCATAAGACCAAACTACTGTTACCACAAGTTCACAAAGGTCACAAGAACACCAGAAAGTAAGGTGTGCCCACCTAGAATATTTATTTACACCCCTTTCTTAATTTACTTAAGTAATTAAGTGGAATTTTAAACATATATTTAAGTTGCTCCTAAAATTCTACAAAAATTACAAGAGACTCTCTGACCCAAAAAGAGACTACTGTAAAAATTTGAACTAAATTTATTCACAGGAACTTCCTACACAAAATTCCCAAGCCAAAAAGGCTGATTTTTGTATAAATAACAAAGCACAGTAAAAAGTGTCAAACAACAGATTTCTTAATTTTCTTAGACACTCTAGGGTACCAAGACATTGTCCAAAAATTTATATGAACATTGCACATGTAGAAAATTTACTAAAATTCATTTAAGTATTTCCTAGAATAACAAGATAGCATTATAACTTGAAAATTACTTAAGCACTACTGCCCAAATTTTTGCCAAAGCTAGAGCAAGTATAAATTAGTCTACCCACCAAATTTTATAATTTTTGGAACACTGAAACTCGAGATATAATTTAAACAAGTTTGCATGTGATTTAAAATACATTTCAAAGACCTATTTAAATATCCCAAAAAACTAAACATCACATAGCAAACTCATATTTTTCTAAAATACTACACCTCATGCAGATCCTAACAAAATTTATCTCATGATTTTTGAGCAAGTAAAACCCTAGATCTACATTTTCCAAACTTAACCAAAATTCTGTAGCAAAATGAATAAAAATGAAAAAGATCTCATTTTAGACTGGGCCGGCCCGGGAAAGGACGCGGCCCACGGCGTGCGCGCGCGGCCCGCTCGGGCTCCCGCCCACGCGCGGCACCGACAGGTGGGGCCCCGCGGTCAGTGACAGAGGGCAGAGGGGCGGCGAACCGCGAGCTCCGGCGAGCTCAAGCTCGTCGGAGGGGAGCTCGCTCGGGAAACCAAGCACACCCTTGCGTTCTCCGTCACAAGGTGCTCTGATTCGTGCAAGAAGGACGACTTGGGTTGGAGTGGGAGGGGCTTGCCACCGCGAGCGGCGGCCGGTGAGGGTCGGGTGGCGGTGTACCGCCGCCGGTGAGGCCGCACGGTCCCATCTAAGCTCAGTATGAGCTTCACTGCAGCTAGGCGGAGCTATTGAGGTAGGAAGGGAGATGGAGAGAGGCCCTAACCACCCCGGCCACGGAGCGCCGTGATGCGGGGCGGTGAGCGCGACGACGGTGGTCGTCGTGTTCCGCTCCGGCAAGGTCGTCTCCCACGGTAAGGTCTCGCCACAAGCATCCCCACAGATTACGGAAGTGAGAACGAGGTTCATGACACGAGGAGAATGAGGGAGGGGAGCTGGCCACGGTGGACCGTGGCGGCGGCGATACTCCGGTGAGCTCCAGTGGAGAGAAAGTCGACAATACCTTCTCACCTCTACGAAATGGATCAAGCGCGATGTAGGGGAAGATCAGGGAGCCTAAGGCGGAGCTGTAGGTGAAGTTAGGTAGGCTACCGTGCGGTGGTGAGCTCGCCCGGCCGCGGCGGGGTCGGAGTGGCACTGCTCGTCGGACCAGAGAGCGAGGGAATGGAGGAGGGAGTGGCGTGAGTGCTGGGAATTGAGGTGTCGACTCCCACTTCACTCCCGCGCGTGAGCTCGCGACGTGGAGACGACAGCAGCACGCACGCGCCACGCGGCCACCGGACTCTGCCCGAGCACCACGACGCGAGCCGGCTGTCCGGCTGCATGGCGTCGCCGTTTACTGAATGGAGGTCGTCCTCATTCGACTGACAGAGCAGCTTCGTCGACGATTAACTCCCAAACCAGTGAGAACCAGACGTGGGTGATGTTGGCAAAGTTGTAGAGCTACATAAGGACTACAAGTTTGTCAATTGGAGTTTGGGCTGGTTCGGCCTAGATTTGAAACTACAAGGCTCCAAAGTGGTGCCCCTTGAAACTGAAACTTAGTTTCAGTCACTAAGCCGACTGAAACCCGATTTTCTAGACACCATATCTCCTAAACCATTTAGAACTAGGTGATGGTGATATTGACAATGTTGTAGAGCTATGGGTGGACAACAACTTTGTCAATTGGCTCTAGGACTGGTTTGGCCTAGTTTGTGAGTTACAAGTTGTCAAAGTGAGGTACAGTGAAACGGTTTTCAGCTCCACACTTAGCCAAAATGGCTAAGTCCCAAAACAGCCTCTAATACTGACTTGTGGGCCATTTTTGAGCATGTTCTGATCATTTTCATGAGATGGCCATATTAGAACTTTTGTTCCTTATGAAATTTTCTACAACTTTGCTTAAGGTTGGTCCTCCATGCAAGATCTCTAAACTGGACTTTTTAATTGGTCAAACCAGATCACTCCAGGGGTCCAACTTAGTCAACCACATTTGGAAGGACAATTTGGTAATTTTGGTCAACATGAACATTGCTCCACTACTTACCCTAAATGTAATTAAGGTGTTATAAGACCTAATTAGCCACTCTACACATTGGTTGCACAAAATTCCTAGTGTCACACACTTTGGACAAGAAATTCAATACTTTCACCCAAATGTTGCAAGCTCATGTTGCACATGTTGCATGAGTGTGTTGCATAACACTTGCTAATTATGTTACACTAAAGTGGTTGACATGTCTCACAAAGGAAATTGCACATAAGGTACTTGTGTGTTGCACACTACTCACTTCTTACTTTACATGAAATATAAACACATTATAAGCTTATGCATGAAATGAATGATGCTTGCTTATGCTTATGCAAATGCAATGCAATTATGGAGCTAAACACTTGAGGTGTTACAGCCCTCCCCCCTTATAAAAATCTCGTCCCGAGATTTGGAAAGCGTACCATTTTTCATAGAATTCCTCATAACCATCCCGCAAATAGTCCTCCCGTTCCCATGTAGCGTCACTTTCACTACCCTGATTACTCCACATTACTTTATACCACTTAACCACTTTGCTTCTAGTCACTCGTTCCTGAGTATCGATCACTCGGACTGGCTTTTCTTCGTAAGTTAGATCAGATTCCAGCCTGATATCTCCTAACGGAACTCTTTCCTCAGGAACTCGAAGACACTTTTTGAGCTGAGATACATGGAAGACGTTGAATATGGCACTCATTTCTGGAGGTAACTGGATTTTATACGCAACAGCTCCACTCTTGCCTATGATCTAAAAAGGACCCACGTATCTTGGCGCAAGTTTCCGCTTAACACCAAAACGTTGGACACTTTTCATTGGAGAAACTTTCAGATACACGAAGTCTCCAACTTCAAACTCGAGTGGTTTTCTACGACGATCAGCATAACTTTTCTGTCTAGCCTGGGCTGCAGCCATATGTTTTTGGATGGTACGGACTTGTTCCTCAGCTTTCTCAACAAAAGCAATACCATAAAATCTTCTCTCACCAGATTCTATCTAATTTAGTGGGGTTCTACATTTACGACCGTACAAAGCTTCGAATGGGGCCATCTTAATACTCTCTTGGTAACTATTATTATACGAGAATTCGGCTAGAGGTAACCATTTTTCCCAAGAACCCTTGGATGAAATGACACATGCTCGCAACAGATCTTCCAAGATTTGGTTAACCCGTTCCGTCTGTCCTGATGTCTGGGGGTGATAAGCAGAGCTTCTCACTAACTTGGTTCCCAGAAGGTGATGCAAGTGCTCCCAAAAGCGAGCAGTGAACTGGGGACCACGGTCAGATATGATAGTACGAGGTGTAACAGAACCGTCCAAATTATAAGAGCACAAGTATAAAAACAATCACCGAAGTGATCAAATTCTCACACTTGAGCCCATATAACTCCGGTAGTCCAATGAAATCACGAGGGATTTCAAACCAACCAACATACAAGCCAAGATCGTAGTGATTCAACATAACAAGTTATATATTACAACCATTTCACAAGTAATTGAATATACATCGGAGTTCAATAAAGTTATTACAACTTAAGTTCAAAAATAGCGGAAGCAAAGTAATTTGAAACTAACATTATTCTTATTTCAAATACATGCCAGGACCACGGTCGACTTCCAACAAAAGCATTAGAGACAAGGTAAATAAGGAGGATCATGCCCATGATCACACTCCGCCACTACGGCAGGAGCCAACCAACTCTTGCAGTCGCCATGATACATCACAACCTGCAACAAGTGGGGATAAAACCCTGAGTACGACAAAGTACTCAGCTAGACTTACCAGTCAGAAACCAGAAATAAGGTGACACCAAGGATCATGCAAGGCTGATATGAAGTGGGGCTAGCTTGACAACATTTTGCATAAAAGCTTAATATAGATGATCCATCATTAATGCTTAAGCATAAGTTAATTATTATTAACCTATCATCTATATTAGAACCCGTACTAGAGCACTCACTTTATTAGGAGCAAACAATATTAACCATAGCAGGTATAAATTGAGGCAACCTTTCCATCGTGATCCAATTAACCATCCGTTCAATTTAATGGAATCTACGTTGCCGCTGCTCAAGTCAAGTGCTCACTAACCGGGAGCGACGGCGATTCGAATCGAATTCCTATCCAGCTGGAGGGGTATTTCTAACACTCACCGTGCAGACCCCTACCAGGGTCGCACAGGCCACCGTTTCATATGATTCAGGAATCACGGGTCCGAATGATGTCGCGACCCCAAGGGTGACACTCTGCCAGGTGATAGGGACTCTAACCCCCCCTTGGTCTCACGCCAATGTCCCCAAGCACATCCTTTCTCTCCTCCAAGAAGCAACCTACCATTCGATTCCCGGCCTGAATCACATTACTCGGCTTCGCGGTCGAAACGACTTATCCGGCCAACTAAGTGTTAGACTGCGTTCAACATGACTCAAGGACGTACAGCGAATCGGTCCTTAAACGACTCAGACGGGGATAGATTCACACCCAAGACCTCCATACCTTGTTGCTTCACTATCGTCATCCCGCCCGGTCTCATTTCATTTTATTAACACATGGTTCCATTCCACGATAGCAAATATAGCCAACCGTGCCAAATATGAATATCCCTATATCTCGCAAGTGACAGGAAATCACCTGACTTCTACCGCTTAAAGCAGGGCTAAGCATCTACTCGATCCTAGTCTATGTAGGATTCAAGGATTCATATATCTGGACAAGGAATGATATAATGCAGCAAGGGTTTCCATCCAACTCCTACCACTTAATGCAACAATACTTATAACATATATATAGATATAATTAATTGCTTTGAAGATAGGAGGCTTATAATGCTCCGGGGCTTGCCTGGGATCCGACTCAAGTTAGAGTATGTCAGAAGAACTCGCTTGGCGAGCATTTCCCTTTGGGATGGATCCACCAACTCCATCTTCGGGTTTGGCTCCACATCATGTCTTTCACACGTTTCTGCTAGCGTACCTAATTGAGGTGCAACAATGCATATGTATGAATACATAGAAATGCAATGAACAAAGTAATCATACAAGCATACCACAATTCTACCAAAATTACAGTGGCCTACATATGCTCCCAATAGTTTACTGTACAAATTTCAAACCATTTGGACTTATATATCAACCTCTATGAAAAAGACAAATGACTATTGCAAGAATTCATGTGAGAGCAAGATGAATCAATAACTCACTCATACTATAACTAAAATTCATGAAATTTTTACCACACATCAAACATCACATGAGTAGCACGCCACAAAAATTTCACTTCATTTGGAGCCCTACATTTGCAGTTATGAAAATGACAAATACAACTAGCATTGAAAACCTAGAAGCATAGATCTATTTTTAGAGCTAAAATTTTAAACTAAAATATGCCATATTATATATCCACTGCAAAGACAATTTCACAAGGATTCCAAAAAGTCCTCATTTGCTATTTTACGAATTTTCTGTGATTTACTAGGCATTTTCAAAAATCAGCAAAAACTATCACAAATCAGTCCTTACGGCACTATTCACATGAGTCTGTCGGTGTGCACTTAGACCCCTGACTTTAGTCGAATTTGAGCGCGAGATCCCTGGTCGGGATTTACAGAGAGGGTCGCCGGAGCTCGCGGTTCATAGGAGGGAGGCCATGCCATCGTCGGGGAAGTGGTGGGGAAGCAAGAGGAGGCCGGTGCACACTCGTGGGTGGCCACAGCTCATCTCGAGGTGGCCCAAGAAGGCAGGGCCACGCGGAGCAGCGGCTCACCGGCGGCGGCTCGCTTGGCCGCGGGACTCCGGTGGCTTTCGGCTTGGGCGAGAATGCGCAAGGGATGGAGGGAGATGAGGTGGATGCCATGGCGCTCACAACTAGGTTCACGGTGGCTCGTGGGGGCAGGACGGCGGTGGCCGCGGAGCTCAGAAGCAAGCTCGCCGTGGCCTACAATGGTGGTGGCGGCGCTACGCTGGTTCGCCGCACACGCGGGCGAGAACGGCGGTGGCGCGAGGCGGCTGCGTGGCCAGGGAGGCGGAGCTGGGGGCGACTCTTGGCCTGAGGCGTGCAGCACAGCAGCGGCAGTGAGCTCTGCTCACGTCCATGGCAGACGCGCGCCCTGGCGTGGAGCGAAGCGAGGAGACAACGAGAGTGAGGAGGAGAATGGAGAGCGAGGGCGACGCGCGGCGTCCTTAAGCCCGCGCCCAGCCGCGTCCTGGGCCCAGCTCCGACGCATGGCCACCACGGGGCAGACGGTCGCTGTGGCCGGTCGGCCACTGCTCGCCTGAATCAAATTTTCAGCTACAGGACTGACTGAAGCTAGTGCAAAATTTCGACTGAAACAACGATCTTATCCTCTCCATAACTCCTAATCCGCTTGGTGTTTGCAAAAACTTCACTAATAAAAGT
Source organism: Saccharum hybrid cultivar R570 (assembly GCA_038087645.1). Taxonomy (NCBI): domain Eukaryota; kingdom Viridiplantae; phylum Streptophyta; class Magnoliopsida; order Poales; family Poaceae; genus Saccharum; species Saccharum hybrid cultivar. Next base: position 2,258,636 of record JAQSUU010000291.1, on the reverse strand, counting down.
AGTAGAGCTACATGAGGTCTCCAACTTATCTTAAAGTCTCAAAGTCTAATTCGGCCTGGTTCATGAGATACGAGGCTCGAAACTCGGGTACATGAAACTTGAAAACTGAACTCAGTTCCAAGCTGACTGAAACCTCCAACTTCTCCCCTCTGTATCTCCCAAACTGAATAAGTAAAAGCTAAACCAATTCCACAGTGTTGTAGAGCTATATGAGGACTACAACGTTGATTAAAGGATCTAGGTTAGGTTCGACTTGGTTTGGGAGATATACTGTCCTGAAGGAGGGTACATCAAAACTAAAATCAGCTCCAACACTTAGTCAAATTTGCAAGTCCAAACATAGCAGCAGATTGCAACTTTGAGCCTTTGTTTGACTTATTTCCAAGCTGAACTAGGGTATGCTCCAAAAATAAATTTTGTACCTCATGAAAAGTACTACAACTTTTATTTAAGGCACAACATCAAAACTAGTACAGAACTTACAGTTCTACTTTGACTAAAGTAGCATCACAATAAAAGTTTAATTTATCTTTTGTGATCCAAGGGAGCATTTTATGGGCATTTGCTCAAAATGAACCCTTCATGACTTTTGTTGTAGAATTCATCTAGAGTCATTTGGGCAAAGTTGCAAGGTTTGGTTGATGGTCTATAATTCCATTCACTTAAGGGTGCAAATTCCAATAGGAATGGAACTTATCATTTCATGTGACTTTTTGATTCCAAACTTCATGAAACTTTTCCAGGGGTCACTATAGATAGGTACTAAGGTGAGACACATGAAGATATTGCCATAACACCACCCAAGCATATATCTTGAAAATGTCATATATGCAAAGCAAAGGAGTAACATTCAAGTTTAGATTAGGCTCATCTCCGTAGGTTGGCCTTGACATCGTCATTTCCACTTAATCTATCATGTTTGAGCTCAAACCCACTACTTAATGAGTGACAAACACCTAGGGTGTTACACGAGGTATCCCATGGAGCCGGACTATCTGATTAAAATACAACTCAGCATAGTCAGTGGGACGATAGTCTACTCTAACTGGAATGAAGTGAGCTGATTTGGTCAAACGATCCACAATTACCCAGATGGAGTTATGATTTTTGACAGTAGGAGGAAGACCGACAATGAAATCCATACTTATCTCTTCCCATTTCCAACCTGGGATAGATAGTGGTTGAAGCAACCCAGCTTTCATGTGCACAGCTTTAACTCTACAGCAGGTGTCACACCTAGCCACATATGCAGCTATCTCTTTCCGCATCTTGGTCCACCAATAGTATGGCTTCAAATCATAATACATCTTATTGCTACCAGGATGGATGGACAACTTAGAGGAGTGTGCTTCAGACATAATATCATTTCGAAGCTCCCGGTCCTTAGGCACAACTAACCTATCCTTGAACCATAGTACACCCTCTTCATCTATCCTGAACTGTGTAGTTTCTTGTTCTTTCATCTTACGCTTGATGTGGAATATACCAGTGTCAGTCTTTTGGAGCTCAATAATTCTGCTTTTGAGAGTACAACTGACAGTGATGTTGTACAAGACTGCTGGATGTAGAAGGCGAGATCGATGAAAATCAGTTTCAACTAAGGAATGGCAATGAGACTTACGGCTTAAAGCATCCGCAACCACATTTGCCTTGCCAGGATGATAGTGCACTTGAAGGTTATAATCCTTAATCAACTCGAGCCATCTTCGTTGACGCATATTTAACTCGGGTTGGGTGAAGATGTATTTGAGGCTTTTATGATCGGTGTAGATATTGCAGACATTGCCCAGCAGATAATGCCGCCATACTTTTAAAGCATGAACAACTGCAGCCAGTTCTAAGTCATGCGTTGGATAATTCACCTCATGTTTCCGAAGTTGTCGAGAGGTATATGCAATCACTCGACCTTCCTGCATCAACACACCTCCCAACCCTATGCCTGAGGCATCACAATAAACATCGAATGGTTTCTCGATATCCGGTTGTGCCAAAACCGGAGCTGAGGTTAAGAGAGTTCACAGTTTATGAAAAGCCGCATCACACTTAGGAGTCCAGACAAACCTAGTGTCTTTTTGCAGCAACCGAGTCATTGGCTTGGCTATTTTGGAAAAATCTGGGATGAAGCGACGATAATAGCCAGCCAAACCAAGGAAACTCCGGACTTCGTGAACCGAGATAGGAGCCTTCCAGTTCAGTACTTCTTGTACCTTGGCGGGGTCCACCATAATTCCTCCATCAGACAACACATGCCCAAGGAAAGGTACCTCACGAAGCCAGAATTCACACTTACTGAACTTTGCATATAATTGATGTTCGCGCAGTCTGGTGAGGACTATGCGCAGATGTTCAGCGTGATCTTCCTCATTACTATTATAATGAGCGTGCCCTTGCCGGCCATCCTGGTTAACATTCTTCTTAGGGTAGGGACAATTCCTGGACCAATGGCCTGGCTTGTTGCAGTTCCAGCAAGGCATGTTGCTGGGAGGAACACTGGAGCTGCTCTGACCAGAATTTCCCTTTGGCAGAGCGACTGTATAAGCCTTACGGATCCCAGTTTTTGCAGCAGGCTTTTTCTGTGGCGGACGGAACTTAGCATTCTGAGCAGGTGGGCGAGGAAAGGCCCTAGGCGCAGCTGGAGTCCGAGACTGCGAAGCACTTGCCTCAATGGCCCTTTTACGGCTCTTCGAGGCAGAATAAATAGCATTATTGTTCTCCTGGGTCAAAGCATCACTGATAAAATCATTAAAGGTAGTGCACTTGCTAGTACCCATCGTCTTCATCAGCTTTGGGCCGAGGCCCCTTTTGAAGCTAGCAATCTTCTTGGCATCGGTATCCACAAACTCTGTGGCATACCTTGCCAGGTTGTTGAAAGCTTGCAGATATTCAGTCAAGCTCTTATTGCCCTGCGACAGCCTCATAAATTATGTGTGCTTGATTGCCATAAGACCTGGAGGAATATAGTTCCCACGAAATGCGGCCTTGAACTGATCCCAAGCAATAGGGACATTTGCAGGCAGTGTGGAACGATAGTGGCTCCACCAAATACCCGCTGGACCATGCAATTGATGAGAAGCATATTCAGTCTTTAGCTCATCAGTCAGGCGAAGCAGACGAAACTTTTGCTCAATAGTATTCAACCACTCATCAGCTTGCAGTGGTTCCTCCACCTCCTTAAAGAGCGGGGGCTTAGTATCAAGAAAGTCCTTAAAATCACTGTATTGATTGGGTTCTGGGCCCTGGCGGCCATGATGAGCCTCCCGGTTGGCAAGCTGGCGCATAGCATCTGCCAGCATGCGCTGCCCTTCGACCACGGTCTGCATCAAATCAGCCGGGGTAGGTGGTGGCGGAGGGGGTGGCTGTTCCTCATCCTCATTGCCACGACCCCGACGAAGATTGTACGACATCTGCAAAATGCATAGCCAATGAGCACTGACGATGTGGGAAATTTGTAGATGAATTATTGTAAATATGTCAAACTGACTTCATGAAATGGACTTCTCAAACTACTCATGGCACAATAATTCATCACAACCGCACAATCCATTCAAGCGGATCAATTGGCGCAATCATGCGAGAGTATCCACAAAGATGTACTTTGATAAAGGCTCACACACAAGGAGCACAGCAGTTACTGAACCGTTTACGTTAAAATCTATGTGATTTTTGATCTTTTGCCCGGTACTTGGATTCGATTTCAAAGTTTTTAGTTGACTGAGAAAGCTACTTCAAACTGACCACAAGGAGACTTCTCAACGGTAGAGTTCCATGGTGGATCATGACTAGCCACCTCGATACCAGCGCGTGCCAAGCAGCACAGCCTTATGTCGCGCGCCATAGGAGGCCCTCGGTTTCGTCGCGGCACCGAAGGGTACTAATCGTGACACCATCATCGAACGCAACACAATAAGACATCCAATTGCGATCGAAATTAACAGGTTCCCACTAAACATCCAGGAAACATAGAGTTCGACCTTACATCCGAAAAGTCAAGATATTACAAAGCCTCACTCCAACCCCAGGAGGCACAAAAGACGATCCTAACATCATAGCTACATGATAACTACTCTAAGCATCGTCCTCAGAGTCGGTGTCAAGGATCTCCCCGCCGTCCTCATCACTAACAGGCTCTAACTCCTCATCTTCTTCTTCTTCTGGTGCTTCCTCTGGTTCGGCATCTTGGGGTCCGTTGACCTCCACTTCATTATCATTTTCAGCCATAACGATTTCAGAACCCATGTCCTCATCGACGTTGTTGTTTCGAGGCAGCAGGGGATTAAGCTCGTTGTTCAGGCGGTGCACTTCTTCATGAAGATTGTCATTGTATTCTTCAGCATTCTCCAATTGCTGTTCGAGCTCAAACTAACGAGCTCTCAGAACGTTCTCCTCGTGCCAGGCTTCATCCCTCTGGTTCATGACACGGACCAGTATGCGTTGACAGTTGCGGTTTGCTACTATCAATCTCTGAACTGCAAGGGTTTCCTGGTCACGATCACGGATCACTTGCTCCAGTTGCTGACGCGCTGCATTCCTGGCAGCAGTCACTTCAGCCAACTCAGCCCTCAGCCTATCCACCTCAGTGGGCTCAGGGCGGGGCTCACGTGGAGCGAGCTGGTGACGAGGTGCCCTGCCCCCAGTGGACTTGCGAGCGGTCCTCTTGGTACGTGCCATCTGTAGCAACAAGATACGACTTAAGGTGAGGATCATTTAGGGGATACGAATTTAATTTAGTCGAGACTATTGAAATTTTTAAGGAGGGAGTAAATGATATGTATGATATAATTAAACATGATGCATGCACGTTCCATACGCCCTCTCATCCTAGTAGAATCATAAATTTCTAACGCTAGGCGGTGGCATACATACGTTCTCTCATATAGGCGAAACTATCGGTCTACTCGTTTGCGCTGTTAGTGTACCTGCAGAAAATCTCATTTCAGCCCAACAGTTTCCCAATATATGCACACAAGAAAGCAGTAATTTAAATACTTTCCATATACACATCCCCTGATGTATATACTTAAGTATCAAAGCTACCCGATATAAATATATTCCCTCAATTAAGTGCTTACATAATTACATGGTTTAAACATGTAAGTATGCAAGTCACCAAAACTACTCTCCCCTAGATCGCCGGTTGGACGATCATGCTCTCACAACTCACACTTACCAGAGCGTCGAGGCAATTGATCCATACATTATCACCCAAGTGGATGACATCCATACAATATCACGCCGTATGGACGACGAAACAAAAACAAACAAGGCCCCCAAGTTAGTCTTTATAATAAGCCACCTAAGAGTCCTTATTTGGGCTATGGGATGTGATCACTGGCATACCTATGAAAATAATTTTTAGAGTTTTAACCCTTTTCATAATCAAATACTTTTGTTTTTAAATACTCATATGATGTGTTTAATGTTGAATTATGCTCCGGTACCAGCTGTAACAGAACCGACCAAATTATAAGAGCACAAGTACGAAAACGAGCACCAAAGCGCTCAAATTTTCAAACTTGAGCCCATATAATCCCGGTAGTCAATCGAAACCACGAAGGATTTCAAACCAAACTGCTTACAACCAGGATCGCTTCATTCAACATACACATCATACGTTACATTTCGCAAGTAGTTCTGAAATAAGTTTACACCACGGAGTAGCAAATATTACAAACCAAGTTTGGAAAGTAGCGGAAGCATAAACACACCAGTTATTTAACTACTGCCAGACTTGTTGATCGACAACCCGCAAAAGCATGAGGAAAGTACATAAAGACGATCATGCCCTAGTGATCTAGTCATCATCACCCGCAGGGTGGAGACACGTCTTGCAGAAGCCTTGATAGAGCATATCATCTGCAACAGGGGGGAATAAACCCTGAGTACTGGAATGTACTCAGCTAGACTTACCCGTCAAAAACCAGAAATAAGATGACACCAAGGATTATGCAAGGCTTACACAAGAGGCTAGCTGACATAACATTTTGCATAAAGGCATAAGTAATTGAAATTCTTATAACCTGTACTAGCAGTTATTTTTAGCATTTACCTGTCATCTATCTTAACACCTGTACTAAACATGCACTTGATTATAATCAAACAACATTATTATTATATCCATAGCAGGTATATCATTATGGCAACATTGTATCATTCCCTTAACCACCAGTTCATTTAATGAGATCTACGTTGCCGCTGCTCAAGTCAAGTGCTCACTAACCGGGAGCGATGGCGATTCGAATCGAATTCCTATCCAGCTGGAGGGGTATTTCTAACACTCACCGTGCAGACCCCTGCCAGGGTCGCACAGGCCACCGTTTCATATGATTCAGGAATCGCGGGTCCGAATAATGTCGTGACCCCAAGGGCGACACTCTGCCAGGTGATAGGGACTCTAACCCCCTTGGTCTCACGCCAATGTCCCCAAGCACATCCTTTCTCTCCTCCAAGAAGCAACCTACCATTCGATTCCTGGCCTGAATCACATTACTCGGCTTCGCGGTCGGAACGGCTTATCCGGCCAACTAAGTGTTAGACTACGTTCAACATGACTCAAGGACGTACAACGAATCGGTCCTTAAACGACTCAGACGGGCATAGCTCCACACCCAAGACGTGAAGTGTCTTGCGGCTGTACTATCGAACTCCCGCCCGGTCTCAATTTCATTTTTAAGCATGGTTCCAACCACGATAGCCATAAAGCCACTCGTGACTTCTTCCTACATCTCGCGGATGACGGAAATCACCCGACTTCTACCGTACTAAGCAGGGCTAAGCATTGACACGTGCCTAAACCTAATATCGGGTTAAGTACGATATTTGGACAAGGACAGGTATAATGCAACAAGTGTTTTCATATAACTCCTACAACTTAATGCAGTAAACAATTAAAAGTACTCAAGATTAATTTTATAAAACAGTAGGTTCAGCATGCACCGGGGCTTGCCTTTCAGAAAGGTCGAAGGCCGGTGATCAGGACACTCAGGTAGATCTTCGGCAGGAGCTTCGTCGCCGGCTGGTTCCTCTAGCTGCTCCGGCTGGTCCTGGATTTCCTCCGGAATCACCGGCTCGAATTCGAGGAGAGTTACCCCCTCCGGTACACCTATTGCATGAATGCACAATAAATATCATGGATGCATAAAGGTGCAACATGCTCGGAATGAAATGCATTTTCAGAAATAAAATAATAATCTAATCAAGTTACTTTATTAGTACGTGCAAAACTTTTCTCCGGTGGAGAAATACTTACCTAATCTACCCAACCTAAGATATAGTTGTTTCTCTTCGGTTAAGGCCCTAACACCTAACAACACAAGAGTAATATTACTTAGGTTACCACAGTAAGTTATTCTGGACAGCAGCTCAAAGGTTCTAACATAACTGGAGAATCCCAACTCCAAAAGATATGATCTAAGACAATCTGGAAAGCTTATGAAATGCACCACAAAATGTTTTCAGACCACAGCACTTAATTCTAAGGTTTACCTAGTCGAAATTCCAAAGTCCCAGAATCTGCGCTCTCTCTAAACAGAGAGCAGCCAATTCTGGACTGTCACTTAAAACAGCAATAACTCCTAAACTACTAGCCCAATTGCCATCAACTTTTGACACAAGCTAGTTTAACCAGTTTACTACCACTTTGGTATTCACAAGTTTTCTAGCCAATACTTTTATTAAGGGTCAAACCTAGAAATGCTACCAGCTGTCCAGAAAACCTAGAATTGCAAAGATTAAATATTTATTTATGTGGCAAATATCCCATAAGACCAAACTACTGTTACCACAAGTTCACAAAGGTCACAAGAACACCAGAAAGTAAGGTGTGCCCACCTAGAATATTTATTTACACCCCTTTCTTAATTTACTTAAGTAATTAAGTGGAATTTTAAACATATATGTAAATTGCTCCTAAAATTCTACAAAAATTACAGGAGACTCTCTGACCCAAAAAGAGACTACTGTAAAAATTTGAACTAAATTTATTCAAGGGAACTTCCTACACAAAATTCCCAATCCAAAAAGGCTGAGTTTTGTATAAATAACAAAGCACAGTAAAAAGTGTCAAACAACAGATTTCTTAATTTTCTTAGACACTCTAGGGTACCAAGACATTCTCCAAAAATTTATATGAACATTGCACATGTAGAAAATTTACTAAAATGCATTTAATTATTTCCTAGAATAACAAGATAGCATTATAACTTGAAAATTACTTAAGCACTACTGCCCAAATTTTTACCAAAGCTAGAGCAAGTATAAATTAGTCTACCCACCAAATTTCATAATTTTTGGAACACTGAAACTCGAGATATAATTTAAACAAGTTTGCATGTGATTTAAAACACATTTCAAAGACCTATTTAAATATCCCAAAAAACTAAACATCACATAGCAAACTCATATTTTTCTAAAATACTACACCTCATGCAGATCCTAACAAAATTTATCTCATGATTTTTGAGCAAGTAAAACCCTAGATCTACATTTTCCAAACTTAACCAAAATTCTGTAGCAAAATGAATAAAAATGAAAAAGATCTCATTTTAGACTGGGCCGGCCCGGGAAAGGACGCGGCCCACGGCGTGCGCGCGCGGCCCGCTCGGGCTCCCGCCCACGCGTGGCACCGACAGGTGGGGCCCCGCGGTCAGTGACAGAGGGCAGAGGGGCGGCGAACCGTGAGCTCCGGCGAGCTCAAGCTCGTCGGAGGGGAGCTCGCTCGGGAAACCAAGCACACCCTTGCGTTCTGCGTCACAAGGTGCTCCGATTCGTGCAAGAAGGACGGCTTGGGTTGGAGTGGGAGGGGCTTGCCACCGCGAGCGGCGGCCGGTGAGGGTCGGGTGGCGGTGTACCGCCGCCGGTGAGGCCGCACGGTCCCATCTAAGCTCGGTACGAGCTTCACTGCAGCTAGGCGGAGCTATTGAGGTAGGAAGGGAGATGGAGAGAGGCCCTAACCACCCCAGCCACGGAGCGCCGTGATGCGGGGCGGTGAGCGCGACGACGGTGGTCGTCGTGTTCCGCTCCGGCGAGGTCGTCTCCCACGGTAAGGTCTCGCCACAAGCATCCCCACAGATTACGGAGGTGAGAATGAGGTTCATGACACGAGGAGAATGAGGGAGGGGAGCTGGCCACGGTGGACCGTGGCGGCGGCGATACTCCGGTGAGCTCCAGTGGAGAGAAAGTCGACAATACCTTCTCACCTCTACGAAATGGATCAAGCGCGATGTAGGGGAAGATCAGGGAGCCTAAGGCGGAGCTGTGGGTGAAGTTAGGTAGGCTACCGTGCGGTGGTGAGCTCGCCCGGCCGCGGCGGGGTCGGAGTGGCACTGCTCGTCGGACCAGAGAGCGAGGGAATGGAGGAGGGAGTGGCGTGAGTGCTGGGAATTGAGGTGTCGACTCCCACTTCACTCCCGCGCGTGAGCTCGCGATGTGGAGACGACAGCAGCACGCACACGCCACGCGGCCACCGGACTCTGCCCGAGCACCACGACGCGAGCCGGCTGTCCGGCTGCATGGCGTCGCCGTTTACTGAATGGAGGTCGTCCTCATTCGACTGACAGAGCAGCTTCGTCGACGATTAACTCCCAAACCAGTGAGAACCAGACGTGGGTGATGTTGGCAAAGTTGTAGAGCTACATAAGGACTACAAGTTTGTCAATTGGAGTTTGGGCTGGTTCGGCCTAGATTTGAAACTACAAGGCTCCAAAGTGGTGCCCCTTGAAACTGAAACTTAGTTTCAGTCACTAAGCCGACTGAAACCCGATTTTCTAGACACCATATCTCCTAAACCATTTAGAACTAGGTGATGGTGATATTGACAATGTTGTAGAGCTATGGGTGGACAACAACTTTGTCAATTGGCTCTAGGACTGGTTTGGCCTAGTTTGTGAGTTACAAGTTGTCAAAGTGAGGTACAGTGAAACGGTTTTCAGCTCCACACTTAGCCAAAATGGCTAAGTCCCAAAACAGCCTCTAATACTGACTTGTGGGCCATTTTTGAGCATGTTCTGATCATTTTCATGAGATGGCCATATTAGAACTTTTGTTCCTTATGAAATTTTCTACAACTTTGCTTAAGGTTGGTCCTCCATGCAAGATCTCTAAACTGGACTTTTTAATTGGTCAAACCAGATCACTCCAGGGGTCCAACTTAGTCAACCACATTTGGAAGGACAATTTGGTAATTTTGGTCAACATGAACATTGCTCCACTACTTACCCTAAATGTAATTAAGGTGTTATAAGACCTAATTAGCCACTCTACACATTGGTTGCACAAAATTTCTAGTGTCACACACTTTGGACAAGAAATTCAATACTTTCACCCAAATGTTGCAAGCTCATGTTGCACATGTTGCATGACCACTTGCTAATTATGTTACACTAAAGTGGTTGACATGTCTCACAAAGGAAATTGCACATAAGGTACTTGTGTGTTGCACACTACTCACTTCTTACTTTACATTAAATATAAACACATTATAAGCTTATGCATGAAATGAATGATGCTTGCTTATGCTTATGCAAATGCAATGCAATTATGGAGCTAAACACTTGAGGTGTTACACATTCCGTCAGCATTTTGTTAGGTTTTGGCCGTTTGGCGGCTTTGACATGTGGGACCAGGTTGGAAAAATGTCCTCCTTGCCCTCTAGGTCACTGACATATTGGGCCGCATCTCCTTCGGTCTCACCTGAGCCTCTCGCTTAGTCTCTCCTCATTCTCGTTCCTCACTCTCTCACCTGAGTGCGGGAGGACGCGGCGGCGCGGAGGCGAAACCCTAGCGGCGGTGGATCTAGAGACGGTGGCAGTCAGTGTTGGCGGCCCGCCCTCGAAACCCTAGCCCAAGACGGTCGGGCGGGGCAGGCATGCCGTGGAATGGACCCGGCGAGAGGTCGGATTGGTTCCGGGAAGGGTGAGTACCGCTCCTCGTCCCTCCTTGTGTTGATGTTGATTGCATTAGTGTATTGCGCTACCGAATCGTGTTTAGGGTTTATTGATTACGTGCTCTGTGTTCATCTGTAGGATGGACCCAGACAGTAGTTACAACCTAGAAATGCGGATTGTTGGTCCCAATTGTCGCGCAAAGTGGTTTTCTCTTAATGAAGTGGTGGATGCAGACAGAACTTTGTTAACTGGGCTTATGGAAGATTTGGTTGACAAGTATCCTCCTAGCTATGGTGATGTAGCCACATTGTTTTACTGGTGCATGCATAGTAAAGTTCACATACCTGTGTGCAATGACCAAGAGATGCTAGCAATGTTTGAAAAAAATAGGGCAACCAGAACATGCTTGTTGACTGTTGCATATCATAGTCCTGGTACCCAGCCTGTGCTTCCTGATTAGGAGTCTGGTAGCCCAAGGAAATCTGTTGAGCCCCCATTCACTCCTTCAATTGTTTATCCAAGCATAGCAGAACCAAGCCAGCCATCTATGTCTCAGCCACCCAAAGCAAGCATTGACGGTAATTAACTATCATATTTAATCGTCAACTTAAATAAAAGAATGCTATAAAATTAATTACCACCATAGATTAGGTGTTTAACTGATAAAATTCCATGAGTTTTGGTGAATATCTATTTCTGCAGGGTGCCAGTTGAAAATAATCAAAGATGGCCCACATGTCAGGTTTACATAGAGAGAAAGGACCATACACTGAAAAAGTATAATCTAGTAGGTTCGAGAAGCCAAACTCTGGGAGGTGGGACCCACCTGTCACTGTGACAGGGGTGGGCGCCCAGCCCCAGGGGCGACCACCCAACCCAGGGAGCCAATAAGCTTCCACATCGCGGATCTTGCCTCCACCGCCTTTGAGGATGAATAAAAATCATTGGTCAAGGTCGGTTTGATCCGAGGGCTATGGTGCTTCCTAGGGTGCTATATAAGCAAGGCCTCTGGCCCCTGGAGGAGAGAGTTCAGAAACCCTAATTCATATTTTCCAGAGAGAATTCGCCTAAGAGGGGTCCCTTGAATGGATCTTTCTTTAGGGCATATACAAGAGAGTTTAGCTTTGTAGTCTCTATGTGAGATTAGAGTTATTCTTCTAGATTAAGAGAGTTAGAGTGGAGGTAGAAGATTGGAGAAAGCCCGGTCTATCGGTGTCTCCTCTCCAAGCTTGTATCTACGGGGTCAAGTCTCCTAACCCGAGGCTTGATTCTAGGATTCTTCGGTAATTCAACTTCTAATACTAAGTAAGTACATTGTTATTATTGTTCTTTGGTTTACGAGTTTACTTTATTCGCTTCGCGTATGGAATAGAGTAATCATTCGTAGCGTAAGCGTGGTGCTTGGGCTAGGAATACTCGTAGATACCCCCTATCTGGCCGGATCGGTGTGTAGTAACGTGGGAAGTGACAATCTCATTGTTACCTTTGGAGCCCTCCTCCCGTTAGAATGTTTGGTAGGATTTAAGTACCCTGGTCAAGCATCCTCTGTGGTGTCGCTTTTCCATCGGTATTTCCCTTTAGACCAATAGTATCATAGCTTGCCATAGTTTGGAACCAGACTGTCGTCGTAGTTCTCTCTAATCGCTTATATCTTCACCACCTTGTAGTGCAGCCCAAGGGTAATAGTAAAGATTGGTTTAGTCATCGCACATTTTCTCCTTGCGGATAAAACAAATACGATACTCTAGACTTATCTCTCGGGTGAAGTGCTCACTGATATCTGTGCGCTTGCGGATTATTTCTCTTAAATTCCTTTGTTTGCGTATCTAGTATCAACAAGCATTTCTGGCGCCGTTGCCGGGGAGAAAGACGTCAGCTGAGTTAACCTTAAGTCTTGCTTTACCTTGTACCTATACTTTTATCTTTTTCTTTTTATTTCTTACCTTATTCTTCTTGCCTTTTTCTATCCTTATGGATAACATAAATTTAATTCCTATCTTTTAATTTTCTGCACCCACGGAGACCATCCTAGTGCCATGGGAGTCATCACAACCTATCCAAACCCCTAACTATAGGCTGAGTTCACGGTTGATTGCAATGGTCCAAAGCCTATCTTTTTCAGGAGGAGTAGACGAAAACCCTTACCTTCATATCCGAGACTTTGAGCAAACATATGGTTGTCTTTGCATAGAGGGCATGTTTGATCAAACTTTACGTTGGAAGCTGTTCCCTTTTTCTTTAAAGGGAAAAGCTAGACAATGGTATGATAAAGCTGTAGGTAAGCAACAAGGAGATTGGGGATCCTTACGTTCTAATTTTTGCCTAGATTTCTACCATATCTCTCAAATCGTCGACCTTAGAGTCAAGGTTCTGACTTTTAAGCAAGAACCTAGTGAATCTCTGGCCTCATCCTGGAATCGTTTCACTACTCTTTTAGCATATGGCCTGGATCTTAGTTTACAAGACCCTATTCTTCTTTAACATTTTTATAAAAGTCTTCATAAAAAGAGTAAGCAGTTGCTCGATACAACTTCTGGAGGATCATTCTTGCATGTTTCGTCAGAAAAAGCAAGATCAATCTTAGATCAAATCCTATCCTCTGAATTAGATAATCTCCTAGAAGAAGAACCTCAAGTAGCTGAAGCAAATTCTTTGCCAGATATTGTAACACCTTGAAATTTTGAAGAAATGAAAAATAGGAAAAATATGATTTTTATATATTTTTTTGTGAGCATGCAAATTTAGAATAAGAATAATCTTTATAAATTTAAAATCAAATATAAGAGTAGAAACATGTTTGTGCACTCATGCTGTTGCATTTAAATTTTTGTGATGAGTGGTTTGATCAAATTCAAATTTGGATTTGAAAATTCTTTGAAATTTGGCTTTGAAAAATTAGAAAAAGAAAAAGAAAAGAGAAATCCGTTTCATTCGGAATTCGGCCCGTTTCTTTCCGCAGCCCAGCGCATGCGGCCCGCCGTTTTCCCGCGTCCGCTCCCGCTTGGGCCGAGCCCAGCCAGCGGCCTACCGGCCCAACTCGCGCGCGCTGCTTCACCGAGTCGCCGACATGTGGGACCTGCCTGTCAGCGTCTCCTTCCACCTTCCTTTCTTCTTCCTCCGGCCGAACGCCGCCTTCCCTCTTCACCGGATTCGATCGACCGAATCGATCTCGAATCTCTCCCCTTTCCTTGTTTTCTCGCGTCTACGGGCTATAAAACGGAACCCCCGTGCTATTTCGCATCCGTCCCATCCTTTTGGAGCCGCTCTAGTCGTCTCGACGCGTCACCGTGAGCACCACCGCCGCCATACCCGCCACCGCAAGCTCGCCGCCAATTTCCGTTCGTCCCCGGCCCTATCTTCATGCAGGGTAAGGTCGCACGGATGCGCTCTTTCTTTCGGTGTTTTCAGTTTGGCGAATGGCGCTCGGGATGATCATCTTCGCAAGCTCCGGCGAGTTCGGGCGATGCCGGCCATGGCGCCACCGCACGGTCACCTTCTCCGGTGAAAGCGCCGCCGGGTTTTACCCCGATTTGATCTGGACCGTCCAATCTAGAACGGACGGATCTTATTTAATGATACCGGTTCGGCTGACAAATTTGCTAAAGAGCCCCTGAAGTTTTTAAGTTCTTAACCCGTAGTCCAAAACGTATTATCCCGCGTTCGTTTTGATCTGTTGAAAGCGTATTTCGTCTCGGTAATTGAAAAATACGTTTTCTGATATTTATAGTTTTGCCACTGAGTTTGTTTTAGTCATAAATTATCCGTTTTAACTCCGATTTGACCCGTTCAAATTGCGTTAGATTCGTATTTGCGAGCTCTACATGATGATAGAACTGTACAGTAGGTTTGAGATAATTTATTTTCGAGTTTATATTAAAGTAATTATTTATCTATAGGAAATCTTAGAAAATTCATAATTTGTATGTTTTAAATCCAAATTTTGTGATCCTTATATCTATGTGATCGTAGTAACGTGTAGAAGAGTTTTACAAACTTGTTATACTGTTAGTGTTACTGTTGGTTAGGTTTTCTATCTTTAAGATTCGATATTAGATTTAATCTATTACTTTAATAAAGTAGATCTTGTTTAAATCATATCTTCTACGTTTTAGATCCGTTTTAGCTCATTCGAGTTGCGTTAGATTCATAGCAACGAGATCTACGCGTTAGTGACAGTATTTACCATATTACTAATTCTGAAATTTTATGGTTTAAATCATATCTTGATTAATAATTATGCAACTGGGTTTTGTAAATAAAATATGATTTGTTTTACTTGAGTTTTATAATTTGAATCTAAATTTGACTTAATTCCGTATATAGTATTTATAAAATATTTTATATATGTTATTATATAATTAAAACTCATGAAGCTAAATAGTTTTATATTTTCTTCTATGAGCAAATCTTTCGGTAGATGTATCTTTTCAACCGTAGCTCTGAATAGTGTGCTTTTCGCGTCTGTGTGTTCGTAGTGATGCGTAGAATCGTGTTTCAAACTCTTTTATTTATTTTTATATGATTGGTGTACTGTTCTAATTTAGATTTATTGTTTGCTTCGTGTATGATTGTATGGATGTGTGTGTGGTGATTTATTGATCAAGTCCAGTCGGTGAGATATACGAGGTTATCAAGAAGAAGAAGAAGAAGAACGTTGAAGATTAAAGCTTACCGAAGGATCGGTGTTTAAGGCAAGTATAGCATGGGATTATCCTTGTTTCCTATTCATCTTTAATATACTTAAATTCATGTGCATGTGTCTACCTTGTTACCATTAAGGATATCCTAGCTTTTGTATCTTGTACCTTGACACCCATGGGACATTGCATTGGGTAGTATTTATGCTAATGCTCAAGATAAATAACCATGATCTGTAACTTGACTAATGGTATATGCAATAAACGTTTAAAAGATGCTTTATAGAAACATGGCTCAAGAGGGCTAGAGCATATTTGGTTATTTTTATGGTGCTCTAGTTTCTCTCCCTAAGGACTTATCTGTAAGCAAAAATCCGGGACTTACAGTACAACTGTGAGGGCTAAAATGGCTCTGGCTTTAGCTCAGTATGAGGACCTTTTCTAGCTTGTTAGAGGTATTCCTTCATGGCGTAAGAACGGCTTGACGAATCGGGTATAGTGCGGCCTCTGTCCTTATGTGTATAGGCTGCGCGTTATTGTGCCATTTGGAAGGGGGGCTCTACATCTGTTTGCCGAGTGAATCTAATGGCCCTAACTTGTTAGACGAACCTTTGAAAGGCTTCATAGTGAACCCTGCCGACCTTCCTTGGAAGTGGGTCAAGAGATTAGCTACCTCGGGCGAAAGGGTAAATCACGACTCACAGTGAAAGTGTACAACCTCTGCAGAGTGTAAAACTGTTATAACAGCCGTGCTCACGGTCACGAGTGGCCTTGGACCCTTACAGAATAAATGATGAACACTGATGATAATGATAATACTGATGATATTGATGCTCATTAATGATTATTGTTTCTTGCTATATATTATTCTCGTTTACATGATCATGAGGTTATTTGGGATTTTGGTAAACTTGTTGCTACTCAATTGTTAAAAAGATGACTCACTAAAAGCTATTGCAGTAAACCCGTGTCAAACTTTTTGAGCTTCATGAACCCCATGATATATTTGCTGAGTTCGACATGGACTCACTCTTGCTATTTCCCCACATCTCAGGAAGGGTACCAGACTTTTAGATTCTGGAATTGTTAGGCTTGTGATCAACCAGTTAGTTTGATCCTGGAGTGAAGGTTGCACCCGGTGTTCGGAGTTGTTTTTCCGCTGTGTTGCTCTCTAAGGTATATTTTATACTATTGTGTTATGTATATTAAGCATTTGTCTTTTGATATTACACTTATCTGTGGCTATATGTGAGATTTGTCTTCTTTATTTCACATATGGTGTATGTCTGGTTTTGTCCTTAAAACCGGGTATGACAGATTGGTATCGGAGCAATGCTGACTGTAGGACGCAAGCCTAGTTAGAATTGGACGTTTAGCATGTTCTCGTTGTTGCCTATTTCTTGCTTCTCTTTAACTTTGTTATTTTCTCAAAGTTATGCTTAATTCTATCCCCGTTCTGTTATAAAAACCTTGTCTCTATTTTGAACCTTTTCTCCTTGTCTATTAGACGGCTCGTGACGAGAAGACTGTGGATTTCAGAGGTTAAGAGGACTGAATTGTGTCGCTCTTGCTCACTTTTGACAAGAAACCATTAGCGATGCAAAACCAATTACTAGAAGAAATGGCTCAACATGGGAATTCTCAACGATGCTTGTCCCAAGGTCAAGCCAACATATCCAAGGGGTCAGAGAAGATACAAGTAGCAGAAGTTTGGAAGAATATGAAATCCAATAAAGATGTTGATAATAAGGCATTTGGAGAGCAGGAACAATGTCACTGCTGTAAGCATTATGGTTTTCCCTGTCTTCGAAACGAGTCTAATAAGGGGAAAGTCAAGGTGGATCCAAATTTTGAGAACAACATGGACAAGAAGAGAAAGGCAATCTCATTAGAACCACTTGTGGAAAGCAATGAGCAAGCGAGTTCTACTACATTGTCACATGCAGCCCTGATCCCCTGTCAAACAAATCCAAACCCTGAAGAGTTAGAAGCCCCTCCCGCTAAAACTACTCCCCATGAAGTAGTCATAGATGGGTGGACAATTACTTATAAGGAGTATCAACCCCGAAAGGCCAAACAAGCTAGGAAACAAGCCAAAGGGACGAAGGTGAATTTTTATGGCCAGCAAGATAACAACATACCAAACAACAGTTCCTTGGAGTATGACATCACAAAAGATCCAGCTAAGAGAAAGTGTTATCATTGCCAGCAGGAAGGACATTATATCAAATCTTGCCCACAGAAGAATCAACAACAGCGAGACCCAGGACAGGATGTCCAAAAGGAGCATGTGCAGGGAAATAAATTAAAGAGAAATTACATCCATGGAAGGTTGAAACATGTGGATATTTCCACCATTCCTGGAGCTAAGGAGGTCGTGTTTGGATCAATTCCAGTAAGTTCAGGAAATGCCAAGGTTTTGTTTGACCCCAGTGCCTCACATTCGTTCATATCTAGACAATATGCAAAAGATCATAACATACTTATGCTTCCAAGGGGGAAAACAGTTATGGTTGAAACTCCAAGAGGTGAAATAAAGGCAGACCGCGTATGCCCAAAAGTTAGTTTGGACATAAAGGGGGTAAATTTTAAGGTAAACCTCAATGTTTTGGAATTAATGGGCATTGATGTTATCCTTGGAATAGACTGGTTATCTACTTGTAAAGGAGTGATTGAGTATGCCCAATGTTCAGTGTTTCTAACTACACTTTCAGGAGAAAGGATTAAGTATGAGGGTATTAAATCTATACCTGAGGGATACCAGGTTGACCCATCTTAAGGTATGAGTTATAAGAATGGTAAAGAGGGATGCAGAGATTCAGATGTCCATATAAAGCAATAAGGAATGTAAGAGACGTTATCTACTCTGGATGCTGCTACAATCACACCATGTTTAAGGAATAGGAGTTATGTTCCGTGTAATAAAACCGTTAGTAGCCAAGTTGAGTCGTCTTAATGTGTGGCTAATGAACATTTAAGTGTTTAGTTGTTTTGTGCTTATGTTTATGCTTGAGTTGGAATTTTGTAATGAGTGAAATGATCTCGTGGGTTTTGACCATGATTTCATTTAGTTTATATATATAAGGTATAAGGATTAATGAAATAAATAGATGGGTTTTGGTTATCTCCTGTTTTCTATATCTTGTCTTTTGGAGCAGCCTGTCTTTATCAACTTATATCTCTGTTCTTGAAAGATCAAAAATCATGAGAAAATTCTGGACAAGAGTGGACTTCAACATCTCTCTCTAAATGCAAGAACTACTCTCATACCTATTTTGGATTGGGAGATACAAAAATCACAAGACGATGCAACTGTGCTGTCTGAAACCTGGAACAGAATCTGTTATGTGTTGTTTTCGGTCAAGTTAGCTGCAGAATCTGGAAGTGTGTTCTATAAGTAAGTTGCAGAGAATTTTATAAGCTTTCCATCGGTGTAAACTACAGCTTCATTGGATTAACAGAATGAGAGTTACAGCTGTTTTACTGCACTGCTGATTTTCTGCTCGCGAGAAATTTCAGATTTCTTGTTCTTACCCATGTACAAGAGTATCATTGGGATGTCAGTACACTTTTTAGCTCATCTAGAAGGAGGGTTCAAGCTACCCTATTTAGTGTCTCTTATTTTAAGGGGGGTAGCTAATGTAAAGAAGGATTATTAAGATTGAACTCTTTAGTTGGAAGTATTGGTTAGTCTCCATGATTGAGTTGCCACTCTTGAGCAAAAATGTTCTGTGAACAAGGTTGATAATTTTGGATCCATAGAGATGAGAGTTGTCCTTTGGATAGTTCATGATTATGATCATCTATATTTGCTCGTGTTGCTGATGTTGGTCACTTGATGACAGGAAGTGTAGTGTCTCATGACTCAGGAGTCCTATATGACGTCTCGCACTAATATGTGGGAAAAGATTGATGTTTCTGCCATTGAAGGATGTTATGGGTATGATGAAACCGAGCACTATCAAAACAACAATGTTGAAGAGCAAGTTGGGAGTGAACTAAGTCAGAATCCACAACAACGAAAGCGAAAAAGGAAAGCCCATAAGAAGCCTGCTCAAGGAAGCAAAGCGCAGCAAAACTATGTCAATGGAAGACTGAGCAATGTGGATATGGATAAAGTTCATGGAGTTACCAAAGTGGTGGGTGGTTATATTCAAGTAAGCTCAGTACAAGTTTTTGCTTTATTGGACCCTAGTGCTTCGCATTCTTTCATTTCCGCCGACATGGAAGAGACATGCAAGATGGTGAAGTGTCCAATGAGGAGGCCTTTGCTAGTTCAAACCCCAGTGGGAGAAATGCAGGCAGATCAGATATGCCCGAATGTCAGTCTTGTCATAAACAAAGAAAACTTCACCGCGACACTCATTGTGTTGGAGTCACTTAAAATTCGCGTGGTTCTTGGTAATGGATGGCTCTGTGCACACAAAGGAGTGATTCATGGTACTCGGTGCACAATGCTCTTAACAACACCGTCAGGGAAAAGAATTGAGTATCAAGGTGATCGACGTTTACCTGAGGGAGATGAGAATGATCAATTAGAAGATAGGTACACCAAGGATAGCAAAGTGGACCATGAGTTTACTGGAGTCATAGCAGAGGAACAAATAACTTTGGAGAAGCTTTTAAGTTCGTTTAGATCAAGAGACCTCAGGCAAATGTTTGAAGGAGTCTAAGAAAAGGTTGAAGTAAAACCCAAGTATTAGCTTTGTCAGATCCAGACAAGAGCTTCATATCTACAATAATGCACCTTATCAAGGTGTGGGATGTGTCCTTATGCAAGAAGAAAAATATAGTACCTTGTTCATTAAGTCAACTAAGGAAGTGTGGGTTGAATTACCTAACGTGTTATCTGGAGTTTTCCACTATGGAGTACTGTCTTTTGGAAGAAAAGTGACATATAGGAGGGTCACAAGAATCTACAGGACATCTTCGCTAAGTTGGTCTTGAATTTGTGATATCCTCGTTGGAATGAAATGGATTAGGACTTGGAAAAGTGCTATTACTTGGAGAAGTAAAAGTCACAGCCGATGCCCTTAGCAATGGAGAATAATGCTAAGAAGGTTCGGGTGACACCAAGGATTAAGAATCGTATTCCAAATTGAGCAACTTGACCAGAATCATTAATGTTTTGAAGGTTGGTAGTAGAAATTCCTTCTGACTAAGAGATTCGTCAGGCTCTGTTGGAAGATAAGTATTTTAAGGAAGAAAATTCATATTATAGGAAAGGTGCCTAGTGAATGGAGATACCAGAGTATTATTTGGAGCATTTGTCAAAGATCTTGGAATTAGTTACATGTATGCAAAGTAAGACGGAATTCTTATCAAGACGATGGAACTACACGATGAAGTAAAGAACAATCTAGAGACGAACTATCCCTATCTCTTTTGTCATCATCTTCCGAATCTCGGGACGAGATTCATCTTAAGGGGGGTAGAATTGTAACACCCTGAAATTTTGAAGAAATGAAAAATAGGAAAAATATGATTTTTATATATTTTTTTGTGAGCATGCAAATTTAGAATAAGAATAATCTTTATAAATTTAAAATCAAATATAAGAGTAGAAACATGTTTGTGCACTCATGCTGTTGCATTTAAATTTTTGTGATGAGTGGTTTGATCAAATTCAAATTTGGATTTGAAAATTCTTTCAAATTTGGCTTTGAAAAATTAGAAAAAGAAAAAGAAAAGAGAAATCCGTTTCATTCGGAATTCGGCCCGTTTCTTTCCGCAGCCCAGCGCACGCGGCCCGCCGTTTTCCCGCGTCCGCTCCCGCTTGGGCCGAGCCCAGCCAGCGGCCTGCCGGCCCAACTCGCGCGCGCTGCTTCACCGAGTCGCCGACATGTGGGACCCGCCTGTCAGCGTCTCCTTCCACCTTCCTTTCTTCTTCCTCCGACCGAACGCCACCTTCCCTCTTCACCGGATTCGATCGACCGAATCGATCTCGAATCTCTCCCCTTTCCTTGTTTTCTCGCGTCTACGGGCTATAAAACGGAACCCCCGTGCTATTTCGCATCCGTCCCATCCTTTTGGAGCCGCTCTAGTCGTCTCGATGCGTCACCGTGAGCACCACCGCCGCCATACCCGCCACCGCAAGCTCGCCGCCAATTTCCGTTCGTCCCCGGCCCTATCTTCATGCAGGGTAAGGTCGCACGGATGCGCTCTTTCTTTCGGTGTTTTCAGTTTGGCGAATGGCGCTCGGGATGATCATCTTCGCAAGCTCCGGCGAGTTCGGGCGATGCCGGCCATGGCGCCACCGCACGGTCACCTTCTCCGGTGAAAGCGCCGCCGGGTTTTACCCCGATTTGATCTGGACCGTCCAATCTAGAACGGACGGATCTTATTTAATGATACCGGTTCGGCTGACAAATTTGCTAAAGAGCCCCTGAAGTTTTTAAGTTCTTAACCCGTAGTCCAAAACGTATTATCCCGCGTTCGTTTTGATCTGTTGAAAGCGTATTTCGTCTCGGTAATTGAAAAATACGTTTTCTGATATTTATAGTTTTGCCACTGAGTTTGTTTTAGTCATAAATTATCCGTTTTAACTCCGATTTGACCCGTTCAAATTGCGTTAGATTCGTATTTGCGAGCTCTACATGATGATAGAACTGTACAGTAGGTTTGAGATAATTTATTTTCGAGTTTATATTAAAGTAATTATTTATCTATAGGAAATCTTAGAAAATTCATAATTTGTATGTTTTAAATCCAAATTTTGTGATCCTTATATCTATGTGATCGTAGTAACGTGTAGAAGAGTTTTACAAACTTGTTATACTGTTAGTGTTACTGTTGGTTAGGTTTTCTATCTTTAAGATTCGATGTTAGATTTAATCTATTACTTTAATAAAGTAGATCTTGTTTAAATCATATCTTCTACGTTTTAGATCCGTTTTAGCTCATTCGAGTTGCGTTAGATTCATAGCAACGAGATCTACGCGTTAGTGACAGTATTTACCATATTACTAATTCTGAAATTTTATGGTTTAAATCATATCTTGATTAATAATTATGCAACTGGGTTTTGTAAATAAAATATGATTTGTTTTACTTGAGTTTTATAATTTGAATCTAAATTTGACTTAATTCCGTATATAGTATTTATAAAATATTTTATATATGTTATTATATAATTAAAACTCATGAAGCTAAATAGTTTTATATTTTCTTCTATGAGCAAATCTTTCGGTAGATGTATCTTTTCAACCGTAGCTCTGAATAGTGTGCTTTTCGCGTCTGTGTGTTCGTAGTGATGCGTAGAATCGTGTTTCAAACTCTTTTATTTATTTTTATATGATTGGTGTACTGTTCTAATTTAGATTTATTGTTTGCTTCGTGTATGATTGTATGGATGTGTGTGTGGTGATTTATTGATCAAGTCCAGTCGGTGAGATATACGAGGTTATCAAGAAGAAGAAGAAGAAGAACGTTGAAGATTAAAGCTTACCGAAGGATCGGTGTTTAAGGCAAGTATAGCATGGGATTATCCTTGTTTCCTATTCATCTTTAATATACTTAAATTCATGTGCATGTGTCTACCTTGTTACCATTAAGGATATCCTAGCTTTTGTATCTTGTACCTTGACACCCATGGGACATTGCATTGGGTAGTATTTATGCTAATGCTCAAGATAAATAACCATGATCTGTAACTTGACTAATGGTATATGCAATAAACGTTTAAAAGATGCTTTATAGAAACATGGCTCAAGAGGGCTAGAGCATATTTGGTTATTTTTATGGTGCTCTAGTTTCTCTCCCTAAGGACTTATCTGTAAGCGAAAATCCGGGACTTACAGTACAACTGTGAGGGCTAAAATGGCTCTGGCTTTAGCTCAGTATGAGGACCTTTTCTAGCTTGTTAGAGGTATTCCTTCATGGCGTAAGAACGGCTTGACGAATCGGGTATAGTGCGGCCTCTGTCCTTATGTGTATAGGCTGCGCGTTATTGTGCCATTTGGAAGGGGGGCTCTACATCTGTTTGCCGAGTGAATCTAATGGCCCTAACTTGTTAGACGAACCTTTGAAAGGCTTCATAGTGAACCCTGCCGACCTTCCTTGGAAGTGGGTCAAGAGATTAGCTACCTCGGGCGAAAGGGTAAATCACGACTCACAGTGAAAGTGTACAACCTCTGCAGAGTGTAAAACTGTTATAACAGCCGTGCTCACGGTCACGAGTGGCCTTGGACCCTTACAGAATAAATGATGAACACTGATGATAATGATAATACTGATGATATTGATGCTCATTAATGATTATTGTTTCTTGCTATATATTATTCTCGTTTACATGATCATGAGGTTATTTGGGATTTTGGTAAACTTGTTGCTACTCAATTGTTAAAAAGATGACTCACTAAAAGCTATTGCAGTAAACCCGTGTCAAACTTTTTGAGCTTCATGAACCCCATGATATATTTGCTGAGTTCGACATGGACTCACTCTTGCTATTTCCCCACATCTCAGGAAGGGTACCAGACTTTTAGATTCTGGAATTGTTAGGCTTGTGATCAACCAGTTAGTTTGATCCTGGAGTGAAGGTTGCACCCGGTGTTCGGAGTTGTCTTTCCGCTGTGTTGCTCTCTAAGGTATATTTTATACTATTGTGTTATGTATATTAAGCATTTGTCTTTTGATATTACACTTATCTGTGGCTATATGTGAGATTTGTCTTCTTTATTTCACATATGGTGTATGTCTGGTTTTGTCCTTAAAACCGGGTGTGACAGATATACCATCTACTTCAGCTATTCCAAGCTCTGAGCAAGAAGAAGAAGAAATTTTGTTTCCTGATTTTATGCTTGATATCGAAGCCGATCTTTTTTCCAATTTTGGAAACGTGATAAACCATCATTCTATAAAGAAACCACAGAATCATCGTAATCACCTTAGAGAATCTTTGAATCCTTCTGAGGATATTTCTTATAGAAGCACTTCAGTAGAGCTAGTGTCGGTCATAAGCAGTGACTGGTTAGAGGAATCAGAGCTTTCTTTTGATGTGATCCGTTTGGATTCACCCTCTCTTCCAATACGTTGCTCAATTGATTCCGACCACATAGATGCTCTCTATAATCCAGTTGTGGGTATTAATATCTTGTCTGTTTCACTCGCACAACATTTAATGAAGCATATGACATTAACCCCAACTACAAAATTAATGAAAAGTCTTTCAGGACATATTGTCCCCAGTTTAGGAATTTTACATATTCAACCAATCCAGGTATAAGGAACCTTGGTTCATTTGAGCTTTTATGTCTTCCCCATATGGGACTTCGACCTGTTGATAGGACAACCTTTTAGAAGACTTCTTTATGAAGGACAAACAGGGAAATTAAACATTTGTTTCAGACAGAAACTCCAATTCCCAGTGTCCATATCTCATTCTCTAAGTACTAGGACCGAATCTTGTCCAGAATCTGACCCGCTGGAGAAATTTCAGGCTGCTTCTTTAGAGTTTTTATCCAACTCAGGTCTAGAGGATGATGCTCAATTCTTCATAGAAGAAGAGGCTGATTACTCTGAGCCTGAACCTTTAGATGAATTTGCAGAGCCACCTAGACCTCCTATAGAGCTTAAACCTTTACCAACTGGTCTTAGATATGCTTTTCTAAATGATGATCCAGAGTTCCCTGTGATTATAAGTGATAAACTCACTTGGGAACAAACTCTTTGCTTAATGGCTATTTTGGAGAAACATCAATCAGGTTTTGGCTACTCACTCCAAGATCTTAAAGGAATTAGTCCTCCCTGTGCACCCATCGCATTCCTACAGATCCCACTGTTCTACCTTCTAGAGAATCACAACGTAGACTCAACAATGCGATGAGGGAGGTTGTTAAAAAGGAAGTTTTAAAACTGTTACATGTCGGGATTATCTACCATGTGTCACATAGTGAGTGGGTAAGCCCTATCTAAGTTGTGCCTAAAAAGGGAGGCATGACTGTTGTTAAGAATGAGAAGAATGAGAAGAATGAGTTGATCCCTCAGCGTACCATCACAGGATGGCGAATGTGCATAGATTATAGAAAGCTTAATAAAGCTACTAGGAAGGATCATTTTCCGTTGCCTTTTATTAATGAGATGTTAGAACAGTTAGCCAATCATTCTTTCTTTTGTTTCCTTGATGGATATTCGGGGTATCACCAGATTCCTATCCATCCTGATGATCAAAGTAAAACTACCTTTACATGTCCCTATGGAACATATGCTTATCGTAGAATGTCTTTTGGGTTATGTAATGCTCCAGCATCTTTTCAAATATGTATGATGTCTATATTTTCGGAAATGATTAAAGATATTATGGAAGTTTTCATGGATGACTTTTATGTTTATGGAAAAACTTTTGATGATTGTCTTGAAAATTTAGATAGAGTTTTGCAAAGATGTGAAGAAAATCACTTTGTCCTCAATTGGGAGAAATATCATTTTATGGTTAGAGAAGGAATAGTGCTTGGACACTTAGTGTCCGAAAGAGGTATAGAGGTAGATAGAGCTAAAACTGAAGTAATTGAACATGTACCTCTACCTGTGAATGTGAAAGGAATTAGAAGTTTTCTTGGACATGCTGGTTTTTATCGTAGGTTTATAAAAGATTTCTCATTTATTGCTAGACCTCTTACTCGTTTGCTAGCCAAGGATGTTCCTTTTGAATTCGATGATGTATGTTTAAGATCTTTTGAAATTTTAAAGAAAGCGCTCATCTCAGCACCAATCATCCAACCCCCTAATTGGTCTTTACCTTTTGAAATTATGTGTGATGCAAGTGATTATGCTGTAGGGGCAGTTTTAGGACAGACTAAAGATAAAAGCATCATGCAATAGCCTATGCTAGCAAAACTTTAACAAGACCTCAGCTTAATTATGCAACTACTAAAAAAGAGCTCCTTGTTGTTGTTTTTGCTATTGATAAGTTTAGATCTTACTTAGTGGGAGCTAAAGTAATTATTTATTCTGATCATGCTGCTCTGAAATATTTGCTCACTAAGAAAGATGCTAAACCTCGTTTAATACGTTGGATTTTGTCACTTCAAGAATTTGACTTAGAAATAAAGATAAAAAAGGAGTAGAAAATTCTATTGCCGATCACTTGTCTAGAATGCAGTTTGAGAATTTACAGGAACTACCCATCAACGATTCACTCCGGGACAACATGCTCTACGAGATCTACGAGATCAACATATCTGACCCCTGGTATGCAGATATTGCTAATTTTATGGTTTCAGGATATGTACCACCAAGAGCAAACAAAAGAAAACTCATCTAGGAAAGTCGTACTCACATATGGGATGAACCGTACCTCTTTCGAGTCTGCTCAGATGGCCTGCTCAGGAGATGTGTACCTATTGAAGAAGGAATAAAAATCATTGAGAGATGACATTTATCACCATATGGAGGACATTATGGGGCATTCCGCACACATGCAAAGATTTGGCAATGCGGATTCTTTTGTCCAACAATGTATGAAGACACAAGAGAATTTATCCGAAGATGTGGACCATGTCAAAGGCACGGCAATATCAATACAAGAGATGCCATGCCACTCATCAACAATCTTCAGATTGAACTCTTTGATGTCTGGGGAATTGACTACATGGGACCATTCCCGCCATCAAAGAAATGCGAGTACATTCTGGTGGCAGTAGATTATGTCTCCAAATGGGTCGAAGCTCTGCCATGCAAGAATGCTGATAACATAAATTCCAAGAAGATGTTTGAAGAGATAATATTTCCAAGATTCAGAATCCCAAGGATAGTGATATGTGACGGAGGATCACACTTCATTGACAAGCGCTTTGAGCACTACTTGTCTAAACATGGAATACGTCACAACGTTGCTACCCCCTATCATCCTCAGACAAGTGGACAAGCAGAAACATCAAATAAGCAAATCAAGAACATTCTGCAGAAGACAGTAAATAAGATGGGTATTGGATGGAAGGACAAGCTTCCTAAAGCACTCTGCACGTACCAAACGGCATACAAGACACCCATTGAGATGTCTCCTTATCAGTTGGTGTATGGGAAGACTTGTCACTTACTAGTGGAATTAGAATTTAAAGCTCACTGGGCTATTAAGAAATGGAACATGGACCTTGATGCTGCCAGAGTAAGAAGGAAAATTTAACTCTCGAAGCTAGATGAATGGAGAGAAAAAGCATATCACAATTCAAAGATTTATAAAGAGAGAGTCAAAAGATGGCATGACAAGAGAATCAAGAAGAAGGAGTTCGCCCCAGGAGATAAGGTATTACTTTTTAATTCCAGGGTAAAACTCTTCGAACATGGAAAACTACGAAGTAAGTGGGAAGGACCATTTAAAGTGGTAGACGCATCTTCACATGAAGCGGTTGCACTTCAAAATGATGAAGGTACGTTATTCAAGATAAATGGTCAACACTTTAAATTGTTTTAGAGCCTAAAAAAGAATGAGAAGAATTAGATGTGATTAATTTCTTTATTATTTAAGTATTGTTGGGCCTGACCTTTTTAGTTTTTGTTTTTTGGGGGCCAACATATTTTTCAAAATAACAAAAATATTTAGAAAATACTGCAAAAAAGAGGACTGGAGCCGAGCTTGTGGGCCAGGCGCCCGCCCCTAGGGCTGGGCGGCCGCCCCACCCCCTACGCCGTTTCGCCGCTGCCTTTTTGCCTTCGCGATTGTTCTATATTCTTCTTCCAGAAAAAGTTTATTCCTAGCTTATTCGAGCGTTTTTATCACGAGATACCATTTAGATGCCATTTTGATCCTGCGAGCCCTCCTATATAAACACCCATGATGTCAGCCATCCTCATTCCATCAGATCATTCCTCTCTTCCTTTTAGAACCTTGCTAGCTCTCTCTCTAAAGCTCCAATGGCCAAGCACAATAAGAGGATTATCCCCTATGGACTCAACCTCAACTCCATCCCTGAGGAATATCCAGATTGCAAAGCTCTTATCCCAGTTAGCGATGTTGCATCCTTCGCTGTCATTCCAACAAGGCCTAATAGCTATAGCCAATCCTACTTTGCTCAGCCAGTTCTCGCAGCACCTCCACAACCCCTACTACTAGAAGATAAACCACTGAAGGGGCCCATCGTTCAGGTACGTGCTGGAACCAAGCTCTTGCCGCCGAAGCACAATGAGACGCTTGTTGGTGTGAAGACTAACAAGAAAGGAGAGATCGTCTACACCAAGTACAGCATTGGGGAACACACCTACTTCGAAGGAGTCCGCGCTCATCTAAGCAAAGTCAAATTTCTTCCACCCAAGGAAGCTCCTAAGCACGCCCTTGCTAAATCTGAAACTCCACGCAAACGTTGTAAGACTTTAGCTGATCTAGAGAAATTGAAAGAGGCTCAGCAAGCGACTATTTCCTCTATAGAAGCCACTCTACGCCTTCAGGGTAGATGCTTTCTTCGCACACATGAGAAAGTAGAGGCCATAGAGAAAGACAACAAGAAATTAGACCAGCGCTTAAGTGCTCTAGAGCCTCCTAAGTCCAAGAAGTAGATTAAGCCAGTCTAGCAGTGACAAGACACCTTCGAGATTATTCACGAGATTGCTTAGATTCATTGTTTAGTTCAATTCCTTTATTTATAATTCATTGTAAACATGTGCCTTACATTATACTGAATAAAGAGTTGGTTTCTCTTATTATTGGATATATTCCTTGTGCTTTTGTCTCCACTATGTTTTATATAAAAGAAAGCAGGAAATAAGTGTGGGGGAAGCACTCGATGATATAACAAATAGATTTTACCGCACGAACGAAATTTTTTGAAGATATACGACACGAGAGGAACCTGCACGTCGATGCGGGATTCAAAAAGCCACCCCAAGTGGGGCGGCCGCCCAGAGCATGGTCAGGTTTGCTCCCTACACGTTCCAATTTTTATATACACACTCTTTGTTACGTTTCGCATTATGAATTCTTGAGTACAACCTATTTAAATGCTGAATTGAAAAAATATAGATTATTCTAGTCATGATCTCTTTATAGACTCACACTATGATTCTTTCCTAGGAGTCCTGTTGCTGTTGGGAACTTAATTTTTGGGGACCCTATATCATTTAAATTGTTGTGGAGTGAGAGATAGTAGAATCATGAGAACCTGATTTCTGATACTTTGTCACTTGGAGAATTTCTTTTACAAAAATGTTAAAATTATTAGCTATGCTTCTCCTCTGTGGTAAGAATGAAATGCCTAGTAGAGCCTTATATGTATAAAACTAGCACATAAGCTATTTACTTTGTGTTGAGTTTGGTCAAGCCGTGCTAGACCCTTGTTGAGAGGTGGGCCATGCCCCCAAGATTAGGATTCACACTAATTTTTGCACCCCTTGCTACTTCTACCCTGGAAGTACGCACCACCATATTATCTATTTAGATCCACTCAAAATTTTTTTCTACTCCTACCCTAGGAGTAAACAATCAAAAATATATTCCCTATAGGTTTTCCTTGATTGCTAGCCATGATTCTAAAATGCTCCAGAATGTTATTATCTTCTCACAATATTCTATCAAAGTTCATGTATTATGTTGTTAAAAAAAGAAGAAGAAAAAAAAGAAGAGGAAAGCATTGGTCTTGCCTTTTGTGAAGTACAAGTTTCAGTTGCAATTCTTCAAATCAAAGTGGGATAATATATTTTTTTGTAAAGGAGCATTGTAGAATTATCTTACACCCTTTCTATCTTCCACAAGTATTTTCTACTACATTTATTATTTTGAAACCACACCACATGCTCGTCCTGATCTAGAGGTATGTCACTCCTCTCCTTGGATCCTGTTTTGACTGGGCAATATATGCAAGATAAGTATGCTACATCCTTGAAATACCTTCAACTCCAAATAAGCTTTTGTAGAGGTAGGATGTACTACAAGATATTTCCTCATACATGTCTCAGAGAGATCCACAAATACCACATATGTTGAGTGATTTGAGAGTACCACATGAGGTAGAAGGTAAGCTATGCTTTTATTTCAAATGCATACAAAACTCCACGTGACAGGTTGAAAGGAAAAGGGGCTCAGTTTCAAGCTGTTCCATTCTTCAACTGCCCAAAATGGTATGGTAGACACTTGGAATCCCGTAGTACATGTATGACTAAGGAATAAATCTACTGTTGATGTCTTGTCTAGAGATTGTGCCTAAGGTAATCAATTCTTTTCTCGAGGATGAGTAAAAGTCTAAGTGTAGGGGAGTTTGTTGACGATAATTAACTATCATATTTAACCATCAACTTAAATAAAAGAATTCTATAAAATTAATTACCACCATAGATTAGGTGTTTAACTGACAGAATTCCATGAGTTTTGGTGAATATCTATTTCTGCAGGGTGCCAGCTGAAAATAATCAAAGGTGGCCCACATGTCAGGTTTACATAGAGAGAAAGGACCATACATCGAAAAAGTATAATCTAGTAGGTTTGGGAAGCCAAACTCTAGGAGGTGGGACCCACCTGTCACTGTGACAGCGGCGGGCGCCTAGCCCCAGGGGTGACCGCCCAACCCAGGGAGCCAATAAGCTTCCACCTCGCGGATCTTGCTTCCACCGCCTTTGAGGATGAATAAAAATCATTGATCAAGGTCAGTTTGATCCGAGGGCTGTGGTGCTTCCTAGGGTTCAGAAACCCTAATTCATATTTTCCAGAGAGAATTCACCTAAGAGGGGTCCCTTGAATGGATATTTCTCTAGGGCACATACAAGAGAGTTTAGCTTTGTAGTCTCTATGTGAGATTAGAGTTATTCTTCTAGATTAAGAAAGTTAGAGTGGAGGTAGAAGATTGGAGGAAGCCCGACCTGTTAGTGTCTCCTCTCCAAGCTTGTATCTACGGGGTCAAGTCTCCTAACCCGAGGTTTAGTTCTAGGATTCTTCGGCAATTCAACTTCTAATACTAAGTAAGTATGTTGTTATTATTGTTCTTTGGTTTATGGATTTACTTTATTTGCTTCGCGTAGGGAATAGAGTAATCATTCGTAGTATAAGCGTGGTGCTTGGGCTAGGAATACTCGTAGATACCCCTTATCTGGCCGGATCGGTGTGTAGTAACGTGGGAAGTGACAATCTCATTGTTACCTTTGGAGCCCTCCTCCCATCGGAAGGTTTGGTAGGATTTAAGTACCTGGTCAAGCATCCTCTGTGGTGTCTCTTTTCCATCGGTATTTACCCTTAGACCAATAGTATCATAGCTTGCCATAGGTTGGAACTAGACTGTCGTTGAAGTTCTCTCTAATCGCTTATATCTTCACCACCTTGTAGTGCAGCTGAAAGGTCCTTGTTTAGTTTTAGTAATTGAGTGACAACCTTAGATGGACTAATTGTGTTTATGTGAGATACACAGAAAATTAGTCCACAGGTGATGGTGTCATGAAGGAGCTCATTGCATATGAGATATGATATGAAGTCATGTGACCAAGGTGGAGAAGATCAAGATGAGGCTTGGCTTGATGGACCGGTTGCTAGGGTGAAGGGCAAGTTGTGTGATGTCTTGGCGCCGAAGGACCAAGGCAACGATGAAGAGCAAGTGAGGTCAAGATCGATGAACCAATATGGTCACATGATGATATGAAGTGGATTATATCATTTGGTGAATGGTTGGTGCATGTGTTGCATCAACGTCAGAGGAGATGGAGTGGAATGCGCAAGACAAAGGTATAACCTAGGGCATTTCCATTTCACCGGTCATAGGTGTGTAGAGAAGTTGATGACCGGGTTTAGGATAGATGGCCATACTATTAGGAGGGGTAAACTTATTTGCATATTGGTCATCTAGTGCCACTTGAGCGATCTAACTTTTCATACGTGTTAGGATCGAGTGGCGAGGCAAGTTGAGTGCCTAACTTCTTCGAGAAAATGATTGTAAAAATGCTAACACACATGCATATGGTGTTTTACACATAGTGGTTTTGGCACATTTGCAAAGGAGAAGGTGTTGGAGTTGGTGTTGATCAACTTGGAGAAGAGAGAAAGGTTTTTCGGTGTTCTGTGGACACTAGGATGACTCTTTGAGTGGAATACTGCTTTTATCCATTGAGAATTGGATCAAGTGCTTTAGTGGGTTGTGTAGCCCTCTGAGTAAGCTTTCCAAAATGTCCAAGATCATCGAAATCGGAGTTCGAAGCTAAAAGATATCGCCGTTTTACCGAAGAGTGGTATGTGACCGGACTCGTGATCAGACGCGTCCGGTCAGCACCTGCGCGTCCGGTCAGCGCGTCCGGTCAGTGTTTTTCGCGGGCGGAAGTGACCGGACGCTGCAGCGAGTCCGGTCGCTTCGGGAGCTTACTGGAACCTCTCTGTTCGCTGTTTCGTTGCGACCTACGCGTCCGGTCCCGTTAGTGACCTGCGCGTCCGGTCAATACAAGTTTATACGCGCGAAAACTAGCCATTGGAGCACGCTACTGACCTGCACGTCCGGTCCGTTCAATCGACGCGTCCAGTCGACCCGAAACTTGCCCAGTAAGGGGACTAACGGCTCTATTTCATTGTGGAGTTATAAATAGACGTTGTGGCCGGCCATGACCGGTAGCTGAGCACACTTTGGCCTTGGTGGCTTATGTGGTAGTGCTTGGAAGCCCTCTAACTCACTCATGCTTGATAGTGTTCATCAGATCGAGTGAGAAAGCGATTCTAGTGTGTTGCGTCATGAGGATTGCATCGAGTGACACTAGATGATCGTGTTGCAAGTCGGTGGTGCTTGTTACTCTTAGAGGTTGCCACCTCCTAGACGACTTGGTGGCTTGTGGCTCCGTCGAAGCTCGCAAGAAGATTGTGCGAGGCTCCGGAGAAGCTTTGTGAGGGGGATTATGCTCACCCCGTGGGGATTGCGAAGAGCAACTCTAGTTGAGCGTGTCATTGAGCTACCACACTTTATGGTGGGTTCTTGTGGTGCCTTTTGAGAGGCTCGGTGTGTGACCGATTAGCCGCCGAACCACCAAGTGTTGGTCGACACAATGGGGACGTAGCTTGGTGGCAACCAAGTGAACATCGGGAGAAAAATCACCGTGTCAACATTGTTCTTCATCTTCTCGGTGGTTTCCCTTCGTGCAACACAAGCTTGTATTTACTTTCATATATACTTGCTTGTGTAGTTGCTCTCGTAACTAGTTTGCTTGTGTAGCTTGCTAGTCGTCTTCTTGCTTGTGTAGCTAGAAGCTTTCTCTTTGCGTGACTAATTTGGTTTGTGTAACCTTGTTAGTCACATTGCTTAGTTTGTGTAGCTAAGTGTTTTGCGCTCTCTAATTTGATATTAGTTGCCTTGTTATTGAGCATTGCTAGTGAGCTTAGGAGCTTTGTGCTTTTGCTTCACTAGTTGTGTAGGAGCTCTCTCGGTTGGCAAAGTACTAGTGCATAGGTTTGTGTGACCTTGCTCTAGAATTGATTAGGTGAGCTCTTGGTAAGCTTAACACCTTAGTTGCTTAATTAGGATCTTTGCAAGGTGCTAGAAAACTTAGATAGAGGGGTGTAGTCTTGGCTAGACCGATAAATTTAATTCCGCATTTGTTTCGGTTAGCCAACGCGTTTAAGTTTTAGAAAGGACTATCACCCCCCCTCTAGTCCGCCATCTTGACCCTTCAGCAGCCCAAGGGTAATAGTAAAGACTGGGTTAGTCATCGCACGCTTTCTCCTTACGGATAAAACAAATACGATACTCTAGACTTATCTCCCGGGTGAAGTGCTCACCGATATCCGTACGCTTGCAGATTATTTCTCTTAAATATTTTCGTGTGTGTATCTAGTATCAACAGCAAGCCAGCCGTCCAAGTCTCAGTCACCCAAACTAAGACAAACATCCAAGTCTAAGCCACCCAAACCAAGCCAACCTGAGTTCCTGGCTAACCCAAAGCCAATGAATGAGCATGTGGGGATTGATGATGAACGCTTGTATATTGATCTTGGTCCCAACCACCCTCCACCTCCTCCTACTAGTTCTCAGAGCCAAGGGGGGAGTAAAGAAAGGGAAGAAGAAATAGATGAATCCTCTGATGAGGAAGTTGCTGATAGGGATGAGGAGTGTGCTGAGTCAGATTCTGATGATGAAACCAGTGATGAGGAAGATGAGGAAGTAGAAATAGATGAATCCTTTGATGAGGAAGTTATTGTTAGGGAGCCTGAGCAATTTCAATTTTCTAATGTTGAATATGACAAATATGACCCTCCTATGACGGTAGGCACTATCTACCCAGATATGGCTTCTTTTAAGATTGCTTTAGCTAGTCATGCTGTTAAATATGAGTTCAACTATGAAATTAACAAGAGTGATACAGGGAGGTATACGGTGCACTGTTCTAAGAGGAATGAGGGATGCCCGTGGAGACTGCATGCCTCAACTTCAGTTGATGGACATGGCATTCAGGTGATGTGTTAGTTCAATTTGTAGTATTGACTGCAGCCTATTTTCCTTGCATGTACCTAGCTGCTAACATGTGTTTCTTTTCAACTTTTTTTTCCAGGTGAAGGTGAACCCACATGAGCATGGAAATGGCTGCCAGAGCACTAGGAGACAAGGATCATGTGTTGGACTTAGTCAGTTTTGGGTGTCCAGCAAGGTAATTGTTTGGTTGAAAGAGAATGGAAATGTTGGTGCAAAAGAGCTGCAAAGGAGGCTGAAGGATCCGTACAAGGTTCAGATCAGCTACAGGAAAGTGTACAAAGGTAAATACCTTGCAATGGATCAACTTTATGGGCCTTGGAGCAAGAGTTTCCATAATTTGTTTAGGTTTAAGGCCTAGTTAGAACAATCTAGTTCTGGTTCAGTTCTTGTCATTGATCATCACACCATCAATAATATGGTTAGGTTTAACAGGCTATTCTTTGCTTTGAAAGCATGTGTTGATGGATTTCTTAGGGGATGTAGACCATATCTTGCAGTAGATAGTACCTTTTTGATAGGGAGATTTAGGGGACAATTATGTGTTGCATGTGTAGTAGATGCCCACAACTGGATGTATCCAGTTGTTATTGGTGTGATTGACTCAGAAACCAATGAAAATTGGATCTGGTTCATGGAGAGATTGAAGGAGGCAATAGGCACTCCAGAAGGCATGACATTCCATACAGACTATGGGCAGGCAGTAATGAATGGAGTTAGTCAAGTTTTTTCAACAGCTGAACATAGAGAATGCATGTATCACTTAGTACAAAATTTCAAGAAGAGGTATAGTGGTAGAGTTTTGATGATCACTTATGGGCTTCCTCATATTCATGGAGCCCATACATGTTTAAGAAGCATTATGAAGCAATGGCTGCAGCCAAACCAGAAGCAATGAAGTACCTGCAAGAGAATCACAAGAAGCTTTGGACCAGGAGCCAGTACACCACACTATCAAAGGTTGACTATGTGACAAACAATTTGGCTGAGTCCTTCAACAACTGGGTCAAACCTAAAAAGTGTAAGCACCTGGATGACTTGCTGGACACTATAAGGCAGATGCTTTTGATCAAGTGGAACCATAGAAAGAGGATAGCTGCTAAGCTCAATGGAAAAATTATGCCCCATATCATGCAGAGGCTTAGGGAAGACACTTACAACTTGGACATAGATGTCATCATAGCCTCACTTGAAGGTGTGGCAGAGCTATGTGCTAAAGGTCTGCAAGGAACTGGGTTCAGGTTTGTGGTCAACCTAGCAGACAGGACCCGTTCTTGTAGGGTTTGGCAGGGGTCAGGAATCCCATGCAAGCATGCCATTGCATACATTAGCTCAATTCCTGGTGCAAAGCTTGAAGACTATGTGGATGAGTACTTCTCTGTCAACAATTTCAGAGTTGCATATGAGGGCTCCATCCCTAGCATACCTGACAAGAGCATGTGGCCAGAGGCAGAACTAGGCTTTTTTCTTAAACCCTCCTCTTCTTAAGTCCACAGGTAGAGGTAGGAGGAAGAATAGGATAAAATCTACACTTGAAGGAGGCAGCAGCCAGAGGAAGTCAAAGAAACATGAATGCCCCATCTGTCATTAGTTGGACCATCACTAGTACACTTGTAAGAATGGGAACCTAGAGGACATAGCTACAATGGAGGCAACAAGGTAATCTGTTGTCCTATGCACATAGCTACCTTTGCATGTACATAGCTTTGCATACACAGAAGCTAATCTATTTTTCTTTGCAGGGGCACACCAAAGAAGAGGTTGAAGAAGGCTGCAGCAAGCAACACAGAGAGGAGTCTTGTGGTGGCCCAGCCATCCTAGATGTAGTTCCCATTCAATGAGACAGTGGCAAATGCCATCCACAACAAAAGGAAGAGGAAGTCATCCTCTTCTTCAACCTCCTCATAGAAACACAAGGGTGCAGCACCAGCCACCACTAGGTCAACCTCAGCTCCTACTAGTGTGTCTACAAGGTACCTATTCTTTGCCTCATCCCTTTCATTTCAACCAGATGGAAATCTAATGTATACTGTTGACTGTCAGGTCTGGAACTGGTTCAAATGATCCAGTCCCACTCTTATCTGTGCATCTGGTTCCTTTCAATGAGGACTCCATTACAGTGGACACCCAGCCCAGCCAGCCAGTTGATAACCTCCCACTTGAGCCTGTGGATCCACAGTGTACACCAAGAAAGAAGGGAGCAGTGAGGAAGAAGTTGACACCAAAGAAGCTGCAAATCCAGAAGCCACACCATCCAGTCCAGCCAACCCTGCTTCCAATACTAGAAGCAAGAGGAAACTCCAGTGATGTTCTATTGGTGCTGTGATGTTCTTTTTTTGGCCCTAATGCATGATCTTTTGGTACTTTGATGTTCTTTTGGGGCTGTCATGAAAAACCTTATCTAAATTGATGGTTCATGTTAGTGATGTGAACAAACTCTAGTAATTTAGTTTCTATGTGTAAACTGTAAGTGATGTGATCAAAAACCATAAGCTGTTGGTGATGAAACACTTTATGCTACCAGTTATGTGATGGATGAGTGAACTGTTAGTTTCTTTGTCTTAATGTTGTTATGGACCATGACAAGCATTCATTCATTCATCCATTCATTCATGCATTGATTGATCCATACATCCATGAAAACTCACACACACACAATAGCGGCCTACTGGTTGGAGTTGGCCCTGGTCGTCGAGATGAAGTGATTGGCGAGCACATTGCAGTTCGGGCAAAGCACACGCCTTGGCGCACCACCATAGCTGCTGCTACCTTGTGACATGGCTGTCAAAGAGAGAGGGCTCAAGAGAGTGGCAACTCCCTAGCCTTTGGCGCCAACAACGACGTCTCTAGCGGCAAAGCCAATTGGCCTAGCAATGACATAGGGGAAACGAAAAAGTTCAGACGCTCATACAAGCCCAAGGGCAACTGAGTCATTCTCTAGAGCCGTTACCCACCGTTAGGAGCAAATGCTGACAGAATGGTGTGAGGGAAAAGAAAAGTTCGAGCGAGGGCACGTAGGTGACGACCAACTTTTGAGGGGTATACAGGAATATGGCATCTTTTTAAGGGTATACAGGTAAAAGCCTCTCTCCCTATAGGATGCCCCCACCCCGCCTTTGCGCTCGCCGACGTAAGCAATCTGACTCTACCACTATTCATCCTATTTTAATTCGAATACGAATATAGATACAGATATTGCCGAATACTAATGCAAAACAGATATCTTGAATTTGGATTCGAATTTGAATCTACTTGATTTTGAAGATAAATGTATCTATTTGCTTATTGATAGTTTTATAGTATAATAAAATCATTATAAATGAAGTTAAAATATATAGCTATATACACTGGCTATATAACACCGTGGATAAAGACAATTACCAAAAATAAAATATTTTCATCAATATTTCAATAATCAAATATATGAAATATAAGAAACTATAGATAATATATCTTAATTACTAAATTTAAATAAATAAAAATAAATCCTAGAAGTATATAAATAAAATACTAATTAATATGATTAGTCATGTTAAAATTAATTAAACTTAAACTTATATATCATCAATAATACTAAAATTACGTTAAATTATTTTTATTTACATAGTTAATTAGTCATAGTTATAAGATTTAGATAGTTTTAAAATAATTTGTACTTCACGGTACGAATAGTATCCTATATTGTACATTTGTGTTGGATACGGCTATAGAATCAGATGGAGAATAATATTTAAAAACGAATATAGATACATCCATCTAACATTCGTGTTTAAATAAATCGAATAGATGTTTTGGATGTATGGACATCCGCATCCATCCTACCCCTACCTGCACGCCAGTTCCACGGGCCACGGGCCCACGGGCCTATCTACTTCGTGTAATCATGCCCGTCCGCCGTCCCCTGCCAATGATTCGGATTTTCTCTACGGACTCCGTGCTTTGACCCGTCTCTTGCGTCTGCGTGCGTCACGTCTCCCTCGTTCCGTCACTCCACCGCCGTCCCCGTGGGCGCCCGCCCCAACCGATCCAATCCGTCTCAGCTCCATTAAAAAATCTCTTCCTCTCCCTTCCTATTCAGGAAAACGAGAAGGGGCACCACCTCGATCGATCTTCCTTCCATTTACTCCTCCGTGCGAGCTCCCGATTCGATCGACGGCGTTTCGCAATCTCGTTTGATTCGATCGGCGGCGGCGGCGGCGGCGGCGGGGAGAGATGAGGAAGCGTGAGCGAGAGAACCCGTGCGGGATCTGCGGGCACTACCACAAGTACGAGGAGGGGGAGGTGTGCGGCGTCTGCGGGCACCGCCCACCTGCAGCGTCGCCAGCGGGGGCGAGGCAGCAGGACTCGGCGTTCCCGTCCGAGATCCTCAAGGAGTTCCTCTTCCTCGGCAGCTACGACAACGCCTCCCGCTCGGAGGTCCTCAAGACCATCGGCGTCTCGCACATCCTCAATGTATGCTTATTCATTCACACCGCACCTTACCATTACCTGCATGGATGGATAGCCTTGGTTTTGTTTTGTTTAATTTAATGCACTAGGGTTTGAGGCTGAGTTGAATTGAATGCTAGCCCTTGTTCGTTGCTTGTTTTG
Source organism: Saccharum hybrid cultivar R570 (assembly GCA_038087645.1). Taxonomy (NCBI): domain Eukaryota; kingdom Viridiplantae; phylum Streptophyta; class Magnoliopsida; order Poales; family Poaceae; genus Saccharum; species Saccharum hybrid cultivar. Next base: position 2,219,177 of record JAQSUU010000291.1, on the reverse strand, counting down.
GTAAGAAAATCAATAAAAATGGGTTAATTAGTATGCATGCACAGAAATAAAAGGTTACCTGGTTTCTTGTGAATGGGCTGAAGCTTAGTTCGGCTATGTTTAACTGATAAGGTGCCATCTGAATGTCCAGTGGGTTAGAGTATTGGAAATAAGATGGATTAGAGGGCTTTCATGGTACAATTGTGTGGCGAAGATGGGGTGAATTGCATGATCAGAAAATGATTCTAAACATGGTGATAGTGATAGTATGGGCTGCATTTTTGTGTTACTACTTGTTGGGTTGTCATCTTTTTTTTTTGTACTGATAGTTAAGGCCGATGTTATGAAATATGTAGAACTGAAATGCAAGCGTTGGAAACATTTAATTTTTGGATGGATGCCGGGATGACTTGGTACATCTTCTGTTGCTTGAGATTGCGAGTCTATGCATTGGAGCTTTTCAATCATTTATAGAACTAGCATTGTCCTTGGGGAACTGTTCTATTCTTCTTTTTTACATGTTCCTCTTTTACTGGTTTCCCACTGCAGGGAATATTCAGGTATTGCCATATTGGTGTGTTAGTGATGCCTCTGAATCATTTTCATAGTTTCATTGTGTGCACATGCTTGTTTGAAGAATCGCCATTCAGCCATAGAAAAGTTCGAGATGACCCTAGTGGAAGTTAAGGCTGCTCCTGGTAGAGCATCTACTATGCTCTATCGATGGTGGTTAACATATTTTTATAATAGTTACAATGTGGAGCTGATTACCACAACATAGATAATGAATCTTTAATTATCTCACCACATTTGGATGTTGCCTCAGTTAGTGATCCTTTCCTTCTTTGACGACTTTGATTGCAATCAAGCTTGGATTGCAGGAAGCCTAAGCTGGTGTTATACTGCTAATCTGCTATGCATCCATTTCATCTACTTCAGTAATGTTGCACTTCAAATTCTCAACTTCATTTTACTATTTGCATATTTATACCATCACAATACTAACCATGTATACCATTTCAGTATTGTTTAAAGTAATATCTAAACTAAAGAAGAGTTCATTAAAAAATTGGTGGGTCAGCAACAATGTTGGTTACAGACTGGCTTAGATCATTTTTTTTGTGAATATCTCATGTTGAATAAAAATGTAGCATTCAATCTGCTAAGTTTGAAGAAATAAAAGAAATTACAAATCAAAATAACCCCCAAGACATTCTAGCCTAACTAATTATGTGGTAAAAGCAAACTTTGTTGTTGAACCAAATCTTACAGCTGGGAATCAGGTTCCTTTCAAAATCATATGCAAACATGGGAAAAAGCAATTGGAAGATGGCGTACTAGAAGCTATCCCTTCCGCCTATGGTTGCAACTACACTGTTTCATCATTTATAATAGGTCACTGAGTAGCATTAACTTGCATTGAAGCAATAGAGAAGTGGCCTACTTATTCCGTCAAAGTACCTAGGAAAATTTTCGGTGGAAACCACCTTGGTGGTGGAATCGTGAAAGCCTCTAAAAAACATGGATTTGTGAAAGGCTCTAAAAAAACATACTTAAAAGTAAAAAAAAACTTGGGCCATCCACAGATGGGACTCTCCCAGAAGTTAGGACGCAAAACCATTTTAGAAAAATTCACACAAAAAGTGATCAGTTTCAGGTGCATATGCACTAGAGGACAAAATTTCTAGTGCATAATCTGTCATTTTCTGTTTTTTCCAAAACAAGTTTGCATCCCAACTTTTGCAACATGTCTCATCTATGGGTACACTATGGCTGTGCCAAATTCCGACTTTGAAGTGACCTGTATTATTCCATTGATCATACTTGGTACCATTCACCAATGGTTCTGGTGGTCTTTTACTCTGAAGTACCTGGAAAATTTTCAGTGGAACTGTGAAAACCCCTTAAGAAACATACTTACAAGTTTAAAAACAAAACAAAGCTTGGCACATCCAAAGTGCATCCATAGATGCAACATGTCACAGAAGTTAGGATGGCACTATGGATATGCCAAGTTTTGAATATTTGAAAACTTCTAAGTATGTTTTAGACTTTTATGGGGTTTTCATGATTCTACTGGGTGGTTTCCGTCGAATATTTTCACAACGTACCTCTACTCAACATTACATGCACCTAGAGTCAAAAGGTATATTTGGAAGTAAGCTGATCTTCTGGCAGGGAGCTTGCTGTTGCAAGTTACAGTGACAACTGGGCACATAGTAACCAGATAACCAATGTGTCAATAGACCAATCTGGAAGGAAGTAGGTGGCTTTATATTAAGAAGAAATTAGGCTCCCAAATTTGCCTTGATGAGGAATTAACCTGTTTGGTCTGAGCATACTGTGTACATCCACATCCTCAACCAACTTGAGCTTCCTAGATTGCCATTTGCCAATATCAGAGTTTACTGATGCCTTATTGTCTAGACATTTCATATGAAACTTCACATCATGCTTGTTCTTGTCCGAATGTGAAATGGCATTGATGTCCCTTTACTTGCAGACTGTACCTTTATGCCAAAATCTTTACCGGAATTCATTCACTTATCGCTGCCTTCAAGAGGATAAGACTCTGCAGTTTGATGATGCAAATCAGTTTCTAGGTATGCATATTATTCTCTTTTTCTCTGTACCTGTTGATTGTAGGTTAACCATTTCCCGGTAAGTTCATTCTACTGCTAATTAAATGCTTTGTTGAACTTCAGAGCAATGTGAGAGGGAGAAAGCACGCGTCCTAGTCCATTGCATGTCAGGGAAAAGTAGGTGTGTATGGTACATATATATATATATATATTTTTCCATCTGGGAATTATAATCTTTCATATTACTGGCGCTGATTTGACTAATGTTATCAAAACACTTTATCAGATCGGCAGCTTTTGTAATAGCCTTCTTGATGAAGTCGAGAGGTTGGAGATTGGCACAATCCTTTCAGTGGGTGAAAGAGCGGAGACCACAAGTGCAACTGTCTGATGGTAACTTCATGAATTGCACATACCTTTTCTGTCATTTTTGTTCTCAGATACCTTGAAGAAAAATAGGATGATTGATGCTCAAATAGGCTCTTATTACAAAAATAGTTATGCTTAGCTACATGAGCGTATGAATTACACAATAAGATTAGGCCACCCCTTAGCATGCACACATGTATGCATATCAAAGTGAAATGATACACCATCATTCGTTGCAACACAGAATTTATTGTAGTGGCTTGTTCTCATGTTAATTCTGTTTCTGCACTGGTTGACAACTGACATGTGGGTGTTTGAGGAAAAAAAACTGACATGTCGAACCGAGCCCTGATCTGAAAATGTCAATCTATGGTACCACAGTAATAAATAGCATAAAACTTATCATGGTAAGTGCAAAGTAAGGTGAAATTAGTTCATATTTATTTAGTTTATTAAAGTATAGCAAGTAATCCTTACGACTTCTTGAGTCTACTAGCTACTGAAAGCATGGGGAGGCTACAACTACTGACTTGAATTACTATCTGAATGAACTCAGTAGTTTAGCTAATACAAGTTCTCACACTTAAATTTGGACCTTCTAGCCACACCAATAATAGTGCATTTACTAAGTCCTAACATTAGTGATGAACTTGCTTTCTGCAGCAGCACAGCAGCAGCTGATTGATTATGAAACGAAGCTTTTTGGTTCTAATAATGTCAGCATACCAGCTCAACCTTTTGCTCCAGTGGATTCGTTCCCTTCTCTTGGATTTGGTTTCCCAAAACCAGCAGGTGACATCCAAGTGCCTACCTTTGACCAGCAGGCTCCAGCATCTATCTTTGAGCGCGTTACCCCGAACAACTTCCCTAGTAATTTCACATTCGGAGCTGAAAGAACTAATGAGGTGAAACTTCCAGATAGCAACAATTTCGGTGTGATAAACTCGTCTGGGAGTGATAGCATGATGGACAGCACCTAGGATGGTTTTGCCTTCATTGATACACAAAAGAAATGACTCAATTGCAAATTTAGTCAGGTTTCTCGGGATGTTTTTGATTTCTGAGAAAGAAATGCATTTTTGTAATAGGATGTCGCAATATTTGCCAGTATTGTTACAATTGCAGCTGTGCATTTTAACAACCATGAGTGTGCTTTTTTATGGAACTTTTCTAGTGTAATTCACGTGAACAAATTACGCTGGATAGTTTGAATAAAAAGTTACACATGTGTTTGTTAAGAGGTACAGATCTGTGGGCTCAGAAACTATAAATCAAAATCCATACCAAGTTGTCATCATCAATAGGAGATTCAGATTACATATTATTGCAGTATACGGTAAGAAAACTCAATTGCTGCAAACTTCTCCAATAGTGCTGATAATAAATACAAAGGTTCATATTTGGGGGTGGTTGCCTTGCAGAGTAGCTATGCGTTCTGTGAGTTTTCTTTTTTCTTAAAAAAATATTCCTTTTGTACCGAACTGCTTAGATTTTTTTGGTCCTTCCTGAATTTTAACAAGAAAAACTCCTTCATGTGACCGTGTTACTGCATGGTGGCCATATGAAAGGATGACTTCACACATGCTTTACGGTTGGGTAATTCGTAGGGCGTTGCCATACTTCTACTCTCTCTCTCTTTTGTGGTTTGGGGGGGGGGGGGGGGCGTTGCCATACTTGGGAAGACAAAATTCCGCTTCTTGAGGGCCTCTTGTGTACTCTTTGAAAATAATGTTTGTTCGGGGCCCAAGAACATCGCAAGCCATGGGGGAAGCAACAGCAAGCAGCCAACTTGGGAACATTTGCATGCATCCACTTCTACATTTTCATGGAGACAAAAGGAAGGATCATGCACATAGTCCAGCACATTCCACTAAAAAAAAAGTACAGCACATCACATCACATCCAAATCGAAAAAACTGAAAAAGAAGGGGACGGCACACCGGAGCGTATGTAGAACTCTCGATTCACTTTATTTGTATATATTTGTATGAGTGATCTGTTGTAGTTACAACCTCTAATAGTGGATAAAGAGTTTGCAAACTCACATTCTACTTATAAAATATATTGTATAGAAACAAATCTTAATCACTACATTGGTCTGCATGCGCAAGATTCTTCATTGGATGGGTCGGTTGGCAAAAACCAAGGTCGCTCACAAAATTAGCGCACCTCCCCCCCAAAAAAAGCACACACCAGTCATCTTTTTCATGTGAGCCTTGACCCAGCAACATTACACTCATGGCCTGACATACTCGATCCTACACTTCTCCTTGAGCCATTCAAGCACCTTTGCTACCTCTAGAACATCCTCACCTTCATCATTGAATCCTGCATAGACACATAAATGAGGTTTTCCATTTATGGGAAAAATTTAGGTTGGGTAGGTTGGGCAGGTGATCCCCTTTTGCTTAGAACTTATGCTTCACCCATAGTTGGCTTGTGAGATGAAAAGACACTAAAAATAATATCAAGAGAGTGAAAATTGCAATTGAATCAGAAAGAATAGTTAGGTTGTTGTTTAGTGAAGGAACTTACAAGCAGAAGTACCCAAATCAAGTAATTAAACACCTGCTACCTGATGTTGTTCTCATCATAGTCTTGATCGTACTATTTGAGCTCTGCCACAGACTTTTCAGCTTCCTTGATGAGCCGTTCAGTTGAGTACTGCATGATGATTTGTTGGTATTAGTAAATGCTGAAAAAAGATAGTGCAACCAAAGGTGAAAGCTGGGAGGTTCTAGTGATTATCATCCTAACAACCCTCCCTCCCTCCCCCCACTTCTCTCTCTCTCCCCCCCACACACACACAAAATAAAAAAACACAAAACCCAGGTAATATTACTACCTGTAAATTCTAAAATTTGAAAATATCACCAATAGCCAGCATTTGTTTATTGATTCTTGTAATATTCTCCTTCTCATCTTCTAGGTACATCTGAACTGGCCTCTGGTTCCATAGGGATGCTATCTGGTCTTTATCTACCTTATTTTCTGCCTGCAGGAATCAATAAATCTACATTCACAAAGGATTCGTTGAAAATTGGTTGATTGTTAGACTGTTTAGTACCTGAATCTTTAGAAGTTTGGCTCCATAAAAGTGCGTATTTCATTAAGAGGTAGTTGGCTTCATAAAGTTGTTGGCCTTGTTCTTGAAACAAGGCACGATGAATATCAACCTCAACCAACTAAGCAAACTAAGGAGAGGTTAGCGAAAAAACTATGTACAACATATATGGTGTGGATTCACCATGCACAAGGTCTATTATAGAATGCAAATCTATCAAAGCCCAACATTCGGCTCGCCGGTAGCCTGAGTTTATTATGAAAGCCATAACTCTTTCAGTTAGAGTTGATTGAGGCCCATGAGTACTTGATGGATTGATAAGCTTTCCAATGGATTAGTCCCCACCTAATTATCATGTTGGCAATATATCCAAATCATCATGACATGTTATTGTTGTGTTATGTTAGGTGCTATGCCACCATTTATCGGGCCTTGAGCCTTATAATCACCCTTAGGATCCTGCTCTAAGTGGGAGCATGCCCCAACTAGGTGGAGCACACCCCAAGGGTGCCCCGTCCTCCCAGTTGGCCATCTCGTGATGCTTCACCGCCGACATTGCCCGTACTATTGTATACTTCGTTGCAATCGCTTTTAGACTTGAGTTTTGTTTAAATTAATCTGTCATCGAACAATTTCATCGTGTGTTGATTTTTGGAGCCTTGTCTTGTGAGCTTATTTATATTAGTAATATTTTAGACTGCATCTTCTATGCGTCTTGCTTGTGTTCTTGGTTCGCATCTAGGGATAAAACTTCGTGGCGAGATAAGTCGTTGCACACGCAGTTGATAACAGAAACTGCATCTAGACTCCTAAGTGGATTTTGGCGCATTGATGACGATACAATTTAGGGTCTAATGAGATCTATCAAGCATGGACATGTTGTAATCGTGCAAAGGAGTATGACAACACAATGAGACCCCCTAATTCAAATCTTAGTGGTGAATGGACGTTTGAAGGCTTACTCTATTAATTTCTATTTTGAATTTGAGTATAGGAAGCGTCGTACTATAAAGGGGGATACAAATGGTAAGATTAAGGGGAACCATGTGCTCTTGCAAAACATCAAAAGCCTCAATCCAAACCAAAGCCAGAAAAGCCAATTCCTATTCTTTTTGGCCTCCACGGAAGTTCCGTGAATATATGCGCAAGTTCCACGTTTTTATGCGGAACCTCCGCACTTAAATTGTACCGTTTGGAAAGTGGGGGAGGAATATTTATGCCTCTTCCCCTTCTTCTCCAGTGGTCGCTTGCTGCATTTGGACACCCACCAACTCGTGGACAAGCTCTCTCTCCTCCATTGAAGGGCACCCAACCTCCACCTTGAGTTCTAAGTGATTTCCCCTTGCGAGATTGGGTTAGGAGTGGATTAGAGAGCCAAAGAGCAAGAGCTTCAGGTTAGAACACTTAGTTCTCCCTCTAGCTTGTGGTTTGAGTTTGTTACTCTTAGAGCTTGGATTCCTTGATGGCTAGTGGTACGTTGCCCAGGAGCTCCCAATCGGTTGTGGTTGAGCATTGAAAAGTTTGTATTGCCTTTGTGAAGCCAGTGGAAACCCTCAAGCTCTATCTTTATGGTTCGCTTAAGAGGTAGGAGTTGGAAGAGACTCCAAGCCTTTGTGGCTCCCTCAACAACGATGATGTAGGTAAGACTTGGTGGCTGCGCTGAACCTTGGGGTAAATCTTGTGTCTTGCCTCATGTTGTTGTGATTTGAGCTCATGTCTTGTTTGAATTGTAAAATTAGGGTTTCCACCCAATCTACTGGGACTTGGTGCTATGGGAAGCTAAGACACCTAGGAAGATTAGTATTCAACTCGATTTGTGATTTACACTATGTATATTGAGCTACATTAGTGTCATTTAGGAAGCGCGGAACCTCCATGGGTTTTCTGGAAGTTCCGCAGGGATCCGTTGAACCTCCATAGTCTGCTAACTACTGCTATCAAGTTTAAGTTTTTAATAGGCCTATTCACCCCCCTTCTAGGACTTGCCTGATCCTTTTAATAACCGATAGAGCTGTGGTGTAGCGGTTGTGAGTGTTAGAATCATTCTTGATTAGAATCCTATCATCATCAACATCAAGATATCCACAAATCGACATATCATTGTCTTTTGGAAAATCGAGCCTCTAAATTTTCTTATCAAACAGTTTCTGAGGGTTGCGATCATGTCTCTACAAGGGTTAATGTCATCTAGTGGTTTCTGCATATTTTGCATGAAGTTGTTTTCATTGCATGATTTTAATTTGTCGTTGGCTTCTGCATTCTACGTGAAACTGTTTTAGTTGCACGATTTTGTTGCTGCCATCTCTAGGAGTTATCTGGATCATTTCAATATGTTAGAGACCGAATATCAAATTAGAATATGGTTATGATTAATATATATATAATGGGAAGGATATATATTTATTCGTAATTATATGAACATGGTTATTTTTCGTATGATAGTTGTCCCTTCACTAATAAGTTTGTTTGGAAAATGAATCTCCTCCTATAAATAAAGATTTTTCTTTTGGCATCTATAGCGAGGAGTAATTTAAACAATGGATAACTTAGCTAGAATAATTTTGTCTCAGAATTAAAAGTGTTATTTTTGTTATTTAAATAATTAATTAACTCTTCTTTTCTATTGTTATTAGCATGCTAAGACTATTTAGAGAATTGTCCATATAACTACTGGGTTAACCCAACCTAAATCCGGAATGCATATAGTACTTGGAAATTGGTTAACCGACATAGTGAATGTTAGGGTGATTTGGTGTATACGTGATGATGTTATTATTTTTTAAGAAAAATAATATATATTTTTTCAATATATGCTACCTACAAAAGAATATAGTAGCTATGGTTTTTGGCATTGTTGTAGTATGAGGATCATCAGCTAGAGCTCCATCACCAGAATCAACTAAAATCACTCAATCAAAGAATCAAAGAGCTGAAGCTAAGAATTAGCTAGGGAGTGGAGATCTATCAAATAAGCCCTTAGCTTCCAACTCTCTGTGTAAATGGAGAAGCGATTTTTGTCTGATCGCTACGAAAATATGAAAATTGGATGAGGTAGAGTGATTGTAATGGAGAAGCTGCTCCAAGGAGCGCTGCCAACGCCATTTAAAGGTGTTCGTGCGTTTAGGGATGCTTGTGTGTGCATGTGACGTTCACGTGTGTATTGTGTGTCAAAAGAAAAAAAAATGGTTCAAGCCTTTGCATCTCAGACTGCAGCGGGGTGACTGTATTATTTTGTACGATTGAGGTGTTTTTTCTTTGTAAAGCTTCACTCCCTAATTCTTGGCTTCAGCTACTTGATTTTCTGATGAATTAATTCCAGTAAGGTAGTAAGTAGCAAGTGATTCTAGTGGGAACTAAATAGGAGCCATGATGAGCAGTCTTTTTTTAGCTCTTACAGCTTTCAGCGTAAATGGAGTTCAGTCTCCACTAGAATTAAAGTGAGGTTTTGATGTTTAGGTGACCAGGAGTAATTCTCGAGGAGAAACTGTGAAACAGCATCTTAGTGATGGTTGTACACGTCACTCCCTTGCCGCGTCGAACGACCAATTCTTATGGCTACTAGATAACGGTTGTTCAGAGAGTTTGTTAGCTAATAGATCGTGTGCCAGCGCCGTTTTCTGCGTGTTAGTTCTCTCCGCTTGTACTAGGCAACCATGCATAAAAGATCAGTCCACGCGGGTGCCTAGCGTGTGTAGGATCTCAATCCTCACGACGTTGACAAGTCTTCAAAAACCCAGCGCCGCATGCAGTTTTCCATCCATCCGTAAAACCCTGATCAAATCCCTCTCCCTCCCCATTCTCTGCCTCTCGAAACACAAATGGCGTCGTCGTCCTCGTCATCGCCGGCGCCACTGTGGGTCGTCCTTGGCCGCGTCACCCTCGTGCAGCACGACTCCATCAAGGACCCTGGGGACGTCTCCCTCAAGCTAGCCCTTCCGCCGCGCGCCTCGACACTCACGGTACCCATGAGCGTCCACCCGAAGCCCGACTACGACGACACCGACAGGCACCCATACGTGGTCGCGGCCGCTGAGGCCGGTCTCCTCCTCCACGCCTCTTACTGGCCCTTCGTCGGCTTCGACCTAGATCGCGACCCGCCGGGCATCCTCCTCGTCGCGCGTGACTTCCTCCGCGGCGCCGGACCGGGGGAGGCCATCGCCGCCTCCGTCGTTCGCGTCCCCGACCGGGACCGTCTATACCAGGCCGGCATCTCCAACATAAAGAACACTGGCCTCGTCTCCCTGCCCGGCAGCGGCGGCGACGACTACGTCGTCGCCGAGCTCTGCATTTCCGCCAGCGACGACGAGAAGGAGGACGGCGACGACGACAGCGCGACCCTCCTCTTCTTCCGCTCCAGTGCCGACTCGTGGGTGCAGAAGGATCTGAGGTGCCCCTCCATGTCCGGCCGGCGCTGGATGTGGTCCTCCCACGACGTGATCGCCCACGACGGCAAGCTCTGGTGGGTGAACCTCGTGTGGGGGCTCCTGGGCTGCGACCCCTTCGCTGACGAGCCTGTGCTGCACCACGTGGCGCTGCAGGAGACGTACCCCATCGGCCACACGGCGGAGGCGTTGCAGGACATCGAGAGGCGGCGCATGGTGAGGGTGAGCCAGGGCAAGCTGCGGTTCGTGGAACTCGCCTGCCCGCGCGTCGGCCACAAGGAGGAGACGCTGGTGGTTGTCTGGACGCTGGTCTTCGGCCGGGGCACCTTCACGCGGTGGCAGCACCACCGCGTGGCGAGCCTGGCGAGCATCTGGGCGAGCGACAGCTACAGAGCCACAGGGCTGCCGGCGCAGGTGCCTGCTCTCGCGCTCCTTCACCCCAGCAACCCGGACGTGGTCTATTTCTACCTGGAGCAGTACCTCTTCGGTGTCAACGTGGCCCAGAGCATGGTTGTGGACTTCGTTCGCAGGCCGTGCAAACTGGTCGAGGTGGTCGCTGGTCACAAGCGCCCACCGCCGGTCAGCTGGCGGCACGTCCTCGCTTGGGAGCTGCCATGCTCGCTTGCCGGTGGTAAGGCATACCAAGCTTAATAATATTAATTGCATCGTATGATCGATCCTCTCAAGCATGGACAGCGTAACACATACAAGCCAAATAATGCAGGCTATGTCTCATTTCTTTTCTGAAACTTGTGTTCATATGATCTGATGCAAGGTTCTGAGATTCGACCGAATTAGTCCGAATTTTGGCAAAATTCGTGCATTTCGGTGAGGTCCGAAACGAATTTTACGCTTCACATTCCGAAAATTCACCGAATTAAGTCCGAAATTCATCCAAATTTTTCCCAAATTCGTCCAATTCAGATGGGACCGAATTTTTTTTTCCAAAACGAATCCCAAAAACCTTGATCTGATGTTTAGAGTAAGGGTGTCAAATTGAGGAAGAACGTGATTTGGCGGATTTGCTCACAAATGATTACAGATATGTGAATGGATAAAAGTGTTGTGGACTCCTAATTCGTCGGGCGCGGGTATAGGTGCCGGCCTAGGTGCCCACAGGGTCCAACCCATGGCTAAGGCCGGGTTAGTTAGGAAAGGCAGTGAAATCGAGGATTTTAGGAGATTTGATTGGCTATTGCTAGGAGGTGCACCTATCCTATAAAGGCACTTAGATTGTAATCAGTATTATCAAAGAAGGAACCTCTCTTAGATGGGTGGGGTTACCCCTTCGACAGTGGCTGCGCGTAGTTCAGCCAGAACCGCTGGTGACAAAACCACCACGCCATTGCCTCGCTATCCCTTGCGCTCTAGCTCCCAATCCCTGCTGCTCCTCCGATCCCCCCTCTATGGACGCCACACCGCCCACACCGCATCAAAATGTATGCCAGTAACGTTGCATTCAAGATGTGAATAAAGTAGTAGTAATTTGTGAATGCATATGGTCATAAAATAATTATCTAGTAATGACAATATACTAGCTCACATTGCCTTTCTTCGTGCAAGGTTGCTCATCTTTTGTTGTGAATAACAGGAATGTCTTTAGTATGCTGATGAATAATGACACACTTAAGTACTCCCTCCATTTTAAATTGTAAGTCGTTTTAGTTTTTTTAGGAACATAGATTTTTCTATAATTTAGTATATACTATGTCTAAGATACGTAGTAAAGACTATGTATATCTATAAAAATTATAATAACTTGAGACTTAATATGGTATACTTCTAAATAATTGTGAGCCGTATATTTAATTAGATCTAAATGATTATGATCACATATCCTTCTAGGAGAGGTAATAGGTTATATACGTTTTATTTCTAATTCCAATAAAATAGGATAATGGGGAAACAAATCTTTGGACTGATCTTAATTTCAAGCGTCATTCTTTGGAACGCCCACACGCAAGCATGATTGATGTATTTAGAGGTTTACTATCATGTTCCAAAAACATAATCTAAATATCTAAATAGTTATATATTAAATTAGATCTCTAATACAAATATTTTTTTGGGAACATGATAAGCCTGTGTTTCTTTTGAACATGTCAACTGTAAAAGAGTTAACGAAACATATTCCTTTTTATTTAACAGCTCTTGAGGTAGTGGTATGTAGAAATACAAAACAATATGAGGTGGATCCCACCAATTTTGTAAATTTCAGCAACACTAGAAATGAGCCAATTTGACAGCACACGTGACACGTCCAGTCAAGCTTCCGTTCTTAGGTTGAGCTAGACAAGGAAGGGGCGAGCGTGACGCTGAGATCTAGGGATTTTTTTCTTTTCCTGATAATTCTAATTATTGACATTTAGAGAAATAATCAAACGTAGTCACCTGAGACTGCATGCTGGGCAGCGCCTGTGAGAGGACTCGGCCAGGAGTGGGGGCATGGTCTGCGACCGTGACAGATTGGGCAGCGATGCTACATGCTGGGCAGAGGGAGAGTGCCGGGCTGCATGCTAGGCAGCGCAATGCGCTCGAGAAGAGACGGACGCACTACTGGAAACTCAGATTCTTCTGTGTGTGTTGACAGAAAAATTGTATTTTCCTATGCGTGCACCGTCAGAAAATTATTTTTCTGTGCGTATAACACCCACAGGAAAATGCGCTTGCTCAGATTAATGTTAATTTTTGTGTGCGCGAATCCGCACAGAAATAATGGAAAAACCGTCAGAAATATTAATTTTCTGTCGGTGCTGTCCCGACAGAGTTATAGAAGTATACTCACAGAAAATTTTACATTTTTCTGTCAGGCTGGGCTAACGCACAGAAATATTAAATTTTCTGACGGGCATTAACAGAGCACCGTCAGAAAAATTTCAGATAAACATGTAGAAATTCAAATACAATAATTATTTGGGAACAGTAGCAACATCATATCATTCCATTCCATATAATTTCATTACAGCATAATAAATAGGATAGATATAAAGATCCAAATGTTCAACACATTCACTCATAGCATCCAGGCTTCATGTAAATGATGTCCAAATGATCCGGCATCGATACATTCAAAAACATTACCATCTTATCTCAGCAGTTCAGGTTTTAGCTAAGATGATAAAATACCAGCAATCATCACCGAGTCATATTAGAGCTAAAACTAAAGCTAACAAATTAGAGGCACCTAAACCATCAGATTAGAGGCACTACTCCACAAAAGAAACTACCACCACATCCATGTTTTGCAACTAAACCATCAGATTATCGAAGCATGGTCTTCATTGTTGTCGAAACCTTGGTTGTTGCCGATGTTTGCAGCATGAAGATCTTCATTGGTGTGGCGAGCATCATTACCATTGTTGTCAGATTCTGAGGCAGCATGAGAAGAACCAGTTGCCTAAACATGAACAAAGTTGCAACAGTAAGTGGATTGTCTCCCAACAATTTAACACTTTTAGAACAACCTCTAGATTGGACAAGGTTACATAAGTAAGTAGAACTGGACAAAGTTTAAAGTGTTTAAACTGTAGGTTTTCAAGGTGTGAAACATTACAAACCAACATAAGTCCACTTCATCACTGCAATAGCCATGCAAATTCACTGCAGTAGCTATACAACAATCAACATGAGGCCACATCCTCACTGTTGTACTCTGTGTTGCCATTCTAAATAGTATCCCACAAAATACTAATTAGTTTTTACTTCCTTTGCATCTTAAAATCTCTAAGTCATGGATCTGAGAGCTAGAAAACATGTTGATAGTGGAATGAAGATACACTCACAATTGCTTGTGTAGCGGACAAATGTCATAGCGCTTCTTCTGGCACAACCATTCCTATCTCCTGCTAAAGATTCTACAAGGGCATTGCAATTACAAATATTTTAGATTCAAATATTTCATAATATAATACACATATAATATTGGTGAAGTATTTAAAATAGCATAGCACATACCAATACCAAGCCTACAAGAACGTTGCTTCGCTGCAGTGCATTGTCCTTATCACGAATCTCTCGTTCTAGCCTTCCATTTTCACGACGTAGCTCTTGCATTTCACGAGACATACTTTGCATAGTCGCTGAATTTGATGGACGCACACTTCTTTCCCTTCCAGCTGCCCTGACATCTGCAGACTTAACCGCACCATTTGCTATGGCAAGACGCCCATGCTTTATCGGGGCACCACTAGACACATCATACAACGCCTTCTCATTCAAATATTGCTATTGCTCAACCTCATGCCCATCCACTTCCATGTCTGCACCGTCTCCATCCCCTTCATTTGCACATTCCATCCTCTTAACAGCAGCAAAGTAGTCATCCTACAAAGACCAGAACATGGAAACATGTAACTTTGTATTCTGAAATTTTTGGACAGCAGCAAGAAAGTCAGTTAAATAAATCAAGATCACAGAATAATATGTTCTTTTCACAAGTTCTCCACACAGGAGTTTCTGTAGTGTACACTAGAAAAGTACAAGCAGATTTTCATCACACATGTCACATACATACCACGAGTTTCTGTGTCCTGTGGTTCCTGATTGGACCACATCTACCAGTGCTATCCAGGCTTTTCATGCCAGATTTCATCGCAGCAAATGTATTAATAGAGGTTGCTTTCTCGGGTCCAAAGTTAGCTTCCTAAAAAATAGTAAATTTTCCAATGAGATATGAATACACAATAGGCTACTAAGTTTCTAAAAAGAAATGAAAGAATATACACATGCATACCAATACTTGTTGTGTCAGTGTGAATGGTCTAGATCCTCCTCGGTTTTGAGAAATATCTGCATTGCTTGAGCGAGATGTTTGCCCCTTCTTACGTTTTTCCTTGTACTCATCTGAGCACCAATAAGCGCAAAGGAGGGGCCACACCTCATCACTGAACCCCTCGAGCTTTCCTTGCATGTATTGCTCATACTCAAGGTCAATGTGGCATGCCACTGTATCTTTGATGGATATGTGTTTTATTTCCCAGTAATACTTCTTGACAGCATCCACACGGACTTGATACATCATGTTCCTCACCCTTTTCTTTAAACATTCTTCTAGATTACAGTCCGCTTCTTGTTGATCATTTTCTGCAACTTCGAACAAGCGCTGCATGTGTACAGAACCATGAACATAGGTTTCAGATTATGTAGATTCTAGAAATCTAACATTTTAGATGTTGCTCAAAAATTTCAAATTGAATATAGGTATCTTACCCAAAATTCAGAAACCACTTTTTGTGCCCTTGTCATTCCCGTAGCTTCAGGGTTTTTATGAAAATAATCAGCCCATTCCAGTGTTGCGCGCTTGAATTCATCACTGTTCTCATCCACCTCTACAATCACACATGGATATTCTCTTCTAACTATGACCCCAAGCTAAGTACTGTAGTTGTAAGGTGGCGGAAAGTTAACATAACTGAATTGCCTGTAAAGAGAGAATTTTACAAATAAAAACATTCAGAAATTAGTAAACAACACACTAAACTAGTGCACACATGTTCAGAAATTAGTAAATAACACACTGAAACATGTAACTTTGTATTCTAAAATTTTTGGACAGCAGCAAGAAAGTCAGTTAAATAAATCATAATTAGATTTCCAGATCACAGAATAATATGTTCTTTTAACATTTTGAAAAACTTAAGTTTAGTGTGCACTTACTCGTCACCACCGGTTTAAGAGCCACTTTAAAGCCACGTGCAGGTAGTTTAAATTTTGTTCGGGACCCAGGCTTCCTTCCTCTTTTTTTGGGTGCCTCTATTGGGGGAGCTTCAACAATTGTTGTCGTTTGTGCGGCATTGCCTGCAGTTCCAGAACCTTCATTTGTTTGGGTTGCACTGCTGTTGGGTACATGACGTGCGTGTCGAATGGAATGGACCATGGCACCACCTGTACTTTCAGAACCATCATTCCTTTCAGATGGACGATAACGGCTGGGTACACGTTTGTTGCGTGTACTGACCATCTGCAGTTGAAACAATATGTTAGGACCATCTGAAAACAAATAGTGTATCAAACAACAAACTATTGGAAACTGTTATATTAATAATTATGGACTGCTGGCTACACATGTAAAAAAAAATACAAGACTGCATATTGCATTAGATAAAGGATTGGAGAGAAAACAACATGAATTCAGATTTAGTAATACTGAAGCACACATGCACACATGCACACATGCAAACTGCTACATTAATAAGGCTGACTGTTGGCTGCATATTCAAAAGCAGTTACATAGGATCTTATGCATGACAAATAGCATAACTAAAACATATAATTTTGGACTGCATCTTCAAAAATCATTTGGATCATAAGTTTCGTCGTCTTCTTCATCCACTGTTGCAACATTATCCTCTTCTATTTCCTCCTCTTCTTCAATAGCTTCTTCATCATATTCCTCATCGATACAACTCATTTCTGTATTGCTTCCAAGTCTTTTGGGTCAGTAACCAGATCTGATCCCATTGCAAGTATGGAGTCCAAGGCATTACTCAAATCAATGACAAAGGTTCCATCCAAACCATCCACTTGGTAGACATCCTGCACTACCCCTTCCATATTCATAGCTTTACTATTGCTTTCATTCATAGGCACACATCCATGTGGAGCAACATGGTAGACAACCCACCATAGAATCAACTCCTTGTTCTTAGACGGGTATGACAGATAGTACAATTGAGTAACCTGACTAGCCATCACAAATGGGTCAAAATTTGATAATCTTAATGTATGATTGATCTCTACCAAGCCTAGATCTTCAGTACGCCTTAATCCATTAGGTGTTGGATCAAAGCAAGAGCAATAAAACAACACCAACTCTAGTTTCAGGCTGCCTTCCCACTCAATTTTAATTATATCTTCTATGATTCCATAATACTCTAGAGCATTGTCTGATTCATCAAAAGAAGTTATACAAACACCACTATTGGTGGTTGTTAACTCTACTCTTCCACTCTCATATTTCTTTGAACGGAATCTATAGCCATTGACATCATAACACCCATAGGACCTAACTCGAGGGCAGTAACCATAGGACATTTGGCTCTGAGCATTGTGAATGCTAGCTGATTTCAAGCACTAAAAAACACAAATTATGCGATAAGTTTTTTTATCATAACTCACATTGTTGGAACAGAACAAAGACTGAGGTGTATGAGAAAATTACTTGCTCTTTGAACCAATCAAAAAAATTTGGACCAGATTGTATACCACGGGTATTTTTCCAACCATTTAACCTTAAATCACGACGTTGCTAGTCTGTGGGAGCTATATTGCTCTTCCACTATTCATTATCAAAGTGTCTACATGAACAAAATTCTTGTTATGCATAGATGATAAAAAATCTTGAACAGAACAGTAATGATGTTTCTTGCAGAACATACGTGAAGAATGAATCCATCTCCGACACGTTTGTTAGTATGTATAGAAAAGCAACCTTGTACTCCTAGTTTGAGAGCTCACGAAAACCTCTAGGGCTCATGTAACTACCCGGGCATTTAAAAATATCAAGGTCACATGTACCTTGAAATAAAGATGTACAATCATCATAGCGAGGCACCTTATTTCTCACAGATGGAGCATGGGGTCTAAAATATAAACTTAGTGTATTTGCAGCCTCTTCAACAAGAAATGCCTCAACAATGCCAGTCTCAACACGAGCCTTATTTCTTACTTTTTTCCTAAGTTTTTGGATACACCTACGAAGTGAGTGCACTGTATTACAGATAGCCAACTTATGGTCACTGACATAAATAAACTAGTTATTATTTCAATGTTTCTAGATTTACCTCTCATATGGATAGCACCATCGTGCTAGGACAGGACCACCTAATCGTCCTTCGTAAGGCAGATGTATGATGAGATGTTGCATAACATTGAAGAAACCAGGAGGAAATATCTTCTCCATTTTGCAAAGAAGAACTGCAACATTCTCTTCCATAGAGCGGACAACATCTTTTCGAAGCTCTTTGGCACACAATTGTCGATAGAAGAAACTAAGCTCAGCCAAACAACGTCACATATTATCTGGCAAAAATCCACGAAACACTACAGGGAGCAACCTTTCCATAAATATGTGATAATCATGACTTTTTAGTCCAAACACTTTCTTTTGCTGTAGATTCACACCACGCTTCAGATTGGATGCATATGAGTCAGGGAACTTCAAATCTTTGAACCATTGTAGGATGGTTGGCTTAACATCTTTGTGAATGCTGAATAGAGCTCTAGGCCTATCCCACTACCCATTGCTCTTTCGCACCAAATGCATGGAAGGGCGATTACATATAACAACCAAATTCAGCCTAGCTTTCACATTATCTTTGCTCTTTTCAGCTATGTCAAAACATGTGTTCCATATGGCTTCACCCATATTCTTTTCATTATGCATCACATCATTATTGTGTGGAAGTAGTAACTTATGGAAATATGGAAGCTGCCTAAAACAAAGTGCATGTGTCCAATTGTGCAATTTACCGTAGGTTTGTGTATCACCAACAACCTGGTTCACTTGGGCTTGCACTTCCTCCCCTGTTAAGTACCTAGGTGCCTCATCAAACACCATGGTGTTCTTGCGAAAAGCATTATCTTCATATCTAAATGGATGATTTTCAGGCAAGAAACGCCTATGGGTATCAAACCAGCAAGCCTTATGACAATTAGGGAGTAGGAATCCTCGACAACCACACCCATATGGGCATGATAACCTACCATGGGTGCTCCAGCCAGAAAAGTCCCCATAAGCCATAAAGTCGTGTACTGACCAAAGGTAGATTCCTTTCATTGTAAACTCCTCCTTCAACGAAGCATCCCATGTTGTGACCCCCTTCCAGAGTTCTTGAAATTCATCAACTACAGGCTGCATTAAAACGTTCAATTTTCTACCAGGATGTTCTGGACCAGGAACAACTAGAGTGAGGAAAATATACTTAGGCCTTAAGAGTGTGCCAGGAGGGAGGTTCAATGGGGTCACAAAGACTGACCAACATGAGTAAAGCGCAGCATTTACATCAAATGGTTGGAAACCATCTGTTGCTATTGCAAGGCGCACATTTCTTTTTTCCTTAGCAAATTCTGGATAGTCCTCATTAAATCATTGCCAAGCCTCTCCGTCACAAGGGTGCACCATCTTACCACTTGTTGAGGGACTATATGATCTCATTAACTTGGTTGTTTCCCCATGTACCTTTGCAACCTATCTGTGATTGGAAGATAGCGCAAAACTTTGCGTGCAACCTTTTTTCGCCCTTCCACATACCGACTAGTACCGCAAAAATTACATTTTTCTTTGTTCTTGTTATCTTTGTAGAATAGCATACAATTGTTATAGCAAACATCAATTTTGATATGTTGCATACCAAGACCCTCTAATAATTTCCTAGATTGGTAGAAGTCATTAGGTAACTTGGAGTCAGGGGGAAGGAGTTCATGTACTATGCCTAGTATATCATCATATTCTGCGACCGACATGTTGTACCGTGACTTCGCAGCAATCAAGCGAGCTACAACAGACAAGCGTGAGTGTGTGGTTCTATCATGCACCAACTCATCTGCACTAGCAACCATCCTATAGAAAGCTTTGGCATATGCTGTTGGTTCAGCATCTAGTATAGGTGGATGGTGCCCAGCAAGGTCAACCAACATTTGATCCATCTGATCAACTTCATCAGTGCCCTCTCTATTTCCCACACCATCATATCCATCATGCGAAATCAGCCCCTCACCATGCTCAGTCTAAGTTTCATAGTCTTCCTTAAAACCATGCCAACACAAATGCATTTCTACAGTTAATCTTATATGCCTAAAATAGTTTCGACATTGTGCACAAGGACACTTAATAGTATCATTTTCAGCTACACCAGGAATTGAAAATGCATTATTTAAGAATCCATTGGTTCCATCAACCCATTCATTTGAGGGAGCTTTGCCACGTTGCCAACCATTATACATCCATGTTCGGTTTGACATATTAACTAGTTCTGTTTCAAATATTCATATATTAGATATCACAACAAATAAAGCTCAATTATTTTTGGTGCAAGAACAGACATTTCAAACTTAGACAAGTGGGCACACAAATAGAATTTAGAATAACATATAGTAAATAGATCCAGTGAGGAAAGAAGTGTACCTTGAGTCTCAATCACAGGTCCTCAACAATTCTTCAGTCTTGAAAGTAGTACACAACACCTCCAATACGAAGCTTCAGTCCTTGCTTAGCGCCCAAAGACCTCACTGCAACACTCTTTCCTTAGCCCAAAATCTTCAATGCAGCACTCCGCTTAGCCCAAAATCTTCACTGCAGCATGGACACACAAATAATTAGATATCACAACAATGACAACTCCAATTTTTTTTTGGATGAAAGGATAAATATTCCAAAAATCACATAAGTGGACACTCAAATAAACTGTAGAATAACAAGATCTCACAAAAAAAATAGAATGACCAGATCTGGAGGGACACGTAGCCCTATCAAATGGTTCAATCTTACATAGTGTTAGAGAGCTCTCATACTTTTAGATCAAACCTCTGCTGGGACCTTCACATGGATAAAACATAGACAATAGACTATTTGCAGAACAGAGTCCTAGTCAAACTAGAGACAAAAAATTAGTTCATAGTTTTATATATGCAGGCACATCACAGATCGAAGCCTATCACTAACCGACTAATTGGTCATTGTAGACTGGACTGAGAAAAAATGAACCTTAGACCCTTACATACAAATATTATCCACACAAGAATAGATCCACCAAGCCATAAGAATTTGCATTACAGATAGAAGTAGAAACATGCCAATTTGTGAAGGAGAAAAAAACTTGCCTGTTCAGTTTTCTGAGACATGGTGTAACACTCCGGTGTTACGCGAGCATTCTCATTGCAATCATAAGCATGACATTTCATATCATCCATAATCATATAGGTTAATATTATAACTGGAGTGAAATAAAAGCTTGGAAACTGGTACTCGTGAAGTAATATGTTAATGTGCTAATTACTTTTCATCAAAATTGTGCAATTACAAATTTTATATCACTTAGAATTAGAGGTCAAATTTTTGGAGCAACTAAATTACTCAAAGTTTTGTCAAAAACTTGTTTCAAAAATATTATTTAAAAATATTTAAAAATACTCCCTATTTTAGCTTTTATTCTACAATTCAAAATTTGTGGAGAATTTTTAGTTGGCCCCTTAATCAAAGTTGTAGAGAATTAAATTCTAAGCAACTTTTATTTTTGGGTCATTTCCAGAAAAGGTCTTTTTCTCGCTCAAAATGAGGTTTGAAAATTGTATTTGAATTTGGTTTGAAATTAGAAATTTGAAAAATCAAAACTTACCCTAAGCAGGCCGCCGCCCCGGTTTCGGCCCGCGACCGGATACGGCCCACGACCGGATACGGCCCGCCTCCGCACGCGCGCGCCCGCGTCCGCTCCCCCGCCTCGGCCCGGCCCAAGCCAGCCTCCCCCTCCTCTTCCCGCCCCCGCGCGCGCGGCTCGCTGGCGCCGCGGCAGAACACGCCCGCCGCGTGGCGGCCGCATGCCGGCGACGCCCCCGCGTGGCCGCCGTGGACCCCGCGCTCGCGCTCCGCTTCAAATCGCCCCGGGCACCTGGTCTCCATCCCGCTCTCCACTCACTCGCTCCCCTTCTCCCTCCCTCCGGAGAAGCCGAGCGGGAACGCCGCTCGCCACCGCACGCCCCCGCCTTCACCGTCGTGTTCCGACGCCGGTGGACCTCCACCGTCCGATTGGTCGTGCACGAAGCTCCGCCCCCTTCTCCCCTCCTCCGAACGGGCGCCACCATCTCCTTATTTGCTCCGGTAGGGCTCCATTTCTCTCGCCCCGCCGCGCCACCGCGTCGGGACCGCCGAGCTCGCGCCCCGCGCACCGCCTCACTCGCTCCCTCTCCATCCTCCCGAGCCTCCCTCTCGAGTTCGCCATTCCCTTGCGAACGTTGTGCGCGCAATCGCGGGTCGTGACGTGGCCGGAGTTGGCCGTTGGCCGTCGGCCACCGCCGCGCCGTCGAGGTCACGGACGCCGGCGAGGCCGCTCGGTTCTCACCCCCCCTTCGGTCTTCACTGGGCCAACCGCCCTGTGGGCCGCGCCTCCGAGCGGGCCGGCTCACTCTTTTCCCCGCGCGCGCGAACCAGGCCGAGAACGGCCACGGGCCGGTTGACTCCCACGGGCCGGCCCAGTACCGATGTTGAAAAATCAATTTCTGTTTTCTTTTATTATTCATGATGAAAAATACTTTAGAAAATGTTTTTGTAGTCATTTCAGCTCCAAAAATTGTGAAATAAATTTCTATGGATTCATTGGAACCAGATCTATGATACAAAAATATTGCATGTCAAATTTGAAATACTTTTCTGTAGAGTTTTTATTTAGTTTTTGAAATGGCTGTTTTCTTGATAAATGCTTAATAAATCATAGAAAAATCAGAAAAATGTGATTCCAAGTTTGTTAATCTTTTTGTGCCATGTACTTGCTAGGAAAATTATATAGCATGTCTGTTCTGTAGAAAAATGTGTAGGTGTAGTTCAAATGCTTTCTATCACTAGTATTTGTTATTTTTGATAATTAAATAAATTTGAATAAAACATGCAAGTAATAATTTTTCTACAGTGATTGTTTACTGTGTAGAAAGTATGAAAATTTCTAAATCTATTGTTTGATACTTTTCATAATGCAAAGTATTTTCATATTCATTTTTAGACCTTAGCTTGTTATTTTTGTATATAATGTTCTAGTAATCCAATTGTAGTGAAAATCTTGTAGCAGGCTAGTATTGATGTTAGTATCCCACTGTAATTTTCTGGGATTTTTCTGTGCTACTAAACTTTGTGTTGCTGTTCAAGCATAGGGCTAATTAGGGTTTACATTCAACCTTTAATGCAAGATTAGTTAGTAAACTATGCTTTGGTGTATCTTTGAAGCATCTTAAGTGTCAAGGTGCCTTTGCATGGTAGAGAATAGTGGTGGTAGTTTTTGAGTACATGTTCTTGGATGACGTAGACTACCTTGTAGAAGAGTCGTACGTTCCTCGCAATCCAAATAGAGTAACATGCTCATTACATCTCATGCATTCATCATCATCACCTCATGTCATCCCTGCAATGCACCTAGGCATGAGCACTTATACTTCTGCATCATACAGGATCACAGGAAGTGAGCCCGGTAGCAGTTCCCGAGGACCCGGAAGAGCAGTCCGAGGTGCAAGAGCAGGAGGCGACCGAAGCCGAAGAGGAGGTCGGTGAAGATCTTCCAGAGTGCCCCGACCACCGTCCGAGCTCTTTTGAGAGAGGCAAGCCCCGGAGCATTTCTCTTCCGGTTTGCAAATAATTTATTATTAACTTTACTTAATTTGATGCATTACGTTTAGGAGTTGTTTGCAAACGTTGCTGCATTATACCTTGTTTCACCTTGCTTTACCGATCCTTGTCACCCTGGTGTCCGCGGTCAATAATTGCTTAGTTTGCTTAGACCGGTAGAAGTCGGGTGATTGCCTGTCATCCGCGAGCTATAGGGGATTACCTGGATTTATGTGAAAGTATGTCATATGAGAATAACTAAGTGTCGAAATGAATCTGAGACCGGACGGAAACTTGTAGGGTTTCAGACTGTAGTGTTTTCCGTCTGTGTTGATTAAGGACCGACCGTTGTTGGGCCTCGAGTCATGTTGAACGCATGCCTCACATTTAGCTGGCCGAATAATGTACCTTTCGACCGCGAAGCTGGAAGATTATTCGGGCCGAGTGGATTGCCCGCAACGCACTGTACCGGAGCAGTAGTGGCAGGATACGGGGCGCGATGATAAGGCCAAAGAGCAGTCGGGCGGCCCCCGGGTACATGTGGTTCCTGGCAAGCTCGTGACTTTACCTGAATAGTTGACTCGGTGACCAATACCTCACTTTAGCGGGTGAGTGAGGTTTGTGTGAGGAATAAATTACCAGCTGGTTAATAATCGATTTGAATCGCCATCGTTCACTGGATAGTGAACACTTGACTTGAGCTACTTCATCGTAGTAATATTGATGAAACACTTGGATAGTTATGTGGAAGATGACATGATAACTATTGTTAATGATCAATGGTAATCCTTACTTGCTTAATTACATGTTACTCTAGCACCAGTGCAAACATAGTTGACAGGGTAATAAAGAGTTATTTACTGCATGCTTTTGGAAAGGAATTGTTAAGTTAAAAATGCTTTTCTTGCAAATGAGTCAGCTACCCCCACCAGAAAGCCTATCATGATCCTTGGTGTCATTTTATTTTGGTTCTGTCGGGTAAGTCTAGCTGAGTACCTTCTCGTACTCAGGGCTTTGTTCCCACTTGTTGCAGATGGGCAGATGTATTACGGCTACTGTATCAACTGCCTCTATCCTGCGATGGGCGAAGCTTAGGACCAAGGGCAATGGTCATTCGCTACTTCTCGTCTGATGCTTTTGCTAGAGATGATCACAAGCTGGCACTTTATTTCAAAATGCTGTGTGTGTGCGTGATTTGAACTAATGCTTCCGCTACTTTTATTCGAACCTGGTTTGTAATAACTATGTTTAAACTCCGATGTATTTTGTGCCACAAACTTTTATGTAACTTAGATGATGACCGCTAAACTTAGTACGATCTTGGCTGTTATGCGAAATGGTTTGAAATCCGTCGAGATTTCACGGACTACCGGGTTATACGGGCTTAAGTTTGTTAAAATTGTTCTCCCGTTGGATGATTTTCCTACTTAATCTCGTATAATTGGGCGGTTCTGTTACAGCTGGCATCGGAGCATGGTTTAGCGTGATTACTATTCATAAGTGTATTTAAAACAAAATTCTGTTTAAAAGTGTGATTTTCAAACTAAAAGTGTGCCAGTGGTCATATCTTGTATGCCCAGTTAAGGACTCTAGGTGGCTATTTAAGTACTAACTTGGGGTTCTTGCACCATATTTCTCTTTTCGTTGCTCATACGGCGTGCTATTGTATGAGTGCCACTTAATTGAGTGGTAATATATGGATCAGTTACCTCTACGCTTCGGTAAGTGTGAGCTGTGAGAGCATGATCGGATACACCGCCGATCTAGGGAGAGTGCTTATATGATACTAGAATAATTACATGTTTTACACATGTTTTTATGAAAGTATCGCATGTGTGGGTGTTCCGTCCGTTGAGGCGATGCCATCAATAGGACGATGTGTTGGGTAGTTACTACCGTTGTACACGCATCTGGGGATTCGTGTAGAACATGTAGGTAGATTTACTGCTTTCATGCATTCATGGGGAATGGGCTGAAATGAATTTTTTGCAGGTACATAACAGCGTTTATCGTGTAGATCGAATTAGTTACATATATGAGAGATCGTTTGTACGCCACCGAATTCATCGTTAGATGTTCTTATTTTCTAAGTTTGTGAGAACGTAAGACTCGTGCATGCATCATATTGCCTGTGCATTTCATTCATAACATGCATTCCTCCCCTTATAAAAGGATTATCCCATTTTGATAAAAGTGACATCAATTTAAAATATGTTCTCACCGGGTAATTAAAACTTGTGCTACAGATTGCCCGTACGAAACAGACTGCCCATAAGTCCACTGGCGGAAGAGCACCCCGTCGTCAGATGGCCCCACGGGAGCGCCGCAGCACGGACACTTTTCTAAGCGAGTTTGGCATGCCCACCTTACTTTGGAGAGTGCTCCATGATGTGGGGTACCCAGAGGGTCAAGAGCCGGTGTACTCCTGGAGTGAGAGCCAGTTAGCTGAGGATGGACTTGCGGTAGTGGAAATCACCGTCCCTGCTCTTGGTGATGCTCCAGAATGGGATGGTTGGCATTTGGAGTTTGAAGGACGCACTCCAGTTGAGGGTGCAGAGGGCGCAGCCTTTCGCGTCATCCGAGACATAACGAGCAGGTTTCCTAATGAGTTGGCAGCAGCTTTGGCCGGTACTTTCCCGAGAGATGATCCTCGTGATGCCATTTGGGTGCAACCACAAGGAAGTGCCCTGTTGACGGTTCTTAAGTATCAATTTTAATTATCCAATAAATAAGGAAAAGGACCTATATGCAAGCAACACCTAGAATTAGGGTTTGATCTGACAGAATTCCACGAGTTTTGTTGTTTATCTGTTTCTGCAGGGGGTTATCAGGAAATACAAAGGAAAGGCCCACACGTCGGAATTACATAGAGATATTAACGTGTTCACCGATTTTCTATCATCTAGAAGACTCCAGAAGCCACGGGATCGAACGGGAGGCCGAACGGGCCCGGGACCAGGGCGCCCGCCCTGGACCCTGGGGCGCCCGCCCTAGGTCTACAACCAATCAGGATGAGTCTCGCGGATTATGCCCCACCGACCTAAAGGATCAAGGAAAACCGTGCGATTAATGTCGGTTTGATCCGACGGCCCAGGTTCACTTGAAGGGACTATATAAGCAGGACCCCTGGCCCCTGGAGAAGGCAATCCAAGTCCATTATTTTCATATTTTCCAGAGAGGATTCAGAGAGAGAGGTTCCCTTAGGGTTCCCACCTCATTAGGGCTTAGCATCCAATGTGAGATTAGACTTAGTTCTTCTAGATTGAGAGAGATAGAGTGGAGGTATAGATCGAAGGAAGCCCGGCCTGTCGGTGACTACTTCGAGGTTGTACCTACAGGATCAAGTTCTCCTAACCCGAGGCTTGCTCCTAGGATTCTTCAGTATTTTGACTTCTAAATTCTAGTAAGTTCTTTGTTTTATTGTTCTTTGGTTTATGAGTTTACTTTAATCTCTTCGCGTAGAGTTTAGAGTAATCATCTCTAGCGTAAACGAGGTGTTTGGGCTAGGATACTCATAAATATCCCCTGTCTAGCCGGACCGTGGTAGTAGCGAGGAACGTGACATTTCCGTAGCTACCTTTGTATTCCATATCCCGTTAGCAGGATCGATAGGGTTTATAGGTGCGGGTCGAACATCCTTTGAGGTGTCTAGATTCCGTGAGCCTCCCCAATAGAGCAGTAGATCATCCTTACCAAGGTTAGAATGAGAGTGCAGTTGCAGTCTTCTCTATACATCGCTCACATCAAATCATAGTGGTTGTAGCCTAAAGGTTAGTAGTAATAGATTTGGTTAGTCAGATGCACGCTTTCTCCTAGTGGTAAAAAAATAAATACGATACTCTGGATAACATCCCGGGTGAAGTGCTCACCGATATCCGTGCACTTGCGGATCATTTCCTAATTGCGTTACCAAATATCAACAAGCATTTCTGGCGCCGTTGCCGGGGAGAAAGACGGTTTGCTGAGATAACCTTGAATCTTACTAGTAGCTTGTACCTATACTTTTATCTTTCTTTATCTTTTTATTCCTTATCTTTTCTTTATTCTTACCTTATGGAGAACCAAGATTCTAAATCAATCTATCAATTTGCAACACCTTCGGAAACTGACCTTTTACCATGGGAGTCATCACAGCCTATCCAAACATCCCAGTATAGGTTAAGTTCAAGGTTAATTGCCATGATTGAGAACCTATCCTTTTCGGGAAAGGAAGACGAAAATCCTTACCTTCATATTAGAGATTTTGAGCAAACATGCGATTGTCTTCGCATTGAAGGCATTTCTGATAAGACTTTACGTTGGAAGCTTTTTCTTTTTTCCTTAAGAGGAGAAGCTAGACGATGGTATAGTCAGAAGGTAAGTCAACAACGAGGTGAATGGGGAGTCTTACGAGCCAACTTCTGTTTAGATTTTTATTCCCTCGATCGTATCGCCGACCTTAGACTCGAAGTTCTATCTTTTAAACAAAAAGAAAATGAAACTTTGGGAAAATCCTGGAAATGTTTTTCTGATCTTTTAGAATCTGGTCCAAAACTCAATATTGAAGACCCTATTCTCCTTTTTCATTTCTTTCGAGGTCTTCAGAAAGATCATAAACAAATGCTACATACAATGTCTAGAGGTTCTTTCTTTCGTATCCCTACTGATGAAGCTAGAGCGATCCTAGATAGAATCCTAGAAGCTGAGATGGATAATACCCTCCATGATGAAACCTACAAAGCCGAAGTAGACACTCTGCCGAATTCTTCACCTACTTCAGCTATCCCAAGTTTTGAGCCACAAAAGGAAGAAATTCCACCACCTGATTTCATGCTGGATATAGAATCCGATCTTTTTGCCGATTTTGGAAACATTTCAAACTACCATTCTATAGACAAACCCCAAAGCGGCCATTATAGCATTTGTTTACCAAGTGAATATCAATTGAGAGAGCTTATCTCAGTCATGAGTAGCGAATGGTTGGAGGAGTCAGAGCTTTCCTCTGAAGTGATCCGTTTGGATACACCTCCTATCACTATACGCTGTGCTTATGATTCTGATCAATTTGATGCTCTCTATAATCCTGTTGTGGGGATCAATATCATGTCTGAAGCTTTTGCACTTAAATTATTTGGAAAATTAATTTTAACCCCCACAACAAAGTTCATGAAGGAATCTTCGGGACGATTGGTCCCCAGTCTTGGAATTGTGAATGTCCTACCCTTTATGGTAGAAGGCTCCATGATTCATTTGAACTTTTATATCTTTGATACATGGGACTTCGACCTGTTGATAGGACAACCATTTAGAAGACTCCTTTATGAAGGTCAAACTGGAAAGCTACACATTTCTTTTGGAAAGGATTTTAAATTCCCTATGACAATTTCTCACTCCTTGAATAATAAGATCGAGTCATCTCTTTTGCCTGATCCTATGGAAGAGGTAAAAGCTGCGTCTCTAGAGCTTTTAAATGAATCAGACTTAGAAGAAGAAGCCCCTTTCTTCATAGAAGAGGAAGCTGAACCTTCTGAACCTGAACCTTTAGATGAGTTTGCAGAAACACCCAGACCTCCTATAGAGCTTAAAACTTTACCACCCGGTCTTATCTATGCTTTCCTAAACAATAATCCAGAGTTTCCTGTGATCATTAGTAATAAACTCACTCAGGAACAAACTCTGCGATTAATGACCATTTTAGAAAAACATCACTCAGTCTTTGGCTACTCACTCCAAGATCTTACAGGAATCAGTCCTATGATTTGCACCCATCGCATTCCGACAGATCCTTCTGTTTCACCTTCTCGGGAACCCCAACGTAGACTCAACAACGCAATGAGAGAAGTAGTTAAAAAGGAAGTTATAAAGTTGCTGCATGCAGGGATTATATATCCTGTGTCGCATAGTGAGTGGGTGAGCCCTGTTCAAGTTGTGCCTAAAAAGGGAGGCATGACTGTTGTTACAAATGAGAAGAACGAGCTAATTCCGCAACGCACCGTCACAGGGTGGCGGATGTGCATTGACTATAGAAAACTGAATAAAGCCACGAAAAAGGATCACTTTCCTTTACCTTTTATAGATGAGATGTTAGAGCAGTTAGCGAACCATTCGTTCTTCTGTTTCTTAGATGGATATTCAGGGTACCACCAGATCCCGATCCATCCTGATGATCAAAGCAAAACCACTTTTACCTGTCCATACGGAACTTATGCTTATCGTAGAATGTCTTTTGGGCTATGTAATGCACCAGCTTCTTTTCAAAGATGCATGATGTCTATATTTTCTGATATGATTGAAGAGATTATGGAAGTTTTCATGGATGATTTTTCTGTTTATGGAAAAACTTTTGATAATTGTCTTGAAAACTTAGACAAGGTTTTGCAAAGATGCAAAGAAAAGCACTTAGTCCTTAACTGGGA
The DNA here is from genome assembly GCA_038087645.1 of Saccharum hybrid cultivar R570. Lineage (NCBI taxonomy): Eukaryota > Viridiplantae > Streptophyta > Magnoliopsida > Poales > Poaceae > Saccharum > Saccharum hybrid cultivar. Next base: position 2,189,103 of record JAQSUU010000291.1, on the reverse strand, counting down.
AAAATGTCATTTTATGGTTAGGGAAGGAATAGTGCTAGGACACCTAGTGTCTGAAAGAGGTATTGAGGTAGATAAAGCTAAAATTGAAGTAATAGAACAACTACCTCCACCTGTGAATATAAAAGGAATTCGAAGCTTTCTTGGCCATGCTGGTTTTTATCGCAGATTCATAAAAGATTTTTCATTTATTGCTAGACCACTCACTCTTTTGCTAGCCAAGGATGCTCCTTTCGAATTTGATGATGCATGTTTAAAAGCTTTTGAATTATTAAAGAATGCACTCATCTCTGCACCAATCATTCAACCCCCTGATTGGTCGTTGCCTTTTGAAATTATGTGTGATGCTAGTGATTATGCTGTGGGGGCAGTTTTGGGGCAAACAAAAGACAAGAAGCATCATGCAATTGCTTACGCCAGTAAAACTTTGACAGGAGCTCAACTTAATTATGCAACCACTGAAAAAGAGCTTCTGGCTATTGTCTTTGCCATTGATAAATTTAGATCTTACTTAGTAGGAGCTAAAATAATTGTTTACACTGATCATGCTGCACTAAAATATTTGCTCACTAAAAAAGATGCTAAACCTCGCCTAATTAGATGGATCTTGTTACTCCAAGAATTTGACTTAGAAATAAAAGATAAAAAGGGAGTAGAAAATTCTGTTGCTGATCACTTGTCTAGAATGCACTTTAAGGATCCACAGGAAACACCCATTAATGATTCACTCCGGGACGACATGCTCTATGGAATCAACAGGTCTGACCCCTGGTATGCAGATATTGTTAATTTTATGGTTTCAGGGTATGTACCACCAGGAGCGAACAAGAAGAAGCTTATTCAAGAAAGTCGTTCACACATATGGGATGAGCCATACCTCTTCCAAGTATGCGCTGATGGCTTACTCAGAAGGTGTGTGACCACTGAGGAAGGGTGGAAGATCATCGACAGATGTCATTCATCACCATACGGAGGTCATTATGGAGCATTCCGTACACATTCAAAGATCTAGCAATGTGGATTCTATTGGCCTACAATGTATGAAGACACAAGGCAATATATCAGAAGATGTGGGCCATGTCAAAGGCACGGAAACATAAATACAAGAGATGCTATGCCACTCACCAACAACCTTCAGATTGAGCTCTTTGATGTTTGGGGAATAGACTACATGGGTCCATTTCCTCCATCAAAGAAGTGTGAATTCATCTTGGTGGCAGTTGACTACGTCTCCAAGTGGGTAGAAGCACTACCTTGCAAGCGTGCCGACAATATTAATTCAAAGAGGATGTTTGAAGAGATTATATTTCCAAGATTTGGAGTCCCTAGGGTGGTGATAAGTGATGGGGGATCACACTTCATTGACAAACGCTTTGAGCATTATCTAGCAAAACATGGAATCCATCACAACGTTGCTACCCCATATCATCCTCAGACAAGTGGCCAAGCAGAGACTTCCAACAAGCAAATCAAGAACATTCTTCAGAAAACAGTAAATGAGATGGGAACAGCATGGAAGAAAAAGTTACCCGATGCACTCTGGGCATACCGGACAGCATACAAGACCCCAATTGGAATGACCCCCATACCAATTGGTGTACGGGAAGACTTGCCACTTGCCTGTTGAACTAGAGTTCAAAGCACACTGGGCCATAAGAATATGAAATATGGACCTAGATGTTGCTGGAGATCATAGAAGAATGCAACTATCAGAATTGGAAGAATGGCGAGAGAAAGCATATCACAATTCGAAGATCTACAAAGAAAGAGTCAAAAGATGGCATAACAAGAGGATCAAGAAGAAGGAGTTCTCACCCGGAGATAAGGTATTACTTTTTAATTCCAGGGTGAAGCTTTTCGGGCATGGAAAACTCCGAAGTAAATGGGAAGGACCATACAAGGTAGTCAATTCATCATCCCACGGAGCTATTACACTTCAAAACGACGAAGGTACGTTATTCAAGGTAAATGGTCAACGTCTTAAATTATTTTTAGAACCCAATAAAGAATTAGAAGAAATAGACGTGATCCATTTTTACCTTCTGATGGAGAATTAAAGCCCGACCTTTTTAATCTGACGTTTTTGGGCCACGTATATATTTTTCGGGATAAAAATACTTCTAGAAACACGCTCGAGCAAGCGGGCCCGCAGAGGAGGCAGGCCCAGGGCGGGCGCCCTGAGGATGAGGGCGGGCACCCTGCCCTGGTGTCCCCTCAGCCCCGGCCTCTTCCGACGTGCTTTCCTCATCTATGGTTATCCAGAAAATTCCACGAATGGGTTGTTACGCACGCCCGGCGGCGGGATGGATCTATGGAAACTCTAGAGGCACTTTTTGACCCCTATATAAACAGACCCCTGACGTCAGCTTTCAACACCAATTCATTCAATCCTTCTCTCCTCCTCGATTAGAGCTTGTCTAGTTCCTTGCTTCTCCAATGGCCGACAAGACCCACCGCAACTGGGAGATCGTCCCTTACGACCTCAACCGCAAGCCCAAGGATGACCCCGACGCCTACGTCCCGGCCAACACAGAGCGACAGCTAGCAGCCCCACCATCAAACCAGCGCAGCTCAATCTCATCCTACTACGCCCAACCAGTTCTTACTGCACCACCGCAGCCCCTTCTTCCCAAGGGACCGTCGTCCAAGCAAGAAGCCATCGTCAAGGTACCAGCCGGCACGAAGATCCTGCCACCTAAACCCAATGAGCGGGTTGTAGGCGTCAAGACCAACCAGAGTGGCGAGATCAGCAGCGTCCACTACACTACGGAGAAGGAGAGGCCCCGCTTCGAAGGAGTTAAGACAGCAAAAGTTCGCTTCATCCCACCAAAGGAAGCTCCTAAGCACGCTCTCAATTCGTTTGAGACGCCACCGAAGCGCCGCAGGACCATAGCAGATGTGGATGAAGACATCAGGACAGCAAATAGACATATTATGGAACTTCAGTCCACAGTTAGCTCCCTTAGTAGGCAGGTCTCCAACCTGAACACTACTGTGCTCGCGCTTAAACGTGACCTTTCTGATGCCCTTGCTAGGATTAGGGATTTAGAGCAACACTGAGCTATCTAGATTAGACCTTGAGGCAGTGTGTCTTAGTCTTCATCATTAGATTCAATTAGATTCAATTCAGTTTAGATTAGTTTGCTTCATTAGTCAGTGTAATAAATGCCTCAAGACAAAAAAAGATTATTATTATTATTATGCCTCGTGTATCTCCACTTTATTTTTATGCAAGAAAGCAGGAAACAAGTATGGGGGAATCCCCCCGACATGGTAAATGCACTTCGATTGCACCACTCCACGATTCAGGTACATACTCTGCACACTTTATTTACATATATACAAATACATATTGGGCTGTGTAGAATATTGTTCCTAACATGATAATTTAAAAAGACAAAAATATTTCTAATCATGATCAATCTCACTCTGTGATATTTCTGAAAACCTGCATTTATTAAAAATCATTTTAAAAACTCAAGTCATTGTGGAATGTGAGATGGTAGAATATGAGTATCTTATTCTTGAAATCTTTGTCGCTTGGAGATTTTCTTTTCAAAAAAACTTCAAAAATATAGCTACCATCCTCAATATTTTATATGCCTGATAAACCTAAAAATATTAATTTGCTTTGTATTGAGTTTGTGCAAAACGAGTTAGACCCTTGTTGAGAGATTTATCATGCTCCCAAGATCAAGACATTTTTATTCAGAAAGATTCACTCTTCCGAAGTATTATTGCATTAGAGGCATGGGCTATGCAAAAATATATTTTGAGGAAATAAAAAGGAGCAAGTGCTCGACAACCTCGCAGAAAAATGGACAAGTGTCCGGAAGTAGAATTAGGGGTACCTCAGTATCCACCTGAAAAAAATGAGATGATAAAAATATATAGTAAAAAAAAAGAAAATGATAGCCCATGGTCCCTCTAATAAGCAATATGCCAGTAAGAGTTGACAAGTTTTAATTTTCAAAGTCTTTGATCTAAGAGTATGGCATTCCTCTCCTCGGATCCCGTTTTGACCCAGGAAATATATGCAAAGTAAGTATGCTTGAGAATTTCTACAAATTAAAACAGCCTCAGTGAGATATACAAAAGATAAATGAGTGATCTGAGAGCCCCTATGAGGATAAAGGTATGCTAAGTTTTCTATTCAAAAAATATATAAAAACTCCAAGTGACAAGGTTGAGAAGAAGAAAGGATCTCTACTTCAACCATATATTTCCCTGACTACAGTGCACAGTGGACATTCACAACACCCTGCAGGTATAAAAAGAATGCTTTACAATGTTTCAACCCCAGTTATTTTTCTGAACCATCCTTTTCTCGAGGACGAGTAAAAGCCTAAGTATGGGGGTGTTTGTTGACGGTTCTTAAGTATCAATTTTAATTATCCAATAAATAAGGAAAATGACCTATATGCAAGCAACACCTAGAATTAGGGTTTGATCTGACAGAATTCCACGAGTTTTGTTGTTTATCTGTTTCTGCAGGGGGTTATCAGGAAATACAAAGGAAAGGCCCACACGTCGGAATTACATAGAGACATTAACGTGTTCACCGATTTTCTATCATCTAGAAGACTCCAGAAGCCACGGGATCGAACGGGAGGCCGAACGGGCCCGGGACCAGGGCGCCCGCCCTGGACCCTGGGGCGCCCGCCCTAGGTCTGCAATCAATCAGGATGAGTCTCGCGGATTATGCCCCACCGACCTAAAGGATCAAGGAAAACCGTGCGATTAATGTCGGTTTGATCCGACGGCCCAGGTTCACTTGAAGGGACTATATAAGCAGGACCCCTGGCCCCTGGAGAAGGGAATCCAAGTCCATTATTTTCATATTTTCCAGAGAGGATTCAGAGAGAGAGGTTCCCTTAGGGTTCCCACCTCATTAGGGCTTAGCATCCAATGTGAGATTAGACTTAGTTCTTCTAGATTGAGAGAGATAGAGTGGAGGTATAGATCGAAGGAAGCCCGGCCTGTCGGTGACTACTTCGAGGTTGTACCTGCAGGATCAAGTTCTCCTAACCCGAGGCTTGCTCCTAGGATTCTTCAGTATTTCGACTTCTAAATTCTAGTAAGTTCTTTGTTTTATTGTTCTTTGGTTTATGAGTTTACTTTAATCTCTTCGCGTAGAGTTTAGAGTAATCATCTCTAGCGTAAACGAGGTGTTTGGGCTAGGATACTCATAAATATCCCATGTCTAGCCGGACCGTTGTAGTAGCGAGGAACGTGACATTTCCGTAGCTACCTTTGTATTCCATATCCCGTTAGCAGGATCGATAGGGTTTATAGGTGCGGGTCGAACATCCTTTGAGGTGTCTAGATTCCGTGAGCCTCCCAAATAGAGCAGTAGATCATCCTTACCAAGGTTAGAATGAGAGTGCAGTTGCAGTCTTCTCTATACATCGCTCACATCAAATCACAGTGGTTATAGCCTAAAGGTTAGTAGTAATAGATTTGGTTAGTCAGATGCACGCTTTCTCCTAGTGGTAAAAAAATAAATACGATACTCTGGATAACATCCCGGGTGAAGTGCTCACCGATATCCGTGCGCTTGCGGATCATTTCCTAATTGCGTTACCAAATATCAACATGCCCTGGTTAGAGGCCCAAGTGAAGGACGGGCTAGCGACAACCATGCAATGAGTGCCATGTATGCAGCCATCAGAGCATACCAAGGTCTTGAGAGTACCTATTGGACCTTGACTGGTCTGCGTGGTGACGACCGGCTTGAAGCAAGGAAGCAGAGGAAGAAGCAAGCACGTGCTATAGCTAGCTTGCAGGAGCAGTTGGCCGACATGAGCTTGCAGTGAGACCGGGCTCTCGAGAGAGGTGAGAGTGCCATGCAGCGGGTGCAGACGTTGACTCAGGCCAACAGAAATGCAGACCACATGATGGGACAGCTAGTGCAGGAAATGAATGAAGCCTGGAACGAGAGGGACCTTCTGAGGCAGAGGGTCGAGGAGCTAGAAGAGTATAATACCAACCTGCATGAAGAGTTTCATGCCCTCTACAACGGGATGAGCCCGTATGCTCCTTCGAACGCCGCCCAGATGGACGTCGATGACGACGTTGCTACTGAAGGTAGCGGTGGTGACGCCTCTGACCTCGACGATGGCCCCGACGAGTAGGATAGTGCCCTGTGTTATTAGCTAGGCTCTGTCGCGATGGCCTTCTTTTGGTTTCTATGTAACCTGTTGTATCCTGTTCGGTCTGGAGACTGGCGATCTTTTGGATCTTGGTTGTGTATGCGATGCTCGAATGCATAAAAGTCCAATGTATGTATGCTGGCAACGTGGTTGTATGGAACGCGATGTTGCTTTCGAAGTAATTTAATTAGTGATGTTGTTTTAATTGGAATGTGATTATTGTGCCTCTGTTTTATTGTATGACTTGTTCTCTCCAATGAATTCAGTATGGCATGATTGTTCATTCGAATACAATTACTACAACTTCGCTCAATTATTACTTGTTGCTGAAATATGCAGATGGCAAACACTCGTCGTGCCACGTATGAGGCCGCTGAAACTGGTGGCAACGGTGCAGGGGCTGGTGGGGGTGGTGCAAACAACGTCAACCACCAGGAGCCACAGCCAGAGCCACAATTGCCCCCTCCTCCACCGCTCACTGCAGAAGTATTCTTCGCACAGTTCCTTGGAAGCCAGCGCAATACCGAGCAATCGCAGAGGAATATGGAAGATTTTCTGCGTACCATCGCTGAAAATGTTCAGAGAGGTAATAATCAAGGTGGTGGCCATGGGGTGAACCAGTACAGCAACTTCAAGGATTTTATGGATACTAGGCCCCCCATTTTTAAGGAAGCAGCAGAGCCACTCGACGCTGAAGAATGGATCAACACTATGGAAGATAAGTTCCGTGTGTTGAGGCTGACAGAAGTTCTGAAAACAGAATATGCTGCACATCAGCTACAGGGACCGGTAGGGATGTGGTGGAAGCATCACCGCACCACCTTTCCTCCCAATGCCCAGATTACTTGGAGAGAATTCACTGAAGCGTTTAGGGGAGTATATATTCCCCTAGGGTTGGTTGAGATGAAGCTCGGAGAGTTCTTGGCCTTAAATCAGGGTACCAAGACTGTGACACAGTATCTGCATACCTTTAACAACTTGTGCCGTTATGCCCCAGACATGGTCGACACAGATGCAAAGAGAATTGCTAGTTTCAAGAGAGGGTTAAGTCCGAAGATGATGAAGCATGTGGGCACCAATACCCGCGCTAGATTCAATGACTTTGTCAGTGATTGTTTGAAACAAGAAAAGAACAACAACGCCTACACTGCATCCAAGAATCGTAAGAGGGTGTTCGAGTCAGGACCATCACAGCCCAGAGTTGTCACTGCAAATCGTTCTTCTTATCGCTCGTCCGCACCTGGTGCAAGGTTTAGGCCGCCACAGCATAAAACCCAGAACTACAAGGGACCACAGAAGCCGTACAAGATGGCCGTGCCGCCAGCAAAGATCACCGCAGCTGCAGAACAGAGCAACTCCAAGGGAGCTATAGGATCTGCTGGTATAGTGAAGGGGCCCTGCTACAATTGTGGTCAGCCAGGCCACTTTTCAAAGTTCTGCCCTTATCCGCCTAAAAAGAAGCAACAGACTTACACTGCCCGTGTACACCATACCACCGTTGATGAGATTCCTGAGGGAGAGCCTGTAACTACCGGTAAGTTTCTTGTTAACCATCACCCTGCAGTTGTTCTATTTGATTCTGGATCCTCGCATTCTTTTATGAGTCAAGCATTTGCACGGAAGCATGAACAACTATGCACAGAATTGAGTTATGGTTATCGCATAAGTTCAGCAGGGGCTGATGTGTTTACCAATAAGATGGTTAGAGGGGCAACCCTTGAGTTAGGTAGTCGGAAGTTTCGAGTGAACCTGGTAGTTATGCCTGGACTAGTTTTGGATGTAATAATAGGGATGAACTGGATGAAGAACTGGGGAGCAGTCATAGATACTAGCAGTCGGATGCTTACCCTTGAGGATCCCCAGGCAGAGGGTACTTTCTTGGTACCATTGCCTAGAAGAATAGACCTTGTAAGTGTGACCTGTGCCATGAAAGTTGTTCCTATCCATCAGATCCCGGTAGTGTGCGAGTTCCCGGATGTGTTTCCAGACGAGTTACCTGGCCTTCCTCCAGATAGAGATGTTGAGTTTGGAATCGAGTTGATCCCCGGGACAGCTCCTATTTCGAGGAGACCATATCGGATGCCTCCGGATGAGTTAGCTGAGCTGAAGAAGCAACTGGAGGAATTATTAAAGAAGGGGTTTATCCGACCGAGTAAGTCCGAATGGGGATGTCCTGCCTTGTTCGTGAAGAAAAAGAAAGAGGGTACTCTGAGAATGTGTGTGGATTATCGACCTCTTAATGCCGTAACTATCAAGAATAAATATCCTTTGCCTCATATCGACGTTTTGTTTGATCAGTTGGCTAAAGCTAGAGTGTTCTCCAAGATAGACATAAGATCAGGGTATCATCAGATAAAGATTAGGCCGCAAGATGTCCCGAAAACCGCCTTTTCTACCAGATACGGGTTGTACGAGTATCTTGTTATGTCTTTTGGCTTAACAAATGCTCCTTCATATTTTATGTATCTGATGAATACGGTTTTCATGCCAGAGTTGGACAAGTTTGTAGTTGTTTTCATTGATGACATTCTAGTATACTCTGAGAATGAGAAAGATCATGAAGAGCATCTGAGAATTGTCTTGACCAGACTGAGAGATCATAAGTTGTATGCTAAGTTCAGCAAATGTGAATTTTGGTTGAAGAAAGTTCCTTTCCTTGGTCATATTCTATCTGAGAATGGAGTTTCGGTAGATCCAAGCAAAGTGCAAGAGGTTATGGATTGGAAATCTCCAACCACAGTGTCAGAAGTCAGGAGTTTCCTAGGGTTAGCTGGTTACTATCGCCGCTTTATTCCAAACTTTTCGAAGATTGCCAAGCCGATGACAAGTTTGTGTGGACAGAGTGCGAGACAGCTTTCCACACCTTGCGGAAACTGTTGACCACTGCTCCAGTTCTTGCACAGCCAGACATCAAGAAACCTTTTGATGTGTTCTGTGACGCATCAAAAACAGGATTAGGCTGTGTTCTGATGCAAGAAGGAAGAGTCATTGCTTATGCCTCCCGTCAGTTGAGAAAACATGAAATCAATTATCTGACACATGATCTTGAGCTTGCCGCCGTAGTGCATGCCTTAAAGATTTGGAGACACTATTTACTTGGTAATGTGTGCAATATTTTTACCGATCACAAGAGTCTCAAGTACATTTTCACCCAACCAGAATTGAACATGAGACAGCGAAGATGGTTAGAACTAATCAAAGATTACAACTTGAATGTACAGTATCATCCTGGGAAAGCCAATGTGGTAGCTGATGCTTTGAGTAGAAAGTCACATTGTCTGAATATGCAACCCTTATTCGAGGATGGTTTTAATCTAATGCACCCTGCCGTGTTACATAGTATTCAGATCAGTTGTTCCTTGGAGAGTAAGATAATAGAAGGACAGAAAGCGGACAAAGGGATATTCCACATCAAAAAGAAAATTAAAGAAGAACCCTCCAAACACTTCAGAGTGGACGAACAGGACGTGTTGTGGTTCGACAACCGTCTTGTTGTTCCAAAGGATAGAGAGCTTAAGAATAAAATTATGGACGAAGCTCATCTCTCTAAGTTGTCCATTCATCCTGGCAGTAGTAAAATGTATCAAGAACTAAGACCTCGCTATTGGTGGACAAAGATGAAGAAGGAAATTGCAGCTTATGTAGCCAGATGTGACACATGTTGTAGGGTGAAAGCTATTCACATGAAACCTGCCGGATTGTTACAACCTTTGTCAGTACCTAGTTGGAAGTGGGATGATATAAGTATGGATTTCATCACGGGGTTGCCTACTACACAGAAAGGCCATGATTCGATTTGGGTGATCGTGGATCGTCTTACCAAGACAGCCCACTTTTTGCCTGTCAAGACAGATTATAGACCACCTCAATATGCCGAGAAGTATATTGTGGAGATTGTGAGATTGCATGGCATTCTGAAGATTATAGTGTCTGACAGAGGGTCACAGTTCACTGCTCACTTTTGGGAGCATTTGCACAAAGGTTTAGGAACTAGTCTGATTCGTAGCACTGCCTATCATCCTCAAACAGATGGTCAGACTGAAAGAGTTAATGCTATTTTAGAGGATATGTTAAGAGCTTGTGTGTTGTCTTCCCGAGGTTCATGGGAGTCATGGTTACCTTTAGCAGAGTTCGCGTATAATAATAGCTATCAAGAAAGTATCAAGATGGCACCTTTTGAGGCTCTGTATGGCCGAAAGTGTAGAACACCTTTAAACTGGATTGAGCCAGGGGAAAGAAGGTATTATGGTATTGACTTCGTAGAAGAAGCTGAAAAGAAAGTTCATATCATTCAGCAAAATATGAGAGCAACTCAGTCACGACAGAAAAGTTATGCGGATAAGAGAAGGAGACCGCTTGTTTTCGAAGTTGGCGACTATGTTTATCTAAAAGTCACGCCAATGAAGAAGAAGCGGTTTGGAATACGCAGAAAGCTTGCCGCCAGATTTGTAGGACCCTACAAAATCTTGGAAAGGAAGGGTCCAGTGGCTTACAAATTGGAATTACCGGAAGCAATGGGTGATATATTCCTAGTTTTTCACGTATCACATCTCAAGAAGTGTTTGCGCGTTCCAGAGGAAAGAATTGAACCTCGAGGCATAAAACTTAAGTCAGATCTGGTGTATCGTGAGCAGCCAATTCGAGTTTTGGATTCCAAAAAGAGGGCTACTCGAAACAGTGTGGTGAAAACGTATAAGATACACTGGAGTCATCATGATGAAGGGGATGCATCTTGGGAAACGGGTGAATACCTACAAAAAGCATACGAAGATTTTTATAATAAATGGTTCGTAACCCAAATCTCGGGACGAGATTTTTATAAGGGGGGAGGGCTGTAACACTCCGGTGTTACGCGAGTATTCTCATTGCAATCATAAGCATGACATTTCATATCATCCATAATCATATAGGTTAATATTATAACTGGAGTGAAATAAAAGCTTGAAAACTGGTACTCGTGAAGTAATATGTTAATGTGCTAATTACTTTTCATCAAAATTGTGCAATTACAAATTTTATATCACTTAGAATTAGAGGTCAAATTTTTTGGAGCAACTAAATTACTCAAAGTTTTGTCAAAAACTTGTTTCAAAAATATTATTTAAAAATATTTAAAAATACTCCCTATTTTAGCTTTTATTCTACAATTCAAAATCTATGGAGAATTTTTAGTTGGCCCCTTATTCAAAGTTGTAGAGAATTAAATTCTAAGCAACTTTTATTTTTGGGTCATTTTCAGAAAAGGTCTTTTTCTTGCTCAAAATGAGGTTTGAAAACTGTATTTGAATTTGGTTTGAAATTAGAAATTTGAAAAATCAAAACTTACCCTAAGCAGGCCGCCGCCCCGGTTTTGGCCCGCGACCGGATATGGCCCGCCTCCGCACGCGCGCGCCCGCGTCCGCTCCCCCGCCTCGGCCCGGCCCAAGCCAGCCTCCCCCTCCTCTTCCCGCCCGCGCGCGCGCGGCTCGCTGGCGTCGCGGCAGAACACGCCCGCCGCGTGGCGGCCGCATGCCGGCGACACCCCCGCGTGGCCACCATGGACCCCGCGCTCACGCTCCGCTTCAAATCGCCCCGGGCACCTGGTCTCCATCCTGCTCTCCACTCACTCGCTCCCCTTCTCCCTCCCTCCGGAGAAGCTGAGCGGGAACGCCGCTCGCCACCGCACGCCCCCGCCTTCACCGTCGTGTTCCGACGCCGGTGGACCTCCACCGTCCGATTGGTCGTGCACGAAGCTCCGCCCCCTTCTCCCCTCCTCCGAACGGGCGCCGCCATCTCCTTATTTGCTCCGATAGGGCTCCATTTCTCTCGCCCCGCCGCGCCACCGCGTCGGGACCGCCAAGCTCGCGCCCCGCGCACCGCCTCACTCGCTCCCTCTCCATCCTCCCGAGCCTCCCTCTCGAGTTCGCCATTCCCTTGTGAACGTTGTGCGCGCAATCGCAGGTCGTGACGTGGCCGGAGTTGTCCGTTGGCCGTCGGCCACCGCCGCGCCGTCGAGGTCACGGACGCTGGCGAGGCCGCTCGGTTCTCACCCCCCCTTCGGTCTTCACTGGGCCAACCGCCCTGTGGGCCGCGCCTCCGAGCGGGCCGGCTCACTCTTTTCCCCGCGCGCGCGAACCAGGCCGAGAACGGCCACGGGCCGGTTGACTCCCACGGGCCGGCCCAGTACCGATGTTGAAAAATCAATTTCTGTTTTCTTTTATTATTCATGATGAAAAATACTTTGGAAAATGTTTTTGTAGTCATTTCAGCTCCAAAAATTGTGAAATAAATTTCTATGGATTCATTGGAACCAGATCTATGATATAAAAATATTGCATGTCAAATTTGAAATACTTTTCTGTAGAGTTTTTCTTTAGTTTTTGAAATGGCTGTTTTCTTGATAAATGCTTAATAAATCATAGAAAAATCAGAAAAATGTGATTCTAAGTTTGTTAATCTTTTTGTGCCATGTACTTGCTAGGAAAATTATATAGCATGCTGTTCTGTAGAAAAATGTGTAGGTGTAGTTCAAATGCTTTCTATCACTAGTATTTGTTATTTTTGATAATTAAATAAATTTCAATAAAACATGCAAGTAATAATTTTTCCACAGTGATTGTTTACTGTGTAGAAAGTATGAAAATTTCTAAATCTGTTGTTTGATACTTTTCATAATGCAAAGTATTTTCATATTCATTTTTAGACCTTAGCTTGTTATTTTTGTATATACAGTTCTATTAATCCAATTGCAGTGAAAATCTTGTAGCAGGCTAGTATTGATGTTAGTAACCCACTGTAATTTTCTGGGATTTTTCTGTGCTACTAAATTTTGTGTTGCTGTTCAAGCATAGGGCTAATTAGGCTTTACATTCAACCTTTAATGCAAGATTAGTTAGTAAACTATGCTTTGGTGTATCTTTGAAGCATCTTAAGTGTCAAGATGCCTTTGCATGGTAGAGAATAGTGGTGGTAGTTTTCGAGTACATGTTCTTGGATGACGTAGACTACCTTGTAGAAGAGTCGTACGTTCCTCGCAATCCAAATAGAGTAACATGCTCATTACATCTCATGCATTCATCATCATCACCTCATGTCATCCTTGCAATGCACCTAGGCATGAGCACTTATACTTCTGCATCATACAGGATCGCAGGAAGTGACCCCGGTAGCAGTTTCCGAGGACCCGGAAGAGCAGTCCGAGGTGCAAGAGCAGGAGGCGACCGAAGCCGAAGAGGAGGTCGGTGAAGATCTTCCAGAGTGCCCCGACCACTGTTAGAGCTCTTTTGAGAGAGGCAAGCCCCGGAGCATTTCTCTCCCGGTTTGCAAATAATTTATTATTAACTTTACTTAATTTGATGCATTACGTTTAGGAGTTGTTTGCAAACGTTGCTGCATTATACCTTGTTTCACCTTGCTTTACCGATCCTTGTCACCCTGGTGTCCGCGGTCAATAATTGCTTAGTTTGCTTAGACCGGTAAAAGTTTGGTGATTGCCTGTCATCCGCGAGCTATAGGGGATTACCTGGATTTATGTGAAAGTATGTCATATGAGAATAACTAAGTGTCGAAATGAATCTGAGACCGGACGAAAACTTGCAGGGTTTCGGACTGTAGTGTTTTCCGTATGTGTTGATTAAGGACCGACCGTTGTTGGGCCTCGAGTCATGTTGAACGCATGCCTCACATTTAGCTGGCCGAATAATGTACCTTACGACCGCGAAGCTGGGAGATTATTCGGGCCGAGTGGATTGCCCGCAACGCACTGTACCGGAGCAGTAGTGGCATGATACGGGGCGCTATGATAAGGCCAAAGAGCAGTCGGGCGGCCCCCGGGTACATGTGGTTCCTGGCAAGCTCGCGACTTTACCTGAATAGTTGACTCGGTGACCAATACCTCACTTTAGCGGGTGAGTGAGGTTTGTGTGAGGAATAAATTACCAGCTGGTTAATAATCGATTCGAATCGCCATCGTTCACTGGATAGTGAACACTTGACTTGAGCTACTTCATCGTAGTAATATTGATGAAACACTTGGATAGTTATGTGAAAGATGACATGATAACTATTGTTAATGATCAATGGTAATCCTTACTTGTTTAATTACATGTTACTCTAGCACCAGTGCAAACATAGTTGACAGGGTAATAAAGAGTTATTTACTGCATGCTTTTGGAAAGGAATTGTTAAGTTAAAAATGCTTTTCTTGCAAATGAGTCAGCTACCCCCACCAGAAAGCCTATCATGATCCTTGGTGTCATTTTATTTTGGTTCTGTCGGGTAAGTCTAGCTGAGTACCTTCTCGTACTCAGGGCTTTGTTCTCACTTGTTGCAGATGGGCAGATGTATTACGGCTACTGTATCAACTGCCTCTATCCTGCGATAGGCGAAGCTTAGGACCAAGGGCAATGGTCATTCGCTACTTCTCGTCTGATGCTTTTGCTGGAGATGATCACAAGCTGGCACTTTATTTCAAAATGCTGTGTGTGTGCGTGATTTGAACTAATGCTTCCGCTACTTTTATTCGAACCTGGTTTGTAATAACTATGTTTAAACTCCGATGTATTTTGTGCCGCGAACTTTTATGTAACTTATGATGGTGACCGCTAAACTTAGTACGATCTTGGCTGTTATGCGAAATGGTTTGAAATCCGTCGAGATTTCACGGACTACCGGGTTATACGGGCTTAAGTTTGTTAAAATTGTCCTTCCGTTGGATGATTTTCCTACTTAATCTCGTATAATTGGACGGTTCTGTTACACATGGCTGCTACTGAACTTGCTGCTACTGAACTTGCTGATGTCGACGGTTTTGCTTCCTGGAGTGAGCAGCGCTAATCAGTAGAGGAAACGTAGAAAAAGTAGATTCACTTAAATCCCACAAAAAATTTAGAGAAAAAAATGAGTGGGTACTGCTACTGCCACCACACAAGTTCAGGCAACAAGCAAGAACTAAAGCCATGACTATCTTGTACACAATCGAGAGTAACTAACATTTGGATTTGAGTAGTGACATTGAAGGCTAGTACTCGTACCTCTCTGCTCCTGCAATCCTGCTCGGCGCCAGGAGAGGTCCCTGCGGTCGGCACAACGCCGGCGGCCTGAGGACCCAGGCCATGCACGGGAAGGGGCGTGACCAGGGATAGATCGACGGGGGGCTTGGGGAGGCGCGGATCTGACTTCAGGAGCTTAGGGAGGCACTAAATCGGCGGCGGACGGCATGGCTGCGAAGGCAGAGGCGGAGGCGGCGGCGGATGTGTGCGTGCGTGAGGAGCGCGAGGTGCGTGAGGGGCGCGGCCGAACAGAGTAGTGCACGTGAGGGGCTTTTTTCTATCTGGGGGCGGGCCAGGGCGGCTTAGGGTTAGGACTCCTTTGTTTTTTTATTTTATTAATTAAAATAAATTTTCCTCACCGAGAGAGCGCGAACGCCGAAACATAGAGCGGGAACGCTAAGGTGGAGAGCGCGAACGCAAAACCTAGTGCCGTATTTGATTTTTTTTCTGTGCGTCTTCAAATAACCGACAGAATAATAATAATTTTTCTGAGCGTACATATATTTTTCTGTGCGTTTATAAGTAACCGACAGAATAAACTAAAATTTTCTGAGAGTGTTTAATTTTTCCGTGCGTGAATGTTCACGCACAGAAAAATAATCCTATATTTATGTGTGTTTTCGCATTTTTCTGTGAGTATATTAATGGACCCACAGAATAATTACTATTTTTCTGAGTGTACCGAATAAAACGCACAGAAAAATTAATCACGCACAGGAGTATTCCAGTTTAAGTGTTCCACCTGCTGAAGGCACCTGCTGAGGAGATACACCCAATTATTTAAGTGTTCCACAAATTAAAAAACATCAGGGATTGAGATTTCTTTGAGATTTTACTTTTATATATATGGGTAACAGGAGTACTGCGACGAGGCCCAAATAACTTATGATTTGAAACCGAGCTAGCAATAAATAAACAAGTCGGGCTAGTGTTTGCATGGTGAGAAAAATCGGAAAGCCAGGGTACGACAATTCGACAAATCGGACTCCCTGTTATTCTCGCGGTGGGTGAGTCTTGCATGGTGAGAAAAATCATCGATACAATGAGGTGTTTGGTAGATTTTTTTTGATTAGCTCGTGGTGGCGGCTGAAAATCTAATTTTAATTGCTTGCAAACACGGACTAAGACAGGTGAATGAAATCACATTTTAACTTGGATTCAGGCTAATTATTGTTCACGAGAATTGTTTGCATAAAAAATACACGAGGTTACTTGAAATAAATGAAATCATGAATCAGATAACCGTTCCTAACATGCATGTTTTGTATTATAAGATAAGACGATGGCTGACTTGAAGAGTGAGGACTAAAGCTATTTTTTCATGAGAAAGCTTAGGGGCCAATATATATAGTTTATAACGTTTCCATTTACTACAATTATTTGGGTATTTCATAGTATCAGTAGGCATAAACCTCAACGGTGATTTCTTGTCGTGCTGATAATGTGTTGTGAAACATGTTGCCAGCGGTTATTAGACCTTCACTCTCCGTTATAGTAGATGAAAATAGAACACATGGACACCAGAGATAAATAATGAGACTATTCTTTATTCCTCTGTATATTAATAATGAGACTATTCTTTACTCCTCTGTATATTGATGATTCCAACGTAGAGCTCCCACATACATACATATATATATATATATAGTTCTATCAAGGTCTAAGAATTTAAAAGTCCACGTACAAACATACTCCTATTAAGGGTGTGTTCAGTTGGTGAAAAGTGAGCGAAAAGTTACTGTAGCATCTTTCATTGTTATTTGGCAAAATTTGTCCAACCATGGACTAACTAGGCTCAAAAGATTCGTCTCGACATTTACAGACAAACTATGCAATTAGTTATCTTTTTTACCTACATTTAATACTCCATGTATGTGTCTAAAGATTCGATGTGATAGATGGAAGAGAAAATATTTTAGGTTTGCATGTGAAGTGAACACACCCTAAGATTTCTCTTTCCTTTTTCCTTCTAGCTAGAACAGAGTCCGTATGTTTTACGACGTACATATCAGCAGGCATTAGCCCGGAATCCGACTTTACTGTGGCTGGTGTCGTACAGCACCTCTAAGTTGCGTTGATTCACGTTGCCCAGGACTCCAAGAGTGCCGTCTGCTCCGGAGTCCTGGAAAGCGAGGCAGCCCTCCACCAGGATCCCGCTGGGCACGTCGAGGTTGATGCTGGCGCCTAAACTGAACGTCAGGGCAACTTTTTTTTTTTTTTGAGCATCAACGTCAGGGCAACCTTGGGCACGGCAACATTTGTGTGACCGGTGAAGTTGAAGCAAGTGTCTAGGACCACGACCATTGGGAAGCAGCGGGTACGCCGCCATGCCCTTCCGGAACGCCGCCCACAGCAGCGCCCTGTACGGTGCCGAAGCCAACGGTGACGACGTCCACACAATATCCTAAATAGGCCGGGATGACCACCTTCTCCTCATCATCCTGCGCGCTTCCCGTGCCCCGTGATGATGATGCCCAACATGGCAACGGGTAGTGCCTGCCCGTACCCGTAAAATTTTACCCATCGGGTTATCCGTACCCGCATATGGATAAAAAAATAGTTTCATACCCGTACCCGCCGGGTAATTCTCACCCGACGGGTAACCCGTACCCGATAGCATACCTGAAAATTACCTAAAAATATAGTCACATGCAAAAATAAATCATTCTAAGCTTCCAACAAGTTACAAACATGCTAACAAACATTATTAGCATCATTACAACAAAGACAATCTACTAGAAATATAGTGGATGTCTCAATAGGCCAAATTCATGACTTATATGCGCTAAAATAACTGAGGTTGGCTAGTTATTTTTGCGGGTATGTTTTACCCGCGGGTATGCGGGTATGGGTAGTATACACCCGCACCCGTACCCGCCATACCCGATGGGTATAGGATTTTGCCTAATAACGTATCTACGGGTAGAAAATTCATCCCATACCCGCCTCTTTATCGGGTAATACCCGTTGAGTACTCGGGTTTCGGATACCCGTTGCCATCTGGCTCATGATATAACTTGAGCGGGCACGGTTTCTGCGGAGCGTCTCCGCCGCCCAGGATGGCCTGCTGCTACTCTCTTCTTCCACGGCGCGCACGGACCGTGGCGGTTCGCTAGTGGCAACCATACGCTGCTGTGGTTTTGCTCCAGGTTCATTTGCAGCGGCGATAGGGATGAAATGAAACCAGAGGCAAATTATATGCTCAGCTCCCGTACCCCTCGCGTTGGAACATACTGCTGTTTCATCTGGCTCAAAAGAGCTGGTTGGCACAACTACAAAACCGTTCTCGTCGCCTCCATAAGCAATGGAATAGCAGCTGCACAAGACCATGAACATAAGGACAGGAGAAGCCATGGATGCAAATTGGAAAGTGATGTGCACTTGAGCTGTAAGACAAGGATGAGCGCGCGCCGCATTGTATAATGCTGTTGGAAATTAGATACGGCTATATGTAGCATATTTTAATAATCCTAAAGCACATGGTAATTTAACATATATATTTTGACAGAGCTAGATTAATTAAGAGACAACCAGTATCTCAAAATGGACACACATATATTGTGGAACAATTAAATTAGCACTTCCATAAGTGAGATGAGGCAATTTTTTCTATAGCTCTATCAAATGGTATCTGTTTAATGGCGATTTTTCTAAAGCACAAAGTAATTTAACATACATTTAATTGCTCTAATAAGTCAGAGCTAGATTAAGAGACAAGCAGTATTAACTTACTCTCAAATGCATACACATATATTGTGGAATTATTAAATTACTGCTTTTCGTAATTGAAAACGTATTAGGGCAGTACCAACAGGGAACGAAGAAACGATTTCGACATTTCTATTACGCTACTCTAATAAGTATTTTCGGAGGTAGATATTTTTATTTATAGAGGCAGATAAGTTGACTGCCTCTATTAAATTGTATCTAAGGCATTTTCCTTAAAATTTAACATATTCTATTTTAATTACTCGAGTAAGTTAGAGCTAGATTAAGAGACAAGGGGTGTTGATGACTCTTAAAATGGATACACATATATTGTGTAACAACAAAATTACCCTTCTGCAGGTGAAATGGTATTAGGACAGTTCCAAGAACTAAGAAATTGTTTCCATGTGTTTATTATACTACTTCAAGAAGCATTTTTAAGAGACGGTCACTTTCATTTACAAAGACAAGCAAGCCGACTGCCTTTATCAAATGGTATCTGTTAATAACCATTTTCAAGAAGCATTTTTAGAGCGTACACCTTTGTTTTACAGAGATGAGCAAGCCAAGTTCCTTTATCAAATGGTATATGTTTATGACTATTTTCCCAAAGTACAAGGTAATTTACCATATATATTTTAACTACTCTAGCTAATAAGTCAAAGCTAGATTAATGATCAAGCGGTATTAATGACTATCAAAATGGATACAGATATATCATGGAAGAATTAAATTACCACTTCTGTAAGTGAAATGGTTAGGGCAATCCCGATAGGGAACAAAGAAACCGTTTCTATGTACTATTGCACGACAGGCAAACCAACCGCCTCTATTAAAGGTATATGTTAATGGCCATCCTACTAAAGTACAATATAACTTAACATATATATATTTTAACTACTCTAATAATTTGGAGCTAGCTTAAGAGACAAGCGGTATTAATTACTCATGAAATTGACTATAATAAGAATTTTCAGAGGTGGACATTTTTATTTACACAGGAGGACGAGCCAACCACCTCTATCAAATGGGATTCCCTCCATCCTGAAATATAGTGCATTCTAACCATTCTTAGACAAACTAAGAGAGTGCAATAGACGCATATATCCCTCACTTAATTTACTAATCTATTAAAATCTTATTTTATTCCTATGATTAAAGGGTGAACGCTCTTGCTATGGCCACAACCAAAGTAAAAATCCTTGACGATGGCCCCAGGCGCCAGCGTCAGCTTGTCCTTGCTGTACGTGCCCACCGTGCTTGTTCCGTCCGCATACGAGATGTCAAACCCGCATGGTTTGCCATTCGTACAGCCGCTGCCGTACGCATCGGCGGTGAGCTTCTTGCACGCGTCGGAGGCGCAGGGGACGGCACTGTACGTCGACGAGTGGCTCGGGTCAAACAAGGGGTCCTTCTGCGGGGAGCACTGGCCGGAGCTGCACGGCTTGCACTGCAGCCACGACAGGTCGCTGCCGGTGTCGATGACGACGACCTGTGGCACTGCCGGCGTGCCGAAGCTCACCTTGGCAACGTACTCTAGCGAGTCCACGAAGGTGCCTAGGTGGGCCGGGACGCTCACCTTCTTCCCGTCTCCGTATGTCTCCATGCCCCTCGTTACTCCGCTGACGATGTAGCTCAGGCAAGCATGGCTTCTGCATGCGGAACATCTCAGCGATGTACTAGAGGGACGTACACCATGGAGCCGTTCTGCTCTGGCTTCTCTGAAACATAGATGTGCAGAAATTAATCATAAGGTTTTGTTTGAAGTGTTTGAAGGAAGGAAATAAACCAGACATAGTCTGCAGGTCATCCTGTACCTAACGCTCCGGAGCAAACTGTCTCTGGCTCAAAAGAGCTGGATGGCACCGTCACAAAGCTGCCGTTACCAGCTCCATGAACAATGGAAAGGTAGAGGCACAAGAAAATGAACAGGATCAGAGGAGAAGCCATGGAAAATGATGTGCATTTTAGTACTACAAGAAAAGGATGGCCAGCCAACGTATTTATAAAGCGTTGGAAGTTGGAATCACACCATTACTTGGCATATTTTAATTATCTTTTATAGCTATTTGGTATATTTTGGCTATATATTAAGTTCCCAAATCACAACTTAGGGCACGTTTGATCCTATTAGGATTATAATAATCAGCAAAAACTATATAATTATGATCCAAAACCGGCTACATTATATTTGAGAATAGTTTGTTATAATCAAAACACTAGCAGATAACAGTAATCTTGTAATGCAATAATGAGCAATACTAAAATACGTATTGTCGCTTTAACCAATAATAACCACTATAGATAATGCAGACATCCAATCACTCCTGAGTTTTATAATCATAATCTAGATTATAATAATTCGATATATAATCTACATTATAATAATAAGCCGGATCCAAATAGGGTCTTAAAAAAGGAAGCAAAGATAAAGTCAAATAGATATGGAATGAAATTATACACTGCCAGAAAATGGACACATAGTGATACAAAATGGATAATCCAAATTCTAATTGGACTGTAGTTACATTGGATGCACTTGGATGGGATATATTTGAATTTGAATGTCCATAGTCATTTCATTAAAAAAAACTCCAAAATCTATCGGACATTAACTCAAAAAGTTCAGTGTCCATTGGATTTGCATGGACTTAACTAGTTGAGAGGTAGATCAATTTTTAATGTATACTTCATGTTTATATCATGGGGCCCATATGTAGTCACACCGATCTGCACAAAGTAGCAAGCAATTATATTAAGTCATCTTGAAAAATTTTCAGTAGATTTAGCTAACATTTTAAGGTGTGAATATGAGGTTTTTATTTTAAGGTCTGACTTTCGACCTGGGGCTATATACATCTAGTCACACCAGTCTACATAAAGTAGTGGGTAATTATATTAAGTCATTTAAAAAAATTAAGTTGATTTTACTAAAATTTTAAGGTGTAAACGCTAGATTTTTAATTTTAGTGTCCAACTTTTGACGTGAGGCCCACATATGTATCTAGTCATATCAGTGTGCACAAAGTATTCGGCAATCATATTAAGTCATGCTTAACAAAATTTCAATCAATTTCACTAAAATTTTAAAGCGTGAACGCAAGCTTTTAAATTATGAGATACAACTTTTGATATAGAATTAACTGGTAGTTATAATAGTTTTGTTAATATTAGATTATATTGGTTGCATTTGGACATAAGAGCAATTAAATTGAATTGGATTGGACATTAAACAATTTTTTAGGATATGTTAGGACTTGGATTTTTCCCCTTGGATTTAGTTGGATTTATCCATACTGATTTGGATGCTAATCTATTGCCACCTCTAGCTGCACTACGTCAGCGTCCTCCATGCCGGGCCGCCACCGCTGCAAATGGAAAAAAAATAGCAAAAAGCACACACAAGCTCCAACATATGTGGAATACTGAGAGCAAAAAACACAAAATCATACTGTGCTCATTGTTCATTTCATGATGAAGAAGAGTAAAATGATCTTTTCACCCTTCACTTCACACCATTAGAGATGAAAGTTGACGGAAGTGTGTCATATTACACATGAAAGATAGAGAGTGTCAAATAAGTAATTTTTCATTTTGCAGGACCAAGGAAGGGTTCATTTCAGTAGTGTCAGAAACAAGAAATTCTCTCCGCTACGAGAAAATATTGGTAGAACATAAGATTAAAAAGGAAGCTTTCTATATGGTCCACAATAGATTAATAGTAGGCTGCAGTACACACATATATAGTTCCCCACATTGACATAATCACATAAAGGTGAGATTATTCTCTTGCTAGATTATGAGAACGTTCAGAAGCAAACACAGCATGTCGTTCTCAGAATATATTTAGTAGTGCCTGATTCTGTGCCTGCCCCAATCTCTGAAGGAGTTGCTAAAAAGAAGTGCTCGTCCTATTGGCTTGGAAGATGCTAAATATCAGGAACCCGCAACCAGAGCACGTCACAAGAAAATCAATAAGCATCATGAGCACACAGACGTACGTTCCCATGTACTAGCACCGAACCACATATACTGCTTCAGCATGCACCGGCTCGGAATCCGACATTACCACGGCCGGCATCGTAGAGCACCTCGAGCGTGTGCTGATTCACGTTGCCGATGATGCCGAGGCCGTCGTCTGGCCCTGACTCCTGGAAGGCGAGGCAGTCGTTCACCAGAATCCCATTGGGGACGTCGAGGTCGATGGTGGCGCCGCCACGGAACGTGAGCGCGACCCTCGGCACGGTGACATTGCTGTAACCGGTGAAGTTGTAGCAGGTGTCAAAGTGCTCGCTTGGCACCATGGGGTACGCCGCCAAGGCCTTCCGGAGCGCTGCCTCCAGCGCGTTGTATGCAGTTTCTGGGAGCTCCGTGACGACCGTGCCGGAGTCTATGATCATTCCACCACGGAACGCCGATTGCGGGATGTCCAGCGGCTTCCCACCCCACGCTGATGCCTGTCATCGTCACCATGTAAAACGTTGGATACCCCGGTAGGTGCCTCATTGGCGTGAACACGAAGGCCGATGTGTTGGCGCTCGACGGCGTGCCGAGGCCCGAGGGCTAGGAACCCCGCTTCGCTCTTCAGCGCCGGGAGGCAGTGCGAGAAGACGCCACCGTTAACTGAAGACGTCTGCACGACGAGCGACTCCGGCGCGCCTCCGAGACCCAAGATGTCGTCGTCGGGAAACCGCTGGTCGCGGCCACAGCCGAAATGGAAATCCTTGACGGTGACCCCCGGAGCGAGCGTCAGCGTATCGTTGCTGTACACACCTAAGGATAAGGACGAAAGCAGACGGAAACGAACGGAAAATCGCTCTACCGTTTTTATTTTTATATTTTTAAACGGAAATGGGAACGGAAGCCGGACAGTCGGAAACAGAAACGGGAGCGGGATAAACGGTAATACGAAAACAGATAAATACGGTCGGAAAATAGATGGAAACGAATGGTAAGCGGAAACTTAAGCTGGAACATGTATGCCGCATATAAAATATATACTGCCCAGTGCCCACACATAAATACGCTCGCAGATGAATGAATTATCAGATGATGAAAGGGCGGACACTGGCGCACTGTTGTGCACTCTACCAAAACAAAAAGATGATGACTTTAATATATATGTGACATGTCCACACATATGAAAAGAAAAATAAAACAACTCAGGCATGTGCTTTCGTGGCCCAACAGGCCCAACATCTCGTAAAAAAAGGCCCAACAGGCCCATCCCGTATTAAAGAAAAACGGAACGAAAAACGGGATATCCCGGTTAAAAACGGGATACCGCAAATACGGACGGACAAATGCTCTACCGTTTTCGATCCCGCTCCTGGTTCACTCCGTCCCGTTTTTGGTCCCGTTTTCATTTATTCCGGAAAAAACGAAAACGGACGGGAAAAAACGGTATACGGTTCCGGATGAAACGGGATTCATCCCGTCCATTTTCATCCTCGTACACACCCCTCGTACGCAAGCCGCTTCCGTACTCGGCGGAGTATCCGCACTGGGTGCCGCCGCTCGTGCAGCCGTTCTTGTAGTGGTTTCCGAGCTTCCGGCACGTGTCGGTGTCACAGGCGATGGGAGCGTTACGTGGAAGAGTTGTTGGGATCAAAGAGAGGATCCTTCTGCGGGTAGCACTCGGTGGAGTTGCACGGCGTCACTGCACCCACGAGACGTCACTGCCGGTGTCACTGGTACTACAGGCCGGTCTATATTCATTTTCACATGTATTTTTTTAGCACCGCCTGTGCTGGAGGCCAGTGAAAATGGGACAACATCACAGACGATTGCTTTCGAACTTCCTGTGAAAATCCATTTCTGTGTGTAAATGATCCATTTATATAGGCCTGTGGAAATGGATTTCCACAGGCGGTTCAAAATCAACCGTCTGTGATGTTGTATATTTTTATATTATTAAATATATACATATACATTGATATTGGAACTACTATACCTTATTGGATGGTGTTCAAATATAGCAACATGCAATTTAAATATTTCATACATACATTTATATACATTAAAGTTTCGTGCTCATAAACATAAAGTTACAAGAGTATCTATACATCACATATTATATACATCAAAGTTTTCACCCGTTGTCTAATAACTGTATCGACTAAGTCGAAGCATACTAATATCTGTGAGCATTCTATACTCTAGGTGTGCTAAGACGCTGGTAGCATCGTGATATTTTCCTTCACATGGAATAACTTCTTTCAAGATGAATGAGCACAGGTCCTCAACTATATTGTATAAAGCACGTTTGGTCATGTGCTTAGCCTTTTTTACATCAAATTTCTAGAAAGGAGGTTTATAAACACCATATATTTACACTTGATAATACATTTGCAAATTTAAAGTCAGAAATACATACATGTCTATTACTTATATTACCTTATAAAGGTTCTTGATGTATCGTCCGTTCTCTCTCATGAACTCGCACACGTAGAATCCACAGTGGACCGATCCGAGTGGTTGCTTGTCGCACTATATAACGGAAAAGTGGTTATTTACTTGCAACATCGTCCTATGTATTGTACATGTATGATATGTATTCATAAATTTTCATACGTACCGACCAGTTATGATGTATTTTCAATGGATGCCCTTGTGTTGATGACTTGTACCTTCTACCTTTAATCTTGTAATACATATATACCCTATAATCTCGAATAGAATCACCTTGTTATTCTCAACATCTCATCTATTAAAGTATGCATGCAAAATCTCGACTTACAGCTCTAAGTGCCTAACGAATGTTCCATAGCTTGTAGTCGGGTAATATGCGGAGTCACATACCAATACCTGTCTAGGCCTAGGAAAAATCATGAAGCAGATCCAGTGGTCCCTGCACGATTCAAATTTGTGATGCATGTGTGTACTAAAATAATTAATTTGATATATGCAAACTCACACTGTCACTAACCCAAAGTTGTAGGGGCCACTATGAATTCCCAGTGTTGAAACTGAAGCATTGCGTGTTCTAGGTACAAGGCGTATCTGGTTTCAAACTCCTTCGTAAGTTCCGTTGTTTTCTTTTCCCGTTCTTCACCTTGTAAACCCTATAAATCTTCGTGATCATCCCCGATTCTGAATGTGTGCTGCTCCTCACATATTTTCATTGGGTTCAAATACCCAACCCTTTGACTGGCATTAGAATTAGGATTCGGACCGTAACGCATCTTCTGCTGATCATATTGCATTCTGCAAGGCGTACGTACATGTAAGATATTGAAAATTGATACAACTCACTAATAATAACACATGCATGTGTTAGTATGAGTGACACTTACAATGCAAACACTGTTACAAGCTGTACATCAAGTCTCTGGAGGTTCATCATCAAACACCCTCTCCATGCTTTGTCCAAATCAAGTAATCCTTCATAAATCCTCGGCGGATCAGATGAGAAAGGATTTGTTGAGTGTCATCAAATACAACAACATTTATGCAGTCCATGTATGGACAATGTATGTGCGTCTTCTTTGTTCTCCTTGTATGGTTCTTAGCGGCATCAATAAACCTATGAATCTCGGGTATGTATGATGAATATAGTCTTGATAACTTATACATCCAAAAGGACCTCTCCATCATTACCTGTAAAATCATGACACCGTAGACCTTGGGTATTGTAATAAATGCAAAACAAGTAACCATATATATATATATATATATATATATATATATATATATATATATATATATATATATATATATATATATATATATATATATTAGTATCTTTTGATGTGAGGTAGGGTATAGCTATGGTTTATTAGCTAGGGTTTAGGTAGGGTAGCTAGGTATTAAAGTAAAAAACCTAATAATTAAGTAGCATAATTAAAAAACCTAAGTTGCATAATTATAAAACCTAAGTACCATAATTAAAATAGATACATGTGGATAAAATAAATTGTAAAATAAAGAGAGAGATTAAAGTAAAAAACCTAATGAGCATAATTAAAAAAATAACAAAAAACCTACATTTCTCTCTCTACATAAATACACAAGAACACACCATTGATGGAATATATATCTTGCATAAACTAGCTAAATTAAGAAGCAAACATGAAAAGGGAGAGAGGAGAGACATTATGTAACCATCTTAAGCAATCTCATTAGAAGAAATAAAGACAAGAAGCTAAATTTTCTTCTCTCTAACTCATGGCGAAACCCTAGATCCAAAAATAACTCAAATTAAGTAAGAATAAACAAAATAATGGTACAAGGACATAAACTAACCTTTCTTATCAACCTCCTTCTAAAAAGTCAAGATCAAAACCTCTCCCCTTATATTTTGAGAGATCTGGACCTCCAAAATGCTCTCCAATAGAAGGTGGCTGCGATGAAACAGTTCTGCTCGGGGAGAAAGGAGGGGTATATATACCAGAAACATCACTGGCGGTTGCCTTTTGTAACCGCATGTGGAAATCCATTTCCACAGGCGGTTGTCATAATCCAACCGCCAGTGAAAATATTACATTTTCACAGGCGGTTGTCATAAAGACAATCGCCAGTGTAAATATAACATTTGCACTGACGGTTGACTTATCTTCATAATGATAAATTATCGTTCACAATACCATATGTATGTTAAATGCTAACTTAGATTACTATTTAATTTGAATTATCTTCATAATGATAAATGTGGATAATTTATAAAATCATTAGAAATTGTTTTTAATTATCTTTCATAGTAGACGTGGGTAATTTAGATACAACGTTAGGGATTAAATTAATAATGACAAAGTTGGGTAATTTAGATGCAAAGCTAGGGTGTTATTTTTAACTATGTTTTATAATGGTCTAGGTGGGTAATTTAGAAGCAAATTTAGGGGGTTATTTTGAATTATCTTTTGTAATGGCAGCTCTGGATAATTTACATACAAAATTAGGGGATTACTTTATGTATTTTTCATAATGACAATGGTGGTCAATTTTTTAATAAAACTACGCTAGATCCGATGGCTATTATCGATGAAGATGATTAGAGTCTACCAAATGAAAGACCGGATGTTTCTGATTATTGTGAGAATTTCTAGGATTTATCTTTTTTCTTAGCGCGTCTGGTGAGAATTAACGTGGTGCCTCCATTGGAGCATCTAATTAATAATAGTATAAGATAAGTAATCTCAAATATGCAGGCGGCCAAAAAAGTGACGACGATGAAATATTGAGGTCACGTACCTCTGGATGCAGAGCATACTGCTTCTGGCTTATAAGTCCTGCGTGGCACCACTACAAACCCATGCTCGTCGCCTCCATGAGCGATGTAGCAGCAGTAGCTACACAAGACAACGAGTAGAAGCAGAGAAGCCATGGAAAAATACGTGCACTCTGTACAAAGGACACAGGATGAGGACCACTAACTTATTCATAGATGAATTATATATAAGCACTTCTCAACTTGGATTCGCTGACATCCACCGTGAAGGTACAATGACGTCTCAACTAACCTTGCATCGATTGCATCGTGGTGTTCCTCTGGTTGCCGTCGGGGCGACGGGCAGATATATGTATATCTCGTTAGCAACACGCACATATATCTTGGTTTCCTCAGCCAAAGCTGATCTGGTCGTTCTCGGCCGTTCCAAAGTATTAGCCATTGATCTATATTCCATATCTATATCCATATATTTATTCTAATTTTTCTAATATCTAATACTAAAGAGACAAAATTTCTTGCCACGCCTAAAATTTTCATCCAACTTTACCCTACTAATAATTTCCGTTCATAGCTACTAGCCCAAGTCCAAATCCGATGTGAATCCATATTGGATCTATCACCTCCAAGGCAGAGGCATGATGCACATCCACCTCCAATAGTAAATCCGCAAGACACTCAATCTTTTCCTGTTTCCGTTTCTTTATTTTCTTTTTGTTCAGCTTGCTGATTGGCTCGGCTTCTATTTGCGTTTCCTTTTTTGTTTCTGTTTTTTTTCTGTCCGGTCGGTGATTCGCTCGGTTTCTATTTTCTGATCTTGGTTTTCCTGTTTCCAATCTTTTTTGTTGTTCTTGATTTTTGAGTCTGATTTTTTTACTTGTTCTTTCGCTACAATGTTTTTTCTCGTATAAATATAAAAACAAATAATATATATAATATTATAGACTTTTGAGCCATTGATCTTTGCCTATTCCTATCTCTAAGAAACAAAAAAAACTCTTGAGTCGATGATGAAGTTTTGATTAGACACAGAACTTATATTGTTATTAAAATCTAGATTAGTTAATGGTCCAACTAATCAATCAGTGAATTGAAATCTTAAATAGTTTATTGTCTAATTCAATTTAAATAAATATACCTCTGCAATGTCTGATAAGAGCTGATATATGAAAAGTTGGGAGAGGTCTCTCATTATAATCATGGGAGAACACATACCGATGCTTGACATGTCCGCAACTATCTCCTTCCAACTTTAATTGGATATGATAACTTATATATTTCTATGGATGCTCAAAGAAAGTCACATAGGTCAATATATAAATCACAAAAAAGGGGTATGTAACACCATATGAATAGTATAAAAATTAAAGTTATAATATATTTACGTCTAAATATTCTTGTGCTTTGCAACGGGAGTGAAAAGATCTATCAAATTTTTTTTTGGTTGGATACCGGCTTAATAGGACATTGTCATATTATTACCAACATTAACTTATATTATGAATGTCATGATGATCATGAAATAAATTAGATTTAAAATTTTATAAGGATAAAATGTAGTCGTATCGCATGAACGACTGATAGTTTTGCTTTTCTCCCGTTACAACGCACGGGCTCATTTTGCTAGTCTAATACTAAAGAGGCAAAATTTTTACCAGTAATAATTTTTCGTCCAACCTAATCCTAAAGTAGTTCGGTCTCGCCTAATCACCCGATGTTGCCTCTGCTCTTCTGAACGGAGATTAGGAGTGGAAAAGAGAATAGAAAGAAATAAGAAATACGGGGGTTCCAGATGTAAAGATGTCAGAAAGAAAAAAAGGTAAGAGGGCCTTAATAGTTTTTTTAAATAAATCGGGTTCCAACTGCAAAATGTTCAGATCTGAGTGGGCCTCCCTTGGTGGGCTTCTTTTTTGACCTAGGCTGAATCCTTACAGTTGGGCCGGCAACAACTGAAAAAGAGCTCCTAGCTATTGTTTTTGTTATTGACAAGTTTAGATCTTACTTAATAGGAGCAAATGTTATTGTTTACACTGATCATGCTGCTCTTAAATATCTCCTTACTAAGAAAGATGCTAAGCCTCGGCTTATAAGATGGATCATTTTGCTTCAAGAATTTGATTTAGAAATTAAAGATAAGAAAGAAATAGAAAATTCTGTAGCTGATCACTTGTCAAAAATATAGTTTGAGAATCCATAGGAGTTGCCCATCAATGATTTTCTGCGGGACGACATGCTCCTGAAGGTCGCAGGATCCGACCTTGTTATGCAAATATTATTAATTTTATGGTTGCAGGTTATGTACCATCAAGGGAGAACAGGTGCAAGCTCATCTATGAAAGTCGCCTCCATCTATGGATGGACCGTACCTCTACCGGGTTTGCTCCGATGGACTACTCAGGAGGTGTGTTCCGGCTAAGGAAGCAACCAAGATCATTGAGAGATGTCACTCGGCACCCTACGGAGGATATTATGGGGCATGTCGCACACATTCCAAGATCTGGCAAAGTTGATTCTTCTGGTCAACCATGTACGACGACACCAAAGACTTTGGATGCACTTGGATAGGATATATTTGGATTTGAATGTCTATAGTCATTTGATCAATAAAAACTCCAAAATCTTTGGACATTAAGGGAGTGTTTGGTAGCAGATCCAGATCCTAAAAAATAGCTTCGCTTCCATTTTTTTAGCCAAACGTCCCTGCTCCGCCAACTCCAGATCTACAAAAAACGTAGATCTAGCTCTCAGATCCACCAAATCCACAGAGCACCTCAAGGCGTGCTCTGAAAACTCTAATTTCGTAGAGTCGGTGAAAATTACCCATCACTGCCATCCATTACACAAATGTACCGGTTCGATTTATTCTCTTTTTGTTTTCTTGTCACCCCTACCCCGCCACTCACCGCGCTCACCCCCACCGCCTAATGTGCCCCGCCGTTGGCGTGCGTCCTTGCACACCAATTTGCACAAAGTAGCGAGAAAAAAATTACGGTAAATTTAGCCAAAATTTTAAGTTGTGAATGTGAGGTTTTTGTTTTACGGTCTGACTTTTGACATGGGGCTACATATACATCTAGTCACACCAGTCTATATAAAGTAGCGAGCAATCATATTAAGTCATCTACGAAATTTTCAGTCGATTTGGGTAAAATTATAAGGTGTAAACGCTAGATTTTTAATTTTAGCATCCGACTTTCGACGTGAGGCCCACGTATGTATGATGTATCTAGTCACATCAATGGGCATGCATTATCGGACAATCGCATTAAGTCATGCTCAACAACATTTCAATCGATTTAACTAAAGTTGTATGGTGTGAGCGCATGCTTTTAAGTTCTAAGGTCGAGTTTTTGATATAGAATTAATGGGTGGTTATGATAGTTTTGTTAATATTAGATTATATTGGATGGATTTGGACATAAGAGCAATTAGATTGAATTAGATTGGACATTAAACATTTTTTAGGCTAGGTTTGGACTTGGATTTTTCCCCTTGGATTTTAGTTCGATTAATTTATCCATACGGATTTAGATGCTAATCTATTGCCACCTCTAGCTGCACTACGTCAGTGTCCTCCCACTACCAGAATCTGGAATTGCCTTGAGGGCTGAGAATTTCCTTGACTGCTAAAATGAAACCGCCAAGGAAAGGGTATTTTTCTTGGCGCCTTACATAGACCTCCAAGGAAAAATGTATTCCTTGATAGTTGATATAAACCACCAAAGAATATGAATATTTCCATGGTAGTTTCTAAGCACCTCTAATTGTAAACTGTCAAGGAAACTACCTATTTCCTTGGATGCCAAAACCACCAAGGTAACTAATTTCGCTTATCTTCTATTCTTGAGTGAGTTTGCTTGATGATTTATGGCGAAGGATTATTTCCTTGACAGTTTTGAACACTAAGGTAATTCAGAAATGTGGTAGTGTCCATACTGGGCCGCCGCTGCTTCAAAAGAAAAAGAAAAGCAAAAAAGCACACACAAGCTCCGACATTTGTGGAATATTGAGAGCAAAAAAAAACTAAATCGCACTGTGATCATTGCTCACTTCATGATGAAGAAGGGTAAAAATGATCTTCTCACCCTTCACTTAACACGATTAGAGATTAAACTTGACAGTAGTGTCATATCAGACATGAAAGTTAGATATTGTCAAATAAGGAATTTTTCATTTTGCAGGACCAATCAAGGGATCATTTCAGTAGCGTCAAAATAAGAAATTCTCTCCACTATGGGTTAAACAGGAAAATGAAATCTCAAATCCTAGTGGGGGCAAGTGCTATTTGTTGGGCGCTTTGGTTAACCCGTAATAATATTGTGTTTGACAAGGTCATAGCACCACCTTATTTCTAGGTTATCTTCAAAGCGACATATTAGACCAGGTTCTGGTCACTTCTTCAGAAGGAGGAGGATCGCCTTTCAGTGAAGATGGGTTGTAGGATCATTGAGACAGCCGCGATGGAGGTGTTTGCAAGACACGACTGGAATTTTAGCAATAGAATTGCTCTCTAGTTTTTTTTCTTTTCAAAACTCTGTTGGCTTCATGGCTCAGAACTTTGTTTTTGAGATTCCCTAGACCTTAGTTTGCGTGCTTGTAATAACGAACAACTATATGCATTCATCGATGCAGAAGCTGGGATATTAATATATTCTCTTTTCTAAAAAAAATGAGAAAAATATTCGCAGAGCTAAAGATTAAAAAGGAAGCTGTGTTTATGGTCCATAATAGTAGTACGGCATGGCTAGTGTCAGGATGTTCGGACTTCGGACGGACGTGCAGCCCATCCTCATCGCCACGTCACGCCTCGCCCCATCGTTGAGTCAACTGCTCTTTCCCCTGACCCCCTCCTCTCTCTCCACATGGGCAGAACTCAGGAGCCGAGATGAACGGCTAAGGACGAGCACGCCTAGTCCCCAGTCCCCCGACGCGCCGCACGCCACGATTGCCGGCCCGCATCGTGCCCCGTACGCAGGCCCCCGACGCGCCGCGTGCACCCTCCGCCGGCCCCGGCTCGCCGCACACCCGTGATTCTCCGAACAAGATGAAACACTTGTAACATGAAACAGTTGAATGCAACATACATCTGAAACTTGCAACTGCAACAGATATGTGAAACATATTCAATATCCATATAAAACACTTGCAACTTGCAACATGAAAAGACTTGTTGCAACAAACAGATAAAACATTTTGAACAAACGCTTGCAATATACCTCCGAAACACTTGCAACATATGTCACATGTGCAACATCTCGATCTACTTTTGCAACATCCATATGAAAAATTGCAAAATACCTATCAAACACTTGAAATATACATTGGCAACATAGGGGAGGGAGAGGCCGGGGCTGGTCCATTTCGACCGTCGGGGCGGGAGCCGGCGACGAGTGACGGAGCGCGAGCACCACCAGCACCGGCCACGCTCGTGGGTGCACTTGGCTCAGCCGGAGACGATCTGAGGCACCCCGGCACGTCTGCCAAGCAACCATCGGTACGGGCAGCGGCGCTCGCGACAGCGTGAGAGCGAGCGGTGCGGGTGGGGCGCGCCGTGGGTGGTGAGAGGCCTGGGTGGGGCGCGCGATGGGCGGGAGCGAGGAGCGAACGTCGCAGGATAGGGCGCGCAGCGTGGGAAGGCGGCAGCAGCGAGACAAAGTGGGTCGCGCAGTGTCCGGACGGACGGACGCCCACACCACAGCACTATTGGTAGTAATAGGCTGCTGTACACTTATATAATTCCCGACATTCACATATGAGGTGACTTCATTCAAGTTCTCTTGCTAGATTATGAGAACGTTTAGAAGCGTGTTTGGCTAGAGAGTAACTTATGATGTTGTGCTCCTTTTCTTTTTGGGCTTTGCAATCCTTATAAACTGTACATTCATTCTTTGTTCTTTTATACATACATATATAGAAAATGAAAAAAATAGGTAGGGGGCTTCCCTGCCGCTTCCTCAAAAAAGAACGTTTAGAAGCAAATACAGCATGTCCTTATCAGAATATGATATTTAGTACTGCCTGATTATGTGCTTGCCCCAATCTCTGAAGGAGTTGCTAAGAAGTGCTCGTCCTATATTGGCTTGGAAGGTGCTTAATATGAGGAACCCGTTTACAGAGCACGCGTCACAAGGAAATAAATCAATAAAGCATCATGAGCACACAGACGTACATTCCCATGTAAAAGCACCGAACCACATATACTGCTTCAGCATGCGCCGGCTCGGAATCCGACCTTACCATGGCCGACATCGTAGAGCACCTCGAGCGTGCGCTGATTCACGTTGCCGATGATGCCGAGGCCGACGTCTGGCCCTGACTCCCGGAAGGCGAGGCAGTCCTTCACCAGAATCCCATTGGGGACGTCGAGGTCGATGGTGGCGCCGCCACTGAACGTGAGCGCGACCCTCGGCACGGTGACATTGCTGTAACCGGTAAAGTTGTAGCAGGTGTCAAAGTCCTCGCTTGGCACCATGGGGTACGCCGCCAAAGCCTTCCGGAGCGCTGCCTCCAGCGCGTTGTATGCAGTTTCTGGGAGCTCCGTGACGACCGTGCCGGAGTCTATGATCAGTCCACCACGGAACGCCGATTGCGGGATGTCCAGCGGCTTCCCACCCACGCTTATACCTGTCATCGTCACCATGTAAAACGTTGCATACCCCGGCAGGTGCCTCATTGGAGTGAACACGAAGGCCGACGTGTTGGCGCTCGGCGGCGCGCCGAGGGCTAGGAACCCCGCTTCGCTGTTTAGCGCCGGGAGGCAGTACGAGAAGGCGCCACCGTAAACCGAAGACGTCTGCACGACGAGCGACTCTGGCGCGCCTCCGAGTCCTAGGAGGCCGTCGTACTCGTCGTTGGGACCACGCTGGTCGTGGCCACAGCCGAAATGGAAATCCTTGACGGTGACCCCCGGAGCGAGCGTCAGCGTCTCGTTGCTGTACACACCCCTGCTATGCGAACCATCTGCGTACTCGACGGAGTATCCACACTGGGTGCCGCCGCCCGTGCAGCCGTTCTGGTAGTGGTTTCCGGCGAGCTTCCTGCAAGTGTCCGTGTGGCAGGCGATGGGAGCGTACGTGGAGGACTTGCTGGGATCAAAGAGAGGATCCTTCTGCGGGTAGCACCTGGTGGAGTTGCACGGCGTGCACTGCACCCACGAGACGTCGCTGCCGGTGTCCATGAGGAGGGCCAGTGGCACGGATGGCGTGCCGAAGCCCAACGTGACGACGTACTCCAGCGAGTCCACAAAACCGCCTAGGCGGGTCGGGAAGGTCACGGCGGCATCG
Source organism: Saccharum hybrid cultivar R570 (assembly GCA_038087645.1). Taxonomy (NCBI): domain Eukaryota; kingdom Viridiplantae; phylum Streptophyta; class Magnoliopsida; order Poales; family Poaceae; genus Saccharum; species Saccharum hybrid cultivar. The sequence goes on along the minus strand of JAQSUU010000291.1, from coordinate 2,153,768 downwards.
TCTGGCGTACTCGCCATGCCCATGCCCTTGGACGCTTGGCTCATGATGTAGTTCGTGCGGGCGCGGCTATGGCGGAGCGTTTCGGAGAAGGACGGCGTCGGCACGTTAGAGTACTGTGATGGCGCGCACGGGCCGTACCGGTGCGCTAGGGGCACTGACACAGTGGCGCTGCTCGGCTTCAGATTCACTGTAAGTCATCATGCGTATGCATGGTAACTTATTAGTCACAAGAGTGCAGGCCGCCAAACAAGTGAGGCCGCCGAAATTGTGGTCACGTAGACACGTACCTCTGGATGCAGAGCATACTGCTTCTGGCTCATAAGACCTGCGTTGCACCACTACAAACCCATGCTCGTTGCCTCCATGAGCGATGTAGCAGCAGTAGCTGCACAAGACAACGAACAGAAGCAGAGGAGAACCCATGGAAAAAATATGTGCACTCTGAACAAAGGACAGGATGAGGACGAACTAACTTATCATAGATCGATGAATTATATAAGCATGTCTCAACTTGGATTCACAGATATCCGCCGTGAGGGCGCGAAGACTGCTAAGATGAAATGTCTTGTTATCAGGATCCAGGAGTCCTCAAACTCTTAGTAGGACGAGATTTCCCATTTGTCGTTTGTGTGTTGCTGCTTTGCCACGTACGCCCCATCTTTTTTTCTTGTAATTGACACACATACATGTTTTAATTCTAAACCGCCGCCATCAGAACCCCTTTGATTATTATATGTGTGGCCCATCACTATGGCAATGTAAGAATTTGCTGAAAGACATCACAACTATTAAAATAGTAATTTCTAGCCAAGTAGGATATAGAAATGTTAGAGCAAGTATAGTAAAGAGATGTAGGGTGCACTATATGTTGACGTGAAGGAGAGAGAGAGGAGAGCAGAGAGAGTAGAAGCGAGCTGTAAGTTTATAGGAATTAAGAAACTTCGTGAGAGTAACAAGTGGATCATAGATTAACCAATTGCTATATGAGTGGGCCAAAAGGTAGTCTGTAAGTATGTATACAGCCAGCAACAGATGGTATTGTTAATCTTCGTCTTATGAGAGGGCCAATCCTAGGTGGTTCAACCGTCTTTGATCCGCACCAAAGTGAAGTTGGTTAGATTCAACTGTCTTGGACCCACACTCAAGGCCTCTTTAATAGACTCTTCTTGCATCCTCATGTCTGGTAGTGGTCTCCGGCGAGCTTCCTACACATCACTACCGGAATCCGGTTCTTTGCCGAGTGCCATGTGGTTTGCCGAGTGTTTTTTTTCGGGCACTCGGCAAAGAAGCTCTTTGACGAGTGCTAAATAAAAAACACTCGGCAAAAAAAAACACTCGGCAAAGAAGCTGCTTTGCCGAGTGCAAAAAAAACACTCGGCAAAGACATTTTTTGCCGAGTGCCCAAAAAAACATTCGGCAAAGAAGCTGCTTTGCCGAGTGCAAAAAAAAACACTCGGCAAAGAAGGTCTTTGCCGAGTGTTTTTTTTGGCACTCGGCAAAGCAGTTTTTCAAAGCACATTTTGAAGCCCTAAATGAATTCAAATTAAAAAGTTTTTAACTACAAAGTTTCATAACTTCTTAAGATCTATAAAGTTTATTTTGGTCATTTCTTCATTCGACAAAGCGATAGTAACGTTGTTCACAAAATCTACATGTCTCTCGTATAGTTTTATAAAACTACAAGAGAGATATATAAGATTTGTGAATAATGTTAGAACCACGATCTCAGATAGAAAAACTTCCTAAATGAAAATTGTAGATCTCGAAAAGTTATGAAACATTGTAGTTGATAACTTTTTAATTTGAAATCATGTTGTCATGCAAAACTGCATCCGAATTTCAAAAATTTAAAATTTGAATTTTTCAAAAGACCTCGGATGGAAAAACAACCAAAATAAACTTTGTAGATCTCGAAAAGTTATGAAACTTTGTAGTTGACAACTTTTTAATTTGAAATCATCATGTCATGCAAAACTACGTTTGAAATTTAAAATTTTGTAGTTAATTTGAAATCATCATGTCAAGAGTTTTGGGTTACACGCCTGCGGCGGCTTACAAGAGAATCAAGTCTCCAAGAAACCCTAACAAGGGTATATATGTACCGTACCGCGGGGGCTCCGCCCCCCGCACCCCCCGTGTGTGCACGAGCGCGGCCTGATGGGCCGGCTTCAGACTCCGCTACGCTCCGGCCCAGCCTTCGGCTTTTACGGGCCTCCGCTTCGCTCCGTCAGAAGCCCGGCCTATATCTTGCAGTGAATTTGGAACAACTCCAACAGAGAGAGGAGAGCAGAGAGAGTAGAAGCGAGCTGTAAGTTTATAGGAATTAAGAAAATTCGTGAGAGTAACAAGTGGATCATAGATTAACCAATTGCTATATGAGTGGGCCAAAAGGTAGTCTGTAAGTATGTATACAGCCAACAACAGACCGTATTGTTAATCTTCGTCTTATGAGAGGGCCAATCCTAGGTGGTTCAACCGTCTTTGGTCCGGACCAAAGTGAAGTTGGTTAGATTCAACTGTCTTGGACCCACACTCAAGGCCTCTTTAATAGACTCTTCTTGCATCCTCATGTCTGGTAGTGGTCTCCGGCGAGCTTCCTACACATGTCGGTGTTGCAGGCGATGAGAGTGTTCGTGGAAGACTTGCTCGGGTAAAAGAGAGGATCCTTGTGTGGCTACATTCAGTGGAGCTGCACAACGCCACTACCGCCTCACTCGGTCATTGCTTATTAGCTATGTTAGCTGTTAGTTTGAGTCATGTAGCAAGTTGTAATCCCGTTGAACATTGTGTAGAGTCGCAGTTAGTTGATTTGATGTAGAATTACGGGTGGTTGGTGATGTGCCCTGGCCACGCCATGGTCGTCATGTGTCTGTCCCGCCATGACGTCACGCACGGCGCGTCCCATGGCGATCCTAAAGAAAGGGATGTCATGGAGCCAGGCGGGGTGTTCAGGCTCCAATCGCATGTATCCATCTATCTAAAACAATGAAAAAAATGTAGAAAAGTTGTGGTAGTTGGCAGCACCATTGTGTTCTTCTTCTCCAGTTTGTGCGTGCGTTTCTCCAGGGTTTCAGTCGTCGCGATCACCGCTGATCTCGTGTGTGCCGTCATCAATCCAGGAGCTGAGCTCGTTCTTGGTTTCAACAACTGGTATTAGATCCGGTCGTGGTTGCAGCCGGTGACGGAGGAGAGCCGTGGAGGACACAGGGTGCTCTCATCCCCATTGGCCAAAGAGGTGGCGGCGAGCAGAGACGAAGAAGATGGGCGACAACAGGCCAGGCACTAGCGTGGCATCGCAAGGCGTCAACGAGAGTTCCGTAGCATGGCCGATGCTGACTCACACAAACTATATAGAGTTGGCGATGTTGATGCAAATCGACTATGAGGCGATGGAGATTTTGGATGCGATCGATCCAGGAACTTCGGTCAGGTGCTCAATCAACCATCAAACCATGAGCGCGCTGATGAGATCGGTGTCGAAGGAGATGTGGGGAACGCTGGGCGCCAAAGACCGTAAAGGAGGCTTGGGAGGCGGTATAAACCACATGAGGATTGGTGCTGATCGCGTGAAGGAAGTTAACATCAGAAGCTGCTAAAGGACTTCGAGAACATTGAATTCAAGGTGGCAAAGAGCGTCGAAGACTTCGGCATGCGGATCACCGAACCTTGTCGCCTACCTAAAATCACGCGGTCAAAAAATTCCAGCATGTGGTGCCGTCCCGGTTCAATCAAGTTGCAGCCTCAATAGAGATGTTCTGTGACGTCAAGAACATCACAGTGGATGATCTGGTGGGGCGACTTCGTGTGGCAGAGGACCAATTTGAAGACAAGATACAGCAGATCACTGGTAAGGCCGGTAGTGGATGAGCCCATGGCTCCTCAAGTCAGTCCATCTATTATTTTTTAAAAGAAGTGCAAGGTGTTAAATATTTCAACTCCAATTGACTTATTGGGTAATAATATGAAAGATACTTCTTTTATCAAATTTGGCTCATTGTATTTTCAAGTGAAGCAAAACATCATGAAGGATGGGATTTTTTACCTGGTACAGCTACTACGTCAACAAAGATTATATTTTGTGGAGCTAATTTATCCAAAGAGGAGTTTTGCCAATTCAAGAAGCCACCTGATATAAGAAGCAAAATAACGATGGGCTCCAATTTTGTTGATGTATGATGCTCGCTGAGTTGTTGTTTTATTTGAGTTATATATATGGAGCAAAGCAGATAAAAAACGATACAAGCTAAGATCTTCTAGGTCGGTTCGACATGCATTGCTGGCTGGTTATATTAGTTGGCGAGATAATTATGACTACTATTCATCATTAGTTGGCGAGATAATTATGACTACTATTGGACATGCATTGCTACGCCAGGGCGATCCGCTCTCTCCTATGTTATTCGTCATTGTGATGAAGGCTGTCAATGCCATGATCTCCGCTGCAGACCGACGGGGCGTGCTCCAGCCGCTCCCCTCCCCTAAGATCCGCACTAGAGCAACACTGTACGTGGACGACTTGGTAATCCTCCTATCGCCTGTGGCTAACGACTTGAGATGCATTAGAGCCATTCTTGCACTCTTCGCGGACGCCTCCGGCCTCGTAACGAATACGGAGAAATGCTCCATCTTGCCGATTCGCTGCACTGAGGAGGAAGTAGCGCTCGTCCTGGAAAACTTTCCGGGGCGTCTGTTTCCATTTCCATGCACCTACCTCGGCATCCCCTTGTCATTGACGAGGCTGACGCGTGCGGAGGAGCAGCCTCTTATCGACAAGATCATCGTCCGCATCCCAACATGGAAGGTTGGACTGCTCAATCATGCTGGACGCGCAACCCTCACAAAGGTCACTTTGTCCGCCATACCTGTACATGTATCCATAGCTTCTGGGCTCTCCAACTGGGCGGTACGCCAGATTGATAAACGTCGCCGCGCGTTCCTTTGGGCCGGAACGGACATTGTGGCTGGAGGGTGATGCAGAGTCGCTTGGCGGACAGTACAGGCACCTCTACGCTTCGGTGGACTGAGATTCTCGGACTTGAAGATCGCCGGGTATGCGTTACGCCTACGCTGGGAGTGGCTGCGCCGAACGCGACCGGAGCTGAGCTGGTGCGCTCTGCCGCGCAGACCAGAGCGTGCTGCCCACGCCATGTTCCAAGCATCGGTCTCCATGGTCGTTGGTGACGGACGTTCGGCTAAGTTCTGGACCGACTCTTGGTTACCAGATGGACCAATATGTCGCTTTGCCCCACATCTTTTCAACGCCGTGGCCAAACGCAAGCGGGATAAATATGTTCGGAAGCCCTCACCAACAGGAGTTGGGTTCGTGACATTCGGGGTACGCCAGTCGCTCATGTCCTATGCGACTACGTTGTTGTATGGGACAAGGTCCGTGGCGTCGTTCTCAATGACTTGGCCTCGGACAGGTTCGTATGACAAGTGCAAGTTCTTCTACTGGCTTTTGATTCACGACCAACTCTGGATGGCAGCCAGGTGGAAGAGGCATGGGCTACAGGATGATGATGCTTGCAATCTCTGTGACCAAGAGTCGGAGACCGCACATCACCTCGCAGGTGAATGCGTCTTCTCTTGCGAGGTTTGGTTCAGCATCTTATCGTTGCTTGGCATTGCTGGCCTCTCTCGGCAGCTGGGCCTGGGACACCTCGACTGGTGGCTCCAAAGCCGCTTAGCTTTGCCTTCAATGCTTTGTCGAGGATTTGACACGTTGGTCATCTTGGTTGCTTGGAATCTGTGGAAGGAGAGGAATCGGAGAGTGTTCCAAGGAACAAGTCACATGCTGGTTCAGCTGCTCGCCCTAATCACTGGCGAGGCGGACAGATGGTCGCAGGCGGGCTACGCACACCTAGGGGCGCTGTTCGCTGTTGCCCCTGCTGGTTGACTCTAATGTTCCTACAGTCGCATAATCGATACCAATGTAATCTATCGTATGTTGCTAGGTTCGTTCCTTTGTAGCTTTCAAGGTTGCCTTGGTCGGGCATAGTGTGCCTCTCACGTTCTAGCATGATCCTTGAGCAACGTTGTAACAAACTCTATCTTTTTCTTAATGATATACATGCTAAGCATGTTCGTGAAAAATTATGACCACTGTTAGCAACCTAGCCGGATTATAATTTTACAATTTACAAGTCACAACTTTTGTTACGTGTGCCTGCGTGCACTTGGTCAAGTCGGACTGTATTAGTAGTTTGGGTCTGGTCTGTCTTTTGGCTTGTGTGCTAACAAGTCATATATAGTTCGGTCTACCTCCGTTGGAGTCCGTGAATTGGGCCCTGCGTGGTTATATCCACGACATCGCCCTTTGTACGGTCTAGTTTATTGTGGATTATTATTTTTCTGCCGAGCAATCGCTCCAGAAACATTAGATGGATTCTTCGTACTGAAATTATCTTCCGGCTCCCTGCAGATCTGTGTAAAGTGTGTGATCAAACTGCTACTACTTGTTGGCCAGATCACACACACACACAAGTGGGGAATTGGACACTCCGGATATTAGATGGCAACAATAACCATGGTTGCTTGTAGTTTCATTATATAGGAATAGCAAACTTGATACATAATTTCCTCAAAAGAAAAAACTTGATACATAAGTAAAGCATCTCAACTGCTATAGGATATTCCAACTACGAAGTAGATGTTAAGCATATTCTGGATGCTAAGATAGAAGATGGATACAGCTTTAACAAACTCAGAGTTTAACTAGATAGATAGGTAGAGAAGCACTTAGGCTTAATTCTCAATATTCTCCCTAAGCCTTGTGCTCAGCCTTGGGGTTGATCCAAATCAGCCCAATCCTTCCCCTCATCATCTAGAACGACTTTGTTCTTTCCAGTGACTTGGTGAGGTGCTGATATGGTTGGCCTTCACACTCCCATCTTCCAGGCAGCTTCTGATGAAGTGATATCTTATCCAGATGTGCTTGCTCCTTTCGTTTGGGAGAGCTCCGCTCCCAGATTTTCAACACTGCTCCTTAATTCATGGAGTGATTCCATTGAATTTCTAGTAGGAAGCAGGGTTGGGAGCTGATTAGAATTGATTATCTATGGATCCCCACCAGAATATACCTGGGAGCAGGGTGAAGCAGATTTTTTTAGCTCCCAGCTCCTTGTATAAATGGAGAAGTGATTCTCTCCTAATCTCCACTTGAACCAGTTGACATTTTGAGCGTTTGGCTGGTTGGGAGTGATTCTCGTCAGAGAAGCTAGAGCTGGAGCTCTCCCAAATGGCCTTCATGGAAGACTGGGTTCTTGGCCAGAGCTAGACAAGACTTGCTATCCACCCGTGGCTCCACTGCTTTGACTTCCTTGCCAAGCAGCTCTCCCAAAAGCCTTGATAGCCATAGAGCTTGAGTTGCAGCAGATGTGGTGGCGATGTACTCAGCTTCATAAATTGATAGAGCCACCACTCTCTGCTTGAGTTATTGCCAGCTCACAATACACTTGCTTTTGAAGAACATTGCTCCACTCAAGCTCTTGCTTATGTCAATGTCATCGGCAATGTCGCTGTCGCAATAGCCAATGAAGTGTGCCATGTCGGGGTCCCTTGCGTAGTGCAGACCATAATCGAGGGTGCCCGCCACGTAGCGCATAATCCACTTGACAGCTTGCTAGTGCTCCACCGTGGACCGCTCCATGAACCAGCTCACTTAACTGACGGCAAACGCCAAGTCCGACCGGGTGTGCACCAGGTGGCACAGGCTGCCTATGATCCATCGGTAGAGCGTTGGACCGACCTCCTCCTGCCGTGCTTTGACGGCTCAGCTTGAGCTCCTTCTCCATTAGGGAGTGGGCAAGATTGTAGCTGTCCAGCCCGCCTAGCTCGAGGATGCGCTTGGCGTAGTGCATCTGGCAGAGGCTGATGTCGCTAGCGTCTTGACGTACCTCAATGCCGGCCTCCACGTCCATTTCCTCTATGTTAGTGATAATGAGGTCGTCGATATAGACACCAACGAGCAGGACAGTGCCCCCGCTGCCTCGCCGGTACACTATTGCCTCATGTTCGCTCTGCTGTGAGCCCATCTCCTTGAGCATGACATCCAGCTTCACGTTCCAAGTGCGTGGAGCCTGACTTAGGTGGTACACCTTCTCTTCTTGTACGGCGATGGTGAAGCCAGACGGCTGGCACACATAGACTTCTTCCTTGAGATCAGCGTTGAGGAAGGCAGACTTGACATCCATATGATGGACACGCCACCCTTCCTGAGCCGCAAGCTCGAGAAGGACTCGTACCGACTCCATGCGCGCAATAGGAGCGAAGGTGTCGTCGTAGTCGATCCCCTCTTGTTAGACGAATCCGTGCGCAACTAGCCTAGCCTTGTACTTGATCACTGCCCCTGAGTCGTCCTTCTTCAGCTTGAACAACCATTTGTGGGTGATGGTGCGGTGTCCATTAGGAAGGTCGACGACCTCCCAAATCCAGTTCTGCTCAACATACTCAGCTCTTGCTGCATCGCAGTGCATCACGTCGCGCCCCCTTCTGCTGCGGCATAGGTGGCAGGCTCGCTGGCGTGCGTCAGGTGGAGCTGGATGTCGAGCTCGCGCTGCGTAGGCATTGGCTGTGGCTGATCGCCGAGGATGTCACTCATTGTGCGGTAGTGCATTGGAGTGTCCTAGTGCGTGGCGTCGAGGTGGTCTTCATCGTCCTCCAATAGTGTGGTGAACGCATGCGCGTGCTGTCCGACAGTGGTTGGTGTCGCAGCCGGCGTAGACGTAGAAGCATCAGTCGACGCCGCGGATGGAGTAACAGGCAGTGGCGTCAGTGGTGTAGCAGCCGACGTAAGTGCACCCTCAGACCCCTCCTGGCCTAGGGACGGCGAACACGGTGGAGCTAGTAGTGTGGGAGACATCGAGGTAGATGAACTGGGCGCCGTCGGAGGTGCACTCTGTGCTACCCCAGCTCCCCCGAACCGTGTGTAGTCGACGACGAAGTCAGTAGCCACCGGTGCCGTGCCACCACTGCCTCCCTTTGTCCAGTCCTAGCCGTGCCTTTCATCGAAGACAATATCGCGCACCATGCGCACGTGCTGGGACACAGGATCGAGGATTCGATAGGCCTTGGCGCTCTATGCCTAGCCGATAAAGACGCCCGATGTGCTGCGGTCATCCAGCTTGCCGAGCTGGTTCAACTCATTGACATAGACCAAGCACCAGAAAGTCCACGGATGCCCCACCGCCGGCGTGCGCCCATGCCATGCCTCGCAGGGGGTCTTGCCTTGCAAGCTCTTGGTTGTTGACCGATTGAGGAGATGAGCAGCGGTCATCACGGCCTCCCCCAAGAACACGGCCGGCGTTCCTCTCTGATTGAGCAGTGCGTGCGCCGCAGCCACCACCGTCTAATTCCTGCGCCGGTGTAATGCATCTTAACATGTTAGTTCTTGGATTGTAATCTAAATCACCAAAACTACACACATGAAAGTTCATATGGCGCGTGGGATCCGCGGCACTCCTAGCGCATACACGGATTCAGCAATTCGCTCCCTCGATACGTGATCTCGATGCCGTGCTGGCGCGTATCATCAGGCCATCGTTGTGTGCTGCTTGAAGCTCGGCGTGGAACCAACGCTACCGGCTACCCAGCGTTTCGTTTCGTCCTTGCCTGTCCATGGTTTCTACGGCCGCGTATTACTCCACGCCTTCCTTGCTCTCTTCCCTCAATTCTTCTCCCTGGCCGATGACATGACGACAGTACCTTCTCGGCTTCCCGTCCCATCACTGCTCCAGTGCTCCACAGCCATACCGCACCACCCGCTCGGACCGCAGAAGCCTGCTCTCCGTCGTCGCCTCCGTCGCGGCGCCGTCGCATCTTATCTGCCTCGGTCGGCCAGGAGGGACACAGTTCCAATCCTATCTCCTGCGCATCTTCGGCGGAAAGTAAGCGGCTAGGTCAAATACAATACGAATGGAGAGTTACAATTAAACTTACGTTTATTGCTGAAATTCTACAGGACTTCCTAATTTTTTTGACAATAAAATATCCATGAGCAGAGAAAATTCAAGTGTGCTTGGAGCTATGTTGCTTAATGGATATCTCACCTGCTTGGTGCTCTACTCCATACTATATCATTTCCCCCTCTTGCTGTCCTTGCAATGATTTGGCAAGTTCCCTTTGGTTGCATAAGAATGCATTTCAAATGTTCAAAAGGTACTCCAATAGAGACCAACTGTTTTTTGTTATCTGTTTTCTGTAACCAACAAGTAGAATCTGATCGTAGAACTAGGAAATAACTATATCACTAATCCACTACCATATATTTGCTCCCTGTGCTTAGATTCTTGTGTAAACAGGAGGCTGCCGGACATCTTTTCAAATGTTTTACATCTTATTACTGTTTCATTCAATTTTTTCCTCTTACATATCACTGCAGTTAAGGATGAAAACGGTATGAAAATATTCCGAACCGACCACTTTCGTTTTCTATATTATGATACCGTTTTCTATATTAAGACACCGTTTCCGAATTTCGCCAAACACAAAAATTTGTCATTTTCAACTGGTTTCACAACTATTTTTTTGTACTCTTTAATTGCTAAAAATGTAGAAATATCCCAAACTGATCGTTTCCGTTTTCTATATTGTAATACCGACCGTTTTCATCCTTAACTGCAGTTCACCTGCATGGTCGCCGGTGGCGGAGCCAGGATCTTGACGTTAGGTATTCCCACGTCAAAAAAACCTAATGTATAGCAGCATATTCACTAACTCTTCATTATTAACTAAAAATATGTGCACACTATTAACTAGTAAAAATCACTAGCACTAGCACATATTCACATCCGTAAATCCAAATCGGTATTCACTAAATCCCTCACCATCGGTGGTCTTGATGTCATGGTGGCTTGCAAGCCTGGTGCGGTGGTGCCTTGTGGGTTGGTCGGCGTGTCGGTGTCCCAGATGGCCAGATGCTGAGATGCAGTTGTCGCCGCCGCCGGCTGCCGCCAGGAGCCTCAGGCCGGCAGCTTGAATACCCCTCGTGACTGCGTCCCCGACACCTGTCCTGCCGCCGCTCGTCGAGACTGGAGTATGGGGAAACAGAGAAGGTGAGAGGCGCCGGATTGGGGATTTTGCCGATCAGCCGAAGCCAAAGTGCCGAACAGAGGAGCACGGGTGTGATCATGTGGCTTAGTGGGCCACTAGGCCTTGCGCCCTTGCCCCTCGCGGGCCGGCCTAAAAAGCTGGAAAGGAAAGGAGGTCGCGAATAGTAGCTGCGAGCTGAGTTTCTATTCGAAAAATAGAAAGTTAACATCAATATACATTATACATATAAGTATATACATAAATATACATAAATGTGCATCAAAATTGTTGGGTATTCCTGGGAATACAGGGGAATACCCCTGGATCCGCCCATGATGGTCGCCAGCTCTCGGGCAGCAGAACAAAATTATGGATTGGTACAAGATGAGTGAGTATTCATGTTATTGTCTCACGAAGCAGGTGCCCTTTGATTTTCAAAAAAATAAAAACACTAATGCTAAAAAATGTTGTCTGCTTTGGGTTATTTTTTGAAATTTGAAGCGAAGGCCTCAAGGATGTTGACAAACATAAACACAGTAGTCTCATGTAACCAAAGAGTGAGAGTGAGTATTCAGCTTCTTTGTCATCCCTATAGTACCTTGACATTATTTATCTTTCAATAATGAGTATGGGTGATTTAAATCACTCGAGTAGCAGGCAGCAAACCGATACTTCAGCAGGCAGCAGCCCGGAATCCGACTCTACCACGACCGACGTCGTACAGGACCTCCAGTGTGCGCTGATTCACATTGCCTAGGATTCCGGGTTGGTCGTCCGGCCCTGACTCCCGGAAAGCGAGACAGTCGTCCGACAAAATCCCATTGGGGACGTCGAGGTCGATGGTGGCGCCACCGCTGAACGTTAGAGCAACCCTCAGCACGGTGACGTTGCTGTAGCCGGTAAAGTTGTAGCAGGTGTCGAGCTCTCCGTTCGGCACCAGCGGGTACGCCTCCATGGCCTTCCGGAACACGACCTTCAGCGCGCTGTACACAGTGTGCTGGAGCAGTGTGACGACCGTGCCGGAGTCTATGATCATGCCCCCGGAGAACGCCGACGGCGGGACGTCGATGGACTCCCCGGCTACGGTGATGCCGGTCATATTCACCACGTAATATGTCTTCTGTTCTTGGATCATCGGCGTGAACACGAAGCTGGATGCGTTGACGCCGCCGCCGCTCGGGGCGCCGAGGGCAAGGAACCCCGCTTGGTTGTTTAGAGCCGGGAGACAGTACGAGAAGGCGCCACCGTAGACCGAGGACGTCTGCACGACGAGCGACTCCGGTGCGCCTCCGAGACTCAAGAGGCCGTCGTACTTGTCGTTGTTGCCGCCCTGGTCGTGGCCACACCCGAAGTGGAAATTCTTCACGGCCACCCCAGGCGCCAGCGTCAGCGCCTCGTTGCTGTACACGCCCGTCGTCTGCGAGCCGTCTCCGTACGTGATGGCGAATCCACACTGGGCGCCGCCGCCGCTCGTGCAGTTGCCGCCGTAGCCATCGCCGGTGAGGTTCCTGCACGCGTCGGTGTTGCAGGGGACGGGAGCGTACGTGGAAGACTTGCTCGGATCGAACAGGGGGTCGTTCTGCGGGTAGCACGTGGTGGAGTTGCAGGGCTTGCACTGCACCCACGACAGGTCGCTGCCGGTGTCCATGAGGACGACCTGCGACACGGGCGGCGTGCCCAAGCCCACGGTGACCACGTACTCCAGCGAGTCCACGGAGCCGCCCAGGTGAGTCGGGATGCTCACGTTGGCGTCGTCTCGCGTCGTACCCACCATGCCCTTGGACACCCTGCTCATGATGTACTTCGAGCGGGCACGGCTTCGGCGGAGTCTCTCGCTGAAGGACGGCTTGTCAGAGCTCTGCGTCGGCGCGCACGTCCCATGCCGGTGCACCAGTGGCACGGACACGGTGTTGCTTCCCGGATCCAGCTTCACTGAAAACCCATTGCATGCATGGGAGCGAGGTACTTTACTTATTTTGATTTGAGGTGTATGTATTCAGAGACAGTAGTATTCAGATCATGTACCTCTCGATGTAGAGCATACTGCTTCTGGCTCATAAGCAGTGGTTGGCACCGTTACAAAGCCGTGCTCGTTGCCTCCATGAGCGAGGGAGTAGTAGGTGCAAAGGATGACACACACGAGCAGAGGCAGTGAGGCCATGATGGAAGATGAAGAGCTGTGTGAAAGGAGATAGGATGGGCGAAAACTTATGTATGCACAGCACTTCTAAATTTTGGATTCTCCGACGAGCTGTACACAGGAGAGGAGGAGCAAAGATTGTTAAGATCAGTGGCGTGTTCTCCAGTGTCCTAAGACTCCTAGGTAGTACGTACAAAATTTCCCATACGCTGTCATCTATATATATGTTGCCGCTCTGTCATGTTTGTACGGCCACGCTTGTCCTTGTAAGTAACACATAATGAAGGTTTTTGACTACTAAGTACTAAGTACTAACATATTGTTTACTCAGTCAAAATGCTAAATATCACCCATCGGCAATGATTTGATCGTCACCACTCCCATCACGTGAGCCGTCATCACATTCATCTGTTCATTATTCATAACCCTTCTTCCTATGGAAAGATCAGATGGGTCTGAATCCTGACAAAAGAAGTACCGTCACTATTTATTGCTTGGGTGTTATTTTTTCAAATCTATTAAATTTGTGTACAATATTAATTGAATTTTGTTTAATTCATAAGACAATACTTTTAACTAGCAAGGAGGCCCATGCACAAATAGTGCGGGAAGGTAGCTTCTTTTATTTCCATTATATAACATTTGGATTTTTCTTAAAACATTTTTTAAATAGTTTGTGTTTATTAGTTTGACCATATGAGTCATCTCTTTGTTCATCCAATTGCAATGATCGACACGAATAATGATATCTACCACTAATCAATTTTTTCGCTCAAAGCTATTATCATCATTCTTTCATCTTCTTTTTTCCCACTTCTATATCATGTGGTTATGCTATTTCTACTGATACAAAATCAAAGATAGTCTTTAATTTCCTTTTCTTGAACTCCATTCCTCAATAAAACCATAATTATTTTTCAGTTATTTCGCCCTCTTCTAAATTTAATGTTTGGACAATCTTGTGCATTACATTGGGCCTCTTTTGCACTATAATGATTGGGCCTCTTTTGCCCTGTAATGTTCTCCATTGTCTTACTTGCGAGCTTCTCACTCATATGCATTGGATAATCTCAAGCATGTGCATTGGAAAATCAGTAGACTAATTGCACAAAAAATTAGAAAACAAATATGTGATTTAGTTATAATATCAGCTGTAGAAACTTGTTCTTCTCCTAGGTTGCTGATGAAAGCCGTCAAATTTGAGCCATGATCATTAGAACTGATACACTATATTCAGTTGTTTGCACTTTGCATCATCAATCAATTGTGATGGAAAACTTTCTAGCCACAAACACAGGGAAAGAGTAACATGGAAATCTTAGAGCTACGGCAATCTAATTACTTCCATGATTTCTTATTGGCGTGCAAGGATATTGATGTGTCCAGCTTGCATATTTATTATGTGTGCGAATAATCCCTACCATAGACGTTCCCCATGGTTCCCTTGCTTTTTAGAACCACTGCAAAAATCCAATTGTAACGTTGTTTGAATTCCATAATACTGTTTGTTTCCATATATGTTCTATATGTATGGGTGCATTTATATTTTATTTTCTATATCTTTTGTTGGATCTAGACTATTACTATATATATATATTCTTTTTTATTCAATTAAAAACATCTAGTCCTTCCTATGTAGGTCAAGCTTTTATCCCATTCGATAATTTGGATAAAACTTTTAGTTATATCCAATTGAACACATATGTATACTCAAGTATTGCCACCTTTCATTCTAAAATCTGTAATTAACATAAGAAAATGATGTGTGCTTTGTACTTACATTCTACATGTCTAATTTCCATTGGGTATCTAAAGAAATATATTTTTTTGGCATGACCATGACTGACTTACTTATTGTTCGTGTTTTATTAGGAATCCAAATCAAGAAAACACATGTGGATCCTCGATTACATCATTGAATAGCAAAGCACTAGAGAAACTTGAAATGGATTCCTCACCGTTTGGTGTATGTTTTCGCTCAATTTCTATCATCGACCCACGTTGTTGGAGATGTTGTTTAAATTTTGATTCTTTTGATTATCAGCCACTGATTCACTTCCCGTTAATTTGTGCCTCCACTTTGTGATTTTGATTGTTTGAGGTTCATGATATTTTTCTTTGACTCAATTTCTACATGAGCTGATATTGCCGGAGTTCGTTCCTTGTCATTGTTTCATTGTTGTGTGGTCATCATTAACCACAGAAGTTTTGATTTGCATCTGCTCGTGTATTTACACCCAATATAATATTTTTATACTAGACTAAATCCAATGGTGCATATTCTTTTTTGGATTAATTTGGTAATCTTTAGACCCTCTTGGTGAACATCAGGACTTCTTTGAGCATTGCAGCATAGATATAATAGATTGGTAAGCTTCTGTCATGGCATGGCCTAAAAGCAATGTAAGAAACGACTCATAGTTTGACCTAGCACTATTAACCCATTAATGACACATTGTCACTTTTATGTGTCTTTCATGTGTTTGATGGGGCATATGTATAAAAAGTAGTTTTAGTCATATAAATGGAATTTTCACTAGCTCATAGGTAGTCCACAAGAACTTCAAATGTGTTATAGGTCAACTTTTTAATTAAAAACATAGTGATCCCTTGGTATGGATAAAACCCTTTTATGTACATTATTGCACATGGGGTAATGATGAATTTGTAGGGAAAACCATCTCGAGTAATACAATATATAGCTTCTACTTTTCTTTCCAACATATTACTTCGGCAAAAAAAAATTTAGAGGACAGGAAGGACCGAAGCCCCTACTAGAAAATAAATTAAACCAAACTCAAGGAAATAAACTTAAAGCAAAATATCCAAGAAGCAAAAAAAAGGGAACAAAAAGGATAAACAAGATTACACAAATGTCTCTAGCCTTGAACAGATGTGGAGAAAATAGTGCTTCTTTGCATGATGGATAACCAGTTCAAACATAGACTTGAGATAAAACTTGCATCTATTTAAACTAGTTCATTCTCCTTTAAAAACGAGAATATCGCTAGAAGTCCAAATGCTCCGATTCTTGAGAATAATAACCTCTATAAAAATGGAATGGATAACTGTTGAAGCTTTCTAGGAGTCTTGAGCAAAACCACAATGAAAAAGATCTTGCAAGGTTTCCTTTTAGCTGGTAATTATAAATAACATAGCTTTAAGATTGAAGCATCATATTTTTCCATCTCAAAATATTCTTGTGTGGAGTTTGTCTTGGAGAAGATGCCATAAGAGGACCTTTGTGTTTATGTTGAATGGAAGATTTCCATAGCAACCTGAAGGCATTGTGAGCTCCCAAGTGACTAGTTAGATGTTAATAATCATTTGAGGATGATAAAGAAGAGCTACACCAAAAATATAGGTCAACCGTCTAAGCATTACTATCGATCATCAGAAAGAGAAAGGCTCTACAAAGAGGATTCTAGGGACAAAAGTTGAGAAAAAGCTTCCACTAGCAGAGATAGGTGAAATAGGGAGTGCAGGGGAGAAGAGGCATGAGCATTAGCCAAAGTCAAGGTAGGAGTTTTGGCAAAGAAATAGTTCATGGTAGTCATGCTTTGGCATCCAAGCATGCCAATGATCTTCCAAAGAAGAACATATACTCCACTTTTTTATGTTAGTTGAAACAATTTTCCTTTGAACTTATCCAAAAGTTTGGGAATATGTCTCCACAAAAAGGAACTATTTTGGACATGGTTGGAGATATTTCCATTAGGAGCCATGAAGCTTTCGGTTGTTGTTAAGCATTGACATAAGAACATGTCCACAAACACTGTTCTAGAAAATGTCTAGGGCATTCTAATCTATGTCTAACCATACTCGCAAAAAAAATCTATGTCTAAACATGTTTTGATAACTTCCCACAAGAAAAATATGAACTACAACCAGAAGGAATACAACACATAGTTATGATGAAGATTCATGTTGGTTACCCTCATACTAGTTGCTTCTCTTGTTTTTGTGGTGGAAAGTTTTCAGAATGTGTTTAGGCATTGATTATAATCTCTAGATTTTCCTAGAGCCCAATCCAATTTTGGAAGCTTCTAGGGACAATTTCGTGAGCTTCAAATCTTTATTTGAGAGTCTCTTGATCAAATAAATTTCTAGGATTTTTCTTGGATTTTTAAACTTCAATACATTTTTGTGGTTTAAAAACCTTATCTAGTGTTTATTGGATTTATTTTCAACTAAAAAGGACCACATGACTCAAAAACCACTTTTAACTTGTGGAGGGGGTAATTTATTTGGTTTTGAATGTCACAGAGTTAAGGTCCATGGTTTTTGAGTTGACAGAGTTATGACTAGTTCACGTGGGTCAGATGGATTTAAGTCTTTGATAAACTTGCTTTGTTTATTTGTGTTTGTTGCTTTGTTATTTTGTCCTGATTATTAGAGAATGATGAGATACCAAATGGGTTTGTTTACATATAACGTGGGTGTGTGTGTGTTTATATATAAGGCTTGTTTAGCTAGAGCTAGTTATTAGTAGGCTAAAAATTAGCTCAGGTTGGCTAGCTAGTTGGCTAACAACCAGTTGACGTCGTGGCTAAAAAAATTAGCTCACCTATTAGTCCTCTTGTTTGGACCCAATAGAGCTAATTTGAGCTAAAATTAGCTAGCCAGTAATTAGCTCATGGTTTCTAGGCATGCCCATAGTAAGAGTCTTAAGACCCATTCATAACCCGAGTTTTAATTTCCGTGAGTTGATGTACTTAATATTATCATAGATATGCCATCCTTTAAAAAAAATCAAAGGGCATACGATGTACCGTATTTTTAGTTCGACCTTACATTACATATTTCTATGATATTTTGCCAGAATTATATTGCTGCTATATAAAACAACACTTCGTTTGG
Source organism: Saccharum hybrid cultivar R570 (assembly GCA_038087645.1). Classification (NCBI taxonomy): domain Eukaryota; kingdom Viridiplantae; phylum Streptophyta; class Magnoliopsida; order Poales; family Poaceae; genus Saccharum; species Saccharum hybrid cultivar. Next base: position 2,135,740 of record JAQSUU010000291.1, on the reverse strand, counting down.
ATTCTTGGTACATAATTTAGACACATATTAATTAGGCTAATACGGTTGTACATGATTATATTTGTATATTATTGTTGACTATACGATAGAGATACCTATGCGTTACATTTGTACTGTAGGAGAGCAAGTTGAAGAGCATGTTATAAGTAGCAAAATAAAAATATAGCATGGTGATCTATAGAATTAATTTCCATCTCTCACCCGATGAATTTAAGATAGGCTTATATTTGAACTTTGGAAAAGTGATGGAATGTCAAATTTCAAGCAAAATAGCCTAATTTATGAATTCGCCAAATGAAAGGATCCAAATGGCTTCAGTGAAATCGTACATGTGCAATTTTTAAACGACAGATAAAAATAACATTGTTCCTTAATCTTGACTGCTAATACATTTAAAGCCAAAAAAAAGAACCTGCTCGTTTAGTTTTCACTTACTGCACGTACCATCCTTCCGATCCATTATTTCAGCTGCGATTCTTGCATGACGACCGTGTGAAATTTTGAAATACAGCAGCATGCACTTGAGACGTAGTTCAGCAAGCGCCTGGCCGGAATCCGACGTGTCCGCGGCCAGAATCGTACAGCACCTCGAACGTGCGCTGGTTGACATTGCCAATGATTCCGGTATCGCCATCCGAGCCCGCTGGGACGAACGCGAGGCAGCCGTCGAGCAGAATCCCCGAAGGCACGTCGAGGTCGATCGTGACACCGCCGTCGTACGTGAGGGCAACGGTCGGCACCGTCACGTTGCTGCTGCCGGTGAAGTTGTAGCACGTGTCGAGATCCTCGTCGTTGTTCGGTGGCAAGAGCGGGTACGCGGACATGGCGCTCCGGAACGCCGTCCGCAGCGCCGAGTAGGCCGTCTCCGGGAGCACCGTGACGACCGTGCCAGAGTCTATGATCATGCCTCCGGAGAACACGGTCGGCTGTATGTCGAGCTGCTTCCCTCCGACGCTGATGCCGGTGAGACTGACCAAGTAAAACGTCGGCTCCTTCGGCACGCTGTGCAGCGGCGTGAACAGGAACCCCGCCGTGTTGTTGCTGGGCGCGCCGAGCGCGAGGAACCCCGTGGTGCTGTTCCCCGCCGGGAGGCAGTACGAGAAGGCGCCGCCGTACGTCCCCGCCGTCTGCGAGACCAGCGACTCGGGCGCGCCGCCGAGGCCGAGGAGGCCGTCGAACAGGTCGAACGTGCCTCGCTGGACCAAGCCGCAGCCGAAGCTGAAGTTCTTGACCGAAACCTGTGGGCTCAGCGTCAACGTCTCCGTGCTGTACACCCCCACCGTGATGTCCCCGTTGCCGTACTGGATCCCGTACTGGCACAGGGAGGTGCCACTGGAGTTGGTGCAACCATTGCCGTAGGTGTCGGGGTCGAGGTCCCTGCACGCTTTGGAGTCGCACGGGATGGGCGCGTACGTGGACGACTTGCTCGGGTCGAACAGCGGGTCCTTCTGCGGGTAGCACGTGGAGGAGTTGCAGGGCTGGCACTGCACCCACGACAGGTCGCTGCCGGTGTCGATGAGGAGGACCTGCGACACGGCCGGCGTGCCGAAGCCCAGCGTGACGACGTACTGCAGCGAGTCCACGGCGGCGCCCAGGGACGTCGGGATGCTCACGCCCACGTCGGACAGCGTGATCCTGCGCCCTGATGCCTTGCGCAAGATATGGTTCCTGCGAGCGCGGTCCCTGCGAAGCATCTCCGCCCGGGACGGCCTGTTAGTGGCCGCCGCCGTGGCCGGCGCGCACGGTCCGTGCCGGTGCGCCAGCGGCATGGACGCACGGTTGGGATCAGAAGTCACTGACACGGATAGCACTTCAGAGTTAGTCTGAAACTTTGATTCGTATCACTTCGAGTTCATCAGTTGCATTGCATTGCATACCTTGTGGTGCAGGTGAGCACGCTGCAGGATTGGATGCCGAAGAGGAAGAGGTGCTTGTTGGCACCACAGCAAAGCCGCGCTCATTGCCTCCAAGTGCAATCAAACAGTGGCTGCATAGAAGGACGACGCACAGCAGCAGAGGGGAAGAAGCCATGGCGAGACGCTTTTCGTTGCCAAGTACGTCTCCGTACAGAGAAGCCGGGGCATTATTTATCGGGCGATTTGTTGAACATTTTATTTAGGAGTATCCAACAAGGCATCGAATGCCTACAAGCAGGGACGGAGAAAGCTAGACACGATGATATTTTACGTTCGTTCTACAAGCATACGAATGAATGTTCTGCTGTCTAGCTAGCAGGTCTGTCGATATATGCCCACATTTTTGTCCTCTCTGCATTGCCGAATGCCTTACGTGCATGTGACATCGTCACCTCGTGCACGTCAATTCAGAATGGCTAGGTTAGCGGGCTCCTTGCTGTAGTTTGCTGAACGTCGATTTCGATTACTACGCTATCTCCATGGCTACTTAATGGTATGACAAAAAACAACCACTTTCTCTTCTGATAAAAATGGGGATCGCTATTATACAGGTGCATTTTTTTTTCAAATGGTCGGACGACGCTGCTGGTCACCACTCATGCTTATCTTGGTGCTTACGCCAGCTCAACAGCAAAAGACAGCAGACGGACCCCAAAAACCCATCGCCTAAGATCCTCAGGCGACTGAATTCTAGCATATGTGACCAAAAAAAAACACGGATCTCAGTCTTGGTATTTCCATTACGAAAAGTCGAAAAGATATGATTCCCCCAGGGTGGTCGAGGGATTGATATTTGTGATAGGAACAAAGAACTGAAGGAAGGAGGATGCGTGGCTAACGCAAGAATCCATACCGTACGCGGCATGGTTGTGTGCGTACGATCAATACAGATCATGTCAAAATTATTTGAAGTGTAAATATATTTCCTTCATCCTAAAATCAATTGATCTATTTATACATATATACAATAATGTTAGAAGAAACACTCGGATTCGCTTAGGTAACTAGAAAGTATAAGGTTACTAATTAAGAGGTGAATTGAGAAAAAAATTTACACGGTTCCATTTTACGATGATCTAACGCTTTATATAAAAAAATTATATAAAACAACTGCTAAATTGAGAAAGATCTGCACCTATTATTTTATTGAACATTAGGATCTATATGAAATATATTTCATAAAAGACAAAATCCAAAAAAAAAAGATTGCAATCTAGTTCGGCGGCTCCTATGGAACGTTCCATAGCAAGCACATATGGCAAGCCCACGCTGAGAACAAATCCTAAATGCAGACAATATGCAAAAAAATGTGGATAGCCGCACTAGGATCACTATGTGCTGTGCAATGGACCTATAGAAACCGGCCTGCATCTGTCCCTCTCATGCCCCTTTGCAAAGGCAGTTTGGACTCAAGTTTTCTTGTGGGAGCACTTGGATATACACCACATCCACTCCAACTCACATTGGCACGTGGTGGGAGAAGGCAACAAGCATGTTGCCTAAAGAGGAAAAAAGACGTTTCAATGGAATGGTAATCTACACATTTTGGAATATCTAGAAGGAAAGAAACAGACGAAACTTCAACAACACTGCGGAGACAGCAATATAGGTTGCTTGCAAAATTAGGGAAGATACCTTGCAAAAAAAGAGAGCCAACACAGGGAGGGGTAGCGCTTAAAGGGAGTTTTTCTTTGCCTTGTTTATTTGTTCGCCCAGTGGGGCTGGTTTCCTCTTTGTATATAAACTCTCATTTTTTTCTTAACTTAATTGAAGGACAAAGCTCCTACTGTTATGTTAAAAAAAGATTGCAGGGTCGATAAAAAAAATAAAGCACCCTACCTAGGTGACTGGGATTGTGCTTTTAATCTGACCCATAAAAAACGAGCTTTGGTGCCAATTATTTGTCCCTGCCTCCCTTGACGCATAAATATCAACGACTACGGATCAGTAAACATATTGATGGTACGAGGAATGTCGATTATATGGGCGTGTGACAGTGCGTCATCTAAAATATGATATAGTAGTACTATGGAATAGACGACGAAAACCAGAGAGGAGCGACCGAGCAATCGGCAGTGGCCAGGTAGATCGATCAAGCCATCAATCGCTACAAAAATCATAGGGAGATACCATCCATTCCAAATTATAAGTTGCTTTGACTTTTTTTTTATATAGAATTTACAATGTATCTAGACATATATTATATTTAGATGCATAGCAAAATTGATGTACCAAAAAAATCAAAACAACTTATAATTTGAAACGGAGAGAGTATATTCGATGGGCAGTGGCTAGGTAGATGAAGCAATCAATCGCACCAAAAATCATAGGGAGATATTCTTTTATCTTAAAAAATAAATATCCTCACGTTGAATATTATGATAATCTGATGTCCTATATTAGTTCATATATTACATAACCATATCTATACGTTATATGTAAATTGTATTAAGAGGCAAGAAGTTTCTCCATCCATTCATTTTTTTAGCACTCCTCTACCTAACTAACGGAACAATGGAGACTTTCTTCCATCTCGCCTTTTTTACTTCCCAAACTGCATTCACACTCTCTGTGTTTCGTACATGACCAGAACTCATACTCGTATGAGTTAGAATTACTTGCATCTAGTGATGATAAATGCGGAGTCTAATTCCAAATTTCCAATACGTATTGAGTAGCATCCTACGTATCTCGTTTGTGACCTAAACTTATGAGCCACACTTATACGAGTTAAAACAATTTGAATCTAACGATGATACGTAGTTTGATTCGTACAATTCCAAATGAAGATATTATTCATACTAAAGTTGTAGCTATCAATGAGACTTGCATGTTTTTTGTTTTGAAGTTTTTCACACTATGCCAAAACAGTACAAAGGAGACACCTTAATCAGTGACCTACAACTGAAACATGTCACTAATGTCAAATTAGTGACGCAGGTAAACAGAACGCGTCACTAGTTAGGTGTCATCCATGGTTTGGAAATAAAACGTGTCACTAATGACAAGTTATGAGCTACTCTTCTTCTTTTTTTGATCGGGTACAACTTGGAAGCACACAGCCAGCCCACACACTCCACACTCACACCACACGCACACATACGTGTGCGCGTCCGTACACACGTAGAGAAGAGATTGGGGGGCACGTCGCCTCCAGTGCGCGGGAAACGCGCACGCATGCATGTACCCTAAAATTTCTAAAAAAAATCTAGAAAAAGGTGCGATCACCAGGGTTTGAACCCTGGTGGATAGCATCCCACTGGTCAGCCCTACCACTGGACCATAAGTCCATTCGCATGAGCAACTCTTCTTAACAATACGCGTCACTGGTAACCAGAGCTGTTATCAGAGATGCATTGGGAGGAAACACGTCACTTCTTGAAGATATCGGATCCGAAAAAATTATCAAATATGCTAAACTTGAAGAGTTAAGTCCAGACTTCACACCCTACCCCCTTCCGTCCGGATCCTGTTGTGTGCTCGTGCCAACCTCATCACCCATTCCCGTCCTGTCCTCTATCTCACTCTCTCGCCTCCTTCCCCATGCCACCCCGCCCCGCCAGCCACGGGCCGCGGCCCCCCGGTGTCCTTTCTCCTCCATCGGCCACCGCCAACTCTCGCGTCTCTTCCTCCACCTCCACCGCTCCACTTTTGCCGCCGCCATCTCTCTCTTTCTCCTACAGATCTGGCTTGGAGCCTCCGCCTCCCTTGTGCCAAGGACAACAGTGCAGGTGGGGGCTGCTCAAGGTGGGGCAGGCAGGGGTGGCTCCGGGCGGCGCAGGCAGGAGTCCCTACCGGCAGCGGTGCATGTGGCCCTGGCCCGTATCGGTGACAGTGTGCAACCTCCTTCAGTCCTGGCGCACACCCTACCAGCGACGGCACGTGGGCCCACGTGCACTGGCAGTGGTGAGCAACCTCCCCCTCCCCTCCCCCTTCCTTGCAGCACCTTCTGCCCATGCCCAGACCACTGACGCAGAGTACTTTCTTCGAGCCAGATTCTGTCTTCAGCGCGCACGCCTAGCAGGTGTTCGGCGTAATGCCAGCCAAGACCACCTGACTTGGTGTCACAAAATTTTCTAAAACTAAAATTGGTTTGAACTGCAATCTCTACGCGAGCTTATATTCAGATTTGTTTGAAACTTATATCCATGTGACCATATGCTAGGTAATAAGTTTATTGCTTTACCCAATCACTAATTTGTGGTGCTTCATGTGTGGTGAGGATCTGAATCAGTGCATTTTAAATTCCCTATAATGTTTTGTCTACCAAACTTGTCACCAAATAATTGCAATCTATCTATGCCTTTTGCGGTCATGATTTGATTCTGGTCAACTAGCAATATCACTGATCTTTTTGCAGCCATTGAAAACTTTGTTAGTCAGTTATATATGATGTGCCATTATATTAAAATAAGATACTGACCTGCCTGCGCTTTCTGTTCGCTGAGCAATCAGTTTGGGTGGTTAGACCATGGCTCGTTGTAAGCTTATGTCTTGTACATATCTCCTATCTGCAGCCATGGAAGTATAAGGCATCAGGGTTTTTCTCCGGAAAATGAACCATGAAGAGTAGGTGTATGTCTGCCTTTTCCAGTTTATTACAAGTTTTAAGAATAGTATGAAATATTCAAATATACATGGGCCATAAATGTACTTTTGCAACTCAGCTAAGTTCAAAAATCTTCCACACCGAAATGTCCGGTGCCCTCGCAGAAAGTGATTTGAAGGGCTCTATTTCGAGGTGGGGGTTATAAATAGTCCCCCTTGCCCGGCTATGGCCACTCTCTTGGACCCCCAAAGTGCTGAGATTTCATAATGTGGGCAAGCAAGCACACTCCACTCACTTCTACACTTGAGTTCCCACCATTTTGAGTGTGAGATTGGAAAGCCTCTAGTGCATTGCATTATGGTTTTGCATCTTGTGGCGCTAGTTGAGCAATTTGGGCTGGTGGAATTCTTGTTACTCTTGGTGTTTGCCAACACCTAGACGGACCGGTGATTGGAGGATCGTTGAGCGGCTATCGGTGATTGTTGCCGGCTTCGATCATGATGATTGTGAGGGGTTCGTGTGCCTTCCCTATAAAAGATCACGAAAAGCAACTCTAGTGGATTGCTCGTAGCTTGTGGATCCTCATCGTGTGTTGGTTGTGCAGTATCCGATTATTAGTTAGGCATGTGATGTCTATTAGCACGTGAACCACCAAGTAAGTGAATCGTTACAACAGGGACTAGCTTGCTGGCAAGCAAGTGAACCTTGGAAAAAAATCATTATGCCAATTGGTATTCATTGTGATTGATTTTTCGCTTGCCCGGTTCGGTATACACCCCTCTACCTCTCTTGCATTACATTCATTTACATATCTTGTGTAGGGGTAGCTCAGCTTGCAAGTGTAGCTCTCTAGTGTAGCATAGAAGTAATTAGTTAATTTACTTGTTTAGTTAGCTCACTAGTTAGTTGAAGTAGTGACTAGTGACATAGCCATTGTGTGCTTAGTGATTATAATTAACTAGAAATGTTGGTAGGTGGCTTGCCTTTTAGTAGAGCTACAACAAAATGCATTTCGCCTTTTAGTTGACTAACAGAGTTGCTCTAGCGTATTTGTAGAAATTTTTATAGACTATTCAGTCCCCTCTAGCCATTTAGGACCTTCACTTAGTTGGTGGGCAGTGCGGCCAACGGTGGAGCACCGCTAGTCATCAGTGGTTGGCGAGGCCGACGGCGGTGGGGCAAGGCTGGTGATGGACAAACTCTTTAACGAGTTAATGGAAGGTGGGAAAGGAACGGCAAGGCTGGACAACGGGCGGCGCGGCCAGTGGCGGGGAAGCCACTGACCGGGGGCGGGGCGGCCTTGGGACATGGGCTAGAATGGTGAGGAAGAAGAGACGTGGGCACGTGCCATTCATTAGGGGCGTGTGCGCCTTAATTAAGAGGATCGCATTGATATTGAGTTGTTTCTATGTCATGAGAAAAATCATCTCAAGCAACTAAATCTTTTGATGTCTTTAGCTAATAACCTGAAAAGAAAATGTAACTTATATCTGCTTTTTACCTGCGGTAGGTGGTAGCAAACAATAGGATTTGCTGTTTTTCCAGGTGCGTGAAAAATAGTATTTGTTCAGACAATGGCTGTGAGTCATGAGATGAAGACCTAACGGATCAGATGTACGAATCTTGAAGCAAGATCAAAGGATCACGTTATCGTCTGAACGAAAGACAAATTTCAGAAGCCTGCGTTTTTAGGAAAAGTGGCAAACAATAGGTGAATAGGACACAGAATTAACAAAACAGAGTCCTGGAATGCACGAGAATAAAAAAAAAATCAGCTGGTAAAGGCAAACCCAAAGTGCTGTATAAGGATGAAGAATCTCAACCACCAAGTTGCACGCCCCTCGCCCTCGCTCGCACAAGGCCGGAGTCGGCTGCTTCGGCGCCAGGGCTGAGTCCGTGTCCTCGCGTGCTTCCTCGTGAGACGCCGGGGAAGGAAGCAACGGCGCCATGGCCGGGTTCGACAGCACGCGCGCTTGCGCGACCTACCATGGTGACGACCGGTTGGGGACGAAGCGCATCAGGGTCTCCTCCCGAGCGGTGGAGGACGACAGCGGCGGCGCCCGTAGCCGCCGCGGGACTCTGGACGAAGCGCGACATCTTCGACGACGCATCCGATCCGATCGGTGCTGGTGGGCCCCTCCTGCTGAGCTATGGGCCCCAACGACGCGACGTGGATCCCATGCAGGAGGGCTTGCTGTCCCTGGCTGCTCCAAATTGGTGACACATGCCTGCCACGGCTTCAGTTCTAAGGCCTTGTTCACTTCTCCATCCCAACCCAAAATATTTTCTCTTTCATCCATCACATCAAATCTTTCGACGCATGCATGGAGTATTAAATATAGGTAAAAAAAGATAACTAATTGCATAGTTTGTCCGTAAATGTCGGGACAAATCTTTTGAGCCTAGTTAGTCCATAATTGGACAAATTTTGCCAAATAACAACGAAAGATGCTACAGTAACTTTTCAGCTACTTTTCGCGAAGTGAACACACCCTTAATCTCAATTTCCTTCTTGGTGGCTGGTGGTTGACGGATTCAAAGCAAAGCCATGTTTTCCAGTGCCCTGCGTTTCTATTCCTACCTACTCCCTCTGTCCCGAATTGTGTGTCGTTTCCGGTTTTTGTGCCCGTAAGTTTGACTCGATTTATATAAAATGCGTGCAACATTTGTATCTCCAAATAAATTTATTTAAAAACTAGATTCAAAGACATTTCCAATGATATTAATTATATACCATAAATATTAATATTTTTTAATATATATTTAATTAAAGTTGTTTCTCGGAAAGCGTAAAGCGACAGACATTTAGGGACGGAGGGAGTAGACAACTAGACATAAGAAGTGGAAAAGCAACTATTGATGTTCGGGTTGACCGTCGACAATCATCATTACATGTCCTTAGATTTGACACTGGTGGTTGTCGACACGGGTGGCTGTCGTACCATTTTCTTGAGCCCGGTGAAACATATATCCTATCTACAACTCAAGACAACTTATCCTCGAAGACACAGGCCGATCAGACAGTCGAGGGGTACCGGCTGTGCTATCTCAACCTGGGCACTTTTTCACCAAAAACCGAGAACCGAGCCGAACCGAACCGAAATGTCGGTTTTTTCGGTTTTCGGTTTTGGCTTCGGTTCTTGTTTTCTGCAACTTCGGTTTTCGGCTTTGGTTTCGGTTTTGGGAGCACCAGGAACCGAGAACCGTGTAAACTGAACAGACCTGCAGAGTTGCTCGTCCCTTCGTCTATCGGTGTGTCCACTCCACCCCAACATGGCCACATCCCCAATCCAGCCCACATCGGCCCAACATGTCTCCACCCCCACCCAGTGACCCAGACGCTCACGGCCTTTGCAACTGCACGGCCTCAGCCCTTAGCTCCACCCGACACTTGACTCACTCCCGCACAGCCCCCAAACCTAACCCTATCCTAGCGGCGCGAGCGAGGGCCGAGGGCTGCGGCGGTGCGACAACATGAGCGCAAGGCGGGGTTGTGGCGGCGGAGCGACTGCACAAGCGCAAGGCGGGGTCACGGCGGTGGAGCGACTGCACAAGCGTGAGGTGGGGTCACGGCGGCGGCATGACCACGCGGCAGACTCGCGGCTTTGGGGGCACGAGCGGCGAGCGCGATTGCGAGGCACTGAGGCAGGCTCGCAGCGAGTAGCGAGGGGCAAGCGGGGCGCAGCGGCGAGTAGCGGCCGGCGCAGGCTCTGCGGACTTTTGATTTGTTCTTCCCTGGCGTTTTCCCTTTCAATTTTTTGGATTTTTTTTCTTCTTCTCTGTGCTAGCTTCGGTTGGTTCGGTGGAACCGAAAAACCAAACCGAGAAAGCCGAAATCGAACTCGTCGGTTTTAGGTTTTGTTGAACACCGATCGGTTCCTGTTTTCTGAAAACCGAATTTCGCAGCAACTGAACAAACCGAACTGATTCGTCAGTTAAAATCGAATGCCCAGTCTGAGTGCTATCGAAGTGCGAGAACGAGGACCCTAGATGCTTCTATCGTGGCCACTTCTCGTGGGCCATGTGGCCCCGATGGGCCCCGCGCCCCCGTGAAAGCCCAAGTTTGGTTTTGGTAATTAATGACACCAAGTTGCAAATGCCATGTGTTAAGTGTTTTGAGTTAGGCATAAGCAACACATGTGATGAAGGTGTATATGGCAAGGAGTGGTGGCCACAAGATCACAAAGAGATGGTGCATAGACATGAAATAATGATTATGGTGGAGATGCACATAAGGACATGATGATCAAGTGGAAGAGAAGGATCTAAGAGCGCAAGGCAAAGGTATAACCATAGGGTTTTCCTTTTGCCGGTCTAAGATGAGTAGAGAAGTGATTGACCAGGTTTAGGATACTTAGCCGACTATCAAGAGGGGCAATCACGGTTTGCTCAAGAATCAAGTGCCACTAGATCAATATCTTGAGCATATGCATTAGGATCTAGTAAAGAGCTAACATAACGTCTTGAGAAATGATTGTGAAATGCTAACACACATGCACATGGTGGTGTACACTTTGTGGTGTTAGCACATTTGCGAAGGCAGTGGAGTTTGAGCGGTAGAGAAGGGTTTGGCTTCTTCTCTCCCTCCCGCCGAGCTTGCGAGGCGGGATTCGGCGCTTTTTGGAGAAGTGAAAGGCCTATTTTCTACTGCGCCGGAAGTCAGAAAAGAAACGGAGGCAAACGGAGGTCACGGAGGTGACCGGACGCTGCACCGGACGCGGTCATGCTATGACCGGACGCGTCCGGTCAGTTCAATCCGATCAGCGCGCCTAGGGTTAGTGACCGGACGCTGGTCTGGCCTGACCAGCGCGTCCGGTCAGTTCACCTGTGCGCAAAAAGAGAAAGCGCGACCGGCGCGTCCGGTCACTCGAGGGACCGGCGCGTCCGGTCATGCGTCCAGAAGGACAGAGAGCAGCAGAGTGATGATCGGACGCGGGGCGCGTCCGGTCATGTGCGATCGGACGCGTCCGGTCGTTGAGGGAGCTTACTGGACTCTAACTGGACGCTGGCACTGTCACGTCCGGTCGTTGCCTGGAGCGCATCCGGTCATTGCTTTGAGGGCTCGCGGTGTTGCGTGACCGGCGCGTTCGGTCAGTTTGACCAGCGCGTCCAGTCATTCGCTGCAGCGCGTCCAGTCTGCGCGACCAGCGCGTCCGGTCGTTGCCTCGCAGTTAGCCGTTGCGCGACCGGCGCGTCCGGTCAGTTTGACCAGCGCGTCCGGTCAGCGCGACTTCGGCAGCTTAAAGTTCCTAACGGCTATATTTGAAGGGGTATGTTATAAATAGACGTTGGCTGGGGTTTGAGGGTAACTCTTGCACATTTTGAGACATAGAGACATCCTTTGAGCTAGAGAACAACCCCTCCACTCATCTTCTTGCATAGTTGCACATCTTGAGTGAGATTGAGTGAGATTCAAGTGCATTGCCTGAGAGTTGCATTCTAGAGGCACTTGATCTTCGAATTGCTGCGGATTTCTCGTTACTCTTCCGTGTTTTCCGACACGGTAGACGGCTTGGAGCAGCGGAGGTGATTGAGCTCGCAATTGGAGATTGTTGGAGCCTTCACCAAGTGTTATAAGGGGTTCTTGATCCTTCCCCGTGGGAGTTCGCGAATTGGATAATCTAATGGAGCTCGTGGCTTGGAGGATCCCCATCTTGTGTGCGGTTGTGCGGCGCCCACCGAGGGCTCAACTCTTGATAGTTGATTAGCTCGCGAATCGACAAGTGGGTGTATCGCCACAACGGGGAGTAGCTTGCCGGCAAGCAAGTGAACCTCGGGATAAATTCTTGTGTCATTCTCTTCCCGAGGATTTCTCTTGTGTGATTGATTGATTGATTGGTACTTCTCATCTCTACACGGCGGTATAATCACTCAAAGATCTTCTCTTGTAGTACTTCTTGTTTCTAGCTTGTAGTTGTTGTTGTGTTTAAGTGGATAGCCTTGTACTAGACTTGTGTAGGTGGCTTGCTTAATTAGTTAGAGCTAGTGCTTTTGCTTCGCCACCTTTCGTACTAACTTGTGGTTAAGTAATTCTTGTAGAAGTTTTTAATTAGGCTATTCACCCCCCCTCTATCCTTTTTGGACCTTACAAGTGGTATCAGAGCCGAGGCACCGTTTATTTGAGGCTTAACAACCTACGGTGAAAAAGAAATGGCTCAATTAAGTTTGCACATCAACAACACCAAGAAGGCACCTCACTTTGATGGCATAAATTATGCATATTGGAAGGTTAAGATGACCGCACACCTCAAGTCAATCAATAGAGAAGTGTGGAAGGTCACCGAAACAAAATTTGAGGTTGCTAATCCGGAAGCACCGGCACCGGTGGAAGAGAAGAAGCTCCAATGCAATGACATTGCCATTAGTGCTCTTCATGAGGCATTAGATGACAAGACATTTGAGCAAGTAAAGAACATAGAGATTGCTCATGATGCTTGGGCCAAGCTAGAAGAAACATTTGAGGGCACCGAAGGCACAAAGACCGCTAAAGCATATATCTTGCAAGACAAATTTTCAAGCTTCAAGATGCAAGATGATGAGAGTGTACCAGAGATGTTTCATAGGTTGCAAGTCATTGTCAATGAGCTTAAGGCACTTGGTGAGGAGGTCAAGGACAATCAATTCTCTATGAAGTTCTTGAGAAGCTTGCCCAAGAGATTTGATACATTGATCACCGTGCTAGTGAGGACTACATTGAAGGATTCAACTCCTCAACAAATATTCTAAGAAGTGATGACCAATGATTCATATAGAGAAGATGATGAGAAAGAGGAGTTGGTCAAAAAGAAGAAGAAGGAAAGTGAGAAGAAGGATGATGAGAAGAAGAGTGTGGCATTCAAAGCCACCACATCCAAGGGCAAATTCAAGATTGAATCATCAAGTGATGAAGACTCAAGCTCTTGTGATAGTGATGATATTGATGAGAAGATGGCTCTCTTTGTCAAGCAATTTGGGAAATTCATGAAGAAGAAGGGCTTTCATGCAAGAAGGAGGAAGAGCTCATCCAAGAAGAGTGAGCATACCATGAGATGCTTTAGATGCCATAGCAAGGACCATCTCATTGCAAAGTGTCCCTATGATAGTGATGATGAATATGCTATCAAGAAGGAGAGAAAGAAGCAAGAAAAGAAGAAGAGCTCTCATAAGAAGAAGAATGATTCTCATGTTGCTACATGGGATAGTGATGATTCCTCAAGTGATGATGAGGATGACAACAAGAGCAAAAAGAAGGGGCATGCTAGCATTGCCATCCAAGAGAAAGTCTCCCTCTTCGATACTCCATCGTGCTTCATGGCTAAGGCCGCTAAGGTATCATCCGATGATAAGAGTGATCATAATAATGATAGTGATAGTGATAGTGATGAAGAAGAATTCACTAAAGATGAACTAATCACTATGCTAGAAGATTGCACTCAACATTTTAAAGAATCTAGAAAGGAGTGCAAGGGCTTGCTTAAAGAAAAGAAAAACCTTATGCAAGAACTTGATGAGCTTAGGGCATCTTATGAGAGTCTAAAGGTAGACCATAAGAAGCTTCAAAAGTCTCACTCTAAGCTTGAAGAAGCTCATTCCTTTCTAGTTGAAAAATGTGAAAACATACCAACTAATGTTGAGAAAGCCAAAACTTGCAACATAGGCATATCATGTGATATAATTGATGAAACTTTTCATAAGCTTATTATTGTTGCTCCTACTAACCCTTCATGTAGCTCATCTACATCATCCTCATCTAGTAGTGGCGGTTTCACTTGTGACTCCACACTAATAGTTGAGAATGAAAATCTCAAGAAGGAGGTAAAAGAGCTCAATCACACATTAGCTAAGGCTTATGGTGGTGAGGACCGCTTGCTTATGTGCTTGGGTAGTCAAAGAGCTTCTCTCTACAAAGAGGGATTGGGCTATAACCCCAAGAAAGGCAAGACCGCTTTTGCTCCTCACAAGACTCGTTTTGTGAAGAACAATGGTAGCTATTGCAAAAGTTGCAAGCAAGTTGGTCACATAGAGCTACATTGCATGAACAAGAAATCCAATGATAATGTATCCTCAATCAAGTTTGATTCTTTCTATATGCTTACAAAGGGTACAAATGGTGTTCATGCTAAGTTCATTGGTGCACCATGGATGGGATCAAAGAAGAAAGCCATTTGGGTACCAAAGAGCTTAGTCTCTAACCTTGGAGGACCCAAACAAGTTTGTGTACCTAAAAAGAATTGATCTTGTCTTGTAGGTCAATTACAAAGCCGAAGGAAGACATTGGGTGCTTGATAGTGGGTGCACTCAACATATGATCGGGGATTCTTGTATGTTCAAATCAATTGATACAAGTCAAATGGTGGTTTTGATGCTATCACTTTCGGCAACAACAAGAAAGGCAAGGTCAAAGGGCTTGGTAAAATTGCTATCTCAAATGACATGAGCATATCTAATGTGTTGCTAGTTGAGAGCTTGGATTTCAATCTTTTATCGGTGGCACAACTTTGTGATCTTGGCTTTAAGTGCATATTTGGTAGTGATGATGTTGAAGTCATAAGTGTTGATGGATCAAATTTGATATTCAAAGGATTTAGACATGGTAGCTTATACTTGGTTGACTTCAATGATAGTGAGACACAATTGACATCATGCTTGCTTAGCAAATCTAGTATGGGATGGTTGTGGCATAGAAGGCTTGGTCATGTTGGAATGAAACAATTGAACAAACTTTTGAGGCATGACTTAGTTAGAGGCTTGAAAGATGTCACTTTTGAAAAGGATAAACTATGTAGTGCTTGTCAAGCCGGTAAACAAGTTGGAAACACACATCCTAGTAAGAGTGAAATGAGCACATCAAAGGCATTTGAGCTATTGCACATAGACTTGTTTGGGCCAACAACATACACTAGCATTGGTGGCAACAAGTATGGTTTTGTGATTGTGGATGACTACACTAGATACACTTAGGTGTTCTTTCTCTATGACAAGAGTGATGTTTATGATCTATTCAAGTCTTTTGTCAAGAGGGTGCAAAATGAGTTTGAGACCACCAACAAGAAGATTAGAAGTGACAATGGTAGTGAATTCAAGAACACAAGAATTGAAGATTTATGTGATGATCTTGGTATTGGACATCAATTCTCACCGACATACACTCCTCAATCCAATGGTGTAGTTGAAAGGAAAAATAGAACCTTGATTGATATGGCTAGATCAATGTTTAGTGAATACAATGTGAGTCATTCATTTTGGAGTGAAGCTATCAACACGGCTTGCTATTGTAGCAACCGTCTCTATTGCCATGGAAAGCTTGGGAAGACACCATATGAGCTATTGAATGGAAGAAAGCCCAACATTACATACTTTAGAGTGTTTGGTTGCAAATGCTATATTCTCAAGAAAGACACTAGATTAAGCAAGTTTGAAAAGAAATGTGATGAAGGGTTCTTACTTGGTTATTCTACCACAAGCAAGGCATATAGAGTTTGGAATCTCACAAATGGCACCTTGGAAGAAGTTCATGATGTTGAGTTTGATAAAACCCAAGGATCTTAAAATGAAGCTCAAAACCTTGATGATGTGAGAGGAGATCCATTGTCAAATGCAATGAAGAATATGGACATTGGTGATATAAGGCCGATGCAAGTTGATGATGATGATATTCATGTGATCAACCAAAGTGTGCAAATTGATACAAATCAAGCAAGATCTAGTGGTTCTCATAATGAAGCTCAAATTCAAGGTCAAGCAAGTGGAAGCAATCAACTCCCAATACTCCAACCTACTAGCATTGCAAGAGATTATCCGTTGGATCAAATCATTGGTGGAATTCAAAGTGGTGTTCAAACTCGATCAAGGCTAGCATCCTTTTGTGAGCATTACTCATTTGTGTCACTTGAAGAACCTAAGAAATTAGAAGATGCTTTGATGGATTCCGATTGGGTAAATGCCATGCATGAAGAACTAAACAACTTTGCTAGAAATCAAGTTTGGAAACTTGTTGAGAGGCCAAAGAACTACAATGTGATTGGTACTAAGTGGGTCTTTAGAAACAAGCAAGATCAAGATGGCATGGTTGTGAGGAACAAAGCAAGATTAGTAGCACAAGGATACACTCAAATTGATGGTCTTGACTTTGGAGAGACATATGCACCGGTTGCAAGATTGGAGGCAATTAGAATCTTATTAGCATATGCTTATGCACACAACATCAAGCTCTATCAAATAGATGTCAAGAGTGCATTTCTCAATGGCTACATCAATGAAGAAGTTTATGTTGAGCAACCTCCTGGTTTTGAAGATGATAAGAAGCCCGACCATGTTTACAAGCTAAAGAAGGCATTGTATGGTTTGAAGCAAGCACCTAGAGCATGGTATGAGAGATTAAGGGACTTTCTTCTCTCTAAAGGGTTCAAGATGGGAAAGGTTGACACCACTCTCTTCACCAAGAATATAGGCAATGACTTGTTTGTGTTGCAAATCTATGTGGATGACATTATCTTTGGATCAACTAACCAAGACTTTTGTGAAGAGTTTGGAAATATGATGGCTAATGAGTTTGAAATGTCTATGATTGGAGAGCTTAGTTACTTCCTTAGACTTCAAATCAAGCAAATGAAGAATGGTACTTTTGTAAGTCAAGGAAAGTACATCAAGGACATGATCAAGAAGTTTGGATTGTAAGATGCTAAGCAAATGAGTACACCAATGGGCACTAATGATCAATTGGGTATTGATGATAGTGGAAACATGGTAGATCAAAAACAATACCGGTCTATGATTGGAAGTTTGCTCTATGTCACCGCTTCTAGGCCGGATATGATGTTTAGTGTGTGGAAGTGTGCAAGATATCAAGCTTCACCTAGAGAAAGTCACTTGAAAGCAATCAAGAGAATATTGAGATATCTTAAGGGCACTCATGATGTTGGATTATGGTTTCCAAAGGGGTCTAACTTTGAGTTGATTGGATATTCGGATTCCGACTATGGTGGTTGCAAGATTGATAGAATGAGCACAAGTGGCACTTGTCAATTGCTTGGAAGGTCTCTTGTTTCATGGCCATCAAAGAAATAAAATAGTGTTGCACTATCTACCGCCGAGGCCGAATACATAAGTGCCGGTAGTTGTTGTGCACAATTGCTTTGGATGAAGGCCACCTTGAATGACTTTGGAATTAAATTCAAGAATGTGCCATTGTTTTATGACAATGAAAGTGCAATCAAGATGACTCAAAATCCTGTTCAACATTCAAGAACCAAGCACATTGACATAAGGCATCACTTCATAAGAGACCATCAACAAAAGGGTGATATTAGTATTGAGAGCATTGGCACTAAAGATCAACTAGCCGACATCTTTACAAAGCCACTTGATGAGAAAAAATTTTACAAGTTGAAGAATGAATTGAACATACTTGACTTCTCTAACTTGAAATGAGTGCAACCCCATATTCTTATATGACATGCCTCTCCTCCGACAATGCAAGGTAAAGTTGTTTGGCATATCATTCATACTTTGTTAAGGAAATGATTAGAACATATAGACATTTTTGCATGACAAATAGGCTCATTCATGAAAATCAAATGACTTTGATGTATATATGGTACCACTATTGCTTCTATGTTTGATTGATCTAGTGGTAGCATATGACATGTTTGTGGGCTTGCAAACCTAGTGTTGAATCTAGAAAATGAGCTTATGATGTGTAATTCAACATGGTCAAGATAACCCTTATACTTTATGAGGTGTGAAAAAGCTTGTTCTTGGATGAAACCAAATTACATATTCTAGGCAAGTGATCTAGATTGAACCATAATTTGGACTCCCTCATATTGATTGACTTGACTCTCACTAAAATTAGCACCTTTTTGGTGATTGTTGACAAAGGGGGAGAGAAAAGTCACAAAAATATTGCAAAGAGGGAATAAGAAATAATAAGGGGGAGAGAAAAGTCACAAAGATAAAAAGTTAAGTTACAAAGGCGGAGAAAGGGATCAATTAAAATTGAGCACACAAGTAGGGGGAGCAAGCTCATGAATTATTTGTTGCATCTGGATGTGCATTAACATGATGAATTATTGCATTGCAAAGCTTAAATTCATATTCATGATTGTATGGTGATTGCTAGAAATAGAACATGAATGATGTTTTATTGAGAGTAGCTTTACAAGCGGTATCTAGACACCTTTGCTTATAATGTTGATCTCACGGGGCACTTTAGTGTTTGTGATCTTTACAAGTGATGTATTACAAGTGGTGTCTAGCTACATCGATGCTAAGGATGGTATATAAAGGCAACTCCGATTGGTATCACGCTTCAAAGGTCCATTCTATATACCTTAGCATCAATTTGATAGTAGTAACTCTCCTAAAATTCAAATCCATACATATGTGCATAATTAAACCAAACTCATGGAAGCACATATGTAGGGGGAGCTAATACTATCAAAATTGAAAATTGATTTCATTACATATCTTTGTGATGGTTGTCATCAATTACCAAAAAGGGGGAGATTGAAAGCCCAAGTTTGGTTTTGGTAATTAATGACACCAAGTTGCTAGTGCCATGTGTTAAGTGTTTTGAGTTAGGCATAAGCAACACATGTGATGAAGGTGTATGTGGCAAGGAGTGGTGGCCACAAGATCACAAAGAGATGGTGCATAGACATGAAATGATGATCATGGTGGAGATGCACATAAGGACATGATGATCAAGTGGAAGAGAAAGATCTAAGAGCGCAAGGCAAAGGTATAACCATAGGGTTTTTCTTTTGCCGGTCTAAGATGAGTAGAGAAGTGATTGACCAGGTTTAGGATACTTAACCGACTATCAAGAGGGGCAATCACGGTTAGCTCGGGAATCAAGTGCCACTAGATCAATATCTTGAGCATATGCATTAGGATCTAGTAAAGAGCTAACATAACGCCTTGATAAATGATTGTGAAATGCTAACACACATGCACATGGTGGTGTACACTTGGTGGTGTTAGCACATTTACGAAGGCAGTGGAGTTTGAGCGGTAGAGAAGGGTTTGGGTTCTTCTCTCCCTCCCGCCGAGCTTGCGAGGCGGGATTTGGCGCTTTTTGGAGAAGTGAAAGGCCTATTTTCTACTGCGCCGGAAGTCGGAAAAGAAACGGAGGCGAACGGAGGTCACGGAGGTGACCGGACGCTGCACCGGACGCGGTCATGCTATGACCGGACGCGTCCGGTCAGTTCAATCCGGTCAGCGCGCCTAGGGTTAGTGACCGGACGCTGGTCTGGCCTGAGCAGCGCGTCCGGTCAGTTCACCTGTGCGCAAAAAGAGAAAGCGCGACCGGCGCGTCTAGTCATGCGTCCAGAAGAACAGAGAGCAGCAGAGTGATGGTCGGACGCGGGGCGCGTCCAGTCATGTGCGATCGGACGCGTCCGGTCGTTGAGGGAGCTTACTGGACTCTAACCGGACCCTGGCACTGTCACGTCCGGTCGTTGCCTGGAGCGCGTCCGGTCATTGCTTTGAGGGCTCGCGGTGTTGCGCGACCGGCGCGTCCGGTCAGTTTGACCAGCGCGTCCAGTCATTCGCTGCAGCGCGTCCGGTCTGCGCGACCAGCGCGTCCGGTCGTTGCCTCGCAGTTAGCCGTTGCGCGACCAGCGCGTCCGGTCGTTGCCTCGCAGTTAGCCGTTGCGCGACCGGCGCGTCCGGTCAGCGCGACTTCGGCTGGTTAAAGTTCCTAACGGCTATATTCGAAGGGGTACGTTATAAATAGACGTTGGTCGGGGTTTGAGGGTAACTCTTGCACATTTTGAGACATAGAGATGTCCTTTGAGCTAGAGAACAACCCCTCCACTCATCTTCTTGCATAGTTGCACATCTTGAGTGAGATTCAAGTGCATTGCCTGAGAGTTGCATTCTAGAGGCACTTGATCTTCGAGTTGCTGCGGATTTCTCGTTACTCTTCCGTGTTTCCCGACACGGTAGATGGCTTGGAGCAGCGGAGGTGATTGAGCTCGCAATTGGAGATTGTTGGAGCCTGCACCAAGTGTTGTAAGGGGTTCTTGATTCTTTCCCGCGGGAGTTCACGAATTGGATACTCTAGTGGAGCTCGTGGCTTGGAGGATCTCCATCTTGTGTGCGGTTGTGCGGCGCCCGCCGAGGGCTCAACTCTTGATAGTTGATTAGCTCACGAATCGACAAGTGGGTGTATCGCTACAACGGGGAGTAGCTTGCCGTGAAGCAAGTGAACGTCGGGATAAATTCTTGTGTCATTCTCTTCCCGAGGATTTCTCTTGTGTGATTGATTGATTAGTACTTCTCATCTCTACACGGTGGTATAATCACTCAAAGCTCTTCTCTTGTATTACTTCTTGTTTCTAGCTTGTAGTTGTTGTTGTGTTTAAGTGGATAGCCTTGTACTAGACTTGTGTAGGTGGCTTGCTTAATTAGTTAGAGCTAGTGCTTTTGCTTCGTCATCTTTCGTACTAACTTGTGGTTAAGTAATTCTTGTAGAAGTTTTTAATTAGGCTATTCACCTCCCTCTAGCCTGTTTGGACCTTACACCCCGACGGGAGCATCACCTATATCTTTAGAAGCAAATCAACAGTAGATTTTACTTGACTGTACTTTGTAATCTGGGAATTATTTTCCCATATTTAGTGTAGCTTTAACGTTATATATTAAAAGTTGTTGTTGTAAAAAAAAAGAAAAACCGCCAAGTTGCACGTTAAGTCCTATATATTCATCTCAAAGAAAGCAGGTACAGAGCTGACAAAACTTGGAGCCATTATCTCCAAGGCTAATGCAAGAGTAAGAATGATCTAAATCTTGGTGCAGTTCCTATCTCAGATCAATACTGGAAAAATCATCTTAATCTCATTCCCTAAGTACGCCCGCCATTCACATGCACAAATTTTTGCTCCTTCATTACCTGCAGTCCTTCATAAATAAGAGGAAGATCTTAACGAGGCAGAAGGGAACATCTTATACAAGCTGTAGGAAATTAGAAGATGCTTTGATGGATTCCGATTGGGTAAATGCCATGCATGAAGAACTAAACAACTTTGCTAGAAATCAAGTTTGGAAACTTGTTGAGAGGCCAAAGAACTACAATGTGATTGGTACTAAGTGGGTCTTTAGAAACAAGCAAGATCAAGATGGCATGGTTGTGAGGAACAAAGCAAGATTAGTAGCACAAGGATACACTCAAATTGATGGTCTTGACTTTGGAGAGACATATGCACCGGTTGCAAGATTGGAGGCAATTAGAATCTTATTAGCATATGCTTATGCACACAACATCAAGCTCTATCAAATAGATGTCAAGAGTGCATTTCTCAATGGCTACATCAATGAAGAAGTTTATGTTGAGCAACCTCCTGGTTTTGAAGATGATAAGAAGCCCGACCATGTTTACAAGCTAAAGAAGGCATTGTATGGTTTGAAGCAAGCACCTAGAGCATGGTATGAGAGATTAAGGGACTTTCTTCTCTCTAAAGGGTTCAAGATGGGAAAGGTTGACACCACTCTCTTCACCAAGAATATAGGCAATGACTTGTTTGTGTTGCAAATCTATGTGGATGACATTATCTTTGGATCAACTAACCAAGACTTTTGTGAAGAGTTTGGAAATATGATGGCTAATGAGTTTGAAATGTCTATGATTGGAGAGCTTAGTTACTTCCTTAGACTTCAAATCAAGCAAATGAAGAATGGTACTTTTGTAAGTCAAGGAAAGTACATCAAGGACATGATCAAGAAGTTTGGATTGTAAGATGCTAAGCAAATGAGTACACCAATGGGCACTAATGATCAATTGGGTATTGATGATAGTGGAAACATGGTAGATCAAAAACAATACCGGTCTATGATTGGAAGTTTGCTCTATGTCACCGCTTCTAGGCCGGATATGATGTTTAGTGTGTGGAAGTGTGCAAGATATCAAGCTTCACCTAGAGAAAGTCACTTGAAAGCAATCAAGAGAATATTGAGATATCTTAAGGGCACTCATGATGTTGGATTATGGTTTCCAAAGGGGTCTAACTTTGAGTTGATTGGATATTCGGATTCCGACTATGGTGGTTGCAAGATTGATAGAATGAGCACAAGTGGCACTTGTCAATTGCTTGGAAGGTCTCTTGTTTCATGGCCATCAAAGAAATAAAATAGTGTTGCACTATCTACCGCCGAGGCCGAATACATAAGTGCCGGTAGTTGTTGTGCACAATTGCTTTGGATGAAGGCCACCTTGAATGACTTTGGAATTAAATTCAAGAATGTGCCATTGTTTTATGACAATGAAAGTGCAATCAAGATGACTCAAAATCCTGTTCAACATTCAAGAACCAAGCACATTGACATAAGGCATCACTTCATAAGAGACCATCAACAAAAGGGTGATATTAGTATTGAGAGCATTGGCACTAAAGATCAACTAGCCGACATCTTTACAAAGCCACTTGATGAGAAAAAATTTTACAAGTTGAAGAATGAATTGAACATACTTGACTTCTCTAACTTGAAATGAGTGCAACCCCATATTCTTATATGACATGCCTCTCCTCCGACAATGCAAGGTAAAGTTGTTTGGCATATCATTCATACTTTGTTAAGGAAATGATTAGAACATATAGACATTTTTGCATGACAAATAGGCTCATTCATGAAAATCAAATGACTTTGATGTATATATGGTACCACTATTGCTTCTATGTTTGATTGATCTAGTGGTAGCATATGACATGTTTGTGGGCTTGCAAACCTAGTGTTGAATCTAGAAAATGAGCTTATGATGTGTAATTCAACATGGTCAAGATAACCCTTATACTTTATGAGGTGTGAAAAAGCTTGTTCTTGGATGAAACCAAATTACATATTCTAGGCAAGTGATCTAGATTGAACCATAATTTGGACTCCCTCATATTGATTGACTTGACTCTCACTAAAATTAGCACCTTTTTGGTGATTGTTGACAAAGGGGGAGAGAAAAGTCACAAAAATATTGCAAAGAGGGAATAAGAAATAATAAGGGGGAGAGAAAAGTCACAAAGATAAAAAGTTAAGTTACAAAGGCGGAGAAAGGGATCAATTAAAATTGAGCACACAAGTAGGGGGAGCAAGCTCATGAATTATTTGTTGCATCTGGATGTGCATTAACATGATGAATTATTGCATTGCAAAGCTTAAATTCATATTCATGATTGTATGGTGATTGCTAGAAATAGAACATGAATGATGTTTTATTGAGAGTAGCTTTACAAGCGGTATCTAGACACCTTTGCTTATAATGAGAGTAGCTTTACAAATTTTTGCTCCTTCATTACCTGCAGTCCTTCATAAATAAGAGGAAGATCTTAACGAGGCAGAAGGGAACATCTTATACAAGCTGTAGGAAATAATGAAGAATGCCAGAATGGTACGGTGTTCACGAAACAGAAATATGCTCACCTACGAAAAAGTTAGCTGTTAACCTTGGCACCTTGCTTCATGCCCCTCATCAGTCACTAGCCCCTTGAGATGTTGATGGTAATCCGCCTTTTTAGAAAGGGATTATAATAATATCCTAGCTTCTGCATCGATCAATGCATATGATTATTCATTATTACAATCTAGGAAAAAAAGGTTTAGGGTATCTCAAAAACAAAGTTTTGCGCCATAGCGTTAAAGAAGGACCAAAAAACCGATACTAGAGAGTAATTCTATTACTAAAACTCCAGCCATGTCTAGCAAACACTTCCATCGTGGCTGTCTCAATGGTCTTACAACCCATCTTCATGAAATGGCGATCCTCCTCCTCCTATAACAGAGACCAAAACCTGGTCCGGTAGGTCCCCTGAAGATAGCCTGCAAGTAAGATGGTGTTATAGTCTTATTAAAAACTATATCATTTCTGCTTAGCCAAATTGCCCAACAAAATGCAATTGCACCCACAATAGCCTATTTGTTTGAGATTATCAGCCAAATTAGCCAGCCAGCCAGCAGTGTTTTTCTCTCACAAAAAACCAACCAACAGTACTTTCAGCCAGCCAAATCAGCCCAAGCGAACAGACTGAATTGTGTATACTAGTTGGTGGTGACAAATTAAAGGAAACATGAACAATTCTTCAAATAAACTTAGCACACTGACAGTCAAAAAATAGGTGTTGAATAGACTCGTTCGAGGAACAGAAACAATATTTCCTATCTTCTTGCCACTGCTGTCGTGGTAAATTATCTTTAGTTAGAACTACACCTTTGTACAAGTGTCATATGAAGATTTTAATTTTGAGAGGTAGCTTAGTTTCCAAATAAAAATATTAAAAGGTAAAGCTTGTGTTCCTAAAAGAGCTCTATACATCGATTTGATAGAAAACAACCCGTTCTGATGTAACCCCTACACAAAGCGGTCTCTCTGCTTTGTCAATTGTATATTTGCCACCATAGCCACTATATTGTGCCATGCTTGCAAGTTAACACATGTCAGAGATCTCCTGAAGGCTACGTTTAACGGTATTGTTGACATCACTGATCATACAGACACATTTTTTCTTCTCACAATATTGTAAAGTGTAGGGAAGAGCGATTTCAGTGGGCGGGATCTTATCCACGAATCCTCCCAAAATCGCACTTGAGACCCATCACCTAAATCAAACTTGCCTAATGGGAGAAACTCTGTCTTGACCTTCATAAGGCCGGTCCAAATTGAGAATCACCGGGCATGTATTGAATCTGAGTCAGACTTTTATTCCTTAGGTATTTATTCCTATGCAATTGCGGCTAAACCCCATCACTATTTATTAATTTAAACAACCATTTGCTAAGAAGACACTTATTGTGAAATTCTAGATTTAGGACTCCCAGCTCTCCTGTTCTGGAATAGGAACAATATCCTCCACGAGACCTTCAGAGAAGCAGTGCTAATGTCAGGATTGAGAAGACCGTGCTAAGAGGGTAGAAAACACAAAGAGGAAGATTAAATGCAGTATCAGATTATGACAGGAACTGTAACTAAACTTTATCTGTTTGTTGCTTATATATACACAGTTTTCAAACGCTCTATACATGCAACAATTAGGCTCTCCAAAACAACTTGCTGGGTCCTTGACTTTCCTCCGGCATATATACATGATGCAATAGCATGGTTGCTGTCAGTCTGTAATCCTTTTGCGTCCTTGATAATAACAATCAACATGATTGATCAATTAAATCTTATTTACAGACCCTGATAAGTTGTTACTAGTAAAATTGATTGACACTTAACAGCACTATGTCACTCGAAATTACCCTGGAAAGAACTTCTAATGGGCTAGTACAGCACTGCAGCTATAGGAGAGAATAAATAAATATGAATCTAGCTAGACAGTGGCGGGCCCAGTGGGTAGTCCAGATAGGCCCAGGACTATCCTGAAATTTGGCCCAACAAACTAATACCAGTTCATTTAGAATTCCTTATCATTTCTAAGCCTAGATGATGAAAAACCCAACAAAAGGCTCGCCTAACGGCCTAGGAGGAACAGGTTGGCCATGGTCCGCCTGCTGGCTACAAAGGGCTTCGATGGTTCGCCTCTGCTCGCCCAGTCACTCCTCGCCGGACCCCGGTCGTGCCTGCTGCCTGCTGTCCGGCGGCTCGCAGTCTTGGGCAGGTGGCAACCGGCAGATCTGAGTGGCGCGTCAGCACTGGCCGCTGTGCGGGTGCGGCGTGCGCCTGTGCGTCCGCCGGCCGCCCATCTGGAGCTGCACACCAGTCACCACTATCCTCCCTGGCTCCCTGCTTGTGACCGGTGAGCATCGCTGGAGTCCTGAGTCTTGACTGGTGAGCGAGTGGTGGTGACTCCCTATCTCCCTGTCCCTTATTTGGCGCTAGATGGATTAGCCGATTAGGAGCATATGCCCGATGGATGCGTCTTTTTGCAAGTTTTGTAACAAGTTATTGAATGATAAATGATTGTTTGACTTTTTATTGAGCGTGATATAATTCATACTTTTTTGGCAATGAGAAAGCGCAAAACAAAAGCTTTGAAGTAGAACCAGTATTGTAGTCTCTTATTTATGTAAGACCTTATATTAGGTATGATCTATTTGTGCAAGTTTTGAACTTATTTATGTAAGTTTTGAATCTTTTAAATGTATTATCGCAATTTGGTTAATTTGTTGCCATTTTACCTTTTTATTTTTTGGATGTTATCGTATTGCACATAATTTTTTTAACTAGGATTACCCTGATTTCAAATCCTGGGTCCGCCACTGTAGCTAGGATCATGCACAATGCAACACCTGCTGCATCCAAGCTCAAAGATGAACACATCAGTTAAATGGCTGACGCCCACAAATATGACATATAAAAAAAACTCGACCGGGGCGGTTAAGACTGCCGCCGCAGCTTTTAAAGGAGAAGAAGTCGCCTTCTCACCCGGCGAGAAAACCCCCGAACCCTCACCCCATCCAGACACAGGGAGACGTTACCCGTGAGATGGGCCGATCACCACACATGTGCTTTGGCACCTGGGACGAGCGAGGGGATTTTTTTAACCACAGCCTGAAATTTGCTCCCACGGGGAGTCGAACTCAGGACCTGTGGAGTGCCGCTCGAGTGACTTAGCCATCTGGACTAAGCACCCTTTGGCCACAAATATGACATATCAGTATGTCATTCTAGTGTTATTCTCTGGAAAACAAAGAAACAAAAAGCAAATATGGTATGCCTGTGTCAGCCTGTGCACACTGCCACAACTCGCAACAAGAGAGTTCACCTTACGCATTATACGTCTGACCATTGACAGATAATTCAATCTTCAGGAAACAGAGTCATAGAGATGGGAAAACAAAAACTACATATGTATCTTGATTAGCATGGGCACACGGACCGAAAACTAGATGATGGTTGGTCACAACTCACAACTGCATTGGGCAACCTGATGGAATATTTAAACGAAAAAGTGTACTCCATCATGACATCCTTGTTGACAGCTATCTAACTAATTAGCAAGTTTCCTATGGTTGCATGTGGCTGGGTGCTCATAAGCGAAGTCCTATAGCGACAAGTAACCGTCCAGTACCACACTGCTAATGGAAGGCACGAAGTATTCGAAACACAAGCACACCCTGCAGATTGCAAGATGTGTATGAAGAATTGCAGATAGATATATAGTGCAAACCAACAGCATGATATATTGACATCACGAGTAGCACACAAGCAGATAACAAGCTATGTAACACAACAGAATTCATACGTGAGATTGGTATAGTTATGTTTATGTATTACCGTTAACAATCCAAGATGGTAGGTCCACGTCAACGCCGAAGAAGATCTTGTTCAGAAAGAAGTAGACCACATTGTGGTTCCTGGCGGGCTGACAAGCACGATTTGAGGGACAAGCGCCGGCAGACGGGTCGCCTGGTAGCTGCCATCGTTCCAGATGTCCTTGAAGTCCGTCTCGTACGATTTGTGCCACTTCCACTCGTTGGCGTCTTCATCGTCGCCGCCGCTGGGATCGGGGATCCACGTCCACATGACGCGGGGGGGGGGGGGGGGGGGGGGGGGGGGGGGGGGCAGTCACGGGCCGTGCCCACCACGTACCGCAGCATGTTCTCGCTGACACAGATGCAGCGGATGGTGTAGAGGAACGGCCTGGCGTCAGATAGGTAGCAGCCCGGGGGAAGGTCGTGGAAGCTCAGGACGGGGTTAAGAAGGTCGTTGGGGTCGCAGCTGAGGAGCCCCCACGAGAGGTCGAACCACCAGAGCTTGACCACGCCGTTAGGAGCTCACTCCCGTTCCAAGGTGGACAAGGGGTAGTCTAGCTCCGTCTCGAACCATTGCCTGATCATGTCGCCCGAGATCAGGCGGAAGAGCTTGGCCCGGCTGCTGCGCTTGGTGACCTGGAGCTCGGCGATCACGTAGCCGCCAAAGACACCGGGGATGAGGCCGACGTTCCTGATGTTGTAGGTGACGGGCATGGAGGGTCCGGTGCGCTGCGGGACGCGGTCGGCGGAGCCCGTGGTCGGTTGGCGCGATGCGTCCGCGGGCGTGACGAACTGCCGCGCCAGGATGAGCTCGTCGGTGACCATAGGGAGCGAGCCGGCGAAGAAGCAGAGCAGGAGAGCGGAGGGGCCCGGTGGCGACGAGGTAGGGGAGCTCATCGGAGCGGATGGGGCGGCCGGGGTGGACGTTTGGAGCCACGGCCACGCTGAGGATGGTGACCCGAGGCGGCGCCCTCAGCGCGGTGGAGATGGAGATGGCAGCGGGGTGCTCCACTTCCGCCGCCTCCGTGTCCTTGCGGACGAGGAGGCGGCGTAGGATCACCCACGGCAGCGGCGCCGCCATTGGAGCTTGGTGCGCTTCACTTCGGGGCTCGGGCACCCCGCGAACCGCACGGGCAGGGGCGCTCGAGGGAGAACAAGAGAGGGAAGGGGAGCGGTGGGGTTGGTGGCCTCGCTAGATTTCGGTGGTTTCGTTTTGGGGAAAGATTACGATGGCCGTATGGTAATTATATAAAAAATCATGTGACACGGATCGGGCTTCCGCCGGAAGAATTTCCAAACAGAATTGATATACGACGGGTGTGCGGACGGATCGGACGCACCCGTGCGTACCAACCCGTCGCACCCGCGCTGAAAAGACTGCCGCACTCTCTCGCTCGACTTGCCCGCTCCTCCGCACTTCACCATCTCGCTTTGCTGCGTCACGCCTCCTTCCCTCCCTCCCTCCATGCTCCTGCGACCTTCATGCCACCGAGAGAGAGGGCGACAGCAAAGGCTGTCTTGCGAGCCACGCCTCCCTCCTTCCCCGCCTCCCTCCCTTGCTCTGGCGACCTCCAGCCATCGGAGAGGAGCTCGACAGTGGTGGCTTCTGGCGAGGTAGGTGGATCCTTTGTGGATATAAGTCGTCCCCTTCCTCCTCCCTCCTTCTTCTCTTGATCTGTGCTCTCCTCCTCCGCCCCCTCCTCCTCCTCCCTCTGGATCTAAAGGGTGTGGCGGTGGCTAGGGTTCCGGGGAGCTCTCTTGTTCAGATCTCACCGTGTTGCAATAGTTCTCTCTAGATGTTATGGTAGGGCTCAGTTGATGTTGCAGTAGTACTGCTTGAGATGTATGCAGTATGTTTTTCAGTTTGCTTCAATCTATATGTTGCAGTAGTTGCACGTTTTTGCAGAAGTTGTTCGGTATTGTTGTAATTTTACAGTATGTTCTAGTTGTTTCAATCTGCATGTTGGAGTAGTTGTTGCTCTGTTGTTGTTGTAATAATATATTCATAGTGTTTTAGCTACTTCAGCCAGCAATGTTTTTCAGTTGTTGTTCTTTTGTTGTTGTAATAATACGTTTCTTAGTGTTTCAACTTCTTCATCCCAATGTTGTAGAGTATTGCTTTTTTGAGATGTTGCAATATGTTTCAGTTGTTTCAATCCAATGTTGTAGTAGTTGTTCCATGTCGTTGCAGTAATATGTTTATTTGTGTTTCAACTGCTTCAACCTATTGTTGCAGCAGTTTTGTTTCGATGTTTGTTTGCAATAACATATTCATGGTGTTTCAGTTGCTTTTTATCCAACTGTTGCAGCGGCAAGGGAGGGTGACCTGGGGCTGGGCTATGGGGGCGAGCTGGCGGCGGGCAGAGGTGCTGGGGGGCCGATGAGGTCGGGGGGCAGGCAGATCCCGTGCGCGTGGGGGTGCAGGGCTGTTCCGATCTACTTACTCCTCTGTGGGGGGAGTGCGGGGGGCGGCGGTGGCGGGTGTGGTTGCCGTTTTTTCTTCATTCTTCTTGTGGAGGGCGCGTTCCGTGTGGGGGGCACGCGGGGCCCTAGGTGCGTCCGGACGGACCCCTGGATCCAGGCGTCCGGGCACTAGAAGCGTCGATTTCCAAATGAAACTTGGCTAACTCCAGACCAACGTACAGTCTCATCCACATGTCGCCGGTTTTGTTCAGTTTCCTTCCCCGCAAGCTGCACACGTCCATTATTCCACTCAGTTGGCCTAGTAGGACTTAGTATGCTCCCTCAATTTCAAATTATAAAATGTTTTAGCATTTTTAGATACATAGATGTAACATCTAGGCTAACTCCAGACCAACGTACAGTCTCATCCACATGTCGCCGGTTTTGTTCAGTTTCCTTCCCCGCAAGCTGCACACGTCCATTATTCCACTCAGCTGGCCTAGTAGGACTTAGTATGCTCCCTCAATTTCAAATTATAAAATGTTTTAGCATTTTTAGATACATAGATGTAACATCCTAGATGTTACTAAGTAATTAAAAATTTTGGTCAAGCATCATGGCATAGATGCATCTCATGTTTCATTTATAACATTAATATGTGTTGCATGAAATGATAACAAAAAGGTTGGTGAAGTATTTGGAATTCTAATTTTTTAATTCAATTTTGGGAATTTATGAAATTAATTTGCATAAATAAAAAATTGAGCAACATATATTTCATTGATTGAATTATTGTTTATACTTTGAAATGGTACTTTTGGTTGTGAGGCTTGAGTGATAATTTGTTGCTAATCAATTAATAAAATTTCAAATTACTTATTTTAATTAACCCTAATTCAAATTCAAAATTCAACATCTTGCTTTCAAAACTATTGAGAATTTGGTGATGGTCCAAAAAGTAAAGTTGGAGATCTCGAGAAGTTGAACAACTTTCGTTTTTTGGAGATTTTGATGTTGCTATGTAAATTTGGAAGAAATTGAAAGAAAAAGAAATGATGTGGTATTGAGAGAGAGAGTTGTGGAGAGAGAGAAAGAGGGAGGAAGGGGAATAAAATATGGAATAGTTGGCATAGAGTATGTGATAGAGATAACACGAGTGCGGAAGAAATAAGTATAGAGTAGAGAATCTTGATGACTAGGATATAATATTCCATTTTAGAGATGGAACTCATGGACCTCTATATTCATCCTCTATACATCCTAGTCAGCAAGATTCTCTCTTCTATACTCAATTCTTCCGCACCCATCCATCCTCTATATCATCCTCTATTCACTCTATCCACTGTAGGACTCACTTGTCACTTTATCTAAATATATCCATATATGATCTAGTTTTGAAGGATTTATTGAGACGAATTTAATGGTGCAATCGGAATTTAATTTGAATTTTTGGTTTATGAGTTATAGCATTTTTTCTTTGTTTAGCTAGTGGAGCCTGTCACTGTCTGTTGTAAAGTAAGCATTGTACCACTCTAAATATAGAGTGAGAAAAAAATAGAGAATCATTTTAGAGTACTCAATACAACAATTTTTACTATATATTCGTACTCCAAAGCTTAGAGTAACGGTAGTCTTACCTTAAAAGCTAACGCCGGCAGCCGCTCTCTCCTTTCTTCCTCTTCCTGTTCGTCGCCGTCGAACTCGAACCGCCGGCAAAAATTGGTTGCCACCGCTGCACCTAATCCCAATTGCTCTTGCCTTGAGCTTCGCTTGCTCCTCGCGCATCTCCTTGACATGCTCGCGCCGCTCCTCGCTGCCAAAATCGGCCGCGCGCGCTGTTCTCGCCGCGACGGTCCACCATGGCCGCTGTGAGTCGCTCGCCGTGGCCAGCCACCTCTGCTCTACCTCTGCCTCAACTGGCTAGCTCTCGAGGTCACGGTGAGCACCATGAAGCCGACCGTGCCGTCTGTTTAAGCTTGTTTGTGCTGTAGTGGCCGGAACACGCCGCGCCGGCGTGCTCTGCTTCGCGGAGCCGCCATGGCTGCGGGCAAGCTTGTTCCATGTCGTAATTGATTCGATTAACTGTGTCTGTGTAGTTGTGTTCGCGTGAGTGAGTTGGGTATGTTGGTGACCTCCCTGTCGCTGGCGAACTCGCCGTTTCCGTAGTGCCGCCGTGCCGCCTAGCCGCCATGGCCGCCGCTGAGCTCGCTGCCGTCCATGTTTGGTTCAACCAGCTCCACCAGTCGATGCGCGAGCTTGAGTAGATCACGTAGGTGCCAACTGCTTGGCCGTAAACCTCGAATTTCCAGAAATGAATAAAAGTGTTGTTTTCTTGTAAAATTCATAGAGAAAAGTAGAAGCTTGAAAAAATTATGAAATTT
This sequence comes from Saccharum hybrid cultivar R570, assembly GCA_038087645.1. Lineage (NCBI taxonomy): Eukaryota > Viridiplantae > Streptophyta > Magnoliopsida > Poales > Poaceae > Saccharum > Saccharum hybrid cultivar. Next base: position 2,103,329 of record JAQSUU010000291.1, on the reverse strand, counting down.
TATGTGTAGCCTTGTCATTATGTTTTCTATCTAGGAAAAATATGAAATAGTGAAAATATTAACTTTTGAGGCTAGAAAATTCAGTAAATAAATAGAAAAATGCTAGTTGCATGATTTTTGTAGGCTAAAATAATAATCTTTTGATCATAAAACTTTTTGTGTAACTGTTTCATGCTAGTATCAACCTTTACAAAAAGTTTGGGAATAATTTGATGATGTTTAATTATATCCTTAATTATATGCTTTAGAAATTAGTTAATAAATACTAAAATGATTAGAGTTAATGATAATATGAGTTGGGTGTACTTTGAAGTTGATTGTGGACCTTGGAACATATCTACCTTGCTATTCCTTAGCACTTGGTTGCTTGTTTGTTATGCTCATAATCAACTTGAGATCATAGAAACTAAAAATGCATTTTAGTTAACTAAGCACTTCATTAGTTGGTGCATGTATGTAAAATTGATTGCCTTTGTGATGCAACCTCTCGGGTAAAAAGTAAGATTATATATATTTCCTTGTGTATTGTTGGTATATGTCTTTTCGTGGTGTAAGTATGTATGATAAGTGAATCTTTGGCTTATTAAAAGAACAACTGAAAATGTTTATAATAATTACTTGCAATTGTACCGTGAAGGAAAGTTGTACTCAAGTTAGTTAATCTCATTATGCTTTCACCGATGCATTGTCAAGCATCATATCATACATTCCATCATGCTAAAGAATGCATCATTAATACGTGTCGTGCATGAGAGTGAGGAGATTCATGTTGATCAAGCTTCAAAGAAAGGTTCATCCATCAGTGGTGATGATGTCAAGTCTAACTCCATGGACTCTCTGTGGAACTAACCTTCTTTGCAATGCAGGCAAGCCCCGGAGCATACAACCCTTTCCTTGTATTTGCAAATACCTTTTATAATTCAAGTCCTATGATATGTGCATTAAGTAAAATAGGAATTGGTTGCAAAACCAATTGCTGCATGACTACCTTGATTTATTCAGATATCTTCCTTGTCACCCCATTTGTATGTAGGTCGATATCTCTAATGCTTAGAATGCTTAGACTTCGGTAGAAGCTGAACGATGGTTTCATCATTCGCGAATATAGGTTTTACCATGGTTCTTATTGGCTCCATTTTTGGATCGTGGGATTACCATGATAATGTTAATGTTAAATCGAGACCGGGCGGGTTAACTTGCATTGAGAATGGAGTCTCAATGTAGTGCTCTGCCTATTTCGATTAAGGACCGTTCCGATTGTAGCCTTGCTGATCAAGATTGAAAGTACTTAACTACATGCCCTCGTTAAGCCTGAGTACCTCGGCTATTCCATTATGCGAAAGGACAACCGCGCACCGGGAGTGGAGAGATGGCGGGAGTAGCATGTACCCACCCTACTAGAATTGGGTAGGGCGGTGGAGTACTGTGCTCTCAGGTGGCGCGAATCCGTTCATGTCACTACAGTAGGAACCCTTATTTGCCAACACATGGATAGCAACGGAAGAAACATCCGTAGCTAATGGGCCGGCTACCGACTAGGATGCTTAGGCTATCAGCACCGCGTGAGCGGTATGCCCATCTGCAAAACCGTGGGGCCCACACGCTGTGCAGATTTCCATCCACGGAATGCTGCCGCGCGGAGACCTCTATGCCCATCTGCAAATCCACGTGCTGAGCGACGAGTGGGCGTGGGGTCCTGTGTGCGGCGCCGGCAGCAGGTGGTGTGGGAGAGAGATTGGGCTGGAGAGAGAGGGTAGCGTAGGAACGCACAGACGCTGGGTTTGCAGTATTGCTGTAGGAACGGTGACATATAGATTCATATAGAGACCTGCGCTGCAGCTGATCAATCTCCACATTTCACGTACAGGCCCGCTTACCGCTCAGCGGTGCGGATAGCCTTAGACGGACTGCAAGCCCGCTTCTTTTTTATATATTTTTATAAGCTCGTACAGTCGTACCTCAGCAGCCCCACGCACGGTTTGCCTAGGGTGTGTTCACTTCGCGAAAAGTAGCTGAAAAGTTACTGTAGCATCTTTCGTTGTTATTTGACAAAATTTTTCAATTATGGACTAACTAGGCTCAAAAGATCCGTCCCGACATTTACAGATAAACTATACAATTAGTTATCTTTTTTACCTACATTTAATGCTTCATGCATGTGTCGAAAGATTTAATGTGATGGGTGAAAGAGAAAATATTTTGGATTGGGATGGGGAAGTGAACAAGGCCTAGTCAGTTTTCCCGATGTATCTAAGGGCGTGTTTAGATGCGAAAATTTTTGGGGAAAAGTTCCTGTAGCACTTTTCGTTGTTATTTTGCAAAAATTTTCTAACCATGGACTAACTAGGCTCAAAAGATTCATCTCGACATTTACAGATAAACTGTGTAATTAGTTATTTTTTTACCTACATTTAATGCTCCATGCATACGTCCAAAGATTCGATGTGACAGTTACTATGCAAAAAAAAAATTTGGCTCATTTTGGGTATCTAAACAGGCCCTAAACCCACGGAGATCCAGTGAAGATTCTAGGGGCAGCTCTCCTTGATCTTCCGGCAGCAGACCCTCGGCGGCGCCCCTCTGGCTCGCCGCTCGTCGGCCTCCCCTGATCGGGCGGGCGTGGCGCCCGAGGTGGGCGGCGGTCGTCGTCGGCGACGACAACGCCCATAAGGCGGCACAGCACCCCGCGCCGCTGCCTCCGGCGCGCGCCACCGCGGTGGTCTCTCGGAATGAGGCGGCCGCCATCGTACCGAGGTGAGGCCTTCGTCTGTGCACTGGATGCGCGAGTTCTTGTGATTTTTACCCTAAATTGTCTGTAAAGGATTTGTTGCGCGGATGTCTGCAGAACTGTTGTGGCTCCTGCGGTGCCTGAGGACTAGCAGCTGGCGGTCAACACTGGTGACTTGATGCACCTCTGGCGGCTCGTCAAGGAGAAGGACGGTGGCCCTCGTTGATTCACAGCACACCTTGCCAACCATGAGGTACCAAAGCCTGGCGGAGAGACCCACCGGTATGTAGCAGTCTTTTTTCATCATCATTAAATTAAATTGCTAGAGACACTTGAATAAGAAATTAGCAGTGAATCTATATCACTATGGTTCATGATGGGAGGTTTGTCTAAATAACTGTCATATTTGTTATTATCAATTTTTGTGATGGCGAAATTGATTATAGATATACATGGTTATTAGCTTTTTCTGATCAAACAGGGTGTTATTTGTTCTGAAAAGATTATTTCTTCAGTTTACTAATTAACAGGTAGGCAGAAATTCAATTATGCTGATTTGGCGAAATTGATTATACAAATAAGGGGTTATTAACTCGTTCTGATCAAACAGGGTGTTATTTGTTCTGAATAGATTATTTCTTCAGTTTACTAATTAACAGGCAGGCGGAAATTCAATTATGCTGATTGACGGACGTCCATATTTCTGTTGTCAAGTGTCAACATTCCATAGTAGAGAACCAGTGACATATTGTCCTGTATTAATCAGAGTGTGTATGTGCAACACAATTTTTATGTTATCTCTAAAAGGACATTTTTCTGAAGCAGAAATATCAGAACTGAATCGATTCAGTTCAGTGAAAGAATAACAAGTTGTTTCTCTCTCTTCAAGTTCAGTCTGGCTTAAAAGCCTTTTTAGTTCAGTCCGAACTCATCTCTGCTTGTTGACTTCATTTCTGCTAGATGTTTCTTACATTTTTCTCATGTCTTTTCCAGCAGCTTGTGTCCATCTGTTCATTCTCTGTTTGTATCTGTACATCGGTGACAGCCATCAGTTCATGCCTTCCCTGGTTTTCAGATAACAGCAGTAGCACTTGGACAAGGTAAGCAGGTAAGCTCCCTGCTGGTCCTGTCTTGCGCTAGTGTTCCAATCTTTGCTTGCAGGGGTTTTGTTTAGACATCAGGTTGTCTCTTTTTTTAGCTTTTTACTGCCTATACTGCTACTAATGTAATTACTTCCTATACTGCTTAAGTGACAGTGATTCACGGAAATAATGAACATGAACATTATTATAGAGATGTAATTGCCTGAACTATCCTGTCGACAATATTTTGACAGTTTACACTATGCTCAATAAAATTCTGCAACCTGTGCTTTCCTAGAAAATTTTGGAACCTACAGAAGTGCATGAACTACATTGTACAACTCACATGATATCTGAATTGCGTGTTCTATATACCTCGGATTATATATTCAGATATGTTGATGCTTTAAGAAATTAGCAGTGATACATTTGGATACTTACAATGTCGTGTTTGTTTTTCTTATTCAAGGTCAGTGTTCAGATAAGTAAAGCTGGCTAAGTTTCATCAACAAGAGTTTTCTGTGAAGATTTGGTACTTTGGGAATATAGTACTATACCAGAGTACCAGACAAGATTGGAGCTTTCTATTTCAGTTTTAGAACGTGAACTTGTCTGATTGAGACAAGATGGAGTTTTTTCTTTGGGATGTTATTGACAAGATTGCTTGTCAAAGCACTAATCTTTGTATGGATGATACTCATTGTAATGCAACAATTGATTTTTAATATAAGGTGGAGTACTGTGCTCTCGGGTGACGCGTACCCGTTCATGTTTTGGAGGATCCGAGGGAATGGTTGATATATGTAGGTCCAGGACCTGCATATATCGTACTGGTTAAGGTTTACTTTAGCTGGATGTACATCGATTCAAATCGTCGTCTCTCTCGGATAGTGAGAAACTTGATCACTGCGCTGCATCGTAGTTAATCAATGGAACATGATTACTTTGGGTACGAGATATGGTATGAAATGATATGATTAATGAAGTGATTGAGATAGATTAGTTGCAAACTGGATACTATGGACAGACTTAATACACCGCTAAAACATTGAAAGTGAGGATCTACTTGTAGTAAGCTTTTATGCAAAGTTATTCTTGAATCTTGCTTTAGACTTTCCTTGTATCCCTTAAAGCCTACATGCCCTTGGAGTCTTTTCTTTTGGTCAGGTAAGTCTTGTTGAGTACTCTCATGTACTTAGGGTTTGTTAAACCCCTGTTGCAGGTTCTGACTTGTGCTGCTAATCAAGGTCATGTCGGTGGGCTCGACATGATCTGGATGTCTCTTCTACCTTAGATGCTTCTTCTAAGTTGCTTCCCCTGTCCTATTAACCTTGTGGATCTAAAGTTAAGTTTTACTTAAACATGTTTTGTAACCTTATGTTGTAAATCTTTCGCAACTCCGATGTATGAAATTTTTGTATCAATGTTGTAATGTTGTGGTAACTCTATTGTTGATTCTGTATGAGTTGTAAAATGTGGATGATTCGGGGTTCCCCGAGGACACCCGACAGACTATCGGGTTATCTGGCTTTCATGTACAGAAGTCAGAGGTCTTCGGGACAATGATAGGTGCATGTGGGCCATATAATTTGGGTGGTTCTACCACAGCTAGTATCCGAGCTCAAACATTGGATTAGCCGCAACATTACTTTTGAAAACTTCAAAATGATATTGTAATTTAAAAGTTTTTGAAAGTAACAAAGTAAAGATAGTGTATAAAGTATTGCCCTACATGTGAGCTTATGTGAGCGGTTATGTAAATGATGGCACCTACGTAAACTAACTCAATAAAGTTATGTATTGGGAAGGGTTTACATTCTGCGTTATTTACATTTCAAACTTACTATTCTGTAACGACGCACCTATGTTAAGGAAGAAGGTAAGTAACATCGGCTACATGATGTAGGGATGCAGTCCTCTCTCTGGAGATGTGATTCTGGGCATCAGCTGTATGATGTGGATGTAGCCCTCCCTTCGGAGATGTGATTTCGGACCTCGATTGCATGATGTGGATGTAGTCCTCTTGCCAGTGATGTGAATCCGGACGCTTCCCTCAGACGAGAAGTGAATACGTGCTAGTCACGTATACAACATTGTCCATACAACGTTAAATCGCATGGGCACCACTTATATATCAAGTGGTGATGTATGTTGGGTGGGCTGTGATGCAATGATTCTCTGTAGGTACACTAACTTGCGAGTAAGAGAGTGTTGAACGATCTTATAATAGAAAGAGTGACTCATATTTATGTGCCATCATGTACGTTCTTGTTGTTTTGCTTTTGGTGAGGTCGTTTTGTTAAATGTAGGAATCGTTTATGCATCATATCATCCACATAAGGATAGAATAAAATAATGATTTAGATTCCCTCCCTACATTCTAGGGTAGCTATTCTTTGTTATAGCTATTTCATTTCAATGAATCTCATCATGTACCAGGTTTCTACCAATGAACTTTCCTTTGATCATCTTTGCTCCATAAGTTCCAAATCCTTGGGGAACTTCTGGATGCACCTTTATTTACTATGTCAACTTAAAACAGAAACCTGAGACTGGACCTTGATTCATCTAATATGCATGTGTTGTTCCTTGATTCCTTCTAACTCGACACATGCTAATTCCTTGATGTCATTAGACGACGTGTGTTGATTGAATGCCGCTATGATTATGTTCTACATAGGTATCATGATCCGTGACCAGGAAATAGCGATGAAACCTGGGGTCTCCTATGGACCGCGACCATAAGGAAATACTGCTGGGCGCTCGCTGATATCATGGTCTATGGTCATGATCCCTTATAGTACACAATTAGAGTGCTTTCAATCTTTGGATGCTCTGTAGGGAATTCAAAGCCACATTCCTTTTGAATTCTCTAGATTTCTTGTTATTGTAACCGATCTCTGATCTTGGTCATAATCTCGACATTGTGAGACAAGAGTTACTATAGTTGTGCCCTATTATGGTGTCATGGTCCATGATTTACGGTGCCACGACGGAACCTAGGGTTTCTTGTGTGATCTGGGCACACACGATTCTGCTGGGCACGCGCTAGTATCGAGGTTGGTGGTCACGATCCATTATAGCCCCACAGTTGATGTGCTCTCTCTCCTTGGAACCCTCTTTTGAGGATTCAAGTCGGTGTTTCTCCTGAAACTCCTCAATCCTTTATTAGTTGCAACCTTCCTTCGATCTCGGTTGTAACTCCTGAACCTCCCTTGTTATTTGCAACCATCTTTTGATCTTGGTTGTAACATTCAAAATGACCCTCATTGTTTTGTGAACATCTAGCAAGTTAATGTGTTTGACACATTTCCTTTTCCATTACTTACCCCACAGGTTTTGTCACTCCGAAATCTTGGGACAAGATTTATGTAAGGGGGAGGATTGTAACATCCTAGATGTTACTAAGTAATTAAAAATTTTGGTCATGTTGTCATCAAGCATCATGGCATAGATGCATCTCATGTTTCATTTATAACATTAATATGTGTTGCATGAAATGATAACAAAAAGGTTGGTGAAGTATTTGGAATTCTAATTTTTGAATTCAATTTTGGGAATTTATAAAATCAATTTGCATAAATAAAAATTTGAGCAACATGTATTTCATTGATTGAATTATTGTTTATACTTTGAAATGGTACTTTTGGTTGTGAGGTTTGAGTGATAATTTGTTGCTAATCAATTACTAAAATTTCAAATTAATTATTTTAATTAACCCTAATTCAAATTCAAAATTCAACATCTTGCTTTCAAAACTATTGAGAATTTGGTGATGGTCCAAAAAGTAAAGTTGGATATCTTGAGAAGTTGAACAACTTTCGTTTTTGGAGATTTTGAAGTTGCTATGTAAATATGGAAGAAATTGGAAGAAGTTGGAAGAAAAAGAAATGAGGTGGTATTGCTATAGTAATCAGGCAAGCAGCTGGCTTCCCTGCTCACCGGCGTCGCCGTGTCCTTCTCGGCGTTTCTCGCGCGTGTGCGCGCGGACGCCTGCGTGGCCAAGTTCACGAAGGTGCTGGCCGCCACCTCTCCATCCTCTCCTTGCCTTGAAAAACTAACGCCGGCAGCCGCTCTCTCCTTTCTTCCTCTTCCTGTTCGTCGCCGTCGAACTTGAACCGCCGGCAAAATTGGCCGTCACCGCTGCACCTAATCCCAATTGCCCTTGCCTCGAGCTTCGCTTGCTCCTCGCACATCTCCCTGACATGCTCGCGCCGCTCCTCGCTGCCAAAATCAGCCGCGCGCGCCGTTCTCGCCGCGACGGTCCACCATGGCCGCCGTGAGTCGCTCGCCGTGGCCAGCAACCTCTGCTCTACCTCTGCCTCAACCGGCTATCTCTTGAGGTCGCGGTGAGCACCCTGAAGCCGACCGTGCCGTCCGTTTAAGCTTGTTTGTGCTGTAGTGGCCGGAACACGCCGCGCCGGCGTGCTCTGCTTCACGGAGCCGCCATGGCTGCGGGCAAGCTTGTTCCATGTCGTAATAGATTCGATTAACTATGTAGTTGTGTTCGCGTGAGTGATTTGGGTATGTTGGTGACCTCCCTGTCGCTGGCGAACTCGCTGTTTCCGTAGTGCCGCCGTGCCGCCTAGCCGCCATGGCCGCCGCTGAGCTCGCCGCCGTCCATGTTTGGTTCAACCAGCTCCACCAGTCGATGCGCGAGCTTGAGTAGATCACGTAGGTGCCAACTGCTTGGCCGGAAACCTCGCCGCCGGTGAGCAGCGCGGCCGACCCACCGGCGTGGGCGCGGTCAAGGCCGGGTGTGGGTCGGGGTTGACCTGGCCCGGCCTGTCAGTGAACAAGGCTGGCTGTGGCTGAGTAAGAAAAGGTTTTTCATCTTTTTCAAATTTCCAGAAATGAATAAAAGTGCTGTTTTCTTGTAAAATTCATAGAGAAAAGTAGAAGCTTGATAAAATTATGAAAAAAAATTTGTGTAGCCTTTTCATGATGTTTTATATCTATTAAAAATATGAAATGGTGAAAAATGTTAATTTTTGTATGCTAGAAAATTCAGTACATAAATATAAAAATGCTAGTTGCATGATTTTTGTAGGCTAAAATAATAATCTTTTGATCATAAAACTTTTTTTGTAACTGTTTAATGCTAGTATCAACCTTCACAAAAAGTTTGGGAATAATTTGATGATGTTTAATTATATGCTTTAGAAATTAGTTAATAAATACTAAAATGATTAGAGTTAATGATAATATGACTTGGGTGTACTTTGAAGTTGATTATGGACCTTGGAACATATCTACCTTGTTGTTCCTTGGCACTTGGTTGTTTGTTTGTTATGCTCATAATCAACTTGAGATCATAGAAACTAAAAATGCATTTTAGTTAATTAAGCACTTCATTAGTTGATGCATGTATGTAAACTTGATTGCCTTTGTGATGCAACCTCTATGGTAAAAAGTAAGATTATATATATTTCCTTGTGTATTGTTGGTATATGTCTTTTCATGGTGTAAGTATGTATGATAAGTGAATCTTTGGCTTATTAAAAGAACAACTAAAAATGTTTACAATAATTACTTGCAATTGTATCGTGAAGGAAAGTTGTACTCAAGTTAGTTAATCTCGTTATGCTTTTACCAATGCATTGTCAAGCATCATGTCATACATTTCATCATGCTAAAGAATGCATCATTAATACGTGTAGTGCATGAGAGTGAGGAGATTCACGTTGATCAAGCTTCGAAGAAAGGTTCATCCATCAGTGGTGATGATGTCAAGTCTAACTCCGTGGTCTCCCTGTGGAACTAACCTTCTCTGCAACGCAGGTAAGCCCCGGAGCATATAACCATTTCCTTGTGTTTGCAAATACCTTTATAATTCAAGTCTTATGATATGTGCATTAAGTAAAATATGAATTGGTTGTAAAACCAATTGCTGCATGACTACCTTGATTTATTTAGATATCTTCCTTGTCACCCCATTTGTATGTAGGTCGATATCTCTAATGCTTAGAATGCTTAGACTTCGGTAGAAGCCGAATGATGGTTTCATCATTCACAAGATATAGGTTTTACCTTAGTTCTTATCAGCTCCATTTTTGGATCGTGAGATTACCATGATAATGTTAATGTTAAATCGAGACCGGGCGGGTTAACTTGCATTGAGAATGGAGTCTCAATGTAGTGCTCTGCCTATGTCGATTAAGGACTATTCCGATTGTAGCCTTGCTGATCAAGATTGAAAGTACTTAACTACATGCCCTCAGTAAGCCTGAGTACCTCGGCTATTCCATTATGCGAAAGGATAACCGCGCACTGGAAGTGGAGAGATGGCGGGGAGTAGCGTGTACCCACCCTACTGGAATAGGGTAGAGCTGTAGAGTACTGTATTATTGGGTGGCGCAAACTCGTTCATGTTTTGGAGGATCCGAAGGAATGGTTGATATATGTAGGTCCGGGACCTGCATATATCGTGCTGGTTAAGGTTTACTCCAGCTGTATGTACATCGATTCAAATCGCCGTCTCTCCGGATAGTGAGAAACTTGATCACTGCGATGCATCATAGTTAATCAATGGAACATGATTACTTTGTGTACGAGATATGGTATGAAATGAGATGAGATGATTAATGAAGTGATTGAGATAGATTAGTTGCAAACTGGATACTATGGATAGACTTAATACACCGCTAAAACATTGAAAGTAAGAATCTACTTGTAGTAAGCTTTTATGCAAAGTTATTCTTCAATCTTGCTTCAGACTTCCCTCGTATCCCTTAAAGCCTACATGCTCTTGGAGTTTTTTTTTCTTTTAGTCGGGTAAGTCTTATTGAGTACCCTCATGTACTCAGGGTTTGTTAAACCCCCCTGTTGTAGGTTCTGACTTGTGCTGCTAATCAAGGTCATGTCGGTGGGCTTGACATGATCTGGATGTCTCTTCTACCTTAGATGTTTCTTCTAAGTTTCTTCCGCTGTCCTATTCACCTTGTGGATCTAAAGTTAAGTTTTACTTAAACATGTTTTGTAACCTTATGTTGTAAATCTTCCGCAACTCCGATGTATGAATTTTTTGTATCAATGTTGTAACGTTGTGGTAACTCCATTGTTGATCTTGTATAAGTTGTAAATTATGGATGATTCGGGGTTCCCCGTGGACACCCGATAGACTACCGGGTTATCTGGCTTTCGTGTACAGAAGTCAGAGGTCTTTGGGACAATGATAGGTGCACGTGGGCTATATAATTTGGGTGGTTCTGCTACAATAAATTTTGTTATGGACTTAAATATACATTATATCTAGATACATTGCTCAATAATGTATCTAGAAAAACAAAACATCTTATAATTTGAAATAGAGGGAGTAACACTTACGAATATTAGGTTCAAGCACACACACACACATCGTTTAGTGAATGAGTTTGTTTTTGTTTAAACGAGAATTCAACCACAACAATAACAATGACAATTTTGCAAAACATTTTATGTTTTTTCAAATGAGACGGTAAAAAAAACTAATAAAGAAGAAGTCTAGTCTTGGTAAAACAAATTCTCACAAGAGAGAAAGCAACGACAAACCATAAACACAACTTCAAAAACAACACCTCACATCTCAAGAACAAGAAGACCCAAATAACACGGCCAAATGGCACACGCACCTCAAAACAAAATAACAAATATCTCCACCGCTAATTGCCTTTGTCGATCACCAGCCGCCAAACAGTCACACCACGAATGGTTTAAATCCCTCGAGTCCTGACACCTTCAATGGCCTCACAACGCCATGTCAAATGTCGAAATTCCCAAACGCTAGCTCATGAGTGTGGCTCCTTAGCCCCGTTATCTGATAATTTATTGTCAGACTTTAACAAACATTGTCAGGGGCCATCGCTACCAAAACATCTGCTACCATGTCACGAATGACTACGCAAACCATGTCACTGTGCCTTGCATGGTGCATCAAACCCTTTGTTAAACAAAACCAACGCTACTACTCCAACAGTTTACGAGGATATTGAAGTTTATTGAGTCGACATCTACAAAAGAAACTCCTACACCTACATTGATCCACTTTAAACATGTAAAATTGCTTGATTTTTGATCTAATTACATTTTCCTGAAACTGCCAGCAGCCGAGCACCACTAGAAATAGCCAACTAGTCAAGTGTTCTGCAAACGGTGGTGGCCAAACAAGCAGGCATTAGTTTGGAAACAAACTTAACAATGCACCAGGACTGGCAGTTCCTAACAATTAATAGCCAAGAAGGAACGAGTACGAAAGCCAGAACTCAAGACAACAGGGAAAAGTACAACATCAGATTGTGGCAACCAAAATGTTGCCATGAATTCATCTTATCCATCACGATACAACATAACTCCTACGTAAATCTGGAAGAAGAATGCATAGAACTGCAACAACCCGAAGAAAATTTCTGTCCAAGGGCAACAGCAAAAGTGATCTAAATCTTGGAGCAGATTCTCTCAGCTCTGAGAAAAGGGTGATCTCCATCACATTCTATGAGCACCTCCATCTTTGACAAAGCATTCAACAGGGCACACTTTCTGTACTGTGCACCTTTATGACCTGCAAAAACATCGCCAAGCGCTTATTAGAAAGGAGAATTATTTTACATGCTGCTTTCCTGCAGAAATAAGCTCACCTTGGAGAAAGTTAGCTCTAAACCTTGCTGCATATCTCTCATGTCAGTTACTAGCTCCCGGACTTGTTGCTGATGATCCACGACATTTTCTTGGAAAGAAAGAGCGAACCTACACGATGTCTTCAGAGAAGCAAACGCTAGTCAGTTCAAGGTGACGGAATGCAAAAATTTCAGGATTGTGGAGACCGTGTTAGGAACATATAGTAATCATACAGAATAACTTTAAAATGCAATTGGAGATTAGACTCTGTAATATCACACGAACTGGAAATGTACTTTGTTTGGCGCGTGCACACAGTTATGGTAAGGTCTACTACATATTTATATATAGAGAAATTTTACAATGGTCGGAGAAAACATGAGCCATCCGTTGGGTGAGATCGGACGGTAAAAAAAAAGAGGTACCTAATTAAAAGTGTAGCAAATAGATAGGGATAATACCAAATTAGGTGGGGCAAGTACCAAAATAATTGAGGCAAGATCTATTTTTTATTTTATATTTTATTTTCGAAAAAGGATAAATCAGTCATTTTAGTATGTATACATGTATTTCTGGTTTTACCTTCTCGCAGGGGATGGCGCAGCCGCAGCCCGCAGGGCACCTTCAGTATGCCGGGGCACTTGGCGTTGCCGTCGGCATTGCAGCTCAGTCCCTTGCTGCCGCGTTGAAGCCGTCGACGCCGCCGCAGTCCCCCATCTGGCACAACCCGCGCCCGCTTCGTCGAAGGTGCACCCGTGCGCCCACATCGGTGCGGCGCCGTGCCCGTCGCCACCTGGACGGTCCACGTCTTGCCCAGGTCCAGGCGCGCGCCGCCGCCGGGGAGGGCCGCTGGCCACAGCGTGTCACCCTTGCAGCGGTTGATGACGTTGAAGGTGGCCGAGGTGGTGAAGAGGGCGACGGCGTCACGGCGAGGAGGAGAACGGAGGGCGATTTGGCCAGAGACGACGCCATGGTTGATTATTTGCTAGCCGTGCACGTACTGTCAGTCTGTTGCTCACAAGCAAGTTCAAGCCCAGATGTGTGTGCGCGTTCGTGTTTGGCATTCAGAAATGCTGCTCTTCCCATTCAGCGGTGCGGTGAGAACAAGGGTGCCGCCGCGTCGGTTTGGCGTGTTACGTGTATGGCTTGGTACTTGTCCCTGCACCGGCCGGCATGCAGCACAACCTCATCGATTACTAAAATTCCCTCTATAATATATTTCTCAATTAATTTCTTAGAAAATAAAAAAAGATGAAAGAATATGAAGGTACCAGGGTACTTTTCCAACCATCGTAAAAGATCTCATATACAATATAAGGAACAACTAGGCTGATCTCCAGAAATCCTATTGGTCCTTTCACTTCTTTCGTACACTGAATTAGCGTGAATTCTATGAATCATCAAATAATTCCTTTTTCATTGGTAATTACTATCAACATTGTGCGCAATCTTTAGCTACTAATATATATGTAGTTCGGGAACTTTTTTGATTGCATAATTACCAGAAGTTGTTACTAACATCGATGGAGAACAATATTGAAGTATTGATCAACTCAAACCATCGTATTCCTGATCAAACCGATGGACAGGAGTTGTAAATGGCTACTCCACGGCTCCTCGTCAGTCCAATTATAAGAGACAGTATATAAATCTGACATATATATATATATATATATATATATATATATATATATATATATATATATATATATATATATATATATATATATATAATAGAGCTGTAAATAGCTAGCACCTATAATCATGACATATGTATAGCACCCACGGCGGCGCCGCCATCGGGGCCTGGTGCCGGTGTGCTTCGCCTTCGCTTCGGGCTCGTGCGGGCGGCGACCTGCGTCTGCGAGCGAGCGCACGGGGCAGCGGAGACACTGGAGAGATGCCGGTGGCGGTGGGGGTTTTGAAATTTGTGATTTGGCGGTGGCCTCGCCGCCTCGCCAGGGCCGTGTGTTTAGATCTCCAATTCGGGGCGTGTCGGAACACTGTAGCAACTTTTGTTTTTTAATGAAAAAAATGTTCAAAAATTGATTAATTAGACTCAAAATGTTCGTCTCGTAAAGTACAATAAAACCGTGTAATTAGTTTTTGATTTTATTTACATTTAGTACTCCATGCATTTACCGGTATTTTAATGTGATGGAGAATCTTTTTTTTTGCATAGTGGAATTTGGAGGGAGAATTTGGAATCTAAATAAAGCCCAGATTTGAGCGATTTGGTTTTGGGAAGATTGGGAGGGCAGGACGGTAATTATATTATACCAACACGTGACGAGGTCTGGGCTTGTGAAAGAAGATTCTGTTGGTCCCAACTTGCAACTCGATAGTCTCGGTCAGCCCAGCTGAAGAAGAGACGTAGGTTTTGTTGCCAGGCTGGCAGGCATAAGCTATCAACGTTTATCTTCTTTGATTGAAAAACTCTCACTTGCAAATAATAATAATATACGCATAATCTGGTTTAAACTCTTCTACTTAATGTAATGATACACAAATCTTTTGTGTATTCAAGAAAAAAAATAATACACGCATAAGCAAAAGCTATAGCACCTTTTTATTTACAAAACTCAGTGCATAAGCAAAAGCTCGTATACACGTACGTTGACCTTATCTCCGTAAACACATCCGAAAAATTAAGCTGGACCAACAAATTTTGAAATTAGCAAAATTTATGGTGCATTGATACCGATGATCACATCGCCTACCTCTAAAAGAAATGTGATCCATATTTTCTACGAAATTCAACGCAAACACAAACACTCGCATATATGCACGCATACTCACCCTGCAGCAATAACACCTCCAATAGACTTAGCTGGATCGACAAATTTTGAGATTAACGAAGCCACTATATAGTGTCTTGCTGTCGATGACCATCATCTATCACTGAAAGAATGACACCATTAAATCCTGAATAAGCGTCTGGTTGTCGATGGCTATATCGTCTATTACTAAAAAATAACATCGTTGTATCATAAAATAAACTAAAAATATACGAGCACATATGTCAAGAACTTAAACTTAGATGGACTTAGATTAACATGTTCCACAATAAAAAAAACCTAACCAACTAAGATATGCTAAATTCACATACCCACATCATATCTTATTAAAGTTTCTTCGATAGCTTAGAAATTTTATCTCCTTAGGTTCTTTGCTTTTCATTTGATTTTTATGAAAGAAAAGCTAGCTATTTAACAAGGGAAGATAGAGTTTCCTACTGGGTAGGGAACACTATCGGATTATAGGTATAGATATAGTCTTGTACTTGCTATGGAGATACCCTTTCATTTCAGAGAAGGGTATTGGAGGAGAGATAGCCTTTACTAGGAGAGAAGGTATCGTTGGTGCCTGGGCGCCATAGGGCACGCAAAGCAAGCTCAAATCCCTACGTTTAATATCTTTTCTTTTTCTACTAGTCTAGGTATTAGCTTTTTAGGAGACAGAGAGTTCTCTCTCGGGGAGGGAACTCTATATATTCCTACTCGTAATCTTTAGCTAAGCTACTTATACTCTTTAGCTAAGCTAGTTCTAGTTGTAGTCTAAATCTTTCCTTTTTACTTTCTTGCGGAGGGAAGTACATTAGAGAAAGGTACGCTCTAGCAGAGGTTAAGTCAAGACATATATGGTTTCCTCTCAAGGAGGGAACCATATCGGAGTTGAAATATTGTTTTTTTTATAAAGTATTTATCGGATTTGCTAGTAAACAAGAGAGGGTCTAGGGAGAAACAAGTTTTTTTTTGGGGGGGGGAGGCGTGGGTTGGGGGGAGGAGTAGGCATTTCGGTTGCAGGCGAGTTGCAGCCTGCAATGTGAATTGATAATGGATTTTTCGAGTTAGTTCACCCTTGCGTGGTCTGGACCCTTTTGTCCCGCCCATTGTAGCACGGGTGTCGTCAAAGGGCATAAGGGGCATGATAAATTAATAAATCTTAATATTAACAAAGTCACTAGTGGCTTCTTGTTTCTAGTGGATAAACATAATGAACTGAAAAAGAAATAATCGTGTTGAGCCAGAGACTCAAAGCTAGGTGGAGCCGTGCGCAAGTTTCAAACGGAAGAACCTAACCTATTATATCATCTTATCTAATTCAAAATCTATTGATTTCAGGGTCCAACTTTGTGTTCGGCAAATTTGTAAACATATATCTAGAATATAAAGATGTTTTTCTTTTATGTTTCCCTTTGAAGTTTTTATTCTTTGTAATATCGCATGTTGAATTTAGTTTGGGTGGCAGTTTAATTTTGGTTTTCTTACTCTATGCTATAGAACCCGTAGGCTGCTTGTTATCCAGTAATGATGCATTGTGTTTTTAATTTAAAATTTTCACGAAAACCTATTCACCTAACTCTAGACGGATCTTAATCGTTCAAACAATAAATAGATGGGTTGTTTTGAGAAAAAAAAATCTTAATTAACTTCTATTTCATTTTATTGTACTACAGTAAATGGATTTTGGTTTGCAAGCGTTCTTTAGAAAGAAGTAAAATGCATTGTCGGTCCTTGAACATGGCTAAGCTTATCATGTATTCGTGTGGGTCTCTAAAGTTTCAAAATGCATATCCGAATCCCTAAACTTACTAGTTGTGTCACGTGAGGTCCAAATTTACCATAATTTAGAGTTAATCTGCCAGTATGGCAAGCTGATTGTGTGATAATATGGCTAGGGCCTACATGCCGTCTCGTGAAGAAACGTCGTCACGAGTAATGAAAAGTGACGACCAATAGACAACTAAACTACCCACAAAAAGGAGGCAAGTTAGATTGCCGGAGACCCCTCAAATCTGATAGGGACATTTATTTAGAAGCATAGTTTTAAATCTCCCGCTATAGCTGCCGCTATAGCCTTTTAAGATAGGGTGCCGCTATTTGAGTTCATGTACAATTTAGCCGCTATATCCCGCTATAGCCCGATATAGCTCTGCTATTAGCTGTTTTAGAGATATACCGCTAAACACCTTAGCCCGCTATTTAAAACATTGTTTAGAAGCCAACATCATCCTCCATAAACGCTTTCGGGAGTGGTTTTAGTCTAATAATATATATTTTTTCCAGAACAAGCAACTTCTGTATAAGACCAAAGGTAAAAATTTATATCTAAAAATCTTAAAGCAGTTGCTGACAGAGACCAAGTGAAAAATGGAAAAAAAATCGTGATCAATTTTTGTGTGACTGAGTGAAGAAAGATCACTGATTCTACTGGTGCCCCCACCATTATCAGAGCAAACGTTTCAGCACATCCATCCCTGACCTGCACAAACAAGGGGAAGCTTTTTAATTAGACAGGAGTCGTTTTTCAAAATGCTGTTTGAAGGTAGTGCAGCGTGGTGCTCAACACAGGAACATAGATAAGCTCACCTAGGACGAAGTTGGTCATGGTCCTTGTTTCATTTCTCCTGACGACGTTTCTTGACCAGACGGTGAACCTCCATCAAATCTGCATCGGCCTCCTCCCCGGTGAGGCGAAAGTCAAAGGGCGAACTCGTCAGCTGCCTCATCACCTCCTTCTCTGGGCTCGGGGGCCCCTCGCAGTACTTTTCCACCTCAGATTTTAGGGTCGCGGGATCCATGGCAACTTTCAAGCCTAGGGCTGGTTTAGTTCAAAAAAATTTTGCAAAACGACACTGTAGCTCTTTCGTTGTTATTTGGCAAATATTGTCCAATCATGGTCTAATTAGGCTTAAAAGATTCGTCTCGTCCATTTCGTCTAAATTGTGTAATTAGTTTTATTTTTTTATCTATATTTAATGCTTCATGCATGTGTCTAAAGATTTGATGTGACGGGGAATCTGAAAAATTTTGCAAAATTTTCTGGAACTAAACAGGCCCCTAGTTTGAGCAGCTCCTCGGTATCCAGTTCCTCGGCCTGATCCTCGTCTTCATCAGAGCTACTGGACCCCACCAATTCAAGATCTTCAGATAAGCAACGATAGTCAGTCTGTGGTACTGAAGGCGAAATATAGAACGAATTGAATACGAGTGGAGATATAGTCTCTGCTATGACATGAATATATGAAGCATTTATCAGCATCCATTTGAGTTGAGCATGCTACATATCATCTAAATGTCGCTTTTTGCTGAAAAGAAATGCATGAAACTTGTGTAGGCTGCACACTCCACACTGTATCAGTTCAAAATATGCAGCTTATGCATTACCTAAATAAATATTCAGACATTGCAGATGGATTAAAAAACTAATCAGCATGTCTAGCGGACCCTGATTTTAGCCATGAACACTGAATAAGATGATCATATACATCTCGATGAAATAAGCTAAACATTTACCTTATTCAGCTTTCTCTATGCGTGCATGATTAATTATTACAACTGACAACTCACATACATGATACATTGGCAAGCTCATGCAAAAGCAAAGCAGTATAGTAAGCCATACTAGAAATTTTTAATTAGAATGATAAACAACTGGTAAATGAAAAATGATTGCATATTGATATGCAGATATGAGATATAGTTACACGACCAGAAGCTGATTAACAATTATCAATGCAAAGCAATACTCAACTAAAACTTGATAGTACTAAGCAAGGTACAGTACAGTTCATTGGACCATTGGGCTAGCTACCTCCTGAAACAGGGCATGCGGAAGTAAAAGAAAAAAAACGCAAACACGAAATGATTGAGGATTTATGCAAATAAAGCTGCATTCCTGATGAGATTTGTTACTGCGGAACGCACCTACTCAGCAAGGTACAAGGCCACAATCAATCAGACCATGCATCATCACACATCGGTAACTCAAAATCTGAATTGCTGTGCAGACTGCAGACAAGCGTAGAGCCGAGATGACTCTCTCGGCCCGGGACCCCTCGGGCGACGGCGGCGATCGCCCAGACCCTCGGCCGCCCACCTCCACCACCCAGCAACCAGCCCAGCCAAGTCAACAGCTCCCAACCCCACCCGCCGGTCGCCCCTACCCGCAGCCGCCGGAGAGTCGCCCCACGCTCAGCAACGTCCGCCGCCCGTCGAGTGTGCCTGCTAGGTATGGAACCTCTCTCCAGGATCTCTTCCTTCATGCCTTCCACTCCTCCATCGTCCCCAACCTCGTCGCTCCTTCCCCCTCTCCTTGCCCGATTTGGCTTACTCCGCAGTCCCGTAACCCGCGTTTTAACACTTTCTTCATGCACAATGTGCTCAAGTGCCTTTCGGTCGCGGGTCCGGGTCGCCTTAGGGTCGCGCAAGTGTCTCGTGGTGTGTTCAAGGTCCTCGTGGCCTCTCAGAATGTGGCCAATGCTCTCGTGGTCATCGGCGTTCTTCGCCTTGCTTCTTCGTCCATCTTCTTGCACTCGTCCCTTGCCATGGCGATACGTGCCTTCGCCCAGCTTCCTCAGTTTGAATCAGAGGTTGACGACGGAGTTATGGCTGCCCACCTGGGCTCAACTACCACTGTACTTCGGGCTGCTGCAGTTACTGCGTTTCCTTTGCACCCGTCCTTGGTTTTTCGGCAGACGAGAGGTGCCATACCGCAATTGATGAACGTGCCACTGACAGTTGCCGCCTGCCCGTCTGACTTGCCCCCTCTGGAGACTTCTATTGGCAATCTTGTCACCAACGGCCCGGCACCTCTACCGAGCATTCTCGGCCCCCGGCCTGGACCATCGTCCTACCTTGAGGCCTTACTCTCCCCCGCAAAGCTGAAGCCTCCACCGTGTCCACTGCCCAAGCCTCTAAACAACCCCAAAGCTTGCTTCCGCTGCCTTGCTTCTGACCACCTTGTCCGTGACTGTCGCGACCCGGTTCGTTGCCGCCGCTGCCACGGTTCCGGTCACCGCGCCTACGACTGCACCATGCTCAACCAGGCCCTGTCGTCTTGGTCCCGCAGCAAACCCACCATCCCTGTGCCGGCGTCGCGGCGCACTGTGCTCACCATCCCTTCCAAGACACGCAATGCCACCATCATCCTGCCACGCCCAACCCCCCCTCCACCCCCCTCGTCTGACCACCACTTCGCCCCTTCCATCGCCTTCAACCCACTCTACATGATCCCCTCCTCGAGCTCCTCCCCTCCGGGCTTCGAGTTGAACCCTGAACCAAATCTGCCGGCTGGCCGGGCCTTCAAGACTTGTATTGCTGCTTCTGCACCACCGCCTCCTGTGGACAAGTTCGATGCTAGCGGGCGGGGAATGGCGCCGACCATGGGGGCCCCGTCCCCTATGCTCCTAGAACCCAACGATCAGCTACAGCTTCCTTCTGAGCTCCACTTTTCTGCTGCTTGCGGCCATGGCAGGGCTGGGAGTGTGGCGCAGATTATGCCAATTAGTGCTTGGGATAGAGAATCTCAGTTGAATGAAGATGGCACCTCGTCTCCCGTCGTCAGACGTGCTCCCCAGGGCCCCTCTCCCAGCCTTCCTGAGGCTCCATTAAGTCACGATCAACTACTGCCGCCTTGCCCTCATTTCACCAACCTGAGCTTTCCTCCCATCGCTGCCCCCTGGGGAGGACCAGCTCCTGCTTTGAGCGCGTCCCGTGTTCTGGGGCTCGCTCTGGTCCTCGCCAATCTGCTGCAGCCGGCTTCTTCCACCACGCAGTTCCCCCCACCGCCCTCAGACTCCATCTCTGTTGACCTGCCTGCACCAGCATCCCCTCCCCCGATCACTTCGTTCTCCACCCCACCTCTAACACCCATCACCAGTCCCCCACCTACCGCCCCAACCATGACTTTCACTCGCCGGAAAAATACCACCCGCAGATCCCTGGGAGCTCGTCCACAGCGTCATAGCGCTCGGTTGGCTGCTAAAGCCCCTGAATTGTTTGAGGACATGACTGGTAAGGCCTCCCAACGCAAGGCGCTCATCAACTCCTTGGAAGGCTGTTCGGCTGCTCTGAAAAAATAGGTCAACAAACGCAACATTCTTTCTCGCAATAAGCTACCCGTGGGTGTCAAGGACCTGCGCAAGCTTGTGACAGTGGCTGGCTTAAGCTGCGGCAATGATGTCGCAGATGACGTGGTGCTCTAGGAGTCTGTCTGATGCAGTCCTTCTCTGTTTGCTGCGGCCAGGGCTCTCGCTGCGACCCTTGCACCACTGACCTTGGCAGCTGCCTTACCTTTCTTCTGTTTTGTTTAAGCTTAGTTGGATGTTTAGCGTGGTTTGTCTGTCTTGGGCTGCCCCCCATCTTTGACTGCTACCCGCTGGCCGCCTGTGGTCATTCCTGTTGCTCGGGTGCTGTCTTTGTTGTCAATGTCTAACGATGTACGCTCCCTTCCTATTCTCTCTTGGAATGTTAGAGGGTTGGGCGACCCGGACAAGTGCACTATTGTGCGAGACGCGATCTCCTCTGCCTCCCCCATGATAGTTTGCTTGCAGGAATCAAAGCTTCATGACATATCCAGATTTAAAGCCAAAACCTTCCTTCCCAGAAACCTTTCTGATTCTTCTCTCTTTAATTCCGCTGCTGGCTCGAGGGGCGGAATTGTGACTGCTTGGGACCCCTCTACTCTGTCCCTCGAATCTTGGATCAGCTGCAGGCACACTCTCACCACTGTTCTTAGTTCAACCTCCTCTGATCACTTGCTAGCTGTCACCAACGTGTACGCTCCAGCTAACCACCGTGACTCCCGCGCCTTCCTCGAAGACCTCCTGGAGCTTCTTCCACAGATTGATGGTCCCTGGCTCATTGCAGGGGATTTCAATTTGGTTCGCTCTGCCAACGAGAAAAGCAATGGCTTGGTTCATGCCCCTCTTGTGTCTGCTTTTAACGAAGCTATCTTGGCCCTTGGGGTCGACGAGCTCCCCCTTCTTGGACGTCGTTTCACCTGGACGAACGGCCAGCCCGATCCTATCATGTCCCGTCTTGATCGGGTTTTTGTTAATAATAGCCTCAACACTGTCTTCCCATCTTCCGGTCTCACTGCTCTTCCCAGACCCACTTCTGACCACACTCCGATTCTTGCTTCCCTATCCACCTCCATCCCGAAATCATCCGTTTTCCGTTTTGAGAACTGTTGGCTCAAACACCAATCCTTCCTCCCTTGCATTTTGGGTTCCTGGCCCTGCACTGCACACTCCGACGATGCGGCTGGACGTCTCGCTGCCTGCCTCAAGGTGACTCGCTCGGCGGCAAAGGTTTGGGCTCGGTGTAACAGGGCGCCACCAGCTATCATTCCTAATTGTAAATTCCTATTATTGCTGTTTGACTATTTCGAGGAGCACCGCTCTCTTTCTTCGCATGAACTTCAGGTACGCGAACTGTGTCGGTCCAGGCTCATGGCGGTGCTAAAAGACTGTGCTGCTTATTGGAAGCAGCGTGGCAAACACAGGGCCGTTCGCGAGGGGGACGCCAACACAGCCTTCCATCACGCCCAGGCCACGGCGCGCATGCGTCACAACCGAATCAGACATGTTCAAATTCAGGGTTCTCTCGTGGCCAATCATGCTGCAAAGGTAGAGGCACTGACTGCAAATTTCAGAGAGCTGCTTGGAGTGCCCGGTCAGTCCACTTGGAATTTTGATGTCGCGGCTCTGTATCAAGACTCTACACAACCAAGCAGCGCTCTGGTGCATCCGTTTAGGAAAGAGGAGACCAAACAAGCCATAGCCGAAATGAATCGAAACAGTGCCCCGGGACCGGATGGATTCGGTCCTAGCTTCTATAAGGCTGCCTGGTCATCTATCAAACCTCAGGTCCTGGACCTGCTGCTCCAATTCCAAGCCGGTGAAGTCGACCTTGATCGGATCAACAGGTCCTACATGGTGCTCATCCCGAAGAAGGCAGGGGCAGTGGCAGTGGATGCTTTCAGGCCAATATGCCTGCAAAACTGCTCTGTCAAACTGATCGCGAAGATTCTCACTATCAGGCTACAGCGGGAGATATCAGGGCTTGTTGACAGTCATCAAACTGGTTTCCTTCAGGGCAGATCAATAGCAGAGAGCTTCGTTCATGCAGTAGAACTGATTCAGCACTGTCAGAAAAGGAAGAAACCCTCAATCGCCATCAAGTTGGACTTTGCCAAGGCTTTTGACACAGTCAACTGGAACGGTCTCCTACGGATCCTTCAAGCTCGGGGTTTCCACCAGACCTGGATCAATTGGATACTTCACCTCCTGCAATCTTCACGCTCAGCTATTCTGGTTAATGGCTGTCCCGGGCCATGGATTTCAGTCAAGCGCGGTTTGAGACAGGGGGACCCTCTCTCCCCCTTCCTCTTCCTGATTGTAGCGGATGTTCTCCAACAGTTGATCAAGTGCAGGCACACCTCTGTTAGGCACCCTCTGGTTGATGAATATCCATGCCCGGTTCTTCAGTATGCGGATGACACTTTGATAGTAATCCGCGGCGAACTTCAAGATGTTCAGAATCTGAAGATTATCCTCGATGATTTCGCTGAAGCTACTGGCCTACGCATCAACTTCTCAAAAAGCACCGCAGTTCCTATTCATATGGATGGAACTATCCTTGGTCAATGCATTGATGTCTTGGGCTGCAAAAAAGAAGCTTTCCCGCAGTGTTACCTGGGGCTCCCCCTATCTACGAATAAACTGTCGGTTAGTGCCTTCGCGCCCAGCATTGCAAAAGCCGATCGATACCTTGCGGGATGGCAAGCTGGACTCCTCAACGCCATGGGAAGAACGGTACTCATAAATGTTGTTCTTGACTCGCAGCTCATCTATGCTATGTGCGCTCTCCCCATCCCTCCTGGGGTCATTGCACAGGTCAATCAGCGGCGTCGAGCATTTCTTTGGAACGGTGATCGGACTTTATCCGGTGCCCAAAGCTTGGTGGCTTGGGAGCGTGTTTGCTGGACTCGAGAAAACGGTGGACTTGGAATCAAAGACCTCGGCCTAATGAATGTTTGCCTTCTTCTGAAGCTTCTACACCGTTTGCACATTGCGGAGGATTCTGCTTGGGCGGTTTGGGCCAGACAACACACCTCTCTTGCCAACTTGGACAGTGACCTCTGCGGCTCGCACTGGCAAGCATTGCGATCGCTGCTACCTCTTTATCAGGCGGTCACCTCAGTTACCATTGGGGACGGCTCAAGAACCTCCTTCTGGTACGATGCTTGGGTGGATGATGAAGCCTTGGCAGATCGTTTCCCGGTGCTGCACAGCCATTGTGCGCGTAAAGGTTTCTCGGTTGCTCAGATTCAGGCTTCTGGTATTGACAGCTCCCAGCTTTGGGTTCCAAGAATGTCACAGCAAGCACAGTCTGAGCTCAATGAGGTTCGAACAATTCTACTCCACACACAGTTCACTGATATGGTCGATTCCAGGAAGGGACCTTCGTGTCTTCCGAAGGGAAAATTTGACTCTAGCAGCCTTTACAAGTTGCTCAAGTCGAAGGATGGAGAGCCTCAGCCAGCGGCTTCCTTTGTTTGGGACAGCCGTGCGCCAAAACGGGTCCAGTTCTTCATGTGGCTGCTCTCACAGCGAAGAATACAATGCAGAGTGAACCTGCTCCGAAAAAAGGTTGTGGATTCTGCAGTATGTGAAATCTGTGCGGACCATGATGAGACTGCTGATCATGTGGTCTTCGGCTGCCATTTTGCAAAAGACTTTTGGGCGCATCTTGGCTTCCAACTGCCATCGGACTCCAGTTCGCTGCTAAATGACCTCAGCTCATTTCCACGGCCGCCAGCAATCCCAGCTAAGCATTTCAGCACCCTCATTGCGCTCTGCTGCTGGCAACTTTGGAAGCGTAGGAATGGAGTGGTTTTCAGAGCGGAGAATGCAACGATTCGACAGACATTGGCGACATGCGCGCGAGACGTCAAGCTCTGGAAAGCACGTCTACCAAAGAAGGATGTAGCTATTGCACAAATTTGGCTTGGTGTCTTTCGAAGTGCAATGTAATCAACCCTTATCTACTTTACAAGAAAACTGTAACACCCCAGGTGTTTATCACCAATTAAGTAGTGGGTTTAAGCTCAAACATGATAGATTAATGGAGATGACAATGTCAAAGTTAAACCTATGGAAATAAGCCCTAACCTAAACTTGGATATTGCACCCTCGCTTACATATAGGCTCGATTAAAAGATATATGCTCGGGTGTTGCTATCAAAGTATCTTCACATGTCTCACCTCAATAACTATCTATATTCATCCCTGGAAAAGTTTCTTGAAGTTTGGAATCAAGAAGTCAAATGAAATGATAAGTCATCGTAGAGTTGGAAATTTTGAAGGAATGAGTCATATCTTGCTTGGATTGTTTTGTTTAGAGAATGAGAACATATGTCATCAACCAAGTCTTGCAACCTTGACCAAACAACTCCAATTGAACCCTACAACAACACTTATGAAAGGCTCATGTGGAACAAGTGACAAGAAGATGCCGCAAATCGGTCCCGAACCTCAAAACTAGGGTTTCTTCCGACGCGGTGTTGACCGAAGTGAAACTACTATTTTTGTTCGAGATATGAAGTTTGACCTTTAATAAAAATTGGAGTTTAGTTTGTATACAACAAACTTTATTCTTGGCCCGGCATCCCGCGCCCACGCGCTAACGTGCCCCCGGCCCATCTCCTTGGCCCAAACGCGCGCGCGCCGGCCCACCTCGGCCTCTCTTCTCCACCACCCCGGCCCCCTCCATCTCCCCCGAGTGGACGTGCTGGCCGCACCGCGCCGTGGCGCTGGGGCAGACCTCGCGTGCCGCGTGGCCACCATGCCCGAGCTTGGACGCCACCTGCCCGCCCGCGCCAGCGCCTTGACCCCGCCCCGACCGCGCCCCGGCTCGCTCCCACTCCCATTTCCCCTCGGCCTCTCTCTCGCCTCAGCCGAACAGAGCAGCGCAACGCAGCCCCGTCGCCATGGCCGCCGCGCTGGAGCTTGCCACCGCCGCAAATCGTCGCCTCCGCTCACAGCCAGTGCCTCCTCGAGCTCCGCCTCGCTCTGTCGTCCGTTGCTCGCACCCCATCGTCGCAGGTGAGGGTCACCAGGGGCCTCTTTCCCTCTTCCGCCATGGCTGGAGTGGCCGGCCATCGACGTCGTGTCATGCGCTCCCTCCTCCACCCTATTTCTCGCCTCGTTTTCTTGTTCACAAGCACCGTCGCACACCCCGCGCTCGCCTGCGCTCCTTGCAAGGCAGTACCATGACCGGGTTCGGCAGCGCCGGCGACATGCAGCACCGCCACCCGCCGGAGTTGGCCGCGCCACCTCTTTAGCTCGCCGCCGTCCGTTTTTCTTGCACCCGCAAGTTCGCCTTGCCACGGGGAGCACGCCGGTGAAGACAAGGACGCCGATGACCTCGCCGGCGGCGAGGTCCAGTCGGCCCGGGGACCTCCCCTGCTCTGTTCCTCTGTCAAGCGGGGCCAGCCCATCCATAGGTCCCGGCTGTCATTCGGTCTGGGACACAGACGCCGTGTGCACTTAGCATTTAGGGTCGGGTTTTAAAAAGGAAATGAATTTCCAGATTTCTGTTTACACAT
This sequence comes from Saccharum hybrid cultivar R570, assembly GCA_038087645.1. NCBI lineage: Eukaryota > Viridiplantae > Streptophyta > Magnoliopsida > Poales > Poaceae > Saccharum > Saccharum hybrid cultivar. Next base: position 2,076,530 of record JAQSUU010000291.1, on the reverse strand, counting down.
TTGAAAAATCATATCTTCAAAAATACAGCTCCATTTTGGGTGAGACAAAGTTTGTTGTGTTTGTCTTGAGCAGATCTATGAGTGAAAAATGTGAAGTGCCATGTTTGTGATATTTTTCTGTGTAGCTTTGTTTAAATTAGATTAAATTATATAATTGCTTGTATCCCTGTTAATTCATAATAAATCCTATAAATGTCAGAAAAATGTGAGGTTAATTTTGTTGGTGTTCTTGTACTATGTAGATCTTATGAAAAATATGTTATGCAATGTTGTTTTGGAAGAAATGGGATTTATATTTTTGGTGATTTATTTGCATGTAACTTAGAAAATTCAGAGCAAAATATTTAAAGGGGCATTGCAGTTGATAATTTTTGTGGACTACTATTGTGTTAAGAAGTACCTAAATAAAATACGAAATCTATTGTTTGACGCTTTTCATAACACAAAGTATTTTCATATCATTTATGAGATTGTTGCTTGTCATTTTTGTGTAGCTTTATGTACTCATCCAATCGCCATCTCTCCTGGTTAGCGAGAAACTTGACTGACTCCTTGCAACGTAGCTTGATAAAGATGGAACATGTAAGATGGTTAAATGTGATAGCCTTGCCTCAACTGGATATGATTACTATTGTGATGCTTATAATCAAGTGATTGCTATAGACTAGGTGCAAATCTGTCTATCATAAGAATTACTAAACTTGATGCTAAAATATTGACTAAAATATTGAGTTTTAGGTTTAACTTGCTCTCACATGATTTATTTCAATAGCCATTTGTCTTTTTCATAGAGGTTGTTATACATGTCCAAATGGTTTCAAATTTGGATAGTAGACTTTTGGGAGCATGTGTAGGCCTTTGTAATTTTGGTAGAATTTATTATGCACTTTTGATATGTGTTCATAATTCCACCTAATTATCTAAATAAATTAAGAAAATATATTAAAAGAAATTATTTAGGAATGGACACTATGTTTTCTGGTGTTCATTAGTCATGTGTGACATGTTGGTAAAGTTGGTTTTGTCCAATTATATGTTTGCAACATAAGTTAATAATTATTTCTCGCAAATGAGGTTTCTGCACAGATCTGGAAACTTAGCAAAGTTCTTCATGATAATGTGCTTTGTTGTAAAACTTGTTTATACAAAAGTTGTAGATAATTTATGTATCTAGCTGCTGTTAAAATTTGGTGGCATTTGGCCATGTGGTTTAGGAGTTATAGCTATTTAAAGTTGGGTCACAGAATTGCTTGCTCTCTGTCTTGCTAGACCAGTTTCTGTGTTTGTGTAAATTTGACATGTGAAACTTTGGAATCATGCTGTGGTGATTATAAATGAAATGTAGATAATTTCCTATGCTTTCCAGAATGTCTTCTTGCAAGTCATTTGGACTTATCGAACTCCAGATATGATTGATTTATGAAGCTACTGTTTGTAAGTCCAGAAATTAACATATTCTAGTTATAGTTGTTGCTTCACCTTGACTTGCTTTGCTATGTTGATTTCTAAAGAGGGATATACACCTTGTTAGTGTTAAGTGTGCTTGAGATCTTGTGTGACTTGTGTCATGATCGATTTGCTGGTCATCTTTTAAGGATATGCTTAAGTGATAGTTAAGTTAATTAGCTCTAGGGTTTATGTGAACTTTGGTATGCTTGCATGATTATTTTGTTTATTGCATTTCTATGCATTCATACATATGCATTATTGCACCTCATTTAGGTACGCTAGCTGAAGCACGTGAAGGACCTGATGTGGAGCCAAACCCGAAGACGGTGTTTGGTGGAACCATCCCGAAGATAGAAGGACCGGACAAGTGATAGTTTGGAGGATGTTCGCCAAGTGAATGCATCTGACGTACTCTAACTTGAGTCGGATTCCAGGCAAGCCCCGGAGCATTATAAGCCTCCTATCTTTAAAGCAATTAATTCTATATATGTTATAAGTATTGTTGCATTAAGTGGTAGGAGTTGGTTGAAAACCTTGCTGCATTATATCATTCCTTGTCCAGATATATGAATCCTTGAATCCTACATAGATTAGGATCGAGTAGATGCTTAGCCCTGCTTTAAGCGGTAGAAGTCAGGTGATTTCCTGTCACCTGCGAGATATAGGGATATTCATATATGGCACGGTTGGCTATATTTGCTATCGTGGAAAGGAACCATGTGTTAATAAAATAAAATGAGACCGGGCGGGATGATGATAGTGAAGCGACAAGGCATGGAGGTCTTGGGTGTGAATCTATCCCCGTCTGAGTCGTTTAAGGACCGATTCGCTGTACGTCCTTGAGTCATGTTGAACGCAGTCTAACACTTAGTTGGCCGGATAAGCCGTTCCGACCGCGAAGCCGAGTAATGTGGTTCAGGCCGGGAATCGAATGGTAGGTTGCTTCTTGGAGGAGAGAAAGGATGTGCTTGGGGACATTGGCGTGAGACCAAGGGGGGGTTAGAGTCCCTATCACCTGGCAGAGTGTCGCCCTTGGGGTCGCGACATCATTCGGACCCGCGATTCCTGAATCATATGAAAAGGTGGCTTGTGCGACCCTGGCAGGGGTCTGCGCGGTGAGTGTTAGAAATACCCCTCCAGCTGGATAGGAATTCGATTCGAATCGCCGTCGCTCCCGGTTAGTGAGCACTTGACTTGAGCAGCGGCAACGTAGATTCTATTAAATTGAACGGATGGTTAATTGGATCACGATGGAAAGGTTGCCTCAATTTATACCTGCTATGGTTAATATTGTTTGCTCCTAATAAAGTGAGTGCTCTAGTACAGGTTCTAATATAGATGATAGGTTAATGATAATTAACTTGATGCTTAAGCATTAATGATTAATCATCTATATTAAGCTTTTATGCAAAATGTTGTCAAGCTAGCCCCACTTCATATCAGCCTTGCATGATCCTTGGTGTCACCTTATTTCTGGTTTCTAACGGGTAAGTCTAGCTGAGTACCTTCTTGTACTCAGGGTTTTATCCCCACTTGTTGCAGGTTGTGATGTATCACGGCGACTGCAAGAGTTGGTTGGCTCCTGCCATAGAGGCGGAGTGTGATCATGGGCATGATCCTTCTGAGCTACCTTATCTCTAATGCTTTTGTTGGAAGTCGACCATGGTACTGGCATGTATTTGAAATAAGATTTATGTTAGTTTTAAATTACTTTGCTTCCGCTACTTTTGAACTTAATTTGTAATAACTATGTTGAACTCCGATGTTAAATTGAATTACTTGTGAAATGGTTATAACATGTGACTTGTTATGTTGAATCACTACGATCTTGACTTGTATGTTGGTTGGTTTGAATTCCCTCGTGATTTCATTGGACTACCGGAGTTATATGGGCTCAAGTGCGAGAATTTGATCATTTCGGTGATTGTTTTTGTACTTGTGCTCTTATAATTTGGACGGTTCCGTTACAGCTGGTATCGGAGCAAGATTCAACATTAAACTTGTCGTATGTGTATTTAAAACAAAGGTTTTGTTTTATAAAATCAGTTTTATCAACGTATAGTTATATATAGGTTTGTCAAATCTAAATTTTAAACCTAAGTATGCCAGTGGTCAATTTCCTTATGCCCATATAAGGATTATTAGGTGGCTTATATAAGTACTAACTTGGGGGTTTTTCATTTATGCATCTACGCCCTTGCCAAGGTATGTATGTGTGATGACTCTCCCACACTATGCTACCCGGTGTGTCAGAGTAGAGGTAGCCTTCATATATGAAATAGCCATATATGTTGCTAGTTTACTTTTATGCAACGTCGCACCTACGCTCAGGTAAGTGTGAGTTGTGAGAGCATGACCGTACAACCCTCGGTCTAGGGGAGAGCTAGTTTTGGTTACTGGATTATTTACATGTTATACACATGTATATATGAAGGTACTTAATTGTGGGTGATCGAATGATTCGGGTAGTTTTGGTGCTACATGTATATATACGGGGGTATATGTACATGGAAGTACTTAGAATTTTTACTTCTCTGCTTTCATTGTGTACTATATTGGGAAATATTGGGCTGCAATGAAACTTTTCTGCAGGTACGCTAACCACGAATGCGTAAGTCGAATGTAGCTGGCGACTAGCTATATATCGAAAGAGTGCGTGTTATGCCACCGACATAGAACGTGATCGCCACCTTAGGTTGGCAATCTTGTGAGGACGAATAGGACAAAGCATGTATCTTCATGATTGTTGCTTTATGCATGGCTATACTCTTCTCACCCTTGTTCTATAGTGTGTAACTTGTGATCAATGTGTTACACTATCTTTTTTGAATGAAGCTAAATAAGAATGTCTTACTCCATGTTGTTTGAGAAAAGTGTGTGCTTGGTCTTGCTAGAAATAATTATGGTTACATGTTTTAACCTATAGATGCCCTCTAGTTTAGCCAAATGGTGGATATGTTGATCATGCCAACAATTGCAAATGCTTTAGACCTCCCTTAAGTAATTATGGATTCTCATGAATGAATTAAATTGGTTGGTCTAAGGTAACAAAATTTAGAGCTACTAGAATAACATGTTTGTGTGCTCTCTTGTTAAGTAGAACAAAGGCAAGCTTGGTTTTGCTTGTCGAATGTTGGCTGCTAGAACGTTTTTCTGTTGTAATGATGCTTTTGTGGTTATATTGTTGTTTTCTATAGTTATAGAGAATACCAAAGTTGTAGCTAACTTACTTATCTAGCTTGTCCAAAAATTTCGTGACCTTAGGTCTTATGTTTTGGGAGTTATAAATTTTAGAAGTTTGTTGTCAGAATCTGCTCATGTTCAGAACAGATCTGAATGTTTGCTTTATTTGACCTATGTGATTAGAGAATCATCTTAATATGATAATAAGAAAGTTATAGACAACTTAATAAGCTTTATATAAAGTTAAGGCTCAGCCTTGTTGTGTACATAGAACTTCAGTTGTGCATTTTTGAAGTTCTTGTCAGTTTTCTGTCCATATTGGCACAGATCTGAAACATTAGTATTTTTGGTCATGTTAATCTATGAATTAGCTTTTGGTATGAATAACTAAAGTGTAGCCATCTTCCTAAGCTTTCTAGAAAGTCTAGGATCACCTTTATGGGATGTCTACAGCCTCAGCTATGGTCGAAACAATTAACTACTATGTTGCTGTCCATGTTCTGTGCCCATGCTAAGTAGCCACCTTAGCTAGCGTTTGTCTTAGGCTAAACTCGTAGTTAGTTCTTGCTTTAGATGAATGTTTGTTATGGGTGAGCCTGATGCTTAGTAGTGGTTGCTTAAGCTAATTGGATTGGATCTCTCCAATGCTTGACTATGATGTTTGTATGTATGCTTGTTAGTTAATTAGTGTCATAGTTGTCACTTCGTTTGTCTTCGGTAAGTATACGAGTGTCGAGTAGCTTTATCTTAGAGCAATACTCGAGTTACGCGAAATGATCTCTTGGTGTCATCCCCAATTAGGTTCTTTTCCTTATGAGCCCAAGTCTGGACCATTAAATATTCGTGTATACCATGGTTGTCCTGCAACCGCACGTGAATACCTTTGTTTGATCTACTAGCCAAGATAGTTTCTCTTCAACTCTTCCTTTTGGCTATAGTTGTTTGATGCCAAGTTGTAAGACCCTTAACTGAATCCTTGTTGGACCTTTCGGTTACCTTTCCTAAAGGTTAGCTAGTGTGACACAATGTATCTATGCTATGGCCTCTAAATCGTGTGCCTGCAAATTTGTGCATCTACCTTATCAACCTAATTTGTGCCATTTGAAATTCCTTATCGGGCGTATGTTCAGTAATGGTGTTACGATTAGCATTCTATGGTGCCGCGACGAAACCTAGGGCCTCCTTGTGACCGGCCGGCACATGGTTGTGCTACTGGGCACGCGCTGGTATCGAGGTTGCTAGTCATAGCCCATTATGGAACTACATCGATGTGGGTTTTCTTGTGAGATGTTCCTTGGTTATCTCTCCATATCATATCGTAAGATCCATATCTTAGACTGAAAGTAGTAAAGATTCCTCCTGAAGTTACTAAGAGGATAACCTTTGTAGAACAGGTTACTGACATAAACATTAACAAACTGCAATAGGTGGTAGACAAGTGACTCTACTTAGTTGTCCTAGTATTGACAAGTCATCTGTTGGATAAGACTCGATCGTCACATTATGCAAATTTTAACCTTTGTATGCATAATGGTCATACCGTCGAAATCAACCATCTCTGATATGAGTCCTAATCTGTTGACTTCGATGGCAACCATCTGTTCTGCATCAACCATAGTTGTTGTGGTCGAGAATGAAGAATTGGAACTTTTTAGTGTTGAGAGACAACTAATTAGTTACCAATAGGAAGGTTAATCTCTAGCTAGGTAACGACTCTTTGGTAGCTATGAAGGCTATGTCTTACAGAGCAATAACCGACAAGAAGTTTATCAATTAGCCAACAACTTGAGTGATATTCTAATATTCTATCTTCTAGAGACATTGCAACCAAGTCATTTCCATCTTGGACAATCACAAAGATAGTGCAAGGTGTTCTATCAGCTAAGGTGAAGAAGTAGAGAAAGTATGCGTTTTGCCTTGCAAAATTAACCCGCAAGTTCAAAGTGTGTGCATCCTCGGCTTGGTATGTAAATTAATAGTCGAGATCTGCTGTTGGATGGCCCTTGTGAGGTCTCACAGATACTAGTTTACACTCTTTCATTTGCTTTTGCTTTCTCGTATCCCTAATGTACGAGCAGCCTTGGTTTCGGCAAATCAATTTATACCATCGCGAATCAAAAACAATTTGAAAAGTGTCAAACAACAGATTTCCATCTTAGAGCTGCTGTTTGATCCTAAAAAGGAAGCCTCAAGGTGAAAGGTTGGCCTGACAAAGTTGTTATGCTTCAAGTCAACTCAACTTACAGTGCAACTAAGTAATAAAGGAAAATTTTTACTCAATCGCTTGGTGGTAGACTACTCCCCGCGGTTAAGTGAATAAGTACAACTTTTGTTGTCCTTAAGGCCTCGTTACATCTTTCTTTGGGAATTATTTTCCAATGATGACATACTTTGGTACCTTATACATGTTTTACCAAGAGGTTGCATCTGATTCAACCCAGATAACTGTTATCTTTGGATAAAAGAATCTTTAAGATAACTGTTGGCAGAAATACGAAGACGACAGAGTCAGCTATCACATTCATTGACCCGTCGACAGACTCAGATAATACAGTGTTGTCATCAGAGAAAGAGAACTGCACACATGGAACCTTAAGTAGTTTTTCATTAGTTGATATCAGAAGAATTGAACATTTACGACCAACATAGACCCTGTCTATTGGTTAATCAGTATCCTATAACCTCAGAGGATGTTTGTCATCTATGATCTCACCCTTTTGGAAGGTTGTACTCAAGCCATTTTGGTAGAGAACTGCTTTTCAAAACCGTGTGGATATAGAGTCATTTCAACGAGTATACTTCTAAAGATTTTGGTCTAATGTAAAGTTCATATGGACTATGCTGTGTTCACTAAAGAGTCAGATACTTGTAGTAGTTCGCTCATAGACCAAGGATCTATGTACATTGAGAACGAAGTACTGCGTTGTCTTGGATTCCTCCCAAAGTAACAATGCTTCATGGAAGTCAACGAAGGAAATTCTTCAGATAAATTTTACCATAAAGAGTAAGTATCAAAAAGTGCCTTTGACCAAATTGTTCACCGACGTTGAAGCTTTTAGCTGAATGCTATAGCAGCTGTTGGGAACTAGATAACGTGTCTCTCTTCCTTAAAAGGTCTTCCATTCCGAATCTCGGGACGCGATTCTTTTAAGGGGGAAGGGCTGTAACACCCCAGGTGTTTATCACCAATTAAGTAGTGGGTTTAAGCTCAAACATGATAGATTAATGGAGATGACAATGTCAAAGTTAAACCTATGGAAATAAGCCCTAACCTAAACTTGGATATTGCACCCTCGCTTACATATAGGCTCAATTAAAAGATATATGCTCGGGTGTTGCTATCAAAGTATCTTCACATGTCTCACCTCAATAACTATCTATATTCATCCCTGGAAAAGTTTCTTGAAGTTTGGAATCAAGAAGTCAAATGAAATGATAAGTCATCGTAGAGTTGGAAATTTTGAAGGAATGAGTCATATCTTGCTTGGATTGTTTTGTTTAGAGAATGAGAACATATGTCATCAACCAAGTCTTGCAACCTTGACCAAACAACTCCAATTGAACCCTACAACAACACTTATGAAAGGCTCATGTGGAACAAGTGACAAGAAGATGCCGCAAATCGGTCCCGAACCTCAAAACTAGGGTTTCTTCCGACGCGGTGTTGACCGAAGTGAAACTACTATTTTTGTTCGAGATATGAAGTTTGACCTTTAATAAAAATTGGAGTTTAGTTTGTATACAACAAACTTTATTCTTGGCCCGGCATCCCACGCCCACGCGCTAACGTGCCCCCGGCCCATCTCCTTGGCCCAAACGCGCGCGCGCCGGCCCACCTCGGCCTCTCTTCTCCACCACCCCGGCCCCCTCCATCTCCCCCGAGTGGACGCGCTGGCCGCACCGCGCCGTGGCGCTGGGGCAGACCTCGCGTGCCGCGTGGCCACCATGCCCGAGCTTGGACGCCACCTGCCCGCCCGCGCCAGCGCCTTGACCCCGCCCCGACCGCGCCCCGGCTCGCTCCCACTCCCATTTCCCCTCGGCCTCTCTCTCGCCTCAGCCGAACAGAGCAGCGCAACGCAGCCCCGTCGCCATGGCCGCCGCGCTGGAGCTTGCCACCGCCGCAAATCGTCGCCTCCGCTCACAGCCAGTGCCTCCTCGAGCTCCGCCTCGCTCTGTCGTCCGTTGCTCGCACCCCATCGTCGCAGGTGAGGGTCACCAGGGGCCTCTTTCCCTCTTCCGCCATGGCTGGAGTGGCCGGCCATCGACGTCGTGTCATGCGCTCCCTCCTCCACCCTATTTCTCGCCTCGTTTTCTTGTTCACAAGCACCGTCGCACACCCCGCGCTCGCCTGCGCTCCTTGCAAGGCAGTACCATGACCGGGTTCGGCAGCGCCGGCGACATGCAGCACCGCCACCCGCCGGAGTTGGCCGCGCCACCTCTTTAGCTCGCCGCCGTCCGTTTTTCTTGCACCCGCAAGTTCGCCTTGCCACGGGGAGCACGCCGGTGAAGACAAGGACGCCGATGACCTCGCCGGCGGCGAGGTCCAGTCGGCCCGGGGACCTCCCCTGCTCTGTTCCTCTGTCAAGCGGGGCCAGCCCATCCATAGGTCCCGGCTGTCATTCGGTCTGGGACACAGACGCCGTGTGCACTTAGCATTTAGGGTCGGGTTTTAAAAAGGAAATGAATTTCCAGATTTCTGTTTACACATTTGAAAAATCATATCTTCAAAAATACAGCTCCATTTTGGGTGAGACAAAGTTTGTTGTGTTTGTCTTGAGCAGATCTATGAGTGAAAAATGTGAAGTGCCATGTTTGTGATATTTTTCTGTGTAGCTTTGTTTAAATTAGATTAAATTATATAATTGCTTGTATCCCTGTTAATTCATAATAAATCCTATAAATGTCAGAAAAATGTGAGGTTAATTTTGTTGGTGTTCTTGTACTATGTAGATCTTATGAAAAATATGTTATGCAATGTTGTTTTGGAAGAAATGGGATTTATATTTTTGGTGATTTATTTGCATGTAACTTAGAAAATTCAGAGCAAAATATTTAAAGGGGCATTGCAGTTGATAATTTTTGTGGACTACTATTGTGTTAAGAAGTACCTAAATAAAATACGAAATCTATTGTTTGACGCTTTTCATAACACAAAGTATTTTCATGTCATTTATGAGATTGTTGCTTGTCATTTTTGTGTACCTTTATGTACTCATCCAATCGCCATCTCTCCTGGTTAGCGAGAAACTTGACTGACTCCTTGCAACGTAGCTTGATAAAGATGGAACATGTAAGATGGTTAAATGTGATAGCCTTGCCTCAACTGGATATGATTACTATTGTGATGCTTATAATCAAGTGATTGCTATAGACTAGGTGCAAATCTGTCTATCATAAGAATTACTAAACTTGATGCTAAAATATTGACTAAAATATTGAGTTTTAGGTTTAACTTGCTCTCACATGATTTATTTCAATAGCCATTTGTCTTTTTCATAGAGGTTGTTATACATGTCCAAATGGTTTCAAATTTGGATAGTAGACTTTTGGGGAGCATGTGTAGGCCTTTGTAATTTTGGTAGAATTTTATTATGCACTTTTGATATGTGTTCATAATTCCACCTAATTATCTAAATAAATTAAGAAAATATATTAAAAGAAATTATTTAGGAATGGACACTATGTTTTCTGGTGTTCATTAGTCATGTGTGACATGTTGGTAAAGTTGGTTTTGTCCAATTATATGTTTGCAACATAAGTTAATAATTATTTCTCGCAAATGAGGTTTCTGCACAGATCTGGAAAACTTAGCAAAGTTCTTCATGATAATGTGCTTTGTTGTAAAACTTGTTTATACAAAAGTTGTAGATAATTTATGTATCTAGCTGCTGTTAAAATTTGGTGGCATTTGGCCATGTGGTTTAGGAGTTATAGCTATTTAAAGTTGGGTCACAGAATTGCTTGCTCTCTGTCTTGCTAGACCAGTTTTCTGTGTTTGTGTAAATTTGACATGTGAAACTTTGGAATCATGCTGTGGTGATTATAAATGAAATGTAGATAATTTCCTAAGCTTTCCAGAATGTCTTCTTGCAAGTCATTTGGGACTTATGGAACTCCAGATATGATTGATTTATGAAGCTACTGTTTGTAAGTCCAGAAATTAACATATTCTAGTTATAGTTGTTGCTTCACCTTGACTTGCTTTGCTATGTTGATTTCTAAAGAGGGATATACACCTTGTTAGTGTTAAGTGTGCTTGAGATCTTGTGTGACTTGTGTCATGATCGATTTGCTGGTCATCTTTTAAGGATATGCTTAAGTGATAGTTAAGTTAATTAGCTCTAGGGTTTATGTGAACTTTGGTATGCTTGCATGATTATTTTGTTTATTGCATTTCTATGCATTCATACATATGCATTATTGCACCTCATTTAGGTACGCTAGCTGAAGCACGTGAAGGACCTGATGTGGAGCCAAACCCGAAGACGGTGTTTGGTGGAACCATCCCGAAGATAGAAGGACCGGACAAGTGATAGTTTGGAGGATGTTCGCCAAGTGAATGCATTTGACGTACTCTAACTTGAGTCGGATTCCAGGCAAGCCCCGGAGCATTATAAGCCTCCTATCTTTAAAGCAATTAATTCTATATATGTTATAAGTATTGTTGCATTAAGTGGTAGGAGTTGGTTGAAAACCTTGCTGCATTATATCATTTCTTGTCCAGATATATGAATCCTTGAATCCTACATAGATTAGGATCGAGTAGATGCTTAGCCCTGCTTTAAGCGGTAGAAGTCAGGTGATTTCCTGTCACCTGCGAGATATAGGGATATTCATATATGGCACGGTTGGCTATATTTGCTATCGTGGAAAGGAACCATGTGTTAATAAAATAAAATGAGACCGGGCGGGATGATGATAGTGAAGCGACAAGGCATGGAGGTCTTGGGTGTGAATCTATCCCCGTCTGAGTCGTTTAAGGACCGATTCGCTGTACGTCCTTGAGTCATGTTGAACGCAGTCTAACACTTAGTTGGCCGGATAAGCCGTTCCGACCGCGAAGCCGAGTAATGTGGTTCAGGCCGGGAATCGAATGGTAGGTTGCTTCTTGGAGGAGAGAAAGGATGTGCTTGGGGGACATTGGCGTGAGACCAAGGGGGGGTTAGAGTCCCTATCACCTGGCAGAGTGTCGCCCTTGGGGTCGCGACATCATTCGGACCCGCGATTCCTGAATCATATGAAAAGGTGGCTTGTGCGACCCTGGCAGGGGTCTGCGCGGTGAGTGTTAGAAATACCCCTCCAGCTGGATAGGAATTCGATTCGAATCGCCGTCGCTCCCCGGTTAGTGAGCACTTGACTTGAGCAGCGGCAACGTAGATTCTATTAAATTGAACGGATGGTTAATTGGATCACGATGGAAAGGTTGCCTCAATTTATACCTGCTATGGTTAATATTGTTTGCTCCTAATAAAGTGAGTGCTCTAGTACAGGTTCTAATATAGATGATAGGTTAATGATAATTAACTTGATGCTTAAGCATTAATGATTAATCATCTATATTAAGCTTTTATGCAAAATGTTGTCAAGCTAGCCCCACTTCATATCAGCCTTGCATGATCCTTGGTGTCACCTTATTTCTGGTTTCTAACGGGTAAGTCTAGCTGAGTACCTTCTTGTACTCAGGGTTTTATCCCCACTTGTTGCAGGTTGTGATGTATCACGGCGACTGCAAGAGTTGGTTGGCTCCTGCCATAGAGGCGGAGTGTGATCATGGGCATGATCCTTCTGAGCTACCTTATCTCTAATGCTTTTGTTGGAAGTCGACCATGGTACTGGCATGTATTTGAAATAAGATTTATGTTAGTTTTAAATTACTTTGCTTCCGCTACTTTTGAACTTAATTTGTAATAACTATGTTGAACTCCGATGTTAAATTGAATTACTTGTGAAATGGTTATAACATGTGACTTGTTATGTTGAATCACTACGATCTTGGCTTGTATGTTGGTTGGTTTGAATTCCCTCGTGATTTCATTGGACTACCGGAGTTATATGGGCTCAAGTGCGAGAATTTGATCATTTCGGTGATTGTTTTTGTACTTGTGCTCTTATAATTTGGACGGTTCCGTTACAAAAACGGTGTAATTTGTCAAATCCAACGCCTTAAAGGCAGGTTATGATCAATAAAATTCAGGTGGGGATCCTCTCCCCCCGGTGAGCTTCAAAAAAAAAAAAAGCGTAGAGCCATAGTAGAGTTGGAGAAATGTGTGGTTGAATATACCTATGGCAACCCAAGGTGGCAGGTTCCAAGCCTGGACGCAGCGGCAGGAGGCAGTCACCGGCCAAGGCATGTTCATCAGCTCGTAGGCCTTGTCGGCGACCTGCACGACTTTGTCCGCGGGCACGTCGACGCCGAAGAGCACACGGCACACGGACCTGCACGACTTTGCTCCAGGGAGAAGTAGACCAGATCGGGGTTCGACGGGCACACGGCACAGAGCACGGGGACCTTCCTCGGCAGTCGGGTCTCCTTGTAGGTGTCGTCGTTCCAGATGTCCTCGAAGCTCTTCGCGTACTTCTTCTCCCAGTCACACCCAGCCGGATTGGCGATCCGCGTCCACATGGACACCGTCGCTGCTTCCTTGTCCCCGCAGCCGCCGCTGTCCTCAGGGATGATCTCCACATAGCGCAGCTCGCGCCGGCTCACCGTGACGCAGCGGTGGATGTGGACGTCAGGGTCAGGCCGGGCATTGTTCGGTTGTGCGCGGTCCTCCGGGAGTTTGTGGAAGAGCAGCACCGGATCAGCGACGAAGGGGGTCGCAGCTAAGGAGCCCCCACGAGAGGTCGAACCACCATAGCGTCGTCTTCTGAGCGACCACGCCGGCGGGAACCCACTCCCTGTCCTCCGCCGGCGTGAAAGGAGAAGAGCCTCGCACCCTCGCTGCCCTTGTCAACCTGGAGCTCCGCGACCATTTAGTCGCCGTGGTAGAAGGAGACGAGGCCGATGCTCTCGATGTTGTAGATGACGGGCATGCCCTCGGCTCGGCGCCCAGGGGACAGGGACGCGCTCGCCGGAGAACGTGGCCGCGTGGCCCTGCTGCTGGACTCTCGAAGTTGAGGAGGAGGCAGTCGGGGCCGGCGGCGAGGATGTAGAGGTCGAACCACCATAGCGAAGTTGAGGAGGAGGGTCGAACCACCACGAGGGGTTTTGCTTCGGCTTGAGCAGAAAGAAGAGCGAGAAGAGGAAAATTTGGTGTGGTTTTGTGCTACTGCTGCCGATCGATTTGGGCCTTTGGGGGAATCTGTGGGATTTTGCTTGGAAAAGAAGACTCCATCCTTCGTTTCCAGCACCCTGCTTGTGTGTGGACCGTCAGATGGCTCACGCCAGTGCTAGCCCAAAGTGCACATTAAAAAAAAATTCCGGTATTTTTTTGTTGGAGAAAAACGGTGAGGCTAAAAACGAAATGAAACAAAAGAATATAAATAACGGAAATAAAGCCCTACATATATACTTCCTCCGTCCCAAATTATAAATCATTCTAAGAATCTTGCAGTGTCAAAGTATCTTTAGTTTGACCAAATTTATATGATAAGATAATAAAATTTATGATACCAACTAAGTATTATTAGGTTCTTCATTAATTATATATTTTTAAAGTATATCTATTTGATGTTATAAATTTTTTGTAATTCTTTCTATAACTTTAGTCAAACTTGAGATGCTTGGACTCTCCAAGATTTTTGGAATGACTTATAATTTGGTATGGAGAGAGTAGGAGTAATACTTCAGATGGGAGCACGTACAACTCAATAGAAAATGAAATTAATATAGAAAACAAAATTTAAAGGCAATGGGAAACAAAAATAAAAGGGAAGAAAAGAGAAAAGCCATGTAATACTGGAGAATAAAAAATAACATCCCATGAATACTATGCGAATAACTAAAATACAGTATAGAACATCGTCTCGTGGATATTGTATACTAATGAAGAATATATTATGCAACATCCTATGGATTCTATGTAGAATAACCCAAAATACACTGTGGAAAATCTCATGGACATATAGCATAAAATCCAAAATAGATCAAGGAACATCTCAGGAATGCTGAAAGAACAATCTATAATACATCATGGAACATCTCATGAATAAATATACCTATAATTTAGAATACATCTAATAATTTATGAGAACAACCCTATTATATTATAAAAATTAGATCAAGCGAATATGATGCAAATCATGGGTACACAAAGAATTCTACCGAAATATAAGTATATAATAAAGGAATGAAAGAATCAATATAATGACTAAAATAATTAAAAATAAAAAATATGTTTTAACTAATTTTAAAAGGCTTGAACAAATGTAGGGGCTCTAAATATTTTGTTTGATTTTCCTTCAAAAAATATTTTGTTTGATTATTTATGTCCCAATCAAATCAAATTTTTTAAAGCTTAGAGAATTTTTCTACGGTTTAGAAACCTTATCAAGTATTTACCTATTTTTTTAACTAAAAAAGGGGACAAAACCACCTTCAAAACCACTTCAAACAAGAGCAGGGAGAGAATTTGAATAGTTTCGAGAGCTCATGGGGTAAAATGTCTAGTTTTCAAATTCGAGGAAGAAATTAAAACTACAACGATAGTTCACGGGGTAAAATAGACTTTTCCAAAGCAAATTGACCATGCATAGAGATTGGGCTAAGTACATGGTCCAGTCATGCTACATTGTAAATGGGCCGCGGCCCGTGGGAGGAGTGGCCAGCGATAATGGGAACGCTTGTGCAGTTGTGCTATGGAATTGTTTTTTCTTTAGGATCTGCTGTGGAATTGATAGCATGAACGGATTTATTTTCAGGTCTAATGGGCAAATTGATGAAGGCTACTAGATGGAACATGAATGAAAAGAAACAGTATAGGAAATTCAAAAGGTACGATATCAAATAGACCAGGTGGCCCAACCAACAGCCCGTGTGCGACTCAACAACAATGGGAGTATGGGACACAGCCTACCGGCCAGGTAAATGTTTTCCTTTCTGTTTTGTCCAGGTAAATGTTTTCCTTTTTGTTTTCGTTTCTGTTGGTTTCTATATCATGTCTTAGAAAGTACATTCGTTTTTACTTGCTTTTGGTTTTGGTATTATGTACTCATTCAGCATTTTTAAATAATTTGTTTCAACCTTTTGAATGACTTCATTCAATATTTTCAAAGACTAAAGTCAACATTTATGTGAAAATGTTTAAACCAAGCTAACATTTGGCAAAATCTACTCCAAATTTTATATAAAAATAGTATATTAAAAGTAAGTTGAAGTAGCACGAACATATGTTTGAAATGTTGATTTTTAGAACATTAAATAAAGAATAATATATATTAATCTCAGTTTGCTAAATTTATTTTAAATAGCATGGTAGTTCAAAACTGATTTGAAAATAGATCTAAACCAGAGACAGATCCAGCATATGGCATGGCCCGGCGGTCACCGGATCTCACGGCCGGCGAACTTCTCTTTCTGTGGGGTCTCAGGGGCGCGAAACTACGAAAGACGCAAGGAACAACTGATGCACATTCGGGCTCCTAGCCTATCACCTCCATCTGGGCCAAAAATGGGCTGCATAGCATCCACATCACAGGGGAATTCCCATCACAGAAGATACAGCCGTAGCCCAACCGCGTAGGCCAGCAAATGGGCAGCGACATGATGAACGTACATTTGTTGTTTTTTTCGTTACGTGGCACTCATCTCTATCTCTTTTTTTTAAAAGCAAAGACTCACAACTTTATTACGTCTCAGGTGGATCCTAAAGGTCACGAACCGTCAAAGAAATTACAAACTCTGAAAGGGGATCAACCCAAACATAGGATTGATCCGGGTCCCATAACAGACCACAACAAGCTAACTCATGTGCACAGACATTACAAAAATGTGGAACATAATTTACATCAAAAGAAATGAATTGAGTGTCTACAAGAAATTTAGCTTCTCTAAACAGAGTACCTCCAGCGGAAAGATCATAGTCAGGAGATTTTAGGGCCTTTACCAAAACCATAGAATCCGATTCAAACTGAATTTGCATCATTCCTTGATTAGCTGCCACAGTAATAGCTATCAAGCAAGCATGCGCTTCTGCACATAAAACATCATGAACATTATCTAAATTTTCTGCGCCTACCAAAATCATGGATCCTTCATGATCCCTCACAAAAAAAACCCCAGGCTCCACTCATCTCAATCTCTACCTCTATAACACATAAGTTAGAATTAATCTACAGCACACAACAAATGGCTGCTCCACAGTCATGACCTATGCTACATCCACACCCATAAATGTACCTAGAAAATGTAACGCCATCGAAACGAATGCAGCAGATCATCTCTCAGGCATTCTCTCTCCTTACTCAACCAAATCCAACGGCTCATGTTTAGTGTGTATGCTCTCCATCGCCCTCCCACGCGCCCAGCCCGCATGCTCGCGCTGCGCAAGCAAAGGTTCGATTCCTAGGCTATCTTCTTTTTCCCCGAAAAATGATACATCATCCCCTCATCTCCCCCCTGCGCGACTCCTCCAGTCCTCCTCTCCCCCCACGCTCAACACGCGCGACTCCTCTGGCCGCATGCTACCAGGGCACCAGCCGCGGGGCTAGGGTTGCAGGGCGGCAGCAGTCGCTTGACATATCTGCCTCCTTCGAGGCCGAGGCCAAGCCCGAGCACCTCCTCACCTCATCTTCCGAGTCGCCTCCCATGCTCCCATCTCTCTCGACAAGGTTCGCCATCGCCAGCATTCCCATTCTCCCTCTCCTCCCCTTCTCCACCTCCGCAAAACCCTAGCCGCGGACCCCTCCAATCCATTACCAGCACCAGAATCATGGCCCCAATCAAGCTAGGGCTTGCCAATTTCTGACCGGGCCCGTAGAAGGGAGGAGGAGAGGAACGAGAAGATCATTCGGGGGATCGCTCAACCACCGTGCGCGACCTCATCCCTTAGGAGCTAATGGTGGTACCCCGCTCCCTACGCCGCCTCGTCGATCCCTCAGGTTGGTTGGCCTTTTTTTTCTTCCAACATTTGTACCATGAGGATCCTCTTATTGGTCCCATTTCAAGCATAGATGCGGTCAATCCGCTCGGGAGAGGTAGATACTATGTGCTGCGTCGTGATAGTCGATTCCATTCATGTGAGTGCATATGATTTCGCTGGGTCCTAAATGTTGGTTTTATACCTCGATTAGTCCCTGCAATCGTCGATTCCATTCATGTGAGTGCATTTGATTTTGCTAGGTCCCATATGTTAGTCTCACGCCTTGATTGGTCACTACTGTAGGTTAAATTCTGTAGGCATCGCTAGGTCCCAGATGTATTTTTCATCTTATGTAATATAGAAAAAAAGCCAGAATAGGACAATGTGTGTACCAATTTCTGGACCGTCATCTTCCTGCCATATATTGGAATTCAGTGACTGTCTTTTTCCCTACCTTATTAACTTTGCTAGAAAACATGGGCGGGGCCAAGGCCCGGCCACCCTGGGCCGGTGGACGGGCTCCTCCGCTGGCTGCTGCAGACACAAATAGTTAGTCATAGCTCAAAACAAAAAAACAAAAAATGAAGCTACGTACAGACCCTACTAAAAAACAAAAGCTGCTTCTAAATAAAACTCAAAAAGAAAAGCTACGTACATAGATGACGTAGTACAAAGATGAGGTAGGGAGCAGGCGCCGCTTAGGACTTAGTGATTATTTTAGTTTAAAACTTAAAACAATTTTGGTTGTCTAATTTTAGTTTAAAACTTAAAACAACTTAGTGACAGTAATAATTATTTGTCCTATTTTACATAGTTTTGTTAGGGCACTAACAATACTAAAAACCATAGATAATTTCTATGTCTATTAATTTATGTAGACAGTATACATAGAAACTACCTCCTCCGTCTCACAAAGAATGTCATTCTTACTTTTCGAAAAGTAAACTTTTTAACTTTGACAATTATATATAAAAGAATATTAATATTTATAATACATAATTGGTACTATTAAATAAATATTGGAATATATTTTTACAATAAATTTATTTAGTAATCCAAACGTTGCTAATATTTTCTATAAAGCTAGTCAAATTTAAGAATGTTTGATCAGCTAACACGCATCTCATAGCGTCTTTCTTTTTATGACGGAGGGAGTATATTCCTGTTGGATAGTTTCGACACAATAATCTTTTGTCCAATAATATATCTTTTCTCTCACTCATCTACCTATCACATCTCTTCATGTGTCTTAGTTCTCATGTAGACATGGTTTCTTATTCGGGAATAATTTCATTCTCTCTTTTAATTGCAGTGTCACATCATCTTTTTACTTAGTTGATATCCTAATTAATGAACATAGAACCATGTGGTTTATGCGTTGGGAGTGACCTTACTAGTAGCATGTCGTTTTATCTCGCATAGGCTCCACAAAATTCCTGGCTCCACCTCTTACTAGAAAATGTATGGTTTTGGTATGTGATGCTTCTAACAAGGTAATATCATATCTCTGCTTGTTGATCCTAAGATGATGTTCGTTGGGGACAAATTGGGAAGGTCCACAAGGGGAAGTAAATAACGATACTTTTGAGACATGCATACTCGTGCCTCACATGTCTGTGGATACTTTATTGGACTGAATGAATTTCAAGTATCTGCTTTAGTTTTTGTTTTAGTTCTTCCCGAAATGAATGGGTGTTATGCACTGGATCCTTGCAAAAAAAGGGTAATAGTATACTTCAAATTAATTAGTTCCTCAGGTTGTGCAGCCTCATGACTGGTATGCACTTGAGGCTTCCACTGTTTTTATTTTGTTCAAATTTTAGTAGGCAGTAGGGTACTATTATCAAAACATTAGTGTGGGATGTCCTATCCTTCAAGGACCTTGTAGGAATTATTTTTCATGATGTCAACAGACCTCCAGAGATCTCTAATGTGCTCACAAGAGAAATAAAAACCTATTGTATGACTGTTGGTATCATCACATTCAAATGACATTCTCCTCACATGAGGACACTCATGCCATTGAATTCTTGACATCATTTTCAGTGCGTTGTTCAATTAGTTTATTTTCATTTGCCTTTTAGTATGTTTAAGTCATATTCAGTAGTCATGTTTTCCTTGTATATCTCCAAATAGGTATGGTGATCAAATTGTAGTGATAGAGGTTCTTAACCGTCGAAGTAATCCTAAAGAAAAAGCAACACTTGAAACCTGTTTCATTCGAGAAGTAAATATAATGTGTAAAGTGAAACATGAGAATCTTGTCAAGGTACTTCCTGGTCGGAATGACATGCTTGTGTGGCTACATAAATTGAGATTTTTGGGGACCTTCTCACAACTGTTTATGCGCTCATGCAGTTCAGTGGAGCTGGGATGGGACTATTGGTGGTGGTTGTTATTGAGCTACTACCAGGGATGTTACTAAAAAATTATCTGTTTTGGAGGCTCTCTTCTCTATCATGAATTTAATAGGAACACCAAATACACTAGATAATGCACTTAGATCTCATGTTGCTTTGTTTTTCTTTCTTCCACTCGCGCCCTTTTTTGTTAAAAATTTAATCAACGAAGATATAGATACGAATATTTCTTTGCTTGGGTACCAACGGGAATTCTGGCATTGCAGGTAGCCGAGCTCTGCAGGTAGCGTGAAAGCATCTAGGTCCCGAGGTTTGGTTTCGGCAATTGATGACAACGCTTTATTACCATGACTAACGTGTGTTTTACAGAAACATTGGTAAGTTAGGTCATGGAGGTTTTAACTGCTTTGGGCACCATGGTATTCATGCCCCTTGATGGAAATCGTTTCGGTTTTCAAAAGAGTGACGTCAAGATTAAGGACGGTTAGTTCCGGATGTCGAGGTGTTGAGAGACATTTGGAATAGTCGTTAGGATCTTCGTTTTTCTCTTTTGGCCGTACTATAAAGGGGGGCATGAGCGGGTAGCTTGACCTAGGCGAGTCCTATGTTTAGGTGTGGTGCACACTTGTTAAACTTGGCGCTAGGCAGCTCTAGAATAGCTCAAAGTTCAGTTGGAAGCAACTTGGTTCAAGTTGTGACGTGTTTCGGAGTGTTTCGGGTTGTTTTCCCATGACCGGACGCGGTCCTCGGCATGACCGGACGCGTCCGGTCAGTTCAGTTCCGCGGCTAGGGTTTCAGCTCTGAACACCGGACGCGGTCCTCGCGAGGACCGGACGCGGTGGTCAGAAGTCAACACGTGTCACTTGAGGGAAACACCCGATCGGACGCGACCTGGGTGTGATCGGCGCGTCCGGTCATAGTCCAGTAAGGTCCAGAGACGACCGGACGCGTCCGGTCATCACCGATCGGACGCGGTCGCGCGTCCGGTGCGAGTACAGTAAGCTCCCTGCACGATCGGACGCGTCTGGTCACCCCTGACCGGTGCGTCCGGTCACTTAGGTGTTTTTCGGTTTTCGACCGTTACGAACGACCGGCGCGTCCGGTCAGTACGATCGGCGCGTCCGGTCATCTCGAGTTTTGCTGAGTCAGCAGGTAACGGTTCGTTTTGTCTGTGGGGTGTATAAATACATCCCCACCACCTCTTTTAGAGGTCTCTTGCTCATTTGATCAGCTGATAAACACCTTTGGAGTGCAAGGTAGTGCAAGAGCACTAGTGAGGATAGAGATTTGAGAATCAAAGCTTGAGAGTTCCTCACTAGCGATTAGAGAGTAGCAAGTGTGCATCCACTTTCTCATTTGGGCTCGTAGTGGTCAAGTGAGAGTTCTTGCTTGTTACTCTTGGTGATCGCCATCACCTAGACGGCTTGGTGGTGATTGGGAGTTTGGTGATCATCCGACGGAGCTTGTGGATGACCCAACTCATCTTGTGAGCGGTTGTGGGTGATTCACCGCGACGGAGTGTCAAAGAATCAACCCGTAGAGAGCACTTGATCCTTGCGCGGATCAAGGGGGAGCTACACCCTTGCGCGGGTGCTCCAACGAGGACTAGTGGGGAGTGGCGACTCTGATACCTCGGAAAAACATCGCCGTGTTCCTCGCCCCTTTACATTCAAGCATTTACATTCTCGTATTTACTTACATTGCTTGTTTACATTCCTAGACTTGCCTTGCTAGACTAGGATTGGAAACTAGGGTGCAAAACTTTGTATCGGTAGACTCTCTAGGAACACAAGTAGACACTAGGGGTGAATTCCGGCTTGTAGGATTTATTTCTTGCATTTAATTTTTAGAGAAGCCCAATTCACCCCCCCTCTTGGGCATCTTGATCCTTTCAATTGGTATCAGAGCCGTGTTGCTCTATTTTTAGGCTTTACCGCCTAGAGCAAGATGTCTAATGGGGAAGGACCACCTCCCACTTTTGAGGGAGACGATTTTCCATATTGGAAAATTCGTATGGAGGCGTACCTCGAAGCCATAGATGTTGGGTGCCTTAGAGCCGCAACCGAAGGGCTTCCCCCCATAAGGGATCCCGCTAACCCAAGTGGTGACGAGGAGAAGTACGACCGGTGGAATGCAAAGGCTAAAAATGCACTCTACCGGGGCTTAGGCAAAGATATCTTCAATCGCGTGCGTAATGCAAAGAACGCTCATGAATTGTGGGAAAATCTTTGTGCTCTCCATGAGGGAACTAAGAGTGAGCGTGAGGAACGCTATCACATAGCCTTAAAGAAAATTAATTCTTTTGAGATGCTTCCTAAAGAAAGTGCTAATGACATGTACACTCGCTTGAATGTTCTTGTAGAGGACCTCAATGCTCTTGGGCTCACCAAAATGAGCCAATCGGATGTTGCAAGGAAGATCTTGAGTGTGCTTCCCGTTGAGAAGTATGGACACATTGTCACCGTGCTTCACCAAAGTGATCTTTCCACCGCAACACCGACTCAAGTTTTAGGGAAAATCAATGCTCATGAGATGTACATGCATATCACTCCGGAAGAGGGCTCATCATCTTCCAAGAAGAAAGACTTGGCCTTCAAAGCTAGTCATGACAAGAAGAAGAAGAAGGGCCAAGCCATGATGGTGCAAGAAAGCTCAAGTGAAAGTGATGTTGATGATGAATCACTTGCACTCATGGTGAGAAAGACCACCAAGATGCTAAAGAAGCTTAACAAGAGTGGCATCAAGTTTGATGGCAAGAAGAAGAAATTCTTCACAAGTAGCAAGAGAAAGCCAATCTCGGAAATGGATTGCTACAATTGTGGTGAACTTGGCCACCTAGCTCATCAATGCCCTAGACCACCAAAAGACAAGTACAAGAACAAGAACAAGGGCAAGAAAAATGATTCAAGTGATGAAGAAGAAGAGAAGAAGAGGAACAAGCCATACAAGAAGAAGGATGGCAAGAAGAAGGAGTTCCACAAGAAGAAGAAGGGAGGAAAGGCATACATTGTTGGTGATTGGCTCACCGACATTGAATCATCATGTGAGTCCTCCGAAGATGAGAGCGATGATGAGAAAGAGAAGGTTGCCGCATTTGTGATGGGGCCATCATCTTCACCAACATCTTCATCACCACCTTCACCGCCTCCTTCACCATCATCGTCCACTACTCACCTATGCCTTATGGCCAAGGGTGAACGAAAGGTACAAAACCATGATAGTGATGATGATGATGATAGTGATAGTGATGATGAATATGACTCACCTTCTTATGATGAACTTGTAAAATTGCTAAACAAATACACTAAAATCATAAGAAGAACTAGAAGTGAAAATGATGATCTTCAAAATGAAAATGAATCACTCTCATCGAAGCTTGAAAATATTCAAAAGACTAGTGGTGAGCTTAGAGTTCAAAATGAAGTGATGTCTTCCACTCTCAAGGAGCTCAAAACCTCTTATAAAGAGCTTAAAGATCAACATGATAAACTTGAGAAGAAGCATGATGAGCTCATCACTAGACATAATTCTCTAAAGGACAAATACACCACATTAAAAATTGACTATGATAGTCTTGTGGTTGCTAATGAACTTGCTCTTGAGACACATGATGCTACTAACCATGTTGTTAAGTGTGATATAGCTACATCATGTGATGACTTGATCATTGAAAGCATTGAGCGAGGTTCTAGTAGCAAAGGCAAGAGTGTGGTTGAGTCAAGCAACCATGATGATTATGCCAAGATTAAGAGTGAGATTGAGAAGCTTGCAAATGAAAACAAGAAGCTAAAAGGTTTGATGGCTCTTGAGAAGCAACCAACAAATGAGTCACTCATTGAAGAGAACAAAAAGCTCAAGCAAGAAAAAGAGCATCTCAAGACCGGCCTAAACAAGTTCACAAGAGGCCAACATTTGCAAAGTGAGCTCCTCATGAACACCGTAATGAAGATGGATAGAAGTGGTATTGGGTACTTGGCAAATCAAGAGAAGAAAGCAAAAGCTCAACAACAACAAAGCAAGTCAAAGCCCAAGCCAAAGAGATGTGTTGAGTGTGGTCAAGAAGGTCACTTTGCTCATGAATGCAAAACTCCACCACCACAACCCTTGCCCAAGCATGCTAGACCTTTCACCTTCAATGCTCATTATATGCTAAGAAAAGATTCAAATGGAAAGATGAAAGTCATGTTTTTGGGTCCCCCAAACAAGAATAGGCCAAAGAAAATATGGGTTGCCAAGTCACTAGTTGAGAAAGTCAAGGGCCCCTCTCAAGTTTGGGTCCCTAAACAAGAAGCTTGATCTTTTGTGTGTAGGTGAACTACAAGACCGGTGGATCTCATTAGGTTATTGATAGTGGTTGCACTCAACATATGACCGGTGATCCTCGTATGTTCACCACCATAGAAGAGAATGGAATATGTCAAGAGAAGATCACATTTGGGGATAATTCAAAGAGCAAAGTCAAGGGTATAGGCAAGATTGCAATATCACATGATCACTCACTCTCAAATGTGCTCTATGTTGCTTCATTGAGTTTCAACTTGTTATCCGTTGGGCAACTTTGTGACCTTGGCTTCCAATGCTTGTTCACACCAAATGAAGTGGAAGTTTCAAAGATAGATGACAAGCAAGTGATATTCAAAGGCTTTAGATACAACAATCTTTATCTTGTTGACTTCACCTCCGAAGATGCAAATTTGATGACATGTTTGTTCACCAAGACCTCACTTGGTTGGCTTTGGCATAGGAGGCTTGCTCATGTTGGAATGAACACTCTCAACAAGCTATTGAAGAAAGAACTAGTGAGAGGATTGAAGGATGTGAAGTTTAAAAAGGACAAACCTTGTAGTGCATGTCAAGCGGGCAAACAAGTTGCAAACACTCATCCAACCAAAGCTTTCATGTCAACTTCAAGAGTGCTAGAACTTCTACACATGGATTTGTTTGGGCCTACAACATACAAGAGCTTGGGTGGTAATCTCTATTGTCTTGTGATAGTGGATGACTACTCAAGGTATACATGGACTTTCTTCCTTCATGACAAATCCGAAGTGGCAAATTGCTTCAAGAAGTTTGCAAAGAGAGCTCAAAATGAATTTGAAGTCAAGATAAAGAAGATTAGAAGTGACAATGGGAAAGAGTTTGACAACACCAACATTGAAGCTTATTGTGATGAAATTGGAATCAAGCATGAGGTCTCTTCAACCTACACTCCTCAACAAAATGGTGTAGTTGAGAGAAAGAACCAAACATTGATCACCCTTGCAAGAACAATGCTAGATGAGTATAACACTCCGGAGAAGTTGTGGGCCGAGGCAATCAACACCGCATGCTATGCTTCAAATCGCCTCTTCCTACAAAAGTTTCTTGGCAAGACCCCCTATGAGTTGCTTAATGGGAAGAAGCCGGACGTCTCTTTCTTCCGGGTGTTTGGTTGCAAATGTTACATCTACAAGAAGCGTCAACACCTAGGGAAGTTTCAAAGACGTTGTGATATTGGTTTTCTTGTTGGTTACTCATCAAAGTCCAAAGCATATAGAGTATTTAACCATGCCACCGGTTTGGTTGAAGAAACATATGATGTGGAATTTGATGAATCTAACGGCTCCCAAGGAGCAATTGAGAATTGTGATGATGTAGGTGATGAACCCTTGAGGGAGGCCATGAAGAACATGCCCGTGGGAGACATCAAGCCAAAAGATGATGATGACGATGTACAAATTGTTGATCCACCATCTTCATCACGTGTGCCTCAAGATGATGACAAGAATGAGAGAGTTGAAAATGAAGACACTTATGTCTCTCATGAACAATCCGAGGCACAAGCTCAAGATGTTGATGCTCCCCATCCACCTCCTCAAGTGGTTGATAGAAGAAATTCACCACTACTTCAAGCACATCCACAAGATCTCATCATAGGGAGTCCTACAAAGGGAGTAATGACTCGATCCCAAAAGCTAGCTTCTTTTGTTGAACATCACTCTTTTGTCTCTTGCGTTGAACATAAGAATGTAGAAGAAGCTCTTCAAGATCCGGATTGGGTGATTGCAATGCATGAAGAATTGAACAACTTCACCCGCAATCAAGTATGGACACTTGAAGAGCATCCCAAAGGTGCAAGAGTCATTGGAACCAAGTGGGTGTTCCGAAACAAGCAAGATGACCAAGGCATAGTGGTGAGGAACAAGGCAAGACTAGTTGCAAAGGGGTTCTCTCAAGTTGAAGGTCTTGATTTTGGAGAGACCTTTGCACCCGTTGCAAGACTTGAAGCCATTCGTATCCTCCTTGCATATGCATCACATCATGATATGAAACTATATCAAATGGATGTGAAAAGTGCATTCTTAATTGGCTTTATAAATGAACTAGTCTATGTCAATCAACCTCCCGGGTTTGAAGACCCTAGATATCCTAATCATGTTTATAGGTTGTCCAAGGCGTTATATGGGCTCAAGCAAGCTCCTAGAGCGTGGTATGAGCGCCTCCGGGACTTCCTCATTGAGAAGGGCTTCACCATTGGGAAGGTCGACACCACACTATTCACCAAGAAGTTTAATGGGGAGATCTTTATTTGTCAAGTATATGTTGATGATATCATCTTCGGATCAACAAATGAAGATTATTGCAAGGAATTTGGTGAATTGATGTCGAAGGAGTTCGAGATGTCAATGATTGGTGAGCTCACATTCTTCCTTGGTTTTCAAGTAAAGCAAATGAGAGAAGGGATTTTCATCTCTCAAGAAAAGTATACCAAGGATCTTCTCAAAAGATTCAAGATGGAAGAATGCAAACCAATCAAGACCCCAATGCCATCAAATGGACATCTCGACCTAGATGAGGGAGGTAAACCGGTTGATCAAACTCTCTACCGTTCTGTAACACCCCAGGTGTTTATCACCAATTAAGTGGTGGGTTTAAGATCAAACATGATAGATTAAATGGAGATGAGCCTAACCTAAAGTGGATGTTGCATCATTGCTTTACATATAGGTCCCTTTTCAAAGATATATGTTTGGGTGGTGTTATGGCAATATCTTCATGTGTCTCACATCACATTCTATCTATATTGATCCCTGGAAAAGTTTCATGAAGTTTGGAATCAAAAAGTCACATGAAATGATGAGTTATATGCTTGTTTGGATTTTAACTAAAACCTACACTTTTGTGCAACCTATGCATGGTGTGTATGTTTGGACTCTACAACACCTTAACTACACTTAGGACACTTAATGGAACAATGTTCATGTTGATCATTTTGCCTAAATGTGCTTCTAAGTGATGGTTGACCATGTATGGACCATAGAACACTTTTGTTTGACCATTTCAAAAGTGTGACCTAGAAGCTTTGCATGACTGTGCACCCTTTTACAAAGTTGTAGAGAAATTTATAAGGAACAAACTTTGTTTAATGGTCAAGAGCTAGTTTGGTCTCTAACCTAGTCAAACCGAGGCTAAAAGATTGAACTCAGTGCTGTTTTGAAGCTCCAAAAATCGGCTAAGTATTGGAACTGCAGTTTTGGTTTTCAGTTTTCATGAAGCCATCTTTGGTAAATTTTAGTTTGCTAACAATGCTGAATTTGGCCAGACTTTCTTAATAAAAGTTGTCATCCTCATGTAGCTCTACAACTTTTATTAATGAAGGTTTTGCTAACACCGAGCGGATTAAGAGTTAGAAAGGGGAGAAGAATGCACTTTCAGTTGGCCTTCAATGGGACTGCAGATTTCGGTTTTGAGGTACCCTCCTTTGGAGCTCGATATCTTCTAATCGGGGTAGATTTAGCTCTTGATTATTAAACCAATATTGTTCACCGTGCAAAGCTCTACAATTTTGTCTCTTGCACCAAGATCAATGGACAACCGTATTAGGAGATGGAGGGAGATCAAAATAGAGTTTCAGCTCTGCATTTGAGGTAGAATTGCAGCTCGTCAGGATTTTGAATCCATGGAGCAGCTGTGTCGGGCCGACCGGTTCCTGCGGCGCTCGACGCGTGGTGCCTTGGCTCCCTTGCATGTGCACCACCTCACTTGCCACCTCGCCCAGCTCGCTCAATTTGAAGAAGCCGATCGCCCTCCTGTCTGTCTTGCTTGCTCACTCTCGCCCTCCTCGCTCTGTGCCAGAGCACGGACGCCGAGCGCCACCATGGCCGCGAGCAGAGCAAGCTCCCATCACCGGCCATCCTCGCGTACCTTCTGTGCTCCTCATCGCGCCTCCAAGCTGCCACAGCTGGCCGCCCCTAGCCAAGCCGGTCGCCGCAGACCGGGACGCACGCACGGAGCCGGTCACCATTGCCGGTAAGCCGAGCTCCGTGGCCGTCGCCCTCGCTCATCCTTTGAGCCTCCTCCTTCCTAGACGACCTCACCCTTCGTCCTCTCCGCTCCGCGCTGCCTCGTCTACGCCACCTTCCTAGCCGCGCAGCCACCGGCAGCCGCCACCGTCGTAATCCGCCGGCCGTCGGGCCACTGCTCGCGTGGCCCCGCCTCCTCGGGCCACCTCGAGATGAGCCGTGGCCACCCACGGGTGCGCGCCGGCCTCCTCTTGCTTCCCCGCATCTTCCCCGCCGCCGACGTGGCCTCCTTCGGCCGGAGCAGCGAGCTCCGACGACCTCCCTGTTCAAATTCACGACAGGGACCTCCTACAAGAATTCGACGAAAGTCAGGGGCCTAACTGCAGAACCCATGACTCATATGAATAGTGTCGTTAAGGACCATGTTGCAGGAAATTTGCTGATTTTTCAAAATGCCTAGTAAATCACAGAAAATTCGTAAAATAGCAAATAAGGACTTTTTGGAATCCTTGTGAAATTATCTATGCACTAGATCTATAATATGGCATGGTTTAGTTTAAATATTTTGCTGTAAAAATAGATTTGTGCAGTAAGGTTGTAATGCTAGTTGAATTTGTTATTTTCCATAACTGAAAATCTATGGCTCCAAATGAAGTGAAATTTTTGTGGCATGCTACTCATGTGATGTTTGATGTGTGGTAAAAATTTCATGAATTTTGGTGGTAGTATGAATGAGTTATTAATTCATCTTGCTCTCACATAAATTCTTGCATTAGCCATTTGTCTTTTTCATAGAGTTTGATATATATGTCCAAATGGTTTGAAATTTGTACAGTAAACTATTGGGAGCATATGTAGGCCACTGTAATTTTGGTATAATTTATTGTGCACTTTTGATATGTGTTCCTAATTCCACCTAATTATCTAAATAAATTAAGAAAATACATTAAAAGAATTTATTTAGTAATTGGCACTATATTTTCTGGTGTTCATTAGTCATGTGTGACATGTTGGTAAAGTTGTTTTTATCCAATTATATGTTTGCAACATAAGTTAATAATTATTTCTTGCAAATGAGGTTTCTGAACAGATTTGAGGATATTGTTAATTACCCTATGCAAATGATGTTTTCATGTCTTGTGTGCTATAACAAAGTTGTTGTGGATTTCATGATCTAGCTGTTGTTAAAATTTGGTGGCATTTGGCCATATGGTTTAGAAACTACAACTGTTTAAAGTTAGGTTACAGAATTGCTTGCTCTCTGTCTTGTTAGACCAGTTTCGGTATTTGTGTAAATTCGACATGTTAAACTTTGGAATCATGCTGTGATGTTTATAAATGAAATTTAGATAATTTCATTAGCTTTCCATAATGTCTTCTTGCAAGTCATTTGGATTTGTAGAACTTCAGATATGATTGATTTACCCAGCTACTGCATGTATGTCTAGAATTGTTGAAAATACATGATTGCTTGGTTACTTTGTTTGGGTATTGCTAAGTGTGATTCATGTCTTTGGTGATTAAGCTATTACACCTGAGACTTTGTAAATCTTATGTCATGCTTGGTATTGCTTTCCTTGCTATTTAAGCATGTTTGTTTGTGTAAGGTTACTTAAGTAATGTGATGTGCTTACGTGTCTTTACTATAACCTTATACTTGCCTTGAGTAACGTGTGATGCATCATCTATTGCATTTCCTTATATTCATGCACTTGCATCTTGCATTTCATTTAGGTACGCTAGATGCACCACGTGAAGGACGTGTTGTGGAGCCAAACCCGAAGATGGAGTTGGTGGGTCCATCCCGAAGATAGAAGGACCGAACAAGTGTTAGACGGAGGGAATGCTCGCCAAGCGAGTTTCTTCTAACATACTCTAACTTGAGTCGGATCCCAGGCAAGCCCCGGAGCATTATAAGCCTCCTATCTTCAAAGCAATTAATTATATATATATGTTATAAGTATTGTTGCATTAAGTGATAGGAGTTGGTTGGAAACTCTTGCTGCATTATATCATTCCTTGTCCAGATATATGAATCCTTGAATCCTACATAGACTAGGATCGAGTAGATGCTTAGCCCTGTTTTAAGCGGTAGAAGTCAGGTGATTTCCTGTCACCTGCGAGATATAGGGATATTCATATATGGCACGGTTGGCTATATTTGCTATCGTGGAATGGAACCATGTGTTAATAAAATGAAATGAGACCGGGCGGGATGACGATAGTGAATCTATCCCCGTCTGAGTCGTTTAAGGACCGATTCGCTGTACGTCCTTGAGTCATGTTGAACGCAGTCTAACACTTAGTTGGCCGGATAAGTCGTTCCGACCGCGAAGCCGAGTAATGTGATTCAGGCCGGGAATCGAATGGTAGGTTGCTTCTTGGAGGAGAGAAAGGATGTGCTTGGGGACATTGGCGTGAGACCAAGGGGGGGTTAGAGTCCCTATCACCTGGCAGAGTGTCGCCCTTGGGGTCGCGACATTATTCGGACCCGCGATTCCTGAATCATATGAAAAGGTGGCTTGTGCGACCCTGGCAGGGGCCTGCGCGGTGAGTGTTAGAAATACCCCTCCAGCTGGATAGGAATTCGATTCGAATCGCCGTCGCTCCCGGTTAGTGAGCACTTGACTTGAGCAGCGGCAACGTAGATTCCATTAAATTGAACGGATGGTTAATTGGATCACGATGGAAAGGTTGCCTCAATTTATACCTGCTATGGTTAATATTGTTTGCTCCTAATAAAGTGAGTGCTCTAGTATAGGTGCTAATATAGATGACAGGTTAATGATAATTTACTTGATGCTTAAGCATTAACGTTTGATCATCTATATTAAGCTTTTATGCAAAATGTTGTCAAGCTAGCCCCACTTTATATCAGCCTTGCATGATCCTTGGTGTCACCTTATTTCTGGTTTCTGGCGGGTAAGTCTAGCTGAGTACCTTCTCGTACTCAGGGTTTTATCCCCACTTGTTGCAGGTTATGATGTATCATGGCGACTGCAAGAGTTGGTTGACTCCTGCCATAGAGGCGGAGTGTGATCATGGGCATGATCCTTCTTATCTATCTTCTCTCTAATGCTTTTGTTGGAAGTCGACCGTGGTACTGACATGTATTTGAAATAAGAATAATATTAGTTTCAAATTACTTTGCTTCCGCTACTTTTGAACTTCAGTTGTAATAACTTTGTTAAACTCCGATGTATATTGAATTACTTGTGAAATGGTTGTAACATGTGACTTGTTATGTTGAATCACTACGATCTTGGCTTGTATGTTGGTTGGTTTGAAATCCCTCGTGATTTCATTGGACTACCGGAGTTATATGGGCTCAAGTGCGAGAATTTGATCATTTCGGTGATTGTTTTTGTACTTGTGCTCTTATAATTTGGACGGTTCCGTTACACGTTCTATGATTGGTAGCTTGTTATACCTTACCGCATCTAGGCCCGATATCATGTTTAGTGTGTGCATGTGTGCCCGCTTTCAAGCGTGCCCTAAAGAACCTCACCTAAGTGCCGTAAAAAGAATCCTAAGATATCTTAAGCTCACCCCAAGCATTGGTCTTTGGTATCCCAAAGGAGCTAGATTCCAACTAGTTGGCTATTCCGATTCGGACTATGCCGGTTGCAAAATTGATAGAAAAAGCACATCCGGAGGGTGCCATTTGCTTGGAAGATCTCTAGTATCTTGGTCATCTAAAAAGCAAAATAGTGTGGCTTTGTCCACCGCCGAGGCGGAATACATTGCCGCGGGGGCTTGTTGTGCACAAATCCTATATATGAAACAAACCCTCCTAGACTATGGAATTGTTCTTGAAAAGGTGCCACTTTTATGTGATAATGAAAGTACCGTTAAAATTGCTAATAATCCGGTACAACACTCTCGCACTAAGCACATTGATATCCGCCATCACTTTCTAAGAGATCACGTTGCTAAAAATGACATATCACTAGAAGGTGTAAGAAGTGAAAATCAATTAGCGGATATCTTCACTAAACCTTTGGATGAGGCAACCTTTTGTAGGTTAAGAAGTGAACTCAATGTGCTTGATTCTAGTAACTTTAAAAAATGAGCGTGTGTTGTCCCTTGTATTGCATTGTATAATATGCCCTGTTTTTTTTATCGCATTATTTTTAGGGCTTGGCTAACACGGTTACGATAACCCTTCTTTGGAGGAGTGAAAAAGCCTAACCGTGGATCAAACTTGACAAGCATTCTAGTTTTATCTTCTTGTATTGCATTGCATATGCATGGTTGTTGTTCTTGTCGTTTCTTTTCGGTTAAGCTTTGAGCAACCTCTGTGTTCGTCTATGGATAGAGAGAGCATTTTGACGCTCCTAAAGGTTCAAAAACTCTATTGCATGGCCATACGTTGCTCCTTGGGTGTTTATTGCCTATTTTCTTAAAAATTATACTAGCCTAAGGCAATCTATTTTGAAAAAATTTGAGGGTTTGAGTGAGGTCTCTCATATCGTGTTCCAATTGGTGTTTATTTGTGTCTCTTTGAATTGGAACCTGATTGGGAGAAGTCGCGTCGTAGTTCGGAACAAAGAAGGGCGAAGAACAGACACCAGACGCTGCACCGGACGCTGCACCGGACGCAGTGATGCTTCACCACCGCGTCCGGTCCCGACGTCCAGCAGCGCGTCCGGTCATCCAGAAGACCAACTCCAGATCTAGTGATCGGACGCTGCACCAGACGCGCCTCTGTTGACCACCGCGTCCGGTCCCGGTTACCACCACTGCGTCCGGTCATTCGTGATATATTCCCGAACTCCCAACGACCGGACTCTGACCGCGTCCGGTCAGTCCGCACCGGACGCGTCAGGTCACTTCAGGAGCTTACTGGAGTGTGACCGGACGCTGCACCACCGCGTCCGGTCATATCGACCACCGCGTCCGGTCATCACGCGTCGAGCGGATCTAACCCTTCATAAAACGGTTCGTTTTCGGCCGTACCTTCTCATCCGCCCGAGCTCTTCACGCCGCCGCCGCCGCCGCCCTTGCGCCTTCGCTGCACCCCCTGCCGCCGGTGAACCGCCGCACCGCCTGCCGCCGGTGAGCCGCCGCCACCTGCGCCGTCTTCCTCGCCCAGCCTCGCTCGCGCGCGCGCCCGCCCGCGCCATCTTCGCTCGCAGTCGCGCCGCCACCACCCTCGCGCCGTGCCGCCGCAGCCAACGCTCCACCACCGCCGGTGAGACGGGTTCTTGCAAGCCAGCTTCTCCTCCGACCGAAGAACGACTCATCCTCGCCTCCGATCGATTTTCGTTGATTTGCCCTAACCCTAGGGCTCGTCGGACGATCCTTCGTCGACGAGATTCGTCGCGCGTCGTCTTCTTCGCGAGGTTGTTTCGCGTCACCTTGACCTTCTTGCTAGGGTTTGCCGTAACTGTTTCTTTTCAATCCTAATTATACCTTGTTTTGGCAAATCAGAGCTCGTTCGGTGATTTCGGGAATCTCGCAATCTAGGTCACCTCACCCTGTCAGTCATCTTGTCGATCCGAGGTAGCTTCGTGTTTCGCTTCATATCGTATCTCATATGCTTGCTATCTCTAGGTTTCCATACCTTTTAGTTATATATGTCCTTATAATAGATCTCTCTATTCCGTCGTTGCAGCGAGTTTGTCGGTGTGTCAGGGTGAGATCAGTCTGCTGAATCCGAGGCCAAGCCTGCGGATACGGATTGAGTCCAAGCCTCTCAAGTGACAGTTCACCATCTTTCAGAGGTTTTCAGTCAGTTTGTCAGCATGGTGCGTTGCAAGAACGCCGGTGGTGCTCCTGGTGACGGGGACGACAGTCCTCCTCGTCGGTCTGAGATTGCACGTGGGAAGCGTGTCAAGGTCTTGGCCAGAAAGAAGAAGAAGACACTCACAGAGGCAGAGATTGCTCAGGCCGTGGCAGATGCAGCCGAGCAGGCAGAGAGAGGTGGCAGGAGCAGTGGCATACGCATAGGCGAGCGTCGCTTTCATCTTGAAGGTCGACAGCTCGGCACAGAGGCCACTGAGGGTACTGAGGATACTGGAGCTGCAGAGAGTATGTCAGTTGATCCACCTCTAGAGGCTCCAGAGGCTCCAGAGGACACAGAGGAGCAGCCAGCTCAGTCTCCACCACGTCGCCGCTCCACACGCGCACGTACTCAGGTGTCTCCTAGGCCAGAGGGCCAGCGTCGTGGAGCACGTCCTCCTCCCAGAGCTAGAGGTTCACCCCCGGTCGAGCACTTTGACTTGAGGGGTGCTACAGCACGACAGGTGCAGGGGTTGAGGTTCGTGGAGGTCAGTCGGTGGTTTCCGCCTGTGAGGGATCCCAGAGCTTCAGAAGGATTCTATACCCCTCTTCAGGAGGATTTCTACAGAGCTCTAGTTGACAGCGGTATTGCTTTCCGACCACAGAGGGTCTGTCGCCTTGAGTCACTAGTTGAGGTTGTGGGAGAGCAGCTACGTCCGCACCTGTCCTTTCTGCCAGGCTTGTCAGATCTTCTTGGACGGACAGGTGCATACTGCGGCACATGGGTCAGAGAGTTTTATGCTTCACTATGGATTGATCCTGCCCATGATTTCATTCACTTTGCATTCCGAGGCCGCGATCACCGCCTATACAGCACCAGAGTGCGGGAGATTCTCAGACTCCCAGCTTCCAACACGAAGATACATCAGCTGTGCTATAGTCAGACTCCTCCACCGAGACGCCCTCATGGCGGTACAGTGCCACCTACAGACCTGGTTCGACCCTGCTTCCGTGAGCCTTTTGGCGAAGGGTCTCAACGCACGCCCGCCAGTTTGACACCACTTGCCAGGGTTTTGGATGCTATAGTCAGACGCACTCTACTTCCCAGACTTGGCTACAGAGAGGGACTGACTCAGATGCAGCTATGGGTTGTTCACCACCTCCTCTCACAGACTCAGTTTGACATTTGGGATCTTATACTTAGTGAGATGGAGGACACCATAGCTGAGGGCTTCAAGGGTAATCGTCAGCTGCCCTATGCACACTGGATCTGCTTCATTATTAGATCATCCATCCAGTTACCAGCAGAGATCCGAGCTGAGATATCAGATACTACCACTGCTTTTCCTGAGTATGATATCCGTCAGCTTTGGGCGTCAGTCACCAGAGATCAGGCCCCAGTGCCAGGACAGCGTGTGCGACCTGAGGTTCCTGAGACAGCAGCTGAGTAGGACGCCACAGTTGATGAGCTTGCAGAGGCAGAGCTTGCAGATCTTGACGCTCAGCCTGCTGATCTTCCTGAGGATGGGACATCTGACAGCACTGATGAGGACTACCAGCCCATCCCCAGGTACCGGTCTCCTCGGTCTCACGACCACGAGGCCGGTGGCTCTGGTTCAGCCTCCCGCACAGACCCAGCCATGGTGGCAATACTTGAGAGGTTGACTCAGGCACAGGAGCAACAGCAACAACAAATACAGCGACAGGCTCAGGACACAGCTGCAGCACTTGCACAGATTCAGGCTCGTCAGGACGAGTTTCAGCGTCAGCAGCTTGAGATCCAGAGGCAGCAAGTCGAAATGCAGCGACAGCAATATGAGATTCAGCGACAGACTGCAGCTAGTCAGCAGCAGTACTTGGACCTCCTGCGCCACCTAGTCACTGTTGGGGTTCCTCCGCCTGCTTCCGTCCTGACTTCTACTTTACCATCTTATGATCCATCGAGTCAGGGACAGCCGGGTTTCCAGTTCACATCTCCACAGCAGCAGGTTCCCCAGTCTTTCCAGTCCCCGAGCTTCACGCCTATTCATACGGGGTTTACACCATCAGACCAGCCTCGCCCTCACCTCCTGACAGGCACACCTTTCGGTGATTTCAGTGCTACCTACAGCGAGTTGACTGGTCAGCCGACGCCCTCGCACACTACATTTGCTACTTCTTCAGGGTTGTTAGCTTCAGAGGCAGCTATTCCTCCAGTGACAGGGACTGGTACTACAGAGACTCTACCTTCGTCAGTTGCCTCCACAGATCCTCCTGCTATTGGCTCGCTACAGGCTCAGGTCACTCAGACGGATCCTATTATTGTTACTACGACAGTACCTGTTCCTGTCGTTCAGACCCAGACAGTTACACAGCCACATGCTTCTTCAGAGGGTCAGCCAGATAGCTCAGATTCCGAGGGCGATTCTCCCCACTTCATGATCACTCCGCGCACCTCGGCACCCGACACGACTCCGTCTGTCCCCCCATCAGATCCTTAGATTAGCTTTTTTGGCGCTTGATGCCAAAGGGGGAGAGAGAGAGTAGTTTCAGGGGGACTTTTGAGAGAGGGTTTTCGTTTTTTCTTGTGTGCTACATTCATGCATCATGTTTACTTTTCAGTCATTGCATTCGTGTGACATGTCGTTGTGAGATAAACCTTAAGTCTTAATGTTTTATCCTGTCATTGTTATCTCTTGTCACCGTCTTGTCACCGTTGTTAATTATAGCTCTAAGGTTGTGCTTCCGTGCCTTACTCTGTTTTCTTATGAGCTATATCTGTTTGTGTACTAACGCTTTTTATCTTATCTTATGAGTACACTCTTTTGGCTTGGGACACATAAGCAATTCCTAACCCTTCTATGCTTATTGCTTTTTGCTTATGTGAACCATGCATGCTCAAAAACCTCAACTCCAATCTTTCATATCTTAGTGTTGTCATAAATCACCAAAAAGGGGGAGATTGAAAGCATCTAGGTCCCGAGGTTTGGTTTCGGCAATTGATGACAACGCTTTATTACCATGACTAACGTGTGTTTTGCAGAAACATTGGTAAGTTAGGTCATGGAGGTTTTAACTGCTTTGGGCACCATGGTATTCATGCCCCTTGATGGAAATCGTTTCGGTTTTCAAAAGAGTGACGTCAAGATTAAGGACGGTTAGTTCCGGATGTCGAGGTGTTGAGAGACATTTGGAATAGTCGTTAGGATCTTCGTTTTTCTCTTTTGGCCGTACTATAAAGGGGGGCATGAGCGGGTAGCTTGACCTAGGCGAGTCCTATGTTTAGGTGTGGTGCACACTTGTTAAACTTGGCGCTAGGCAGCTCTAGAATAGCTCAAAGTTCAGTTGGAAGCAACTTGGTTCAAGTTGTGACGTGTTTCGGAGTGTTTCGGGTTGTTTTCCCATGACCGGACGCGGTCCTCGGCATGACCGGACGCGTCCGGTCAGTTCAGTTCCGCGGCTAGGGTTTCAGCTCTGAACACCGGACGCGGTCCTCGCGAGGACCGGACGCGGTGGTCAGAAGTCAACACGTGTCACTTGAGGGAAACACCCGATCGGACGCGACCTGGGTGTGATCGGCGCGTCCGGTCATAGTCCAGTAAGGTCCAGAGACGACCGGACGCGTCCGGTCATCACCGATCGGACGCGGTCGCGCGTCCGGTGCGAGTATAGTAAGCTCCCTGCACGATCGGACGCGTCCGGTCACCCCTGACCGGTGCGTCCGGTCACTTAGGTGTTTTTCGGTTTTCGACCGTTACGAACGACCGGCGCGTCCGGTCAGTACGACCGGCGCGTCCGGTCATCTCGAGTTTTGCTGAGTCAGCAGGTAACGGTTCGTTTTGTCTGTGGGGTGTATAAATACATCCCCACCACCTCTTTTAGAGGTCTCTTGCTCATTTGATCAGCTGATAAACACCTTTGGAGTGCAAGGTAGTGCAAGAGCACTAGTGAGGATAGAGATTTGAGAATCAAAGCTTGAGAGTTCCTCACTAGCGATTAGAGAGTAGCAAGTGTGCATCCACTTTCTCATTTGGGCTCGTAGTGGTCAAGTGAGAGTTCTTGCTTGTTACTCTTGGTGATCGCCATCACCTAGACGGCTTGGTG
Organism: Saccharum hybrid cultivar R570; assembly: GCA_038087645.1. Lineage (NCBI taxonomy): Eukaryota > Viridiplantae > Streptophyta > Magnoliopsida > Poales > Poaceae > Saccharum > Saccharum hybrid cultivar. The sequence continues at coordinate 2,038,430 of JAQSUU010000291.1, read as the reverse complement.
GTGATTGGGAGTTTGGTGATCATCCGGCGGAGCTTGTGGATGACCCAACTCATCTTGTGAGCGGTTGTGGGTGATTCACCGCGACGGAGTGTCAAAGAATCAACCCGTAGAGAGCACTTGATCCTTGCGCGGATCAAGAGGGAGCTACACCCTTGCGCGGGTGCTCCAACGAGGACTAGTGGGGAGTGGCGACTCTCCGATACCTCGGAAAAACATCGCCGTGTTCCTTGCCCCTTTACATTCAAGCATTTACATTCTCGTATTTACTTACATTGCTTGTTTACATTCCTAGACTTGCCTTGCTAGACTAGGATTGGAAACTAGGGTGCAAAACTTTGTATCGGTAGACTCTCTAGGAACACAAGTAGACACTAGGGGTGAATTCCGGCTTGTAGGATTTATTTCTTGCATTTAATTTTTAGAGAAGCCCAATTCACCCCCTCTTGGGCATCTTGATCCTTTCATAGCGTGCATAGGAGGAGCCACCAGAGAGCACGTGCGTAGTAAAATCTAAAGCATTGCCGAGGTTACAAGCTATGTAAATTCTCGGTGCTTGCCAAGCTATTTTTGTTATATGTTAAAAACTGGAAGATTGTGTATGTACCCACTATATTCTAATATCATTGTTGTCATGCAAGTAATCTTTATTTGTTACCAGGTTGTCATGAGAATCATCTTTTTTATTCTAATATTAAAATATGCGAACGCTGATTTTTTGCAAAATCACCAAAGCATTCATACCATTTTGGTTGTTTAATTTGTGTTGACCTAAATGTCACCGTAGCGTTAGCACGGGCAATATACTAGTCAATGGTAAACAATAGCAACTTGCCCCACAGATGAAAAAGAAGTATATATTGCTATTGCATATCAGTTATCATTAACTTGATGTTAGATTCCATCGTTTCTTGAAGTTGTGGGCCTGAAGGGATACTTTAACTGCATTATTACCATTTGTTTTTCTACATAATTGTTTCATCATATATATTTTAGATACACGAAAGTTCTTCATAGGTAAATTTTTGTTTTAGATCTGCTACTAATCTTAACTATGAAATTGTACCACGTGTCCTCTGTGTATGGCTAGTTGGTTTGCTTTCCCACGACATCTGAGCTGTTGATTCAAATAGTTCTAGGCTAGACACAATCAGATAGGGCATGACGTTAAATTTTTTTTGAAATTAGTTTCATATTTTCTGAGCTAAAACAATTATTTATAATTTTTCTAAGATTAAATCAGATTTTGGGATTTTTAATTGCATAACTTTTTCAAATAAAATGTTTGGATAACTTTTTGGAAAATAAGTTTTCATCACATTTTTAATAAATTCTAGTTGACCCCTGAACTATGAAGGTAGTTCGTGACATGTGAGCCAAAACCGGCATCAAAACTGTCGGAAAGTAAAATCAGATTGATTTAAAAGATGGAGGAGGCCAAAAAGAAAACAATTTTCTAATTGGAGGAGACGAATTGGACCCTGGCGCTGCGAAAGTTGCGGTCAAAATGTATAAGCCCACACATGCAGCAGGATTGGCAAAACTCCAATGGCCTAGGTTGTCACGATTAGAAAGTACTCGTACTCCAGAAAGCACGGCCCAAGTGCAAAAAGGTCGACGTTATGCAAGTGGCAGCGTCCAATGATTTGGTAAATTTGACTGGGGCGACGCAAAATCTTTGAGGATGTGGGGGGGTCAATGCACATGCATACTACTCGTCTACTACGCATTACCAACGACGGCGACACGAAAGCGCATGCTTCCGCAGGTCGAGCTGGACTTATACTCTGGTCTGCACGACGTTCCGTACGGCCAGTGCAACCATATGATACGGTCGACTGGTTCCAACTGTAATGCATGCAGTTGCAAGGAACGAATACGCCGTGCTAGCTTGACGAACCCCAACCACCAACGACTAATAAACCAGAGAACTGCCCATGTCTCTCAACTTCTTCTTTGGAGTGTTAGGGTCAGGCTCCCGTACGGCCAGTGCAACCATATGAGTACGTGATGCTTCTAAGTTGGCAGTTGACACGCCATGAGCAATTGTAGCTAGCTACCAAAGTTTCTTAAAACTCTGGTAAAGTACAACGGACCAGATGCTACTGAGGCTGGACTTGGAAACTTCCGCAGGTCCGCTCAAGTAGTATATTAAGCGGTGCGTGCACAGAAGCGCTCAAGTAGTATATTATCCATGCGACGGCGACTTTATACCCAAATCGCATGTGCGACGGGTTGAGCGAGCCGGCCGGGGGGAGCTGCTAGCCGCTAAGCCGTGTCGCTGTGTGTGACTGATTTCACGTGGTCAGGTCAATCATGCATATCAACGCCCGCTTTGCCTGGCCTTGGCCGGCCGGCCGCTGTGCGTTCATGCATCTTTGCGGGCTGGCGGTTGCTCGCATGACCAACGGCCGGCCGGCCGCCCGGGTAACCACGTCCTCCGCCGCTATCTCGTTCGCTCCACGCTACATGCATGTCTTGACGAGTCGTTGTCAACTGCCGAGCCAGCCTTGACGAGACAGTTCGTTCACCTCCCTGCGTATGTATGTATGCAGGTCTCCTCGTTCGGTTCGGTTAGGGGTAATCAGGCATGATCCGGTGATTAATTCAGACGGCACATCAAAAGCAAGCAAGCCCCCACTACTGGCCACTACTGCAGCCCCCGTCGGACCCATCAGACGCACGCCACTGCCCACTTGGAATTCGAGGTGGAACGAGTCCAAAACCAACCAAGTAATTACATTACAGGGAAATGTCTTCGTCCATGCCGAAGTCATTGCAGTCTGTGTTCATCCAATCCGATCCAGTGCTGATGGCGCTTCTTGGTGGCCCACGGCCTTAACCAACTTTGAATCATTCAGCACGAAAGAAAAATTTGCAATCATCCAGATCGACAAACACTTCATCTCAATCTCTTCGGATGCGGCTAGCTGCTCCCTATAGGTTATTGCTACTAGCTGCTCTTGTCAGTGATTGCAATTGCATTATTGGCAGGACAGGGACGCCATCTGAAAACTGGGTCTTTCGGAGCTTCTGTGAATCAGAAGCATCCTTGGTAGGAAAGTGTCAACCTGAATTTGAGGGCACATGCATGGAGTTTTTTTTAGGCATTCCTGAATACTTTTAGCAGCTAGCATATCCGGTGAGAATCAGCTGTTGCTTGAGAGAGCATCATATCATTCTAGCAAGATGAACGTGAACAATTATATATATATATATATATATATAAGTTATTTTGTAGCCAGCTGTAGGGTAATAGTTCTATATATATATATATATATATATATATATATATATATATATATATATATATATATATATATATATATATATATATATATATATATATATATATATATATATATATATATATATATATATATATATATATATATATAGAACTATTACCCTACAGCTGGCTACAAAATAACTTATTCTGTAGCCACTTTGATTTACGATAATTGCTATACTAATTTACGATATTATAGTAACTCCTTACTATGTGATTTACTATAACATTATGGTAAATACCCCCATGTGTTATAGTAATTCAACTATCGTAAATATATACTGACATTGTCGTAAATTAGTATATAAAATTATCGTAAATGGAGGTGGCTACAGAATAACTTATTCTGTAGCTAGCTATAGAGTATACTCTCCCTATATATAGATATATATATATATATATATTTATATTTTCTGAAAAATAAACAATCACTATGTCAAATATATAATAGTAAAAGGAAGATCATTGAGACTTACTAGGAGAAGAACTGAACAGACGTGTCCCCGTGCTCTTCATAAGTAAATCCGATCCCAGAACCCGGGTGATTATATGGCGCATATTGAACAATCATATATAGCTACTACTATGGACTATATCTAAAAAAAATGCACTAAGCAGCACGCTAAGCTGTCGATGCTTAACGAAGCAATGGTACGGTGCTTCAATCTCAACATCTTTATTCTTTATATTATTAAACTCGGCAACGAGACTACCACTCAACAGTATATCTCACAACTTGGAGCATTGGGACGTCGTCTTTCTTGAACCACTTTTCAAAGTTGCTTACATATGATTTATATGACAAGCTTTACGTACTATATCCGTTATTAATAATGGGCTACATAAGCAAATAATGATACTATATCCATTAATTAATGCAAATAATGGGCTACCACTCAACACTTGTTTATGATACTCTATCCACTAATTAATGCAAGTTCTATATCCATATTAATAATGGGCTACATAAGCAAATAATGATAGGCTGTTCGATTTCCATTTTCAAAAAACTATCTGCAATGTCCTTCTTAGGGCACTCATAATGCAGAAATCACGGTACGGAGTAGTTTCTACAGACATTAATTACACCGTCACGTAAGTAAGCAATTTGCTGATGTGACAGCCTTTTATTAAAGTGAGAGGGAGAAAATAGGAAGAAACCATTTCTTATGAGAAAACGGTGTCTACGCACGAATCAAGGCGCTCCCGAGCGTGCTAGCTGATCCTCTACATCCCGTGTGACCACGTCGTGGCCCTGCGTGGCTGCTCGTGGGCCGCTGCCAAGCACGGCTGGCTGCAAGGAGCGTGGCCGCTGGCAAGCACCGCTGGCCACAGGAAGCTCGGGCCCACCGGTCACAGCAGCTCGCGCCAGGGACCGGGACGTTGGGCCACCCCGCGCAGGTGCCGTGCCGATGAACTCATGGTCGGGGAGCTCGCTCCGTGTCCCGTCTCCCTCCCCACGCAGTTAGGCTGCATGTCTCCCTCCTCCACGCAGCTCATCTCTCTCCCTTCATGGTCCGTCGAATCCGTGCGTCTCCCTTCCATCGCGGTCCATCTCTCCCTCCTCGAGATCCGTTGAGGGTGCGCGTCGGGTTTATGACGCAGAGGATCCGGGTATGGGAAGGAAGAAGATTGCTTCATTTTTATTTGGACTTAAATGGAAGCATCGGAAAGAATAGTTTATTGATTATAGAAACTACTGATATTTTCTGCGTTGAGAGTGCCTTTAGCAACACATGAATATATAATCACATGAACTGAAAAAATTAACATAATAAACTGATTAATACAGACATACGTGCATGAACTTATGTACACACACTACAATTTCGTGGTGGTAAACAAAAGCTTAATTTGGTAGTGTAACAACTAGTTAGTTGACGATGTAGCACTTCTTTCTGATCTCCCCCTGAGCACCAGTGAGCACGCCAACATTGCCCATCTTGATCATGGACTCGCCAAAGTCCTTGAAGAACACGTCGTCAAACTTGCCTGTGGCAATGCGCTGGACGTACTCCCTAGTGGTGGCGTCTGCGAGAAGCGCCGCGTCTGACTGGAAGAGCCCCCTCCGCTTGGCGACGTGGCGGTAGTAGCTGGTGTCGAAGGTCTTGTAGCTGCCGGGGTCCATCTCGGAAAGCGTGGCCTTGTCGTCGACGCTCTTGCAGCGCGTCCTGAGCCGGTCGGCGTACTCGCTGTCGAGGGATGGGTCCGCGCTGTAGGCGCTGCTGAAGTTGTAGAGCCGGCCGGCGTAGGACCCGCAGTGCGCCGTACCGAGGGTGTGGCCACCGGAGAGGACGACGACGTCCTTGACGTCGAGGCCATTGGCGGCGAAGATCTTGGTGAGCAGCGGGACGTCCCCGAATGCAGGAGGCAAGTGGTCGGCCGCTTCCGTGGCGCTCGACACCCTGCCGTCTCGCCTGCCGAGGGCGACCGTCCAGGAAGGGCCCTTGGCGAGTACGACGGCGTCGCGGGCCATGAGGGTGAGGACGTCCGCGCAGGAGACCGTGTTGGGGCAGGCGGCTTCCAGCTTGGCCTTCACCCTCTCCACGGAACCGAAGCCCCGCAAGCTCTTGTTCGGCTTGGCGTCCTTCTCGGCCGTGTTGCCCCCGGTGGAGTCGAGCAGGACCGAGGCGTCGCAACCCTGGAAATTTATGTTTCTGTAAGTACATATACAATGATCAACTGAAATCTCTGGCTACTGCGCCACCTACCCTGACAAAGCAGTCGTGGAAATGGAGCCTGAGAAGTGGACCGGCGAGGCTGGGCGCAGCGGCGAGGATTTTCTCCGTCTCGTTGCGGACGATGGCCTCGACGTTCGGGCATGTATTGCTGTAGTAGCCGACCTCCAGCTGAGCCGCCGCGGGCGAGCTGCCAAAAGCGAGAAGAAGCAGGGCCATAGGGAGCAGCAGCGGTACTAGACAAGACTTGAATGCCATGCTGATGGATCGGTGTTAAAAAAAATGGCAGGCTCAGAGCTAACTATGTGATTTGGGTAGAGCAAGAATGTTATTGTTAAGTAATCTCGGATGGAATGGACATGTCCTTTCAACTCCCTGTATTTATAGATGCACTGGGCTGTTATGACTATGATAGTGGCGATCGACGTGGTGTGCTGTTGCGTACGTTGTTGCTCACTTTGCTGTAACAGCCTGGTCCCGCGTAGGCGTCCCATGTGATAACTTCAATACCTTCATTCTTGTTGGAATTGCGTATTCCGACATAGGGTGAAAATCGTGTGGGCCTCCGCCTCGTGTGGGCCTCCGCCTGCTCGAAGCCCTGGGCGGAGGCTAGTTCTTTGGGGTTTGTAGATAAAAGAATCTAGGGTTCCATAAGTGCATTCACCAACCAACCACCATCCATTTACATCTCCCCTTTTATAGGGCGCTGTTTACTTCTAAGTATGTTTACATCAATGCCCCGTGACGGTGGCAGTATATCCTAAGAATATCCTATCTCTAACGCGTACTTGGCGATGACACTTCTGGAAAACTCTCCACGAACCGCCTTAGCAATTTGGGCCGAAAACGCAGGCCCGGGAACGGCCCATGTTCTCGCGCTGCCTGTGCCTTCGTCGTGTCCGCACTGGCCTCCACCACAGTCAGTGTGCTGTTGGCCTCCGCCTTGCCCGCCGAAGCCTCCGGTCCTTCACTCCCTGTACACAAAGCACATCGCCGACGCTGTTTAGTCTTAGTTGCCTTCGTCACCTTTGGCCTTCGCCATGTCCTCGCGAGCCTCCGCCGCGGCCGGTGCGCCGTTAGCCTCCGCCTGCACGGCCGAAGGTCCCGCCTCACTATCCTACTGAGCTTTTGTGAGAGGGAGTAAGCATGATTGCTAACTCCGTGTTGCTTGGGATTCTTCTTCTTGGGACAATGCTGTCCCAACAACCTGGGCCTTCGTCAACGTCGTCGGAGGCTCAGCTACCCCTGCAAGGTGTAACAAGAGATCAGAGTGCCTGCTCGGGCCGTTTCTGCTCAAGCCTCCGCCATCTGGGATGGTCATGCCCCAACAGTTTCCCCCCTTTTGAGGCCACGATCTGATGCAACGGACTGTGATCTTGAAATCCATTTTGAACTTCCTTAGCAGAGGCTTTCCCACCTTCGTTGGAGGTGGGGAGGTCCCCTTACCCCCTGGTCGCGCAGGATCGGACCGTTGGCCTTAGGTTAGCCGTGCGTAGGCTGGTTTCGCGACTTGTGCGTGTGCGCCTGGGTGACTATTGAGTCTCGGGTATCAGGTTGGTTGCGCTTGTGTTTTTGACCGTTGGGTCTCGGAAGTTGAACTGTCCACCCGCCGCCTATATAAAGGGGGGGTGTGGTGGAGGTTCCCCCTGCCTGCTTAGACCAGTCGCTTTCACGCTCCATGTTCGCATTGCTTTCGATTTCTCCTGCCTGCCTTCGCCTTGCTGTGTTTTGTCCTTGCCACTTTTGTCCTTCGCTTGGTGTTTGAGTGCCGCTTCGGCTTTGGTGGTGGCTTCTTCTTCCCATCCTCCCCGCCAGGCTACCTTTTTTGGTCATTATTGCCACCTCCTTGGCGTTAGGGCAAGTGGGTGGCTTGCGCATTTTGAAGAGTGGATGTTGACGAGTGCTAAGGCGCGCGACTTAGAAGAGGATCTTGCAAGTGTGGACGCGTCGATTGGCGATTTGACTGGAGATAGTGGTGCGATGGCTGGAAAAATATGGGATTTCGGCGAGTCGCTGGGTGACGGAGAAGATGATCAAGAAGATGGAGAAGGAAGGGTACTTTTCTGTTGGGCGGGCCAAACTTCCGCCTCCAGGCCAGACCGTGCCTTCACCAGATGAGGGTTATGCTGTGGTTTTTAGGGACTACTTTTCCTACGGCCTTCGTCTGCTCCATCACGTTTCTTCATGAAGTTCTTGAAGAGTTCCAACTTCAGATCCATCATCTGATGCCAAATGGGTTCCTTATTCTGAGTAAGTTTTGCTGGGCTTGCGAATCTTATGGTGCGGAGCCAACTATGGACACATTCTGCGCATATTATGAATTGCAATGACAGTCGAAAAAGGTGAAGGTGGATGGAGTAGAGCTTTATGCTCAATACGGAAGATGCGCTTTCATGGCAAAGAGGCAGCAGGGGGTTCTCGCTTGGAGATTTCTTATTGCCAGAAGAATAAATGGGATAGGGACTGGATGAGGTACTGGTTTTATGTCCAGACATATAGCGTGACACGTACGTTTGATGATGGGACGAAGGTTGTTCGCTACCCCATGGCCTCCGTTATGTCAGAGATGAAGCCTTTGTAGAAGGTTGGCCCAAGCGAGGAAATGACACCTGAGAGGGAGGCCTGTGATAGGGAGTTTGCCTTGGCATGCCGCTATTCTAGAGGTCGGGATCTTGTAGAGGAGATGGTGGCATCCAATTATTGTCCATTGGGCAAGAGGAATCCAGAATTCAGTATTGAGATGGTGAACGTCCCTATCTATGGCCCGGCTAGTGGGGTTCCTTTCCCTCGGTTCGATCGTGAACTGCTAGCAAATGAGGACAAGAAGGCCTTCGCTGTGGAGGTAGAAGAAGGCGCACGGCTTATTGTTGGGAAGATCTCTGATAGGGAGTATCTTGCCCGGAAGGTTGATGGAGGTACAATGCCCCGGCCAACAGAGTTCTGGAAGAGCTTGGGATTCAGCATGAGGAACATGTGGTTCCCCTAGAGGTCTTGACCACTATTGAGGAGAAGAGGAGGAAGGCTGCTGCTAAGAATACCACAGCACTAGCAGAGGAGTCTAAAAAGAGGAAGGGGCGGGGCCTCCAAGGTTGTTGCCAAGAAGTAGAAGGTTTCTTCGTCTGGTCCTGCTTCTACTACCTCTTCTGTTTCCGACTTCGGCCGAGCCTCCGCCGATGTGGTGGAGGTCTCTACTGAGAATAGTGGTGGTGGTCCGACCGAGGCTGTGGCGGTGGCGGAGGGGGTTGGCGCACTGGAGGATGCTTGTGGCTATGGGATGGCAGGTGTGGATCGCCCCGAGCCTTCCGCTATTAATCCAATGCCTGCCATGTTGGGCGGTGACTCGTCCAGCTCAGAGGACACTAGGGTTGCGGTTCACGGAGGTGCCTCTCCTACGAGGGCTAGGGATGGTAGCCGCTGCCCTGTGTGCTCTTCTATTTTGGAGGTGTCAGAAGACGACGCCGAGTCGTAGCCTCCTGCATCTCAGAGCGTTGCATTCCAGCCGCACGCGCAAAGTCCTCCATGCGGGGCTGAGGCCGAAGGTGGCGCGTACGGTCTTCATTTGAGTAAGCTGCCTCCGCTTTTTAGAATATTTGTCTTTGTAGTTTTTGTACGTAATCTGTTTTCTTACAAGTTTTGTTTTTTAGAAGATGTGATCAGTGCCCTTGCAAGCCATGAGGAGCTTGCCAGTGGTGCGAGCATTGGTCAAGTTGGTCTGGAGTTACCTCCGCAGCCTCCGGTTGTTGGGCCCACCCCTCGACCTACCACTCCTGGGTTAGGGCACGACATGGGTTGGTGCCTTTGCTTTTCAACTTGTATCGTGTTTATTATTATTCGTTTATTTCTTCTTATTCGTTTATGTATATGCTTTTCAGCTGCCTCCGACACGACGATTACTGGTTGGGCTGACTCTCTACACAATGTTTATACTGAGATCAGAGGTTATTATCCTTTCTTGTTTTTGTTGAGTTCAGTTGTTGTGCTCATCTCTTATACTATCCTTGTTGCTAGATCGCTTTCGCCATAACTTGCGGAACATGGATTACTTCAAGCTTTTGCGTGTAAACTTAGAGCATTAGAGTCTTGTAAGTTTGAGTTTTTGGCGTTGTTTTTCTTTCTTTTGCTTTTGTTTCTGACGTTCATTTTTGTAGGGCCACCACATGGCCTCAGCTCTTGAGGAACGCAGCACCTGTGAGGTGCTTGACTGGAATGAGGCCATTGAGGTCCTGAAGAAGGAGGTTGAGGTGTTGGTGGCCAAGAAGACCCGTCTTACTGCGGAGGTGGGTGGATTATCCTCTGCTCGTGCGGAGGTAGAAAACCTTTGGAAGGAGACGGATTTGCTGAAGAAGCAAGTGGAAGATGCTAACAGTGCGAAGGTTCTTGCTACTGAGCGTGCCCTGAAGGCTTACGAAACTGCAGACAACCTTCGGAATGAACTTAATGCAGAGAAGGAATCGGGTCTAGCTTTGCAACAGCAGGTTGCCCTGTTGACGGAGCGCCTAGAAGCCACAAGGGGACTGACCCTGGCCACAGTGAAGATGTATGTGGCTGCGTTGGGGCAATTTGGTGGCAGCACATTCGACATTCTGGAAGAGCCCACTGCGTTCAACCTTCTTTCTTGGCTAAAGGCGCATGTGGAGATGCTCCTTGCTTTTGTCGGTGGTGCAGCCGACTTTGGAGCTTTGACCGGCGCCACTAATTATGCGAAGATGCTGGCGCGAGGGGGTTGTACCCACACGGAGATCATTAAGAAGGAAAAGCTTAGTGGTTCGTCTGACCTTGGGGCGACTTCTCCTACCTTGCGGAGGTCGATCAGAAACTTTATGAGTTCCTTTTGGGTTGATTTTGGCAGGGTGGAGGATCGGCGAGCGGAGGTTTGTGTTTTATCATGCATGTGGTTTACTTTGTTTTGTGGCTTTGCCTTGTTTTATTGACTTGATTTTGCTTGTTTGATTTTGCCGTTCCCTTCACAGCCGTTGCAGAAGGAGACTACTAAAGGCATTGCTGGCGCGCGTCCATCGCGATTTACTACTCTTGCTCCAAAGGCTGTTGTATCTTGCACGGAGGCAACAGTTGGAAAGGAGGCTGATCCGGCAAGGAAGGCTACAGGCGCTCCGGTGACAGGGCTAGCAAGGAAAAAGAGGTGACGCTCTCCGCAGACAAAGAAGACGAGCCGCTGAAGGAGGCTGCACGCATCCCGAAGACAGCGGCTAGCAAGAAGGGGGATGCGAAGGCCGTACCGATGGCTGGAGTGAAGGATGATGGAAAGGACAAGCCGCCTTCATCTGGTGAAGCTGATCTCGATGTGTAATATTTTGGAACTAGTTTTAAGATCTGACTTTGAGCTTAACTTCGTTGGCGCCCATGTTATTTTTGCTTAGGATCTCTATCCCTAGAAAACATCACTACCGAGCTATCTTTCTTCTGGTTATCATTAGGTGAACTAGCTTAAGAGACTCTTACATCTCCGTTCCTCGTGGAAATACGATACCCTGAATACTTCCTGGTGAAATGCTACAACAATAATGTCGTGCGCTTGCAGATTATTTCTGTATGCGTTAAGAAATACCAACAAGCATTTTTGGCGCTGTTGCCGGGGAATGGTTGTCGTATTATCTCCAAACCTAGTTCACCCGTGTATCCTTGTGTTTTACCTTTAAAAAAATTTTCTTTTTCTTTTTCTCATCATGCCTTCAACTCAAAATCTTTTGCTCCTAAGGATGAGTTCATAGAGCCACTACCATGGAAGCCAATCATAGCTTCTGGCTTTGAACTCCATCCTGACTTTATAGCCATGGTTCATGAACAAACCTTCTCGAGTTAAGTCTACAAAAAAACTCTTGCCATCATTTACGGGAGTTTTGTGCAGCTCTGTGCATGCTTGACAATCTCAGGCATGGCACAAGCAAAACCTTCAGTAGAAGTTGTTTCTCTTCTTTTTGAGAGGGAGAAACAACCTCCACCCACAATGTAGGGAAGGTAAACAGGGATGGGAAAGAATTGAGGAACAAATTCTGTTTCTCATTCTTCCCTATATCTCAAATCGCTTCTCTATGATAAGAGATTTTCAGCTCCCACTAACATGAGAAGGAAATCACAGGTGCAGCCTGGGCTAGATTTTTTAATCTTAGCACACTCTAGCCCAGCCTTGTCTATACCAAACCATGTGTTGTTACAAAACTTTTGGTTAGGTCTTAGCAGGGAATCTACCCTATAGCTTAATATCACTACCGGGGGGTCCTTTGACCACAAAAACCATAACAGAAGGAGAAGTGCTTCTAGATCATATCCCAGAAAACACTCTTTCCATCAAAACCCTCCATGTAGAACCAGAATCAAGCCATGAGGAAGTCTCTTCGGCTGAGGCCGAACTAATACCTCCCATCCAGAGACCCTCACCCAAACTGGAAACTCGGGAGGAAGGTTTCCAACCTTCGGACTTTCCATTTTTCGAGGATGAACTTTTCCGAATATCTTGGAAATACCTCAAATCAATAGACAAAACCGAGGTTCATTTTGGACTTCCACATTCCTTCTAAGCCTCGATTTTGATCTTCTCATAGGCTACCCTAAAAACCCTTTTTTTCAAAAAAATAATTTAATGGGAGCCTTGATGAAGAGGTTGGGAAAACTGCTTTCGCCATGGTTATAACTCACCCAAAAAATCATACGGTGAAGCATAACCCCAAAGCACCAACTCCGGAGACCTTGGAGAAGGTTTTCACCATTGAGCATGAGAGTTTCTCCTTCGAGACCCCTCATGTTTCATGCCCACTTTTGAAGTCTCCAGAGTTCGTCTCGCTTAGTGCCGCTTGCTTCTATGTGGATTGCAACCACCTCCTGACCCTCATCTTTTAACTTTTAAAGAGGATGATTGTGGATGCTTTTGTTTTCCACAAATTTTGCAAATCCCGTAGAAGCATTGTGGCACTAATCTTGCAGCTTGAACATTAATGCTAAATGTTTGGTGGTGAAGCGGGGAACTAAACCACCATTGATAGCTGCATGATGAAGTTCCCGTGGTCAAGCTTATGACCATAAACTAAGCACTGCCAGGAGATACCTTGTATTATCATAAAAAATCTCTTTCTTGTCAATAAAAGCATGAACTATCAAGTTAGTATGCACCTACGGGTATTCTTGGTTGCTAACCATTTCAGGTTGAGATTAAGAAGAACAAGGGTACATACGATACTAGAAAACATGGAGCTGCGTTAATAATACACCTCGACACCCTTTGGTGATGGAACACACTCAAGAGGAAACCCTGATTTGGCACACTTGGCTTTTACACAAAAGTCCAAGTGTGGGAGGATGGTGAGAGTCTCACTGCAAAGTTCCATACACACCAAAGGCTATTTTGGTCAAAAAAAAATGATGTCAGCTCTACCTTGCTAAAAAAGAGAGAAGGATATATAATAGAGCTAAATATATATATATATATATAGAAAAAAATAAAGAAAGAAAAAATGATATATATATATATTAAAAAAGAGAAAAGGAGAGAGAAAAGGAGGGTTCCCCTCTCCTAGACCTTTGCTACCACTAAGTCCCTTGGCCCATAGCCTTGTGGTTCACTTGAGTTGGAACATATGCAATCATGCAACTGCTGTAGCAAATTCAAAGCTTCATCTATATATGCTGCCGGTAAGTATACTTAGGTACGCAAAGGTAATTCAATGTTCACCAACACTGTTACTCATGTTTGTCTCCATAAAAATATAAACCTGCTCATACATGCATCTCTTGTTTTTGATATATGCTCTGGTTTGGATGTATTCGCAAGAGGTATATCCATAGGCATTTTAAATTAAGCATGGTGCTTAGGTTAAAATTGCCTTCTTTAATCAAACTTAGACATGGTGTTTAAATTTGATTAATGAACTTAGAGTATTACTTTCATAAACAATAAAAGTAATCTACTATGAAGATAAATCAAGGCTATGTTTATTCTACAAACTTTCCTTTAGCCTTGTGTTGGTGGTCCTTAACTCATATCTCCAACAACCAACTAAAATATAAAATATGCTCAAATAAACACCAAACTTAGAATTAGGACTTATAACTAATCAATTTCACGAGTTTTAGTGATTATTCATTTGCAGGAGGACATGTCAAAATTACACAGAAAATGAGCCTAAAGTATACAAGAAATACAACATTATAGATGACCGACATGAGCCCAAGGGGAGATGGCCCACTTACCAGTAGAATCAGGGCCTAAAAGAGAGGAGAACAAGGATAAACCCAAATCAAATCACTTCTTCTCAGTGAAAGCATTACGTAGGCCCACTCTAGAAGCCCAAAGGAGGTCACCCACCGAAAATAGGCCAATTTGGCCCCAGTTGGGGAGCGGCTGCTCCCAGGGAACGGTCGCTCCCTTTTCTGGCCCGATCAGGCCCAAACTTCGTGGGCTGCCTCTTACCGCCTCTCCAAACGTCGGTGGCATGTGCTTCACGAAAGACGTGGTACGGAGGATGGTGGTTTGCTCAAGATAGGGAAGCATGCAAGGAAGCATAACTCCACTCCATCTCCACCATCCATCCTATGATGGTTTGATCCAAGGGCTGTGGTGAAGAGGCACGCGGATTGCTAACATGGCGCATTGAGTGGCCTGTCCTCCTCCTCTCAACCTATAAATACCCTCTCACTCCCTCTCATTCAAACAACACACAAGGCAAAGGGCACACCTCACTTGAGTTAGAGCAACACTCCAAAGGGCTTAGGCCCTAGTATCTAGCTAGAGTTGTAAGGGAGAGATGTGAGGAAGAGTTTGGGGAAGCGTCGGGCTTGTCGTTGTCTCCCCGCCTTGTACCTTCAACAACACTTGTACTTCAACGAGTTTTTCTACTAAGTGAGTGTTTGTGGTTCTTTTGGTTATAAGGTCTTTTGTTTAGTTAAGCTTTATTTTTACTTGTTTGTGGGTTCATCGTCCGTCCCCGTGGTAGATGCTCTAGTAGGAGGGCTCTAATAGAGATGGATAACCCTTGCTAGCACGTTAGAGTAATAGTCAATAGCGTAGACGTGGTGTCTAGGCTAGAAGCTATATTCGTTTGCGTCATTCCCTACGGTTGAGAGGTAGGTGGTAGGTGTGACAGCTCTGTCCGTCCCTCGTATTCCCTCACGTTTGGGTTCGACACCAGCTACGGGCTAGCCTTGCCTGGCAGACTAGGTGTGATCTAATGCCCGAAGTAAGCAAGTAGAAGTGGAGTTTATCTGTCTTTAGACCCTATTACCATAGGAATCCTTCTCTATCCTTCCCAACTCTACCCTTATGTTGTCTTTGGACTAATTAGCTAGAAGAGTACCTCCATTCCCTGTAAAAAATATGGTACCCTAAATACTTTCGGGTAAAGTGCTACAACGGTAATTCCGTGCGCTTGTGGATTATTTCTGTATACGTTAAGAAATACCAACACCTTGCGTGAGTAAACTAAAAAAAATAATAAAAAAAAAGTTGGGTGAACAAGTTTTTAATAATGATAAAATAAATAAATAAATAAATAAAAATAATAAAACCATAAACTAAAAATAAAATATAATAACCATAAATAATAAATAATAATAAATAAAATTTAGGTTTCCTAGTGTTTTAGTTGGAAGAGCTCTTGTTTGTTTCCATCTTTGTTTCTTTTAATAAAAATATGTATAACAATAAGTGTGGGGGAGATCTCTCAAGTTTGACATACACACATTTGAGATCTCCCACAAACACGTTGCACAACCTTGATGATCATCATGCAGAAGGACAGGACGAATAGCTTCAGAGTGGATTGGCTGAACCAAATCCCTTAACTCCTTCCTCTTCAACCGATGGTTTGTGCAACACTACTCTCACTCCCTACACCTACATAAAGGTTAAAAATAAACAAATTTTATAAATCAAACAAATGCTCCATCTCCATGCTATCCTTTGATGAGAAGTTTGCATGCTCTTTATTCCTCACCAATATTCCTAAACTTGTGAACAAGTTATCATAAGGACCCCATTTTATCTAGGTAATTGAAATATGAGATATAGTAGGATGGAAATGAAACTTGCTCACTTTTGCAAAGTACTTGGGATTTCTTTATAAAATAAAAAACTCGATTAGCATGCTCCTCAAATGATTATAATTCCTACCAAGGCCATATGACAATATTCCATGATACAAAACCTTAGTCATATGCTGCTTATTTTTACATTGAGCTTTGTCAAATTGTTGTGACCCTTGTTGAGATTCTCGTCATGCATCCATGATCAAGATCCACGTACACCCACAGATAAAATGCTGACTCTTACACTAAGAGTTACGCAAAAACATGCTTTTCCGTCCAAAAAATAAATACTCCATTCATTTTTTATGAGTCTCTCTAAAGTTTTCATATGCCAAAAGAAAAGTATAGGCTATGCTAAAAAATATATCCATGCTAAAAAGCATAAGAGAAAAAAGTCCATGTCAAAGAGCATGAATAATCCCATGCTAAGAGTCATGATCAAAGGAGTACAAAAATATTTAGAATTAGGAATAAATTTTAAAATTCCACACACTTGCACAATCTTGATTAAAGTGTATGACTTGCATCTCCTTAGGTTTTTGACTTAGCAATATTATGTGATGCAAGTATGTCTCTCTTTCATACCTACCTAAAACTCCACAAAAAGCCTTTAGAAGTAGGATAAAAAGAAAGCAAATATCAAAAGCCTTTGGTGAGGACTATACATATTGAGCGATCGAGTGAATTATTTTGAGGAGCAAAGCTAAATTTCATATTTTCAAAAATCAAATAAAACCCAAGTTTCTGAGTAAAGTGTAGTAAGGGGATTTGAATCCTTACTATTCCAATATCCAATCACTCAAGATTCTATGGTAGACACTCAGAATGTTCACAAGTGCAGGTGAAGCTTGGAATAACTTGTATGCAAATATCATATCAAGGAGATGACCCATCTTGGTCCTTAACTTTACTCGAGGACGAGCAAAGGGCTAAGTGTGGGGAAGTTTGTTAGCGGTCCTTAACTCATATTTTCAACCACCAACTATCACATAAAATCATAGCATACAAGCACCAAACCTAGAAATAGGGCTTTAAAACTAACACTTTCTGTGAGTTTTGGTGTTTGATCTTTTGCAGGAGGACATGTTGGAATAACACAAAAAATATACCTAAAGTATACAAGAAATACAACAATACAAATACCCCACATGAGCCAAAGGAGAAAGAGGCCCATAGCCAAGCAAATTAGGGCCCAGAACAAGTGGGAGTAAGGCCAAAACCCAAATGAAATCACCTTATCTTCACATAATACCATCATGGGCCAAGTCCAGATGATCATAGAAGTTCACCCACCAAAGATGGGCTTGATCCAGCCCAGCCAGGGTGTTGTGGCCGCACCAACGCTCGTGCCTCTCGGGCCCATCTTTTGCATGTTTCCTCCCACCGCCTTACCTACGTCGGTTCCATAGGTGTTGGCCAGGTTTAACGTATCTAGGACGTCGGTTTGAGGTCAGTTTGGTACTTTCCATGAGGGGATGAACCATTTTCCAAGGACTCCCCTCCTCTCTGCATATAAAAGGAGGCCTCTCCCCTCCTCATTAGATCATCAAGGAAGACACAACACAAGAGAGACACAATGTAGCAAGAAGAGAGAAGAGCTCCATTCATATCTTAACTCTCTAGCTAGTCCTAGTGTAGGGAAGTGAGTGAGGAAGAGTGATAGGAGTTCCGAAGATGTCAGCTCCCTCTCAACTTGTACCTCGACGGACCTTGTGCTACTTGGAGTACAAAGTTCGTGCTCTTCTACGGTGGTGAGCTCTTACTTTAAGTTAGTTTTGTTTACTATTTACTTGCGGGTTCGTTGTCCGCTCTCGTAGCGGATACTCTAGTAGAGGGCTCCCGATAAAGAAAGATCACCTTGTATAGCGCTAGAGTAGTAGTCGATAGCATAGATGTGGTGTCTAGGCTAGAGGCTATCTTCGTTTGTCTCGTACCCTACGGTTGAGGGGTAGGCGGTAGGTGGTGACACTCCTGTTTGTCTCTCATAATCCCCCACGTCCGGGTACGGCATAGAGCCGTAGGCCGAGCTCGCCTGACAGGCCAGGTGTGCTCCGGTGCCCGAAGTAAAGTATATAGTGGCAAAGCTATCTTAGCTTAGGATCTCTATCTAAAAACCTCACTACCCGAGCTATCTTTCTTCTGGTTATCATTAGGTGAACTAGCTTAAGAGACTCTTACATCTCCGTTCGTTGTGGAAATACGATACCCTGAATACTTGCGGATGAAATGCTACAACGGTAATTCCTTGCACTTGCGGATTATTTCTGTATGCGTTAAAAAATACCAACACCCATGTGTCAAAGATGAGGAATAAAGAGGAGAGGTGGACCCCACATGTTGGGTCCACATCTAACGTACAGTCAGCGTGCCACGCCAGCTTATAGAGTGGGTACCCACCAAGCTTAGGGTCCGAAATAAGACCACTGACCAAGTTTAGGGACCGACGGTAATCATCTTCAAAGTTCATAGACTGGGATAACATCGTTGGACAAGTTTAGAGACCCACAAATAACACTTTCGTGGACAAAAATGATACCGCCAGCCAAGTTTAAAAACCAGAGGTGAATTTTACCCTTATTCTGCACGGTATAAAAGATACTTCAAAGCAACCATTTCAATCAAAAATTAAAAAAAAATCACTTTTAATAAGACACCTCATATATTATGTAATAGATGGAACTCAATGCTGTATGCACACGGTATTATATATGCAACGGCTAACACATATAACCTCTTATATATGGTAATGGCATAGGTCAAATATATGCATGTGGGGATCGGTTGAGAGATGAGACGCAGCTAGTCATGCCAAGCATGTTGCAGCGGCAAATGATTTACCAGCAGCTGCAGGTAAGCCGGTCGGTGGAGCTCTGATTGGTTTCACATGGGAACAAATATCTCCAGGCTGTTCCAATCGATGGCCGGATATACAAAGAAGCCTAAATCTGGAACAAACACATTTTCAGAGTGCGGTGCCAATGTAACACCCTAAAATTTGCTTCTTTGAAAATAGAGCTAAAATGAGTTAATTTTGAATTTTTGTGCATACATGCTGATGCATTTGTGTTTTGTATTGCTTGGTTTTGACCAAAGATCAAAATGAATTAAGTTGTTCTTTCAAAATACGTTTAGGTCGATTTTCTTTCTCTGATATACATATATCATTTTTCTACAATCAAATTCCTTTTTCTCATCCGTCAATCAACCTCTACAAACTTCTCGGGAATTTTTCCGACTTTTCTGTAGCTTGTTTCCACTTATCTGTGAGCATAATCTAATTTTTAGATACTCCAAAATATCTTATCATGAGCTCTAAATACTTTATTTGGGTTTCTCATGTTCCATAATGTTTTTGAAAAAATTCCCCGAATTTTCGGAGCTTTCGGAGTATTTTTCGCGGCTTAAATAATAATTCTGGACTTTTCTAGAATTATTTTATCCATGAAAATAATTAATTCCGAAAATAATAAATCTCTCATTTTCTCCGACGCTCAAAGCCCATGTGCAATAATCTTAATAAATCTCAAAGGCCCATACATTTGTTTACTAATGGGCTTTAATAATTAATTAGGCCTATTAGTAAAGACGGATGGTGCAACATCAATTAGTACCATATTGCTAGTTGATGTGAAGACGAGGAGTTTTCTCCCAATAAGTATGGACCTACCCCTTGGGTAAAGCACACCAAAACTACCGTAAGAGGAGCCCCTAATTTGAAAAATCTCTCGTTTAGTAAATTAGATATTTCTCCTCCTTCTTATATCACCGCCGCCACGTATCTGGAGCCAATGTCGCTACCGTGTCACCATGTCCGCTCCGTCCACATGCATCTTCCCTGGCCGCATGACGCCGCCGATCTTCTTCTACTGCCGGAGCGCTAGTCGTCTTCTTCAAAATCAAGAGCCATGCCATGCTGTACGATCAGTTTATCCAGAATCATCTTTATTGGATTTGGTGAGCCTCTTTGTGTAACGTCTCTGCTATTTTTTTTAATCTGCAATTATACTTGCCCTGCTCTCGTTGCTTCAAATTTATGATTAGCCATCTGCGGATGTAAGGAGCTGCTGCTCTGCAGGAGAACTCGATGTTGCCCTTGCACATGTTCCAGCCACCGCCGCGCCCTTGCCGCATCGAATTGCTTGCCGGAGTTTTGTCTGCCATGCCGATGCCGCAAGTCGATCGTCGCTTGGTGCTTAGCGCCGCCACCGAAGTTCGTGTTCTTCGCGGCCGCCGTTACAAGCCATGCTCGAGTCCGTCGCTCTGGAGCCTTGCTGGAGCAACCTGGAGCTTTTCGTCAAGCTGCCACGTCGCGGCGTTCTCGTCTCCTCGGCACCGGAGTTCATTGCCGACTCGGAGTCCTGCCGGCCGCCAGTCAGAGCCCTAGTAGTCACCATAGTTGCATCTACTGCAGCTACCTCACCTGCCGTCGTCCGTGTTTCATCCAGGAGCCATCCCCGACATCGCTTTCCAGCTTGGTGAGTTCGCACGCGCCGTCTCGTGTCGAGCTATGAAGGAAGCCGCCGCTGTAGCCGAGCCCGTCCATCGAAGTCGCCGCAGCGATCTGAAGTCGTGCCGTCGTCGCAACCTACTGGCGAGCTCCGCGTCGAGGTTACCTAGCCGCACTTAGTTTTTCTCTCTTCATCGTTGGCACTTGGATGCTTATTTAGGCATCGTCGCTAACATGTGCAGGTTCCTGCCATGTCTCTTCGAGCCGCGAGCCATCCCTGTTCGCTCTGTGCCATCGGAAACTGCCTAGGTGAGCTCGTGATCGTCCGTTCATTCTCCTTGTGTCTTTTATTCGTCAAACCGTGGTCTATAGGCCCTTCTTCTGTGTTGCCAGCGAGCTTCTCGTCGCTGTCAATGGCGCCGTCACCAGCAGTCCAGCACTGGGTCCCAAGTCTGCTGAACCGGCAGTGCCCCTGCATCCCGCCTCCCGGTGCGCATGCACACGCGCAAATGCATCACACCGTGAATGCAAGCCGAGCCAGCAGAGTAAACATGCATGCACAGTTCTCATCCTGCTAGCTTGATGATGTCGTCATGACCTCACCCACACATTATGGCCGTTAGCTTGATGACGTCGTCATGACCTCACCCACACATTATGGCCGTTTTTCTATAGGAAAATAAATCTAGAAATACTATAGGAATACATAACCTATAATTATCAATCGATTTCCACCGTTCCATCGTTTTAACTCCGATTTGATCCGTTCAACTTGCGTTAGGTTCGTAATTTCATAATCTACATGTTAATACTACTGTTAAGTAGGTTTTCAACTTTTAAAATTCGTGATTAGATTTAATCTATTATTTTAATAGAGGAAATCTTGTTTATTTTATATCTTCTACGTTTTAACTCCGTTTTGAGCCATTCACTGCGTTAGATTCATAGCAACGAGATCTACGCATTTGTAATAGTGTTTATCATGTCACTAATATTAGAATTTCATGGTTTGAATCCTATCTTAAATAACAATTATGCAACTGGGTTTTGTAAATAAAATATGATTTGTTATACTTTAGTTTTATAATTCGAATCTAAATTTGACTTAAATTATAATCTCTATAAAATATCTTGTATATATTTTTATACCATTAAGATACATGAAGCTAATAGTTTTATGGGTAAATCTATCGGTAGTTGTACCTTTTCAACCGTAGCTCCGATTAGCGTGCTTTTCGCGACTTTGTGTTCGTAGCGATGCGTAGAATCGTGTTTCAAACTCTTTTACTTATTTTTATATGATTGGTGTACTGTTCTAATATAGATCTATTGTTTACTTCATGTATGATTGTATGGATGCTTGTGTGGTGCTATATGATTCAGTCAATCGGTGAGGATTACGTGGTGATTAAGAAGCTATTTTCTGAAGACTAGAAGCTGAGAATTGGAAGGAGAAGATTGAAAGTTGAATACTAACGGCTTTTGAGTGTATTGCTTTGGGGGAAAAGCAAGTTAAGACAAGTATAGCATGGGACTATCCTTGTTACCTATTCACTTTAATTCACTTGATTCATCATGCATGTGTTTCCTTGTTAAGGATGCCTTAGTATTGATCTTGTTGCTTGAATCCTATGGTTATAGCATTGGGTAGTTTGCTAGTGCTCACATAAACAATGATCTTGTAATTTGATTAATGATATATGCAATAACACTAAAAGATGATTTTAAGCAACAAGGAGTAAGAGGGCTAGAGTTTTCTCTAGATTCCCCTCCGTAAGGACTTATCTGTAAGCGAACATCCGGGACTTACAGTACAGCTATGAGGGCTACATGACTCTGGCTTTAGTCATATAAGAGGACCTTTTCTAGCTTGTTAGTGGTTACCATTATGGCGCAAGAGGGGTGTGTTCCAGGTTGGTTGTAGTGCGGCTTCTGTCCTTATGAGTATAGGCTGCGTGTCATTGTGTCATACGGAAGGGGGGCTCTACATTTGCAGGCCACGAAACCTAGCGACCCTAACTTGTTAGACGAACTTTGGAAAGACTTCATAGTAAAACTCAATTGTCCAATGGGGAGTCATGACCTCGGACTTTTGGGGATCATGACTTATAGTGAAAGTGTACAACCTCTGCAGAGTGTAAAACTGGTATATCAGCCGTGCTCACGGTCACGAGCGGCTTTGGACCCTTATGGAATAGAGATCACTATTAATTTACTTGTTCTTGCTATTCATTATTCTCTTTACATGATCATGTGTTTATTATGGAAACATCACCTATTTGTTGCTACTCAATTGCTTAAAATATGACCAACTAAAAGCTACATGCAGTTAAACCTGTGTCATGCCTCTTGAGCCTCATGAACCCCGTGTTATGCTTGTTGAGTTCGACATGGACTCACTCTTGCTATTTCTCACATCTCAGGAAGGGTACCAGACTGCTAGATTCTGGAATTGTTAGGCTTGTGATCAACCAGTCAGTTTGATCCTGGAGTGAAGGTTACACCCGGTGTTCGGAGTTGTCTTGCCGCTGTGTTGCTCTCTAAGGTTATATCTTATACTATTGCGTTATGTTTAATAAGCATTTGTCTTTTGATATTACACTTATCTGCGGCTATATGTGAGATTTGACCTCTTTATTTCACATATAGTGTATATCTGGTTTTGTCCTTAAAACCGGGTGTGACAGAGTGGTATCAAAGCAATGCTGACTGTAGGACGCAAGCCTAGTAGAAACTGGTCGTTATAAGGTCTAAGAGTTGCCACTAAAATGCTTGTTCTATAAACCTTGTTATTTTCTTCCATACTGTATCCTTGCCCTTGATATTATCCCCGCCTTGTTGCTTATTTTAAAAATCTTTGTTCTCATCTTCACTCCTTGATTTGGTATGATTTTAGAACCTCATCTTACTATCTTCTTGTGACATTGGAAGAGAAGCATTAGGATCTTTACCCTTTATATGAAGAAAACGATAGCATCGCAAGTTGAGTCAATGTTGAGTTGTGCTCCTATATTGCCTTGTTGGATTGTCTTTATGCCTATGCTTGTTTTGGATCTTTGTAATGATTGCAATGAACTTGTTGGGTGTTCCCACAATTTCATTTAGTTTATAGGCCTAAGGTATAAGGATTAGTGAAATAAATAGTTGGGATATGGTTTTCTTCTATTCTCTCCATCCTGTCTTTTTGAAGCAGCCTGCACTCTTCGCTTTATATCTCTGATTTTGGACAACCATAAATCATGAGAAAATTCTAGACAACATTAGACTTCAATATCTTTCTCAGAGTGCAAGAATCACCTTGATAGCTATTTTGGGTATGGAGATACGAAAATCACAAGGCTATGCATCTGTACTGTTTGGAACCTGGAAAAGTTTCTGTTGTGCACTAATTTTGACCAAGTTAACCACAGAATTTGGAAAAGTGTTCAATAAGGAAGCTGTGGAGAATTTTATAAGCTTTCCAACGGTATAAGGTTCAACTTAATTGGATTAACGGAACTTGAGTTATAGCTGTTTTTCTGTACTGCTATTTTTCTTCTCGCAAGGAATTTCAGATTACTTGTTCATGTTTATGCACACGAGTTTTTATTGGATATCAGAAGGTCATCATGATAGTAAACTTACTTAGAAGAAGGTTCAGGCTACTCATTCGTTCCCCTAGTTGATCTTTTTCTTAAGGGGGGTAGCCGAGTTAAAGAAGTTGCAAGTTGAAGGATTCAAACATTCGAGTGTGTCACTTGGAAGAATCGGTTATCCTCACGGTGGAGAAGTCACTATTGAGTGCGGACATCTTTTCTTAGGATTGATGACTTGTTGGATCATCTACATAGAGCTCGGGTAATCATCAGGATTGGTCTTCAATTCGAGCTATCATCAGTAGCTATCATCAGTTGGGAGTTCAACCTTCAACATACCCAACTTAAATTGTCATGGATAACGTAGGAAGGTGATGTTGGAAATCTAGGGTTGGTTCTACAGGGACTTAGGAAACCTCACTGCTATACCAAGCACGGCTAGTAAGTTTTGGATAGGTTATCTCTAACGGTGGAATTATGAAGAAGAACACAAGAATTGGTGCGTTGAGTTAGAACCCTAAGGATGAGGTGTGACTTAAAGGTACTTTGGGATAGTGAGTATCTGTTAGAGGATCATTAGAGGTATTACAATGATGGACAAACATCTCGTCAAGATTTGGGATGAGCCCTACACAAGAAAAATATGGATTAAGTGAGCTAACTGAGTTGGACCACTTGACACATGGTATGGAGATATCCACTGTGGAACATCTTCTTGGATATAAGAGAGATATCTACATGGAATTAAGAGTCTAGAAGGTATTTACACTAAGTTAGGGTTGAGTTGGTGATGTTATCATTGGATTTGAGTTGATTAAGACATGGAAGGTGCTATCATTTGGAAGAAGCAAAAGTCTTGCTAATGCCCTTAGCAAGGGAAAGTGTGCTAAGAAGATTTGGACGACACCAAGGACTAAGCATTGTTCTTAAGTGTTTAACAACTTAACCTGGATATGAAGATTGGTGATAGAACCTACTTTGGACCAAGAAAGTAAGGAGACTATGTTGGAAGGTGAATGTATGAAGTAGGAGGTCTGATAGTATGGATTAAAAAGGGATATAACCAATTATTGTGAAGAGTTATTGCAATGCAGTTTGGATCAATAGGGACAAGAGTTTATCATACAAAGTGATCACAAGGTTGCCTTTATGAGAAGTGTAAAGAATGTTGATGTGAAGAGTGAGCAAGTTTCCCGCCACAACGGTTCATTTAAGGTTGCTAGCAAAGAAACGAGGAATGGCCCAACAGTTGGAAGTTACCCAAGAATTGGTTTGGAGTTATCTCAAGGCTGATTGGAATACCTGTCAAAATCTCAGAAATAGTGAGCCAATTACTCGAAGTAAGATTTTCATGGTATGTAGAAACAATGGAGTGATGCTAAGAGGATGAGGCTACTCGATCAAGTGAAGAAGATCTATAGTCAGAGTTTCCATATATCTTGGATCACTATCTTCCGAATCTTGAGGACGAGATTCATCTTAGAGGGGTAGAATTGTAACACCCTAAAATTTGCTTCTTTGGAAATAAAGCTAAAATGAGTTAATTTTAAATTTTTGTGCTCATGAAAACATAGAGAAATAATATTTTTCATTAAATTGAAATTTATCATAAGGTGTAGCAACACTGTTGTGCATACATGCTGATGCATTTGTGTTTTGTATTGCTTGGTTTTGACCAAAGATCAAAATGAATTCAAGTTGTTCTTTCAAAATGCGTTTAGATCGATTTTCTTTCTCTGATATACATATATCATTTTTCTACAATCAAATTCCTTGTTTCTCATCCGTCAATCAACCTCTACAAACTTCTCGGGAATTTTTCTGACTTTTCTGTAGCTTGTTTCCACTTATCTGTGAGCATAATCTAATTTATAGATGCTCCAAAATATCTTATCATGAGCTCCAAATACTTTATTTGGGTTTCTCATGTTCCATAATGTCTCTGGAAAAATTCCCCGAATTTTTGGAGCTTTCGGAGTATTTTTTGCGGCTTAAATAATAATTCTGGACTTTTCTAGAATTATTTTATCCATGAAAATAATTAATTCCGAAAATAATAAATCTCTTATTTTTCCCGGCGCTCAAAGCACATGTGCAATAATCTTAATAAATCTCAAAGGCCCATACATTTGTTTACTAATGGGCTTTAATAATTAATTAGGCCTATTAGTAAAGACGGATGATGCAACATCAATTAGTACCATATAGCTAGTTAATGTGAAGGCGAGCAGTTTTCTCCCAATAAGTATGGACCTACCCCTTGGGTAAAGCACACCAAAACTATCGTAAGAGGAGCCCCTAGTTTGGGAAATCTCTCATTTAGTAAATTAGATATTTCTCCTCCTTCTTGTGTCGCCGCCGCCACGTATCTGGAGCCAATGTCGCTACCGTGTCACCATGTCCGCTCCGTCCACATGCATCTTCCCTGGCCGCATGACGCCGCCGATCTTCTTCTACTGCCGGAGCGCTAGTCGTCTTCTTCAAAATCAAGAGCCATGCCATGCTGTACGATCAGTTTATCCAGAATCATTTTTATTGGATTTGGTGAGCCTCTTTGTGTGACGTCTCTACTATTTTTTTAATCTGCAATTATACTTGCCCTGCTCTCGTTGCTTCAAATTTATGATTAGCCATCTGCAGATGCAAGGAGCTGCTGCTCTGCAGGAGAACTCGATGTTGCTCTTGCACATGTTCTAGCCACCGCCGCGCCCTTGCCACATCGAATTGCTTGGCGGAGTTTTGTCTGCCATGCCGATGCCGCAAGTCGATCGTCGCTTGGTGCTTAGCGCCGCCACCGAAGCTCGTGTTCTTCGCGGCCGCCGTTACAAGCCATGCTCGAGTCCGTCGCTCTGGAGCCTTGCTGGAGCAACCCGGAGCTTTTCGTCAAGCTGCCGAGTCGCGGCGTTCTCGTCTCCTCAGCACCGGAGTTCATTGCCGACTCGGAGTCCTGCCGGCCGCCAGTCAGAGCCCTGGTAGTCACCATAGTTGCATCTACTGCGGCTACCTCACCTGCCGTCGTCCGTGTTTCATCCAGGAGCCATCCCCGACATCGCTTTCCAGCTTGGTGAGTTCGCACGCGCCGTCTCGTGTCGAGCTATGAAGCAAGTCGCCGCTGTAGCCGAGCCCGTCCATCGAAGCCGCCGCAGCGATCTGAAGTCGTGCCGTCGTCGCAACCTACTGGCGAGCTCCGCGTCGAGGTTACCCAGCCGCACTTGTTTTTCTCTCTTCATCGTTGGCACTTGGATGCTTATTTAGGCATCGTCGCTAACATGTGCAGGTTCCTGCCATGTGTCTCTTCGAGCCGCGAGCCATCCCTGTCCGCTCTATGCCATCGGAAACTGCCTAGGTGAGCTCGTGATCGTCCGTTCATTCTCCTTGTGTCTTTTATTCGTCAAATCGTGGTCTATAGGCCCTTCTTCTATGTCGCCAGCGAGCTTCTCGCCGCTGTCAATGGCGCCGCCACCAGCAGTCCAACACTGGGTCCCAAGTCTGCTGAACCGGCAGTGCCCCTGCATCCCGCCTCCCGGTGCGCATGCACACGCGCAAATGCATCACACCGTGAATGCAAGCCGAGCCAGCAGAGCAAACATGCATGCACAGTTCTCATCCTGCTAGCTTGATGCCGTTGTCATGACCTCACCCACACATTATGGCCGTTTTTCTATAGAAAAATAAATTCAGAAATAGGAATACATAACCTATAATTATCAATCGATTTCCACTGTTCCATCGTTTTAACTCCGATTTGATCCGTTCAACTTGCGTTAGGTTTGTAATTTCATAATCTACATGTTAATACTACTGTTAAGTAGGTTTTCAACTTTTAAAATTCGTGATTAGATTTAATCTATTATTTTAATAGAGAAAATCTTGTTTATTTCATATCTTCTACGTTTCAACTCCGTTTTGAGCCATTCAAGTTGCGTTAGTTCATAGCAACGAGATCTACGCATTTGTAATAGTGTTTATCATGTCACTAATATTAGAATTTCATGGTTTGAATCATATCTTAAATAACAATTATGCAACTGGGTTTTGTAAATAAAATATGATTTGTTATACTTTAGTTTTATAATTCGAATCTAAATTTGACTTAAATTATAATCTCTATAAAATATCTTGTATATGTTTTTATACCATTAAGATACATGAAGCTAATAGTTTTATGGGTAAATCTATCGGTAGTTGAACCTTTTCAACCGTAGCTCCGATTAGCGTGCTTTTCGCGACTTTAGTTTTATGGGTAAATCTATCGGTAGTTGAACCTTTTCAACCGTAGCTCCGATTAGCGTGCTTTTCGCGACTTTGTGTTCGTAGCGATGCGTAGAATCGTGTTTCAAACTCTTTTACTTATTTTTGTATGATTGGTGTACTGTTCTAATATAGATCTATTATTTGCTTCGTGTATGATTGTATGGATGCTTGTGTGGTGCTATATGGTTCAGTCAATCGGTGAGGTTTACTTGGTGATTAAGAAGCTATTTTCTGAAGACTAGAAGCTGAGAATTGGAAGGAGAAGATTGAAAGTTGAATACTAAAGGCTTTCGAGCGTATTGATTTGGGGGAAAAGCAAGTTAAGGCAAGTATAACATAGGAATATCCTCGTTACCTATTCACTTTAATTCACTTAATTCATTATGCATGTGTTTCCTTGTTAAGGATGCCTTAGTATTGATCTTGTTCCTTGAATCCTATGGTTATAGCATTGGGTAGTTTGCTAGTGCTCACATAAACAATAATCTTGTAATTTGATTAATGATATATGCAATAACACTAAAAGATAATTTTTAGCAACAAGGAACAAGAGGGCTAGAGTTTTCTCTGGATTCCTCTCCGTAAGGACTTATCTGTAAGCGAACATCCGGGACTTACAGTACAGCTACGAGGGCTACATGGCTCTGGCTTTAGTCATATAAGAGGACCTTTTCTAGCTTGTTAGTGGTTACCTTTATGGCGCAAGAGGGGTGTGTTCCGCGTTGGGTGTAGTGCGGCTTCTGTACTTATGAGTATAGGCTGCGAGTCATTGTGCCATACGGAAGAGGGGCTCTACATTTGCAGGCCACGAAACCTAGCGGCCCTAACTTGTTAGACGAACCTTGGAAAGACTTCATAGTGAAACTTAACTGTCCAATGGGGAGTTATGACCTCGGACTTTTGGGGATCACGACTCATAGTGAAAGTGTACAACCTCTGCAGAGTGTAAAACTGGTATATCAGCCGTGCTCACGGTCACGAGCGGCCTTGGACCCTTATGGAATAGAGATCACTATTAATTTACTTGTTCTTGCTATTCATTATTCTCTTTACATGATCATGTGTTTATTATGGGAACATCACCTATTTGTTGCTACTCAATTGCTTAAAATATGACCAACTAAAAGCTACAAGCAGTTAAACCTGTGTCATGCCTCTTGAGCCTCATTAACCCCGTGTTATGCTTGTTGAGTTCGACATGGACTCACTCTTGCTATTTCCCATATCTCAGGAAGGGTACCAGACTGCTAGATTCTGGAATTGTTAGGCTTGTGATCAACCAGTCAGTTTGATGCTGGAGTGAAGGTTACACCCGGTGTTCGGAGTTGTCTTGCCATTGTGTTTCTCTCTAAGGTTATATCTTATACTATTGCGTTATGTTTAATAAGCATTTGTCTTTTGATATTACACTTATTTGCGGCTATATGTGAGATTTCACCTCTTTATTTCACATATAGTGTATATCTAGTTTTGTCCTAATGAACAGGCCCTCCACTGTGTTGTTGTGAACTACTGTTTTCACTGTTTATCTGAAAAAGAGACAGCTGCACATTAACATTTAAGAGTCACCCAACACATGAAAACACTCTTTGTGGTAATAGTCTACAGGCTTCCCATCTTATCCTAACCTTTTTTGTTAGGAAGGTTACTGTAGCATTTAATTGAGTCATTTGTGCTTGGCCAAAACATACTATAACATGCTTGGTTTTCAACTAAACTGTGTCATTTGCTTGATCAAATTCTACTACAGCACGCAATCAGTTCAGTTACCAGCAAAGCAGCAACAATGTGCCCTGGATTTTTTTTTTTTGCATCGAGAGAGAATCCAGGGCTCAATAATTTCTTCATGCATTGAACAGGACAATAGTATCAATGCCTTAGACTGTATGGCACGAAATTTTTATAAATATTAGTCATGTGATGGTGTCAGTGAAAAGCATTAAATCATGCACAGTGCTACTTAAATAAATTAGCATCACGTCTGAACCATTCATGTAGTCTGACCTTAGAATCAACTATCCAATGACTGAACCAACCCTAGCATCACAAAACAAAGAATGATGCCCTAATAAGAGCATCATTGGAAAAGCCAGCATGCTTACCCATAGAATCAACCATCCAATGACGATTGCAGAAGCTAATAGTTGGATAGGAAAGGAAATTGATATGTTGTCACTTTGTCAGAGCAATATAACTCCCTACCAAAGCGGAAATACAACCTGAAAAAATGGTAATTTACCAAGTATAAGCGAAAGTTCAATCAACTGAAAGTCACTGGGTGATGTTATCAGGCAGAACAAGACTAAAACCTCACTTTGAGTTTAAAATCACTATCAGAACCAATCAATTAAGTGAAGGCAACCAGCTCTGAAATGCCAAAATAACTACTCCTATGACCTTGTCACTAAATGACAAAATAACAGCCCCTTATGCAAGGGAAAACTTCTCTATGTTATTATTTGCATTGATCAAAAAGAAGTTGACTGCTCCTTCCATTGGAGCAGATATGGTGGATGTGAGTTTTGTCAGGACTCAGCATGTACCAACAGGTGTTACATGCAATGATCAAAATAAATATTTTTCAGATATTTTGTATATTTATTATTTAAAATAAAAAAGACTATTTTTCTGCAATTGCAAACCTATTTGAGAGATCTTGTAGGAGACTGGGGTGCTTTCAGGTTCTGTGTATCCCAAATTTTCATAACACTGTCATATACATTTATAAAGGCACAATATCAGTATTTAAAAAATATATATAAAGGTTAATTACTCTACAAGCAGAATTAGCAGATAGACAATCCCAGGCCAACTTATCATCCAGTAGGTGCTTAATGTTTACAGTGATATCACAATGCAATGCAAGCCACATAAAAACACCGAAGATAGGTAATAATTTAAAATGCTGAACAAAAAAAAATGGAAGAACATGATTAAATGTTTATCAAAACTAAATGAATTGTAACACCCTAAAACTTGCATCATTTTAAAAATAGGAGAATTGGATTTATTTCCGCAATTCTGTGAACATTTTAACCTAGAGAAATAATTTTCGATAAATAAAATCAATAATAAGGTTAGATACATGCTTGTGCATACATGCTGTTGCATATTTTTGTTTTGTGATTGATTGGTTTTTACTTCAAGAAGAAAAGGATTACAAAAACTATTGGAAAATACATTTGAAATATTAGAAAAGGAAAAGAAGAAATAGAAAATCTCCTTCCTCTCTCCTCTCTGCCTTTCGGCCTTTCGGCCCAGCCCGCGCCTCGCAGCCAGCCGGAGGCCGCTGCTGCCGTCTCTCCTTTCCCGGCCCGCTCGGCTGAAGCCGTTGGCCCAGCTCCTCCTTGGCCCAAGCAAGCCGATGCAGCTGGCCCTTCTCCTTTCTCCCGCGCGCCGCATAGTGGGCCGGCCCAACCGTCCGCAGCCGAAGCCGCCGCGCCCTTCTCCTTCTCTCAGTGTCACTGCCACGCGCGGGCCCGCGTGTAAGCGGTATCCTCTTCTCTAGCTCGTTACCGAGCCGGACACTGTCGGAGGAGTCCGATGCCGCCCCGACGTCTATCTCTTGCCGTGTATCGCACGACGAGCCCCTCATAAGTAGCCACGGGTGCTGCCGCCTGCTCCTCAACTCCAATCGCAAGCCACCGCCCTCGAGACAAGCTCGCAAGCCACCGCAACCCTAATTCGCCGCCGTCCGAGCCAATCCGACGAAATCATCAAATTGGTCATCTCCGTAAGCTGTTGTGGGGTTTCGAGTCATCCACACGAACTCGTTAAGCTTTATCCTCTCTCAATTTTCAATCTAGTTGGATAACTACCTTTGCTGCCGTGCACAGGAGGTCCGCCGCCGCCTTTGGAAGCGGCACGCCCTCCTCGATCGATTTCCGCCGCTCCAATCCAGCTAGGTGAGTTCGCAATTGTCCGTTCTTGCTTCCCGTGCTTGTCCCGTCCTCAATGGTGCCCGGAATCGCCGTGGCGATGAACTCCGGCGAGGGTATGCCTATTCCGGCCATGGCGCCGCCATCCAGCTCGCCGCCAGCCACCTTCCTATTTCCCCCTTCTGATCTCGGCCGCACATTTTAAATCTAACGGCCAAGAAAGCCCGATACCGGTTCGGCTGACAGTTTTGCATAAGAGCCCCTCCGGTTTTCTATGATCCAAGCCGCAGTCCAAAACATGATTTCAGATTTCGTTTTCTTCATTTGAAAGCGTATTTTGTTTCAGAAAAGAATAAATTATGTTTTCGGCTATTTACAGAATTGCCACTAATTTTGTTTTAGCCCTAACTTTTCCGTTTTAACTCCGATTTGACCCGTTCAAGTTGCGTTAGATTCGTAATTTCATAATCTACATGTTAGTGCTACTGTTTAGTAGGTTTTCTACTTTTAAATTTTGAGATTAGATTTAATCTATTACTTTAATAAAGAAAAGCTTGTTTAAATCATATCTTTTTCGTTTTAGCTCCGATTTGCGTGCAATTCGCGTCTGTGTGATCCTAGTGAGATGTAGATTCGTTTTATAAACTTTTTATCTTATTTTGCTACTGTTGGTGTACTGTTCTAATTGTAGCTTTGTTTGCTTTGTATGATTGCTCTTGAATGATTGATGTTGGTGTGTTAATCGAGAATAGACGGTGAGCAGTTCGTTGGTGATCAAGAATACTTTACGAACCAGGTCAACAGGATCAGCTAGATCAAGACAAGTATAGCATGAGATTATCCTTGTTACCCATTCACTTTAATTCACTTAATTCATTATGCATGTGTCTCCTTGTTAAGGATGCCTTAGTATTGATCTTATTCCTTGAATCCTATGGTTATAGCATTGGGTAGTTTGCTAGTGCTCACATAAATAATGATCTTGTAATTTGATTAATGATATATGCAATAACACTAAAAGATGATTTTTAGCAACAAGGAACAAGAGGGCTAGAGTTTTCTCTAGATTCCTCTCCATAAGGACTTATCTGTAAGCGAACATCCGGGACTTACAGTACAGCTACGAGGGCTACATGGCTCTGGCTTTAGTCATACAAGAGAACCTTTTTTAGCTTGTTAGTGGTTACCTTTATGGCGCAAGAGAGGTGTGTTTCGGGTCGGGTGTAGTGCGGCTTCTGTCCTTATGAGTATAGGCTGCGTGTCATTGTGCCATACGGAAGGGGACTCCTGAATGTGTAAATAGTGATTACTACTACTTCCCTGAAGATTACTAGACTTGTGGTCAACCAGTTGACGTGTCTGTGCTATGGAGCTAGCTACCACAAGAATATCTTATGTTTCCGCTTAATTATGTGAAGACTCTGTGATAATAATCGTTATGTAATAAATATTTGTGATGATACTATTTATATTTGTCATCTTATGTGTGATTGATCTCTGGGCGCACATAAGAATGTGCATTCCATCTGTTCCTTAAAAATGGGTGTGACATGAATGAATGGCATGACAACTATTTCAGACTTGCAGGGTATCCAGTGCCCTTCCTATTTTTCATAAACTTACAATTTAAATTTCAGATTTAGTACGATGCTGCATCTAGTCAGTAGCCATGTCTTAGCATCATTTATTTGTAGATGAAGCTACAATGACAATACCATATAATCCTAAAAGACTACCATTGGTAGCAAAGTTCTCCCTACTCGTCCTCGGTACTTGGTGTGATTGCCTGATTTGGTAATGTTTTAACATAGATATATGTGAAGCCAAAATGCACTGATTGTCGAGCAGTTTTAGTTTTGTACGAAAATCACATGCATACTTAAACGAAGTATATTATTAAAAAAACAACACATTATAGGACATAACCCTGCATGTATTTGGCAGTGTTTAGATCCCTCAAACTTCCAAAAATTTTACAAGATTATCTGTCACATCGAATCTTTAGACGCATGCATGGAGTATTAAATGTAGGTAAAAAAATAACTAATTGCATAGTTTGTCTGTAAATGTCGAGACGAATCTTTTGAGCCTAGTTTGTCCATGATTGGATAAATTTTACCAAATAACAACGAAAAGTGCTACAGAAACTTTACACCAACTTTTACACCATCTAAACACTACCTTTGTTTCTGACTTGTGTGAATCCTCATACAATTATTTACTGTGGGTACTGTAGCCGAAATATAGTTTCATAAATGGGTGCAGGAATAAACTACAGCAGATGAATTATTAGATTGCTTGAAACATGCAGATGATTCCTCTCTACTGAAGAGTCCCACACCCCCAAGCAATACCCAGCTTGTGTACTCAGTTCATGCTGCATAGCATTGACCTTTCATTGTGTACTCAGCCCATAGTCCGCCAAATGGCTGCCCAATTATGTGGTATCCTTTTAGGAATTAGGATCTAGGCCTAATACTTTTCCAGACTGGTTGAGTATGGTCCTGCAGTATCTTAGTAATATTATGAATCGGTTTAAACATACAAAATACCAAACCAACGAAATCCGGTCATCACTTCAAAATAGTAGATTATTAATGTGTCGCTGACTAATTTTGTTTTCACTCTCATGGGATAAGCGACATTAACTCATTAATTATCACATCCAACTATTTTTGAAGTGGCACACCGCACGCCATTACAGTTTACAGTTAGAGACTTTGAAACTCTGATATGAAAAAGTTTATGGTTGTATTGACAAGCTGAAGCTTAAAAAATCCAAAGCTTGGAATCCAAATTTCGAATGTAGGCAATGTTTTAAATAGCGGGCTAAGGTGTTTAGCGGTATATCTCTAAAACAGCTAATAGCGGAGCTATATCGGGCTATAGCGGGACATAGCGGTTAAATTGTACATGAACATAAATAGCGGCACCCTGCCTCAAAAGGCTATAGCGGGCTATAGCGGCAGCTATAGCGGGAGATTTAAAACTATGAATGTAGGCAATGTTTATGTAAACACAATAGCTCTGTTAAGGAAGATGGCTGACCAAAACAACAAAATCCGAAGACCGAATTACTGAAATTAAAAGAAAAACTGCTTACCTGCTATGTTCCTGCCAGTTTGGCGTTTGCCTCTGCGGAGTGCAGCTCTGCTGCCAGGTGCCGATGGCGTGCCTGCTGCAGCTGGCTGCGGCCTGTGGCTGGGGGCTGTCGGCTGGATGCCTGGCTTGGCCACTGGCCGCCTGCGCCCTCCGGACTGCCTCCTCCTCGCAGCTGCTGGAGCCGACCTGCGCGCGGATGTTCGTCTTCTACGTCCAGTTAAATGCGTCCCAAAATCCAAATAGCTGGCCCAGAAAACCAGGAATGAATGGATGTTCGTCTTCTAGCTCTAGACGTCCTCCAGCTCTAGCCCCTCCTCTTCATCCCATGGCAGATCCGGCCCTGGTTGCTGCCGTCGAGTAGGGCGGGGCCCACGCCGGTGTACCCGCCGCCGTCACCCCCACAGGAGGAGGAGGAGGTGGGGGTGGGGTGGGGGTGGAGGAGGAGAGGCGGGCGCCGTCCCCCGCGTCCGCTTCAGCGTTGGGGGCGCTTGGCAGCGGCGTCGGGGGCGAGGCGAAGCGAGAACTCTGCGGCGGCGGCGAGAAGCAGCGGCGTTGCCTTGAACGCTGTGGAGGCGGCGCGGAGGAGCAAGAGGCGCAGCCGGCCTGGCGCTGAGCCGCGGCTGCTGCTGCCTATTGCCGACCGGGACCGCACCTCTCCACTCTCCTGCAGGCCGCGACTGCTGGCTGCCTGCCGACCGGCCACGTGCTGGGACCTAGGATGGGAGCTGGCAGCTAGGAGAGGGAGCGGCCGAGCGGGGAGCTGCTGCGGTGAGCAGGTGGGCAGGGGTGCGCCGGCGAATGCGGTCAGCAGCGTGTGCCGGCGCCAGCGCCAGCACCTACATCCCCTGCACCCTGCTGGACAGGATCGTGCGCAACGCCAAAGTGATTGGGGAGTCAACGTTATGGTACCGGTGTGGGGCTGCGGGCCTGCGGGGCTGAAGGGGTGTTGGGCAGAACTGGAGCCGCGCGGGGCGATGGAGTGCTGTGAACGATTCCTGTTTCGTTTTGTTAGTGGTAGAGATCTCCCTTTGAAATCTTCCAATTTAGCTTCCATAGAAATAATCTGACTATTTTTTGTTTTATTTTTTTTAATATTTTTATAAGTTTATTTGATTCATCTGATCCGGATTCTATGGTCATGGCAATCAAGTTTTCCATGCATCAGGAACACTCGATATTATTTTGGGTGGGAATCGAGTGTTTTTGGTGGCGGAGAACACTCGGGTGCTGGAAGCCCCAGAAACACTCGAGCGTGTGATAGACTAGAAGATATGAATATTGATAACTTTTTTTTATAACAAATAGATTAGAAGATATGAATATTGATAATTTTTTTGTAAATCTAGTTAAATCTAAAAATATTTGACTTTTTGAAAAACAAGATATGTAATTATTTTAGGACAGAGAAGAGCACATGACATCTAGTGGGTATGATTAAAGCTGTTGGAAGAAGGAGATCCATTGCGGTCATTCCATATACTCCACCAAGATTGCTATCCAACTAAAATCCCTTCGGAAGTGTTTATCCACCCTCGCCCTAAGCCATCTCCACCAACTCTAGACAGAACCACCTGAGCTGGTGTTGTTGAAAAAATGAAGGAGTGCCCTCTAATTCTAGCTTATAATCAACTAAAATTGCTGGAACAAATCGAGCAAGAACATAGGGACCCAAAAATAGAGATGAAAAAATAAATAAAGATGAAGGCTCTCCCCACACAGTCAATTAGTTGAAGTGGGTCAAGCCCATTGGATCAAATAGCAGGTGCAAGCAAAGAATCCCCACGTTGCTCAAAAAAAAGCAAAGAAACCCCACAATATCCCATAGACATTGTACTGGTAACAGAGCAACTCCACCAATAGCCTAAAAACAAGGCGTTTTCTTTTGATTGGGTACTTTTCTTATTTGTCGGTGTCCTATTTTCTGGACTAGACTAGCAGTAATCTGTAAATTACAACCCTTACTTTCTGCTTGTCTCTTTTTCTTGCTCTCTTTGATCGAATGCTTCAACAGTTCAAATGTAAATTCAACTTTTGAAATTCAGATTCAGCCGTTCAAATTCAAAAGACATCATCCGCAATGGATTTTGCTTAGTAGAAATTGCAAATCGAAAGTAGTAGTTCATCGTTGAACAGTCCAATTGCCTCAGTCAAAAATAGTAGTTCATCATCATTGCGCAACCCAAATACATACCTCAATCAAAACCAGAATTAAACACAATTACACATGCCAATGTCCTCAAAGCATATCTAATTTCATCATTTTTATAGCGATTGGCATCCACATGTGCTCACGTTCCAAATTTCATCACATCAGGGAAGACTAGTGGGGCTAGCAGCAACAGACACCTACCAAGTTGGCATCCTACTTAGGAAAGAAGACACACAAGCTTGCCTTCACGACAAGACTAGTAGGGCTGGCCAGGGCCGTTGAGGTTGGGGAAAGAAGGTATCGGAGAGTCCGAGCTTATTTATAAAGACGGTGCCGATGAACCACAACTAGATGCGGACAAGGTGGAGGGAGGTTAGACCTCATGTAGACAAGAGCTAGGGGGTGCCAAGGCAAGGAGGACCTTGGGTGGACCACCAGTGAAGATGTGCAAGCCAGCGAGGGCATCATCCCATCGGTTTGCAATCCCAAGTGTGGACCTAGGGTTTAGCCTGTGCACCACAATCCATTGAGAAAAGTGGAGGAGGAGGTGCGGGGAAGAAGGGGGTGGTGGGAGATCAAGTTTGTCCACTAGGGGCGAGGGGGTAGTGACTAGATTTGAGTGTGGCGGCAGTGGAGAGGCACACAAGCGGGAGGGGAGTGAGCATCTATACAGGCCATGTTGGGGCTGGAGGAAGCCCAATGGAGCAAATAGAAAAATAGGGGGTGTGAGGAGATGCCAAAAATGAAGGGTGGAGGTGAATTGTAGGTCGGCTCTTAATTTTAGGTACCTGAGTAGGAGGCCTATTAGAGTAATTTTTTGCACTCTGACAACCAAACGTAGAGTTGGTGTCCAAGTGACGGCCTGATAGAGTTTAATGGACTATTTGGGTAAAATGACATGATTGACCCTCAACTAATAGTTTATATGTGGTCATCTAAATGAATATTAGAAATTTTGGTCTCAACGTATCTAAAGTTCACCACTATATAGTAACTTGCCATAGGATTCTAATGTAATTCCCAATAATATACCCATTATTGGGAACTATAACTTAATTGCTATAATTAATAAAAAGATAGGAATGATGAATAATGTAAACAACATGCAGTAACAAGAGCCTAAACTCATGTAGAAATTTAATAGGAGCCTGAACTCATCTAGAGACATAACCTATTCGTATATCGGTGTAATGAGACGATCGTTCATTATCAATTCCACATCTAGTTCAATATATCAGCATCTTAACTTGAATCACAAAATAGTCATAATGAACACAAACTAAATCATCTTCAAATAGCAGTTCATCATCACAAAATAACTGAAATAAATCACAATAGAAAATAATTTAAAATTCATAATTGTACATTATAATGAATGGTATTAACAGTGCATCATAACTAAATAAATTAACCATTTATCATAAGTTAGTAACTACAGCTCGCCATTATCCCACAGGAAGCCAAAAGGGAATTTATTCAAAAAAGCATCTTCACCACGTCCCCTTTCCCTTAAAATTTGGTACAGAGCAATGAGAAAACTAAATTGTAGTGTATAGGGGATATTTGCTCTAGCAAATTGAGAAAGTATCATCACCTTACATGTAGGACCCACGTGTAGGTGAGTCTTTTCCTTGTACTATTTCCCTTTCTTCTTCAATGTGATCCAGAACATGTCACAAGACGAGCCTTTGCGCGTGGATTCCTCAGGCTAACACTTGAGGACGATGACGGGGAGGAGGGCAAGATCACCACTGACGCCCCACCCTCTCGGCCACATGGGAACTCCAAACAAGCCATCTGGGGGAACTCCATTTGCGACCCATCCACACCTTCCTCATCGTTAATGAGAGAATAAAGAGAATCAGACGCACCTCCAACGCGATAGCAGGTGTGGGGTCAACCATAGCACTGAGACCTTGAGGAAGATGATAGGG
The DNA here is from genome assembly GCA_038087645.1 of Saccharum hybrid cultivar R570. Taxonomy (NCBI): domain Eukaryota; kingdom Viridiplantae; phylum Streptophyta; class Magnoliopsida; order Poales; family Poaceae; genus Saccharum; species Saccharum hybrid cultivar. The sequence continues at coordinate 1,999,092 of JAQSUU010000291.1, read as the reverse complement.
CTATGGTGGGCTGATTCTGGCTAGTGGGAGGCTTCCTTGCGATCCCTAATGGAGGACATTGGCAGCCGATGTTAGGTGAGTGGTGCAGAAATCAGGAGTGCGGTTAAAAAATGAGCTGCAAGAAAGGGAAAGGTGATGGGTTGCTCTCCCCTTTCTTTGAAGGATTGGCGGAGTTTTTTTCCCAATTGAGAAAAGTTAGGGAATGGGGATTGTAAATGGGACCTCCTAGAGCTAATTTTTTTTCCATCCAATCTCCTTTATCACTGGTTATAGGGGAAGGAGTTTGAATTTTCTCAATTTGGTGAACACTACGGTTCCCATCATTTGTAGGGGTGGCTCCAGACGATTTGTAGCAACGGTTTTGACAGCCGCCCCTACCAAACTGTTGCTACAAATCGCTAATTTGTAGGGGTGGTTGGCCAGCCAAAATTTATAGGGGGTAGTTGCTGATTTATAGGGGCAGCTAGATATAGAGTCGCCCCTACAAATAGGGCCATTTGTAGGGGCGACTGATAACACTAGCCGCCCCTACAAATCCATTTGTAGGGGCCGCTCGTTTGGGAACCATTTGTATAGGGCCGCCCCTACAAAAAAGAGACATTGCTACAAATCCTATTTGTAGTAGTGGGAGTTGCTTTAACACACACTATCATTTATATACTTTGCTAGTACAATGGCTTATATCTTCGATGAAATAAGCCACCTTGCCACCACTGCATGATTGCAATACAGGGGCAAAGCTAGTATGGAGGGGCCCATGAGCCCCAAGGCAAGCCAGATGATGGTGGTGGTGGTGGCATGCACTGCTCGCTCATAGAGTATTTAATTCTGTAAAAAGAAGAGAGAATGATAAGCTAGCTTTTCATGAAGAGCTAAGCTTTCACACTTTTTTAGGATTCATGTGTATATGGTTACATATTTTTCAATACTAATATATTAGATTACTCTACTTTTATTTGTTAATAAATTCATATAGCAAGTTGACACTATTGTTAAGGGTGCCCTTAGATGGACTTGGATCTTCATAGGTAACTGGAACTCGAAATAAAGTCAATGTCAACTGGCTTAAAAAATTATTGTTCGAGGAAAATAGGCTTCTAAGAAAGCCTCTCTTTTTAAACAGTCATGTTCTTGTACAGTCTACATTCAGTATTCTTGGTATGCATTGTGCATGGTGCTGCCGTGTAGGTAGCTGTTTCGACTCTAAGCCATTATTATTATTTTCTCGAATACACACAAGATTTGTGTATCATTGTATTAAGAAGAGGAGTTCAAACAAACTATGTGTTTTGGAACAATCTAGATGGGTGCTTTTATAGTAGTATTGCCATGGCTAAATATTTCTAGTGCTATGTGTTTTGGACCATGAAACATAGTTGTGTCGCGGATAGGCTAGAAATAGCTTTGGCCTGAGGCCCAGCTCTATGTATGTATGTATGTATGTATGTATGTATGTGGGGATTGAGATGTGGCTAGAATGTTCAGAAAGAAGTACCCTATTTGTTCATGAAGTTTTTGAGCAAAATTATCTTGGACTAGCCCCTATATATATTGCATATTTGCATGGTACACACAAAAGTAAGCTAACATTACACCACAACACTCAAATTGGCGATGGACGATCTGACGCTAAAAGTGGCTACAGCGATAGACGATCTGTCCCTAAAAACTTATAGCGACAGACTTTTGCAGGCGGTGTAAGTCCTATCGCTAAAAATCTTTAGCGACAGACAGTACTTTTAGCGACAGACAGTCCATTGCTATGTTTTAGAGACAGATGCTTTGTTACCAAGCATATAGCAACATATCATCCAATAATACATGTATTTATATCAACAGATTGTTCAACAGGACGCTATAAATATACAAAACAAATAAATACAATTAGAAAAAACATTTAGCACATATCAAACCTACATTCAAGCTTAATGTCCATTACATAAAGATATAGAGACACATACATCACATCAAAGAGGTCAATACATATATAACATACAACTTGTCTTGCACACCGTTTGAACCATCCAACAAAGTCAGGCACCAAAAGATTACATGAATGCACTCCCAACAAGCAATACTAGTATTTTGTGTTAAAAATACTAAGGTTTGTGCACACAATCATTTCTAGGAACTCAAAAACCAAAAGCAATGACTTGCCAACACTCCATCAGGTTATGTGTGGAGAACCATTTTCCAAAAACTCTTGTGCCCAGCACTTCTTGAAAAATATAATAACCATGTAATAAGGCAAGTGGAGAAACCAAATGCAATGGCTTGCAAACAATTTATAGAATGTATGATTCTTTGTCCAAAGCTAATTCAATTTGGCATCCCACAAGCAAAACAAAGTACCCATACTGGGAGCTGAAATGACACTATATATCAAAGCCGACAATCCCACAAGCAAAAATTTAATGATCTTAGTGGCTGATGCCACTTTCCGTTGCCATAGATATTTGCATGCATCTGTAATCTTGTTCTTGCTAAAATTTTAAAGAAACAAAGCTACCATGCACACAGTGATGCAGTCCATTAATTAAAGATAGTAGCACCAACTATCACTTCGTATGAGATTCTAGAGCGAATATAAAATTTGAGATGCAGATCCACAGCCGACAGGAGACTTTTTCATAGAGCCACTCATATTTCACAGGGAAGCTTCATATATGCTCTAAAATAAAAGTCTGGGGATGTCATAAGCTAACAACCTAGAGCTGTTATGAGGAAAGCTTAAATTTTTCTCTAGACCATCTCATGAAAAAACAAGCTTATTTTTTAACTAGAAAAAGAGACAGGCATCTAGCGTTGGAACAACAGGCCATATTGCAGAGCTCGGGCTTACAAGTTCGGGCCTGTAAAGAAGAGGAAGAAATAAGATCCTTGCCTTACGAGCTCCGGCTTGCAGAAGATCAATGGTGGCCTCGTCCTTCATCTCGCTCAGCTCCTGCATAAAAAATAAGAACTCAACTTGAGCTTTAATCAACACACATAATGACCGACAATACAAAACTAACAAGTAAATCAATTACCGACACTTGATACAATACATAGGAGGTGATTGGGGAAAGACACTTAACAGGGTACAATACACAGGAGAGCAATGCACACGATGACTGAATGGCTAGCTATATTCAGCTACTACCATCATAGTAAAAGGAAAATAATCCATGCTGATTCATTGAAGCCACAGACCATATGTAAACTGAAGTTCAGAACTAACTTTTACTTCCACTTGAGAAAACAAAGAAAAGTCTTGGTAGGCATGCACTTGAGATAAACAAAGAAAACAAAAGGTTCACTTACACACTTAATGTATTTTTTACTATAGTAAGTGTGCAGGTTACTTACTGCTAGTTACTTGAGAAAAAAACAAAAGGTTCACCTACCGCAGGTTACTTGCACACTTACTTTATTTTTTATAAGAGTCTGCACTTGAGAACTTTAATTTCTTACTAAGCACAAAAGGCTAGGTAGGCAAGCATGGTGACAAACTATGTATGATTTATTGCCTCCAACATGTACAGTATGCTACTCCTTATGTGATAGGCTTTTAGTATCTACTAATCCTATCAAGCTGATAGCTGGGAGATATAGCTAGTCCCTATAGAGTTTGGTCACATGCTCAGCTAGGCCTTCAGTTTGGTCACAGGCAAGCAGGGGCTGGACCCTAGTATCACCTCCACTGAGCTCCACCCCTGTTTCCAACAACTTAGGAGAAAAAACCTGGTGGTATTTTTTATTTCTCCTACTGCAAGTTTCTTATTTCAGCTACAGGTCATAGTTGTATCTATTCCATTATCTCCGACAGAATGTAGTAATTGCCTTCCAAATACATTCCTATGTGCTGAATTTAGTCACTAGGTTTTTACACAGTTATCACTAGGTTTGTACATAGTGTAATGAATGTAAATATAGGGACATACCTGCGGTGCCCTTGAGATGTCTAGGTGCCTTCTTGCATTCCTTTATCTATCACAGATAAGTTTAACTAGGAACATTGGTCATGCAACACAGGTGAAAGCAAAATGAAAATTATGTCAAGTCTAGTTTATTACTTTATTGTATGGCCACGCAATGGTCATCTTGAGAGCACTAGCCATAGTCTCCGTCTCGCCATAAGCTCGAGGCAGCATAGCATCCCTTTTCATCACAACATTAACAACTACTTCACAGTATTCATTCCCAAGAGGCTGGCCTTCTACCATGGTGTTTGGATTAGTTGAAATGATTGTTCCCCTAGCCACAGCTAACTCACATCTCAGTATAGCAAATACTACCACATCCTTTTCAACCTGAAATAAATAATGCACCCATAAGAATTTTAAAGCAAGGAACGTATATAAAACCACAAAATAATGTAGGAAGACAAGAAGATTACAAGGTTATCATGAGCAAAGCGAGGAGGGCCATCATTTGTTGGTGTAGTTGTCTTGTTTATATTTTAATGGGTTGCATCATGTCTATGGGGGAGCAAGCTCTCATCAGTTCTAGCCTGAAGTAAAGATACACTCATAAGAGCTGTAAAACATGGAATATATTTAAAATCATAGAGAAACATTACTGCAGCATTGCAAGATTACATGTGTATCATTTGCAAAGCGAGGGAGGATATCATTTGTTGTAGTATTCATGTTAAAAGCTGATCGGGCTGCAACAGGCCTAGGGGGCAGCAAGCTCTCTTCTGTTGCAACCTGAAATAAATGATGCACTCATGAGAACTACAAAGCATGAAAAATATTTGAAATCACAAAGAGAAACATTGCAGCGGCATGGCAAGATTACATGTATATCATTTGCAAAGCAAGGGTGAACATTTGTTGTTGTTGTTGTAATGTTCATAGCTGAATGGGCTGTAGCATGCCTATGGGGGAGAAAGTTCTTATCCTCCTCGCCTGCAGCATGCCTATGGGGGGAGCAAGTTATCATCCTCCTCGTCATACTGATCATAGTCTTCATCCTCTACATAGTTATCATATTCTTCACGCCGAGGAGTTTTATGTGCCTCATCAATAAGTTCTTCAGGTCTCAGACTCTGCACAAGAATCGGAACAATAATATTTATTGGCTACTACCAGAGAAGTGTATGTGCACATTAAGAAATGTAAAGAGATAATTTAGTTTGAGTTCTTTACCGCATACTGCTGTGAATTAGAGCCATGCTATGATAGGACTTCAACATTTGTCCTTCCTTGTGCTATCCTTTCCACTTTCAATTCCATAATGCGTTGCTCAAGAGTTCTGTTCTTACTTTTAGCTTTTTGTCGAGCAAAAATTTCCATTTGCATACTTGTTGACATGAGTGCTCTGAGCCATGGGGTACCAATCTCTTGGGGAGTTGGTCCTAGACCCAAAACACGAACATGTCCTCTTGGCTCCTTTGCTTCACAAATAGCAGCATACACATCGCCTTCTTGAATTGTTCTATCCTTCAACTCTGTTGAGCTTCAAAAATGGCTTTAAGCTCATTCTACAAAGTATGAATAAGTAAAGTGTATACAACAGATTCATGTTTCTTTTTTTTGGGAAAACTTACAATCGTTCCTGTTGCCTCCCTTAGAGGTACTCCATTTTTTCTTGTATGTGTATTGATATACACTTCATCTCTTCGAGGGGGGGGGCATCCAAGTGCTTTACCCTAAGTTTTATAACTATGTACCAATGAAAATACCCCAAAATAATTTACAGGAAGAGTAACATGATAGGATTCTGTACCAAATTATAACTATGGCAAGCATGGCTGACGCTTCCAGATGTATGATGAACCCTCAATTTCGCACGATTTGCCTTTCCTCTTTCAGTGCAAGCCTATGGTAGAAATAATTGAGATTTGCACATTCATAGGCAAGTAATGGAAAAGAGAGATTCATATGAACTATTCCTTGACATTCAGGAGACCTCCAAAACTTAATAAGATCACTGATGTCATCATCATTTACTATATTTTTAAGTCTTTCCTTCATTTGTTCATCTGTTAATGTTTCATCAAAATACTTCTCTTTTAAGTCTAACTTGTAGTCCTTCCACTTCCTTGCAGTTGTATCCATAAACCATTTCTTGGTAGCCTCATCCACATCATAGAACACCTAATTTGCCATTGAAAAGGAGCCATCGGATCATGTACAAATTATACTAAGATGCTATTAATTGGTATGTGTGTATTGGATTGCTACAAAAAAACTGATTATTGATGTACACATTATGTACAGATTGCACTAAGTTGCTATTGATGCATAAATTATACTAGCTGCTATGAATTGGATAACTTGCAGAAGGGCAGACAATGTGCTATACTAGCAAGTCATCCCAAACTTAAAGCTTCTTTCCAAGGGGAACAACCCTCCAATAATTAAATCAAATTGGTAGTTTCTTTCTCACTTGACAACCAATGGCACTAGCAAACTTTCTATAATTTTCTCCTACAGGCTGTCCAAAATCATTGACTGTTATTTTGATTTTAGGCATGTCCATTGTCCTTAAGAATATGTCATTCATTGTGGTGATGCCCCTTCTATTCCTCTTTTAAGTACCACTGTGCAAATCTGTACAGATGAAAACATAAATGTGAATATTTTTAGGAAATATCAGCATGTATTCTCAGAAATTGTAGTAAGAAATTGCAGCAAATGTTCTCAGAAATTTTTAGAAATACAATACCTTCATTTTCACATAAGAACTCTCCAACTACTTCTGTCACACCCCAAAATTTTCAATTTTGGGTTGTGCATAGGAAACACTAAATAAAATAAATGTTTTAATATTTGGATAAAATTTTCAAATTTAGTTTATGATAGCATCAATTAGTTATAAAAAATAAAAAAAGAGAATCTTTAATTTTTTTAAACTAATTTGACGGGCTATTGTTTAATGTGATGTTTGCTTGTTAACTCTTGTGTGTTGAGAGCGAGCAAAGTCTTTAAAAATACGTTTAGTATGTCGATCTTTCTTCTCCGGCACGCCTTTATCTTTTTCGGCAATCAATGTTCCTTGTTTCTCATCTTAAGTTCTCGTTGGAAGTTTCCTAAAATATTTTTTTTTATAATGTAAATTATTCCTTTCAGTTTCTCGTGTGTCAATCAATCTCAGTGAACTCTTCAGGAATTGTTCTGGCTTTTTCTAGAGCTAGTTCACACTTTTCTATGAGCGTTATCTAATTTTTAGATGCTCTAAAATATCTTTTCACGTGTTCCAAATACTTTATCTGGGTTCCTCATGTTCCATAATGTCTCTGAGAATTTTTCCTGAATTTTTAGAGTTTTCGGAGTATTTTTCATGGCTTAAATAATAATTTTAGACTTTTCGGGAATTATTTTATTTATGAAGTTAATTAATTCCGAAAATAAATAAATATTTCATTTTTCCCAACGCTCAAAGTCCATGTGCAATAATCATAGAGGCTTATGTCTTTATTAACTAATGGGCCTTAATGTCTATTTAGGCCTATTAGTGAAGGTGGACGGTGCAACATCAATTAGTACCATATTGCTAGTTGATGTGAAGGTAAAGAGTTTTTCTCCCTATAAGTATGTACCTACCCTATGGGCAAAGCACACCAAAACTACCGTAAGAGGAGCCCCTAGTTTGAGAAATCTCTCGTATAGTAAATTAGATATTTCTCCTCCTTCTTGTGTCGCCCCAGGCCGAGGCCCTTCATATGGATGGAGGTAGAAGATTAAGTATTCGCGGTTCTGCCACTGGTTCGTAATATCTTTGTTGTTTCTTCGTTTTAATTTCGTTTTGCTCCGTTTCAGTTGCGTTAGTTTCATATAGTTGCGCTCTACGTAGCAGTGCTGACGTATATCGTGTCACCTAATTAGGAATTTATTGATTTACGTGTAATATTTATTTAATGTATTTTTAATTAAAAGCAACCTAGTGTAGTAACTCGTTCTTGTGATTTTACGATCATGCCAACCGAAGTTACATGCTATCGGCGTAGACGTGTTACATGCTAGTCATATATAAATTAAATATTAATTTAATTGACATGCAATTAGTTCTATGATTAAAAACAATCTAGGTTTGTAAATCTGTTCTTGTTGCGATAGTTTCGTAGCGTTACGCTCTATACAGTAGCGATAATTTTTGTGATGTCATTCAAGTATAAATTTATCTATTTAAATGTAACTTAATTAATATTTATTTAACAACTTTCTAACTAAAAGCAACATAGGGTTATAATTTCTTTCTTGTTGCTTCGTGACTATGCTGACGTAAGAGACGCATTAGCAACGTTGTTTACCATGTCACGTTATGTGTTTATTAATTAAATTATGTTTATTTGATTAATGTTTATGTCATGTTCTTTTAAATTAGAAGCGACTTAGGTTCATACATAGAACATTCTTAAGTAAATGTTAACTTGATTAATATTAACTTAAATGTTTCTTAATCATAATTAGTTTAGTTAAACATGAAGCATGTAGTTAATTTAACTAATATTTAGCTACTGTCTTTTCAAATTAAAAGTAACTTTGGTTTATAATTTGTCTTTTATAAATAATCAAATGCTATCATGATTAATAAGAACTTAAGTGTTTCTTAAATAGAACTTGTTTAGTTTATGCAAGAAACACATAATGATTTGATTAGCTGTTATAACCTTCTTTTATGCTTTCTAATTTATAAATGTTTAAATGACTTAAACATTAAATAAATATTTATAAATAAAATATAAATAGGTTAACTTCATCTTTATAATTGAATGTAAATTGATCAATTTAACTTAGGATAGTTCCCTAGAAATGTCCATTACCTTGACATCAGTAGCAAGTGTTTATGCACATTTAATTAACGTTAGCCCACAGATTACCTTGTCTATATATTATTTAATTGATCAAAAGTTATGCTGATGTCGTTCGTTGTCATTCATGACCATAAATCATATCATTTTGGAGTTGCTTAGGCTGCCTTTTTAGTCCGTACTCATATATCTCCGTCATTGCCTTCAACTTCCATATTTTAATCGCTTTAGCCTTTTTCTGAATTGACGTAGTTTACTGTACGTATGTCGACGACGTTTAACATGCTACATGTGTTTTAAATTTTAATTTAAACATTAATTTTAACTAATTTCTATTTGCACTGCTTATCAAATTAGAAACAATATAGGTTTATACTCCTATGTTTATATATGAAATTTAACATTATCTAAGTTCTATCACCTTAATTCATTAACTAAAATAAATCAAACGTATATTTTGTCTTCTCTGATTTGTTATAAACTCCTCGATAGTCGCGTGTCCTCTTTGATGGTAGCTCCATTATTTATTGTTCTTGCGTTTTAGCGATCGTAGCAACGTACCGTATTGTTTAGTACGTTCCCTTTTAAAGTGTCTCCTTTGTATGATGTTTGTTCTTAGTTGTGTTTGTTGTCTGTTTGCTGTGTTTGGTTGCTGCGAGTAGAAGTGTGGTTCGATAGCATAGAGGACCTGAAGCTGAGGACCGACAGTCGAAGCAGAAGTTGAAGATCAAAAGATAGTAGCTGAAGATTCTGAGCAATTTAACTCTGGGAAAAAGGCAAGTATAGCATGGGATTATCCTTGTTGTCCTATTCACTTTAATCACATAAATTCATATTGCATGTGTTTCCATTGATTGCCATTAAGGATTTCCTAGTTTTTGATTTATACCTTGTCACCTATGGGATATGCATTTGGGTAGCTTGGCTAGTGCGAAAGTTATAAACAATGATCTTATAATTTGACTAATGAATTATGCAACCAACCTTTTAAGATGACTTTCTTACTGTTAAAGGGTGCTAGAGCATTATGTTGTTTTTATGTTGCTCTAGTTTCTCTCCATAAGGACTCATCTGTGAACGAACATCTGGGACTTATAGTACAGCTGTGAGGGCTATATGGCTCTGGCTCTAGTTGTTTGAAAGACCTTTTCTAGCTTGTTAGTGGTAACCTTCATTGGCGTAAGAATGACTTGACGATTCACGTATAGGACAGCTTCTAGTCCTATGTGTATAGCCGGGAAGGAATATGCCATGTGAAAAGGGGTTCCTATATCTGCTTGCCGAGTGAATCTAATGGCCCTAACTTGTTAGACGAACTTTCAAATGGCTTTATATGATTTTCGGTGTTTTGGGAGTAATTAACCCATGCATTTGGAAACCATGACTCACAGTGAAAGTGTACACCTCTGCGCAGAGTTTGATAAACTGGTATACTAGCCGTGCTCACGGATACGAGCGGCCTTGGACCTTCACGAAATAGATATACATTAATGGCTTTATGTTTTTGCTATTCGTTATTCATAATTACTTGATCATTGTTTATGGAGGGAATTGTGATAAACCTGTTGCTACTCTATCTATTAAAATGTATGATTCATAAAAGCTAACCGCAGTAAACTAGTGTCAGCCTTTTGAGCCTCATGAACCCCATGTTATATTTGTTGAGTACGACATGTGCTCACTCTTGCTATTTCCCCCACACTCTAGTGTATAATAAGGTGCTGCTCAAAAGAAGAATAAAGGCATAGTAGAGTTTCTAGAAGACTATCAGAAGTGCTTGACATACGGAGCTTCCAGTCAGCCGTCCCTGAGAAGAATGGAGCCCGAGCAGAAGTTTAGCCACCGTTTTGCGATACTCTGATAGTTGTAAGTGTTAATATAATATGTATTCCGCTTTATATAAACATTGTTTTGATGTTTCTATTATGTTGTTGTATGTGTGGACTTCCTGGGCACACATATAACGAGTGCTTGGTCTTCTTTGAAAAACCGGGTGTGACAACTTCATAATCAGGATCATCAATAATCTGCTCATTTGCAGTCTCAACATTATTTCTTTGTGGTCTTGGTCGCAAATTATGATGTTCAATGGATGCATCACTTGTGTTATGAGTTCTCTGTAGGAAAATGCACATGACAATGTCAATTAGTATCTGTACTAGTTTAGAAATGTTATTCATTTTGTCTGAAGTCTGAACAAGATAGTGGCGCAATAAGAGCCATCATCAATCAGAGATGACTTTGGAAATTGGAAGCTCATTGGTCAGCATGAGTAGTTGTTACTCTATGTTGACGTTCACTAACTACTATTATAAACCGTCAACGAAACATGAAAATGGCATATATCTACCTCCAAACATAGAATTAGGGTTTAACATGATAGAATTCTATAGGTTTTGGTAAATCTGTGTTTCTGTAGGGGTTTATCAGGAAAAGAAGGCAAGATATTAAGGATGTCAAGGTAAAATGCATATTCCACCGTGGAACCAAGTTAAGAAGGATCTAGGATACACGAGAAGTGACCCACCGAAGAGGGGCCTACCTAGAAGCCACCTAGGTCGGCCGACCCAAGTGGGTCCCACCTGTCAGCCTCCTCTTCAAGTCAGTTCTTTACCGCCTTAGGGTTTGCATGTCACACCCGGTTTTCTAAAGAACAAAACCAGGCTAATCATATGTGTGCCCAGGAAGTCCACACATATGTCAGAATGAAAAAAATATCAGAAACAATGTTATTATATAACGTATACATAGCTATATTAACACTTACATCAGAGTATCGCGGAACGGTGACTAAACTTCGGGCTCCATTCTTCTCAGGGACGGCTGACTGGGGGTAACATATGCCTAGCACTTCTACTAGTCTTCTGGAAACTCCACTACACCTTTGTCCTTTTTCCGAGTAGCATCTTATTACACACTGGAGTGTGGGGGAAATAGCAAGAGTGAGTCCATGTCGAACTCAACAAATATAACATAGGGTTCATGAGGCTCAAAAAGCTATACACTGTTTGACTGCGTTTAGCTTTTAATCATCATATAATTAGCAATTGAGTAGCATCAAGGTAATCCAAATCCCATTAATGAATCAATGATCAATTGTAATAAGGATAATGAATAGCATTAACATGAGCATAATAATAATAAACAATAATTAAGCATGATATAACAATGATGATCAACTATTCTGTAAGAATCTCCAAGGCCGCTCGTATCCGTGAGCACGGCTAGTATACCAGTTTTTAACTCTGCGCAGAGGTGTACACTTTCACTGTGAGTCATGATTTCCAAATGCATGGGTTTGCAAGGCCCAAAACATCAGAGACCATATAAAGCCATTCAAAAGTTCGTCTAACAAGTTAGGGCCATTAGATTCACTCGGCAGGCAGATGTAGAACCCCCCTTCCCGGTGGCACAACAACTGCAGCCTATACACACTAGGCCAGGGGCTCGCACTACACCCAACGTGGCAAGCCATTCTTACGCCATTTAAGGTAACCTCTAACAAGCTAGAAAAGGTCTCTTGAACAACTAGAGCCAGAGCCATATAGCCCTCACAGCTGTACTATATGTCCCAGTTATCACTTACAGGTAAGTCCTTACGGAGAGTAACTAGAGCATCAAAATAACCCACATGCTCTAGCCCCCTTTCAACAGAAATAACATCATCTTAATTGGTTGATTGCATAATCCATTAGTCAAATTACAAGATCATTGTTCATAATTAAGCGCTAGCAGTAGCTACCCAAATGCATAACCCATAGGTGACAAGGAAACAAGATATCAATAGCTAAGTTATAATCTCTATGGTTGTCAAGGAAGACACATGCATATGTATAATAATTTCAGTGAATAGGTAACAAGGATGGTCCCATGTTATACTTGCCTTAATCAAAGCTTTCCTGATGATACTGCTGATCTGGCTCAAAATAATACTTCTGATCGTCAAGAAACTGCTCACCGTCTATACTCGATCATCAAGCACCAACACACAATCATCCGAGCAACCATACACTAAGCAAACAAATAGACATAATTAAAATAGTACACCCACAATAGCAAAACAGTAATAAAAGTTTATAAAACTCTTCTACACGTTTCTACGATCACACAGACGCAAAGATCACCAAATTCGGAGTTAAAACGTGAAAGTTATGAATTTTCTAAGATTTCCTATAGATAAATAAATACTTAATTATAAACTCGAAAAATAAATTATCAAAACTAACTGTACAACTACACTAACATGTAGAGCTCGCAAATACGAACCTAACGCAACTTGAACGGATCAAATCGGAGTTAAAACGAAGATTTTATGACCAAAACAATTCTAGTGGCAAAACTGTAATTTTCTGAAAACGTATTTTTAAATAAACCGGTAGAAAATACGCTTTCAAAACACGAAAACGGATTCAGGATATTGCGCTAAGGATCGCGGGTTGATTACTAAAAAGCTGAGGGTCTCTTTAACAAATTTACCCGCGAAGGGGTAAGTTCTAATCTGGGCCGTTGATCTCGATTTGGACGGCTTGTGTTCATCATCAAGTCTACAGTGCTCATACCGGTCACCCTCTTCATGTCCGGCCGGCGGCTCCCCATGGCCGACGTGCTCCACCTCGTCGGAGATGGCGGTTCTCCCTAACTAGACCACCAATCGACCTGGAACTTGATCCAAACGGAAGAGAAACTCCATGCGAACTCATCTAGGCATTAAGAACTAGCTACGATAGACCGAATACGACGCGCGGCAACAAGGGGACGGTGGCGCCATTACCGCACCAACGGTGAACTTCAAAAACGCGATTTGAAACATCTCCTCCCAAAAGAAAAGCATAGGATGATAGAGAAGAAGGATGCGGTCTCACCCATGCGAAGAATACGACCTCAAATCCACCCGAGAGCTCCTCCCACGAACAACCGCCATGCTCCAACTACCTCAAGCCCTAGACCTCGTTTTCTCGTGGTGAAGTTCACGGTTTAGATGAAAAACGGGAACTAGAAGACCTATGCGACCTATTTATAGCTTCAAGTTGCCGTGTTCGGGTAAGATTTCCTGGAAATCGCGAGAAGGACGGTCGGTGGTACTCCGGTTCGGAGTCCAGCTCGAACACGGGAGGAGGAAGATGACCGACAACCGGGCCCCACCGGTCAGCGACCAAGAAGAGAGGGAAGGCGCGACTGCTGGGTCGGGCTGGCTCGGCTGCTCGTCTGCTGGGCCGGCCCACGCGGTCGCAGGCGCGGAGGAAAACGGGGCAGCGGCCCACTGCGCCGGCTCGGGAGAGCAGGCCATCGGGCCAGGCGGTCGGCTGCCAGGTAAGAAGGTAAGCGGTTTTCTTTTTTTTTCTTCTTTCTTTTCTTTATTTGCTTATTTACCCAACTATTCCAAATAGAATTTTTCAAATCCAAATCAAAATAAAATAAAGTCCACACCACAAAATAAAATAAATGCAACAGCATGAATGCATCACCAAATAATAATTTTTTTTAAAAAAATTTTAATTCCCCATTAATCGCTATCTAAATTATTTGAAATTCCTTATTTCTAAAGTTTAGAATTTTTGGGTGTTACAAATTCTACCCCCCTTAAAATGAATCTCGTCCCGAGATTCGGACGATGCTTACTCAACTAACTATGGGTATGCTTTCCTCAATTCATCCTCTCTTTCCCAAGTTGCCTCTGCCTCTGAATATCGATTCCACTGTACTTTACACATCTTAATAATCTGACTTCGAGTAACTCTCTCAGCAGTCTCTAAAATCTTAATCGGAAACTCTTTATATGTAAGATCCTCCTTAACAGTCAACTCTTCTAAAGGTATCTGCTCCTCAGGCACCCGTAAACACTTCTTAAGTTGTGAAACATGGAACACATCATGCACTCCAGATAAATTTTTAGGCAACTCTAATTGATAAGCAACTTCTCCACGTCTAGTAATAACTTTAAATGGTCCCACATACCTTGGTGCTAATTTGCCTTTCATGTTAAACCTCTTCACACTTCTCATAGGTGACACCTTTAAATAGACATAATCACCTACCTAAAAAACTAGATCTCTTCTCCTATTATCAGCATAACTCTTCTGACGAGATTGCGCTACTCTCAAATTCTCACGAATCACTCGCACTTGATCTTCTGCGTTTCTAAGAACATCTGTACCAAACACCTGAGATTCACCTGTCTGATCCAAAAACAATGGAGTTCTACACTTACGTCCAAACAAAGCTTCAAACGGTGCCATCTTAAGACTCTGTTGATAACTATTATTATAAGAGAATTCTGCATAAGGCAAACTCTTATCCCAACTAGTTCCATATTGCAATGCACAAGCTCTCAACATATCCTCTAATACCCGGTTGGTCCTTTCAGTCTGTCCATCTGTCTGTGGATGATATGCTGTACTAAAATTCAATTTTGTTCCCAAAGATTCATGTACAGCTTTTCAAAAGTGCGACGTAAACTGCGATCCTCGATCAGATACAATCTTCTTTGGAACTCCATGCAAACATACTATTCTTTCTATATACAAGGTAGCTAATTGTACTCCCGTGTAATTTAGTCTTGACTGGTATAAAATGAGCAACTTTAGTCAATCTATCCACTATCACCCAAATAGAATCATAACCTCTCTAAGTACGCGGTAACCCTACTATAAAGTCCATACCAACTTCCTCCCACTTCCATTCAGGAATCTTCATTGGTTGCACAATCCAGCAGGTCTCTGATGCTCTGCTTTCACCCTCTGACAAGTGTCACACAATGCCACATACTCAGCCACATCTCGCTTTAATCCAACCCACCAATATTTCTGTTTCAAATCCAAATACATCTTAGTACTACCAGGATGAATGGAATAAGCTGACTCATGAGCTTCACTAAGAATTGCCTGTCGAACAGCTTGATCCTCAGATACACACAGCCTCTTTCCAAACCACAAAATCCCATTATCATCCATTCGAAAACCCTGGTGACTTACCAATCACTATATCTTCTGCTATCTTCTTCAGTTTCTCATCCTTCAACTGACCCTTGTAAATTTCTTACTCTAAAGTAGGCTCTATCACTAATTCCATTGTATTAGTAACAATTCCTAAATTCAAATATTCAAATTCAGCACATAACTCACTAGTCATAGACAATATCCGTATCACATTGGCATAACTTTTCCTACTAAGAGCATCAGCTACTTTATTAGCCTTACCAGGATGATAGTGTATCTCAATATCATAATCCTTAATCAACTCTAACCATCTGCGTTGCCTCAAATTCAGGTCTGACTGAGTGAAAATATACTTCAAACTCTTATGATCAGTGTATATATCACTCTTATGTCCAATCAAATAATGTCTCCAAATCTTTAAAGCATGAACTACAGCTGCTAACTCCAAATCATGTGTAGGATAATTCAACTCATGCTTTCTCAACTGCCTAGATGCATAAGCCACAACTCTGCCTTCTTGTATAAGAACACATCCCAAACCTTGACGAGAAGCATCACAATAAATAGAAAACTTCTTACTCAAATCTGGCAAAACCAAAACAGGCGCTGTAGTCAACCTCTTCTTCAATTCCTCAAAACTAGCTTGACATTTATCTGACCACACAAACTTGGCATTCTTCTCTAATAGAGATGTCATAGGTTTAGCAAGTTTAGAAAACCCTTCAATGAACCGTCTGTAATATCCAGCTAATCCCAAGAAACTACGAATCTCGATAACATCAATAGGTGGTTTCCATTTCAATAGATAATTAAAATCTGATTTCTCTGTGCAAATTCTAATTTCAGTAACTCAGTAAAACTGTCATATCTCGAGCTACAGACGTCCAATTCAGATGATCTTTACATGGTTGGAAAGCTTACAAAATTATCTACAACTTTTATTCACAACACTTTTTCTGAATCTGTCCAATAATTGGCCAAAAACTGAACTTAACCGAAACTGTTTCAGAATTCCAGACTGTGCAGTAACCCCAACTTGAAATAGATATATCTCTCAGCTCTTAATAGATATTAGAGTGATTCTTCTGGGGTTGGAAAGATATAGAAGTCTAATTATTCCCAGAATAATTTCTTAAATTTCCCATTAATGGATTTTAAGTTATTTCTTAAACATCCCAGACTGATCCAAAAATCAGCAAAGGACAGAACTAAGTTAACCTCATAACCAACTAATATATTTTGATCAAACTTAATATTCTTAACCATGGAACTTGTAGGCCTGTCTATAAAACTCCAGCACACATTACAAAGATCCAAATCACATATTATCACATTAACAATCCATCAATCACACAATTGTTCACACCACAAACTGACTCTCAAAATAATTCCAACTTAAAATTGACTCGCAACTACTATCGTTCTTATTACATAGGGATTTTTTTCCTATTTCCTAGTTAAGTTTCTAATAAATCTTGGGGACGACCTAACTCCGCCCTTAATTGGTCAATCTCCTTATAAGCTTGCTCCTTAAGTTCTTTTTCCTTCAGCAACTCTTATCCAATGATGATGCCACAAGCTCATAACCAACATTGTAAATGTCTCCTTTAGACCCTTACAATCCTTGTAGATGGTTCTAACAGATTACCAACCCTAAGAAAAGATACTTGCGCTCGATAGTGACTTTACAACCATGTAGCTAGCTGATGCTTCTAGATGACGAAATAGAACATATAAACCTCCATCTTGTATCGTCTTTTAGTTCGACAAACCCTCTTAATAAGAGATCAACTAGAGTACACCAAAGGATAACTTGCATTTGTTTCTGAGTGATAACTACTATCGTGTCCTTCTATCATGTCAAAGAGACTCATGAGCATATGCAAGAACAAGTAACCTGCACTTTCTCGCGAGCAGAAAAATAGCAGTGCAGAAATACAGTTATATCTCGAGTTCTACGAATCCAATGATATTGTAGCTTATACCGTTGGAAAGCTTATCAAATTTACTATAACTTCCTTATAGAATTCTTCTCCAAATTCTGCAGTTAAGGTAGTCGAAAACTGTGCACAACAGAAACTATTCTAGATTGCTGACAGCACAGATGCGTCGCCTTGTGATTTTCATAAATCCCAAACCATAATAGATATTAGGGTGGTTCTTATGGTCAGAGAAAGATATTAAAATCTACTATTGTCCAGAATTTATCCATGATTTTTGGGCATCCAAAAATAGAGATATAAGCTAAGGTAGACAGACTGATATAAAAAAACAGGATAAGGTAGAAACGAGATTCAAAGACAATAGAGAGATAGATAACACTAATCTTCAAGTCTTCATGCTTCTTTGCTTTGTGTTGATGAGATATAAGACATGGATCGAGGATAGCCAAAAGATGACAAGAAAGATAAGGTTTGATCTTTAGTTCTTCATGCCTCCTCATGCCTCGTCGCTTGAGATATTCAGGACTTGCTGTTGTTGATAGCAGATGCTACCCCACTTAACATAGATCAAACTACTTCTCAAGACTTATACCTTCCGGACCTACCTTTGAAACACGAGAACAAGAACAACACACAAGCAACACATCAAGCAAAACAAGCACACATCACATCATCGGTACTACACGTGCTTCTTCAATAATGGTGGTCACCCTAAGGGAAAAGTATGGATGATGAAATGCCATCAAATATTTGAACCAGGTAAGATCAGAAAACTTTTAGTAAAAGCAACATAAAACAAATTCCAAGGGAGTAAGAAATATTAGCTCAAAGGAAGCTATCAAGGAGAGGATACAACAGGACAAGGAAGAGGAATAGTCAAAATCAATGAGTCAAGGGATGACAAAATAGTTTTATCGTAAAATAAGTTTTAGAATACGTCCAGTGCTACTTGGCATACGTCCTACACTCAACACCGCTCCGATACCACTCTGTCACACCTGGTTTTCTAAAGAACAAAACCAGGCTAATCATATGTGTGCCCAGGAAGTCCACACATATATCAGAATGAAAAAAAATATCAGAAACAATGTTATTATATAACGTATACATAGCTATATTAACACTTACATCAGAGTATCGCGGAACGGTGACTAAACTTCGGGCTCTATTCTTCTCAGGGACGGCTGACTGGGGTTAACATATGCCTAGCACTTCTACTAGTCTTCTGGAAACTCCACTACACCTTTGTCCTTTTTCCGAGTAGCATCTTATTACACACTGGAGTATGGGGGAAATAGCAAGAGTGAGTCCATGTCGAACTCAACAAATATAACATAGGGTTCATGAGGCTCAAAAAGCTATACACTGTTTGACTGCGTTTAGCTTTTAATCATCATATAATTAGCAATTGAGTAGCATCAAGGTAATCCAAATCCCATTAATGAATCAATGATCAATTGTAATAAGGATAATGAATAGCATTAACATGAGCATAATAATAATAAACAATAATTAAGCATGATATAACAATGATGATCAACTATTCTGTAAGAATCTCCAAGGCTGCTCGTATCCGTGAGCACGGCTAGTATACCAGTTTTTAACTCTGCGCAGAGGTGTACACTTTCACTGTGAGTCATGATTTCCAAATGCATGGGTTTGCAAGGCCCAAAACATCAGAGACCATATAAAGCCATTCAAAAGTTCGTCTAACAAGTTAGGGCCATTAGATTCACTCGACAGGCAGATGTAGAACCCCCCTTCCCGGTGGTACAACAACCGCAGCCTATACACACTAGGCTAGGGGCTCGCACTACACCCAACGTGGCAAGCCATTCTTACGCCATTTAAGGTAACCTCTAACAAGCTAGAAAAGGTCTCTTGAACAACTAGAGCCAGAGCCATATAGCCCTCACAGCTGTACTGTATGTCCCGGTTATCACTTACAGGTAAGTCCTTACGGAGAGTAACTAGAGCATCAAAATAACCCACATGCTCTAGCCCCCTTTCAACAGAAATAACATCATCTTAATTGGTTGATTGCATAATCCATTAGTCAAATTACAAGATCATTGTTCATAATTAAGCGCTAGCAGTAGCTACCCAAATGCATAACCCATAGGTGACAAGGAAACAAGATATCAATAGCTAAGTTATAATCTCTATGGTTGTCAAGGAAGACACATGCATATGTATAATAATTTCAGTGAATAGGTAACAAGGATGGTCCCATGTTATACTTGCCTTAATCAAAGCTTTCCTGATGATACTGCTGATCTGGCTCAAAATAATACTCCTGATCGTCAAGAAACTGCTCACCGTCTATACTCGATCATCAAGCACCAACACACAATCATCCGAGCAACCATACACTAAGCAAACAAATAGACATAATTAAAATAGTACACCAACAATAGCAAAACAGTAATAAAAGTTTATAAAACTCTTCTACACGTTTCTACGATCACACAGACGCAAAGATCACCAAATTCGGAGTTAAAACGTGAAAGTTATGAATTTTCTAAGATTTCCTATAGATAAATAAATACTTAATTATAAACTCGAAAAATAAATTATCAAAACTAACTGTACAACTACACTAACATGTAGAGCTCGCAAATACGAACCTAACGCAACTTGAACGGATCAAATTGGAGTTAAAACGAAGATTTTATGACCAAAACAATTCTAGTGGCAAAACTGTAATTTCCTAAAAACGTATTTTTGAATAAACCGGTAGAAAATACGCTTTCAAAACACGAAAACGGATTCAGGATATTGCGCTAAGGATCGCGGGTTGATTACTAAAAAGCTGAGGGTCTCTTTAACAAATTTACCCACGAAGGGGTAATTTCTAATCTGGGCCGTTGATCTCGATTTGGACGGCTCGTGTTCATCATCAAGTCTACAGTGCTCATACCGGTCACCCTCTTCATGTCCGGCCGGCGGCTCCCCATGGCCGGCGTGCTCCACCTCGCCGGAGATGGCGGTTCTCCCTAACTAGACCACCAATCGACCTGGAACTTGATCCAAACGGAAGAGAAACTCCATGCGAACTCATCTAGGCATTAAGAACTAGCTACGATAGACCGAATACGACGCGCGGCAACAAGGGGACGGTGGCGCCATTACCGCACCAACGGTGAACTTCAAAAACGCGATTTGAAACATCTCCTCCCAAAAGAAAAGCATATGATGATAGAGAAGAAGGATGCGGTCTCACCCATGCGAAGAATACGGCCTTGAATCCACCCGAGAGCTCCTCCCACGAACAACCGCCATGCTCCAACTACCTCAAGCCCTAGACCTCGTTTTCTCGTGGTGAAGTTCACGGTTTAGATGAAAAACGGGAACTAGAAGACCTATGCGACCTATTTATAGCTTCAAGTTGCCGTGTTCGGGTAAGATTTCCCGGAAATCGCGAGAAGGACGGTCGGTGGTACTCCGGTTTGGAGTCCAGCTCGAACACGGGAGGAGGAAGACGACCGACAACCGGGCCCCACCGGTCAGCGACCAAGAAGAGAGGGAAGACGCGACTGCTGGCTCGGGCTGGCTCGGCTGCTCGTCTGCTGGGCCGGCCCACGCGGTCGCAGGCGCGGAGGAAAACGGGGCAGCGGCCCACTGCGCCGGCTCGGGAGAGCAGGCCATCGGGCCAGGCGGTCGGCTGCCAGGTAAGATGGTAAGCGGTTTTCTTTTTTTTTCTTTCTTTTCTTTATTTGCTTATTTACCAAACTATTCCAAATAGAATTTTTCAAATCCAAATCAAAATAAAATAAAGTCCACACCACAAAATAAAATAAATGCAACAGCATGAATGCATCACCAAATAATAATTTTTTTTTAAAAAAATTTAATTCCCCATTAATCGCTATCTAAATTATTTGAAATTCCTTATTTCTAAAGTTTAGAATTTTTGGGTGTTACATTGCATCTTCGCTGTTGATTAAGGTCGGTTTGATCTGAGGGCTCTGGTTCATCCCACTGGCCTATATAAGCCAACCCCTACCCCCTGGGTTCAAAGCATTCAAGTCATTTGATCAAGTCATTAGAGCCAGGAACTCTAGTTTCCTTAGAGCTCCACCATATTCTAGAGCATAGCTACATAGGTTAGAAGTAAAGGAGGCAAACTTTGCTTGGATTCTAGATCATGTCAAGAGCGCGGCTTGGTTAAGCCTTCTGTAGTTCTCTTTTGTATCTTTTTGTATTTACTTGCTAGTTACAATAGATATGACATTACTCTATATATTGTTAATGTTCTCTGTTATATTGTTTATTGTCTACTTTGATTATATACTTAGTATAGCTAGAATGTCTTTATATTCAAGCATAAGATCATATAGTGCTCACTCTTTGATATCTTGAGTGAGTGGTCGATATTGTGTAAGCATGGTGCTTATACGTTGTTTACCTATGAATGCACCCTATATTTCGGGCTATGTGGTAGATCACAGAAGTGACACTCCCTTTGAGTCCTTTATAGTCCACTCCCCGAATATAAGACAAGTAGGATCCGATTGCGAAGGAAGACTTGCTTTGTTCTTATCTTTCTTCGTAATGTCCCTTGTGTGTAGATATAAAGTATTCTTTCCATAATTGTTAAGTGTAATTACAATAATCATAGTATACTCTGACATGTGATTAAGAACGACTTAGGAATATTCCTTTATTTCTACCTAAACCATGCTATTGCTATAGAAGGGAGTGCTCTAAGTAAATTACACTATTTATGACTTGACATTTATCATTCATTATCATTTATGTTATGACTTAAGCTTGTTATGAGTAGATGGATTAGACATTGTTAGCTCTCCATTGCATGTACAAGTGATTATCATATTCCTATAGCTATTTCTTTCCAGTGGTAAAATATAAATAACAATCCCTGAAATACTATTGGATAAAATGCTACAATGGTATAATTCTCTGTGCGCTTGCGGATACTTTCTATTCTTATCTTTATATTCTTCCTAGTCATAAGAAATAATAAGATAGCTACTTAGTAGTAATACTAGGTAGTGTCTATAGTCACTTTTAGCTCCATCACTGGGGATGACAACCTGGTACAATTAAGCTAGAGGTGTAAGTAATTAAGAGGTGACTACTAGAACAAGTGGCAAGTTAATAAATACCAGCAAGCATTTTTGGCACTATTGCTAGGGATATAATTCAAATTCTATTCTTGGTAGTGACACTAAGAATTATCAACACTTTATCAGTAGGCCATCATGTGTAGTTTATCTAGTAATTCACCATCTGCGTGTTATATGCCTTCAAATTGATGACCTATGGGAGTAAACCACTCAGGAAAAAACCTATAGACACACCTATAGACAAACAACCTATCTTCAGACTCAACACGTAGCTAGAAGAAAGGTAGACTGATCGGTGCCATAATCAAGTTAGGTTACTCTTCGAACTAATCAGGATTCCTAGTCAGATCAATAGCAGACTCGGTTTGCAAACCACAACAATTTCTTATTTGCATACCGAAACAATTTCTTTGACCGAGCAACTTGTTCTCAGATACTAACTATAGTATACCTTGACTAGTCAGACTCTTCTATAAACATATTTTTAGATAGACAGTAAGAAGTGCAAGCAGAAGTATGCAACATGGCAGTAGTGTCAGCAACAACAACCTAAAGGGCCAATTTAGGTGAACCTACTACCAGTTGCACAACTAAAAATATGCAACTGGCTAACAAATCACCATGCTCTTCTATACCCACAAACCTCAAGTCAAAACACAGAGACAGTACAATGGAACATCAAAATCGAATAGTTAACCTAACATAATCTGAAGCAACTCCGAGCAGCCCATAAGTATTTGTACAAGTTTAGAAATGGTCTAGCACTATTGTACAAGGCTAACCTTTGTTCTTTATTTGGTTGGGTAGGTTAGAGTGTGGTGCTGTCACACCCATTTAACGACCAAATGGAGTGCATAATCTTATGTGTGCCCAGAGATCAATCACACATAAGTTAACAAATTATAAAGGATGTATCATCACCAATGTTATTACATCACGATTAATAACACATAGTCTTTACAATAATGTAGCAGAAGTAAAATGTAAAACTCTCGTGGTAGCTCCAATCACAGGTACATTGACTGGTTGACTGTAAGTCTAGTAATCTTCCAGAAAGTAGAAGTAGTCACTACTTGCACCATCTGTTACCCATCCGGGATTTTTATCCAAGTAAGAAAAATAAACAAGCGTAAGTACATCTCGTACTCAACAAGTGTAACATGGGGTTCATGAGGCTCAAAGGCATAACATAGGTTTATCAGCATGTAGCTTTTAATTAGCATTATTTCAGTATATCAATAATATCAAAGTGTCTCAATATAAACAAATAACATATGATCCATGTGAAATGATTAACGAATAGCAAAAACATATCCATTATTAATGGTCAACTATTCCATAAGGGTCCAAGGCCACTCGTGACCGTGAGCACGGCTGTTATAACAGTTTTACACTCTACAGAGGTTGTACACTTTCGCTGTGAGTCATGTTGCCCATATGCCCGGGTTAATTACTCCCAAAACACTTTCAAGGTGAGCAGGCAGGGAAACACTATAAAGTCTTTCGAAGGTTCGTCTAACAAGTTAGGGCCATTAGATTTCACTCGGCAAACAGATGTAGAGCCCCCCTTCCAAATGGCATAATAACACGCAACCTATACTCATGAGGACAGAGGCCGCACTATATCTGATTCGTCAAGCCATTCTTATGCCATAAAGGAATACCACTAACAAGATAGAAAAGGTCCTTCTATATGACTAAAGCCAGAGCCATTTTAGACCTCACAGTTGTACTGTAAATCCTAGATTTTCGCTTACAGATAAGTCCTTATGGCGAGTAACGAGAGCACCAAATAACCCCATGCTCTAGTACCCTTTAACAGTAATAAAAATCATCTTTTAGTGTTTATTGCATATTCCATTAGTCAAATTACATGATCATAGTTCATGTTGAGCACTAGCAATACTAATCCATGCTATATAATAGGTACCAAGGAATAAGATCAACACTAAGTCATCCTTAACAAGGAATACATGCATAATGATATTATTTGCTTAATGTGAATAGGACAACAAGGATAATCCCATGCTATACTTGCCTTGCTCAAACTAGTCTTGGTGATCTTGTTCTTAGAAAAACTCCTGATCTCCAACGAATTGCTTACCGTCTATACTCGATCAACAATAGCAACAACATTCATCCAGAACAATCATGCATAAATAAACAAGACTATAATTAGAACAGTACACCAACAGTAATAAAATAAGATAAAAAGTATTTAAAACGAATCTACAACTCGCTAAGATCACGAAAAACGGAGCTAAAACGATGAGGTTATGAATTTACGAAGATTTCCTATAGAAAAGTAATTACTTTAATTCAAACTCGAAAATAAAATGTCACAAACCTACTGAACAGTTCTACTAACATGTAGAGCGCGCAAATACGAACCTAACGCAATTTGAACGGGTCAAATCAGAGTTAAAACGGATAAATTATGACTAAAACAAACTCAGTGGCATAACTGTAAATAACTGAAAATGTACTTTGACTTAACTGAGATCAATCTACGCTTTCAAAAGGATAATACGCGATTCTGAACTACGCTTTGGACTGTGGGTTAGACAATTGAAAAACACAAGGTCTCTTTAGCAAAATGCGCAGCCGAAACGATATCCTTCGTCTACGGCCGTTGAATATCAGATGAACGGATCAGATCAATTCGGGGTGAGCGTGGCGGCGCTCCGGCCGAGAAAACACTCCGGCAGCCATGTCCGCGGCGGCGCCATCGCCAGAGTTCGCTAAAGCTCGAAACCGAGCACCATTCGATGATTAGAAGGTACCGGGATGGAGTATGGAACATGACGAGCTCACCTCGCGCAAGAACGGAGCCAAGGACGGACCAAAAGGAGGCGCGCGGCTCGGAATGGCGGGCGATCATGGCGGTGATCCAAGCGGAGCTTCCTTGAGATGTTTTCGGTGTTTCGCTTCGGTGCAATATGGAGCGAAGGGGTGCGACATCCCGTTTTTACAGCCCGGAGATGCTCTAAACAAGGAAAGAAGAAGATTTGGAAGGGAAGATTCGATCGGTGAAACGGGGAAAGAAATCGGCTCGACGTGGAGAAGAAGAAGACGACCCTGACAAGTGGACCCTCGGTGTCAGCGACGCGGTGACGGGAACCGCGGCAGCGCGCGCGAGTTGGGCTAGCTGGGCTCGGCCCAAGGCGGGGAAGCGGGGAACGACGCGCGTGGAGACGGCCCACGCGCAGAAAGGCAGGCGACCGCGACGACGATGGGCTTGCGGGCGAACAGGTGGGCTGCTGGGCTTCACAGGCCGAAAGCGAGGAGAGAGGTAAATTCCTTTTTTTCTTTTTCCTTTTCAATTATTTCAAAGCATTTTCAAATGATTTTGAATCCTAATTTGAATTTGAATCAAACCACTCCAACCAAAAATTCAAATGCAACAGCATGAGTGCACAAACATGTTTCTACCCTTATATTTGATTTTAAGTTAATAAAAAATATTATTACTCTAAATTTGTATAGTCAAAAAATTGTATAAAAATCATATTTACCTACTTTTTAATATCCCAAAATTTTAGGGTGTTACAATTCTACACCCCTTAAAATGAATCTCGTCCCGAGATTCGGTTGATGCTTACTCGAACAGTTGCGGGTAGGTTTTCCTCAGATCCTCTTCTCTTTCCCTGGTGGCCTCACCCTCTGTGTACCGATTCTACTGAACCTTACACATCTTAATAGTTCGACTCCCCGTGACTTTTTCAGTAGTCTATAAAATTTTAACTAGAAACTCTTCATATATGAGGTCCTCTTTAACGGTGAGCTCCTCTAACGGAATCTGCTCCTCCGGTACTCGCAAACATTTCTTAAGTTGAGACATGTGAAACACATCATGTACACCTACCAAACTCTCAGGTAATTCCAACTGATATGCCACCTCACCACGTCTCTCTACAATCTTGAAAGGTCCAATATACCTTGGTGCCAATTTCCCTTTCATGTTGAACCTTTTCACACTCCTCATTGGTGATACTTTCAAGTATACATAATCCCCTACTTCAAAAGTCAACTCTCTTCTCCGAGTATCAGCATAACTCTTCTGTCTGGACTGAGCTATTTTTAGATTATCTCTAATCATTCTTACTTTCTTTTCAGCATCCTTGAGTACATCAGGCCCAAATACTTGACTTTCCCCTGTTTGATTCTAGAACAACGGGGTTCTACACTTTCGTCCATACAGAGCCTCAAACGGTGCCATCTGAAGACTCTTTTGATAACTATTGTTATATGAGAACTTTGCATAAGGCAAACTCTTATCCCAACTAGTACCATATTGTAAAGCACAAGCTCTCAACATATCTTCCAATATCTAATTAATTCTCTCCGTCTATCCATCTGTCTGTGGATGGTAGGCTGTACTAAAATTCAGCTTGGTTCCTAGTGATTCATGTATCTTTTGCCAATAATGAGATGTAAACTGGGTACCCCGATCAGACACAATTTTCTTAGGAACTTGTAGACTCACTATTCTTTCCATATACAATTCTGCCAACCTTGCACTGCTATACATAGTCCTAACTGGTAGAAAATGAGCAACCTTTGTTAGGTGATCTACTATTACCCAAATCGAATCATACCCTTTCTGAGTACGTGGCAATCCAACTATAAAATCCATACCAACTTCTTCCCATTTCCATTCGGGTATCTGCATAGGTTGTAACAATCCTGCAGGTCTCTGGTGTTCAGCTTTCACCCTCTGACATGTGTCACACAAAGCAACATATTCAGCAACATCTCTTTTCAAACCATACCACCAATATTTCTCTCTCAGATCCAGATACATCTTAGTACTCCCAGGATGTATGAAATAAGCTGACTCATGAGCTTCACTCAAAATTGCCTTTCTGATAGTCTTATCCTCTGGCACACATAGTCTTTTTCTAAACCATAGCATACCCTTTCATCCTTATGGAATCCTAGTGATTTGTCCTTCACTATATTCTGTGCTATCTCTCTCAATTTTGCATCTTTCATCTGACTCTTGCGTATCTCTTGCTCCAAAGTAGGTTTTAGTACCAATTCTACTGCATTGGTGGTAAACCCTAAGTTCAGATGTTCACATTTAGCACATAACTCTCTTGGCATAGGCATTACTTGCACTTCATTAGCGTAGCTTTTCCTACTAAGAGCATCAGCAATAACGTTAGCCTTTCCTGGGTGATAATGCACTTCCAGATCATAATCCTTTATCAACTCCAACCATCTACGCTGCCTCAAGTTCAGATCTGATTGAGTGAAGATATACTTCAGACTCTTGTGATCAGTGTATATATCACTTTTATGTCCAATCAAATAGTGTCTCTATATTTTTAGTGCATGAACCACTGCAGCTAATTCCAAGTCATGAGTAGGATAATTTAATTCATGCTTTCTCAACTGTCTTGATGCATATGCCACAACTCTACCCTCTTGCATAAGAACACATCCTAAACCCAAATGAGATGCATCACAGTAGATAGAGAATTGTTTACTCAGATCTGGCAAAACTAATACTGGTGTAGTGGTCAATCTTTTCTTCAATTCCTCAAAATTAGTCTAACACTTTTCAAACCACACAAACTTGGCATTCTTCTCCAATAGTGCAGTCATTGGCTTCGCAAGCTTAGAAAATCCCTCTATAAATCTCCTGTAATAGCCTGCTAATCCTAAGAAACTATGGATCTCACTTACATTAGTTGGTGGCTTCCAGTCCAATACATCTTTCACTTTGCTAGGATCTACTGATATTCCTCCATTTGAGACAACATGACCCAGAAAGGAAACCTCCTTCAACCAAAACTCACATTTACTCCGCTTAGCATATAACTGATGTTCTTTGAGCTTTTGCAAGACCAACCTCAAATGTTCAGCATGTTCCTCCTCAGTCTTGGAGAATACTAGAATATCATCAATGAATACCACTACAAACTTGTCCAGATATTCCATGAACACCTTATTCATCAGATACATAAAGTATGCAGGGGCATTAGTCAGACCAAAAGACATCACTGTATACTCATATAACCCATACCGTGTGGCAAAAGCTGTCTTTGGTATATCACTAGCACGAATCTTCAACTGATGATATCCAGAACAAAGATCAATCTTGGAGAATACACAAGCACCTCTTAACTGATCAAACAAGTCATCAATCCTAGGCAACGGGTACTTATTCTTGATGGTAACCTCATTGAGAGACCGATAATCCACACACATCCTCTGAGTACCATCTTTCTTATCCACAAAAATCACTGGTGCTCCCCAAGGTGAA
The DNA here is from genome assembly GCA_038087645.1 of Saccharum hybrid cultivar R570. Lineage (NCBI taxonomy): Eukaryota > Viridiplantae > Streptophyta > Magnoliopsida > Poales > Poaceae > Saccharum > Saccharum hybrid cultivar. The sequence goes on along the minus strand of JAQSUU010000291.1, from coordinate 1,970,113 downwards.
GAACTAGGACGAATGAAACCCTTATCCTACAATTCCTTAATTTATTTCTTAAGTGCTTCTAATTCATCTACTCCCATTCTATATGGACGCTTAGCTATGGGTGCAGTTCCAGGTAATAATTCAATAATAAATTCAATGTACACCAACAGTAATAAAATAAGATAAAAAGTTTTTAAAACGAATCTACAACTCGCTAGGACCACACAGACGCGAAGATCACAAAAAACGGAGCTAAAACGATGAAGTTATGAATTTACGAAGATTTCCTATAGAAAAGTAATTACTTTAATTCAAACTCGAAAATAAAATGTCACAAACCTACTGAACAGTTCTACTAACATGTAGAGCGCGCAAATACGAACCTAACGCAATTTGAACGGGTCAAATCGGAGTTAAAACAGATAAATTATGACTAAAACAAACATCAGTGGCATAACTGTAAATAACTAAAAACGTACTTTGACTTAACTGAGATCAATCTACGCTTTCAAAAGGATAATACGCGATTCTGAAGTACGCTTTGGACTGCGGGTTAGACAATTGAAAAACACAGGGTCTCTTTAGCAAAATGCGCAGCTGAAACGGTATCCTTCATCTACGACCGTTGGATATCAGATGAACGGATCAGATCAATTCGGGGTGAGCGTGGCGGCGCTCCGGCCGGGAAAACACTTCGGCGACCATGTCCGCGGCGGCGCCATCACCGGAGTTCGCTAAAGCTCGAAACCGAGCACCATTTGACGATTAGAAGGTACCGGGATGGAGTATGGAACATGGCGAGCTCACCTCGCGCAAGAACGGAGCCGAGGACGGACCAAAAGGAGGCGCGCGGCTCGGAATGGCGGGCGGTCACGACGGTGATCCGAGCGGAGCTTCCTCGAGATGTTTTCGGTGTTTCGCTTCGGTGCAATATGGAGCGGAGGGGTGTGGCATCCCGTTTTTATAGCCCGGAGATGCTCTAAACAAGGAAAGAAGAAGATTTGGAAGGGAAGATTCGATCGGTGAAACGGGGAAAGAAATCGGCTTGACGTGGAGAAGAAGAAGACGGCCCTGATAAGTGGACCCGCGGTGTCAGCGACGCAGTGATGGGAACCGCGGCAGCGCGCGCGAGCTGGGCTAGCTGGGCTCAGCCCAAGGCGGGGAAGCGGGGAACGGCGCGCGCGGAGACGGCCCACGCGCAGAAAGGCAGGTGACCGCGACGACGATGGGCTTGCGGGCGATCAGGTGGGCTGTTGGGCTTCACAGGCCGAAAGCGAGGAGAGAGGTAAATTCCTTTTTTTCTTTTTCCTTTTCAATTATTTCAAAGCATTTTCAAATGATTTTGAATCATAATTTGAATTTGAATCAAACCACTCCAACAAAAAATTCAAATGCAACAGCATGAGTGCACAGACATGTTTCTACCCTTATATTTGATTTTAAGTTAATAAAAATTATTATTACTCTAAATTTGTATAATCACAAAATTGTATAAAAATCATATTTACCTACTTTTTAATATCCCAAAATTTTAGGGTGTTACAGGTGCTGACTTGCAGCCTGTTGCCATTTCTGCCTCTCATACTCAGTCATGTCATCATCTTCGTTGCCTCTTCCTCTTGCGCTTGACATTTTTTCTCCTGAAAAGGTACAAAGGAATTAGCAATCTTTTCCTTGTATAAAAAATAATACAAACTGAAGGGAACAAATTTTTTCAAGTAATCAATGAGGCAATCACATACCGCATAAATAACACTTACTTTTAGGCTCAACAATTAAGCCATCTATGTCTGTCCTAATAATGGGGACAACCCCATTAATAACATCCACAGTCACCTTGGCATTCAGATCAGACAATGGCAGAACTAGTCCATTGCCATTATCTAGGTGCTCACTCTCCAAATTATTCATATCATAGAAGTCTCTTGGTTTGGACTGATGAATAGAAACCCACTCAGAACCAGCATGTTCAGGAACATAGAAGACTTGTACTCTTTGTGATGCTAGTATGAAAGGCTCATCTGATACTTTTTCACTAGTATTGAATAAATGTTTAAAGTTGATAGTGGTGACCCTGAACTGATCAGTTTTAATCCATTTGCCCTGCACACGGTTGTCAACCCAATCACACTTGAAAAGAACAATATTTCCTTTGTGGTTATAGTTCAATTCAACAATCTCCTTTATAATGCCATAATAAGTCATGTTTCCTATTGTGACATTATCACTATCGCCCCTCTGAAAGCATGTGGACTCTGCAACCAGAGTGACCCCACTATTTTGGACAGACCTACCCACATCATAGGACTTAGTGTGAAAATCAAATCCATTTATTGTGTAGCTACTATATTTCTGTGCACTCATGATTGGTGCCTTGGCTAAGATTTGTATCTCATTTGGTACTTCCTCACACATTTCTTCCACCTATGATTAGTAATAAATATTATTATTAAGGTAAATGAGAAGTTCAGCTTAGATAACATGTGTTAAGTTCTCTTCCTACTTCCATGCGACCTAAACCACTCATGGAAGCTTTCGTGCTGCATTTGGTTAATAGCTCATTGGTTTTGAACACCAATAGAGGATAGATAGTGAGCATACTTTCTGCAAAGGTCAATTTATCATCTTACCATGCAAGAGAATCTAAACATGTATGGTGTGAAGTGAAACAGATTACTTACTCCAAGTAAGGCTCTATATTTGCATAGTTGAACAAAATATATCTATGTGCTTGCAGCCAAGTCTTGTGGTCTAAACTCACTGTGCACTTCCCAGCTAAACCCCGACCGATGCTATGAAAGAAAGGGGTTGTGCAATTTTCAGCTTGCATCCCTTCAACATTTCTAAACGCCCGACTATGTAAATAGTGTCCACATAGTATAAGACTCTCATAAAACATAGAACCCTCCATAATTGATCCCTCTAGATGGCTTTTTGTACTAATGTCACCTTACAATCTCATAAAAAACCTATACAAATATAATATGCTCATTATGTTATAAAATAGTATGTATTTTTTTTATGCATACGCTCACAAAAATTACCTCTCAATAAGCCACATTCTACGGAAATGTACTGGACTAGCTAGTCTTGCTTGGGCAGGAAGACGGACCATCAGGTGTACCATAATGTCAAAAAAGGAGGGAAGGAATATAGTCTCCAGAAGGCTCAAGGTTTCAACTATTTTAGCCTCTAGACTATCCATATCACTTTTGCGGAAAACAGGAGCACAAATTTTCTTGAAGAAATGACTAACACGTATCACTACAGCACTAACTACTTCTGGCAATACTTTCCTCACAGCAAGTGGTAGCAAATGGTAGTAAGTGTTGTAGAACGATGTGGAATTCATGAATCCTAAGGCCAAACACCTTTCTCTCATTGACATGAACATTGTGACGTATATCAGATGCATAACTAGCAGGAAACTTTACCCCTTTCAGTACTTCACAAAATAATTTCTTTTCATCAGGACTCATTGTATGTGGCGTAGGTGATAAATAAAATTGGTCTTCAACATCAATAGGGTGGAGATCACTTCTAATACCTAAAGCTTGAAGGTCTAAGCGAGAATTCAGATTATCCTTAGATTTCCTATCGGTACCCAAGAATGTATTAACAAAGTTCTCATACACATTTTTCCCTATGTGCATGACATCAAAATTATGTCGCAGCATCAAATCTTTCCAATAGGGAAGTTTAAATCAAATAGACCTCCTTTTAAAAATGACTAATGGCTCCCCTTCCTTGCGTTTCTTCCTTGCTGGTTTCTTTCCAGATGGATCCTTGCCAAAAACTGTAACAATATCTTTAGTACACTCCAACACTTCCTCCCTAGAGAGTGGAGTAGGTGCCTGCCTAAATTCTGTTAAACCAAACTTATGTACATCAAACCTAAATGGGTGATTTTCATCCAAAAACCTATGATGACCCATATAGCAAGTCTTGCTGCCATTACCAAGTCTATGTGAACAAGTATATGAGTGGCAATCAGGACATGTTGCTTCACCAGTAGTGACACAGCCAGATGCATAGCCTAGTTCTGAGAAGTTTGTAATAGTCCACAACACTACTACCCATAATTGGAAGTACTCGCCCTTCGATGCATCATAAGTTCTAACCCCTTTAACAAACATATCTAACAAATCATCCACAAGTGGCTAGAGAAAAACATCCATATCACTACCAGGAGCATGTTTTCTAGGAATTAGCAAAGAGAGTATGAAATTTGATTGCTTCATGCACATTGATGGCGGAAAGTTGTAGGGAATACATATGTTAGGCCAAATGCTATAGCTAATACTTTGGGTTCTATAAGGATTAAAACCATCAATGGAAAATGCAAGACGTATATTTCTACTATCCTTAGCAAACTTAGGATGTTTAAGATCAAGGTCTTTCCATAGAGGAGAATCTACAGGATGCCTAAGAACATCATCTATTGTTCTCTCCTCATCATGCCATCTTGTTAGATTTGTTGTTTTAGAACATAGAAACAATCTTTGGAGCCTTTTCTTTATCGGAAAGTACCAAAGAACCTTCTTAGGAACCTTGTACACATGCTTCCCATCTAGACTCTTCCTAGCTGACTTCCAACGTGAAGCCTCACACTTTGGACATGATTCAGATTTTTCATGTTTCTTCCAATATAGAATGCAATTATTGTCACATGCATGAATACTAATGTACCCAAGTCCTATGGACTTAATCAATTTCTTAGTTTCATAATAGTTTCTAGGTAGTGTTGAGCCTCAGGTAAGACATCGTTAAATAGATCTAGTATAAGGTCAAAACTTTTGTCAGTCCATCCTCCAAGGAGCTTGATGTGAAGAAGCCTAATCAGGAAACGCAATTTAGTGTACTTCTTGTAATTAGGAAATAATTCTTGACTATTGGCTTTTGGAGGTCAACTAGTTCTTTAGGAAGCTCAATGGAACTATTGTCCTCGAAATCCCCTCTATCATCTAAACCACAAGCTAGGTCTCTAAGCAATGCAGATATGTCATCCTCTTCACTAGACTCTTCCACAAGATTAGCACCATCACCATTGTCGGTATTCACATATGAGGAACTAGCTTCCCCATGTAAGTTCCAAGTTGTGTACCCTTTTAGAAACCCATCACATATCAAGTGCTCTCGTATATCACTTGAGTCTCTCCAAAATGAGTTAACACACTTTCTGCAAGGGCATAGTATCTTGTCCCCTATCGCTGAATTTCTAAATGCAAAAGCTAGGAAACTGTTGACCCCTTGTGAGTATGTCTTTTGTGTGCCTAGCATCACTATTGATCCATGATTTATCCATGAGTCTTTGTGGAGCTGAGCACGTACCTGCAGTACTTGAATCGGTTGGCTGCAAACAATGAGAAGAGGACAACATCGATGCAGCAGATCTACAACTCGTCGGGTTTAGTGGGCCAGCTCCACATTACTTTCACCTAGGGAGCTGAAATGAATCGGAAAGAATAAATCAATTATGCCTGCTTGTAACATTGGAAAACAACAATATCTTAATATACTAAATATATCAAGGCCTTGGTAATTGTAGGATAATCTCTTGAACTTATACATGCTGGATGTACTCAACTATAAGTGAAACAAAGCATGGAAATGATTTCTTCAGTGGCTACCAAAAAAATTTGATGCACATAGCTGCACGTGTGCTGCAGCCTCAGAATTGCTACCATACATACATACATACATTCAGAACTCAATAGTTAATTTGGGTCATGGATTTCTAAGGATGGTTGTTCAGTAAGAAACAAATATAGGAGCCCCAAAAAAATTCCCAGAATGGTTTCGGGCTTAGAGTAAGAACAAGTATATAAACCCCTAATTATTTTCATAATGGTTTCAGTAAGAAGGAAACATGGGATTCTATACATTAACCTTTGACTCTTGCTGATGGTAAGATTACAATGAAAAAAGAAGAGCACAATTTACCCTTATAATTCATCTTCTTCATGCTAGTTGGACAAGGCATAGGGCATAAGGTATGAGGATTCGACGGGTGGCGTAATTGCTGGCCCATCATAGCTCTAGTTTTTTCTAGACAGATACATACTAGAACTAGCAACAGATGAAGAAGGAAAATCTAACTGTAGATGCCGAATATCCCCAACCTAACTCGGGGATGGGGTCAGTTGAGCCATCAAAAGTAATTTCAAAATAAACTGCCACACTGATACGGCCACAACACACAAATCCACAACAAACTGATGGATAGACAGCTCAGGAAAAAAATATCTCAGTTTCCGTGCTCAGGATAGTGAAATAGATCCTATAGAACGGAACTCACTGCTAAGGCAATCGATCCAACAACTTGCTTACTAGGAAAAGCAGTAGTAATGCGGCGGCATGGTAAGCTTTGGGGGCACATCCTCCACCGTCGCGTGCTCCAGGGGGTGGCGAGCCGGCAATGTGGGTAGGCTGTTTGGAGAGGGAGCAGAGAGGGCTCAAGTGGCGGCGTTGGATGCCGTGTTTGAGGTGAAGCCCACGGCCTCCAGGGGCGGTGTGCTCCACCGTGGCTTCTTCTAGGGGGCGGCGGGGCGGGATTAGGGGGTGGGTGGGGCAGACGAGTAGGATCTTTGGGGGTGGGGCGGGCCGAGCGGGGATGGGTGAGCGGGAGCAGGGCGGTGGTGGGCGGGACTAGGGGATGAGTGAGCGGGAGCTAGAGGACAGTGGCCGGTAGGAGACTGCGAGCATTTGGGGGCGGGGCGGGATGGATTTGGGATCGCGACCTGAAGGGCGGTGACGGGCGGGCGCGATTTGTGAGAGGGAGAGGGCGGCAGCGCGCGAGCATGTTCGACGCCATTTGGGATTTGGGGGGAAGAGAAGGTATAGGGTTTCTGTAATCATGGGCCAGTCCAAAATCTGCGTGGGAGATGAATGTAAGTGGGCGCGCGAGTAAGCAGGCGCGAGGGTGGGGCCCATTTATTTTTAGCGACAGATCGATTGACAGTATAGCTGGTTTTAGCGTCAGGCAGTTAAACGTTAAATATGAGTACCTATAGCGATAGACATTAAGTCCCTAAATGAGGATTTAGCGTCAGATAGTCTTTGAGTTATCTTTAGGGACAGATCATCCATCACTAAGTATAATTTTTAGCGTCAGATATCTGATGGTGATGCGGTGTTGTGTAAGCTTTCTCTAGTGAAAACCGGTAGCAGTCATACGAACTGTCCAAACTAACAGTCGTACCGGGGGGTGGGGGATGAAGCGCAAAAGCCACAGGGGCCATGGTCAACCTACCGGCCAATGCTGCGGAGAACATGCATGTTTCGTAACGTTCACGTACGTTACGCCACGACCAGATGCCGCCGCACAAGAATTCCTGCACATCCACAGGGACATACATTATCATACACAGCTAGCCCAAATCATTGGCAACTCACATGGGGTGTTATTCCCCTCGATGTATATATCTATCTATACTCTATCGATTACTTTATATATGTAAATAATAACAGGCGACGGATAGGATAATTGCCTTCATTCTGTCTCCTCTAGCTTAGTGTAGATACGAACCATGTTACGGTCGACGACGCGGCCATGAACTGGAGCCTTCATCAGCGCCAACTATCTCTCCATATCTTTGTATTGGCCTTCTCACTTGGAGCCAAGCGTCAACACCTCAATTCAAGTAAATGCATGTCTTATTTTTATATAGGTGGCGATTATGTTGTGATGGCAGTTAGCACATGGCTTGTGTACGCAGCAACAGGTTGTCATACGCCACGGCATACGCAACTCCAGGTAATAATAGGTTAACAACACCTCTATAAATACTTGGTGTCCGAAGGCATGTCCATCATCCACATTCCAACCTTGATTACTTGCAAAACATTCTTGTTTGACATACACCATAGAACTATCTGAGAGCCATTAATTATCAATATTTGTGGTCGAAGCAGGTTCCATGGCGATTAAGCCTTTTGTAATTATGCTGCTACCTATGGCACTCCTGCTCCTCGCAGCAGGTAGCTCACCGGTGGTGGCTCAGCTGGAGCTCGGCTACTACAGCAAGACATGCCCGAACGTCGAGGCGATGGTCCGCACGGAGATGGAGAAGATCATCTCGGCTGCACCCAGCCTTGCTGGCCCGCTCCTCAGGCTTCATTTCCACGACTGCTTCGTCAGGGTAAGTTTGTTACACCTTGTCAACCATGGCGTCACAAACGTCGTATCGGCCGCCAGCTTGTCATAGTATATATACTGTACTTGTGTCATCATTGTGTGTGTATCCAGCATTGATCGACGTTTGCGCTGATCGCCATGGAGCTGACAGAAAACTAAACTATGCTCGCATCACAAAATTGCAGGGCTGTGACGCCTCTGTCCTGCTCAACTCCACCGAGAGCAACCTGGCAGAGAGGGACGCCAAGCCGAACAAGAGCCTCCGGGGATTTGGTTCTGTAGAGAGGGTGAAGGCCAAGCTCGAGGCCGCCTGCCCTAACACCGTTTCCTGCGCCGACATCCTCACCCTCATGGCCCGCGACGCCGTCGTGCTGGCCAAGGGCCCCTTCTGGCCGGTGGCGCTCGGGAGGCGAGACGGCCGCGTGTCCAGCGCAACAGAGGCGGCCGAGCAGCTGCCTCCGGCATACGGAGACATCCCCCTGCTCACCAAGATTTTCGCTTCCAAAGGCCTAGACGTCAAGGACCTTGCTGTCCTCTCCGGCGCGCACACCCTCGGCACGGCGCACTGCCCGTCCTACGCCGACCGCCTCTACAACTTCAGCAGCGCATACAACGCAGACCCATCCCTCGACAGTGAGTACGCCGACCGGCTGAGGACGCGCTGCAAGAGCGTCGACGATAAGGCCATGCTTTCCGAGATGGACCCCGGCAGCTACAAGACCTTCGACACGAGCTACTACCGCCACGTCGCCAAGAGGAGGGGGCTCTTCCAGTCCGACGCCGCGCTCCTCACCGACGCCACCACTAGGGAGTACGTCCAGCGCATTGCCACAGGCAAGTTTGACGACGTGTTCTTTAAGGATTTCAGCGAGTCGATGATCAAGATGGGCAACGTCGCCGTGCTCACCGGTGCAGAGGGGGAGATCAGGAAGAAATGCTACATTGTCAACTAAAGTATATATTATCGGCTCGCTAAATCATTGATTTTTTAATAAGTTTAACTCCATGAGATGACAGGGCGCATATGTCTGTCTGTTGATCAACGATGTAATGTATTAATTATATTGCTGTAAATTGATTCTTGCTCAGTACACGATAATGTCAATGGTGGCAGATAAAATGAAGAGCACATTATATATTTCATATACACTAGTAGTGACATAAGTACACATATATGCATTGGAAGACAAAAAAAACAATCTAGAAAAATCATATAAAATAACAAATTTTGGGTGCATATATTTGTCTTCCATGCATGTGCACCTGGAATTTTTTATTTTGATATGAATTTAACAAAAAGAATTTGAATCTTAAATTTTATGGCAATTTATGTCTACATATACACTATTGATATGTGTATCATTTCAATTTTTTTGGAAACTCCTAACTATGTTTACTAGGAAGTTTTTACAATTTCATCAAAGGTGTGGGTTCCACTGAATATTTTTTCTTCTTTTGGTGGCTGAAACTCCTAGCTTATACAAATAAATGAACGTCCATCCTCACACCTCAAAGTAGAAAGTATTTTTTTTCTGGAATGATCTATGTTGTGGTCTTGTGCCTAAGATCAATTTTCCTAAATTATTCAACATAGCCAAAAATAATATTTTTTTGTTGAAAAGGAGAGAGTGATATTGGTTACTCAAGAGCATGTTACATTCTTTGGCAATCAGCAACACCTTAGAATATTGGGGGAACCTGCACAAGTTGGTGTTACTATATCCCTGCGTTGTAGTAGTGACACGCCACAACGCTAAAAGCAAAACTCTGCAAAAAGTAACTGCAACACAAAATTTTCATTCCTTATTTCAATTACCTCTTTCAACAGAAGCATTTTCTCAATATCATCTAATGGATAAACATCTTGACAACATCAACTTCATAGAAGAATGTTTATGGTCATTTTTGGTATTTTACTTCATCACTATTGATACGGTCGTTTGTGGAGAACAAACAATCTTGACTACGATATTTGTCGCAACAGAAAAGCCACCACAAAAAATGCTTTGTGGCAAAAACAAGAGTATGTTTTTCTGATTGAAGCCTTTGCCACAAAACCCCTTTCCTTAGTGGTTAGAATTGTAATGATACGAATCATGAGGGCATTGATATGGGCAAAACATATGTGCTGACATATGGAGATACCCTATATATAGATGTAAGAAAAGAAGAACAAATCTACTCCCATGGTATTTGACAGATCAAGCAACATGTTGTATATCCTTTGGTACGTACGTGATGTCACCAAAGACAAATGTGATTTTATCCATGACCCAAAACTGATTGCTAAGACTAACTCCAACAACCATTACCTAAACACTAGACCCATTCTGGTATTTGGGTCATGCACAGGATATGGGTCACGCACCCAAAATCTTCGTTTTCCAACAGCTCAGGCAAAAGAAGAGCCCCCGAGCGGACAGTTTGTTTGGCGGGCCGGAGCTGAAAATTTCCGCGGGAGACAGAGAGTACTGTGCGAGCGGGGTGCTGTGCCGTGGCTTCGCTTGATGGCGGGGTTATTTTGCCGCCTGGCTGCGTGAAGGGCTCGAGGTGCCAGCGACGTAGCTACCGTTGCCGCGGGCTCGCTCAATCAAACGTCCGTACAAGGTTGGTCTTGCTTCTGTTCATTCTTCTCTGATTTCTTCTTCAAACGCTGGAGGACTTCAACAGCCGTACTAGATGATGATGTCTCTGTGAAGCTCTTTGATCTACGCCTCTTTGCACTATCCCTACCCTCAGGCCGTGATGTGTCTATATTCTCATTCCCAGATTCTGCATGGCTAGCCACAATACGACCTTGAGTTGGAGATGACATTCCATCAAGTGATGTAGAGTTGTTTAGCTCAAGAAACTTATTGTTCCATTTGGCCTCATTGCAAAGTTTTTTCCAGCAATGCATGATGGTAAAAGGTTTTGTCCTCTCGTACATTTTTACAGCATCATCTATCTGCAGATATGAATATAAATTAAACCGGTTATAGAAAATAAACATATGAAAATTAGAGAGATGGAGGGCAACATGAATGAATGTATACCCGATCCTACTCATTTTTTCCGCTCTCATTCTGCCTATCAATAGCTTCTTTGTACCCACAGAACTTGTTCGTCGCTTTTTGAATAACTGCCCACCTATGCTGAACCGCAATTTGGTTACGGTTGGACCCTTCAGGCTTATGCTCATTGAAATAATCATGCATCCTCTTGTAATAACAACCTGAAGTCTGATTCACACCTGCATGTTATGCCACCATGTTATTTGGGCATCAAAGGGTCAAAGATTTCTTAAAAGACGTTGCAAATTGTTACCAGTAATAGGGTCTTTGCTAATATTCAGAAATGCCGAACACACCACCAAGTCCTCATTTTTGCTGAATGCAGTTCCTCTCCTCGCCACGTTTTTCTTCTTTGCGGCCCTTTGTGGTTTCAATGATGGAGGGTCCTCAGAGCCATGGTTGTTGTCAATGGAGAAGCCCTGACTAGGTTGCCCATTCATAGGTGGGCATGACATTTGGGAGGAGCCATGCATGTTGAACTAGTGATGAAAAGAAAACGGTTAATCATCGATGTATTGATATGTAAATAGAACAAACCATCAGATGTATGGCTGCAATAAACCTGGGGGTTTGGAGGAACATCCAAAGAATGCAAAGCGACAGAATAACCAAAAGCCCACTGATCTGCCCCATAGATTTCTTCAGATTCACCAGGGCGACCACTTGAGCCACTGAAAATGTTATCCATTGTCCTAATACAACAGAGATACAATTAAACATGGCACAAAGTACACATGAATGGACTACAAAATTTTGATGAAACAATGAGAACATGCATTCGACACAGACTACGTGGCCTGGCAAACAGTAAATACAAAGTAATAAAATTCAACAAAAACAGCAATACATTACTTGCTAATTAAACCTTACATGAATGTCATCCTCTTTATTGTTTCAATTGTTATATAAGTACACCAATAACACCAAAAAGATAGACATATATAGCAAGAACAGCATTAAGTTGAACCTACTCATTGCTGGAAAAACATGCTAATATGACCTTACCCATATCACTATTCGCATGAATAATAAGCACAAACATGGATACAAATTTTCTTAGGCACCCAATCAAACATGACTGCAGCAGTCTCACTAAACATGGTGAAGAGAGGTAAATGTGCCAAATCATCCCTGCAACATTTAAGTGGCAAATGTGTGTGTTTTACAATAATAGAAAAAGGTCACTGCACAGCAGTACCTTGAGGCAATTACAGCTCACTAGTCACCACCACAGCAACACCCCGACCTTAGCAACAGATCATCTTAACAGCAGAGTCAAATTGAACAAACTTCAGTGCATATACTGTAAAGTAATGATATTGCCAGCCACACAACCACAGAGACATATAATCAAGTGAATTTGACACACAAACTTAATTTTTTGTAATCTACCATACAAACTAAATCTAATTTTTGTTTGGCCTGAAAAAATAAGAGACAATAACTGAATAATGTTTCGATTATTTAAGCTTGGACCTCATGCAGAGACAGAGATACCGTGGTGGTGGCATTGGCATTGCATTGCTTACCAGGAAGTTGTGGTAGACGAAAGCCCTGGGCTCCCACGAGATGACCTCGGTCCACTGCACGATGCGCTCGCAGCAGCCCCTCCCTGCTCGCAAACAACCAACAGCAGCGACGATCAGGATCAGAAGCGGATCGAGCCAAATCTGAGCGAGCGACAGAAGGTGGGGGAGGGAATGCGGGGGCAGGAACGAAACCAGCTCCTGTCTGTCTAGGAGCTGGCTGGCCGGCAGCAGCCGAAGCATAGAGCGGGTAAGCGGCAGCAGCTGCGCCGCCAGGGAGGGGATGCGCCATCGCGGGGCGGGCTGGCCAGTGCTCTGCGGCGGCCGACGCGAGCACGCAATGGCGACGAGCGGCGAGCCTGGAGGACGCGGTGGCGGGGCGGAGGGATCCATACCTGTGAAGCCTAGCTCGATGCAGATCTCGCCGACAGCGACTCGCCGGGTGCACTTTCCTCTTCTCTCCCCTCCCGCGAAACGGTTGTACGAGCGACGCGGCGCTGATTTGGGTCGAGGAGAGAGACGGAGGAGAGCGGACGCATATTTGGGTTCCCTCTGGACACTGACGCAAATTGGGTCGCTAGTTTGGGTGCTCCGTTGGACCATGATTTTTTCTTCTAAACCAACGTGAACGACGCATTTTCAGGTTTGGGTTCCCTGATAGGTACGCCGTTGGAGTCAGTCTAAGGCCTTCCGTAGTGTGAAGTAGAGCTAGAAAAAACAAGTGGGTCCGACTGCAGAAAAACAGCAGGCATCGCTTCTCATATTTGCAATGTGTAAAAAAGTTGGCACCGAAGCTATCTTCTAGCATACGACAACGGTATGGGTGCTGCCTATTGGCTTTCATATGACACCAACATATACTCTTCTCTCAGAGGACACAAAAAATATTCTTTTTTAAGTTGCAAGGCACTGAAGTCTCTACTTGCTCCGCTCCAGAATATTTGAAAGTTGGGCATTGGTAGCTGCAGTGTAGAGAGTGATGCCTCAAAGGGAGAGAGAAGGTTTGGGCATCACTTTAGGAGCACACTGCCGAGGGCCTAAGGGAAGTATGGGTCGGGTTAACCACTCCAACCTTCCCTCGGTGATGTCATCTCATTAAGTCATTCTGTCGGTGCTGCCCATTCAAGAAAATGATTTCCCTGCTGGTGATGACTAATTTTTCCTACCAATGGTGCCAACACGAGTGGATCTCTGACCTTTTAGATTATAGTTTTCCTATCAGCCATGTACCTACAGTAAAATTGTTTAATTTTTAAATTTCCTTCTCGGTTTTTTTTTCTTACCAATGCATCATCAAGAAAATTGATTTTAAATTTTCCTGTCAGTACAATTATTTTTCCTATTGGTAATTGTAGCATTAGGAAAATTACAGTTTCCAATAGGGCATGGACGGAGGGGTGAGCGAGATGTAGATCCCAGGGAGGGTCGAGTGAGAAAGGGAGGTGCCCGCATGTAACATGGCACTATGCCTTGAGGCGTGGGTGATGTGGCCTGCGAGAGGGGTGATATGGTTTGGGAGGTTTTTTCATGGACAATTTTGGCATGAATCGAATGTGCACTGTGTTTTTGTAACACCCAAAATTTTCATGATTTCGAAATAGTTAAATTTGATTTAATTATGCATTTGTTTGAGCATATTTAATATAAAGAAATAATATTTCATTTGAATATAAAATTCAATATAAGGTTAGGAACATGATGATGCATACATGCTGCTGCACTTCTATTTTGTACTGTGTGGTTGTTGTCTCTCATCTCTCTATATTCAAAATTCTTTTGAAGTTTCAGAAAATTCAGTTTCAAAAATGATCAAAGGAAAATGAATATGTTGGCCGCTGGCTTGCTTCCCTGTTCTCGTAAGCCCGCCTGGTGCTTGCACTTTTGCCGATTTTCTTCTAATCTTTTTCCTCCAGCCAATGGTGATTTATTAGCCATCTAAATATTCAATCTATATTTTCTAGCTTGGTTTCCAATTTGATGCCTATTAAAATCTGCTATCAGTTCATTGAAGAACCACCTGGGCTTGATTTCTCGTCTTCGTAGCCAGCAGCACTGCTGCTGTTTTCCAGGTGCCGGCCAAAGCGGGTGGCCCGTGCTTCATCGCCGTGGTCAGCGGCCAAGCCAGAGAGCTAGCGTCCTTTTCCTCTTTCAGCGGTTGACTGCTGGGTTTCATCTCTCCACGTGTCAGCGTCTTTTTCTATTTCAGCTTGTCCAACACGAGTCGGACTCTGATCAGAGCCGAGTCCTGCACCGAGCCCGGATTGCGGGGATTCGGATGCCCTATAAAAACCTTTGCCCTCTCTTCGTTTGACTGCCAGGCGGAGCCCCACTAGGCAGCACGTTTTCATCTCCTGTACGTCGTACAGAAGATGGACTCCGTCCATAGAAACGCCGAGTGCCCCTATATAATCCTGAGAACCATCATCACGTTCACGTTTTCTCATCTGCCGCTGCCGTCAATGCCGTCTGTTGTTGTTTCATCGCCGTTCCCGAGGCCGGACGCCGCGACGTTTTACCCTAACCCTAGCGTAGCAGCCTTGCTCGCCTAGCCACAGCAGCCGCCGGTGTTAGACCTCATCGAGCTCGGAGTGCAGCCGCCGCGGTCGCGCTCGTTGTCCGCCGTTTCATCGCCGTCCACAACCCGTTGCCGAGCTCCGAGTCGAGAAGAAGCTGGAGCCGTCCCGCCGACCTCGCACCCGCTGCATAAACGCGTCAAGCTAGCAGCCGTGGTCGATCTCCGCCACCGTTCCTCTGCCGCTGCAACCGTTTTTTCGAGCTTCGAACGAAGGTAAGCGATCCAAAGACAACTGTCTTTCTCTCAATGTCTTTCATGAACGCGAGCTCGCGCGGCTTAATGATGTTGATCCGACCTGCCTCGCCGAGCTCTACGTTGTCGTCGATCACCTCCCCACAACGAGAACCCACATTAACTAGTTCATGAGATCGATACATCCATCCCTATGCCATCCGTGTAGCCACCGGAGACAATTTCACCCTGATAATAAGAGAAGCACTGCGCGGTGAGCCATGCGTGCACTGCTGCTCTAATTCCATTGTTGTTAGCTTGATGACATCGTATGACATCATGGATACATTTTGTGGCCGTTTTCTTATAGAAAAAAATAAATTCAAAAATACGATAGAAATACGTGACCCCATAATTAGCAATCGATCTCCACTGTTTCTACGTTTTAACTCCAATTTGACCCATTCAAATTGCGTAAGATTTGTAATTTCATAATCTACATGTTAGTGCTACTGTTGGTTCAGTTTTCCACCTTTAAGACTTGAGGTTATATTTAATCTATTATTTTATTAAAGAAAATATCGTTTAATTCATAACTTATTTGTTTTAACTCTGAATTAGTCCGTTCGAATTGCAATGGATTTATAACAACATGAACTACGTATTAGTATTAATGTTTTCTTTATCAAAATCTCTGGAATTTCATAGTTTAGATCTAACTTGATTGATAATTGTGCAACTAGATTTATAAATAAAATATTATTGATTTCTCCTTTACTTTTCTAAATTTAAATGTAATTTAACCTAAGTCACTTTTGAATATCTATAAAAAGTATTTTATCCTATATATATGATTTTATATAGTTAAAACAAATGAGACCTATGATTTTCCGTTTTATACAACGAAATCTTTCGGTGTATGTATCCCTTTCACCGTAGCTCCGATTAGTGTGTTTTTCGCGTTTGTTGCTCATGGTAACGCGTAGATCAGTTTTCAAACCTTTTTATTGATTGGTGTACTGTTCTAATTATGTCTCTTTGTTTGCTTCGTGTATGATTGCTTGGATGATTGTGTGTTGCTGCGTGGTGATCGAGTATAGACGGTGAGCAGTACTACGACGATCACGAGTATTATTTTGAGCCGGACCAGTAGTACCAACAGAGAAAACTTTGATCAAGGCAAGTATAGCATGTGACCATCCTTGTTATCCTATTCGCTATAATCATAATACATATGCATGTGTCCTCCTTGACAATCATAGACATTATAACTTAGTTGTTGATACCCTGATTCCTTGTTGCCTATGGGATTTGCATTGGGTAGCTATTGCTAGTGCTTAATAATAAACAATGATCTTGTAATATGACTAATGAATTGTGCAATCACCCATTAAGATGATTTAATTGCTGTTAAAGGGTGCTAGAGCATT
Source organism: Saccharum hybrid cultivar R570 (assembly GCA_038087645.1). NCBI lineage: Eukaryota > Viridiplantae > Streptophyta > Magnoliopsida > Poales > Poaceae > Saccharum > Saccharum hybrid cultivar. The sequence goes on along the minus strand of JAQSUU010000291.1, from coordinate 1,953,242 downwards.
ATGTTGTTTTTATGTTGCTCTAGTTTCTCTCTGTAAGGACTTATCTGTAAGTGATAACCGGGATTTACGGTACAGCTGTGAGGGCTATATGGCTCTGGCTCTAGTTGTTTAAGAGACATTTTCTAGCTTGTTAGTGGTTACCGAAAGGCGCAAGAGGGGTCATGTCTGGTATGGTCTTGGCCTGCCAAGGTGGGTGCAGTCTTTTGTAAGTCGCCCCTTGGAGGGAGGTTCATGCTTTCTAATTGAGAATCCTTAACGGCCCTAACTTGTTAGACGAACTTTTAAATAGATTTATATGATTTCTGGTGTTTTGGGAATGGCCTCCCCATGCATTTGGAAGTCATGACTCATAATGAAAGTGTACACCTTTGCGCAGAGTTAAAAACTAGTATACTAGCTGTGCCCACGGATACGGGTGACCTTGGGGATTCTTACAGAATAAATATTCACTATTGTTATATCATGCTTATCATGGTTGATATTATTATGCTTATGTTAATTGCTATTTCATTATTCTTATTAAAATTGATCATTGGTTTATAATGGGAATTTGGTTATCTTGTTGCTACTAAATTTGCTAAGCAAATGATGAATAAAAGCTAAATGCAGTAAACCAGCACCTAACCTTTTGAGCCTCATGAACCCCATGATATATTTGCTGAGTTCGACATGGACTCTTGCTATTTCCCACACCTCAGGATAGTCTCTGGAGTTTTTAGGCTTGTGATCAACCAGTCAGTTTGTTCCTGGAGTGAAGTCTATACCCGGTGTTTGGAGTTGTTTTTCCGCTGTGTTGCTCTCTAAGGTATATTTTATACTATTGTGTTATGTATATTAAGCATTTATCTCTTGATATTACACTTATCTGTGGCTATATGTGAGATTTGACTCCTTTATTTCACATATAGTTTATGTTTGGTTTTGTCCTTGAAACCGGATGTGACAGTTTTGGGCCATATTTTTGGCGCTCACATATGGCTGGGTTCAATATTTTGTGCCCTGGCTTCATTGTGTTTCTAAGGTGCTGTTTGGATGGACTAGGACTAACTAGTCCTATTAGCTCCTATGAGTGAACTAATAACTAGTCCATGACTAATGAACTAAGAATTAGTTTGCCTATTTAGATACTTAAGGACTAAAGATTAGTCAACAACTTGTTAGTTCTATGGATCGAAACAGGACCTAAATTCCTTTTGTGTTTTCGAAATACCGACATGACAAATATGAATTACCCTGTGAGTTTTGCATGGACCAGCAAAAAATAATATTCCTATTGGGTATTCACACACAAACACAACTAGGTATTATTATTTTGGTTTTGTATTTTTCCTATAGGTTTCTGGTGCCACCAGTACAATAAGAAATTTTCCTGTAGGTTTTAGTGATAAACCGTCAAAAACTCTACTACCAAAGACACTATAGAGGCAGATGGGAAGCCTCTGTAGAGGCGGCTGCGAATTGGATTTTACAAATTGGATTTTTAGAGGCGGCTGCGAACATGAGCTGCCTATAGAAATCAATCCTTAGAGGTGGTTCAGAATAAAGCCACCTCTAAAAATAGTTCTCCAGAAATCACAAATCTGGCCCAAAAAATAGAAAAATTAATCCTGGGTCTAGAAGTCCCAATCCACACGATTTTCCTTTCACAAATCTGGCCCAAAAATAGAAAAAATTAAACCTGGATCTAGAAGTCACAATTCACACTATTTTCCAATCGCGCGAAAACAAGTGATTTGTGGCATTGGGGGATCAAACCCGCGATCTTAGGCCTCGTGCGTATCTCCCCTAACAACTCCACCTATAGGTCACTTATGTCCATTTGAGACTTTGTTTCCTTGTTTTATGTTTATCCGATTTTCAAATGAGTATTTAGGATTCTAAACTAATTCAATTGAGAAAGTTGTATAACTTTTCCAAATCTATGACTTTGGTATTGGTTATTTCTCCATTTGAGAGGTCGTTTAAAAAATTAAATTTCAAATGTCAGAAATTCAAATGTAACTTTCCTTAGATAGATTATTTCAAATAAAAAGGTTATCAACTACAAAATTATATGACTCTTAGAGATTTACAACTTTAGTTTTAGTCGTTTCTTCATCTGAGCTCATTAAAAAAAATCTAATTTTACTATTTAGCTCCTATTTTAGAGGCAGCTCCTCTAAAAATCGATTTCTAGGGAGGCTCAAAATAGAGCTGCCTCAAGTGAAAATAGCAGCCGCCTCTACAAATATATGTCTAGAGATGGTTCGGTTTGGACACCTGTAGAAGCGGCTGTATATTGAGCTATCTCTACACAAAACGACTCCCGTTCAGAGATATCCTCGTTTTGATTAGTTTCTAGTAGCGAGTGAATTAAGCAAGTTGCATTTTTAAGTGCTATGGAAACTGCCCATAAACTTCAAAATTAGTGATTTCCAAGAAAATACCAAATCATTTGGCAAGCACATGGGATGGTATTCTATTGATGCATACGTATGCATTTATAATTATAATCCCTCAATTATAATGGGCGTCCACGGATAATTGCCGTGTCTGACACTGCTGTGTGAGGTGTTTATATTAGACTTTAGAGCTTGATAGTCAATAGACTAGGTCCATGTCATGTTACGTTCGAGGACGCAGCCATGCATGAACTGGCCTTTCCCAACGCCGTTTATGTTCTTCATTAATTGTTTTGTATTGACCTGTTCACTCGTCGCTGTTGTCAATGCCTCAAATCATGGCTTGCATTTGTTTACGGAGGAATTATGTTGAGAGGGAAGTTAGAACATGCATGTGCGACTTGTGAGCGTAAACACAGGTTGTCAACCTACAGCGTAGTACTCAACTACACGTAGCCAGCACCTCTATAAATACGGGGAGATGCAACGACAAGCCCACCCAACATTGTACCCTTATAATCACTTGATAACTAGGAGTACAGTACATACTTGCACTACCGAGCTGAGTAGGGCTTCGAACCACCACTTATGTGCAGAATATGGGTCGATCCATGACGATTCAGTGTTGTGCAGTTCTGTTACTGCCTGTGGCCCTCCTTGTGCTGGCAGGTAGCTCACCGGTGGTGGCTCAGCTTGAGCTCGGCTACTACAGCAAGACATGCCCGAACGTCGAGGCGATGGTCCGCAAGGAGATGGAGAAGATCATCTCGGCTGCACCCAGCCTTGCTGGCCCGCTCCTCAGGCTTCATTTCCACGACTGCTTCGTCAGGGTAAGTGTTCTTTTCTGACTGAAGCTTCAAATTATGACAACGTGGAACTCTTTTTAAATTTTTATTAAGCTACTATAAGTTACAGAGGTATATATGCATGCAACGTCGAATGGCTGCAGGGTTGTGACGCGTCTGTGCTGCTCAACTCCACTGCGACCAACCTGTCAGAGATGGACGCCATTCCGAACAGGAGCCTGCGAGGCTTTGGTTCCGTAGAGAGAGTGAAGGCCAAGCTCGAAGCCGCCTGCCCCAACACCGTTTCCTGCGCCGACGTCCTCACCCTCATGGCCCGCGACGCCGTTGTGCTGGCCAAGGGCCCCTTCTGGCCGGTGGCTCTCGGGAGGCGAGACGGCAGGGTGTCCAGTGCGACCGAGGCGGCCGACCACCTGCCTCCGGCCAACGGAGACATACCACTGCTCACCAAAATCTTTGCCTCGAAAGGGCTCGATACCAAGGACCTAGTTGTCCTCTCCGGCGGCCACACCCTCGGCACGGCGCACTGCCGGTCTTACGCCGCCCGGCTCTACAACTTCAGCAGCGCTTACAGTTCAGACCCATCCCTCGACAGCGAGTACGCCGACCGGCTCAGGACGCGCTGCAGCAGCGTCGACGACAAGACCACGCTTACCGAGATGGACCCCGGCAGCTACAAGACCTTCGACACGAGCTACTTCCGCCAGGTCGCCAAGCGGAGGGGACTCTTCCAGTCCGACGCCGCGCTCCTCGCTGACGCCGCCACTAGGGACTACGTCCAGCGCATCGCCACCGGCAAGTTTGACGACGTGTTCTTTAAGGACTTCAGCGAGTCCATGATCAAGATGGGCAACGTCGGCGTGATCACCGGTGCTGACGGGGAAATCAGGAAGAAATGCTACATCGTCAACTAAAGAATTATCGGCTACTAGAATCTATGTTTTTTTTAAAAAAAATGTAAACTGCACACGATAGTAGGGCGCATATGTATCTGTAATCATTTTGATGTATTAATTATTGTTGTAAATTCATTCCATGGTGGTAGATATACTAAAGCACGTATTATTATATATTGGTTAAAACTTTAAGTTGCACAAAAGTTATATTTTCAACACCGAACTGCAAAATCCGGGTAATAAACACCCTCCAACCACTAAAACACTACAATAGAACGTACAATCAGCGTTGAACGTCCAAACCATTAGTGTTGGCTATTGTGGCAGAACCACCCAAATTATACTGGCCCACGTGTACCTGTTATTCTCTTAAAGACCTCTAACTGCTATACACAAAAGTCAGATAAGCCAGTAATCTGTCGGGTGTCCTCGGGGAACTCCGAATCATCCACATTTTACAACTCATACATGATCAACAATGGAGTTGCCACAACATTACAACATTTGGTACAAAAATAATATACATCAAAATGTGGAAGACTTATAATATTAGTTTACAAAACATGTTTAAGTAAAACTTAACTTTAGATCCAAAAGGAAAATAGGACGGCGGAAGCAGATTAGAAATACCTATGGTAGAAGAGATATCCAGATCATGTCGAGCCCACCGACATGACCTTGATTAGCAGCACAAGTCAGAACCTGCAACGGGGGTTTAACAAACCCTGAGTCATGAGAGTACTCAACAAGACTTACTCGACTAAAAAAAGACTACAAGGGTATGTAGGCTTAAAGGGGTAGTCTGGACAAGATTAACTTTTTGTAGAAAAGCTTACTACAAGTGGATCCTTACTTTCAACTTTTAGTTTTAAACTTAAGTCATTATTAGTATCCGGTTTACACCATATCTAAATCAATCATTTCTTAAAGCATCTCACCTCATTTCATCTCATATACATAAGTAACCATGTTCCATTGATTAATAATGATGCAGAGCAGTGATCAAGTTTCTCACTATCTGGGAGAGATGGCGATTCCAATCGATGTACATCCAGCTGGAGCAAACCTTAGCCAGCATGATATATGCAAGTCCCGGACCTATATATATCAACCATTCCCTCAGATCCTCCAAAACATGAACATGTTCAAGCCACCCAAGAGCACAATACTCCACCGCCCTGCTCCGTCCCGGACGATTATCTTATAGGGTGGGTACACGCTACTCCTGCCATCTCTCCACTCCCAGTGCGTGGTTGTCCTTTTGCATAATGAAATAGCCGAGGTACTCAGTGTGATAGAACTGTCTAATTTATACAAGCTTAAGTATGGCTGTCCCCGTTTACCCCGTTGACACGCACATACTTTCACTTATATAAACCCGGTAGTCCACCGAGTGTCACGAAAGACCTCGGTAAATCAACTTCATAATCAAGATCTCATGATTAAGTAAATACACATCACATAAACGAAGTTACAGCGGAATAATATTACAAATGAGTTTACAAATAATAGTACAAGTTTGGGTTTCAAAACCGATTAGTGAAAACAACATAGCTTTCAAATGATTACAATAATATAAGTTCCAAATATATTGCTAGCATAAGTGATATCTTCAGACAAAATCATATAGGTGAGAACACTATAGAGTCGTCGAGTCCACCGGCGGTTGGCCTCCATTTTTAACAGGCTGAGAACTTCACCTGCAACATGGTGTATAAACCTTGAGTATGTGAATGTACTCAGTTAGACTTACCCGACAGGAGAGAAATAAAAGACTCACAAGGATATGCAAGACTTATTTAGTGGAGCTAGTTGGATAGCATAACGGTGCAAAAGAGCATTACTATCATGAGTCCTTGCTTTCAACATTTTAGTCGATATTTTTGCATCAAGTTCGGTGAAGCTATTATAGCTAGATTTGCACTTGCTCTATAGCAACCATTTGATTAAGCTAAACAAACATTAGTAACCATATCCGGTGTAGTAATTTAAGCATCATCATAACCACCATGTTCCATCAGGTATTACTACGATACCGCTACTCAGTCAAGTTCTCACTATCCGCGAGAGACGACGATTCGAATCGATTTCAATCAGCTGGAAATTTATTCCTAACACAAACCCAGACATACCTAAGCTAAGGTAATCTTAGGTCACCTTTGGTACAATTCAGGTACAGTCGCGGGTCCGATCAGCGCCGCACCCTCTGGGATACAACAGTAGCCAGGTTGTTCAAGCCATGCCTGCCCACGGTCGATGCCAGGTCGCTCATGTCATGCTTGTCGACAGTCTATTGATCAGCTCCCCGCACATCCTTACTTCCTCTAGTGTGCGCACTCGAACAGAACAGGGCCCAGCCTGAGTTGAGCTACTCGGCTTCACGGTTGGAACGACTATATAGCCAGCTAAGTGATAGGCATACGTTCAACTTGACATGAGGACGTACAATGAATCGGTCATTAATCGACATAGACGGGGATAAATATGCACCCAAGACCTCCATGACTTGTTGCATCTCTATCACAAGTCCCGCCCGGTCTCTGTTTACTTATCATCACATGGTTATTTTTCACAATAGCAAATATAGCCAACCATGACCAAGTATCCACCTACATCTTGCAGGTGATAGGAGATCACCCGACTTCTATCAGTCTAAGCATGGCTAAGCATAAAACGTCATACTCATACTAGTAAGGGTTCAGGTAATTATAAATGGTGGACAAGGTAGGAAATATGCACCAACGGTTTCATTCAATTCCTATCACCTAATGCATCATACAAAAGTTATACTTATGTGCATTTATAAAAAAAGAGGGTAGGAGACTTAGAATGCTCTGGGGCTTACCTGGGATCTGACACTAGTGAGTTTAGTTAGATAACACTCGCTTGGCGAGCATCTCCCATTTTAGCGCTTTCTTAGTCCTTCCATCTTTGGGATAGATCCACCAAACACCGTCTTCGGGTTTGGCTCTAACATCACGTTCTTCACGTGGTTCATCTAGCATACCTAAATGAGGTGCAAGATGCAAGTGCATGAATACAAAGAATAACAAATAATAGATGCATCACATAAAAGCATTCAAGACAAGTACAAGGTTACATTACATGACATGAGCACTTAGAGAGCGAGCTATTCACATCATGTCCAACATAGAGATAGCAAGCACATCAAGCATGTAATACTAGTTGACTTAATGTTCAGTTATACCAAGTATTTACTAACCAAGAACTAACTACAAGTTTAACCAGAACAAGAGCAAGCTAAGGCAACCAACTTAGTATATGCACATAATCTGGATAGCAGCATAGCAGGCACTTGTTTCCACTATAAATGGAGTTATAAGCAATCAACAAAGGTGATCTTAGGCTTTTTGAAAAGCTAATAAAATTGTCTACAAAGTTTTTATTATCATATTTAGGTGATTCGACAATTATATAGCTTTAAACACACAAAGCAACAATTCTGTCCAGAACATGAATAGAATCTGACATGCAACTTCGGACAGCCAAAACATGAGTTCTAGCTTTCACACAAAGGTGGTTCTATACTTTTTAGAAAGCTTAGCAAACCATGCACAACTTTGTTATAAACACCAAAAGCTAATTCCAAAGCTAACCAGGTCAAACATGCCAATGTTTTAGGTCTGCAGAAACAAGGATAGAAAATTGACATGAGCTTCAGAGATACATAACTGGAGTTCTAGATATTCAACAAATATGGTTATTAACTCTTTAGAAATCTTATTAAGTTGTATATAACTTCCTCATTATCCTCTTAAGATGATTTCACAGCCAACAAGGCTAAACAACACAAAGAAGTCATCTCTGTCTAGATTTGGACAGATTCTGACATTTCATTTTGAACAGCTATAACTGGAGTTATAGACCAGCAAAAGTAGTTCTTTTAGATGTTTTGGAAAGCTTAACAAAAGCACTACAACACTTATATTATCATCAATACATGATTCCATATGCACATAGGTCAAACAAACTAATCATTCAGATCTATTCAGAGGACATGCAGAACATGACAGAGCATTTGTTAATTTCATAACTCCTAAACTATCAGGCCTATGTCATGAAAATTTAACAAAACCTAGATTATAAAGTTACCTACAACTTTTGTATTTATTACATTCACAGGAAACATCATTTACATCACTAAAATAGTTGCATAACTAAAACTGTACATGCAACCCAGCAGCAGATGCATATTACATTCGCCTATCATTTTGTTGCTACAGTTTAACATGTTATTGACATACATGCTACTCCATACAACTTGTAAACATATTCAACAACCATAGCACGTGGCAATAGCCACTAGAAGCATCACAAACATCATAAGCATTCATATGCTTGTTTACAAGCAAGCTTCCATTCATCCTTTATAATTATATAAACCTATATATTAATTTTTAAGTGATGTGTCAAACATATAGTTTGGAGCTTAGAATTTTATGAGATAAAGACGATGACCAAACATGATTACTGTACAAATTTCACACGCTCAGGTTTTATAATTTAATTACTATGAAAAAGACAAATTGCTATTGCAAGAAATCATGTGAGAGCAAGATAAATCTAAAGATCAACATTTTCTACAAACACATAGCCATATTAGGGTTTCTTAGGCCTCAATACTACCATGCAAAGGCAAAGGAACCACATTTCACATTTTGCCTATATAAATTATTTAAAAACCATTTAAAACCATTTATCAACCATTAAACAAGTTAAATCAATAACTCACTCTTGCTACATCCAATGACCATGAAATTTTGACCACAGCACACAAATAGCATCAGTAGCCTACCATAAAAATTTCATAGTAATTGGAGCAACACAACTTTAGATATTAATTTATTCCTAGAAAACCTGAATTATCATAGATAAATAAAAACAGCGAAAAACTTCTACTAACACATATAATATTATGACTCTATTGTGTAGATCTACTCACAAGGATTCCAAAAAGTCTTCATTTGCTATTTTGTGATTTTTCTATGATTTACTATGTATTTTCAAAGTTTCAACCGATTAATTGCAATATTCCGAAAAAGAAAAGGAAAAATATTTTTGCAAAGTGAACCCAAAATTTTCTTCTAATTAACTAAGCCCATATATGTAAATTCCTTCCTTCTATGCATTTTGCAAAGTGAACACTGCAAAGAGTTTCACTCTTCAACTTATGACCTCTTCTTCTCCAACCGAAGCAGAGGACGATGACAGAGTCGATTCTGGCCGGCGAGGTTGCCGTCGGCGGTGGGGAAGAGGTGCGGGGGCACGTCGGAGGCTAGTCGTACCTACGCGGGGCTCGTGCCCAGCCAGCCATAGCCAGCTCTAGCCTGGCCATAGTCGCTGGCGGTGGCTCAGCGGCAATGCCCGCACGGCAGCTCGCTGCAAGCTGTCTCGGCAACGGCGGCAGCCAAAGAAGCGGTGGGGAGGCGCGGCTAGGAGGCGGTGGTGGCTGAGGGTGCTAAGCAGCGAGGGCCAAAATGGCGGCAGTGGCTTTGTCGTGGCATCCATGGAGCGCGCCTGCGCCCATGGAGCTGAGAGCGAGGGAGAAGGGGGTGAGAGAGTGAGGGAGAGGATGAGTGAGCAGAAGAGAGGAGGGGCGAGCGCTCGGCCTCCCAAATACATGAGCACGGGGCGAGGTAGCGTACATACGCGCGAGGGTGCAGAGTCAGTCGGCCACAACCAAATCCTAAAGCCGATCCAATATGGTTCCAAAAACCGACTGAAACTGCTAACTTTTTCATCCTCTATCTCCGAAACCGATTAATGATTTGTTCAACCGATTGCACTGTTGTGTAGAGCTACGTGTGTACTACAAGATTGCTTAAAGGAGTCTCATCTAATTCTCAATGGTTTTCAAACTATAATTCGCTAATGATAGGTACACGAAAACTAAAATACGAAAATTCAGTTATGCAGACTTAGTCGATTTTCGAGGTTTCAAAACAGCATTAAGTTGAAACTTGTGAGCCTATTTGACTAAGCTAGGCACCGATTCAGCTCTTGGCTTTTAAACAAAGTTTGTTGTACACAACTCAAGCTACAACTTTTATTGAAGGTTCAACATCAAAACAGGTATAGAACCTACAGTTCTACTTTGGTTACGACAGCATCACGATAATGCTTAAATTAGAGTTATAGACCAATTGAGGCATTTTCTTAGGATTTGCTCAACATGAAACCTTCATAACTTTTGTTCATGTGTTTAATTAGAGTCCTTTAGGCAAGGTTGAAAGGTTTGGTTGGTGGCCTATGTTTCCATTCACATAATAGTGCAATTCGAGCAAGGATATAACTTATCATTTCATGTGACTTATTGATTCCAAACTTCATGAAACTTTTTCAGGGATCAATATGGATGGAGGGTGATGTGAGACACATGAAAGAAACACCTTCAACATTACTCAAGCATACATTTGAAGGTCTACATGTAAGGAAAAGTGTGTTGTCCAACTTTAAGTTGGGGCTTATTTACCTAGATTTGACTTTGACATCTTCATCACCATTTAACCTGTCGTGTCTGAGCTCAAACCCACTGCTTAACTAGTGATAAACACCTAGGATATTACATCCCTCCCCCCTTATGAGAATCTCGCCCGAGATTCGGTGCGAAAGACTTTTAAGGGAAGAGAAGCATGTCAACCATTTTCCAATATCAGCAATAGTAGAGTTGCTATTTAGTTTTTGAGCATCAGAGAGGCTAATTGTCAGTGTTTGACCACCGATAGCCTACCACGGGGGTACCCTGGACAATTGTTCAGGCTTCGGCATATGCTAGAACTCGACGGTGAATGCAGAGACAATTGATTTATACTAGTTTAGGCCCTCGATTGTAATCGAGTAACAACCTTTATGTCCAGTCGGCATTAGCCTGTTGCGTTGGATTGATTATGTTTTATCGTCTCCTCTTACAAGGGTGCCCACGGCCTTTCTTTATATCGATAGAGAAGGCTGTGGTGTGGTTACAATCATAGTCGGATCCAAAGAAGGTGTCCTGAACTAAATACAAAAGTTACTTTTTGTAGGAATCTGGCTAGTCTGGCCTATTCTGCTTGGATTCGGTGTAGCAGACGTTGCACCTCTTCTTGCTTTTGTCCATGGGCTAGGACAGGGCCCACGACTTGTAGTCATATCACTGGGGAACCCTATGGGTCCTGCATCGACAAGCCCCCGAGCATTTCATGGTCGAACTCGAAGACCTCCTTGTTTCTCTGGCTTTGCCTGACGAATCAAGCTTGTTCCGGGTTCTTTCGACGTGAAGCCTTGAAGTGGTCCTGTCTTGAAGAAGTCTTTTGAGTGACGTGTGTTTTTTTGAAGAAAAAACACACTCAGTGAGTGTAGCCCCTGAGCCTTTTGCTATTTAGAACAAAACGTTGGAGGGTCTTTAATTTTGATTATTAAAAAAACTAAAAATCTCTTATGATAATATGTACCCTGCAGCCTCCGAGCATCTTTCCGAGTTCTTTTGATTGACAAGAACTCGGATAGAGGGTCTTTTATCATCTTCTTAGGTAGCCAACTTTTTATCCGAGGTTAGTGGTGGTTGGCGATTGAATTAAATTCTCTATAGTCACGAGGTGTACAGTGTTGGTATATTCTTTCGAATATGCTTATCCTTGAGTACTGTTCCTTCACGCACGTGTCCTCTTGTTATTGCTTTATGTCTTTTCATTGAGACCTTTGTTAGGCTTGTTCTATTGGTGCTCCCAGTCTATGTGCGTCATTCTTTGGCCTATAAATACCCTCCTGGTGTGCTTCTTCGATTCATCAAGTGTCTTGTTGTATAGTCTGAAGCCTCCGTAGCCATGAATATGATAGTTTGTGAAGTAGAGCAGCCCCCGGGCGTGTGAGTTGTGAGTCTTATAAGTCTTATAGCAGATGGAAGAAGTCTTGTGATAGAGATTAGAGGTAGACTAATCTCGCAGTAGCATTGTACTAGGTAGTACATGGTGGTAGGTGGAACAAGTTTTGTGATGTGGGATGCGTTCCATCATCTAGTAGCTCTGGGTTGATCCTTCCACACTGCCTTGTGACTGTCTGGTGTAGATCAGCGTCTGATCTAGGATCACATCAGGCTTGGGTAGACTGTTGCCTGCGAGCCTCACCTGGTCCGTGTTGTTCCGCTGTGCTACTGATATCCGTCTTGGATGCACTGCGTCCTTCCTTTGAAGAAAACAGTGTATCCGAGTTGATTGTCTTCTGCCGTGTTGTGACTAGGAGCACGTAGTCATTTCCAGAGCTAAGTTCTACTTAGGCTTCTTGTTGCTACCTTGCTTGTCGTAGTACCGAGTTTATTGTGTCTTGTAAGATGTGTAACTTTATGCCCTTTGATGGTATTTGTAATAAAAAATCTTTCTTTCTCAGTTGTTGTCTTCTTTTTTGTTGTCTAAGTGCTTTTGAGTATCATTCGGGTTGTTTCTGGAGTATCTGGGTTCTCTTGTGGTGTACTATAATGTCTTCTGTGAATCTTGTGAATGACAAGTTCTTTCTGAGTTGTGCGATCTATAACAATTCGGCAATGGCACAGTGTGAACGGATAAGTTTGAAATCTGTCCGTTGCACTGTACCGTTGTGAAAAGTTGCATCGTCCGTCATTTCGGCTGTGTTAGCTATGGAAAGAAACAGACCGTTGCGTTCCCATGCCGTGTTAAGCCGGCCTACTAGGCCATGTTTTACCATTGTAAATCTATTTAAGGGCCCTCCTTCTTCTTCTTTCTTACCCTACCTTTACCCTTTAGCATTAAGCCTTTGCAAAACACTAGCCTCTAGAGTTCCACCGCCACTGTCGCCGGCACCGTCAAATTTTTGCTGCCAACCTTAGATCCTTGTCATTGTATGGGCAAGAAGAAGTCGTCAAGCAAGTCAAAGGAGGTCTTGGTGGATGAGGAGGCATTGCTCTCAGTCATTGAGAATCAAGAATTCGTCGCCATGAGGGCTGCAGAGAAGCTCTAGCCAATTCTTACTACAACGGAGGATTAGCTGCGTGAGTTAGTCAGCGGCGGCCTTATCCAGGAGAAGCATTTTGCTGATTGGAAGATTTTAGGCCAACACTGGGTTCCTACTCCTAGTCCTAGTGAGATTGTCCTGTTTATCTCTTTTATTTGAGCCAATCTCTGCTTGCCCATCTATGCTTTTCTTCATCGTTTCCTCCAATATTTTGGAATTTGCTTAAACCACTTGACCCTGAATGGTGTGCTTCACTTGTCTGTGTTTGTCCATCTCTGTGAAACCTTCCTTGGAATCCCCCTTTCCATCTCCTTGTTTTGTTATTTCTTTCATCTGAAACCAAACCCCCGGAGTGATAATATTTCTCCTCTTGGTGGTTGTGAGATTCAATTCTGCTAGGGAAAAGAATCGCTTTTTCGACTATGACCTGGTTGATTTTGTGAAGGAGTGGCGTTCCAAGTGGTTTTACACCAGAAACATGCTCCCCGCTCTTATTATTCACTCTGATTCTGGCCCCTCGGTCAATGATCATTGGGAGAAGAACCCTCTGTCGAGCGAAGAGCTTAAGAATATCTAGCCATTGCTTGAGAGAATCTGGGTTCTGAAGCAGCAAGAACTGACTGGCTTCGGAATCGTTGCTAGTTATCTACGCCGACGAGTTCAACCCTTGAAGGTGAGGGAACACTATGGCTTTGAGTACTCTAGGGTTGAGGACCCTTCTCGTATGGTCCCGGCTCTGAAGTTAACCGAAGAAGAGGTGCTAGAGCGCCTCAAGAAAATTCTAAAGGGAGTGAGCATCGTCCCGCACACGGTCCCTGAGTACCATGCCGACAACCCGCCTCCTGCTGTGAGTTGTTTTACTTCTACAAATACTTTTCTTTATATTTACTTTATTGTTGGTACTTTCTGTCTTCATTTCTCTTACTTCTCTTGTTGTTGGTTATATGCAGGATTTGGTTCGGAATTTCATCGACCCGATCCCTTCTGAGAGCAACCCAGCTGGGGCAAGGGTGGGTGAGAACCCTACTGGATTGTCTTCAATTAGTAAGTCTCCAATCGTCATAGTTCTTCCTAGTGCTTCCTTCAATGAACTCGTCCAATATGTTGAATATGTGCCACGCCTAGTTTCTTGAGCTCCTCATTCCATCAATAAGAGGGCATGGGTGGATGATGCTTCTGCCAGCGCATCTGCTACCAAAAAGCCATGTCCACTGAGTACTCGTCTAGGTACTCAAGTCATAGGTATCATGCTCCTAGGTGAGCGTACCAATATTCCTTATTTTTCTTCATTTTTCCTGCTTGTATCTTTTCTAGAATCCTCCTTTCTCTTCAGATGGCAGTGCGGTCTAGATTCTTGAGGATGAGGATGAGGATGATGATGCGGCCCTTGATACCCATGGGTGAGTTGTTATAATGTTGCCCTTATGTTATCTTGTATTGGTCCGAGTTCTTCTTCGGATTTTTCTAATCTTCGTTCCTTGCAGTAAATGGGGGTCGAGCTTGAGTTCCGTGGGGACTAAGTCCCGAACATTTCTAATGCCTTTGCTAAGGAAGAGTTTGACCTACCTTATTTGTAATCATATTAGAAATGTCAACAAGCATTTCTGGCGTTGTTGTCGGGAAAGGCAAAGGAGGTTTAGAATAATACATATTTAGGAATAATCTTACACATGTGATAATTGAGACACAGTATTGATCTTTTACTCAAATTGGCTTACCCTATCTTTTGTCTATTCATGAATATCTTATTACAGGGTAATGTATGTCTGGATATCTTTGTCCGACAAACTACATTGAGGATCCAGAAGAGATAATAAGACAAGCCAAAGCCAAGCTCAGGAAAAAAAAATCCCCAACCACTTTGTCATAAGAAGACTAGCCAAGAAGTTTGACACCAGTGTTCGAAGCCATGGCCAACAAGACTCTCCGTGAATTCTTCGCTCCAACCACTGCCAACATCAGGACTGGACCAACAGTCAATGTGGGAGAAGAAGGATTCAAGTTCAAGCTAGCCTTGATCAACATGGTGCAAGCCAACCAGTTTTGTGGAAAAGCACATGAAGATGCAAGTGCCCATCTCCAACACTTCCTGGAGATCTGCAGCACATTCACCATCAAAGGAGTTGAAAGAGATGCCATACTACTCCACCTTTTCCCATTTTCACTCTTAGGAAGGGAAAAGCAATGGTTCTACGTCAACAAAGAGAAAACACTACATGGAATATCTGTTTCACTGCTTTCCTAGCAAAGTTCTTTACCATAGGCAAAACCAATGCCCTACGTGCAAAGATCTCAACTTTTCAGCAGCAGTACGATGAGTCTATCCCTGAGGCATGGGAACGCTTTCAAGATTACATATCAGAATGCCCTCACCATGGGATGGAGAATTGGTTACTCATGCAGACATTATATCATGGGCTCACCACAAGTGTCCGTGAGAATATTGATGCAGCTACTGGAGAATCATTCTTGTCACTCACTATTCGTGAAGCCACCACTCTTGTTGAGAAGATAGCTTTGAACCAGGGATGGAACGAAGAACACACTCAACCATGCAAGAGAGAAGGAATGCATCAAGTCAAGGAGGTGGACATGCTGTCTGCCAAGATGGACCTGCTCATGAAGAAGCTTGACGAACGTGATCAACAAAAGAAGGAAGTCATGCACATCCACGATTCTCGCATGACTTGTGAAGAGTGTGGAGGCACTGGACACATAGGAAGCAACTATCCTGAAGTCCAAGAGGATGTCAACTATATCAACAACAACACCAACTATCGTCCTCAACAGAATCAAGGATGGAACCAATAGAATCAAGGGTGGAATCAGCAACAAAGACCTAACTACCTAGGTAACTACTAAGGTAACTACCAAGGTAACAATTTCAACCAACCATCTTTGAGAGAGATGATTGTTAATCAGAATAAAGTTATTGATAATATGTCCAGAAAGATAGCTTCAATGATAAAGTGCTTAAAACTATAAACAATAGAATGGATAGCTTTACTTCTGCCATAAAGAATCAACTCAGCTTTAATAAGATGATAGAATTACAAATCTCTCAGCTAGCCGCTTCAGTACCTGTGGCTGAAAAGGTAAGATTCTGGAGAATCCGGAAGAATTAGAAACTACGAATCTTGTAGACATCTTCAATAAAGGAGAATACTTTGTCACACCACCCAGACCATTGAGACCAGTATGGGGAGAAGAGGACATGCCAGAAAAGAAAGGAGATCCAGGAAGACCCGTCATCCCCATCCATATCGGAGCTCACACTTTCAACAAAAGCCGTCTGTGATTTGGGAGCAAGTGTCAACATTATGCCTAAGGTAATCTACGGGAAAATTCATGGTCAACCTTTGTTGTATGCAACCATGTGTTTGCACCTTGCAGATCAGACATTATGTTACCCCAAGGGGATTCTTGAAAATGTTCTCATGGGAGTTGAACACTCAGCTCTATGAGTAGACATCGTGGTGATAGAAACATGAGGAGATGATAGAGCACTCATCATTTTGGGACGACCATTCCTCAGCACAGCCAAAGCCATCATCTACGCTGACACTGCCAAGATATGTTTCACCATTGGAGACACTAAGGAGAGATTCAGCTTCAAGAATCATGCACTCACAACATGAGTCCATCCTCAGCACCCGTACGATTACTTAGATTTTGACAAGGTCCCCGAAAAGAAGAACAAGATTCTAGAAAGGAAGGTTCCAGAAAAGAAGGTTCTAGTCAAGAAGAATGTCTACACTAATGAAGGCATCTTGCCTACTCCAAACAAGAACAACAACAAGAAGGGGAAGAGCAAAGCAAAGCAACCTATTCAAGAACCAGTCTTGATGGTCAACACTATTGAACCACCTATTGACCCTGCTTTTCCTCTATCACACCTTGAAAAGAAGGAAGATCCTAGAGTACCTACCATCAATTGTATGATCACAGGAAGTACCTTCTACAAGATGTTCTGCGACATCGGCTCAAGCGTATCATGTCTACGGTAACATATAAACATTTATATCGTGATAGACCCTTATGCCCAACGTATTTGCAGCTGCACCTGGCAGACCAATCGTTCTAATTTTGGGAAGGAATAGCCAAGGACGTAATAGTCAAGATCAGGGATCAAGAGGTTCCCGCCGACTTCATGGTTCTAGACATGGGTGAAGAAGATGACGTCCACCTTATTCTAGGGAGACCGTTCCTTCATACCACCAGCGCGATTATCTACATGAAGCAAGGAGAGATCCATTTCCACTTCCCTAGGGAGAAGATACATTGTTACTTTAATAGCTATACTACTTATGAAAAGCTCAAGAAGAACAGGAATAGGAGACACCACTCTCAGCGTCTAAGACAGCAAGCCATCAAAGAAGAAGGGGCTGATCAGAAAAAGGAAGCTGTTGAAGGAGAAGCTGCCCTAGAGGCAAAAGAAGAAGAGAATTTTCTAGACAAGGAACCAGAGAAATTGAGGACCAAGAAAGTGTGGAGAAAGAAAGAGATAACACCACTAAGCACTCTCGCACAAGAAGAAGAATCGCTATCTCCCAACTCACCAGATACTCAGGTACAACCAAAAGAGGAGAAATCATTGGAGGACTCTGTCCCCTTAGACACCCCCTCAAGTGCATGATCGAGCTAGAAGGTCCGGTTTAACGGACCTAAATCTCCGAACCTTTGCTGAAAGGTTACATCAGTAGTTATCCTCATATTTACCTTCCTTTATAGTTTTACTTTAGCATATTTATTTTTCCACATCTAGTCATAAGCATTTAGCATATTTATATTTCCTCCATTGCATTAAAAAGAAAATAAAAATTAATTTTTTTGCATCATATCGTTGCATCTAAAAAAAGCGTAAGCCCCATGTGAATAAGTCTCGGCTGTTTACTGTGGAGGCATAAAAATAATTTTTGCATCTGCATACAAAAACAGAAAATCCAAAAATATTGAGATCATGTTAAAAATTGCTTAATTGGAAGTCCATAAGGTTCCAAGAATGAATAAAGCATAAATGGTTTTACCACTAACGCTTAATCAGTTTCACGAGCTTTGTGATCTATTTTGAGTTAAGCAGGATTCAATGAGAAGATTAGCCAGAAGTTTTCATCCACTCTGGAAGGACCTCTTCATCGACCATCCACTTTGGAGACCCAGAGGGACAAGAAACATCTACGCTGTCAAGATTTAAGACGAACGACTTTGTTAACATCTAGCTAAGTATTTCTTTCCTTATGTGTGATTTATTTTAGAAAAGAAATAAAAAGATAAATAATTTAGAAAACAAAATAAAAACAATCTACTATCTATATTAGTTATTAAATGTTTAGGCAGTAAAGAGAGAGTGTACAAGTCTATTTAACCTGCCCTTAAAGGAATTGTGTTCTGGATAATCTGTTTGCATGGAAATGATGAATAGTTGCTCTGCCGTAATCCCTTTCAAGTGTCTAGTGTTCAACCTTAAATTCTCCTGAGTTTTAGGATATGATTGTTTTGACATGAATATTTTCTCTAAATCTAAAACTTGTGGGTTGCAAAAGCTTAATCTAAGTCTAGGTGTTTGATTAGTATGATATGAGAAGGTTTTGAGATGCTATTTATCTTGTTCCTAGTGATACTAGAGTTCTGGAGATTTATCTTTTGAAAACTTAAAATTGTTACTTGGTGAGTTCCTGTATGATGAGTGATTAAATTCTTACCATGGCTATATATTTGCTAGACTAGGAAAACCAGCTCATAGGCTACTTGCTTGTATTGAGTTTGATCAACCCATGTAAGACCCTTGTCGAGAGGTTCATCATACTCTCAAGATCAAGATCATGTACACTCCACCTAAATATGCTACTTCTACTCTAGAAGTACGCAACAACAAGCTTTCCACTTAGGTCCACCAAAAATGTTCTATTCCTACCCTAGGAATGAACAACCAAAAATATTCTCTTTTTCCCATTTCATCCATTAAACCTTGCCATTGTCATTTAGTAAATTGCTCCAACAGTCCTTGTTATTTATCTCTTGATATATACTAGAAAAAGAAGCTTGGGTTCTAGTTCTAAAAAAAGAGAAAAAAAATAAAAAAAAAAGAAAAGAAAAAAAGAAGAAAAGAGAAGAAAAAGTATTGAGCCCAAGTATTCTTCAAAGTCTTCAAAATTCAAAAGAGAGAAGTATCCCCTCAAGGAGGAAAGTAAGATAAGGTTTCCACCATGTTTTCACCCTCGCCATGTCACACCCCTTATCACCATTGTTCCACCATATATCCACCACCACATACATACCCATTTCACATATATAGGTCCACACACATGCACATCATGATCTAAGGGTATGATCTCCCCTCCAAGGATCCCGGTTTTGATTGAGCAATACATACCAGGTAAGTATGCTACATCCTTGAAATACCTTCAGCTCCATATAAGCTTGATAGTTATAGGGAGAGAGAGGGAAGGTATGATGCTCCTTTGCCTTATGCAAAAAATACCACAAATCTTGAGAGAAGAGAAGGCAGAACACCATTGTTGCCTTAGAGAGCAATCCACAAATACCATGTATGAGAGACTCGAAAGGATCATACGAAGGAATCTCTGAGTTTTATTTTGAAAACCTTGCAAAACTCTGGAATAAAGGTGATCGAAGAGCTTGAGACATAGTGCTTGACTTGATCATTCTGTTTTTCAACTACTCAAGACCCAAGTAAAGGTTACAAGCCCCACGGTTGAAGGTAATATGGGTAAGTTGGAAGTTGAAATGGTTTATTCTAACTTGGAGGAGAGTTTTTGTTTGAACATCTGTGTATTCTTGAGGTGTGAAAGCATTGTAGCAACTCCTAATCCATCATATTAAACCAAACCACTATTTGCTAAGGGACTAGCAAAGGGTAAGCTTGGGGGAGTTTGTTGACGTTAATTAACTCCAATTTTTAACTGTCAACTACTTTAGGAAAATGTCTGAAATAATGTGTGAAGTAGGGCTATAGGGGTTTATTCTAATGAGTTTCACGAGTTGTGTTATTTTCACTTGTTTTGCAGGATATGCAGTATTTCATTATATAAAAGTATCTCAAATGAAGAATCTGAGCACACCATTGTGAAGATCTTATCGAGACAATCGAGACAGACATATCATTTGCCATATTTGGAGCACCGAAGAAGAAGTCCTCGATACATACGACTTGGAAGACTCTAGAAGACCCTCGAACCATCATCATCACAAAGACTAGGGACTAAACCAACAAGATTCCACAGCTTTGCGAAATAATCTTTTCCAGGGATTTATCCAGAAGCTGGGAAGGAAGGAATCCACTCAAGACACGACTCATTACGTGAATGGATCAGAAAGTGGCACTAGAAGGACATAGAAGACACCAGAAGGCATGAGAACAAAGCGGAGGCTCGATGACTGCCAGGTGGGGCCGGCTGGCCCCACATGTCAGGCCGGCCGTCCTGGCTCCCCTACCAAGTGGGTCCCTCTTCACTGCGGCCTCTAACCGATCTCTACGATGCATCTTGACCATTGTTTCATGTCGGTTTGATCCGAGGGCTGAGGTTCATCCCACCAGGCTGTATAAGCAGAGGCAGACCCGCCTCCTGAATCAATCAATCATCCCATTATCTCATTATTATTCAGTTCAGGGTAGTCCCTCGAAAGGATAACCTAGAGCTCCACCAGCTAGGGCATAGCTAGAACATAAGAATAGGAATTAGAGGAGGCAAGCAACACTTGGATTCCGGATCTAGTCGCGAGGAGGCTAGGTATAGCCTTGTACTTCTCTCTTGTATTCAACATTATTAATTCATTTGTGATATTTTTCTTCTAGTTTATTGTGTTCATCTTCTAGTTCATTGACTTGTTCTTCTAGTTCATCTTGTTCATCTTATAGTTCATCATATTCTTGTCTAGTTTGTCGTTCTAGTTCATCTAGTTCATCGTGTTCTTGTCTAGTTTGTGTAGATCCTCTAGTTCTTGTTCTAGTTTGTGTATGAGTAGAATACTTAATAGGACTTGATATAAATCTAGATTCATAATTATAATGTTCATTGCCTATGTTGATTATATATTTAGTATAGCTGGAGTAGTTTTGTGTTTATACTCTTGTTCATATAGCGCTCATTCCGATGATTAAGGGGTGGGTGGTAGAAGTTGTGTAAGCATGGTGCTTAGACATCCTATGTTCCAGGCCATGTGATAGATCGCGAAGGTGACTATTATAGCTTCGTTGAGTCCTCTGTAGTCCACTCCCTGAATATAGGATTAGTAAGGCTGAGTTGCGTGGTGATATCTTGCTCTGTTCCTGATCCACCTTAGCAATGTCTCTTGAGTATGAATATGAGGTTACCTTGACCATGATTGCTAAATGTAATTGCACTAATTGATGTAGCCCAATGACCTATAGTTAGAATAACCCTAGGAGTTAGTCTCTATTTTCTAGTTCTTTCTAGAGTCATGCCCAAGTATGAAAATGCTCGGTGGAACCCCTTTTAGGATTACCATGATCTGTTATTAATTATCCTTTATTATGATATGATTGATCCCTGTTTTGAGATTGATCTAGTGGAACTCTTATCACAAGTGTAAGTTATAGTTTTTATTCTTATACCTCCAAGTGCCTTTCCAGTGGTAGAATTATAAATAACGATACCTAGAACTTTCCTGGGTAAAATGCTACAACGGGTGTATTTTATCTATGCGCTTGCAGATAACCTTTATATTTTATAAGTGCTATGATCATAAGTACAACCACATCTTTTGGTATTGTGTTGGGGATGACAACCTGGCTTAAGCAATGCTAAGAGATGTCTCGAATATTTCTAATGCCTTTGCTAAGGAAGGGTTTGACCTACCTTATTTGTAATCGTATTAGAAATGTCAACAGTGTGCAACTGATGCATAATCTATATTGATGCCACAGTCTTGTGCCCAATTTCTAAACTCGATGGCTATAAAAGGGGGAACTCAAATCTGTGATGACGCGATTGGGTATTCCGAAGCGCTTGGATGAATTCGACTACTTTGGCTGCACTATACTTTATGAGCGGCTTATATTCGATCCATTTAGTGAATTTGTCGATTGCAATGAAGATGTACTCAAATCTGCCTTTGGCCTTTTTGAGTGGTCCTACTTGATCCAGCCACTAGCATGCGAACGCCCAAGCAGGAGGGATGCAAATTAGGTCTTGTGCTGGTACGTGAACTTGCCTTACGAACATTTGGCACCCTTTGCACTGTCTGACTAGTTCTTCTGTATCTTTTCAAGGCTGTTGGCCAATAGAAACTAGTACGAAAAGTTTTGCCCACCAATGTCCTTGAGGCTGCGTGGTTGCTGCAGCAACCTTAGTGGATTTCATCTAGGATTTCTTTTCCTTTTTCCCTTGAGATACATGTTAGAAGTACTCCTAATGACGCGACTCTTCTGTATAGGTTGTCACCTAAAGGACGTAGTTCTTACTTCTTCTGATTATCCTGGTGGCCTCTTTCTTATTAGATGGTAGCTTATTTTCTTTGAGGTAGTCGATGAAGTCTTTAATCCATGATCTGGTGATTACCATGATCAGCGTTGTTGGTGCTAGTGGCTCAGAGGTTATCTCACTGGGTTATTTTATGGAGGGTGATGACAACTCCTCTACAAACACACCTAGCGGGACCTTCGCTCTATCCGATCCTAGCTTGGCGAGAACATCTGCCGCAATATTTGAATCTCGTAGAACATGCAGGATTTCTAGTCCTTAGAAATTTTTCTCTAGTTTTTGTACTTAAGCACAATAGGCGTCCATGTTATCTTTGGTGTAGTCCTAGTCTTTGTTGACTTGATTGATGACCACGGCTGAATTGCCATAGACAAGTAATCGTTTGATTCCAAGAGAAGTCACGATCCATAGTCCATGGATGAGTGCTTCATACTTTGCTTCGTTGTTTGTGGCTTGCCATAGTATCTGGATTACATATTTAAGTTGTTTTCCTTCTAGGGATATGAAAATGACACCTGTGCCAGCCCCGCCTAGCTTGAGTGATCTGTTGAAGTACATCTTCCAATAGTCAAGGAAGGCATCTGGCGCGGGTTGTTGGATTTCTATCCATTCAGCCACAAAGTCTGCAAGTGCTTATGATTTTATTGCTTTCCGAGGAGAGAAATCGATATTTAGAGCTCTGAGTTTTACTACCCATTTTGATATGCGTCCTGTTGCATCTCTATTGTGCAGGATGTCTCTAAGAGGGAAATCTGTTATAACTGTAATCTTGTGGCCTTTGAAGTAGTGTCGTAGCTTGCATGAAGTAATCAGGAGGGTTAGAGTAGTTTTTATACTTGTGGATATCATATTTTTGAGTCTATCAGAACTTCGCTAACATAGTATACCGACCACTGTACTTTGCATACATGCCTTTTTTCTTCTTTTTCTACCACGATTGCTGCACTGACCACCGTAGATGTTGCCGCTATGTATAACATCATGTCTTCGTGCTTCTTAGGCGGTGTGAGTATGGGTGATGAGGTGAGGTACACATTAAAGCTTTCAAAAGCCTCCTTGGCTTCCTCTGTCTACTCAAACTTGCCAGTCTTTTTTAATAGCTTGAAGAAAGGGAGTCCTTTTTCGCTGGGTCGTGAGATGAAGTGATTGAGGGCTGCCATGCTTCCTGTTAGGTTTTGCACATCTTTTACATAGCATGGGGGTCCCATTTTTGTTATGGCTCGAATCTGCTTAGTATTTGCTTCTATTCCTCGATTACTGACTAGGAATCCGAGTAGTTATCCTAGTGGTACCCCAAAAACACACTTGTTTTGGTTCAATTTCCACTTTCGTTTATTTAGGTTTTCAAAAGTTTGCTTCAAGTCTTCGACTAGCATGTCTGAGTTCTTTGTCTTTACTACTACATCATTGACATAAGCTTCCGCGTTGTCACCAATCTGTTCACCGAGGCATGTTTGAATAGCTCTTTGATAGGTGGCGTCGGCGTTCTTGAGTCCAAAGAATATAATTTTATAACAATAGGCACTAAACAGAGTGATGAAAGATGCCTTGCTCTAGTCTTCTTCCTTTAATGCAATTTGATGATACCCTAAATAACAATCGAGAAAAGATAGCAGGGCGGAACCTGCCGTTGAATCGACAATTTGATTAATTCGTGGTAACACGAATGGGTCCTTTGGGCAATGTTTATTGAGATCCGTATAGTCGATGCACATGCACCATTCTGCCATGTTCTTTTTCTGTACTAGAACGAGATTCACTAGCCAATCTGGATGAAGAATTTCTCTTATAAATCTAACTGCCATAAATTTTGTAATCTCCTTTTTGATTGCTGCCTTCTTGTCTGGTGAAAATCTTCTTAACCGTTGTTTGATTGGTTTAGAGCCTTCATTGACATCGATTCTATGCTTAGCCAACTCTCTTGGGACACCTGGCATATCGGCCCACTTCTAAGCGAAGATATCTTTATTGTCCCGAAGAAGGTGAGCGTAAGTTCCTATTTAGCCGAGAGGTGAGCACTGATGGTTGCCATTTTCTCTGGATCACCAGTACCTAGGTCAATTTTCTTCACATCGGCTTTATTTTGTGGTTCAAGGATACGAGGCTTCTTTGCCTGGATCTCTAGTTCTTCCGGATTCATCTATGCAGCAACAGTGGCAATTTCTTCCCTGTCGTCGGCTGTCTATGCTTTGGTTGCGATTTGGATTGCTTGTAGGTCACAATCGAAAGCACACTTTAAATCGCCCCAAAGTGAGAGTATTTCATGAGGCCCTGGCATCTTGAGCAAGATATAAGGGTAGTGAGGTATAGCTATGAACTTGGCAAGTGCTGGTCTTCCAAGGATGGCATGGTACGATGTCTCAAAGTCTGCAACTTCAAACTGAATGAATTTGGTTCAGTAATTGGTTGGTGTTTCAAATGTAATTGGTAGAGTGATTTGTCTAAGTGTCATAACGGCCTTGCCTAGTACTATTCCATAGAAGGCACTCCTATTGGGGTAATCAACTCGGTAAAGTTTAGCCCCATCTTCCTTAGCGTTTCTAAAAATATGATGTTGAGTTCAGCTCCTCCATCGATCAAGACCTTGGTGACTATTATCCCTGCTATGGTTGGGTCTAAGACTAGTGGATATAAGCCAGCATTTTTGATGCTAGTCCATTGATCTTCTCTTAAAGCTGGATTGGGTACTGTGACCAATTCAGGTACCTTAGGACGACAGGTTCAGCCTCCATGATGTTGTGGAGAGCTAATTTGTCTTGGTGCTTACTTCTAGAACCTGGAACTCTAGAGAAGATTATTGCAACTATTCCTTTTGGCCATTGGAAACCTTTGTCTTCCATGTTGTCTTCGTCTTTCTTCTTATTATCCTATTCTTTATCCTTGTTTTTTCTTTTCTTGTGTACCGATCAATGAAGATTTGGCAGTCTCCTATTGTGTGGTTTCCTTGCGGGTGCCATATACAATACATATTCTCGATGTCTTCGAACCTCCTAAATTTTGAAAAAATTTTAGCCATGACGACGGTGTTGTCTGGTCCACGCTTCTTGTCCAAATGTCCGATATTTGAAAAATTCCTGTTGTCTAAGTTGTCTCGGTTGTTCCTAACCGAGAATCTTTCTCTTGTTTTCTCTTTTGCCATAATCATCTTTTCTACCACGCGTCTGAATTCTTCATTGTTCCTTGGGTTCTCTTTGCAAAAATCTTGAAATTGCCATTTAGCCATGATCCTATGAAAAAAGGCTTCAATCACTTCTCGTTCGGTGATGTCATGTACTTGGACACGTGATTCTCCAAAATAGTCTCTGAGTCTCTCGCCTCCTTTCTGCTTGAGTCCTTTTAGTTCTGCATGCGTGATGGGATGTTTAATGATGCCTGCGAAATTTTCGCAGAAGGCTCTTTGCAAGTCCTCCCAGCCCTTAATTGATCCTGGGTTCAATTTGTCGAACCATTGGAGGGGCATGGTTTTTAGGGCCACGGGAAAGAATAATGCCTTGATATCATCGTCTCCACTAGCTAGTTCAATTCATTATGAGTAGATTCTGAGCCACTGCCTTGGTTTGGTCTTCCCATCATATTTGGAGTGGTTTGACGCCTTGAACTTGTAAGGCAGTCATAATAAAGCAAGTCGCCTTGAAAAATAGGGAAACCTATCATGTGTTTTGGCTTCTCTATGTTCTGACTCAGCTTCCCCTTCCTGCCAGCTGTCGTTTAGCCTAGGAAGAAATCATGGGGATGAGTGGTAAGATGCTATGCTCCTCTCTTCTTTCGGATGTTCAACTTGATTACTTTGGATGTGGTGTCTTCTTTTTTTTTGATTCTGGCTTCCATTTGGTCCCAGCCCTTCAAAAGCAGACCTCCTTTGGCTTTGTGCTTCTTGTTCACATGAGGCGGTCCTAGCGGGAAGCTTGGAACGAGTTCTTCCATCGCATGCCCTTAGGGCTGTTGCCTGGAGAACTTCCCGGAGTTGTATTTGTTCTTCATCAGGATGCGAGATTGCTTCAATTTCCCCTGGCGCCTCTCGTATCTTGTCATAAGGAGCTTTATGTGCTTTAGCTACGTGCCTCTCTTCTGCTTCTCTCTCTGATTTTCTCTTATTGTATTGGGCCAGCTCTACTTCGTACGTGTCCCACGCTTTTTTTTGTTGCCTGGCATGGTGTTTGCGACCTTCTTTTAGTTTGTTCCTTCTTTCTCTAGCTCGTTTCTGGCCTTCAGATTCGCCATCATACTCGAGAGCGTTGGGTGATATGTTTGATTCTGATTCATCCGAAGACCTGACATCGGGTACAGTTGACAGTATTGGTGGTGGCCATCGAATCATAAGGACTTCTTAGGCCTGCACCACTCCTGCCCTGTTAGAGTTGTTTATGGCTTCGGTTAGAGCGTCCGCGTCACAGAACGTACTGCCTTCTTGGTAAGATAGAGTGACAACTTTGTCAACTAGTCGAGTATTGGTGCTTTGGGAAAAAGTACCTAGCCAGTGGACTAGGCAATCTTGAGATGTTATGGTTAATATAAGGCCTTTGTGTGCTCTAGTAAGCCACAGTCTCCGCACTGGACCTGCTATTTCTCGGAGCAGGTCTTGATAAGTTCTCACCACGTTGTTGAGTCTGGTTGGGAGGTGACCCAACTTCCTAAAAAAGCCTTGAAATACACTCAAATTGATCTTTTGGACGGTTGATGCCACGTTCTGAAGTCCAATTGGAAAAGAACTCGGCCCGTCTCTGGGAGAACCCGAATTAGATCCCAAAAAAGAATCGGAATCGGGTATCAAGTTGAATCAGGTCGTTGTTGGAGCCTGAGTTGATTCAGACATCATGAGCCCTGAGAATCCTTCAGCGAGATCTTTGGCTGACCCCATCTGAAGAGTGAGTTCCTCATGGGCTTCCTAAGCTTCAGCGAGATATCCTTGGAGGTTGCCCTCATCGTCCGCCTTGCAAACCCATGATCCGAAGATAAAGATTGATCCTGTTGGGAAGATTATGTTGTCGAAATCCATAGAGCTCTAGGTCACGATTACGCCGAAAGCCCGTACCTGGTGCGCTAGCTGTCGGTGTTTGACCATCGATAGCCTGCCATAGAGGTACCCGGGATAGTTGTTCGGGCTTCGGCGTATGCTAGAACTTGGCGATGAATGCAGAGACAGTCGATTTATACTAGTTCGGGCCCTCGATCATAATCAAGTAACAACCTTTACGTCTAGTCGGCGTTAGCCTGTTGCGTTGGATTGTGTTGTATCGTCTCCCCTTACAAGGGTGCCCATGGCCTTTCTTTATATCGATAGAGAAGGCTATGGTGCAATTACAATCCTAGTCAGATCCAAAGAAGGTGTCCTGAACTAAATATAGAAGTTACTTTCCATAGGAATCCGGCTAGTCTGGCCTATTCTACTTGGATTCGGTGTAGCGGACACTGCACCTCTTCTTGCTTTCATCTGTGGGCCAGGCCAGTGTCCATGACTTATAGTCATATCGCCGGGGAACCCTATGGGTCATGCATCGACACTAATTTGGTCAAGAAAACTTTTTGATACTTGCTCTTCATAGTAATTTTTTGTCTGAAAAATTTCCTTCATTGACTTCCATGAGGCATTGTTACTTTGGGAGGAATCCAAGACAACACGGTACTTCATTCTTGGTATACAGAGAGTGTTACCAAGCATAGACTAACTACTCGTAACATCTACTTCTCTAGTGGGCATAGCATGTTGTTGGCATTTCTTAATGCTATCACCAAGCAAGAAGGTTTTAAGTCCTTTCTAGGAAACGATGCTAGAAACGCTAGCTGCTAATCCTTGACACCATTACTAAGATTGAGTTAATCTTAGCAACGCCGATAAGAAACTCCAACTACGATAGTTTTAAATGATCACAGAACGAATCCGCAAGCACATGGAATTATCGATGTAGCATTTTACTCAGAAGCATTTCACTCGGAGGCTGCATCAAGGGATACCCTAGATTCCTTGTTAAGACCTATGTAAAAATATTGAAGAAGAATCAGGTCTAGAATAGCAAGGTCTGGGCCAGTGTTGATGAGGTCATTAAAACGATCCCAAGATGTGCTAAGAGACTCTTCCTCGTGTTGTTTAAAATGTAGAATTTCTAATCGAAAGCTGACCACTCTAGAGATGGGAAAGAATTGTAAGTAAAATTTAGATCATAATGTTTTCCAATCTCCTTGCACACTCTCTACGGTCCGATTATACCATTGTTTAGCTTTTCTCGTTAAAGAGAACGGAAAAGGATTCCATCTTAAGGTCTCATCAGATATGCCAGCGATATGTAAGCATGCACAGGTCTGCTCAAACTCTTGTAGGTGTGAGTGTGGGTTTGCATCACCTTCTCATGAGAAGAATTGTTTCCGAATCAAGTTTATAAGACATAGGCGCAGCTTATAGCCAGGTGCTAGGATGGGCTTTGAAGATTGTGGTGGCCTTAGGCTTGTGCTCGTAGGTGAAAATCAAAAAATAGGAGTGGAATTTAAGGCATCTATAAGGATGAACACAAAAAGGATGAAAAGAAAGGGATAAAATAGAAAAGACAAAAGTATAATACAAGGACAATCTAGGTTCATAGTTAATTCAATAACCGTTTCTCTGGCAATGGCGCCAGAAATGCTTGTTGGCATTTGTTAACACACACAGAATAATCAAGGAATGATTCACAAGCACATGGATATTGTTGTAGCACTTCACTCGGAGGTTTTAAATATCGTATCCACAGGAAAACGTGTGAGGTTAACTACGGTCTAACTTAACCCAGAGTAGCACAAGACTAGAGAAGGTCGGGAGTGTAGAGGAAACTGCTAAGATATTCGTGTTTTAATCTCAGTAAGTTATTTCTTCTACTATTCTATCTAGAGACATTGCATTAGGAAAAATACATCATATAAGATGCTTTAACTTAGCGACCGGGTCCAACTAGGCCTATATATGAGGTGTGGGCTACAAAGGACTCAGCAGGATTGTCACGTCCGCGATCTACCATACTTCCCAGCATATAGGGTGCATCCACAAGTAACCTAGGCCTAAGCACCACGCCTACACCTAGAATTACTACTTTAACCTATAGGATCCTATAGATTAAAGCACTCAAAAGAATTGTGAACCAGAAGAACAATATAAACAACATGCTTAAATAAAGAATAAATTGATCACTAGAGAAATCTCAAACGTAGATTAACTTTGCCAAGGTACAAGCCGTAGAGGGAGCACCGACAGGCCGACATCTCCTCCAAAACTCTTCCCTCTCTCTACCTCTCTATTTCTAAAGACTAATCCTAATGAGGACTAATCTTCTCTCGAATGCTGCTCTTGAGAGGTCGATCCTTTCATGGGACCCCTCTCAGTTGATCCTCACCAGATAATATGAATTAGGGTTTTGGGGATGATCTGAACCAGGGGGCAGGGTCCTGCTTATATAGGCCGGTGGGATGAACGTGAGCCCTCGGATCAAGCCGACCTGAAACAACGGATGTGATGCAATCCTTGAGGCAGTCGAATATCATCGTGTGAAGTCAGCTGACAAGTGGGCTAGACCCAGGTCGGCCAACCTAGCACAACGCCAGGTGGGCCCCGCCTTTGGTGGCACTCCTTCTCATGTCTTCTAGATGCTTCTCAACTTGGTGTCACTGTGAAATATGCTTTTTAGCCCAACATCCTCCATATCTTTGGCTCTTTTCCTGTTTAATACTTGAAAAATAGTGATTCACCAAAACCTATAGAATTCTATCAGATAACCCCCTATTCTATGTTGATATTTTATTATATTCATCCTTTTCATGTTTGGTTGATGGTTTATAATTGACGTTAGTGATTGTCAACAGGTGCGGGCACACCCAGGGTGTGGCCGCACCCTAGCTGGCTCGCCTGGCCACCGTCTTTGGCCAGTGGGCTGGTGGCTGGGCCTAGCTGTAACACCCTAGGTGTTTGTCACTCATTAAGCAGTGGATTTGAGCTCAAACATGACAGATTAAGTGGAGATGACGATGTCAAGGTCAACCTATGGAGATGAGCCTGACCTAAAGTTGGATGTTGCACCATTGCTTTACATATAGGCTCCTTTTCAAATTATAGGCTTGGGTAGTGTTATTACAATATATTCATGTGTCTCACCTTAGTATCTATCTATAGTGACCCCTGGAAAAGTTTCATGAAGTTTGGAATCAAAAAGTCACATGAAATGATAAGTTCCATTCCTATTGGAATTTGCACCATTAAGTGAATGGAATTATAGACCATCAACCAAACCTTGCAACTTTGCCCAAATGACTCTAGATGAATTCTACAACAAAAGTCATGAAGGGTTCATGTTGAGCAAGTGGCTAGAAAATGCTCAAATAGATCAAAAAGTGTAATTTAAGCTTTATCGTGACACTACTTTGACTTGGTTTGAACTGTGCCTTACAGTGCTTGCATGGAGTTGCACCTTCAATAAAAGTTGAAGTTTGAGTGGAGTAGAACAAACTTTGTTTTTGGACCAAGAGCCAGATCAACTTGAAACTAAGTCAAACCGAGGCTCAAACTTGGAATCTCCTGCTATTTTCAGAGTCCAAAAATATTCTAAGTCTGAGTTAACTGAAATCTGAATTTTCAGTTTCGTGTACCCCACTTTAGGTCCTTCTATCTCTCTAACTAGGCCTAATTAGACTTTGAAGATTTAATAAAAGTTGGAGCTGGTATATAGATCTACAACTTTTATTAATAGAGTTTTTGCTAACTCGTCGTAGTTTAGGAGTTACAGAGGCACGAAGTATGGGTTTCAGTAGTCTGTTTGAGGTAGAATTAGAAATTTGAAATTTGATGAACAGTGTCGACATGCACAGAGAGCAATGCCGCGTGGCCTGGCATTCGCCGCTGCTCGCCACCTCGCTCGCCCTCGCGGCTTGCATGACTGCCACCTCGCCTCGTTCACCTTGTCTTGGACAGCCGAGCGCCCCTCCCATCTCTCTTGTCTCGCTCTCTCTTTGTCTGCTCCGCTCATTCACCGTGGACAGCCGCAGTCGAGCAGGAAGCTCCTGCCGCCGCTGCTCCCTCCTCCATCCTTCTCCCCTGTAGCTCGCCAACCTCTGCTGGTCCGCAAATCGGGCCGCTCCCATGGCACCGCTGGCCACCCTCGCGCCAGGCAGTGCGGCGCTACTGCAGCTGCCGAGCCGCCGTCGCCGCCAAGCTCGCCGTCGTCGCTCGTTCCTCCTCATTCGTGCCTCCTCTTCCGCAACTGAGCGCAGCGCCATCGTCCTCTCATCGCGCCGCCCCGGATTTACCCTTACTGGTGCCACCGGTCGCTGGCTAGCTCCGCCGATGGAGCCGCCATGAGCAGCGTTGCCGGTGCTCGTGGCCCGGTCTCTACGAGTCGCCTTCGGTCGTACAGCGGGCTCCCACGGGTGCGCGTGGGCCCCCCTTGGTGCCGCACGGCCCACCCTCGCCACCGGCGCCACCCCTGACGGCCGGCCGAGCCGGCCCCGAACCTCCTCTGCTCTCCTCCAACTGAACTGGAGGAAGAAGAAGACCGGTGGGAGTATGACATGTGGGTCCCGCCCGACTTCATTTGGTGCCTGAATTTACGGATTTTCTTTTATCTTGTAAAATCTATATCTCATATTTGGTAGCTCCAAAAATTGTGCAATTTGTTTTGTTGGAATCCTTGTGAAGTGCTCTGCATGTTAGGGTAATCAGTTGTGCCATGCATGCATGTTTTTGTGCTGTAGAAATTCATTAGTGAAAAGTGGTTTTGGAAAGGGATTAACTTGCTTTCATCAATATCTGGAGTTTTAGAAGTCCAAAATTAGTGATTCCAATTTTGTTGGTCTTCTAGTAATATGCACTATCTAAGAAAAATATAAAACTTATAGGTTGTTTCCGGGTTTCAGGATGTTTTACCTAGATCTTGTTAAATGGAAAATAAATGTTTGTTTTTCTTGTTATTTTTATATCTTGAGTTGTGGTGCTCCAATTGATGTGAAATTTTTATGGTAGGATTGTCATGCTATGGATGTACTGTGATATAAATTTCATGGTCATTGCTTACTGTATGCTCAAGTTATTGAGTTAAATTGTTTATGGCTTACTAAATAGCTTATAAATAATATATAAATGATAAAATAGAAAATGTTGTTCCATTACCTTAGTATGATGTTTCTCTATCATATTGATTCATAATATGGCCTTGTGTTCACAGAAAATATGGAGTTTTGGAATTAACTTGCTCTCATATGATTTATTGCTATAGCCATTTGTCTTTTTCATAGAGGTTGTTATACATGTCCAAATGGTTTCAAATTTGGACAGTAGACTTTTGGGAGCATGTGTAGGCCACTGTAATTTTGGTAGAATTTATTGTGCACTTTTGGTAGGTGTTCATAATTCCACCTAATTATCTAAATAAATTAAGAAAATGCATTAAAAGAAATTATTTAGGAATGGACACTATGTTTTCTGGTGTTCATTATTCATGTGTGACATGTTGGTAAAGTTGGTTTTGTCCAATTATATGTTTGCAACATAAGTTAATAATTATTTCTTGCAAATGAAGTTTCTAGACAGATCTGGTAACTTAGCAAAATTCTTCATGATAATCTGCTTTGTTGTGAAACTTGTTTATACAAAAGTTGTAGATAATTTATATATCTAGCTGCTGTTAAATTTTGGTGGCATTTGGCCATATGGTTTAGAAACTACAGCTGTTCTAAGTTGAGTTCAGATTTATGTTGCTCTCTGTCCTTACAGGACAGATTCTGTACCTTCTGTATTTCGACCCGGTAAATATTAGAATCAGGTTTAGATGTTTGTAAATGAAATGTGGACAATTTCATAAGCTTTCTGGGATGTCTTCTTGCAAGTCATTTGGATTTATAGAACTTCAGATATGATTGATTTACTCAGCCACTGCATAAATGTCCAGGATTGTTGAAAATACATGATTGCTTGGTTACTTTGCTTGCGTATTGCTAAGTGTGATTCATGTCTTTGGTGATTAAGTTAGTACACCTGAGGCTTTGTAAATCTTGAGCTATGTTTGGTATTGCTTCCCTTGCTATCTTAGCTTAATAGGTGATGTGATGTTTATTTGAGCAATGTGAAGTGCATATGTGTATTTAGCGTAACCTTGTACTTGTCTTATTTAGTGTGTGATGCATCACCTATTGCATTCCTTTTTATATTCAAACACTTGCATCTTGCATCTCATTTAGGTACGCTAGCTGAAGCACGTGAAGAACCTGTTGTGGAGCCAAACCCGAAGACGGTGTTTGGTGGATCTATCCCGAAGATAGAAGGACCGGACAAGTGATAGTTTGAGAGATGCTCGCCAAGTGAATTCATCTGACATACTCTAACTTGAGTCGGATCCCAGGCAAGCCCCGGAGCATTATAAGCCTCCTATCTTCAAAGCAATTAATTCTATATATGTTATAAGTATTGTTGCATTAAGTGGTAGGAGTTGGTTGAAAACCTTGCTGCATTATATCATTCCTTGTCCAGATATATGAATCCTTGAATCCTACGTAGACTAGGATCGAGTAGATGCTTAGCCCTGCTTTAAGCGGTAGAAGTCAGGTGATTTCCTGTCACCTGCGAGATATAGGGATATTCATATATGGCACGGTTGGCTATATTTGCTATCGTGGAAAGGAACCATGTGTTAATAAAATGAAATGAGACCGGGCGGGATGATGATAGTGAAGCGACAATGCATGGAGGTCTTGGGTGTGGATCTATCCCCGTCTGAGTCGTTTAAGGACCGATTCGCTGTACGTCCTTGAGTCATGTTGAACGCAGTCTAACACTTAGTTGGCTGGATAAGTCGTTCCAACCGCGAATCCGAGTAATACAGTTCAGGCCGGGAATCGAATGGTAGGTTGCTTCTTGGAGGAGAGAAAGGATGTGCTTGGGGACATTGGCGTGAGACCAAGGGGGGGTTAGAGTCCCTATCACCTGTCAGAGTGTCGCCCTTGGGGTCGCGACATCATTCGGACCCGTGGCTCCTGAACTGTACCAAAGGTGACCTGAGCAGCCCTCGCCAGACGTGACTCGGTGAGTGTTAGAAATACCCCTCCAGCTGGATAGGAATTCGATTCGAATCGCCGTCGCTCCCGGTTAGTGAGCACTTGACTTGAGCAGCGGCAACGTAGATTCCATTAAATTGAACGGATGGTTAATTGGATAACGATGGAAAGGTTGCCTCAATTTATACCTGCTATGGTTAATATTGTTTGCTCCTAATAAAGTGAGTGCTCTAGTACAGGTTCTAATATAGATGATAGGTTAATGATAATTAACTTGATGCTTAAGCATTAATGATTGATCATCTATATTAAGCTTTTATGCAAAATGTTGTCAAGCTAGCCCCACTTTATATCAGCCTTGCATGATCCTTGGTGTCACCTTATTTCTGGTTTCTGACGGGTAAGTCTAGCTGAGTACCTTCTTGTACTCAGGGTTTTATCCCCACTTGTTGCAGGTTGTGATGTATCTGGCGATTGCAAGAGTTGGTTGACTCCTGCCATAGAGGCGGAGTGTGATCATGGGCATGATCCTTCTTATTTACCTTATCTCTAATTCTTTTGTTGGAAGTCGACTGTGGTACTGGCATGTATTTGAAATAAGATTAATGTTAGTTTCAAATTACTTTGCTTCCGCTACTTTTCAATATAAGTTGTAATAACTATGTTGAACTCCGATGAAAATTGATTTACTTGTGAAATGGTTGTAACATGTGACTTGTTATGTTGAATCACTACGATCTTGGCTTGTATGTTGGTTGGTTTGAGATCCCTCGTGATTTCATTGGACTACCGGAGTTATATGGGCTCAAGTGCGAGAATTTGATCATTTCGGTGATTGTTTTTGTACTTGTGCTCTTATAATTTGGACGGTTCTGTTACACTAGGCCCCTCCTGCGGTGGTGTTTGGCCCAGGTGTTTGCATGAAGGTGGGCTTCTCCAATTCTTTTGATTGCGCATTTTCAAAAATACGCCTTTAGCAATGCGCTTTCTCTTCTCTTTCTGTGCATTTTCACTTGATTCCGGGTATGTGTCTGCAAAACATATTTTCTCCGAAAACAAGTGGAGCAAGGTCAAAATAATAGCATATGTGTCAAAAGATTGTTAATTTCTCCTGTTTTGGATTATAATTGACGGTTCTAGATGTGCAATAGTGACCGCCAACAAGTTTCCCAAGCTTAACCTTTGCTTGTCCCGAGCAAATAGTCAAGTACTGGTTGTCGATCAGGAGTTGTTGCAATGCCAGTACAATTCACAAGTGCCATGTCTATGACAAAGTATTCCATCACAATTCAAATAAGTCGGCATTTTATCCACCCTTTTACCATGGTACCTGTGGGGCTTTTTTCTTTTACAAGTTCTTGGGTGGTTGCAATATAGAATGGTTATAATAGAATCACCAATCATTTATTCTTTGATAAACCATCTATCCGAAGGTTTTGTGAGTTTTGCAAAGAAATGTAAGTTTCTCAAATGATTCACTCAATCGCTCAATGTGTATGGTACCTCACCAAAGGTATTTTGCCTTCTTTTTCATAGCCTACCAGTAAAGCTTGAGTGGAGTTTTGGGTAGGTATGAGAGTGGGCATACTTGCATGACATATATTGCTAAGTCAAAAACCAAACCACAAGGAAATGCAAGTCATACACTTTGATCGAGACGTGCAAGTGTGTGGAATATGATTCCTAATTCTAACTATTTTTGGTACTCCTTTGTATCATGACTCTCTTTTTTTGGATGAATGCATTTTGGAAAGTATAGGCTATCTTTATTTCTTTTTCTTCTTCTTTTTTGGATGGGTATCTAAGTACCCATTGTTTTCATTTATTCGGACACATGTCTATTTTTTCTTTCAATCTTAAAGCTCATGTATGATGCATACGCTCATGTGATGCCATGCCAGTGCATAAAATGTAGGCCAAACACCTAGGGTGTTACATCTCTCATAGGTTTGCACACACATATATAAATATATAGTGTCACATACATAAACAAATTAATCTAGTATCACACATATACATAAGTGAAGTCTTATAAATACACATACTTACACAAACATCTAGGAACAATCTTCTTGGATCCATCTAGGAACACCCATTTAGTATCATCCAAACAGACTAAGCATCATGTCTTGCCTTTGATCTATCCAGATAAAGCAAACAGCACGGGATGATCATTGATAGTCACAAATATTGCTCTTAATATGAAGTTCTCATATCAGAACGCATCGTACATCGGCTCCCCATATGTCCATAGTCTCTCGAATTCTTGCATCACAGGCTCGAGGAACACGTCTATATGAATGCCTGATTGTTTAGGGCTAGAAACAAGAACACATCTATAGGAAGACTTCTAAATAGCACTTTTTAAACAGTCAAACAAGATAAATCCTAGGATCAATTTATAGTCAAACATGGTCAAATTTGAATTTGGTGAAAAGATAAATACAGACCCTAGCTCAAATTGTTCCACTAACATTTTAAAAGTGTTTGCAAGCCACAAAGTGCATAGTAACATCACAGTTTTCAAACAAGTTAAAATGAAACATTGAGAAATGAACTAATGAAACATCAATGTTTCATTGTGATGTTGCACATGTTTTATTGTGATGTTACACATGTTTCATTGTGATTTTACACATGTTTCTTTGGGAATTTGCACATGTTTCATTGTGATGTTGCACATGTTTCATTGGGAATTTGCTCATGTTTCATTGTGATGTTACACATGTTTCATTGTGATGTTACACTATTTATATAATGAGCACGTATATAGACCCCAATGCCCTATGCAACTACTGCTTTATTTGCTCTGAAATTGTTGAAGAAGTTTCAAGCCAATTACAGAGTCGGTCTGCACCCTAGCTCTAAAAATATGTACTAATTATAGAGAAATAAATTATATAAAACTAAAAAGAAATTCCCAAGTTCGTCGCCGCGGATTCAAGAGAAATTTTCATATTTGTAGAGCATGAAATTTGCCACAACTTTTATGCATGTGACTCTTTTATGCAAGACTTCGAAGTAGCACTTTTTAAACAGTCAAACAAGATAAGTCCTAGGGTCAAAGTCATACTTGGTCAACGGCTCAATCACCAGCCACCCCTAGCGTGCTCATTTGTAGGGGCGGCTCAAACACCAGCCGCCCCTACTGTACATTTATAGGAGCGGCTGGCTGGCTGGGGCCCGAGCACGTCACTGAAGGACAGCTCCAGCCCGAGTCGCCCTTAAAAAAAAGTCAAGCGCTACCCAAAATCATTTTCTACGTAGTGCTAGGTGGTTCGCTATTACCAACGGGGCTGCATATATTCTTGGTCGTTGCAACTCGCATTTGCACTACGTCAAAGCGCGCCACTTTTGAATTTCAACACGAAAATAATGGAGCTAGCGTTTTCTTTTCTAGCGCTCGACTCACAACTGTCTGAAGCTTGAACTCCTAGCCTACTTTGTTTTTCTTTTAATTTCTGGCAACGTAACTGGTCCTCCGATCTGAGAATTTCCAGATTCATTTACTTGGGGGTGCTATTCGATCGATCGATTCTGATATCGATCTTTTTTCTGGTACGTGCGGGGGCATGCAATTTGCATGGGACGAAGGTTTCATGCTAGAAGCTCTGGATTGGAGAGGCGACCGCGAGTCCGCGAAACCGCGAGAGGATGGGGATCGCTGCTGCCAGGAGAAGACCTTAGCTGACGGTGCGAGACCTGCAATGAGTCAATGACCACTGTATCAGTGTAGAGTAGCGCCTCTACCACGGCTGGCGATCAAGCGCCCTAGGGCCCAGGATGATTGTTTTAGCACGCGTTTTGCTTCATCCGTAAAGCAACTTTTTTTTTCTTTAGTTCTACGAACACTTTCACGTATAAAGGTAAAGCTGTTCTGATAGAACATCTGGTGAAACAACTTTATATAAGATAAAATGATTATTAATACTGTAATCTATTTTTTCTCTTTCTCTATTTTTTTACTCTCTCTCTCCTTTATCCGCTCGGTCAAGCCCCGCGCTTCGCACC
Source organism: Saccharum hybrid cultivar R570 (assembly GCA_038087645.1). Lineage (NCBI taxonomy): Eukaryota > Viridiplantae > Streptophyta > Magnoliopsida > Poales > Poaceae > Saccharum > Saccharum hybrid cultivar. The sequence goes on along the minus strand of JAQSUU010000291.1, from coordinate 1,914,723 downwards.
CTCCGGCGCTGTCTGCCTCGAAGACACTGTTCGACGCTCTAAAATAGCTTCAGGAGCAGCGGGTGGGAAGCTCCCCTAACGCGCCCTTCTAGCATGTTAAGCAGCCATTGCGCATGGACTGCGGCTTCGTGGTTCTGTCAATTTTTTTTTTTCCAGCACGGGTGCACTACTAGAGAACAGGTCTTTCATCGATGTTCAAAATTTGAAATAGTCTCGGTGAAATCTGCACCCGGGACAAAAAGATATTTAGTCCCGGTTAGTAACCCAGACCGGGACTAAAAATATGACTGTACCTTTAGTCCCGGTTTACCAAGGCATGTCAGTGCGAGAAACTTTTAGTCCCGGTTTACGCTATAGCTGTACCCAGATAAGAGGCGTCAAATTTTTTTTTTCCCAGCAACCTACTTCCTCCACTGCACAGAGCGCAACAGGAGAAAGCGGCTAGATTTTGTTTGGATAAAGAGAAGTTCTTGTTTCTGCCAGTGGCACGACTATGCAGCTGCTGGATAGAGCCGTGCACCCATGACACGCCGCTGCCCCACGTCGATGAGACGTGGTCTGCACCAACGCTTGGCATGCTCTGATGCCCAAATTGCCCATGGCGAAGGTACGGTTATGTATTATCACGTGCCCATAGAGGAGCAGGATTTACGTGGGATATAGTCACGGTCACGGCGACACAGCGACACGGCAGATTGCAAGCTATAGTTAGCATGTACTCTCCTTTTGTCAGTACACACTCTGGATACGTAAGGGAGATCAATGCAACTATTAGAATTACAAATATAGTCCTATATATCAAAAGTTGTAGTTGCATATAATAACTGAACTCTGGAAATAGCAAAACTTACTAGTGCCAGATGATCCATGATATAAAAGCACTTATTGTGGAATAAATTTAGAAGTACATTTATTTTAGGACTAAGGGAGTACCTCATCAGTTGACCAAGGGTCTATTCAGATGCATAGGCTAATTGTTAGTAGCCAGCTAATTTAGCTTTAGTCTATGCAAACAGAAGGCTAATAGGTGAACTAATTTTTTAGCCATGTTTTCAACTAGCTATTAGCCAACTGGCTAGCCACACTGAAGGAACCATGACAGCTAAGAGGGGCGGTGATCTACGCAACTTATTAAAACTCTAATTCTAAATTATGGCCTCTAATTTCAACCTAAGCAAAACATATGCAATGATAAACTATCTAGATGTGCAACTAAGGGTTTGCTTGGTGTGTTGCTATCTCTACCGCAAAAGAGTTATGCAACCTATGTTTCAATCCTATCTACTAGCCTATCAACTAAGCTAAGAAGGTAAAGCACACAACCAAGGTACACAAAGTAAATGCGGAAGGTAAAGGGACGCTGGTACTTTTAATGAGGTATCGAGAAACATGCAAGCTTGCCCCCTAGTCCTCATTGGCGCTCCTCTCAAGGCTCACAAGGGCCAAGCTCCCGATCGAGTAACTCTGTGGACAGCACCGGGCCTTCCCCACACACAAGTGGGTCTCCGGAATGCCTCACCTGGACCGCTCCCCGCCGTCTTCACTATTGAGTTTTCGGCCAAACCGCCGCGGGCCTCGTTCCCTTCGGTACATGGTGGCGGCCGGCCACATTGTAAATGCGGTTGGTGTGGTCTCACAAGACACTACAAGCCGTTCCGAATATAAACACGGTGTGCGCAAGCACCTTATGATCAAGTGGTATGCAAACATCACTAAACACTGGTCATGTATATATAGCCCCTCACTTGAAACTAGCCATTGGAGGCTGCACAAACTTTCTGTGCAGGCACTGGACATGTCCGATGCGTCTACGTTAGCTAGCCATTGGGGCACTAGCCGTTGCCGACTGTTGGAGACTCGGGCATCTGGTGTGATGTTTGGTGCGCCACTAGACACGTCTAGTGCATTTTAACCTTCTCCAACCCTCTTGCATCGTCTCTAGAAACCCAGTTTGGTGCACCCATCCGATGCATCACTGGACATGTCTGGTGAACGCCTGTGACTGTGCTTTGTGCACACTTTGGCGTCTAGTGTGCCCCAACTACCTGCACCAGACGTGTCTGGTGATGCAGTTGCAACTGCCGTTGTTTCTTCGCGAGTCTTCGTCTAGGCTTCTTCCCTCTTGTGTCTTGGACTCTTGCTTATTCTTGCAGGTCTTCTACATGTCTTCTAATGTCTTGCTTGAGGTGTTGACTATCCGGATCACCATGTTTCCTAAGTCTAAGTCCACTTTGCGTCGTTTGAACTATATCTAAAAGCACTAGCAAACAATATTAGTCCAAATGGTCATTTTGATCATCAAACGCCAAAATCCAAACTAAATGGGCCAAAGCTCCATTCCTTACAATCTTTCCTTTTGGTGCATGATGACAACACGACCAAAGCAAGCAAATAATAGATACAGAAATTAAAATGCGATATACTTGCTAGGTTGCAATGCAAAGGCAAAATCATATGATGCTAAAAGATACTACTTGTAACAGACTTTGAGAACATATCTTGTCCATGCTAATGTCCCCTTGTGTGGTATTAATCCACTTCCTTTCTTGGACCATCTCCCAAAATAGGGTTGTCCTCCATTATTCTTTACAATCTCCCATAATCAAAACCACTCGTACCATTGAAAGACATTTGTACTGTTCACGGGTACCATAGTATCTATATTTTTCCTTTTTCTATTTTTTTGTCTCTTACCTACTGGGAGATAATTTTTTTCGTTTTTTTTGCGTATTTTTTCCACGCAACACGCAGGGTTACCTACTAGTTCACTATAGATTTTTATAACCAGACCAAAACAATACTGTGAGAAAACCAGAACTTGCAGCACGCTCATTTTATTTCTGTAAATCATACAAGAAGGAGCATATCAAAATGACTCCAACGACACAACCCTTGTCTTCATCGAATAGTAGAGATTTATCATCGAGGAATTTTATATTAAAAATCAGCAAGTGAACTGGCCAAATCCGATCTTCTCCGCGCCAACGTCGTAGATCACCTCGGTGCTCCGCTGCTGCGTGTTGCCGATGATGTTGAACGGCATCGTCGAAGGTCTCGGCACGAACGCGAAGCAGCCGGTGGCGGGCGCCGTGTCGTCAGGGTATATCAAGATCGCGACGGGGCTGAGGTCGAACACGGAGCCGTCGCTGAACTTGAAAGACACAGCCGGTAGGAAGATTGCATTGTGGCCCGCGAAGTCGTAGCACGTGTCGAGGGGGTCGTACGCCGGCGCCGGCTTGTACTGCGTCATGGTGAACTTGAACCGGTCGCGGAGCGAAGTGTACGCCTCCGGTGGGAGGTAGGTGAGGATGGTGCCGGAGTCGAGGAGCGTGCCGTCTTTTGTGAACACCGTCGGTGGCACCGGCAAGATGAAGCCGCCGATGTCGATGGAGACGAGCTCCACGAAGTACAAGGACGGGTGATCTTTCTTCTGTATCATCGCCGTGTACTGCACCTTGTCGTTGGAGGCCGGAGTGGTGGAGCCGATGGTGAGGTACCCAGGCGAGGTGTCGTACGACGGCAGGCAGTACGAGAAGGTGGCGCCGAGCGTCGCGGCGGCTTGCGAGGACAGCGACAGCGCGCCGCGGCCGAGGCCGATGAGCCCATCAACGTCGCCGAAACCACCGACGTTTGTCTGGCCGCATCCGAACGTGAACCCGGGAAGCGCCCTTGTGGAGGTCAGCGACAGCGTCTCGTGGGACAGGACCCCAGCGGTGGACGAGCCATCGCCGTACTCGACCTTGTAGAGGCAAGTGCCGTTGCTGCACTTCCCGCCGGCGGCCGCGCAGTGCGGGTGGCCGCAGGGGACAGCGGAGTAGGTGGCGGACTTGGTCGGGTCGAAGATAGGGTCGTGCTGCTTGTAGCAGTGCGAGCACGGCAGGCACTGGATCCACGACACGTCGCTGCCGGTGTCGACGATCAGCGTGTAATTCTGGGCTGGCGTGCCGAAGCCGACGGTGACCACGAACTCCAGCGTGTCGAGGGACGACCCGGAGCTGTCCGGGATCGTCACGGCGGGCGCCTCAGCTGGCGGCGCCACCGGAGGAAAAAACGGAATTCGTCGAGGGCGAGGCGACGGAGCTGGACCGAAGGGAATCCCGGGGAAGGGGTCTGCCGATGGAGCTGGTGTGGCAGCTGATGATGAGACGGAGGACCTCTGGAGGAGTGTGCTCAGCCGGTTCATGTCGTGGTTGAGGACGTGGCGCTCAAATGCGCCGCAACATTTCGGTGGAGGACCTGGAAGCCCGCAGACTGCTGGGATTGTGAGCTTGTTGCCAGAAGATGTCACTGTGGGTCATTGGCATGCAGTAAACGGAGTCAGGTACACGTTAAGCTTGAATATTATCGATCAGTTGTATTTGTATATTGCAATTGGTTCTAGAGAACCCGCGCGTATTACTTTCTTTTCGAAAAGAAAACATTTCCCATTTTTAGGATGCATTATAGAGCTGTCTATTAGCATGTACTAGTAAGCAGCTACTGCATTCGAACGATCAGTAAACTGTTCATTTGTCTGACCCTATGTGTTGAGCTGATCTTTTTAATAAGATATTCCTCTTCTTAGAGGATGAACCCCGATGTTCCTTCTATTGTCTAAAAATTTGTCTAATAATTAATGTTGATATTCCTCTTCTTAGAGGATGAACTCCGATGTTCCTTCTATTGTTTAAAAATTTGTCTAACAATGTTTGTTTATTGAGCTTGTTCAAGATTTTACAGAGACCTTAGAGTAACTCTACCTGATTGAGAAAAGTCAATCCCCTATATCAGGTTAAAGAGGATTAAGAAAACATAACTCCACATAATAAAGGAGTTGTACTCCTGCAAATTCTGATTCCTCATTTCCTTTAGACATGGAACCCACATATCACTTAGTAAAAAATATCTTTCCTTTCTTCCCTCTGCTCTCCTTTCTCTTAGCTTCTCTTCTCGCTTTTCGTCGACACGTCAGCCCATTTGCTCACCCACTGCACTCTCAGCCACCTAGAGGAGAGGCGCGGTAGCTCGCTCACTCGCGTAATCGACCCCAGGCGTGGTGGCCCATATGCTCTGCCATGACAACTTTTTTGGGGATGGCCCGATTGCCGCTGGCTTGCTGCCCGTCCGGTGTGGCTTGGCGTGGGAAGGAAAGGGAAATTAAAGGGGATGAATTGTTCTCTCCTTTATTTGAAGGATTACAGGTGAGTTTTCTAAATTGAGAAGAAAATTTAGGGGAAAAAATTGGAAAGTGGATTTGTTGGAGCTATCTTTTTCCTCTTCAATCCCTTTTTTTATTACAAGAATATAGGAACAAGGGATCTGTTTTCTAAATTTGGTGGATATGTTTTTTGTGTTCAAAACTCAAGATTTTCTATTTGTGAAATCAACATCACATTCATATATTACATAAACATGTATAATTTATGATAGTCTTACAAATAAAATTGAGTTTAATCTTATTTATTTGCATATTTATGACATCAGCAACCCACTATAACATTTTAGAGTTTTTTTAATAGGCCATTTTTAGTGTTTAATATGGATTCTTTCTTCTTTAAGTGATTGCACGGTAACTGTTTCCATAGCAACCTTATTAGTGGATCTCAAGATTCTAACCAAAATTTACCATATTTGACATGGAGAGAAATTAAGGTCAAGGCATGGCCACTTATCATGTACTATATAGCTTAAATGTGGAGATATCACGTCTGGTTATTTATTCGGATAAATTGTAGCGTCCAGATATTTTCAAATAAAAGCGTAAGGTTACTTATTCCAATAATTTGTCATAAAATCTATATTCAATATGTAATTATGTATCACAAGATTTCTTGCAGTATATATATTTTAATGTGTACAGTTGATTTGCCCCTTAAACTTGTCGTTGAATTAAAAAAAGGGAATTGCTATTGTACAAGCGCCTGTTTTTTTTTGCAAATGATTTCACTATTGTACGTTGCTGGCCATCGGTCAGGCTTCTCTTATTGCTTACCTCAGCTTAGCTGACAAAGCATGAACTCAGGCGACAGAATTCTAGCAGATGTGCTAAAAAACATTCTCAAGCCTATTAACTTTCAAAATAGGATAAATTAAAACAGTTGATTTCGATCATTGTCTTGACACATGCAGCAAGTAGATCTCACATGTCCTCATTTTTTTGTCATGCCATATTAAAAAATCAAGTAGATCTCACATGAGGCAAGTAGGTGCGGCATGTGATTTCTATAGTTCAGAGTGATTTCGATCGTTGTTTTGTCACATGCTCCTAAATGACCTCAAATAAAAATTCAACTAGAAAGTTTTAGACGTCTTGAAGCACTACAAATCTGGTACAATGCATGTCTCCAACCGGGATCGTTTGGAAAATTCATAATTTTGAATTTAATATTTAGATAACTGAAAATAATTATTTGTGCCTCTAAACGATCTCAAATAAAAGGGTTATCAACCATAAAGTTACAGATCACATGGAGACCAATAAGTTTGGTATAGATCATGTCAATGTCTGAGGTCATTTAAAAAATTCAAAAAAATAGAATTTAAAATTTTGAATTTCAAAATCTAATAGCTTACTCGAATATCTAAGCCTCTAAAAAAACTCAAATAAAAAGTTATCTACTACAATATTGTAGATCGCATTGAATTCTACAGATTCATATAAAGTTTGTGTTTCATCCAACTTAATATGAAAATGTTAAGATTTTTTATATAAAAGAAAGAAAGACCACCCAACATATGTGTCCCACCACACTGTGTAAGTAAAACCACCCTGAAACCATATTGAAATGGGGAATATTTTATCCAATTTTGAAAGCTGAGGTGGTAAATTGTCCAATATTTGAGTGTGAAGATATGATGCTTTTTATATTCAGTGATAGATTTAGGGGGTAAATTAGACATTACTCTATCTATATTAAGATAGATGCCCTCACTAGTAAAACAGTATACTAATAAAATTGCCACTACAAAATGCTGATAATTTTTCGAAAATAAATAGAAGGTCCTTTTTTTATTTTAGGGCAAAATCAGTAGATGGTCTCTCGCAGGAAAGTTAAATATGCCCTTACCAGAAAAAAAAAAAACTACGTCCGGTCTCCCGTTGAAGCTCCATAACCGGACTAGAATAGCCGTTTGCGCCTCAAAATGAAATAACCATACTACATAATTTCCAGCTTGGTCTGACGGGTAGCATGTGTAGCATTAACATGCTGCTACAGTCTCTCTCTAAAAAAAATGCTGCACGCTTTTAAGTTGGTCGTACAACGAATTTTGTGCCGCAAGGCTTACGTTGTTAGAGGTTAAGTTATTAACACCGTAACACACAATCGTGATTTTTGCGCTGGGGTGGGGTAGCGGTAGTTTCAGGTACATGATGGTTCGATCGTGGTCCGTACCTGACTTCTTCCAGGGAGGGCAGTCGAGGTGAGCCTTGGACCTCAGCAGTTTGTCCATGCTGACGGAGAGGTATCGCCGCTTCGCCGCTGCACAAGCGCCGCAGAGAAGGCAGAGCACGAGCACGAGCACCAGCGACCGTTGCGAGGCCATTGCGTGCAGGTGCAGCAGCGATCGCTAATGCTACAGCCGGTTTCGCGGGCTCCGTGGAGCTGATGGAGGGTGGACTCGTGATCCGGTCACTAAATAGCCGCGCTATGCACGCCTCGCAAGCCTAATACTTTGGAGCGGCCGAGAACGAGCAGATCACCTTTGGCTGAGGAAACTAAGATACATTTTTGTATCTACCCGTCGCCCCGACGGCGAGCAGAACAACACCACGATGCAATCGACGCAAAGGTTGGTTTCCTTTAATTTTCTCGACCGGCCGGGCCGGCGGATGCAAGGGTTGGCGCATGATGGACCGGAGCTATAAGCAAAACGTACTCTCTGTGCCAAAATAAACCAATTTCTATAATCATCTTATGTCAAATCATTTTAGATTTTACAACGTCAGAGCAGACGATCATTGTCCAGACATCAATACCGGTTGTGCTCGAGCCGACAATGATTGATTAACTATGCGTAAGTCTACGATTTAGAAAAATCGAGGGAAGCTATTCACTCGGCAGTGAAGACACCTGTACTCAAAGTTCTCAATGGCGGTGATTTAGGATTCAAAGTTGCATGTCAATTACAACGAAAAAGATGCGGTACGCGGCAAAGCAGCAACACAAACGACAATGGGAAATCTTAGCAGTCTTCGCAGCTTCACGGCGGATATTCAGCGAATCCAAGTTGAGGCGTGCTTATATAATTCATCTTTGATAAGTTATTAGATGGTCCTAATCCTTTCCTTTGTACAGAATACACATATTCTTCCATGGCTTCTTGTAACACCCAAATTTTAGGACTAATAAATTTTAAATAATTTAGAGAAAGGGAATTAAAATTTTAAAAAGAATTTTTGGTGTTGCATTCATGCTGTTGCATTTATTTTATTATGTGGTGTGGATTTATTTTATTTTATTTTGGATTAGAAAATTTTATTTGAGATATTTTTGAAAACAAGTAAACAAAGAAAAGAAAGAAAAATAAAAAAAAAGAAACAACTTACCTTCCGCCTGGTGGCCGACGGCTCGTTCAGGGCGGCCTGCTTTCCTCCGCGCCTGCGGCCGCGTGGGCCGGACCGCACCGCAGCGGCCCAGTCCGGCCGAGCCCAACAGCGGCCTCTCTCCCTCTTTCCTTTCGCTGACGGGTGGGGGCCACCTGTCGGTCATCTTCTTCCTCGTGACCGAACCGGACACTACGAAGCCGCCGTTCCTTGCCGTGTTAGCTAGGGACTCCTACCCGAATTCGGTGTTTTGGGGTTATAAATAGGAAGCCGTGACCCTCCTCTTTCTGTTTTCCCCCTAAGTTGCGAGTTCTATCACGTGAAATAGGGTTTTTAGGGTTCAAGTTGGTGGAGGCGGGCGGACGGTCGGCTAGGGGGTTCTAGGGTGGATTCAAGGCCGATTTCTTCGCTTGGGTGAGTTTGTCGTCTTCTCCTCTTACTCCCCATGCTTTCCATTGGAGCTTTTGTGCTTTATACCGTAGAATCGGAGCTCACAGTGGCCGGTAATGGCGCCGCCGCCCTCTTGTGGCCGCGCGTTGCGTATGGCTTACCGTGGTTAGTTCTATTGAGTAGATTGAGTTCGCGCGAAGCTTCTCTTTTCGTTGGATCAAATGCGGGCTCGAATGGTGGTCTCGGTGGGGAGGTTCACCATCTCCGGCCATGGAGGGGCCGCCGGACATGGGGAAGCCGCCGGCCGGGTTTGGAGAAGATGACCGGCCTCTTCTCTGTGAGGTCGAGGATGATTGGTAGCCATCCATTCTTAGATGGACGCACGAGATTAGAAGATACCTTTTCGTGAGCAGTTTTGTTAAAGAGTCCCTGGGTTTTCAGCTTATAGAACCCGCCGTCCTTTAGCGTAAACCCTGAAGACGTTTTCGTGTTTTGAAAACGTATTTTCTCCCGGTTATGTCAAAAATACGTTTTCAGGAAATTACAGTTTTGCCACTAGAATTGTTTTGGTCATAAAATCTTCGTTTTAACTCCGATTTGATCCGTTCAAGTTGCGTTAGGTTCGTATTTGCGAGCTCTACATGTTAGTGTAGTTGTACAGTTGGTTTTGATAATTTATTTTTCGAGTTTATAATTGAGTATTTATTTATCTATAGGAAATCTTAGAAAAATTCATAACTTTCACGTTTTAAATCCGAATTTTGTGATCTTTACGTCTGTGTGATCGTAGTAACGTGTAGAAGAGTTTTACAAACTTTTTATACTGTTTTGCTACTGTTGGTGTACTGTTTTAATTATGTCTATTTGTTTGCTTAGTGTATGGTTGCTCGGATGATTGTGTGTTGGTGCTTGATGATCGAGTATAGACGGTGAGCAGTTTCTTGACGATCAAGAGTATTATTTTGAGCCAGACCAGCAGTATCATCAGGAAAGCTTTAATCAAGGCAAGTATAACATGGGACTATCCTTGTTACCTATTCACTGAAATTATTATACATATGCATGTGTCTTCCTTGACAACCATAGAGATTATAATTTAGCTATTGATATCTTGTTTCCTTGTCACCTATGGGTTATGCATTTGGGTAGCTACTGCTAGCGCTTAATTATGAACAATGATCTTGTAATTTGACTAATGGATTATGCAATCAACCAATTAAGATGATGTTATTTCTGTTGAAAGGGGGCTAGAGCATGTGGGTTATTTTGATGCTCTAGTTACTCTCCGTAAGGACTTACATGTAAGTGATAACCGGGACATACAGTACAGCTATGAGGGCTATATGGCTCTGGCTCTAGTTGTTCAAGAGACCTTTTCAAGCTTGTTAGAGGTTACCTTTAAATGGCGTAAGAATGGCTTGCCACGTTGGGTGTAGTGCGAGCCCCTGGCCTAGTGTGTATAGGCTGCGGTTGTTGTGCCACCGGGAAGGGGGGTTCTACATCTGCCTGCCGAGTGAATCTAATGGCCCTAACTTGTTAGACGAACTTTTGAATGGCTTTATATGGTCTCTGATGTTTTGGGCCTTGCAAACCCATGCATTTGGAAATCATGACTCACAGTGAAAGTGTACACCTCTGCGCAGAGTTAAAAACTGGTATACTAGCCGTGCTCACGGATACGAGCAGCCTTGGGGATTCTTACAGAATAGTTGATCACCAATTGTTATATCATGCTTAATTATTGTTGATTATTATTATGCTCATGTTAATGCTATTCATTATCCTTATTACAATTGATCATTGATTCATTAATGGGATTTGGATTACCTTGATGCTACTCAATTGCTAATTATATGATGATTAAAAGCTAAACGCAGTTAAACAGTGTCTAGCCTTTTTGAGCCTCATGAACCCTGTGTTATACTTGTTGAGTTCGATATGGACTCACTCTTGCTATTTCCCCAACACTCCAGTGTGTAATAAGATGCTACTCGGAAAAAGGACAAAGGTGTAGTGGAGTTTCCAGAAGACTAGTAGAAGTGCTAGGCATATGTTACCCCCAGTCAGCCGTCCCTGAGAAGAATGGAGCCCGAAGTTTAGTCACCGTTCCGCGATACTCTGATGTAAGTGTTAATATAGCTATGTATACGTTATATAATAACATTGTTTCTGATACTTTTTCATTCTGGCATATGTGTGGACTTCCTGGGCACACATATGATTAGCCTGGTTTTGTTCTTTAGAAAACCGGGTGTGACAGAGTGGTATCAGAGCGGTGTTGACTGTAGGACGTATGCCAAGTAGCACTGGACGTATTCTAAAACTTATTTTACGATAAAACTATTTTGTCATCCCTTGACTCATTGATTTTGACTATTCCTCTTCCTTGTCCTGTTGTATCCTCTCCTTAATAGTTTTCTTTTGAGCTAATATTTCTTACTCCCTTGGATTTTATTTTATGTTGTTTTTACTAAAAGTTTTCTGATCTTACCTTGTTCAAAAGTTCGATGGCCTTTCATCATCTCCAATGTGCCAATAGGATGACCACCATTATTGAAGAAGCACGTGTAGTACCGATGATGTGATGTGTGCTTGTTTTGCTTGATGTGTTGCTTGTGTGTTGTTCTTGTTCTCGTGTTTCAAAGGTAGGCCCGGAAGGTATAAGTCTTGAGAAGTAGCTCGATCTATGTTAAGTAGGGTAGTGACATCTTGTATCTTACTTATCTTTTAATCGATCCTAATTCATGCCATTTTCTCTTACATCGTTCCTGTCTACCCTTGGTTGTCATGCTACCTTATTAATCTCATCATAATGGATGATCAATACATGAAGAACTTATCATTAGCAGCAAGCTTTAGAGAAAGTGTTGCCTTCAATGACATCCTCAGGTGAAACAAGATCTTTGTTAAGTGGGTAGCATCTGCTATCAACAACAGTAAGTCCTGAATATCTCAAGCGACGAGGCATGAGGAGGTATAAAGAACTCAAGATCAAACCTTATCTTTCTTGTCATCTTTTGGCTATCCTCGATCCATGTCTTATATCTCATCAACACAAAGCAAAGAAGCATGAAGACTTGAAGATTAGTGTTATCTATCTCTCTAGTGTCTTTGAATCTCGTTTCTACCTTATCCTGTTTTTTTTTATAACAGTCTGTCTACCTTAGCTTATATCTATATTTTTGGATGCCCAAAAATCATGGATAAATTCTGAACAATAGTAGACTTTAATATCTTTCTCTGACCGTAAGAACCACCCTGATATCTATTATGGTTTGGGATTTATGAAAATCACAAGGCGACGCATCTGTGCTGTCAGCAATCTGGAATAGTTTCTGTTGTGCACAGTTTTCGACTACCTTAACTGCAGAATCTGGAGAAGAATTCTATAAGGAAGTTGTAGTAAATTTGATAAGCTTTCCAACGGTATAAGCTACAATATCATCGGATTCGTAGAACTCGAGATATAACTGTATTTCTGCACTGCTATTTTTCTGCTCGCGAGGAAGTGCAGGTTACTTGTTCTTGCATATGCTCATGAGTCTCTTTGACATGATAGAAGGACACGATAGTAGTTATCACTCAGAAACAAATGCAAGCTATCCTTTGGTGTACTCTAGTTGATCTCTTCTTAAGAGGGTTTGTCGAACTAAAAGACGATACAAGATGGAGGTTTATATGTTCTATTTCGTCACTTGGAAGCATCAGCTATCTACATGGTTGCAAAGTCACTATCAAGCGTCAGTATCTTTTCTCAGAGTGGTAACCTGTTATAACATCTATAAGAATCATAAGGGTCTAAAGGAGACATTTATAAAGTAGGTTATGAGCTTGTGGCATCATCATTGCATAAGAGTTGCTGAAGGAAAAAGAACTTAAGGAGCAAGCTTATAAGGAGATTGACCAATTAAGGGCGGAGTTAGGTCGTCCCAAGATTTATTAGAAGCTTAACTAGGAAATAGGAAAAATTCCTATGTAATAAGAACGATAGTAGTTGCGAGTCAATTTTAAGTTGGATTGTTTTGAGAGTCAGTTTGTGGTGTGAACAATTGTGTGATTGATGGATTGTTAATGTGATAATGTGTGATTTGGATCTTTGTAATGTCTGCTGGAGTTTTGTAGACAGGCCTACAAGTTCCATGGTTAAGAATATTAAGTTTGATCAAAATATATTAGTTGGTTATGAGGTGAACATAGTTCTGTCCTTTGCTGATTTTTAGGTCAGTCTGGGATGTTTAAGAAATAACTTAAAATCCATTAATCGGAAATTTAAGAAATTATACTGGGAATAATTAGACTTCTATATCTTTCCAACCCCGCAAGAATCACTCTAATATCTATTAAGAGCTAAGAGATATATCTATTTCAAGTTGGGGTTACTGCACAGTCTGGAATTCTGAAACAGTTTCGGTTAAGTTCCGTTTTTGGCCAATTATTTGACAGATTCAGAAAAAGTGTTGTGAATAAAAGTTGTAGATAATTTTGTAAGCTTTCCAACCATGTAAAGATAATCTGAATTGGACGTCTGTAGCTCGAGATATGACAGTTTTACTGAGTTACTGAAATTGGAATTTGCACAGAGAAATCAGATTTTGCTTATCTATTGAATTGGAAACCACCTTTTGATATTAGCGAGATTCGTAGTTTCTTGGGATTAGCTGGATATTATAGACGGTTCATTAAAGGGTTTTCTAAACTTGCTAAACCTATGACATCTCTATTAGAGAAGAATGCCAAGTTTGTGTGGTCAGATAAATGTCAAGCTAGTTTTGAGAAATTAAAGAAGAGGTTGACTACAGCGCCTGCTTTGGTTTTACCAGATTTGAGTAAGAAGTTTTCTATTTATTGTGATGCTTCTCGTCAAGGTTTGGGATGTGTTCTTATGCAAGAAGGCAGAGTTGTGGCTTATGCAACTAGGCAGTTGAGAAAGCATGAGTTGAATTATCCTACACATGATTTGGAGTTAGCAGCTGTAGTTCATGCTTTAAAGATTGGGAGACATTATTTGATTGGACATAAGAGTGATATATACACTGATCATAAGAGTTTGAAGTATATTTTCACTCAGTCAGACCTAAATTTGAGGCAACGCAGATGGTTAGAGTTGATTAAGGATTATGATATTGAGATACACTATCATCCTGGTAAAGCTAATAAAGTAGCTGATGCTCATAGTAGGAAAAGTTATGCCAATGAGATACGGACGTTGTCTATGACTAGTGAGTTATGTGCTGAATTTGAATATTTGAATTTAGAAATTGTTACTAATACAATGGAATTAGTGATAGAGCCTACTTTAGAGTAAGAAATTTACAAGGGTCAGTTGAAGGATGAGAAACTGAAGAAGATAGCAGAAGATATAGTGATTGGTAAGTCACCAAGGTTTTCGAATGGATGATAATGGGATTTTGTGGTTTGGAAAGAGGCCGTGTGTATCTGAGGATCAAGCTGTTAGACAGGCAATTCTTAGCGAAGCTCATGAGTCAGCTTATTCCATTCATCCTGGTAGTACTAAGATGTATTTGGATCTGAAACAGAAATATTGGTGGGTTGGATTAAAGCGAGATGTGGCTGAGTATGTGGCATTGTGTGACACTTGTCAGAGGGTGAAAGCAGAGCATCAGAGACCTGCTGGATTGTGCAACCAATGAAGATTCCTAAATGGAAGTGGGAGGAAGTTGGTATGGACTTTATAGTAGGGTTACCACGTACTCAGAGAGGTTATGATTCTATTTGGGTGATAGTGGATAGATTGACTAAAGTTGCTCATTTTATACCAGTCAAGACTAAATTACACGGGAGTATAATTAGCTACCTTGTATATAGAAAGAATAGTATGTTTGCATGGAGTTCCAAAGAAGATTGTATCTGATTGAGGATCGCAGTTTACGTTGCACTTTTGAAAAGCTGTGCATGAATCATTGGGAACAAAATTGAATTTTAGTATAGCATATCATCCACAGACAGATGGACAGACTGAAAGGACCAACCAGGTATTAGAGGATATGTTTAGAGCTTGTGCATTGCACTATGGAATTAGTTGGGATAAGAGTTTGTCTTATGCAGAATTTTCTTACAATAATAGTTATCAACAGAGTCTTAAGATGGCACCGTTTGAAGCTTTGTTTGGACGTAAGTGTAGAACTCCATTGTTTTGGGATCAGACAGGTGAATCTCAGGTGTTTGGTACAGATGTTCTTAGAAACGCAGAAGATCAAGTGTGAGTGATTCGTGAGAATTTGAGAGTAGCACAGTCTCGTCAGAAGAGTTATGCTGACAATAGAAGAAGAGATTTAGTTTTTGAGGTAGGTGATTATGTCTATTTGAAGGTGTCACCTATGAGAAGTGTGAAGAGGTTTAACATGAAAGGCAAATTAGCACCAAGGTATGTTGGACCATTTAAAGTTATTACTAGACGTGGAGAAGTTGCTTATCAATTAGAGTTGCCTGAAAATTTATCTGGAGTGCATGATGTGTTCCATGTTTCACAACTTAAGAAGTGTTTACGGGTGCCTGAGGAGCAGATACCTTTAGAAGAGTTGACTGTTAAGGAGGATCTTACATATGAAGAGTTTCCGATTAAGATTTTAGAGACTGCTGAGAGAGTTACTCGAAGTCGGGTTATTAAAATGTGCAAGGTGCAGTGGAATCGATATTCAGAGGCAGAGGCAACTTGGGAAAGAGAGGATGAATTAAGGAAATTATATCCGCAATTGTTTGAGTAAGCAGTTCAATCTCGAGGACGAGATTCTTTTAAGGGGGGTAGAATTTGTAACACCCAAATTTTAGGAGTAATAAATTTTAAATAATTTAGAGAAAGGGAATTAAAATTTTAAAAAGAATTTTTGGTGTTGCATTCATGCTGTTGCATTTATTTTATTATGTGGTGTGGATTTATTTTATTTTATTTTGGATTAGAAAATTTTATTTGAGATATTTTTGAAAACAAGTAAACAAAGAAAAGAAAGAAAAATAAAAAAAAGAAGAAACAACTTACCTTCCGCCTGGTGGCCGACGGCTCGTTCAGGGCGGCCTGCTTTCCTCCGCGCCTGCGGCCGCGTGGGCCGGACCGCACCGCAGCGGCCCAGTCCGGCCGAGCCCAACAGCGGCCTCTCTCCCTCTTTCCTTTCGCTGACGGGTGGGGGCCACCTGTCGGTCATCTTCTTCCTCGTGACCGAACCGGACACTACGAAGCCGCCGTTCCTTGCCGTGTTAGCTAGGGACTCCTACCCGAATTCGGTGTTTTGGGGTTATAAATAGGAAGTCGTGACCCTCCTCTTTCTGTTTTCCCCCTAAGTTGCGAGTTCTATCACGTGAAATAGGGTTTTTAGGGTTCAAGTTGGTGGAGGCGGGCGGACGGTCGGCTAGGGGGTTCTAGGGTGGATTCAAGGCCGATTTCTTCGCTTGGGTGAGTTTGTCGTCTTCTCCTCTTACTCCCCATGCTTTCCATTGGAGCTTTTGTGCTTTATACTATAGAATCGGAGCTCACAGTGGCCGGTAATGGCGCCGCCGCCCTCTTGTGGCCGCACGTTGCGTATGGCTTACCGTGGTTAGTTCTATTGAGTAGATTGAGTTCGCGCGAAGCTTCTCTTTTCGTTGGATCAAACGCGGGCTCGAATGGTGGTCTCGGTGGGGAGGTTCACCATCTCCGGCCATGGAGGGGCCGCCGGACATGGGGAAGCCGCCGGCCGGGTTTGGAGAAGATGGCCGGCCTCTTCTCTGTGAGGTCGAGGATGATTGGTAGCCATCCATTCTTAGATGGACGCACGAGATTAGAAGATACCTTTTCGTGAGCAGTTTTGTTAAAGAGTCCCTGGGTTTTCAGCTTATAGAACCCGCCGTCCTTTAGCGTAAACCCTGAAGACGTTTTCGTGTTTTGAAAACGTATTTTCTCCCGGTTAAGTCAAAAATACGTTTTCAGGAAATTACAGTTTTGTCACTAGAATTGTTTTGGTCATAAAATCTTCGTTTTAACTCCGATTTGATCCGTTCAAGTTGCGTTAGGTTCGTATTTGCGAGCTCTACATGTTAGTGTAGTTGTATAGTTGGTTTTGCTAATTTATTTTTCGAGTTTATAATTGAGTATTTATTTATCTATAGGAAATCTTAGAAAAATTCATAACTTTCACGTTTTAAATCCGAATTTCGTGATCTTTACGTCTGTGTGATCGTAGTAACGTGTAGAAGAGTTTTACAAACTTTTTATACTGTTTTGCTACTGTTGGTGTACTGTTTTAATTATGTCTATTTGTTTGCTTAGTGTATGGTTGCTCGGATGATTGTGTGTTGGTGCTTGATGATCGAGTATAGACGGTGAGCAGTTTCTTGACGATCAAGAGTATTATTTTGAGCCAGACCAGCAGTATCATCAGGAAAGCTTTAATCAAGGCAAGTATAACATGGGACTATCCTTGTTACCTATTCACTGAAATTATTATACATATGCATGTGTCTTCCTTGACAACCATAGAGATTATTATTTAGCTATTGATATCTTGTTTCTTTGTCACCTATGGGTTATGCATTTGGGTAGCTACTGCTTGCGCTTAATTATGAACAATGATCTTGTAATTTGACTAATGGATTATGTAATCAACCAATTAAGATGATGTTATTTCTGTTGAAAGGGGGCTAGATCATGTGGGTTATTTTGATGCTCTAGTTACTCTCCGTAAGGACTTACCTGTAAGTGATAACCGGGACATACAGTACAGCTGTGAGAGCTATATGGCTCTGGCTCTAGTTGTTCAAGAGACCTTTTCTAGCTTGTTAGAGGTTACCTTAAATGGCGTAAGAATGGCTTGCCACGTTGGGTGTAGTGCGAGCCCCTGGCCTAGTGTGTATAGGCTGCGGTTGTTGTGCCACCGGGAAGGGGGGTTCTACATCTGCCTACCGAGTGAATCTAATGGCCCTAACTTGTTAGATAAACTTTTGAATGGCTTTATATGGTCTCTGATGTTTTGGGCCTTGCAAACCCATGCATTTGGAAATCATGACTCACAGTGAAAGTGTACACCTCTGCGCAGAGTTAAAAACTGGTATACTAGCCGTGCTCACGGATACGAGCGGCCTTGGGGATTCTTACAGAATAGTTGATCACCAATTGTTATATCATGCTTAATTATTGTTGATTATTATTATGCTCATGTTAATGCTATTCATTATCCTTATTACAATTGATCATTGATTCATTAATAGGATTTGGATTACCTTGATGCTACTCAATTGCTAATTATATGATGATTAAAAGCTAAACGCAGTTAAACAGTGTCTAGCCTTTTTGAGCCTCATGAACCCTGTGTTATACTTGTTGAGTTCGACATGGACTCACTCTTGCTATTTCCCCAACACTCCAGTGTGTAATAAGATGCTACTCGGAAAAAGGACAAAGGTGTAGTGGAGTTTCCAGAAGACTAGTAGAAGTGCTAGGCATATGTTACCCCCAGTCAGCCGTCCCTGAGAAGAATGGAGCCCGAAGTTTAGTCACCGTTCCGCGATACTCTGATGTAAGTGTTAATATAGCTATGTATACGTTATATAATAACATTGTTTCTGATACTTTTTCATTCTGGCATATGTGTGGACTTCCTGGGCACACATATGATTAGCCTGGTTTTGTTCTTTAGAAAACCGGGTGTGACACTTCTCCTCTGCTTCTGGTCGTTGTCTTGTGCAGCTACTGCTGCTACATCGCTCATGCAGGCGACGAGCATGGGTTTGTAGTAGTGCAACGCAGGTCTTATGAGCCAGAAGCAGTATGCTCTGCATCCAGAGGTACGTGACCTCAATATTTCGTCGTCGTCACTTGTTTGGCCGCCTCCACATTTGAGATTACGTAACCATATATACGCATCACGACTTTCAGTGAACCTGGAGCGGAGCAGCGCCACTAGTGCACCGGTACGGGCCGTCTGCGCCGTTACAGTACTCTGACGTGCCGACGCCGTCCTTCTCCGCCGTAGCCGCGCCCGCACGAACTACATCAAGAGCCGAGCGTCCATGGACATCGCTAGTACACCAGACGATGCCGCCGTGACCGCCCCGACCCACCTAGGGGCCGTTCGTTTACATCGGAATGGGTGGCTGGAATAGTTCCAGCTGGAATGACAGGTCTATTTAGGGCTCGTTCGTTTGTTATGGATTGAGTGCCTGGAATGATTCCAGGTGAAATTGGTTCAGTAATTTGTATGCTTTTGACGGACTGGAATAGTTCCCGGATCAAATCCGGAATAACCGAACGCAGCCTTATAGTAGCAGTGATCAGCCGGATTAATTTCTGCCCTCGATCCACCCCAAACGAACGAGGCCTAGGTGGTTTTGTGGACTCGCTGGAGTACGTTGTCACGATGGGCTTCGGCACACCATCCGTGCCGCAGGTCCTCCTCATGGACACCGGCAGCTCCTTCGCGTCATGCAACTCCACCACGTGCTACCCGCAGAAGGATCCTCTCTTTGATCCCAGCAGGTCTTCCACCTACGCTCCCATCGCCTGAGACACCGACACATGCCGGAAGCTTGGAAAACGCTACAAGAACGGCTGCACGAGCGGCGGCACCGAGTGCGGATACTTCGTCGGGTACGGAGACGGCTCGCGTACGCGAGGGGTGTGTACAGCAACGAGACGCTAACGCTGGCTCCGGGGGTCACCGTCAAGGATTTCCGTTTCGGCTGTGGCCACGACCAGCGCGGTCCTAATGACAAGTACGACGGCCTCTTGGGCCTTGGAGGCGCCCCGGAGTCGCTAGCCGTGCAGACGTCTTCGGTCTACGGTGGCGCCTTCTCGTACTGCCTCCCGGCGCTGAACAGCCAAACGGGGTTCCTATCCCTCGGCGCGCCGAGCGCCAACACATCGGCCTTCGTGTTCACGCCGATGGGGCACCTGCCGGGGTGGCCAACGTCTTACATGGTGAACATGACAGGCATCAGCGTGGGTGGGAAGCCGCTGGACATCCCGCAATCGGCGTTCCGCGCAACTATACTAGCTAGATCAGTGGCGGAGCCACAGGGTATGCCAGGTATGCACCGGCATACCCTGTCTGACCGGCATGTTACCAATATTATATACGTATTATACATCTGCATTTGTATTAAACAAAGAGAAATTCACTTGGATCACCGATAGGCGATACAAGCCTTCCATCACGGATGCAGGAAGTCCCAAGGCCCAGGAGGCCGGACGCGGCCCACGCGGCAAGGTTGTCCTCACACCTCAGTATGTGTTTCACTTTTTGGATGTTCGTATTCTATATTGATCCATCGATCAGAGCTAACAAGTTAGGGTTTACGGAACACACCGCTGCCCTGACGCCATAATAGCTGACGGACACGGACGCGGACGCGTGCGCGGTGAGCCGTGACGGTGACGCCCTGGTCTTGGTGGCTAGTGCCCTCTAGCCTCTCCCTGCTGCCCTCCGATCACTCAGTCTACAATTTGCACGCCCACACAGTCACAGAGGCTTGCCGATTTGCAATTTGTCTTAGGTAAAATTTAATCTTCTGCTCTTCATCTTTTTTATAAAAAAATATTATCTACTTTCGTAGCTATTGGCCAACATCACAAATAACAAATTATTTAGTAATTATTTAGCATTATGCTTTTTTAATATTTATGCAATTACGAAGAGAAAATATTGCATCTGTTTTCAAAAAAGACAGCGGTGACGCTGCTACTACTTCTAATGGTTCTGCTGATCCAGTTGAACCTTTGGTGGAAGAGCCAAATCACGAGAGAGTAATTGGGGAAATTACAAATCCTATGCCAACTCGGATATTTTCTTTAAAGTTGATGAAGATGATATAAGACATTTATGTCCCTTCGAAAGCATCGAATAAAATAGTCAGAAAAATAGCATGGTAAGTCTCTAGTACTCTTTTATACCTATATTTCAATTATCAGTATGACTTTACAACTATTTATATTGTATTTAGTGGATGGTTTCAATTTAAGCCTTATCGTGTTACTTAGTGCATAGATATCGAATCACGTTGTCAATTTTAAAATTATTACCAAACTGCTAAAATGAATTTACCGGATTGTATATGAAATTTTTTTGAACGGCATACCCTGAATTAAAATCCTAGATTCGTCACTGAGCTAGATAACCAACACTTTGCTTCCCATTTCTTTTGCCTTTGGTAGAATTAGATCGATCTCCCAATGCTTATATATGTGGTGCCCCATAGTGATGAATGGAGCAAAAGCTAGGCAGAATTAGGAAGCATCAGCCCGGAATGACCCCAAGACTTATTTGCTGGAATCATAGCCAGCCAATAGAATTACTCTATGAATATAGCAGCGGTGACGCCATGGATCAAGGAAGAAGGTTTTGTCTTATCCCAGGAGCAATGAGAGCCTATTTCTTCTCCTGATGTGAATACACAAACCCCTATAGTCCGACACCACTCGCATACCCTAGAAATTCTTGTTGTGGGGCAAGTGAAAGTAAGCAGAGGTAGTACAAAGGTATGTAAACTATAAAAACGAGTCAAAGTGGATTGGCCCACACTAGCATTTCCACGTAAGAATTCCACTAAAGGGGACCCTATTACCGGAATAGCTTCGGGTACACTTGTAACAATTTTGACTGCCCAATAACCAATTTGATCCCAAGGCAAAGAATAACCAGTTACACCAAATGATGCAGTCAATACAGCCAAAACCACGCCTGTGACCCAACACGGGGTTTTAAAAATCCACCTGTGAAATACACACGAAATACGTGCAGGATCATCATTAGAACCGTCATACTTGTTGACCATCGATGAACCGATCGGATTAACCAACCAAAGTTGGCCTCCGTCATTATATATTGAACGGAGGAAAAAGCCTCTGTAACGGTTGGTCGGTAGTAAAAAGTCATAGCAAACCGGTAGCGACTTGTACTAGAAAACAAGTAAGTGTAATTCCCCCTAAACAATAAAATATGTTGACATGAGGAGGTTACTAGTTATATCATCCGCAATTGCCTGAATCTCAAGACATTCTTCAAACCAATCATATACTTTATTGAGATAGGTAACTAGCCCGACTCCCCCTCCGAGAACCGTATATGAAAATTTCATCTCGTATGGCTCAAGGGGGACTTAGGATTATATTACACTATAGATATGGTATTGTCTACCCCACTACCCCCCTCAAGGGGGGATGTGTCTCTCTCTCCATGGCTTTGACCCTGCACCTATGTTTTTGGCTCCGGTTCGGGTCAAGCCACTCTTTGATTCACCCCCAAACCCCCCGATCAAGGGGGCTTACTCCGATACCCTTCCCTACTCCTAGGAAAGGGTATCTGTCTCTCCAATAAGGTTCCCTCCCCAAGAGGAAACCTTATATGTCTTCTCTCTCTATTATGATGAGGAATATCTATTCGATAGAGTTCCCTTCCCGAAAGGAAACTCTATCTCTCATAACAGTTATATATCTCTCTAGTAGGAAAGGGAAGATATTATACGTTATCGTTGTTCGGCTGTCTACCCCCCAAACCCCCTCAAGGGGGGCTTACTCCGATAGCCTTCCCTGAAATGAAAGGCTATCTGTCTCTATCAATAGGGTTCCCTCCTCCTAGGAAACCCTATCTCATTGGCAATGCTAATTGAAATCACAATAATGTTACGAAATAAGCATATCATGATCATAGGATGGGCTATGATTGCTTGGACCTAGCGAAAAGGACTCTAAGCCTTCGCGCAAACAAGCAAAGTAGAAGCAAGACGAGGAAGTAGAGCTGTCGTAGAAGCAGTAGCTTCCCTCGACAATATACAATACAACAGTAGCGACCATGAATAAAAAAGCCCCTAGTTTATAACGAGTTCACCCCTTTTCCTGGGCCGAAGAACTACTTAAAAGTTTGATTGATCGCCTTTCTTTGATATGTGTTCAATTTAGTACAATACAAACTACAACTAGATCAAAGCGGAAGGGCCACTCACTATTGAAGCTATAACTAGCCTAGCCTTAGCCAATAGTATAGAGTTTAGTAGTCAGCCAAACCCCCATGCTCACGACATGTTCTTGATATTGATTGAGTTGGAGGGAGTCAGAGACTACCACAGAATCCTTCCATAGTCACCCCGGTGACCTTCGTCACCAAAGCGTCACGACAGTTTCAAAGACCCCTCAGGAATTGAGAGGCTACCCTCATTCAGCTTTCGCAGGCCTGGGCACTTTGGAGTTTTGCTTGGCTTTTCTAGTGCTTCAAAAAGCAAATCTGGTTCGTGTGGGGCTAATGCAGAATAGATGTATAGTGATGCAAAATGTCAAGGGCGCGCAACGTGGGCATATTCTGAGGCAGTGAATGAGTCCGTTCAAGACTTCGATCCTATGCTTTCCTAATCTAGCGACTTTTGAATTATTCTTATTCCCGGTTGTGTGAAAAAAGGAGCCCTTACTCATCTTAAACAAAAGGCTTAGCGCCCTCAACTTACCAATTTCACTATAGGCTGGCTCTTGGTGGAAAGGTTCAATTTCTGATTCTTCGTTCCATTGGAATGATCTTTTTTTTATTTTTAGGTGCTCCCCCTCCCAATCAACTTCCAGCCTGACTCCAGAGGAACAAATCCTGGACCCAGCCGAGAATGCTCCAGATTGGCCAGCCGAAATTTCCCCTGCGAGTTCCTTTTTATTTGATCTCTCTCCTCGTCAAATACACTCTCTCTCTGAAGGCTAAATCCCCTCGTATCTCTCAGCCACATGGATAGTTCAATGTGCTCATCAGCGCCTGACCCGAAGATGTGGATCATCCAAGGTACAATAGCATGGCGTACTCCTCCTGTTTGAATCAGAGTTTGAAACCAAACAAACTTCTCCTCAAGAGGATAGATGGGGCGATTCAGGTGAGATCTCATGTAGATCGAACTTTCTATTCACTCGTGGGATTCGGGAGGTTCGGGGGGGGGCTTTCCAAAACAAAAATTCTTAGATTGCCTTGTTTGTCCACTTAAGCCGTGGTGGTACCTCAGCTTCTAAGCAAAGGATTAACGAAGATCTTCACCTTGAAACGGCGAGCGCCGAGAAGCGGGTCAATATCGCCTAGGTCCTCGATAACATTAACTGGAAAAGGGTTTTATACCTATAGGGGGAACCTAAGATAAAGCCCATATCGACTTAACAGTTATGGTCCATGATTGGGATCGCACACGAAAAGGCTAAACACAACCTTTTTTCTTGTCCTTGGGACAGCGGGCTAGTCCTGTGCCTGTTTAAGGGATATGTGTTAGCACAGTATTTTTGTTCGTGCTCTGCACCACGTTTTTCCTTTATACCGGCAGCTAGCATCCCATCAGTAACCTATGGGCGATATTTCTTGAGGGGGGCTGGCCATGGTTTTTTAACCCACCCTTCCATTCAGATCCCAATCAGGGGGAGAGACGGGTTCAGCGAGCCCAATCTTACCGACGGTGAAACCTTAGCCCCCACATTTACTACATTTCTTTTTGGAGTGAAGCTAGCTACCATCCTAGTCAGAGGGAGTCAGAGGGAGAGGTCCTTTGCTTTGAACTGCCTTTACTCGGCTTCCGTTCAAAGATTCGTATGTGTTTTTCTGAACCAAATGATCAAATCGAACTCAGGTATTCGTTCCTGAACTACGCTCCCCAAGGGTTAAAGCAACTCGAATCTCTCTCCTTTCCTCAAAGGAATCGTTACAAGAAGAAAACTTGGAAGAAAAGTACTATACCAAACACAGTAGCGGCGTATTTAGCTACCTTAGAACCATTACTCCACCGAGGAGCCGTTTATCTGACGCAAGACTAGTGCAATCCTTTTTTTGAAGCAAGCGAAATCACTGCAGAAGGGCTTAGTTGAGTCAAAGTTGGCGCTATATATAGCCAGTTAAGGAATCTCACCTACCTAGAACCTACTCCAACTGCTGACAACTCATACTACGATCTTTTCTCGCCTAGTGGAAATTGTGATATCAATTTCGTGCAAAAAGCCTTTCCCACGCATATGCCTACTTGACGACTTATTCTTGTCCCAGCGAGGAACTACGGCCTGTTTCAAGCTAAAAGCTCTACCACAACAATGAAGAGGGGCCATTGATACCCACATCCCCTGAGGAACTCAAGCAAGATCAAAGTATTTCTCACACTGTCTTGTCCATCCTACTGGATTATCACCCTAAAAAAAGTAGGAAAATCCATTTTGGGCCTGGATATAGTTAAGCTAAAAGACCTATCAGATTCAGTGGTTCACTTCTCCTTCTCCAGTTCCTTACTTATGAATTGGGTTCCAAAGTGATGTGGTGCAGGGATTTCAAAGGATGGGGCTGCCTGCACGGTCATAGACTACGGCACCGACATCATGAGCTCCTGAAAAGTGCGTACAATGCGCTGGAGGCAGCTCTACGGAAGGCCTTGGGGCGTACCCCATGGTGGCAAGTGAGGACTATCACAGCTGCTACAACTTTACCGGTTACAGCAATGTCACCGTGCTGAGGGTTGCGCTCACGTTCAGTGGCAGCACCACCATTGACCTCGACGTCCCCAATGGGATTCTAGTGAAGGACTGCCTCGCCTTCTAGGAGTCAGGGCCAGACGTCGGCCTCAACAGCATCGGCAACGTGAATCAGCGCACGCTCGAGGTGCTCTACGATGCCGGTCGTGGTTACGTTGGATTCCGAGGCGGTGCATGCTGAAGCAGTATATGTGGTTCGGTGCTCATGATACTTATTGATTTTCTTGTTACGTGCTCTGTAAACGGCCGGGTTCCTCATAGTAAGCATCTTCCAAGCCTATTGGGGCCACTACTACAGTGAAGCACCGTAGGGGTGGTTGGTGACCATTTGTAAGGGCGGCCGGCCCAGCCACTCCTATTCAAACGTTCTTACAAATCAATGATTTGTAAGGGCGGTTCCCTGACCGCCCTTACAAATAGCATTTGTAGGGGCGGCTGGAAACACTAGCCGCCCTTACAAATTGTATTTGTAGCCGCCCCTATAGTATGTGTTTGTAGGGACGGTTCAATCTAGAACCACCCCTATAGTGAATTTTCAACAAAAACAATAAAAATACACAAATATCAAATCTGACCACAACACTTATATGCATCGACAAATATAATTCAAACTTGAATCTGACCATAGCACATATATATCAAATCTAACCACAACACATATATAATTCAAATTCACAAGTCCATAATTCAAGTTCACAAGTCCATCACAAGTTGACAAGTCCATAATTCAAAAGTTACACAAGTCCATCAAATCTGTCCACCATCAAAAGTCCATTCATAAGTTCGACAAGTCCATCAAATTGTAATCAACGGCCTAGAGCTAGCCTCTCAAGCTCATGGAGGTGTTGGTACCTAGGATTTGTAGCTAAGCCGGAGGTTCGGTCATGGTACTCGCCTTTGAAATGCACAATCTCGTCCAATATGAAGTTGCAAAAGTCGCCGACGAGCTCTAGGAGTTCGTCATCCTTGTAGACATCCCTTCTCTGATTTTTCTCTTCTTCCCACTGCAAGAGAACAAGATTAGGTCTAGTATTCCAAAGCAAAAGCTAAGTTTTTATAGTACGACCTAAGGGATTCAAACTTACCAAGGAAGGGTGTTTCTTGTAGGCACTTGTGTTACTGATTAAAGCATATACGTAATATCCACAATGTAGACTCCCAGGCCTTTCCTTGGGGTACTGTGTGTTTTGCATATGGAAATGTTAGGTAATAGTATTGAAAACCATGTAATTTAGTGCCAAACTAACTTGCACTTACTGAACAACGAGTTTTGATAGCCAACCTACACCCCCTTTTTGGACAATGCCTTCCTTTTTTTCTCATTGACATAGTGCCTGAATGCCCTGTTCGAATGATTATAGCAAATGCAACTTATTAGTATGCAAAAGTGAACATTAAAGTATATATTGAAACATATAAGGTAATGAGGATTCTTGATAATGCATACGTCTTGAGAATCGCTATGAAGTCTTTGTATGTGTGTAGGTCAAAATCTGCAGAATCACAGACCCATGCCATGCTCAACCCGATAGTGACGCCTATGACTATCTAGTGGTTGCTACATGATTTTAATCGTAGAATAAACATATAAGTTGCTTTGCATCGAACAAAGATATAATGAATAATCTTTAAGTATAGAGTCCAACTTACTTGAAGTTGTATGGTACCCATATGACATCGTTGTGTTGGAGATGTACAAAAGATACGACAAGGTATGCCGCAACCTTAAGGGACTCTTCCCTTATTATCCTCATTTGGATCTTCTCTTTTTCCTCAACTATCTCTCCAACAGCTAGCTCTTTGCAATCTAGTTTCCATTTACTAGGGTAATTAAAAACTTTTGTGCTATAGGTGGAGAGTTTACATACCCGACTTTCATCCTTAGCATTTTTGTCACAAGGTGCACTTGCATTCTACAAATCATGATGTGAGTTAGTTACAACAAAATCCAAGTAATTACGTTCATATCATATCAAGAGGGCAAGGACTTACAGGCACCACATGCGAATTAGATTCATTTCCATTGATTTGAGGTGAAAGCATGTTTGGACGTCATCGAAGTCAAAGGCAATAAACGTAGCTGGGCTTCCAAATGTGCCGGCAGGGACTGTTGTTTGTATGACATGTAGCTTTGTACGGACAACACGCAAGTACCAATCATGGAACCTTCTCATTCCATATGGAATTTTCTCCATGATCCGATTTGGTAGGAAAAGTTTGCCTCTTACATATGTGCTCAGGCAATCCTTTGACCATTGGATGGCTTCAACATCTGGATAGTTCTTTACCCGTTGGTGCTCTATGCTCTCGACAGCCAACTTAGAAGCTTCTGCTGATTTTTTCTTTCCTTGGTTCTCAAGCTTAAACTGGTCATGAGCATACCACATGTAAATACTCAAGACATCATTCATCGGAACAAAAGAAGTTGACCTTATCATGACTGGAATCTTGTTTCGAACTTCCCATTCAAGAACGTCCTCGTCTTCTCGTGCATGACCTTCTTGAGAAGGCACTCGTTGCTCATGTGCCGGCTACACTTGTGGAGAAGACTGTGGCTTCTCATCATGGCCTTGGTCATCACGAGTTGGAGAAGGTTGTGCCTTGTAAGGCACATGCGGCATCTCATCATGCACTGGCTCGGCACGAGTTGGAGAAGGTTGTGGACTATGAGGCACATGCGGCGTTTCATCATGCCCTTGCTCGGCACGAGCTGGAGAAGGCTGTGGATTGTGAGGCACATACGACGTCTTATCATGCCCTTGCTCGGCATGAGCTGGAGAAGGCTGTGGGTTGTGAGGCACAAGCGGCATCTCGTCATGCCCTTGCTCAAGCATGTGGTCATCACAAGCCGTTGAATATACCTCCCCTTCCTCAACAACTCTCTCCAGATGTACATCACTCGGAGTTGGCGATGAAACATTCAATACAATGCCCTTTTTTTGCCAGAGGATGAACTATTTCGTGACTTCTCCAAGATCACGTCTCCCCTCGAGAGTTGGGTGTTCTATCTTCCACGTCACGAACTCAGGCTTCACGGTATGCACCTCAACCCTAGTGTAGTCATGCAGGATCTCACGATGGTGCCAAAGGCCGCCTGGAGGATGTGCCACACCCGTTGCCACCTCAATCATCGTGGTTCCCCTACCAATGGGAACCAACAGGGTGCAACTAGTTGGCCCCTGTATGCGATCGACGGCGGTTGAGGTTGCATTGGAACCTTGGCTGCTAGGAACATCCTGAGGGCTGCCAACTATAGCCAAATCTGCATGTGGCTCCATTTGTGTCCGTGGCTTTGTAGATAGTCCTTGCTCCTGCAGTGCCGCAACTAGAGTCTTCACTTGGAGCTCAAGATTAGACTCCTGGTCTCTGTGATGTCTCTTGTACATGTGCGCGTCCTCTACGAATCCTTGCTTTCAGGTTGTTTGTTTCCCTAGCCCCCATACGCTGCCTATGTGCTCGGGGTTTCCCAAGGCAAGGCTAAGCTCATCCCTCTCTCTAGAAGGAGTGAATGTGCCCTTCTCCTTGTCTTCAACATATTTCAGTATCCTTGATACTGCCTCTTCAGTCTCTGGCTTGGCAAATTTTAGACTGCTGCCTGATTCTTCCACACTCCTTGCAAATATCCAACGCTTGATGTGTGCCTTCAATTTTGTGACTTCCGTATTCCCAAAAGCTTCGGCCTCTTGTTCCATCTTTCTAAACTGCTCTTCCTTGCCATTGTAGCCATCGGGGCCTAGACGAGGGTGGTGTACGTTCTTCTTCGCCTGCAAGCTATTCTTGGCACTTCTGGCGAAAGCTTCCGGTGAAGTCTTCTCAACCACGAGCAGCACCCACCAAGTAGGAGTTATGTGTCCAAACTCGTGGTAGGGAGTTAACCCCCTTTGGATATACTTCTTGTTCAGATAATTCCTCCAACGTCGGAAGGAATCTCCCATCACCTTCATGGCACGACGTTTTACCAGTGCATGCGTTCCCTGCGGTAACCTGAAATTGACCATTAGAAATTTGTCCCATAGTTCAGTATTTTTCTCCTCTGGATAATCTTGCCAGTTAGGGATTGATGGGTTCAATTTATCTCTGACGAGGGCCCCGATCTCATTGCGGAATTTCACTCTGAAAGGCTCTGGCTCAAGGATCTGCCCCTCTTCCCTAACCTCCGTAATCACATAAGTTACGTCCTATTTTGGATATAGGTTTGCCTTTCTGTCCCCTCGTTTCCTCTTTACTTGGGTAGTAGAGGTCATGGTTGTGCCTTGAGGTTGTGGAGCAGAAGCCACAATGTTAGTCTCTGTGGCTATTGCCTCTGCCCTCCTTTCCCCTACTCCGTCATGTCCGGCTAACGTGTTGGAGGTCGACGTCGTCTTTTTGGAGCTTTAGGAGGGACTTGTATAAATGACAGGTCAAAGTGTTATGAGAGGTAACACAGCCAAAGCGTTAGCAAAATTTACCAGCTACTAAGGGACTTTCATTTCCCTACCTCCTCGTCCGGGTCAAAGTCCTTGTCCAACTCATCCTCTGTTGGCCTCCGTTTGGGTTCAAATGTGTGCGGATCCTCGAGACTTTCATATCCCTCTTCTGAGTCATCGTCATCATCTCCTTCATCAGTCTCTCCTTCGCTTCCCGCTTCTCCCCCTTTCTCCTCGTTAGACTCCTCCTGAGTAAGCATCATTGCAAGATCCTTTTCTTTGTCGTTATTGAACTGTTCCTAAGAAAGCTGATCCGGTATTTCTTGCCCTCCATGGCTAGGCTGCTCTTCATTTTCACTGGATCAGGTTGCATTGCTTGTTGTCCGTGTCATTTCGTGCTTTGTTCTAATAGATGCAAGGAATAAGGTGTGCTTTAGATTAGTACTAGTAGGAGGAGTAGTAGGAGAAGGAGAGAGAAGGGACAAAAGAGACAAATTAGTAACCAGTAGTAGTAGTTCTATAACAAGATATCCAAAAAAACCAAGTAGTAGAACTAGTAGAGGCCTCAGAAATATATCAATCATCATTTGATCATGAACTTGGAGCATCAAGGCATCATAACAGAGGAGAGGCCTCAGAAACATGTCAATCATCATTTGATCATGAACTTGGAGCATCAAGGCATCATAACAGAGGAGAGAGGAGAAGGTAATGTAGGGGCGGCTGGTAATGGTGCCAAGTTCCTCACAAGTTCTTGATCATCAGGTTATATTCCATATAATGAATGGACTTAGACAATTTCATCATCGACAAAGCAAATGAGTAGTAGTAGTACAATAGAGGCCTCAAAAACATGTAGTAGGAGAGGAGAGAAGAGGAGTAGGAGAGGAGAGGATAGCAGTAAGAGAGGATAGGAGTGGAGAGGAGGGCAAATAAAGTACATGCTGCCACATGGTTCCAAATAATAGAGCAGCCACTGCCTTCCCAACACATGTACACAAAATGATTGAGTTTAACTATAAGTCTATATAACACGAAGAAAACGGCTGATGAATCAGCCAAGTCAGAATAGATAGGAACAGCTGAATGAAATACACATTCACACAGAATAGGACAACTACAGATTGTTACATCTGAAACGAATTGGCTTACAGTGTAGAAATAAACATCACTATCATATAGGCACCTCCAAGTGCATGTGCTTCAGGTGAAGCATATAACCGGAAAAAAGACTGGACCAAGGGAAAGCTTCGACAACCAAGCATTGGTTTAATACTAACATAAAGTCCAAATGCACAAATAAGCTATGATATCTGAGTTTGAACGAATATAATAATACAGTTCAAATTCACAAAAAAATGATGCAATAACAGAATTTGAATTAACAGAGGCATGAGGTACCTTATTTCAGTTCAGTGCTTCAATAATTTTGCTTAGAGCATGATCGAATTAACAGGCACAGAGCAAACCAAAGTATGCATTTTGCGAGCAGCCTATGACTCTAGAAGCTTTGACTGTGTACAACAATGTTAGCGAACATTGGAATGCCAAAATGCACGACCATAGCCTATTTCAAAATTTTGATACCTATGCATAATCATCACATAGGCTGATCAGACATGTCTCAAATCACATGGAATGCTAAAATGAGAAAACAGCAGTAGTAAGCTTGAAGCTCAGCATACTACTGTTGTTTACATGAATAAGTTTGATCCTACACTATCTTCTGGATTTAGCAAGAACAAGCAATCAGAACCCAGTGACATATATAGCAACAAACTGTAGTAAGCCAGACTAAAAAAATTGAGCTTTCTAGATCCTAGACTAGAGTTAGCATTCAGTAAACTAGAGTTAATATTTAGTAAGAAACGGTAGACAACTCTGATGGTCTGACAGAACACCTGCCAAACAAATTCATCATCTGATGAATACTAGCCAAAATAATATATATCCGCACACACTATTGAGAGAAGAACAATAACCGAAAACTTATTTACAATCCTATTTAGCAGACTTAAGTTCATAACTTGTTTATTCATAATTTAAGCTATCACAACAGTTTTTTATAGAGCACACTAGGAAGTAAAAAACTGAGCTTGACAGAAAGTTAACATTCAGCTAGAACTAGTAGATAGCAAGAAACTGGAGGTCCAATGAAAAATCAAATTGGATCTCAGGCAAATATCAAGAGACAACAAAAAAAACCATAGAGCAGACTTTCAAGTTCAAACATCAAACTTATTCATGATTTCAGCCATACAGAAAGTAACCAAGCAGATTGTCAATATGGTTCAGTTCTGCAGATTACATTTTTTCAGTAAGGAAACATGAAGCACCCACCAGTATATATAAGATAAAAATCATTAACGGTTATCTCAAATCAAGCAAACCAGAATGGTAGTAAGGTGGCAACCATAAGAAACTTGAGAGTGAAAATGAAACTGAATACCTTGCCCACAACTCTGAATTGCACCCCCACAGGGCATAGTCCCACATATATAAGTAGATTTTAGGATTGTCCAGCCAAATTTTCAAGCCCACATGCATCATAAGATTTAGGGTTTAGAGAATCAACATCATTGCAAAGTGCCTTAGGTCTTAGTTAATATTACAATTTCTCATCATTGCAATGTGCAGGTGTATTGATTAGAGCAAGCAAAAATTCTGGTGAACAATGTTGGCGCGGCTGCTGCACCTAAAGGTGCTCCTCCTGCGCCAGCAAGTGTGTAAAAATCAAAATAGCCATCATCATGTCCAAGAAGCACAATAACATCATATAACTACTGCACTTTGCTCAGTGTGTAAAAATTAAAATAGCCATCATCATGTCCAAGAAGCACAATAACATCATTGACCTACTGCGCTTTGCTCAGTGTGTACAAATCAAAACAGGCATCATCATGTCCAATAGCACAATAACATCATTGACCTACTGCACTTTGCTCAGTGTGCAAATCAAAATAGCCATCACCATGTCCAAGACCAGTCGTACTTAGCCTTCAGGATGAGTAGCTCAAGCACAAAACGGAGTAGTGTCTAGTGTGTTGGACAACCCTTCTCAACACCATACACAGTCTCCTTCGATGCCATTTTCATCCTCTCTAGATTTTCTAGACCCTTCTTCTGTTATAATATTTCTAGTCCAATAGCCCGAAGCATTTCCTCTAAGTTGTCAAAGTCTTCTGCGTCCCCCTCATGTGCTCCACCTTCATTATTGTTGACACCACCAACATCACCATCATTATTGTGGTCAGCACCAGCATCATCACCACCTGCTTGTTCATTAGCAAAGTCACGATCCATTTGTGCACCAAGTGCGCCTGAGCAGTGAGACAAGTATTGTAGGGTTTCGGCGTCGTCTTCTTGATCATCATCGTCGTCGTCAACAACCATGACTTCACCATGATGAATCCATAATGTGTAGTCCAGAACAAATCCTTGCATAATCAGATGTGATCTGATGTGTTCCACATCTGAAAATGCCATATGGTTCTTGCAATCTTTGCACAGACAAATAATTGTACCATTATTCTCTGCCAACATCGTTGCATGCTCCTCTGCGGTTTTAATAAATTTGTCCACCTCTACACGATAGCCTAGTGAGAACCTAAATGAACCATACATCCAAGAAGTCCTGTCCTCCATCTTTAAAAAAACAAAGAAATAAGTAATTACTTGAGCAACTAGGGTGTAATCTCTAAAAAATCATGGAATAATTATTGTTAGCAACAATTATTAGCAATTATTGTTAGCAACAATTATTAGCAACAATTGTTAGCAACAAATATTAGCAACAATTATTAGTAACAAATATTAGCAACAAATATTAGCAATAATTTTTTTTGACAATTATTAGCAACAATATATACTAAATGGTTAAAATATAAAATATCATAAACAACAATTAGCAAAAATTATTATTTTACCAACAACCTTTCATACCAACCCTATTCCAATGTCATGAAACATAAATTACAAAATATAAAAATAGGAAACCCTAGATCTAGAACAAGCTTTTCTCCATACATGAAACTAGGGTGTAATCTCCACTAAAATCAAGCTAGATCGACTAATTGAGGGTGCAAGCTCATTTCTCTAACTAATCTACACTAATAGCTTCAAAACTAAGCTCTAATTTGCTCCACACAAAGCTCAAGCTCCATGGAAGAGAGAGAAAACAAAACTCTAATTTGCTCACTAACCAACCGTTATAAAACTTGAATTAAAGAGTTGGAATAGCATTTTCTTACCTTCTACAAACTCTCCACCAAAGGATTTGAGATCAAAACCTCCTCCTCTTAGTAGAGCAATTTTTGGGAGGTGTCCAAAGCCTCCCAAGCCTTTGTTTGCATGAAGAATTGAGTGGCTCGAGGAGGAAGAAGAGGTGGCTGCCACTTATACCTATAGACCACTGTAGGGGTGGCTGGTGACCAGCCACCCCTACAAATCACCTCATTTGTAGGGGTGGCTGCTAACACTAACACCAGCCGCCCCTACAGTGTCATTCCTAGGGGCGGCTAGCCACCTGGGGACCCAGCACGCCACTGTAGGGGCGGCTCCAACGCCAGCCGCCCCTATAGTGATCGGGGGGGCGTTCTTACAGTGCTTTTTTCACGTAGTGGGCAAGCACATAATCTGGCACTACTAAATATATTTTGATAAGGACATGCTGTATTAATTTGCTTCTAAACGGTCTCATAATCTAGTAAGGGAACTTGAATAAAGTCACCTCATATGTGCAGTTGGGAATTATATATGTGTACAGCAGCTTACTACTATTATGGACCATAAACAAAGCTTCCTTTTTAATCTTTTGCTCTGCAAATATTTTCTCATAGTGGAGAGAATTTCTTATTTTGAAACTACTCAAATGAACCCTTCCTTGGTCCTGCAAAATGAAAAATTCCTTATTTGAATGTTTCTTATTTTGACATTATTTCGAAGGAAGGTTCCACTCAAGGGCTTGAATGATTGGAGCTGAAACAAGAGCTTTTTTTAGAATGTGAGAAGAACTCAAGCATTCATCATTGAAGTCGAAGGGGACATCTTTAGCTAAGAGACTTGTTAGAGGCCTAGCAAGTTGAGAAAAGTCTTTTATAAACATTCTATAAAAAGCTTGCATGGCACAAGAAGCTATGGACTCCCTTGACATTGGTGAACAGTAGAAGTTGCTAGATCACATCGATCTTGTTCTATCCACCTCTATCCCATGTTATCTACTCTATGTCCTAGCACTATTTCTTCCCAAACCATGAAGTGGCACTTCTCCTAGTTCAAGACTAAGTGCTTTTCTTCGCACCTTTGTAGGACTTTGTCTATATTTTTGAGGCAATCATCTAAATTCTTCCCATAGACATAAAAGTCATCCATAAGAACTTCCATGATTTTCTCGATCGTATCCAAGAAGATGGGCATCGTGCAACATTGGAAGGAAGCAGGAGCGTTTATAGGGTCGAGATAGTGGACTAGCGGGGGTGAATAGTCATTTCTAAAATTAATCGCACTAGCTAACCAAAATAAATGCGAAACTAAAACAATCGGTCTAGCTAAGACTACACCCCCTATCTATATTCTGAAGCACCTTACAAAGACCCTAATATGAGCAACTAAGGTGTCGAGCTAGGTAGAGCTCACCTAAAGAATTCTAGTTTGTAAGGGCACACAAACCCATGCAACTAATACTCAAACAACCAGAGAGCACCTACACATACTAGTATGCAAAGCACACAGAGCCTCAGCTCACTAGTAATGCTCAATCGCAAGGCTACACAAACCAAACTAGAGAGCTCAAATTACTTAGCTACACAAACTAAGCATTGTAACTAGCAAGGCTACACAAACCAACTAGTTATGTAAGAGAGCAACTATTTAGCTACAAAACAAACTTGTAGCTACACAAGAGCAACAACACAAGCACAATATATGATCAAGTAAATACAAGCTTGTGTACGGAGATTACAAACCAATAGGAAGAAGATGACACAGTGATTTTTATCCTGAAGTTCAGTGGTTTGCCAACCACTTAATCCCTGTTGAGAGAAGCTCAAGGTTGCCGCTAGTCCTCTTGCTAGTGGTGACCCGCAAGTCACACTCTTCCACGTGGAGTACTTACCACAAGTTCTAGCACTTGATACGCCTAGACCACTTGACGCTCTTCACGTCACGCTCAACTAGAGTTGCTCTTTGCGTCTCCCACGGGACGCACACAACACCCCTCATAAAGCACTTCTCTGGAGCACCGCACAAGCTTCTTGCGGGCACCTGTCTTGGCGCACAACACCCCTCACAAAGCACTTCTTTGATTTGGCCGAGAACCGATCAATTTTGATTTAGTTCGTGCATTTTTCGGGAGCACTAGATCTCTGTCGAGGGCACCTGTCTTGGCCCCGGACATGACCAATGCATGGTCATGTTCTTGGCCGTTCTCTGGTTCGGTACTAGCGTAGTCGGTGTACACCGCTCGGGTGCACCGTTTACAACACCGGTGGTGACTGTTGCTTGTTGCACGGCGCGTGGGCAGTCCCTCGCCCGCGGCTTCTGCTCTCTCTTTGCACCGAGGTGATCGATTTGCACCGGTTATGGCACACCAGACACGGTGTCTAGAGAGCTTTGATCTCACTTGTTTTCAGCCGAGGAGCACCGGTGTTGTCTGGTGTGGCAACCGGTGTAGCCTGTGAAGTTGCTGCTTCGTCTGTGCGTCTCTTGTTCTTCTCTATTTTGCTTAGCTATGTATTGCATAAGGACTGTTTAGGTACGTTACGTCAGCAGTACAGCAGCAAACCGTTTCAATAGCGAATTGGTAAAATGGGCAATAGTCATTTGATGATTGGTAAAATGGGCAACAAGAATGGACGTCCACTGTTCTAGGAATGCAATAGCAAAAGGCGTCGTGCTCATACAGCTGTATATAGAATTATAGATTATAGATGGGCAATAGTAATTAGCGACTGGTAAAATAGGCAACAGGAATGGGTGTCCACTGTTCTAGGAACAAGCAACAGTAAAAGGCAGATGGGCAATAGTAGTTGGCGATTGGTAAAATAGGCAATAGGAACGTCCACTGTTCTAGGAATGGTGCAACAATAAAAGGCGCCGTACTCCTATAGCTGTATATATTTTTATAGATCAGCAACTCCCTAGGGCAAATCCAATCTTCTCTGCGGCAACGTCGTAGATCACCTCGGTGTCCCGCTGCTGCGTGTTGCCGATGATGTTGAACGGCATTGTCGAAGGTCTCGGCACGAACGCGAGGCAGCCGATGGCAAGCGTCGTGTCATCTAGGAATATCATGATCCCGAAGGCACTGACATCGAACACGGAGCCATCGCTGAACTTGAAAGACACCCGGTAGGAAGAGTCCACTCTGCCACATGAAGTCGTAGCACGTGTCGAAGGGGTCCTACACCGGCGCCGGCTTGTACTGCATCATGGTGAACTTGAACCGGTCGCGGAGCGCAATGTACGCCTCCTGTGGGAGGTAGGTGATGATGGTGTCGGAGTCAAGTGATAGAAAACTGATGTACAGGACCATGCAAGTCCGTTGTGTAACTCACATAGACGCGGTCCTCAACGATCCGCTGGACGCGGTCACCGCGCTGCCGCAACGCTCGCACGCCCGCTCACGTCCCCGCACTGCGTGGCTCACGTAGCTGACTCCCTAAGCGAGTCTGTTGAGCCCAGGCTCCTGTACATGTATAAGATTGTACACCACACATCAATACAGTTTTGCGGTTGATCCAATCTTCTTTCATGGTATCAGAGCGATCGGCGAAAGATTCATGAACCCCTTCGCCGCCCAAGCTTCCGCAGCTGCCATCGCCACATCCATGGCCCCCCCTCCAATGACTCCGATGACTCCTTCGATGCTGATCTCAATCCCCCCGCGCCTGCCGCCGCCTCTATTATTCAAGTCAGCAACATCCGTAACCATGTCCCCATCACTCTCGATCTCGAGGATGGCAACTACTCCCAGTGGCGTTGCTTCTTCGATTCTGTCCTCGGCAAGTTCAGGCTCACTGGCCACATTCGCACTCCCACCCCGACGACCAAGCGCGACGCCGAGTGGATCCTCAATACTGTGTCCAAGTCGGTGTTCGACATCGTCCACCGGCCCAACCTCACCGTCTTCCTACTCTAGC
Source organism: Saccharum hybrid cultivar R570 (assembly GCA_038087645.1). Lineage (NCBI taxonomy): Eukaryota > Viridiplantae > Streptophyta > Magnoliopsida > Poales > Poaceae > Saccharum > Saccharum hybrid cultivar. Next base: position 1,876,815 of record JAQSUU010000291.1, on the reverse strand, counting down.
ACACCGTCGAAGGGCTCTTCCGTGACAACGAGCTTGAGTGCGCCGTCTACCTCGAGGCTGAGCTCCGTAGTACCAATCAGGGTGACATGTCCATCAATGAGTACTGCACCAAGCTGAAGCGCCTCACCGATCAGCTTCGTGCCATCGACCACACCGTCTCCAAACCAAGCCAGGTCCTCAACCTGCTCCGTGGCCTTAACCCTCGCTATTGCCATCTCAAACCCGTCATCACCTCCAAGTCTCCACCCCACACATTCATGAGTGCCAGATCATTCCTCATCCTGGAGGAACTCAGCGAGTAGCACGACGCCAAGGCTGAGGCCACTCAAGTGCTCGCCGCCGGATAGCTCCGGTGGCGACGGTGGATCCCGCAACCGCGCCCCCAGGAACGCTCGTGGGCGCGGGCGCGGTCGTGGCCGCGGGCCTCACGACAACCGCGACAACGGTGGTGGCAATGGTGGCGACGGCGTCCCTCATCCACAGACGCTCGCAATCTACAACCCGTGGACAGGCTATGTTTAGGCCTGGCCTGCTTAGTTCCGCGCACCAGGATCCGGCGCTCTCGGACCTCGCCCACCGTTTCAGCCGCAGCAAGCCATGATGGCCTATCAACCCCAACAGAAGGCCGGTGGCGCCTTCAGCAACTGGGATCCTCTCCACTAGGCATTGTCCACAGTCGACGCGCCTACACAGCCTCCGAGCGCCGTCGATTGGTACCTTGACACGGGCGCCACCACTCACTTGGCCTTGTCGCCTGGTAATTTTTCTCCCAGTCTCCTTCAACCCTCTTCTTCCGTTATCACAGTCGGCAATGGTGCCAAACTGCTTGTGACATATTCTGCCACTAGCTCAATTCCCACCTCCTTGTCCCCGCTGCATCTTCGCAATGTTCTTGTTGCTCCATCCTTGGTTAAGAACTTGATTTTAGTACCGCGTCTTGTGATAACAATGTTTCCATTGAATTTGACCCAACTGGTTTCTCTATTAAGGATCTTCCAACACGGACAGAGAGGCTCCGATGTGATAGCCGCGGTGATCTTTATCCTCTCCGGGTGCTGGCACATCAAGCACTTGCTGCCTCCTCATCATCAGCAGTCTCCTTGTGGCACCAGCGCCTCGGTCACCCTGGCCATCATGTTCTTTCACAAGTTTTAACCAATTTTAATTTCAGTTGTAATAAATTAGTGACACACTTCTGCTCTTCATGTCTCTTAGGCAAACATGTTCGGCTTCCCTTTAGCAATTCTACTTCATATACATATTTCCCATTTCAGTTACTGCATTATGATGTTTGGACATCGCCCATTGTCAGCAACTCTGGTTACAAATACTACCTCGCTGTGCTTGATGATTATACACATTACCTCTGGACTTTCCCTTTATGAAACAAGTCTGAGGTCCTTCCTACTCTGCGTACCTTTTTGGCATACGTCCACACTCAATTTCTCCTCCCCATTCTCGTTCTACAGACAGACAATGGCAAGGATTTCGACTCCACTGCCCTTCGCCTCCTGCTAGCTAAACTCGGAATTCAGTTCCGTCTCTCGTGCCCATATGCATCACAACAGAATGGGAAGGCCGAGCGTGTGCTACGCACTCTTAACAATTGTGTACGTACTATGCTTCTTCACAGTGCAGCTCCTCTGACGTTTTGGGCCGAAGCAGTCTCCATGGCGACATACCTCATCAATCGCCACCCATGCCGTGCCACTGGAACAACTACACTGTTCCAACTCCTCTTCGGCATTGATCCCTCATATGATGGGCTACGCGTCTTCGGGTGCCGCTGCTTCCCCAACACCACGGCGACCAGCAAGCACAAGCTCGACGCCTGCTCTGTGCTATGCGTCTTCATCGGGTATCCAACCGATCACCGCGGGTAGCGCTACTACGATCCTGCGACACAATGGGTGCTGACCTCACGGCATGTCATGTTCGACGAGCACGTCTTTTCGTTCCGCAGCATGACTGCAACCACATCAACACCTCCAACTGCGATGATGCGACGCTGTGGACATAGCCGCATCCCGCCGTGCACCACACGCCATCACCCGGTGCCACGCCCCATGCTTCACCCAGTGCCATGCCAACACCTGCATCTCCGTCCATCATCACCCAACATAGTGCCCGCGTCGTCAGCATCCACGGTTGTTGCGCCCAGTTCATCCCTAGGCGTTGCTCAGCACGCGCCGCCCCCACCAGAACACGCGCGCACCCATCACATGGTGACCAGGGTGCAAGCGGGCGTCTTCAAGCCTAGTCCCAAATATGCGTTGCAGGCGGAGTCTGCTCCCTCTACGCCATCGCCGGTGCCCACCTCGGTGCGGGCCGCGCTCCGCGACCCAAACTGGCGTGCTGCTATGCAGCTCGAGTTCGGTGCTCTCCTCGCCAACAACACCTGGACACTCCAGGATTGCCCACGCGGCGCTCGGATCATCACTAGCAAATGGGTTTTCAAGCATAAGTGGAAACCCGATGGCTCTCTTGATAGATACAAGGTCCGATGGGTTGTTCACGGCTTCAACCAACGGCCGAGGATCGACATCGGCGAAACTTTCTCCCCGGTCGTCAAACCTGCGATGATCCGGACAGTGCTCACCTTGGTCGTGTCCAAGCGGTGGCCGACGCACCAGCTGGACGTCTCCAACGCCTTCCTTCACGGCCATTTGCAGGAAACCGTGTACTGTAGTCAGCCGACCAGCTTTAAGGATCCAGCACGACCTGATGCCATGTGCCTCCTCAGTCGGTCCCTCTACGGCCTTCGTCAAGCACCACGACAATGGTTTCTTCGCTTCGTCGCCTACGTTACCAGTCTTGGCTTCATACAGTCGCGCGCCGACACCTCCTTCTTCATGCTCCGACGAGACAATGACACCGCGTACCTTCTCCTCTACGTCGACGACATCATCCTTTCCACATCGACAACGCGACTACTTCAGCACATCGTCGACAAGCTGAAGCAAGCGTTCGCCATCAAGGACATAGGTCCGTTGCGGTTCTTTCTTGGCATTGATGTTAAACGTGACGACACTGGATTCTTCCTTTCCCAGGAAAAATATGCCAAGGAGGTGTTTGATCGAGCTGGGATGAGCAACTACAACCCCGTGGTGACGCCGGCCGACGTTCGTCCCAAGGTGTCTGACACCGATGGGAATCTTCTCTCCGACGCGTCCTGGTACAGAAGCATGGCGGGGGCACTCCAGTACCTCATGCTCACACAGTCCGACATCACCTACGCCATGCAACAAGTGTGCCTGCACATGCATGCGCCGCGCGACGCACACCTAACGCTGCTCAAGAGAATTCTCCGCTACGTCAAGGGCACGGTCGGCCTCGGTCTACATCTTCATCCTGTCGCGACGATCAAGCTCATCACCTACACCAACGCTGACTGGGCAGGGTGCCCGGACACTCGACAAATCTACATCCGGCTTCGTGGTGTTCCTCAGCGACTCCCTCATCTCATGGAGCTCCAAGCGGCAGATGACTATTTCACGATCTAGTGCAGAGGCTAAGTACCGTGGCATCGTGAACGCCGTCGCGGAGTGCTCGTGGATATGCCAGCTCCTTGGCGATCTTCACTGCTTCATTCAGGGCACCACGATCACATACTGCGACAACGTCTCATCGGTGTACATGGCGTGCAACCCTGTTCATCATCGGCGGACAAAACACATCGAGCTCGAGGTTCATTTCGTTTGCGAGAAGGTTCCTCTCGGCGAGGTGCGCGTTCTACAAATTCCAAGCGCATGCCAGTTTGCAGATATCTTCACGAAGGGACTGTTGTCGTTGTTGTTCAAAGATTTTTGAGATAGTCTCTGTGTAGGTAGCACCACAGCAGCGACTGAGGGGGGTGATAGAAAACTGATGTACAGGACCATGTAGGACCATTGTGTAACTCATATAGACGCGGTCATCAGCGATCCGCTAGACGCGGTCACTGCGCTGCCGCAACGCTCGCAGGCCGCGCACATCCCCGCACTGTGTGGCTCGCGTAGCCGACTCCCTAGGCGAGTCTGTTGAGCCCAAGGCTCCTGTACGTGTATAAGATTGTACACCGCACATCAATACAGTTTTACGGTTGATCCAATCTTCTTCTTTCATCGAGGAGCGTGCCGTCTTTTATGAACACCATTGGTGGCACCGGCAAGGTGAAGCCGCCGATGTCGATGAAGACGAGCTCCACGAAGTACAAGGACGGGTGATCTTTCTTCTGTATCATCGCCGTGTACTGCACGTCCTTGGAGGCCGGAGTAGTGGAGCCGATGGTGAGGTACCCATGCGTGGTGTCGAACGACGGCAGGCAGTACGAGAAGGTGGCGCCGAACGTCACGGCGGCTTGCGAGGACAGCGACAGCGCACCGCGGCCGAGGCCGATCAGCCCATCAACGCCGCCGAACTCACTGAGGTTTCTCTGGCCGCATCCGAACGCGAACCCAGGGAGTGCCCGTGTAGAGGTGAGCGACAGCGTCTCGTGGGACAGGACCCCATCGGTGGACGAGCCATCGCCGTACTCGACCTTGTAGAGGCAAGTGTCGTTGCTGCACTTCCCGCCGGCAGCCGCGCAGTGCGGGTGGCCGCAGGGGACAGCGGAGTAGGTGGTGGACTTGTTCGGGTTGAAGATGGGGTCGTGCTGCTTGTAGCAGTGCCCGGAGCACGGTAGGCACTGGATCCACGACACATCGCTACCGGTGTCGAAGCTTAGCGTGTACGTCTGGGCCGGCGTGCCGAGGCCAACGGTGACCACGAACTCTAGCGTGTCGAAGGATGACCCGGAGCTATTAGGGATCGTGACGGCCGGTGCCTCAGCTGGCGCCGCTATCGGAGGAAAAAAACAGAATTCCTCGAGGGCGAGGCGACGGAGCTGGACCGAAGGGAATCTCGGGGAAGGGGTCTGCCGATGGAGCTGGTGCGACAGCTGATGATGAGACGGAGGACCTCTGGAGGAGTGTGCTCAGCCGGTTCATGTCGTGGTTGAGGACGTGGCACTCAAGTGCGGATATTAAGCATTTGCCCGCCTTGAAAAATAAAAAGTGCCTGCCTCCGTTAAGTTTATTATAGTAGTGCTTGTCTCTATGTTCTCGTAAAAAAAAGGAGACTGAAGAGGAAAAATACAGCTCCAACAAATCCACCTTTTAATCCCTTTTTCCTGAAGTTTTTCTCAATTAGAAACTCCTCCTGCAATCCCTCAAAGATAGGAGAGAGCAACTCATCACCTTCCCCTTCCCCTTTCCCTCTCATGCTGAGCCACACCGGATGGGCAGCAGGCCAGCAGTCCATTTATGAGCCCACCGGTGAGCCTGTTTCCGCTATCGTGAACCGCAGTGCCAGCGCCCTCCACCAGATCTGCCGCTCGGGGAGTCAGCACTCGCAGATCCGCCACCCTCCACTGAATCCGCCGCTCTCGCAACTCCCATATCTGTGCTAGGGAGGTCAATCCGCGCTGGAGAGGTCGATTTGTGCCGGGAGGACCTTGATCTCGCCAAGAGGAGCCGCCGCCATCCGCCGCCTAGAGTAGACCGAGAGAGAGAGAGAGAGTAGATTGAAGCCGTCTGTCCGCCTGCCGTGCCACCATTGCCTTGGATCTAGATCTACAAGGAGACGGAGTGTGAGAGAGGGAGACGGAGAGTAGAACGAGAGAGCGAGGAGACCTACTTGAGGATGGATCTAGCCGTTGGGTCCCGGTCGCCGCGCTGTCACCGGATCCTGAGCGTCGCAGTGAGGGAGCGGGCCGTCTCGCGCGTCTGCACCGCCAGGAGGAAGCTAGCCGGCTCGCATGCCGCTAGGACGCCGCACGCGGGGGCCCGCCGCCCGCTGGAGAGAGGAAGAGGCACGCCAGCGGGATCTGAGGGAAAGGAGCTTGGGCTCGCCGGGATCTACTTAGGAGGTGCAAGGGGGAGAGTGGACTAGTGGAGGGAGGGAGGGTGGAATCACGGGAGTCGCGACTCGCTCGGCTACGGGCGGCGCTGAGGGAGAGATGGTTGAGAGAGAGAGAGAGCAAGTGGAGGAGAAGAAAACCCTAAGTCCTGAATATATAATGGGCTAGTGGGCTAGGTCTGATTTATCGAGGCGGTTATTTTACAATGGCCGTCTCGGTTAATGATTTACCGAGGCGGTTATATTACAATGCCCGTCTCGGAGGTTATGTTACAATGCCCGCCTCAATTAACCGAGGCGGTTATTTTACAATGTCCGGCTCGGTTAATGTATTAACCGAGGCCGTTGTTGGCCCGGCTGCCCTATCTCAAATAACCGAGGTGGGCAACCGGGCCGCCCATCTTCGAGGCCATTTTGGAAACGCTACACAAAAGATTTTGTGTAGTAGTGAAGGGATCTATTTTCTAAATTTGGTGGAGTGTTTTTTTTGGTTCAAAGCTCCAGATTTTGTATTTGTGAAATCGACATCACAATCCTATATTAAATAAACATGTATAACTTATGATAAAAAATATCATTTGATATTTTATATCTTACAAACAAAATTGAGTTTAATCTTATTTGTTTGCATATTTTTTGACTTCAGCAACCCACTGTAACATTTCTTAGAGTTTCTTTTTGACAGGCCAATTTTAGTGTTTTAATATGGATTCTTTCTTCTTTGCGTGATTTCCCCGTAACTGTTTTCATAGCAACCTTATTAGTGGCATCCCAACGTTCTAATCAAAATTTACCATATTTGACATGGAGAGAAAGGTCAAGGCATGGCCACTTATCATGTACTAGGTCTATCCCAAATTATAAGACGTTTGACTTTTTTGACACCAAGTTTGACCACTCGTTTTATTCAAATTTTTTTTGCAAAATATCACTTCTTTTATCGTGACTTGCTTTATTAATAAAAGTTCTTCAAGAATGACTTAAATTTGACTATATTTGCACAAATTTTTTGAATAAGACGAGTGGTCAAACTTAGGGTCAAAAAAGTCAAACGTCTTGTAATTTGGGAGGGAGGGAGTATAGCTTAAAATGTTATTTATAGCGTCCAGATATTTTCAAAAAAAAAGGACGTCATGTTACTAATTCCGAAAATTATCATAAAATCCATATTCAATATGTAATTATGTATCGCATGATTTCTGCAGTGTATATTTTAATGTGTAAAGTCAATTTCCCCTTAAACTTGTTGCTGGATTAAAAAAAACATTCTCAACTCGTATTAACTTTAAAATAGGATAAATTACCCCCTAAAATAGAGTGATTTCGATGCGGTTTTGACTGTTGTGTCAAGTAGGTCTCACATGTCTTCATTTATTTTGTCATGCCATATTATATTGAATGTTTGAGCTCCTAAATGATCTCAAATAAAAAATCAACTAGAAAGTTTCAGACGTCTTCAAGCACTACAAATTTGGCACAGAGCATGTCTCCAAGTGACATCGTTTTGAAATAAAAATCATAATTTTGAATTTATTATTTAGATAACTTAACATAAATATTTACGCCTCTAAGCAATCTCAAATAAAAGGGTGCTCAACCATAAAATTATAGATCATATTGAGACCAATAACTTTGGTATAGACCATGTCAATACCTGAGGTCGTTAAAAAAATAAAAAAAATTAGAATTTAAAATTTTGTATTTTAAAATCTAATATCTTACATGAATATCTGATCCTCTAAAAAATTTCAAATAATAAAGTTGTCTACTACAGTATTGTACTAGATCGCATTGAGTTCTATAGTTTCATATAAAGTTTGTGTTTCATCCAACTTAATATGAAAATGTTAAGATTTTTTGATATAAAAGAAATACAGACCACCCAACATATGCGTCCCACGACCGTGTGTAAGTAAAACCACCCTGAAACCACATTGAAATGGCCAGGGGATATTTTATCCGATTTTGAAAGTTGAGGTGGTAAATTGTCCGATACTTGAGTGGGAGGATGCTTTTCGTATTCAGTGATAAGTTTAGAGGGTAAATTAGACATTACTCTATCTGTATTAAGATAGATGGCCTCACTAGTAAAACAGTATACCATTAAAATTGCCACTACAAAATGCTGACAATTTTTCAAAAATAAATAGACGATCCTTTTTTTATTTTATAGGGCAAAATCAGTAGATGGCCTCGCTCCCGTTGAAGCTCCATAACGGGACTGGAATAGCTGTTTGCGCCTCAAAATGAATGAACCAATCTATATAATTTCCAGCTTGGCCTGACGGGCAGCATGTGTAGTATTAAACAAGCTGCCAACTGTGCTAGCTGCAAGGCTTTAAGTTGCTCATACAACGACTTTTGTGGCGCAAGGCCGTTATTAGTAGAGGTTTTAATAAGTTATTAACACCATAATAATAACACATTAACACACAGTTGTGATTCTTGCGCTGGGGTGGGGTAGTTTCAGTCTGTGCATGATGGTTATCGTGGTCCGTGTACCTGACTTCTTCAAGGGAGGGCAGTCGAGGTGAGCCTTGGACCTCAGCAGTTCGTCCATGCTGACGGAGAGGTACCGCCGCTTCGCCGCTGCACAAGCGCCGCACAGAAGGCAGAGCACGAGCAGGCGCACCAGCGAGGCCATTGCGTGCAGCAGCGATCGCTAATGCGTTTCGGGGGCTCCGTGGAGCTGATGGAGGACTCGTGATCGGCCGGTCACCAAAAATAGCCGCGCCATGCACGCCTCGCAAGGCTGGCTAATACTTTGGAGCGCCCGAGAACGAGCAGATCAGCTTTGGCTGAGGAAACTAAGATAGATTTTTGTATCTGCCCGTCGCCCCGCCGGCGACCAGAACAACACCACGGCGCATGCGTGATGGACGGGAGCTATAATGCCAAATCATCTTAGGTTTTACTACGTCAGAACTAACCCTTTTCATGGTTTGGTTATTGCGGCTTTGAGCGGGTTTGCAACCCAACCCATTCTTTTAGCACACGGATTGGGCTGGTCCAGCTTACGTGGTTACACAACGGCTCCGACGTCGTAGCCGGATTGGCTTGGTCTGGTCTGGGCACGGGTTTACACGGCCTGAGCGATGCTGTCACGCTCATCGCCGCTCTTGCCGTGCTCGACCTCACACCCGCCAATGCTGCGCTCGACCTCGCGCCCATTGCTAGCACTGGCGCTGCGCTCGAGGTCGAGTCGTAGCCGCCGCCACCGGTGCCGCGCCCACCGCCGCCACCGGCGCTGCGCTCGAGGTCGCGCTCGCCGCCGCCACCCTCGAGCTCGGGCTCGCCTGTGCCGCGCCTGCCGCCGCCGCCGCTGCTGCGCTCGAGGTCGCGCTCGCCGCCGCCTCCGCTGCTGCGCTCGAGGTCGCGCTCGCCGCCGCCTCCGCTGCTGCACTCGAGCCGCCGCCGCGCTCAAGCTCGGGCTCGCCGGTGCCACGACTACCGCCGCCAACCGCTGCCACGCACGCCGGTGCCGCGCCCACCGCCGCTACGCTCGCGCCTCGAGCTCGTGCTCGCCGGTGCCGTTCCAGCCGCCGCAGCGCTCGAGTTCGTGCCAGCCACCACCGCGCCCCCGCATCGCTTGCTCTTTCTTTTCTGGGTTTCGATGGTTTGATGGTTTCTGACCGTGACCGGTGTAGGAGGCTATCGAAACCTTGGTTGGCTAGATGGGTTCCGGCCCAGACCGTATTGTAACCGTGACCTTGCTTTTGGCTGGGCTGGTTATGGGCTGGCAGCTGGTTTTGTTAAACCGTTGTTCAGGGTGAGTCAGAACACACGATCTTTGTCCAAACATCAATACCGGTTATGCTCGAGCCGACAATGATTGCTCATTTCATTTTAGCAGTCTTCGCACCTTTTTCACCATCACAGCAAACGTCAGCGAATCCAAGTTAAGACGTGCTTATATAATTCATCTATAATAAGTTAGTGGGTCCTCATTCTGTCCTTTGTGCATAGTGCACGTATTTTTCCATGGCTTCTCCTCTGCTTCTGTTCATTGTCTTGTGTAGCTACTACTGCTACATCGCTCATGCAGGCGACGATCAGAAGCAGTATGCTCTGCATCCAGAGGTACGTGACCTCAATATTTCGTCGCCTGTCATTTGTTTGGCCGCCTGCACATTTGAGATTTTGTAACCATATATACGCATGATGACTTTCAGTGAACCTGGAGCCGAGCAGTGCTACTGTATCACTACCACTAGTGCACCGGTATGGACCGTGCGCACCGTCACAGTACTCTGACGTGCTGACGCCGTCTATCTCCGAGACGCTCCGTCGTCGCCGCGCCCGCACGAACATATATGAGAAGATGGACATTATGCAACGTTGGAAGGAAGCAGGAGCGTTGCAGAGTCCAAACGACATGCGTCTATAGGAGTACGTCCCGAAAGTGAAGGTTGTCTTGCTTAGATCCTCAGGATGGCTAGGGATTTGATGATAGCCAAAGTATCCATCAAAGAAACAAAAGAAATAATGATTTGCTAGCCTTTTCAACATTTTATCGATGAGCTGAAGAGGGAAACGATCCTTCTTTGTTGCTTTGTTTAGTTTTTTTAGCCTATGCACATTCTCCACCTTGTGGCGGTTCATTGGGGAATTAGCTCGTTCTTGTCATTCCGAACAGTCGTCATCCCTCTTTTCCGAGGGATAACTTGAACAGGGCTGACCCACTCACTGTAAAGAACAAGATATATATAATCCCAGTATGCAAGAGCTTCAAGACTTCCTTCATTACGACCTCTCGCATCGCATTGTTGAATCTTCTTTGAGGTTCCCTTAAAGGAGTTGAGTCAGGATCAATGGGAATACGATGGGTGCAAAGAGTGCCGATTCCTTTCAGATCTTAGAGTGTATAGCGAAGCACAGAACGATGTCTTTCTAACGCAGTCTTTACGACCTCTCGCATCGCATTGTTGAGTCTTCTTTGAGGTTCCCTTAAAGGAGTTGAGTCGGGATCAATGGGAATACGATGGGTGCAAAGAGTGCTGATTCCTTTCAGATCTTCTAGTGTATAGCCAAGCACAGAACGATATCTTTCCAACACACTGATTAGCTTCAAGACTTCTAGCTCTGACAGCTTATCACTTATGATTATGGGGGTTTCACTATCGTTATTGAGAAAGACATATTTAAGAAATAAGACTAGATGGAAGAGGCTTTAACTCGATTGGGGCCGAGGAGGTTCTTCGGATTTGTCTAGGTTGAGAGGTTCATCAAATTTGACTTCCTCTTGGATGAAGTATTGAGCATCGTCTTCAAGATCAAGCTGGGCTACTTCTTGCAATGTGGCGTCCTTGCCTGGTCCATTGGGTCAGCTTCGGGATAATGGTCCATGAGAGCATTGACAACTCGTGTAAGAGGAATGAAAAAATTAATTCTACCAAGTTGGATATCTGGTTGTCCCTTGTTAGCCCCATCAGTTAAGAGTATGGACAGAGGCTGTCCAATAAGGACATCAAAATCGGTAATACCAGACATAAAAGTCTAAGAGGGTGTCCACACCATCAAGGTTAGCAGGAGTTACTTTTGCAATTCCATTACTCCCCGAGATGTTACCAGAAGGTTTCACTCTCAGAACGGCCAGGCCGGTTCCCAAACCGACCCGGCAGTTTGGCTGCGTGCCCTGGGCGCCCCCGTTCACCTGCCTATTTTTAGTTGAGTTGGTTTCCAATTCGGTTTTGGATCTAGTTTGGCGTGAGAAACTTTTTGGATTTATATTTCTACTAGGATAAGATCACCCCGTCTATATATGAGATGACCACGGCCGATTGAGGATCTCAACTTCCAATTGTCAAAAACACACAACAAGCTATCGCTGAAATCCATGTCAATCGATTTTTATTTTTTAATTATTCGGTGACATGGCTTTGTTTTATACTAGCAAAACATGCCCGTGCATTGTAAAGGGATAATTTAGTTTTTTGTTGGATTTAGTTGTCTTGTCTAACCTAAGATAAAATAATTTCAAGGTTCGTAACAAATGTTAGAGCAATAGAAAACTAATAATGCATGGGAAATTAGTAGGAGATTGCCTCAACTTGAATATGTGGTTATTGTGTGCACTTTTATTGCGAGTCTAAGAAATATGGAAAGATCTCTACACAGATCTTGCACATGCCGCAACACAAACAGACTCAGGCAACTAAACTATAAGTGGGTGGTGTCAGCAAAAGTTTGGCACCATACTCAAAGCGAAACGTGTTGAAGTGAGTGAAGTCTAAGTGAGAAATAAAAGAAAATAAAGAAATATTTACTCTTTAATATTATTTAATATTATTATATATAGATGTAGATGTAAATATAGATTTTGTATTTTTATAGTTTCAGGACATAGCAACATATGCACAATAACAATAATTTTTAATTGAAAATAAGAAAAACGGCATTGAAATTTTAAAATGTTGATGGTTTGGGCTTAAGCAAGGCTAACAAGCTACAATGACATGGATCGGACAAAAACCGGATGACTTTGTGGTGTGAATCCCCACAAACTGAGTGGCTACAAACCAAAAATTACGGTTCATTCGTCTGAGACGTTTTCCTTCCCCAACTATGACGGAGTCCATAGTCGAAATAAGATCAAACGATCCGTTATGCAAAAGGCAATGACTTACGTGAATTTCACAACAGGGCACATGCTTCCGCCGTCTCCGATCCTCCCTCCATGGTGATAACAGTACACACCACCTCGAGTGATATTGAAGCGTCTCCACGAGCGCCCTCCTCGCAAAACGTCATTCCAGGAGCACGAGCACCCTGAGTCCGCCAACTCGCCATCACTGGTAGGGATGGCAACGGGTCGGGTGAGATGTGGGTGGTGATGAGGACATCACTCTTTTAGATGCACCTGCTGTTCCTCCATCCATTATGCAAGGCCCAATGACCTGAGCCCGAAGACAACAACTTAATTTAGAGGTGAGCTCATTCTTAAGTGATCCTTTTCATACTTTTGAGAATAGATTGCTACCTAACAATGTCATATTAATTAGGAACATTGGAGAGGGTCATGAGGAACTTAGAGGAAGTGGTGGAGGCAATGATGACCAGCCAGGACGTCCAAAAGAAGCCGGAGGCCCGGTCCAACATGATTTCGAGTCTGCTTTGGCCTCCAGGACTAGTCTGCCTTGAACTGGTCACCTAGGATGCATCCGGACTCTGTTTTCGATGATCCATATATGGCTGGAAAGCTAATTTGATAAGAAAGCCAATCCAAGTGGTCTCGCGTCAAAAGCTCTTCGGAATCCACATGGATTGTCGAAATAAGTCAGCATCCAGATTCTATTCAGGTGCTGCGTCACCGTATTTGGTCCAATGGACCGTGTATCGTCTTTGAGCCCATTAGGGGGGCGCGTCCAGGGTAGGCGACGACCCTAAGACCTTTATATTCATGCACCACCACCGTGATTAGGTTTTAGGTTTTGCTTAGATCAATCTCTCCATTGACAGTCGCCATTTCATCGGTTTGTGAGACCCCACTTTGATAACTTAATCATTCATCTGCAGTTTGTCCCAAATCTTGAGCTGCATTCTTTCAAGTTCTTGCTTGTGTTCTTCGTTTTGTAGGTAGGGATTAGCCTTCGTGGTGAGGTCAACCGGTTGGAGACACGGTTGATAACCAGATGAGTCGTAGTGTTCGGTCTTTCGATTTGAAGCCAGATCAGTGTGTCACTCTCCGCCTAAAACAATAGTTACCATCTACCTGACAGAAGATCGGGATTCACGTTCCCATCTGGCGGAGCATAAACTCATCTACGATGAGACCCGCAACAAGCAGCTGCATCCACTCACAACATGACCCATGGGTAAGAAATCACACCCACGCCACGGGGTGCCCGTCACGTTTCAGGCGTCACGACCTCACACCACCTACACATCCGCTGGCGAAGCATGAACTGCCCTCGCACGGATGTTCGCCGGTAGGGTCGCACGAATCTAGCGGTGGTCGGCTGAGCTACCGGCATCTAGGACTCCGAGTGCAAGGGGGCGGAGCTGCTCCCCGCAGATGGCGACAACGATGCTGGCACTCCGGATGCGATGGTCCTCAGAGTTACTCCTTGCGGGGTGGCAACAAACGACTCTGACGCTCTGGGATCAAGGCGCTCCCTACGTACGACGTCCTTCAATCACGTAGTAGTAGTAGTACGTACTACGTGCTAGCTCAAAGCCGTCCGACCACGTGTCAAAGTGCAAGTTATATTTTGGTTTTCAAACTTCATGACCCTAGACCAATCTAACTACCTATTACTGAAGGACTCTAGTCCGCACAAGTGCTGCTGATGCTAGTTGATTATTGGGAATTCAACTTCACCACTAAAACACAGCCCCAAACTTTGGAGTTTAAAAACTCTAAAATTTTGTGACAGTATTTGATTGCAGGAACAAAAGGAAGGCGAAGACGTTTTCTTCACATCACGAGAAAAGATCCAGCTTCGCCAAGAAATAAAAGATTGAAGAACAAGACTGAAGCAAAGATAAGAGTTTTGGCTTCGTAGATAAGAATTCAACTTCGCTGGCCAAACAGAGATAAAAGGAGAGCAAAAATCAACTTCAGCAAAGACTAGGGTCAGAGCGAAGATAAAGCTTGGCTTCACCAACTAGAAAATCAACTTCGCCAACCAATGACGTCGGAGGAAAGTTCAAAATAAGGCAAAGGCAAGAATTCGACTTCACCTAACATTCCAAAGGTCAAAGGAAGAATCGACTAAGTCTAAACAAAGATATCAAGAAAATTGGTGACTGAAAGCTGAAGAATGAAGGCTTGGAAGGAGAAAATGACCACTTCACCCTTGTAGTTGAGAAGGGTTGTAAACATTTGAGTCAGTGGCATTTTAGTCATTTTGTGTAAAACAAAAAGACTGGGGCCCTATAAATACCCCCTCTGACATATATAGTACCATGATGAAAATGGAATCGACTTTGTCTTTCATCTTATCCTTGATGTTTGAGTAATTTTTCACCCAACATTTGGCACCCACCGTTTCTGTGTGCTCGAAAATTCTCACAACCACGCGAAGCAGATGGGTAGACCTAACAAGAAAGTTACCACTAGGGTTGCCGACAATGATCCACCAACAATCGAAGACCAAAATCTCAAAAAAGATGCAAACCAAGATCCAAGTTCTTCAAAAGCAAGTGAAATTGAAGAACAAAGACTCAAAGAATTAGAAGAGCAAGTGCTAAGAAAGCAAAAAGAACTCGAGGAATGCCGCGTAGGAGCAAGAGAAAAATCTCTCAAACAAATAACAGAAGAAGCCGAAGCCACGCTTCGTGAACTAAATGAACAACTCCAAAATGCAAGCCACGAAGTTATACATTTGGATGAACCAAATTCAGCAACAAAAGCTTCTCATGAGAAGAACTCCCAAAACTCATTCATATCAGTTGACACAAGTTCTCCCTTATCAATAAACTTACATCTTGCACAATGGTCTTTGGGTTACAAATTTAATATGATACCAACTTTTGATGGCCAATCTGACCTAAGGCAATTTTTGATGAGTTTTGAAGCTGCAGTAATTTTTGAAGATGGCGATGAAACAACATTAGCAAAATCCCTTGTTATGGTGGTTAAAGGACTAGCACAACAATGGTACTCCTCACTGAAAGCAAAATCTATACATTCATGGGATCAACTTAAAGCAAACTTGCTCATTGACTTTCAAGGATTTCAACTAGTTGGCTTCACATACATTGATCTGTTTAATTGCAAACAGCAAATCAAAGAACCACTAAGCCAATATTTCAAAAGATTCATCCAAATCAAGGCACAAATTCCAAATATCCCAGATGAAGTGGTAATAATAGCTACAATCAAAGGCCTTCGAGTAGGCCAATGCGCTTCCCATCTTGCACGAGAGAAACCCACCACAATCGCAGAGCTTTACGAAGTTATTCAAAAATATTGCAAGTCAGATGACGACTACAGGAAAAGAATCAAAGAAGAAAACAACTTCAGGGCTCAAATCAAGCAAAACAACAATTCCCAACCTCCAATACCAAACAACTATGAACGAAGACCATTTATGCCACACAATCAAGTGAATCAAATTGAGAATGACAGCAATTCAACAGCACAAAGTGAATACACTCACCAAAATCAATATAACCAGCGAAGTCAATTCAACAAAAGAACATTTAAAAGAGAAAACTTTGGCACAACAGGAAGAGGAAGAGAAAAAGGAAAAACACCCTTAAAACCTGAAGATATGTATTGCATTATTCATGGCAAAGGAGCTGGACATACATCCAAAATGTGTCCAAAAGTTAAGAAAAGCATCGAAGAAGCCCAGGAGGAAAACAGGGCACAAAGCCAATCAAAAACTGCCAATCATGTAAGGCAAGAACAGCACAGTACTCATCAACCTTATTATCCAATGCATTATGGACACACACAAGATCTACTTCTAGGACCACCTCCTACATACAGCTATGAACCACTAGCAATGTATCATCCCATGCAGAATCAATAAAGGCAAAATTAGACTCACCAACCCAATATTCAATCAGCACAACCCGAAGCTTCAGTTGCAAACAACAACCCACAAAACAGCCAAGTCAAGCAAGAGAACACCTCCCCGTCAGTCTCAGCGGTAAACAATATTGCAATCATCCCAAGCAGAGGAAGAATGCTAACAATCATGAGAGAAAATAGCATAGACCATGAAAATAACAGTCAAAGGAAAAATTACTTCCGAAGAGTAAATTCAATTTCAATGGAAGGTCCATATAAAAAGACAAGATGGTCTCATCTACCAATCACATTTTCAGAGGAAGACCTTCAACTCAAAGATTATCCACATATGGATGCTATGGTAATCGAAGCAAACATTGATGGATGGGCAGTCTCAAAAATATTAGTCGACGGAGGTAGCTCCGCTGACATTATATTCACATCAACAATTGATGCCATGAAAATCGACCGTAGAATATTAGGAAGAACTGAGCACCCACTTTTTGGCTTCGGTGGCAAGAAAATATACTTAATTGGAAGAATAATTTTGCCAGTCTCTTTTGGAACAGTAAGCAATGCAAGAACATAGCAAATAGCATTCGACGTGGTCGATATGTACTATCCATACAATGCGCTTTTCGGAAGAGGAACTTTGAACGCATTTGAAGCAGTCATAAGTTACTCATACTTATGTATGAAAATGCCAGCAATAAATGGAGTAATCACAGTACACGGGAGACCAAACTGAGGCAAGAAACATTGAAAAAGAATACACTCTAGGACAAAAAATGTTCACGTAATAGTTGAAGAAGAAAAGGAATAAAAAGAAAATGCGAAGCCTCAAACTAAAGCTCAAGCATGTGAAGAAACAAAAAGAGTACCTCTTGATCCACTAGTACCAGACAAACAAGTCATCATCGGCACCGAACTCTCTCAACAGGAGGAGGACAAACTTGTTGAATTCCTTCAAAGCAACAAAGACATATTCGCTTGGTCATCCAATAATCTAGGAGGAGTTAGCAGAGACATAATCGAGCACAAACTAGACATCGATCTAAAAATCAGACCCAAAAAGCAGAAGTTAAGAAAACTAGCCAAAGACAGAGTTTAGGCAGCCAAAGCTGAAGTCCAAAGATTGCTTGATGCAAAAGTTATAAGAGAAGTCCAATTCACAACTTGGCTAGCAAACATAGTTATGGTCAAGAAAAAGAATGAAAAATGGCGGATGTGCATCGATTTCATAGATCTCAATAAAGCATGCACAAAAGATAATTTTCCACTACCAAGAATTGACACATTAGTCGATCAAGCAGCCAGAAGTGAAATGCTAAGTTTCTTGGATTGTTTTTCTGGCTATTATCAAATTTGGATGAGAAAAGAAGATGAAGAATTTACAAGTTTTACCACCCCATTTGGGACCTACTGTTTCGTAAGAATGGCAGAGGAGCTTCGCAATGCTAGCACAACATTTGTTAGAATGACTTCAACAGTATTACAAAAGCAAATCAGCAAAAATCTACTCACTTATGTCGATGACATAGTAGTCAAAAGCAAGAAAAGAGGAGACCACATCAAAGATCTCTAAGAAACATTTACAAATCTGAGGAAAGCAAACTTGAAGTTGAATCCTGAAAAATGTACCTTCGGAGTCCAAAAGGGAAAAATTCTAGGATGCATTGTATCAGCTGATGAGGACATCCTCCACTATTACCCGCTGGCAAAGACGCAACAAAAAAAAGGCCAAGTGGCCTAGTTGTAGTCGGGCGGCGACCGTGTGAGCCTCTGAATAATCTCACCTTGCTTAGCTTGGGAGGAGAAAGCCACCTTAAAAGAGAGAGTCACCCTTCCCCTATCGGACTAGTCTTTTAGGGACATTGGGCCTTTCCCCGAGTGGGGTGTGCATAAGAACTGTTGGGGTCCGGGCAACCTTAATTTATTGGGCCTCGGCCAACCCACCTGGGCCAGATGTATCATTAGGTAGCAATCTATTCTCAAAATCATATAAGGAGTTACTTAGGAACGAGCTCACCTCTAAATTTAATTGACGCGCGCGAACTCTAGTGATTGGACCTTGAATGTCCAGTAGTGATTGAACTCTAAATTTCCATAGGCCACGCCTTTTACTGGTTTAAGCTCAAATTTTTTGTGGTTACTTCTTGTGTGCTCCTAAGTCAAGAAAAAATATCAAAAATTTTTTAAAAAAAAATCGAAAGTTCCCAAAAAAACAACGACACCCCAAAAAATAGAAAAATTGAGAGGGGCAAAAGAGGAACAATATTTAGAGGAGCACATAGAGAAGACAGTTTGTTATAATTGTGGGCGTGTACTATCTTGTGTTTGTTTCCTATTACTCTTGCTATCCATCATACTTATTTCTCCATTTTGTTATCACATCTGGTACTTGGAACACGTTAGACCAGCAACGAGAGCAAGTATTTGGGACTATAATTCAGCATTACTTTCTGTTTTTGAATTGTGTTCCACTCACATATTTGGCCTGCTTGCCTTAACTCCACATACTTCTTCTGGACAATATAAGTTTTGACCCCTGTAATCGCAGTGCTACGCCTTCCAGGTATCCTTGACCTTGCTGGTAAGAACCTTGTAAGAGCTTGAGAAGGGGTCTCCTTTTGCTGCGATCTTGAGAGGCACTACTCCACCTACGTAGTAGATTATTAGGGATAACTTTCACTGTTTGTTCCTGTTTTGTGTCTACAATGCCAGGTAACGGTGAGGATACAGCGCCCAAAGACTGGTCGGAATGCGTCAGCCAAGACCAACTACAATCTGTTGTAGATAATGCTCAGAAGGAGATGACTGAGGCAATAGCCAAGGCTGTCACTGACGCGCTCATTGACCTCAAGCTCAGCAACACCCTTGAGAGATTGGACAAACGTTTGTCTGCACTAACCGACAGGGTAGCTGCCTTGGAAGTGCAGCCGCCACCTGACCAAGAAGTCCATGATGGCAGCAACACCGGAGGACTCGAGGATGCAGTATATGACACCGATGGTAATGTTGATCGAGTAGCAACAAGGCAAAAAAGATTACGCCATCGTCTACGCACAAACGCCACAGGTATGGGTGGCGCTCAACACTTCAACCGCCACCAAGGTAATCGTAATCGTGCTCCTGATGATCCTTATGCTAAGGTTAAATTTAAAATACCCTCCTTTTCGGGCCATTATGATGTTGAGGGATACCTTGATTGGGAGATGATAGTCGAGCAAAAATTTAGTTCCCACCTAGTGCCTAAGGAACATAGGGTTAGACAAGCCACTAGTGAGTTTAAAGATTTTGCTATCATTTGGTGGACTGGTTTAGCTGCAGAGAATACGACACCTAGTACCTGGGAAGAGCTTAAGGTTGTTATGCGTGATAGATTTGTGCCACCATCATATCATAGAGACCTCCGTAAGAAACTGATGCGATTAGAACAGGGAGATAAAGCTGTGCAGGATTACTATGGTGACCTTCAGAAAGGATTGATGCGTTGTGGCATAGTGGAGGGGCC
Source organism: Saccharum hybrid cultivar R570 (assembly GCA_038087645.1). NCBI lineage: Eukaryota > Viridiplantae > Streptophyta > Magnoliopsida > Poales > Poaceae > Saccharum > Saccharum hybrid cultivar. The sequence continues at coordinate 1,856,962 of JAQSUU010000291.1, read as the reverse complement.
CGAGGATTCTATTGTTCGTTTTTATTCGGGTTTGAGGCGTGAAATTCAGGACATAGTTGATTATAAGGAATTTAACACTGTCAACCAGTTGTTTCAGTTTGCTATGCTTACAGAGAAGGAGTTGCAGGGGCGTGATTTGCAGGGCAAGAACAAGGTTGGCACCACATACACACCGCGATCTTTGGGGCTTCCCAAGGCATCTTCCTATCGGGTGCCCCCACCAGCGAGCAAGGATAAGTCTGGAGTCAAATCGTCTTCTCCACGACCTTACGGTTCAGTTAAAAATTCTATGCATGAACCTTCAAAGAGTGCATCCTCTGTCGCCTCAACGGGACGCACTCCTGGCGTTCAGTGCCACCGCTGCCATGGATTTGGGCATATGCAGCGGGAGTGCCCTAGTCAGCGAGCATACATTGCTACAGACGATGGGTACATCAGCACCTCTGACATTGAAGATGATGAGGATCAAGAACAAGCTGTTCAGGAGGATGGCGAAATCTTTGGTAGCGAAGACACGGCCGCCTACATGAATATCATTGTGCAGCGAGTGCTTAGCGCACAGGTACAACAACCTGAGAAGCTGCAACACCACAATTTATTCCAGATTTTCTTCGTTATCAACAATCGACGAGCACGTGTCATCATTGATGGAGGTAGCTGCAATAACTTGGTGAGTACAGATTTGGTCAAGAAGCTTGGCTTGACCACACGTCCACACCCCCATCCGTACCATATTCAGTGGTTGAATGATTCAGGTAAAGCTAAGGTAACACAAACTTGCAGAGTTTCTTTTTCCATTGGTACCTATGTTGATTCTGTTGATTGTGACGTAGTACCTATGGAAGCTTGTTCACTTTTATTGGGTCGTCCTTGGGAATTTGATAAAGATGCTACACATCATGGTAGAAGTAATACATACACTTTTGTGCATAATGGAAAGAAAGTTACTTTGGTTCCCTTGACCCCAGCTGAAATTGTACAACATGATAAAGCACGAACTGCTAGTTTGCATGAGGTTAAATCTGAAAATCAGCAAGTAGCAAATTCTATTTACCCACCTAAACAAGAGAAGTTAGCACCTAATGTTAAGGCTCAAGGAATTAAATTGAAGGGTGTTGTTATGCTTACAAGAAAAAGTGACCTTGCTGAAATTTCTGATGACGATGTATGCTATACTTTAGTTTGCAAACGAGCTTTATTTTCACTTGATGATGATGTTAGCTCGATACCGCCTGCTGTCACTAACCTTTTGCAGGAGTATGAGGACATTTTTCCAGCTGAGATACCCCCGGGGCTGCCACCTATGAGAGGGATAGAGCATCAAATTGATTTGATTCCGGGAGCATCATTGCCAAACCGCGCTGCTTATCGAACCAACCCCAAGGAGACTAAGGAAATTCAGCGGCAAGTTCAAGAGCTTTTGGACCGTGGGTACGTACGTGAAAGCCTTAGCCCTTGTGCAGTTCCTGTAATTTTGGTTCCTAGGAAAGATGGTTCTTGGCGTATGTGTGTTGATTGTAGAGCCATTAATAATATTACCATTCGATATCGTCACCCTATTCCTAGGCTTGATGACATGCTTGATGAATTATGTGGCTCTGTAATTTTCACAAAGATTGACTTGCGTAGTGGCTACCACCAAATTAGAATGAAACTTGGAGATGAATGGAAAACAGCTTTCAAAACTAAATTCAGATTGTATGAATGGTTAGTAATGCCTTTTGGGTTGACTAATGCACCTAGTACATTCATGCGCCTAATGAATGAGGTTTTAAGAGCTTTCATTGGTCGATTTGTGGTAGTTTACTTTGATGATATCTTAATTTATAGCAAGTCTTTGGATGAACATATGGATCACTTATGTGTTGTTTTTAATGCCTTACGCGAGGCATGTTTATTTGGTAACCTTGAGAAGTGCATCTTTTGCACGGATCGAGTCTCTTTTCTTGGCTATGTTGTTACTCCACAGGGAATTGAGGTGGATGAGGCAAAGATTGAAGCCATTAAGAGCTGGCCGGTTCCCCAATCCATCACACAGGTAAGGAGTTTTCTTGGTCTTGCAGGATTTTACCGCCGTTTCGTTAAGGATTTCAGCACCATTGCTGCCCCTTTACACGAGTTGACAAAGAAGAGTGTGGTGTTTCATTGGGGAAGGGCACAAGAGGCGTCCTTCGACACTTTGAAGGACAAGCTTACACACGCACCATTACTGCAACTTCCAAATTTTGGTAAGACTTTTGAGCTAGAATGTGATGCTAGTGGAGTTGGCATTGGAGGTGTTTTGATGCAAGATGGTAAGCCCATTGCATACTTTAGCGAAAAATTGCATAGCCCTGTTTTGAATTACTCCACGTATGATAAGGAATTGTATGCTCTTGTACGTTCTTTAGAGACGTGGCGTCATTATTTGTGGCCTAAAGAATTTGTTATTCATTCAGATCATGAATCGCTTAAGTATCTTCGTTCACAACATAATCTGAATCGTAGACATGCTAAGTGGGTTGAATTTATTGAATCTTTTCCTTATGTTTTCAAACACAAGAAAGGGAAGGATAATGTGATTGCAGATGCTTTGTCTAGGCGATACACTTTGCTGTCCCAACTTGAATGTCGAATTTTTGGACTTGAAACAATAAAAGAACAATATGCGCTTGATCCTGATTTTAAAGATGTGTTGCTGAATTGCAAAGGAGGACGTTCATGGAACAAGTTTGTAGTCAATGATGGATTTGTGTTTAGAGCTAACCGCCTATGCATTCCAGTAGGATCCATTCGTCTTTTGTTGATGCAGGAAGCGCATGGAGGAGGGTTGATGGGACATTTTGGTGCTAAGAAGACGGAGGATGTTTTGGCCACACACTTCTTTTGGCCAAAGATGAAGAGAGATGTTGAGCGATTCGTGGCATGCTATACCACATGTCAAAAAGCTAAGTCTCGTTTGAATCCACATGGTTTGTATATGCCTCTTCCTGTTCCTTCTATTCCTTGGGCAGATATTTCTATGGACTTTGTTTTGGGATTGCCTAAGACTAAGAGGGGGAGGGATAGCATTTTTGTTGTGGTGGATCGATTTTCTAAGATGGCACACTTTATACCATGTCATAAAAGTGATGATGCTATTCATATTGCTGACCTCTTTTTCAAAGAGATTGTTCGTTTGCATGGTATGCCTTCTACTATTGTTTCAGATCGCGACGCTAAATTTCTGAGTCACTTTTGGCGCACTCTATGGAATAAGTTGGGTACAAAACTGTTGTTTTCTACAACTTGTCACCCACAAACCGATGGGCAAACAGAGGTCGTTAACCGCACTTTGGGTGCCATGTTGAGAGCTATTCTGAAGAAAAATTTGAAGATGTGGGAAGAATGTTTGCCTCATGTGGAGTTTGCTTACAATCGGGCAACACATTCTACCACCAAGGTAAGTCCTTTTCAGGTAGTGTATGGATTCAATCCCCATGCTCCAATTGATATTTTGCCTCTGCCTATTAGTGAGAGAATTCATGTTGATGCTAAGGAACGTGCTGATTTTATTTTGCAAATGCATAAAACAACTAAGCACAACATTGAAAAAATGAATGAAAAATATAGAATTGCTGGTAGTAAAGGTAGACAAGAAGTTAAGCTTGAACCGGGTGATTTGGTTTGGTTGCACTTGAGAAAGGATAGATTTCTAGATTTGAGAAAGTCTAAGTTGATGCCTAGAGCTGATGGTCCATTTAAAATTGTTGAGAAGATTAATGATAATGCATATAAGCTTGAGTTACCCCTCGAATTTGGGGTTAGTCCCACCTTTAACATTTCAGATTTAAAGCCATACTTGGGAGACGAAGATGAGTTGGTGTCGAGGACGACTCCAATTCAAGAGGGGGAGGATGATGAGGACATCACTTTTTCACATACACACAATGATACATCCGGCCCAGGTAGGTTGGCCGAGGCCCAATAAATTAAGGTTGCCCGGACCCCAACAGTTCTTATGCACACCCCACTCGGGGAAAGGCCCAATGTCCCTAAAAGACTAGTACGATAGGGGAAGGGTGACTCTCTCTTTTAAGGTGGCTTCCTCCTCCCAAGCTAAGCAAGGTGGAATTATTCAGAGGCTCACACGGTCGCCGCCCGACTACAACTAGGCCACTTGGCCTTTTTTTGTTGCGTCTTTGCCAGCGGGTAATAGTGGAGGATGTCCTCATCATCAGCAAAAGGAATTGATCCAAACCTAGACAAAGTACAAGCAATCCTAAACATGGAAGTACCTGAAAACATAAAGGACGTCCAGAAATTGACAGGAAGACTTGCCGCTTTAAACAGATTTATTTCAAAATCAGTAGAGCGAAGTCTGCCAATATTTCAAGCACTGAAGGTAACAAAAAAAGACTTTGCATGGGGACCTTCACAACAATATGCATTCAAAGAAATAAGAAGCTTAGTTGTATATCTCAGCAACAGAAAGTGCAGTAAGTGCAGTATTAGTTGAAGAACAGGAAAATGACCACACAAAAAGACAAGTCCTAGTCTACTTTGTTTCAGAAGCTCTGTCTGGCTCAAAAATCTATTACTTAGAGATCGAAAAATAGCTTATGCAGTTTTAATTGCAGCAAGAAAATTAAAATATTATTTCCAAGCTTACAAAATCAGAGTACCAACGAGCTATCCTCTGAAAGAAGTTTTGCAAAGTTGTAGATCATCTGGAAAATTAGGAAAATGGGCAACAGAGCTATCTCAGCATTACATTGAATTCGAAAAAAGAACATCAATAAAATTCCAAGTCCTGGCAGGCTGGACTCCGTCTAAAAATCAAAACAACGACAAAAAGCAGCCAGACTGGATAATATATTACGATGGAGCATGGGGCTTCGCAGGTGCTGGTGCGGCAGCAATAATTACATCACCTTTTGGAGTCAAAATGAAATATGATGCAAGACTTGAATTTCAATGTACCAACAATATTGCTGAATACGAAGCTATTCTACTTGAACTCCGAAAAGCAAGAGCAATGGGGATACAAAGACTAATAATCAAAACAGATTCACAAGTTATGGCTGGATACATTGAGAAAGACTACAAGGCAAGAGATCAAGAGTTAGCAAAATACCTGCAATTCTTAAGAGAACAAGAAAAATACTTTGAAGGCTTCATAGTCAAAAATATCTCAAGAACAGAAACTAAGATGCTGACGAACTAACAAAAGACGCAGCTCAAAACATAAGTTTGCCTCAGGATGTTTTCTTCCAAGTACTAACTCAAGCATCTACAAACACAAAACAAGAAGCTCCAAGAGAAGTCCACATAATACAAAGTGAAGATTGAAGAGCACGAATCATGGCATACCTTTGTGGGCATTACGAACTAGACGATGAGGTTAACGAAGTCAGAATGAAGCACAGGACAAGAAACTATAAAATCATCAACAATCAATTATACAAGCAAGGAATTTGTGAACCACTCATCAAATGCATATCAACGGAACAAGGAAAAAATTACTATCAGAAATTCATGAGGGGATCTGTGGCACACATCTAGGGGTAAGATCCATAGCAGGAAAAGCATTCCGGCAAGGATTTTATTGGCCTTCAGCACAAAGTGACAGCAAAAAAATAGTTAAATCTTGTCACAATTGCCAAATGTCGGCCAACAAAATAAGAGCTCCATCAAGAAACTTACAAATGATAGAATCAACTTGGCCACTTGCAAGATGGGGAATTGACATAATAGGCAAATTGCCTGCAGTTCAAGGAAACTTCCAGTATGCAGTTGTGACAGTAGAATATTTCACAACATGGATTGAAGCCAAGCCAGTAACAAATATGTCTTCATTCACAATGGAAAAATTCCTATGGAAGAACATCATATGCCGCTTTGGAGTCTCAAGACATATTACAGTAGATAATGGGATCCAATTTGATAGTCAACATTTCAGAGATTATTGTCAAAATATGGGAATCCAATTATGCTTCGCCTCAGTTAGACACCCACAGTCAAATGGTGCCGTCGAAAGAGCAAATGCAATCATATGCACTGTAATTTTAAAATGCCTAGTGGGGCTTCCTAAGGGAAAATGGGTTGATGAATTACCAAAAGTTGTTTGGGCACACAATACAACAATATCAAGATCCACAAACTTTACACCTTTCAAGTTGTTATATGGAGAAGAAGCAATGACACCCCAAGAAATAAAATTTCAAGTCCCAAGAACGAACATCCAAATACTTGAAGAAGAAGAGCAAGTAACAAGCCAAGATCTGCTCGAAGAAGAAAGGATGAAAGCAATCCAAAACCTTAAAAAGTACCAGAAAGAAACAAAGAATTGGTACAACAAGAAAGTAAGACCAAGGCAATTGTCTCCAGACGACCTTGTTTTGAAAAGGAAAAGAAATAAAGACACAGTTGGAAAGTTTCAACAAAAATGGAAAGGGCCTTATATTATCACAAGAACAAACAAACTGGGAGCGTTTTACCTGACAAATATGAACGGGGAAGAAATCGACCACACCTAGAACATCGAAGCTCTACAAAGATATTACCCTTAGATTTCAATTCTTACAAGTTCTATGTTAGAAGTAAACTAGCTTTTTACATTCAAAAAGTTTCAATTCAAATGTAAACGAGCTGCACTCTTTTTTCACTCAGGGGAAGCCCTTCACAGGGTGAGTGGTTTTTTAATGAGACGGTCTCTATTGTAAATTCTCATCAAATATAAATGAGAAACTATTCCCCTGAATATAAGTCTAAAGAGTACAAAAAATAAAGGGGCCAAAGATTATACTTAAAATATACTAAAATATCGGCCAAAATAAACCAAAATAGATAGCATCATTTTTCGAACAAGCAAAAATTAATGCTAACCTATCCAAAACATGAAGTCTACACGTTGCTTTCGCAAAAAAACGAGAGGACGACGTTTTCAAATTCACTAAGGCGAAATTTGACTTCTAAGCGAAGTCTACGCGTTGCCTTCAAAAAAAAGTGAGAGGACAGCGTTTTCAAATTCATTAAGGTGAAATTTAACTTCTAAGTGAAGTTTACGCTTTGCCTTCGCAAAAAAGCGAGAGGACGGTGTTTTCAAATTCACTAAGGTAAAATTTGACTTTTTAGTGAAGTCTACGTATTGCCTTTGCAAAAAAGCGAGGGGACAACGTTTTTAAATTCACTAAGGTAAAATTTGACTTCTAAGTGAAGTCTACGTGTTGCCTTCGCAAAAAAAGCGAGGGGACGGCGTTTTCAAATTCACTAAGGTGAAATTTGACTTCTAACCGAAGTATATGCGTTGCCTTCGCAAAAAAATGAGGGGACGACGTTTTCAAATTCAATAAGGTGAAATTTGACTTCTAAAGCAAAGTCTACGCATTGTCTTCGCAAAAAAAACAAGGGGACGTCGTTTTCAAATTCACTAAGATGAAAAAATCGACTTCTAAAGCGAAGTCTACGCGTTAACTTCGCAGAGAAAAATTCCGAGACAAGTTTTATTAATCCCACCGTGAAAATGAAATAATTTATTACATAGAAGTTTACAACAAAAATTACAATCATTCACTTTCTGAAGAAAAAAATGCAGCTTCGCTAATCAAATCCTCAACAACCCTATTTAACACTTGATCAACTTTACATCGTAGAAATTCTTTAGAGACACAGCTCGGTGAAGCACTCGAACATGATGACTGAAAAAATACAAAACATCACAATTACTTTACATGCCATCACCACAAGAAAAGAAACTAGTGTTAAAATAAATTACCTGAGAAATTTTGCTGAAGTCAACAATTCGTGGCAAATAAGATTTCTTGTTCCCAGCAATAAAATTTTTACATTCAAAATCTAAAAGCAACACATCATTAGCAAAATGAACCACGATGACCAAAAGACAAAGCATCATAACATAATGCTTACGTCAGCTTACGTTCAACAAATGTATCAAACGTAGGATCCACCTCATTAGTTGCATACTCTAACCACAGCGAAGGCTCAACGACAAAGTTATCCTTACACATTAGCAATGGCAAAACACCTACTTCATCCTAATAAGTTTAATATATACAAATGTCAAATAACATTGCAAAAAGTCTCACCCCTCAATTTAAAAAACTAAAAAAACTAACTTCAAGACCAACTAAAACAGGTGATCACCAACATCATCTCTAGCATTTTCTTCTTAACGCTTGTCTTGCACCTTCTGCACCTTTTCATCGGCAGCAATTTCTTTTTCAAGCTGCTGCAAAAAATGAAACAAAACATCAGTACAAAAAAAGAGAGAAGAAGAGAATAAAACTCTCAATCCAACATTTTCCATCTTCCTCTTCGCCTTCTAAAAAGCACTCTCCCTGCCACCTATATTCCAGTACTGATTAAAATACTTCTTGCAAAGCAGTTGAGTCCGAGAAGTAACCTGACTCAATTGCTCCACAAAAGGAAACTTATAATCCTTGTCCAACATTTGATCATACAAAGGATCCTTTGCCTCCTTCATTAGATTAAAAAGTACACGAGTAGCATAAACGCAACTCAAATCTGCACTAGTCCAAATAACAGTTGGCAAATCTTCGTATTAGCGACACAACCAAGCAAAAAAGGGATCAAATTCTCTAAGCTCCCAACAAGGATCTTCTAGCTTCGCACCAAATTTATCATAGCAATTTTTGTAAAGTTCCCACAAGCGATTACACTTATCATGAAAATTCTAATCTTTTTCAGAAGACTTCTTCTCAAGATAATTCTTTTCTCTCACAATTTTTTCAAGATATTTTTTCAAATTATCACAATCTTCAATCTTCACTTCAAGCTTGGCTTCAACAGAAATATATTTAGACTCCATATCATGAAGAGCTTCAACTATCTCTATTCTCTCTTTCTCTTTAGCAACAAGTTGAAACTTTAAAGATTTAATCTCTTCAACCAAAATTTTTTTCGTGAAGTGTCGCATTTTTAGCATCATCCTCAACCGATTTACGCAAACTCCTTTGCAAAAGAGCATTCTACAAAAGAACATCAAAACATTCACACATAAAGTCAAAATCATATTGCAAATCAGCATAAGAAGTCTAACCAAATTTACACAACAAAGTCAAAACACACACAAACCTTGTAAATCATGGAAACACTAGCATCTGCCAACTCAAGCGAAGATTTACCAACAAGTTCGGCCTCCGCATTAGGAACTACGAAGGCATCATCAATACACTTTGACAACTTTAATTCTGGCTTCTTCGATATAATACGAAGTTTGTCCAAACCAATCCCAATAAATTTGAAACTGTCTAAATTCACACCTTGAGCCTGGCAGTATTCCATACAGCGTTTATAGGCCTTAAGATCCACTCCATCAGGAATAGTTTCCAAAACTTTGGTCGGAGTAGCAGGTTTCTGGGCAACTTCTTTCATTCTCCCAACATCCACTGTCGTCTCTCTATGAGACAAAGAGTTCGGGAAAAATTTCTCTGCACAAAAACAAAACATGAGTTAGTCAAATATTCAAAGTTAAAAATAAATATGAAATTTTTTATTACCTGTGGAAACTCCCTTCTCAAGATGACATGCAAATTTTTCACCAGTATTTACATCAATCATGGATTCAGAAAGATAAGAAGCTCGAGCATTTTCGGCATCTTCGTCAAAAACATCATCATCAGATTCATCAAAGTCAAGGGTAACGGTAATAGTTCCCTTACCCTTGAGAGCCTTAACTTTTGTAGCACCAGTCTCTACAGGCCCACCTCCCAAGCTAGTATCTTCTCTCACAACTTTGGGGGTGAGGCAACTCCTGCAATCCCTGATGGAGTTTCAGCTACAAACCTTTGAGAAGATGGCCCGATAGTCTCCTGCGAAGCCAAAATAGCAACCTCACCTTCTTTTTGTGACTCCATAATAGCATCCGTAGCAGTAGTAGCAGCAATAGGACATTGAACTCCAATAACTGGAGAAGATAAAGTATCTTCGCCAACATTAACTTGGGACGAAGACAAAGTAGCTTCGCCCGAATTAACATTAGAGTGAACATTGGCCTCCAAATTCTAGAAACAATCACCAAGCGGAGTCAACATTGACGAAGTCAACCCACTATAATTAAAAACTAAACTAATCATCCTCACCTCTTCATCACGGGCCAGTTGACTAAGAGTCACTTGACCCATATCCTCATCACTTCCTCCAAGTTTTTCAGAGCCAGAAGGCGTAGCAACCTTCTTCCTCTTGCTAGTTTTCTTGGCAAGTTGACCACCAGCTCTCATCTTCTTTGTCACATTTTCTATACTCGATTTCATTGTATGAGTGTAAGCAGGCAGAGGTCTTTCACCATACTTAATCTGTGCAATATAAAAAAACTTTGTTCAATCACTTATAATCTTTTCCTAAGATCTTGTCCATCAAATCTTTCTCTTTCTTTAGGAATTTTCTAAGAATTTCAACTGCTATAGCTTCAACAGCAGACACAAATTGTACATCTTTAGAATACTTCTTTGGGCAAAAAAGATTCATTATCTGAAAAATACAACTTTTACCCTTCACCATTTTCTCATGAAAACGAACAAAACTTCAACCTTTCTTCAACGGCCAAATCCGAGCTACAATATATTCTTCACAAAAATCACGAGCACTTTGCATAGCAGCAGCAAGTCTGTAAATTTTCTCACAAGTTCTTGAACTTTTTGAACTTGGAAACCCAGGTTTGCAATCAAAGGCATTCTTACTCATCTTCGCAGCTAAAGGATATATTTTCATAATCTTTCTAGAGTCATCTCTTTCTTTGACAAGAGGAACTGTATGATAAAACCAATAACGATATCAATTTTTAACCTATTTATTTTTTGAGGCTGGATAAATCTGTTTGACACTTCGAGTAGGCTTAAAACTGCAACAACCAAAGTACTTAATAATAGTTCTGCCATCAACATTCTTGTTCCTAAATTGTGTATGCATTTCATGAAGAGAGCAAAAAGCACCAATATCCAGGTTTCCTCTCCGAGACTTCACTGCCCAAATAAAAAGTGCAATCTTTGCTATCCCATTTAGATTCAGATGATGGATTTTAATGTTATATGCCTTCAGAATTTCTTCAATGAAATCTTGACATGGCATGCGAAGACCAGCTGTAAACTGATCTCGGAAAACAACACATTCATGAGGTTTAGGCTTAGGAATCATTTCACCTTCAGAGGACAACCTAGCATCAACTTTTTCTAACGTCCTATTTTTTTACTATCCAATCTAACTCTGCTTCATCCATCAAAGTCTTGCCAAAATTCAAAGATTTTGTATCATTGCCAACCAATTTAGACTCTGATGTAGAAACAACAGACAAATCCTCTCCAGAATTAGATTGATCTGATCTAACGGATAATTCTCAGAAACAATCTTCTCTTAATCAGACATCTAACACAAAAAATAAATAATAATATATTTTAAAAAACAAAGAAAAAGCCAAAAACTAAAATGGCAAGAAATCAATAAGTATCAAAACTTTTACCATCAAAGAAACAAAGAACCTTCGCAAAAGAGGCTGACTTCGCAATAAAATCGACTTCGCGTCAGAGCACAAAAACATCAGCACCTTCCCGCCTTCGATAAAGTAGCAGGGACAGGGGAGGCAACGCAGTATATATAGGAGGCTTCGAGTCAGACAAAACGGTCCCACATCAGTTGGTCAAACTTGACCGTTACAACTTCAAAAAATAAAAACCATCCCTCAAACCAACAGACATAAACGGCCAACTCCAAAGTTTAGGACGGTGTTTTGTGTCTTCGTTTGAAATTCAAACTTTGCGGAATTCAGACCTTTGGAGTAGGCCTTCGTCCGCGAAGGGCTGTTGTTGGGAATTCAACTTCACCACTAAAACATAGCCCCAAATTGTGGAGTTTGAAAACTCTAAAACTTTGTGACAGTATTTGATTGCAGGAAAAAAAAGGAAGGCGAAGACGTTTTCCTCACATCACGAGAAAAGATTTAGCTTCGCCAAGAAATAAAAGATGGAAGAACAAGACTGAAGCGAAGATAAGAGTTTTGGCTTCGCAAATAAGAATTCAACTTCGCTGGCCAAACAGAGATAAAAGGAGAGCAGAAATCAACTTCTGTAAAGACTAGAGTCAGAGCGAAGATAAAGCTTGGCTTTGCCAACCAGAAAATCAACTTCGCCGGCCAATGACGTCGAAGGAAAGTTCAAAATGAGGCGAAGGCAAGAATTTGACTTCGCCTAACATTCCAAAGGTCGAAGGAAGAATCGACTAAGTCTAAACAAAGATATCAAGAAAATTGGTGAAGGAAGAATCGACTAAGTCTAAACAAAGATATCAAGAAAACTGGCGACTGAAAGCTAAAAAATGAAGGCTTGGAAGGAGAAAATGACCACTTCGCCCTTGTAGTTGAGAAGGGTTGTAAACATTTGAGTCAAGGACATTATTTTGTGTAAAACACGAAGACTGAGGCTCTATAAATACCCCTCTAACAACATGTATAGTACCATGATGGAAATGGAATCAACTTTGTCTTTCATTTTATCCTTGATGTTTGAGTAATTTTTTATCCAACATTGATTTTCTGTTACCCACTTGTTTCCTTTTAGATAAGTGATACGTGATGTACCAGGACCTGGGATCTTCCAAATCCAATGCCCAACCAATAATCGACCCTTTACTGCTTCACGTGATATTAAGCAATTCGACTTTAAAACATTATTGCAGCACGCCGATCGGCTGAAGAATATTAATGATATCTTCTTTGTTTGTTTTTTTGCACAAGGTTCTTTATTTGGGTTAGGATTTCTATTTAGTTTACTCTGGACCGAGGAATCTATTTGGATTAAGATTCCTAAATATCCAAGCCACCTAAAGAACCGGTGTCTATTTTGAAATCAGACTCCGTATCACGCTAGATAAGAGCTATTCTAATTCGCATGAGCAAGGTTATTATATATATAAGTTCGGACAAAAGAAACTCTCCATCGTCCGGTGGTTAGAGGGAGACGGACCAAACAAATAGATGGACGAAAATAAGCCTAAAATTTTGCCTGTTTATTATCAGGGATAGATCGGTCTAGAAGACGAGAAATTAGAAAGTGAATTAACAGAATCGTAGTCGGAGAGACAAGTTTTCTTGAGAACTTATAATGGGCCACATGTGGTGCACAGATGGATTCAGGGGCTCAGGAAGTAATTGGGCTTCATTGGTCCGTATGGGCTGTGATGATAGCGTTCCTCTCCTGGCTCCTCCGGCGAGGCCATTCCGCTTCTGCCCGCCGCTTTCTCTACTCCTGCGGCAGCTCGGCGTCTCTAAACGAGGAGGGTGCGGCTTGCGCGTCGGCCGTCGACCTACCAGTAGTCCTGCCGGTGGTGCACGTGACAGCCACGCTTTTGTCGGCAGCCAGGAAGCAATGGTGCTTACCGGATATCCTCTGCTCAACCACAATTGGTATGCTTCTATTCCTTTCAAGATCCAATCTTTCTGATTTCAGACAACCGTACCCAAGTTAGTTGAGATTCTGCGTGTGATTGCTGAACCTTATGGATGCGTGTGTGGTTTAGGGCGTCTAAGTCGGTATTGTTAAAAGAAATTGTCCAAATAAAAAGATATAGTTTCATCATACAAGATAATGGTAGCAGTTCCCCGTGTGCTTACTTCGGTTCCACCATTGGAATAATGAAATATAGGATCTAGATACATAATGACACACTGCTATGCAGTGCAGCATGGGATGTGTTTGGTTTGAGGAATGATGTGGTCCATCATTTTCTCACACCTTCTTTTTTGTTTGATTTGTGAGATGGAATGAGTTGATCCATCACCACCTTATTCTTCAGAAGCTAATAATTAGTATATGCATAAAGAATAGTTTGATTCAACCAAAAATCATGTAAGGAATTCATGTTGTGACACCTCAAGTAGCATGAGGTGGTTCCTCAAATCAAACACACCCAAAAATTTTAATTCTCAAATGTGCAATAATAGATATCACCCCATGCAATGTACGAAAAAAAACCTACTATAGCTTTGATTAATTACCACAAATTATTTTTACCTTCCACCTGAGAGGCTTGACATTGTGCCAACACTCATTGCCAGCTGTGGGTATGAAATCAAGGATGGATCGAATCCCCTATTTTCCATAAAGGCTAGCATGCTGATGCTTATATCTTATGGTGTGAACTCTGGCAACTACATGTCACCATTAAGATATTGAATTACGAGATGCATAATAGGCCTTGCACTAGCGAATGGTTGTGAGCACAGGAGCCCAAGTTTAAAAACCAGGCATGCCTCATCTATGTTGCAGTTACCTTCTAGCCCCTTGTCTATTGTCTCCACCAATGATCCTTTCTGCCAATGGCTAAACCCAATCAACCAACATAATACGCTCACCTACCTCATTTTGCTTAATAGGCCTATGCCCACATGTCACTTCAAGAAGGAATGTGCCAAAGGCAAACACATCTGTAAGTGGGGATGCCTTACCCATGCGTACCAATTCTGGAGCCTGGTAACCCATGGTGCCAACCACATGTGTGGTTTGTGGGTCTGTGCCATGGTTATATGACTTTGCAAGGCCAAAGTCTCCTAGCCATCCATTGAATTCGCTATCAAGAAGCACATTGCTTGCTTTGATGTGTCGGTGGATTACAACTTTGTCCCACTTCTCATGAAGGTAGAGCAAGCCACATGCAGCTCCTTTTATGATGTGAAACCTTGTAGTCCAATCCAGTGAAGGTTTGTCATGTTCACAATATAGGAACTTGTTAAGGCTGTGTTCACTTGGCATGCGAACCCAAAATATTTCCTCTTCCACCCATCACATCGAATCTTTGAACACATGCATGGAGCATTAAATGTAGGTAAAAAAATAACTAATTGCATAGTTTGTCTGTAAAGTTCGAGACGAATCTTTTGAGTCTAATTAATCCATGGTTGGACAAATTTTACCAAATAACAACGAAAAGTGCTACAGTAACTTTTCACCCAATTTTTCTCAACTAAACACACCCTAAGACTACCATTTGGCATGTAGTCATATACCAAAAGAAGTTCACTTTTTGGCCTGCAATAGCCTAGTATCTGTACGAGATTTCAGTGTCGAAGGTGACCAATGCTAACAATCTCAGTGATGAACTCTTTTGTTCCTTGCTTTGAGTCATGTGACAACCTCTTCACTGCAATTTCTAATTTAGATGTTGGAAGTATGCCTTTATACACCTTCCCAAATCCTCCTGCACCCAGCACATTCTTATTCTTAAATCCTTCAGTGGCAACAGACAAATCTTTGTATGTGAACCGATGTGGCCCAAACTCAACCTCCCAATCTTCTAGTAGCTCATTATTTGCCAATTTCCTCCGTGCAAGTAAAATGAAGGCGGTTCCAGTAACAAAGATGAATGATGCAATGGCTGTTGGAAGAACGATCATTAGGACCTTTGATGGTGACCTGGAACCGACACGAGGTAACTTCGGCAGCTTGGTGATGTCAATCTCTGGAGTTGTATTGCCCATACTGAAACTCCAACCAAGCAAGCAATATTTTGAGTTAATTACTCCAGTTGAAGATGAGAATCCAACGTATGCGGTATCTGTGAGAACTGTTGAGAGATTGAGATGGCTAAGACTAGGGCCTATTAGGTTTAGCCATTTTAATGGGAGCCAAGGTTACATCAATCTGTGTGGTCCCTCCATCATATTCCACCCCACACCTGCATCACCTCACGACTAATGAGTGACATGTTCTTGAACATACCATTTTTGTCGTCGTAGAAACCAGCACCCTGAGATTGTATGGAGTGGAGACTATTAATATTAATGCCAATGTGGTTGTCATTGATATCCTTGGAACTCACTGTTTTGTATGGTGTCAAGCTCAACTGCAAAGATATGGTTGCTTGCATTACCGTTGTTCTGATCATTGAGGAGTCCTAAGTACTAGGCTGGAAATGCACCAGAGAAATTCTCATTTGTTGTGACTAAGAAGGCCATGCCATCTGCACTCTTGTCAGGGTAGGCAGAGAGGATGCTAAAGATGAAGCTGACTGAGAAGGATTTCACATTTCCACCAGGTGACTTGCGGAAGTGCAGAGGAGTTGGGTAGAATTGAGATTAAAGCTACCGTTGGTTAGCTCAAGGATTCCATCAGGTTTGACTAAGAATTGATATTTGCTTCTCTGAAGCTGGAGTAGATGAATTGATCATCAGTGATGATGAAGGATGTAAGGTTGAAACGGGAAAGGTAGAGAAGTTGGCATAGAATGAGCCACTTATGTTTCTTTTCAGGCATGGGTGTAACTTCTGGTAGTTCAAGAAAGATGCAAGAGCAAAGTATTTTGTAAGCTACTTGGGGGTTTGTAGTTGTCCTCTACCTCTAGGTCTCAATTTGTCACTAATATATAGTGGAATTGAACTGGTAAGGTGTTTAGTGTTTACTTTTCTTCCAACACCTATGGGATTCAATAAGAGAGTCACTGTCAGTGGATGCTGAATTAGTACAATTAGCTATTTGTTCAGGTTCAAACATTTGCTGGATACTTTACTTTTCTTCCAACACCTATGGGATTCAATAAGAGAGTCACTGTCAGTGGATGCTGAATTAGTACAATTAGCTATTTGTTCAGGTTCAAACATTTGCTGGATACTTTGACATGTAGATTTTTTCTTACATTTTCTTTGAAGGTTTCATATTGTGAGGACTTTTTTCTCTGAATGTACTAGTGTAGGCTCTCTTGATTCTTGCTACCTGCAAAGCAGGTACTGTCTTTTTTTATGGATGGGTAGCTATCACGTCTTTAAGTTTAACTAATACATTAAGACCTAACTTTCAGTGAAAAAGTTGATTGGTCAAAAGTAATTTGAACTACCAAAAAATCCCAACACTGCTTTCATAGTTGATTTTCATAGCTTACATAGTGGTCGTGTGCTTGTTCATTAGGTTGATCAACATGTCTAGGGTCAAGTATTTCTATCTCTTGGAACAATTTCTTGTGAATGAAATTTCCTTGTCCATTGTCTATATGTCCCAGTTATTAGGAATATGTCAAGAAATGCATGCTGTGCTAGGATTTTGTCGAATTTACAATCACTGACCATGTCTGTGTCTGTCATATCTGCTCCCTATGTTTAGTTTATCTAGATATTGGCCAATTAATATGGTCAAAAGAAATTTATTATGCAAAATACAATTTGTTCATACTTTTTGATGTATGATATGAATTAGTTCTGCGCTTAACTATGTATGTATCACTTAATAACCAGATGCCTTATTGGCACCGGTATCTGTCAACAATATTCATGTACATGTCAGATTATTGATTCATTAAACATTTGTTTCATTCAGTCAATATTTCATTGGTGTTTACATAGTCAAGCGTCATTTTGGTTACGGTCTTGCAGGCCTGGCCAAAGATTGTGGCTATCGAGGTTCAATGGACGAAACATTCTGGGCAAACACTAAGTAGTCTAATATTTAGAAAAGCAATAATGTTCTGAACTTAAGAGGCAGTGTCCTGGACTGGTAATTATACCAGTAATATGAATAGTATAGTGGGTCCCCATAATTCCAGTACCCTAACCTGATGCTTTTATATTTCTATTGATGATATCTTGTTGCATACATTCATTCTTTTCTTTTCGTGCTATTTAATACAAATATATCCATAGTCCTATGGGCCTACACAAACACACCCTTAATCCAACAACTCAGCTGCTGTTCGTTGCCTCGCTGGTCTGTCTTCTAGTTTTACATAACAAAAATGACTATTCAACTTTTTTTTAGTATGTTGAATTTACAAATTACCCTCATATGATTTTATAATATGTAAGAATGATTTAAACATTATCTCAATTCCACACCTTGTATGGTATGTGGTTATGGACTTCTGGTTCATAAGACTAAGGGGAGCGCTTAATCTCAAATATTAGTGCAAAGTACATATTATGTTATTATCTAGTGTGCTTCTCAAGTCAAGTTCTGGACCATAAATCCCTTTCTGTCCGTCTACATGTCCCATTTCTTTTAAATATCTCAAGAAATGCTCTGATTGAGTCGTTACCATCAATGCAGTCACTTTCCTTGGTTTCATTGACTATGTCTGCGACTGTGATGTATTTTCTCGTTGTCTTGGAGAAATCTTGTCCAGTTATATGAATTTTTTTTGAATGATAAGAAATGGATACATTTATGAATGAAAATGAGATTCAATATAATTCGAGAATCACAAAGATGAATTTAATGAGCACACAAACAATGGGGTAATTTAGTATAAAGTAGACAAAGGAAGATCATAAATAAAAAAACAAATGTTAAGCGACTCTATTTACAGAGTTTACTTCATCTTTATGGATCATTGGCTATGTATGCATGCAAACATTGAAGACCATGTGCACTGTCAAGCCTCATCTCATCTAGTCATCTACCTCCTGAGATTGTAGATATTATGCCAAAGCCTATTTCCGATGGACAATGCATTTATGAACTCATCATTCTGCATCAAGGCTAGCATGGAAAAGCTTAGGTTTGGTGTTAACTCTGGTATTGGCATTTCTTTGTTGAGGTACTGCATGACTTGCCTCATCTTTGGCCTTGCACTAGTGAATGGGTGGGAGCATAACAATCCTAGCTTCAGTGCTAGACATGCCTCATCAATATCATATTCACCTTGAATTTTGATGTCCACTGTATCAGTAAGTGATCCTTTATGCCAATGTTCCAGCACCTAGTCAACTAACATTACATGTCTGCCTTCAGTATTTTGTTTGATAGGCCTTTGCCCACATGTGACCTCAAGAATGAATATACCAAAAGCAAATACATCTGTTAGAGGGGTTTCCCTGCCAGTGCGTGCTAGCTCTAGAGCTAGGTATCCTATGGTGCCAACCACATGTGTGGCTTCTAGGTCAGTGCCATGGTCATACAATTTTGCAAGACCAAAATCACCTATCCTCCCATTGATCTCATTGTCAATGAGCACATTGCTTGTCGTGATGTATGACACTCCTCATGAAAGGTACAGTAAACTAGATGCTACTCCTTTGATTATTCGGAACCTTTGAATCCAATCTAAAGTAGGCTTCTCCTCTTTACCATACAAGTACTTGTTAAGGCTTCCATTGGACATGTAATCATACACTAAGAGGAGCTCACCTCTCCGCCGGCAGTATCCCAATAACGGCACAAGGTTACGATGTTGAAGATGGCCGATGCTAACAATCTCTGCTATAAACTCCTTTATGCCTTGTTTTGAGTCATGTGACACCCTCTTCACAGCAACATTCAGTCTGGATACAAGGAGAATCCCCTTATATACCATACCAAACCCTCCTGTACCTAACAGGTTATCATCTCTAAATCCTCCTGTGGCATCAAATAAATCCTTGTAGGAGAACCTGTGAGGCCCATACTCAACCTCCCAATCTTCACGTAGTTCAACATATCTTATATTCCTCTGCACGAATAAAAAAATAGTAAAGGTTGCAACAAGGAGGAGAACCAGAATTGTTATTGGCAGAGTTATCTGTAATGCTTTTGACTGAGCCTTTTGACCAAGATGAGGTAGCTCTGGCAGCTTGGTAATGTCGATCGGTGGAGCAGGATTGTTGATGCCAAAACTCCAACCAAGCAGATAGTGTTGTCCACTAGCCTGTTGAGGATGAGAAACCAATATACGCTGGATTAGCGATAACTGTTGAGATCGTAGGTAGTAGACAGTAGTGGCCTCATTGGTTTTGCAACATTGTGGGGAGCTATAGTCACATTGATATGTGTGGTTTCTGTGTTGTAGTTCACCCACACTTGCATCATCGCCCATGACACACTGGCTTTCCATAAACATGGCCATCATCTATGCTGCTGTGAGAGGTGGTGGTGGTGGTGGTGGTGGTAGGTCCTCATTGTCAGTGCCGTGAGGCCCACTACCACTAGCCTCATGTCCACTAGCCCCTGAACGTGTGCGCGTCATCTGCAGAATTGCAACAATAAGTAATTTTTGATGATGCCGCAAAGATTGTAGATGAATTGTATAATCATGCCAACTGAATTCACTGGAGAGAATAAATTCATACAATAAAATAGAGGCACAATAATTTATTTCCACAACACAACATCACCAATTATATTACTTCGCATTCTCGTAACGTGTACACATACATGCCAAATTGTTGCCAGCAAACAAACTAGACTTTTCTTAGAGTTCAACATCAACATGGATTAAACATGCATGATTTCAAGATTACATTAAGGTCACAAAGTCACTGGCTGGAACTTAAATTACATGTCCATTACATAAAGATCGCAAAAGACAAGGAGCTAGCACATATAGCTAAGTACTACAGCTAAACTATGCCTCGGAGTGGTCATTGTCAACATCGGACACACCATCACCATGGTCGTCCTCCCGTGGCTCGACCTCCTCATCCGCCTCAGGCTCAGCATCTACGTCCACCTCCATGCCGTCATCTTCAGCAATCAACACATTTGGTCCTTCTTCCACCGCTGCTAGAGCTGGGGGAAGGATAGGATCAATTATGTTGTTGAGACGATGAACATCCTCATGAAGCTCCTGAATCTGACGCTGGTAATCTGCCTCCCTGCGGTCAAACTTAGTCGCCTGCCTAGCAGCTGCAAACATGGTCCTGATCCTATCTGCCTCTCTAGCCTCTGCAAGGTGAATGGCCTCATCCCTCACTGCAACCACATTCTCCAACTAGGTCTGGCGAGCTCCTAAAGCTGCCATAGCATCAGCAGAATTCCACTGGACCTCTCTAGCTGCCTTCCGATGCCTGCGCACATGCCTCTACAGCCTGTGTTATGCGGCCTGCACTCTTATGAGCTCTAGCATGCAGCCGGTATATGTAACATCCCACCTCCTCGAGGCCGGACCCGCTTACATCTGGCCGTTTTTCTAGGACATAGACTGCCCTCACAGACTAGCACAAGTCTTTTCTGCGCACTTTGTCCTCACTCGTGTGCACCTGGGAAGAACTTCTTAGTCAGTCACCCATCGCTCCAGGCCAAACACGCTTAACTTTGGAGTTCTTTGGAGATGGACTTCCGGAAAAGAAGTTTCAACTTGTTGGTATGAGTATCTTATTAATCCTGTTAAGCCCTGGACCGGGATGTTACAGTATAGCTCTCCTACCGAGAATAGAACATCTTCATGACCGCAAACATAGCGCTCATAGCAGGGCTTGAGCTCTGTGCTCGCTTGTCACAGTCCCTCACCAATGCATTACCGCTGGGCTATGTCTAGGATGTCACCGACGGATCTATGCAAGAAAAGGTTCTGTAAGGAAAATGGACCCTAGGCCCATTTACTTTAGATTTTGGTGTTTGATGATTAACACAACCAAATTGGAATAATGTATTTGCAAGTATGTATTTTTTGTAGTTCAATAGGTTGGAGTCAAAGCCATAAACAAAGCGTTTGCATCGGAAGTCATTCGGCCTTCTTTCAAGCGATAGACACTGGAGATGAAGGCGACAGACACTGACGTCAGCGTCTGTCCAGTGTTGCAGCGCGCGCCACTGGAACGGAGCGAGCGACAGACGCGGGGGTGACATTGCGACAGACGCGTCTGTCCGGTGTTCCAGCGCGCGCCACTAGAACGAAGCTAGCAACAGACGCGTATGTTCAGTGTTACAGCGCGCGCCACTAGAATAGAGCAAGCGACAGACGCTGCTAGGGTTGCACGACAGACGCGTACCCTGCACGTTAGACGCAGCACTGAGAGCTCCGAGGAGTCTCCTGCGTGTGACAGACGTGTCCTGTGCTCGTGCGATAGAAGCGGGTCAGCGTCTAGTGATCGCGGCAACGGATAGTTGGTTCAACCGTATTTCTACGCGACAGACACATCCGATGGATGGCGATGGTGCGTCTGTTGCCCTAATAGTTGCCTGTTTTTGAAGCTAAAGGCTAGTTTTGACTTGTGGATTATAAATAGACCCCCAACCAACCATTTGGTATGAGTGGGAGCTGAGGATGAATACTAGGGTGTTGCTACACCACTTGCATAGAGCGTAGGTGCATAGAGCTTAAAGATCACTAGGTGATTAGCGTAGGTGCTTTACGAAGTGCTTAGGTTAGTTAGACCATGCTCATATGCGCTTGCTCTAGGCTTAGGTCTAGTTGCTAGTGAGGTTTGCATACCTCTCATCCAAAGGTGCTTGCGTGCACCATGCTTGTACATCGGCGAGGCTTGTAGTCTTGCGAGACCACACCAACTGAGCTTGTGGTGTGGCCACCACCGTGTACCGAAGGGAACAAGGCTCGCATTGGTTCGGCTGGAAGCTTGATAGTGAAGATGGCAGGGAGCAGTCTGGGAGAGGCTTGCACATGGGGAACACACTTGCGCTTGGGGAAGGACTGGGGCTATCCATGGAGTTACCCGACTGGAAGCTTGGCCCTTGCGAGGGATTCCTTGCGAGGGGCTCCAACGAGGACTAGAGGGAAGCTTGAGCGCTTCTCGATACCTCGGTAAAAATACCGGAGTCATCGATGGGAGTTTGCATATCTCTACCTTGCTCTTTACCTTCCGCATTTTATACTCCATACCTAGGTTGCTCGTTTTACTTAGTTGATAGGTTTGGAACCTAAGTTGCATAACTCTTTGGCGGTAGAGATAGCAACACACCTAGCAAAACCATAGTTGCATGTTTAGATAGATTACCTTTCTTGCATAAGTTTTGACTAGGTGGAATTAGAGGCCTTGGTTAGAAGTAGAATTTAAGTTGCCTAATTCACCCCCCTCTTAGGTGTCACAAGTTCCTACAGGTTCCAACTAGACCATTGATGAGCTCATCACCAAACTCCTGGCAGATCTCACTCAATACCTCAAAAGCTACCACTTGGGCACCTTCCCAAGGGGCTGCTCTTCAGACTCAATACTCCATCCTTGCCACTATGGGTTGTCTGCATGGGCTAGAATTGTCACTCGCACATCATACCATGGTTGCCCCTCAGCTGCCACTTCCCTCTAGAAGTAGCGGGGTGGCTCAGCATACCCCACTTAGTTTAGCATCCTCCAAAGCAAAGTGGGAGTGCCAAACAAACTCAGGAACGTGTCACTCTGAAGCAGGACTCCAGGTGCGGCCATCTGTTAGCAAAATGGTGCAACTCTTGTGAGAGGTTATCTCACGTGAGATGAAATTTAATAAATGGGATAAGCAATTATAAGGGAGGGAGTAATGCAAAAATGCAAATGCATGAGTGAGCATGATGCATGCACGTCCTCACAAACTTAAGAAAAATTTAAAGTTCTAGCGACATACACGGTGGCATACATACGTTCTCTCAAATACACGTAACTAGTCGGTCTACACATTTCAATGTTACTGTACCTGCAGAAAATTCATTGCAGCCCATCCCACAAGATATATATACAAGAATGAAAATCTGGTCACTAGGTTGCATGATGAATACACAGGTATATATTTGAAAGTAGTAAATTAAGTACTTCCATATATGTCCCAATATATATACTTCTGTACCAATCTACCCGAATCATTAAATACGCACCATACACACATGCAGACATGCATATACAGTCGTACCAAAGCTAACCCACAATTAAATACACAGTACACACATGTAAACATGCATGTATAGCTGTACCAAAACTAGCTCTCCCCAACCGCACGCTCACACTTGCAGTCATGCCACTCATCAACTTACCTTCTTACCTAGGCATAGGTGCGATGTTGCAAGATATAAATTGCAAGAAAATAAACCCCTAAATTAGTATTACTTTAAGCCACTATAGTCCTTAATTGGGCATAAGGGATATGACCACTGACACACTCTAGATTTATATTTCAGCTTTCAACACACCTATACATATAGCTATAAGTTGTCAAAATTGATTTTGTAAAATAAAAACCTTTGTTTTAGATACACATATAACTAGTTTAGTGTTGAATCTTGCTCCAATGCCAGCTATAACAGAATCATCCAATTTATAAGAGCACAAGTACAATAGCAATCACCAAAGTGATCAAACCGTCATACTTGAGCCCATATAAACCCGATAGTCCGATGAAACCACGAAGGATTTCAAACCAACCAACATACAACCAAGACCATACATGATTCAACATAACAAGTCACATGTTACATCACAGTTCACAAATATTTTACAAGTAGCTCACATACATCGGAGTCCACATAGTTATTACAAACCAAGTTCAAGTAGCGGAAGCAAAAAAGTTTTGAAGCCACATCACACTTAGTTCAATTACATGCCAGTACCAAGGTCACATTTCAACAAAAGCATCATAGAGAAGATAACTTAGAAGGACCACGCCCCATGGTCTAATCCTCATCCACAACAGGATGGAGGCAATTCTTGCAGTACCCATGATACATCATGTCATCCACAATAAGAGGAAATAAATCCTGAGACGAGAATGTACTCAGCTAGACTTACCCATCATAAACCAGAAATAATATGATGCCAAGGAGTATGTAAGGCCTTATCGGTAGAGATAGCTTGACAATATTTTGCATAAAATCTTAAGTAACATAACTTGGATATTTAATATCTTTAGCATCAAGTTGATACCTATTCAATTAAACATATCTAGATTAGCACCTATACTAGAGCAATCACTAGATTAAGCTAAACAAGCATTAGTAACCATATCCGGTATAATCATTAAGCATTATCATAACCAATATGTTCCATCGAGTATTACTACAATGCCGAAGCTAGTCGAGTTTCTCACCATCCGAGAGAGACAGTGATTCGAATCAATTTCAACTAGCTAGAAATTTATTCCTAACACAAACCCAAGCATACCTCGTGAAGGCAGCCTTAGATTACCTTTGGTACAACCCAGATACAGTCCCGGGTCCGATCAGCGCCGCACCCTTTGGGATACAATGGTAGCCAGGTTGTTCAAGCCATGCCTACTATTGGCATTTCTTAGCATCACTCTTACTAAGTTGTCATCCCTACTATGATGCCAGAAATGCTTTGTTGATAAATTATGAATGCCACTTTTAAACTCATAGAAAATAATATTAAAGTTAAGTACCCACAAGTGCAAAGATAAATTACTATTGTAGCATTTCACCCGGGAGTATACCGAGTATCGTTATTTATATTTAATACATAAGGAAGAGCTATGGGGCTGAGTTGACATTGAGACATTGACTAATATGTATACTTATGATCCAAACCACTATGCTTTAGCAGGGCTAAGTCAAGTGATAAATAAATGATAAATAAAAGGTAATAAAGGTATTCCAGAGATAGAAACAAAAGACTCACAATTGTAGTATAACTAAACTCGAGATTCGGTAAGAGCAAAAGATTCCTATGTCATTCCTAATTACTAAGCCTTTTGTACACTCAAGCATATTTACTCTCATCTATAGTATAACTAACTTTGGATCTATGCATAAGGAACATTACTTAGGGAAGTTTGAGAACAGAGCTTTCCCTTCCTTCGTAACCGAGGTTACTTGTTCTATACATGGGGAGTGGACTACAAAAGACTCAATGGGAGTATCACATCCGCGATCTACCACATGACCCGGCATATAGAGTGCATCCGCAGGCAAACAATATCTAAGCACCATACTTACATAGTTTTGACCACTTAACTCACTCGAGTACTGAATTAAGCGCTCTACGAACATATGCATAAATTCATCATCAATCATAACTATACCAAGCAATAAACTAGAGCAAACTAGGAACATAATAAATAGCAACATAATATTAAAGTAGCACAAAGTCATAAATAAAGAGATACAATGGCTAATACCAGTCTCTAGACGACAGATCTGAAATCCTGAGTAGTAGCCCAAACTCTACTTGAGCCATGCTAGAAAGCCTGTACTAATAACTTGAAGAACTAGAGCTCTCTCTAATCTCTAAAAAACCTAATTTCTGGTTTATTCTTAACTTATGGCAGATGTAGAGGTCTCCTCTAGAGGGACAGAGCCTGGTTATATAGCCCTAAGGGTGGAACATGAGCCTTTGGATGAAACCGACTCAAAGAATGGCGTAGATGCAATCATAGGAGGCGGTGGAGGAAGCTTCTGGAAGCTGACAGGCATGGGCCACCATGGCAGATCGGGCAGCACCATGGTAGGGTCGACCGACCCCACCTGGCAGCCTCTCGGGGTTCGCCACGGTGTGGTGTCATCTGGTGTCCTCTGGAACCTTTTGGAGTAGTTTTCATCGCGGTTAAGTTTAGTTCTTTTTTACGTTTTGATCCTCCTTGCCAGTTTTCTAGAATAACCCTGCTGAAAATACAGATTCACCAAAACTCATGGAAATTCTCAGTTTAAACCCCTAAGTTTCTATTAGTGATCCATTTCAAGCATTTCTTCAAGTTAAATTGATGGTTTGTGATGAACGATAACTACTGTCAACACCTGCCCACGGACGACGCCAAGTCGCTCAGGTCATGCTTGCCCATGGTCTATTGATCCGCTCCCCGCACATACTCACTTTCCTCCAGTCTGCGCACTCGAACAGAACGGGGCCCGGCCTAATTTGAGCTACTTGGCTTCGTAGTCGGAATGACTTATCCGGCTAGCTAAGTGATAGGCATGTGTTCAATCTCAACAGAAGTTCCAACAACGGTACGGTCCTTAATCGACACAGATGAGGATAAATAGGCACCCAAGACCTCCATACCTTGTTGCTTCTCTATCACAATCCCGCTCGGTCTCCTTTCATTCTTTAACATATGGTTATTTTCCACGATAGCATATATAGCTAACTTGACCAGATATTAACCTATATCTTGCAGGTGACAAGAAATCACCTGACTACTACCGAACTATGCATGGCTAATCATATATTCGATCCTAGACCTAGATAGGGTTCAAGATATATTCTTATGGACAAGGAGAGTATACGCAGCAAGTGGTTCCAATCAACTCCTAATACTTAATGCATCAAACATAAAGTACTCAAGTTGATATTTATAAACATAGGAGACTTAGAATGCTCCGGGGCTTGCCTTTTAGAAACAAGGAAGGTTGGTGGTCAGGACACTCAGGAAGATATTCTATGTTGGCTCCTCCTTCTACCTAAACTTCCTGCTCCTGGGCTGCCTACTGGTCCTCCTTCTGCTCTAGTTCAAACTTAAGTAGTGTCACTCCTTCCGGGAAACATATTGCATGTATATGCACAAAATGAGTATCGTGAATGCATGAGAGATGAAATGACATGATAAAGTGCATCAACATGAACATGGTTAGCAGCAAGGTAACATGATAATGACAAGTTTAACATTCATTGACCGAGTAGGTACATATCTCTTCTCTAACTTGATTTTACTAAGTAGGTACATATCTCTTCTCTAGTATAAGAAACACACACTCACAAAAGATCTAGCAACATGTCACACCCATTTTTAAGGACAAAAATAGGATGCATAAAAGACTCATGTGCACCCCAAGAATCGGTCACACACATAAGTAGACAAATTACATAGTATCATCACAGTGCTTATTACATAGCGAATAAGACTCATGTGCGCCCCAGGAATCGGTCACACACATAAGTAGACAAATTACATAGTATCATCACAGTGCTTATTACATAGCGAATAAATATTTAACACATAGTCTTATACAATAATTTGTAGTAGCTAGTAGTAGATCTTCAATGGAACTCCAAACACAGGGACACGGTTGACTAGTTGACACCAAGACTAGTATTCATTTCGATAATCATCATCATATTCTTCATCTGTTATGGTGGAAATAGCAAGGGTGAGTCCATGTCGAACTCCGCAAATACAACATAGGGTTCATGTGGCACAAAAGGCTAGACACTGTTTAACTGCGTTTAGCTTTTAATCATCATATATTTAGCAATTGAGTAGCATCAAGATATTCCACTTCCCATTAATGAATCAATGATCAATTGTAATAATGATAATGAATAGTATTAACATGAGCATAATAATAACATCAATTAAACATGATATAACAATGGTGATCATCTATCCGTAGATGTTCCAAGGCCACCCGTATCCGTGGGCATGGCTAGTATACCAGTTTTTAACTCTGCGCAGAGGTGTACACTTTCACTGTGAGTCATGATTTCCAAATGCATGGGATAGCTAGGCCCAAAGCACCAGAATTCATATAAAGCCACTTAAAGGTTCGTCTAACAAGTTAGGGCCATTAGATTCATTCGACAGACAGATGTAGGAACCCCCCTTTTCAAATGGCACACTTCCTTCACGGCTATACTCATAAGACTAGAGGTTGTCCTACACCCAACGTGGCAAGCCGTTCTTACGCCATTTAAGGTAACCACTAACAAGCTACAAAAGGTCCTTTAAACAAGTAAAGCCAGAGCCATATAGCCCCCACAACTGTACTGTATGTCCTAGATGATCACGTACAGATAAGTCCTTATGGAGAGAAACCAGAGCAACAATATATCCCCTTGCTCTAGCTCCCTTTTCAACAATAATAAAATCATCTAAATGATTGATTGCTTAATTCATTAATCAAATTACAAGATCATTGTTCATAATTAAACACTAGCAAAAGCTACCCAAATGCATCCCCAAGGTTGACAAGGAATCAAGGTCACTAAGTTATAATCGCTAAGGTTATCAAGAAAAACACATGCATATGTATGATAATTTCAGTGAATAGGTAACAAGGATGGTCCCATGTTATACTTGCCTTGATCAAAGCTTTCCTGATGACCCTGCTGATCTAGCTCAAAATAATACTCCGGATCGTCAAGAAACTACTCACCGTCTACACTCGATCACCAAACATCATCACACAATCATCCGAGCAATCATACATGAAGCAAACAAAGAAACATAATTAGAACAGTACACCAACAGTAGCAAAACAGTATGAAAAGTTTGTAAAACTCTTCTACACGTTCCTACGATCACACAAACGTAAAGATCATGAAATTCGGATTTAAAACATGAAAGTTATGAATTTTCTAAGATTTCCTATAGATAAATAAATACTTTAATATAAACTGAAAAATTAAATTTTCCAAACCTACTGTACAACTATACTAACATGTAGAGCTCGCAAATACGAACCTAACGCAACTTGAACGGGTCAAATCGGAGTTAAAACGAAGATTTTACGACCAAAACAATTTGAGTGGCAAAATTGTAAATACCAGAAAACGTATTTTTGATTTACCGGAAAGAAATACGTTTTCAGAACTAACAAGCGTATCTCCTGAATGACGCTAAGGACGGCGGGTTCTATTCCATGAAAACACAGGGGCTCTTTATAAATTTTACCCCGCGAAGGGGTATCTTCTAATCTCGATCATCGATCAACCAACGGATGGCTGCTATCGCTTACAGATGAAAGAGAGACAGGGCGCGGTCATCCCCTCCAACGCCGGCGGGTGGCCGCCATGGCCGGCCTCCATGGCTCGCCGGAGAGCTCCGGCTTCCCCGTTTTCGACCACCAAACGACTCGCAACCGACACCAATCGAATGCGGAGCTCAACGCGAACACATCTACGCGGTTTAGGAAGACTATGACCGACCGAGGATGGAACCGGGCTCACTAGAACTTCGCAAACTCGCGATTCAAAGCACTAAAAACCTAAAGAAGAGCATGGGAAGGAAGAGAGAAGGATGGCAATCTCACCAATGCAAAGAAGAGAGGCGCGGGTTCACCGGCAAGCTCCGACGACGTACAACCGCGACTTCCAAGGGTTTCGAACCAACTAAGCTCGGTTTCAAGCGGTTTGGCTCAGAGTTTAGATGGAAAACGAGGAGAGGAGGCAAGCGGCTACACGTTTATAGCTCCAATTCAATATTTTCGGGTAGGAAATCCCGGTTTCCTCGGTGGATTCGGTTGGGGTGATGTTCGTCTCTGGCTCGGTCACAACGGAAGGGAGGAGGACGCGGCTAACAGCGGGGTCCCACCCGTCAGCGACTCGGAAGAGAGGGACGCGCGGCCGCTGCTGCGCTCTGGGCCGGCCCACGCTGACGCGGTGAAGAGCCGAAGAAACGGGCTGCTTGGCTCACTTGGCCCAACAGCAAGGAAGGGAAGAAGCACGCCGGCTCGGTTCGGCTCGGGCGGGCCTCCAGGCCATCGGGCCACGGGTAAGGAGATAAGTTCATTTTTTTTCTTTTCTTTTATAAATTTGTTTTCCAAAGCCATTTTAAAATGAATTTTGAATTCAAATCAAATAAAACTAAAACCACACCTCAAAATAAATAAAATGCAACAGCATGAATGCATCATCAAATATTTCACCTAAAACTTTAAATATTATCTCCATTAAATATTATCTAAATTATTTAAACTCGTAACTAAATCTCTTTTAACTCTAAATTTTCTCTAATTCAACCTTTTAAAATTTTTGGGTGTTACACAACATAAGGTAAAATTGTTCATCATTAGTAAGAGGCCTAGAACCTACAGCTAACAACTTATTTTAATTAGCCTAAGCACCTAACATAAGCATTACACAAGGCAATCACAAACAAACTCAGATTAATCAGTTTCTGGGCTATAGGGCAGCAGTCACATGTTTTGGGTCATAACTTGAGTTATACAAACCTAACAAACATGAAACAGACTCTTTGGAAAGCTTATGAAATTGTCTACAACTTTCTTATAATCATCTCAAAATGATTCAACAGTTATCAAGGTTAAACAAAGCAATTTCCTAGATCTATCCAGAAATTCTAGAGAATAAGCATTTCTGATGACCAACTTCCTACGGCTATAACTCTCAAACCATTTGGCCTATTGCCATAAAAAATTAACACAAGCAAGATAACTAAGTTCTCTACAACTTTGTTATAGACAAGATTCACAGCAAACATCATTTTACCTATGCAATTAGCTTATCAACAGTAACTGTCCAAAACAGTCACTATAATAATTGAATTATAGAGTAATTAATATTTCACTGCATACAAGCAATCAATTTTGGGCACGATCAATGGTACCAACAGTTCAAACACATCATAAACATGCTAGAAAATATAATGGTCAAGCCCCAAACAATTATTTAATTGCTTTTAATAATTTCCCTAAATAATAATGTGAAATAAAGAACATATATTTCTAGTACACAACAAAGTCTGAGAAAATTACAGTAGCTCCTACATGCTCTAAGTTTTTAAATTCAAATTTGAATTCAAATTGGGAGGTTTACTAAAATAAATTTATAATTCAAATTTAGTTCAAACAAATGTGGCATTGGGTAGGTCAAGTGTGATTTGACTCAATGGTACATTTAGATGATAGTGTGAACATTAATTAATCACCAATTAATGTAGAAACCAAATCAAGTTTGAATTTGACTCAAAACTCCGATTTCTAGAAAACCCTGTTTTACCCCCTTTTGCGTAATTCACAATCTAAAAAGAATTTGAGGCTGAACAAAAGAATCAAAGTTGTAGGCCTTGTTAAGATGTACAACTTTGGTGTTTTGAGTTTTCAAAGTTTCCATGTAAAAGTTGAAGTAATTTTGAAAATACAAAAAATCCAAAAATTGTCCCCTTTTGATTTCAAATTTTGAATTTCAAAATCTAAGCAGAATTTTAAAAAGGTCAAAACATGAAAGTTGTAGATATTGAAATTTTGAACAACTTTTGTATTTGGAGTTTTTCAAGTTCTTTAGAAAATTTTAGAGTAATTTGAAGATTTCGGTCAGTGGCAAATCTGTAGTTTCTCTGAAGTAGCTTCACTAAACTGTTTTCAAAATTCTATTAAATGAAGGTCAGTTACGGTTTTCATGTATCTTTGTTCCTCCCTCTTGGTCTCTCATCCTGTTGGTCTTTAGGTGCTGGACCCTTAATAGGAGTTGGAGATCTTGTATGGATGAACAACTTCTATTCAGGGAGATCATCTGTGTGGAATTGGGAGAAATGGGGAGCCGAAAATGGACTGTCAGACGCACTAGAGTAATTCGGGGAGTTGCTCCTCTGCCTGCTCGCTGCCGGTGACCGCCCGTTCCCTTGCATCCCTTCTCCGCCGTGGCACGCAGCAGCTTGCCTGCAGGCGCGCAAGCAGCTGCTGGCACCGCCCCACTGCCTTGCTCGCCCCTATCTAAACCGAGCCGGTCACTCGTCTTCTTCTTCTTAGTGCTCACAGTCGGCATAGCTCACCGGCGCCGATCAAATTCGCCACCACTGTTGCATCTACCTCCAATTCCTCTCGCTCGTCGTTCCGCCTCATAGTTGCACGCGCATCGAGCCCACTTGCAGCGCCTCGCCTCATCACAGTTGGCCGTGCCACAGGTTCCGCCATGAGCACCGCGTCATTGCCGCCGCAGCTCACCCCACCGTGGCCAGCCTTCCCCGCCGCGCTCCCAGCTCCTCTGAGTAGCCGAATCACTCCGTGGTCAGCCCCTGGTGCTCCTCTACATCTCTTTTCTACCTCTACCGCTCCATCATGCCCGGCGCAGCGCCATTGTCCTGTCCTGTTTGCCATGGCCAGCGGTGAGCCTGTTGCGCAGTCCTAGCCGCCTAGTTAGTACCCTTGATGTGTGCGCGGCATCACCATGAGCATTTTGGTGCTAGCCGCGTCGTCGGAGGAGCCACCTGCGGCGAGTACCCGTCGGTCAGCATGGCCAAGCCACCGGAGTTGACCGGGCTCCCTCTGTCAGTCGCTGGGGCTGGGGTGAGCTCAGGTGAAAATGAATTTCCTCGTTTTCTTTTTTTTAGAATTGCTAAATAGTGCTAAATATTGTTTATTTAATAATAAAATAACTAGAGCTCCAAAAATTATGAAAATTTTTGTGTAGCCTCTCTGCGATGTGTAATACCTATGAAAAAATATAAACTTGAATTTTGAGTACTTTTTATATGAATTAAAATTAGCTCCATTAATTAATAAATACAACTTCTATTATTTTTCTAGGCTAAAATAATTGTCGAAAAATTGTAAAATTTGTTTTACCACTTAGTCATGATACAAAAAACTTAAGTAAAAATTTTGGGCTCAATTGAACAAAGTTGATTTTATACTTAATTTTATGCTTAATTAATTCATTAATTAACCAAGCAATTAACCTTAATAACTTAGGGTTTGGTTTGACTTTGGAATTGATTGTTGACCTTGGGACATTAACACATGATGATCCTTGGCATGTTACTTTATTGTTTGAGCTCATGTTTAACATGTAATTAGTGAACCCTAATGACATTTCATGTGAAACAAAACTTGTCGAAACCCTAATGAGCTTAGTTAGTTGGTTTTGTTGGCTTGCAGATGTACCATGAAGGAAAGTTGTACTCAAGTTCTTAATCATATCATACCATCATCAAGCATCATGTTTATTACTTAATCATGTTGAAGCATGTCATGTTATCTCGTGCAGTCTCCGTGAACGAAGAGGTAAACGTTGTCGAGGTTGGATTTGATATCTATGGGACTGACCTCGAACCTAAGATCCCCATCGACCAAGGCAAGCCCCGGATGCATTAAAACCCTACCTTGCGATTTATGAATCTTATATCACTTAAGCTTATGAAACATTACATTAGGTGATTAGGAGTTGAGTGATATCCTAATTGATACATTACCAACCTTGATTACTCAATATCATCCTTGATACCTATTTTTATTTGAAAATGCTTAGTTATGCTTAACCTTACTTAATGAGATATGCTTCAAAAGGAAATATTTCCAAATGTTTGAAGTTGGCATAACTTGTTGGATAATGAGACATGATAATGAATTGAGGCCGGACGGGTAACTTGCATTGGGAAAGAGTCTCAATGTAGTGTTTCCGCTTGTGTCCATTAAGGACCATACCATTGATTGAATTGTGTGCGTCGAGACTTTGCAACTGGCCACATGCTCCGATAAGCCTAAGACCTCAGTAATTCTATCATGTGAACGGTCGACCGCGCACTGGGAGTGAAGAGATGGTGAGAGTAGTGTGCACCCTCGTGGCCAAGGGCTGGATTGGAGGTGTGCTATACTCTCAGGTGGCGTTGGACCCGGTCATGTTTTGGAGGATTCGGGTGAAGGTTGATATATGTAGGTTTGAATCATACATATGTCGTGTGGTTAGGGATCCTCAGCTAGGTATAATCGGTTCGAATCATCGTTGCTCCTTAGATATCAAAACTCGATTCTCTATTCATCATCGTAGATAACAAGTGAAACTTTGGTCAAGGATTAAGAAAGAAGTTGTATAAG
This sequence comes from Saccharum hybrid cultivar R570, assembly GCA_038087645.1. NCBI lineage: Eukaryota > Viridiplantae > Streptophyta > Magnoliopsida > Poales > Poaceae > Saccharum > Saccharum hybrid cultivar. The sequence goes on along the minus strand of JAQSUU010000291.1, from coordinate 1,822,876 downwards.
TTACTTGATCTAGAATAGGATCACTTAGATTCTATTAATGATTAATGATGAGTTAAAAGATTGATCTTAAGGACTCACTATTAGTAGCTTTTATACAAAAGAACTTTGATTCTTGCTGGAACCTAACCTTGATTCCCTTGAGCCTGCATTCCTGAGTTTCTCACTTTTTTCGTCGGGTCAATCTTGTTGAGTACTTTTGTACTCAGGGTTTGTTAAACCCTTGTTGTAGGTACGTCTCATGAGCAGGTGTGTTTCAGACCCTGCTACATGACAGTCTTTGCAGTAAGCGATGACGATTAGTGTGTTTGGCTCTTGGGCAGGGCACAATGTTTTGGTGATCTATAATAAAGTTACTAATGTTACTCCACTACTATGGTTGTAATAACTAAACTTAAGGTTTATAAGGTTTAGAATAAATGGTTTATAAACTTATGTTATGTAAGACTTCCATACTTTTACTCTGATGTAATTTATTATATAAACGGTTGTAATACTGCAATGCCTCTATAATGCAATCCTGCTCGAAAGATTGTGGGTGATTTGGGTTTCCCAAGGACACCTGACAGACTTTTTAAGTTATCTGGAACACTTGCATAGCCGTCAGAGGTCTTCGGGACAATGACAGGTGCATGTGGGCCATATAATTTAGGAGGTCCTGCCACAGCTGGTATCAGAGCGATCATTGCCAAAGCCATTGTAGTATTGCTTTACAAAACTTCAAAACACTTTGGGTCAAATAAATTTATGTATTACTTTGGTCCAAATTGCTTCTGATCTATCTTAATTCAATCACGTAAGTCTTTACCTCAAGTTTAAAGCTTAATGGTGGAATAGCATGCTAAAGTTGCCCTATGTTATAAAGATATATTGTTTCGTTACTCTTGTGTATTTGATTGCTAGAAATCTTTATGCTTAGTTTCGTAAGTTCGATTCATGCATCATGCTTAATTAACCTATTAATTACCTTTCCTTTTAATGTGATTTGGATTAAGTAGCATCAATCCTATTCATGCTAACCTTCAGATCCAACCTAGTTATCCTTACCAATCCTAATCTTAACCTCTACAGTATGGCCCGTACCAAGTTGACGCCTCGTAAGTCCATTGGACCCAAGAGAGTTCCTCATCTCCAGCTTGCTCCTAGGAATGATGGTGCTAGTAGTAGTAGTAATAGGCCTGACCCTTAGGCCGAGGTTGAGAGGCTCTCAGCAGAGTTATCATAGGCTACCAAAGACAGGGCTATGGATGCTATCCAGGTTGGAGAGCTACAGGGTCAGTTGAGACGTCTCACAGGGGCTCATCTGAGCTGTGAGCGTATGATGGGTCGTGTGATAGAGGAAAGGAATGAAGCTTAGCGTAGGGAAGACGAAGCAAGGGCCCATACTGATGAGTTAGGGTTCTATGTGGAAGACATAGAAGAGTACAACAATCACCTGCATGAAGAGCTTCATGTGATGCAAAACCGTCTGCATCCATATGATAACCCCGCAGGTGCAGCTGAGATGGATCCTGGAGTTATCTTGGCTGATGGTGGTGAACCTAATGAGGAGAATGAAGAAGATGACCTAGAGGAGTTGGTCCCGATAGATGAGAGTGATGATGAAGGTAGTGGTGTTTCTAGGATGGACACCAACCACGGGGACTGAGGTGGTCGAGGGCTTTGTGTTGAGTTAGTAGTTTGCTTTGTTATGTTAGCCTTAGTGGAACTAGGTAGTCCTGCCTAAGGGTGGACTTATGTAATAAAAGAGTGAACCTGTGTGGTGTGTGCTTGTAGTAACTTTTAAAGGTCAATAAAAGTTTGTGAATAAAGTTAGCTTGTTTATAAATAGATGCATGCTCGTAGTCAGGCTAATGATGGCGCTGGAACCTCCCAATGTGGGGTGATGCTCCCAATCCACCACCAGTTCTGCCAACTGTGGCAGAGGCCATTGCTGCTCTTATCAACGCCACTACTGAGAATGCCCAACTGTTGAGGGAAATGGCTCGGAATAACCAGAATGCACCGCAGGGCAATCATGGTCGTTATAACAATAGAGATGAGACCACTTATGTTGACTTCACTGACACCCGTCCTCCATTATTCAACAGGGCAGATGAACCACTGTAAGCAGATGACTGGCTCCGCACTATGGAGCAAAAGCTTGATCTCATTCACTGCACTGAATACCAGAAGCCTGTGTTCGTAGCCCAACAGCTTAGAGGTGTTGCGGGAGCTTGGTGGGCTAATTTTCTCGCTGCCCAGCCTGCTGGTCATCGCGTGACCTAGAAAGAGTTCCGTAATGGCTTTTGTGCTCATTTCATACCAGATGGAATAATGACCATGAAGTTAGAGGAGTTCCTCGCTTTGACTTAAGGGGATAACTCTGTCATGAACTATGTGGGCAGGTTTAATCACTTAGCACAATATGCATCTGACCATGTTAATTCTGACCACAAGACGAAAGCTTCTGACCACAATAATGACCCAAGTTTTCCAATTCAAATTTGAATTCAAATTGGGAGGTTTATTAAAATGAATTTATAACTCAAATTTGGTTCAAACAAATGTGGCATTGGTTAGGTCAAGTGTGATTTGACTCAATGGTACATTTGGATGATAGTGTGAACATTAATTAATCACCAATTAATGTAGAAACCAAATCAAGTTTGAATTTGACTCAAAACCCTGATTTCCAAAAAATCCTGGTTTACCCCCTTTTGTGTAATTCAAAATCTAAAAAGAATTTGAGGCTGAACAAAAAAATCAAAGTTGTAGGTCTTGTTAAGATGTACAACTTTGGTGTTTTGAGTTTTCAAAGTTTCCATGTAAAAGTTGAAGTAATTTTGAAAATATCAAAACTCTAGAAATGTCCCCTTTTGATTTGAAATTCAAATTTCAAAATCTAAGCTGAATTTGAAAAAAGTCAAAACATGAAAGTTGTAGATCTTGAAATTTTGAGCAACTTTTGTATTTGGAGTTTTTCAAGTTCTTTAGAAACTTTTGGAGTAATTTGAAGATTTTGGTCAGTGGCAAATCTGTAGTTTGTCTGAAGTAGCTTCACCAAACTGTTTTCAAAACTCTGTTAACTGAAGGTCAGTTACAGTTTTCATGTATCTCTGTTCCTCCCTCTTGATCTCTCATCCTATTGTTCTTTTGGTGCTGGACCCTTAATAGGAGTTGGAGATCTTGTATGGATGAACAACATCTATTCAGGGAGATCATCAAGCTTCTGTATGGAATTGGGAGAAATGGGGAGCAAAAAATGGACTGTCAGATGTGCTACAGTAACTCAGGGAGCTACTCCTCTGCCTGCTCGCCGCCGGTGACCGCCCATTCCTTCGCATCCCTTCTCCGTCGTGGCACGTAGCAGCTTGCCTGTAGGCGCGCAAGCAGCTGCTGGCACCGCCCCACCGCCTTGCTCGCCCCTATCTAAACCGAGCCAGCCGAATCATCTTCTTCTTCTTAATGCTCGCCGTCGGCATAGCTCACCGGCGCTGATCAAAATCGTCATCACTGTTGCGTCTTCCTCCAATTCTTCTCGCCTGTCGTTCCGCCTCGCAGTTGTGCGCTCGCCGAGCCCGTTTGCAGCGCCTTGTCTCGTCACAGTTGGCCACGCCTCTGGTTCCGCCGTGAGCACCGCGTCATCGCCGCCACAGCGCACCTCATCATGGTCAGCCATCCCCGTCGCGCTCCCAGCTCCTTTGAGTAGCCGAATCACTCCACGGTAAGCCCCTGGTGCTCCTCCATATCTCTTTTCTACCTCTACCGCTCCGTCATGCCAAGCGCACCGCAGCTGTCCCGTCGTGTCCGCCATGGCTGGCGGCGAGCTTGCTGCGCAGTCCTAGCTGCCTAGTTAGTACCCTTGATGTGTGCGCGGCATCACCCAGAGGATTTTGATGCTAGCCGCATCGCCGGAGGAGCCACCGGCGGCGAGTAGCCGCCGGTCAGCACGGCCAAGCGACCGGAGTTGATCGGGCTCTCTCTATCAGTCGCTGGGGCTAGGGTGAGCTTGGGTGAAAATGAATTTCCTCGTTTTCTTTTTTTCAGAATTGCTATATAGTGCTAAATTTTGTTTATTTCATAGTAAAAATAACTAGAGCTCCAAAAATTATGAAACTTTTTGTGTAGCCTCTCTATCATGTGTACTACCTAGCAAAAATATAAAACTTGAATTTTGAGTACCTTTTGTACGATTTAAAATTACCTCCATTAATTAATAAATGCAACATCTATTATTTTTCTAGGCTAAAATAGTTGTCGAAAAATTGTAAACTTTGTTTTGCCACTTACTCATGATGTAAGAAACTTAAGTAAATTTTTTGAGCTCAATTGGACAAAGTTCATTTTATACTTAATTTTATGCTTAATTAATTCATTAATTAACCAAGCAATTGACCTTAATGACTTAGGGTTTGGTTTGACTTTGGAATTGATTGTTGACCTTGGGTCATTAACACATGATGATCCTTGGCATGTTATGTTATTGTTTGGGCTCATGTTTAACATGTAATTAGTGAACCCTAATGACATTTCATGTGAAATAAAACTTTTCGAAACCCTAATGACCTTAGTTGGTTTTGTTGGCTTGCAACTGTACCATGAATGAAAGTTGTACTCAAGTTCTTAATCTTATCATACCATCATCAAGCATCATGTTTATTACTTCATCATGTTGAAGCATGTCATGTTATCTCGTGTAGTCCCAGTGAACGAAGAGGTAAACGTTGTCGAACCAGTCTTGAGGAAGGACAGTCACCAATAGAGGTTGGATTCGATATCTGTGGGACTGACCCCAAACCTGAGATCCCCATCGACCAAGGCAAGCCACGGATGCATTAAAACCCTACCTTGTGATTTACGAATCTTATATCAGTTAAGCTTAAGAAATGTTACATTAGGTGATTAGGAGTTGAGTGATATCCTAATTGATACATTACCAACCTTGATTACTCAATATCATCATTGATAGCTATTTTTATTCGAAAATGCTTAGTTATGCTTAACCTTAATGAGATATGCTTCAAAAGGAAATATTTCCAAATGGTTGAAGTTGGCATAACTTGTTGGATAATGAGACATGATAATGAATTGAGGTTGGATGGGTAACTTGCATTGGGAAAGAGTCTCAATGTAGTGTTTCCGCTTGTGTCGATTAAGGACCATATCGTTGATTGAATTGTGTGCGTCGAGACTTTCCAACTGGCCACATGCTCCAGTAATCCTAAGACCTTGGTAATTCTATCATGTGAATGGCCAACCGTGCACTAGGAGTGGAGAGATGGCGAGTGTAGTGTGTACCCTCGTGGCCAAGGGCTAGATTGGAGGTGTGCTATACTCTCGGGTGACGCTGGACTCGGTCACATTTTGGAGGATCCAGGTGATGGTTGATATATGTAGGTTTGAATCCTACATATGTCGTGTGGTTAGGGATCCCCTGCTGGGTATAATCGGTTCGAATCGTCATTGCTCCTCGGATATAGAGACTTGATTCTCTGTTCATCATCATTGATAACAAGTGGAACTTTGATCAAGGGTTAAGAAAGAAGTTGTATAAGTTACTTGATCTAGAATAGGATCACTTAGATTCTACTAATGATTAATGATGAGTTAAAAGATTGATCTTAAGGACTCACTATTAGTAGCTTTTATGCAAAAGAACTTTGATTCTTGCTAAAACCTCACCTTGATTGCCTTGAGCCTGCATTCATGAGTTTCTCACTTTTTTCATCAGGTCAATCTTGTTGAGTACTTTTGTACTCAGGGTTTGTTAAACCCTTGTTGTAGGTACGTCTCATGAGCAGGTGTGTTTTGGACCCTGCTGCATGACAGTCTTTGCAGTAAGCAACGATGAGTAGTGTGTTTGGCTCTTGGGAAGGGCACTCCATTTTGGTGATCTGTAATAAAGTTACTAATGTTACTCCACTACTATGGTTGTAATAACTAAAATTAAGGTTTGCAAGGTTTGGAATAAATGGTTTGTAAACTTATATTATGTAAGACTTTCACAGTTTTAATCTGATATAATTTATTATATAAACGGTTGTAATACTGCAATGCCTCTGTAATGTGATCCTGCTCGGAAGATTATAGATGATTCGTGTTTCCCGAGGACACCCGATAGATTTGTAAGTTATCTGGAACACCTACATAGCCATCAGAGGTCTTCGGGACAATGACTGGTGCATGTGGGCCATATAGCCACACCAAATAGCAAGTTTCATACTTTTATCATGTAGAGCATTTCATGCAAAGCTAACAAAATTTGGTTCACCCTATTTGGATATTCCTACAATTAGTTATGGATTTTTGTAGTTAGCATCAAAATCAGGAAAAACAAATAAGAAAAATCAACACAGCATGGTCTGATAGCCGGGCCCCACAGTCAACTGGGACCCACCAGTCAGTTAGACCGAGGCAGAGAAGGGATTTGACTAGTGATTGCTCACCGTCGGTGAGGTCTCCAGCGAAGGGGTGGCACCATTGTGTTCCCCTTGCCATTCCGCATCGATGGGTGGTGATAGTTGAATAGATGGTGCACCAGAGCATGCTCGCCGGTGGCCATGGTGACACGGCGGCGCTGCAGGGTGGTGCACCAGTCATCTCTGGCCATGGCTAAGCCAGGCGAGGGCAGCTACGGCTCTACAGTCATCTAGCGCATCGACCTAGGGAGGATCAGGGTTCGTGGAGGCGCTAGGGGGAGCACGACCATGTGCATGTCTGAAGGGTCGAGATGGCAGACTAGAGGGGGGTGAATAGTCCTTTCTAAAACTTAAACACGTTGGCTAATCGAAACAAATGCGGAATTAAACTTATCGGTCTAGCCAAGACTACACCCCTCTATCTAAGTTTTCTAGCACCTTGCAAAGATCCTAATTAAGCAACTAAGGTGCTAAGCTTACCAAGAGCTCACCTAATCAATTCTAGAGCAATGTCACATAAACCTATGCACTAGTACTTTGCCAACCGAGGGAGCTCCTACACAACTAGCGAAGCAAAAGCACAAAGCTCCTAAGCTCACTAGCAATGCTCAATAACAAGGCAACCAATGCCAAATTAGAGAGCGCAAATAACTTAGCTACACAAACTAAGCAATGTGACTAACAAGGTTACACAAACCGAATTAGCCACACAAAGGGTATACTTCTAGCTACACAAGCAAGAAGATATCTAGCTAGCTACACAAGCACAACTAGAACAAGAGCAACTACACAAGCACGATATATATATATATATAAGTAAATACAATCTTGTGTTGCACAAAGGCAAACCACCGAGAAGAGTAGACAATGTTGACACGGTGATTTTTCTCCCGAGTTTCACTTGGTTGCCACCAAGCTACGTCCCCGTTGTGTCGACCAACACTTCGTAGTTCGGCGGCTAATCGGTCACACACCGAGCCTCTCAAAAGGCGCCGCAAGAACCCACCATCAAGTGTGGTAGCTCAAAGACATGCTCAACTAGAGTTGCTCTTCGCGATCCCCGCGGGGTGAGCACAATCCCCCTCACAAAGCTTCTCCGGAGTCTCACACAATCTTTTTGCGAGCTTTGACGGAGCCACCAGCCACCAAGCTGTCTAGGAGGTGGCAACCTCCAAGAGTAACAAGCACCACCAGCTTGCAACACGATCACCTAGTGCCACTCGATGCAATCTCACAATGCAACGCACTAGAATCGCTTTCTCACTCGATCCGAAGAACACTATCAAGCATGAGTGAGTTAGAGGGCTCCCAAGCACCACAACATAAGCCACTAAGGCTAAAGTGTGCTCAGCTACTGGCCATGGCCGGCCACAACGTCTATTTATAACTCCACAATGAAATAGAGTCGTTAGTACCCTTACTGGGCAAGTTTTGGGTTGACCGGACACGCCGGTCAAACAGACCAGACACGCAGGTCAGTAGCGTGCTCCAACGGCTAGTTTTTGTGTGTATAAACTTGTATTGACCGGACGCGCAGGTCACTAACGGGACCGGACACGCAGGTCGCAGCGAAACAGCGAACAGAGATGTTCCAGTAAGCTCCCGAAGCGACTGGACGTGTCCGGTCATCACTGACCGGACTCGCTGCAGCGTCCGGTCACTTTCGCTCGCGAAAAACACTGACCGGACGCGCTGACCGGACGCGTCCGGTCACAAGTCCGGTCACAGACCACTCTTCGGTAAAACGGCGATATCTCTTAGCTCCGAACTCCGATTTCGAAGATCTTGGACAGTTTGGAAAGCTTACTCAGAGGGCTACACAACCCACTAAAGCACTTGATCCAATTCTCAATGGATCAAAGCAGTATTCCACTGCAAGAGTCATCCTAGTGTTCGGAGAACACCGAAAAACCTTTCTCTCTTCTCCAAGTTGATCAACACCAACTCCAACACATTCTCCTTTGCAAATGTGCCAACACCACCATGTGTAAAACACCATGTGCATGTGTGTTAGCATTTTTACAATCATTTTCTCGAAGAAGTTAGGCACTCAACTTGCCTCGCCACTCGATCCTAACACGTATGCAAAGTTAGATCGCTCAAGTGGCACTAGATGACCAATATACAAACAAGTTTGCCCCTCTTAATAGTATGGTCATCTATCCTAAACCCGGTCATCAACTTCTCTACACACCTATGACTGGTGAAATGAAAATGCCCTAGGTTATACCTTTGCCTTGCGCATTCCACTCCATCTCCTCCGACGTTGATGCAACACATGCACCAACCATTCACCAAATGATATGATCCACTTCATATCATCACGTGACCATATTGGTTCATCGATCTTGACCTCACTTGCTCTTCACCGTTGCTTTGGTCCTTCGGCGCCAAGCCATCACACAACTTGCCCTTCACCCTAGCAACCGGTCCATCAAGCCAACCCTCATCTTGATCTTCTCCACCTTGGTCACATGACTTCATGTCATGTCTCATATGCAATGAGCTCCTTCATGACACCATCACTTGTGGACTAATTTTCTATATATCTCACATAAACACAATTAGTCCACCTAAGGTTGTCACTCAATTACCAAAACCAAACAAGGACCTTTCAATGTCTGTGCGGCGGTGAGAGCATGCCGGCGGAGCTCACATTCTGGTGCCGGCTCGACGGCTTTACTTCAACCATCACTGTTTACGGCTAGTGCTAACCATAGGCTGCTCAAAACAAGAGGAAGGGAAAGACAAGAAGGTCTCGGCGAGCATGGCCACAGTGAGCGCATGCTCAGAGGAACACCGGTGTGGTCTGCTGTGGTGGCGAGCTCACTATGGGCCCTTACATGAGCTCGGATGGAGCTTCTAGCAGGTCAACGGTGTAGAGCAAGACTAGAGGAGCTATGGGCTAAGCAGAGGTGGCAATGGCACGATGGTGAGGGTGCACTGGCACCGCGAAGCTCAGTGGTGGTGGCGATGGCGGTGTCGCCGCTGCGGCTTCGCGGAAGGGCAAGAGAGAGTGAGGTAGAGGAAGTGAGTGAGTGGGAGAGGGCGAGCGTGACGTGGCGCCCACTTCAGCCCGCTCCGGCCATGAGCGTGGGCCCGTCGCCGGTGTACGGCCTGCACATGGTGGCCAAAAGCTGGCGCCGGTCGGCCATGACCGTTTGAAAAATTTGGCCACCAGGCTTAACGACGATGACTGACAGCGTGTTTTCCTCCCTCTTTGTCTCCCAATCCGTTCGTCCTTTGCAAAAACTCCATTAGTCAAAGTTGTAGGGCTACATGTAAGCTCCAACTTTGCTTATACAAGTTGGGTCTGGTTAAGCTTGGTTTTCAAACTACAAGCTATCAAAGTAGGGTACACCGAAACGAAAAAGCAGTTCATGACTTAGAAAATTTCTAAGTCCCAAAACAACCCCCATTTTCACCATGTGAGCCCTTTTTGAGCAAGTTGCGCACTGATCTAGATCAAGGTCATTAAATAAAGTTTGTTCCTTATAAAATTTACTATAACTTTTATTAAGGGTGCATAAACATGCAAACAATCTATGCTACTGTTCATGTTAGGTCAAACAAAAGCACTCTAGAGGGGTTTCCTAGTCAACTATCACTTAGAAGCATAATTAGGCAAAGTCATGAACATGAACATTGTTCTATTTTCAATCCTAAGTGTGTCTAAGGTGTTTTAGTGACCAAACATCAACCCCTTGCATTAACCACACATGATCACAAGCATATACATGTGATAATAATATATGAAACATAGGAAACATTACTAATGAAACATGAGTTGCATGAATGAAACATTGCTCATGTAACCTATGAAACATCATTGGTGCAACATATGAAACCCTATCTATGTAATATATGAAACATTACCTATGTAACATATGAAACATGGCCTATGTAATATATGAAACATCACCCATGTAACATATGAAACATGACTTATGCAACATTTCAAAAAGCAATTCACAGGCTTAGGTTTATGAATGAATAAGTGACGCTTATGCTCATGCAATGCAAGTGCAAAAAGCAAGCTTAACACCTAGGGTGTTACACCATCAATGATAACTGGTAGGCCTAGGGGGAGGCAGATCCCCCCAAGTCTCACGAGGAGGCGTGCGTGGAGTGGGCAGTGTGCCCAGGTCGGCCCGTGTCCATACCTACATGCTCGGGTCGTAGAAAGGCCAGATTGAGAAGAGAGTGGGTGTACCATACCTTTCTCCCTTGCTTTCTCATAGCTTCTCCATTCCGGCACTGCCGCCCCTGCTCGTGCCTCGCCCAAGGTTAAGCTTCAATGGTGGAGTGGGACACGTCGAAGTCCGAGGGTGAAATGTTGGAGGTGGCCCGAGCATGGTTGATTCTTCCCTCCTCTGGATGGGATCTACTAGATCCGGAGGTGTCAGTGCCCGCACCCGGGGAGTCACATGTCGTCTCCTTTGTCTTCTTTCATCTTATCAGGTTTAGGGTCCCCGCGCATCCGTTTGTGGGGAGGTTCTTTCGCCACTTTGGGATGCGGCTTCATGACCTGACGTCACACGGTGTGACGTACCTTGTAGTGTTTGTCACTCTCTGTGAGTGCTACTTGGGCATCGAGCCCCACGTTGACTTAGGGAGGCGGATCTTCTGCCGGAACTTGAACAAGGACGGTGACGGATTCGTGCAACGGATCGGCATCACCGCCATCGAGCTACACAACAATCTGAAGTTGCGTTACTTGGAGCTTTTCTTCCCTACCTCAGAGAAGGGGTGGCACCAAAAATGGTTCTACCTCTCTGACCCCTCTGGGTCCCTTCCAGCCTTCTCCCCATACTGCCTGGGGTTGGTGGTGCCTCCATCTTGGAAGAGCTTGTCGGAGGGACCTGCCCTCGAGGTCACGAGGGCTTGCTAGGCCAGATCACTGCCCTAAAGGATGCCAGGCTGACCGGATGGATGGTGCTCTAGGAGTTCCTGTTCCGTCGGATCCTTTCGTTGATGGCGAGGCCAACCCTGATGTGGGAGTACGTTGGGGTAGGGGACCCATCTGTGGTGGCAGAGGGCAATCTTCTGGAGGAGTCTGTGGCTAGAGTGGCATGGATGGTGCTAGGATCAACGTCGGTGGAGCCAACGGTTGGTGAAGGCCTAGCTCCCTTCTCAGTGTATGAGCTGAGACCCAACAATCTCTCGTATCTAGGGGAGGTCTCCATCCCCCCAGCCCTAGGGGGCAGGGAGCCGAGGCAACCTTCGGAGGTTCTTCTTTGTCACTGGGAGGCACGTCCCTTACACTGTCCTTGGGGGAGTCACCGATTGCTCGGCCCACCGTGAAACATCCTTGCTCAAGTTCCCTCGGGGTGGGGGTGCCTTCATGGAAAAGGCACTCTACTCTGAGGCTTTCTTCAAGTGGCAGGTGACAGCCTTCACAGGTTGGGTCACCCCCGCCTAGAGGTGGCTTATTCATTGCTTGATGACATGGATGTTGACTTGCAGGGAGTCTTCCTCAACAGGGGCTTCGGGCGGTGCGGCGGCTCTAGTCCGGCCACTGGTGCTAAAGGTGCATCACTACCCATGGCTGCCATCTCGAGTGAATGGGGCGATGATGCCGAACGTCACTGTGGCAGGGCCGATGGCTATGGCCCTATTGTGCCAGGCGAGATCTGATGCCACGGGGGGAGCCCCTCCACTCAGGGAGCTTTCCCTCCAAATCAAAGGTGGACAGGGGGTGAGGAAGTCGGCTCTTCGTCGATGGTTGCATCGTCTCCCTTCGCACCGCTGGCGGGAGACCCTATGTTCTAGACGACAGCCCTGAGGAGGACACATGGTTGGAGTTGATCAAGCGATGTGGTGCCTTTGACGAGATGGTCACCTTCTTCTATGACTCCTTCACGGTGATGGCAGGTCGTGCGGGGGAGTTCTTCGCCTTCAGTAGGGGATGTATGACTTCTGCAGGGTGAGTGTCAGTTGGGTGAGCCCGATGTCGTGGCTGACACTGTGATCTTACCTGAGCTCTTCTATTATTGTTGTTGTAGGCACTGTTGGAGTACTCCCGGAGGAAGTCAGACCTCATCCAGGAGTGGGAGAAGGTCACCCCACAGGTGCTCCCTAGCCCCCCAAAAGGGGCGAGAGGTCCTTGCCCACTTCGCTACCCACCCCCTGTCCTACGCCTAGTGAGCGGGTGATGGCGCTGATAGAGGCGCTCGTCTGGGAGCGTAATAGCACGTGCAGCGCCATGGCGTGGTTGGAGTACGAGCTAGTGGTGGAGCAAGAGGCCAAGCGCGCCATGGAGGAAAGGGCCGAGGCATCCTGGCATAAGGTTGTTGAGGCAGAGGAGACCCGCCTAGCGGCTGAGGGTATGGTCATGGAGCTGAGGGGATCCCTAGGCCTACTGGAGACCACGAGGGATGCTACCCATTCTGAGCTCCATGGGACCTAGCAGCTCATGGTAGGTGCATCCTTTCCTCTCCCTTCTTTCCCTCGCCTCTAGGGTGGGGTCTCTTGCTTCAGGCCACCATGAACCTGGTTTCTCTCTTTGCATGGCGCAAGGTTGCGGGTGGAGCTGGCGGACGAGCACGGCAAGGCCCTTCAGCTGGAGGAGGAGGCAGAGAAGGCACAGGTGGAGTGCGATCGCTTGTGGAGGGAGTTGCAGGCGAAGTCAAAGGTGTCGATGGAGGGGCAGGCCGCCCGGGCAGAACGCGAACGGGAGCTGGACGCAGCGCTGGCAGAGCTGTAGAGGCTCGTTGCTAGCATCAAGGAAGCGAGCGTTGCCCTGCTCCTGCCACTACTTCCCCTAGATGGGGGACTCACCCTTGTCAAGTGGGTGTGCTCTCTTGCGGTGCACGTTCCTCAAGTCATTAGGGGCACGGTCCGCAAAGGGGCCAGCGCTGCTCTGACCCTGATGAAGCTTTGGCTCCCCGAGGTCAAATTGGGCCCCGTGGCCTCGAGCATCCCCAAGGAGACCTCAGACAAGCAGATGGAGGAGGCCAAGGACATGGTAGCCTCCCTGGTCACTGTGGCAACTGGCATCATCGATGATAGGTTGTTGCTGATGGACGAGTATCTAGAGGAGGAGGATGTGCCCGTCAACCTCCAGCGTTTCCATGACCTACATAGAAACTTGGTTGTAAAACTTGTTGCTACAATCCAGAGGGTTTGTCTCCCTTTGAACAATCATGATAATGAGGGTGTGCCCACCCATTGAATTTTTGCGCTTTCGTTGCCATTCATGCTCCATGCTCTGTTCATCTCGGTGGGGAGCATCCCCAGCGACTATTTTCCTTTCTGAGCCCGGTGGTCATCAATTGTTAGCTTCATTAGCCTAGGTCATGCCTGTGAGGCGTTAGGGCATTAGCTTATCCCATTCAGTGGTTAGGGAAGGGGGAACAGGGTGGCTCTGCTCCCTGACCGTGAAACCGAGGGAGGAGGTTCACGTCCCGAAAGCGGGTCGACTCGAATAGGGTGGGCGCGTCCCCCAATCGATGATTTGGGAAGAAAAGAGCACATAGAAAGGAGCTTCGTGACTGGGGGACTTAGCTATTTTAGCACGTCGATCCCTTCACTAGGCGAGCCCTTTGGCATGCGGGGCTTCTGTGGCAGAGAGTGCCTCGGCCACGACGAAGATCTTGCCGGGGAAGCGGACGTCGCCGTCTAGGGCGATGCCACTTGCTCTTGTGATGAGGCGGGTGGCTCCAACCATCGTAGAGCCAGAATCGCACTTGACACTACCCCTACCTAGCGCGCTAGCTATCATGGGGTCAAAACCATAGCAAGCATGTTGTTCGAGTAGTGTCAGAGTACGAGGCCTCCAGTGGCTCAGGTAGACTCAAGAACATAAGAATCACGTAGAGCACCCAAAATCCAGGGGGTTACAACAGAGTGTAAAGGAAGAAGATTTGGTAGGGGGTTAGCTCGGTGCTAATCCTAAGGTTGCCTCACTGCTGGTGGAGTCTCCCCCTCATCAGAGAGGAAGGAGACAGCGAGATGTGGTGGAGGAGAGGCTCTTGGTGCCCCTCTTCGGGTTGCCTTGCTCTCGGTGTAGAGCAGAGGTAGATGGAATAGAATGAAGTGTCTAGTGATCGAATCGGGATCCTCTCCCCTCTAAGTCCAACCTTATCTCTTATATAATGAGATAGGTCAGGTACAAGGCATTTTGAGGGTTCTAGTCTATGGCCTACGTGTGTCGGAGTCTAGGAGGGGCTTGCAATGATGCGCCATAGACCGTTGAGGAGTCTTGGAGCCAAAAAAGCCTGGGCATCGTCCGGCTGCTCTGTTCTAACACTCTGTGTGTTAGGCGGTGTCGGCTTGGACCGGCCTCCCTTGGGTCAGACCTTTTAGAGTATTCTTGGTGGCGAAGGAGGTCAGCTCTGAGGGCTGACGGGCGGGCCCAAAAGCCCCCGAGCCCTCGGACTGCACGGGAAGTTTAGTCTTCTTATGTCACACCCCGGACGTGACCCTATTAGAGGAGTAGTTGGCAAGGGTGCACCTAGGGAGTGGTGCTAGGGAGCCCTCGGGCATCGGTAGACTAGGGCTTATCTTCTTGTGCCCAGGCCATGGCTAGTATCATTAACCAAGTAAGAGCCAAGGACCAGGCTTGGTTGTGTCGTAGATCGATAGCCTAAGGCTCGGGGAAGCCCTCGAGCCCTAGGCGGAAGTTGCGATCGAGTCAGGCTCGGCTGTATCTCTTTGCCAGAGGGTGTGCGTGAGCATCCCCGATGGGCATAGCCCTTGAGCCCCTAAGCGATCCTAAAGGGGTCAGTGGGGGGGTACCTCTTCGTTCAGGAACCACTAAACCCGAGGCTTAACATACCTATATGTTAGGATCTCATCAACCTCCTTCTTCTTGGAGCCTATGGTTCCCACCTCTTTCTTCTTAGATAGGATGTCATCAGACAGCTGGTTTGGGTCAATTTGGCACAACTCTGAACCCAGATTTCTTACTACTGAATTAGGGATGATGGGGGCTTACTAGTACAACAAAGGCAGGAAACTTTGCCATAGCTACTGGTCTTGAATCCTTTATTCCTGACATTTAGTCTGTTGCTTCTTCTAACTTTAGTCTCTACTAGGCAAACTTTGGCCTTTTTTGAATTGCCTGTAGTCCTAGGGCTCCATTCCTAGTTTGGCACCTCTACTGCATGCTCATTTTCATCTTCCATGTCCACCTCATTCCCTTCCTCTAAGATTTCCTCTTCTTCCACAGAAAAGGGGGACCATTCAGTCAGCTTGGAGCAGCTGAAATCAGAAGAAGTGGGGCAGCTTAAAGGGACCTATACTGAGACTGATTGCCTTGCATTGCCAAGCAATCCTGATGATCCAGACATAACAAATTCCTTGACCCAGGGAAAGTGAGATGGACTTTTCATCAGTGAGACAAAGAAAGGAGCCCATTCTACTGGGATATCCACTGAAAGAGAGCCTTTCATCTTTGGGGCTTCGTTTTTGTCACACCTGGTTTTCTAAAGAACAAAATCAGGCTAATCATATGTGTGCCCAGGAAGTCTACACATATATCAGAATGAAAAAGTATCAGAAACAATGTTATTATATAACGTATACATAGCTATATTAACACTTACATCAGAGTATCGCGGAATGGTGACTAAACTTTAGGCTCCATTCTTCTCAGGGACGGCTGACTGGTGGCTCCGTATGCCAAACACTTCTGAAAGACTTCTGAAAACTCCACTACATCTTTATCCTTCCTCTGAGCAACACCTTACTACACACTGGAGTGTAGGAAAATAGCAAGAGTGAGTCCATGTCGAACTCAACAAGTATAACACAGGGTTCATGAGGCGCAAAAGGCTAGACACTGTTTGACTGCATTTAGCTTTTAATCATCATATAATTATTAATTGAGTAGCATCAAGGTATTACAATTCCCATTAATTAACCAATGATCAATTGTAATAAGGATAATGAATAGCATTAACATGAGCATAATAATAATCAACAGTAATTAAGCATGATATAACCATGGTGATCAACTATTCTGTAAGAATCCCCAAGGCCGCTCGTATCCGTGAGCATGGCTAGTATACCAATTTATTAAACTCTGCGCAGAGTTGTACACTTTCACTGTGAGTCATGATTTTCAAATGCATGGGTTCGCAAGGCCCAAAACATCAAAAACCATATAAAGCCATTCAAAAGTTCGTCTAACAAGTTAGGGCCGCTAGGTTTCAGAAGTCAGTCTGTGTGATACAACCAGTCCCAGGGATCCACAGTCTGCTTTTCCCCATTTGCGTCACAAGGGTAACCTCTAATAAGCTAGAAAAGGTCCTTTAAACAACTAGAGTCAGAGCCATATAGCCCTCACAGATGTACTGTCAATCCCGGTTATCACTTACAGGTAAGTCCTTACGGAGAGTAACTAGAGCAACAATATAACCCCTTGCTCTAGCCCCCTTTCAATGGTAATAAAATCATCTTAATGGTTGGTTGCTTAATCCATTAATCAAATTACAAGATCATTGTTCATAATTAAGTACTAGCAATAGCTACCCAAATGCATATCCCATAGGTGACAAGGGAACAGGAAATCAATAGCTAAGTTATAATCTCTATGGTCGTCAAGGAAGACACATGCATATATATGATAATTTCAGAGAATAGGACAACAAGGATGGTCCCATGTTATACTTGCCTTTTTCCCAAAGTTAAGCTACTCAGAATCTTTAGCTGCTATCTTTCGGTCTCCAACTTTTGCTTCGACTGCCGGTCCTCAGCTCCTAGTCTTCAGCGCTGACAAACCACGCTTCCTCTACTCGCAGCAACCAAGCAACACAAATAAACAATACACACATCTAAGAACATGCATCAAACAAAAGAAACACTTTAAAAGAGAGCGCACTAAACGACACGGTACGTTGCTACAGTCATGAAAACGCAAGAACGACGAATAACGGAGCTACCATTAAAGAGGACACGCGACTATCAAGACGATTACAACATAACGCAGAAGACCAACTATAAACTTAATGCATTTTAGTTATTGAAATAAGGTGATAAATATTCTGAAGAAATATTCTAAAACTAGATTAATCAATTGAATTACAAAGCTAGATTTAACCCCGGTCATATTTTATTTATAAGTATTGCCGACTTTGTAGAGATAAAAGAACATGTGAGAACAACTATTCTAATTATATGAGATATGTGGTTGGGCTAAGTAAATTATAATTTAAACATATTTAAGTTGCCATTAGCTAAGTTCATGCTTAGTTACAAAGGACTGACATGACAAGATTATATATTATTTTTAATTATAAAACTAATAACAAACATATTAATTAATATGATACTCAGCTATATATGGAAAAACATATGACATGAAAAACATTAGTACTACTGCACAGAGAACGTCGATGCGAATCTAACGTAACTTTAATTGGAGCAAAATAGATTTTAAACGAATAAATGCTCGAGGATTAAAGTCGTATAACTATGAAAAGCAGATACATATTGTAATGTGAAATTATCTACACAAGTCTATCATATATGTAACGTACTTAGACTAAGCAAATTTTAATTTAAAATATATTGTACACTAATCATATTAATCGATTTAATATTGAACTATATATATATAAAACAAGTGGCAACAGAACGAAAGCACTTATGTTTCAAGGTTAAACTAAGCATCTTATAATTCAAAAGACATTTAGTTTAATATTAATTAGATTAACGTTAATTTAGGACAGACTGTCCGTGTTGCGTTTAATTAGAAACTCAATTGCATAAGCATAAATCAAATTAATATCTAACTTATAAATTTCAAGGATGTAAGACATGTTAAACGTTGTTGCTAACACATAACCTCGATCGGCTCTATTGCAAAACAACAAGAACGGATTTAAACCGGAATTTCTTTTAATTGGAAAGCTATGAAATAAATATATTAATCTAATTATTATTTAAATTAATAAATTCATAATCAAGTGACATGATAAGCATCGTTACTAATACATAGTTTACGTTGACACAAGCACAACACGACGCGAATAGAATTGCAACCCTTAGTTATTTTCTAATTAACAGCGATTAAATAATTATTAATCAAAAAGTTTCTAAATCACTAAATTTATAATTATGAGGCATGACAAACATTAGCATTACTATGTAGAGCACAACGACACGAATCTAACACGACTTGAACGACTCGAATCGGAGCTAAAACGATTAAACGGTGGAGATTAAAAGATGGGTGGTGGCGAACTAGTACGGTATCTCGTTTTCTTCCTTGAAATCTTGTACAGCTAGCCAGGGAGGAAATCGGGGTGCTGCTGCTGCTACAAGTCACGGAGGGGGCCGGGGGCCTCGGCCAGGGACTCGGAACGGGCGGCGATGGAGTCCTGCGAAGGTTCTACGGTGAACATGCAAGCATGGCCGGCCGATACTTCTGAACGAAGAGTGGAAATCAGTGGATGAAGACGTTGACCTCCTCGGGATGCCCTGCAGCCTAACGACGCATGAAGTCGTGGCACCAGTGCACCACACTTGTTTGAACGACGAACTGCGACGGCGGGCAGACTGCAGCTTCCTCGTCGAAAAGCTCGGCAGTGATTCATGAGCGGCGGAGAGGCTTCAGATGACGTGCATGGCTGCAGCGGCATCGGCTCCCAAGTCTGTGAGATCCCAAGCTTGGCATAGAGCAAGGCTAGGGCAAGGGTGGTGCGCTGGCTCGCGCGGCCAGAAGACAGCGGCGGCACTTGACTTCGCGACGACGGTGATGGTGATATCTAGGACTTGGAGAACAGGGCAGGCAGGCAGGAACAAGACAGTCGGCCCAGATGCAGGGGATGGATGTACGAACAAATCACGGCGGCGGCGGCTGAACTCCATGCGCACTCCGGCGGCGACGAGCTCCAGTGTTGTGAAGGCAATGACAAGGAGCAATCGTGTAGAACGACTCCATGTCAGCTTGGCCAAGGTCTCTCAAAGACGACTTTTCCTCCGGCTTTGCTGATTTTGGCGAGATCATGTGGAGGCTGATAGCGACGAGTGGAGAGGCGGCTTGGATCACGATCAATCGACTTGTTTCCAGGGGTTTGGAAAAGGATACAGGCTCGGTTTGCTATTTATAGACAGGTACGACAAGTAGCAATGATGGATATTGAGTCGTAGAGTCCTTGAATGTGTGCGGCACGTATACCTCAAGGAGATTGCCCATGCACGTATTCGGAGGAAAAGGAATTTCACTAAAAAGAAATTAGGAGGAAAAGAAACGCAAGGAATCAAAATGGAAACAAAAATAATAATAATATATATTGAAAGGCAGAGGATTAGATGGCCTGATTGATGATGAACTCAGATGAATTGGAGCAGAAGAAAAAGATTTTGGGATACTTCATATAAAAAGATTGCGATCAAGAAAATAGGGATTTAATTATAAAAAAAACAGAGACAAACTGGAGAAAGGTAAACGACCTACTAAACGCGTCTTGAAAATTTTCCTCGCTCATAACACCAAGTTAAGCAACAAGCAAACATCATATTATCAAATTAATATGAAAAAGTTTAAAACCAAAATTTTCTATATTTAAATTAGCAGCAACTTAACTTATCTAATAAATTTATTCAAATATTGAAATCATTTATTTTATTTAGTGTTTTTCATGCACAACCCAAAATAGGAAATTTTGGGTGTGACATTTTTCCAAAGGAAATAAGATGGGCCTGTTACCAAATAGACTGGGGGAATGAAGGGTGGCGGACCATCCATAATTCTAACCAGCCCAACCTGCAGATTATTCTAAATGTGCTCCCCAGGTTGTTATATGGTTGATGCAGTATGTCCTGATTAGCAAGCTCTTCATCATTCATTAACATGTCCTTAGGGATCTCATGATGCAAAAAATTGAGGTTCTATAGTGGTGGTGCAGGGGTTGGTGCAGGCAGCTGTTCCACAGGTTCAGGAATGGGTTCCTCAGGTAGTCCGGGCTGGGCTATCTCCATTTCAACTTATTGATTCATGAGCTCCCAATCTAGGTCCTGATCATGGGGAAGCATTTGAACTAAAGCCTAAGGTGGGTGAATAATGATCTTAGGGCCTGTTTAGATACCCAAAAAGAGCCAAAATTTTTTGCATAGTAACTGTCACATCGAATCTTTGGACGTATGTATGGAGCATTAAATGTAGGTAAAAAAAATAACTAATTGCACAGTTTATCTGTAAATGTCGAGATGAATCTTTTGAGCCTAGTTAGTCCATGATTAGATAAATTTTGCCAAATAACAACGAAAAGTGCTACAGGAACTTTTCCCCCAAAAATTTTCGCATCTAAACACGCCCTTAGTAGGGTCCTCCAGATTGGGCTCTTCATTGAGGTCTTGCAGATGGGGTGCAGCTTGTTGATTAGGTGGTACCACTTGTTCTTGTACTACTTGCTGGCCAATTGTAGGAAGCTCTTTGGGTCAGAAGTCCCAATTGGCTGCTTGCTCATTCATATGCTGATTGGGGGCATTCTACTGTGCTGGTTTAAACTGAGCCTGCTGTTGGTTTGCTAGCCCTGGCCCCTGCTGTCCAAGACCAAAATAATCATAAGGGACTTGATCAAAGTTCTGTGCCTCAACAAGAATCTGTTCTTCATCAGGTCCTGCACCAAGAATGTCTTGTTGCACCATTTCGCATCGAATAGTCCACGACTCACTTTCCATTGCTTCAGTTTCTAAGAAAACAATGAAGAGGGGGACAGACTCCAAATCTACTACCCTCGCTCTCACCATCAGGCTTGTCTTGTGCTCTAGATTCTTGTCCCAAGTGAGCATTCGACCGAAGGGGGCCAAGGCATTATCAATATATTCTTATTCACAATAATCAAAAGGAAAGCCTAAGAGCATGAGCCAGACTTCCCTATTGAAAGTGACACGCCTCCAGTTACGGCCTTGGTTGTGCCTCACAAATGAGATTTGCATGTTGTCAAATTGATGGGGGCTGTTGGCAATCAGAGTATCTCTACCATAGACACCAGCAAACTGAACCAATGCTTGCCCAAGATGACTACGTTGAATCGAACGGGTCTACACTCTTGCTACGTCAGCGAAGAAGTAGTCTAGCACCTCTCTGACTGCATTGAAGTTCAGAACATTACCAGGCTGTGGATGAATAGTGATGATTGCCCAGTATTCATGTCGTGGCACCGGCCGTGAACCCGCCACTGCCCTGACCATGAACTGATAGTTTTCGACGTGTTGCAGCTCCATCTGAGGTGGAAGGAAAGCCGCAGGATCAGTTCTCTGGAATGCCATTTGGCCAGAAAGAGGTGTATCTGTGCTCTGAGCTTGCTGAGCCAATGGCAATGTATTGAGGTTTGGTGAGTTACTGTTGGTCATGGCAGTATAAACACAGTGCTACTAGAAGGTGAAGGGTCGAGGTTGAGGTTAAGGTCCAGTGACACTGCTGCATTCTCTTCCAGGTGGGGCAAATTGAGTTGGGGACCATCTATCATAGACTTTGGCAGAAGTGACCATTCAATCACCTGTTGTTCTGCATTCAGATGTAAATGCTGCTTGTCCCAATCCGAGAAGGAGACGAAGGTAGGGGGTTTGCTCGGGCCAGGCCCAGGAGGAGCTGCAATTGTGGTGGGCTGCTTGATGGGTGCTTTACCATTGATTGCACCAGTAAACTGTCTAGAGTTACTCCCTTGCTGCTTTTTAACTGGGCAGTCAAGTTGGACATGTCCCCAATGCAAGCATGCATGACACTTAATGGGAGCTCTGCAGTTCCTTCTCTCATGCGAATTGGACAGACAGCGCGAGCATATCCCGGAGTATGTAATCGATGGCGATACTCTGACATAGCCTTTGACCTCTCCTTGGAATTCAAATTCAAACCTGGGCCCACTTGGTAGAACGCTGATGAACTGGAGCCGAACCAAGAACTGAGCTGCTAGCGAGGAAGGCATCAGATCGCAATTGCTTAGAAAATCGAGGGAACTCAAGACGCTTGAAGACAGGAATACAATCCGCAGGACGCTTATACTCGAGGTTGCGAGGAAATTCAATTCGCCTGAAAACAGAGGATCGAACTGGGATAGCATTGGAACCAGTTAATGGGGTCAAATTCTTGGCTCGGCGCTGAGCAGTCTGCATTAGTTTTATTCCTCAGCGATGAACTCTCGCCATTCCCGCTGCCAGTTAGGACCACCTTGTTCCAGAGATGAATATAAAGTTTGTATTGTGGGCATTCAAAGGAACGACGCTTGCTGACGAAGTGACCCACCATATTGGAAGAAACTGTAAATCTGAACACCCGGTCACAACATGTTATGGACGCGGTTGAGACTGAGAGGATTGAGGAGGAAGAGAGCGGTGGCGCTACAGTACCGCGTGGGTACTATTCACGGGCTGAGAGGTAGAGGACCGGCGGCTAGGGCTGTGAGGGACGTTGGGAACGCCGGCCGCGGGGCTTCGTCCACGGCCGGCAAGAGAGAAGGTTTTTCCTTCTAATCTCTTGCTTTATTTTAGATTGATACATCTCCTCTCATTATATAGAGATGTCTGACTTGACCCCTAAGCAAGCGACTAATTAATTTTAATGGACTAAGGTCCAATAGACCCTTGACTCCTCTAACACTATACCCCACCTGAACATGCAGCTCGTCCTCGAGCTGCAATCTAACGATGACACTAACGACACCTCCACTAGACACAAACCTAACACCTAAAAATAAGTCTTTTACATCTCGGCTTATTTTATTGACCTGAAAAAGACTACGACTCTTTATTTTTGACTCCTGAAGATACGGCGGGCACCCTCCGCTTGTTGGACCAGCACGTGTGTAGCCACCTGGATCCCATGAAGACCATCGGAACGAGAGGGGTGCACGGGTATGGCCACCTAGAATTAGTGGCAACAGCAACCAGCGGAGACGTGCTCGTGGCGGACGGTGGCAGAATGCGATGGCGCTAGGCAGTGCGTCCCCGCCGGTGATAAGGAGGGAAGCTGCTCCCATATCGCCGGTGCTGCCATGCTTGCGCCTGAAGACAACAGCAGGTCGACGCGGTTGCTGGTGGCCGTCCGACCAGGTGAGGTCGACCAACCATGCTAGGTTACGCTCCCCTATGCTGAGGTCGACCACCGCCAAGGTCGCCTCGGGCATAGGTGAGCACATCTTCTGCAGCCGTCGGTGCGCTAGGAGGCCACGCGCCGCAGCCTACAGCCGCACCGCCGCAAACACCTTGCAGGCACTTGCCCGCGCAATCGCCTTCCTCTCCGTGAGCTGCAAGGCTGCTACTGTAGGGACGACTGGCCGCCGCCGCTTGAAGATGGGGTGTTGTCGTCCCTGCCGGCGTGGTAGGAGGCAATACGCCACTGCCTGCAGTTGCCGCCGTTGCCTGGATGTCATCCACGCCCCCGTAGAAGACGCCATCGCTGTCCTGCTGTGGCGGCACGGGGCTAGGGTGGTGAACGACGGGATCAATGAAGGAGAGGTGGAAGACGATGGGCTGGCATCGGTGGGCATCCCATAGGGGTACGAGATCGGTAGCATCTGCTGAGAAAACGGCAGGGACGGCTAGGGTGGTGCTGCGTAGGTCGGCATCGACGCATGGAGGTACTGGAGGATGGACTGCATCGTCAGCCGCATCTCCGCCATGCCATTGCTGAGATCGACGATGGCCGCCGTCGTTTGCTCGGGCGTGAGGATGACCCGCGGGGCAGCCGGCGTGCCCATAGGCAGCGACGACGTCGGCACCAGCGACGACGTGGAGGAGAACGCAGGTGGCGGCGCGGCGGTGGTGGCAGGCAGCAGCGCCGACGAAGACGCTGGCAAGATCGAACCAGAGATCTCTGATACCAGATGTTATGGACGCGGTTGAGATTGGGAGGATTGAGGAGGAAGAGAGCGGCGGCACTACAGTACCGCGCGGGTACTGTTCACGGGCTGAGAGGCAGAGGACCGGCGGCTAGGGCTGTGAGGGGCGCTGGGAACGCCGGCTGCGGGGCTTCGCCCACGGCCGGCAAGAGAGAAGGTTTTTCCTTCTAATCTCTTGCTTTATTTTATATTGATACATCTCCTCTCATTATATAGAGAGGTCTGACTTGGCCCCTAAACAAGCGACTAATTAACCCTAATGGGCTAAGACCCAATAGACCCTTGACTCCTCTGACACAACACCTTCAAACGAAGCTTGTAGAATCAAGCCAACAGAGATCGGACATAGATGAAAAACGCAACGACCAAAAGACACGACCAAGAAAAACGAATGAGGAGAACCTCCAGTACAAGAAATCGAAAGACCAAAAGAACGCCAAATTTGGTGCTGAGAAGCCAAACCCGGTTGGAAGGAGAGGCCCAAGAGTTCTATGGCGGACGAAGGCGAGGAATCCCACGAGTCCAGCGGTGGATCTACATGGGGCGGGGGGCTCCAGCCTTCCTAATGACTTGATTTACCACTTAAAAAAATAATGTAGTAAAATCTCAAATCATCATTAAATCTTCATACAAATCAACATCTCTATTGTTTTAGCCTCTCCTTGATTCTCATCGTGCATCCGCCACTGCACGAGTCCATCAGAGAGCCAAAAGCAGATCTCCTGAAGCACCACCCATGGTGTTCTCTTCATGCTCCCGTTCCAGCAATACTCCGAGCAACTAGCAGGCGAGCTCCACAGAAGCCATCCGCTTCATAAGGGAGGTGGACGCCATGACCGGGATGGCCCGCGGCGGTCTGACTGTGGCAGCCATAGCTTCCTGCGGGTTCTCGTCCAGCAGGCAGCGGCCAAATGCGCGGGGGCAGGACGGGGGCGGCGGTGTGGCGCGCGGTGCGCCGAAGGCTGGCGCCACGCGCGGCTGGTGGGCTGGAGATGGTGGATTGGAACTCCGTGCGTTCTTCCTTGCTGATGGATGGATCGGTAGTGGCCTGTTTTTGATGCCATGCGTCTGATGATCTGCAGCAGATTTTTTATGCGGCTGATGGATGGATCGGCAGGTTGATCAATGCTTTGCAGCTGTTGATGGATGGAGCGGCGGGAAAACTTCTCGGTGCGAGGAACATCTCGGTAGCCAATTTTTTACTCGCGTGCGCGGAGGGGAGGCCGATGACCAAGTCGCGCAACTTCCATTGGGGAGGCCGAGAAGGTGGACGCAGGACGATGAATCGTCGGGCTCATTAACTCAGACGCAGGATACGTCGATAACGTTGCCGATTAACTCACGGGAGAAAGATTTAGGCGGGGTCGGTAGGTGCTCTTGGTCTTTGTGGCTTCCCCTACGGTGATCAAGAACGAATGGAGGGATACTCACGCCACGTTTAGATTGCAAAATTTTTTAATCCGATAAATAGTACCACTTTCGTTTTATTTGACAAATATTGTCCAATCGTGAACCAACTAGGGTCAAAATATTCATCTCGTGATTTCCAACTAAACTGTATAATTAGTTATTTTTTTACCTACATTTACTACTTCATGCATGGGTCCAACGATTAATATCATGAAGAGAGTGAAAAAATTCTAACTTTTAGGGTGCATATAAACCAGGCCTTATATAGCTTGGGGAATTGGAAGAAGACCAAGACACGAAAGGAAGGGAAGCCAAAAGCCATGCATCTTTTGATATCCAGGAGTGCTCGCCTGCCGGTTATCAATACCATTGAAAAAGACGATGCATGTTGCACAGAGGCGGAACCAGCGATTTTGATTAAGGGGAGCCAGACAAATATGATCATATTTTTTAGTGTGATAAAATATATATAATTATATGTTTCAACAAATTTTCAAAAAAATCTACCCAATTTCTAACCAAAATCATCATATTTTAATAAAAAAATAGGTGAAATTAATATTTTTTGTGCTATAAATACAAATATTTATATAGGTATTTAAATAAGTTTACTGTGCTTGGAGGAGCCACGGCCCCTGCTAGCCCCCCAGTTCTGCCACTGATGTTGCATGGGAGGAAGAATAAATGGGTAGTCACCCACTCGCCTTGCATGGCTGTCCTGCATGCACGAGATTTTGTTGAATGCTTGATTCGTTGAAGATAAATTCAGATGTGAAACAGATTTTGTTGATGTGGCAGCACGAGAAGCTAGAGAAATACTCTAACGGGGATCTCCTATTTAGGTATAGATGATATGTTCACCAATCTATTGTCAAGACATGACGAGTAGAACCATTAGGCCAGTCTCAGTGGTAGGATTCACCTGACAGTTTTCAAGACGTGACACCCATCATGAAACGTGGTCTATCTCTCAGTGCACAGTTCCATTGTACAGTTTCATATGGATATTTATCTATTCATGGGTCCCACCGTTTCTTCCCCCAAGCTCGCATCGCAGCCGCTGCTGTTCGCACCGCATCCGCCAGAGCTCGCACCGCGCCCGGCGGCGGAGCCGCCCCTTCTTCCCCGAGCTTGCACCGCGTCCGCCGCTGCTCGCGCCGCGTCCGCCCGAGCTCACGCCAACGCCCGGCGGACGGAGGAGCCCTTTCTTCCCCGAGCTCGCACCGCTGCTGTTCGCGCCGCGTCCGCCGGAGCCCCGATTGCGCCCTTCTTCCCCGAGCTCGCAACGTGTCCGCCGCTTCTCGCGCCGCGTCCACCCGAGCTTGCCCTGCGCCCAGCGGCCTCGCCTCGCGCCCGCGCCAGAGGGAGCTTGCCCGCGCTTGACAGCCGCGCCTGCGCCGGAGGGAGCTCACCCGCGCCTGGTGGCCGCTCCCACGAAGGAGGGAGCTCGCCCGCGCCTGCAGCCGGCTGCCACGCCTGTGCCGGAGGGAGCTCGTGGCGGAGAGGAGCTCGCGGAGAGGCGCTCGTGGCAGAGGCGCTCGCGGCGGAGGAGCGTGCGACGTGTGGCGGAGGAGCCCATGAAATGAATTAGCTGTCTCAACGCGAGTTTCATCCGCTTTCCTATGCGTTGGAAACGCCGCTCACTCGTGTCCTAACCGCGAAACGATTCCCTTCTCTCTCCTCCTCGTTTCATACAAAAACTCTAAATCTGTTGATGTGACACCTCATTTAATATGCATGAAATCCTCCATGAAACCCTATTGAGACTGGCCTTATATTGAATGGCGTATATATAAAAACTTGTTCTTTTAATAGTAAATATATATATATTAAGATTCTTTTATATATTGCATGTTTATACTCAGATTTAAACATACCGACCACGAGACTTTTAAGATCTGTAGCGTATTTAAAATTGCTCATGAACTTGCAATCATACTCGTTTGAACGTCTGCAAGACTAAGCTCAGTAAGTAATCAATGTTGTCGAGACAAATGATGCGGACTTCGTTGAATCTATTGCAAGCTGATGTCATTTGATGCCAAGTTTGCCAACCCATGAGGACCGCCAACTGCTATTTCCATGTCGTGCCAATTGGGTGGTGTAGACTAGGTCGGATCTCTTGCAAGAAGTGGGTGCCGTACCAGGCTATAAATTTACATACCAGGAATACAAGTCGACTTAATTAGCCATGACCACTACCAGCATGAAGCTCATTATTATCACTATCCTCCTCTTCCTTATTGTAGGGTTTATACCAGAATTCAGTATCGCCGCTAGTGATGATGAACAATTCGTCTTCACTGGATTCAGCGGCAGCAACCTCACCCTAGACGGCGCAGCCAGAATCACATCGACGGGCCTCATCGAGCTGACTAATGACACGGCCCGGATCAAGGGTCATGCATTTTACCCATCTCCGCTACGCTTCCGCCAGTCCCCGGATGGCACGGTTCAATCCTTTTCCCTCTCCTTTGTGTTTGGTATCCTCTCTTCATTTGGAGACATCAGGGGCCATGGCTTTGCCTTCTTCATTAGCCCAAGTAAAGACTTCACTGATGCTTACTCAATACAGTTTTTGGGCCTTTTCAACTCCACAAACAATGGTAGTCTGAGCAATCACATCTTTGCAGTTGAGCTCGATACCATCCAAAATACTGAGTTTGGGGACATTGACAACAACCATGTCGGCATAGACATCAACAGCCTCAACTCTTTGAAATCCTACACAGCAGGCTTCTACAATGATAAGAATGGCACGTTCACAAACCTATCCCTAATTGGAAGTGGGCCAATCCAAACCTGGGTGGAGTATGATGCCAAGAAGACGCAGATCGATGTGACCATAGCCCCACTAGGCCTAGAAAAACCTGTGACGCCACTACTGTCTTTAGCCTTCAACCTTTCCACAATACTCACTGAGGAAGCATACATTGGCTTCTCATCTTCAACAGGCTTAAGCACAGGGCATCATTGTATTCTTGGCTTGAGTTTTGGTATGAATAGCCCCGCTCCAACCATTGACTCCACCAAACTACCCAAACTACCTTACCTTGGTCCAAGACCTCCATCTAAACTCCTAGAGATCATCCTTCCAATTGCATCTGCCCTTTTGGTATTAGTTATTGGCACTACAGTTGTGATTCTCATCAGGAGACATTTTAGGTATAAGGAGGTACGCGAAGATTGGGAGGTTGAGTATGGTCCACAGAGATTCACATACAAAGATTTATTTCATGCCACCAAAGGCTTTAATTCCAAGCACTTGATAGGTGTAGGAGGTTTTGGAAGGGTGTACAAGGGAGTGCTTCCAAAGTCAAAATCAGAAGTTGCAGTAAAGATGGTACCATATAACTCGAAGCAAGGCATAAAACAGTTCACTGCTGAAGTTGTAAGCTTGGGGCATCTTCAACATAACAATATTGTGCAATTGCATGGATACTGTAGGAGAAAGGGTGAATTCTTTCTAGTGTATGACTATATGGTAAATGGAAGCCTCGACAAGTACTTGTATGATGAAGAAGGCAGGAGCACTTTAGACTGGGGACAAAGGTTTAAGATTATCAAAGACATTGCATCGGGTTTGCTCTACCTCCATGAGGAATGGGACAAAGTTGTCGTCCATCGGGATGTCAAGCCAAACAATGTTCTTCTTGACAAAAACATGAATGGACGGCTAGGAGATTTTGGCCTTGCCAGATTGTATGATCATGGCACGGACCCACATACCACGCATGTTGTTGGCACAATAGGATACCTAGCTCCAGAGCTTGTAAACAGAGGCAAGGCAACCACTCTCACCGACGTATTTGCTTTTGGTGTTTTCATTCTTGAGGTTACCTGTGGCAAAAAGCCTATCAACGAAGACACCCGAGGCAACCAGCTCATGTTGGTCGATTGGGTTATTCAGAATTGGCATAAAGACTCACTCCTTGATACAATAGATATCAAACTGCAAGGTAAATATGATATCGACGAGGCATGCCTCGCATTAAAGTTAGGATTGCTGTGCTCACACCCATCTCCTGATGCAAGGCCAAGCATGAGGCAAGTTTTACAGTATCTTGATGGTGAGATGACACTACCAGAGCTACTACCAGCACACTTCAGTTTTCATATGTTGGCCTTGCTGCAGAATGAAACACGGCTTAACACATCCACAGTGTCATTGTATCCATCGCCAATAATGATGATGGACTTTGGTTCAGTATCGTTTTCACTAGATGGAAGATAACAGAGTGGCTTGCTGCCACCACTGTTCTGTTTATTTTGGTTAACAATAAAATCTAGGATAAATGTATTAGATGTACTTTTGTAATGATTTACATTCCACATATACTCCTTGTACCTGGTTACGACATTTGTAATGAAAATTTCGATATCCTATATAGACCAAGTTTTTTAATGTAATATTTTTTAAAGACCAGATTGAAATTACAAGATAAAATTAGCACCTACACCTCAATCTTTAGCTCGGAAAACATGTGTAGGAAAGGCCCTAGAGGACCTAGGAGATGTAGAATATACACATGTTCATAAAAAAATTGATTGGATTCTCTCAAATATATTTTTGTTACGGTTATTTATAGCCCCAAAAATATTTTATTTAAGGTTCACTTAACTGGCAGTTGAGGATTTTCCACCATATTAATTAGAAAAAGTCAATACGCTACTACAGACTGCAATACAAAATTTCATAGTCGATCAGTTTAGGTTTCCAGAGGCCGCCCACCTCTGGATCTCTGTTAGTCAAGAACAACAAAGATGGGTGGGCACCCCTGCTTCTAGAAAAAATCAGCCACCTGGCAACCAAGCCCTACCTCCGACCCCATGGGGATGTCTGTGGCAGCAGATCTTATTAGAGTAGGCCCACTCCAATGAGATTCCGCAGTCATCGCCAATGAAGCATGTGCCCCCGTGGCTCACCCTGACCACCTAGCCAAAATTGAGCTATGTGGGCCACTGCATCCCCTGCCTCCACTTATTGCTGCTTCATGGATGCCTCCACCACCATGGGCCACAAATTTGAGAGGAAGAAAGAGTAAGGGCACATATTTAACAGAAGAGGAATTGGGGGAGATGAGATGAGGGGCTCACATGCTAGGAAGATGCCTCTGCTTAGATCTCAACATTGCTCGCTCAGATATTGCAACCGTCTGCTCAGATCTTGCGTGGATCTTGGGGCTCTCCAACTCGCTGTAGCTCGATGAAGGAAGGAGCCACTGTGAACCCGCCAAGTGATGGAGAAAGGAGCCAGAACCAAGCGATGACGGAGCCTCATAGGGTGCCAGCAAGGTGGGTGGCGAAGCTTGGAGTAGGGAGAGAAAATGAGGTCTCTAGGGATGGATCCATGGTTGACGCCTCGCAAACGCGGATCGATGTCACCGTGAGCTCATGGCTCAAGATCCCCGCAACCTAAAAGCCCTAGTTTGATTTTGGTAATTGAGTGACAACTAGTGGACTAACAATGTGCTTAAGTGCTGTGATAAACTAGGTTAGGTCCACACCCAAGGGCTGAGCAAGTCAGAAAGAGGAGGCTACCCTGGAGATGATGGTGTGCCACAAGTGGATCAAGTTCTCAACATTGGAGAGACGAGGGGAGATAGGAAATGGAAGTAGCCCGAGGCACAGGTATAAGCTAGGGGTTTCAATTTTGCTGGTCAATGTGCAATAGAGTGCACAATCGGGTTTAAAATAGCCGTACTATTAAGAGTGGAATGTTAATGTGACAACAATTATCTAATGCTAGTAGGTAATGTCCAACTTTGCATGTGCATTGGACTTAGTGACGTGGTGAGGAAGCAAGTGAAAATGCTTTTGATCTTTTTGAAAAGCAAATAATTCAGTGTTTAAAGGAGTTGTATTCATAGTTGGAACACATTTGGAGTTGGCAAATTTCAAAAGCTTTTGAGAGATGGACTTGTGCTGTTTTTCTGCGTCCATTGAAATTATATCTTGTGCGCCGGAGGGGAAGTCACTTGAGAATGCAGCCTGGCACCTCCAGAGTGGTCCAAACGTCCCTCACTCCCACTGACAGGTGGGCCACAGATTTATATGGTGGCACCATAGGTCACTCACTATAGAAAGAGGTAGAGGGTCATGTAACTAAACTTTGCTACTAGATTTATCGGGTGGCCCCTGCTATAGAGCATCGGAGAATACGCTACATAGGGTACACGTGGCAGCAGCCTGTGTATGTGCGAAAATTCAAAATGGTGGAGCGCATACTACGGTATGGGCCACCGGATACAAATATATGTAAAGAAAATGACTAATTAACATTCGGTCATAAAAGGTTTCATGGTCACTATGTGACCTTTGCACTAAAAGGCATTGGTACAGAGAAGAAGCAGAAGCAGAATTAGTAAGCAAAGGATTACAACTTTTTACTCACGATTGAGAACTAGTTTTTTCAGTTGTGAGCACTTGAGCATGGGAATGTCACAATACTAAAGCATCATGGAGTGAAAAACAACTACATTCAGAAATGTAAAACTGTTTCAGGAAGGGCTGCTGAACAATTCCATTCAAAATGCATACCATAAGTTTTGACTGCATGCACCGAATGGAAATAGAAATCAACCTACCACAGCAAAATGACGCTCATTGGCAGGTCCAATCCTGTTGTCAAATAAAAAAAATCATGTCACCAATCGTCGATGTCATTGTCATTCAGATCAATCTGAAGGGGACTCGCTAGACTTTCCTGCCCCCAGTCTACTGTCAAGCACCCCATGAAATGTTCTTGCAGTCATACCATCAGAGAAACAAAGAAAAATGATTCTTGAATTTCAAGATTATGAGTTACTACTTGCCACATATTCCATGGCGCTTGGCTCCTCTGGACTTGTCATGGATTCATCTTCATTCATGACTTTGATGTATACTTTTGCGACACCGTAGTTAGTTGGGTGTCTTCCAAACCTCTAGATTAAGTAATATAGTTGCTGTTCTGAGAATCCTTCCACTAATAGCTCAGTCACTGGAATTGATGAAAACCGATTGCTACATAATTTTATCCTACAGGTCAAGCTGGAAGAAGTGATGGATGCCCCTTTGTGGCGAGAGGCCAGGACACCCAGTCAAAGAGATCTTTCTAGGCAGGAGCGAATCTGACACAGGTTGATCATCCAGCGTTGGAACAGTTCAAGTGATAATGAAAGGATGCGTTCTTGACAAAATGTCTTCAAAAGTAGACTCCAGTGTCATGCCTTCCCAACCGTTGCGCTCCCCAGCTCCGGCCCCGCACCCGCCCCCGTGCGCCGCCCCGCCGTGCGACCCCAGATCCCCCGCCGCCGACCGCTCCCCCTCCTCGCCAGCCCTCGCAGCTCGCTCCCCTCCCTGCGCCCATCCCAAGCACCCAAGTTCCTCAGCCAACGGACCCCCACAGCTGCAGATCGACCCCGCCCAGCAACATGGACGTCCGGCGACCTGCGCTTCACCTCCCCGCCGTCCACTCCTCAAATCCATGGTTGTGGGGCCGAAATTTCTACTCGATGGCACCTTGGGAACCTGCGCGAGGGGCCCGGCGGACGGCGTTTCTCGGCATAGGAAACGTGTAAGCTTCGCCTCCCCCCTCATCGCCCCTCCAGAGAAGAGATACTCCTCCACTGGCATTTTGCCTGCAGTTTCTTGCCTCAGCGCCTCTGCAGCAACGCCTGCTTCCGGCGCACTGGCCGCGGAGCATTCACTTCACCACGCGGCCGCTGCGCACCGTATTGATGGCGCGTTTCCTTCCCGAGACGGGTCGCTCTGGGTTGACTCCGGGGCACACCGGCAAGCCAAGAGGCCGCATTCATGCGCGCCAGCTACCACCTCGTCAGCGGCAGTGGAAGCCGGTTGGTCCGAGGTGCGCCCAAGGTACTGGTGGCGTCTCCCCGAGTTCAAGAATCCATCTTCAAGGCCCCCAACTACCAAGGTCACTTCGACGCGCTCCCTCCACAGCGAAGACCTGCTGAGACAATTGAGAGGTAAATGCTTCCGTTGCCTCTCCCCTGGCCATGTCGCTGCAGCGTGCAGGGACCCTGTGAGGTGCCTCAGTTGTGGCCGCTGGGGGCATAAAAGCAGAGTATGCAGAGACAGAGCTTCTTCAACCAAGCAGAAAGCTCCCCAGCTCCCGACAGCCCCTCCTCCAGTTGACGACCGCAGCTTCCCCCCCTTGGGAAGGACCGCGATGGCGATGCCTGGGGACCCTGCTGACCGTCCCCAGGACACTGCAGCGGTGGCCTTCTCCACTGAAGACATGGACCACGAGCTCAACCGCCTCTCCATGCACGGCATGGTGGCCTGGTTGGGGAAGGACCGGCCGAAGGTGGAACCAGAGGTCATCAAGAAGGCCATCTGCCAGCAGTTTGCAGTCCGCCCGGAGGACGTCACCGTCGTCAAGCACTTCCCCGAAGACTTCTTCTGCGACTTCAAGCACCGCCACCAACGCGACGAAGCTGCAGGTCAGGGAAGGTTCCCCTACGGCAACCTCGACATCCACACCCGGCCCTGGCAACTGGCCACGCACGGCGACATCTGCGACCTCAAGTACCACGTCCGGCTTTGCTTGGAGGGCATCCCTCTGCAGGCCTGGAACGAGAACATTGCCAAAAGAGCTGTTGCAAGATCCTGCGATCTCCACTACGTCGAGCAGGCATCTCTGGACCGCGAGGACACCAGGGCGCTCTGCCTCTGGGCGTGGACGCACAACCCGTCGGACATCCCGAAGGTAACCTGGCTCACCTTGTCTTGCAGGAAGGCTGAATTCCACAACGGTCCGCCTGCTCGTGGGCGCCGCGGCCTCACCTTCAGGGTACTGGTGCACCTTGACCTGGTGGAGGACCCGCCAGGCGCACATGGACGCACCCCTCCCCGTGCGTACACTTGGCGCTATGGGGTCGTTGATGGTGAAAGGGCGCCGCGCGACCGCCTCGACCCACCACCCTCCGAGGTCCGCAGCAGCAACCGCCGGGACGACGATGACGACGACGATCGCCGGGGGCGCCGCGGGCATCGGGACGACACCTGGAGTTCACGCCTACTCCGGAGCTTGTCGCGGGCACCCAGGGAGCGTGAACGCGAGCGTTCCGAATCCAGGCGTGGCAGCCGTCGGCACCGTAGCCCCGACCACGGAGGCCGTCGACGCCCTCTGCTTCGCACCGACGCTGCGCGCACCGAAAGCTCGGAACTTCTCCTGGAACGTCATGCTTCGGAGACTCCTCGCCGGCTTGTCACGGACACCGTCCGCCTGACAGGGGCTGTTCGCCTGACTCAGGCCCCTCGTCGTCCTCCCATGCGTGGCCGGAGCAGGGAAAGGACGCCGCACCGCAGGCGCCACAGGCTGGCACGCTCGGAGCCACGCCCCAGAACGGCACGTTCGGAGTCCCCGCAGCCACGCCTGCGCTGCAAGTCGCCGGACCTTGGAGGCAGCGTCAGCAACAATCGCCATCCTTCGCCAAGTCCTCCTAAGGTGCGTGCAATTCATGTATATACAGAGAGGCGGCCCCCATCTATGGACTCGTCAGAGACGTGGCCTCCACCGTCTGCCCCGTCACACAGAGAACCGGCTACTCCATCGG
This sequence comes from Saccharum hybrid cultivar R570, assembly GCA_038087645.1. NCBI lineage: Eukaryota > Viridiplantae > Streptophyta > Magnoliopsida > Poales > Poaceae > Saccharum > Saccharum hybrid cultivar. The sequence continues at coordinate 1,787,716 of JAQSUU010000291.1, read as the reverse complement.
CCGACGCGCTCCAGAACATCACTAGGTCCGTCTCGCCGTCAGCTTCTCCGCCCCCCTCACGTTCGCCCGTCCTGCAGGCTCCCCCCCGTGTCGTCCTCGACCCTGCGGCCTGCCAGAGGGAGGCAAGCTCCATCCTCCCCACGGGTCGTCGCTTCTGCCCCGGTCGAGTCTACTCCAGGCGAACGCGTGCAGGCACCTCGACGCGCCCGAAGCTGACAGGGAGCGGGCAGGTTCTGCGCTTCCGTCCTGGGTTCGTCTACTCCAGGCGCCGAGTCACGGGGCCCAGCGTCCCACGCCCAGTTCAGGCTGTCGTCGAGGCAGAGGTGGCTGCTGCTGATAACACTACAAACAATGACAGCCTGCCAGTGTCTCAGTTCATCGCGGGGATCTCACAGCCTCTGCCACAACCTCTCTTGCAGGTCCCGACGCGCCGAACCAGCCCGCCACAGCGTCGCAAAAAGGCCATGGCTCCAACGCGCAGAAGTGTGCGTATTGCTTCAAGGTGCTGGCCCAAGGGAGACACACAGGCCAGAGCTCGCCAAGTGCTCATCAAGAAGCTGGGAATCCTCGACGGAGAAGACGTCAGCTCCGATGATCTTCTACTGCACTACTTCAGCTTGTTCAAGGGGCCACTCACGGATGCTGTGATCAGGGCGCTGTCGGCTCTGTGCGGTGTCGACGCTGCAGCTGCAGCACCCACTGCACAGGCTTAGAAGCCTGATTTCCTCAAGGGCTACATAATGTTTCAATGTTAGGCAGTATTCAGTCTTCTAGGATCGCTGCAGCTAGGGTCGACATGAAATTCCTGCACTTCCTGCCCTTTTGTTTTGGTGGGGCGACAGCCAGGGGCCTAAAGTCGCCTTCCCAGCAAGCCCAGGAAAGATGCATCCAAGTAGTTTATGGTAGCATCCTGTCTGCAAGCAGCAATCTTTTGCTTTGTACCTCACTGCCGGCAGCCAGTGGCCTTCAGTTTGCTCGGCATTGCCAAAACACTTCTGCATTATGTCTCGCCCAATACTATATCTCCTGTTCGCCTTCAGCTTGTCTGCCTTCATGTGACTACTCGGCACTGGGGTTCAATTTTTGTTTTTATGGCACAACATAATTGTCAGATTCTTAATTGGAACGTTAGGGGCCTAAATGACGGCGCGCGCCAAGACTCGGTGTATGAATTAGTTAGAAGCACCGGCGCCACCATTGTGTGCTTGCAAGAAACGAAGTTGCAACTTCTTGATCAGAATGTGGTGCTCCGTACAGTAGGAGCAAAATTTGCCAACTCCTATGCTGTGCTACCGGCTGTGCAGACCCGGGGTGGCATCCTACTTGCAGTGAATGAGGACTTTTTCGACCTCTCCGCAGTTGTTTTAACTGCGAGCACGATAACTGCAGAAATCACCATGAGGGCGGACAGAATAAAATGGAAGATCACGGTTGTCTATGGACCTCAGGGGGACGCGGCCGAGCTCCAGTTCCTCCAAGAATTGAAAAACATTCCTCCCCCACCGGAGCACAACAGGTGGCTCATCCTAGGAGACTTCAACCTCATCTACCAGGAAGAAGATAAAAACAACTCCAACCTTAACCGGCGACTGATGGGCGCATTTAGGGCGGCGATCAATCATCTACACCTCAAAGAAATCAAGCTGAATGGACGCCGATTTACCTGGAGCAATCAACAGGATAACCCTACACTCACTAGAATTGACAGGTTCTTGTGCACCCCTGAATGGGAGCTGACCTTTCCTGCTTGCTTCTTACATTCCCTACCGTCGCTCATGTCAGACCACACCCCCCTGTTGCTGCAAGGAGACTTGGACCACCATCCTAATACGTCCTTCCGATTCGAAAACTTCTGGACCGAGATGGAAGGCTTCCAGGAACTTGTACAGGACATTTGGAATAGACCAGTCAGCTCGGCTCTTCCAATGAAACGATTACACATCAAATTGGCGCGTGTCGCGAAAGGAATCAAGCGGTGGAAAAAAGAAAAAATTGGTGACACTAAGCTGCAACTAGCTATAGTGAAAGAAGTCTTGCTACAATTAGAAGCAGCGCAAGAGCACAGGCTGCTCACAGAGCAAGAGCTTGACTTATGTCGGCGCCTAAAAGCTCGCAGCATGGGGCTAGCGGCCATCGAAAAAACAAGAATCAGGCAAAGATCGAGGCTCACCTACATCCGTTGTGGAGATGCCAACACAAAATTCTTCCACATGAGAGCTAGTGCGCGTCGGAGGAAGAACTATATACACTGTTTACACACGGAAGAAGGGATTGCAATTGCTCATGACGAAAAAGAAAAGGTGATCCGGGATTATTTCAACAACCACATAGGCTCTGTGGTTTCCAGGTCAACAACCATCAATTGGCAATCCCTTGGCTACACCCCGCAGAATCTCTCCGACCTCGACATGCCTTTCTCCCAGGAAGAAGTCCAAAATACCATAACCTCTATGCCCCCCGACAAAGCTCCAGGTCCTGACGGTTTCACCGGCGCCTTCTTCAAAGCATGTTGGGAAACTATCAGCGACGATGTCATGGCAGCCATGAATAGCCTGTTCTCGTTGAACGCCCAGGGGTTTGAATGGTTAAACTCGGCATGCATCGTCCTGCTCCCAAAAAAAGCGGAAGCTTTGAGGGTAACAGACTTCAGACCTATCAGCCTCATCCACAGCATTGCAAAGATCTTCTCCAAATTGCTTGCTAACAGACTCGCCCCTCGCCTGAATTCCCTGGTCTCCAATTGCCAAAGTGCATTCATAAAGAGAAGAAGCATTCATGATAACTTTCTTTATGTTCAGGGAACTGTACGGAAGTTGCATAAACAAAAGACGCCGGCCTTGTTCATGAAATTGGATATCCACAAAGCTTTTGACACGGTAAATTGGGGATACTTGCTTGAGACCCTACAAGCCCTGGGCTTTGGATCCCGCTGGCGTGAATGGATCTCCATCCTTTTCCGTACAGCCTCCTCGACTGCACTAATGAATGGAAGACAAGGCCCCAGTTTCACCCATGCTAGAGGTGTCCGCCAAGGGGACCCTCTATCACCCATGCTCTTCATTTTGGCCATGGACCCGCTCCAGCGTTTGCTTGATCTAGCAACTCAGCAAAGGATCCTCACCCCGCTACCCCTCACAGCAGCAAAATGGAGAACATCCATGTATGCGGATGATGCGGCTATATTCATTAACCCCATCAAAGAAGACGTGGAAGCTGTTAATATGATCCTTACAGCGTTCGGTACCTTCTCGGGGCTCCACATAAATTTGCAAAAGAGCACTATACATCCAATCAGATGTGAAAATGTGGACCTAGATCACGTCTTATCGCCCTTCACTGGTAGTAGAGGCGCCTTCCCATGCAAGTATCTGGGCCTGCAACTTCACACCAGATCGCTCCAAAAGGTTCACGTTCAGCCTCTCATCGAGCGCATTGGACAAAGGCTACCGAAATGGAAAGGACGATGGCTAAACAAGGCTGGGCGCCTCACTTTGGTCAGTTCGGTCCTCTCCTCAATGCCAACCTACCACCTCACAGTGTTTCCCTTGGCTGCTTGGGCAAGGAGGAAAATTGATAAAATTAGGAGATCATTCTTATGGAAAGGGGAGGAGAACACCAATGGTGGACACTGCCTGGTTAACTGGCCCACAGTTACCAGACCAAAAGATCTCGGGGGCTTAGGGGTGCCTGACCTGGACAGATTTGGAAGAGCTCTACGCCTGCGTTGGCTATGGCAAGAATGGGTGGAGGAATCAAAACCGTGGATTGGATCTGAACTCCCTTGCAGTGATGGCGACCGCCTCCTCTTCAACTCATCAATCACAATAACATTGGGGGATGGCGCAAAGGCACACTTCTGGCACCACAATTGGCTTCAGGGAGAGGCTCCCAGATATCTGGCCCCTAACTTATTTCAGCTTGCTTCCAGAAAGAACAGAACAGTACAACACGAACTACAGAATAATAACTGGATACGCTCGCTAAGGGGAAGAATCACCTCGGCTGTCCACATTGAAGAATTCATCTCTCTATGGGTAAGGATTCAGGACGTGCACCTCCAGCAAGGCGTCAGAGACTCCATCGCTTGGAAATGGACCCCGGAAGGGGTTTATTCCACCCGTTCAGCATATCGGATCCAATTTAAAGGCTCTTTCGCTCTACTCCGAAGCGATCTAATTTGGAGAGCGCAAGTGGAGAACAAATGCAAAATCTTTGCATGGATTCTGCTGCAAGACAAGATTCTTACAGCGCATAATCTACAGAAAAGAGGATGGCCATATCATGAACATTGTGTCCTTTGCAATGGTCCCTTAGAAACCGGTCTGCACCTCTGTTTGTGTTGCCCCTTTGCTAAAGAGGTTTGGAGCCTAGTCATCTCTTGGGAGAACCTCAACCTCCCTGAGCCACGGTCACAGGCTCAGGCCGACCCCATGCATATCAAAGCATGGTGGGAAGAGACAGCAAGAAAGGTGCCAGCTACAGAACGAAGACGGCTCAATGGGATAGTGATTTACACCTTTTGGAACATTTGGAAGGAGCGTAACAGGAGAATTTTCAACAACACCTCAGAGACGGGGCTACAGGTGGCTGCAAGAATCAAGGAAGACATTGAGCAAAGGAAGAGAGCTTTCGCTCACGCTTAGCATTTTAAGAGTGTTCCTCTGTGGTTCCCTTTTCTTTGCTTCGGGGGCCTAAACCCCACTAACCCCTTTCCTCGTTTGTACATAAACTCTCTTTTTCCCATCTTAATTGAAAGGCAGAGCTCCTGCCATTGCGTTCAAAAAAAATAATGAAAGGATGCTTTGCCATGCTGCCATACAACTTATATCTGTTTTATAAATCTGTGTTGTATAAGCTGTGTATGATCTGGGCAGCGTTGGAACAAGGTTATAACTTTTTCAATGAAAGGATGCTGCAACATGGTTATTTACCGCCAGGCGCCGGCGTGGGAACAGTTCAAATTCTGGTTTCACAAGCCACTTCTTATGATAAATCTGTGTCAACGTGGTTTCCTTATGTCAGGTCTACGTTGGTTTCAGGCCGGCTAAGTTCTATATTTAACTTAACGCAAGCTGTCAAACATCTTAATAACCAGCATGGCACACCATATTTCGGGATTTAATCACTATTCGTTATCTCAGTTTAAGCTTTCAGCCAACAAACATGTGAATATGTTTCCTTTTTGTGAAATGAATCTCCAAATGAGAGGATCGCTCAGCTGTGCTTGTTGCAGAGTGTGGCTCGATGCTAAGAATGCAAATATATACAGCCAAAAATCTAGGTGATTCTTTTTCTTTTTCTTGAAACTTTAGGTGATTCAACCAAACCTCAGTTTGTACCTTTTTTTCTTTTAAATTGTTCCTGGCCATATTTAAAGATGCAAACTTCTTACTCTGTTTTATCAAGAAATATTATCCCAAGGGTACATAGATTATCCATAAACATTTAATACTACTATATTCATGTTTGTAAATACTTTAATGGGATGTCAGCTTAATGACCATGAGCAATATAATAAACGGCACTGAAAACAGATATATGATGGTCTCTTCATCACTGCCGGCATATGAAATGGCAGTAGACAGTTTTCACCGCCAGCTTGTCGTATGATCCAGCGGTGATAATCATGTTGCAGAATAATAAAATTTATAACTTTTTCAAACAAAGTCATATGAAAACAAACTTTATATCAAATTTGTAGAGCTACAACTTTATAGTAGGATGATGTTTATTTTTAACCATTTGGTCCCAGAATTATGAAGTTCTCATATTTTGACATTCAATTTTTCGAATTGTACAAACGACTTTAGATGAAAAATGACCGGAAGCAAAGTTGTAAGTCTTAATGAGATCTATAAGTTAATTTATAGTTGACAACTTTCTCATTAGAAAACATTTGTGGTCTCAAATTTATACTTGAAGTTCTAACGTTTTGAAACTCAAATTTTTCAAACGACCTTGGAATTAATATCTACCAAAACCGAAGTCATATATCTCGATGAGAACTCCAACTTCGTAGCTGATGACTTTTTCATTTGAAATCATTTGAGGTCCTAAAAGTATGGCTCAAGTTCTCACAATTGGAAATTTAAATTTGTCAAACAATCTCCGGTTGGCAAAATGACCAGAATCAAAATTGCAGATCTCGATTAGAAATACAACTTTATAGTTGATGATTTTTTCATTTGAAGTCATTTAAAGTTCTAAATATTTATTTTAAAGTTCTTAATAGTGAAAACTAAGGAAATGGATATGCCGTATAGACACAAGTGATTTTGTAGTGAAGTGGTCAGAGGAGCTACACGAGGACATAGGTAGACTTGTGACTTCTCGTGGCTAACGGGGCCTTCTTAGGATTAAAACATTTTTTTGCTTTTTTGCCCATTTTTTTATTTCTAAAAACCATCATCACCACCGGTTTGTGTTACTAAACGATGGTGATAAGCTATCTTCACCACTGAATTCCAACGGGCAGTGATGACCATATCACTACTGTCGACCTTTCACTGTCGAGGTTCAAAGCCAACGGTGAGGGGGGAGGGTTACGAACTAGCTGTGATGACGTTTCTAGAGTAGTGCTTTTGTAGAAAATATTTTTCCATAATTATAAACTACTAAAACTAATATTTTGAATTTAATAAACTAACAAGATATTTTTCCATGATTAATAAGATACTAAAAATATTTTCCTAATGTATTGATGTTTATTTAATCAAATGGTGGAATTTAACTATGGTATAGCCTATACTGGTATTTAGACATAGATATGGGGAATATTTTAGTTTATTTGTTATAATGACAAAGCTTGGTAATTTAGATAGAAATGAAATGGATAGTTTTTATTATGTTTCATGATGGTAAATGAAGATAATTTAATTAAAACCAAAAACTATCACCTTTGTATTATCTTTCATAATTGCAAAGGTGGAAAAATTAGACGCAAACTTAGTGTTACTTAATTTTTTTATAATTTCAAATGTGGGTGAACTTTTAGAAAATATAATATATCTATGGCTATTATCAGACATGATGCTTAGAATTTACCAAATTCTAGACAAGATGTTTCTGTTTTTTTGTGAGATTTCTACTATTTATCTTTTTCCATAAGGTGTCACGTGGGGATTAATATGGAGATTTTTTGGGGGCCTCTAACGAAAAACTAGGCCATATACATGCATATCGAAAGGCCTCAAACGATCTCATTTTCCAAATAAACTAATTCAAGAGGGAGACAGGTTGTCGACTAATTTTGTTGGGCCAGTATTGATATGAAGTCACTTTGTTCATTGGGTATTTGGTAAACGACAGGGAGGCCAAAGACTTTGCCTGGTTGGGAGTTCTGAAAATGTCCAAGAAACCGGGTGAAGCTTGAGGCAATCTATCTATACACTTCGCAGGTCAAGAACGTGAAGAGTTCAGATGTTCAAACATGCTGATGGCAGCTGCAATAGAAGAGACTTGGCTATATGTGTCAACTGTCAAGTTCATGATGAAAGGACATTCAAGTGGAGAGATTTGTCACACATTAACGTCCCTATGCAGAGAAACTTCCAGCCCAAACAAAGGAGTGCACAACGGAAAGGATCAAAGGAGACGGAATTCAATAACTTATGTGAAGAAGCTGGCTTTTCAAAGATGGCCTTGCAATCCCTTACTTTATAGAAATAATTGTCTTCCTAACCTAGAGCATCTGGTTGGTGAGAAATGATTGGATATTTAAGGAAGCCCCACCCTTTGTGGAAGCTTTCAAAGCTAAGTTCAAACATGGATTCGCTATGCTCTTGCAATTTTTTTCTCTCTGCTTTTGTTCTTTTGGACTGGCTGTTTTTTCTTCTTGTTTTTTTTGGCTATTTATATATATCCAGTAGGGGCAAGCGCCTCCTGTTTGCTCAAAAACTTATGTGAAGAACTGGTTCAGCACCATGTCATTTGGAATACAAATGTGGACGACAAATGTTAAAAGGCTTCCATAGACAGAAGGTGAGAAGAATCAGAATTAGTAAGGATTTTTCCAGTCGTTCTGTTTGGGAATGTGACAATATTAAAAGCATCATGCAGTGAATACAACTGCTTCCAGACGTGTAATACGATTTCTGAAAGGACTGCTGGGCAACTTCAGATGTGAAAACAACTAGTTCCAGGAGTGAAATACATACCATAAGTTTTGACTGTACCGCTGGAAATGTGTGAAATCAATCTAGCTTGGCAAAATGACACTCATCAGCAGGTCCAGTTCTGACAAATATAAAAAATCATGTCATCAATCAACGATATCATTCAGATCAATCTGAGGGCGACTCACTAGACTCTAGGTTACCTTCTGGGAGAAACCTCTAGGTTACCTTCTGGGAGAAACCTCTAGGTTCCTAACCTCTAGGTTACCTTCTGGGAGAAACCTTCCACTACAATCTCAGCCACCAATTGGAATGGAAGAAAACCGACTGCTCCTACGTCATTTTCTCTTGCAAATATGGGGCAAAGAGCTACCCCACCCCTGCAAATAAATTACAGACCACAGAGCAGAAACAAGCAATACACACTTCTTGCTCCCACGAAAGCAATACACACCATTCCTGCATCTTATTGAGTTCTTACAGCTGCAGAAATGCCTAACCTTTTGCATATACCCTTCCTTTTACCCTTGCTACTCTCTGTGGCCCTAAACCTTGTATGCTTCACCACTGTCACCAGTGAGGATCAGTTCGTCTACTCAGGCTTCTCCGGCAATAACTTCACCCTCGACGGAACAGCCACGGTTACACCAGATGGTGTCCTTGAGCTGACCAATCACACAGTACACCTTAAAGGCCATGCGTTCTACCCAGCTCCATGGCGATTCCGCGAGTCCCCTGGTGAGATGGTGCAGTCTTTCTCAGTTACCTTTGTGTTCGGTATGGTCCCCATTTACTCTGATGAATGTACCGATGGCATGACTTTCCTAATCTCTCCCACCAAGGATTTCTCGGGTGCACATAAGGCTGGACGAAAAACTCGAAGCTCGTTAGCTCACTCGGCTCGTGGCTGGCTCGGCTCAGCTCGGCTCGTTATGATAACGAGCCGAGCCGAGCCAGGATTTTAGCTCGTTAGCTATAACGAGCCAACTCGAGCTGGCTCGTGAGCCGCTCGCGAGCCAAACGAGCCGTAGTTTTAGAGAAAAAGTCATCATAACTTATATTAGTTTTGTATTAATTTATGTTTTGCACTTCACAAATAGATGATATGTTAGCTCATATGAATATTTTATTCGATTTAAGGCTATTGAATATATTATTTTTATATTATTAATATTTTTATGCTTTAGATAAATACAAATATTATATTTTATATTTTTTTTCCTGGCTCGCGAGCCTAACGAGCCAGCTCGAGCTCGTAACGAGCCGAGCCGAGCTGGCTTTCTGGCTCGTTAAGATAACGAGCCGAGCCGAGCTGGCTCGTTATCCTAACGAGCCAGAACGAGCCGAGCCGAGCCGAGCTGGCTCGTTAGCCAGCCTTAGGTGCACAGCACTCACAATACTTGGGTCTCCTCGACAAAACAAGTGATGGCAAAGCAAGCAACCACATATTTGCAGTCGAGCTTGATAGTAGCCAAAATACTGAGTTCAATGACATTGATGACAACCACATCGGCATCAACATCAACAGTCTCACCTCATTTCAGTCCCGATCAGCTGCCTTCTACGATGACAAGAATGGTATCTTCCAAAACTTGTCCCTTGTTAGTCGCAAAGAGATGCAAGTTTGGGTGGACTATAATGGAGAGACCGCACAGATCAACGTGACACTGGCTCCCCTCAGCGTAGCCAAACCATCCAAACCTCTACTGTCAGCTACCTACAACCTCTCAACAGTATTGGAAGACCCATCCTACATTGGCTTCTCTGCATCAACTGGTCCCATCAGTTCATTATATTGTGTGCTCGGCTGGAGCTTAGGCATTAATAGCCCAGCTCCAGTTATTGCACTACACCATAACCTACCTTTCCCTACAGTTATGTGTTGGTAAAACCAAGCTTTTGACAACACTTAAAGTGTTGGCAATGCTATACCTTTTTAGGGTCACGTAAACTGTCGCCAATAACGGTGTAAGGCTACACGTTATGTGTCGGCGTTTGTCCTGCCAACCTAAAAAGTGTCTGCAAAAGTTTTCAGACAGAGCTCCTGTCGTCGTAGCCTAACCAAACCACTGTGGAAGTGTCGTCGAAGGGCTATGCACCGAAACATACGCGAGTGTTGGCGGGAGACCGCGCGCCAAAACAGTGGTGTGCGCGGGAGCTAAAATGCTAATTGGGCTCAGTAAAACAGGCTGCCGAACCCATCCCCATTCTTCTCTCCCACGCGACTCTGAGAAAAAAAAAACAGATCGAGCAGAGAGTGACGCCGCCGGCCACCAGTGGATCCTGATTCCACGCGCCGCCAGGGGCTCTGCCGCGTTCTGCCAGGAGGCCTCCTCGGCCGGGCGCCGCCAGGGGCCTCATCCGCCGTGCGCCGCCAGGAGGGCTCCTCCGTCGGGCGCCGCCAGGGGCTTCCTCCGTCTGGAGGTCTCCTCCGCCGGGCGCCGCCAGGGGCCTCCTCCGCCGAGCGCCGCCAGGGGCTTCCTCCGCCGAAGGAGGGCTCCGCGGGCCGGGCGCCATCAGTAGCCGCTGCCACCGTTTCCCATTCCCACCGCAGTCAAACTCCCTGCCCCCTCCCCAGGCACCGACATCACCATTCCCCTCCACCTCCCAAGTCCGCCGTCCCCAAGCCCACTGCCTCCCAAGCCCCCCGTCGCCCTAGCCCACCGCTGGCCAGCAAGAGCAGTGCCGCCACCACATCCCCATTCCCCTCCGCATCTAGGTGCATCATCTCTGCATCCCCTCCCTCTCATCCATATTCCCCTGCATGCTATAGTTTAGGCACAACTTACTTGTATTTTTTCTTGGTTGCAGAAAAGAGTAGACGAAGGTGGTGAGAAAGGCTGAAAGATTCAAGGTTTGGGTTACTTCTCTTGCCTAACTTTCATTCAGTCCAGATCTGCTCTCTTCTCCCCATTTGTAGAAGGAACATATTCAGTTTCAATGTGATGTTTACTGCTTTAGTTGATTTTGTAGAGGAACCAACAGGATTCAAGATCTTGTACACAAGAGAATCCATCAGAGTTTGCATGTAAGTTTTCTTATGCTGGATCTGCAACTTATTTCTAGTATATGAAGGCAAAGTGGGGATGACAGACTTACATAGGAGAAGGCAGTAAACTGGATTGCAGGGCTCTTTAATCAACCCCGATGGGAATTCATAGTCTTTTTACTTTGGTCCTTTATTTGAAGAAACATGTTGTGACTGTTCTACATAAAAAGGCATGGGCTAGGAATGGCATCAGTTTGTCCCATGTTCCCATTGGTGGAATGGAATGGGGATAACATTTTCTTAGTTTTAAATACTGGTACCACCTACAAATAAACGGGGATAACATCTTCTCAGTTTAAAATTCGACAAATTTCCCTTTTTTTTACCTGATATAGTTGCATTTATTGAAGGATTGGAAAACAGAAAAATACAACGTGTTACTTCTTCAGTCATGGGTTAAATTAGTTATTTTGCGCAGCTGGAAACTGATAGCTTTATTTTCTGTTTATTACAATGAAACTGATCGCTCAGGGATAATGACCATCACCTCAGGCTTCCATGTGCCCGTCCCTGCCATGTTTGTTTTGTGGATCCCAGATACTTAATAGTACATTAAATTTGAGTGGTCTCATTTGTTACATCGCTGGACATTGACAAGTGCATTTTTGGTCGCGAGTTTGCGGCATCTTGCTTCAACCCTCAGGTGTTGATCAATGTGGGGTAGTTCATTGAATTCAGTTCATTCCCAGTTCAACCCTCAGGTTTTCACATCTTTTAACTGTCAGCATTGCTGCAGTACACCCAAATTTGGGTCTGGTGAATCAAGCTATGGCGAATGTGCAGATGGTGCAACAACTAATTTGATTGCTTTGCACACTTTAAGATAATATATTTTATGTTTCAGGGTGGCCGAGATGTGATACTATATAATGTAGTAAGGCCCTATGATGTCGCTGTGGCAAAGGCTACCATTCAAACAAAGAACCCAAGGGCTATTGTTGGGGGTACTGCTCTTGGCGTGCAGTTCTGTGAAGTGGCTGTTAACCATGTGTTTGTGAGGAGCGCTGTACTACCTCGTCCATATGAAGGGGTCACCACCATTCTAGAGGCTCTTGGGAGATGCATTGCATGGCCACATGATAGAGTAATGGTCTAACCTCTCTATATTTTTGAAAAAATAATAATTATAATTTGCTGATTAGTAACATATTTGTTTCCCACTAGTTGAGGGATGACAAGAAGTCATTGCAGCACTCAAAAGGTGGTGGCACAGGAAGGCCATCACAGCTTGAAGGTATTTTACTTGAACATTTTGATTTATATATGTGATCCAAATTGATTGCATTGTCGGCAAGCAATGAGGCTGTGTTGGCTGGCAGTTATATGAATTTAAAATTTGACTATAATATATTGGTTGAAGAATTTCTGGAAAAACAAAGAGGCTGTGGTCCTGTATATGATTTACTTAATTATGTGTACTCCCTTGATCTGCCATATTTTTTTGTTTTTCTTCTGATCTTCTATATACATGAGGTGTTGATTCAGTAAAGAACAGCTTACATCAATTTTGGACCAATCAGTATACCACTGTTGTCAGTAGTACCTAATTGGTTACTGCTGGCAATCAGAAACCTGCTTTACTTTGTTAAGTTTTGTTCCGGCAACAAAATATGCTATATAGATGTCTTGTTCTCTGTATGGAATTTTTGTTATATGAGGACTGCTGCTGCCCATATATGAGTTAGGGACGTAGACAATAATTCTTGTTCTCTTATTTTTCGAGTGGCCATGTTGACAATTTTGATTGACTAAAAGGAGACTGGTTCTTACTTCTAAATGTATTTGTTTGACACATTAAACCTGCTACAACCGTTAACTTAATACTCAACCATGAACATTGGGATTTGGGACACCTGGGCTAAACAACAGCATACACTCGATTTTGATCTAATCTATGCACAGAAGTTGTTATCAACATCAGAGTACCACTGACAAACAGAAACTTGTAGTTGGTTAAGCTTTGTCAGTCACAGCTAGAAAATATGCAATTGGCCTATTGGTTAACAACCACTTACACCAGTTTTTAACCAATCAGTGTAGCACTGTTGTCAGCAGTAACGAATATTGTTTATCTATTTGCACCCAATAACAAAGCAAGAGTTAATGATGCAGAGCACATTTCACTGATATTTTGCCATTTTTCATGTTAGGTACTTAAGCTATGTGGTGTTGCAAGTATTTTGGATTGGCAACCTTTTGAGGTTCATTCAGAGAGCTGTTTCATGTTTTCTGGAGTGGCAGCAGCCTAATGTGTGTACCAAGTTGGTGTTCAAGTATTTTGGAGTGGCAACAAGTGTCCGAGAATTGCTGCACGAAGACATGAATTGCAGTTCTGTTCTTTTGTTTGCACCTACTATCATGTAGGCCAAGACATGGAAGCATTGAATGCCACTTTTGTGCCCAAGTCATGATCTATTGATCTCTTAGCTTTAGCCATAACCAGTTAGTACAAGACTTTAGTATATGTCATGTATGTCTTCTTGGACCTGTATATGTATGGAAGACTTATTTGTGTACTATGACCTTTGTCACTTGACCTGCTATATATATATATATATATATATATATATATATATATATATATATATATATATATATATATATATATATATATATATGACTAATCTATATCTTGGACCTGTATATGTATGGAAGACTTATTTGTGTACTATGATCATTGTCACTTGACCTGCTATATATATATCAATGTGATGCCTTCTTATGAACAACAATGGATTTGTCGCTGACATTTTAGTGGCCGGACAGGGTATGGTTCACAAAATACCTTGGAAATAGTTTCGCCTACACACAAACTGTCGGCGAAGGGTTAACTGTCGGCGAAGGGTTAACTGTCGGCGAAGATTTTAACTGTCGGCGTAGGTAGACCATTGGGCAACACAAAAAGTGTCGGGGATTCTATTAACTGTCGGCAAAAGTTTCGCCGACTGCTTCTAGCGCGACTGTTTCTAAACTGTTGGCGAAGCCTTTCACGGCAGGCTATCTGTCGGGAAAGGTACCCTTTGCCTACAATAAAAAGTGTCGGCAAAAGTAGGTCATGGTATAGTGTTGATATTGCCAAGTTGCCAAAGCTACCTGATGTTGGCCCAAAACCTCTGTCCAAGGTGCTTGAGATCATCCTACCAATAGTCACAGCCACATTCATTATCCTTGTTGGGACAACTGTAATTCTATTTGTGCGGAGGCGAATGAAGTATGCTGAGGTACAAGAAGATTGGGAAGCCGAGTTCGGGCCACACCGCTTTCCCTACAAGGATTTATTCCATGCTACGGATGGATTCAAGAATAAGAATGTACTTGGCTTAGGAGGATTTGGGAAGGTGTATAAAGGTGTGCTTCCCATCTCAAAATTAGAGGTTGCTGTAAAGAGGGTGTCACATGAATCAAAGCAGGGAATGAAGGAGTTTATTGCTGAGATTGTCAGTATTGGTCGTCTCCGTCATCGCAACCTGGTCCAGCTACTTGGTTATTGTAGAAGGAAAGGTGAACTCCTCTTGGTATATGACTATATGTCAAATGGAAGTCTTGATAAGTATTTACATTGTGAAGAGGATAAGCCCACTCTGAATTGGGCTCAAAGGTTTCAAATCATCAAAGGTGTTGCATCTGGCCTATTCTATCTGCATGAGAGGTGGGAAAAAGTTGTAATCCACCGGGACATCAAAGCAAGCAATGTGCTACTTGATAGCGAGATGAATGGACGTCTAGGTGATTTTGGTCTTGCAAGATTGTATGATCACGGTACTAACCCACAGACAACACATGTAGTTGGTACCATGGGATATATTGCCCCAGAACTGGCCCGTACCGGTAAGGCAACACCTCTGACAGATGTGTATGCATTTGGTATTTTCATTCTTGAGGTAACTTGTGGGCAAAGGCCAATCAATAGTCATGCAGAGGATAGTTCACAGATCCTAATTGACTGGGTTGTCAAGCATTGGCACGAAGGATCACTCACATACACAGTGGACAGTAGGTTACAAGGAAGTTACAATGCAGATGAGGTATGCCTAGCATTAAATCTAGGATTGACGTGTGCACACCCAGTTTGTAATGCAAGGCCCAGTATGAGACAAGTCATACAATACCTCAATGGCGAGATGTCACTCCCAGAAATGATGCCCACAAACTTAAGTTATAGCGTTCTGGCCCTGATGCAAAATGAAGGCTTTGATCAGTATACATCCATATTTGGGAGCAGTAGCATTACCTCCAGCCTCTCAAGCGGAAGGTGACAATAGATCATAGATGACAATCCCCCCCCCCCCCCAGGGCTAGACCATGTTGTAATCAGTTGGCCTCGTTAAATTATGGAAATCTACTGTAATAATTGTTAGTTTGCCATCGCAATATTTACCTCAAGCTAGTCCACCGTTATCTAATCTAACTAATTTGAAATGCAAAGTTTGCATTTGTCAAAGTATATGGAATAGATATGGAAGAATCCAGTTTTTATGATATGATCGGATTAGTTTCCATCTCTATGTCTAGGATTCTCAGTCGGCCAAAATCCATTATCGCAGCGCCTGCAGCGTTAATGAGGACCTACGGGGGCGGCCGTATGCCGCCTAGGTTAATCAATAGAAAAACAAAAAAAAAACCAGCAAGCCGTTCTATGGGCCTGTTGAGCCCATCGATGAGGCCCCCAAGCCCATCGAAGCGCCACTGCCGCTGCTTGTCAGATCCGCGAGCCCCTACCGCTGCCGCTGCTCAGATCCGAATGTCAGCGAGCGCTTGCTGTCGCGTGGCTGCGAGCCCCTCCCGCTGTGAACACAGGTGGCTGCGCACCGTGTGCCCTGCCGCCGCGAGCACGGACAATTTTCGATCGCCTCCGTAAATAAAACATCCGTCTTCGATGATCCTAAGGTATTTTAGGAGATAGATGGATTTTTTGACCGCCTCCATTAATGATCGAGCAGTGTCTCATGATATTTATGTAGGAGTGAAGGTTCCCGATCTTCCGTCAGGTGGAGATAGCTATTAATTTGGTTGGAGAACGAAACACCGATCCGACTTCAGTGACTCGAACCCTACAATCTTAGCACCTTGACTCCTCTAATTATCATCCATGTCACAATGCGGTTGACCTCATTGAGAGGGCTAATCATTGCCCTACGAAACAAAGAATGCCTACAAAACAGAGAACACAAGCAAGAACTCGAAAGAATGCAACTTAATAAAATGACAAACTGCAGATGTATAATTATGATTACCGAAGTGGGGTCTCACAACCAATGACAACGACTGTTCGAAAACAGAGTATTTTAGTCTTTAAATCGAATCATGTTGCAAATGTTATACTTGTTTATCAAATAAGCAAATAGTTTTATTGAATTGCATATGAAAGTTCGTGTGCGTCGTACCCTCTAATAAAATTCAAGATCCGCCGCTGTTTGCCCCCCACCCCAGTTGTGATTAGTGATTGTAGCAAGGGTTCCGACTATTATTATCCCCATCCAGAGTCAATAGCTTGTTGTGAGGGGTTGTTGAAGGGATGCGAATATAGTTTGCTCCCATCAGATTTGCAACTACTTGTTATTACTAGTATAGTGCCCGTACTAACGCTACGGGTCACATAAAGTACAAAGTTAATTCTATCAAACTTGAAGTACTTAGCTAATTCTGCTTTGTTAAAACTGTATTCATAGCCACATTAGCGACAAGGCATTGCATAAACTAATGGAACCCCAAGAGAATGTCAGGAAAAATAAGCTTCAAAATCACTTGACATGAACCAAGAGACAAAAACAAAAAGAGAAAAAAGGAGGGTGTCAGAACCATGCTAAACGATTGCTTCTAAGAAGCAATGAATCACACATAAGTTGAAAATCAATCTCCACAAGAACGAAGGCCTCTAGTAGCCTTGCATGCTGCCAATGCTTTTCATTACCCATAAAAAGCACCGGGGAAGTTTGATCAACACTCATGGACCATCAAGACATTAGCAAAGAAACTAAAGATTAAAAGGATAAAATCAATTCAGGGTAGGAAATCACAATCATCAATCATCATTTGATCAACACTTTTGGAGCATAAAAGCATGTTAGCACATGGATTAATCACAAAAATATCAGAATCTCTATCCCTAAATAAAACATTTGTTAAAGTTTTTCTATGTCCACTCCATCCTATGCTCCCGATGAGATGCCTTTTCTATGTCCACATCTATTGTTGCCTCTGATTTGTCCTCCATCTTCCTACACGTAGTCATCCATTACACTACTGTGTGAGAAAAAATGCTTAGGTCCAAAACACCGATATGTTAACTAAATTTAAGTTCTTATTTACAGAAAAGGAACTGAATAACTGTAATTTTTGGCACCAACCTAAAAAAAATAGAATGGCGCATATCCCAGATGGCCAAATTAGATGGTACAATTGCAAGATTAACCATCTCAACCATAGTTCACCAAAGCTATGTAAATGGGAATTTAGAAGAACGTTATATACCTTAAAGAAATTATCAATGTCATGGAAATTATCATTGAAGAAATATATTTTGTTTGAAGAAGATTTCAGGACCTGAAAAATGTTATGCATGAATATTTTGCTTGAACAAGATTTTACTTAACAAAAGAAACTTCCAGTCGAAATTGGTAGCACTGAAAAATATATGTAAACAAAAAAAAAAGAATTTTGTTGCAATTACCAGCAGCATGGTTATTACAAGGCACCATTGTTTCTTGCAGAGGAAGTGGCAGGCATTTGTTCTGGACCTTCTGCGGAGTTTACTCACTTCGACATGGATGCACATCTGCTCACGGGAACCCAGCACTACCATCTTCGGCCTGTGAAACACCATCCGAACCATCAGAAACTCTGGGATGACTCAATCTACAACTGCAGCTACTGAAAACATATCCAGTCCTCAGCACCATGGCATTCATAAGAAGTTACTTAACAGCACACAGTTCAACGCAATCAGCTCTCAAATAAAAACAAGGTGCTGCAGTACAAGTTCGGTTGCCAACCTGTAGCTGGTGGCCTTGAGCTCCTTGATAACCCGCTGAAGCTGGCTGTGGATCCCGTCGCTGTGACATTTGAGCATTACTCGCGGTAGAAAGGAGCCATCATCTCCAGTTTCTTCGACCAATCAAAGCACGACAAATCTTGCCGCTAGAGCAACAATCGCGAGTAGATAAGTGGCTGCATGAAAGCACCAAACATTGCAGAAAAGAAAAGGAGGCTGGACAACATCTGCTAAAAGAAATCCTTTAATTAATTAATTTTGTAAACACGAAATGGAAATGCAGTAGTACAAAAGATAACACACATTGCCCTCACTCAGGGAGTTACAAAAGCCACATTTTGTTTTATACTATAAAGTATAATGACATTGAATTAAATCCCTATATACAGTAGAGGCACTGCCACTACCGGAGACGTGTTCTTTGCCTAGTGTCACATGCTTTGCCGAGTGTATTTCATCGGGCACTCGGTAAAGAGGCCGGTTTGCCGAGTGTTGCACTCGGCAAATAAATACACACGGCAAATCTGTAGTTTGCCGAGTGCCAAACACTAGGCAAAGTTAGGCACTAGGTAAACAGGCAGTTTGCCTAGTGTCGAGCACTCGGCAAAGGATTACACTCGGCAAACTCTAGCTTTGCCTAGTGCGTGACACTAGGCAAACTGCTGCACTCGGCAAACCTTGACAGGAGCCAACGTCCACTAACACGCCGTTAGTATTTGCCGAGTGTTTTCACTAGACACTCGGCAAAGTGAAAACTTTGCCTAGTGTTTTCACTGAACACTCGGTAAAGTGACAACTTTGCCTAGTGTTTTCACTAGACACTAGGCAAACTATTTTTTTTTCATTTCTGGACTTCAAACTTTTTTCTGCTAACGTCATACAGTAACCTTGACTCCATGTTAAAGTTTGGTACTTTTCTCAATCTATTTGCTATATTTAGTAAACTTATCTCATTTAATTGAATTTTTGGGGATAACTTAAATTTGAACTGCAGGAGATTCGAATAATTGAAAAAAATGAATGGAAAATTGATATTCATGTTATTTGAAATAGAAGAACGTTAAAATCCTCGAAGTTACATCAAATTTCAAACATCTTCCTCATGAAACATGAGCACGAACTTCTCACTGAATTGTTTTTAAATTATATAAAAAGCAAACAAAGTCTGAAAATTACAAGATTTGTCAAGATGTCATGATATCATATGTCGAGACTGTGATAAAAAATTGATAAGGTTTCACGAAAGTTATCACGTCGATGCTTACAAATCGGAACATCTCCGTACAAGTTTCAGAGAGTTGAGAAGGATCCGGTAAGATCTGATGTCAAATTGAGTGTCGAGTTGGAGTTTCACTTCAAAACTTTTTGTATAGTGAATAGACGGCCGAGATTGTTTCATGTGAAATATTGGTAATTTTTCAGTTCCGTTTGCTAATTTTAATTTGTTAACCGCAATTATAGAATTTTATAATTCCGATAAATAGAATTTGAGCTATATATAACCGCATTAAATAATGTCTGAATATTCATGAAAGCATCGAGCATACAATGTAGAGTGCATTTAAGAAAATATTTTAGAAGTTGATTAACTAGAACAAATTAGCATCTAGTAGATATAATAATACGTCTATATTTATTTGATTTTTTAAATTTTATATAAGATTATTGAAATAAAAATAGCATTAAAAATACATTTATAAACTTTTTAATACTACGTCTATAAGCTCTGAAAGTTGACTTTTTTAAAATATGTACATGATTTTAAAATAAAAAAAATTCACTTTGACTTTGCCGAGTGCCGGATCCATGGCACTCGGCAAACCGCCGAACAGGAAAGCCAATAGAACACACCCGGCCAGCAGGGCACCACACACACCCACCCGCCACCCCACACACACACCGACGTACAGGAGCCCGGCCAGCACAGGAGCCGCACCGGCGAACCCACCGGCGAAGGAGCCGCGCCGCCTCCAGCGCGCAGGAGCCTGGCCGCCACCGGCAGCGCCCCGCGCCGCCACCGGCCGCGACCCGCGCAGCCGGCCCCACGCCCCACGCCACTGGTCGTCCTCCACGCGTCTGCACCGCCCGGTGTCTTTCCCGCTTCCGTGCCGCCGGTCGTCTTCCCTGCGTCCATGCCGCCGGCCGCCTCCCGCACCATCCACTATATAGCAAGCAGGGTGACGTTGCCTCCACGACGCTGGCGGCTGTCTCCATGCCGGCGCATCTAGGGTTTGTTGGCCGCACGCCGTCGGATGTTGTTTCCACGACGACTCGACCGCATCCCTCGAGGTCGACCCGGACTCCCGGAGCCCTTCCTATCAAGTTGAGGTACTGCTGCTGCTCTCTCTTATTCCCAGATCTTGATTTGTAGTAGTGGAAAATGGTGTAAAGCTTTTCGTTTGATTTAGTGAATTAAAAATCGAGCTGAAGGATATGGATAATTAGTTCTTCCCTTTCATATCTGGTTAGCCTGTGTGACTTGCTGTCAGTTTACCTTGGTTATATGTTTTATTTGTGACTGTTGCATAATCTCTTCATCTATTGGCTACTGCAGTGTGAATGCTTCTCTGAATCTCTGATTTACTGAGAGCACTATGCACCAGCCTAAATTATTACTTTACCAAATCTAGTAATCTTGAGTCAACTCTATATGTACAGTGTGCCATTTTAGTATTTTGAGATGATCTTGACTTTTAGACTTCTATTCAGTACAGTTACAATGCCTCATGCATTTTGGTTTTAATTCATAAGTCTAATTTGGAGCAACAATGGGTTTGGAGCTTGGGCGTACTCCCTGGAATGGTGATTGTGTACTAGTGCTAGCAGTAGTAGTCTAATGCTAATATTTCGGAACATTTGTTTTCAGTTAAGGCCTTTGGAGTTTCTGCAAGCGACATTTTGGTAAGCACCATTAAAATAAATTAGCACCTGCGTTCTACAATTCGAAGACAACACCTGCATTCAATCTCATCTGCTCAGCCCTGTTACAGTGTAGGATTTTTTCCCCCTTGTATTTATTTATCTTGTTGCGTTCTACAATTGAAAAACAACACCTGCAAGTGGGCATTATGCATTCATTTATCCTATCCTCAGCTTAGTATTTTCAGTGTCCCTAGCTTTGGCGTGCTCCGCCCAGCCTAGCCCACTCGCTCATTCTTTAAGAAACTCTTCCCACTTTCAGTTCTATTGAGCCTGGGCCTCGTTTAGTTCAGAGAATTGGGGAGAAAAACACTGTATCAGAATTCATGTAGCATTTCGTTTGTATTTGGTAAAAATTATCCAAATTTTGACTAACTAGGCTTAAAATGTTCGTCTCGCAAAGTACAACAAAACTGTGCAATTAGTTTTTGATTTTATCAACATTTAGTACTCCATGCATTTGCTGATATTTTGATGTGACGGGTTTGCATAGTGGAATTTGGGGGGGAATTGGGGAACTAAACAAGGGCCTGGTCTTTTCACCATCCAAGGCATCTAATAAAGGTTTCCATTTACTACCCATGACCAGACTACACACAGGGCACTAAATCTGTGTGCTAGATTAGTACCTGTTCAGATTTCTAAACCTAGTAGGCTTAATTGGTGTAATGCTAGTGCACTGAATGTTTTCTAAACCTGTATGGATTAATTGTGATATGCTTCAGTGTGCGAATATTATGAAGATAGGTGCTGATTTGGTGAGTTGTTTTTCTATTCCTTTAATTGATTGTCTACCATTTTTTCTCTTTTGCTTGCTGTACAGCGCTCTCTGAATATTGTGAAGTTAGCTAGTTTGTTAGTTTTAGGTACTTGAATGAGATATTATCCTCTACTTATATACTTGTTTGGGTTATTGTAGCTATTTAAATGCAAAGAAATATACTGCTAACATCTTAGTTCAGTGCTTCAGCTTCCTTCTATTTTTCAGTCCAGCAATAGTTTGGTCCATTTAACTAAAGAAGGCTCTATTTAGCGTTGGTCTGACTTCATTGACAACTTCTTGTAGTAGCTTGTGTTCTAGTATTCTCTGTTTCCATCTATTTTGCAAGGAATGAATACCAGTAGTAGCAGCTAGTAGCCATTCGACAGTACCATAATGAGGTCTTCATCATTGCAATCTGCAATTTGTTTCAGAGCAGCAGTGGGTCATTTTCTCCTATCCTGCAAAGTCCTTTTTCTAGCTATAATAGTCAATAATTCAAGTACCCATTATGACTACAATTGGCTGGTAGCTTTCTGTGCAAACTAGCAGCCACATGGTCCTTTTTGAGCTTGTAGTGCTTGCACAAGAGATTATCTATTTTCTGCAAAGTTAACAACAAACACTTATTCTTTCAGGATGTATTTATATCAATCGACCTATTTATATTAAAATTGTTGTTGTCCAACATATTAGGTGGTTATAGATCTTTTTGCCAATATCTAAATGTGTTGCTTTTCTTATGCAGTTCGTGTATGCTGGATAGATTGCAATCTCCAAGAGTGATGATCCAGTAAGTTCTGAAGCTTGTAAGATAGTTGTCTTTTCCTGCTTTAGATATGGACATGGACTTGTGACAGAGAGGTTGTAGCCATGATGTTGCTGTGAGTTTGGTGATTACCTTAAACTTTTGGTATGATTTAGCCATCTCTTAGAAAACTATAACCGATTTGAGGATGTAAGATATTTTTTTTGACGTGAAAACCATGGGGGAGTTCCCCACGGTGAATCAAAAATTTTATAAATAAGGCAATAAAATAAAAGGGTCCAGGAGATACTTACAATGAGAGAGGGGAGGATGTAAGATATTAATTTGTATTTAATATTTGAATATTATGACTTGTTCACTGTTGTTGATCTGGATTTGGGGATGAATGTAATTACGATGGATTTGTGAACTCTGTGAGCTGGTTGTTATGATATATTGTGAGACATGTGACGTTTGTGATATGTTTGTGATGTTGGTGATATATATGTGGTGTTAGTGATATATAAGTGATGTTGGTGATATATATGTGATGTTGGTGACGTCTATTATGTACATATTCTGTTTGTTTGGATGGAACGGAAAAAACAAATAAAAGCGGCGGTTTTAGGTCAGTTTGCCTAGTGTTACACTCGGCAAAGAGTGCATTTGCCAAGTGTACAGGTCAAAACACTCGGTAAAGAGAGCGTATTGAGCATTTCTAGAAACATGCTTTGCCTAGTGTCTTGAGTTTGCCGAGTGTCATGGCAAGAACACTAGGCAAACTTCAAAGGTTTGCCGAGTGCTGGCACTAGGCAAATCAATTTTTTTTTAAATAATTTTGCCGAGTGCTGACACTAGGCAAAGCAAAAAAAAAATTCTAAAATTAGGCTTTGCCGAGTGCTGTCCGGGAGAACACTCGGCAAACTATTTTTTTAAAAAAATGGTTTTGCCGAGTGTCGACACTAGGCAAACCATATGATGCCGTCTTGCATCCGTCACGGCAACTTTTGTTTGCCGAGTGTCAAACGGACACTAGGCAAAGAGTTTGCCGAGTGCCCGAAAAATGACACTCGGCAAAGCCACATTTGCCGTTAAGAAATTTGCCGAGACGGCTTTGCCTGGAGTGGCACTCGGCAAAGGGTTTGCCGAGTGTTTTTTACCCTTTGCTGAGTGTCGTAGACACTAGGCAAAGCGCTCGATTCCAGTAGTGTGCACTCAATTTAGCCATTTCAGACTATATTTGGCATTACAATTCATACTCTGCAACTACAGTTGTAAAGCATCTACAAGAATATTATGGATAATATTTTGTTTCGGACACTTTAAAAATCAAAGTCTAGCTCAGGGATGCAACAAACCATACTTCGATGAGCACTGCAGCCTAAGTACAATCACTACAACCTATACTGCAGTTACAAAATGGCAGAATACAAGTACTGTGACATTATAAAAAGATTGAGCAATTGACAGAGATACAGTAACACAAACACACATTACGGATCTGCTATAATACACCCTCCTTGCCCGCACACCCCCCCCAAATACATCGCACAAGGAAAAGCATAAGAAGAGGAGTAGCTGTATTACCTCGTATATCGTATACATGTTGGCCTGCTGAATCAGATGCAACCATAGATCCATCTTCCCTACAAAATCGATGCTTTCCCCATCGAATTGATGCCTCAGCCAAACTAAAATGTATTCGAAATTGAGCTTGCCTACCAAAAACTAACACCATCCCATCGAGCACGTCATGGCCCGCATCGACATCCTCATCGTTTGAATAGCGTGGTTGCTACCGGATTCAAGCTCGTTTCTTGCTGACTGGTAAAAGGAAGGGCCAGAAATCTGCTAGGGAGAAGAGGAAGAATTGAAGGGCTGCTTTTCAAGAGGAATGAAGAAAGGGAAAAAGCAAGCAAGGTACCCACAAGCCGAGGAGCTCACGTGGTGCCCCGTTGCGGCGGCATGGCCAGCGCCCGCCCGCACCAGCGTGGTGCCCAGGCACGGCGGTGTGGCTTGGCCCGAGCGCTGCCACAACGGCGCGGCTGGGCCCCGTCTTCGCCCGCTCGTGCACCGGCCGGCCGCGGCGTCGCCCTCGCCTGGTGCCCTAGCGGCCGGTGTCATGGTGAGGCGATAATCCTGTGATCACTGAAAATAGCAGGCCAATCACACCCACCTCCTGATCAGCTAATGAATTTCATATCTCATATTCTCCATAATATCATATACCAATTTCAAATGGATGGAACTCACCTCCAGATTGTGCGCTACTGAGACATCTCCCCTTCGTGAGTGGGACTGGCTTGAGGGTATGTACATGCAAGGCTTACTACTATGCTCTTGATCAACTGAAATTGAAACCTTCATCTGCGATCAACACAATAGGGGGAAATGAAATTATAATAAATACTATTAAATTTTGCACCAAACTACTACTCCACTACACATCTATAGAAAAATCAGCATGCCTGGGATCAAGGATCAAAATAAGAGGAGCCTGGGAGAGTGAGGGCAGTGACTAAGTTGTAGGTGAGTAGGTACTGTGTGCGAGAGGCACGGTCGAACCGGCTGAAAACAAAAGATCAGTTCCAATTCAGTAGTCCAGCTAGTACAACACATACATGCATCCATGATCTCTGTTTGGAGTCAAATAATGGCATTGTAAGTGATGCACTTGAAACAAATAACCGTTTGAAAGCAAAGAACCATCTTCATAATTGCACTGAGCGAAGATCCACCACAGTAATAAGCAAACTTCAAAAGGAATGAGTCCATTAAGAAAATCTGCATCAGGATGCTTATCGCTGTTACAATGTACTTCGCATCACATGGAACAAGCAACTGTTGAAAACAAAGCACACAGCCAAACTTACACAAATCATTGACTGAAACCGCAGCAAGGGCCGAGTCCCACTCATCCATCGCTTCCTGAGGCAAAGTGAAGCCTCGCCCTCACATCTGACACAGAATCAAGGGTAGCGACGACCTCACCTTGTACGAGGAGTCCAAAATAATGGCGCCCACGACCCTGTTGCCGCTTGATGGGGTGCGGTGCGGCGCCGCTGCCTCCCGCGGCATGGACGCCTGCGAGTGGCGGAGACTGCGTCCTCCAGGGCCACGAAGGCGTCACCCCACCTCTTCCTCCTCGTCATCGGCCGGAGCGGCACAACAGTAGCCATCGCCTCCGGCGGCCAGAGCTAGGGTTTCGAGCCCACGCGATGTTGTGCCGGCTTCCTCGTCGAGTTCATCGTCCCAAGTGGTGCTGTGCGGGTTCACCAAAGCGGTGTCGTCACTGGATTCAGAGGAGATGTGGCCAGGGAGGGGCGGGGTGACGTGCGCAGCAGCGAGGGAGGGCCGGGGAGGCGCGCAGGCAGGAGCAGGGTGCGCAGTCTGATGGGGCACGGAGGGGAGAGGAGTCAGAGTCGTGTGGGGCCGTGAGGGAGAGGAAAAGTTGAGCTGACGTTAGGGAGAGTGCTCGGGTTCCGAAAAAGTCTTCAAATGTTTGGTATATTCTATTATCGTTCCTTTTGTAAGACTTATTCAATATATTTATCTTCTCTAATTACTTAAATATTTTTCATGATTATCTATTTCTCGTCTTAGTTGGTTAGCTAAAGCATCGCTAGTATAGTGATTTACACCTTACGTGGGATGTCCGCTCGACCGAGTGCTCTAGTTGTCATATGTGGCTAGAGTAGTAATCGATATTGTGTAGACGTAGTGTCTAGACTATAGATTACCTGCCGACCAGGCCTTTGTAATCCACCGGCTTCGGGTTGGTGTTTTCATAGAGCTTTTGTTAGCCTGACCTCGATCTCCCCTTTCTAGTCTTGTCGAGGATCGAAAAGGAATTGCTGCTCCAAAGTGTTCTTGGTGTGATCGCTATGTCTGACCTTTACTTAGTTAATCCCTTTGGTCTGCTTAGAATAGAACCACAATAATGGAAAAGTAAATAGGAACCTTAAACTCTCCGGTTATCCTCCCAGCTTATAGACTATCTGCTCTTTCATCTTGCTCCCTCCGTCGTCCGTGAATACAAGGCGTGATTCAGTTTTCACCGAGACCAATAAACGAGTTTAATGTTGTGGCTTCCGAGAGGAGTGCTTCGGCTCCACGTCGTAATTAATTAGGTGTCGCGCATGCTTGCATGCATCAACGATAGCCATTCACTCTTCCGCGCGCCAAAGCAACGGCTCGGACTATTGCCTTGCCCCGCGCTGCATGCATGCAGATGGAATTTTTTCCGTTGACGCGCCAACTGCAATCACAGCGCGCATTAATTTCTCTCGCATGTAAAGAAAATTTCCTTCCTTGGCGCGTGCCCGTTTTGTTCCTTTGGCGCCTACAAATTTTTCATTGGCGCGCTAATTGAAATTTATTTGCATGTGGCACCACGGCCTGTGCCTCCGGTATGTTCCTCCTATAAATATAGGGAATGCTTATTCACAGTGGACACCACACATCTTACTCCTCTAATCTTCTCTCTACTCATAATGCCTGGTCTAGATTTGAATCAGCCTATTGATTGGGATGAAATTGAGGAATTTGAGGGAGGCATACTAGATTTGAGCTATGATTTCGTTTGGGACCCTGGTACCTATAACACCTCATGTGTTTGGCTTCCATAATTGTATTGCATTTCATAAACTTGAGCATCATTCATTCATGCATGAGCTATAATGTGTGAAACATGCTTTTCAAACATTACAACATATGCTTATATTTCATGTGTGTTTATGAACTGAGTAGTGTGCAACACCCAAGTGAAACATGGGTAACTTCTTTTTAGACATGTCACCCACATTAGTGAAACATGATTAGCAAGTGCTATGCAACACACTCATGAAACATATGAAACATGGCTTGGAAACAAAAGTAGCAATTCACTTGTTTTTCCTTGTTTCAATGCATGTGATGCTTGATTTTGGTGTGATCAATGTGTGGTGTGGGTAATTAGTCCCTACAACATCTTAATTACACTTAGGATCATTAGTGGAGCAATGTTCATGTTCACCAAAATGACCAAATTGCCATTCTAAGTGTTGTTGACTAGGTTTTGACCCCTAGAGTGCTTTAGTTTGACCATTTAAAAAGTCTAGCTTAGAAATCTTGCATGGAGGAGCAACCTTAAGCAAAGTTGTAGAGAATTTCATAATAAACAAAAGTTCTAATATGGTCATCTCATGAAAATGACCAGAACATGCTCAAACAGGGCCCACAAGTCAGGTCTCCATGCTGATTTCAGACTTAGAAAATTTTCTAAGTCATGAATTGGGTTACAATTTCAATGTATCCCACTTTAGGGCCTTGTAGTTTCAAATCTAGGCCGAATTAGTCCAAACTCCAATTGACAATATTGTTGTCCATACATAGCTCTACAATTCTGTTGTTAACACCTCTCGCTAACTCGGGCTAGGTTAGGAGATTTACTCGGTCGAAAGTTGCCTGTCAGTCGACACCTTTGAGCTCTGAAATGAAAAGTTCAGACATTCAGAGCACCGGGTGGCCGACAGTTTCAGGCCATTACCGCCACATGTCCTCCACGCGCCATGTGCGACCTGGCACCTTGGCCAGCTGCCCAATGCATAGAAGGGTGTCCCTACTGCCGTCCAGACCTCGCCCACCCATTCCCTCTTCCTCCTCCTTCCCTTTGTCATCGCCAAAACGGAGAAACCGAGCTGCCATTCCCGCCCTTGCTCTAGCGAGCTCGCACGCGTTTTCCACCGCGCCTCAAGTCTGGCCAACAGCTCCACCTTGAACCCCTCTACTTCCTCATTCGCTGCACACAATCAGCCGAGCCACGGTAGGGTCACCTTGTCGTTTCCGCCACTGTGGTGCCTCGCCGGCGTCCATCCACGCGGTAGCTCACCGTGGCTAGGGTCCTCTGGGCTTCCCCTGCGAGCGCTAGTGGGTGCATTGGGGCCGGGGTAGTGCGGGGATGCTCACCGCGGGTCTAGGATAGGGTCCTAAGGTCACCGCCGGCGAGGAGCACCACCACCGCCCCGCCGGGCCACCATGCGCGCCGGTGAACCCTCTTCTGTAGCTCCGCCCCTCGTTTCTTTAGGTCAGCCGGTACGGTTTTGGGTGCTGACCGTGTTGGTGCCATTGGCCTCACCGGAATCGCCAGTGCCGACAAGCTCCGACCACCGCGCGTTCCTCCCCTGCTCCCTCTCTCTCTGACCGGGGGGCCCGCCCTGTCAGAGACCGCGCGCACGTGGGAGCCAAAACCGGCCGTACGTGTGTGGGCCATGCGACGGATTGGGCCGGCCCAGTGACTGGTTTTAGTTTTCGTTTTTGGTTTTTCTTTATTTATTTCATAGATTTTCTTGCTACATTGTAAAATCCATATCTCATGCAATATAGATCCCATTGAGGTGATTCAAATTTTGTTGGACTCTGGTTGATGTTTAGAATTTAGGAAAAATATCAAATAAATATGTGATGTTTAATTTCTGGAAGATTTAATTAGGCCTTTGAAATGTGTTTTAAATTGAAAATAAACTTTTTAAAGGGATAACTTGAGTTGTATTGTTCCAAAAATTATGAAATTTGATGAGTACGTTATTTCATGTATATACTAGCTCTGGTAAAAGTTTGGATGCTATTGCTTGAGTAGTTTTCAAGTTATAATGTTGTCATTTTATATTAGGAGATACTTGAATGAATTTTCATAATTTTTCTGTATGTGCATTGCTCATGAAAATTTATGGAGAGTGTCCTAGTACCCTAAGGTTGCTAAGAAAAATATGGTTTCTGTTGTTTGACACTTTTCAATGTGATTTATTAATTATGCAAAAATCAGCCTTTTTTGCTTGTGAATTTTGTGAAGGGAGTTTCTGTGAATAACTTTAGTTCAAATTTTTACAGTAGCCTCCATGTAGGGCAGAGAGCCTCCTGTAGTTTTTATAGATTTTTCTAAGCAGTTTGCATATAAGTTTAATTTTTCACTTAATTAATTAAGTAAATTAAGAAAGAGGTTAAAATAAATGTCTTGGGTTGACACACCCTACTTTCTGGTGGTTTTGGGTCATGTGTGAACTAGTAGCAACATTAATTTGGTCATAAGGGTAGATTGACACAGGAATAAATATTTAATTTTTACATTTCTAGGTTCTCTGGACAGCTAGTAGTATTTTTGGATTTGAACCTTGATAAAAGTGTTTGCTGGGAAACTTATGAATACCAAAGTGGTAGTAAACTTGTTAAACTAGCTTGTGTCAAACTTTGGTGACATTTGGCCTAGTAGTCTAAGAGTTGTAGCTGTTTAAAGTGGCTATACAGAAATGGCTACTCTCTGTTTGGGAGAGGACAGATTTCTAGAAATTTAGAATTTCGACTAGGTAAACTTTGGAATTAGGTGTTGAGGTCTGAAAATTAATTGTAGAGCATTTTATAAGCTTTCCAGATTGTCTTGTATCATGACATTTGTAATTTTGAATCTACAGTTGTTATGGAAATACTTAGCTGCTGTCCAGAATGTGTTGTTGCGATATTTTACGTTTGGGTTGGTGGTAACCTTGAGTAATGTTCTTCTTGTTGATTGTTAGGTGTTAGGGCCTTAACTGAGGAGGAAAAATTATACATTAGGTTCTGTAGACTAGGTAAGTACTTCTCCACCAGAGAAGAGATTTGCACTTATTATTGAAGTAATTTGAATAGGGCACTAGAATTGCTGAAATGCATTCCATTCCGAGCATGTTGTATTCCTTCTTATGCATCCATGAGATTTATTGTGCATTCATACAATAGGTATACCGGAGGAGGTGACACTCCTCGAGTTTGAGGGAGCGATTCCGGAGAGAGCCCGAGGACCCAGCCGGCGAAGCTGGAGCGGAAGGAGACGTCGTGCCTCAACCTGAAGCTGGAGAAGCGGACAACCGTGTACACGCCATGGACCAAACTGAAGAAACGGACAACGGTGCACATGCCATGGACCAAAATGATGTCGCTGCCGATGAAGTTGATTTCGTGGCATTCGATTCAGGTTAGTACCCGATGGACGTTCTGATGCAGGCGTCATTGTTTTTTTTCATTTTTTTTTGTTGCTGCATGTCCAATGCACGTACGGCTGTTTGAACGCATTTTTTGTGTAGGCACTCCTAACAATATCAAGATGAGGCGGCACTACCCTCCTGACATAAAAAGGGTCATCTATGCCATGTGCTTAGAAAGATCAGCTCCTGGCATGATGGAGGAGGGAGTAACGAAGTCCGTTGCCGCTGATATGGGGGTTCCGTGGAGAGTTGTTCAGCGCGTATGGCGAGATGGACAAACTGGTGGTGGAATTTTAGCTTTCCAAAACAAGAAGAAAAAATTTTGTGGTCGAAAAAAAATTCCATTTAACCCAGATGCCATAAAAGATGTGCCGCTTAGACAGCGTCATACCGTCCGTGACCTAGCCAACGCCTTGCATATGCCAAAGAGCACATGGCATGACCGGCTCAAAGAAGGAAAATTTAGGCGTCATACAAATGCCATAAAGTTCACCTTAACAGAACAAAACATGAAGGAACGTGTGCAGTTTTGCGTAAATATGCTTGACAGTCAAAGCATACCAGATGATCCAACCTTCAAATCTTTATACAATGTCATTTACATAGATGAAAAATGGTTCTATAGGACAAAGAAAAACCAAATTTATTACTTGGTGTCTGGCGAATAGATCCCTCGAAGAGCTGTGAAGAGCAAAAATTTCATTGAAAAGGTGATGTTTTTAGGTGTGAAAGCCCGCCCAAGATTTGAGAACGGCGTATGCACATTTGATGGCAAGATAGGGACTTTTCCCTTCACTTACCTGGAGCCAGCCAAGAGGCGAAGTCCCAATAGGCCTAGGGGTAAGCTGTTTAATTTTACTTAAATTAGGATTACTCTATTAATCTTGGTTACTCTACTTACGTGGTTGTATGTACAGGAACCATGCAA
This sequence comes from Saccharum hybrid cultivar R570, assembly GCA_038087645.1. Taxonomy (NCBI): domain Eukaryota; kingdom Viridiplantae; phylum Streptophyta; class Magnoliopsida; order Poales; family Poaceae; genus Saccharum; species Saccharum hybrid cultivar. The sequence goes on along the minus strand of JAQSUU010000291.1, from coordinate 1,756,213 downwards.
CTAAAGGCCATGACATCGGTCACGAGAGATACTATCCGAAAGTTTCTCATTGAAAAGGTCTTGCCGGCCATCAAAGAAAAATGGTCTGCTGAAGAACGAGGACGTCCTATATTCATCCAACAAGATAACGCGAAGACGCATATTGCAGTTGACGATCCATATTTTTGTCGTGCTGCACAAGCGGATGGGTGGGATATACGGCTAATGTGTCAGCCACCCAACTATCCGGATCTTAATGTTTTGGATCTGGGTTTTTTTTTTTGCAGCTCTACAGGCATTGTTTGAAAAGTCATCTCCATCAAACATCCAAGAAATTGAGTCGAATGTGATCAAAGCGTATTTAGAATATCCGGTGGACAGGTCAAACCGTGTGTTCCTAACACTACAGGGGTGCATGATAGAGATTATGCATGCAAAAAGAGGGCAACATTATGCTATCCCTCATATGAAGAAGCATAGGCGGAGCCACCTATATGGCGAGGTAGGGCGGCCGCCCTACCTCCCCTCTAGCGAGCACCATAGCTAGGACCCCCCCATCTCCGGCGGCAGCGCAGGTCCAAGGCTCCAACTCCGAGCGAAGAAGAGAGCGACGGTGACTGGGACTTGAGCAAATTAGCGAAGCAGAGGGCGTCCATGCTGCTGGGCCGTCTAGCCAACAAAGCCCAATGCACGGAGGCCCACCCATCACGCAGCCTAGAAGCGTTAGGGCAAGCAGCAGATCAGCAGTGGCGCCGCGCTCCCATCCCATCGCCGCATCGTGCTTGCTTGGCTCGGTTCGACGGTGCCTCCGTGGCTCGCAGTTGAAAGCCCAAGTTTGGTTTTGGTAACTAATGACACCAAGTTACTAATGCCATGTGTTAAGTGTTTTGAGTTAGGCATAAGCAACACATGTGATGAAGGTGTATGTGGCAAGGAGGTGTGGCCACAAGATCACAAAGATATGGTGCATGGACATGAAATGATGATTATGGTGGAGATGCACATAAAATGAAGGACATAATGATCAAGTGAAGGAGAAGGATCTAAGAGCGCAAGACAAAGATATAACCATAGGATTTTCCTTTTGTCGGTCTAAGATGAGTAGAGAAGTGATTGACCAGGTTTAGGATACATAGCCGACTATCAAGAGGGGCAATCACGGTTAGCTCGGGAATCAAGTGCCACTAGATCAATGTCTTGAGCATATGCATTAGGATCTAGTTGAGAGCTAACATAATGCCTTGAAAAATGTTTGTGAAATGCTAACACACATGCACATGGTGGTGTACACTTGGTGGTGTTAGCACAGTTTGCGCTTTTTGGGGAAGTGAAATGCCTATTTTCTACTGCGCCGAAAGTTGGAAAAGAAACGGAGGCGAACGAAGGTCACAGAGGTGACCGGACGCTGCACCGGACGCGGTCATGGTATGACCGGACACGTCCGGTCAGTTCAACGCAGCAGTCAGGCGCGCGGGTGTTAGGGTTTGCAACCGGCGCGTCCGGTCACTCACGGGACCTGCGCGTCCGATCAGGCGTCCCGAGAGGCAGAGCACAGCGGAGTGATGATCGGACGCGCGGCTCGTCCGGTCACACGCGATCGGACGCGTCCGGTCGTTGAGGGAGCTTACTGGACTATAACCGGACGCTGGCACTATCACGTCCGGTCGTTGCCTGGAGCGCGTCCGGTCATTGCTTCGTGGGCTCGCGGTGCTGTGCGATCGACGCGTCCGATCAGTTGAGCGGCGCGTTGTAACAGAACCGCCCAATTATACGATATTAAGTAGGAAAATCATCCAACGGGAGGACAATTTAACAAACTTAAGCCCGTATAACCCGGTAGTCCGTGAAATCTCGATGGATTTCAAACCATTTCACATAACAGCCAAGATCGTACTAAGTTTAGCGGTCACCATCATAAGTTACATAAAAGTTCGCGGCATAAAATACATCGGAGTTTAAACATAGTTATTACAAACTAGGTTCGAATAAAAGTAGCGGAAGCGGTAGTTCAAATCACGCACACACACAGTATTTTGAAATAAAGTGCCAGCTTGTGATCATCTCCAGCAAAAGCATCAGACGAGAAGTAGCGAATGACCATTGCCCATGGTCCTAAGCTTCGCCCATCGCAGGATAGAGGCAGTTGATACAGTAGCCGTAATACATCTGCCCATCTGCAACAAGTGAGAACAAAGCCCTGAGTATGAGAAGGTACTCAGCTAGACTTACCCGACAGAACCAAAATAAAATGACACCAAGGATCATGATAGGCTTTCTGGTGGGGGTAGCTGACTCATTTGCAAGAAAAGCATTTTCAACTTAACAATTCTTTTCTAAAAGTATGCAGTAATTTAATCATTATTACCCTGTCAACTATATTTGCATCTGTGCTAGAGTAACATGTAATTAAGCAGGTAGGGATTACCATTGATCATTAACAATAGTTACCATGTCATCTTCCACATAACTATCCAAGTGATTCATCAATATTACTACGATGAAGTAGCTCAAGTCAAGTGTTCACTATCCAGTGAACGATGGCGATTCGAATCGATTATTAACCAGCTGGTAATTTATTCCTCACACAAACCTCACTCACCCGCTAAAGTGAGGTATTGGTCACCGAGTCAACCATTCAGGTAAAGTCACGAGCTTGCCAGGAACCACATGTACCCGGGGCCGCCCGACTGCTCTTTGGCCTTATCATCGTGCCCCCGTATCCTGCCACTACTGCTCCGGTACAGTGCGTTGCGGGCAATCCACTCGGCCCGAATAATCTCCTAGCTTTGCGGTCGAAAGGTACATTATTCGGCCAGCTAAATGTGAGGCATGCGTTCAACATGACTAGAGGCCCAACAACGATCGGTCCTTAATCGACACAGATGGAAAACACTACAGTCCGAAACCCTGTAAGTTTCCGCCCGGTCTCAATTCATTTCGACACTTAGTTATTTTTATATGACATACTTTCACATAGATCCAAGTAATCTCCTAGAGCTCGCGGATGACAGGCAATCACCCGACTTCTACCGGTCTAAGCAAACTAAGCAATTATTTGACTGCAAACACTAGGGTGACAAGGATCGGTAAAGCAAGGTGAAACAAGGTATAATGCAGCAACGGTTGCAAACAACTCCTAAACTTAATGCAGCAGTTTAAGTAAAGTCAATAATAAATTATTTGCAAACCGGGAGAGAAATGCTCCGGGGCTTGCCTCTCTCAAAAGAGCTCGGACGGTGGTTGGGGCACTCTGGAAGATCTTCACTGACCTCCTCTTCGGCTTTTGGCACTTCCTGCTGCTGCACCTCGAGCTGCTCCTCTGGCTCCTCGGGTATGACGACTGGGTTCTCGGTTTGCGATCCTGTATGATGCAATGCACGTAAGTGATTATGCAAACGTGCATCGAAGGAGATGAATGCAATGGATATGTTGAAATGCAAGGTATTCAACATCATCCAAGAAACTATACTATAAGCACATGTCATCTACTGCATTCTCTTCTACTACTAATATGTTAAGTTAACATATCTTATGAAATGCTTCAAAGATACACCAAAGCAAAGTTTACTAACTAATCTTGCATCAAAGATTGAATGTAAACCCTAGTTAGCTCTAGGCTTGAACAGCAACATATATTTTGGTAGCACAGAAAAATCTTAGAAAATTACAGTGGATTACTAACATCAATTCTAGCATGCCATAAAATTTTCATTGCATTTGGATTATTAGAATTTTCTATATAAAAATAACAAGCTATGGCTTAAAAACGAGCATGAAAATACTTTGCATTATGAAAAGTATCAAACAACAGATTTAGTAATTTTCCTACTTTCTACACAATAAATAATCACTGTAAAAAAATTATTACTTGCATGTTTTATTCACATTTATTTAAATAACAAAAATAGAAAATACTAGTGATAGAAAGCATTTGAACTACACCTACACATTTTTCTACAGAACAGTCATGATATAAAATTTTCCTAGCAAGTACATGGCACAAAAAGATTAACAAACTTGGAATCACAGTTTTCTGATTTTTCTATGATTTATTAAGCATTTATCAAGAAAACAACCATTTCAATAATTAAATAAAAACTCTATAGAAAAGTAATGAAATATTGACATGCAATATTTTTATATTATAGATCTGGTTCCAATGAGTCCATAGAAATTTATTTCACAATTTTTGGAACTGAAATGACTACAAAAACATTTTCCAAAGTATTTTTCATCATGAATAATAAAAGAAAACAGAAATTGATTTTCATTATTGGTACTGGGCCGGCCCGTGGAAGTCAACCGGCCCGTGGCCGTTTTCAGCCTGCGTGGCCCGAGTGCGAGGGAGGGGAAGACGGCCTAGCAGGGCGTCAGCCCACTGCCACTCGGCCTGGCCGGCCCGGCTGGCTGGCGGAGGCAGAGGCCTCGCCGGTGTGCGCGCTGGCGCGGCGGCGCGGCTCGGCCACGAGGCCGGCGGCCATCTCCGGCCACGGCAGGGCGAGCTGGCGAGCGCACGGGATATGCGAGGAGACGGTGAGTGCGGTAGGGTAGCTAGGCTAGGCTGGAGAGGAGAACGAAGACGACTTCCATGGCGGCCGAGCACGGCGGCGCCATGGCCTTCGGTGGCGAGGCTTGGAGGCTCAACCTGTGCTCGGAAGGCGGCGCAAGCTCGAGCGCGACTTGAAGGAGGGCGAGGCGGAGTTGCAGCGGGAGGAATCGGGGAATGGCGCGGTGGTGCGGGAGCTCGACGCCGGCGGAGCTGCGGGCGCGACGAGGGCAGAGCTTGGGGCTCTCGGCTCTGGAGGAGAAAGAAGGCAGCTCGGACGGAAGTGAGCGAGCACACGGGCACTAGCAGTTGAAGGCGGGCGCATGGGCGCGAGGTCAGGCCGCGGCTGCCGCGTGGCGGGCGACACCGGCACATGGTCGCCACGCGGCGGGAGTTCTCTACCGCGGCGGACAGCGAGGCGCGGGGCGAGCGGGAAGAGGAGGAGGAGGCCGAGCGGACGCGGGCCGGGCCACCTGCGTTGCGTGGGCGCGCGTGAGCGCGGGAGTGGCCCGGGCCGTTTCGGCCAGCGGGCCGAAACCGAGGCGGCGGCCTGCTTAGGTTAGGTTTTGATTTTTTTTAATTTCTATTTTCAACAAATTTCAAATACAGTTTTCAAACCTCATTTTGAGCAAGAAAAGGACCTTTTCTGAAAATGACCCAAAAATAAAAGTTGCTTAGAATTCAATTCTCTACAACTTTGATTAAGGGGCCAACTCAAAATTCCGCACAGATTTTGAATTTGAGAATAAAAGCTAAAATTGGGAGTATTTTTGAATATTTTCAGAATACATTTTTGAAACCAGTTTTTGACAAAACTTTGAGTAGTTTAGTTGCTCCAAAAATTTGACCTATAATTCTAAGTGATATAAAATTTGTAGTTGCACAATTTTGATGAAAGGTAATTAGCATATTAATATATTACATCACGAATACCATTTTTCTAAGCTTTTATTTCACTCAGGTTATAATCTTACCATACATGATTATGGATGATATGAAATGTCATGCTTATGATTGCAATGCAAATGCTTGCGTAACACCGGGGTATTACAGCCCTCCCCGTTATAAAAATCTCGTCCCGAGATTTGGTTTACGAACCATTTATTATAAAGATCTTCGTATGCTTTTTGTAGGTATTCATCCGTTTTCCAAGATGCATCCCCTTCATCATGATGACTCTATTGTATCTTATACGTTTTCACCACACTGTTTCGAGTAGCCCTTTCTTTGGAATCCAAAACTCGAATTGGCTGCTCACGATACACCAGATCTGACTTAAGTTTTATGCCTCGAGGTTCAATTCTTTCCTCTGGAACGCGCAAACATTTCTTGAGATGTGATACGTGAAAAACTGGGAATATAGCACCCATTGCTTCTGGTAATTCCAATTTGTACGCCACTGGACCCTTTCTTTCCAAGATTTTGTAGGGTCCTACAAATCTGGTGGCAAGCTTTCTACGTATTACAAACTGCTTCTTCTTCATAGGCGTGACTTTTAGATAAACATAGTCACCAACTTCGAACACAAGCGGTCTCCTTCTCTTATCCGCATAACTTTTCTGACGTGACTGAGCTGCTCTCATATTTTGATGAATGATATGAACTTTCTTTTTGGCTTCTTCCATGAAGTCAATACCATAATACCTTCTTTCCCCTGACTCAATCCAATTTAAAGGTGTTCTACACTTTCGGCCATACAGAGCCTCAAAAGGTGCCATCTTAATACTTTCTTGATAGCTATTATTATACGCGAACTCTGCTAAGGGTAACCACGACTCCCATGAACCTCTGGAAGACAACACACAAGCTCTTAACATATCTTCTAAAATAGCATTAACTCTTTCAGTCTGACCATCTGTTTGAGGATGATAGGCAGTGCTACGAATCAGACTAGTCCCCAAACCTTTGTGCAAATGCTTCCAAAAGTGAGCAGTGAACTGTGACCCTCTGTCAGACACTATAGTCTTCGGTATGCCATGCAATCTCACAATCTCCGCAATATACTTCTCAGCATATTGAGGTGGTCTATAATCTGTCTTGACAGGCAAAAAGTGGGTTGTCTTGGTAAGATGATCCACGATTACCCAAATCAAATCATGGCCTTTCTGAGTAGTGGGCAAACCCTTGATGAAATCCATACTTATATCATCCCACTTCTAACTAGGTACTGACAAAGGTTGCAACAATCCGGTAGGTTTTATGTAAATAGCTTTCACTCGACAACATGTGTCACATCTGGCTACATAAGCTGCAATTTCCTTCTTCATCTTTGTCCACCAATAGCGAGGTCTTAGTTCTTGATACATTTTACTACTGCCAGGATGAATAGATAACTTTGAAAGGAGAGCCTCATCCATAAGTTTATTCTTAAGCTCTCCATCTTTAGGAACAACAAGACGGTCATCAAACTATAGCACGTCATGTTCATCCAATCTAAAGTACTTGGATGGTTCTTCTTTAATCTTTTCCTTGATATGGAATATCCCTTTGTCGGTTTTCTGGCCTTCTATTATCTTACTCTCCAAAGAACAACTAATCTGAATACTGTGTAACACTGCAGGATGCATTAGATCAAAACCATCTTCGAGCAAAGGTTGCGCATTCAGGCAATGTGACTTTCTACTCAAAGCATCTGCCACTACATTGGCCTTTCCAGGATGGTATTGCACATTCAAATTGTAATCTTTGATCAATTCTAACCATCTTCGCTGTCTCATGTTCAATTCAGGTTGGATGAAGATGTACTTGAGACTCTTGTGATCGGTAAAAATATTGCACACATTACCAAGTAAGTAATGTCTCCAAATTTTCAAGGCATGCACTACATCAGCAAGTTCAAGATCATGCGTCGGATAGTTGATCTCATGCTTTCTCAACTGTCGGGAGGCATAAGCAATGACTCTTCCTTCTTGCATAAGAACACAACCTAATCCTATTTTTGATGCGTCATAAAACACATCAAAAGGTTTCTCAATGTCCGGTTGCGCAAGAACTGGAGCAGTGGTCAACAGTTTCCGCAAGGTGTGGAAAGCTGTCTCACACTCCTCTATCCACACAAACTTATGATCTTTCTGTAACAGACTCGTTATCGGCTTGGCAATCTTCGAGAAATCTGGTATAAAACGACGATAGTAACCAGCTAAACCCAAGAAACTTCTAACTTCAGAGACTGTGATTGGTGTCTTCCAATCCATAACCTCTTGCACTTTACTCGGGTCTATGGATACTCCATTTTCTGATAGAATGTGACCAAGGAAAGGAACTTTCTTCAACCAAAATTCACACTTGCTAAACTTAGCATACAACTTATGATCTCTCAGTCTTGTTAAGACGATTCTCAGATGCTCTTCATGATCTTTCTCATTCTCAGAGTATACTAGAATGTCATCAATGAAGACAACTACAAACTTGTCCAACTCTGGCATGAAAACCATATTCATCAGATACATGAAATATGCAGGAGCATTTGTTAAGCCAAAAGACATAACAAGATACTCGTACAACCCGTATCTGGTAGAAAAGGCAGTTTTCGGGACATCTTGCAGCCTAATCTTTATCTGATGATACCATGATCTTAGGTCTATCTTAGAGAACACTCTAGCTTTAGCCAACTGATCAAACAAAACATCGATATGAGGCAAAGGATATTTATTCTTGATAGTTACCGCATTAAGAGGTCGATAATCCACACACATTCTCAGAGTACCCTCTTTCTTTTTCTTCACGAACAAGGCAGGACATCCCCATTCAGACTTACTCGGTCGGATAAACCCCTTCTTTAATAATTCTTCCAGTTGCTTCTTTAGCTCAGCTAACTCATTCGGAGGCATCCGATAGGGTCTCCTTGAAATAGGAGCTGTCCCGGGGATCAACTCAATTCCAAACTCAACATCTCTATCTGGAGGAAGGCCATGTAACTCGTCTGGAAACACATCCGGGAACTCACACACTATCGGGATCTGGTGGATAGGAACAACTTCCATGGCACAGGTCACACTCACAAGGTCTGTTCTTCTAGGCAATGGTACCAGGAAAGTACCCTCTGCTTGGGGATCCTTAAGGGTAAGCATCCGACTGCTTGTATATATGACTGCCCCCTAGTTCTTCATCCAGTTCATTCCTATTATTACATCCAAAACTAGTCCAGTCATAACTACCAGGTTCACTCGAAACTTTCGACTACCTAACTCAAGGGTTGCCCCTCTAACCATCTGATTGGTTAACACATCAGCCCCTGCTAAACTTATGCGATAACCATAACTCAATTCTGTGCATAGTTGTTCATGCTTCCGTGCAAATGCTTGACTCATAAAAGAATGCGAGGATCCAGAATCAAATAGAATAACTGCAGGGTGATGGTTAACAAGAAACTTACCGGCAGTTATAGGCTCTCCCTCAGGAATCTCATCAATGGTGGTATGGTGTACACGGGCAGTGTAAGTCTGTTGCTTCTTTTTAGGCGGATAAGGGCAGAACTTTGAAAAGTGGCCTGGCTGACCATAATTGTAGCAGGGCCCCTTCACTGTACCAGCAGATCCTATAGCTCCCTTGGAGTTGCTCTGTTCTGCAGCTGCGGTGATCTTTGCTGGCGGCACGGCCATCTTGTACGGCTTCTGTGGTCCCTTGTAGTTCTGGGTTTTATGCTGTGGCGGCCTGAACCTTGCACCAGGTGCGGACGGATGATAAGAAAGACGATTTGTATTGACAACTATGGACTAGGATGGTCCTGACTCAAACACCCTCTTGCGATTCTTGGATGCAGTGTAGGCGTTGTTGTTCTTTTCTTGTTTCAAACAATCACTGACAAAGTCATTGAATCTGGCGCGAGTATTGGTACCCACATGCTTCATCATCTTCGGACTTAACCCTCTCTTGAAACTAGCAATTCTCTTTGCATCTGTGTCGACCATGTCTGGAGCATAGCGGCACAAGTTGTTAAAGGCATGCAGATACTGGGTCACAGTCTTGGTACCCTGATTTAACCCCAAAAACTCTCCGAGCTTCATCTCAACCAACCCTGGGGGAATATAAACTCCCCTAAACGCTTTAGTGAATTCTCTCCAAGTAATCTGGGCATTGGGAGGAAAGGTGGTGCGGTGATGCTTCCACCACATCCCTGCCGGTCCCTGTAGCTGATGTGCAGCATATTCTGTTTTCAGAACTTCTGTCAGCCTCAACACATGGAACTTATCTTCCATAGTGTTGATCCATTCTTCAGCGTCAAGTGGCTCGACTGCTTCCTTAAAAATAGGTGGCCTAGTATCCATGAAATCCTTGAAGTTGTTGTACTGGTTCACCCCATGGCCACCACCTTGATTATTTCCTCTCTGAACATTTTCAGCGATGGTACGCAGAAAATCTTCCATATTCCTCTGTGATTGCTCGGCGTTGCGCTGGCTTCCAAGGAACTGTGCGAAGAATACCTCTGCAGTGAGCGGTGGAGGAGGGGGCAATTGTGGCTCTGGCTGTGGCTCCTGGTGGTTGACGTTGTTTGCACCACCCCCACCAGCCCCTGCACCGTTGCCACCAGTTTCAGCGGCCTCATACGTGGCACGGCGAGTGTTTGCCATCTGCATATTTCAGCAACAAGTAATAATTGAGCGAAGTTGTAGTAATTGTATTCGAATGAACAATCATGCCATACTGAATTTATTGGAGAGAACAAGTCATACAATAAAAACAGAGGCACAATAATCACATTCCAATTAAAACAACATCACTAATCAAATTACTTCGAATGCAACATCGCGTTCCATACAACCACGTTGCCAGCATACATACACTGGACTTTTATGCGTTCGACAATCGCATACACAACCAAGATCCAAAAGATCGCTAGTCTCAAGATCGAACAGGATACAACACGATACATGGAAACCAAAAGAAGGCCATCGCGATAGAGCCTATCACTAACGCAAGGCAACTAGCCTACTCCTTGGGGCCGTCGTCGAGGTCAGAGGCATCACCATCGCTACCATCAGTAGCGGCGTCGTCGTCGACGTCCATCTGGGCGGCGTCCAGAGGAGCATACGGGCCCATCCCGTTGTAGAGGGCATGAAACTCTTCATGCAAGTTGGCATTATACCCTTCTAGCTCCTCGACCCTCTGCCTCAGAAGGTCCCTCTCATTCCAGGCTTCATTCCTTTCCTGCACTAGCTGTCCCATCATGCGGTCTGCATTTCTGTTGGCCTGAGTCAATGTCTGCACCCGCTGCATGGCACACTCACCTCTCTCGAGAGCTCGGTCTTGCTGCAAGCTCATGTTGGCCAACTGCTCCTGCAAGCTAGCTATAGCACGTGCTTGCTTCTTCTTCTGCTTCCTTGCTTCAAGCCGGTCATCACCACGCAGACCAGTCAAGGTCCAAAAGGTACTCTCAAGACCCTGGTATGCTCTGATGGCTGCATACATGGCACTCATGGCGTGGTTGTCGCTAGCCTGTCCTTCACTTGGGCCTCTAACCAGGGCACTCCCTTGCGGTTGCACCCAAATGGCATCACGAGGATCATCTCTCGGGAAAGTACCGGCCAAAGCTGCTGCCAACTCATTAGGAAACCTGCTCATTATGTCTCGGATGACGCGAAAGGCTGCGCCCTCTGCACCCTCAACTGGAGTGCATCCTTCAAACTCCAAATGCCAACCATCCCATTCTGGCACATCACCAAGAGCAGGGACGGTGATTTCCACTACCGCAAGTCCATCCTCAGCTAACTGGCTCTCACTCCAGGAGTACACCGGCTCTTGACCCTCTGGGTACCCCACATCATGGAGCACTCTCCAAAGCAAGGTGGGCATGCCAAACTCGCTTAGAAAAGTGTCCATGCTGCGGCGCTCCCGTGGGGCCATCTGATGACGGGGTGCTCTTCTGCCAGTGGACTTACGGGCAGTCTGCTTCGTGCGGGCCATCTGTAGCACAAGTTTTAATTACCCGGTGAGAACATATTTTAAGTTGATGTCACTTTTATCAAACTGGGATAATCCTTTTATAAGGGGAGGAATGCATGTTATGAATGAAATACACAGGTAGTATGAGGCATGCACGAGTCTTACGTTCTCACAAACTTGGAAAATAAAGACATCTAACAATGAATTCGGTGGCATACAAACGATCTCTCATATACGTAACTAATTCGATCTACACGATAAACGCTGTTATATACCTGCAGAAAATTCATTTCAGCCCATTCCCCATGAATGCATGAAAGCAGTAAATCTACCTACACGCTCTACATGAATCCCTAGATGCGTGTACAATGGTAGTATTTACCCAAACACATCGTCCTATTGATGGCATCGCCTCAACGGACGGAACACCCACACATGCGATACTTTCATAAAAACATGTGTAAAACATGTAATTATTCTAGTATCATATAAGCACTCTCCCTAGATCGGCGGTGTATCTGATCATGCTCTCATAGCTCACACTTACCAAAGCGTAGAGGTAACTGATCCATACATTACCACTCAATTAAGTGGCACTCATATAATAGCACGCCGTATGAGCAACGAAAGAGAAATATGGTGCAAGAACCCCAAGTTAGTACTTAAATAGCCACCTAGAGTCCTTAACTGGGCATACAGGATATGACCACTAGCACACCTTTAGTTTTTAAATCACACTTTTTAACAAAATTTTTGTTTTAAATACACTTATGAATAGTAATCACGCTAAACCATGCTTCGATACCAGATGTAACAGAACCGCCCAATTATACGAGATTAAGTAGGAAAATCATCCAACGGGAGGACAATTTAACAAACTTAAGCCCGTATAACCCGGTAGTTTGTGAAATCTCGATGGATTTCAAACCATTTTACATAACAGCCAAGATCGTACTAAGTTTAGCGGTCACCATCATAAGTTACAAAAAAGTTCGTGGCATAAAATACATCGGAGTTTAAACATAGTTATTACAAACTAGGTTCGAATAAAAGTAGCGGAAGCGGTAGTTCAAATCACGCACACACATAGTATTTTGAAATAAGTGCCAGCTTGTGATCATCTCTAGCAAAAGCATCAAACGAGAAGTAGCGAATGACCATTGCCCATGGTCCTAAGCTTCGCCCATCGCAGGATAGAGGCAGTTGATACAGTAGCCATAATACATCTGCCCATCTGCAGCAAGTGGGAACAAAGCCCTGAGTACGAGAAGGTACTCAGCTAGACTTACCCGACAGAACCAAAATAAAATGACACCAAGGATCATGATAGGCTTTCTGGTGGGGGTAGCTGACTCATTTGCAAGAAAAGCATTTTCAACTTAACAATTCTTTTCTAAAAGTATGCAGTAATTTAATCATTATTACCCTGTCAACTATGTTTGCATCTGTGCTAGAGTAACATGTAATTAAGCAGGTAGGGATTACCATTGATCATTAACAATAGTTACCATGTCATCTTCCACATAACTATCCAAGTGATTCATCAATATTACTACGATGAAGTAGCTCAAGTCAAGTGTTCACTATCCAGTGAACGATGGCGATTCGAATCGATTATTAACCAGCTGGTAATTTATTCCTCACACAAACCTCACTCACCCGCTAAAGTGAGGCATTGGTCACCGAGTCAACCATTCAGGTAAAGTCGCGAGCTTGCCAGGAACCACATGTACCCGGGGGCCGCCCAACTGCTCTTTGGCCTTATCATCGCGCCCCCGTATCCTGCCACTACTGCTCCGGTACAGTGCGTTGCGGGCAATCCACTCAGCCCAAATAATCTCCCAGCTTCGCGGTCGAAAGGTACATTATTCGGCCAGCTAAATGTGAGGCATGCGTTCAACATGACTCGAGGCCCAACAACGGTCGGTCCTTAATCGACACAGACGAAAAACACTACAGTCCGAAACCCTGCAAGTTTCCGCCCGGTCTCAATTCATTTCGACACTTAGTTATTTTCATATGACATACTTTCACATAGATCCAAGTAATCTCCTAGAGCTCGCGGATGACAGGCAATCACCCGACTTCTACCGGTCTAAGCAAACTAAGCAATTATTTGACTGCGAACACCAGGGTGACAAGGATCGATAAAGCAAGGTGAAACAAGGTATAATGCAGCAACGGTTGCAAACAACTCCTAAACTTAATGCAGCAGTTTAAGTAAAGTCAATAATAAATTATTTGCAAATCGGGAGAGAAATGCTCCGGGGCTTGCCTCTCTCAAAAGAGCTCGGACGGTGGTCGGGGCACTCTGGAAGATCTTCACCGACCTCCTCTTCGGCTTCTGTCACTTCCTGCTGCTGCACCTCGAGCTTCTCCTCTGGCTCCTCAGGTATGACGACTAGGTTCTCGGTTTGCGATCCTGTATGATGCAATGCGCGTAAGTGATTATGCAAACGTGCATCGAAGGAGATGAATGCAATGGATATGTTGAAATGCAAGGTAGTCAACATCATCCAAGAAACTATACTACAAGCACATGTCATCTACTGCATTCTCTTCTACTACTAATATGTTAAGTTAACATATCTTATGAAATGCTTCAAAGATACACCAAAGCAAAGTTTACTAACTAATCTTGCATCAAAGATTGAATGTAAACCCTAGTTAGCTCTAGGCTTGAACAGCAACATATATTTTGGTAGCACAGAAAAATCTTAGAAAATTACAGTGGATTACTAACATCAATTCTAGCATGCCACAAAATTTTCATTGCATTTGGATTAATAGAACTATCTATACAAAAATAACAAGCTAAGGCCTAAAAACGAGCATGAAAATACTTTGCATTACGAAAAGTATCAAACAACAGATTTAGTAATTTTCCTACTTTCTACATAGTAAATAATCACTGTAAAAAAATATTACTTGCATGTTTTATTCACATTTATTTAATTAACAAAAATAGCAAATACTAGTGATAGAAAGCATTTGAACTACACCTACACATTTTTCTACAGAACAGGCATGATATAAAATTTTCCTAGCAAGTACATGGCACAAAAAGATTAACAAGCTTGGAATCACATTTTTCTGATTTTTCTATGATTTATAAAGCATTTATCAAGAAAACAGCCATTTCAATAATTAAATAAAAACTCTACAGAAAAGTAATGAAATATTGACATGCAATATTTTTATATTGTAGATCTAGTTCCAATGAGTCCATAGAAATTTATTTCATAATTTTTGGAACTGAAATGACTACAAAAACATTTTCCAAAGTATTTTACATCATGAATAATAAAAGAAAACAGAAATTGATTTTCGGCCTGCGTGGCCCGAGCGCGAGGGAGGGGAAGACGGCCCAGCAGGGCGTCAGCCCACTACCACTCGGCCTGGCCGGCCCGGCTGGCTGGCGGAGGCAGAGGCCTCGCCGGTGTGCGCACTGGCGCGGCGGCGCGGCTCGGCCACGAGGCTAGCGACCATCTTCGGCCACGGTAGGGCGAGCTGGCGAGCGCACGGGATATGCGAGGAGACGGCGAGTGCGGTAGGGTAGCTAGGCTAGGCTGGAGAGGAGAACGAAGACGACTTCCATGGCGACCGAGCACGGCGGCGCCATGGACGTCGGTGGCGAGGCGCGGGGAGGCTCAACCTGTGCTCAGAAGGTGGCGCAAGCTCGAGCGCGACTTGAAGGAGGGCGAGGCGGAGTTGCGAGCAGGAGGAATCGGGGAATGGCGTGGTGGTGCGGGAGCTCGACGCCGGCGGAGCTGCGGGCGCGGCGAGGGCAGAGCTTGGGGCTCTCGGCTCTGGAGGAGAAAGAAGGCAGCTCGGGCGAAAGTGAGCGAGCGCACAGGCACCAGCAGTTGAAGGCGGGCGCGTGGGCGCGAGGTCAGGCCGCGGCTGCCGCGCGGCGGGCGACATCGGCACATGGTCGCCACGCGGCGGGAGTTCTCTGCCGCGGCGGACAGCGAGGCGCGGGGCGAGCGGGAAGAGGAGGAGGAGGCCGAGCGGACGCGGGCCGGGCCGCCTGCGTTGCGCGGGCGCGCGCGCGGGAGTGGCCCGGGCCGTTTCGGCCAGCGGGCCGAAACCGAGGCGGCGACCTGCTTAGGTTAGGTTTTGATTTTTTTTAATTTCTATTTTCAACAAATTTCAAATACAGTTTTCAAACCTCATTTTGAGCAAGAAAAGGACCTTTTCTGAAAATAACCCAAAAATAAAAGTTACTTAGAATTCAATTCTCTACAACTTTGATTAAGGGGCCAACTCAAAATTCCCCACAGATTTTGAATTTGAGAATAAAAGCTAAAATAGGGAGTATTTTTGAATATTTTCAGAATATAGTTTTGAAACCAGTTTTTGACAAAACTTTGAGTAATTTAGTTGCTCCAAAAATTTGACCTATAATTCTAAGTGATATAAAATTTGTAGTTGCACAATTTTGATGAAAGGTAATTAGCATATTAATATATTACATCACGAATACCATTTTTCCAAGCTTTTATTTCACTCAGGTTATAATCTTACCATACATGATTATGGATGATATGAAATGCCATGCTTATGATTGAAATGCAAATGCTTGCGTAACACCGGGGTGTTACACGCGTCCGGTCATTCGCTGGAGCGCGTTCGGTCTGCGCGACCAGCGCGTCCGGTCAGTGCTTCGCAACTTAGCCGTTGCGCGACCGACGCGTCCGGTCAGTTTGACCAGCGCATCCGGTCAGCGCGACTTCGGCTGGTTAAGTTCCTAACGGCTATATTCGAAGGGGTACGTCTATAAATAGAAGTTGGCCGGGGTTTGAGGGTAACCCTTGCATATTTTGAGACCTAGAGACATCCTTTGAGCTAGAGAACAACCCCTCCACTCATCTCTTTGCATAGTTGCACATCTTGAGTGAGATTCAAGTGCATTGCTTGAGAGTTGCATTCTAGAGGCACTTGATCTTCGAGTTGCTGCGGATTTCTTGTTACTCTTCCGTGTTTCCTGACACGGTAGACGGCTTAGAGCAGCGGAGGTGATTGAGCTCGCAATTGGAGATTGTTGGAGCCCTCACCAAGTGTTGTAAGGGGTTCTTGATCCTTCCCCGTGGGAGTTTGTGAATTGAATACTCTAGTGGAGCTCGTGGCTTGGAGGATCCCCATCTTGTGTGCGGTTGTGCGGCGCCCGCCGAGGGCTTGACTCTTGATAGTCGATTAGCTCGCGAACCGATAAGTGGGTGTATCGCCACAACGAGGAGTAGCTTGCCGAGAAGCAAGTGAACCTCGGGATAAATTCTTGTGTCATTCTCTTTCCGAGGACTTCTCTTGTGTGATTGATTGATTGGTACTTGTCATCTCTACCTGGCGGTATAATCACTCAAAGCTCTTCTCTTGTATTACTTCTTCTATCTAGCTTGTAGTTGTTGTTGTGTTTAGTGAATAGCTTTGTTATAGACTTGTGTAGGTGGCTTGCTTAATTAGTTAGAGCTAGTGCTTTTGCTTCACCACCTTTCGTACTAACGTGTGGTTAAGTAATTCTTGTAGAAGTTTTAATTAGGCTATTCACCCCTCCTCTAGCCTATTTGGACCTTACAAGTGGTATCGGAGCCGAGGCACCGTTTATTTGAGGCTTAACAACCTACGGTTAAAAGAAAATGGCTCAATTAAGCTTGCACATCAATAACACCAAGAAGGCACCTTACTTTGATGGCACAAATTATGCATATTGGAAGGTTAAGATGACCACACACCTCAAGTCAATCAATAGAGAAGTGTGGAAGGTCACCAAAACAAAATTTGAGGTTGTTAATCCGGAAGCACCTACACCGGTGGAAGAAAAGAAGCTCCAATGCAATGACATTGCCATTAGTGCTCTTCATGAGGCATTAGATGACAAGACATTTGAGCAAGTGAAGAACATAGAAGTTGCTCATGATGCTTGGGCCAAGCTAGAAGAAATATTTGAGGGTACCGAAGACACAAAGACCGCTAAAACATATATCTTGCAAGAAAAATTTTTAAGCTTCAAGATGCAGGATGATGAGAGTGTACTAGAGATGTTTCATAGGTTGCAAGTCATTGTCAATGAGCTCAAGGCACTTGGTGAGGAGGTCAAGGACAACCAATTCTCTATAAAGTTCTTGAGAAGCTTGCCCAAGAGATTTGATACATTGATCACCGTGCTAGTGAGGACTACATTGAAGGATTCAACTCCTCAACAAATATTCCAAGAAGTGATGACCGATGATTCATATAGAGAAGATGATGAGAAAGATGAGTTGGTCAAGCAGAAGAAGAAGGAGAATGAGAAGAAAGATGATAAAAAGAAGAAGAGTGTGGCATTCAAAGCCACCACATCCAAGGGCAAATCAAAGATTGAATCATCAAGTGATGAAGACTCAAGCTCTTGTGATAGTGATGACATTGATGAGAAGATGGCTCTTTTTGTCAAGCAATTTGGGAAATTCATGGAGAAGAAGGGCTTTTGTGCAAGAAGGAGGAAGAACTCATCCAAGAAGAATGAGCATACCATGAGATGTTTTAGATGCCATAGCAAGGACCATCTCATTGCAAAGTGTCCTTATGATAGTGATGATGAAGATGCTATCAAGAAGGAGAGGAAGAAGCAAAAGAAGCTAGAGAAGAAGGAAAGCTCTTATAAGAAGAAGAATGATTCACATGTTGCTACATGGGATAGTGATGATTCCTCAAGTGATGATGAGGATGACAACAAGAGCAAGAAGAAGGGACATGCTAGCATTGCCATCCAAGAGAAGGTCTCCCTCTTCGTCACTCCATCGTGCTTCATGGCTAAGGCCGCTAAGGTATCATCCGACGATGAGAGTGATCATGATAGTGATAGTGATAGTGATGAAGAAGAATTCACTAAAGATGAACTAATCACTATGCTAGAAGATTGCACTCAACATTTTAAAGAATCTAGAAAGGAGTGCAAGGGCTTGCTTAAGGAAAAGAAAAACCTTATGCAAGAACTTGATGAGCTTAGGGCATCTTATGAGAGTCTAAAGGTAGACCATAAGAAGCTTCAAAAGTCTCACACCAAGCTTGAAGAAGCTCATTCCTCTCTAGTTGAAAAATGTGAAAATATGCCAACTAATGTTGAGAATGCTAAACTTGCAACATAGGCATATCATGTGATATAATTGATGAATCTTTTCATAAGCCTATTATTGTTGCTCCCACTAACCCTTCATGTAGCGCATCTACATCATCCTCACCTAGTAGTGATGGTTTCACTTGTGACTCCACACTTATAGTTGAGAATGAAAATCTCAAGGAGGTAAAATAGCTCAATCACACATTAGCTAAGGCTTATGGTGGTGAGGACCGCTTGCTTATGTGCTTGGGTAGCCAAAGGGCTTCTCTCTATAAAGAGGGATTGGGCTATAACCCCAAGAAAGGCAAGGCCGCTTTTTGCTCCTCACAAGACTCGTTTTGTGAAGAACAATGGTAGCTATTGCAAAAGTTGCAAGCAAGTTGGTCATATAGAGCAACAATGCATGAACAAGAAATCAAATGCTAATGTATCCTCAATTAAGTTTGTTTCTTTCTATATGCTTACCAAGGGTACAAATGGTGTTCATTCTAAGTTCATTGGTACACTATGGATGGGCTCAAAGAAGAAAGCTATTTGGGTACCAAAGAGCTTGGTCACTAACCTTGGAGGACCCAAACAAGTTTGGGTACCTAAAAAGAATTGATCTTGTCTTGTAGGTCAATTACAAAGCCGGAGGAAGGCATTGAGTGCTTGATAGTGGGTGCACTCAACATATGACCGGAGACTCTTGTATGTTCAAATCAATTGATACAAGTCAAAATGGTGGTTTTGATGCTATCACTTTCGGCAACAACAAGAAAGGCAAGGTCAAGGGGCTTGGTAAAATTGCTATCTCAAATGACATGAGCATATCTAATGTGTTGCTAGTTGAGAGCTTGGATTTCAATCTTTTATCGGTGGCACAACTTTGTGATCTTAGCTTCAAGTGCATATTTGGTAGTGATGATGTTGAAGTCATAAGTGTTGATGGATCAAATTTGATATTCAAAGGATTTAGACATGGTAGCTTATACTTGGTTGACTTCAATGATAGTGAGACACAATTGACATCATGCTTGCTTAGTAAATGTAGTATGTGATGGTTGTGGCATAGAAGGCTTGGTCATGTTGGAATGAAACAATTGAACAAAATTTTGAGGCATGACTTAGTTAGAGGCTTGAAAGATGTGACTTTTGAGAAGGATAAACCTTGTAGTGCTTGTCAAGCTGGCAAACAAGTTGGAAATGCACATCCTACTAAGAGTGAAATGAGCACATCAAAGGCGTTTGAGCTATTGCACGTGGACTTGTTTGGGCCAACAACATACACTAGCATTGGTGGCAACAAGTATAACTTTGTGATAGTGGATGACTACACTAGATACACTTGGGTGTTCTTTCTTTATTACAAGAGTGATGTTTATGATCTATTCAAATCTTTTGTCAAGAGGGTGCAAAATGAGTTTGAAACTACCATTAAGAAGATTAGAAGTGACAATGGTAGTGAGTTCAAGAACACAAGAATTGAGGAATTGTGTGATGATCTTGGTATTGGACATCAATTCTCTCCAACCTACACTCCTCAATCCAATGGTGTAGTTGAAAGGAAAAATAGAACCTTGATTGACATGGCTAGATCAATGCTTAGTGAATACAATGTGAGTCATTCATTTTGGAGTGAAGCTATCAACACGGCTTGCTATTGTAGTAACCGTCTTTATTGCCATGGGAAGCTTGGGAAGACACCATATGAGCTATTGAATGAAAGAAAGCCCAACATTGCATACTTTAGAGTGTTTGGTTGTAAATGCTATATTCTTAAGAAAGGCACTAGATTGAGCAAGTTTGAAAAGAAATGTGATGAAGGGTTCTTACTTGGTTATTGTACCACAAGCAAAGCATATAGAGTTTGGAATCTCACAAATGGCACCTTGGAAGAAGTTCATGATGTTGAGTTTGATGAAACCCAAGGGTCTCAAAATGAAGCTCAAAACCTTGATGATGTGAGAGGAGATCAATTGTCAAATGCAATGAAGAACATGGACATTGGTGATGTTAGGCCAAGGCAAGTTGATGATGATGATATTCATGTGATCAACCAAAGTGTGCAAATTGATACAAATCAAGCAAGCTCTAGTGGTACTCATGATGAAGTTCAAATTCAATGTCAAACAAGTGGAAGCAATCAACTCCCAATACTCCAACCTACTAGCATTGCAAGAGATCATCCGTTGGATCAAATCATTGGTGGAATTCAAAGTGGTGTTCAAACTAGATCAAGGCTAGCATCCTTTTGTGAGGATTACTCATTTGTGTCACTTGAAGAACCTAAGAAATTAGAAGATGCTTTGAAGGATTCCGATTGGGTAAATGCCATGCATGAAGAACTAAACAACTTTGCTAGAAATCAAGTTTGGAAACTTGTTGAGAGGCCAAAGAACTACAATGTGATTAGTACTAAATGGGTCTTTAGAAACAAGCAAGATCAAGATGGCATAGTTGTGAGGAACAAAGCAAGATTAGTAGCACAAGGATACATTCAAGTTGAGGGTCTTGACTTTGGAGAGACATATGCACCGGTTGCAAGATTGGAGGCAATTAGAATCTTATTAGCATATGCTTGTGCACACAACATCAAGCTCTATCAAATGGATGTCAAGAGTGCATTTCTTAATGGCTACATCAATGAAGAAGTTTATGTTGAGCAACCTCTCGGTTTTGAAGTTAACAAGAAGCCCAACCATGTTTACAAGCTAAAGAAGGCATTGTATGGTTTGAAGCAAGCACCTAGAGCATGGTATGAGAGATTGAGGGACTTTCTCCTCTCTAAAGGGTTCGAGATGGGAAAGGTTGACACCACTCTCTTCACCAAGAAGCTTGGAAATGACTTGTTTGTGTTGCAAATCTATGTGGATGACATTATCTTTGGATCAACTAACCAAGACTTTTGTGAAAAGTTTGGAAATATGATGGCTAATGAGTTTGAGATGTCTATGATTGGAGAGCTTAGTTACTTCCTTGGACTTCAAATCAAGCAAATGAAGAATGTCACTTTTGTTAGTCAAGGCAAGTACATCAAGGACATGATCAAGAAGTTTGGATTGCAAGATGCTAAGCAAATGAGTATACCAATGGGCACTAATGATCAATTGGGTATTGATGCTAGTGGAAACATGGTAGATCAAAAGCAATACCGGTCTATGATTGGAAGTTTGCTATATGTCACCGCTTCTAGGCCGGATGTGATGTTTAGTGTGTGCAAGTGTGCAAGATATCAAGCTTCACCTAGAGAAAGTCACTTGAAAGCAACCAAGAGAATATTGAGATATCTTAAGGGCACTCATGATGTTGGACTATGGTATCCCAAGGGATCTAATTTTGAGTTGATTGGATATTCGAACTCCGACTATGGTGGATGCAAGATTGATAGAATGAGCACAAGTGGCACTTGTCAATTGCTTGGAAGGTCTCTTGTGTCATGGTCATCAAAGAAACAAAATAGTGTTGCACTATCTACCGCTGAGGCCAAATACATTAGTGCCGGTAGTTGTTGTGCACAATTGCTTTGGATGAAGGCCACCTTAAATGATTTTGGAATCAAGTTCAAGAATGTACCATTGTTTTGTGACAATGAAAGTGCTATCAAGATGACACAAAATCCGGTTCAACATTCAAGAACCAAGCACATTGACATAAGGCACCACTTCATAAGAGACCATCAATAAAAGGGTGATATTAGCATTGAGAGCATTGGCACCGAAGATCAACTAGGCGACATCTTTACAAAGCCACTTGATGAAAAGAGATTTTACAAGTTGAAGAATGAATTGAACATACTTGACTTCTCCAACTTGAAATGAGAGCACCCCCACATTCTTATATGACATGTTTGTGTGCTTGCAAACCTAGTGTTGAATCTAGAAAATGAGCTCATAATGTGTAATTCAACATGCTCAAGATAACCCTTATACTTTATGAGGTGTGAAGAAGCTTGTGCTTGGATCAAATCGAATTACATATTCTAGGCAAGTGATCTAGATTAAACCATAATTTAGACTCCCTCATATTGATTGACTTATCTCTCACTAAAATTGGCACCTTTTTGGTGATTGTTGACAAAGGGGGAGAGAAAAGTCACAAAGATAGAAAAGTCACAAAGAGGGAGAAAGATATAGTAAGGGGGAGAGAAATTAAAATTGAGCACACAAGTAGGGGGAGCAAGCTCATGAATTATTTGTTGCATTTGTATGTGCATTAACATGATGAATTGTTGCATCGCAAAGCTTAAATTCATATTCATGATTGTATGGTGTATGCTAGAAATAGAACTTGAATGATGATTTGTTAAGAGTAGCTTTACAAGTGGTATCTAGACACCTTATGCTTATAATGTTGATCTCACGGGGTATTTTAGTGTTTGTGATCTTTACAAGTGATGTTTTACAAGTGGTGTCTAGCTACATCGATGCTAAGGATGGTATATAAAGGCAACTCCGATTGGTATCACGCTTCAAAGGTCCATTCTATATACCTTAGCATCAATTTGATAGTAGTAACTCTCCTAAAATTCAAATCCATACATATGTGCACAATTAAACCAAACTCATGGAAGCACATATGTAGGGGGAGCTAATACTATCGAAATTGAAAATTGATTTCATTTCATATCTTTGTGATGGTTGTCATCAATTACCAAAAAGGGGGAGATTTAAAGCCCAAGTTTGGTTTTGGTAATTAATGACACCAAGTTGCTAATGCCATGTGTTAAGTGTTTTGAGTTAGGCATAAGCAACACATGTGATGAAGGTGTATGTGGCAAGGAGGTGTGGCCACAAGATCACAAAGATATGGTGCATGGACATGAAATGATGATCATGGTGGAGATGCACATAAAATGAAGGACATGATAATCAAGTGGAGGAGAAGGATCTAAGAGTGCAAGGCAAAGGTATAACCATAGGATTTTTCTTTTGCCAGTCTAAGATGAGTAGAGAAGTGATTGACCGGGTTTAGGATACATAGCCGACTATCAAGAGGGGCAATCACGGTTAGCTCAGGAATCAAGTGCCACTAGATCAATGTCTTGAGCATATGCATTAGGATCTAGTTGAGAGCTAACATAATGCCTTGGAAAATGTTTATGAAATGCTAACACACATGGACATGGTGGTGTACACTTGGTGGTGTTAGCACAGTTTGCGCTTTTTGGGGAAGTGAAATGCCTATTTTCTACTGCGCCGGAAGTTGGAAAAGAAACGGAGGCAAACGGAGGTCACAGAGGTGACCGGACGCTGCACCGGACGCAGTCATGGTATGACCGGACGCGTCTGGTCAGTTCAACGCAGCTGTCAGGCGCACGAGTGTTAGGGTTTGCAACCGGTGCGTCCGGTCACTCATGGGACCGGCGCGTCCGGTCAGGCGTCCAGAGGGGCAGAGCGCAGCGGAGTGATGATCGGACGCGCGGTGCGTCCGGTCACACATGATCGGACGCGTCCGGTCGTTGAGGGAGCTTACTGGACTCTAACCAGACGCTGGCACTGTCACGTCCGGTCGTTGCCTGGAGCGCGTCCGGTCGTTGCTTCATGGGGTCGCGGTGCTGTGCGATCGGCGCGTCCGGTCAGTTGAGCAGCGTGTCCGGTCATTCGCTAGAGCACGTCCGGTCTGCGCGACCAGCGTGTCCGGTCAGTGTGTCGCAACTTAGCCGTTGCACGACTGGCACGTCCGGTCAGTTTGACCAGCGCGTCCGGTCAGCGCGACTTCGGCTGGTTAAGTTCCTAACGGCTATATTCGAAGGGGTACGTCTATAAATAGAAGTTGGCCAGGGTTTGAGGGTAACCCTTGCATATTTTGAGACCTAGAGACATCCTTTGAGCTAGAGAATAACCCCTCCACTCATCTCTTTGCATAATTGCACATCTTGAGTGAGATTGAGTGAGATTCAAGTGCATTGCTTGAGAGTTGCATTCTAGAGGCACTTGATCTTCGAGTTGCTGCGGATTTCTTGTTACTCTTCCATGTTTCTCGACATGGTAGACGGCTTGGAGCAGCGGAGGTGATTGAGCTCGCAATTAGAGATTGTTGGAGCCCCCACCAAGTGTTGTAAGTGGTTATTGATCCTTCCCCGTGGGAGTTTGTGAATTGGATACTCTAGTGGAGCTCGTGACTTAGAGGATCCCCATCTTGTGTGCGGTTGTGCGGCACCCGCCAAGGGCTCGACTCTTGATAGTCGATTAGCTCGCGAACCGACAAGTGGGTGTATCGCCACAACGGGGAGTAGCTTGCCGGGAAGCAAGTGAACCTCGGGATAAATTCTTTTGTCATTCTCTTCCCGAGGACTTCTCTTGTGTGATTGATTGATTGGTACTTCTCATCTCTACACGGCGGTATAATCACTCAAAGCTCTTCTCTTGTATTACTTCTTCTATCTAGCTTGTAGTAGTTGTTGTTGTGTTTAGTGAATAGCTTTGTTATAGACTTGTGTAGGTGGCTTGCTTAATTAGTTAGAGCTAGTGCTTTTGCTTCGCCACCTTTTGTACTAATGTGTGGTTAAGTAATTCTTGTAGAAGTTTTAATTAGGCTATTCACCCCCCCTCTAGCCTATTTGGACCTTACAGCAGTCTGCCACCGCACTTCGCGCCTCCGGCCGCTGCTCCACCCCACGCGCCCGTGCCGCTCTAGTCTTCCACGCCCGCGCGGCTGTGCCGGTCCAAATGACCGCTGACCGCCCTGCCATAGTGACACTTAGCCCAAGCCGTCGAGTGGCCGCAGGCCAGACTGCCGATCTGCCCTACCTCATTTCTTCGGCTGGCTCCGCCACTGTGAAGAAGGGAACATTAGAGAGAATTCATCAACTTCCAATAAGGCTACAAGTAGATAACGAAATTTATCAAGATGCAGTGAATTTCATCGCTGCATAGCTTAGTGTTTCACAAAAATGTACTCCTACTGCATGTAACCGATTAGATAAAAAAACAAGAGCACCATTGCTCGTTTTGCTTCACTTGTGTAGCTCAGGAAAATTAGGGAAGATGATTTTAAACATCATTGGACGGACAATCGCAAGGGCTTTCTCATCCTTTTCTGCTTCAGCAGCAACATGTGCAGCAATTCTAGCTTCTTCCTCGATGTCCTCGGATGAATCTGGAACACAGGTGTCGCTGACCAATGAGTTTGGAACGTACCAAATGCTGTCAGAGTCGGTGCCATGATCTGTATTCATGGAGTTCTCCTGTGTGTACATTAGTCTAGTTGGTATACTAGTTAGTAGATACATGATGGTCAACTATCAAGTTCTTTAATCATTGCTTCTCTGAGGATAAATACGATACCCTGAAATACTCCTGGGTGAAAGCTACAATGATATCTGTACGCTTGCAGATTTCTCTGTTTGTGTTAACAAATATCAATAAGCTTTTTGGTGCTGTTGTCGAGGAAGCAATTGGCATAAAGATTTTGATATTTACCTTGATATCTGCAAACATAGTTTACCACTAGTTTTTGTGGGATTATTCTTGTCCTGTTGAATGTGAAATAAACAGTGCAACACCAGCTATTTGACCCTCCAGCACATTTCCACAAGGAAAAAAGAATCATTACGAGCCCAGAGTGCCCAATCATGCATGAACAGTCAACACTTCCGCCCTACCAGAAAGGTATATACATACTAATCACATGCAGATGAAGAGAAGGTCGACGTCAAGAGCAAACAAAACTATCATATGTGATGGAACAACTAAATTGCATCAATCACAAATTATGGGTGATGAATCGATCAAGGTATGAAAGAACCAACCCAAAAGAAATTTATCTTTCTCAAATTTATTTTCACCACTGCATATTTGCTTGATTCATCAAATATTTAGTGCTTTCTTCGGGTGGCTCCTAGATCTGAGCTGTATTCGGGTGCCATGCCTAGTCTAGGTAGATGGTAATTTTATTGTTATCTATCTATTCGATTCTCTTAGACTAGCTTCGTAGTAGACGTATATTAGACGGGACCATCAAATTCATATGTTGGCTTTGCCAGTCAGAATGATATCATTAGATGGTTCGTGCTATGATAAAAGGCTAAAGCCTAGATTTTCATGCATGTCACCCGTTCAATTAGAATTCACCTTTCAAAAACTATGGCATGTTTGTTTTATTGCATTTATCCACCTTGTTTGTATTGCTTTGCATAAAAAACTATGGTTCTCTAGTTCATCATTCAATGTTCGCACATCCGTTTGAGTGGATCTCATATTTATCTTTTCATACTTCCTTTTTCTACACTAGTATGGTTTGATTTGGTCGTGCTAATCGATGGTGCTTCCATAGGCTTCTTAAATTAAGCATGATGCTTAGGCTATACAACTTATCTTAATCAAATTAGATATGGAATCGAGTTTGATTATTGAACCAAAAGTGCTTGTGTAGACATTGGTTGTATGCATGGACTAATCCATGCAAGTAATTATTAAATTCATGAGGATAAGTCCTTGAGATGAATTCATAACGGAGGTAAACTAAAGTTCATTTGGTGAACTTTGAATGAAACCTTGATCAAAAAGAAAAATGAATCACACTCCCGCCAAGCCAAAACCACAAGAAGACCACGATGGCATGGCAGAGACAGAAAGTGCAACAATCCATATCCTCATCTCCGGGATTGGATAACACGCAATTCAAGCTAAAATGTAATGGAGAAGTCCTACTCAGTGTTGGTATTTATTAACATGTCACTTGTTCTAACTACTTAGCCACCTATTATAAACTTATAGCCCCTACCTTAACTAGGTTGTCATCCCTAGTATAGATGCAAGAGCTATGTATGAATACTACCTAGCATTATTACTAGAATAATACTAAGCAGTTAATATTAATGCAAGTGACTAAAATGAATGTATATCTAAGAATATCAAGTATCTACAAGCGCACAGGTAATTATACCATTGTAGCTTTTACCCGAAGTATTACAGAGTATCATATTTATCCACAGGGAAGCAATATTAAAGAAGTTGATAGTTCACAATCATGTATCTACTAACTAATATACTAACTAGACCTAGATAGGGGTGAGTGATAAGTGATAGGAGTTATGCATAATGACACATACATTAGAGAATCCTATGATAAATAAGTAGCATAGCTAAGTTGAGAGGACAACGGGAGAGTTCAAGATTCCTAAATACTTCTCTCCTACTTTGGTTCTATGATAACTGAAACATAGGTAAATATAGCAATCACACAATAGCACTTTGGAGCAGCAGTACCTTTCCGACTCTCGAGGGGGGTGAGAAAGCATAGTTAGGGGAAGGCTGCCAAAAAGCTCTATGAAACACCAACCCTAACATGGTGGATTATAATAATCTACAAAGTTGTCACCTTTGTAGCTACCACAACTAACCGGGGGATTAGGCGCAAATCGTAGGTAACCTCTAGTCTAGACACCATGTCTACACTATTAATTACTACTCTAATCACTATAGATAACTAGAGCACTCAATACGAGCAGAGATCCTATGCCAAGGTATAATAACTATACTAACCAATCGCATTAAAGGCATAAAAGTAGATAGAGAAGATAGATATATTAAAGCATAAGTCTTGCAAAGGTAAGATACATAGACATACTAGACCTCCGAAGAATTCTTCAAAACCTGAGCGTAGCTCGACTCTCCCTAACACTCAATTAGAACTAATCGACTACATTGGAGAGAGGTAGATCCATTCAAGGGACCCCTCTCAATCTAAGCCTTATTTAGAGAATATGAATTAGGGTTTCAGGGATGCTCCCAATCTAAGGGGTACATGGCTGCTTATATAGGCCGGTAGAATGTACCAGAGCCCTCGGATCAAATCGACATTGATCAATGGTGGATATGCAACCCCTAAGGCGGTGAAGAACCAACGTGCGAAGGCGGCTGCCAAGTGGGACCAGGCTAGGTCGGCCGACCTAGGGGTGGGGCCAGCTAGCCCTACCCTATGCCAGGTGGGCCCCTCCTTCGGGTGGCTGTCCTCTCGTGTCTTCTAGAGTCTTCTTGAGTTAGATTCGGTTTATAATTTAATATTTTTCCCATCGTCCTTCATATCTCTCTCCCTTTTTCCTGATAACATCCTGTAGAAATACAGATTCATCAAAACTATAGAATTCTGTCAGTATAAACCCTAATTCTATGTTGGAGGTTGATATATACCCTTATTCATGTTTAGTTGACGGTTTAAAATGAACAATAACTACCGTCAACACTGAGTAGACTTAAAACGGTAAGCCCTTACCGAAGGTAAATCAGTATTAACCTAAAAATTTTAAAAATCAAAATAAATTTATATTTTTTAAAAAAAAATCAAACTTAAAATTTACTTCAAAATCAACTCTTTAGAAAAAAATTATTTTCTAATTACTTAAAATTCTATATTATCACACATTTGAATTTAGGTGCATTTTTAATTTCAAATCTCAATATTTGCAAGTGCAGCAATAATAAAAAATATAAAAAAATAAATAATATAAAATAATTTTCCTTTACTTTCAAATGACAATAATAATTATAATAATAATAACATGACTTTTGAAAATAAGTTTAAGGACATATTTGTAAAATGGCTTCTTCGAGTTTTTTTGTCACTAACCTTCCATGTTTGAGCAAAAAGAACGAAGGGGTGAAACGCTAGATAAATTCAACCAAATATCATTTCAACAATAAAGCACATTCAACGGAGAGTGCCACTATCCAAATTTGATTTTCCGCATTGCAAAATTCATGTGTGTGGGTGAACTTCTCTAAAGACATTTCATGACATGCTTCATTCATTCATTTCTTCTTGGTAGTCTCTACCTTGTTTTACCTTTATGCCTAGCTTGCTCACCATGATAAAGTCATAAAAATAGCGATAATAAAAATAAATAGAAAAAAATAAAAAAGCACTTTTTAGTTATTAGAAAATTTTCCAATAATGACAAATATATCACAACAACAACAACATAGCCTTTTGTCCCAAACAAGTTGGGGTAGGCTAGAGATGAAACCCAAAAGAGACGAGAAACAGGGAGACACATAAAGGGACATAAATGCACAAGACAAAAAGATGTTACGGTTCAGGCACGTTGATTGCCAATCTCCAAGCACTCCTGTCCATAGCTAAATCCTTGGACAAATATATAATAATAATAATAATAATAATAATAATAATAATAATAATAATAATAATAATAATAATAATAATAATAATAATAAAAATACATATATATTAGCTTTGCATAATGTACTTGTTTTAACTCAGACTTATTATTATTTTAGAATAAAGATATGACCTCCCTTTCTTCCACAAGTAAACAAAATCTTGGTGCAAGACAAGTTTCCTTCGTGTATTCTTTGTCATTAACAATTACAGGAATGAAGGATGAATGATGTCTAGAAACATGGGTGCTCAATAAACATTAAAGAGATGCTCCAACATTCACACTTGGCTTTTAATGTTAAAGGACATAAAAGTCCAAGTGTGGGGGACTCAATCCTACGATGCTTTCCCGGGCACACTGGTTTGTACTCTATTTTCTCACCCATGCTTTGCTCCTATAAAATTGATTATCTTAAAAAATGCCAAACATGTCAATCAAACTTAAAATGAAATAAAATCTTGCCAAACTATGAACTTGACTTTACAAAGGTTGGCCAACATAAACTTTATTTCTAGTTCATATACTTGTTACTTGTGGACACATCTTCGTTAGGAAAATGTAATGGAACCGTCCAAATTATAAGAGCACAAGTAAAAAAACAATCACCGGAGTGATCAAATTCTTGCACTTGAGCCCATATAACTCTGGTAGTCCAATGAAATCACGAGGGATTTCAAACCAACCAACATACAAGCCAAGATCATAGTGATTCAACATAACAAGTCACATGTTACATCCATTTCATAAGTAGTTCAATATACATCGGAGTTCAACATAGTTATTACAACTTAAGTTCAAAAGTAGCGGAAGCAAAGTAATTTGAAAGTAACATTATTCTTATTTCAAATACATGCCAGTACTACGGTCGACTTCCAACAAAAGCATTAGAGATAAGGTAAATAAGAAGGATCATGCCCATGATCACACTCTGCCACAAGGCAGGAGCCAACCAACTCTTGCAGTCGCCATGATACATCACAACCTGCAACAAGTGAGGATAAAACCCTGAGTACAAGAAGGTACTCAGCTAGACTTACCCATCATAAACCAGAAATAAAGTGACACTAAGGATCATGCAAGGCTGATGTAAAGTGGGCTAGCTTGACAATATTTTGCATAAAAGCTTATTATGAATAAGTAATCATTAATGCTTAAGCATCAAGTTAATCATCATTAACCTGTCATCTATATTAGCACCTGTACTAGAGCACTCACTTTATTAGGAGCAAACAATATTAACCATAGTAGGTATAAATTGAGGCAACCTTTCCATCGTGATCCAATTAACCATCAGTTCAATTTAATTGAATATACGTTGCCGCTGCTCAAGTCAAGTGCTCACTAACCGGAAGCGACGACGATTCGAATCAAATTCCTATCCAGCTGGAGGGGTATTTCTAACACTCATCATGCAGACCCCTGCCAGGGTTGCACAAGCCACCTTTTCATATGATTCAGGAATCGTGGGTCCGAATGATGTCGCGACCCCAAGGACGACACTCTGCCAGGTGATAGGGACTATAACCCCCCTTGGTCTCACGCCAATGTCCCCAAGCACATCCTTTCTCTCCTCCAAGAAGCAATCTACCATTCAATTCCTGGCCTGAACCATATTACTCGGCTTCGCGGTCGGAACGACTTATCCAGCCAACTAAGTGTTAGACTGCGTTCAACATGACTCAAGGACGTACAGCGAATCGGTCCTTAAACGACTCAGACAGGGATAGATCCACACCCAAGACCTCCATGCCTTGTTGCTTCACTATCGTCATCCCGCCCGGTCTCATTTCATTTCATTAACACATGGTTCCCTTCCACGATAGCAAATATAGCCAACCGTGCCATATATGAATATCTCTATATCTCGCAGGTGATAGGAAATCACCTGACTTCTACCGCTTAAAGCAGGGCTAAGCATCTACTCGATCCTAGTCTATGTAGGATTCAAGGATTCATATATCTGGACAAGGAATGATATAATGCAGCAAGGTTTTCAACCAACTCCTACCACTTAATGCAACAATACTTATAACATATATATAATTAATTGCTTTGAAGGTAGGAGGTTTATAATGCTCCGAGGCTTGCCTGGGATCTGACTCAAGTTAGTGTTGGTCAGATGAAACTCGCTGAGTACTTCCATCTTCGGGATAGTTCCACCAAACACCGTCTTCGGGTTCGGCTCCAACACCACATCTTTCACGCGTTTTAGCTAGCGTACCTAAATGAAATGCAAGATGCAAGTGCATGAATACAAGGAAATGCAATAGATGATGCATCACACGTTAATCAAGGCAAGTATAAGGTTATAGTAAAGACACGTAAGCACATCACATTACTTAAGTAACCTTACACAAACAAACATGCTAAAATAGCAAAGAAAGCAATACCAAGCATGACATAAGATTTACAAAGTCTCAGGTGTACTAGCTTAATCACCAAAGACATGAATCACACTTAGCAATATGCAAGCAAAGTAACCAAGCAATCATGTATTTTCAACAATTCTGGACATACATGCAGTAGCTGAGTAAATCAATCATATCTAAAGTTATACAAATCCAAATAACTTGCAAGAAGACATCCTAGAAAGCTTATGAAATTGTCCACATTTTATTTATAAACATCTAAACCTGATTCTAACATTTACCAGGTCGAAACACAGAAGGTACAGAATCTGTCCTGGAAGGACAGAGAGCAACATAAATCTGAACTTAACTTAGAACAGCTGTAGTTTCTAAACCATATGGCCAAATGCCACCAAAATTTAACAGCAGCTAGATCATGAAATTCACAACAACTTTGTTATAGCATACAAGACATGAAAACATCATTTGCATAGGGTAATTAACAATATTCTCAAATCTGTTCAGAAACTTTATTTGCAAGAAATAATTATTAACTTATGTTGCAAACATATAATTGGACAAAACCAACTTTACCAACATTTCACACATGACTAATGAACATCAGAAAATATAGTGTCAATTACTAAATAAATTCTTTTAATACATTTTCTTAATTTATTTAGATCATTAGGTGGAATTATGACCACATCATAAAGATACTCAATAAATTCTACCAAAATTACAGGGGTCTACAAATGCTCTCAAAAGTCTACTGTCCAAATTTCAATCCATTTGGGCAAGTATATCAACCTCCATGAAAAAGACAAATAGCTATTGCAATAAATCATGTGAGAGCAAATTAAACCTAAAACTCAATATTTTCTAGAAACACATGATCATATTATTGTTTCTCAGGTTACCACAATATCATGCAAGGACAGTGGAACACCATTTTCCATTTTTATATTCATATAATATTTATAATGCATTTAAAACCATTTATTTGGCCCCAAGCAAGATAAATCACTAACTCAGTCATGCATGCACCATAAATCATGCAATTTTAACCATGCATCAAACATCATAGGAGTAGCATGCCACAAAAAATTCACTTCAGTTTGAGCTCTAAATTTACAGTTATGAAAATGACAAATACAACTAGCATTGAAAACCTAATCTGAAAAATCTATTTTTACAGCAAAAACTTTAAACTAAAATATGCTATATTATAGATCTACTACATAGACAATTTCACAAGGATTCCAAAAAGTCCTCATTTGCTATTTTACGAATTTTCTATGATTTACTATGTAATTTCAAAGTTCCTGCAAAATCATCACAAAACAGTCCTCTCGGCACTATTCATCTGAGTCACGAGTTCTGCAGAACCCCCCCTGTATTTAGTCGAATTCAAGCTCGAGCTCTCTAACGCGAATTTAAACAGGGAATTCGCCGGAGGCTTGCGGTGCCGACCGGAGAGGGCTCGCCGGCGATGGCTGAGGGGTGAGGGAGCACCAGGGGTTTCATGCGCACCCGCTAGTGCCCTCGGTTTGGCCCATGGTGGCCTGTGGTAGCGTGGCCACTACAGCAAGCGACGACGATGGCGGCGGCTCCGACGGTCGACTACTCCAGCGGCCGAGGAAGGTGGGGAAATGGTGCGCTGGGTTCGCGGGAGGGTGGTGATGGCGCTGGGGTGCACGGCTCGGGCTGAGGCGGCACGAAGGCGAGGAACGCGGCGCGGCCTGGAGCTCGAGCTCGCCTCTGCCATGGCGAGCGGCAGAGAGTGGACAGGAACGACAAGGGCGAGGGAGCGAGGCAGGAAGACCGAGGGAGAGGGCTCGGCGTCCTTTTGTCGAGCATAGAGGCAAGGTGACGGTCATGCAAGCCGCGAGGGCGAGAGAGGTGGCGAGCGGCGGCGAATGCCAGGCCACGCGACATTGCTCTCTGTGCACGGTGTCGACACTATTCATCAAATTTCAAATTTCCAATTCTACCTCAAACATACCACTAAAACCCATACTTCGTGCCTCTGTAACTCCTAAACTACGACGATTTAGCAAAAACTCTATTAATAAAAGTTGTAGATCTACGTACCAGCTCCAACTTTTATTAAATCTTCAAAGTCTAATTAGGTCTAGTTAGAGAGATAGAAGGACCTAAAGTGGGGTACACGAAACTGAAAATTCAGATTTCAGTTAACTCAGACTTAGAATATTTTTGGACTCTGAAAACAGCAGGAGATTCCAAGTTTGAGCCTCGGTTTGACTTAGTTCCAAGTTGATCTGGCTCTTGGTCCAAAAACAAAGTTTGTTCTACTCCACTCAAACTTCAACTTTTATTTAAGGTGAAACTCCATGCAAGCACTGTAAGACACAGTTCAAACCAAGTCAAAGTAGCGTCACAATAAAGCTTAAATTACACTTTTTGATCTATTTGAGCATTTTCTAGCCACTTGCTCAACATGAACCCTTCATGACTTTTGTTGTAGAATTCATCTAGAGTCATTTGGGCAAAGTTTCAAGGTTTGGTTGATGGTCTATAATTCCATTCACTTAATGGTGTAAATTCCAATAGGAATGAAACTTATCATTTCATGTGACTTTTTGATTCCAAACTTCATGAAACTTTTCCAGAGGTCACTATAGATAGGTACTAAGGTGAGACACATGAAGATATTGCCATAACCCCACCCAAGCATATAATTTAAAAAGGGGCCTATATGTAAAGCAATGGTGCAACATCCAACTTTAGGTCAGGCTCATCTCCATAGGTTGACCTTGACATTGTCATCTCCACTTAATCTGTCATGTTCGAGCTCAAATCCACTGCTTAGTGATTGACAAACACCTGGGGTGTTACAGAAAACATGTCAACTAAGTTGTTGTGAAGTGAGATATGGCAAAGACTAAAGAAATTCTATCTCTTCTACGTAAGCTCTTGGAGAATTTCTATTTTGCTAAAACTTCAAATTTTAGAGCAATACTTCTCCTCAATGGTGAAATAACCTACCAAATCCATATGATAATACACTTTGTAAAATCTTAAAACATATGATGCTTATTATCATGTTGAGCTTTGTCAAATTGTTATGACCCTTGAGAGATTCTCGTTATGCACCTATGATCAAGATTCACGTACACCCAGATATAATATGCCAACTCTTATACTGAGAGTTGGGTAAAATATACCATCCGTCCACCAAATAAAAAACTCCATTCATATGTCATGATCCTCTCTCTCAAAAATCTTCCTTTGCCAAAGAAAATATGTGCTATGCAAAAAGAAAAAAATATCCATTCATGCTATAAAAGGCATGAAGAGAAATCCATGCTAAAAAAGCATGCGAGAAAAAAAGAGAAATAATATCATGCCAAAAGGCATGAGAGAAAAAAAGAGAAAAGAGGAAAAAAAGAAAAGATAGCCTATGTTTTCTAAAATGAAAAAGCAAAGAGGGAGGGAGTCATAAAAAAGAGACTACACAAAAAAGAGTTTAATTTCCACACACTTGCACATCTTGATCAAAGTGTATGGCTTGTATATCCTTGGATCCTATTTCTGGCTTAGCAATATTATGTGATACAAGTATGCCTCTCTATTCATCCCTACTCAAAGCTCCACATAAGCCTTTTTAGAAGTAGGATAAAAAAGAAGGCAAATTCAAAAGCCTTTGCTAAGGGTATATACACCATTGAGCGACTTAAGAGTACCATTTGAGGAAAAGTATGCGCTATGATTTCAATTTCAAAAACTCCAAGTATGCTTCATAGTGGGATAGTGATGACTAGGTGTCAAAGTCGTTCCACTTTTCAACCGCTCAAGGCGACATGGTAACCACACTAAAATCCACATGTATGAGAAATGACATAGAATAACTTTTATGCTAGCATCACGTCTTTTGATGTCATGCTTCATAGTTACATATAACTTTGCTCAAGGACGACCAAAGAGCAAGTGTGGGGGAGCTTGTTGGCGGTCCTTAACGCCTAAAATTAGCCGCCAAATCCCACATGAAATCCAATCATGTATTAGGGTTTATTTCTGACCAATTCCACTAGTTTTGGTGCTCGAAGTTGTTTTGCAAGACATGTTCAAAACACACGTTAAAAGGATATTAAATAGTACACATACAACTTGGCCAAAATCGGGCAAGAAAGAAATTCAAATTTTGTGACACAGCAGAACAGTCTCAAACAAAGATTTAGAACACACCATTGCGAAGAGCTCATTGAGACAATGAAGATGGATATTTTATTTGATATTTTTAGAGCTCGAAATAAAAAGATATTAAATTATCTAAATCATGGACAACTGAAAGTCAACGTCATCAAGCAACTAAGGAATTGTACATGGCCATGGGGCCCAACCAAATGCACGAGATGCATTTTGTGATTTCAATGCACAGCAAGAAGCAAGGCAGAGGCCCGAGCGTCTGATCCTCATATGGGAGACAATGTAAGCCCTGCGGTCCCCACCAATCAAACGCCAAGGCAGCCACACGCAGAGTACAAGGCCCAATGGCCAGCTTGCTCGATGCTCCCAGGTAGGGCCCAGCACACCTCGCACACAGCAGCAGGCTGCTGATTAGCCGAGAAGAGCCGAGCAGTTCCTTGAAGCCTAGAACAAGGCAGCAGCGCGCACACAACAACACACAAATTTTAGTACCAAATGGATTACTCAAAGTTGCTTCCGCTAGTAGTATCCTATAAATAGAGGGGTACTCCCTCACTTGTAATACACACCACAAGGGAGCAACTCCACCACTCTCAAGATGTAGAATTAGAATAGCCTTGTTGGGAGTTGGGGAGAGTGCTCGGGTTCCGGAAAAGTCTTCAGAGGTCTAGTATATTCTATTATCGATCCTTTTGTAAGACTTAAGTTTTCAATATACTTATCTTCTCTAATTACTTAAATATTTTTCATGGTTATCTATTTCTCACCTTAGTTGGTTAGCTAAAGCATGGTTAGCATAGTGGTTTACACCTTGACATGGTATCTCCGCTTGACCGAGTGCTCTAGTTGTCATATGTGGCTAGAGTTGTAATCGATGGTGTAGGCGTGGTGTCTAGACTATAGATTACCTGAGTTTGCACCCAACCCATGAATAGTTATGATAGCCCTGGAGGTGACAGCTCCGACTAGGCCTTTGTAATCCACCACGTTCGGGTTGGTGTTTTCGTAGAGCTTTTGGCAGCCTGACCCCAATCACCCCTTCCCAGTCTTTTCGTGGATCGGAAAGGAACTGCTGCTCCAAAGTGTTCTTGGTGTGATCGCTATGTCTGACCTTCACTTAGTTAATCCCTTTGGTCTACTCTAGAATAGAACCACAGGAATGGAGAACTAAACAGGAACATTGAACTCTCCCGTTGTTCTCCCAGGTTGTAGACTATCTGCTCTTTTATCTTATCATGGTGCGGGTTGTGGGGAGACAGCGGCGCTACTGCGCCTAACTGCTCCTGGCGAGGGCGGTGGTGTGCGCTAGGGTAGAGGGCAGCGGCGTGAGCGCAAGGTGAGCGTAGTGGCGGTTGTGGAGAAGACCGAGGCTTAGAAGGGAAAGGGAGAAGTAGAAAGGCACTTTGGCCTACACATTGCTTAGAAGGGGGAGGGAGAAGTAGAAAGGCACTTAGGCCTACGCACTGCCAGAGGTCAATTATTAGCCCTAGACCACTGAACTACCGATGCTGAAGCTCAGTGCAGCCTATTTACAGTAACCCAAAAACTTTCTCCCAAAAGGCAAAATCCACCCAAATCAATTCTGATTCAGATGAAATTTGCAGGGAGGTAAATATATATGCCAAGAAGATAATCCCAAAGTTTGGGGACAAAAAGACCAATAGAACTACATAGATTGGAAAATCTCTAGATCGGATCGGGTTTTTTCCAAACTTTCCTCAAAATGCCCCAACTTTGAGATCGTGAGGGATCTGGTCAAATCGACTTCCAAATATGTTCCTCAAGAATCATAGCTCGTATTTCAACACCCAGATCGGTCCCAAGTTCCCCGGAAAATGAACTCACCTAAAATACAAAGGAAGTTTAGGAAGGTAAGAACTCAAAACTAAATCATTTGTGTGGCAGAACCACCCAAATTATATGGTCCACATGCACCTGTCATTGTCCTAAAGACCTCTAACTACTGCACACGAGAGCCAGATAACTTTGGTAGTCTATCGGGTGTCCTCGGGGAACCCCGAATCATCCACATTTTATAACTCATACAGGATCAATATGGAGTTACCACAACATCACAACATTTGGTACAAAAATAACTTACCTCAGAGTGCGAAAGACTTATTAACATTAGGTTACAAACATGTTAGTGTAAAAACTTAAGTTTCAAATGGTGAGTATTGCTACAGAAACCACTTAGGTGAAGCATCTAAGGTAGAAGAGGGAGCTGGATCATGTCGAGCCCACTGACATGATCCCTACAGTAGGGGTTAACAAACCCTGAGTACTTGAGGGTGCTCAACAAGTCTTACCCAACGAAAAGAAAAGACTCCAAAAGCATGTTGGATCAAAGGAAAGTTTGAAGCAAGAATTACTTTTGAAGAAAAGCTCACTACAAGTGGATCCTTACTTTTAATCTTTTAGTTGTGTATTAAGTCATTATCAGTATCCAATTAGCACCTATTCTAGTTCAAGCACTTCATTAAACATCACATCTCTTCTCATCCCATTTCCACAAGTACCATGTTCCCTTAATTAACTATGATGCAGTTTAGTTGATCGTGTCTCCTGTTACCGTGGAGCAAACAACAATTCGTATCGATTTGGCTTAGTTGGGGTTTTCTTACCACACAACATATGCAGGTCTAGGCCCGGACCCAAACCTACATATATCAACCCTCACTCAGATCCTCCAAAATGTGAACGGATCCTACGCTACCCAAGAGCACAATACTCCACCTCCCTGCGCCACTCCTGGTGGATTCACAGGATGGGTACACACTACTCTCACCATCTTTCCACTCCCAGTGTGTGGTTGGCCTTTCACATAATGGAATAATCAAGGTATTAGGCTTACTGGAGTATGTGGCTAGTATACAAGTCATGATCATAAGCGGCCCTACAACGATCGGTCCTTAATCGATACATGCAGGACGAGCATGACCAGGCGAGCCTGTCTGCCCAAGAACCTTTACCATAACATCGAGTCCCGCCTGGTCTCAGTTTAACATTAACATTTCATGGTACTCACACGACCCAAAAACAAAGCCGAGAAGAACCAGGTAAACCTATTTCTTGCGAACGATGAAACCATCATTCGACTTGTACCGAAGTCTAAGCATTATATATGGTGACCTATTCATACTAGCAGGGTAGGACTAAGGATACCTGAATATCAAGGTAATCATGCAGCAACAGTATATAACCAACTCCTAATTACTTAATACACATCTCATAAGAATTAAGGTATAATAAAGATTTATAAATACTAGATGAGAAGGGTTTATGCTCTGGGGCTTGCCTGCATTGTTGAGAAGGTTAGATTCCACAAAAAGGTCCAGAGGGGTTAGACTTGGCACCAACATCACTAGTGGATGGACCTCCTCCGAAACTTGATCAACACGAACCTTCTCACTCTCGTACACTACATGTAAATGATGCTTGTTTTAACATGATGGACTACATGCCATGATGCATGATGAGAGACACACAAGTGCATTAACAGAAGTTAAACAAACTTAAGAAAGTTGAGTACAACTTTCCTTCGCGGTAAAACTAAGGTTACGCTTCACAAAGCATTCTAATCATTTGATTAACAAGTCAATTATGTGCTCATTAAGAAGGCAACATAAATCATATTGCACAAGTTAAGTAAGACAAGGGCATGACCACATCATGTTGACTTAAGCAAAAGAGAGCTAAACAATCAACTCTAGTTACACTCAGATTCCAGACAGCAGCACTGCAACTACTTCTAGCAACTATAACTGGAGACCTAGACATCCAACAAAGGTGACCCTATACTTTCTAGAAAGCTTAAGAACTTGTCTACAACTTTCTTATTATCATCAAAAGGTGAGTCAACACTTAACAAGGTCAAACAGCATGAAGAAACAATTCTGTCCAGATTTAGACAGAATCTGGCATCAAACTTTAAACAGCTATGACTAGAGTTCTAGGTCACCAAAAATAGTGATTTTTAACATGTTGGAAAGCTTATGAAAAACACTATAACTTTTTAGTTGTTGCTAATAGAAGATTCAAAGCTTAACTAAGTCATAAAGCATCATCTATCAGATCAGCTCAGAAAGCAAACAGAAACTGATATGGAACTTGCAAAAACTATAATTCCTAAACTAGCAGGCCTAAAATCATGAAATTCTAGGACAAGTAAGATATGGAAGTTAACTACAACTTTTGTATTTAACACATTCACAGGGAACATGATTAACATGGTGAAAACAGCCACTAAACAAGTACTGCTCATGCAGCCATTTCAGCAAACATGTGCAACCAGTGCTTCACTAATCTATTATCAAGACTATGCATGAGTAACTAATTACAGAGATCATCAACCACTATTTAACATAGCTACTATCGTATTCAACACTAACATGAGACACCTTAAACACATCTTATGTAAAACTAAGCAAAGGATGGAAACTTGCATAAACCACACATCTACTAATTATCATATTAATAAGGGATCATGTATGCATGTTATTCAAAAGATTACACTAGCATTACTATACCTCAGCCATCATCTCAGGTCGTTGCATACAAAGGGCAATCATATAAAGCATATACATGCATCTACTAATTAAACAAGGTACTAAATCATTTTAATTATTAACCAACATGTGAATTATGAACACAACAAAGAAGTAAAGGGGTTGCCAAGGAACAGAAGAGGGTTTGGTGTTCCAAGGTCTTCAATCGGAGTATAAAACACACCCAAGTCATTGAAGTATTTATATAAATCATTTTAGCATTTATTAATCAAGGAAAAGGTATTTAAACACACTTAAACTAATTAACCAAGTTACATATGTCAAAACAATACCAAACTTTTTGTGGAGGCAGATATTAGCACATGACATTTACACAAGAAGTTTCAGCATCACATGATTAATATTTTTATTTATAAAAATCATGCAAGTTCCATTTTATTAATTATAAGAGGTAATTTTAAAGCATACCATAATTACTAAAAATGACCAATTCATATTTTTCTATGGTAGATCACATAATCACAAGGCTACACAAAAAGTTTTATATTTTTATCATGCTCTAGTAATTAGTTATGAATTAAACAAAATCAGCATCATTTAAACATTTTTTTGGAAAACAAAAACACTGGAAAAACCATTTTGCACCCAACCCCATCCAGCCACTGTTGCTGACAAGCAGGACTGGGTCAACCCAACAGTGCCCCTATGCTTGACTGTGGGTTCACGGTGGTTGACCGCTGATTCCTCGCCGGTGGTGAGGTCTCCGGCGATGACGACTACCCCAACGTGATCCCCTCTCTCTCGCGTACATGCTGAAGTGATGGTTGACCAGTTAGGGCACGACAGTGACCATAATGGTGGCCATGGTGGCACGACGGTGCTTTGGCGAGACATAGACGGCCAATGGCAAGGTTAGCGGCGACGGGAAGACCTCCAACGTACTCACCTCACTCTCGCGAGCGCGGCTATGCTACCGGTTGAACGATCTAGGGTTAGGAGCGAGCTCGTGAGTGATGATGGCAGCCCGACAGTACTCTGGCGTGGCAGAGGTAGTCGACCGTGTGGTCATTGGTGACGGGGAGGTCACCAGCATGCTCCCCACGCTTACGCAGACCTGTCTATGCTATTGATTGATCCGATTCGGGCCCCTACCAAGCTCGACCGCGGCCATGGCTTCACGGTGAAGCAGAGCTCATCGGTGTGGCATTGCTCCGACCATTACTGCATGGTAGAGTCTAAATGGAGGCGTTAGACGTGACCAGGGGCTCACCGTGACTTTACTACGCTACTCGGTTGAGGTGGAGATGGAGCAGAGGTGGCTGCCGTCGGGGAGGATGACGGCGACGGTGCGAGCTAGACAATGAAGCGGTGTTCCGACATGTCCTACAGTGGAGCAAGGAAAAGGATGAGCCAACAAGCACTATGGCATCAAGGCGAAGCCAAAACAATAAACGGAAGAGGGAGAGGTGCTCTGGAGCGGCCTGGCCACGGCGAGGTACTTGTAGCGGTGATTTGGATGGTGGTGGGGAAGAATGGAGGCGTGTATCTGACTCCGGTGGCCAGAGGCAAAGCGAGCAGGTGCGGGCAACGCGCAAGGGTGAAGCGATGCTACGGGCGAGAGCAATTGGGCTAGGGCACTTCGGCGGTGACCAATTTTGCCGGTAAAGTGGAGAGCTCGGCGGCTGCGCAGAAAGAAGAAAAGAGAAGGACACTAGCGATGGGGTGTTTTAATGGCATGGGCAAAGCAGCGAGGCGCGACAACAGCTGCTTTGCCACTCCATGCAAGCAGCTACGTGTCCAAACCGATGAGGGCGGTGTTGGAGGGTGGGAAGTAGCTCGATGGCACCTATTTCCCCTGATGACACTGTAGCACTAACAACTCGACTTTAGCTTGCTCATTCTCTTGATTCCATGTAGCAACTTGAAAAATTCCAAGAATGAAAGTTATTCACCTTCACTTGATCTTCAACTTTTCTTTAGCAATTATACCCTAATTCTAATTGGTTAGTGAGATCAATAGAGAGAAACAGACGTAGATTGAAACTAGATTCAGAACACTCAGTTAGGGTTTCAAAATAGTTTTGGGTTAGCAACTTTGAGCGATTAATTAGTGATCAACCATGAATCAAACATATCAACTAATTACACATTATTACAGATCAAACATAGCATCAAGCAATGGAAC
Organism: Saccharum hybrid cultivar R570; assembly: GCA_038087645.1. Lineage (NCBI taxonomy): Eukaryota > Viridiplantae > Streptophyta > Magnoliopsida > Poales > Poaceae > Saccharum > Saccharum hybrid cultivar. The sequence goes on along the minus strand of JAQSUU010000291.1, from coordinate 1,713,395 downwards.
AAAGTTTGGACCAATTTTATCTATGAAAAGTCATTTAATAATTATCCAAAGATTGAACTTTAAACTGTTTTTCAAGGACTCAAATTTTAATTATCCAAAGTGTGAAATTCAGCATCAAATCCAATCTTGGGCTCAAATTTTAAGCATGTTTGATTCAAAACACCACTAGCTTTTGATTCTACATTATATAGCCTACTTTGAACAACAACATTTATTTTTTCAAAATTTTATTTATTTAAGCAAAATCTCATATATAAATTCACAAAGTTTCTTAATTGATATCAAAGGTAACATTTCGTGCAACAATTAGAACATAGCATATGCAACATATGAAACACCACATTTGCAACATAGCAAAGCTATAAATGAAACATCACTTATGCAACATGTGAAACATCAATTATGCAACATATGAAACATCACTTATGCAGCATATGAATGTTATACTTGAAACATAAACTGCATTTATGACTCAATGCTTGATGGTTATGCTTCATGATGTACATGATCAAGTTTTAACTATTTTTTAACATCTAGGATGTTATAATTTGTGAATCAAAACTCAACAAACAACACAAGAGATTGAGCCACCATGAACCTCGAAGGTAAGGGCCTCCATTCCCACAAGATTCAACTCCTACAAGGTCAGATTACACAGATGAAAGATTTTTGCAGTGTCTAAACCATCTGTGGATCTCAACAATAGGCTAGAGGGAGGGGAAAACCTAACAGAGAAGGAAACAAATGAAGTGCTAAATAGATTGCTGGTTAGGGCCAGCCTCTACCTTATTTATAGAGCTATTACACATTCCCAATAATGCCCTTAGATATTTAGCTGAACCACTTAACCCACGGCATAATGGTCCAACTTGAGATAGAGGCATCCGATGGCCACACACTCTTCATGACTTTGCTTTGCCTCAAACTTTGCGATTACGCCATGTGGAGCCTCCAGTTCCCACCGGAACTCCACCCTGGTTTTGAGGCCCAAACCCGAAATCATCCAGCTCGTAGTTTTGAGGCCCAAACCACCAAACCTCCTAGAGATGCATATTTGCTATGCCTCCTCTGCTCTCTCGACACATGTCCTCATTGTCCTCAACCGCCCGATCACCAAGTCCTTCAGCACCTTCGCTTGACTTGGTCAATTGCCATCTTGACTTGGTCAACATGGTCAACTCCTCCTTATGTAGTCTTGCTTGTTCATGTCCCCAAGTGTCAGCCACCATGATCAGTCTTTCGGCCATCTTGGTCCCTGGTCTAAGCCTCATGTCCGTACTTCACCGCTCCTAGTCCATCGGCACGGCACGTCTCTACTTGACCTTCTCCATATCCGTCGATCATCTTCATGCTCTACACCTGCACACCAACACAGCCAAAAGATATGTTGCACACGCACTCAAGCAATGGTTAGTCTCCAAACTCAACCAAAACTGATCATCTCCGACAATCACTCATCACAAACTCGACACACAAGGGCGCATATCAACCTTGTGTTCACACTTTCCTAATGAATCTCGATCTTATTCTCCTAGGCAATTCTCCATTTATCTTCATAGTTTTATTTCTACCTTTTCCTTTTTATTTTGGATCACCCCAGATATGGAGAGATTCTAGGGCGGCGGTGGCCCACCACCCTAGTCACACACCCTCCCCAATGGTACACAGGGAGGCCTTGGCGGCTGCTATGGCTGGGTCTTGGGCCTCTCCTAGCCCATTTGTCTCGGATTGGACGTGTGACATCTCCCCCTTCTTGATTCGGTGTGTCATCACACTGAATCTGTCTTCCACGAAGAGGACTGTTGAGGTTGCTGGAGCTTGAATACCTTTTGTCAGGGGTGCCAGTTCGTCATTCGCACAACAAAAATGTGAACGTTCAGCTTGTTCGACCATGGTGGAGACATTGCATGATCCCTTGGTCAAGGGACCCAGTCGGAGTTGTGGTATCGCCCATGGTTGTGACGGTGATGGCGCTCCTTGGTGGTGGTTCTTATAGGCAATGAGGTGGCATGATGTTGATTGGGGCAGGGTTTGACCCACGACAACTTTCCCCCTCCACTTGTCAGCGCATCCTTGCGCTGAGCTATTGCTTGTGTGGAGGTGGTGCTAGGTGGTAGATAGGCTCCCACTTGTATTTCCTCTAGTTGTATGGTGAGGTGTTGAAGCACCATAGCTTGAGGAACCATCAATGTTTCATGGACGTTGATGATGGGCTAGCATTGTCATCCTCTGTTAGTAATATCTGCGTAGATAGAGGTGGCCCATGGAAGCTTTGTACATGGATTCTTTCAGAGTCGTTTTAATGGAGATTCCTGTAGCTGATAATGGCACATGTTGTGGATGTTGGTGTTGTTCTAATGTAGAAGACAGTGTAGCAGTCCACTATGGCTCTCATGTCGCTATTGCTAGATTGTCTATAGATCGGCATGACTGTGTCTATCCATGTAGGTGTGTTGAAGATTGAGTCAACCAAAAGGGGCTTAATTTGATTTGTCCCTGCATCAATTCTTAGATGGACGTTGAAGTAGGTGCCAATGTTGATGAGGTAGTTGTTGTATGGTATTGGTGGATGTGCTGCGTCCTATAGGTTGTTGTCTAGTTCCATGCATTCTGCCAGTCTCCCAGTATTGTCGGTTTGTGGTGAGATGAGCAGCAGCCTAGTCTTCGTGCTTATGGTGTTGCTGACTAGGATGGTGGCATTTGGCATGCTGTCAGTGGTGAAACGGGTGCCTGTAGATGTATCTTTGTTGGGCATGCTCTGCTGCTCCTATACCGGGGCAATTGGGATCTCCAATGTTGCGGTGCTGTTGGTGGGAACTAGGCTTTGATGCCCATTGTGGTGATTATTGATAGTGATGATATCCTATTCAATTTTCTTTGCAATTGTGGTAAGGGTGGGTTGCCTGCTAACTGTTGGATGGCCGCATAGGATCCCGGCGCTGCAGGTGTAATTGATGTGTTGGTTACCATGGTCAACATTGGTGGTATCGCAGATGGTATTGTTGTTAGCGCTAATGTCAGTGTTGGCGTTGAGGTGATTCCAATTGTAGGTGCCTTTGGATTTGTTGTTGGATGGGGGCATGGTAGGGAAGTCATTATTGTGGTTGTTGCCTCCAGTTCATGCTTGGTAACAAGCAGATCGGTCACCACTTGCTCACTGATCCAGAACTTCCGACAATTTGGAGTCCTCCATCTTATCCATGATGCAAGTGTGCCCTGCCTCCATGGTGTGCTTGGTTTCCTTATTGAGTTCCTTGGCGGTGATCTCATGATCCCGCACATCCTTGGCTGCGGCTGCACAGTTGGTGTCCTGCTGGGTGGATGAGAAGATCCCATCTGAAGAACCCATAGATGAATCTGTAGGTAGAAGGTTGGGGGTTGTCTTGGTGTCCCGCACATCCTTGGCTGCGGCTGCACAGTTGGTGCGCTGATTGTTGATGGTGCTCCTACATTTGGTGCGATTGGCGCTCTTGCTATGATTGTCTCCAGTTGACTTGGATCATTTATCAACGGACAACTCTTGAGACCATTGATGACTCCGTAAAATTTCTTCCTCCAATGATCGGTGACTTTGTAGATGTTGCTTTTGGTGTCCTCCTTGGAGCCTCCATGCTCAATGTTTAGGCTAGCGTCGTTGTCCATCAGCTTGGTGGTGCCGATTGCGGGAGTCCTAAGTTGGTGATAGGTGCATACCTGTTGTTGACGATCTGGTAGAAACTGTTACCAAGACATCCTAAATGCATCCATGGAGGAAAATTTTGGGGGTAGATTGGGTGTAGAATGCATTGGGTACGATCCCATTGCTACGGTTGTTGCTACTGAATTTCTCCATGGTCATGGTCAGAACATTGCCCCTAAAGGTCAATCTGGTCTCTGATCGATATCAGGTGTCACATCCTTGCTCGGGGGTGGCCGGTTCGAGGGTGGCTAGGGCGGTGGTGCGGGCTGTGGGGAGACAGCAGCGCTGCTGCGTCGGGCTGCTTGAGGCAAGGGCGGCGGCATGCGCTTGGGTAGAGGGCATCAGCGTGAGCACAGGGTGAAGGCGGCGACGACTGTGGAGAAGACCGAAGCTTAGAAGGGAGAGGGAGAAGTAGATAGGCACTTAGGCGTACACCTTGCTTGATTGAAATAATTACAATACCCAAATATTTATAGTCCCTATTAGACTTGCACACAAAAAAAAACTATAAGAATAATCCTTATAGATTTGGACTCCTCTTTTACAAGCAAAACTACTTATTTCTTAATAAATCGTGATCCTATTCTCCTAGACAATTCTTCATTTATTTACCTATTTTTGTTCTACTTTTTCTTTTTATTCTAGATCTCCCTGGATATGGGGAGATTCTGGGGATGGTGGTGGCCCACCACCTGGTCACATGCCCTCCCAATGGCGTGCAGGGAGGCTAAGGCGGCGGCCAGGGCTGGGTCTCAGGCCTCTCCTGGCCCATTTGGCTCGACGTGGGGGGGGGTCGGATTGGACGTGTGATTATAATTTGCTCGCTTCAAGTTCGCAACTTGTTATTATTAGGTGCCACTGTATGACTATAGTTCTACCCCATAGGTTACAGTCTATTGTGATTTAAGGTATTACAAGGGTTGTGTCGATGGTTTGCCTACGGTTGGTAGCTTGATTTAGAATTCCTTTAGGTGTGACTATGGCCAGCTCTCCCAGCAACCTATTGCCTACTTGTATCAAAGCTCACCGAAAAGCAGATTTCTGGTGAATCAAATTTCTGCAAAGACCCATATTGTCGACAGGTATATATGTCTTCTCGTCACACACTGGAGTGCTATGGAGAATACAGAATAATCAAATAAAATAGAAGGTAAACTGTTTTCTTAGTATTGGCAAACTTGATAAAACAGAAGCAGCATAGAACTAGCTTTTGATCGCTGTTGCTGCTGCTTATTCAACCGTACGGACATAGTAGCTCCGTAGCTCCAACATGCATCACGCGCGACTTCTCCGAGTCTTGTCTTATTACAGATAAAAGATGTTAAAAGGACCACACACCCAAGGCATGCTTGCTCTTCGCCCTGCATGCAGACATGCCTATAGGTACGCTGGTGATCCGGACATCTTCAATCAGCAGCGGTACGGGACGAACCCAACCTTCCCTCCGCGCACGTCGTACACCACCTCCGTCGACATCTGCGCCATGCTCCCGATCACAGCGCCGCCATCCTGGGCAACGAACGCGAGGCAGCCGACGGAGAAGTGGCTCCCGGGCTCGGGGAAGTACATCATTTCGTCCATCCAGAGGTCAACCTCGGCCCCGCCGTCGAACTTGAGCGTCACGGCCGGCACGGAGAAAGAGTTCAGCGCGGTGAAGTTGTAGCACGTGTCCAGGCTTCCGAGCGGCGGCGCGACAGGGTACTGCGACATGGACTTGCGGAATTCGTCGCGGAGGACCGCGTACACCTGGGGCTTGAGGTAGGTGAACGTCGTGTGCAGCTCCAGGATCGTGCCTCCGCGGGCGATGGTGGCGCGCGGGATCGGGAGGTCCACGCCGCCGAGGCCCAGCCCGACGAGCTCCACGACGTACAGGTTCCCGTTGTGGGGGTTGCTCCTCAGCGGCGTGTAGCTCACCTTGCGTCCCAAGAGCTCCGGCTTGGTGGCGCCGAGGGAGAGGAAGCCTACGTCGCTCGGGTACGACGGCAGGCAGTAGGAGAAGGCGACCGCGTCCGGAGAGGAAGGCGCGGCGCGAGACGCCAGAGAGTGGCTGTTCCGGCTGAGGTCGAGGATACCAGTTGAACTATCGGCCGGCCCGAAGCCGGCCTCGAGACACACGAACCTGAAGTTGTCCACGGTGTTCCACGGCGTCAGCGTCAGCGTGTCGGTGAAGAACGTCGCGTTGCCCAGCAAAGTGTTGTTGGTGGAGACGCTGAGAGTGCAGCTGGGTCCGGAGCAACCTTTGAACGGGCAGTCCGGCGAGCCACAGGGGACATGAGCGATGGAAGACGACGCGGACGGGTCAAAGGCGTGGTCGCACGGTTCGTCCGCGGCGCACGGCTTGCACCGCAGCTGCGTGGCACCGGTGGTGCTTGTGTCGAATCCCACGGTGAACTGCTGCACCGGAGTGCCGAACCAAGCGATGACGTGGTACTCGAACGCACCGGGCAGCTTCTGGATCGGATCGCCTCTGCTGGGGATCGAGAGCCCTCCTCCAGGTGATGTCGGTGCGGGAGCAGGGGACCCATGGTTGTGCTCCTGGAACAGGGAGCGGAGGCGGAGTGCGTCGCGGTGGAGGACGTCGGCTACCGATGGCTTTTGCAGCTGCTGGTTCCGTGCGGCGCCGAGAGGGGAGCATGGACTCAGCCGATGCACCACAGGCAATGCGCCGCTACTGCTCGGCCCTACAATGTCAGTTATAGTTCACAAACATGACATCCTTACAGATTACAGGTATAAAAATATACTTCCTTTGTAACTCCTGTATCTGTATTTTCCTGACCATTACACAACAATTAACAAGGAGCATTACGACGATGCCTCACCAGAATGTGCGGAGGAGCAGGTCGGCGTCTGTTTCGGTTGCCGTTGGTCTCTGTTGGAACGGAGAACGTAGTGCCTTCCGCCATGGGTGTAGCTGGTGTGGTAGGAACAGCCACGATAGGGCGAAACAAGGAGCACCAAGCAGACGAGCAGACAGTGAACGGCCGAAGCCATTATTGCAGCCTAGCTGCTAGTGCTCTTCAGTAAGCTCGGTGAGTATACTTGGAAACTAAAGCCGGTGGTAGTAGTTCTAGTTGTAGAGCAGGGTAGCAGGAGCCTGCCATATATATAGGAGGAGGAGTAGCCAGCATTGTTCTTGTAGCGTTCTCGTATACGATGATTGTAGATCAAGGATAATATAATACTTATCCTCACCTTGTTTGCATGCTTCCGCGTTCAGCCCAAAGCGTTGCGTTAATGCATACGGAAGTGCTTTGGCTTGGGTGTAACGCCCGGCGGCCGTGGAAAACTTGCTGGAATTTACTCAACCGTGGAATGGAAGTTCAGCTAGATGGCAGTGGTACAGATGTTTCATACTCCATTGCTCAAGTCCCCTGTGGCTGTTTTTAACGAAGAAGGGATATGCATGGCAAAGCTGTCACACCTGATGGTGACACGCCCGGCAAGGAGGACTGAAGAAGGAAGAAAGCATGGCGAAGGCGTCTTCTCTATTTACTTAGCATATTTATGTTTTTACGTTTTGTATCGTTGAACTGTCATTTGGGCCCAGTCGGCCAGTCTATGTAATCGGCACATAAGTGCCCAGACCTGTAGAGAATCCAGCAACCAGACTAAGTAATATCAAGTAAGCCAAGGCAGAGGGGTTTTCCCCACCCGCTTCCTCGTATGTGTGCCTTCCCCGATCGCTCACGTCAATGGCAACTCGCCGGCGGAAAAGGGTGTGACAGGTGGTATCAGAGACACCGTATCCTCGGCGTGGGTCGGGAACGCTCCAGCTCTCCACCGGCGCTACTTATCCTCACTTCACCGACGAGCGGCGGCAGATCCAGAAGGTCCGACGCAACCACCACCACCACCACCAAGGCACTCAACTCCATCGTGGTACGTCCGACTCCACTTGCTTGGATCTTTAGCACGTAATTCTGGTCGGCAGGCGTTCTCGGGTCACACCTCAGTGGTGTTCGACCAAAGATCCCAGAGGTCCCTCCTTTGGTTCTACTGGGTCAGCGATGGCATAGGCGTTCCCCATCTTGAGTTCCTTGCCCAATCCATCCCCTACCACCCGCATCCACCCCGATCCACCAACCCTTCTTCACCAACTCCGGCTCAACTGTTCGACTGGGGGACTACACCAACAACTTTCGGTTCGGCGGCGAGAACCATTGTGAGCTTATCCAATCCGGCTCTTTTTCTGTATCTAGCATGCTTGATTGCTTGACGAGGGTTGCCGGGCACTTGTCCCAGTGTAAAATTCCGTAGTCAAAGCTGTCAATTCGGTGCAGTGGCATTGGAGGGGGGTGTCCACGAGCTTGGGAGTTCCTGTGTAAAATCCCTCGGCTCTGCCTTACTCCTAGGCAGCGGTGAAAGTACTAAGCACGCAGAAGGGGAGGCATCGTGCAAACTGTTGCTTGTACTGCGATATTCTCTGTTCCTCACCAAGTAGTCATCATGGCTTCACCCAAACCTTCTAAGCAGACACAGATTCTATTGGACAACATGTCCAGGAGTGCCAAGGATGAGAAAACTTGTTGGGATCAAGTGATGGAAAATTTTGACTTGCTCTTCTCTCAAGTCAATGACATTGGCATGGTGCAGTAGCAAATGAAATCACAAATGGATATTCAAGGTACTGCCATGGACAAGTATTCAGAAGAGCAACACATGATAGCAAAGCAGGTTAAAGACAATGGGGCAGTAGTAGCTCAACTCACAATGAAGCGGTTTGAGAATGACCACAAGTTTGATGATGATAGTTCAGGTTCTACTATTGATGAAGAGGATGAGACATTTGACAATGTGTTTGCCAAGAACAAGGGAACACTCAAGCCTGAACCATCTAAACACAGAAAGCCTCCACCCAAGTTTGATAGGAAAACTTCTCTATCCACCCAATCCATGCCCAAAATGCAATTCCCAAAATTTGATGGTACAAATCCAAAGGTTTGGAGGGATAATTGTGAGAGCTATTTTTAATTGTATCAACTTCCTGAAGGTATGTGGATAACTATAGCTCATCTTCATTTTGAGAGAAATGCTGCTAAATGGTACCAGGCCTACAAGCAGAATCACAAATTCAGAAACTGGCATCACTTCTGCTCAGTGGTAGAGGAGTTTGGTGCTGATGATTTCAGAAGTGCCATGAATGACTTGTTGGAACTGAGACAAATAGGAACCGTGGAGTATACTACTCAGTTCCACAATCTTCAGTTTGACATCACTATGCATAATCCACACTATTATGGGATGTTCTTTACACCACAATATGTGATGGGATTAAAAGATGAGATTAGAAGTACTGTAGAGCCTCCAATGCCCACTACAGTACAAAAAGCATCTATTTTGGCCAAGAATCTTCAGTTTGACATCACTATGCATAATCCACACTATGATGAGATGTTCTTTACACCATAGTATGTGATGGGATTAAAAGATGAGATTAGAAGTACTGTAGAGCCTCAAATGCCCACTACAGTACAAAAAGCATCTATTTTAGCCAAGATTCAGCAAAAACTGATGGAAAAAAGGGGAAATATAATAGAGGACCACAACAATTCAGACCATATGCCATAGCTGACTGACAACAAACCCCAAACTCAATCAAGTTCTCTATGGAAGTACAGACAACTTTGAGATTACAGAAAGGCCAATGGCTTATGCTTTAGCTATGGTGAGAAGTTTGTCCTAGGCCATTTAGAAGTGTGCACGAAGAGAAACAAGCCACAGGCAAATGCGATTGTTCTGAATGAATTAGACAGAGAACTGTATGATGATGTTCTCAATGATCTGGCTATAGAAGATCAATTGCATGAGGAGTTTGGTCAGCTCTCCCTTAATGCAATTACCAGTCAGGAACAAACTAACTGTATCAAACTAAAAACCAAGGTCAAGGACAAAGTGATGGTGATCCTTGTGGACAGCGATAGTACCCACAGTTTTGTGAGCTCTTAGTTTGTGTAGTCTACCAATCTGACAACAATACCAATGCAACCGAAGAAGGTGAAACTAGCAAATGGAGAATGGATGATAGCGGATCAAATGGTGCCTCAATTGGAATGTTATTGCCAAGGCAAAAGTTTTGCTTCTAATATGGTGGTCTTGGACATGAACCCCTATGAAGCCATTTTAGGCTTTGACTGGTTACAAGCCCATACCCCTATGGAGTGTGATTGGAAAAACAAAACCATCCAATTTTCTGAGAAAGGGACAGTGATCAAATTGCAGGGACCGTTCGACCCACCACTACAACTGTTTGCTATATCAACAACAAAGGTGTTTAATGCAACTAGGGCAATGATGTATGGTCATTTGTGTTACTGGACCATGTTCCTTAAGCACCAATAATAGTGCCAATTGAAAAACCTTCCCATCAACCAGAGTTGAAAAAACTGTTACAGTCCTACCAAGATGTTTTCAAGGATCCCAAAGTCATACCTCCACAGAGAAGCTATGACCGTGCCATCCCACTGATCACAAGGGCAATACCCATCAATTCAAGACGATATCATTACTCTCCACTGCATAAGACAGAAATAGCAAATCAAGTGAAATAGTTACTTCAAGCTGGATTAATTGCACACAGTCATAGTCCTTTTGTCTCACCTGTCCTCCTAATGAAGAAAAAGAATGGTACTTGGCGATTTTGTGTAGACTATAGAAAATTGAATGATATCACAATCAAAAACAGATTCCCAATGCCTGTCTGTTGGCGGTCCTTATTGCATAATTTTATCCGCCAACATCTATATGAAATCCACACCAAACTTAGTGAATAGGACTTTATACTAACGATTTCCACGAGTTTTGGTGTTTCACTCATATTGCAGGACATATATGGAAATACACATAAATGGGCCAAGAAATACAAGAAAACCATGGGAAGAGAAAGAGTCCCACTTACCAGACAATCTGGGCCTCAAACATAGATCAAAATGCACAACAATGAACCCAAAAAGTGGAGGCTCAAAACCCAGTCCAAATCCATCTTGGGCTGCAGGAGCAGGCCCGGGTAAAATGGACGCCCAGGATACATTCGGACTCCGTTTTGGGCCATCCACCTGTCCACGGAAAGCTAAGGAAAGGATCTAGCTTCTCAAAAAATATGGGCCTGAGGAGGCCCAGCCAGGGTGCAGGCGTGTCCCTGGCATGGCCACTCCTCCACAGCTGCCAAGTGGGCTCGGTCTTCGCGTGCTGGTAACTGCCACCTCACCCACGTCGGTTGTGGGGTGCGCTGCCTGATTTAGTGAACCTAGATGCCAGAATGAGGTCGGTTTGGGGGAGTAAAGGGGGAATATTGCATGGCACATCCTCCCCCACCTCCTATAAATAGAGTCTCACTCTCCCCTCTCATACACACACCTCACAAGAGAGCAAAGCTCACCCAACTTGAGCTTGAGCACCACTCCGAAGAGCTTAGGCCCTAGTGGCCTATGCCCTAGTAGCTAGTTAGAGTGGAGAAGGAGAGATGTGAGGGAAGAGAGTGGGGAAGCGCCGGGCCTCTAGGTGTCTCCCGAGCCTGTACCTTGGCGAATACTTGTGCCTCAACGGGTTTTCCTGCTAAGTGAGTATTCATGATTCTTATGGTTCTAAATCTTCTGATTAGTTAATCTTTGCTTGTACTTGTTTGCGGGATCGTCATTCGTCCCTGCGACGAATGCTCTAGTAGAAGGGCCTCGCTAGGCGGGTAACCCTTGATATCACGCTAGAGTAGTAGTCAACAGCATAGACGTAGTGTCTAGGCTGGGGCTACCTTCGTTTGCCTCGTTCAGTATGGTTAGGGGCAGGCGCCAGGTGGTGACAGCACTGTCCATCCTTTGCACTCCCCCATATGGCTATTCGGCATAGAGCCGTAGGCCGGCAACGCTTGGCAGACCAAGTGTTATCCGGTGCCCGATGTAAGCAAGTGGAAGTAGGGTTTACCTATCCTTAGACCCAAAGCCATAGGAATTCATCTCTACCCTTTCCAATTATACCCTTGTGTTGTCCTTGGATGAATTAGCTAGAAGAAATACCTCCATTCCCTATAGAAATATGATACCCTGAATACTTTCGGGTCAAAGCTACAACGGTAATTTCGTACGCTTGCGGATTAACTTCTATAGACGTTAAGAAGTACCAACAAGCTTTCTAGCACCGTTGCCGGGGAACGGTTGCTATTTTCTTCGGGCCTAGTTCATCCTCGTATCTGTATCCTTTCTTTTTATAAAAATAAAAATAGTCTTCTTTTATCTTTTCTATCATGAAGCCAACCTATTTTGAAAACCCTTCCGCTTCAAAGGGGGAGTTCTTGGAGCCACCATTTTTTTTCAAAATCAAAACCTTCAGCTGGCTATGAACTCCACCCTAGATTCAAAGCCATGGTTTAGGCATAACCCTTCTCCAGTTATGATAACGAAGATTTTTTTAACCACCTGCAAGATTTCGAGGAAATGTGTTTATGCCTGAGCATCCCGGGAATGACACAAGAAATTTTTATGTGGAAATTGTTTTCCTTCTCCCTCAAATGGGAGGTGAAGCAATGATACACTAATGTCGTAGGAAGTACGAATGGGGATTGGGAAGAACTTAAAGATAATTTTTGTCTTGCATTCTTTCCCATGTCCCGTATCGCTTCTCTACTAAGGGCAATCCTCGATTTCGAGCAGAATGAGAAGGAGTCCATAGGTGCAACCTGGGCTAGGTTTTCAATGTTAATACATACTGGCCCAGACTTATCACTACCCGAGAGTGTGCTTTTGCATCCCTTTTGTTTGGGTCTTGACATAGAAGCTGGAGGGTCGTTTACACATAAAACTATGATAGATCAGAGGAAAATCCTTGACCACATCCTAGAGAAGCACATTTCTCCCATCGTAAAACCCAACCTCCTCCTTAAAAAGGGCATGTCAAGCTTTGAGGAGCCCTCATCAGCCGAATTCTTACCCTTGCCATCCTTAGATTCGACTGTTGAACCCTCACTCGAACCTGAAACACCGAAGGAAGGAGTAATTCATCCTTCGGAGTTTCCGATCGAATTTGAGGATTATGGCAGAACCTCGAACCTTCCTTGGCACGAAGAGAATACATTTCTTTCTTAAGAAGTCTCCCCTAACGCAGAGCCTTCAAAAGAATGGTTAATGGAGGTGAAACGTTCTTCTAAAGCAATTTAGATTCTCTCACCTTCCATGACCATGTCTTGTTCGTTAAGGGGAACTTCCATAGAAGCCCTACACAACCTCATAGTCAAGACTAATATCATGTCACAATTCTTAGTAGAAAGCCTTTTGGGCAACATGCTGCTAGTCCCGACCGACAAATTCTTCAAAAGTCCGTTAGGGCTCATTTTCAAGTGTTGTGGGATTGCTAGGGCCGTGCCAATGAAAATAAACGAAACTGAGGTTTGTTTGGACCTCCATATCTATGCCATCCTTGATTTTGATCTTCTGATAGGCTACCCACTTAAAAAACTTTTCAAAGAAAAACTGTCCCATGGGAGCCTTGATGAAAAGTTGGGAACAACTGCTTCCGCCACTCATATCCCTAGTCCCAAAAATCCAAAGGCGAAGCAGCAACCCAACCATAACACGTTCGAGGAGGTGAAGTTCCTATCTCCATTCGTTTCACCTAAGCTTGCTTGTGAAATAGAATGTATACCATCACCCGTGCTCGAACCCAAGTCATGTCCCCCTAGCTATCTAAGCATTATTCTTGAAAACAAAAACTTTCGTGCCATGGACATGCCTAAAGCACCAACTCTAGAGACTCAGGAGAATGATTTCATCGCTAAGCATGAAGGTTTCTCTTTCAAGACCCCTCACTTTTCATGCTCATTTTTGGAATTTCCAGAGTTTGTTGTGCTTAGTACCACTTGCATCAATGAGGAAGACAATCTCCCGTCACTCCTCATTTCCAAACTTTTTAGGAGGATGGTTGTAGATGTCTTCGTTTATCACAAATATTGCAGGTCTCGTAGATGCACCATGGTACTAATCTTGCAGCTTGAACATTATTGTCAAATGTTTGGTGGTAAAACATGGTAAAACCAGGAACTACACCACCATTGACAGCTGCAAGACCAAGTTTCCATGGTCGAGCTTAAGACCATAAATCAAGCATTGCCGGGAGATACCCCGGAGTATCGTAAAAAAAATTCCTTTTCAATAAAAGCAAGGACATGTTGTCAAGTTAGTATGCACCTTCGGGTATTCTTGTCGCTAACCATTATAGGTTGAGATCAAGAAGAGCACGGGTCATATGATGCTTGAGAACGTGGGAGCTACATCAACTACAAACTTTGATGCTCTCAGGTGATGGACCACACTCATAAGAAGACCCTGACCCAACACACTTGACTTTTACACAAAGTCCAAGTGTGGGGGAGGATGGCGAGAATCCTGAGTTCCACACTGAAAGGTCCTAATATGGCTAGAGGAGGGTGAATAGCCTATTGAAAAATTCTACAAACTCACTAGAGGAAAAGGTTAGTATAACAAATAGCGAAATGTGATTTTGCTCTAGCTTTACAAGGGTTGCAAGACACCTATTCAACAATTCTAGTAACTATAATCACTATAACAAACAAAGGATAAGTCACTACGAGCTTTTATAGGCTAGCTACACTAAAGAGCTCAACTAGGTGACAAGCTACACTAGCAAAGATAATACAAGCTCTCAAAACTAATTACACTAAAGAGCTTGTTACAACTAGTTTGCGGAAAGTAAAGGAGAGGTATGTGATCTTTATACTGCTATGTCGAGGAATGAACCAATCACAATAATATGAAGACCAATCACTGGGAGAAATCTAAGAAATCAATCACAAAGGTGACACACAATTTTTCTCCTTAGGTTCACGTGCTTACCGGCATGCTACGTCCCCGTTGTGTCGACCACCACTTCGTGGTTCAGCAGCTAATTGACAATCCAAAACCAAGCTCCCCAAGAGCACCGCGTGAACCTACCGCAAGTGAGGTAACTCAATGACACAAGCAATTCACTAGAGTTGCCTTTGGTGCTCCGCCAGGGAAGGCACAACACCCCTCATAAATCACTGGGAGGTGGCCAAGAACAAGCACCACTCTTGCCACAACTCCTCCGCTGCCTCCAAGCCATCTAGATGGCGGCAACCACCAAGAGTAACAAGAATCCCGCAGCCAATCCTCACCCAAGTGCAAACTAGATGCAAACTTACAAGCAAATGCACTTGAGATTACTCAAACTCACTTTGATTTGTCAATCAAGTAAGGGAGATGAGTGGGAGAGAGTATGCTTAGCTCAAGAGGATGTTAGGATGTCAAAATGTCTAAGAGTATGCTCCCCAAACTAGACAAACACATATTTATAAGCAGCCCCAAAGAATAGAGCCGTTAGGCACAAGCTGCTGCTGCTGTCGTGCCGACCGGACACGCTGGTTGAACTAACTGGACGCGTTCATGTCTCACTTTGAATCTCATTCGTTCGATCATAACGGTCACTTAAAAGTACTCGGTCATGCACTAGAGTGATCGGACGTGCCGATCAAAATTGATCGGACACGCTAAGACGTCCGGTCGCCACTGATTTGTGTTGCTGACCACGCGACCGGACATGCCGCTTAAACTGATCGAACGCCATGGTGTCAACGTCCGGTCGATTCTAGTAAGCATCCACTCACGACCTGACGCGTCTGGTCGATCATGACCGGACATGCCACCGCGTCCGATTGATTTCGCGTGCTTCGTAGTTTCTCTGGGGCTTGACCGGATGCACCGGTCCCATGGCCAACTAGACGCGCCAGTGCGCGCACTCGTTGCATGCGGGATGAACTGACCGGTCGTGCCGGCCGTGTCTGATCTAGCGTCTGGTTTAGCATCTGATTCAGTGTCCGGTCACCCCAGTAACTTACTTTTGCCTCCATTTCTTCACCTCCGACGCAGTGGAAAATAGGCGTTTCACTTCCACAAAAGCGCCAAATCCCACCGAGCAAGCTCGGCGGGAGGAAGAGAGGGCCCCAAACCCATTTCTACCACTCAAACTCTACCGCCTTCGCAAATGTGCTAACATCACCAAGTGTACATCACCATGTGCATGTGTGTTAGCATTTTCATAATCATTTTCAAGACGTTAAGTTAGCTCGCCACTAGATCTAAATCCATATGCAAAATGAATCTTCATCTAGTGGCACTTAAGTGATCAATAGCCCCGAAAGTTTCCCTCTTTATATTACGGCTATCGATCCTAAGTGTGATCACACCCTCTACAGTGTCTTGATCACTAAAAGCAAATCCTATTTATACCTTTGCCTTGAGCTCCATAGGATTGCACTCCATCTCCTCTTCTTCTCTAAGTATGACACCAAGTCATCATGATCAGCATGCATCTTGCCATCACTTAAGAGTGTACCAATCACCTTTTGCTATTAACACTCGAGCACATGTGATTAGTACTTAGGTTTCATCAATTAGTCAAAACTAAACTAGGGACTTTCACACACACCAAGGGTCATCCAAAAAATGATGATGAATAAAAGATGATGTCAGCCTTGCCTTGCTAAAAAAAGGGGAAGAGAAGATAGAAAAAATGATGATAAAAAAAAAGAAAAAAGAAAAAAAGAGAAAGGAGAGAGACGGAGGATTCTCCTCCATTAGACCTTTGCCACAACTAAGGCCCATGGTCCATACACACTAGTTGTGTGTACGGCCTAGCCTTGGTGATGACCTGAGATGAATCATATACATCGCCGCAGCAACTTCAAGGCTTCTATCTACAGATGTTGCTGGTAAGTAAACTCAGGTATGCAAAGGTAAATAAATATTCACCGACTTCTTTACTCATATTTATCTCCATAAGAATCAACCTGCTCACACAAAAGTTCTTGCTACTTTTGTTTATGTTGTATACCATGGTTTGCATGTAATCACACGTTATACACCCATAGGCCTTTTAAATTAAGCATGGTGCTTAGATTAAAATGGCCCACTTTAATCAAATTTAGACATGGTGTTTAATTTTGATTAATGAACTTTGAGTAATTACTTTTATAAACAATGGTGGTAACTTAAAATGGAGATAAATCAAGGCTAGATTTACACTACAAACTTTACATTAGCCTTGTTTGAGTATACAAAGTCTGGTGAACAAATAAATAATAATGAAAAATAACAATAATAAATAATAATATAAAAATAATCATCATATAAAAAATAATAAATAATAAATAAATAAATAAATAAATAAATAATAATAAATTTAGGTTCCCCGGTATTCAAGCCAGTAGAGCCATTCCTTGTTTCTGTTTTTTTATTTCTTTGCTAAAAATAAAGCAGGTACAAAGAATAAGTATGGGGGAGATCTCTCAAACATAACAACCACACACTAGAGATCTCCCCAACGCGTTGCATGACACCAGACAAATCCATAATGAAGAAGGACAAGACAAATGACTTCCATTAGCTCTTTCATCTTCAACGGTGGTTTGTGCAATTCCACCCTCACCTCTCCTAAAAGTTTTGAAGTTTAAAACAGAAAGAATTAAAAAGACAACTTTTGACGCTCCATCTCCATGCTATCCTTTGATCAGATTTGCATACTCTTTATTTCTCACTAACATTCCTATAACTTGTGAACAACCTATCATAGGGATCCCATATTATCTAAGTAATTGAAATATGTGATATAGCGGGATAATATGAACCTTGCCCTCTTATATGACGAACTTGTGAACAACCTATCATAGGGCACCGTGTTTTAGTTGCGAGGCTTGCCGTGGACATCGTGGAGGAAACGGCAGGGTAGAAGGGCTTAGTCGAGGCAAGGGCATTGCCGTGTCGTTAAACAAAATACCGCCACGGAAGCAATAGCTCAAGACTAACAGTGGCTTTCATCATAATTTATACGTATACATACCTCAGAGTCAGGATATAATTTGCACCATGTTTTTCTAATCTTGCGAGGAAGAAAGAACGGCACTGGAATAGTGGAATATCCGCCTGGGCACCTATATACCGATGAACAGGACGGCTCAATAGACAAAGCAGAGGCGATGGGACCCAGCGGCCGGCGGCAAGAAGCAGGCGGTGCGGTGACGCATCACGCGTCGGCAGGTTCCTACCAGCTCTACGCCGATCCGCAGTCGAAGCAGCCGTGGCACGCCAATGGCATTCTGCATCAGCGGCGACCAATATCCCCTCCCACGCGATAACTCTTTTGTATTCGACAACGAAACTTCTTCTGAACCACCCGTGTGCCTTGAACCCGACCAGGAAGATGAACAGTATGATGACGGGCGCGACGGCGTGTGTGACAGGCAACGTCGAGGACGAGTGGCGAGGAGGTGAGGGCGGCGCGCATAGGGCAAGTGCGAGGGCACTGCGCACGAGAGGGTGAGGATGTGCGGTGTACATAGGGAGGACGGTTGCTTAACTGGCAGTGCGAGATGATCGTGATGTAATCCTTGCGTGATTGATCCTGAGGGCGCTGATGGCAGGATTGACCAGATCAGTCAGTCAATCAAAATAGTAGTTTCCTTCTTGATCTTGCATGCACACGATTGGCTCACACGCATGCAAGGCAATGAACTTCGGTTCTTTTGCATGAGATCTTGCCCGTGATTGTCGTGCAACGGAGGGAGACTGGATCGCAAGGAGGCAGACCGACGAGGCAACGTTGGAATGTCGCACCAAAACGGTGTCCACTTTTTAGTCTTTTTAGTTGTGAGAGATAAGTATATATATTAAGATTCTTTTATATGAAATATTAATACTGCATGTTTATACTCAGATTTAAACATACTCACCACTGAGACTTTTAAGATCTGTAGCGTATTTAAAATTGCTCGTGAAATTGCAATCATGCTCGTTTGAACGTCTGCAAGACTAAGCTCAGTAAGTAATCAATGTCATCGAGACAAATGATGCAGACTTCGTTGAATCTATTGCAAGCTGATGTCATTTGATGCCGAATTTGCCAACCCATGAGGCCATGAGGACCGCCAACTGCTGTTTCCATGTCGTGCCAATTGGGTGGTGTAGACTAAGTCGGATCTCTTGCAAGTGGGTGCCGTACCAGGCTATAAATTTACATACCAGGAATACAGGTCGACTTAATTAGCCATGACCGCTACCAACATGAAGCTCCTTATTATCACTATCCACCTCTTCCTAATTGTAGGGTTCATACCAGAATTCAGTATCGCCGCTAGTGATGACGAACAATTCGTCTTCACTGGATTCAGCGGCAGCAACCTCACCCTAGACGGCGCAGCCAGAATCACATCGACGGGCCTCATCGAGCTGACTAATGACACGGCCCGCATCAAGGGTCATGCATTTTACCCATCTCCGCTACGCTTCCGCCAGTCCCCCGATGGCACGGTTCAATCCTTTTCCCTCTCCTTTGTGTTTGGTATCCTCGCTTCACTTGGAGACATCAGGGGCCATGGCTTTGCCTTCTTCATTAGCCCAAGTAAAGACTTCACTGATGCTTACTCAATACAGTTTTTGGGCCTTTTCAACTCCACAAACAATGGTAGTCTGAGCAATCACATCTTTGCAGTTGAGCTCGATACCATGCAAAATACTGAGTTTGGGGACATTGACAACAACCATGTCGGCATAGACATCAACAGCCTCAACTCTTTGAAATCCTACACAGCAGGCTTCTACAATGACAAGAATGGCACGTTCACAAACCTATCCCTAATTGGAAGTGGGCCAATCCAAACCTGGGTGGAGTATGATGCCAAGAAGACGCAGATCGATGTGACCATAGCCCCACTAGGCCTAGAAAAACCTGTGACGCCACTACTGTCTTTAGCCTTCAACCTTTCCACAATACTCACAGAGGAAGCATACATTGGCTTCTCATCTTCAACAGGCTTAAGCACAGGGCACCATTGTATTCTTGGCTTGAGTTTTGGTATGAATAGCCCCGCTCCAACCATTGACTCCACCAAACTACCCAAACTACCTTACCTTGGTCCAAGACCTCCATCTAAACTCCTAGAGATCATCCTTCCAATTGCATCTGCCCTTTTGGTATTAGTTACTGGCACTACAGTTGTGATTCTCATCAGGAGACATTTTAGGTATAAGGAGGTACGCGAAGATTGGGAGGTCGAGTATGGTCCACAGAGATTCACATACAAAGATTTATTTCATGCCACCAAAGGCTTTAATTCCAAGCACTTGATAGGTGTAGGAGGTTTTGGAAGGGTGTACAAGGGAGTGCTTCCAAAGTCAAAATCAGAAGTTGCAGTAAAGATGGTACCATATAACTCGAAGCAAGGCATAAAACAGTTCACTGCTGAAGTTGTAAGCTTGGGGCATCTTCAACATAACAATATTGTGCAATTGCATGGATACTGTAGGAGAAAGGGTGAATTCTTTCTAGTGTATGACTATATGGTAAATGGAAGCCTCGACAAGTACTTGTATGATGAAGAGGGCAGGACCACTTTAGACTGGGGACAAAGGTTTAAGATTATCAAAGACATTGCATCGGGTTTGCTCTACCTCCACGAGGAATGGGACAAAGTTGTTGTCCATCGGGATGTCAAGCCAAACAATGTTCTTCTTGACAAAAACATGAATGGACGGCTAGGAGATTTTGGCCTTGCCAGATTGTATGATCATGGCACTGACCCACATACCACGCATGTTGTTGGCACAATAGGATACCTAGCTCCAGAGCTTGTAAACAGAGGCAAGGCAACCACTCTCACCGACGTATTTGCTTTTGGTGTTTTCATTCTTGAGGTTACCTGTGGCAAAAAGCCTATCAACGAAGACACCCGAGGCAACCAGCTCATGTTGGTCGATTGGGTTATTCAGAATTGGCATAAAGACTCACTCCTTGATACAATAGATATCAAACTGCAAGGTAAATATGATATCGACGAGGCATGCCTCGCATTAAAGTTAGGATTGCTGTGCTCACACCCATCTCCTGATGCAAGGCCAAGCATGAGGCAAGTTTTACAGTATCTCGATGGTGAGATGACCCTACCAGAGCTACTACCAGCACACTTCAGTTTTCATATGTTGGCCTTGCTGCAGAATGAAACACGGCTTAACACATCCACATTGTCATTGTATCCATCGCCAATAATGATGATGGACTTTGGTTCAGTATCGTTTTCACTAGATGGAAGATAACAGAGTGGCTTGCTGCCACCACTGTTCTGTTTATTTTGGTTAACAATAAAATCTAGGATAAATGTATTAGATGTACTTTTGTAATGATTTACATTCCACATATACTCCTTGTACCTGGTTACAACATTTGTAATGAAAATTTCAATATCCTATATAGACCAAGTTTTTCAATGTAATATTTTTTAAAGACCAGATTGGAATTACAAGAAAAAATTAGCACCTACACCTCAATCTTTAGTTTGGAAAACATGTGTAGGAAAGGCCCTAGAAGACCTAGGAGATGTAAAATATACACATGTTCATAAAAAAATTGATTGGATTCTCTCAAATATATTTTTGTTACGGTTATTTATAGCCCCAAAAATATTTTATTTAAGATTCATTTAACTGGCAGTTGAGGATTTTCCACCATATTAATTAGAAAAAGCCAATATGCTACTACAGACTGCAATACAAAATTTCATAGTCGATCAGTTTAGGTTTCCAGAGGCGGGACGTCCGCTCACCTCTGGATCTCTGTTAGTCAAGAACAACAAAGATGGGTGGGCACCCCTGCTTCTAGAAAAAAATCAGCCACCTGGCAACCAAGCCCTACCTCCGACCCCATGGGGATGTCTGCGGCAACAAATCTTCTTAGAGTAGGCCCACTCCAATGAGATTCCGCAGTCATCGCCAATGAAGCATGTGCCTTCCGTGGCTCACCCTGACCACCTAGCAAAAATTGAGCTATGTAGGCCACTACGTCCCCCGCCTCCACTTATTGTTGCTTCATGGATGCCTCCACCACCATGGGCCACAAATTTGAGAGGAAGAAAGAGTGAGGGCACCTATTTAAGAGAAGAGGAATTGGGGAAGATGAGATGAGGGGCTCACATGCTAGGAAGATGCCCTCTGCTTAGATCTCAACATTGCTCACTCAGATCTTGCAACCATCTGCTCAGATCTTGCACGGATCTTGGGGCTCTCCAACTCGCTGCAGCTCGATGAAGGAAGGAGCCACTGTGAACCCGCCAAGTGATGGAGAAAGGAGCCAAAACCAAGCGATGATGGAGCCTCATAGGGTGTCAGCGAGGTGAGTGGTGGAGCTTGGAGTAGGGAGAGAAAATGAGGTCTCTAGGGATGGATCCATGGTTGACGCCTCGCAAACGCGGATCGATGTCGCCGTGAGCTCATGGCTCAAGATCCCCGCAACCTAAAAGCCCTAGTTTGATTTTGGTAATTGAGTGACAACTAGTGGACTAACAATGTGCTTAAGTGCTGTGATAAACTAGGTTATGTCCACACCCAAGGGCTGAGCAAGTCAGCAAGAGGAGGCTAACCTGGAGATGATGGTGTGCCACAAGTGGACCAAGTTCTCAACATTGGAGAGACGAGGGGGAGATAGGAAATGGAAGCAGCCCAAGGCACAGGTATAAGCTAGGGGTTTCAATTTTGCTGGTCAAGGTGCAATAGAGTGCACAATCGGGTTTAAAATAGCCGTACTATTAAGAGTGGAACGTTAATGTGACAGCAGTTATCTAATGCTAGTAGGTAATGTCCAACTTTGCATGTGCATTGGACCTAGTGACGTGGTGAGGAAGCAAGTGAAAATGCTTTTGATCTTTTTGAAAAGCAAATAACTCAGTGTTTAAAGGAATTGTATTCAAAGTTGGAACACATTTGGAGTTGGCAAATTTCAAAAGCTTTTGAGAGATGGACTTGGTGTGCTGTTTTTCTGCGTCCATTGAAATTATATCTTGTGCGCCGGAGGGGAAGTCACTTGAGAATGCGGCCTGGCACCTCCGGAGTGGTCCGAACGTCCCTCACTCCCATTGACAGGTGGGCCACCGGATTTATATGGTGGCACCATAGGTCACTCACTATAGAAAGAGGTAGAGGGTCATGTAACTAGACTTTGCTACTAGATTTATCGGGTGGCCCCTGCTATAGAGCATCGGAGAATACGCTACATAGGGTACACGTGGCAGCAGCCTGTGTATGTGTGAAAATTCAAAATGGTGGAGCGCATACTCCAGTATGGGCCACCGGATACAAATATATGTAAAGAAAATGACTAATTAACATTCGGTCATAAAAGGTTTCATGGTCACTATGTGACCTTTGTACTAAAAGGCATTGGTACAGAGAAGAAGCAGAAGCAGAATTAGTAAGCAAAGGATTACAACTTTTTACTCACGATTGAGAACTAGTTTTTTCAGTTGTGAGCACTTGAGCATGGGAATGTCACAATACTAAAGCATCATGGAGTGAAAAACAACTACATCCAGAAATGTAAAACGGTTTCAGGAAGGGCTGCTGAACAATTCCATTCAAAATGCATACCATAAGTTTTGACTGCATGCACCGAATGGAAATAGAAATCAACCTACCACAGCAAAATGACGCTCATTGGCAGGTCCAATCCTGTTGTCAAATAAAAAAAAATCATGTCACCAATCGTCAATGTCATTGTCATCCAGATCAATCTGAAGGGGACTCGCTAGACTTTCCTGCCCCCAGTCTACTGTCAAGCACCCCATGAAATGTTCTTGCAGTCATACCATCAGAGAAACAAAGAAAAATGATTCTTGAATTTCAAGATTACGAGTTACTTGCCACATATTCCATGGCGCTTGGCTCCTCTGGACTTGTCATGGATTCATCTTCATTCATGACTTTGATGTATACTTTTGCGACACCGTAGTTAGTTGGGTGTCTTCCAAACCTCTAGATTAAGTAATATAGTTGCTGTTCTGAGAATCCTTCCACTAATAGCTCAGCCACTGGAATTGATGAAAACTGATTGCTACATCATTTTATCCTACAGGTCAAGCTGGAAGAAGTGATGGATGCCCCCTTTGTGGCGAGAGGCCAGGACACCCAGTCAAAGAGATCTTTCTAGGCAGGAGCGAATCTGACACAGGTTGATCATCCAGCGTTGGAACTGTTCAAGTGATAATGAAAGGATGCTTTGCCATACTGCCATACAACTTATATCTGTTTTATAAATCTGTGTTGTATAAGCTGTGTATGATCTGGGCAGCGTTGGAACATAGTTATAACTTTTTCAATGAAAGGATGCTGCAACATGGTTATTTACCGCTGGGCGCCGGCATTGGAACAGTTCAAATTCTGGTTTCACAAGCCACTTCCTATGATAAATCTGTGTCAACGTGGTTTCCTTATGTCAGGTCTACGTTGGTTTCAGGCCGGCTAAGTTCTATATTTAACTTAACGCAAGCTGTCAAACATCTTAATAACCAGCATGGCACACCATATTTCGGGATTTAATCACTATTCGTTATCTCAGTTTAAGCTTTCAGCCAACAAACATGTGAATATGTTTCCTTTTTGTGAAATGGATCCCCAAATGAGAGGATCGCTCAGCTGTGCTTGTTGCAGAGTGTGGCTCGATGCTAAGAATGCAAATATATACAGCCAAAAATCTAGGTGATTCTTTTTCTTTTTCTTGAAACTTTAGGTGATTCAACCAAACCTCAGTTTGTACCTTTTTTTCTTTTAAATTGTTCCTGGCCATATTTAAAGATGCAAACTTCTTACTCTGTTTTATCAAGAAATATTATCCCAAGGGTACATAGATTATCCATAAACATTTAATACTACTATATTCATGTTTGTAAATACTTTAATGGGATGTCAGCTTAATGACCATGAGCAATATAATAAACGGCACTGAAAACAAATATATGATGGTCTCTTCATCACTGCCGGCATATGAAATGGCAGTAGACAGTTTTCACCGCCAGCTTGTCGTATGATCCGGCGGTGATAATCATGTTGCAGAATAATAAAATTTATAACTTTTTCAAACAAAGTCATATGAAAACAAACTTTATATCAAATTTGTAGAGCTACAACTTTATAGTAGGATGACGTTTATTTTTAACCATTTGGTCCCAGAATTATGAAGTTCTCATATTTTGACATTCAATTTTTCGAATTGTACAAACGACTTTAGATGGAAAATGACCATAAGCAAAGTTGTAAGTCTTAATGACATCTATAAGTTAATTTGTGGTCTCAAATTTATACTTGAAGTTCTAACATTTTGAAACTCAAATTTTTCAAACGACCTTGGAATTAATATCTACCAAAACCGAAGTACTATATCTCGATGAGAACTCCAACTTCGTAGCTGATGACTTTTTCATTTGAAATCATTTGAGGTCCTAAAAGTACGGCTCAAGTTCTCACAATTGGAAATTTAAATTTGTCAAACAATCTCCGGTTGGCAAAATGACCAAAATCAAAATTGCAGATCTCGATTAGAAATACAACTTTATAGTTGATGATTTTTTTTCATTTGAAGTCATTTAAAGTTCTAAATATTTATTTTAAAGTTCTTAATAGTGAAAACTAAGGAAATGGATATGCTGTATAGACACAAGTGATTTTGTAGTGAAGTGGTCAGAGGAGCTACACGAGGACATAGGTAGACTTGTGACTTCTTGGGACTTTGTGACTTCTCGTGGCTAACGGGGTCTTCTTAGGATTAAAACATTTTTTTTTGCTTTTTTGCCCATTTTTTCATTTCTAAAAACCATCATCACCACCGATTTGTGTTACTAAACGATGGTGATAAGCTATCTTCACCACTGAATTCCAACGGGCAGTGATGACCATGTCACTACTGTCGACCTTTCACCGCCGAGGTTCAAAGCCGACGGTGAGGGGGGAGGGTTACGAACTGGCTGTGATGACGTTTCTATAGTAGTGCTTTTGTAGAAAATATTTTTCCATAATTATAAACTACTAAAACTAATATTTTGAATTTAATAAACTAAGAAGATATTTTTCCATGATTAATAAGATACTAAAAATATTTTCCTAATGTATTGATGTTTATTTAATCAAATGGTGGAATTTAACTATGGTATAGCATATACTGGTATTTAGACATAGATATGGGGAATATTTTAGTTTATTTGTTATAATGACAAAGCTTGGTAATTTAGATAGAAATGAAATGGATAGTTTATATTATGTTTCATGATGGTAAATGAAGATAATTTAATTAAAACCAAAAACTATCACCTTTGTATTATCTTTCATAATTGCAAAGGTGGAAAAATTAGACGCAAACTTAGTGTTACTTAATTTTTTTATAATTTCAAATGTGGGCGAACTTTTAGAAAATATAATATATCTATGGCTATTATCAGACATGATGCTTAGAATCTACCAAATTCTAGACAAGATGTTTCTGTTTTTTTTGTGAGATTTCTACTATTTATCTTTTTCCATAAGGTGTCACGTGGGGATTAATATGGAGATTTTGTGGGGGCCTCTAACGAAAAACTAGGCCATATACATGCATATCGAAAGGCCTCAAACGATCTCATTTTCCAAATAAACTAATTCAAGAGGGAGACAGGTTGTCGACTAATTTTGTTGGGCCAGTATTGATATGAAGTCACTTTGTTCATTGGGTATTTGGTAAATGACAGGGAGGCCAAAGACTTTGCCTCGTTGGGAGTTCTGAAAAAGTCCAAGAAGCTGGGTGAAGCTTGAGGCAATCTATCTATACACTTCGCAGGTCAAGAACGTGAAGCGTTCAGATGTTCAAACTTGCTGATGGCAGCTGCAATAGAAGAGACTTGGCTATATGTGTCAACTGTCAAGTTCATGATGAAAGGACATTCCAGTGGAGAGATTTGTCACACATTAACGTCCCTATGCAGAGAAACTTCCAGCCCAAACAAAGGAGTGCACAACGGAAAGGATCAAAGGAGACGGAATTCAATAACTTATGTGAAGAAGCTGGCTTTTCAAAGATGGCCTTGCAATCCCTTACTTTATAGAAATAATTGTCTTCCTAACCTAGAGCATCTGGTTGGTGAGAAATGATTGGATATTTAAGGAAGCCCCACCCTTTGTGGAAGCTTTCAAAGCTAAGTTCAAACATGAATTCGCTATGCTCTTGCAATTTTTCTCTCTCTGCTTTTGTTCTTTTGGACTGGCTGTTTTTTCTTCTTGTTTTTTTTTTGGCTATTTATATATATCCAGTAGGGGCAAGCGCCTCCTGTTTGCTCAGAAACTTATGTGAAGAACTGGTTCAGCACCATGTCATTTGGAATACAAATGTGGACGACAAATGTTAAAAGGCTTCCATAGACAGAAGGTGAGAAGAATCAGAATTAGTAAGGATTTTTCCAGTCGTTCTGTTTGGGAATGTGACAATATTAAAAGCATCATGCAGTGAATACAACTGCTTCCAGACGTGTAATACGATTTCTGAAAGGACTGCTGGGCAACTTCAGATGTGAAAACAACTAGTTCCAGGAGTGAAATACATACCATAAGTTTTGACTGTACCGCTGGAAATGTGTGAAATCAATCTAGCTTGGCAAAATGACACTCATCAGCAGGTCCAGTTCTGACAAATATAAAAAATCATGTCATCAATCAACGATATCATTCAGATCAATCTGAGGGCGACTCACTAGACTTTCCTGCCCCAGCCTATTAACAACTCTAGGTTACCTTCTGGGAGAAACCTTCCACTACAATCTCAGCCACCAATTGGAATGGAAGAAAACCGACTGCTCCTACGTCATTTTCTCATGCAAATATGGGGCAAAGAGCTACCCCACCGCTGCAAATAAATTACAGACCACAGAGCAGAAACAAGCAATACACACTTCTTGCTCCCACGAAAGCAATACACACCATTCCTGCATCTTATTGAGTTCTTACAGCTGCAGAAATGCCTAACCTTTTGCATATACCCTTCCTTTTACCCTTGCTACTCTCTGTGGCCCTAAACCTTGTATGCTTCACCACTGTCACCAGTGAGGATCAGTTCGTCTACTCAGGCTTCTCCGGCAATAACTTCACCCTCGACGGAACAGCCACGGTTACACCAGATGGTGTCCTTGAGCTGACCAATCACACAGTACACCTTAAAGGCCATGCGTTCTACCCAGCTCCATGGCGATTCCGCAAGTCCCCTGGTGAGATGGTGCAGTCTTTCTCAGTTACCTTTGTGTTCGGTATGGTCCCCATTTACTCTGATGAATGTACCGATGGCATGACTTTCCTAATCTCTCCCACCAAGGATTTCTCGGGTGCACAGCACTCACAATACTTGGGTCTCCTCAACAAAACAAGTGATGGCAAAGCAAGCAACCACATATTTGCAGTCGAGCTTGATAGTAGCCAAAATACTGAGTTCAATGACATTGATGACAACCACATCGGCATCAACATCAACAGTCTCACCTCATTTAAGTCCCGATCAGCTGCCTTCTACGATGACAAGAATGGTATCTTCCAAAACTTGTCCCTTGTTAGTCGCAAAGAGATGCAAGTTTGGGTGGACTATAATGGAGAGACCGCACAGATCAACGTGACACTGGCTCCCCTCAGCGTAGCCAAACCATCCAAACCTCTACTGTCAGCGACCTACAACCTCTCAACAGTATTGGAAGACCCATCCTACATTGGCTTCTCTGCATCAACTGGTCCCATCAATTCATTATATTGTGTGCTCGGCTGGAGCTTAGGCATTAACAGCCCAGCTCCAGTTATTGATATTGCCAAGTTGCCAAAGCTACCTGATGTTGGCCCAAAACCTCTGTCCAAGGTGCTTGAGATCATCCTGCCAATAGTCACAGCCACATTCCTTATCCTTGTTGGGACAACTGTAATTCTATTTGTGCGGAGGCGAATGAAGTATGCTGAGGTACAAGAAGATTGGGAAGCCGAGTTTGGGCCACACCGCTTTCCCTACAAGGATTTATTCCATGCTACGGATGGATTCAAGAATAAGAATGTACTTGGCTTAGGAGGATTTGGGAAGGTGTATAAAGGTGTGCTTCCCATCTCAAAATTAGAGGTTGCTGTAAAGAGGGTGTCACATGAATCAAAGCAGGGAATGAAGGAGTTTATTGCTGAGATTGTCAGTATTGGTCGTCTCCGTCATCGCAACCTGGTCCAGCTACTTGGTTATTGTAGAAGGAAAGGTGAACTCCTCTTGGTATATGACTATATGTCAAATGGAAGTCTTGATAAGTATTTACATTGTGAAGAGGATAAGCCCACTCTCAATTGGGCTCAAAGGTTTCAAATCATCAAAGGTGTTGCATCTGGCCTATTCTATCTGCATGAGAGGTGGGAAAAAGTAGTAATCCACCGGGACATCAAAGCAAGCAATGTGCTACTTGATAGCGAGATGAATGGACGTCTAGGTGATTTTGGTCTTGCAAGATTGTATGATCACGGTACTAACCCACAGACAACACATGTAGTTGGTACCATGGGATATATTGCCCCAGAACTGGCCCGTACCGGTAAGGCAACACCTCTGACAGATGTGTATGCATTTGGTATTTTCATTCTTGAGGTAACTTGTGGGCAAAGGCCAATCAATAGTCATGCAGAGGATAGTTCACAGATCCTAATTGACTGGGTTGTCGAGCATTGGCACGAAGGATCACTCATATACACAGTGGACAGTAGGTTACAAGGAAGTTACAATGCAGATGAGGTATGCCTAGCATTAAATCTAGGATTGATGTGTGCACACCCAGTTTGTAATGCAAGGCCCAGTATGAGACAAGTCATACAATACCTCAATGGCGAGATGTCACTCCCAGAAATGATGCCCACAAACTTAAGTTATAGCGTTCTGGCCCTGATGCAAAATGAAGGCTTTGATCAGTATACATCCATATTTGGGAGCAGTGGCATTACCTCCAGCCTCTCAAGCGGAAGGTGACAATAGATCATAGATGACAATCCCCCCCAGGGCTAGACCATGTTGTAATCAGTTGGCCTCGTTAAATTATGGAAATCTACTGTAATAATTGTTAGTTTGCCATCGCAATATTTACCTCAAGCTAGTCCACCGTTATCTAATCTAACTAATTTGAAATGCAAAGTTTGCATTTGTCAAAGTATATGGAATAGATATGGAAGAATCCAGTTTTTATGATATGATCGGATTAGTTTCCATCTCTATGTCTAGGATTCTCAGTCGGCCAAAATCCATTATCGCATCGCCTGCAGCGTTAATGAGGACCTACGGGGGCGGCCATATGCCGCCTAGGTTAATCAATAGAAAAACAAAAAAAAGCCAGCAAGCCGTTCTATGGGCATGTTGAGCCCATCGATGAGGCCCCCAAGCCCATCGAAGCGCCACTGCCGCTGCTTGTCGGATCCGCGAGCCCCTACCGCTGCTCAGATCTGAACGGCAGCGAGCGCTTGCTGTCGCGTGGCTGCGAGCCCCTCCCGCTGTGAACACAGGTGGCTGCGCACCGTGTGCCCTGCCGCCGCGAGCACGGGCAGCCGCGGACCACGAGCCCTGCCGCCGTGCCACCCCTATCGCATCTGGCTCCACCATGGGCCCTGCCACCATCGCTGTCGCACCGCCGCCGCCGCATCTCGCCCAACCCTAGCCATATCGCATGAGGGACAGGGAGCTGCGCTGCCGCGCGGGTGGGAGGGAGGCGCGCCACCGCTCGGAGGAAATGGAGGAGCACCACCACACGAAGGAGAGGGAGGGGGCCGCCGCACGCGTAAGATGGGAGGAGCGCCGTGCGGAGGGCGGAGCTGAGAGAGAGATTGGATAAGTCAGTGAAAATCATAACTCCTGGTATTTATATAAGCCCAATAAAAGGTTTGATATGGGATTTGGCCGGGCCTCAGGCATTGTTACATAAGTGGGCCTTTTAAGGGGTTTGCCTCCAAAGATGCTTAAGAGTTCAACCTCCGTAAATCCATTTTAAGAGGAGGACAATTTTCGATCGCCTCCGTAAATAAAACATCCGTCTTCGATGATCGTAAGGTATTTTAGGAGATAGATGGATTTTTTGACCGCCTCTGTTAATGATCGAGCAGTGTCTCATGATATTTATGTAGGAGTGAAGGTTCCCGATCTTCCGTCAGGTGGAGATAGCTATTAATTTGGTTGGAGAACAAAACACCAATCCGACTTCAGTGACCCGAACCCTGCAATCTTAGCACATTGACTCCTCTAGTTATCAACCATGTCACAATGCGGTTGACCTCGTTGAGAGGGCTAATCCTTGCCCTATGAAACAAAGAATGCTTACAAAACAAAGAACACAAGCAAGAACTCGAAAGAATGCAACTTAATAAAATGACAAACTGCAGATGTATAATTATGATTACCGAAGTGGGGTTTCACAACCAATGACAACGGCTATTCGAAAACAGAGCATTTTAGTCTTTAAATCGAATCATGTTGCAAATGTTATACTTGTTTATCAAATAAGCAAATAGTTTTATTGAATTGCATATGAAAGTTCGTGTGCGTCGTACCCTCTAATAAAATTCAAGATCCGCCGCTGTTTGCCCCCCACCCCAGTTGTGATTAGTGATTGTAGCAAGGGTTCTGACTATTATTATCCCCATCCGGAGTCAGTAGCTTGTTGTGAGGGGTTGTTGAAGGGATGTGAATATAGTTTGCTCCCATCGGATTTGCAACTACTTGTTATTACTATTATAGTGCTCGTGCTAACGCTACGGGTCACATTAAGTACAAAGTTAATTCTATCAAACTTGAAGTACTTAGCTAATTCTGCTTTGTCAAAACTGTATTCATAGCCACATTAGCGACAAGGCATTGCATAAACTAATGGAACCCCAAGAGAATGCCAGGAAAAATAAGCTTCAAAATCACTTGACATGAACCAAGAGATAAAAACAAAAAGAGAAAAAAGGAGGGTGTCAGAACCATGCTAAACGATTGCTTCTAAGAAGCAATGAATCACACATAAGTTGAAAATCAATCTCCACAAGAACGAAGGCCTCTAGTAGCCTTGCATGCTGCCAATGCTTTTCATTACCCATAAAAAGCACCGGGGAAGTTTGATCAACACTCATGGACCATCAAGACATTAGCAAAGAAACTAAAGATTAAAAGGATAAAATCAATTCAGGGTAGGAAATTGCAATCATCAATCATCATTTGATCAACACTTTTGGAGCATAAAAGCATGTTAGCACATGGATTAATCACAAAAATATCAGAATCTCTACCCCTAAATAAAACATTTGTTAAAGTTTTTCTATGTCCACTCCATCCTATGCTCCCGATGAGATGCCTTTTCTATGTCCACATCTATTGTTGCCTCTGATTTGTCCTCCATCTTCCTACACGTAGTCATCCATTACACTACTGTGTGAGAAAAAAATGCTTAGGTCCAAAACACCGATATGTTAACTAAATTTAAGTTCTTATTTACAGAAAAGGAACTGAATAACTGTAATTTTTGGCACCAACCTAAAAAAATAGAATGGCACATATCCCAGATGGCCAAATTAGATGGTACAATTGCAAGATTAACCATCTCAACCATAGTTCACCAAAGCTATGTAAATGGGAATTTAGAAGAACGTTATATACCTTAAAGAAATTATCAATGTCATGGAAATTATCATTCAAGAAATATATTTTGTTTGAAGAAGATTTCAGGACCTGAAAAATGTTATGCATGAATATTTTGCTTGAACAAGATTTTACCTAACAAAAGAAACTTCCAGTCGAAATTTGTAGCACTGACAAATATATGTAAAAAAAAGAATTTTGTTGCAATTACCAGCAGCATGGTTATTATGAGGGCACCGTTGTTTCTTGCAGAGGAAGTGGCAGGCATTTGTTCTGGCCCTTCTGCGGAGTTTACTCACTTCGACATGGATGCACATCTGCTCACGGGAACCCAGCACTACCATCTTCGGCCTGTGAAACACCATCCAAACTCTGGGATGACTCAATCTACAACTGCAGCTACTGAAGACATATCCAGTCCTCAGCACCATGGCATTCATGAGAAGTTACTTAACAGCACACAGTTCAACGCACTCAGCTCTCAAATAAAAACAAGGTGCTGCAGTACAAGTTCGGTTGCCAACCTGTAGCTGGTGGCCTTGAGCTCCTTGATAACCCGCTGAAGCTGGCTGTGGATCCCGTCGCTGTGACATTTGAGCATTACTCGCGGTAGAAAGGAGCCATCATCTCCAGTTTCTTCGACGAATCAAAGCACGACAAATCTTGCCGCTAGAGCAACAATCGCGAGTAGATAAGTGGCTGCATGAAAGCACCAAACATTGCAGAAAAGAAAAGGAGGCTGGACAACATCTGCTAAAAGAAAACCTTTAATTAATTAATTTTGTAAACACGAAATGGAAATGCAGTAGTACAAAAGATAACACACATTGCCCTCGCTCAGGGAGTTACAAAAGCCACATTTTGTTTTATACTATAAAGTATAATGACATTGAATTAAATCCCTATATACAGTAGAGGCACTGCACTCAATTTAGCCATTTCAGACTATATTTGGCATTACAATTCATACTCTGCAACTACAGTTGTAAAGCATCTACAAGAATATTATGGATAATATTTTGTTTCGGACACTTTAAAAATCGAAGTCTAGCTCAGGGATGCAACAAACCATACTTAGATGAGCACTGCAGCCTAAGTACAATCACAACAACCTATACTGCAGTTACAAAATGGCAGAATACAAGTACTGTGACATTATAAAAAGATTGAGCAATTGACAGAGATACAGTAACACAAACACACATTACGGATCTGCAATAATACACCCTCCTTGCCCGCACCCCCCCCCAAATACATCGCACAAGGAAAAGCATAAGAAGAGGAGTAGTTGTATTACCTCGTATATCGTATACATGTTGGCCTGCTGAATCAGATGCAACCATAGATCCATCTTCCCTACAAAATCGATGTTTTCCCCATTGAATTGATGCCTCAGCCAAACTAAAATGTATTCGAAATTGAGCTTGCCTACCAAAAACTAACACCATCCCATCGAGCACGTCGTGGCCCGCATCGACATCCTCATCGTTTGAATAGTGTGGTTGCTACCGGATTCAAGCTCGTTTCTTGCTGACTGGTAAAAGGAAGGGCCAGAAATCTGCTAGGGAGAAGAGGAAGAATTGAAGGGCTGCTTTTCAAGAGGAATGAAGAAAGGGAAAAAGCAAGCAAGGTACCCACAAGCCGAGGAGCTCACGTGGTGCCCCGGTGTGGCGGCATGGCCAGCGCCCGCCCGCACCAGCGTGGTGCCCAGGCACGGCGGCGTGGCTTGGCCCGAGCGCTGCCACAACGGCACGGCTGGGCCCCGTCTTCGCCGGCTCGTGCATCGGCCGGCCGCGGCGTCGCCCTCGCCTGGTGCCCTAGCGGCCGGTGTCCTGGTGAGGCGATAATCCTGTGACCACTCAAAATAGCAGGCCAATCGCACCCACCTCCTGATCAGCTAATGAATTTCATATCTCATATTCTCCATAATATCATATACCAATTTCAAATGGATGGAACTCACCTCCAGATTGTGCGCTACTGAGACATCTCCCCTTCGTGAATGGGACTGGCTTGAGGGTATGTACAAGCAAGGCTTACTACTATGCTCTTGATCAACTGAAATTGAAACCTTCATCTGCGATCAACACAATAGGGGGAAATGAAATTATAATAAATACTATTAAATTTTGCACCAAACTACTACTCCACTACACATCTATAGAAAAATCAGCATGCCTGGGATCAAGGATCAAAATAAGAGGAGCCTGGGAGAGTGAGGGCAGTGACTAACTTGTAGGTGAGTAGGTACTGTGTGCGAGAGGCACGGTCGAACCGGCTGAAAACAAAAGATCAGTTCCAATTCAGTAGTCCAGCTAGTACAACACATACATGCATCCATGATCTCTGTTTGGAGTCAAATAATGGCATTGTAAGTGATGCACTTGAAACAAATAACCGTTTGAAAGCAAAGAACCATCTTCATAATTGCACTGAGCGAAGAACCACCGCAGTAATAAGCAAACTTCAAAAGGAATGAGTCCATTAAGCAAATCTGCATCAGGATGCTTATCGCTGTTACAATGTACTTCGCATCACATGGAACAAGCAACTGTTGAAAACAAAGCACACATCCAAACTTACACAAATCATTGACTGAAACCGCAGCAAGGGCCGAGTCCCACTCATCCATCGCTTCCTGAGGCAAAGTGAAGCCTCGCCCTCACATCTGACACAGAATCAACGGTAGCGACGACCTCACCTTGTACAGGGAGTCCAAAATAAAGGCGCCCACGGCCCTGCTGCCGCTTGATGGGGTGCGGCGCCGCTGCCTCCCGCGGCATGGACGCCTGCGAGTGGCGGAGACCGCGTCCTCCAGGGCCACGAAGGCATCACCCCACCTCTTCCTCCTCATCATCGGCCAGAGCGGCACAACAACAGCCATCGCCTCCGGCGGCCAGAGCTAGGGTTTCGAGCCCACGCGATGCTGTGCCGGCTTCCTCGTCGAGTTCATCGTCCCAAGTGGTGCTATGCGGGTTCACCAAAGCGGTGTCGTCACTGGATTCAGAGGAGATGTGGCCAGGGAGGGGCGGGGCGACGTGCGCAGCGGCGAGGGAGGCCCGGGGAGGCGCGCAGGCGGGAGCAGGGTGCGCAGTCCGATGGGGCAGGAGGGGAGAGGAGTCGGAGTCGTGTGGGGCCGTGAGGGAGAGAAAAAGTTGAGCTGACGTTAGGGAGAGTGCTCGGGTTCTGAAAAAGTCTTCAAATGTTTGGTATATTCTATTATCGTTCCTTTTGTAAGACTTATTCAATATATTTATCCTCTCTAATAACTTAAATATTTTTCATGATTATCTATTTCTCGCCTTAGTTGGTTAGCTAAAGCATCGCTAGTATAGTGATTTACACCTTACGTGGGATGTCCGCTCGACCAAGTGCTCTAGTTGTCGTATGTGGCTAGAGTAGTAATCGATAGTGTGTAGACGTAGTGTCTAGACTATAGATTACCTGCCGATCAGGCCTTTGTAATCCACCGGATTCGGGTTGGTGTTTTCGTAGAGCTTTTGTTAGCCTGACCTCGATCTCCCCTTTCTAGTCTTGTCGAGGATCGAAAAGGAATTGCTGCTCCAAAGTGTTCTTGGTGTGATCGCTATGTCTGACCTTTACTTAGTTAATCCCTTTGGTATGCTTAGAATAGAACCACAGTAATGGAAAAGTAAATAGGAACCTTAAACTCTCCGGTTATCCTCCCGGCTTATAGACTATCTGCTCTTTTATCTTGCTCCCTCCGTCGTCCGTGAATACAGGGCGTGATTCAGTTTTCACCGAGACCAATAAACGAGTTTAATGTTGTGGCTTCCGAGAAGAGCGCTTCGGCTCCACGTCGTAATTAATTAGGTGTCGCGCATGCTTGCATGCATCAACGATGAGCCATTCACTCTTCCGCGCGCCAAAGCAACGGCTCAGACTATTGCCTTGCCCCGCGTTGCATGCATGCAGATGGAATTTTTTCCGTTGACGCGCCAACTGCAATCACAGCGCGCGTTAATTTCTCTCGCATGTAAAGAAAATTTCCTTCCTTGGCGCGTGCCCGTTTTGTTCCTTTGGCGCCTACAAATTTTTCATTGGCGCGCTAATTGAAATTTATTTGCATGTGGCACCACGGCCTGTGCCTCCGGTATGTTCCTCCTATAAATATAGGGAATGCTTATTCACAGTGGACACCACACATCTTACTCCTCTAATCTTCTCTCTACTCATAATGCCCGGTCTAGATTTGAATCAGCCTATTGATTGGGATGAAATTGAGGAATTTGAGGGAGGCATACTAGATTTGAGCTATGATTTCGTTTGGGACCCTGGTACCTATAACACCTCAGGTGTTTGGCTTCCATAATTGTATTGCATTTCATAAACTTGAGCATCATTCATTCATGCATGAGCTATAATGTGTGAAACATGCTTTTCAAACATTACAACATATGCTTATATTTCATGTGTGTTTATGAACTGAGTAGTGTGCAACACCCAAGTGAAACATGGGTAACTTCTTTTTAGACATGTCACCCACATTAGTGAAACATGATTAGCAAGTGCTATGCAACACACTCATGAAACATATGAAACATGGCTTGGAAACAAAAGTAGCAATTCACTTGTTTTTCCTTGTTTCAATGCATGTGATGCTTGATTTTGGTGTGATCAATGTGTGGTGTGGGTAATTAGTCCCTACAATATCTTAATTACACTTAGGATCATTAGTGGAGCAATGTTCATGTTCACCAAAATGACCAAATTGCCATTCTAAGTGTTGTTGACTAGGTTTTGACCCCTAGAGTGCTTTGGTTTGACCATTTAAAAAGTCTAGCTTAGAAATCTTGCATGGAGGAGCAACCTTAAGCAAAGTTGTAGAGAATTTCATAATAAACAAAAGTTCTAATATGGACATCTCATGAAAATGACCAGAACATGCTCAAACAGGGCCCATAAGTCAGGTCTCCATGCTGATTTCAGACTTAGAAAATTTTCTAAGTCATGAATTGGGTTACAATTTCAATGTATCCCACTTTAGGGCCTTGTAGTTTCAAATCTAGGCCGAATTAGTCCAAACTCCAATTGACAATATTGTTGTCCATACATAGCTCTACAATTCTGTTGTTAACACCTCTCGCTAACTCGGGCTAGGTTAGGAGATTTACTCGGTCGAAAGTCGCCTGTCAGTCGACACCTTTGAGCTCTGAAATGAAAAGTTCAGACATTCAGAGCACCGGGTGGCCGACAGTTTCAGGCCATTACCGCCACATGTCCTCCACGCGCCATGTGCGACCTGGCACCTTGGCCAGCTGCCCAACACATAGAAGGGTGTCCCTGCTGCCGTCCAGACCTCGCCCACCCATTCCCTCTTCCTCCTCCTTCCCTCTGTCATCGCCAAAATAAATGTCTTGGGTTGACACACCCTACTTTCTGGTGGTTTTGGGTCATGTGTAAACTAGTAGCATCATTAATTTGGTCATAAGGGTACATTGACACAGGAATAAATATTTAATTTTTACATTTCTAGGTTCTCTGGACAGCTGGTAGTATTTTTGGATTTGAACCTTGATAAAAGTGTTTGCTGGGAAACTTATGAATACCAAAGTGGTAGTAAACTTGTTAAACTAACTTGTGTCAAACTTTGGTGACATTTGGCCTAGTAGTCTAAGAGTTGTAGCTGTTTAAAGTGGCTATACAGAAATGGCTACTCTCTGTTTGGGAGAGGATAGATTTCTAGAAATTTAGAATTTCGACTAGGTAAACTTTGGAATTAGGTGTTGAGGTCTGAAAATTAATTGTAGAGCATTTTATAAGCTTTCCAGATTGTCTTGTATCATGACATTTGTAATTTTGAATCTACAGTTGTTATGGAAATACTTAGCTGCTGTTCAGAATGTGTTGTTGCGATATTTTACGTTTGGGTTGGTGGTAACCTTGAGTAATGTTCTTCTTGTTGATTGTTAGGTGTTAGGGCCTTAACTGAGGAGGAAAAATTATACATTAGGTTCTGTAGACTAGGTAAGTACTTCTCCACCAGAGAAGAGATTTGCACTTATTATTGAAGTAATTTGAATAGAGCACTAGAATTGCTGAAATGCATTCCATTCCGAGCATGTTGTATTCCTTCTTATGCATCCATGAGATTTATTGTGCATTCATACAATAGGTATACCGGAGGAGGTGACACTCCTCGAGTTCGAGGGAGCGATTCCGGAGGGAGCCCGAGGACCCAGCCGGCGAAGCTGGAGCGGAGACGTCGTGCCTCAACCTGAAGCTGGAGAAGCGGACAACGGTGTACACGCCATGGACCAAACTGAAGAAACGGACAACGGTGCACATGCCATGGACCAAAATGATGTCGCTGCCGATGAAGTTGATTTCGTGGCATTCGATTCAGGTTAGTACCCGATGGACGTTCTGATGCAGGCGTCATTGTTTTTTTTCATTTTTTTTTGTTGCTGCATGTCCAATGCACGTACGGCTGTTTGAACGCATTTTTTTTTTTTGTGTAGGCACTCCTAACAATATCAAGAGGAGGCGGCATTACCCTCCTGACATAAAAGGATCATCTATGCCATGTGCTTAGAAAGATCAGCTCCTGGCATGATGGAGGAGGGAGTAACGAAGTCCGTTGCTGCTGATATGGGGGTTCCGTGGAGAGTTGTTCAGCGCGTATGGCGAGATGGACAAACTGGTGGTGGAATTTTAGCTTTTCAAAACAAGAAGAAAAAATTTTGTGGTTGAAAAAAAAATCTATTTAACCCAGATGCCATAAAAGATGTGCCGCTTAGACAGCGTCATACCGTCCGTGACCTAGCCAACGCCTTGCATATGCCAAAGAGCACATGGCATGACCGGCTCAAAGAAGGAAAATTTAGGCGTCATACAAATGCCATAAAGTTCACCTTAACAGAACAAAACATGAAGGAACGTGTGCGGTTTTGCATAAATATGCTTGACAGTCAAAGCATACCAGATGATCCAACCTTCAAATCTTTATACAATGTCATTTACATAGATGAAAAATGGTTCTATAGGACAAAGAAAAACCAAATTTATTACTTGGTGCCTGGCGAATAGATCCCTCGAAGAGCTGTGAAGAGCAAAAATTTCATTGAAAAGGTGATGTTTTTAGGTGTGAAAGCCCGCCCAAGATTTGAGAACGGCGTATGCACATTTGATGGCAAGATAGGGATTTTTCCCTTCACTTACTTGGAGCCAGCCAAGAGGCGAAGTCCCAATAGGCCTAGGGGTAAGCTGTTTAATTTTACTTAAATTAGGATTACTCTATTAATCTTGGTTACTCTACTTACGTGGTTGTATGTATAGGAACCATGCAACTGAAGGCCATGACATCGGTCACGAGAGATACTATCCGAAAGTTTCTCATTGAAAAGGTCTTGCCGGCCATCAAAGAAAAATGGCCTGCTGAAGAACGAGGACGTCCTATATTCATCCAACAAGATAACGTGAAGACGCATATTGCAGTTGACGATCCATATTTTTGTCGTGCTGCACAAGCGGATGGGTGGGATATACGGCTAATGTGTCAGCCACCCAACTATCCGGATCTTAATGTTTTGGATCTGGGTTTTTTTTGCAGCTCTACAGGCAGTCTTTGAAAAGTCATCTCCATCAAACATCCAAGAAATTGAGTCGAATGTGATCAAAGTGTATTTAGAATATCCGGTGGACAGGTCAAACCGTGTGTTCCTAACACTACAGGGGTGCATGATAGAGATTGTGCGTGCAAAAGGAGGGCAACATTATGCTATCCCTCATATGAAGAAGCATAGGCGGAGCCACCTATATGGCGAGGTTGGGCGGCCGCTCTACCTCCCCTCCAGCGAGCACCATAGCTAGGACCCCCCATCTCCGGCGGCAGCGCAGGTCCAAGGCTCCAACTCCGAGCGAAGAAGAGAGCAACGGCGACCGGGAGTTGAGCAAATTAGCAAAGCAGAGGGCGTCCATGCTGTTGGGCCGTCTAGCCAACAAAGCCCAATGCACGGAGGCCCACCCATCACGCAGCCTAGAAGCGTTAGGGCAAGCAGCAGACCAGCAGTGGCGCCGCGCTCCCATCCCATCGCTGCATCGTGCTCGCTCGGCTCGGTTCGACGGCGCCTCCGTGGCTCGCAGTCCGCCTCCGCACTTCGCGCCTCCGGCCGCCGCTCCACCCCGCGTGCCCGTGCCGCTCTAGTGTTCCACGCCCGCGCGGCTGTGCCGGTCAGAACGACCGCTGACCGCCCTGCCGTAGTGACACTGCGCCCAAGCCGTCGAGCGGCCGCAGGCCAGACTGCCGGTTCGCCCTACCTCATTTCTTCGGCCGGCTCCGCCACTGTGAAGAAGGGAACATTAGAGAGAATTCATCAACTTCCAATAAGGCTACAAGTAGATAAGGAAATTTATCAAGATGCAGTGAATTTCATCGCTGCATAGCTTATTGTTTCACAAAAATGTACTCCTACTGCATGTAACCGATTAGATAAAAAAACAAGAGCACCATTGCTCGTTTTGCTTCACTTGTGTAGTTCAGGAAAATTAGGGAAGATGATTTTAAACATCATTGGACGGACAATCGCAAGGGCTTTCTCATCCTTTTCTGCTTCAGCAGCACCATGTGCAGCAATTCTAGCTTCTTCCTCGATGTCCTCGGATGAATCTGGAACACAGGTGTCGCTGACCAATGAGTCTGGAACGTACCGAATGCTGTCAGAGTCGGTGCCGTGATCTGTATTCATGGAGTTCTCCTGTGTGTACATTAGTCTATTTGGTATACTAGTTAGTAGATACATGATGGTCAACTATCAAGTTCTTAAATCATTGCTTCTCTGAGGATAAATACGATACCTTGAAATACTCCTGGGTGAAAGCTACAATGATATTCGTACGCTTGCGGATTTCTCTGTTTGCGTTAACAAATATCAATAAGCTTTTTAGTGCTGTTGCCGAGGAAGCAATTGGCGTAAATATTTTGATATTTACCTTGATATCTACTAACATAGTTTACCACTAGTTTTTGTGGGATTATTCTTGTCCTGTTGAATGTGAAATAAACAAGGCAACACCAGCTATTTGACCTTCCAGCACATTTCCACAACGAAAAAAAAGAATCATCACGAGCCTTGGGTGCCCAATCATGCATGAACAATCAACACTTCCGCCATACCAGAAAGGTGTATACATACTAATCACATGCAGATGAAGAGAAGGTCGACGTCAAGAGCAAACAAAACTATCATATGTGATGGAACAACTAAATTGCATCAATCACAATTCAATCACAAATTGTGGGTGATGAATCGATCAAGGTATGAAAGAACCAACCCAAAAGAAATTTATCTTTCTCAAATTTATTTTCACCACTGCATATTTGCTTGATTCATCAAATATTTAGTGCTTTCTTCAGGTGGCTCCTAGATCTGAGCTGTATTCAGGTGCCATGCCTAGTCTAGGTAGATGGTAATTTTATTGTTATCTATCTATTCGATTCTCTTAGACTAGCTTCGTAGTAGACGTATATTAGACGGGACCATCGAATTCATATGTTGGCTTTGCCAGTCAGTATGATATCATCAGATGGTTCGCGTTATGATAAAATGCTAAAGCCTAGATTTTCATGCATGTCACCCATTCAATTAGAATTCACCTTTCAAAAACTATGGCATGTTTGTTTTATTGCATTTATCCACCTTGTTTGTATTGCTTTGCATAAAAAAACTATGGTTCTCTAGTTCATCATTCAATGTTCGCACATCCGTTTGAGTGGATCTCATATTTA
Source organism: Saccharum hybrid cultivar R570 (assembly GCA_038087645.1). Taxonomy (NCBI): domain Eukaryota; kingdom Viridiplantae; phylum Streptophyta; class Magnoliopsida; order Poales; family Poaceae; genus Saccharum; species Saccharum hybrid cultivar. The sequence continues at coordinate 1,671,507 of JAQSUU010000291.1, read as the reverse complement.
TCTTTTCAAACTTCCTTTTTCTACACTAGTATGGTTTGATTTGGTCGTGCTAATCGATGGTGCTTCCATAGGCTTTTTAAATTAAGCATGATGCTTAGGCTATACAGCTTATCTTAATCAAATTAGACATGGAATCGAGTTTGATTATTGAACCAAAAGTGCTTATGTAGACATTGATTGTATGCATGGACTAATCCCTGCAAGTAATTATTAAATTAATGAGGATAAATCCTTGAGATGAATTCATAACAGAGGTAAACTAAAGTTCATTTGGTGAACTTTGAATGAAACCTTGATCAAAAAGAAAAATGAATCACACTCCCGCCGAGCCAAAACCACAAGAAGACCACGATGGCATGGCAGAGACAGAAAGTGCAACAATCCATATCCTCATCTCCGGGATTGGATAACGCGCAATTCAAGCTGAAATGCAATGGAGAAGTCCTACTCAGTGTTGGTATTTATTAACGTGTCACTTGTTCTAACTACTTAGCCACCTATTATAAACTTATAGCCCCTACCTTAACTAGGTTGTCATCCCTAGTATAGATGCAAGAGATATGTATGAATACTACCTAGCATTATTACTAGAATAATACTAAGCAGTTAATATTAATGCAAGTGACTAAAATGAATGTATATCTAAGAATATCAAGTATCTGCAAGCGCACAGGTAATTATACCATTGTAGCTTTTACCCGAAGTATTACAGAGTATCATATTTATCCACAAGGAAGCAATATTAAAGAAGTTGATAGTTCACAATCATGTATCTACTAACTAATATACTAACTAGACCTAGATAGGGGTGAGTGATAAGTGATAGGAGTTATGCATAATGACACATACATTATAGAATCCTATGATAAATAAGTAGCATAGCTAAGTTGAGAGGACAACGGGAGAGTTCAAGGTTCCTAAATACTTCTCTCCTACTTTGGTTCTATGATAACTGAAACATAGGTAAATATAGCAATCACACAATAACACTTTGGAGCAGCAGTACCTTTCCGACTCTCGAGGGGGGTGAGAAAGCATAGTTGGGGAAATGCTGCCAAAAAGCTCTATGACACACCAACCCTAACATGGTGGATTATAATAATCTACAAAGTTGTCACCTTTGTAGATACCACAACTAACCGGGGGATTAGGCGCAATCACAGGTAACCTCTAGTCTACACATCATGTCTACACTATTAATTACTACTCTAATCACTATAGATAACTAGAGCACTCAATACGAGCAGAGATCCTATGCCAAAGTATAATAACTATACTAACCAATCGCATTAAAGGCATAAAAGTAGATAGAGAAGATAAATATATTAAAACATAAGTCTTGCAAAAGTAAGATACATAGACATACCAGACCTCCGAAGAATTCTCCAAAACCTAAGCGTAGCTCGACTCTCCCTAACTCTCAATTAGAACTAATCGACTACATTGGAGAGAGGTAGATCCATTCAAGGGACCCCTCTCAATCTAAGCCTTATTTAGAGAATATGAATTAGGGTTTTAGGGATGCTCCCAATCCAAGGGGTACAAGGCTGCTTATATAGGCCGGTAGAATGAACCAGAGCCCTCGGATCAAATCGACATTGATCAACGGTGGATATGCAACCCCTAAGGCGGTGAAGAACCAATGTGCGAAGGCGGCTACCAAGTGGGACCAGGCTGGGTCGGCAGACCTGGGGGTGGGGCCGGCTAGCCCTGCCCTATGCCAGGTGGGCCCCTCCTTCGGGTGGCTGTCCTCTCGTGTCTTCTAGAGTCTTCTTGAGTTAGAGTCGGTTTATAATTTAATATTTTTCCCATCGTCCTTCATATCTCTCTCCCTTTTCCTGATAACATCCTGTAGAAATACAGATTCATCAAAACTATGGAATTCTGTCAGTATAAACCCTAATTCTATGTTGGAGGTTGATATATACCCTTATTCATGTTTAGTTGACGGTTTAAAATGAACAATAACTACCGTCAACACTTAGTAGACTTAAAACGGTAAGCCCTTACCGAAGGTAAATCAGTATTAACCTAAAAATTTTTAAAATCAAAATAAATTTATATTTTTAAAAAAAAATCAAACTTAAAATTTACATCAAAATCAACTCTTTAAAAAAAATAAAAATTATTTTCTAATTACTTAAAATTCTGTATTATCGCATGTTTGAATTTAGGTGTATTTTTAATTTCAAATCTCAATATTTGCAAGTGCAGCAATAATAAAAAATATATATAAAAAATATAAAATATAAAATAATATAAAATAATTTCCCTTTACTTTCAAATGACAATAATAATTATAATAATAATAACATGACTTTTGAAAATAAGCTTAAGGACATATTTGTAAAATGGCTTCTTCGAGTATTTTTGTCACTAACCTTCCAGGTTTGAGGAAAAAGAACGAAGGGGTGAAACGCAAGATAAATTCAACCAAATATCATTTCAACAATAAAGCACATTCAACGGAGAGTGCCACTATCCAAATTTGATTTTGCGCATTGCAAAATTCATGTGTGTGGGTGAACTTCTCTAAAGACATTTCATGACATGCTTCATTCATTCATTTCTTCTTGGTTGTCTCTACCTTGTTTTACCTTTTATGCCTAGCTTGCTCACCATGTTAAAGTCATAAAAATAGCGATATTAAAAATAAATAGAAAAAAATAAAAAGCACTTTTTAGTTATTAGAAAATTTTCCAATAATGACAAATATAAAATAATAATAATAATAATAATAATAATAATAATAATAATAATAATAATAATAATAATAATAATAATAATAATAATAATAATAATAATAATAATAATAATAATAATAATAATAATAATAATAAAATACATATATATTAGCTTTGCATAATGTACTTGTTTTAACTCAAACTTATTATTTTTTAGAATAAAGATATGACCTCCCTTTCTTCCACAAGTAAACAAAATCTTGGTGCAAGACAAGTTTCCTTCGGGTATTCTTTGTCATTAACAATTACAAGAATGAAGGATGAATGATGTCTAGAAACATGGGTGCTCAATAAACATTAAAGAGATGCTCCAACATTCACACTTCGCTTTTAATGTTAAAGGACATAAAAGTCAAGTGTGGGGGACTCAATCCTACGATGCTTTCTCGGGCACACTGGTTTGTACTCTATTTTCTCACCCATGCTTTGCTCCTATAAAATTGATTATCTTAAAAAATGCGAAACATGCCAATCAAACTTAAAATGAAATAAAATCTTGCCAAACTATGAACTTGACTTTACAAAGGTTGGCCAGCATAAACTTTATTTCTAGTTCATATACTTGTTACTTGTGGACACATCTTCGTTAGAAAAACATGTCAACTAAGTTGTTGTGAAGTGAGATATGACAAAGACTAAAGAAATCCTATCTCTTCTACGTAAGCTCTTGGAGAATTTCTATTTTGCTAAAACTTCAAAATTTAGAGCAATACTTCTCCTCAATGGTGAAATAACCTACCAAATCCATATGATAATACACTTTGTAAAACCTTAAAACATATGATGCTTATTATCATGTTGAGCTTTTTCAAATTGTTATGACCCTTGAGAGATCTCGTCATGCACCTATGATCAAGATTCACGTACACCCAGATATAATATGCCAACTCTTATACTAAGAGTTGCGTAAAAATATACCATCCGTCCACCAAATAAAAAAACTCCATTCATATGTCATGATCCTCTCTCTCAAAAATCTTCCTTTGCCAAAGAAAATATGTGCTATGCAAAAAGAAAAAAATATCCATTCATGCTAAAAAAGGCATGAAGAGAAATCCATGCTAAAAAAGCATGCGAGAAAAAAAGAGAAATAATATCATGCCAAAAGGCATGAGAGAAAAAAAGAGAAAAGAGGAAAAAAAGAAAAGATAGCCTATGTTTTCTAAAATGAAAAAGCAAAGAGGGAAGGAGCCATAAAAAAGGGGACTACACAAAAAGGAGTTTAATTTCCATACACTTGCACATCTTGATCAAAGTATATGGCTTGTATCTCCTTGGATCCTATTTCTGGCTTAGCAATATTATGTGATACAAGTATGCCTCTCTATTCATCCCTACTCAAAGCTCCACATACGCCTTTTTAGAAGTAGGATAAAAAAAGGCAAATTCAAAAGCCTTTGCTAAGGGTATATACACCATTGAGCGACTTAAGAGTACCATTTGAGGAAAAGTATGTGCTATGCTTTCAATTTCAAAAACTCCAAGTATGCTTCATAGTGGGATAGTGATGACTAGGTGTCAAAGTCGTTCCACTTTTCAACCGCTCAACGCGACATGGTAACCACACTAAAATCCACATGTATGAGAAATGACATAGAATAACTTTTATGCTAGCATCACATCTTTTGATGTCATGCTTCATAGTTACATATAACTTTGCTCAAGGACGACCAAAGAGCAAGTGTGGGGGAGCTTGTTGGCGGTCCTTAACGCCTAAAATTAGCCGTCAAATCCCACATGAAATCCAATCATGTATTAGGGTTTATTTCTGACCAATTCCACTAGTTTTGGTGCTCGAAGTTGCTTTGCAAGACATGTTCAAAATACACGTTAAAAGGATATTAAATAGTACACATACAACTTGGCCAAAATCAGGTAAGAAAGAAATTCAAATTTTGTGACACAGCAGAACAGTCTCAAACAAAGATTTAGAACACACCATTGCGAAGAGCTCATTGAGACAATGAAGATGGATATTTTATTTGATATTTTTAGAGCTCGAAATAAAAAGATATTAAATTATCTAAATCATGGAGAACTGAAAGTCAACGTCATCAAGCAACTAAGGAATTGTACATGGCCATGGGGCCCAACCAAATGCACGAGATGCATTTTGTGATTTCAATGCACAGCAAGAAGCAAGGCAGAGGCCCGAGCGTCTGATCCTCATATGGGAGACAATGTAAGCCCTGCGGTCCCCACCAATCAAACGCCAAGGCAGCCACACGCAGAGTACAAGGCCCAATGGCCAGCTTGCTCGATGCTCCCAGGTAGGGCCCAGCACACCTCGCACACAGCAGCAGGCTGCTGATTAGCCGAGAAGAGCCGAGCAGTTCCTTGAAGCCTAGAACAAGGCAGCAGCGCGCACACAACAACACACAAATTTTAGTACCAAATGGATTACTCAAAGTTGCTTCCGCTAGTAGTATCCTATAAATAGAGGGGTACTCCCTCACTTGTAATACACACCACAAGGGAGCAACTCCACCACTCTCAAGATGTAGAATTAGAATAGCCTTGTTGGGAGTTGGGGAGAGTGCTCGGGTTCTGAAAAAGTCTTCAGAGGTCTAGTATATTCTATTATCGATCCTTTTGTAAGACTTAAGTTTTCAATATACTTATCTTCTCTAATTACTTAAATATTTTTCATGGTTATCTATTTTTCACCTTAGTTGGTTAGCTAAAGCATGGTTAGCACAGTGGTTTACACCTTGACATGGGATCTCCGCTTGCCGAGTGCTCTAGTTGTCATATGTGGCTAGAGTTGTAATCGATGGTGTAGGCGTGGTGTCTAGACTATAGATTACCCGAGTTTGCACCCAACCCATGAATAGTTATGATAGCCCTAGAGGTGACAGCTCTGACTAGGCCTTTGTAATCCACCACGTTCGGGTTGGTGTTTTCGTAGAGCTTTTGGCAGCCTGATCCCGATCACCCCTTCCCAGTCTTTTCGTGGATCGGAAAGGAACTGTTGCTCCAAAGTGTTCTTGGTGTGATCGCTATGTCTGACCTTCACTTAGTTAATCCCTTTGGTCTACTCTAGAATAGAACCACAGTAATGGAGAACTAAACAGGAACATTGAACTCTCCCGTTGTTCTCCCAGGTTGTAGACTATCTGCTCTTTGATCTTATCATGGTGTGGGTTGTGGGGAGATAGCGGCGCTACTGCGCCTAACTGCTCCTGGCGAGGGCGGCGGTGTGCGCTAGGGTAGAGGGCAGCGGCATGAGCGCAAGGTGAGCACAGTGGCGGTTGTGGAGAAGACCGAGGCTTAGAAGGGAAAGGGAGAAGTAGAAAGGCACTTTGGCCTACACATTGCTTAGAAGGGGGAGGGAGAAGTAGAAAGGCACTTAGGCCTACGCACTGTCAGAGGTCAATTATTAGCCCTAGACCACTGAACTACCGATGCTGAAGCTCAGGGCAGCCTATTTACAGTAACCCAAAAACTTTCTCCCAAAAGGCAAAATCCACCCAAATCAATTCTGATTCAGATGAAATTTGCAGGGAGGTAAATATATATGCCAAGAAGATAATCCCAAAGTTTGGGGACAAAAAGACCAATAGAACTACATAGATTGGAAAATCTCTAGATTGGATCGGGTTTTTCCAAACTTTCCTCAAAATGCCCCAACTTTGAGATCGTGAGGGATCTGGTCAAATCGACTTCCAAATATGTTCCTCAAGAATCATAGCTCGTATTTCAACACCCAGATCGGTCCCAAGTTCCCCGGAAAATGAACTCACCTAAAATACAAAGGAAGTTCAGGAAGGTAAGAACTCAAAACTAAATCATTTGTGTGGCAAAACCACCCAAATTATATGGCCCACGTGCACCTGTCATTGTCCTAAAGACCTCTGTCTACTGCACACGAGAGCCAGATAACTTCGGTAGTCTATCGGGTGTCCTCGGGGAACCCCGAATCATCCGCATTTTATAACTCATATAGGATCAATATGGAGTTACCACAACATCACAACATTTGGTACAAAAATAACTTACCTCAGAGTGTGAAAGACTTATTAACATTAGGTTACAAACATGTTAGTGTAAAAACTTAACTTAAGTTTCAAATGGTGAGTATTGCTACAGAAGCCACTTAGGTGAAGCATCTAAGGTAGAAGAGGGAGCCGGATCATGTCGAGCCCACTGAGTACTTGAGGGTGCTCAACAAGTCTTACCCGACAAAAAGAAAAGATTCCAAAAGCATGTTGGATCAAAGGAAAGTTTGAAGCAAGAATTACTTTTGAAGAAAAGCTCACTACAAGTGGATCCTTACTTTTAATCTTTTAGTTGTGTATTAAGTCATTATTAGTATCCAATTAGCACCTATTCTAGTTCAAGCATTTCATTAAACATCACATCTCTTCTCATCCCATTTCCACAAGTACCATGTTCCCTTAATTAACTATGATGCAGTTTAGTTGATCGTGTCTCCTATTACCGTGGAGCAAACAACAATTCGTATCGATTTGGCTTAGCTGGGGTTTTCTTACCACACGACATATGCAGGTCTAGGCTCAGACCCGAGCCTACATATATCAACCCTCACTCAGATCCTCCAAAATGTGAACAAATCCTACACTACACAAGAGCACAATACTCCACCTCCCTGCGCCACTCCTGGTGGATTCACAGGATGGGTACACACTACTCTCACCATCTTTCCACTCCCAGTGCGCGGTTGGCCTTTCACATAATGGAATAATCAAGGTATTAGGCTTACTGGAGTATGTGGCCAGTATACAAGTCACGATCATAAGCGGCCCTACAACGATCTGTCCTTAATCGATACATGCAGGACGAGCATGACCAGGCGAGCCTGTCTTCCCAAGAACCTTTACCATAACATCGAGTCCCGCCCGGTCTCAGTTTAACATTAACATTTCATGGTACTCACACGACCCAAAAACAAAGCCAAGAAGAACCAGGTAAACCTATTTCTTGCGAACGATGAAACCATCATTCGACTTCTACCGAAGTCTAAGCATTATATATGGTGACCTATTCATACTAGCATGGTAGGACTAAGGATACCTGAATATCAAGGTAATCATGCAACAACGGTATATAACCAACTCCTAATTACTTAATACACATCTCATAGGAATTAAGGTATAATAAAGATTTATAAATACTATATGAGAAGGGTTTATGCTCTGGGGCTTGCCTGCATTGTTGAGAAGGTTAGATTCCACAAAAAGGTCCAGAGGGGTTAGACTTGGCACCAACACCACTAGTGGATGGACCTCCTCTGAAACTTGATCAACACGAACATTCTCACTCTCGTACACTACATGTAAATGATGCTTGTTTTAACATGATGGACTACATGCCATGATGCATGATGAGAGACACACAAGTGCATTAACATAAGTTAAACAAACTTAAGAAAGTTGAGTACAACTTTCCTTCGCGGTAAAACTAAGGTTACGCTTCACAAAGCATTCTAATCATTTGATTAACAAGTCAATTATGTGCTCATTAAGAAGGCAACATAAATCATATTGCACAAGTTAAGTAAGACAAGGGCATGACCACATCATGTTGACTTAAGCAAAAGAGAGCTAAACAATCAACTCTAGTTACACTCAGATTCCAGACAGCAGCACTGCAACTACTTCTAGCAACTATAACTGGAGACCTAGACATCCAACAAAAGTGACCCTACTTTCTAGAAAGCTTAAGAACTTGTCTACAACTTTCTTATTATCATCAAAAGGTGAGTCAACACTTAATAAGGTCAAACAGCATGAAGAAACAATTCTGTCCAGATTTAGACAGAATCTGGCATCAAACTTTAAACAGCTATGACTAGAGTTCTAGGTAACCAAAAATAGTGATTTTTAACATGTTGGAAAGCTTATGGAAAACACTATAACTTTTTAGTTGTTGCTAATAGAAGATTCAAAGCTTAACTAAGTCATAAAGCATCATCTATCAGATCAGTTCAGAAAGCAAACAGAAACTGATATGGAACTTGCAAAAACTATAATTCCTAAACTAGCAGGCCTAAAATCATGAAATTCTAGGACAAGTAAGATATGGAAGTTAAATACAACTTTTGTATTTAACACATTCATAGGGAACATGATTAACATGGTGAAAATAGCCACTAAACAAGAACTGCTCATGCAGCCATTTCAGCACACATGTGCAACCAGTGCTTCACTAATCTATTATCAAGACTATGCATGAGTAACTAATTACAGAGATCATCAACCACTATTTAACATAGCTACTATCGTATTCAACACTAACATGAGACACCTTAAACACATCTTATGTAAAACTAAGCAAAGGATGGAAACTTGCATAAACCACACATCTACTAATTATCATATTAATAAGGGATCATGTATGCATGTTATTCAAAAGATTACACTAGCATTACTATACCTCAGCCATCATCTCAGGTCGTTGCATACAAAGGGCAATCATATAAAGCATATACATGCATCTACTAATTAAACAAGGTACTAAATCATTTTAATTATTAACCAACATGTGAATTATGAGCACAACAAAGAAGTAAAGGGGTTGCCAAGGAACAGAAGAGGGTTTGGTGTTCCAAGGTCTTCAATCGGAGTATGAAACACACCCAAGTCATTGAAGTATTTATATAAATCATTTTAGCATTTATTAATCAAGGAAAAGGTATTTAAACACACTTAAATTAATTAACCAAGTTACATATGTCAAAACAATACCAAACTTTTTGTGGAGGCGGATATTAGCACATGACATTTACACAAGAAGTTTCAGCATCACAGGATTAATATTTTTATTTATAAAAATCATGCAAGGTCATTTTATTAATTATAAGAGGTAATTTTAAAGCAAACCAGAATTACTAAAAATGACCAATTCATATTTTTCCATGGTAGATCACATAATCACAAGGCTACACAAAAAGTTTCATATTTTTATCATGCTCTAGTAATTAGTTATGAATTAAACAAAATCAGCATCATTTAAACATTTTTTTTGGAAAACAAAAACACTGGAAAAACCATTTTGCACCCAACCCCATCCAGCCACTGTTGCTGACAAGCAGTACTGGGTCAACCCAACAGTGCCCCTATGCTTGACTGCGGGTTCACGGCGGTTGACCGCTGATTCCTCGCCGGCGGCGAGGTCTCCGGCGATGACGACTACCCCAACGTGATCCCCTCTCTCTCGCGTACATGCTGAAGGTGATGGTTGACTAGTTAGGGCATCACAGTGACCATAATGGTGGCCATGGTGGCACGACAGTGCTTTGGCGAGACGCAGATGGCCAATGGCAAGGTTAGCGGCGATGGGAAGACCTCCAGCGTACTCACCTCACTCTCGCGAGCGCGGCTATGCTACCGGTTGAATGATCTAGGGTTAGGAGTAGGGATGAAAACGGATCGGATACGGACGGATGTCACTGATATCGTATTTGTTTTCGTATATATGTCAAGATTCGGATTCGAATACGGATAGTATAAAAAATGACGGATAGGATACGATTGGATATCGACATCATAAATATGTGATTTAAATATTCGGATACGGATACGGTATCGGATGTTAAATATCTGGACTCGGATACGGACGGATTAAAACCCCTCTAAACGGATTCGGTCTCGAATACGGTCGGAAAATATCCGTACCGTTTTCATCCCTGGTTAGGAGCGAGCTCATCAGTGATGATGGCAGCCCGACGGTACTCTGGCGTGGCAGAGGTAGTCGACCGTGTGGCCATTGGTGACGGGGAGGTCACCAGCATGCTCCCCACGCTTACGCAGACCTGTCTATGCTATCGATTGATCCGATTCGGGCCCCTACCAAGCTCGACCGCGGCCATGGCTTCACGGCGAAGCAGAGCTCATCGGTGTGGCATTGCTCCGACCATTACTGCATGGTAGAGTCTAAATGGAGGCGTTAGACATGACCAAGGGCTCACCGTGACTTTACTACGCTACTCGGTTGAGGTGGAGATGGAGCAGAGGTGGCTGCCGTCGGGGAGGATGACGGCGACGGTGCGAGCTGGACGATGAAGCGGTGTTTCGGCGTGTCCTACAGTGGAGCAAGGAAAAGGATGAGCCGACAAGCACTATGGCATCCAGGCGAAGCCAAAACAATAAACAGAAGAGGGAGAGGTGCTCTAGAGCGGCCTAGCCACGGCGAGGTACTCGTAGCGGTGATTTGGATGGTGGCGGGGAAGAATGGAGGCGTGTAGCTGACTCCGGTGGCCAGAGGCAAAGCGAGCAGGTGCGAGCGACGCACAAGGGTGAAGCGATGCTGCGAGCGAGAGCAATTGGGCTAGGGCACTTCGGCGGCGGCCAATTTTGCCGGTGAAGTGGAGAGCTAGGCGGCTGCGCAGAAAGAAGAAAAGAGAAGGACACTGGCGATGGGGTGTTTTAATGGCATGGGCAAAGCAGCGAGGCGCGACAACAGCTGCTTTGCCACTCCATGCAAGCAGCTACGTGTCCAAACCGGCGAGGGCGGTGTTGGAGGGTGGCAAGCAGCTCGATGGCACCTATTTCCCCTGATGACACTGTAGCACTAACAACTTGAATTTAGCTCGCTCATTCTCTCGATTCCATGTAGCAACTTGAAAAATTCCAAGAATGAAAGTTGTTCATCTTCACCTGATCTTCAACTTTTCTTTAGGAACTATCCCCTAATTCTAATTGGTTAGTGAGATCAATAGAGAGAAATAGAGGTAGATTGAAACTAGATTCAGAACACTCAGTTAGGGTTTCAAAACAGTTTTGGGTTAGCAACTTTGAGCGATTAATTAGTGATCAACCATGAATCAAACATATCAACTAATTACACATTATTACAGATCAAACATAGCATCAAGCAATGGAACAAAGTTTGGACCAATTTTATCTATGAAAGGTCATTTAATAATTATCCAAAGATTGAACTTTAAACTGTTTTTCAAGGACTCAAATTTTAATTATCCAAAGTGTGAAATTCAGCATCAAATCCAATCTTGGGCTCAAATTTTAAGCATGTTTGATTCAAAAACACCACTAGCTTTTGATTCTACATTATATAGCCTACTTTGAACAACAACATTTATTTTTTCAAAATTTTATTTATTTAAGCAAAATCTCATATATAAATTCACAAAGTTTCTTAATTGATATCAAAGGTAACATTTCGTGCAACAATTAGAACATAGCATATGCAACATATGAAACACCACATTTGCAACATAGCAAAGCTATAAATGAAACATCACTTATGCAACATGTGAAACATCAATTATGCAACATATGAAACATCACTTATGCAGCATATGAATGTTATACTTGAAACATAAATTACATTTATGACTCAATGCTTGATGGTTATGCTTCATGATGTACATGATCAAGTTTTAACTATTTTTTAACATCTAGGATGTTATAATTTATGAATCAAAACTCAACAAACAACACAAGAGATTGAGCCACCATGAACCTCGGAGGTAAGGGCCTCCATTCCCACAAGATTCAACTCCTACAAGGTCAGATTACACAGATGAAAGATTTTTGCAGTGTCTAAACCATATGTGGATCTCAACAATAGGCTAGAGGGAGGGGAAAACCTAACAGAGAAGGAAACAAATGAAGTGCTAAATAGATTGCTGGTTAGGGCCAGCCTCTACCTTATTTATAGAGCTATTACACATTCCTAATAATGCCCTTAGATATTTAGCTGAACCACTTAACCCACGGCATAATGGTCCAACTTGAGATAGAGGCATCCGATGGCCACACACTCTTCATGACTTTGCTTTGCCTCAAACTTTGCGATTACGCCATGTGGTGCCTCCAGTTCCCACCGGAACTCCACCCTGATTTTGAGGCCCAAACCTGAAAATCATCCAGCTCGTGGTTTTGAGGCCCAAACCACCAAACCGCCTAGAGATGCATATTCGCTATGCCTCCTCTGCTCTCTCGACACATGTCCTCATTGTCCTCAACCGCCCGATCACCAAGTCCTTCAGCACCTTCGCTTGACTTGATCAATTGCCATCTTGACTTGGTCAACATGGTCAACTCCTCCTTATGTAGTCTTGCTTGTTCATGTCCCCAAGTGTCAGCCACCATGATCAGTCTTCCGGCCATCTTAGTCCCTGGTCTAAGCCTCATGTCCGTACTTCACCGCTCCTAGTCCATCAGCACGGCACGTCTCTACTTGACCTTCTCCATATCCGTCGATCGTCTTCATGCTCTACACCTGCACACCAGCACAGCCAAAAGATATGTTGCACATGCACTCAAGCAATGGTTAGTCTCCAAACTCAACCAAAACTGATCATCTCCGACAATCACTCATCACAAACTCGACACACAAGGGCGCATATCAACCTTGTGTTCACACTTTCCTAATGAATCTCGATCTTATTCTCCTAGGCAATTCTCCATTTATCTTCATAGTTTTATTTCTACCTTTTCCTTTTTATTTTGGATCACCCCAGATATGGAGAGATTCTAGGGGCGGTGGTGTCCCACCACCCTAGTCACACACCCTCCCCAATGGTTCATAGGGAGGCCCTGGCGGCTGCTATGGCTGGGTCTTAGGCCTCTCCTAGCCCATTTGTCTCGGATTGGACATGTGGCATCTCCCCCTTCTTGATTCGGTGTGTCATCGCACTGAATCTGTCTTCCACGAAGAGGAGTGTTGAGGTTGCTGGAGCTTGAATACCTTTTGCCGGGGGTGCCAGTTCGTCATTCGCACAACGAAAATGTGAACGTTTAGCCTGTTCGACCATGGCAGAGACATTGCATGATCCCTTGGTCAAGGGACCCAGTTGGAGTTGTGGTATCGCCCATGGTTGTGACGGTGATGGCGCTCCTTGGTGGTGGTTCTTGTAGCCGCTGAGGTGGCATGATGTTGATTGGGGGCAGGGTTTGACCCACGACAACTTTCCCCCTCCACTTGTCAGCGCATCCTTGCGCTGAGCTATTGCTTGTGTGGAGGTGGTGCTGGGTGGTAGATAGGCTCCCACTTGTATTTCCTCTAGTTGTATGGTGAGGTGTTGAAGCACCATAGCTTGAGGAACCATCAATGTTTCATGGACATTGATGATGAGCTAGCATTGTCATCCTCTGTTAGTAATATCTGCATAGATAGAGGTGGCCCATGGAAGCTTTGTACATGGAGTCTTTCAGAGTTGTTTTAATGGAGATTCCTGTAGCTGATGATGGCACATGTTGTGGATGTTGGTGTTGTTCTAATGTAGAAGACAGCGTAGCAGTCCACTATGGCTCTCATGTCGCTATTGCTAGATTGTCTACAAATTGGCATGACTGTGTCTATCCATGTAGGTGTGTTGAAGTTTGAGTCCACCAAAAGGGGCTTAATTTGATTTGTCCCTGCATCAATTCTTAGATGGACGTTGAAGTAGGTGCCAATGTTGATGATGTAGTTGTTGTATGGTATTGGTGGATGTGCTGCGTCCTATAGGTTATTGTCTAGTTCCATGCATTCTGCCAGTCTCCTAGTATTGTCGGTTTGTGGTGAGATGAGCAGCAGCCTAGTCTTCGTGCTTATGGTGTTGCTGACTAGGATGGTGGCATTTGGCATGCTGTTAGTGGTGAAACGGGCGCCTATAGATGTATCTTTGTTGGGCATGCTCTGTTGCTCCTATACCGGGGCAATTGGGATCTCCAATGTTGCGGTGCTGTTGGTGGGAACCAGGCTTTGATGCCCATTGTGGTGATTATTGATAGTGATGATATCCTATTCAATTTTATTTGCAATCGTGGTAAGGGTGGGTTGCCTGCTAACTGTTGGATGGTCGCATAGGATCCTGGTGCTGTAGGTGTAATTGATGTGTTGGTTACCATGGTCAACATTAGCGGTATCGCAGATGGTATTGTTGTTAGCGCTAATGTCAGTGTTGGCGTTGAGGTGATTCCAATTGTAGGCGCCTTTGGATCTGCTGTTGGATGGGGGCATGGTAGGAAAGTCGTTATTGTGGTTGTTGCCTCCGGTTCATGCTTGGTAACAAGCAGATCGGTCACCACTTGCTCACTGATCCAGAACTTCCGACAATTTGGAGTCCTCCATCTTATCCATGATGCAAGCGTGCCCTGCCTCCATGGTGCGCTTGGTTTCCTTGTCGAGTTCCTTGGCGGTGATCTCATGATCCCGCGCATCCTTGGCTGCGGCTGCACAGTTGGTGTCCTGCTGGGTGGATGAGAAGATCCCATCTGAAGAACCCATAGATGAATCTGTGGGTAGAAGGTTGGGGTTGTCTTGGTGTCTAGTGCGCTGATTGTTGATGGTGCTCCTACATTTGGTGCGATTGGCACTCTTGCTATGATTGTCTCCAGTTGACTTGGATCTTTTATCAACGGACAACTCTTGAGCCCATTGATGACTCCGTAAAATTTCTTCCTCCAATGATCGGTGACTTTGTAGATGTTGCTTTTGGTGTCCTCCTTGGAGCCTCCATGCTCAATGTTTAGGCTAGCGTCGTTGTCCATCAGCTTGGTGGTGCCGATTGCGGGAGTCCTAAGTTGGTGATAGGTGCATACCTGTTGTTGACAATCTGGTAGAAACTGTTACCAAGACATCCTAAATGCATCCATGGAGGAAAATTTTGGGGTAGATTGGGTGTAGAATGCATTGGGTACAATCCCATTGCTACGGTCGTTGCTACTGAATTCTCCATGGTCATGGTCAGAACATTGCCCCTAAAGGTCAATCTGGTCTCCGATCGATATCAGGTGTCACATCCTTGCTCGGGGGCGGCCGGTTCGAGGGTGGCTAGGGCGGTGGTGCGGGCTGTGGGGAGACAGCAGCGCTGCTGCGTCGGGCTGCTTGAGGCAAGGGCGGCGGAATGCGCTTGGGTAGAGGGCATCAGCGTGAGCATAGGGTGAAGGCGGCGACGGCTGTGGAGAAGACCGAAGCTTAGAAGGGAGAGGGAGAAGTAGATAGGCACTTAGGCGTACACCTTGCTTGATTGAAATAATTACAATACCCAAATATTTATAGTCCCTATTAGACTTGCACACAAAAAAAACTATAAGAATAATCCTTATAGATTTGGACTCCTCTTTTACAAGCAAAACTACTTATTTCTTAATAAATCGTGATCCTATTCTCCTAGACAATTCTTCATTTATTTACCTATTTTTATTCTACTTTTCCTTTTTATTCTAGATCTCCCTAGATATGGGGAGATTCTGGGGATGGTGGTGACCCACCACCTGGTCACATGCCCTCCCAATGGCGTGCAGGGAGGCTAAGGCGGCGGCCAGGGCTGGGTCTTGGGCCTCTCCTGGCCCATTTGGCTCGACGTGGGGGGGTTGGGTCGGATTGGACGTGTGATTATAATTTGCTCGCTTCAAGTTCGCAACTTGTTGTTATTGTTAGGTGCCACTGTATGACTATAGTTCTACCCCATAGGTTACAGTCTATTGTGATTTAAGGTATCACAAGGGTTGTGTCGATGGTTTGCCTACGGTTGGTAGCTTGATTTAGAATTCCTTTAGGTGTGACTATGGCCAGCTCTCCCAGCAACCTATTGCCTACTTGTATCAAAGCTCACCGAAAAGCATATTTCTTGTGAATCAAATTTCTGCAAAGACCCATACTGTCGACAGGTATATATGTCTTCTCGTCACACATTGGAGTGCTATGGAGAATACAGAATAATCAAATAAAATAGAAGGTAAACTGTTTTTTAGTATTGGCAAACTTGATAAAACAGAAGCAGCATAGAACTAGCTTTTGATCGCTGTTGCTGCTGCTTATTCAACCGTACGGACATAGTAGCTCCGTAGCTCCAACATGCATCACGCGCGACTTCGCCGAGTCTTGTCTGATTACAGATAAAAGATGTTAAAAGGACCACACACCCAAGGCATGCCTATAGGTACGCTGGTGATCCGGACATCTTCAATCAGCAGCGGTACGGGACGAACCCAACCTTCCCTCCGCGCACGTCGTACACCACCTCCGTCGACATCTGCGCCATGCTCCCGATCACAGCGCCGCCATCCTGGGCAACGAACGCGAGGCAGCCGACGGAGAAGTGGCTCCCGGGCTCGGGGAAGTACATCATTTCGTCCATCCAGAGGTCAACCTCGGCCCCGCCGTCGAACTTGAGCGTCACGGCCGGCACGGAGAAAGAGTTCAGCGCGGTGAAGTTGTAGCACGTGTCCAGGCTTCCGAGCGGCGGCGCGACAGGGTACTGCGACATGGACTTGCGGAATTCGTCGCGGAGGACCGCGTACACCTGGGGCTTGAGGTAGGTGAACGTCGTGTGCAGCTCCAGGATCGTGCCTCCGCGGGCGATGGTGGCGCGCGGGATCGGGAGGTCCACGCCGCCGAGGCCCAGCCCGACGAGCTCCACGACGTACAGGTTCCCGTTGTGGGGGTTGCTCCTCAGCGGCGTGTAGCTCACCTTGCGTCCCAAGAGCTCCGGCTTGGTGGCGCCGAGGGAGAGGAAGCCTACGTCGCTCGGGTACGACGGCAGGCAGTAGGAGAAGGCGACCGCGTCCGGAGAGGAAGGCGCGGCGCGAGACGCCAGAGAGTGGCTGTTCCGGCTGAGGTCGAGGATACCAGTTGAACTATCGGCCGGCCCGAAGCCGGCCTCGAGACACACGAACCTGAAGTTGTCCACGGTGTTCCACGGCGTCAGCGTCAGCGTGTCGGTGAAGAACGTCGCGTTGCCCAGCAAAGTGTTGTTGGTGGAGACGCTGAGAGTGCAGCTGGGTCCGGAGCAACCTTTGAACGGGCAGTCCGGCGAGCCACAGGGGACATGAGCGATGGAAGACGACGCGGACGGGTCAAAGGCGTGGTCGCACGGTTCGTCCGCGGCGCACGGCTTGCACCGCAGCTGCGTGGCACCGGTGGTGCTTGTGTCGAATCCCACGGTGAACTGCTGCACCGGAGTGCCGAACCAAGCGATGACGTGGTACTCGAACGCACCGGGCAGCTTCTGGATCGGATCGCCTCTGCTGGGGATCGAGAGCCCTCCTCCAGGTGATGTCGGTGCGGGAGCAGGGGACCCATGGTTGTGCTCCTGGAACAGGGAGCGGAGGCGGAGTGCGTCGCGGTGGAGGACGTCGGCTACCGATGGCTTTTGCAGCTGCTGGTTCCGTGCGGCGCCGAGAGGGGAGCATGGACTCAGCCGATGCACCACAGGCAATGCGCCGCTACTGCTCGGCCCTACAATGTCAGTTATAGTTCACAAACATGACATCCTTACAGATTACAGGTATAAAAATATACTTCCTTTGTAACTCCTGTATCTGTATTTTCCTGACCATTACACAACAATTAACAAGGAGCATTACGACGATGCCTCACCAGAATGTGCGGAGGAGCAGGTCGGCGTCTGTTTCGGTTGCCGTTGGTCTCTGTTGGAACGGAGAACGTAGTGCCTTCCGCCATGGGTGTAGCTGGTGTGGTAGGAACAGCCACGATAGGGCGAAACAAGGAGCACCAAGCAGACGAGCAGACAGTGAACGGCCGAAGCCATTATTGCAGCCTAGCTGCTAGTGCTCTTCAGTAAGCTCGGTGAGTATACTTGGAAACTAAAGCCGGTGGTAGTAGTTCTAGTTGTAGAGCAGGGTAGCAGGAGCCTGCCATATATATAGGAGGAGGAGTAGCCAGCATTGTTCTTGTAGCGTTCTCGTATACGATGATTGTAGATCAAGGATAATATAATACTTATCCTCACCTTGTTTGCATGCTTCCGCGTTCAGCCCAAAGCGTTGCGTTAATGCATACGGAAGTGCTTTGGCTTGGGTGTAACGCCCGGCGGCCGTGGAAAACTTGCTGGAATTTACTCAACCGTGGAATGGAAGTTCAGCTAGATGGCAGTGGTACAGATGTTTCATACTCCATTGCTCAAGTCCCCTGTGGCTGTTTTTAACGAAGAAGGGATATGCATGGCAAAGCTGTCACACCTGATGGTGACACGCCCGGCAAGGAGGACTGAAGAAGGAAGAAAGCATGGCGAAGGCGTCTTCTCTATTTACTTAGCATATTTATGTTTTTACGTTTTGTATCGTTGAACTGTCATTTGGGCCCAGTCGGCCAGTCTATGTAATCGGCACATAAGTGCCCAGACCTGTAGAGAATCCAGCAACCAGACTAAGTAATATCAAGTAAGCCAAGACAGAGGGGTTTTCCCCACCCGCTTCCTCGTATGTGTGCCTTCCCCAATCGCTCACGTCAATGGCGACTCGCCGGCGGAAAAGGGTGTGACAGGTGGTATCAGAGACACCGTATCCTCGGCGTGGGTCGGGAACGCTCCAGCTCTCCACCGGCGCTACTTATCCTCACTTCACCGACGAGCGGCGGCAGATCCAGAAGGTCCGACGCAACCACCACCACCACCACCACCAAGGCACTCAACTCCATCGTGGTACGTCCGACTCCACTTGCTTGGATCTTTAGCACGTAATTCTGGTCGGCAGGCGTTCTCGGGTCACACCTCAGTGGTGTTCGACCAAAGATCCCAGAGGTCCCTCCTTTGGTTCTACTGGGTCAGCGACGGCATAGGCGTTCCCCATCTTGAGTTCCTTGCCCAATCCATCCCCTACCACCCGCATCCACCCCGATCCACCAACCCTTCTTCACCAACTCCGGCTCAACTGTTCGACTGGGGGACTACACCAACAACTTTCGGTTCGGCGGCGAGAACCATTGTGAGCTTATCCAATTCGGCTCTTTTTCTGTATCTAGCATGCTTGATTGCTTGACGAGGGTTGCCGGGCACTTGTCCCAGTGTAAAATTCCGTAGTCAAAGCTGTCAATTCGGTGCAGTGGCATTGGAGGGGGGGGGGTGTCCACGAGCTTGGGTTGCAAGACTCTAGTTCTTGTGTAAAATCCCTCGGCTCTGCCTTACTCCCAGGCAGCGGTGAAAGTACTAAGCACGCAGAAGGGGAGGCATCGTGCAAACCTGTTGCTTGTACTGCGATATTCTCTGTTCCTCACCAAGTAGTCATCATGGCTTCACCCAAACCTTCTAAGCAGACACAGATTCTATTGGACAACATGTCCAGGAGTGCCAAGGATGAGAAAACTTGTTGGGATCAAGTGATGGAAAATTTTGACTTGCTCTTCTCTCAAGTCAATGACATTGGCATGGTGCAGTAGCAAATGAAATCACAAATGGATATTCGAGGTACTGCCATGGACAAGTATTCAGAAGAGCAACACATGATAGCAAAGCAGGTTAAAGACAATGGGGCAGTAGTAGCTCAACTCACAATGAAGCGGTTTGAGAATGACCACAAGTTTGATGATGATAGTTCAGGTTCTACTATTGATGAAGAGGATGAGACATTTGACAATGTGTTTGCCAAGAACAAGGGAACACTCAAGCCTGAACCATCTAAACACAGAAAGCCTCCACCCAAGTTTGATAGGAAAACTTCTCTATCCACCCAATCCATGCCCAAAATGCAATTCCCAAAATTCGATGGTACAAATCCAAAGGTTTGGAGGGATAATTGTGAGAGCTATTTTTAACTGTATCAACTTCCTGAAGGTATGTGGATAACTATAGCTCATCTTCATTTTGAGAGAAATGCTGCTAAATGGTACCAGGCCTACAAGCAGAATCACAAATTCAGAAACTGGCATCACTTCTGCTCAGTGGTAGAGGAGTTTGGTGCTGATGATTTCAGAAGTGCCATGAATGACTTGTTGGAACTGAAACAAATAGGAACCGTGGAGTATACTACTCAGTTCCACAATCTTCAGTTTGACATCACTATGCATAATCCACACTATTATGGGATGTTCTTTACACCACAATATGTGATGGGATTAAAAGATGAGATTAGAAGTACTGTAGAGCCTCAAATGCCCACTATAGTACAAAAAGCATCTATTTTGGCCAAGAATCTTCAGTTTGACATCACTATGCATAATCCACACTATGATGAGATGTTCTTTACACCATAGTATGTGATGGGATCAAAAGATGAGATTAGAAGTACTATAGAGCCTCAAATGCCCACTACAGTACAAAAAGCATCTATTTTAGCCAAGATTCAGCAAAAACTGATGGAAAAAAGGGGAAATATAATAGAGGACCACAACAATTCAGACCATATGCCATAGCTGACTGACAACAAACCCCAAACTCAATCAAGTTCTCTATGGAAGTACAAACAACTTTGAGATTACAGAAAGACCAATGGCTTATGCTTTAGCTATGGTGAGAAGTTTGTCCTAGGCCATTTAGAAGTGTGCACGAAGAGAAACAAGCCACAGGCAAATGCGATTGTTCTGAATGAATTAGACAGAGAACTGTATGATGATGTTCTCAATGATCTAGCTATAGAAGATCAATTGCAAGAGGAGTTTGGTCAGCTCTCTCTTAATGCAATTACCAGTCAGGAACAAACTAACTGTATCAAACCAAAAACCAAGGTCAAGGACAAAGTGATGGTGATCCTTGTGGACAGCGATAGTACCCACAGTTTTGTGAGCTCTTAGTTTGTGCAGTCTACCAATCTGACAACAATACCAATGCAACCGAAGAAGGTGAAACTAGCAAATGGAGAATGGATGATAGCGGATCAAATGGTGCCTCAATTGGAATGTTATTGCCAAGGCAAAAGTTTTTCTTCTAATATGGTGGTCTTGGACATGAACCCCTATGAAGCCATTTTAGGCTTTGACTGGTTACAAGCCCATACCCCTATGGAGTGTGATTGGAAAAACAAAACCATCCAATTTTCTGAGAAAGGGACAGTGATCAAATTGCAGGGACCGTTGGACCCACCATTACAACTGTTTGCTATATCAACAACAAAGGTGTTTAATGCAACTAGGGCAATGATGTATGGGCATTTGTGTTACTGGACCATGTTCCTTAAGCACCAATAATAGTGCCAATTGAAAAACCTTCCCATCAACCAGAGTTGAAAAAACTGTTACAGTCCTACCAAGATGTTTTCAAGGATCCCAAAGTCATACCTCCACAGAGAAGCTATGACTGTGCCATCCCACTGATCACAAGGGCAATACCCATCAATTCAAGACGATATCATTACTCTCCACTGCATAAGATAGAAATAGCAAATCAAGTGAAATAGTTACTTCAAGCTGGATTAATTGCACACAGTCATAGTCCTTTTGTCTCACCTGTCCTCCTAATGAAGAAAAAGAATGGTACTTGGCGATTTTGTGTAGACTATAGAAAATTGAATGATATCACAATCAAAAACAGATTCCCAATGCCTGTCTGTTGGCGGTCCTTATTGCATAATTTTATCCGCCAACATCTATATGAAATCCACACCAAACTTAGTGAATAGGACTTTATACTAACGATTTCCACGAGTTTTGGTGTTTCACTCATATTGCAGGACATATATGGAAATACACATAAATGGGCCAAGAAATACAAGAAAACCATGGGAAGAGAAAGAGTCCCACTTACCAGACAATCTGGGCCTCAAACATAGATCAAAATGCACAACAATGAACCCAAAAAGTGGAGGCTCAAAACCCAGTCCAAATCCATCTTGGGCTGCAGGAGCAGGCTCGGGTAAAATGGACGCCCAGGATGCATTCGGACTCCGTTTTGGGCCATCCACCTGTCCACGGAAAGCTAAGGAAAAGATCTAGCTTCTCACAAAATATGGGCCTGAGGAGGCCCAGCCAGGGTGCAGGCGTGTCCCTGGCGTGGCCACTCCTCCACAGCTGCCAAGTGGGCTCGGTCTTCGCGTGCTGGCAGCTGCCACCTCACCCACGTCGGTTGTGGGGTGCGCTGCCTGATTCAGTGAACCTAGATGCCAGAATGAGGTCGGTTTGGGGGAGTAAAGGGGGAATATTGCATGGCACATCCTCCCCCACCTCCTATAAATAGAGTCTCACTCTCCCCTCTCATACACACACCTCACAAGAGAGCAAAGCTCACCCAACTTGAGCTTGAGCACCACTCCGAAGAGCTTAGGCCCTAGTGGCCTATGCCCTAGTAGCTAGTTAGAGTGGAGAAGGAGAGATGTGAGGGAAGAGAGTGGGGAAGCGCCGGGCCTCTAGGTGTCTCCCGAGCCTGTACCTTGGCGAATACTTGTGCCTCAACGGGTTTTCCTGCTAAGTGAGTATTCATGATTCTTATGGTTCTAAGTCTTCTGATTAGTTAATCTTTGCTTGTACTTGTTTGCGGGATCATCATTCGTCCCTGCGACGAATGCTCTAGTAGAAGGGCCTCGCTAGGCGGGTAACCCTTGATATCACGCTAGAGTAGTAGTCAACAGCATAGACGTGGTGTCTAGGCTGGGGCTACCTTCGTTTGCCTCGTTCAGTATGGTTAGGGGCAGGCGCCAGGTGGTGACAGCACTGTCCATCCTTTGCACTCCCCCATATGGCTGTTCGGCATAGAGCCGTAGGCCGGCAACGCTTGGCAGACCAAGTGTTATCCGGTGCCCGATGTAAGCAAGTGAAAGTAGGGTTTACCTATCCTTAGACCCAAAGCCATAGGAATTCATCTCTACCCTTTCCAATTATACCCTTGTGTTGTCCTTGGATGAATTAGCTAGAAGAAATACCTCCGTTCCCTATAGAAATATGATACCCTGAATACTTTCGGGTCAAAGCTACAACGGTAATTTCGTACGCTTGCGGATTAACTTCTATAGATGTTAAGAAGTACCAACAAGCTTTCTAGCACCGTTGCCGGGGAATGGTTGCTATTTTCTTCGGGCCTAGTTCATCCTCGTATCTGTATCCTTTCTTTTTATAAAAATAAAAATAGTCTTCTTTTATCTTTTCTATCATGAAGCCAACCTATTTTGAAAACCCTTCCGCTTCAAAGGGGGAGTTCTTGGAGCCACCATTTTTTTTTTCAAAATCAAAACCTTCAGCTGGCTATGAACTCCACCCTAGATTCAAAGCCATGGTTTGGGCATAACCCTTCTCCAGTTATGATAACGAAGATTTTTTTAACCACCTGCAAGATTTCGAGGAAATGTGTTTATGCCTGAGCATCCCAGGAATGACACAAGAAATTTTTATGTGGAAATTGTTTTCCTTCTCCCTCAAATGGGAGGTGAAGCAATGGTACACTAATGTCGTAGGAAGTACGAATGGGGATTGGGAAGAACTTAAAGATAATTTTTGTCTTGCATTCTTTCCCATGTCCCGTATCGCTTCTCTACTAAGGGCAATCCTCGATTTCGAGCAGAATGAGGAGTCCATAGGTGCAACCTGGGCCAGGTTTTCAATGTTAATACATACTGGCCCAGACTTATCACTACCCGAGAGTGTGCTTTTGCATCCCTTTTGTTTGGGTCTTGACATAGAAGCTGGAGGGTCGTTTACACATAAAACTATGACAGATCAGAGGAAAATCCTTGACCACATCCTAGAGAAGCACGTTTCTCCCATCGTAAAACCCAACCTCCTCCTTAAAAAGGGCATGTCAAGCTTTGAGGAGCCCTCATCAGCCGAATTCTTACCGTTGCCATCCTTAGATTCGACTGTTGAACCCTCACTCGAACCTGAAACACCGAAGGAAGGAGTAATTCATCCTTCGGAGTTTCCGATCGAATTTGAGGATTATGGCAGAACCTCGAACCTTCCTTGGCACGAAGAGAATACATTTCTTTCTTAGGAAGTCTCCCCTAACGCAGAGCCTTCAAAAGAATGGTTAATGGAGGTGAAAACGTTCTTCTAAAGCAATTTAGATTCTCTCACCTTCCATGACCATGTCTTGTTCGTTAAGGGGAACTTCCATAGAAGCCCTACACAACCTCATAGTCAAGACTAATATCATGTCACAGTTCTTAGTAGAAAGCCTTTTGGGCAACATGCTGCTAGTCACGACCGACAAATTCTTCAAAAGTCCGTTAGGGCTCATTTTCAAGTGTTGTGGGATTGCTAGGGCCGTGCCAATGAAAATAAACGAAACTGAGGTTTGTTTGGACCTCCATATCTATGCCATCCTTGATTTTGATCTTCTGATAGGCTACCCACTTAAAAAACTTTTCAAAGAAAAACTGTCCCATGGGAGCCTTGATGAAAAGTTGGGAACAACTGCTTCCACCACTCATATCCCTAGTCCCAAAAATCCAAAGGCGAAGCAGCAACCCAACCATAACACGTTCGAGGAGGTGAAGTTCCTATCTCCATTCGTTTCACCTAAGCTTGCTTGTGAAATAGAATGTATACCATCACCCTTGCTCGAACCCAAGTCATGTCCCCCTAGCTATCGAAGCATTATTCTTGAAAACAAAAACTTTCGTGCCATGGACATGCCTAAAGCACCAACTCTAGAGACTCAGGAGAATGATTTCATCGCTAAGCATGAAGGTTTCTCTTTCAAGACCCCTCACTTTTCATGCTCATTTTTGGAATTTCCAGAGTTTGTTGTGCTTAGTACCACTTGCATCAATGAGGAAGACAATCTCCCGTCACTCCTCATTTCCAAACTTTTTAGGAGGATGGTTGTAGATGTCTTCGTTTATCACAAATATTGCAGGTCTCGTAGATGCACCATGGTACTAATCTTGCAGCTTGAACATTATTGTCAAATGTTTGGTGGTAAAACATGGTAAAACTAGGAACTACACCACCATTGACAGCTGCAAGACAAAGTTTCCATGGTCGAGCTTAAGACCATAAATCAAGCATTGCCGGGAGATACCCCGGAGTATCGTAAAAAAAACTTTCCTTTTCAATAAAAGCAAGGACATGTTGTCAAGTTAGTATGCACCTTCGGGTATTCTTGTCGCTAACCATTATAGGTTGAAATCAAGAAGAGCACGGGTCATATGATGCTTGAGAACGTGGGAGCTACATCAACTACAAACTTTGATGCTCTCAGGTGATGGACCACACTCATAAGAAGACCCTGACCCAACACACTTGACTTTTACACAAAGTCCAAGTGTGGGGGAGGATGGCGAGAATCCTGAGTTCCACACTGAAAGGTCCTAATATGGCTAGAGGAGGGTGAATAGCCTATTGAAAAATTCTACAAACTCACTAGAGGAAAAGGTTAGTATAACAAATGGCGAAATGTGATTTTGCTCTAGCTTTACAAGGGTTGCAAGACACCTATTCAACAATTCTAGTAACTATAATCACTATAACAAACAAAGGATAAGTCACTACGAGCTCTTATAGGCTAGCTACACTAAAGAGCTCAACTAGGTGACAAGCTACACTAGCAAAGATAATACAAGCTCTCAAAACTAATTACACTAAAGAGCTTGTTACAACTAGTTTGCGGAAAGTAAAGGAGAGGTATGTGATCTTTATACCGCTATGTCGAGGAATGAACCAATCACAATAATATGAAGACCAATCACTGGGAGAAATCCAAGAAATCAATCACAAAGGTGACACACAATTTTTCTCCTTAGGTTCACGTGCTTACCGGCATGCTATGTCCCCGTTGTATCGACCACCACTTCGTGGTTCAGCGGCTAATTGACAATCCAAAACCAAGCTCCCCAAGAGCACCGCATGAACCTACCGCAAGTGAGGTAACTCAATGACACGAGCAATTCACTAGAGTTGCCTTTGGTGCTCCGCCAGGGAAGGCACAACACCCCTCATAAAATCACTGGGAGGTGGCCAAGAACAAGCACCACTCTTGCCACAACTCCTCCGCTGCCTCCAAGCCATCTAGATGGCGGCAACCACCAAGAGTAACAAGAATCCCACAGCCAATGCTCACCCAAGTACAAACTAGATGCAAACTTACAAGCAAATGCACTTGAGATTACTCAAACTCACTTTGATTTGTCAATCAAGCAAGGGAGATGAGTGGGAGAGAGTATGCTTAGCTCAAGAGGATGTTAGGATGTCAAAATGTCTAAGAGTATGCTCCCCAAACCGGCCAAACACATATTTATAAGCAGCCCCAAAGAATAGAGCCGTTAGGCACAAGCTGCTGCTGCTGTCGTGCCGACCGGACACGCTAGTTGAACTAACTGGACGCGTTCATGTCTCACTTTGAATCTCATTCGTTCGATCATAACGGTCACTTAAAAGTACTCGTTCATGCACTAGAGTGATCGGACGTGCCGATCAAAATTGATCGGACACGCTAAGACGTCCGGTCGCCACTGATTTGTGTTGCTGACCACGCGACCGGACATGCCGCTTAAACTGACCGGACGCCATAGTGCCAGCGTCCGGTCGATTCTAGTAAGCATCCACTCACGACCTGACGCGTCTGGTCGATCATGACCGGACATGCCACCGCGTCCGATTGATTTCGCGTGCTTCGTAGTTTCTCTGGGGCTTGACCGGACGCACCGGTCCCATGGCCAACCAGACGCGCCAGTGCGCGCACTCGTTGCATGCGGGATGAACTGACCGGTCGTGCCGGCCGTGTCTGATCTAGCGTCTGGTTCAGCATCTGATTCAGCGTCCGGTCACCCCAGTAACTTACTTTTGCCTCCATTTCTTCACCTCCGACGCAGTGAAAAATAGGCGTTTCACTTCCACAAAAGCGCCAAATCCCACCGAGCAAGCTCGGCGGGAGGAAGAGAGGGCCCCAAACCCATTTCTACCACTCAAACTCTACCGCCTTCGCAAATGTGCTAACATCACCAAGTGTACATCACCATGTGCATGTGTGTTAGCATTTTCATAATCATTTTCAAGACGTTAAGTTAGCTCGCCACTAGATCTAAATGCATATGCAAAATGAATCTTCATCTAGTGGCACTTAAGTGATCAATAGCCCCGAAAGTTCCCCTCTTTATAGTACAGCTATCGATCCTAAGTGTGATCACACCCTCTATGGTGTCTTGATCACTAAAATCAAATCCTATTTATACCTTTGCCTTGAGCTCCATAGGATTGCACTCCATCTCCTCTTCTTCTCTAAGTATGACACCAAGTCATCATGATCAACATGCATCTTGCCATCACTTAAGAGTGTACCAATCACCTTTTGCTATTAACACTCGAGCACATGTGATTAGTACTTAGGTTTCATCAATTAGTCAAAACCAAACTAGGGACTTTCACACACACCAAGGGTCATCCAAAAAATGATGATGAATAAAAGATGATGTCAGCCTTGCCTTGCTAAAAAAAAGGGGAAGAGAAGATAGAAAAAATGATGATAAAAAAAAGAAAAAAGAAAAAAAAGAGAAAGGAGAGAGACGGAGGATTCTCCTCCATTAGACCTTTGCCACAACTAAGGCCCATGGTCCATACACACTAGTTGTGTGTACGGCCTAGCCTTGGTGATGACCTGAGATGAATCATATACATCGCCGCAGCAACTTCAAGGCTTCTATCTACAGATGTTGCTGGTAAGTAAACTCAGGTATGCAAAGGTAAATAAATATTCACCGACTTCTTTACTCATATTTATCTCCATAAGAATCAACCTGCTCACACAAAAGTCCTTGCTAGTTTTGTTTATGTTGTATACCATGGTTTGCATGTAATCACACGTGATACACCCATAGGCCTTTTAAATTAAGCATGGTGCTTAGATTAAAATGTCCCACTTTAATCAAATTTAGACATGGTGTTTAATTTTGATTAATGAACTTTGAGTAATTACTTTTATAAACAATGGTGGTAACTTAAAATGGAGATAAATCAAGGCTAGATTTACACTACAAACTTTACATTAGCCTTGTTTGAGTATACAAAGTCTGGTGAACAAATAAATAATAATGAAAAATAACAATAATAAATAATAATATAAAAATAATCATCACATAAAAAATAATAAATAATAATAATAATAATAATAATAATAATAATAATAATAATAATAATAATAATAATAATAATAATAATAATAATAATAAATTTAGGTTCCCCGGTATTCAAGCTAGTAGAGCCATTCCTTGTTTCTGTTTTTTATTTCTTTGCTAAAAATAAAGCAGGTACAAAGAATAAGTATGGGGGAGATCTCTCAAACATAACAACCACACACTAGAGATCTCCCCAACACGTTGCACGACACCAGACAAATGCAAAGGTAAATAAATATTCACCGACTTCTTTACTCATATTTATCTCCATAAGAATCAACCTGCTCACACAAAAGTCCTTGCTACTTTTGTTTATGTTGTATACCATGGTTTGCATGTAATCACACGTGATACACCCATAGGCCTTTTAAATTAAGCATGGTGCTTAGATTAAAATGGCCCACTTTAATCAAATTTAGACATGGTGTTTAATTTTGATTAATGAACTTTGAGTAATTACTTTTATAAACAATGGTGGTAACTTAAAATGGAGATAAATCAAGGCTAGATTTACACTACAAACTTTACATTAGCCTTGTTTGAGTATACAAAGTCTGGTGAACAAATAAATAATAATGAAAAATAACAATAATAAATAATAATATAAAAATAATCATCATATAAAAAATAATAAATAATAAATAAATAAATAAATAATAATAATAATAATAATAATAATAATAATAATAATAATAATAATAATAATAATAATAATAATAATAATAATAATAATAATAATAAATTTAGGTTCCCCGGTATTCAAGCCAGTAGAGCCATTCATTGTTTCTGTTTTTTATTTCTTTGCTAAAAATAAAGCAGGTACAAAGAATAAGTATGGGGGAGATCTCTCAAACATAACAACCACACACTAGAGATCTCCCCAACACGTTGCACGACACCAGACAAATCCATAATGAAGAAGGACAAGACAAATGACTTCCATTAGCTCTTTCATCTTCAACGGTGGTTTGTGCAATTCCACCCTCACCTCTCCTAAAAGTTTTGAAGTTTAAAACAGAACGAATTAAAAAGACAACTTTTGATGCTCCATCTCCATGCTATCATTTGATCAAATTTGCATACTCTTTATTTCTCACTAACATTCCTATAACTTGTGAACAACCTATCATAGGGATCCCATATTATCTAAGTAATTGAAATATGTGATATAGCGGGATAATATGAACCTTGCCCTCTTATATGACGAACTTGTGAACAACCTATCATAGGGCACCGTGTTTTAGTTGCGAGGCTTGCCGTGGACGTCGTGGAGGAAACGGCAGGGTAGAAGGGCTTAGTCGAGGCAAGGGCATGCCGTGTCGTTAAACAAAATACCGCCACGGCAGCAATAGCTCAAGACTAACAGTGGCTTTCATCATAATTTATACGTATACATACCTCAGAGT
Source organism: Saccharum hybrid cultivar R570 (assembly GCA_038087645.1). NCBI lineage: Eukaryota > Viridiplantae > Streptophyta > Magnoliopsida > Poales > Poaceae > Saccharum > Saccharum hybrid cultivar. The sequence goes on along the minus strand of JAQSUU010000291.1, from coordinate 1,641,672 downwards.
CAGGATATAATTTGCACCATGTTTTTCTATTCTTGCGAGGAAGAAAGAACGGCACTGGAATAGTGGAATATCAGCCTGGGCACCTATATACCGATGAACAGGACTGCTCAATAGACAAAGCAGAGGCGATGGGACCCAGCGGCCGGCGGCAAGAAGCAGGCGGTGCGGTGACGCATCACGCGTCGGCAGGTTCCTACCAGCTCTACGCCGATCCGCAGTCGAAGCAGCCGTGGCACGCCAATGGCATTCTGCATCAGCGGCGACCAATATCCCCTCCCACGCGATAACTCTTTTGTATTCGACAACGAAACTTCTTCTGAACCACCCGTGTGCCTTGAACCCGACCAGGAAGATGAACAGTACGATGACGGTCGCGACGGCGTGTGTGACAGGCAACGTCGAGGACGAGTGGCGAGGAGGTGAGGGCGGCGCGCATAGGGCAAGTGCGAGGGCACTGCGCACGAGAGGGTGAGGATGTGCGGTGTACATAGGGAGGACGGTTGCTTAACTGGCAGTGCGAGATGATCGTGATGTAATCCTTGCGTGATTGATCCTGAGGGCGCTGATGGCAGGATTAACCAGATCAGTCAATCAATCAAAATAGTAGTTTCCTTCTTGATCTTGCATGCACACGATTGGCTCACACGCATGCAAGGCAATGAACTTCGGTTCTTTTGCATGAGATCTTGCCCGTGATTGTCGTGCAACGGAGGGAGACTGGATCGCAAGGAGGCAGACCGACGAGGCAACGTTGGAATGTCGCACCAAAACGGTGTCCACTTTTTAGTCTTTTTAGTTGTGAGAGATAAGTATATATATTAAGATTCTTTTATATGAAATATTAATACTGCATGTTTATACTCAGATTTAAACATACTCACCACTGAGACTTTTAAGATCTGTAGTGTATTTAAAATTGCTCGTGAAATTGCAATCATGCTCGTTTGAACGTCTGCAAGACTAAGCTCAGTAAGTAATCAATGTCATCGAGACAAATGATGCAGACTTCGTTGAATCTATTGCAAGCTGATGTCATTTGATGCCGAATTTGCCAACCCATGAGGCCATGAGGACCGCCAACTGCTGTTTCCATGTCGTGCCAATTGGGTGGTGTAGACTAAGTCGGATCTCTTGCAAGTGGGTGCCGTACCAGGCTATAAATTTACATACCAGGAATACAGGTCGACTTAATTAGCCATGACCGCTACCAACATGAAGCTCCTTATTATCACTATCCACCTCTTCCTAATTGTAGGGTTCATACCAGAATTCAGTATCGCCGCTAGTGATGACGAACAATTCGTCTTCACTGGATTCAGCGGCAGCAACCTCACCCTAGACGGCGCAGCCAGAATCACATCGACGGGCCTCATCGAGCTGACTAATGACACGGCCCGCATCAAGGGTCATGCATTTTACCCATCTCCGCTACGCTTCCGCCAGTCCCCCGATGGCACGGTTCAATCCTTTTCCCTCTCCTTTGTGTTTGGTATCCTCGCTTCACTTGGAGACATCAGGGGCCATGGCTTTGCCTTCTTCATTAGCCCAAGTAAAGACTTCACTGATGCTTACTCAATACAGTTTTTGGGCCTTTTCAACTCCACAAACAATGGTAGTCTGAGCAATCACATCTTTGCAGTTGAGCTCGATACCATGCAAAATACTGAGTTTGGGGACATTGACAACAACCATGTCGGCATAGACATCAACAGCCTCAACTCTTTGAAATCCTACACAGCAGGCTTCTACAATGATAAGAATGGCACGTTCACAAACCTATCCCTAATTGGAAGTGGGCCAATCCAAACCTGGGTGGAGTATGATGCCAAGAAGACGCAGATCGATGTGACCATAGCCCCACTAGGCCTAGAAAAACCTGTGACGCCACTACTGTCTTTAGCCTTCAACCTTTCCACAATACTCACAGAGGAAGCATACATTGGCTTCTCATCTTCAACAGGCTTAAGCACAGGGCACCATTGTATTCTTGGCTTGAGTTTTGGTATGAATAGCCCCGCTCCAACCATTGACTCCACCAAACTACCCAAACTACCTTACCTTGGTCCAAGACCTCCATCTAAACTCCTAGAGATCATCCTTCCAATTGCATCTGCCCTTTTGGTATTAGTTACTGGCACTACAGTTGTGATTCTCATCAGGAGACATTTTAGGTATAAGGAGGTACGCGAAGATTGGGAGGTTGAGTATGGTCCACAGAGATTCACATACAAAGATTTATTTCATGCCACCAAAGGCTTTAATTCCAAGCACTTGATAGGTGTAGGAGGTTTTGGAAGGGTGTACAAGGGAGTGCTTCCAAAGTCAAAATCAGAAGTTGCAGTAAAGATGGTACCATATAACTCGAAGCAAGGCATAAAACAGTTCACTGCTGAAGTTGTAAGCTTGGGGCATCTTCAACATAACAATATTGTGCAATTGCATGGATACTGTAGGAGAAAGGGTGAATTCTTTCTAGTGTATGACTATATGGTAAATGGAAGCCTCGACAAGTACTTGTATGATGAAGAGGGCAGGACCACTTTAGACTGGGGACAAAGGTTTAAGATTATCAAAGACATTGCATCGGGTTTGCTCTACCTCCACGAGGAATGGGACAAAGTTGTTGTCCATCGGGATGTCAAGCCAAACAATGTTCTTCTTGACAAAAACATGAATGGACGGCTAGGAGATTTTGGCCTTGCCAGATTGTATGATCATGGCACTGACCCACATACCACGCATGTTGTTGGCACAATAGGATACCTAGCTCCAGAGCTTGTAAACAGAGGCAAGGCAACCACTCTCACCGACGTATTTGCTTTTGGTGTTTTCATTCTTGAGGTTACCTGTGGCAAAAAGCCTATCAACGAAGACACCCGAGGCAACCAGCTCATGTTGGTCGATTGGGTTATTCAGAATTGGCATAAAGACTCACTCCTTGATACAATAGATATCAAACTGCAAGGTAAATATGATATCGACGAGGCATGCCTCGCATTAAAGTTAGGATTGCTGTGCTCACACCCATCTCCTGATGCAAGGCCAAGCATGAGGCAAGTTTTACAGTATCTCGATGGTGAGATGACACTACCAGAGCTACTACCAGCACACTTCAGTTTTCATATGTTGGCCTTGCTGCAGAATGAAACACGGCTTAACACATCCACAGTGTCATTGTATCCATCGCCAATAATGATGATGGACTTTGGTTCAGTATCGTTTTCACTAGATGGAAGATAACAGAGTGGCTTGCTGCCACCACTGTTCTGTTTATTTTGGTTAACAATAAAATCTAGGATAAATGTATTAGATGTACTTTTGTAATGATTTACATTCCACATATACTCCTTGTACCTGGTTACAACATTTGTAATGAAAATTTCAATATCCTATATAGACCAAGTTTTTCAATGTAATATTTTTTAAAGACCAGATTGGAATTACAAGAAAAAATTAGCACCTACACCTCAATCTTTAGTTTGGAAAACATGTGTAGGAAAGGCCCTAGAAGACCTAGGAGATGTAGAATATACACATGTTCATAAAAAAATTGATTGGATTCTCTCAAATATATTTTTGTTACGGTTATTTATAGCCCCAAAAATATTTTATTTAAGATTCATTTAACTGGCAGTTGAGGATTTTCCACCATATTAATTAGAAAAAGCCAATATGCTACTACAGACTGCAATACAAAATTTCATAGTCGATCAGTTTAGGTTTCCAGAGGCGGGACGTCCGCTCACCTCTGGATCTCTGTTAGTCAAGAACAACAAAGATGGGTGGGCACCCCTGCTTCTAGAAAAAAATCAGCCACCTGGCAACCAAGCCCTACCTCCGACCCCATGGGGATGTCTGCGGCAACAAATCTTCTTAGAGTAGGCCCACTCCAATGAGATTCCGCAGTCATCGCCAATGAAGCATGTGCCTTCCGTGGCTCACCCTGACCACCTAGCCAAAATTGAGCTATGTAGGCAACTACGTCCCCCGCCTCCACTTATTGTTGCTTCATGGATGCCTCCACCACCATGGGCCACAAATTTGAGAGGAAGAAAGAGTGAGGGCACCTATTTAAGAGAAGAGGAATTGGGGAAGATGAGATGAGGGGCTCACATGCTAGGAAGATGCCCTCTGCTTAGATCTCAACATTGCTCACTCAGATCTTGCAACCATCTGCTCAGATCTTGCACGGATCTTGGGGCTCTCCAACTCGCTGCAGCTCGATGAAGGAAGGAGCCACTGTGAACCCGCCAAGTGATGGAGAAAGGAGCCAAAACCAAGCGATGACGGAGCCTCATAGGGTGTCAGCGAGGTGAGTGGTGGAGCTTGGAGTAGGGAGAGAAAATGAGGTCTCTAGGGATGGATCCATGGTTGACGCCTCGCAAACGCGGATCGATGTCGCCGTGAGCTCATGGCTCAAGATCCCCGCAACCTAAAAGCCCTAGTTTGATTTTGGTAATTGAGTGACAACTAGTGGACTAACAATGTGCTTAAGTGCTGTGATAAACTAGGTTATGTCCACACCCAAGGGCTGAGCAAATCAGCAAGAGGAGGCTAACCTGGAGATGATGGTGTGCCACAAGTGGACCAAGTTCTCAACATTGGAGAGACGAGGGGGAGATAGGAAATGGAAGCAGCCCAAGGCACAGGTATAAGCTAGGGGTTTCAATTTTGCTGGTCAAGGTGCAATAGAGTGCACAATCGGGTTTAAAATAGCCGTACTATTAAGAGTGGAACGTTAATGTGACAACAGTTATCTAATGCTAGTAGGTAATGTCCAACTTTGCATGTGCATTGGACCTAGTGACGTGGTGAGGAAGCAAGTGAAAATGCTTTTGATCTTTTTGAAAAGCAAATAACTCAGTGTTTAAAGGAATTGTATTCAAAGTTGGAACACATTTGGAGTTGGCAAATTTCAAAAGCTTTTGAGAGATGGACTTGGTGTGCTGTTTTTCTGCGTCCATTGAAATTATATCTTGTGCGCCGGAGGGGAAGTCACTTGAGAATGCGGCCTGGCACCTCCGGAGTGGTCCGAACGTCCCTCACTCCCATTGACAGGTGGGCCACCGGATTTATATGGTGGCACCATAGGTCACTCACTATAGAAAGAGGTAGAGGGTCATGTAACTAGACTTTGCTACTAGATTTATCGGGTGGCCCCTGCTATAGAGCATCGGAGAATACGCTACATAGGGTACACGTGGCAGCAGCCTGTGTATGTGTGAAAATTCAAAATGGTGGAGCGCATACTCCGGTATGGGCCACCGGATACAAATATATGTAAAGAAAATGACTAATTAACATTCGGTCATAAAAGGTTTCATGGTCACTATGTGACCTTTGCACTAAAAGGCATTGGTACAGAGAAGAAGCAGAAGCAGAATTAGTAAGCAAAGGATTACAACTTTTTACTCACGATTGAGAACTAGTTTTTTCAGTTGTGAGCACTTGAGCATGGGAATGTCACAATACTAAAGCATCATGGAGTGAAAAACAACTACATCCAGAAATGTAAAACGGTTTCAGGAAGGGCTGCTGAACAATTCCATTCAAAATGCATACCATAAGTTTTGACTGCATGCACCGAATGGAAATAGAAATCAACCTACCACAGCAAAATGACGCTCATTGGCAGGTCCAATCCTGTTGTCAAATAAAAAAAATCATGTCACCAATCGTCAATGTCATTGTCATCCAGATCAATCTGAAGGGGACTCGCTAGACTTTCCTGCCCCCAGTCTACTGTCAAGCACCCCATGAAATGTTCTTGCAGTCATACCATCAGAGAAACAAAGAAAAATGATTCTTGAATTTCAAGATTACGAGTTACTTGCCACATATTCCATGGCGCTTGGCTCCTCTGGACTTGTCATGGATTCATCTTCATTCATGACTTTGATGTATACTTTTGCGACACCGTAGTTAGTTGGGTGTCTTCCAAACCTCTAGATTAAGTAATATAGTTGCTGTTCTGAGAATCCTTCCACTAATAGCTCAGCCACTGGAATTGATGAAAACTGATTGCTACATCATTTTATCCTACAGGTCAAGCTGGAAGAAGTGATGGATGCCCCCTTTGTGGCGAGAGGCCAGGACACCCAGTCAAAGAGATCTTTCTAGGCAGGAGCGAATCTGACACAGGTTGATCATCCAGCGTTGGAACTGTTCAAGTGATAATGAAAGGATGCTTTGCCATACTGCCATACAACTTATATCTGTTTTATAAATCTGTGTTGTATAAGCTGTGTATGATCTGGGCAGCGTTGGAACATGGTTATAACTTTTTCAATGAAAGGATGCTGCAACATGGTTATTTACCGCTGGGCGCCGGCATTGGAACAGTTCAAATTCTGGTTTCACAAGCCACTTCCTATGATAAATCTGTGTCAACGTGGTTTCCTTATGTCAGGTCTACGTTGGTTTCAGGCCGGCTAAGTTCTATATTTAACTTAACGCAAGCTGTCAAACATCTTAATAACCAGCATGGCACACCATATTTCGGGATTTAATCACTATTCGTTATCTCAGTTTAAGCTTTCAGCCAACAAACATGTGAATATGTTTCCTTTTTGTGAAATGGATCCCCAAATGAGAGGATCGCTCAGCTGTGCTTGTTGCAGAGTGTGGCTCGATGCTAAGAATGCAAATATATACAGCCAAAAATCTAGGTGATTCTTTTTCTTTTTCTTGAAACTTTAGGTGATTCAACCAAACCTCAGTTTGTACCTTTTTTTCTTTTAAATTGTTCCTGGCCATATTTAAAGATGCAAACTTCTTACTCTGTTTTATCAAGAAATATTATCCCAAGGGTACATAGATTTTCCATAAACATTTAATACTACTATATTCATGTTTGTAAATACTTTAATGGGATGTCAGCTTAATGACCATGAGCAATATAATAAACGGCACTGAAAACAAATATATGATGGTCTCTTCATCACTGCCGGCATATGAAATGGCAGTAGACAGTTTTCACCGCCGGCTTGTCGTATGATCCGGCGGTGATAATCATGTTGCAGAATAATAAAATTTATAACTTTTTCAAACAAAGTCATATGAAAACAAACTTTATATCAAATTTGTAGAGCTACAACTTTATAGTAGGATGACGCTTATTTTTAACCATTTGGTCCCAGAATTATGAAGTTCTCATATTTTGACATTCAATTTTTCGAATTGTACAAACGACTTTACATGGAAAATGACCAGAAGCAAAGTTGTAAGTCTTAATGACATCTATAAGTTAATTTGTAGTTGACAACTTTTTCATTAGAAAACATTTGTGGTCTCAAATTTATACTTGAAGTTCTAACATTTTGAAACTCAAATTTTTCAAACGACCTTGGAATTAATATCTACCAAAACCGAAGTACTATATCTCGATGAGAACTCCAACTTCGTAGCTGATGACTTTTTCATTTGAAATCATTTGAGGTCCTAAAAGTACGGCTCAAGTTCTCACAATTGGAAATTTAAATTTGTCAAACAATCTCCGGTTGGCAAAATGACCAAAATCAAAATTGCAGATCTCGATTAGAAATACAACTTTATAGTTGATGATTTTTTTCATTTGAAGTCATTTAAAGTTCTAAATATTTATTTTAAAGTTCTTAATAGTGAAAACTAAGGAAATGGTATGCTGTATAGACACAAGTGATTTTGTAGTGAAGTGGTCAGAGGAGCTACACGAGGACATAGGTAGACTTGTGACTTCTTGGGACTTTGTGACTTCTCGTGGCTAACGGGGTCTTCTTAGGATTAAAACATTTTTTTTGCTTTTTTGCCCATTTTTTCATTTCTAAAAACCATCATCACCACCGATTTGTGTTACTAAACAATGGTGATAAGCTATCTTCACCACTGAATTCCAACGGGCAGTGATGACTATGTCACTACTGTCGACCTTTCACTGCCGAGGTTCAAAGCCGACGGTGAGGGGGGAGGGTTACGAACTGGCTGTGATGACGTTTCTATAGTAGTGCTTTTGTAGAAAATATTTTTCCATAATTATAAACTACTAAAACTAATATTTTGAATTTAATAAACTAACAAGATATTTTTCCATGATTAATAAGATACTAAAAATATTTTCCTAATGTATTGATGTTTATTTAATCAAATGGTGGAATTTAACTATGGTATAGCCTATACTGGTATTTAGACATAGATATGGGGAATATTTTAGTTTATTTGTTATAATGACAAAGCTTGGTAATTTAGATAGAAATGAAATGGATAGTTTATATTATGTTTCATGATGGTAAATGAAGATAATTTAATTAAAACCAAAAACTATCACCTTTGTATTATCTTTCATAATTGCAAAGGTGGAAAAATTAGACGCAAACTTAGTGTTACTTAATTTTTTTATAATTTCAAATGTGGGCGAACTTTTAGAAAATATAATATATCTATGGCTATTATCAGACATGATGCTTAGAATCTACCAAATTCTAGACAAGATGTTTCTGTTTTTTTGTGAGATTTCTACTATTTATCTTTTTCCATAAGGTGTCACGTGGGGATTAATATGGAGATTTTGTGGGGGCCTCTAACGAAAAACTAGGCCATATACATGCATATCGAAAGGCCTCAAACGATCTCATTTTCCAAATAAACTAATTCAAGAGGGAGACAGGTTGTCGACTAATTTTGTTGGGCCAGTATTGATATGAAGTCACTTTGTTCATTGGGTATTTGGTAAATGACAGGGAGGCCAAAGACTTTGCCTCGTTGGGAGTTCTGAAAAAGTCCAAGAAGCTGAGTGAAGCTTGAGGCAATCTATCTATACACTTCGCAGGTCAAGAACGTGAAGCGTTCAGATGTTCAAACTTGCTGATGGCAGCTGCAATAGAAGAGACTTGGCTATACGTGTCAACTGTCAAGTTCATGATGAAAGGACATTCCAGTGGAGAGATTTGTCACACATTAACGTCCCTATGCAGAGAAACTTCCAGCCCAAACAAAGGAGTGCACAACGGAAAGGATCAAAGGAGACGGAATTCAATAACTTATGTGAAGAAGCTGGCTTTTCAAAGATGGCCTTGCAATCCCTTACTTTATAGAAATAATTGTCTTCCTAACCTAGAGCATCTGGTTGGTGAGAAATGATTGGATATTTAAGGAAGCCCCACCCTTTGTGGAAGCTTTCAAAGCTAAGTTCAAACATGAATTCGCTATGCTCTTGCAATTTTTTTCTCTCTGCTTTTGTTCTTTTGGACTGGCTGTTTTTTCTTCTTGTTTTTTTTTTTGGCTATTTATATATATCCAGTAGGGGCAAGCGCCTCCTGTTTGCTCAGAAACTTATGTGAAGAACTGGTTCAGCACCATGTCATTTGGAATACAAATGTGGACGACAAATGTTAAAAGGCTTCCATAGACAGAAGGTGAGAAGAATCAGAATTAGTAAGGATTTTTCCAGTCGTTCTATTTGGGAATGTGACAATATTAAAAGCATCATGCAGTGAATACAACTGCTTCCAGACGTGTAATACGATTTCTGAAAGGACTGCTGGGCAACTTCAGATGTGAAAACAACTAGTTCCAGGAGTGAAATACATACCATAAGTTTTGACTGTACCGCTGGAAATGTGTGAAATCAATCTAGCTTGGCAAAATGACACTCATCAGCAGGTCCAGTTCTGACAAATATAAAAAATCATGTCATCAATCAACGATATCATTCAGATCAATCTGAGGGCGACTCACTAGACTTTCCTGCCCCAGCCTATTAACAACTCTAGGTTACCTTCTGGGAGAAACCTTCCACTACAATCTCAGCCACCAATTGGAATGGAAGAAAACCAACTGCTCCTACGTCATTTTCTCTTGCAAATATGGGGCAAAGAGCTACCCCACCGCTGCAAATAAATTACAGACCACAGAGCAGAAACAAGCAATACACACTTCTTGCTCCCACGAAAGCAATACACACCATTCCTGCATCTTATTGAGTTCTTACAGCTGCAGAAATGCCTAACCTTTTGCATATACCCTTCCTTTTACCCTTGCTACTCTCTGTGGCCCTAAACCTTGTATGCTTCACCACTGTCACCAGTGAGGATCAGTTCGTCTACTCAGGCTTCTCCGGCAATAACTTCACCCTCGACGGAACAGCCACGGTTACACCAGATGGTGTCCTTGAGCTGACCAATCACACAGTACACCTTAAAGGCCATGCGTTCTACCCAGCTCCATGGCGATTCCGCAAGTCCCCTGGTGAGATGGTGCAGTCTTTCTCAGTTACCTTTGTGTTCGGTATGGTCCCCATTTACTCTGATGAATGTACCGATGGCATGACTTTCCTAATCTCTCCCACCAAGGATTTCTCGGGTGCACAGCACTCACAATACTTGGGTCTCCTCAACAAAACAAGTGATGGCAAAGCAAGCAACCACATATTTGCAGTCGAGCTTGATAGTAGCCAAAATACTGAGTTCAATGACATTGATGACAACCACATCGGCATCAACATCAACAGTCTCACCTCATTTAAGTCCCGATCAGCTGCCTTCTACGATGACAAGAATGGTATCTTCCAAAACTTGTCCCTTGTTAGTCGCAAAGAGATGCAAGTTTGGGTGGACTATAATGGAGAGACCGCACAGATCAACGTGACACTGGCTCCCCTCAGCGTAGCCAAACCATCCAAACCTCTACTGTCAGCTACCTACAACCTCTCAACAGTATTGGAAGACCCATCCTACATTGGCTTCTCTGCATCAACTGGTCCCATCAATTCATTATATTGTGTGCTCGGCTGGAGCTTAGGCATTAACAGCCCAGCTCCAGTTATTGATATTGCCAAGTTGCCAAAGCTACCTGATGTTGGCCCAAAACCTCTGTCCAAGGTGCTTGAGATCATCCTGCCAATAGTCACAGCCACATTCCTTATCCTTGTTGGGACAACTGTAATTCTATTTGTGCGGAGGCGAATGAAGTATGCTGAGGTACAAGAAGATTGGGAAGCCGAGTTCGGGCCACACCGCTTTCCCTACAAGGATTTATTCCATGCTACGGATGGATTCAAGAATAAGAATGTACTTGGCTTAGGAGGATTTGGGAAGGTGTATAAAGGTGTGCTTCCCATCTCAAAATTAGAGGTTGCTGTAAAGAGGGTGTCACATGAATCAAAGCAGGGAATGAAGGAGTTTATTGCTGAGATTGTCAGTATTGGTCGTCTCCGTCATCGCAACCTGGTCCAGCTACTTGGTTATTGTAGAAGGAAAGGTGAACTCCTCTTGGTATATGACTATATGTCAAATGGAAGTCTTGATAAGTATTTACATTGTGAAGAGGATAAGCTCACTCTGAATTGGGCTCAAAGGTTTCAAATCATCAAAGGTGTTGCATCTGGCCTATTCTATCTGCATGAGAGGTGGGAAAAAGTAGTAATCCACCGGGACATCAAAGCAAGCAATGTGCTACTTGATAGTGAGATGAATGGACGTCTAGGTGATTTTGGTCTTGCAAGATTGTATGATCACGGTACTAACCCACAGACAACACATGTAGTTGGTACCATGGGATATATTGCCCCAGAACTGGCCCGTACCGGTAAGGCAACACCTCTGACAGATGTGTATGCATTTGGTATTTTCATTCTTGAGGTAACTTGTGGGCAAAGGCCAATCAATAGTCATGCAGAGGATAGTTCACAGATCCTAATTGACTGGGTTGTCAAGCATTGGCACGAAGGATCACTCACATACACAGTGGACAGTAGGTTACAAGGAAGTTACAATGCAGATGAGGTATGCCTAGCATTAAATCTAGGATTGATGTGTGCACACCCAGTTTGTAATGCAAGGCCCAGTATGAGACAAGTCATACAATACCTCAATGGCGAGATGTCACTCCCAGAAATGATGCCCACAAACTTAAGTTATAGCGTTCTGGCCCTGATGCAAAATGAAGGCTTTGATCAGTATACATCCATATTTGGGAGCAGTGGCATTACCTCCAGCCTCTCAAGCGGAAGGTGACAATAGATCATAGATGACAATCCCCCCCAGGGCTAGACCATGTTGTAATCAGTTGGCCTCGTTAAATTATGGAAATCTACTGTAATAATTGTTAGTTTGCCATCGCAATATTTACCTCAAGCTAGTCCACCGTTATCTAATCTAACTAATTTGAAATGCAAAGTTTGCATTTGTCAAAGTATATGGAATAGATATGGAAGAATCCAGTTTTTATGATATGATCGGATTAGTTTCCATCTCTATGTCTAGGATTCTCAGTCGGCCAAAATCCATTATCGCAGCGCCTGCAGCGTTAATGAGGACCTACAGGGGCGGCCGTATGCCGCCTAGGTTAATCAATAGAAAAACAAAAAAAACCAGCAAGCCATTCTATGGGCCTGTTGAGCCCATCGATGAGGCCCCCAAGCCCATCGAAGCGCCACTGCCGCTGCTTGTCGGATCCGCGAGCCCCTACCGCTGCCGCTGCTCAGATCCGAACGGCAGCGAGCGCTTGCTGTCGCGTGGCTGCGAGCCCCTCCCGCTGTGAACACAGGTGGCTGCGCACCGTGTGCCCTGCCGCCGCGAGCACGGGCAGCCGCGCACCACGAGCCCTGCGGCCGTGCCACCCCTGTCGCATCTGGCTCCACCATGGGCCCTGCCACCATCGCTGTCGCGCCGCCGCCGCCGCATCTGGCCCAACCCTAGCCATATCGCATGAGGGACAGGGAGCTGCGCTGCGGCGCGGGTGGGAGGGAGGCGCGCCACCGCTCGGAGGAAATGGAGGAGCACCACCACGCGAAGGAGGGGGAGGGGGCCGCCGCACGCGTAAGATGGGAGGAGCGCCGTGCGGAGGGCGGAGCTGAGAGAGAGATTGGATAAGTCAGTGAAAATCATAACTCCTGGTATTTATATAAGCCCAATAAAAGGTTTGATATGGGTTTTGTCCGGGCCTCAGGCATTGTTACATAAGTGGGCCTTTTAAGGGGTTTGCCTCCAAAGATGCTTAAGAGTTCAACCTCCGTAAATCCATTTTAAGAGGAGGGCAATTTTCGATCGCCTCCGTAAATAAAACGTCCGTCTTCAATGATCGTAAGGTATTTTAGGAGATAGATGGATTTTTTTGACCGCCTCCGTTAATGATCGAGCAGTGTCTCATGATATTTATGTAGGAGTGAAGGTTCCCGATCTTCCGTCAGGTGGAGATAGCTATTAATTTGGTTGGAGAACAAAACACCAATCTGACTTCAGTGACCCGAACCCTGCAATCTTAGCACATTGACTCCTCTAGTTATCAACCATGTCACAATGCGGTTGACCTCGTTGAGAGGGCTAATCCTTGCCCTATGAAACAAAGAATGCTTACAAAACAAAGAACACAAACAAGAACTCGAAAGAATGCAACTTAATAAAATGACAAACTGCAGATGTATAATTATGATTACCGAAGTGGGGTTTCACAACCAATGACAACGACTGATCGAAAACAGAGCATTTTAGTCTTTAAATCGAATCATGTTGCAAATGTTATACTTGTTTATCAAATAAGCAAATAGTTTTATTGAATTGCATATGAAAGTTCGTGTGCATCGTACCCTCTAATAAAATTCAAGATCCGCCGCTGTTTGCCCCCCACCCCAGTTGTGATTAGTGATTGTAGCAAGGGTTCCGACTATTATTATCCCCATCCGGAGTCAGTAGCTTGTTGTGAGGAGTTGGTGAAGGGATGCGAATATAGTTTGCTCCCATCAGATTTGCAACTACTTGTTATTACTAGTATAGTGCTCGTGCTAACGCTACGGGTCACATTAAGTACAAAGTTAATTCTATCAAACTTGAAGTACTTAGCTAATTCTGCTGTCAAAACTGTATTCATAGCCACATTAGCGACAAGGCATTGAATAAACTAATGGAACCCCAAGAGAATGTCAGGAAAAATAAGCTTCAAAATCACTTGACATGAACCAAGACATAAAAACAAAAAGAGAAAAAAGGAGGGTGTCAGAACCATGCTAAACGATTGCTTCTAAGAAGCAATGAATCACACATAAGTTGAAAATCAATCTCCACAAGAACGAAGGCCTCTAGTAGCCTTGCATGCTGCCAATGCTTTTCATTACCCATAAAAAGCACCAGGGAAGTTTGATCAACACTCATGGACCATCAAGACATTAGCAAAGAAACTAAAGATTAAAAGGATAAAATCAATTCAGGGTAGGAAATTGCAATCATCAATCATCATTTGATCAACACTTTTGGAGCATAAAAGCATGTTAGCACATGGATTAATCACAAAAATATCAGAATCTCTACCCCTAAATAAAACATTTGTTAAAGTTTTTCTATGTCCACTCCATCCTATGCTCCCGATGAGATGCCTTTTCCATGTCCACATCTATTGTTGCCTCTGATTTGTCCTCCATCTTCCTACACGTAGTCATCCATTACACTATTGTGTGAGAAAAAAATGCTTAGGTCCAAAACACCGATATGTTAACTAAATTTAAGTTCTTATTTACAGAAAAGGAACTGAATAACTGTAATTTTTGGCACCAACCTAAAAAAAATAGAATGGCACATATCCCAGATGGCCAAATTAGATGGTACAATTGCAAGATTAACCATCTCAACCATAGTTCACCAAAGCTATGTAAATGGGAATTTAGAAGAACGTTATATACCTTAAAGAAATTATCAATGTCATGGAAATTATCATTCAAGAAATATATTTTGTTTGAAGAAGATTTCAGGACCTGAAAAATGTTATGCATGAATATTTTGCTTGAACAAGATTTTACTTAACAAAAGAAACTTCCAGTCGAAATTGGTAGCACTGAAAAATATATGTAAACAAAAAAAAAGAATTTTGTTGCAATTACCAGCAGCATGGTTATTACAAGGCACCATTGTTTCTTGCAGAGGAAGTGGCAGGCATTTGTTCTGGACCTTCTGCGGAGTTTACTCACTTCGACATGGATGCACATCTGCTCACGGGAACCCAGCACTACCATCTTCGGCCTGTGAAACACCATCCGAACCATCAGAAACTCTGGGATGACTCAATCTACAACTGCAGCTACTGAAGACATATCCAGTCCTCAGCACCATGGCATTCATAAGAAGTTACTTAACAGCACACAGTTCAACGCAATCAGCTCTCAAATAAAAACAAGGTGCTGCAGTACAAGTTCGGTTGCCAACCTGTAGCTGGTGGCCTTGAGCTCCTTGATAACCCGCTGAAGCTGGCTGTGGATCCCGTCGCTGTGACATTTGAGCATTACTCGCGGTAGAAAGGAGCCATCATCGCCAGTTTCTTCGACCAATCAAAGCACGACAAATCTTGCCGCTAGAGCAACAATCGCGAGTAGATAAGTGGCTGCATGAAAGCACCAAACATTGCAGAAAAGAAAAGGAGGCTGGACAACATCTGCTAAAAGAAATCCTTTAATTAATTAATTTTGTAAACACGAAATGGAAATGCAGTAGTACAAAAGATAACACACATTGCCCTCACTCAGGGAGTTACAAAAGCCACATTTTGTTTTATACTATAAAGTATAATGACATTGAATTAAATCCCTATATACAGTAGAGGCACTGCACTCAATTTAGCCATTTCAGACTATATTTGGCATTACAATTCATACTCTGCAACTACAGTTGTAAAGCATCTACAAGAATATTATGGATAATATTTTGTTTCGGACACTTTAAAAATCAAAGTCTAGCTCAGGGATGCAACAAACCATACTTCGATGAGCACTGCAGCCTAAGTACAATCACAACAACCTATACTACAGTTACAAAATGGCAGAATACAAGTACTGTGACATTATAAAAAGATTGAGCAATTGACAGAGATACAGTAACACAAACACACATTACGGATCTGCAATAATACACCCTCCTTGCCCGCACACCCCCCCCCCCAAATACATCGCACAAGGAAAAGCATAAGAAGAGGAGTAGCTGTATTACCTCGTATATCGTATACATGTTGGCCTGCTGAATCAGATGCAACCATAGATCCATCTTCCCTACAAAATCGATGCTTTCCCCATCGAATTGATGCCTCAGCCAAACTAAAATGTATTCGAAATTGAGCTTGCCTACCAAAAACTAACACCATCCCATCGAGCACGTCGTGGCCCACATCGACATCCTCATCGTTTGAATAGCGTGGTTGCTACCGGATTCAAGCTCGTTTCTTGCTGACTGGTAAAAGGAAGGGCCAGAAATCTGCTAGGGAGAAGAGGAAGAATTGAAGGGCTGCTTTTCAAGAGGAATGAAGAAAGGGAAAAAGCAAGCAAGGTACCCACAAGCCGAGGAGCTCACGTGGTGCCCCGGTGCGGCGGCATGGCCAGCGCCCGCCCGCACCAGCGTGGTGCCCAGGCACGGCGGCGTGGCTTGGCCCGAGCGCTGCCACAACGGCGCGGCTGGGCCCCGTCTTCGCCCGCTCGTGCACCGGCCGGCCGCGGCGTCGCCCTTGCCTGGTGCCCTAGCGGCCGGTGTCCTGGTGAGGCGATAATCCTGTGATCACTGAAAATAGCAGGCCAATCACACCCACCTCCTGATCAGCTAATGAATTTCATATCTCATATTCTCCATAATATCATATTACCAATTTCAAATGGATGGAACTCACCTCCAGATTGTGCGCTACTGAGACATCTCCCCTTCGTGAGTGGGACTGGCTTGAGGGTATGTACAAGCAAGGCTTACTACTATGCTCTTGATCAACTGAAATTGAAACCTTCATCTGCGATCAACACAATAGGGGGAAATGAAATTATAATAAATACTATTAAATTTTGCACCAAACTACTACTCCACTACACATCTATAGAAAAATCAGCATGCTTGGGATCAAGGATCAAAATAAGAGGAGCCTGGGAGAGTGAGGGCAGTGACTAACTTGTAGGTGAGTAGGTACTGTGTGCGAGAGGCACGGTCGAACCGGCTGAAAACAAAAGATCAGTTCCAATTCAGTAGTCCAGCTAGTACAACACATACATGCATCCATGATCTCTGTTTGGAGTCAAATAATGGCATTGTAAGTGATGCACTTGAAACAAATAACCGTTTGAAAGCAAAGAACCATCTTCATAATTGCACTGAGCGAAGATCCACCGCAGTAATAAGCAAACTTCAAAAGGAATGAGTCCATTAAGCAAATCTGCATCAGGATGCTTATCGCTGTTACAATGTACTTCGCATCACATGGAACAAGCAACTGTTGAAAACAAAGCACACAGCCAAACTTACACAAATCATTGACTGAAACCGCAGCAAGGGCCGAGTCCCACTCATCCATCGCTTCCTGAGGCAAAGTGAAGCCTCGCCCTCACATCTGACACAGAATCAAGGGTAGCGACGACCTCACCTTGTACGGGGAGTCCAAAATAAAGGCGCCCACGGCCCTGCTGCCGCTTGATGGGGTGCGGTGCGGCGCCGCTGCCTCCCGCGGCATGGACGCCTGCGAGTGGCGGAGACCGCGTCCTCCAGGGCCACGAAGGCGTCACCCCACCTCTTCCTCCTCGTCATCGGCCGGAGCGGCACAACAGCAGCCATCGCCTCCGGCGGCCAGAGCTAGGGTTTCGAGCCCACGCGATGTTGTGCCGGCTTCCTCGTCGAGTTCATCGTCCCAAGTGGTGCTGTGCGGGTTCACCAAAGCGGTGTCGTCACTGGATTCAGAGGAGATGTGGCCAGGGAGGGGCGGGGCGACGTGCGTAGCGGCGAGGGAGGGCCGGGGAGGCGCGCAGGCAGGAGCAGGGTGCGCAGTCCGATGGGGCACGGAGGGGAGAGGAGTCAGAGTCGTGTGGGGCCGTGAGGGAGAGGAAAAGTTGAGCTGACGTTAGGGAGAGTGCTCGGGTTCCGAAAAAGTCTTCAAATGTTTGGTATATTCTATTATCGTTCCTTTTGTAAGACTTATTCAATACATTTATCTTCTCTAATTACTTAAATATTTTTCATGATTATCTATTTCTCGTCTTAGTTGGTTATCGGTTATCTAAAGCATCGCTAGTACAGTGATTTACACCTTACGTGGGATGTCCGCTCGATCGAGTGCTCTAGTTGTCATATGTGGCTAGAGTAGTAATCGATAGTGTGTAGACGTAGTGTCTAGACTATAGATTACCTGCCGACCAGGCCTTTGTAATCCACCGGCTTCGGGTTGGTGTTTTCGTAGAGCTTTTGTTAGCCTGACCTCGATCTCCCCTTTCTAGTCTTGTCAAGGATCGAAAAGGAATTGCTGCTCCAAAGTGTTCTGGGTGTGATCGCTATGTCTGACCTTTACTTAGTTAATCCCTTTGGTCTGCTTAGAATAGAACCACAATAATGGAAAAGTAAATAGGAACCTTAAACTCTCCGGTTATCCTACCGGCTTATAGACTATCTGCTCTTTTATCTTGCTCCCTCCGTCGTCCGTGAATACAGGGCGTGATTCAGTTTTCACCGAGACCAATAAACGAGTTTAATGTTGTGGCTTCCGAGAAGAGCGCTTCGGCTCCACGTCGTAATTAATTAGGTGTCACGCATGCTTGCATGCATCAACGATGAGCCATTCACTCTTCCGCGCGCCAAAGCAACGGCTCAGACTATTGCCTTGCCCCGCGCTGCATGCATGCAGATGGAATTTTTTCCGTTGACGCGCCAACTGCAATCACAGCGTGCGTTAATTTCTCTCGCATGTAAAGAAAATTTCCTTCCTTGGCGCGTGCCCATTTTGTTCCTTTGGCGCCTACAAATTTTTCATTGGCGCGCTAATTGAAATTTATTTGCATGTGGCACCACGGCCTGTGCCTCCGGTATGTTCCTCCTATAAATATAGGGAATGCTTATTCACAGTGGACACCACACATCTTGCTCCTCTAATCTTCTCTCTACTCATAATACCCGGTCTAGATTTGAATCAGCCTATTGATTGGGATGAAATTGAGGAATTTGAGGGAGGCATACTAGATTTGAGCTATGATTTCGTTTGGGACCCCGGTACCTATAACACCTCAGGTGTTTGGCTTCCATAATTGCATTGCATTTCATAAACTTGAGCATCATTCATTCATGCATGAGCTATAATGTGTGAAACATGCTTTTCAAACATTGCAACATATGCTTATATTTCATGTGTGTTTATGAACTGAGTAGTGTGCAACACCCAAGTGCAACATGGGTAACTTCTTTTTAGACATGTCACCCACATTAGTGAAATATGATTAGCAAGTGCTATGCAACACACTCATGAAACATATGAAACATGGTTTGGAAACAAAAGTAGCATTAGGATCATTAGTGGAGCAATGTTCATGTTCACCAAAATGATCAAATTGCCATTCTAAGTGTTGTTGACTAGGTTTTGACCCCTAGAGTGCTTTGGTTTGACCATTTAAAAAGTCCAGCTTAGAAATCTTGCATGGAGGAGCAACCTTAAGCAAAGTTGTAGAGAATTTCATAAGAAACAAAAGTTCTAATATGGCCATCTCATGAAAATGACCAGAACATGCTCAAACAGGGCCCACAAGTCAGGTCTCTATGCTGATTTCAGACTTAGAAAATTTTCTAAGTCATGAATTGGGTTACAATTTCAATGTATCCCACTTTAGGGCCTTGTAGTTTCAAATCTAGGCCAAATTAGTCCAAACTCCAATTGACAATATTGTTGTCCATACATAGCTCTACAATTCTGTTGTTAACACCTCTCGCTAACTCGGGCTAGGTTAGGAGATTTACTCGGTCGAAAGTCGCCTGTCAGTCGACACCTTTGAGCTCTGAAATGAAAAGTTCAGACATTCAGAGCACCAGGTGGCCGACAGTTTTAGGCCATTGCCGCCACGTGTCCTCCACACGCCGTGCGCGACCTGGCACCTTGGCCAGCTGCCCAACGCATAGAAGGGTGTCCCTGCTTGAAATGTCCTTGTTTGGTTTTGGTAATTGAGTGACAACTTAGGTGGACTAATATGTGGTTATGTGAGATACACAGGAGATTAGTCCACAGGTAATGGTGTCATGAAGGAGCTCATTGCATATGAGACATGACATGGAGTCATGTGACCAAGGTGGCAAAGATCAAGATGAGGCTTGGCTCGACGGACCGGTTGCAAGTGTGAAGGGCAAGTCGGAGGCTTTGGAGCGATGGACCGTGAGGCGGTGAAGCTTGAGCAAGACTTGGCGCCGATGGACCGACGCAACGGTGAAGAGCAAGTGAGGTCAAGATCGATGGACCAAGGTCACATGATGATATGAAGTGGATCATATCATTTGTGATATGGTTGGTGCATGTGTTGCATCAATGTCGGAGGAGATGGAATGGAATGCGCAAGGCAAAGGTATAACCTAGGGCATTTCCATTTCACCGGTCATAGGTGTGTAGAGAAGTTGATGACCGGGTTTAGGATAGATGGCCGTACTATTAAGAGGGGCAAACTTGTTTGCATATCGGTCATCTAGTGCCACTTGAGCGATCTAACTTTGCATACGTGTTAGGATCGAGTGGCGAGGCAAGTTGAGTGCCTAATTCCTTTGAAGAAAATGTTTGTGAAAATGCTAACACACGAGCACAAGTTGGTGATCACTTGTTGGTGTTGGCACATTTGCAAAGGTGGCGTTGGTCGCGCTGTGGTTTACGGGTAGAGAGGGGTTTGGTTCCTTTCTCTCTCCCGCCGAGCGTGCAAGCGCGGGATTCAGGCGATTTCGGGGAAGTGAAATGCCTATTTTCCATTGCGCCGGAAGTCGGAAAAGAAACGGAGGCGAACGCGGTCACAGAGGTGACCGGACGCTGCACCGGACGCTGCACCGGACGCGGTCACTGTGGACCAGCGCGTCCGGTCAGTGCAGCGCGGGCGTCAGGCGCGCGGGCTAGGGTTTGACACCGGCGCGTCCGGTGACCCACGGGACCGGCGCGTCCGGTCTGGCGAACAGCGGGTCACGAAGTCATCGGACGCGGTGCGCGTCCGGTGTCACACCATCGGACGCGTCCGGTGGTCTCGGGAGCTTACTGGACTCGCACCAGACGCGGGTACTGTGGCGTCCGGTGGTTGCGAGCAGCGCGTCCGGTCTTGTCTTCGCGCGCGCGGGAACTGTGCGCACCGGCGCGTCCGGTGGTTCGCAACAGCGCGTCCGGTGGCTCGTTTGACCGTTGGCGCGCAGTGACCGTTGGAGGTTCTAACGGACGAATTTGAAATCGCTGGGGCACCGGACGCGGTTGAGCGCGTCCGGTCTGTTACGACCGGCGCGTCCGGTGCTCCCGCGGAAAAACGGACAAGTGGGGTAACGGCTCTATTTGACCGTGGGGTTATAAATAGATGCCTTGGCCGGCTGTGGCCGTGAGCTGAGCACACTTTGGCCTTGGTGGCTTATGTGGTAGTGCTTGGAAGCCCTCTAACTCACTCATGCTTGATAGTGTTCATCGGATCGAGTGAGAGAGCGATTCTAGTGCGTTGCATCGAGAGGATTGCATCGAGTGGCACTAGGTGATCGTGTTGTAAGCCGGTGGTGCTTGTTACTCTTGGAGGTTGCCACCTCCTAGACGGCTTGGTGGCTTGCGACTCCGTTGAAGCACGCGTGGAGATTGTGCGTGGCTCCGGAGGAGGATTTGTGAGGGGGATTGTGCTCACCCCGCGGGGATCGCGAAGAGCAACTCTAGTAAAGCTCGTGGCTTGGAGGATCCCCATCTTGAGAGTGGATGTGCGGCACCCGCTGAGGGTTTGACTCTTGATAGTCAATTAGCTCGTGATCCATCAAGTGGGTGTATCGCCACAACGGGGACTAGCTTGGTGGCAACCAAGTGAACCTCGGTGAAAAACCGCCGTGTCAACATTGTGTACATCTTCTCGGTGGTTTGCTTTCGATTCACAAGCTTGTATTTACATTCATATACTTGTGCTTGTGTAGTTGCTCTTGTAACTAGTTTCCTTGTGTAGTTAGCTAGTTACCTTCTTGCTTGTGTAGCATAGAAGTAGCTCCCGTTGCGTGGCTAATTTGGTTTGTGTAACCTTGTTAGTCATATTGCTTAGTTTGTGTAGCTAAGTAATTTGCGCTCTCTAGTTTGGCATTAGTTGCCTTGCTATTGAGCTTTGCTAGTGAGCATAGGTGGCTTCGTGCTTTTGCTTACTAGAATTGTGTAGGAGCTCCCCGGCTTTGCTAAAGTACTAGTGCATAGGTTTGTGTGACCTTGCTATAGAATTGTTTAGGAGAGCTCTTGCTAAGGAAAGCACCTTAGTTACATAATTAGGATCTTTGTGAGGTGCTTGTGAACTTAGATAGAGGGGTGTAGTCTTGGCTAGACCGATAGTTTTAATTCCGCATTTGTTTCGGTTTGCCGACGCGATTAATTTTAGAAAGGACTATTCACCCCCCCCCTCTAGTCCGCCATCTCGACCCTACAATTGGTATCAGAGCCCGGTCTCTCATTTGTGGTCTTCACCGACCTGAGAGGATGGCGGAATATGGACTAGATGTTGATTGTCCTCACATGTTTGATGGCACACACTTTGCACGGTGGAAAAATTGGATGATATGCAATTTTAAGTTTATTTGCCCTCAAATGTGGTGGATGGTAGATGTAGGCTTTTCTCATGTGTTGGATGAAGATAATCTAACTCAAGCACAAGAGAAATGCCTAGATCTTGACATCCAAGCTACTAACATCATGTATAGATCTTTGGATGATAGCATCTTTGGTAAGATCATGGACCTCAAATCCGCTCATGAGATATGGGCCTATCTAAATGAAAAGTATGGAGCTATCACCGATGATGACGATGATGTCAAGCCCAAGGAGGTTGCACATGATGATGTTGAGCATGACCACAACACGATGGTTGTGGAGGATTGCTCCACCTCATGGTCAAGTGATGATGATGATCGATCTACCACAAGTTCACTTGACAAGAATGGTGATGATGCATCAAGTGTTGCAAGTGACGTTTCTACCCCAAGCACACTTGATGGTGACAATGTTGGTTCATGCTCGGGCCTTGATGATGCTACTACAAGCCCATCCACTACATCACATTGCTTCATGTCACTAGGTGACACAAAGGTATCAAATGATAATGTGATTGATCATGTTGATTCATATGATGAGCTTGTTAGTAGACTTGCTAGCATGAACATGTCTTTAGAAAATGAGAAAGCTAAAACAATGAAATTAGAAAATGAAAACTCTTTTCTAAAGAACTCATGTGAAGAACATAAGAGCTTACTTGATGATCTTAAATCTTCACATGAGAAGCTAATGTTGACTCATGAGAAAGTACTTGCATCTCATGAGGAATTGTTAGAAAAACATGCTTCTCTCATTAAGGTGTTTTTAAAGAAAATTAAAAATAATGAGAGCTCATCACATGGATCAAATGATCAATTGCAAAATGTGACTAACCCATGTGATGTAGGGAGAAAGCATGTATCCACCTCTTGTGATGATTTATTAGATATGCCATGTTCTTCACAATTAAATGCTTGTTCTACTTCTATGTCTTGTGAGACTAACCTTTTGAAGGAGAACAATGAGCTCAAAAGTGAAGTGAAGAATTTGAGCAACAAGTTAGAGAGGTGCTACAACTCTAAAATCGCCATTGAGCATATCATGACCAATCAAAGAAGATATGGTGATAAGAGTGGTATTGGCTACAACAAGAGCAAGGGCAAGATTATGAAGAAGCAAGATGCAAAGAAGCTATCCCAACTCATGTGCTACCGATGCCATGAAGTAGGACATATTGCCAAGTCTTGCCCAACCAAGAAGCCAAAGATGAGGCCACAAGATGAAAAGAAGATACCCCAAGCTCAAGTCAAGATCAATGATGAAGATGTTGGTGACTTGATGATCATGAAGAAGAAAACAAGAAGGGGTGGAAGAGGAAGGCATCCAATGCAAATCCAAGATGCCAAGATGATGAGCAAGATTCAAGATAAGAAGAGAGATTTGGCTCACATCAAGTGCTTCAAGTGTGAAGATATGGGACACTTTGCCTCGGGGTGTCCTACCAAGCTTGAGAAGAATGCTCAAGCAACTCATGAGAGGCAAGGCAATGAAGAGCATCACATGAGCAAGCAAGAAAAGGCTCAACCAAAGAGAAGATGCTATTCATGCCGGGAAAGGGGACACATGGCTCATTCATGTCCCCTAGGTAATAATTCTAAGCCTAGTTCAATTAATGATACTAACATGCTTAGAAAGGATGGCAATGGTACCTCATTTGTTGCTATTGCAAAACATCCCGCTACCCATACTAAGGCTTTGCCTAAGTATGTTGCTCCTAACTTGAGAGGACCCAAACTTGTTTGGGTACCATCAAAAAGTGGATGATTGTTTATAGGTACCATCGGCATTGGAGGCTTGATTCATTTGGATTCATATTGGTCATCATATGTTGAATCAAGTTTTAAAGCTTAGTGCATATTCTATCCCAATGCCAAGTTAAAAGAAGTGAAGTCCAAGTGCTACAACATACAAGTGCAATGTTAAAGATTGTGGTGATTTATTGGATATATTTAATGGCTTGCAAATATTCAAGTTGAAAGCTTGCTATTGGATGATCATGAGTTAACCAAGGTATATCTCTTGTTGATCATTTCACTTGGGTGCATATGAGTTGATTGAATTGGATATATATGCAATGTTGCTTGCTATAAGATGATTGAATGGATTAAATGCCTAGCAATCAAATTTGGATTAATTTGTGTTGGATAAATTCATGAGATGACATTTAGTAAGTGAATTGAATGGATATATGTCTTGTGAAAGTATTCAAACAAGTTAGTTTCAAGTTTGATTCAATTTGGTGAAGTATAGCTCAATATATTGAAATCTGTCCATGATTGAAAATCTGAGCTAGCTGAGATCAAGTCTGAGTTTGAGTGACTAAATTATATTGGATTGGCTTGAAATTCGGCATACATGCTCTAGACTTATGTTATAAGATGCTGTACAAATTTCATGAGAATTGGATAAGAGATGCTTCGGCTTTGGAGTACATCTTGTCAGCTATAGTGCAGCAGTTTTTAGCATGTAGCAGTGGTGGAAGATTTGAAATCTGGTAGCAATCTATATGTCAAATGAATCTCAAATTTTTACAGCTGCTAGATGACTTAGTGAATCACATCTCCACAAAATTTTATGGCATTTGGATCTGTATATTGGGAGATATGAATTATTCTTTGAAGGGTACAGAATCTGCCAGAAAAGTGACAATTATTGGATTGATCTAGAGTCACTTTAATTGAAAGGTCCTCAAGTTGGAAACATATTTATAAGAGTTTGAGGCACCTAAGTTTGGTTTTGAATTGATCTATAAGCATGACAAGAAATGAGTACAAGGGCATTGATTGTGGAACGTACTTAGTGTACAAATTTGGTACTCAAATTTGAAAATGAAGATCAAACTCAAGATGAAGATGAGGTTCAAGTTCTAGTAATAATTGAAGATCATTTGGTAGAAAGAAAAGGACTTAAAGAATAATTTAAGGTTACTCATAATATTAAGTCCATAGATCAATCAATCAAAGGCAATTCAAGTAAGTGTCAAGGATGGTTCTTTGGAGAGAGGTCACTTCTCCCTGCTGAGGGGGCTTGCCGCCCATGGGTGGGTAAACCGAGCACCGGCTTGGAAGGCTAACATGGAAGTGATGAATTCAAGGGATATTTGAGATGCTTAATTGAAGCAATCAATAGGGTTGATCAAGAAAAGCAAGCAACACCCAAAAGAGAGCTAGTCATAGTTATAAAATTAGTATCATAAGTACTTCTCTGATGCAAGCATTGATCAAAGAGAAAAAGCAAGCCAACCACAACAAGAGATAATGCACTTGATTATTAGTGGTTCTCATTTCATATGGGTGAAGAATGGATTTCTCTATAATGATTGGTCTTCACCAAGCTTATAAATTGGACTTCACATTGCTATTGGAGTAATGAATTGGAATCTTTGTGACTATCCTCTACTCCAATATAACAAAGGTATCATTGTAATGTGCATGATCATTTCATCCCTTACTAGTATGCGATTAGTGCATATAGTACATGCTTACTAGGATCATGCATAACAAATGAAATATTTAAATTCATAGCCTACCACTATTGCTTGAATTGTTTAAATGATCTAGTGGTATGTGTATGAATTTGTTCATGAGCTAGTGAACCCAAGTACTTGATCTAGTTTGGATTGCTAACAAGTGACAAGTACAACATTGGCAAGATAACCCTTAGCATGAGAAGTGAAGAAGCTTGTCATTGGATCAAACCGGACTTAGAATCTTAGGCAAATCAACATAGTTCAAGTCATACTAGAAGCTCATGACAATGATATGGGTACAAGCACAAGGCAACAATAAAAATAGATATCTAGGGTGTTTCAAAAGGTATCTAGACTCAAAGTATTTCTTCAATTGGTATTTACAAGTGGTGTCTAGATCATAATCTACAAGTGATATCCTACATGTGGTACTCATGAAGATAGCAAATGTTCAAGAAGTGAATATTATTGTCAAATCCTTCAAAGTGGTTCCATGATAGAGGATTCTTCAAATTGGTATCACACATTTATTCGTGGTATTTCTACACATGATATCATTTATACAAGTCAATGGTTCCACAAGTGATCCTCAACTTTAAGTGATCATCAAATGAAGAAAGTTCCCTCACACACAAGAGCTCAAGATTATCAAGTGAATGACCCATGCTATGACATAGGGGGAGGAGCCCCACCTAATGGTATCAAGGTCAAAGATCCTAAGTGGTATCTCAAGAGCAACATACTAGTAATGTCATTCCAACATATGTGGTGATGTCCATCAAAAATGCAATATTCAAGTCTCAACCATCAACCCCAATGCTAGCCTTTGTATCAATTGAGAAGAACACCTTTTATGGAAATTGATGACAAAGGGGGAGAAGTTGGAACAAAGATATGTCAATACACCAAGTGAGAGGTTTGGGAAGAGATTGAACAAAGATATATCGTGAGAAGATGAGTTTGGATATGAAGATGGACAAAGAGGGAGCAACATTGTAGAAATAAGAAGGATCAAAATTCTTGGACAAAAGAAGCACACAAGTAGGGGGAGCAAGCTCATGAACATTGATTGGTTGCATTTGACTTATGCATATTCATGTGCTTGCTAGCATTGCATAAGTTTTATTTTTAATATGCATGCTTGTGTGGTGTATGCTAGTTATAGAATTTGATTGATGCTTTGATAACTAGCATGCATAGGTTGTTAGCTAGACTTATGATTATCATGCAAAAACTAGAACCTTGCTTATAATGTTGATCTCACGGGGTTTCTAGTATTTTTGATGTCTAGCTACTCATGATGCTAAGGATGATGGCAAACTTGTGATTTTCAAATGGCATCGAGCTATCAAATGGTATCGAACTACAAAGGTTTATTCTATACACCTTAGCATCACTTAGTAGTGCTAACCCTCCCACAAATTTCATATTTATGCATATGTGTAAGCTTGAAACCAAACCATTTGAGCACATATGTAGGGAGAGTTATCACTACCAAGTCGGATTTTATGGTGCTTATCCAAATCCTAACATAGAGCTTAAATGTTGGATAAGTGGCATAAAGTCCAAAAGAACTTAATTTCCATATCTTTGTAGAGTTGTCATCAATTACCAAAAAGGGGGAGATTGAAATGTCCTTGTTTGGTTTTGGTAATTGAGTGACAACTTAGGTGGACTAATATGTGGTTATGTGAGATACACAGGAGATTAGTCCACAGGTAATGGTGTCATGAAGGAGCTCATTGCATATGAGACATGACATGGAGTCATGTGACCAAGGTGGCAAAGATCAAGATGAGGCTTGGCTCGACGGACCGGTTGCAAGTGTGAAGGGCAAGTCGGAGGCTTTGGAGCGATGGACCGTGAGGCGGTGAAGCTTGAGCAAGACTTGGCGCCGATGGACCGACGCAACGGTGAAGAGCAAGTGAGGTCAAGATCGATGGACCAAGGTCACATGATGATATGAAGTGGATCATATCATTTGTGATATGGTTGGTGCATGTGTTGCATCAATGTCGGAGGAGATGGAATGGAATGCGCAAGGCAAAGGTATAACCTAGGGCATTTCCATTTCACCGGTCATAGGTGTGTAGAGAAGTTGATGACCGGGTTTAGGATAGATGGCCGTACTATTAAGAGGGGCAAACTTGTTTGCATATCGGTCATCTAGTGCCACTTGAGCGATCTAACTTTGCATACGTGTTAGGATCGAGTGGCGAGGCAAGTTGAGTGCCTAATTCCTTTGAAGAAAATGTTTGTGAAAATGCTAACACACGAGCACAAGTTGGTGATCACTTGTTGGTGTTGGCACATTTGCAAAGGTGGCGTTGGTCGCGCTGTGGTTTACGGGTAGAGAGGGGTTTGGTTCCTTTCTCTCTCCCGCCGAGCGTGCAAGCACGGGATTCAGGCGATTTCGGGGAAGTGAAATGCCTATTTTCCATTGCGCCGGAAGTCGGAAAAGAAACGGAGGCGAACGCGGTCACAGAGGTGACCGGACGCTGCACCGGACGCTGCACCGGACGCGGTCACTGTGGACCAGCGCGTCCGGTCAGTGCAGCGCGGGCGTCAGGCGCGCGGGCTAGGGTTTGACACCGGCGCGTCCGGTGACCCACGGGACCGGCGCGTCCGGTCTGGCGAACAGCGGGTCACGAAGTCATCGGACGCGGTGCGCGTCCGGTGTCACACCATCGGACGCGTCCGGTGGTCTCGGGAGCTTACTGGACTCGCACCAGACGCGGGTACTGTGGCGTCCGGTGGTTGCGAGCAGCGCGTCCGGTCTTGTCTTCGCGCGCGCGGGAACTGTGCGCACCGGCGCGTCCGGTGGTTCGCAACAGCGCGTCCGGTGGCTCGTTTGACCGTTGGCGCGCAGTGACCGTTGGAGGTTCTAACGGACGAATTTGAAATCGCTGGGGCACCGGACGCGGTTGAGCGCGTCCGGTCTGTTACGACCGGCGCGTCCGGTGCTCCCGCGGAAAAACGGACAAGTGGGGTAACGGCTCTATTTGACCGTGGGGTTATAAATAGATGCCTTGGCCGGCTGTGGCCGTGAGCTGAGCACACTTTGGCCTTGGTGGCTTATGTGGTAGTGCTTGGAAGCCCTCTAACTCACTCATGCTTGATAGTGTTCATCGGATCGAGTGAGAGAGCGATTCTAGTGCGTTGCATCGAGAGGATTGCATCGAGTGGCACTAGGTGATCGTGTTGTAAGCCGGTGGTGCTTGTTACTCTTGGAGGTTGCCACCTCCTAGACGGCTTGGTGGCTTGCGACTCCGTTGAAGCACGCGTGGAGATTGTGCGTGGCTCCGGAGGAGGATTTGTGAGGGGGATTGTGCTCACCCCGCGGGGATCGCGAAGAGCAACTCTAGTAAAGCTCGTGGCTTGGAGGATCCCCATCTTGAGAGTGGATGTGCGGCACCCGCTGAGGGTTTGACTCTTGATAGTCAATTAGCTCGTGATCCATCAAGTGGGTGTATCGCCACAACGGGGACTAGCTTGGTGGCAACCAAGTGAACCTCGGTGAAAAACCGCCGTGTCAACATTGTGTACATCTTCTCGGTGGTTTGCTTTCGATTCACAAGCTTGTATTTACATTCATATACTTGTGCTTGTGTAGTTGCTCTTGTAACTAGTTTCCTTGTGTAGTTAGCTAGTTACCTTCTTGCTTGTGTAGCATAGAAGTAGCTCCCGTTGCGTGGCTAATTTGGTTTGTGTAACCTTGTTAGTCATATTGCTTAGTTTGTGTAGCTAAGTAATTTGCGCTCTCTAGTTTGGCATTAGTTGCCTTGCTATTGAGCTTTGCTAGTGAGCATAGGTGGCTTCGTGCTTTTGCTTACTAGAATTGTGTAGGAGCTCCCCGGCTTTGCTAAAGTACTAGTGCATAGGTTTGTGTGACCTTGCTATAGAATTGTTTAGGAGAGCTCTTGCTAAGGAAAGCACCTTAGTTACATAATTAGGATCTTTGTGAGGTGCTTGTGAACTTAGATAGAGGGGTGTAGTCTTGGCTAGACCGATAGTTTTAATTCCGCATTTGTTTCGGTTTGCCGACGCGATTAATTTTAGAAAGGACTATTCACCCCCCCCTCTAGTCCGCCATCTCGACCCTACACTGCTGCCGTCCAGACCTCACCCACCCATTCCCTCTTCCTCCTCCTTCCCTCTGTCATCGCCAAAACGGAGAAACCGAGCCGCCATTGCCGCCCTTGCTCTGGCGAGCTCGCACACGTTTTCCACCGCGCCTCAAGTCCGGCCAACAGCTCCACCTTGAACCACTCTACTTCATCGTCCGCTCCACACAATCAGCCGAGCCACGGTAGGGTCACCTTGTCGTTTCCGCCACCGTGGTGCATCGTCGGCGTCCATCCGCGCGGCAGCTCACCGTGGCTAGGGTCCTCTGGGCTTCCCCTGCGAGCGCTAGTGGGTGCATTGGGGCTGGGGTAGTGCGGGGATGCTCACCGCGGGTCTAGGATAGGGTCCTAAGGTCACTGCCGGCGAGGAGCACCACCACCGCCCCGCCGGGCCGCCATGCGCGCCGATGAACCCTCTTCTATAGCTCCGCCCCTCATTTCTTTAGGTCAGCCAGTACGGTTTTGGGTGCTGACCGTGTTGGTGCCGTTGGCCTCGCTGGAATCGCCACTGCCGACAAGCTCCGACCACCGCCGTTCCTCCCCTGCTCCCTCTCTCTCTGACCCGGGGGCCCGCCCTGTCAGAGACCACGCGCTTGCGCGGGAGCCAAAACCGGCCACGCGTGTGTGGGCCACGCGACGGACTGGGCCGACCCAGTGACTGGTTTTAGTTTTCGTTTTTGGTTTTTCTTTATTTATTTCATAGATTTTCTTGCTACATTGTAAAATCCATATCTCATGCAATATAGATCCAATTGAGGTGATTCAAATTTTGTTGGACTCTGGTTGAAGTGTAGTATTTAGGAAAAATATCAAATATATATGTGATGATTAATTTCTGGAAGATTTAATTAGGCCTTTGAAATGTGTTTTAAATTGAAAATAAACTTTTTAAAGGGATAACTTGAGTTGTATTGTTCAAAAAATTATGAAATTTGATGAGTACGTTATTTCATGTATATACTAGCTCTGGTAAAAGTTTGGATGCTATTGCTTGAGTAGTTTTCAAGTTATAATGTTGTCATTTTATATTAGGAGATACTTGAATGAATTTTCATAATTTTTCTGTATGTGCATTGCTCATGAAAATTTATGGAGAGTGTCCTAGTACCCTAAGGTTGCTAACAAAAATATTGTTTCTGTCGTTTGACACTTTTCAATGTGATTTATTAATTATGCAAAAATGAGCCTTTTTTGCTTGTGAATTTTGTGAAGGGAGTTTCTGTGAATAACTTTAGTTCAAATTTTTACAGTAGCCTTCTTGTAGGGCAGAGAGCCTCCTGTAATTTTTATAGAATTTTCTAAGCAGTTTGCATATAAGTTTAATTTTTCACTTAATTAATTAAGTAAATTAATAAAGAGGTTAAAATAAATGTCTTGGGTTGACACACCCTACTTTCTGGTGGTTTTGGGTCATGTGTGAACTAGTAGCATCATTAGTTTGGTCATAAGGGTAGATTGACACAGGAATAAATATTTAATTTTTACATTTCTAGGTTTTCTGGACAGCTGGTAGCATTTTTGGATTTGAACCTTGATAAAAGTGTTTGCTGGGAAACTTGTGAATACCAAAGTGGTAGTAAACTTGTAAAACTAGCTTGTGTCAAACTTTGGTGACATTTGGCCTAGTAGTCTAGGAGTTGTAGCTGTTTAAAGTGGCTATCCAGAAATGGTTGCTCTCTGTTTGGGAGAGGACAGATTTCTAGAAATTTAGAATTTCGACTAGGTAAACTTTGGAATTAAGTGTTGAGGTCTGAAAATTAATTGTAGAGCATTTTATAAGCTTTCCAGATTATCTTGTATCATGACATTTGTAATTTTGAATCTACAGTTGTTAAGGAAATACTTAGCTGCTGTCCAGAATGTGTTGTTGCGATATTTTACGTTTGGGTTGGTGGTAACCTTGAGTAATGTTCTTCTTGTTAATTGTTAGGTGTTAGGGCCTTAACTGAAGAGGAACAATTATACATTAGGTTGTGTAGACTAGGTAAATACTTCTCCATCGGAGAAGAGATTTGCACTTATTATTGAAGTGATTTGAATAGAGCACTAGAATTGCTGAAATGCATTCCATTCCGAGTATGTTGTATTCCTTCTTATGCATCCATGAGATTTATTGTGCATTCATGCAATAGGTGTACCGGAGGGGGTGACACTCCTCGAGTTTGGGGGAGCGATTCCGGAGGGAGCCCAAGGACCCAGCCGACGAAGGAGTTCCCGTAGACGATTTACCTGAGTGCCCGAATCATCGCCCGTCCTCGTTCCTGAAAGGAAAGCCCCGGTGCATACTGACCCATTTGTTTTATATATATATATCAATATTGAGTACTTTTACTTGTTTACTGCATTAAGTTGTAGGAGTTGTGTGAAAACACTTATTGCATTATACCTATCCTTGTCCAGATATCGTACTTAAATCCCAAATTAGGTTTAGGCACGTGTCAATGCTTAGCCCTGCTTAGTCCGGTAGAAGTCGGATGATTTCCGATCATCCGCGAGATGTAGGAATGGGTCACGAGTGGCTATGTTGGCTATCGTGGATGGAACCATGCCTTAAAATGAATTTGAGACCGGGCGGGAGTTCGATAGTACAGCCGCAAGACACTTCACGTCTTAGGTGCGGAGCTATGCCCGTCTGAGTCGTTTAAGGACCGATTCGCTGTACGTCCTTAAGTCATGTTGAACACAGTCTAACACTTAGTTGGCCGGATAAGTCGTTTCGACCGTGAAGCAGAGTAATACAGTTCAAGGCGGGAATCAAATGGTAGGTCGCATCTTGGAGGTAGTAAGGATGTGCTTGGGGACATTGGCGTGAGACCAAGGGGGGGTTAGAGTCCCTATCACCTAGCAGAGTATTGCCCTTAGGGATGCGGCATTATTTGGACCCACGACTCCTAAATTGTACGAAAGGTGGTTTGTGCGACCCTGGCAGGGGCCTGCGCGGTGAGTGTTAGAAATACCCCTCCAGCTGGATAGGAATTCGATTCGAATCACCGTCGCTCCCGATTAGTGAGCACTTGACTTGAGCAGCGACAACGTAGATCTCATTAAATTGAACAGATGGTTAAGTGAATGATATAATATTGCCACAAATTTATACCTGCTATGGATATAATAATATTATTATTTGATTATAAGCAAGTGAATGTTTAGTACATGTGCTAAGATAGCTGATAGGTTAATGCTAAAATAACTGCTAGTACAGGTTAAAAGAGTTTCAATTACTTATGCTTTTCCGCAAAGGTGATGTTAGCCAGCTCCACTTATGAAAGCCTTGCATGATCCTTAGTGTCTCTTATTTTCCGTTTTGACGGATAAGTCTAGCTGAGTACATTCCTGTACTCAAGGTTTATTCCCTCCTGTTGCAGATGACATGCTTTATCGGGGCTTCTGCAAGACCTGCCTCCACCCCGCGAGTGACGAGGACTAGATCACTCGGGCGTGATCGCCTGTTAGTTTACTTTCCTAAATGCTTTTGTGGGATGTTGATCAGTAAGACTGGCAGTGGTATTTGAACTAAGTGTGAGTGTGTTATGCTTCTGCTACTTTATAAACTCGGTTTATAATAATTTGCGACTCCGTGTGTTGTAAGTGGATTTCCGAACTACTTGTGAAATGTAACGTGTGATGTGTTATGTTGAATGATGCGATCTTGGTTGTCAACGAGTTGGTTTGAAATCCTTCGTGATTTCGATTGACTACCGGGATTATATGGGCTCGAGTTCGAAAATTTGAGCGTTTCGACGCTTGTTTTTGTACTTGTGCTCTTATAATTTGGTCGGTTCTGTTACAGCTGGTACCGGAGCAGAATTCAATATTAAACACATTGTACAAGTATTTGAAAACAAAAGTGTTGGTTTGCGAAAAGTGTTAAAAATCTGAAATTTATTTCTATAAGTATGCCAGTGATCACATTCCTTAGCCCAAATAAGGACTCTTAGGTGGCTTATTAAAGGACTAACTTGGGGGTCTTGTTTGTTTTTGTTTCATCGTCTATACGGCGTGATATTGTATGAATGTCATCCTTTTGGGTGGTAATGTATGGATCAAATACCTCGACGCTCTGGTAAGTGTGAGTTGTGAGAACATGATCGTCCAACCGACGGTCTAGGGGAGAGTAGTTGTGGTTACTTGCATACTTACATGTTCAAACCATGTAATTATGAAAGTACTTAATTATGGGTATATCTGTCGGGTAGTTGTAATACTGAAGTATATACATCAGGGATGTGTATATGGAAAGTATTTAGTTTACTGCTTACTTGTGTGCTTATATTAGGGAACTGTTAGGTTGAAATGAGATTTTCTGCAGGTACACTAACAGCGCAAACGAGTAGACCGATAGTTTCGCCTGCCTATATGAGAGAACGTATGTATGCCACCGCCTAGCGTTAGAAGTTTATGATTCTACTAGGGTGAGAGGGCATACGGAACGTGCATGCATCATGTTTATTTCATGTCATACATTTTATTTTAGTCCCTCCTTAAAAATTTCGATGGTCTCGACTAAATTAAATTTCGTATCCCCTAAATTATTCTCACTTTTAAGTCATATCTTGTTGCTACAGATGGCTCGCACCAAGAGGACCGCTCGTAAGTCAACTGGAGGTAGGGTCCCTCACCACCAGCTCACTCCACGTGAGTCCTGCCCTGAGCCCACCGAGGCGGAAAGGTTGAGGGCCGAGTTGGCTGAGGTGACTGCTGCTAAAAATGCGGCTCAGCAACAGCTGAAGCAAGTGATACATGACAGGGATCAGGAGACACTTGCGGTCCAGAGGTTGACTGTGGCAAATCGCAACTGTCAGCGTATGCTGTTCCACGTGATGAACCAGCGGGATGAAGTCTGGCATGAAGAGGACATCCTGAGAGCTTGTCAGGTGGAGCTTGAGCAACAGTTGGAAGCTATAGAAGAATACAATGAAAATCTTCATGAGAAAGTGCACCGCCTAAACAATCAGCTCAATCCTCTGCTTCCTCATGACAATGACGAGGATGAGGATAAGGAGATGGGCTCTAGAGTCTTCATGGCTGAAGGTGATGACGACATGAAGGTCAATGGGCCACAGAATGCCCCACCAGAAGAAGAAGAAGAAGATGAGGAGCTAGAGCCTGCTAGTGACGAGGATGGCGGGGAGATCTTCGACACTGACTCCGAGGACGATGCTTAGAGTAGTCATCGCATAGTTATGACGCTAGAGTTATCTTTTGTGCCCTCCATGTGTGGGAGTGGGGCTTTGTAATAACTTAGCTTTTAGGATGTAATATCAAACCCTATGTTATCCTAGATGTTAGTTTGAACATGTTAAATTTCAGTCACAAATGGGTATCTCATTGGGTTGTGTTCGGTGATGGTGTCACGATTAGCACCCTTCGGTGTCATGATGAAACCGAGGGCCTCCTGTGGCGCGTGATATAAGGTTGTGCTACTTGGCACGCGCTGGTATCGAGGTGGCTAGTCATGATCCACCATGGAACTCTACCAATGGGCTGTCTCCTCATGGTCATTTCTTGGTCAGCCTTTTCTATTTGGCTAGAAGTTTAGTTCGAATTTGGACACTCGTTACGTAAGGTTGAAATTCTGTTTATATCAATGTAACCTGTTCAGTCACGTTGGTGCTCCCTACATGAGAGCCTTTAATAAATTTCATCTTTTCATCGGAAGATATCATGTTTGTTATGTTCATCGCATAATTGCGTCAATTGGTGCACTTGATGAGTTTGTGTGGTTGTGATGAATTTCTGTGCCTCGATTGTTTGCGAATTCATTTCTAATGAAATCAGTTTGGCATATTTACACAATTCATCTACAAATTTCCCACATCGTCAGTGTTCATTGGCTATGCATTTTGCAGATGGCATACAACCTCCGTCGTGGTCGTGGCGTTGAGGATGAGGAACAGCCACCCCTTCCACCACCACCCACTCTAGCGGAAATGATGCAGACGGTGGTTGAAGGTCAGCGCCTGTTAATAGACGCTATGCGTCAGCTAGTCAACCGAGATGCTTAGCACGGTCGTTAGGGACCAGAACCAAATCAGTATAGTGACTTCAAGGATTTTCTTGACACCAAGCCCCTACTCTTTAAGGAAGCGGAGGAACCTCTACAAGCTGATGAGTGATTGAATACCATTGAGCAGAAGTTCCGTCTGCTTTGTCTGACTGAGAAGCTGAAGACTGAGTATGCTTCCCACCAACTGCATGGCCCGGTTGGTATTTGGTGGAGTCACTACCGCTCCACGTTGCCTCCTAATGTCCTGATCGCTTGGGACCAGTTTAAAATGGCTTTCTGCAGGAATTACATTCCTCCAGGTTTGATGGCTATAAAGCACACTGAGTTCATGAGATTAACCCAAGGCAATAAGAGTTTGACAGACTACCTGCAAGCCTTTAACAACCTTGCAAGGTATGCAACTGAGTTTATGGATACTGATGCTAAGAAGATTGCTAGCTTCAAGGGGGGCCTCGGTCCAAAGCTGATGAAGACCATGGGCACTAGCAAATGTGCTACTTTCAATGATTTTATCAGTGATGCTCTGACCCAAGAGAACAATAATTCTATCTATGCTGCTTCTAAGAACCGCAAGAGGGCCCTTGAGGTGGGTGCTTCACAGTCCCGAGCTCCAGCTGCACCGAGGGCTCCCCCTCGCCCTCCTGCCACAAGTGTTAAGTTTCGTCCCCCGCAGAAGAAGGCCCCAACTAAGTCTAGTTTCGCAAAGCATATACAGTGTCTCTGCCAAATGGTAGTTCTAGCCAAGGCAGCTCTAGTGTCCCTCCAAGCAACATGCCTTGCTAGAACTGCAACAAACCAGGTCATTGGTCTAGAAATTGTCTATATCCTAAGAAGAATGCAAATCAAGGTGGCCGTCAGGGGCATGTTCATTATAATAGTATTGAAGAAATTCCATCTGGTGAGGTAGTCACTGCTGGTAAGTTCCTAGTTGATCAACATTCTGCAGTGGTGCTATTTGATTTAGGTGCTTCGCATTCCTTTATTAGTCCTATGTTTGCATCGAAGTTTGAACACAAATTACATACTGTTGAAGGTGGGGGTTATTGCATTAGAGCGGCAAGTGGGAATATTTCCACAAATCAAGTAGTAAAAGATCTAGAGTTTGAAATAGAAGGGCGAAAGTACTCGCTTACCCTAGTGGTTTTGCCTGGATTAGGCATAGATGTTATTTTGGGCATGAATTGGATGAGTCAGAATGGGGTACTCATTGATACATCCACCCGGGTAGTTATGCTCAGAGATCCTACTGATCAAAAAGGTTTTCTAGTGCAACTTCCTCGGCAAATTAACCTTTCTAGTGAAGTTCATGCGGTGCAAGCGAAGGCATTAGCTGATATTCCCGTAGTGAGTTTCCTGACATTTTTCCCGATGATTTGCCAGGACTACCTCTGGATCGGGATGTAGAGTTTAAAATCGAATTGTTGCCTGGCACGGCACCCATCTCTAGAAGACCCTAAAGGATGCCTCCAAATGAACTAGCTGAACTTAAGGTGCAGTTGAATGAACTTTTGAAGAAGGGGCTGATTCGTCCTAGTTCGTCTCTATGAGGATGTCTTGCTATCTTTGTAAAGAAGAAGGACCAGTCGTTGCGGATGTGCATAGATTATAGACCTCTGAATGCAGTCACTGTCAAAAATAAGTATCCTCTACCGTGCATCGACATCTTGTTTGATCAGTTGTCTAAAGCTAAAGTCTTTTCCAAGATCGATTTGAGGTTTGGCTACCATCAAATCAAAATCCATCCGGAAGATGTTCCAAAACAGCTTTCTCTACCAGATACGGTCTTTATGAGTATCTGGTTATGTCCTTCGGCTTGACCAATGCCCCCGCACACTCATGTACTTGATGAATTCGGTGTTTATGCCTGAATTGGACAAGTTTGTGGTGGTATTTATTGATGACATCTTGATATATTCTAAAAATGAGGAAGACCACACTGAACATCTGTGTATAGTCCTCACAAGACTGCGTGAGCATCAACTATATGCAAAATTTAGTAAGTGCGAATTCTGGCTTCGTGAAGTACCTTTCCTTGGGCATGCGTTGTCCGATGGGGGAATTATGGTGGATCCCGCCAAGGTACAAGAAGTACTAAACTGGAAGGCTCCTATCTTGGTTCACGAGGTCCAGAGTTTTCTTAGATTAGCTGTCTATTATCGTCGCTTCATCCCGTATTTCTCTAAAATAGCCAAGCCAATGACTCGGTTGCTGCAAAAAGACACCAGGTTTGTCTGGACTCCTGAGTGTGATGCGACTTTTCACAAACTGTGAACTCTCCTAACCTCGGCTCCGGTTTTGGTGCAACCGGATATCGAGAAACCATTTGATGTGTATTGTGATGCCTCAGGCATAGGCTTAGGAGGTGTTTTGATGCAGGAAGGCCGAGTCATTGCATATACCTCTTGACAACTTTGGAAGCATGAGGTGAATTATCCAACGCATGACTTAGAACTTGCTGCAGTTGTTCATTTTTTGAAAGGCTGGCAGCACTATCTGTTGGGCAACGTTTGCAATATCTATACTGACCATAAAAGCCTCAAATATATCTTCACCCAACCCGAGTTGAATATGCATCAAAGAAGATGGTTTGAGTTGATTAAAGATTATAATCTTCAAGTGCACTATCATCCTGGCAAGGCAAATGTGGTTGCC
This sequence comes from Saccharum hybrid cultivar R570, assembly GCA_038087645.1. Classification (NCBI taxonomy): domain Eukaryota; kingdom Viridiplantae; phylum Streptophyta; class Magnoliopsida; order Poales; family Poaceae; genus Saccharum; species Saccharum hybrid cultivar. The sequence goes on along the minus strand of JAQSUU010000291.1, from coordinate 1,602,911 downwards.
GATGCTTTAAGCCGTAAGTCTTATTGTCACTCCTTAGTTGAAAGTGATTTTCATCTGTCTCGCCTTCTACACCCAACAATTCTGTATAACATCACTGTCAGTTGCACTCTTAAGAGTAGAATTATTGAGCTCTAAAAGACTGACACTGATATATTCCACATCAAGCGTAAGATGAAAGAGCAAGAAACTAAACACTTCAGGGTAGATGAAGAGGGTGTACTATGGTTCAAGGATAGGTTAGTTGTGCCTAAGGACCGAGAGCTTAGAAATCATATCATGTCTGAAGCATACTCCTCTAAGTTGTCCATCCATCCTAGTAGTAATAAGATGTATTACGATTTGAAGCCATACTATTGGTGGACCAAAATGCAGAAAGAGATAGCTGCATATGTTGCTAGGTGTGATACCTGTTGTAGGGTTAAGGCTGTGCACATGAAAGCTGGATTGCTTCAACCACTATCTATCCCAGGTTGGAAATGGGAAGAGATAAGTATGGATTTCATTGTTGGACTTCCTCCTACTGTCAAGAATCATAACTCTATCTGGGTAATTGTAGACCGCCTAACCAAGTCAGCTCACTTCATTCCTGTCCGAGTAGACTATCGTCCTACTGACTATGCTGAGTTGTACTTCAATCAGATAGTCCGGCTCCATGGGGTACCTCGTACTATCATTTCTAACCGTGGTCCACAGTTCACTGCTCGTTTTTTTGGAGCACTTGCATCATCTTCTGGGAACCAAGTTAGTGAGAAGCTCTGCTTATCACCCCCAGACGTCAGGTTAGACTGAACGAGTTAACCAAATCTTGGAGGATATGTTACAGGCATGTGTTATTTTGTCCAAGGGTTCATGGGAGAAATGGTTGCCTCTAGCTGAGTTTTCGTATAATAATAGTTATCAAGAGAGCATTAAGATGGCCCAATTCGAAGCATTGTACGGTCGTAAGTGTAGAACCCCACGAAATTGGATAGAAGCTGGCGAGAGAAGGTATTATGGTATTGATTTTGTTGAGGAAGCTGAGGAACAAGTTCGTACCATCAAAATCCATATGGCTACAACTCAATCTAGACAGAAAAGTTACGTTGATCGCCGTAGAAAACCGATCGAGTTTGAAGTTGGAGACTTCGTATATCTGAAAGTTTCCCCTATGAAGAGTGTACAACATTTTGGTGTGAAGCGGAAGCTTGCACCTAGATACATGGGTCCTTTCTAGATCATAGGAAAGAGTGATGTTGTCTCATATAAGATCCAGTTACCTCCTGAAATGAGCACCATTTTCAATGTTTTCCATGTATCTCAGTTAAAGAAATGTCTTCGGGTTCCTGAAGAGAGAGTTCCATTAGGGGATATCAGGCTAGAATCCGATTTAACTTACGAAGAAAAGCCAGTCCGTGTGATTGACACTCAAGAGTGGGTAACTAGAAGTCGAGTGGTTAAGTGGTATAAAGTAATGTGGAGTAATTAGAGTAGTGAGGGTGATGCTACGTGGGAGCGGGAAGACTATTTACGTGATGGTTATAAGGAATTATATCAACAATGGTATGCTTTCCAAATCTCGGGATGAGATTTTTATAAGGGGGAGGGCTGTAACACCTCAGGTGTTTGGCTTCCATAATTGCATTGCATTTCATAAACTTGAGCATCATTCATTCATGTATGAGCTATAATGTGCGAAACATGCTTTTGAAACATTGTAACATATGCTTATAAATCATGTGTGTTTATGAACTGAGTAGTGTGCAACACCCAAGTGCAACATGGGCAACTTCTTTTTAGACATGTCACCCACATTAGTGAAACATGATTAGCAAGTGCTATGCAACACACTCATGAAACATATGAAACATGGCTTGGAAACAAAAGTAGCAATTCACTTGTTTTTCCTTGTTTCAATGCATGTGATGCTTGATTTTGGTGTGATCAGTGTGTGGTGTGGGTAATTAGTCCCTACAACATCTTAATTACACTTAGGATCATTAGTGGAGCAATGTTTATGTTCACCAAAATGACCAAATTGCCCTTCTAAGTGTTGTTGACTAGGTTTTGACCCCTAGAGTGCTTTGGTTTGACCATTTAAAAAGTCCAGCTTAGAAATCTTGCATGGAGGAAAACCTTAAGCAAAGTTGTAGAGAATTTCATAAGGAACAAAAGTTCTAATATGGCCATCTCATGAAAATGACCAGAACATGCTCAAACAGGGCCCACAAGTCAGTTCTCCATGCTGATTTCAGACTTAGAAAATTTTCTAAGTCATGAATTGGGTTACAGTTTCAATGTATCCCACTTTAGGGCCTTGTAGTTTCAAATCTAGGCCGAATTAGTCCAAACTCCAATTGACAATATTGTTGTCCATACATAGCTCTACAATTATGTTGTTAACATCTCTCGCTAACTCGGGCTAGGTTAGGAGATTTACTCGGTCGAAAGTCGCCTGTCAGTTGACACCTTTGAGCTCTGAAACGAAAAGTTCAGACATTCAGAGCACTGGGTGGCTGACAGTTTCAGGCCATCACCGCTGTGTGTCCTCCACGTGCCACGTGCGACCTGGCACCTTGGCCAGCTACCCAACGCATAGAAGGGTGTCCCTACTGTCGTCCAGACCTCGCCCACCCATTCCCTCCTCCTCCTTCCCTCTGTCATCGCCAAAACGGAGAAATCGAGCCGCCATTGCCGCCCTTGCTCTGGCGAGCTCGCACGCATTTTCCACCGCGCCACCGCGCCTCAAGTCCGGCCAACAGCTCCACCTTGAACCCCTCTACTTCCTCGTCCGCTCCACGTAATCATCCGAGCCATGGTAGGGTCACCTTGTCATTTCCGCCACCGCGGTGCCTCGCCAGCGTTCATCCGGGCGGCAGCTCACCGTGGCTAGGGTCCTCTGGGCTTCCCCTATGAGCGTTAGTGGGTGCATTGGGGCCGAGGTAGTGCGGGGATGCTCATCGCTAGGGCTGGACAAAAAGCTCGTCAAGCTGGCTCGGTGGCTCGGTACAAAAGTGCTCCGATTGGACTCGTTTATGTTTTAAAATGAAAATGACTTGATTTGGAACGACTTTCAACTTCGGCTCGGCTCGTTCGGCTCAGCTCGTTAGGCTCGTCGTCAAGTTGGGTCCTAAACAATGTAGGAAATAATGATGAATAAGATTATACCAATTTCTAAAAAAGCTCGAAAAAAACTACGGTTGGCTCGATATCCAGCCCTGCTCACCGCGGGTCTAGGATAGGGTCCTGAGGTCACCGCCGGCGAGGAGCACCACCACCGCCCCGCCGGGCCGCCATGCGCGCCGGTGAACCCTCTTCTGTAGCTCCACCCCTCGTTTCTTTAGGTTAGCCGGTACGGTTTTGGGTGCTGACCGTGTTTGTGCCGTTGGTCTCGCCGGAATCGCCACCGCCGGCGAGCTCCGACCACCGCCGTTCCTCCCCTGCTCCCTCTCTCTCTGACCAGGGGCCCTGCCCTGTTAGTGGCCCCGCGCGCGCGGGAGCCAAAACCGGCCGCGCGTGTGTGGGCCGCGCCGACGGATTGGGCCGGCACAGTGACCGGTTTTAGTTTTCGTTTTTGGTTTTTCTTTATTTATTTCACAGATTTTCTTGCTACATTGTAAAATCCATATCTCATGCAATATAGATCCAATTGAGGTGATTCAAATTTTGTTGGACTCTGGTTGAAGTTTAGTATTTAGGAAAAATATCAAATATATATGTGATGTTTAATTTCTGGAAGATTTAATTAGGCCTTTGAAATGTGTTTTAAATTGAAAATAAACTTGTTAAAGGAATAACTTGAGTTGTATTATTCCAAAAATTATGAAATTTGGTGAGTATGTTATTTCTTGTATATACTAGCTCTGGTAAAAGTTTGGATGCTATTGCTTGAGTAGTTTTCAAGTTATAATGTTGTCATTTTATATTAGGAGATACTTGAATGAATTTTCATAATTTTTCTGTATGTGCATTGCTCATGAAAATTTATGGAGAGTGTTCTAGTACCCTAAGGTTGCTAAAAAAATATGGTTTCTGTTGTTTGACACTTTTCAATGTGATTTATTAATTATGCAAAAATTAGCCTTTTTGGCTTGTGAATTTTGTGAAGGGAGTTTCTGTGAATAACTTTAGTTCAAATTTTTACAGTAGCCTCCTTGTAGGGCAGAGAGCCTCCTGTAATTTTTATAGAATTTGCTAAGTAGTTTACATATGAGTTTAATTTTTCACTTAATTAATTAAGTAAATTAAGAAAGAGATTGAAATAAATGTCTTGGGTTGACACACCCTACTTTCTGGTGGTTTTGGGTCATGTGTGAACTAGTAGCATTATTAGTTTGGTCATAAGGGTAGATTGACATAGGAATAAATATTTAATTTTCATATTTCTAGGTTTTCTGGACAGCTGGTAGCATTTTTGGATTGGAACCTTGATAAAAGTGTTTGCTGGAAAACTTGTGAATACCAAAGTGGTAGTAAACTTGTTAAACTAGCTTGTGTCAAAATTTGGTGACATTTGGCCTAGTAGTCTAGGAGTTATAGCTGTGTTAAAGTGGCTGTTCAGAAATGGCTGCTCTCTGTTTGGGAGAGGACAGATTTCTAGAACTTTAGAATTTCGACTAGGTAAACTTTAGAATTAAGTGTTGAGGTCGGAAAATGAATTGCAGAACATTTTATAAGCTTTCCAGATTGTCTTCTATCATGACATTTGGAATTTTGAATCTACAGTTGTGATGGAAATACTTAGCTGCTGTCCAGAATGTGTTGTTGCGATATTTTACGTTTGGGTTGGTGGTAACCTTGAGTAATGTTCTTCTTGTTGATTATTAGGTGTTAGGGCCTTAACTGAGGAGGAACAATTATACATTAGGTTGTGTAGACTAGGTAGGTACTTCTCCACCGGAGAAGAGATTTGCACTTATTATTGAAGTGATTTGAATAGAGCACTAGAATTGCTGAAATGCATTCCATTCCGAGCATGTTGTATTCCTTCTTATCCATCCATGAGATTTATTGTGCATTCATGCAGTAGTGTACCGGAGGGGGTGACACTCCTCGAGTTTGAGGGAGCGATTCCGGAGAAGGATCAGGAGCAGCCGAGGGAGCCCGAGGACCCAGCATGCGAAGGAGTTCCCGTAGACGATCTACCTGAGTGCCCGGATCATCACCCGTCCTCGTTTCTGAAAGGCAAGCCCCGGTGCATGCTGACCCATTTGTTTTATATATATCAATCTTGAGTACTTTTACTTGTTTACTGCATTAAGTTTTAGGAGTTGTGTGAAAACACTTGTTGCATTATACATATCCTTGTCCAGATATCGTACTTAAATCCCAAATTAGGTTTAGTCACGTGTCAATGCTTAGCCCTGCTTAGTCCGGTAGAAGTCGGATGATTTCCGGTCATCCGCGAGATGTAGGAATGGGTCACGAGTGACTACGTTGGCTATCGTGGATGGAACCATGCCTTAAAATGAATTTGAGACCGGGCGGGAGTTCGATAGTGCAGCCGTAAGACACTTCACGTCTTGGGTGCGGAGCTATGCCCGTCTGAGTCGTTTAAGGACCGATTCGCTGTACGTCCTTGAGTCATGTTGAACGCAGTCTAACACTTAGTTGGCCGGATAAGTCGTTTCGACCGCGAAGCCGAGTAATACGGTTCATGCAGGGAATCGAATGGTAGGTCGCATCTTGGAGGTAGTAAGGATGTGCTTGGGGACATTGGCGTGAGACCAAGAGGGGATTAGAGTCCCTATCACCTGGCAGAGTGTTGCCTTTGGGGATGCGACATCATTTGGACCCGCGACTCCTGAATTGTACGAAAGGTGGCTTGTGCGACCCTGACAGGGGCCTGCGCGGTGAGTGTTAGAAATATCCCTCCAGCTGGATAGGAATTCGATTCGAATCGCCGTCACTCCCGATTAGTGAGCACTTGACTTGAGCAGCGACAACATAGATCTCATTAAATTGAACAGATGGTTAAGTGAATGATATAATGTTGCCGTGAATTTATACCTGCTATGGATATAATAATATTATTGTTTGATTATAAGCAAGTGAATGTTTAGTACAGGTGCTATGATAGCTGATAGGTTAATGCTAAAATAACTACTAGTACAGGTTAAAAGAGTTTCAATTACTTATGCTTTTCCGCAAAGGTGATGTCAGCCAGCTCCACTTATGAAATCCTTGCATGATCCTTGGTGTCTCTTATTTTCCGTTTCGACGGGTAAGTCTAGCTGAGTACATTTCCGTACTCAGGGTTTATTCCCTCCTGTTGCAGATGATATGTTTTATCAGGGCTTCTGCAAGACCTGTCTCCACCCCGCGGGTGACGAGGACTAGATCACTCGGGCATGATCGTCTGTTAGTTTACTTTCCTAAATGCTTTTGTGGGATGTTGATCAGTAAGACTGGCAGTGGTTTTTGAACTAAGTGTGAGTGTGTTATGCTTCCGCTACTTTATAAACTCGGTTTGTAATAATTTGTGACTCCGTGTGTTGTAAGTGGATTTCCGAACTACTTGTGAAATGTAACGTGTGATGTGTTATGTTGAATGATGCGATCTTGGTTGTCAACGAGTTGGTTTGAAATCCTTCGTGGTTTCGATTGACTACCGGGATTATATGGGCTCGAGTTCGAAAATTTGAGCGTTTCGGCGCTTGTTTTTGTATTTGTGCTCTTATAATTTGGTCGGTTCTGTTACAGCCCCGAAGGTACTCATTCCTGGTTTCCATTTCTATGTTTCGATTGTGTTCCCATGTGTGCCTTTCCAAGTGTAATAGTTCAGCACCATCGCAGATGATGGCGATGACGACGAGAGCGACGACAACCCAGCTGATGGCACGGATGAAGCTGGAGCGGAAGGAGACGCCGTGCCTCAACCTGAAGCTGGAGAAGCGGACAACGGTGTACACGCCATGGACCAAACTGAAGAAACGGACAACGGTGCACATGCCATGGACCAAAATGATGTCGCTGCCGATGAAGTTGATTTCGTGGCATTCGATTCAGGTTAGTACCCGATGGACGTTCTGATGCAGGCGTCATTGTTTTTTTTCATTTTTTTTGTTGCTGCATGTCCAATGCACGTACGGCTGTTTGAACGCATTTTTTGTGTAGGCACTCCTAACAATATCAAGAGGAGGCGGCATTACCCTCCTGACATAAAAGGGTCATCTATGCCATGTGCTTAGAAAGATTAGCTCCTGGCATGATGGAGGAGGGAGTAACGAAGTCCGTTGCTGCTGATATGGGGGTTCCGTGGAGAGTTGTTCAGCGCGTATGGCGAGATGGACAAACTGGTGGTGGAATTTTAGCTTTTCAAAACAAGAAGAAAAAATCTTGTGGTTGAAAAAAAATCCATTTAACCCAGATGCCATAAAAGATGTGCCGCTTAGACAGCGTCATACCGTCCGTGACCTAGCCAACGCCTTGCATATGCCAGAGAGCACACGCCATGACCGGCTCAAAGAAGGAAAATTTAGGCGTCATACAAATGCCATAAAGTTCACCTTAACGGAACAAAACATGAAGGAACGTGTGCGGTTTTGCGTAAATATGCTTGACAGTCAAAGCATACTAGATGATCCAACCTTCAAATCATTATACAATGTCATTTACATAGATGAAAAATGGTTCTATAGGACAAAGAAAAACCAAATTTAGTACTTGGTGCCTGGCGAATAGATCCCTCGAAGAGCTGTGAAGAGCAAAAATTTCATTGAAAAGGTGATGTTTTTAGGTGTGAAAGCCCGCCCAAGATTTGAGAACGGCGTATGCACGTTTGATGGCAAGATAGGGATTTTTCCCTTCACTTACTTGGAGCCAGCCAAGAGGCGAAGTCCCAATAGGCCTAGGGGTAAGTGTTTAATTTTACTTAAATTAGGATTACTCTATTAATCTTGGTTACTCTACTTACGTGGTTGTATGTACAGGAACCATGCAACTGAAGGCCATGACATCGGTCACGAGAGATACTATCCGAAAGTTTCTCATTGAAAAGGTCTTGCCGGCCATCAAAGAAAAATGGCCTGCTGAAGAACGAGGACGTCCTATATTCATCCAACAAGATAACGCGAAGACGCATATTGCAGTTGACGATCCATATTTTTGTCGTGCTGCACAAGCGGATGGGTGGGATATACGGCTAATGTGTTAGCCACCCAACTATCTGGATCTTAATGTTTTGGATCTAGGTTTTTTTTACAGCTCTACAGGCATTGTTTGAAAAGTCATCTCCATCAAACATCTAAGAAATTGAGTCGAATGTGATCAAAGCATATTTAGAATATCCGTTGGACAGGTCAAACCGTGTGACACTACAGGGGTGCATGATAGAGATTATGCGTGCAAAAGGAGGGCAACATTATGCTATCCCTCATATGAAGAAGCATAGGCGGAGCCACCTATATGGCGAGGTTGGGCGGCCGCCCTACCTCCCCTCCAGCAAGCACCATAGCTAGGACCCCCATCTCTGGCGGCAGCGCAGGTCCAAGGCTCCAACTCCGAGCGAAGAAGAGAGCGACGGCGACCGGGAGTTGAGCAAATTAGCGAAGCAGAGGGCGTCCATGCTGCTGGGCTGTCTAGCCAACAAAGCCCAATGCACGGAGGCCCACCCATCACGCAGCCTAGAAGCGTTAGGGCAAGCAGCAGACCAGCAGTGGCGCCGCGCTCCCATCCCATCGCCGCATCGTGCTCGCTCGGCTCGGTTCGACGGCGCCTCCGTGGCTCGCAGTCCGCCTCTGCATTTCGCGCCTCCGGCCGCCGCTCCACCCCGCGCGCCCGTGCCGCTCTAGTCTTCCACGCCCGCGCGGCTGTGCCAGTCCGAACGACCGCTGACCGCCCTGCCGTAGTGACACTGCGCCCAAGCCGTCGAGCGGCCGCAGGCCAGACTGCCGGTCCGCCCTACCTCATTTCTTCGGCTGGCTCCACCACTGTGAAGAAGGGAACATTAGAGAGAATTCATCAACTTCCAATAAGGCTACAAGTAGATAAGGAAATTTATCAAGATGCAGTGAATTTCATCGCTCCATAGCTTAGTGTTTCACAAAAATGTACTCCTACTGCATGTAACCGATTAGATAAAAAAACAAGAGCACCATTGCTCGTTTTGCTTCACTTGTGTAGTTCAGGAAAATTAGGGAAGATGATTTTAAACATCATTGGACGGACAATCGCAAGGGCTTTCTCATCCTTTTCTTCAGCAGCAATTCTAGCTTCTTCCTCGATGTCCTCGGATGAATCTGGAACACAGGTGTCGCTGACCAATGAGTCTGGAACGTACCGAATGCTGTCAGAGTCGGTGCCGTGATCTGTATTCATGGAGTTCTCCTGTGTGTACATTAGTCTAGTTGGTATACTAGTTAGTAGATACATAATGGTCAACTATCAAGTTCTTTAATCGTTGCTTCTCTGAGGATAAATACGATACCCTGAAATACTCCTGGGTAAAAACTACAATGATATCCGTACGCTTGCGGATTTCTCTGTTTGCGTTAACAAATATCAATAAGCTTTTTGGTGCTGTTGCCGAGGAAGCAATTGGCGTAAAGATTTTGATATTTACCTTGATATCTACTAACATAGTTTACCACTAGTTTTTGTGGGATTATTCTTGTCCTGTTGAATGTGAAATAAACAGGGCAACACCAGCTATTTGACCTTCCAGCACATTTCCACAAGGAAAAAAAAATCATCACGAGCCCAGGGTGCCCAATCATGCATGAACAATCAACACTTCCGCCCTACCAGAAAGGTATATACATACTAATCACATGCAGATGAAGAGAAGGTCGACGTCAGGAGCAAACAAAACTATCATATGTGATGGAACAACTAAATTGCATCAATCACAAATTGTGGGTGATGAATCGATCAAGGATGAAAGAACCAACCCAAAAGAAATTTATCTTTCTCAAATTTATTTTCACCACCGCATATTTGCTTGATTCATCAAATATTTAGTGCTTTCTTCGGGTGGCTCCTAGATCTGAGCTGTATTCGGGTGCCATGCCTAGTCTAGGTAGATGATAATTTTATTGTTATCTATCTATTCGATTCTCTTAGACTAGCTTCGTAGTAGACGTATATTAGACAGGACCATCGAATTCATATGTTGGCTTTGCCAGTCAGTATGATATCATCAGATGGTTCGCGCTATGATAAAAGGCTAAAGCCTAGATTTTCATGCATGTCACTCGTTCAATTAGAATTCACCTTTCAAAAACTATGGCATGTTTGTTTTATTGCATTTATCCACCTTGTTTGTATTGCTTTGCATAAAAAAAACTATGGTTCTCTAGTTCATCATTCAATGTTCGCACATCCGTTTGAGTGGATCTCATATTTATCTTTTCATACTTCCTTTTTCTACACTAGTATGGTTTGATTTGGTCGTGCTAATCGATGGTGCTTCCATAGGCTTCTTAAATTAAGCATGATGCTTAGGCTATATAGCTTATCTTAATCAAATTAGACATGGAATCGAGTTTGATTATTGAACCAAAAGTGCTTGTGTAGACATTGGTTGTATGCATGGACTAATCCTTGCAAGTAATTATTAAATTCATGAGGATAAGTCCTTGAGATGAATTCATGCATTTGGTGAACTTTGAATGAAACCTTGATCAAAAAGAAAAATAAATCACACTCCCGCCAAGCCAAAACCACAAGAAGACCACGATGGCATGGCAGAGACAGAAAGTGCAACAATCCATATCCTCATCTCCGGGATTGGATAACGCGCAATTCAAGCTGAAATGCAATGGAGAAGTCCTACTCAGTGTTGGTATTTATTAACGTGTCACTTGTTCTAACTACTTAGCCACCTATTATAAACTTATAGCCCCTACCTTAACTAGGTTGTCATCCCTAGTATAGATGCAAGAGATATGTATGAATACTACCTAGCATTATTACTAGAATAATACTAAGCAATTAATATTAATGCAAGTGACTAAAATGAATGTATATCTAAGAATATCAAGTATCTGCAAGCGTACAGGTAATTATACCATTGTAGCTTTTACCCGAAGTGTTACAGAGTATCATATTTATCCACAGGGAAGCAATATTAAAGAAGTTGATAGTTCACAATCATGTATCTACTAACTAATATACTAACTAGACCAAGATAGGGGTGAGTGATAAGTGATAGGAGTTATGCATAATGACACATACATTAGAGAATCCTATGATAAATAAGTAGCATAGCTAAGTTGAGAGGACAACGGGAGAGTTCAAGGTTCCTAAATACTTCTCTCCTACTTTGGTTCTATGATAACTGAAACATAGGTAAATATAGCAATCACACAATAGCACTTTGGAGCAGCAGTACCTTTCCGACTCTCGAGGGGGGTGAGAAAGCATAGTTGGGGGAAGGCTGCCAAAAAGCTCTATGAAACACCAACCCTAACATGATGGATTATAATAATCTATAAAGTTGTCACCTTTGTAGCTACCACAACTAACCGGGGGATTAGGCGCAATCGCAGGTAACCTCTAGTGTAGACACCATGTCTACACTATTAATTACTACTCTAATCACTATAGATAACTAGAGCACTCAATACGAGCAGAGATCATATGCCAAGGTATAATAACTATACTAACCAATCGCATTAAAGGCATAAAAGTAGATAGAGAAGATAAATATATTAAAGCATAAGTCTTGCAAAGGTAAGATACATAGACATACCAGACCTCCGAAGAATTCTCCAAAACCTGAGCGTAGCTCGACTCTCCCTAACTCTCAATTAGAACTAATCGACTACATTGGAGAGAGGTAGATCCATTCAAGGGACCCCTCTCAATCTAAGCCTTATTTAGAGAATATGAATTAGTGTTTCAGGGATGCTCCCAATCCAAGGGGTACATGGCTGCTTATATAGGCCAGTAGAATGCACCAGAGCCACGGATCAAATCAACATTGATCAACGGTGGATATGCAACTCCTAAGGCGGTGAAGAACCAACGTGCGAAGGCGGCTGCCAAGTGGGACCAGGCTGGGTCGGCCGACCTGGGGGTGGGGCCGGCTGGCCCTGCCCTATGCTAGGTTGGCCCCTCCTTCGGGTGGCTGTCCTCTCGTGTCTTCTTGAGTCTTCTTGAGTTAGAGTCGGTTTATAATTTAATATTTTTCCCGTCGTCCTTCATATCTCTCTCTTTTCCTGATAACATCCTATAGAAATACAGATTCATCAAAACTATGGAATTCTGTCAGTATAAACCCTAATTCGATGTTGGAGGTTGATATATACCCTTATTCATGTTTAGTTGACGGTTTAAAATGAACAATAATACCGTCAACACTCAGTAGACTTAAAACGGTAAGCCCTTACCGAAGGTAAATCAGTATTAACCTAAACATTTTAAAAATCAAAATAATTTTATATTTTTTAAAAAATCAAACTTAAAATTTACTTTAAAATCAACTCTATAGAAAAAAAATAAAAATTATTTTCTAATTACTTAAAATTCTGTATTATCACACATTTGAATTTAGGTGCATTTTTAATTTCAAATCTCAATATTTGCAAGTGCAGCAATAATAAAAAATATATATATAAAATAAAAAATAATATAAAATAATTTCCCTTTACTTTCAAATGACAATAATAATTATAATAATAATAACATGGCTTTTGAAAATAAGCTTAAGGACATATTTGTAAAATGGCTTCTTCGAGTATTTTTGTCACTAACCTTCCAGGTTTGAGCAAAAAGAACGAAGGGGTGAAACGCAAGATAAATTCAACCAAATATCATTTCAACAATAAAGCACATTCAACGGAGAGTGCCACTATCCAAATTTGATTTTGCGCATTGCAAAATTCATGTGTGTGGGTGAACTTCTCTAAAGACATTTCATGACATGCTTCATTCATTCATTTCTTCTTGGTTGTCTCTACCTTGTTTTACCTTTATGCCTAGCTTGCTCACCATGATAAAGTCATAAAAATAGCGATAATAAAAATAAATAGAAAAAATAAAAAAACATTTTTTAGTTATTAGAAAATTTTCCAATAATGACAAATATAAAATAATAATAATAATAATAATAATAATAATAATAATAATAATAATAATAATAATAATAAAATACATATATATTAGCTTTGCATAATGTACTTGTTTTAACTCAGACTTATTATTTTTTTAGAATAAAGATATGACCTCCCTTTCTTCCACAAGTAAACAAAATCTTGGTGCAAGACAAGTTTCCTTCGGGTATTCTTTGTCATTATCAATTACAGGAATGAAGGATGAACGATGTCTAGAAACATGGGTGCTCAATAAACATTAAAGAGATGCTCCAACATTCACACTTGACTTTTAATGTTAAAGGACATAAAAGTCCAAGTGTGGGGGACTCAATCCTACGATGCTTTCTCGGGCACACTGGTTTGTACTCTATTTTCTCACCCATGCTTTGCTCCTATAAAATTGATTATCTTAAAAAATGCCAAACATGTCAATCAAACTTAAAATGAAATAAAATCTTGCCAAACTATGAACTTGACTTTACAAAGGTTGGCCAGCATAAACTTTATTTCTAGTTCATATACTTGTTACTTGTGGACACATCTTCGTTAGGAAAACATGTCAACTAAGTTGTTGTGAAGTGAGATATGGCAAAGACTAAAGAAATCCTATCTCTTCTACGTAAGCTCTTGGAGAATTTCTATTTTGCTAAAACTTCAAAATTTAGAGCAATACTTCTCCTCAATGGTGAAATAACCTACCAAATTCATATGATAATACACTTTGTAAAACCTTAAAACATATGATGCTTATTATCATGTTGAGCTTTGTCAAATTGTTATGACCCTTGAGAGATTCTCGTCATGCACCTATGATCAAGATTCACGTACACCTAGATATAATATGTCAACTCTTATACTGAGAGTTGCGTAAAAATATACCATCCGTCCACCAAATAAAAAAAACTCCATTCATATGTCATGATCCTGTCTCTCAAAAATCTTCCTTTGCCAAAGAAAATATGTGCTATGCAAAAAGAAAAAAAATATTCATTCATGCTAAAAAAGGCATGAAGAGAAATCCATGCTAAAAAAGCATGCGAGAAAAAAAGAGAAATAATATCATGCCAAAAGGCATGAGAGAAAAAAAGAGAAAAGAGAAAAAAAGAAAAGATAGCCTATGTTTTCTAAAATTAAAAAGCAAAGAGGGAGGGTGTCATAAAAAAGGAGACTACACAAAAAAGAGTTTAATTTCCACACACTTGCACATCTTGATCAAAGTGTATGGCTTGTATCTCCTTGGATCCTATTTCTGGCTTAGCAATATTATGTGATACAAGTATGCCTCTCTATTCATCCCTACTCAAAACTCCACATAAGCCTTTTTAGAAGTAGGATAAAAAAGAAGGCAAATTCAAAAGCCTTTGCTAAGGGTATATACACCATTGAGCGACTTAAGAGTACCATTTGAGGAAAAGTATGCGCTATGCTTTCAATTTCAAAAACTCCAAGTATGCTTCATAGTGGGATAGTGATGACTAGGTGTCAAAGTCGTTCAAGTTTTCAACCGCTCAAGGCGACATGGTAACCACACTAAAATCCACATGTATGAGAAATGGCATAGAATAACTTTTATGCTAGCATCACATCTTTTGATGTCATGCTTCATAGTTACATATAACTTTGCTCAAGGACGACCAAAGAGCAAGTGTGGGGGAGCTTGTTGGCGGTCCTTAACGCCTAAAATTAGCCGCCAAATCCCACATGAAATCCAATCATGTATTAGGGTTTATTTCTGACCAATTCCACTAGTTTTGGTGCTCGAAGTTGTTTTGCAAGACATGTTCAAAATACACGTTAAAAGGATATTAAATAGTACACATACAACTTGGCCAAAATCGGGCAAGAAAGAAATTCAAATTTTGTGACACAGCAGAACAGTCTCAAACAAAGATTTAGAACACACCATTGCGAAGAGTTCATTGAGACAATGAAGATGGATATTTTATTTGATATTTTTAGAGCTCGAAATAAAAAGATATTAAATTATCTAAATCATGGAGAACTGAAAGTCAACGTCATCAAGCAACTAAGGAATTGTACATGGCCATGGGGCCCAACCAAATGCACGAGATGCATTTTGTGATTTCAATGCACAGCAAGAAGCAAGGCAGAGGCCCGAGCGTCTGATCCTCATATGGGAGACAATGTAAGCCCTGCGTTCCCACCAATCAAACGCCAAGGCAGCCACACGCAGAGTACAAGGCCCAATGGCCAGCTTGCTCGATGCTCCCAGGTAGGGCCCAGCGCACCTCGCACACAGCAGCAGGCTGCTGATTAGCCGAGAAGAGCCGAGCAGTTCCTTGAAGCCTAGAACAAGGCAGCAGCGCGCACACAACAACACACCAGTTTTAGTACCAAATGGATTACTCAAAGTTGGTTCCGCTAGTAGTATCCTATAAATAAAGGGGTACTCCCTCGCTATAATACACACCACAAGGGAGCAACTCCACCACTCTCAAGATGTAGAATTAGAATAGCCTTGTTGGGAGTTGGGGAGAGTGCTTGGGTTCTGGAAAAGTCTTCAGAGGTCTAGTATATTCTATTATCGATCTTTTTGTAAGACTTAAGTTTTCAATATACTTATCTTCTCTAATTACTTACATATTTTTCATGGTTATCTATTTCTCACCCTAGTTGGTTAGCTAAAGCATGGTTAGCACAGTGGTTTACACCTTGACATGGGATCTCCGCTTGACCGAGTGCTCTAGTTGTCATATGTGGCTAGAGTTGTAATCGATGGTGTAGGCCTGGTGTCTAGACTATAGATTACCTGAGTTTGCACCCAACCCATGAATAGTTATGATAGCCCAGGAGGTGACAGCTCCGACTAGGCCTTTGTAATCCACCACATTCGGGTTGGTGTTTTCGTAGAGCTTTTGGCCGCCTGACCCCGATTACCCCTTCCCAGTCTTTTCGTGGACCGGAAAGGAACTGCTGCTCCAAAGTGTTCTTGGTGTGATCACTATGTCTGACCTTCACTTAGTTAATCCATTTGGTCTACTCTAGAATAGAACCACAGTAATGGAGAACTAAACAGGAACATTGAACTCTCCTGTTTGGTCTCCCAGGTTATAGACTATCTGCTCTTTTATCTTATCATGGTGCGGGTTGTGGGGAGACAGCGGCGCTACTGCGCCTGACTACTCCTAGCGAGGGCGACGGCGTGCGCTAGGGTAGAGGGCAGCGGCGTGAGCGCAGTGGTGGTTGTGGAGAAGACCGAGGCTTATTAGGGAAAGGGAGAAGTAGAAAGGCACTTTGGCCTACACATTGCTTAGAAGGGGGAGGGAGAAGTAGAAAGGCACTTAGGCCTACGCACTGCCAGAGGTCAATTATTAGCCCTAGACCACTGAACTACCGATGCTGAAGCTCAGTGCAGCCTATTTACAGTAACCCGAAAACTTTCTCCCAAAAGGAAAAATCCACCCAAATCAATTCTGATTCAGATGAAATTTGCAGGGAGGTAAATATATATGCCAAGAAGATAATCCTAAAGTTTGAGGACAAAAAGACCAATAGAACTACATAGATTGGAAAATCTCTAGATCGGATCGGGTTTTTCCAAACTTTCCTCAAAATGCCCCAACTTTGAGATCGTGAGGGATCTGGTCAAATCGGCTTCCAAATACGTTCCTTAAGGATCATAGCTTGTATTTCAACAACCAGATCGGTCCCAAGTTCCCTGGAAAATGAACTCACCTAAAATACAAAGGAAGTTTAGGAAGGTAAAAACTCAAAACTAAATCATTTGTGTGGCAAAACCACCCAAATTATATGGCCCACGAGCACATGTCATTGTCCTAAAGACCTCTGACTACTGCACACGAGAGCCAGATAACTCCGGTAGTCTATCGGGTGTCCTCGGGGAACCTCGAATCATCCACATTTTATAACTCATACAGGATCAACATGGAGTTACCACAACATTACAACATTTGGTACAAAAATAACTTACCTCAGAGTGCGAAAGACTTATTAACATTAGGTTACAAACATGTTAGTGTAAAAACTTAACTTAAGTTTCAAATGGTGAGTATTGCTACAGAAGCCACTTAGGTGAAGCATCTAAGGTAGAAGAGGGACCCGGATCATGTCGAGCCCACTGACATGATCCCAATTAGCAGCACAAGTCAGATCCGACAACAGGGGTTAACAAACCTTGAGTACTTGAGGGTACTCAACAAGTTTTACCCAACAAAAAGAAAAGACTCCAAAAGCATGCTAGATCAAAGGAAAGTTTGAAGCAAAAATTACTTTTTAAGAAAAGCTCACTACAAGTGGATCCTTACTTTTAATCTTTTAGTTGTGTATTAAGTCATTATCAGTATCCAATTAGCACATATTCTAGTTCAAGCACTTCATTAAACATCACATCTCTTCTCATCCCATTTCCACAAGTACCATGTTCCCTTAATTAACTATGATGCAGTTCAGTTGATTGTGTCTCCTATTACCGTGGAGCAAACGACGATTCATATCGATTTGGCCTAGCTGGGGTTTCCTTACCACACGACATATGCAGGTCTAGGCCCAGACCCGAACCTACATATATCAACCCTCACTCAGATCCTCCAAAATGTGAACGAATCCTGTGCTACATAAGAGCACAGTACTCCACCTCCTTGCGCCACTCCTGGTGGATTCATAGGATGGGTACACGCTACTCTTGCCATCTCTCCACTCCCAGTGCGCGGTTGGCCTTTCACATAATGGAATAATCAAGGTATTAGGCTTACTGGAGTATGTGGCTAGTATACAAGTCACGATCATAAGCGGCCCTACAACGATCGATCCTTAATCGATACAAGCAGGACGAGCATGACCAGGCGAGCTTGTCTGCCCAAGAACCTTTACCATAACATCGAGTCCCGCCCAGTCTCAGTTTAACATTAACATTTCATGGTACTCACATGACCCAAAAACAAACCCGAGAAGAACCAGGTAAACCTATTTCTTGCGAATGATGAAACCATCATTCGACTTCTACTGAAGTCTAAGCATTATAGATGGTGACCTATTCATACTAGCAGGGTAGGACTAAGGATACCTGAATATCAAGGTAATCATGCAGCAACGATATATAACAAACTCCTAATTACTTAATGCACATCTCATAAGAATTAAGGTATAATAAAGATTTATAAATACTAGATGAGAAGGGTTTATGCTCCGGGGCTTGCCTGCATTGTTGAGAAGGTTAGTTTCCACAAAAAGGTCCAGAGGGGTTAGACTTGGCACCAACACCACTAGTGGATGGACCTCCTCCGAAACTTGATCAACATGAACCTTCTCACTCTCGTACACTACACATAAATGATGCTTGCTTTAACATGATGAACTACATGTCATGATGCATGATGAGAGACACACAAGTGCATTAACAGAAGTTAAACAAACTTAAGAAAGTTGAGTACAACTTTCCTTCGCGGTAAAACTAAGGTTACACTTCACAAAGCATTCTAATCATTTGATTAACAAGACAATTATGTGCTCATTAAGAAGGCAACATAAATCACATTGCACAAGTTAATTAAGACAAGGGCATGACCACATCATGTTGACTTAAGCAAAAGAGAGCTAAACAATCAACTCTAGTTACACTCAGATTCCAGACAGTAGCACTGCAACTACTTCTAGCAACTATAACTGGAGATCTAGATATCCAACAAAGGTGACCCTAGACTTTCTAGAAAGCTTAAGAACTTGTCTACAACTTTATTATTATCATCAAAAGGTGAGTCAACACTTAATAAGGTCAAACAGCATGAAGAAACAATTCTGTCCAGATTTAGACAGAATCTGGCATCAAATTTTAAACAGCTATAACTAGAGTTCTAGGTCACCAAAAATAGTGATTCTTAACATGTTGGAAAGCTTATGAAAAACACTATAACTTTTTAGTTGTTGCTAATAGAAGATTCAAAGCTTAACTAAGTCATAAAGCATCATCTATCAGATCAGTTCAGAAAGCAAACGGAAACTGATATGGAACTTGCAAAAACTATAATTCCTAAACTAGCAGGCCTAAAATCATGAAATTCTAGGACAAGTAAGATATGGAAGTTAACTACAACTTTTGTATTTAACACATTCACAGGGAACATTATTAACATGGTGAAAACAGCCACTAAACAAGAACTGCTCATGGAGCCATTTCAACAAACATGTGCAACTAGTGCTTCACTAATCTATTATCAAGACTATGCATGAGTAACTAATTACAGAGATCATCAACCACTATTTAACATAGCTACTATCGTATTCAACACTAACATGAGACACCTTAAACACATCTGATGTAAAACTAAGCAAAGGATGGAAACTTGCATAAACCACACATCTACTAATTATCATATTAATAAGGGATCATGTATGCATGTTATTCAAAAGATTAGACTAGCATTACTATACCTCAGCCATCATCTCAGGTCATTGCATACAAAGGGAAATCATATAAAGCATATACATGCATCTACTAATTAAACAAGGTACTAAATCATTTTAATTATTAACCAACATGTGAATTATGAGCACAACAAAGAAGTAAAGGGGTTGCCAAGGAACAGAAGAGGGTTTGGTGTTCCAAGGTCTTCAATCAGAGTATAAAACACACCCAAGTCATTAAAGTATTTATATAAATCATTTTAGCATTTATTAATCAAGGAAAAGGTATTTAAACACACTTAAATTAATTAACCAAGTTACATATGTCAAACAATACCAAACTTTTTGTGGAGGCAGATATTAGCACATGACATTTACACAAGAAGTTTCAGCATCACAGGATTAATATTTTTATTTATAAAAATCATGCAAGGTCCATTTTATTAATTATAAGAGGTAATTTTAAAGCATACCAAAATTACTAAAAATGACCAATTCATATTTTTCCATGGTAGATCACATAATCACAATGCTACACAAAAAGTTTCATATTTTTATCATGCTCTAGTAATTAGTTATGAATTAAACAAAATCATCATCATTTAAATATTTTTTTGGAAAACAAAAACATTGGAAAAACCATTTTGCACCCAACCCCATCCAGCCACTGTTGCTGACAAGCAGGACTGGGTCAACCCAACAGTGCCCCCGCGCTTGACCGTGGGTTCACGGCGGTTGACCGCTGATTCGGCGAGGTCTCCGGCGACGACGACTACCCCAACGTGATCCTCTCTCTCTCTCGCGTACATGCTGAAGGTGATGGTTGACCAGTTAGGGCACGACAGTGACCATAATGGTGGCCATGGCAGCACGATAGTGCTTCGGCGAGATGCAGATGGCCAATGGTAAGGTTAGCGGCGACGGGAAGACCTCCAGCGTACTCACCTCACTCTCGTGAGCACGGCTATGCTACCGGTTGAACGATCTAGGGTTAGGAGCGAGCTCGTCAGTGATGATGGCAGCCCAATGGTACTCTGGCATGGCGGAGGTAGTCGACGGCACGACCATTGGTGATGAGGAGGTCACCAGCATGCTCCCCACGCTTACGCAGACTTGTCTATGCTATCGATTGATCTGATTTGGGCCCCTATCGAGCTCGACCGTGGCCATGGCTTCACGGCGAAGTAGAGCTCTTGGCGTGGCATTGCTCCAACCATTACTGCATGGTAGAGTCTAAATGGAGGCATCAGACGTGACCAGAGGCTCACCGCGACTTCACTACACTACTCGGTTGAGGCGGAGATGGAGCAGAGGTGGCTGCCATCGGGGAGATGACGGCGGCGGTGCGAGCTGGACGACGAAGCGGTGTTCTAGCGTGTCCTACAATGGAGCAAGGAAAAGGATGAGCCAACGAGCATTATGGCATCAAGGCAAAGCCAAAATAATGAATAGAAGAGGGAGAGGTGCTCTGGAGCGGCCTGGCCACGGCGAGGTACTCGTAGCGGTGCTCTAGATGGTGGCAGGGAAGAATGGAGGCATGTAGCTGACTCCGGTGGCCAGAGGCAAAGCGAGCAGGTGTGAGCGATGCGCAAGGGTGAAGCGATGCTGCGGGCAAGAACAATTGGGCTAGGGCACTTTGGCGGCAGCCAATTTTGTTGGTGAAGTGGAGAGCTCGGTGGCTGCGCAGAAAGAAGAAAAGAGGACACCGGCGATGGGGTGTTTTAATGGCATGGGTGAAGCAGTGAGGCACGACAGCAGCTGCTTTGCCACTCCACGCAAGCAGCTACGTGTCCAAACCGGTGAGGGCGGTGTTGGAGGGCGGCAAGCAGCTCGATGGCACCTATTTCCCCCGATGACACTGTAGCACTGACAGCTCGACTTTAGCTCGCTCATTCTCTTAATTCCATGTAGCAACTTGAAAAATCCAAGAATGAAAGTTATTCATCTTCACCTAATCTTCAACTTTTCTTTAGGAACTATCCCCTAGTTCTAATTCGTTAGTGAGATCAATAGAGAGAAACAGAGGTAGATTGAAACTAGATTCAGAACACTCAGTTAGGGTTTCAAAGTAGTTTTGGGTTAGCAACTTTGAGCGATTAATTAGTAATCAACCATGAATCAAACATATCAACTAATTACACATTATTATAGATCAAACATAGCATCAATCAATGGAACAAAGTTTGGACCAATTTTATCTATGAAAAGTCATTTAATAATTATCAAAAGATTGAACTTTAAACTATTTTTCAAGGACTCAAATTTTAATTATCCAAAGTGTGAAATTCAGCATCAAATCCAATCTCGGGCTCAAATTTTAAGCATGTTTGGTTCAAAAACACCACTAGCTTTTGATTCTACATTATATAGCCTACTTTAAATAGCAACATTTATTTTTTCAAAATTTTATTTATTTAAGCAAAATCTCATATATAAATTCACAAAGTTTCTTAATTGATATCAAAGGTAACATTTCATGCAACAATTAGAACATAGCATATGCAACATATGAAACACCACATTTGCAACATAGCAAAGCTATAAATGAAACATCACTTATGCAACATGTGAAACATCACTTATGCAACATATGAAACATCACTTATGCAACATATGAATGTTATACTTGAAACATAAATTGCATTTATGACTCAATGCTTGATGGTTATGCTTCATGATGTACATGATCAAGTTTTAACTGTTTTTTTAACATCTGGGATGTTATAATTTGTGAATCAAAACTCAACAAACAACACAAGAGATTGAGCCACCACGAACCTCGGAGGTAAGGGCCTCCATTCCCACAAGATTCAACTCCTACAAGGTTAGATTACACAGATGAAAGATTTTTGCAGTGTCTAAACCATCTGTGGATCTCAACAATAGGCTAGAGGGAGGGGAAAACCTAACAGAGAAGGAAACAAATGAAGTGCTGAATAGATTGCTGGTTAGGGCCAGCCTCTACGTTATTTATAGAGCTATTACACATTCCCAATAATGCCCTTAGATATTTAGCTGAACCACTTAACCTAGGGCATGATGGTCCAACTTGAGATAGAGGCATCCGACGGCCACACACTCTTCATGACTTTGCTTCGCCTCAAACTTTGCGATTATGCCATGTGGCACCTCCAGTTCCCACCGGAACTCCACCCTGGTTTTGAGGCCCAAACCCGAAAACCATCCAGCTCGTGGTTTTGAGGCCCAAACCACCAAACCGCCTGGAGATGCATATTCGCTATGCCTCCTCCGCTCTCTCGACACATGTCCTCATTGTCCTCAACCACCCAATCACCAAGTCCTCTAGCATCTTCGCTTGACTTGGTCAATTGCCATCTTGACTTGGTCAACATGGTCAACTCCTCCTCATGTAGTCTTGCTTATTCATGTCCCCAAGTGTTAGCCACCATGATCAGTCTTTTGGCCATCTTGGTCCCTCTGTCTAAGCCTAACGTCCGTACTTCACCGCTCCTAGTCCATCGACACGGCACGTCTCTACTTGACCTTCTCCATATCCATCGATCGTCTTCATGATCTACACCTGCACACCAACACATCCAAAAGATATGTTGCACACGCACTCAAGCAATGGTTAGTCTCCAAACTCAACTAAAACCGATCATCTCTGACAATCACTCATCACAAACTCGACACACAAGGGCGCATATCAACTTGTGTTCACAATTTCCTAATGAATCTTGATCTTATTCTCCTAGGCAATTCTCCATTTATCTTCCTAGTTTTATTTCTACCTTTTCCTTTTTATTTTGGATCACCCTAGATATGGAGAGATTCTAGGGGCGGTGGTGGCCCACCACCCTATTCATACACCCTCCCCAATGGTGCATAGGGAGGCCCTGGCGGCTGCTATGGCTAGGTCTTGGGCCTCTCCTAGCCCATTTGTCTCGGATTGGACATGTGACATCTCCCCCTTCTCGACTCGGTGTGTCATTGCACAGAATCTGTCTTCCACGAAGAGGAGTGTTGAGGTCACTGGAGCTTGAATACCTTTTGTCGAGGGTGCCAGTTCGTCATTCGCACAACAAAAATGTGAACATTCAGCCTGTTCGACCATGGCAGAGACATTGCATGATCCCATGGTCAAGGGACCCAGTCGGAGTTGTGGTATCGCCCATGGTTGTGACAGTGATGGCGCTCCTTGGTGGTGGTTCCTGTAGCCGCTGAGGTGGCATGATGGTGATTGGGGGCAGGGTTTGACCCATGACAACTTCCCCCCTCCACTTGTCAGCGCATCCTTGCACTGAGCTATTTCTTGTGTGGAGGTGGTGCCGGGTGGTAGATAGGCTCCCACTTGTATTTCCTCTAGTTGTATGGTGAGGTGTTGAAGCACCATAGCTTGAGGAACCATCAATGTTTCGTGGACATTGATGATGGGCTAGCATTGTCATCCTCTGGTAGTAATATCTGCGTAGATAGAGGTGGCCCATGGAAGCTTTGTACATGGAGTCTTTTAGAGTCGTTTTAATGGAGATTCCTGTAGCTGATGATGGCACATGTTGTGGATGTTGGTGTTGTTCTAATGTAGAAGATAGTGTAGCAATCCACTATGGCTCTCATGTCGCTATTGCTAGATTGTCTACAGATCGGCATGACTGTGTCTATCCATGTAGGTGTGTTGTAGTTTGAGTCCACCAAAAGGGGCTTAATTTGATTTGTCCCTGCATCAATTCTTAGATGGACGTTGAAGTAGGTGCCAATGTTGATGAGGTAGCTGTTGTATGGTATTGGTGGATGTGTTGTGCCCTATAGGTTGTTGTCTAGTTCCATGCATTCTGCCAGTCTCCCAGTATTGTCGGTTTGTGGTGAGATGAGCAGCAGCCTAGTCTTCGTGCTTATGGTGTTGCTGACTAGGATGGTGGCATTTGGCATGCTGTCGGTGGTGAAATGGGCGCCTGTAGATGTATCTTTGTTCGGCGTGCTCTACTGCTCCTATACCGGGGCAATTGGGATCTCCAATGTTGCGGTGCTGTTGGTGGGAACCAGGCTTTGATGCCCATTGTGGTGATTATTGATAGTGATGATATCCTATTCAATTTTCTTTGCAATCGTGGTAAGGGTGGGTTGCCTGCTAACTGTTGGATGGCCGCATAGGATCCCGGTGCTGTAGGTGTAATTGATGTGTTGGTTACCATGGTCAACATTGGTGGTATCACAGATGGTATTGTTGTTAGCGCTAATGTCAGTGTTGGCATTGAGGTGATTCCAACTGTAGGCACCTTTGGATCTGCTGTTGGATGGGGGCATGGTAGGGAAGTCGTTATTGTGGTTGTTGCCTCCAGTTCATGCTTGGTAACAAGCAGATCAGTCATCACTTGCTCATTGACCCAGAACTTCTGACAATTTGGAGTCCTCCATCTTATCCATGATGCAAGTGTTCCCTGCCTCCATGGTGCGCTTGGTTTCCTTGTCGAGTTCCTTGGCGGTGATCTCATGATCCCGCGCATCCTTGGCTGCGGCTGCATAGTTGGTGTCCTGCTGGGTGGATGAGAAGATCCCATCTGAAGAACCCATAGATGAATCTGTAGGTAGAAGGTTAGGGTTGTCTTGGTGTTTAGTGCGCTGATTGTTGATGGTGCTCCTACATTTGGTGCGATTGGCACTCTAGCTATGATCGTCTCTGGTTGAATTGGATCTTTTATCAATGGACAACTCTTGAGCCCATTGATGACTCCGTAAAATTTCTTCCTCCAATGATCGATGACTTTGTAGATGTTGCTTTTGGTGTCCTCCTTGGAGCCTCCATGCTCAATGTCTAGGCTAGCATCGTTATCCATCAGCTTGGTGGTGCCGATCGCGGGAGTCCTAAGTTGGTGATAGGTGCGTACCTGTTGTTGACGATCTGGTAGAAACTGTTACCAAGACATCCTAAATGCATCCATTGAGGAAAATTTTGGGGGTAGATTGGGTGTAGAATGCATTGGGTACGATCCCATTGCTACGGCCGTTGCTACTGAATTTCTCCATGGTCATGGTCAGAACATTGCCCCTAAAGGTTAATCTGGTCTCCGATCGATATCAGGTGTCACATCCTTGCTCGGGGGTGGCCGGTTCGAGGGCGGCTAGGGCGGTGGTGCGGGCTGTTGGGAGACAACAGCGCTGCTGCGCCGGGCTGCTTGAGGCAAGGGCGGCAGCATGCGCTTGGGTAGAGGGCATCAGCGTGAGCACAGGGTGAAGGCGGCGACGGCTGTGGAGAAGACCGAAGCTTAGAAGGGAGAGGGAGAAGTAGATAGGTACTTAGGCGTACACCTTGCTTGATTGAAATAATTACAATACCCAAATATTTATAGTCCCCATTAGACTTGCACACAAAAAAAACTAAGAATAATCCTTATAGATTTGGACTCCTCTTTTACAAACAAAACTACTTATTTCTTAATAAATCTCGATCCTATTCTCCTAGACAATTCTTCATTTATTTACCTATTTTTGTTCTACTATTCCTTTTTATTCTAGATCTCCCTGGATATGGGGAGATTCTGGGGATGGTGGTGGCCCACCACCTGGTCACATGCCCTCCCAATGGCATGCAGGGAGGCTAAGGCGGCGGCCAGGGCTGGGTCTCGGGCCTCTCCTGGCCCATTTGGCTCGACATGGGGGGTCGGATTGGACGTGTGATTATAGTTTGCTCGCTTCAAGTTCGCAACTTGTTGTTATTATTAGGTGCCACTGTATGACTATAGTTCTACCCCATAGGTTACAGTCTATTGTGATTTAAGGTATCACAAGGGTTGTGTCGATGGTTTGCCTACGGTTGGTAGCTTGATTTAGAATTCCTTTAGGTGTGACTATGGCCAGCTCTCCCAGCAACCTATTGCCTACTTGTATCAAAGCTCACCGAAAAGCAGATTTCTGGTGAATCAAATTTCTGCAAAGACCCATATTGTCGACAGGTATATATGTCTTCTCGTCACACACTGGAGTGCTATGGAGAATACAGAATAATCAAATAAAATAGAAGGTAAACTGTTTTCTTAGTATTGGCAAACTTGATAAAACAGAAGCAGCATAGAACTAGCTTTTGATCGCTGTTGCTGCTGCTTATTCAACCGTACGGACATAGTAGCTCCGTAGCTCCAACATGCATCACGCGCGACTTCTCCGAGTCTTGTCTTATTACAGATAAAAGATGTTAAAAGGACCACACACCCAAGGCATGCTTGCTCTTCGCCCTGCATGCAGACATGCCTATAGGTACGCTGGTGATCCGGACATCTTCAATCAGCAGCGGTACGGGACGAACCCAACCTTCCCTCCGCGCACGTCGTACACCACCTCCGTCGACATCTGCGCCATGCTCCCGATCACAGCGCCGCCATCCTGGGCAACGAACGCGAGGCAGCCGACGGAGAAGTGGCTCCCGGGCTCGGGGAAGTACATCATTTCGTCCATCCAGAGGTCAACCTCGGCCCCGCCGTCGAACTTGAGCGTCACGGCCGGCACGGAGAAAGAGTTCAGCGCGGTGAAGTTGTAGCACGTGTCCAGGCTTCCGAGCGGCGGCGCGACAGGGTACTGCGACATGGACTTGCGGAATTCGTCGCGGAGGACCGCGTACACCTGGGGCTTGAGGTAGGTGAACGTCGTGTGCAGCTCCAGGATCGTGCCTCCGCGGGCGATGGTGGCGCGCGGGATCGGGAGGTCCACGCCGCCGAGGCCCAGCCCGACGAGCTCCACGACGTACAGGTTCCCGTTGTGGGGGTTGCTCCTCAGCGGCGTGTAGCTCACCTTGCGTCCCAAGAGCTCCGGCTTGGTGGCGCCGAGGGAGAGGAAGCCTACGTCGCTCGGGTACGACGGCAGGCAGTAGGAGAAGGCGACCGCGTCCGGAGAGGAAGGCGCGGCGCGAGACACCAGAGAGTGGCTGTTCCGGCTGAGGTCGAGGATACCGGTTGAGCTATCGCCCGGCCCGAAGCCGGCCTCGAGACACACGAACCTGAAGTTGTCCACGGTGTTCCACGGCGTCAGCGTCAGCCTGTCGGTGAAGAACGTCGCATTGCCCAGCAAAGTGTTGTTGATGGAGACGCCGAGAGTGCAGCTGGGTCCGGAGCAGCCTTTGAACGGGCAGTCCGGCGAGCCACAGGGGACATGAGCGATGGAAGACGACGCGGACGGGTCAAAGGCGTGGTCGCACGGTTCGTCCGCGGCGCACGGCTTGCACCGCAGCTGCGTGGCACCGGTGGTGCTTGTGTCGAATCCCACGGTGAACTGCTGCACCGGAGTGCCGAACCAAGCGATGACGTGGTACTCGAACGCACCGGGCAGCTCCTGGATCGGATCGCCTCTGCTGGGGATCGAGAGCCCTCCTCCAGCTGACGTCGGTGCGGGAGCAGGGGACCCATGGTTCTGCTTCTGGAACAGGGAGCGGAGGCGGACTGCGTCGCGGTGGAGGACGTCGGTCACGGATGGCTTTTCCAGCTGCTGGCTGCGTGCGGCGCCGAGAGGGGAGCATGGACTCAGCCGGTGCAGCACAGGCAATGCGTCGCTGCTGCTCGTCCCTACAATGTTAGGTTTTCATTATCGGAAATAAAAATTTATCAGAGGTCATGGATAAATAGGATAAGCAGGATATATCAGAAATATCGGACCAAATTAAAAAAATCAAATTATTTTGAAAAAATTTCAAAGAATTTGACTTAAAACTATTCCTAAGCTATTAAACATCTCTTCTTCACATATAAAAACAAGAATAAAACATTATAAGTGTAGGACCATTGCGCAGCAGAGTTTGGGTTGTCTTTGTGGGAGCAGGAAAGAGAGAAAAAATTTGGTCGATATCAAATTTTATCGGACCGTGTGGATAGAACAGAAATTTTGAAAATTTCTGTGAATTTCGGCCGATTAAGAAACCTTGAACATGACATATCCTTACAAACTACAGGCACATATATATGCACCATTACACAACAATTAACAAGGAGCACTATGATGATGCCTCACCAGAATGTGCCGAGGAGCAGGTTGGCGTCTGTTTCGGTTGCCGTTGGTCTCTGTTGGAACGGAGAACGTAGTGCCTTCCGCCATGGGTGTAGCTGGTGTGGTAGGAACAGCCAAGATAGGGCGAAACAAGGAGCACCAAGCAGACGAGCAGACAGTGAACGGCCGAAGCCATTATTGCAGCTAGCTAGCTAGCAGCCTAGCTGCTAGTGCTCTTCAGTAAGCTCGGTGAGTATACTTGGAAACTAAAGCCGATGGTAGTAGTTCTAGTTGTAGGGAAGGGTAGCAGGAGCCTTCCATATATATAGGAGGAGGAGTAGCCAGCATTGTTCTTGTAGCGTTCTCGTATACGATGATTGTAGATCAAGGATAATATAATACTTATCCTCACCTTGTTTGCATGCTTCCGCGTTCAGCCCAAAGCGTTGCGTTAATGCATACGGAAGCGCTTTGGCTTGGGTGTAACGCCCGGCGGCCATGGAAAACTTGCTGGAATATACTCCAACCGTGGCATGGAAGTTCAGCTAGATGACAGTGGTACAGATGTTTCATACTCCATTGCTCAAGTCCCCTGTGGTTGTTTTTAACGAAGAAGGGATATAGCAGAGCTGTGACACGCCCGGCAAGGAAGACTGAATAAGGAAGAAAGCATGGCGAAGACGTCTTCTCTATTTACTTAGCGTATTTACGTTTTTATGTTTTGTATCGTTGAACTGTCATTTGGGCCCAGTCGGTCAGTCTCTGCAATCGGCACATAGTGCCCAGACCTGTAGAGAATCCGGCAACCAGACTAAGCAATATCAAGTAAGCCAAGGCAGAGGGATTTTCCTCGCCCGCTTCCTCATATCTATGCCTTCCCTGATCGCTCACGTCGACGGCGACTCGCCGGCAGCCAAGGATGTGACAGGTGGTATCAGAGACACCGTATCCTCGGCGTGGATCGGGAACGCTCCAGCTCTCCACCGGCGCTACTTATCCCCACTTCACCAACGAGCGGCGGCGGATCCAGAAGGTACGACGCAACCACCACCACCATCACCATCACCACCACCAAGGCGCTCAACTCCATCGCGGTACGTCCAACTCTGCTTGCTTGGATCTTCAGCACGAAATTCCGGTCGGTAGGCGTTCTCGGGTCACACCCCAATGGTGTTCGACCAGAGATCCCAGAAGTCACTCCTTTGGTTGTGCTGGGTCAGCGACGACATAGGCGTTCCCTATCTTTGAGTTCCTTGCCCAATGCATCCCCTACCACCCGCATCCACCCCGAGCCACCAACCCTTCTTCACCAACTCCGGCTCAACTGTTCGACTGGGGGACTACACCAACAACTTCCGGTTCGACGGTGAGAACCATTGTGAGCTTATCCAATTCGGCTCTTTTTCTGTATCTAGCACACTTGATTGCTTGACGAGGGTTGTCAGGCGCTTGTCCCTGCATAAAATTCCGTAGTCAAAGCTATCAATTCGGTGCAGTGGCGTTGAAGGGGTAGTGTCCACAAGCTTGGGTTGCAAGACTCTAGTTCTTGTGTAAAATCCCTCGGCTCTGCCTCACTCCCAGGCAGCGGTGAAAGTACTAAGCATGCAGAAGGGGAGGCATCGTCCAAACATGTTGCTTGTATTGCGATATCCTCTGTTCCTCACCAAGTAGTCATCACGGCTCCACCCAAACCTTCTAAGCAGACACAGATTCTACTAGACAACATGTCCAGGAGTGCCGAGGATGAGAAAACTCGTTGGGATCAAGTGATGGAAAATTTTGACTTGCTCTTCTCTCAGGTCAATGACATTGGCATGGTGCAGCAGCAAATGAAATCACAAATGGATATTCGAGGTGCTGCCATGGACAAGTATTCAGAAGAGCAACACATGATAGCAAAACACGTTAAAGCCAATGGGGCAGCAGTAGCTCAACTCACAATGAAGCAGTTTGAGAATGACCACAAGTTTGATGATGATAGTTCAGGTTCTACTGTTGATGAAGAGGATGTGACATTTGACAATGTGTTTGCCAAGAACAAGGGAACACTCAAGCCTGAACCATCTAAACAAAGAAAGCCTCCACCCAAGTTTGATAGGAAAACTTCTCTATCCACCCAACCCATGCCCAAAATGCAATTCCCAAAATTTGATGGTACAAATCCAAAGGTTTGGAGGGATAATTGTGAGAGCTATTTTGAACTATATCAACTTCCTGAAGGTATGTGGATAACTGTAGCTCATCTTCATTTTGAGAGAAATGCTGCTAAATGGTACCAGGCCTACAAGTAGAATCACAAATTCAGAAACTGGCATCACTTCTGCTCAGTGGTAGAGGAGTTTGGTGCTAATGATTTCAGAAGTGCCATGAATAACTTGTTGTATGACGAGATGTTCTTTACACCATAGTATGTGATGAGATTAAAATATGAGATTAGAAGTACTGTAGAGCCTCAAATGCCCACTACAGTATAGAAAGCATCTATTTTGGCCAAGAATCTTCAGTTTGACATCACTATGCATAATCCACACTATGATGAGATTTTCTTTACACCACATATGTAATGGGATTAAAAGATGAGATTAGAAGTACTGTAGAGCCTCAAATGCCCACTATAGTACAGAAAGCATCTATTTTGGCCAAGATTCAGCAGAAACTGATGGAAAGACAAAAAGAGAAATATACTAGAGGACCACAACAATTCAGACCATATGCCACAGCTAAGACTGACAATAAAGCCCAAAGTCAGTCAAGTTCTCTATGGAAGGAAGGACAAACAACTTCGAGATTACAGAAATGCCAATGGCTTATGCTTTAGCTGTGGTGAGAAGTTTGTCCAAGGCCATTTAGAAGTGTGCAAAAAGAGAAATAAGCCACAGGCAACTGCGATTGTTCTGAATGAATTAGACAGAGAACTATATGATGATATTGTTGATGTTTTACCACTGATAGACTGCCATGAGGGTACCTGGGACAATTGTTTGGGCTTCGACGTAAGCTGAACTCGATGGTTAACACAAGAGATAGTCGATCTATACTGGTTCGAGCTCTCGTGATCGAGTAATAGCCTTTATGTCCAGTCGGCGTTAGCCTTTGCATTGGATTAATTGTTATGATCGTCCGTCACAGGGGGTGCCCTCGTCCGTTACAGGGGGTGCCCATAGCCCCTCTTTATATAGGTAGAGACGGCTATGGTGTAGTTACAGTCCTAGTCGGATCCAAAGAAGGTGTCACGATCTAATTACAGAAGGTACTTTCTATTAGGAGTTCGGCTAGTTTGGCCTATTCTACTCGGAATCGACGTCGTCTGTCATCATGCCTCTTATGTCTGGCGGTGGGCCAGGCCAGGGCCCACTGTCAGTAATTGTTCCAATGAGGAACCATGTGGGTCCTATATCGACAAGGCCCCGAGCGTTTTATGGTTGAACTCGAAAGCCTCCTTGCTTCCTCAAATCTTGCTAGGAGAAGCAAGCCTGGTTCGGGTTCTTTCAAAGAGAAACCTTGAAGTGGTCTTTTCTGAAAAATTCCTTGAGTGATATGCGCTTTTTTGGAGAAAAAGTGCACTCACTGAGTATAGCCCCCCAAGCCTTTTCTATTTGGAACAAAAAGTTAGAGGGTCTTGAATCTTCTGAGCTAAAAAACTGAAAATCTCTCCTAAGGATATTACCTTGCAGCCCCCGAGCTTGTGTCTGGGTTCTTTTATGAAAAGAACTCAGACGAAGGGTCCTTTTATAGTTTACTCAGGTAGCTAGAGTCTTTTAATGTATTTCTGTCAGAGGTAGTTGCTGGTTGCCATTACGTAGTAAAGGCAGCATAGTCACGGATCGCACAGTATTGAAATATTCCTTTGGATATGCCATCCTGGTGCACTGTAGTTTCACATGTGGTCACTTTACCTTTCTGATTTTCTGTCACTGCTCTGAACCCTTTTTCTGGTGGCTGTCAAGTTGAATCTGTTGGTGAACTTGGTCTATGTACACCACTCCTTGATCTATAAATACCCTCCTGGCAAGCTATTGTAAACTAGTGAAGTCTTGGTGTAGAGCTTGAAGCTTGTAGTCATAAATACGATGGTTTGTGAGGTAGAGTAGCCCCTGGCCGTGAGTTGGAATCTTGTATTGCTTGTAGTAGATGGAAGAAGTCTTATGATAGAGATTAGAGGTAGACTAATCTCTCAGTGGTATTGCACTGGCTAGTCCATTCTGGCAGATGGAAGAAGTCTTGTGATGTGGGATACGTTCCCCATATAGCAGCTCTAGGTTGATCCTTTCACTCTGCCTCGCGACTGTCCGGTGCAGATCAGCACCTGATTTAGCATCACATCGGACTTGGGTAGACAGATGCCTATAAGCCTCACCTGGACCATGTTGTCCCACTGTGCTGCTGACACCAATCTTGGATGCACTGCGCTCTTCCTTTGAAAAAAAACAGTGTAGCCAAGTAGAGCGTATTCTGCCAAGTAGCAACTAGGAGCACATAGTCATTTCTAGAGCCGTATTCCACTAGGTTCCTTGTTGCCACCATGTTCGTCATAGTACCGAGTTCGATGGGTCTTGTAAGATCTGTAATATTGTATCCCTTGAAGATATTTGTAACGAAAAGAATCTTTTTCTTGGAATGTTGTCTTCTATGTCTACTCAAGTACTTCTGAATGCTCTCCGAGTTGTTTCTAAAACTTCTTTGCTTATATTGTAATTGCAGAGTTCTTTCTGAGTGTTCTGAGTTGAAACTACTCGGCAATGATTTTTGTGGATGGATAAGTCTGAAATCTGCCTGTTGCACTATTCCATGTGAAAAGGCATGTTGTTATCACTTTAGCCACGTTAGTCAGTTACTGTGTTGGTGCAAAAATCGAACCGTTGTGTTAGTTGCCGTGTCCAATGGACCGCGTGGGCCGTATTTTTGCTGTTTGTAAATGTATAAATGCCTCCTCCCTCTTCTTCTTTTCTTCACTCACTCTTACCTTCTTGCAATCCATCTTTTGCAAACCCTAGCCTTATTGTCTAGAAAAGCCATCGCCGCCATCGCCGCTGTTCATCCGCCACCGCCCTTCTACTATGAATACTCTTATCGGGAGCGTCACCGTTTTATGGGCAAGGGAAAGAACTCAAGGGCAATGAGCAGCAAGCGGGTCATTGAGGAGGATGAGCAATAGATTCTTGAAGTGATCGAGAACAAGGTGTTCCTCACCATGAGGGTTGTAGCATTCGCCTGGACGGTCCCTATTACCAAAGATGAGAAATTGAAGGAGCTGGTTGATGAAGGCTTGCTCCAGGAGAAGGAACTTGCCGATTGGAAGGTGCCTGGTGAGCACCGGGTTCCCTATCTCCAACCTGGTGAGATTGTTCTTTTTGTTGCTTTTGTTCATGCTGGCTTATGTCTTCCTGCTTCTCCTTTTCTCCATCATTTTCTTCGATTCTTTGCCATATCCTTGATCCATCTTACCCCTAATGGGGTTCTCCATCTTTCTCTCTTCAGACATTTTTATGAAGCTCTCCTTGGTATTCTTCTTTCCATTACTCTTTTTTGTTATTTTTTCCATCTAAAACCGCACCCCAAGAGTAACAACACTTCTATGCTGGGTGGGTGCGGGATTTAGTTTGGTCGACTCGGTGAAGGACTGGAGGACCGAGTGGTTTTACGCCAAAAATATGGAGCCCTCCCTCGCTGTGCATTCAGATGCTAGGCCAGTTCCCAATGACCAGTGGGAGAAGACACCACTAACAGCTAAGGAGCTTAGGAAGATTAAGCCATTTCTTGATAGAATCAAGGTCTTGAAGCAACAAGGCTTGACTAGTTTCGGTATCATTGCCAGCTACCTTCGTCATTGGGTTCAACCCTTGAAGGCGAGGGAACACTATGGCTTCGAGTATGCTAGTGCCGAGGATCCCTCCTGAATGGTCCCTACTCAAGAGTTGACATATGAGGAGGTCTTGGAGCGCCTCCATAAGATCCTGAAGGGAGTAAGCGTCATCCCGCTTAGGGTCGATGAGTTCACTGCTGAGAAACCGCCTCCAGCTGTAAGTTTGTTTTTATTCTCAAAAGAACTCTTCTCTGCTTTCTTTGCTTAAGCTTGTTGGTTGTGGGTATGGTTATTTGTATGAGTAGGGGCAAAACTTTGATGACATGCCCCCATCGCCCTCAGAGAACAACCCTGCTGTAGTGGGGGGCAGCGAGAATCAAGGGGGCATTACTGGGACCAGTAAGTCTTGTACTGCAGTTATTCTTCCTAGGGTTTCTTTTGGTGAACTCGATCTGTAGTACGTTGATTATGTGCCCCGTCTTATTCCTCGAGGTGCCCGGTCCTCTGGTAAGAGGGCGCGGGGGGACGGCTCCTCTAGTAGTGCGTCTGCTTCAAAGAAGCCTCGTCCGCTGTTGGTATTTCTTAGTTTGACACTTGTTTTAGTAGCCACCTATTAATTACCTACACCTCTAACTTACTTGTACTAGGTTGTCATCCCTAGTGTTGAAGATAAAAGTGTTCGTAGGCACTACCTAGTATTACTACTAAGTAGTTATCTTATTATTTCATGTGACTAAAGAAAATAAAGATAATAATAGAAAGTATCCGCAAGCGCACAGATAATTATACCATTGTAGCATTTTACCTAGGAGTATTCCAGAGATCGTTATTTATATTTTACCACTAGGAAGGGATGGCTTAAAGAAAATGTGATGATCACTTGTACATACAATGGAGAGTGAACCATGTCTAATCTATCTACTCATAACAGGGATAAGTCACAAGTCACAAGATAAATATATAATGAATAATAAATATCAAGTTATAAATAGTGTAATTCACCTAGAGCACTCCCTTCTAAGGCAATAGCATGGGTTAGGTAAAAGTAAAGGATTATTCCTAAGTCATTCTTAATGACATGTCAGAGTATACTATGATTAGTGCAGTTACACCTAGCAATCATGGCAAGAATACTTTATATCTACACACAAGGGACATTACTAAGAAAGATCAAGGACAGAGCAAGTCTTCCTTCACAACCAGGTCCTACTTGTTCTATATTCGGGGAGTGTACTACAAAGGACTCAATGGGAGTAACACTTTCATGATCTACCACATGGCCTAGAATATAGGGTGCATTCACAGGTAAACAATGTCTAAGCTCCATGCTTACATGATGTTGACCACTCACCCATGACGTCAAAGAGTGAGCTATATGATCTTATAACTTAGAGATATGCCTGACCCTACAGGGCAGGGCCCTACTTATATAGGCTGGTGGGATGAACCGTGGCCCTCGGATCAAACCAACTTGAATCAATGGTGAAGATGCAAACCCTAAGGCTATAGAGAACTGACTTGTGGAGGAGGCTGACAGGTGGGACCCCCTAGGGTCGGTTGACATAGGGTGGGGTCGACCGACCTAGGTCCATGCCAGGTGGGCCCTCCTTCGATGGGTCGCCTTCTTGTTTCTTCTAGATCATTCTCAACTTGGTTCCGTGGTGGAATATGCTTTTTATCCCAATGTCCTCGATATCTTGCTTCCTTTTCCTAATAAACTCCTACAGATTCATAGATTCACCAAAACCTATGAAATTCTATCAGTTTAAACCCTAATTCTATATCAGAGGTTGATATATGCCCTTTTTATGTTTGGTTGACGGTTTATAATAATAGTTAGTGACCGTCAATAACTCCTCTAAGCTTAAGCTTTGCTAGTCCCTTAGCAAAGCTAATCTCAGCAATGGATTAGGAGTTTTAGGAATTTGAGACTTCTAAAAATATTGCAGCAATTTCTTAAAAATATTTATACGCTTTAACACCTCAAAAGTACATATGCATTCAAACAATAATTCTCCTCCGGATTAAAGTAAACTATTTTGAATTTCAAACTTACTAATATTCCCTCAACTATGGAGCTTGTAGCCTTCACTTAAGTCTTGAGCAATTGAAAGATAGAATGGTCAAGTCAAGCACTATGTCTCAAGATCTTTGTTCAACCATTATTCTAGAGTTTTTGTAAGTTTTTAAAATAAAACTCAGAGATTCCTTTGTATGACTCTCTCAAGTCTCTTGTATATGTGGTATTTGTGGATTCTCACCAAGGCAATAATGATGTTATGCCTTTACTCTCATCCTATAACTAAGGCTTATGTGGAGCTCATATGTATGGAGACAACGCAAACATACTTGCAAAGCATATATTGTAAAGTCAAACAATAGATCTATAGAAATGAGTCATATAATTAAATCAAGACGTGCATGTGTGTGGATATGAGAAGTGGAGTGGATATATAGTGGACAAATGGTGACAATGGTGTAAACCTAATTCTACTTTTGCTCCTTAAAAACATATCTCTCTCTTAGAACTTGGAAACACTTGCTTAGAGAACAAGGGCGGGTATCGAAGTACCCATTGTTTTAATATTTCGGACAGTTGTCTATTTTTTTCAATACTCTTTTTCTCTTCTTTTTTAGAGTAACTTTTGCATAGCCACAAGCCTATTTCTGCAATAAAACTTTTGAGAGATAGTAACAAGAAATTGGAACATTTATTTTGTGACATTTGAGGTGATTGGGTGGATGGATGAAAACATGGTGTTGTGTACTTCCAGTGTAGAAGTAGCATATTTGGGTGGAGTGTACGTGATCTTAATTTTAAAAGCATGACAAGTCTCTAAGGTATCAACAAATCTTGACAACACTCAATGCAAAGCAAGTAGCATGTATATGTGGGCTTTCCTAATCTAGCATTCATGTATGGCTGTGGTAGGAATTCAAGCTCTGTCATACAAGGAACTCATCATATAGCATTTAAGATTTTCAAGAGATAAATCTCCAGAACTCAAGTATCACTAGGAACAAGATAAATAGTAGCTCAAATCTTCTTATATCATATCTGTCAATTACCTAGACTTAGATCAAAAATTCACTACCCACAAGTTTCAGGCTCAGAGTAAATCCTCATGTCAAAACAATTGTGTCTAAAACTCGGGAGAATTCAAAGCTGAAAACTAGGTACTTGAAAGAAATTACAGCAGAACAACTATTCATTATTTTTATAAAGAGATTATCTTTAGAGTCCATTTTATTCTAGGCAAAAAATAAACTTTTATGCACACTCTTTTTTATTTTATTTCAAACTTAAAAATCACACCAATCTACTTAGAACTTAAAAGAAATTCTTTATTTTGTTTTATGGTTATGCATCTTTTTATTATTTTTAATAGCACACTTAAAAGTAGTAAAGTAAAAAAGAAAAAAATACTTAGCTAGATACATGGAGGATGCTTTTCCCCCAAGCTAGATGATGACGTAGTCATTCATTCTTGCAGTGTAGCAAACTAATAGTGGAGATGTATAGAACACCCTCTTGCTCATCAGCTTTTCTTGATCCTTCAAATCCTGTGAAACTCAAATAGACAACAAAACTCGTGGAACAGATTAAGCGTTAGTGGTGAACCTCCTAAGCTTCAGTTGCCTAGAGCTCTTCCATGTTTGATTATATTTCTTTAAAGCATAATTGCAATAGGATTTTCTTTTTAATATTTTTGGATTTTATATTTTATATGATGTAATAGAAAATATAACAAGATGAATAATTTTTATTTTTATGCCACCACGGTGAATATTCCTGCAGGTTTTATGCCACAAAATTATTCACATGGGGCTTTAAGATTTATAATGCAATGCAATAAGCAAATATATTTTTTCTTTTTCTAATGCAAATGTAGCAAAGTAAATATACAATAGAAATTAATTATGCTAATGCAAAAATATGCTAAAGGAAAATTATGCAATGCTAAAAAGAGAAATATGGATAAATACCAAGTTTACCTCCTGACAAGGGTTCGGTGATTTAAGTCCTCCAAACAGGACTTCTTATCTTGCTCAGTCTTCACAGGGTGCATCACTAGGCGGCAAGGCAACCATAGTTGCACCTCTTGTGATGTTGAACTGGACGATGATCTCTTCTCCTTCCATACCTATTTAGTTGGCAGCCTTAACTCTAACATCGAGATTTGTCCTTCACATGTTCTTCTTCATCACCATTCTTTTCTTCTTTATTTTCCTTCTCTTCCTCATCCTTTAGGAGTTGATTCTTATGGTGTTGAAATGCACGGCGCCTTCTCCTGGATCTGTTCTTCTTTGGCTGTCCATAAGTTATATAACTATTGAAATAATAGCGTACCTTCTCAGAAGGGAACTAGAAGTAAACCTCTACTGATCTCATGTAGATGATTGCTCAAGTGGTGTTGAGGAATAGTCTTCCAAGCACAATTAGTGGATCATATTCTTCTTCTCTGATGTTTAGGACCATGAAGTCAGTGGGGACATAGTGATCATGAATTTGCACCATGATATCCTTTGCTATCCCCTTTGGGAATCAGAATGTTTGGTCTGCCATCTACAGCTGCACATAGGTAGGGTACAAAGGTTCTTTTCTGAATAAATACTCATAAGTTACCTTATGTTGACTCCCAACCCAGTATCGTAGAAAGTCTTGTGGAAGATTATTTGATTGATCGTGCACTCGATTGTTGGTACGCCTGGATCATCTTGTTTAAGGAGGTACGGTGATATAATGAGGTGATCATACTCCGTATGAACTGTGTTGATCATTTTCACTAATTCTGTAAGTGATTGCTTAGTCTTATTCCTCCTCCTATTTATCTTCTTTTTTGTTGTCTTGTATATGTACATTTTTTGTGGATGAGCAGAGATTGCAGTGTTTTGTTCTTGAAAGTAAATCTCTTCTTTCTACCCTTAATAGTGAAACATATTTTAGCATCATCTGTGTAGATGATGGCTTTTGCGGTCCTTAGGAATGGTCAACCCAAAATGATAGGTGCCTTCTCATCACCATCTGTTTCTACTACCAGAAAGTCTATAGGTACATACGAGTGCCCAACTCACACACGGACGTCTTCAAGGATGGCCTTTCGGGTAGCAGAGTGGCTGATCTGTAAGTTGCAAACACATGGTTGTTTACAATAATTGATCTCCATGAATTTTCTCATAAATTACCTTTGGCATAATGTTAACGCTTGCACCAAAGTAACAGATAGCTTCTTCAAAAGTGTTTGGCCTAATGGCTATTAGGATGACAGGTCTTCCTGGGTCACCCTTCTTTTCTAGCATGGAGTCATTTTTCTATCCTCTTGATGGTCGACCTCTGTAGTGCCATTCTACATTGAATATGTTGACAAGATTTGCAGTTTCTAATTCTTCCGGTTGCCCTAGAATCTTACCTTTATCGGCCAAAGGGATAGAAGATGTCAACTGAGCTATTTAAGATTCTATCATTTTATTAAAGCTATGTTGGTTCTTAATGGCAGAAGCAAAACTATTCATTCTATTATTGATAGTTTCTAGCAATTTATCATTGGAAGCTATCTTCTTAGACACTTGATCCAATAATCTAGATTGACCAGCAACTAGATCTCTCAAAGGTGTATTGAAATTATTACATTGATAATTACCTTGGTAATTACCTGAGTAGCTAGGCCTCTGTTGCTGATTCAAACCTTGATTCTAAGGATGGTAGTTGGTGTTATTGTTGATATAGTTCACATCCTCTTGGATCTCTGAACCGTTATGGCTTGAGTGCCCAGTGCCTCCACACTCTTCACATGTCATGCAGGAATCATGAATGTGCATGACTTCTTTCTTCTCACCGGCTCGGTCATCGAGCCTCTTCATCAGCAGGTCCATCTTGGCAGACAATATGTCTACCTTCTTGAGCTGGTG
Source organism: Saccharum hybrid cultivar R570 (assembly GCA_038087645.1). Classification (NCBI taxonomy): domain Eukaryota; kingdom Viridiplantae; phylum Streptophyta; class Magnoliopsida; order Poales; family Poaceae; genus Saccharum; species Saccharum hybrid cultivar. Next base: position 1,562,876 of record JAQSUU010000291.1, on the reverse strand, counting down.
TATTCAACCTCTCTTGCGGGTCTGAGTTCATTCTTCATTCCAACCTTGGTTGGAAGTCATCTTCGCCATAAGAGCTGTTGCATCTCTAATAGTAAGTGATAGAAAAGCACCTCCTGCAGTAGCATCATTGTCTCACGGTTGCTAGTGGTCAACCCATGGTAGAATGTTTGCATGAGTAGCCAATTCTCCATCCCATGATGAGGACACTCTGAGATATAGTCTTGAAAGCGTTCTGAGGCCTTAGGGATATATTCATCATGTTGCTATTGAAAACTTGAGATTCTCCCACGCAGAGCATTTGTTTTGCCCATAGGGAAGAACTTTGCTAGGAAGGTAGTGGAGCAGATATCCCATGTAGTGTTCTTGTCTTTATTGGTGTAGAACCACTATTTTGCCTTTCTTAACAGTGAGAATGGAAAAAGGTATAGTAGAATAGCATCTCTAGTAACTCCTTTGATAATGAAAGTGTTGCAGATCTCAAGAAAGTGTTGGAGATGCGCACTCGTATCTTCATGTGCCTTTCCACAAAACTAACTAGCTTGCACCATGTTGATAAGAGCTGGCTTGAGCTTGAATCCATTCTCTCCAACATCGTTTTGAGGTCCGGTATGGATGTTGGCGGTGGTTGGAGCAGAGAATTTGCGCAGAGTCTTGTTAGCCATAGCTTCAAACTCTAGTGTCAAACTTCTTATTCGATTGTCCTCTGACTCTAGAGTGAGAACCTTCTTAAGACTAGCTTTAGCTTTACTGAGTAGAACTTTTGGATCGTCTAAGTAGTTTGTCAGAAGATCAAAACTTGTCATACATCACCCTGCATAAGACACACAAGTAGATATACCAAGGGTAAGCCTGTTTGAGTAGTGATAAATGGTTTCCTCAATCACATCAGTGTGGTACAAGTGATATCAATATTCTTTTTGGATAGCCTTTCAACCTTCCCCGGCAATGGCACACAAAATACTTGTTGGTATTTCTTAGCTTGGCACTTATTTTAGTAGCCACTTATTAATTACCTGCATGTCACACCCGGTTTTCTAAAGAACAAAACCAGGCTCGCCATATGTGTGCCCAGGAAGTCCACACATATGTCAGAATGAAAAAAATATCAGAAACAATGTTATTATATAACGTATACATAGCTATATTAACACTTACATCAGAGTATCGCGGAACGGTGACTAAACTTTAGGCTCCATTCTTCTCAGGGACGGCTGACTGGGGGTAACATATGCCTAGCACTTCTACTAGTCTTCTGGAAACTCCACTACACCTTTGTCCTTCTTCCGAGTAGCATCTTACTACACACTGGAGTGTGGGGGAAATAGCAAGAGTGAGTCCATGTCGAACTCAACAAATATAACACAGGGTTCATGAGGCTCAAAAAGGCTAGACTCTGTTTGACTGCGTTTAGCTTTTAGTCATCATATAATTAGCAATTGAGTAGCATCAAGATAATCCACTTCCCAATAATGAATCAATGATCAATTGTAATAAGGATAATGAATAGCATTAACATGAGCATAATAATAACAACAGTAATTAAGCATGATATAACAATGGTGATCATCTATCTGTAAATGTTCCAAGGCCGCTCGTATCCGTGAGCACGGCTAGTATACCAGTTTTTAACTCTGCGCAGAGGTGTACACTTTCACTGTGAGTCATGATTTCCAAATGCATGGGTTTGCAAGGCCCAGAACATTGAAAACCATATAAAGCCACTCAAGAGTTCGTCTAACAAGTTAGGGCCATTAGATTCACTCGGCAGGCAGATGTAGAACCCCCCTTCCCTGTGGCACAACAACCGCAGCCTATACACACTAGGCCAGGGGCTCGCACTACACCCAAAGTGTCAAGCCATTCTTACGCCATTTAAGGTAACCACTAACAAGCTAGAAAAGGTCTCTTGAACAACTAGAGCCAGAGCCATATAGCCCTCACAGCTGTACTGTATGTCCCGGATGATCACGTACAGATAAGTCCTTATGGAGAGAAACTAGAGCAACAATATAACCCCTTGCTCTAGCCCCCTTTTCAACAGTAATAAAATCATCATTAAAGGTTGATTGCTTAATCCATTAATCAAAATTACAAGATCATTGTTCATGATTAAGCACTAGCAAAAGCTACCCAAATGCACAACCCATAGGTGACAAGGAAACAAGATATCAATAGCTAAGTTATAATCTCTAAGGTTGTCAAGGTAGACACATGCATATGATATTGATTATAGTGAATAGGTAACAAGGATAGTCCCATGTTATACTTGCCTTGATCAAGTTCTCCGATAGATACTGCTGGTCCGGCTCAAAATAATACTCCTAATCGTCGTAGTACTGCTCACCGTCTAAATTCGATCACCAAGCATCAACATACAAACATTCCGAGCAAACATACACGAAGCAAACAAAAGATACAATTAGAACAGTACACCAACAGTAGAAAAACATTTAGGAAAGCTTACAAAACTATTCTACACGTTGCTACGATCACACAGACGTAAAGATCACGAAATTCGGATTTAAAACGTGAAAGTTATGAATTCTCTAAGACTTCCTATAGATAAATAATTACTTTAATATAAACTCGAAAATTAAATTTTCTAAACCTACTGTACAGCTACACTAACATGTAGAGCTCGCAAATATGAACCTAACACAATTTGAACGGGTCAAATCGGAGTCAAAACGTGGAAGATATGGCCTAAACAAAATTGTATGTATATATGTATTTCTATTGTATTTCGGGATTTGTTTTACTAAAGAAAAACGGCCACAAAACTTATGCATGATGTCATCAAGCTAGCAATTTGGATGGGAACTGCATTGTGCTGGTAAGTGAATAAGATTGCAGATGTTATACCTATCCCGCATCAAATACAGTAGCTCATCTGGGAAATCCTTTGGGTGTGGTGAAGTAAACCTGAACCGCATCTCAGGGTATTCCAAAGATAATCGATCCAGCAGATCAGCAAAACGCAATCCCATATTCTTCACCTTGCACATGCTGGAAAATCCTTCACTGAGTTGCCAGTTTTGGCCTTGGTTACTGGTGATCATCAGAGCCGCACACAGAGCAAGCAGCAGGCCGCACGGTTTGATGTAGCAGCAATTTCAAACTTCTTCCGCCAATGACGAACGACAGCGAGGCAAACGATAGCATTGTCCGACTATGGTGGTGACGGGTGATGGGCGCAGGCATCAACAAAGTAGCACTAGGCCTTGGCTGAAATTAGGGAGGAATTGAAGACGGGTGCCGGCAAGCCCGCTCGGCTGACATTAGCCTGCTGCTCCATCTGAAGGTTCCAGCGCTCCGCAGATGAAACACTGGTGTTGCTTATATTCACAGTTCTTGCACAGAAATAATTTCATTGCGTCAACTTCTGCCTCAGTGTATCCAAGGGTATCACAGTAGGAGTCTTCGCCACTTCCTTCTTTTGCATGGAAAGAGCGCATACATGGGCCATCACAGCATAATATGTCTCCTCCATTATCACAAATAGCACATATTGAATCAAACAAATCTTCATCCTCTACGTGGAACTCGGCAAAGGGTCACAAACAGCAGCGAGGCTCCAGACAGCGTCTACGGAATCGGTGGGTTCCTCTGCTCGATGGCATCGACGAAGAGCTCCTGTACACGTTCGGCGGCAAGCTGCGCACAAGCGGGTCGACGCGTGGTGGCTGCAACGAATTTGCGGCGACGGCGCGAGAGCTCTGGCTGCTGCGGCTGCTACAGTCTAGGGCTTGAACGGCGGCACGTTGATGCAAACCGAGTCGGCGGCGGGCGGCGACAGCGGCGGCGGCGGCAATAGCGGCGGCGGCGAGCTTTTTTTCTCGGCGAGATCCTGGGCAGCACCGGCGCTTGCGCTAGAGTTCGGGGAAAGCGGCGGGCGCAAGGGCCGCTTTTATGGGGACCTCAGCGTGGGGCGCACACTACTCGGCGAAGATGGCACGGAGGCGGACTCCGGATCACGGCAGAGTCCGGGTCGATCTCGACTCGAGGTAGGAGACAACGGTGGCACATATAATCTGCAGGGCGTCTAGGGCAGCAAGAGTTTGCTATTTATAGATGGGCACGTACGACATGGTGGACCTGGTGCCGTTGCATGCAGATTACGCCCAATCCCGAAGAGATCAGAACTCTCCGTGGCGCTTTCCAACAAGAAAGGAAGTGTCCGCATCGGACTCAAGGTGGGAGACGAGGTGGTCACTGACCTGCGGGACCTGATGAGATTTAATCGATTGGCTTAAAGGTTCTCCCGGTTTGGAGAAAGATCAATGGTTGTTATTTATAGATAGATGATCATCTCATTCCTGTCATGATGAAGTCCTTGACGTGCACGACGTACAGATTAGTTTTGTGCTTGGAAAAAGGAGAGGACTAGCTGTTTGCTTGCACGTATACACATATACATATATATATATATATATTTAAGATACGGCGAGAGATAGAGAGAGCTACGAGCGACGGCTCGCGATAAGAGTTGTACTTCTGGAACCAGGGCGTCGAGGGCTACGCTGGCATATATATAGTTGTAGAGTTTGGAAACTTTTCGGAATTAATTAATTTCGTGGATAAAATAATTCTAGAAAAGTCCAGAATTATTATTTAAGCCGCGAAAAAATACTCCGAAAGCTCCGAAAATTCGAGGGAATTTTCTAGAGACATTATGGAACATAAGGAACCCAAATAAAGTATTTGGAGCTTATGAAAAGATGGATGAAGAGATCAAGGAAAAAGATTAAGCTCACGGAAATTGGAATTTTGGATCCAGAAAATACCAAAAAGTTTTCCGATGAGAAGTAAACGTCGTCCTACGGTATTTTGAAAATAATAGCACTCACCAACACCAAAGACAAGCATCACACAAACACCACATTATTAAATTAATATAAAAAAAAGTTTAAAACCACAATTTTCTATATTTAAATTAGCAACAACTTAACTTATCTAATAAATTTATTCAAACATTGAAATCATTTATTTTATTTAGTATTTTTCATGCACAACCCAAAATAGAAAATTTTGGGTGTGACACTGCACCTCTAGCTTACTTGTACCAGGTTGTCATCCCTAGTATTGAAGCTAAAGTGTTCGTAGGCACTACCTATCATTACTATTAAGTAGTTATCTTATTATTTCATGTGACTAAAGAACATAAAGATAAGAATAGAAAGTATATGCAAGCGCACAGATAATTATACCATTGTAGCATTTTATTCAGGAGTATTCTAGGAATCGTTATTTATATTTTACCACTGAGAAGTGATGGCTTAAAGAAAATGTGATGATCACTTGTACATATAATGGAGAGTGAACCATGTCTAATCTATCTTCTCATAATAGGGATAAGTCACAAGTCACAGGTCACAAGATAAATGTATAATGAATAATAAATATCAAGTCATAAATAATGTAATTCACCTAGAGCGCTCCCTTCTAAGGTAATAGCATGGTTTAGGTAAAAGTAAAGGAATATTCCTAAGTCATTCTTAATTACATGTCAGAGTATACTATGATTAGTGCAATTACACCTAGCAATCATGGCAAGAATACTTTATATCTACACACAAGGGACATTACTAAGGAAGATCAAGAACAAAGAGCAAGTCTTCCTTCGTAACCAGGTCCTACTTATCTTATATTTAGGGAGTGGACCACAAAGGACTTAATGGGAGTGTCACTTCTACGATCTACCACATGGCCCAGAATATAGGGTGCATTCGTAGGTAAACAACATCTAAGCTCCATGCTTACATGATGTTGACCACTCACCCATGACGTCAAAGAGTGAGCACTATACGATCTTATGTTTGAATATAAAGACATTCTAACTATACTAGGCATATAATCAAAGTAGACAATGAATAATATAATTGAGAACATATATAATATATGGAGCAATGTCATATATATTGTAACTAGCAAGAATATATATATATATAGAAAGATACAAAAGAGAGGTTATAGAAGGTTTTACTAAAGCCGCGCTCTTGACACGATCTAGAATCCAAGCGAAGCTTGTCTCCGTCTACTTCTAGCCTAGTTAGTTATGCCCTAGAATTGTTGGAGCTCTAAAGAAACTGGGGTTTCTAGCTCTGATGACTTGATCAAATGACTTGGAGATATGCATGACCCTAGGGGGTAGTGCCCTGCTTATATTCGGTGGGATGAACCATGGCCCTCGGATCAAACCGACTTAAATCAACGGTGAAGATGCAAACCCTAAGGCGGTAGAGAACCAACTTGCGGAGGAGGCTGACAGGTGGGACCCCCTAGGGTCGACCAACCTGGGGTAGGGTCGACTGACCTAGGCCATGCCAGGTGGGCCCCCCTTCGATGGGTTATCTTCTCGTGTCTTCTAGATTCTTCTCCACTTGGTTCCGCGGTGGAATATGCTTTTTATCCCGATGTCCTTGATATCTTGCCTCCTTTTCCTGATAAACTCCTGCAGAAACATATATTTATCAAAACCTATGGAATTCTGTTAGTTTAAACCTTAAATTCTATGTTGGAGGTTGATATATGCCCTTTTTCATGTTTGGTTGATGGTTTATAATAGTAGTTAGTGACCGTCAACATCCGTTGAGTGCTCAAATTATAGGTAGCATGCTCTTAGGTGATCATATCATTGTTCTTCTTTTGCCTTTCTTTTCTAGTTTATTTCCTTATCTGAGTTCTTTGTTTGTTCATATGGCAATATGGTAGAGCTTCTCAAAGATGAGGATGAAGATGATAGCGTGGCCCTCGTCACTCGTCGATAAGTAGTCAAAGTACCTACCCACATTGTCTTGCAATGATCCAACTTCTTTTCGATGATCCGTCTTCTTTTTTTCTTTTTTTTTGCCAATGTCCAGGGGTTGAGTCAGAGTTCTGGCGGGATCATGGCGCCTGGCCTTAGCGTAGGCTAGAGTTGATATATTATCTGTCGCCATGCCTCTGCCTAAGCCGACATCTGGTTGGCTTGGTGGGCTTGGTATGAAGAAGAAGATTGCCAAGTAAGTTACTCCAGCTTGTATGCTTGACCCTTGATTCTAGTTCCGGTTCATCCTTTGAAGACTTCTTTTTTTTGTAGGTCATCTTCTAGCCCCCCAGCCGAGTTCCTCTACCAAGACGATCGAGGCAGCACCGGGGTCTCAAGACTCAGAGCGAACTGTCAGTATGGTGGCGGTAGAGGAGGCAACGACCTTGAAGCATCCTTCTATTAAGTCTGTCTAGGTGGAGGAGGTTGTGGATGCTTCTGATGCCCTCAACACGTCTTTAGTCGTGGTGTCAGCTTCTTTGTCATCTCCTTCCTTGGCGGCCTGTGTTGCCTGATATGTAGATGATTAGAATCTGGCAGAGGAGGCTGTGACGGATCTTGATGCCACCCATCAGGTAGCCGAGCTATCTGCTACATGGGCAGACTTGATGATAAGGATGACTTCTTTTAGGGAGTTGCTTTAGGTAAGTGCCTTCTCCTTTTTCTCTTCTTGATTTTGTGTTTGGCTTCCTTTTGCTTTCACCTTCTTATTCCTCTCCTCTCCTTTTTTCATGTAAGGCCTACTCTCGGGACCAATCAGACTTCTTTGGCTCTGGTGAGGTTGAAAAGAAGTTGGTCTCTGAGGTGGATCGCTTGAAAGCAGAGCTAGCCAGCAAGCAGGCTGAGCTTGATTCGGAGCGCCAGGGGCACCAAATTACTAAAGAGGCCCTCCATGCCCAAATTGGCGACTCAGAGCAAAGAAAGGATGACACTCTGGCTGCTCTAAAGGAGGCGTCCAAGTGGTCTGACAACTTCAAGAGGGATTGTTGCTTCTTGCTTTTTTCCTTCTTTGCTTGTTGGCTTTCTGACTTGTGTTTTTTTGTATGAATAGCTCTTTAGAAGAGTAACAAGAAGCTCTCAGACGACCTCAAGGCCATGAAGGCAACAGTGACCGGGTTGAAGAGGTAACTGAGTGTGCTAAGGAGGAACTTACTCTTGCTAGGTTGATTAGGCGTGGAGCTGACCGGGATCTTGTGCAGGCTAAGAAGACCATAGAATATTTATCGAGCAAATTGGCGATAGCCGTAGGGAACAGGAATGCCTTGTGGTAATCTTTTTAGTCGGCCGCTTCTTCTTCAAACCCCAAAAGATGATGGGTTGTCTTGGGGTTAGTTTGTCCCGTTGATCCCTATTTGTCTTCTGAGCTTTGTCAAGAAGGGTGCCCAAGTTGCCATTTAGGAACGTCTTGGCTCATGTTTGAGTTCTTGCTCTGGCTGTTCCCTAGGAGAAGCTTGTAGAAGACGCCAAAAGCTAGGAGTATTTGGATGCTGTCGAGAGGGCAGAACCTGAAGTTGATGAACTAGCCAGAAAGCTTGCGGAGCAACTTAACATCTAGTTTTCCCCTTCGGATGACAGTGTTTAGATTTGTAAACAACTTTGTTTCTAAGTGCCTCTTGTAAAGATAACACTTTTCGTTGCCTGTATGGATGAAACCTTATGTTTTCAATATAATCCACTTTTGGTCTTCTATATGCATGTCTTCATCTTGTTTATTCTTCAGACGAGTTATCCAAGTGGTCGTGACTTCTTCCGAGTTGTCACTTCTTGGGCATGGCACGTATCTTAGCATGTTTAGCTAAGTGCCATAGAGGGTTCGTGGCATAGTGTTTTTGAGTGTGATAAGGCAAGTGTAGGCTTAGTAGCCTCTTTACTCTCATCCAAGTTTATCAACCTCTCATCTGGGTTGAATGACCTGGGATAGGGTGAGTGTATATTTACTCTCATCCGGGTTGAATAACCTAGGATAGGGCGAGTGTATATTTACTCTCATCTGGGTTGAATAACTCGAGATAGGGTAAGTGTATATTTACTCTTATCGAGGTTGAATATCCTGGGATAGGGCGAGTGTAGATTTACTCTCATCCAGGTTGAATAACCTGACATAGGGCGAGTGTATATTTACTCTCATCCAAGTTGAATATCCTAGGACAGGGTGAGTGTAGATTTACTCTCATCTAGGTTGAATAACCTAGGATAGAGCGAGTGTATATTTACTCTCATCCGGGTTGAATGACCCAGCATAATTTGGTTCTTGTAAGACAAGTGTTGTCGATGAACATTATCTTTATTATAATGATGATGAACCTTGATTACATAATAACTTGGAGGAAAAATCTGTCTTGTGTCCATATGCGTAGAATCTTTGCAACTGGCTAATGTGCCATGAGTTTCTGATTGATACGCCGTCTTCAGTCATCAACTCGTATGATCCTAGCCCAGTGACTCTGGAGATAATAAAAGGATCCTCCCATGGGCTGAGTAGTTTGTGGCATCCATCTATTTTCTAGATATGATGAAGTATCAAGTCTCCGATTTGAAAGGTGTGGGGTTGGGTATTTTTGTCGTAGTGGCGCCTTAAGCCTTGGAGATAGTGAGCAGATTATAAAGTGGCATTGACTCTGACTTCTTTCATGCTATCCAGCTCTAGCCTTAGAGTGTGCTCGGCTTCTTCATCATACTGTTCTATCCTTGGTGATGCCCAGATCTAGTGTGCCGGCAATACTGCTTCTGATCCAAATACTAGGAAAAATGGTGAGTATCATGTAGCTCTGCTGACTTAAGTTCGTAGCCCCCATACTACTTTGGATAACTCTTCGATCCACATGGAACCATAGTCTTCTAGTTCTTCATATAGCCTAGACTTTAGTCTGGCTAGTATGAGGCTGTTAGCTCTTTTCACTTGTCCGTTAGCTTGAGGGTGGGCGACTGATGCATAGTCGATGCTGATACCTCAGTCTTATGCCCAGCTTCTGAATTCGATAGTTATGAAAGGAGAGCCCAAATCCATGATGACTCGATTGGGTATGCCGAAGCGAGACATGATATTTTGAATGAATTTGACTGCCTTGGCTGCGCTGTACTTAATGAGTGGCTTGTATTCGATCCATTTATGAACTTGTCAATGGCCACACAAATGTACTCAAACTGCCCTTAGCTCTTTTAAGAGGTCCTACCTGGTCTAGCCCCTAGCATGAGAAAGGCCAAGCAGGTGGGATGAAGATAAGATTATGTGTTAGGATGTGAGCTTGTCTTGCAAACATTTGGCAGCCTTTACACTTTCTAATGAGTTCTTGTGCATCTTTTAAAGCTATCGGCCAATAGAACCCAAAATGAAAAACTTTGTCTACTAGAGTTCTAGAGGCAGCATGGTTACCACAACATCCTAAGTGGATTTCCCCTAGAATTTCTTTGCTTTCATCTATTGTGATGCATTTGAGTAGTACTCCTGATGATGCGGCCCTTTTGTAGAGTTTGTCCCCCACTAGGACATAATTCTTGCTTCTTCGAATGATCCGAGTGGCTTCCTCTTTATCTACTGGAAGTTTATTTTCTTTGATGTAATCAATGAAGATCTGAGTCCATGATGGTGCGATTACCAATACTTGGGTGCCAGGAGCTAGGAGTTCAGGGGTTATCTCATCGGGTTGTTTGATAGAGGGAGCTAACAACTCCTCTACGAACATACCAGGTGGGACCTTCGCCTTGTTTGATTTGAGCTTGGCAAGGACGTCTGCTGCAACATTTGAATCATGCAAGACATGTAGAATTTCTAGTCCTTAAAAATGTTTCTCAAGCTTGCGCACTTCAGTACAATAGGCATCCATGTTATCTTTGGTGCAATCCTAGTCTTTGTTGACTTGGTTGACAATCACTACTGAATCACTATAGATGAGTAGTCGCTTGATTCCAAGAGAGAGAGCTATCCGAAGCCAGTGGATAAGGGCTTCATATTCTGCTTCCTTGTTTGTAGCTTGCCAGAGGATTTGAAGAACATACTTGAGTTGTTTTCCATCTGGAGATATGAAGAGGACACTAGCACCAGCTCCTACTAGCTTGAGCGATCCATCAAAGTACATTTTCTAGTGGTCTAGAATAGCATCTGGTGTAGGCTATTGGAGCTCTGTCCACTCGGCTACGAAATCTGTGAGTGCTTGAGACTTGATGTCTTTGCGGGGAGTGAAATCTATGTTGAGTGCCCCGAGCTCAACTGCACACTTGGATATGCGTCCAGTTGCATCCCAGTTGCGCAGGATGTTTCTGAGTGAAAAATCAGTTACCACCGTGATCTTGTGACCATCGAAGTAGTGTCGAAGCTTGCGGGAGGTGATTAGGAGGGCGTAGAGTAGTTTTTGTACATATAGATACCGTACCTTTGAGTCTGTCAGTACCTCGCTAATGTAGTAGATGGGTCATTGTACTTTGTACATGTGTCCCTCTTCTTTTCTCTCTACAAAAATTGCTTCATTGACCACTATGGTAGTTGCTGCAATGTATAACATCATAGCTTCATGCTTCTTTGGAGGTGTCAGAATTGAGGAGGAGATGAGATACACCTTAAGCTTCTCAAAAGCATCATTGGCTTCCTCTGTCCACTCGAACTTGCTTGTCTTCTTTAGGAGTTTGAAAGAGGGTAATCCCTTCTCGCTGAGTCGTAAGACAAAGCGATTGAGAGCTGCCATGCATCCTATCAACTTTTGAACATCCTCGACACAGCGTGGGGGACCTATCTCTTGATGAATCACTAATAAATCAAGTAGTTGTCCAGATGGTATGCCAAAAACACACTTGTTTGGATTAAGTTTCCACTTCCACTTCTTTAAGTTCTCAAAAGTTTGCTTTAAGTCTTGAATTAGCATAGTTGGATCCTTTGTCTTTACTACCACATCATCAACGTGCTTCTACATTCTCGCCAATCTGCTCGCCTAGGCATCTTTGGATGACCCTCTAATAAGTAGTGCCAATGTTCTTCAGTCCAAATGACATGGTTTTATAGCAGTAGGCACTGAACGGATTGATGAAAGAGGTTTTGCTTTGATCTTCTTCTCATAATGCAATCTGATGATAACCTGAGTAGCAATCAAGAAAAGATAATAGGTTAGATCCTGCCGTTGAATCAACAATTTAGTCAATGCGTGGTAGCCCAAATGGGTCCTTTGGGCAATGCCTATTGAGATCCGTGTAATTGATACACATGCGTCATTCAGCCGTGTTCTTCTTCTGTACCAAGACTGGATTGGCCAGCCAGTCGGGATGGAGGATTTCTCTTATGAACCCAGCTGCCATCAGTTTTGTTATTTCCTCCTTGATTGCTGCTTTCTTTTCTGGTGAAAAACATCATAACTTCACAAGCTTGGAACCTTCATTGATATCAACTTTATGCTTAGTCAACTCTCTCGGGACACCTGGCACGTGGGCTAGTTTCCAAGCGAAGATATCTTTGTTGTCTCGGAGAAAGTTGGTGAGCGCAACTTCCTATTTTTTAGAGAGGTGGACACTGATGGTTGCTGTCTTGGAGGGATCACCAGTGCCCAAGTTGATTTGCTTGATATCTGCCTCCGTTGGTGGTGCAAGGATGATGGGCCTCTTAGCCAGGATCTCTAGTTCCTCCGGGTTCATTTCTGCTGTGACCATAGCGATTTTCTCTCTTCCGTTGGCTGTTTGAGCCTTGGCTGCGATTTAGATTGCCTGCACGTAGCAATCAAAAGCCATGAATTTGGGCCCTGGCATCTTGAGCAAGAGGTATGGATAGTGCGGTATTGCCATGAATTTGGCCAATGTTGTCGCCCAAGTATAGCATGATATGATGATACAAAGTTCGCTACTTCAAATTTGATGAACTTGGTGCGGTAGTTTGTAGGAATTCTGAATGTAACTGGCAGAGTGATTTGTATAAGTGGCATAGTAGCCTTACCGGGTACTATTTTGTAGAAAAGAACGCTTGTTGGATTAATCATCCAGACAAATTCTAACCCCCTCTTCCTTAGTGCATCAAAAAATATGATGTTGAGCCCTGCTCCTCCATCAATTAGGACTTTTGTGATGGTCATACCAGCAATGGTCGGATCTAGAACCATGGATAGTGACCAGCATTCCCTATGCTAGTCCATTGGTCTTCTCTTGATAACTGAATCAGATACTATGACCAATTGAGATATCTGAGAGTAGCCAGTTCTGCCGCCATGATGGTTCGTAGAGCCAGCTTGTTTTGATGCTTGCTCCTAGAACTTGGGACTCCGGTGAAGATCACTGCTACTATCCCCTTGGATTTCTGTAATCCTTTATCTCTCTAATCGTCATCGTCCTTTTTCTGATGGTCTTTTTTCTTATCTCTTTTATTGTCTTTTCTTGTATATCGTTCGATGAAGAAGCGACAATCTTTGGTCATGTGACTACTGCCCAAGTGCCATATGCAAGGCATGTTTTTGAGATCCTCAAACTTCCTTGGTTTGGAAAACTTCTTGGCTTTGTTTGCTATGGCCATGGTGTTGTCAGTTCTGCGCTTTCTGCCCTGCTACTCGTTGCTTTGATGGTTTTGTCTGTCAGGGTTGTCCTAGTTATTTCGATCTAAAAATCTTTCCTGAGTTTTTTGCTTCCACAACGATCATTTTCTCCACTGTGCGCTTGAATTCTTCATTGCTTCATGGGTTCTCATTGCAAAAATCATGGAATTGCTACTTAGCCAAGATTCCATAGGAGAAAGCCTCAATGACCTCTCGTTCAATGATGTCGTATACTTGAGCACGTAGTTCACCAAACCGTTGGTATAAGTCTCTGATACTTTTGCCATTTTTCTGCTTGAGTCCTTTTAATACCGCTTGAGTGATAGGGTGTGTGATGATGCCTACAAAATTTTCACAAAAAGCTCTCTGCAAATCATCCCAGCCCCTGATTGATCCGGGGCTCAACTTATCAAACCATTGGAGCGGCATAGCTTCTAGCGCCATGGGAAAGAAGAGTGCTTTAATGTCATCATCCCCACTTGCTAGCTGGATTGATTGAGAATAGATCCTGAGCCACTGCTTTGGTTTGGTCTTGCCATCATACTTGGTATGGTTGGAAAGCTTCAACTTGTAAGGTAGTCATACTGAAAGAAGCTGGTTTGCAAAACAAGGAAACCTATCGGGTACCCTAGCTTCCCTGTACTCTGACTCAGCTCTTCTACCGATTGTCTGGCCTTGTTCTTCCTCCATCTTTGGTTGTTCTTCTTCTTGGTCACTTCTGGCTCTTTGGGTAGGGATGCCTTTTGTGGATGAGCAGGAGAATATAGCATGCGATCCTTGAACGAGAACTTTTTCTATCCTTGATCATGAAATAGATCTTGGCACTGTCCACGTAGATGATGGCCTTTGTGGTGCTCAGGAAAGGTCGGTCCAAATGATAGGTGCCCTCTCATCTCCACTTGTTTCCAAGACCACAAAATCTACGAGAATATATGATTGTCCCACTTGAATGATGGTATCTTCAAGTACTCCCTTAGGGTAGCAGAGTGACTGATCTATAAGTTGCAACTGCATATTTGTTTACAACAAAGGATCTCCTAGAATCTTATCATAGATTACCTTAGGCATGATGTTGACACTTGCTCCAAAGTCACAAATAGCTTCTTGGAAGATATGGGGTCCAACGACGATAGGGATGATGGGTCGCCCTAGATCACCTTTCTTGTTGGGGTGTGAATAATCTATCCACCTTCTCTCTGATAGTTGAGTGTAGTAGAAAGCTGCATTGTGAATATCAATAAGATTTGCAGTTTCTAAATCTTTCAGCTGCTCGAGAATCTTACCTTTGTCAGGTGGAGGAACAGCAACAACCAGCTGAGCTATTTATGATTCTATCATTTTATTAAAGCTATGCTGGTTCTTAATGGCAGAAGCAAAGCTCTCCATTCTATTACTTATGTTCTCTAGGATTTTATCATTGGAGGCTATCTTCTTAAACATTTGATCCATAAGTCTAGATTGACCAGCAACTAACTCTCTCAAAGGTGGTTGATTGAAATTATTGTAATTATTACCTTCAAAGTTACCTTGATAGTTCGGCCTCTGTTGCTGGTTCTATCCTTGATTCTGTTGAGGATGATAGTTGTTGTTGTTAATGTAGTTTATATCCTCCTGAGTTTTAGGACAATTGCTCTATGAATGCCCAGTGTTGCCACACACTTCACACATCATGCGAGAGTCAAAAATGTGCATGACTTCTTTCTTCTTATTAGCTCGGTCTTCAAGCTTCTTCGTCAGTAGTCCATCTTGACAGATAGCATATCTACCTCCTTGAGTTGATGCATACCTCCTCCTCTCTTATGAGGTTGAACACGTTCTTCATTCCAACCTTGGTTGGAAGCCATCTTCTCCACAAGGGTGGTTGCAGCTGGAAGTGTAAGCGACAAGAATGCACCTCCAGTAGCAGCATCTATAGTCTCACAAGTACTAGTGGTCAACCCATGGTAGAACATTTGTATGAGTAGCCAATTCTCCATCCCGTGATGAGAACATTTTGTTATGTAATCTTGAAAGTGTTCCCATGCCTCAGGGACAGATTCATCGTATTGCTACTAAAAACTTAAAATTCTCCCACGCAGAGCATTGGTCTTGCCTGTGGAAAGGAACTTTACTAGGAAGGCAGTGGAGCAGTTATTCCATGTGGTGTTTCTCTCTTTGTTGGCGTAGAACCACTACTTTACCTTCCCCAAGAGTGAGAATAGAAAAAGGCAGAGTAAAATGGCATCCTTGGGTACTCCCTTAATAGTGAAAATGCTATAGATCTCCAGAGAGTATTGGAGATGTGCACTAGCATCTTCATGTGCCTTTCCACAAAACTGGCTGGCTTGCACCATGTTGATGAGAGCAAGCTTGAGCTCAAATCCATTGTCTCCAACATCGACGGTAGGTCCGGTGCAGATGTTGGATGTAGTTGGAGCAGAGAATTTATGGAGAGTCTTGTTAGCCATGGCTTCAGATTCTAGAGTTAAGCTTCGCCTTATATGATTGTTCTCTGACTCTAAAGCTGATACTCTCTTGAGTTTAGCCTTAGTTCTCTTGAGTAACGCTTCTGGATTGTCAATGAAGTTTGTCGGCAGGTCAAAACCAGTTATACATTACCCTACATAAGATACAAGTAGACAAAACAAGGGTAAGCCTGTTTGAGTATAGGTTAATGGTTATTTCAATCACATCAATTAGTATAAGTTTATCAATACTTTTTGTGCTAGCTACCTTCCCCGGTAACGGTGCCAGAAATGCTGGTTAACATTTCTTAGCATCGCTACTAAGAATAGAGGTTTAAATCTATCCCCGGCAACGACGCCAGAAATGCTTGTTGGTATTTATTAACTTGTCACTTATTTTAGTAGCCACCTAGTAATTACCTACATCTCCTAGCATTACTAGTACTGGGTTGTCATCCCTAGTGAGAGATATTTATTGGTACTACCTAGCATTACTACTAAGCAGATATCTTATTATTCATATGTCTAGAAAGAATATAAAGATATGAATGAATGGATTCTGCAAGCGGACAGATAATTATACCCTTATAGCACTTCACCCGAGAGTATTCCATGTATCGTTATTCATATTTTACCATAGGGAAGGTGTAACGTTGGACATGTATTGATAACTTATAACGTTGATGGAGAAATAAACCACAACCAATCACTCTACTCATAATAGGGGTAAGTCACAAGATTATATATATATATATATATTGATTAGGTATAATGATAAATCACACAGAGCACTCATATCTATAACATTAGCTTGGTCAAGTAGAATATTAGAGGAATACTTCCTAAGTCATTCTTAATTACAAGTCAAAGCATACATTGATTAGTGCAATTACACCTAGTAGTCATTGCTAAGATCACCGTTATATCTATGCATAAGGGGCATTACTTCAGGAAGTTTAAGAACAGAGCTTGCCCTTCCTTCGTAACCGGGCCATACTTCTTTGACCTATATTCGGGGAGTGGACTACAAAGAACTCAATGTCACACCTGCGATCTACCACATGACCTAGAATATAGAGTGTATTCACAGGTAAATAGCATATAAGCATCACGCTTACATGATCTCTACCACCCACCCTGTGTACTTTGGAGTAAGCGCTATACAAACTTATGCATAAACATAATGATAAACCAACTATACTAAGTATATAATCAAAGTAGACGATGAACATTGCAACCTTGAACATGAATACTAATATTATCATAATAATTGTAGCAATTATATAAAAGTAATGGAGATACATTGAGAGAGGGGTACAAAGATTATGCCGAACCATGCTCTTGACAATGTCAGGAATCCAAGTGAAGATCTGCATGCCTCCCTCTAGACCTAGCCTAACTAGCTATGCCCTAAAAAGTAGAGGAGCTCTGAGGATGATTAGGGTTTCTATCTTCTCAAATGACTTATGCCTCAGGGGGGCTAGGGTCTGCTTATATAGCCCAGAGGTTGCAACATAAGCCCTTGGATCAAATCGACTTAAGGAACGACATAGATGCAACCTAGGAGTCGGTGGGGAACTACCATAGCAATTGGGAGATTGACGGAGGGGCCCACAGGCTGGTCGGCCTGTAGGTGGGGCCGGCTGGCCCCACATGTCACCCCCTCAAGGTCCGTGTAACATCCTAGATGTTAAAAAACTACTAAAATATGGTACTAAGCATCATCATGCATAAGCATCAAGCATTGTTGCATAAATGCACTCCATGTTGCATTTATAACATTGAATGTTGCATGATTACATGTCAATGTTGCATATGCTTCAAGTATTGTTTTTAAAATGTTTCATATATTAATTATGCCATGTTTTTGATGTTTCATGTATATTGCAAGAGTAGTGTTTCATATACCATGACCATGTTGCGATGAAATGTTTCATTAGTAGCATGCCTATGTTTTATATGTTGATCATGATATGTTTCACATGTTACATACAAGTGTTTGACATGTTTCATTTATATGTTGCTTATGTCATGTTTTACATGTCACTTGAAATGATGTTTTTAATGTTGATTAGTGTATTCCCAAATTAATCATCAATTCACTAATGAAAAGTAATTAAATAAATACTTTGAAAAACCCTAAGTTTGGGGCCTATGTTTCAAATAGTAAAACATATGTTTCATATCCTAAATCCCTCTCTATCTCCTTATCTATTCAGTTTCTGTTCATGGTTTCTTAAGCAAAGTGGTAGGGTTTGAGATGAGGAACAATTTATCTTTTTGGAGCATGTCCTAATTCTTCCTCTAACTTGCTTTAATCCATCATTTGGGGGGTTGTTTTCCTATGAAACATGGGTGTTTCATCTTTCTATTGCATGGCGGCAGTAGGCAAGCAACTCGCCACCTCCTCCTTGCCGCTCATCGCTCGGTCACCACTGCTCGCCCACATTGAGCCACGCAGCTGCTCGCCTTCACGCTGGGAAGCAGGAGCTAGACGCCCTGAAGGTTCCTGTGACCCCTCCCTCCTTCTAATTAGCACTAGAGCGCCCCCTCCATTTCTTTCCTTCCGCCCGACGCCATCACCGCCGTGAGGAGCTCGAGCTCCAATTCATCCTCCTCGCTCCACCATTTCCAAATTCATCCTGCCACCATGTCCGCCACCACTCCGTGCTTTGATTAAGTCCACCAAAGCTACTCCTCCCCGTTTCAGCAGGCCACACGGGGTCATCTTCACCATCAGAGGTCACCGTGTCGCCGTGAGCCCCCTCTACGTGGTCGGAGCACCATAGAGTCTTCCCACTCCCTCTTGTGATTGTTTTTGGTTGTTGTTACCATGTTGATGCTCATGCTCTCGTTCTTTTACCCAGCGCACGAGCAGTCACGCCGGAACATCGTTGGCAACCTCGGTTCACGCTCGCCGGAGCCGCCTTCACCTCCGTAGCCATGACTGCTTCGTCTCTGCTCTTGCTTGCTATCCAAGCATCTTCTGGTGAGCATGAAGGATGTGTAGGGAGTCTCAATTCAACCAAGTAAGACGAGGTTCGGCCGGAAGCGCAGTAGCGCCGGCGTGCTCTGTCCCGCTGTGTCGCTATGACCACGGGCGATTTCGTCCTGAGCCTTTAGCTGCTCGATTTTCCCCTCGAGCAAGCGGGTAAGATAGAGTGAAGTGTGTAGACAATGAGATCTTGTACTGAGAGGTCACCGGTGGGCAGCATCGTCGTCACTGGAGATCACCAGACCGCCGCGGGCATGGTCGTGCTACTCTCTGACAGTTAGTGTAGGGATGAAGTATGTCAAGAGGTGCGTAACAGCTTGACGAGTTAGGCTGTGCCGTTGGTGTTACTAGGGAGTTCACCGGTGGTGAAACTCCGGTCGGCCGGAGTGCCTCGCCATCGGAGGTGGGAGCAGAGGAGGGGAAAGGGAGAGAAGGCAGGCCTGGGGCACCTGTTGGTCCTGGGCCGCGGCTCCGCGCTGGGCCGACTCGGGCTGTGCAAGAGAGAAAAAGAAAGAGAGGGAAGGTAGCTAGGCTGAGGCCGCAGCTGGGCCGCCAGCGTTGCTGGATCGGGCCGAGAGAGAGAAAGAAGTAAAGGAGGTTTTCTCCTTTTCTATTTTCAGAAATGCTATTAAGTATAGAATGTTGTAAAATTTATAACTAAATAATTGAGGCTGATAAAATTATGAAACTTTGTGAGTAACCTGTTCATGATATGTTGTACCTAGGAAAAATATGAAATAGTCATTTCCAGTACTGTTTCTATGAATATAAATTGGCTCTTTTAATTAATAAATGCCTATTGCATGATTTTTATAGATTAAAATATTTATCCAAAAATCATGAAACTTGGTAGGAATGATTTATATACTTAAATATACATTCCCTAAATTTATGGTATTGTTTTGATGATGTTTAATTATGTGCTTACTAATATGCTTTTGTTTAATTAGTTAATAAATGATAAATTAATTAGGGTACTTCCTAAATGGAATTGGGTGCATGTTTGGATTGATTGTAGACCTTGGGACACTCCAACCCTACTATTACTTGGCAACTTAATGTTTTTCATGTTATGCTCATGGTTGTCTTGCTAGTAATAAATAAAATAGTTATTTGTCTCATTGGTTAATCAATGCATGTGATTAGGTCATGTAGTGATCCTTGTTTAAATCTTCATAGTTACACTTAGTATAATGTTAAGTTATATATCTTGCCATGCTCAACTGGTATAATAGGATAAGTGTAATTTCCATGCTAGATAACTAATTAAACATGTTAGTTAAATAATTGATTTGCTCTAGTTTCAGGATGAAGGAAAGTTGTACTCAAGTAGATAAACTAGTGTTTATCCTTTCTAAATGTCCCTTTTATGCTATGCCTTGTTTATCATCATGCATTATGACATGCATTCCATCATGTTAAAGTAGTGCATCATTTATTACGTATAGTGTACGAGAGTGAAAAGAATCGTGTTGATCAAGTCTCGGAGGGGATCCATCCACCAGAGGTGTTGGTGTCTATTGGATCTCTCTGAAGAAACTAACCTTCTCTACAACGAAGGCAAGCCCTGGTGCATCACACCCTTCTATAGTTTTTACAGATCTTTATTACACTATTAAGTCTTGTGAGATGTGCATTAAGTAATTAGGAGTTGATTTATACCGTTGTTGCATGATTACCTTGATATCCAGATATCCTCAGTTATACCCTGTTAGTATGAAAAGGTCGTTACCTCCTAGGCATAGGAATGCTTAGTCTTTAATGGGAGTCGAACGATGGTTTCATCGTTCGAGGGTAACTGTTTCACCTTGCTCTTCTCAACTATGTTATGGGTTGTGAATACCATGATGTTAATATTGTTAAATCGAGACCGGGCAGAATCTTGGCTTGCGTTATGGTTTGAGGCCTGACGTAGTGACCCCGCCTGTGTCGATTAAGGACCGTTCGTTGTTAGGTCCGCCTATGATCGTGACTTGTAGTACTGGCCACATACTCTGGTAAGCCCAACACCTAGGCTATTCCTGAATGGGGAACGATAACCGTGCATTGGGAGTGGAGAGATGGTGAGAGTATCGTGTAACACACTCCTGTGAATCTATCAGGGACGAACGATGCAGTGAAGTGGGTACTATGCTCTCAGGTAGTGCTGGACCGGTTCCCATTTTAGGAGGATCCGAGTGAGGGTTGATATCTATAGGTTTGGGTCTGCAGACCTAGACCTGCTTATGTCGTGTGGTAAGGAAACCCTAGCTAGGCCAAAATGATTCGAATCACCGCAGCTTCTCGGTGAAGAAGACTCGATCAACTGACCTGCATCGTAGTTTAAACAATGAAATGTGGATACTGATGGATAAGAGATGATACGAGTTGAACATGAGCTTTGATGATTAAAGAAGTGATTGATTTAGACCAGGTGCTAATTGGATCCTGATAATAACTTAATACACAGCTAAAAGATTGAAAGTAAGGATTCACTTGTAGTAAGTTTTTTTTTTGCAAAGTTACTTCTTGCTTCTACCTTACCTTTAAGCCAGCATATCATTGGAGTCTTTTCTTTAGTCAGGTAAGACTTGTTGAGTACCTTCAAGTACTCAGGGTTTGTTAACCCCTGTTGCAGGATCTGATTTGAGCAGCTTAGTGCGGTCATGTCGGTGGGCTCAACATGGTCTAGCTACCTCTTCTACCTTAGATGTTCTCCTCGGATGCTTCCGTTGTCTACTCATCTTTTGGAGTTTAGGTTAAAATTTAACTTCTACAAGTTTGTAAACTAATGTTATACTATTCTGCACTCCGATATAAGATATTTTATATCAAATGTTGTAATGTTGTAACAACTCCTTTGTTGATCCTATATGAGTTGTAAAACATGGATGATTCATGTTTCCTGAGGACACCCGATAGACTATTCAAGTTATGTGGCACTCATGTGCAACAATCAGAGGCCTTAAAGGCAATGACAGGTACATGTGGGCCATATAATTTGGGTGGTTCTGCCATAGCCCTCTTCGGTGGAGAGCCTCCTGGAGTCTTCCAGAACCTTCCCACGTAGGTTTCACGGTGGAATTGCATTATTACTTTTGACATGTAGGTCCGCCTTGATGGTTTTCTGGATATACCCTGCAGAAATCATAGATTCACCAAAACTTATGAAATTTGTTAGTTTAAGTCCCTAGATCTATGTTAGTGATCTCAATTATGCCCTTATACATGTTATGTCGACGGTTTAATATGGTTGTCAACTACCGTCAACACCTAGACACTGTGCCACATTATAAAGTGTGAGAAAAAGGGGCAATATTAGAATGTGCTATGTGCAATTAGAAAATAATATGTTATTAGGTTCGCTTACGCATTAAGCACTTCGACTAGGGGATCAAGCAAAGAAAGTTGCTTTTTCTTCGAGTTCCACACCTTGATACGATTTCTTTTAATATCAACAACATTGAAGATGAAATGGTTGCTGCAATCACAAAACCCTAGTTTTATTAATAATCATAACTACAAAAAAACAAGCATAAAAATAAGAGCAAAGAACACATACTCACAGTTGTAGGCTAGAAGTATTTCGGTTTTATTGCTCATCTTGAAATTTTCAAAAATGGTAGTCAGTGTCTCCATCAGATCTTCCACTTTATTTCCATGTGTGCCTCCGCATGTTCTCTCGTTGACTAGCTTGGGGTCCAGGAAAGACATATGAGCGTACTTGGTTTTGAAGCAATGTTTTGCTACACACCTGCATAATTCATGGAGAATGTGCAGTTGTTAACTATTTGTGTATAAAGAGGGTAGTTGATTATAATATCGTGCGAGTAGGGTACTTACATAGTCCATAGCGTCAACATTTGTGTATCGAGATCATGTCTCTGGAATAGCTAAAACAAGTGATCCCAACCGACAAAGTGCTTCTCTTCATTAGGATAATGGAAAACATGCGACGGGCGAATAATATATTCGAAACCCACCTACCCCATCTCAAGTGCTTGGGCCATGTAATAATCATGCAAGTCATGCATATATGTTGTCAAACTTTTATACTCCTCCTTGTCCACCAAGAAATTGCCTCATTGAAACTGCATTGCCAGTCTTGCCGTCTCATATAGTGAATCATAATAGATATTCGCGGCATCATCCCTGGTTAATCCGGGGTTGTCTTCGACAATCTTATTTATCTTCCTTTGATCTTTATGGTGTATTTCTTTGACTCTTAATTGATTGTGCTTACTCTCTGTTTGCCAATTGAATTCGGACTGCACTCTCCACTTAGGCAGTGAGGCAAATAGATTCCAAAATCTAACTTTGTCTTCCTTGGAGGCTACTTCTAGCTTTTGTTGGTTCATCAAGTTTGTAATGCTGCCACTCATCGTCCTTTTCTTTTTTTTGTTGGTCCACTTTGGGAGCATTAGTGACCGAATCCGAGGACCTTTTTTGTGACCGTGAGAATGCCCTAGATCTTGTTTTGGGTGGTTGTGGAGGAGAAGGACAAGAATTATGTTTTCTTAGGGCTGATGAAGATGGAGGAGGAGTCTTCTCTTTTGTCAGGGTTGATGAAGATGGAGGAGGACGAGGAAGAGAAGGAGGCTTCTGTCTTCTCAGGGGTGATGGCAAGGGACGAGGGAAGGTAGAGTGATCTCCTCTGTTGGAAGATGGTGAGTGATCATCTCTGGGTAGCGAGGATTCGCCATCGTCCTCATCATCATCCGAAGATGTACCACATCGGTGTCGTCCAAGCACTCAACACATCCAATATAGCATTTTGTCTTCTCTCTGAACAAAGCAACCTTGACCTAGCAGGTCGGTGATTGTAGCGATAAGTACTGCCTTGATCATGACATGTTTCTTTTTGTACTCGTCCCAAACATCCTCCACGCCCTTTTCAAACATCTCCACTAGTTCATCAATCACTAGTTCCAAAAACACATCAATGTCATTCCTAGGTTGTCTTGGCCCTTGGATCAGTAGTGGCATCTGGATGTACGACCACTTCATACAGAGCTAAGGTGAAAGGTTGTATATATATACAGAGCATCACTGGTCAGGTGCTATGATTGCTTCTAACCTGGTCAAAAGGATTCATCCCATCTGTGCTCAAACCAAACCAAAGGCGTCTTATCTCTGCACCGATATTCCTATAGAACATAGTATTGACAGTCCTCCGGTCCTTCCCATCGGCAGGGTGCATTATCATTATATCTTTCTTACGCTCTTCGCCATGCCAGCATAATAGCTTGGCTGACTTTGCACATGCAAATAGCCTATGCACTCGGAGAGCCATAGGAAAATACCAAACGACCTTTACGGGACCTCCTCTGGTCTTGGTACCCTCATTTGACAGCCCTTCCTTGTATCATGGAGCTTCACACTTGGGGCACACATCCAACTCTTTGTATTCGTCTCCATGGTACAATATGCAATCATTGGAACACGCGTGGATTTTTTCAACCTCGAGGCCAATGGGGCAGATCATTTGCTTGGCCAGGTATGTGTTTTCTAGCAACTCATTTTTTCTAGGAGCATTTTCCTTATTATATCTAACAACTGATCGAAGCCTTTATCGCTCAATCCGCTTGTCGATTTGAACTCTAACAGCATGATGTCAGCTTCTAGTTTGCTCATTGGACAATTCTTATAAAATGATGTTTTGCCATCTTGTCTTATTTTCTCTAGCTTCTCAGCTATCTTTCACTAAGACATCCAGTCTCTACATTACGTAGCAGCTGAGACCGTAGGTTCCGTGTTGACACTGGGTTCCTCATCAACATCGTGGATGACTACGTTAGGCATGGCCACATCATCGTCGTTTTCCTGTGGAACATTCACACAAACCTCACCATGCATAGTCCATATCATATAGTTTGGTATGAACCCCTGGTAATCAAGTGCATTCATACAGACTCAATTTGAGCCCATTTCCTTTTATTCATGCAATCTTTGCATGAGCAGAAGACAGGGTTCCTATTCCCAGCATGAGCTTTGGCATTGGTGATAAACTGGTTGACGCCATGCATGTATTGCTTGTCTATTCGGGACAGATGCATCCACTCTCGATCCGTCTCTGCAAAAAAAATTATTGAAACAGTAATTATAGATAAATTAATAAGAAGTCGAGCTTCATGAACAACAATTGTAGCTCGAAAGTACCATTTATTCTACACTTATTTAATTTAGTCACCCCATTTTTGGAAAATATTATTGTACACTAATTATTAAAAAATTAAAATTGGTAGCACTGGCCATATAAATTGAAAATCGTAGCCCGATAAAAAAACAATTATTGCACAATAATGAAGAACAATTATTCTACTACATGCCACATAAAAATAGATACACTAATTTAAAAAGACTAAAATTTGAGACATGATCATGAACAACAATATAGCTCCAAACAATGTGTCGTTTGGTGACACATGGATTAATTTACTCATCAAAATTGTAAAAGAATCTACTCTACCCCTAACGACTAATTATAGCATCACATTCTAACAATGACGATCTTGACCACCATGTAATAATTAGCTAGGAATTTAAATGTGTTCATAAACACCAACCGTTTGGATGATGGATTCATCACAATTTGCTTACAAGGCTTGCATAAAGTCCAATTGAAAAAGTGCTCTCTAGAATGGAGAAATAACCAGAATGAGAATCAGGCATTGTAGCCATCAAAACAACGCTAATTAAGCAAGAAAATCAAAGGAGTGGATGCTTGTTACTAACCTTGAAGCAAAAAGGTCAAGCCACTCTTCCAAATCCAAGAGCTAGCTTCACGGTGAAGAGCGGCCGCAACAATGGAGGGAGCGGCCCAAACGCGCGCCTATGTGCTCGGGATGGAAGAGATGAGGAAAGAGAGGACGGCGCTAGCTTTATGTACTACCATTTTATCACCGTCGATTCTCGGTTAGAACCGACAGTGATAAGTGGCCGCCAACTCACTACCGGTGTAAGCCACAAACCGGCAGTGATGTGGTCCTTCACTGCCAGTTTTATCTTAGCCCCGATCATTTTCTCATTTTCAAGCTCAGAGCCGGTAGTGAAGGTACATCATTGCCGGTTCTCACAAATTCGGCAGTGATGAGGCCGGCAGTGATGTCCAAATCTATAGTAATGTAAGGCTAGATTGCTCATACCGAACAATCTTCAATGGCTTCGCGGCCGGGTTCATGAAGGCAGAGCTGGGCGCCATGTCCAAGATGCCTGGCTTTGGGCGCTGGTTCCCGGAGCGAAAACTGTACAGGCAGACGACACGCACGTTGTGGTTCATCGGGGTGGTGGACGGCGGGGTCAACTTGAAGCATCCTTCTTTCGACGACCACAGCCTCGCCCCGCCGCCAGTGCCGTGGCATAGGGATCCGTTCCAACAACAAACTCATCGGCGCCAAGTCATTCATCGGAGACGATGACCCCAGCGACGGCAATATATAGTCCTTGACATTTTCTCAATTGCTTCTACGGTTTAATAATTGGCAATGACGACTGTAGGTTGAGGGGTTCCGTTTGTCCCGTTTTGGATTCCATGTCAATTTGAATTTGACAGCTCAAGCAACAGGTTAGCTTCAACGAGGAGTATGATGGGCGTTAATTAGGTCCCACATATGATTTTTCCCTGATGTGGTAAGAATTAAAAAAGAGAGGAAAAAGAAAAATTTTATGGTGGTTAGAAAAATAGAGGACATCAAAAAGTAGAAGTCCAAAGGAAAAAATAGGAGGTACAAAACCAAGATATCAGGAAGTACTAAACTGATGGAACCAGTACCAAAAACAGGTTAGACCGTACTGAATTTAATTAATTAATAGTGAAATAAATTGTTTTTTTATTAAACTTATCAGATCAACGGTAAGAAAAAATCAAAGGGAAGAAGGACCTGAAAGTATCACCGGTATCTTTCAACCACCGTAAAAAAAATGCACCACAATAAATGTCAGGGGGCACCTCAAAAAAGTCAACTAAAATTGGTTCAAATCAATAATTTACTGAAATACACTAAAAATTGCATACAGTCTGAATCATTCGACCATGATAGTTGAATGAATCACGCTATAGTAATTAGATTGGCACATTATACACGCATCAACACCGAAACTTACAAGCTACCGTCACCACCAAATTGAACATCAAGAGCACGAAGAATAGAAGAAGATTGCAGATGAACACAAAGAACTGAAATTTCCATGGACACTTGCATGTTCGTCGCAAAGAACAAGCTGTGAAGAAACAAGTCATCGCCAGGCTGCCATCGTCACCATGAAGTCGTTGTTGAGGTCGTTGTTGTGCCTCTCATGTGCTCTCAAGAACTCCACGTGAAATGCTGCATGCGCCACGCACATGCCACCACTGCACCTCAAGCCCTGTGGGCGCTGAAGCCTTGACCCCCACACATGTGTAGCTGTCAAGGGTCCTGCACGCCGCTGCCATCGAATGAGCACTTCTGCACTGGGAAAGCGAAGGAGAGAGGCTGAGAGGGAGGAGGAGGATGTTAGGTTGATCTCCCTCCATTAGGCCCAACGGCCTTTGGGCCTTATTCTCGTGCCCTAATCGGGGACACCCAACCCTACATGGTTGGTGGGCCCCCATCGCACAGCGCTATAAAGGAAGGTGGGGGGCCAGGGCTCGCAGGACGAGGTTCACCGCGCTGCCATTCACCCCACCAACATCCTAACCCTAACCCGATCTAGAGAGGGGCACTGCCAGTGACGGGAAGACTCACCGACGTCGGCAACGCCAACCCGACGCCACTGTACCGACTTCCTCCTCACGGATGGCGCCAGCTAACGAGACGGCGACCGCCTCTGCTACGACCACCGTCGGCGCCACTACGCCAAACCCCGCTCTCATGGATGGTCTGCGACTTCTCCCTCTCTACATCTCTTCCTTACTACTTTCCCATAGATCATGTAATAGGACTTTGTGACTATTCCAAATGATGAACATGTACCCCGATCTGTTGATCTCGACTCGATTGAGTCCTTTGAATTCCAACAATGGTACCGGAGCCAGGTTAGAGAGTAGATCTAGACCGGGGTGAAAGAAAATGAAGAGAAAGAATTCAAATCAGTTTCGGATCAAAGAAACCCTAACCCACTGGAACCCTAACCCTAACCCTAGATGGGGAATGGGTAAATGAGGAAAACAAGGACGGAGGACCTACCTGGGTCCTATCGCCGTCAACGCCGTGCGAGACAAAGACTGAGCCGTCGGCCCTCACCAGTGTGTGGGACAGGAACCCGGGACGTCTTCCGAGTCGTCTTACGCGGATGCTGGTCAGGGCACCGATGAAGGGCAACTCGACGACGGCGCGCTCAGCCTTGAGCGAACACGCGTGCCGATGAGAAGCTGTGCGGTGGCGCCGCCGTTTCCTCCCTCCAGCTCGCGGCATGGGTGGCTGCCGTCGCCATTCGCCATCTTTCTGTTGGCTACGATGAGAACAGAGGAAGGGAAAGGCAAGAATCAGAAAATGAACCTAGGGTTTGGGTGCAGCCGGCCGCCCTGCTGGTTTTGATCCAACGAAAAGCGAGGAGAGGCGTCCGATTCAAATGAACGGTGCAGATTGCTCAGGCTGAAATCGGCCCAGGCGGGCGGTGAGATTGCTGGCCCAGGCCCAGGTTGCGGCCTGGGCGCGGCGGTGTCCTGCAACCGCATTTCAAAGGGCTGCTTCTCGCTGTTGGGCCGTCCGGCTGCGCGCGCCGCGGGCCGGGCCAGAGAGAAGGCTGTGCCTATGCAGCTTGCGCACGCACGTGGGCCGCGTGCGCGAAATGAGCCTTCAGGCCAAAATTGAAGAAGAAGATGAAATTTTGGTTTTATTTTTCCAGAAGTAGGTTTTGACATAATTTTGTTCAATTTGAATAGAATTTGATGCATTTTTTATGTGCAACTTTATCCAACGATATTTTGCTCAGAAAACAGTCAATTTTTTTAGTGCTTCTGGAAAATGACAATATGAAAGATTATCAATGTTTCCGCTATGCATGATAATTATTGTTCTCTTCTGATTAAATTTGAACCAACAGGATAATTTAATTTTAAGAGAAGTGATGAATTTCTGATAATTTTGATGAGATTATAATGTTATTTTCTGACCAACGTTGTTAATAACAATATTATAATTTTGATCCATGAGAAATTATGCATTAATTTTACTTCTGCCAAACGGTGATGTAAAATGTTTGCATAGATGAATTTTTATGTTTTAATTTAACCAACGTTGAGTTAAGGCATGCGATTTTATGTATAAACATTTTCACTTACTCTGGTGTGGTTTCAGGAGGCAAATACAATGTGAACATCGCAAACATCCCAACACTCAATGAGAGCAATTACCATGTGTGGTGGGAGAAGTATGAACTAGAACTTGCGTTAGGAGAGGTCGATTTTGCCATCACCTCACCATGCCCTACTGAGCCAGAGGACCCGATGAGAGGTGAAAATGAATCTAACGCTGATTTTGCTGCTCAAAAGCGTGATCATGCTGAGATAAGAATGAAATATGACCTTCAACATAGGCAATGGACTCTCTCCAACCGCAAGTGCCTATTCGTGGCCAAGGCCACCATAGAAGAACAGATAAGGGGCTCAATTCCTGAATATGCTACTGCCACAGAATATCTTGAGAAAATCAAGAGTTAGTTTATTGGGTCTACCAAGGCCAAAGTTCACTAATTAAGAAGCTTGTGAATGAGAAATACACTGGTGGTAGCATAAGAGAGCACATTTTGAAGATGAACACTACGACATCTAAGCTAAAGGAAATGAATTTAAAGGAAGATGATTTCCTGATTCATTTGATTTTTGCTTCTTTGCCAAAATAATATGACACCTTCATTGTGAACTACAATATGCAGCCTGAAAGATGGGGCATAGAAAGGCTCATCTCAATGTGTGCTCAAGAAGAGAAGAGGATAAAGTCCTCATAGGATGAATCCGCTCATCTTATGAAGAATAACAAAAGAAAGAACTTTAATGGCAAGAATTCTAAACCACATGGAAAACCTAAATGGGATAAGGAAAAGGTCTCTTCCTCCAATTCACAGGGAAAGAAACCCTAGGATTCTGAGAATCAACAGTACAACTCCTATGGTGGAGCTGAAAAAGATCAATGCAAGCACTGTTTCAAGAAGGGACACTACAAGAGGGATTGTCCAGATTTCCTAAAATCTCTGCTAAAGAGAGGTGATGAATTTATTACATTTATAGATGAATCCCTGTATTTATGTTATGCTAAATTCACTTGGTGGGTTGATTCAGGAGCAACTACTCATGTTGCAAATTCTTTACAGAGGTTAAGTGGGACGAGAACCTTGCAAAGAGGAGAAAGAACGATTAAAGTTGCAAATGGAGTGCAAGCCAATGTTGAAGCCATTGGAGATTTTTCTTTAGAATTGAATAATGGTTTTGTACTTAGACTTAAAGAAGTATTTTATGTTCCCTCTTTGCGTAAAAATTTGATAAGTGTTTCGAAACTTGATGATGATGGAATTGATTGCCATTTTGGTGATGGCAAGTGTAAGATACTAGTTAATAATAAATGTGTTGGTTTTGCCTTCCGACAAGACAAACTTTATTTATTATCTCTTGCTGAGAATGCGAACAATGTATGCGATGAGAATGTGAATGATTCCCCATCTGCGAATGTAACTGAGAAGCGGAAAAGAATTGACAATGCCTCTTTGAAATTATGGCATTGTCGCTTGGGCCATATTTCGATGGGAGAATAAAACGATTGGTTAAGGAACCAATTCTCCTGCACTTACAATTTTCAGATTTAAATCAATGTGTTGATTATATCAAAGGAAAGTGTGTCAAAAAAATTAAGAAAGATGCCAAACAAAGCACAGAAATTTTAGAAATAATCCACACAGACATATGTGGTCCATTTCCTGTGAAAAGTGTGGATGGTTATTATTCATTTATAACATTCATAGACGACTACTCATGTTTTGACTATATTTATCCAATTAAAGAAAGATCGGAAGAATTGGATAAATTCAAGATATTTAAAGCTGAGATTGAAAATCAACAAAATAAGAAGCCATGAGAAGCGACCACTCATCAAAGTGGCTTAAAGTCATGGAAGATGAAATAAAATCAATGAGTACCAATAAAATTTGGAACCTAGAAAATATTCCTAAAAGAGCCAAAATAGTAGGCTGCAAATGGATCTACAAAACGAAATATGACTCCCAAGGGAATGTAGAAAGATTTAAAGCGCGACTTGTGGCGAAAGGCTTTACGCAAAGAGAAGGGATTGATTATAATGAGACGTTTTCTCCAGTCTCATGTAAAGATTCCTTCAGAATTATAATGGCATTTGTAGCCCACTATAATTTGAAGTTACATCAAATGGATGTAAGGACGGCATTCCTTAACGGGGATTTGGATGAAAATTTTTATATGGCACAACCGAAAGGTTTTGTCGTAAAAGGAAAAGAAAATATGGGATGCCGCCTAAAGAAATCAATTTACGAATTGAAGCAAGCTTCAAGACAGTGGTATTTGAAGTTTGATAGAACGATAAAAGGTTTTGGGTTTAAGGAAAATGTTGAGGATAATTGCATTTATGCAAAGTTCAAGAATGGAAAGTACATATTTCTAATTTTGTATGTGGATAATATCTTGATTACTGGTAGTGATATCAATCTACTAATGGAAACAAATAAATTCTTGTCCTCAAACTTTGATATGAAAAATCTCGGTGAGGCCTCGTTCGTTTTGGGAATAGAGATTCACCGAGACATAAGAAAGGGGGTTCTAGGATTATCGCAAAAGGCATACATAGAAAAGGTCCTAAAGAAATTTAGTATGCATGCGTGCAGTCCTTCACCTGCTCCTATAGTCAAGGGTGATAGATTTGGGTAACATCAGTGTCTCAAGAACCAATATGAAATTGACCGAATGAAAGCGGTACTGTATGCTTCAGCTGTTCGAAGTATACGATATGCTCAAGTGTGTACACACCCTGACTTAGCTTTTGTTTTTTTTGACGTAAAATACCGTGGGGGAGATCCCCACGGTGCCTTTATAGAAAAACAAAACAGCAAAGTACAGAACAACTTACATACAGGAGAAAGAAAGAGGAAGAGCAACAAGCCGGACGCCTACACAACCCTACAACCAGAGCGAGAAAGAGGAAGCAAAAACAACAAGTTACAAGGCATAAAGCCAAAGCAGAACAGCAGCTCTATCAGCTTCTTTGATGCGAAGGGATTGCAGAGATGCTTCCTCCTTAAAGTTCCTGACCCATCTGTTGAAACTAGCTTGGACCCCATCAAAAACCAACCTATTTCTGATCTTCCAAATTTCCCAGGCAGCTACGAGGAAAGTCTCCATGAAGAACGGTCTTCCTGATAGATGCTTTGTTCTTTCAATTCTTTTATGGATAATCACATCGTTATCCCAAGTAATCCCAATCTTCGTCCAACAATCTCTTACAAATGGACAATCAAAAAAGAGATGCTCAATGGTTTCCTCTAAGCCTTGCCCACAAAGCACACATAAAGTGTTAGGTTGAACATTGAATCTTCCTCTAGACAACATATTCTTTGTGTTTAATCTGTCCAGCAAAACTAGCCATGCAAAGAACTTCACTCTTGGAGTAACTTTAGATTTCCATACCCAGGAGAAAGTCACTGGAATCTGAACAGGCTGAAAAGCAAGTTTGTAGAGCTTAGCAGCAGCAAAAGTGTTATTTCCCCAGCAAAAAATTCTCTGATCTATCTCCTCAAATAGAGCATAATCTTGAATGATAACTTTTAGTTCTTCTAGCTCCAAAGCAGCCTGCTGAGAGATAGGGATGTGAAATAGGTCCTCCAGACTATCAGTTTCAGTGACTTGTTTAACAGAGATATCCACATGCTTTGCAAAATGGGCTAAAACAGGGAAGAAGTCTATTAAGCAATCACCAGTAAAATTATCCTTCCAAAAGAGAATAGAGGATCCATCCCCCAACTGACAAGTGGTGATGCCAATATAGAGATCTTTCAATTTGAATGTCTTTCCACCAAAAGGAGCCCACAGCTCTGTGGGAATGTGGCACCCTATTAGCATAGTATTTGAACCACACCTGCTGGACCCATGGAGTATCTTCTTTGGAATAAAACTTATGTAGTTGTTTCATGAGTAGTGCATCATTTTGAAGATAAAGATTTTTAATACCAAGCCCTCCCTTTTTCTTAGGCCTTTGAGCCAAAGACCAAGCCACTAGATTTCCACCTCTTTTTTCTGAATTTCCTCTCCAAAGACATTGCTTTCTTACCCTGTCCACTCCTTCAATGACACCTTTATGCAGTTTTAAAGTACACATGGCATAATTAACGGTAGGAGTGATAATAGAGTTTATGTACTCCACTCTTCCAGAATAAGATAAAAAGGTGGAACAAGCCGAGAGCTTTCTTTCTACTCTGTCCAGAAGAGGAACAAACTCTTCTATCTTTGGTTTGGTTGTCCCTAGAGGCAGCCCTAGGTAAGTAAAGGGAAAGGTACCAACTTGACAACCAAAGGTTCTAGCAAGCACTTGTGTCTTCTAAGCAGGGACATTTATGGGGACCAGAAGAGACTTGCTAAAATTCACCACCAGCCTAGTTGATGAGGCAAAAGAGTTTAGAATAGCTTTTAGGCAAAAGAGCTGCTTGGCCTCAGCTTCCAATATTAATAAGGTGTCATCCGCATATTGTACAATAGGGAAGTCAGAGGAAGGCTGAGGAATAGGAAGATTCAAAATTCCCTTGTCTTTGAGCCCATTTTATGTAGCACCCGGTTTTAAGAACAAAACCAGATACACACCATATGTGAGCCCAGGAAGTCAAATCTCACATATAGCTACAAATAAAGGTAATATCAAATGACAATGCTTAATATATAACGTACTTATTATAAAAGATATAACCTTAGATAGCAAACAGCGGAAGGACAACTCCGGTCTTCAGGTGAAGACTCCACTCCACAGGGACAACTGACTGGTTGATCACAAGCCTGTCTGCTCCAATTTTTAGAAATCTGGTACCCATCCGGGATTTTTATCCAAAAATAGAAAATAAACAAGCGTGAGTACATTTCGTACTCCACAAGCATAACATGAGGATTCATGAGGCTCAAAAGGCAGACACGGTTTACTGCATTTAGCATTTTAGTAAGTCAGCATTTTATCATTGGTTAACATCAACTTATGCTTAGGCTCCCAAATTAACCCACATGATCACATACTAGAATTAATAGAGTTATTGATCAACATTATATCATCATCATCATCATCATTATCATAATACCATCATAGTTCACCATGAACAACAACATCATAAGTAATCAGTTATTCTGTGAGTTTTCCGGGCCGCTCGTGACCGTGAGCACGGCTGTTATAACAGTTTTAACACTCTGCAGAGGTTGTGCATCTTTACCCGTGAGTCGTGTTGCCCATATGCCCGGGTTAATTACTCCCATAACACTTCCAAGGTGAGCGGGCAGGGTACACTATGAAGCCTTCCATAGGTCTCGTCTAACAAGTTAGGGCCGCGAGGTTTCCTTGGCAGGCAGATATAGAGAACCCCCCTTTCTGTGGCACAATTCCCGCAGGCTATACACACAAGAACAGAGGCAGTTCTATACCCAAAGTGGCAAGCCCCTCTTGCGCCCTTTCGGGTAACCTCTAACAAGCTAGAAAAGATCCTATTACTGAGCTAAAGTCAGAGCCATATAACTCTCACGGTTGCACTGTATGTCCCAGCTTTTGCCCTACAGATAAGTCCTTACGGAAGGTTTAGGGCAACATGATCGACATCATTTGCACCATCACCCCATAATTCAATTATTACCATCATGTTTATCCGTTTGTTCCATTAATCATAGTATTGATCATGTTTGAATAGAGCACTAGCATTCTACCCATATGCAATAAAACCCATAGGCATCATGGTATAAGTCATCAATGGCTAGGATGTCCTTATAGTCGAGCATTATTAGACACATGCATAATGAGTAGATTATATAATGAATAGGAATCAAGGTAGGCCCATGCTATACTTGCCTTGGTTCACACTCCTGCTGGTCCTGTTGATCTTCGAAGTACTCCTGGTTCACAACGTACTCCTCACCGTCTGACTCGACCAACACGGCAACATACACATTTCAGGAGCATTCATGCATAGCAAACAAACCTATAATTTAGAACAGTACACCAGCAGTATAAAAACAAGATAAAAAGTTTATGAAAATATTCTACGTCTTGCTACGATCACAACGACGCGAAGTTCACGAAAAACGGAGCTACAACGCAAAAGTTACGAGCTATATAAGGTTCCCAAAAGCTAGCTAACAAACTAGACTTAATAGAGAAATTCAAAAGCTTATAACAGGTCTAACAGTAGCACTAATGTATAGATTACGAAATTATGAAACTAACGCAAGTTGAACGGGTCGAATCGGAGCTAAAACGACGATTTTATAAACGTTTTACTACAGTGGCAAATCTGTAATTAATCAGAAAACGTATTTTTCATTTAAACCGAAGAAACTACGTTTTCAAAACGGGCATGCGTATTTCGGGAATACGCCAAGGACGGCGGGTTGGATATGCCAGAAACCGAGGGTCTCTTTAAGAAAAAGACCCACGAAGGGGTATGGGCGATC
The DNA here is from genome assembly GCA_038087645.1 of Saccharum hybrid cultivar R570. Lineage (NCBI taxonomy): Eukaryota > Viridiplantae > Streptophyta > Magnoliopsida > Poales > Poaceae > Saccharum > Saccharum hybrid cultivar. Next base: position 1,527,523 of record JAQSUU010000291.1, on the reverse strand, counting down.
CTGGGCCGTTGATCTCAGATCGGACGGCAGAGATTTGATGGGAGGGAAAGAGAGAGGCGCGGCCGCCGGAGCTGAGGGAGGACACGGCAGTGCTGCCATTACCGACGGCGAGAAGCTCGCCGGCGTTGTCCAAACGGCTGCTACGGTGCACGGTTTGACGAACCGAGGACACCGGGAGAAAGCGGAGATGATGGTGACCTCGCACGAGCCCTTTGCGCGGCTGAGGAAGGCGACCGACGCGGTGGCTGCCATGGCCGGTGGCGAGAACCTCATCGATGATTGGGAAAACGGCCCTAGAAGCCGCGATTTGAGAATGTAAAGGCATGGGGAAGAAGAGAAGAGCGAGGCGAAGCTCACCGAGAAGAAAAACGGGGCGGAGGCGTCTCGGGAACGATGGTCGACGCGGTGGGGGCGGCCGGTGCTCTGGTGATCACTGCCGAGCTGCGGGGGAGTGGTTTTGCTAGCGAAACAGAGCGGGGAGGGCAGCAGGGGGAGGCAGAGATGGGGTCGCACCCTCCTTTAAAGGGACCGAGGCGCGGGGGAGGCTCCCACGACGCCCACGACGCGACGCAAGTGCGGCGGTGGTTGCGGCGCGGGCGCGGAACGGTTGGAGAGGAAGGAGCTGACGGGCGGGCCCGGCCTGTCAGCGGAAGGAGGGGGAAAGAACGACGCGGCGGCGGTTTCGCCTCCCGTGGGCCAGCCCAGCGAGCGCGCGGAAGGGAAGAGAGGGAAGGGAAAATCGCGGGCGGGCCAAGAAAAGGGCCAGCAGGCCGACTGGGCCGAAAGGGGGGAGGGAGAGGAAAAGGAGTTATCTTTTTCTTATTTGATTTTCCAAATCCAATTTCAAATGTTTTTGAATCTCTTTTGAACTTTGGATCAAATCAATCAATACAATAAATAGAATGTGGCAGCATGAGTGCATCAACATGTTACTAATCCTTATGTTTTATTTTATTTTCACCAAATTTTTATTATTCCCTAAATTTGAATGCACAACAAATTCATATTTAAATCAATTTATCTATTTTTAAATAATACAAAAATTTAGGGTGTCACAATTCTACCCCCCTTAAGAGGAATCTCGTCCTCGAGATTCGGGAGATGGGTGTCAAAGAGATGTAGATGCTCTGTCTTTGGATCTTCTTCATTTTCTCACAACGATCACGCTGTAGCTTGCACGTTGTTACAACCTTGCTCCTAATAGCTTGATCAACTCTTAAGCACAATCCCTTAGTCCTTTATGCCATTCCTCCAATTGACCTTTGCAATTCCTTTTGTTCCAAGATGATCACTATTAATTACCAACTTTGTAGTGTAGGTGACATCACTCAAGTCTCTCACACAACTCAACCTTGGTGTCGCCGAACCTTCCTAGCACACTCCTTATGCTAGGAGCATCGACAACAACTTTTGCTTATCCAGGTATTAACGCACATCCATGCCATAATCATTGATCGCTCTAATTCATCGATGATTTCATAAGATCAAAACCAACTTAGTGAAGATATCCTTTAGATTCTTACGATCTTTGTAGATGTCACCCTTATATCCAAGATTATAATGCCTCCAATGAACCTCTGACGATATCTTCTATTCCTAGGAAAACTTTGAATCTCACTCACATCTCGCATCCTTTGGTGGGTTCCAACTCAACACATCATTAGCTTTCTTAAGTTTCCCATAATTCCACCATTTGAGATAACTTATCCAAGTAGAGATCTTCCTTGAATAAAAAGATTTATTGCCATAATTGATGTCGCAACGAGTTTTCCGAGTCTCCATAGAACCAACTGTAGATGAACCATATCTCCTTGCCTTGTCATTGTTGCTGACTTGTCTTGGGTATGGTGAAGTTCAAACACCCAACTGTGCTTGATGGTGACTTCTCAACCCTAGGGATAACTAATTCTTTCAGGTAGAGTACTTGAATGTAAGAAACCTTCATCTTGTTACTTCTTTACTCGGCTACCCCCCTTAAGAGAGATCAACTAGGGGACAACAAAGGGTAGCTTGCATCTTCTTCCAAGTGAGTTAACCATCATAATGACCTTCTGATATCCCACGGAAACTCATGTGTATAAGTAAGAACAAGAAGTCTGAAATTCCTTATGAGTAGAAAAACAGCAGCGCATGAAAACAGCTGTAACTCCTATTCTGTTAATCCAATGAAGTTGTAGTTTATACTGTTGGAAAGCTGTTGAAATCCTCTACAACTTTTGTATAGAACACTTTTCCTGATTCCAAACATAATTTGGTCAAAAACTGTGCACTGCAAAACTACTCCAGGTTTCAGACAGCACAACTGTATCGTCTTGTGATTTCCATAACTCCCAAACCAAAACAGCTATGGAATTGATTCCAGCGGCAGATGAAACATACAAGAGTCTACTTTATCCATAAAAGTTTCATAACTTTTGGATATCCAGATCTGGAGATATATCATGATGAACACAGACTGCTCTGGAAAACAGGATTGATAAAACAGGAGAAAACCAAAACCCGCATATTTACTTCATTAATCCTTATGCCTTAGGCCTATAGACTAAATGAAATTGTGGACAAAACCACAAGATCATTGCACTCATTACAAAGATCCAAAACCAGCACATGCATAATGACAATTCAACAAGCAATTAAGGTGCATACTTCAATCATTGACTGAGCTTGCGATGCTATCGTTCTATTCATATTAAGGGCAAATATCCTAAAGCTCCGCTTCCGATGTCACAGGAAGATGGTAAGAGACAAGATTCTAAGAGCATATCAAAGCAAGGAGTGAAGATGAGAGCAAAGGCTTAAACAAGTATCAAGAAGGAGATGAATATCAAGGGTATAGAAATAATAGAGGAGAAATATCAAGGTTTATAGAACAAGGGTCTTATAGCAATTCCTAAACCTTAAGACGACCAATTGCTAACTAGGCTTGTGTCCTACAGTCAGCATTGCTCTGATACCACTTTGTAGCACCCGGTTTTAAGAACAAAACCAGATACACACCATATGTGAGCCCAGGAAGTCAAATCTCACATATAGCTACAAATAAAGGTAATATCAAATGACAATGCTTAATATATAACGTACTTATTATAAAAGATATAACCTTAGATAGCAAACAGCGGAAGGACAACTCCGGTCTTCAGGTGAAGACTCCACTCCACAGGGACAACTGACTGGTTGATCACAAGCCTGTCTGCTCCAATTTTTAGAAATCTGGTACCCATCCGGGATTTTTATCCAAAAATAGAAAATAAACAAGCGTGAGTACATTTCGTACTCCACAAGCATAACATGAGGATTCATGAGGCTCAAAAGGCAGACACGGTTTACTGCATTTAGCATTTTAGTAAGTCAGCATTTTATCATTGGTTAACATCAACTTATGCTTAGGCTCCCAAATTAACCCACATGATCACATACTAGAATTAATAGAGTTATTGATCAACATTATATCATCATCATCATCATCATTATCATAATACCATCATAGTTCACCATGAACAACAACATCATAAGTAATCAGTTATTCTGTGAGTTTTCCGGGCCGCTCGTGACCGTGAGCACGGCTGTTATAACAGTTTTAACACTCTGCAGAGGTTGTGCATCTTTACCCGTGAGTCGTGTTGCCCATATGCCCGGGTTAATTACTCCCATAACACTTCCAAGGTGAGCGGGCAGGGTACACTATGAAGCCTTCCATAGGTCTCGTCTAACAAGTTAGGGCCGCGAGGTTTCCTCGGCAGGCAGATATAGAGAACCCCCCTTTCTGTGGCACAATTCCCGCAGGCTATACACACAAGAACAGAGACAGTTCTATACCCAAAGTGGCAAGCCCCTCTTGCGCCCTTTCGGGTAACCTCTAACAAGCTAGAAAAGATCCTATTACTGAGCTAAAGTCAGAGCCATATAACTCTCATGGTTGCACTGTATGTCCCAGCTTTTGCCCTACAGATAAGTCCTTACGGATGGTTTAGGGCAACATGATCGACATCATTTGCACCATCACCCCATAATTCAATTATTACCATCATGTTTATCCGTTTGTTCCATTAATCATAGTATTGATCATGTTTGAATAGAGCACTAGCATTCTACCCATATGCAATAAAACCCATAGGCATCAAGGTATAAGTCATCAATGGCTAGGATGTCCTTATAGTCGAGCATTATTAGACACATGCATAATGAGTAGATTATATAATGAATAGGAATCAAGGTAGGCCCATGCTATACTTGCCTTGGTTCACACTCCTGCTGGTCCTGTTGATCTTCGAAGTACTCCTGGTTCACAACGTACTCCTCACCGTCTGACTCGACCAACACGGCAACATACACATTTCAGGAGCATTCATGCATAGCAAACAAACCTATAATTTAGAACAGTACACCAGCAGTATAAAAACAAGATAAAAAGTTTATGAAAATATTCTACGTCTTGCTACGATCACAACGACGCAAAGTTCACGAAAAACGGAGCTACAACGCAAAAGTTACGAGCTATATAAGGTTCCCAAAAGCTAGCTAACAAACTAGACTTAATAGAGAAATTCAAAAGCTTATAACAGGTCTAACAGTAGCACTAATGTATAGATTACGAAATTATGAAACTAACGCAAGTTGAACGGGTCGAATCGGAGCTAAAACGACGATTTTATAAACGTTTTACTACAGTGGCAAATCTGTAATTAATCTGAAAACGTATTTTTCATTTAAACCGAAGAAACTACGTTTTCAAAACGGGCATGCGTATTTCGGGAATACGCCAAGGACGGCGGGTTGGATATGCCAGAAACCGAGGGTCTCTTTAAGAAAAAGACCCACGAAGGGGTATGGGCGATCCTGGGCCGTTGATCTCAGATCGGACGGCAGAGATTTGATGGGAGGGAAAGAGAGAGGCGCGGCCGCCGGAGCTGAGGGAGGACGCGGTGGTGCTGCCATTACCGACGGCGAGAAGCTCGCCGGCGTTGTCCAAACGGCTGCTACGGTGCACGGTTTGACGAACCGAGGACACCGGGAGAAAGCGGAGATGATGGTGACCTCGCACGAGCCCTTTGCGCGGCTGAGGAAGGCGACCGACGCGGTGGCTGCCATGGCCGGTGGCGAGAACCTCATCAGTGATTGGGAAAACGGCCCTAGAAGCCGCGATTTGAGAATGTAAAGGCATGGGGAAGAAGAGAAGAGCGAGGCGAAGCTCACCGAGAAGAAAAACGGGGCGGAGGCGTCTCGGGAACGATGGTCGACGCGGTGGGGGCGGCCGGTGCTCTGGTGATCACTGCCGAGCTGCGGGGGAGTGGTTTTGCTAGCGAAACAGAGCGGGGAGGGCAGCAGGGGGAGGCAGAGATGGGGTCGCACCCTCCTTTAAAGGGACCGAGGCGCGGGGGAGGCTCCCACGACGCCCACGACGCGACGCAAGTGCGGCGGTGGTTGCGGCGCGGGCGCGGAACGGTTGGAGAGGAAGGAGCTGACGGGCGGGCCCGGCCTGTCAGCGGAAGGAGGGGGAAAGAACGACGCGGCGGCGGTTTTGCCTCCCGTGGGCCAGCCCAGCGAGCGCGCGGAAGGGAAGAGAGGGAAGGGGAAAATCGCGGGCGGGCCAAGAAAAGGGCCAGCAGGCCGACTGGGCCGAAAGGGGGGAGGGAGAGGAAAAGGAGTTTTCTTTTTCTTATTTGATTTTCCAAATCCAATTTCAAATGTTTTTGAATCTCTTTTGAACTTTGGATCAAATCAATCAATACAATAAATAGAATGTGGCAGCATGAGTGCATCAACATGTTACTAATCCTTATGTTTTATTTTATTTTCACCAAATTTTTATTATTCCCTAAATTTGAATGCACAACAAATTCATATTTAAATCAATTTATCTATTTTTAAATAATACAAAAATTTAGGGTGTCACAATTTACTATGTACTGAGGAATTTCTGCAGCAAGCACGAAAAGTAATGGAGAAAGGGGGTCACCCTGCCTGACCCCTCTTTTACAATTAAAGATTTTGCCTGGAACCCCATTAAGTAGAACTGTGGAGGTGCCTGATGACAGAATACACTTAACCCAACTGATCCATTGCTGAGGAAATCCAAGAATACTCAACATTTCAAAAATTGTTGAGTGCTCAATAGTGTCAAAAGCCTTTGCAAAATCAAGCTTCACAATCACGATCTCTTTCTTTGACTGCTGACATTGGTGAATGTACTCAAAACTCCAAGCTAGACAGTCTTGTATTGTTCTCTTCCTAATGAAACCATATTGGTTCTTGTGTATGATCTTAAGGATAATCTTTTGGAGCCTTTCAGCAAGGAGCTTAGTAATCATCTTAACACAATAGTTCAACAAAGAAATTGGTCTGAAATCATTAACAGTTGTGGGGTTGCTGTACTTTGGCACTAGCACAAGAAAGGAACCATTTATAGGGGCAAGATTAACCCTGTTATCAAAGAAATCCATAAACAACCTGAGTATATCAGTTTTTACAATGGGCCAACACCTCTTAATAAAAACCCCATTGAAACCATCAGGCCCAGGAGCTTTATCAGAGGGCATTTGTTTGATGATATTCTCAATTTCAGAGACCAGGAAGGGGGAGGTAAGCTCAGACAAATCCACATTCTCAGGAATAGAGACCAAAGAATCTAGATCAAAAGACATGATAGCATTGTTGCTAGTCCCCATTCTGTTTTTGAAGGAACACCAAAGAAGGTTGGCTTTGTCGTCATGATGAATAAGAGAAATTCCATGTTCATCCTGAATTTGGGCAATTAGATTTCTTCTATAAGAAACAGTGGCCATAGAATGAAAGTATTTTGTGCATTCATCCCCATACTTGATTCTGTTGGTTGTGTTTCTTTGCTTCCAATAAGTATTCTGTTGTTTCAACAGATTACAGAGTTGCCTCTTAACCATTGCCCTGACATTCCACTCAGGGTTAAAAAGTTGTCTGAATTCCTCTACTGTGTCCAAATACAGTATAACTTTATTGCAGTTTTCAATAAGAAGTCTAATATTCGAAATGCCTTTGCTCCACCTTTTCAGATCCTGCCTTAGTTTTTTAAACTTAGCTGACAAAACCGAGGCAATGTTATTAGAGCTTCCACTGCTCTGGTTCCAGGACTGTTCCACCGTAGTAAGAAAGCCACCATGAGAGACCCAGAAGTTTTCAAACCGAAAAACATTAGATTTGGGAATCTTGGTTTCCACTAAGACTCTACAAGGAACATGGTCAGAGGTGGGTCTTGCCATAGGAGTGACCATGGTGTTGGGGAAATCCAAGGTCCAATTAGCTGAGGTAAAGAACCAATCCAATTGCTCTAGTAAAGGGTTGGACTGCATATTACTCCATGTAAAGGCTCTTCCCTTCAGTGGTAACTCAACTAGTCCCAAGTAATCAATAACTTCATTGAAAATTTGAGTATCATGGAAATTGCCCCCACTTTTATTTCTGTTGTCCATATATCTATAGAAGTTGAAATCCCCCATCAGAATCCAATTAAAATCATCCAAAATGTCCAGATTACGCAGCCAGTTAATGAAAGTAGTTCTAGCAGGCTCCAAACAAGGTCCATAGATTGAAGTAAGATTCCAGACATTCAAGTCCAAACGTGAAGAGAAACTGATCGAGATGGCAAAGGGCTTTACATCAATCACAGTTCCATCAAACAGACTGCCATTCCAGCAAACTAGGATACCTCCAGAAGCACCAATCGAGGGAGCAAAAATGAATTTGTCAAAACGTCTTGGTGCAAAATTTTTAATAAAGGTAAGGTCTAACATTTCCTTCTTTGTTTCCTGGAAACAAAAAATCTCACAGTTGCTTTCATCTATTTTGTTACGGATCAGAGGCCATTTTTCCACAGCATTAAGACCCCTAACGTTCCAACATAGAATATTACAGGATCTACTCATTGAACAAACCATAATAATACGACAAAATAACCTGACCTTCACAGAAGGACAGAGATAACTTCATAAAGTTTGCAAACATAATACCAGTAAGCATAGCCAACCACAAAATACTGAAAATATTAACGACAAACTTAAAGATAGCTATGGCCCAAAGACCAAGCTTCCAGCAGCAGGGCCAAACACCGACTCCTATCATTAATCCTAATCATTAACATGCCCTTCCATGAGGGCATCCTCCGAGAGCTCCGAAGGGGACACTCCACAGCTTGTAGCCCACTCGTGGAGGACATCGAGAGGGATCTGACCATCTGCTTCAGCCATAGTCTTGGGGGGATTCTCTAGGTCAATCACTGTTACTACTTTCTTCCTTCTTTTTGGAGTTGGTTCCTTGATCTTGACAACTTGCACACCACCCACAACATCAGGATTGAGGTGGGAGCTTCTGCGCACTAGAGTGTCCACCAGAGGGGTCTTTGAACCCGGCCTACGAGAAACCACAGTAGGAATAGAAACTGGCCCAAGCCCACTAGTAGCAGGAGCCACCACCTTGTCACCAAACAGAGCAGCCCACAACTTGATCAGAATAGCATCCATGACTGGGTAAATAGGCACGATGGCCTTCTGAATATCCTCCTTCCAAACCTTCAGCACTGGCAGACTATGAAAAGGGAGATTCTGACATGCCTTGATGATGAAAGGAGGCACCACCACATTGGCATTTCTGACTGAAGACACCACACTAGAATCCTCAGAAGAAGATGTGTCAGCCGACATCTGAACCCCAACCAAAATCTCTTCAACTGATAAATGAATGTCAGGTCCAGTCGCCCTGAGATAGTTCGTCGTGCACCCTGACTGATCAAAAGTAATAGTGTCTTGGGGCTGTTCAGGATGCTGAGGCACCTAGTTCTGCACCACTTCCATTTCCATCTGATCAACCCCTTCATCATTCACCGCCAAGTTGTTGTGATCTGCCAGATTAATGTCCATGTTGATATCCTACATTTGCTCCAAATTGATCCCAACATCCCCAAGTACTTGTGCAGCAGCCCCAGCATTATCGTGCATCCAATTCTGAAAATTGTCAGGGTTACCAGCCAGGGGTGGACCGTGTAAAGGGTGTGGAATCCCATCTGCTGGAATAGGATCCTCATCACCAGGCAATTCATCAGCAAAGTGACCACCCAGAATATAGGTGGGCACAGACCAGGATCGACCATTTCCCCCTAAAGTGGTGCCTTGAGAGAACACAACACTGCGCGGGACTCTTCCAGGGGCGAGGATTAAGCAACGCACAAGAGTTCTGCTTTTATTAGGACCCTAGTGCCAATGGAGTTTACGACCAAAAGGAGCAACCGCAGCCAAAATGAATTCTTCCCGCTGGTAATCTAGTGGAAAAGCTAGAAACATGACCCAACATTCCCTGGTATAAGGACAAACTCTAAGATTGATGGCCTCATCATGTTTAACTATCCTCAGGACCGACACTCCATCAAACTCAATGGGACTGATATCAAGCAAGCTTTGTCTCTGAACTGACGATCCCATCTCAATGAGCCCCAGACCCAGCGGAGAGAGGAAAGAAGAAAATACCCTGACTGGATAGTGTTCCTCCAGGAACTGCACGGCGTCCGCCAGCGCCAATCTTGCATGCATCGGGTGCGGTGGCGGATCCATTGAGATGATCGCGTACTCCTCGTGACAACGCGGCGGCTCGCCACCAAGCGCCACCCGCGCCCATGCCGGACGCAGCCCACCATCCACACAATGGGCACCCAGAGGGAGGAAGGGTGCGGGATCACACTCAAAGTTCGCCATGTCTTCTTGGTCAATCAAAGTGGGGTGTGTTGTATGCAATGGAATGCAGAGATTTTTATTCACTTCGGCGACTAGGGTTTTCTCAGTATGTAAAGGGGAAGGATTTGCCAGCAACTGAGAAGTCGAGGAGCTTGGCGTTTGCACTTCCTAAGGAGAAACAACTGCGTCACCCGAAACTTGTTCACATTGAACACTGTTGGGCCTCTGGAAAGCACGTTTGGGCTTCCAACATAGTTTTTGGGCTGGATTTGGTAAAAATTGACTCCCCAGATTTCAGTTTCCAATAAAATTTGCCACTATGTTTTGAACGACACCATTTAGCCCGATGACCATAATTGTAGCAGTTTAGGCACCTAACCACGAAGCGACACACTCGGTTTGTGTGACCCCAGCGCATGCACCTCGAGCACCAAACTGAGTTAAGACTGACCAGCTCGCCGTTTTCTGAATTAATGATAGCATTATAAACATTTTTAACGGGGGAAGAGCCAGGATTCAAAATACCAAAATCATTTTTCAAAATGGGCCTTGGAAACCCCGTCCCACCCAAGGACTGCTGAAAGGTGGACTGAGCGGAACCAGAATTTAGAACCAGACCATGAACAGCTTGAACAGACACATGTGAACCAAAAACTAGAGACTGAGCCGAAGAGGGCTGAGGATCGATAGCAGTCCTGATAGAGCCAAAAATAATGGACTGAGAATTTGACAGCACAGTATCACTCCTTTTACCAGGCAGAACAGAAGCTACTGGATGAGCAAATCTGACTTTCTTTTCAGAACGTGCACGATGCTTAGCTACAATTTTCTGATTTTTCGATAAAACCTCAGTCCATTTCTTTGCTTCCTCAGCCTCCCAGATTCTCTTCTCACGCTCCCAGTGTGGAGCCCCATTACTCCACAAATGAAAATAAACATCAAACGAAGAACCAACAACTCTCCTCAAAGCATAGATCAGAAAACCCACAGCCTTGCATGAAACCGAGAACCGAAAATGGTTGTGACTCACTTCAACCACATGAAAGAACGGGGCATGCCCACCCAAGCAAGATTGAAGCACTAGTGCTACGCTCTCCTCTGTAAGCCGAAAAAGGTAGCGCCTAAAAGTGGCAAGCAGAAAGAAAGAGCCTCGTGGGCTAGGAGAGTGATGGTGCACCTGAACTCTGAAACGACGACGAACATCCCGCTCAAAATCCAGACCGATGGAGAAGTCCATCCTTTCTGCTAGGCCAGATGAGGAGCCCATCAGAAGGCCCAACAGGGAACCCAGAGAGAAGCAGCTCAGCTCCGGCGAGCGCCATCATCGGAGGAAGAGGAGGTTGCAGCGAAGGTGAGGATGGGGGAGGGAAGGGAGGGAGAGGGGGTTACTTGGCAGATATGAAAAGAATACAGGAATTGAACATTGAAAATTAGTGAAGAAAGTCCTACGTTATTTGCAGGGTACGAAAGGCCTCATGTTAATATATAGAAGATCTGATTCCCTGCAGATAGAGGGGTATTCAGATTCTGATTATACGGGAGAAGAAAGAAAATCCACGTTAGGATATATATTTACTCTCGCAAGAGAGGCTATATTGTGGAAAAGCTCCAAATAAACTGTAACTACATCCTCGACGATGTATGCCGAGTTTGTAGCATGCTATGAGGCAATGGGGCAGGTGAATTGGCTGAAGAAGTTCATACCCGGATGGAAAGTGATTAATAATATCAATGAACCACTGAAATTGTATTGTGATAACAATCCAGCGGTACAGTATGCTCACAACAATAGGTCAAGTGGTGCTGCCAAACACATTGACATAAAGTATTATGTTGTGAAAGATAAAGTTTGGGATCATATAATAAATCTTGAGCATATAAGTACAGATAAAATGCCCGCGGATCCTCTCACAAAGGGCTTACCACCCAACGTGTTCAGAGAACACGTAGCCGGCATGGGTTTAAGGGAAAGCCTATGATTCCCGAACATATGAAGGGCCCAAAAGAGAATTTTATTCCAATACGGAAAAGGGGTGTTGTGGCTGTTAGTCTAACGGCACTAATTGCTGTGATGATGAGACAACTCTATGCACTAATCTGTAAAGGAATAGGATAGAAGCAACAAAAATATGAATTGAAAGTTTTGAGTATGAAATTAAAGAACGTAGAAAATAATGAGAGATCAAGGGGGAGAATGTCAGGTTGATCTCCCTCCATTAGGCCCAACGGCCTTTAGGCCTTGTTCTCGCGTCCTGATCGAGGGCGCCCAACCCTATATGGTTGGTGGGCCCCCGTCTCATAGCGCTATAAAGGAAGGTGGGGGTCGGGGCTCGCAGGATGAGGTTCACCGTGCCGCCATTCACCCCACCAACATCCTAACCCTAACCCGATATAGAGAGGGGCGCTGCCAGCGACGGGAAGACTCACCGACGCCGGCAACGCCAACCCGTCGCCACTGTACCGACTTCCTCCTCATCGATGGCGCCAACTAACGAGACGGCGACCGCCTCTGCTACGACCACCGTCGGCGCCACTACGCCGAACCCCGCTCCCATGGATGTTCTGCGACTTCTCCCTCTCTACATCTCTTCCTTACTACTTTCCCGTAGATCATGTAATAGGACTTTGTGACTATTCCAAATCATGAACATGTACCCCGATCTGTTGATCTCGACTCGATTGAGTCCTTTGAATTCCAACAGAGGCGATGAGAGAGGTAGGCCAGGTCCATATTGAGTTGAGAAGTGGAGGGGGCCGAAGACTTAGGGCTATCACTAGTAGAAAATGGATCTCTAGTCCCGATTAGAAAAAGTCTTTTAGTCCCTGTTTTCCAACTGGGACTAAAGGGTAACATCAACCGGAACTAAAGAGTCTATATTAGTCCGAGCTAGTGTAATCGACCGAGACAGGTCAAGCTTGTTTAGTTTCGGTTGGTAACACCAAATGAGACTAATGTAGACCCCTTAGTCTGGGTTGGTGTTACCAACCGGGACTAAAGGTCCTCCAACACCCAAGAAACATAACCAGGACAAATGCTCACATTAGTCCCGTGACCAATTCTAACTGAGACTAATGTGTTGAACCGAAGGTCTATTCTCTACTAGTGGATGTAAGACTGTGGCTTAGCTAAAATTGATTTTATTTTCAGATGTAAGGATAATATCACTACCCGTGGGCTATGTCAAAATCTGGCATATCGATTTCAAAACAACTGGCAGTGAATATCGTATCACTGCCGGTTTTGAAGCATCTGGCAACAAGGTCAGTCTCAATAAGAATTCCATGGTCATTAAATAAACTGCTATGATATTGTTTAAATGAAAAAGGATAATAAAAAGTTTTATGAGGATGAAACTTGTTTACACTTATTCGAACACATGTGAGTCTTGAAAACAGGGATATATTGCATAGATGAAAACCATGGTTACTACTGGTAAATTGACAACAATAAACCGGATATTTCTTTTTCTTTATACGGTATTATTATTGCTTCGTTTCCCGTCTTCTTCTTGTTGATGAGGCATCAAGTCCGTGTACCCGATGCTCTTCCTGGTTGTCGGGAAGATCATGAACACCATGCTGGACAGGAACCCTAGTCCCACCGGAAGGTTCATGAGCACTTCCCTGGCGTCCGGCCTGATGTCCGGGAACAGGCAGCTCTGTATGCCGGCGTTGCCGAGGGCCACGACGATGAACAGGACCGCGGAGACGAGCACGTGCACGAAGTCCAGCGCCTTGATCTTCATCCTGGGGATGCTGGCGAACCTGCGCCTCCGCTCGTCGCATGTCCCGTCGAAGTTGAACGGGTAGAAGCCCCGCGGCGTGGCCACGCCATAGTAGAGCCGGCCGTCGTGGCCGACCAGGCTGTCGGTGAAGGAGAGCAGCAAGCAGGAGGCAGCGCAAGCACCGATGAGCGCGAGGGTAAGGGACCGGCTGGCAGTGCCGCATACACCGTGGTTGCTGAAGGACGGCGCCAGCGCTTGGAAGACCATGACAGTGCCGGTCGGCAGGAGCTTGATGATGTCGCAGGCGCAGCACAGGGTTTTGTCGACCAACGGGGCAGGTGCCTTGGTGCTACCGCAGGCGCCACGTGGATGCGGTGGCATCAGCAGCTTCATGTCGTGGGTAGACGACTCGTCGGCCATGTGAGTTTGGACGGAGCTTGATTTCATCTCGTTTCCGAAGGTTGCACACTTACACCCTGCGAGTAATAGCTAGTGTAAGATGCTTGGGGATCGGAGACTACCAGCTCTGTGTATGTATCTTACACTTCACAGGTTCCAGGCACTTATATTGCATTATTAGTTCTCAGTCATCATCGTCGTACTTACACGGGATTGGATATGATAATGATCACATCACATGGTGACAACTTGTGGTGCTTCGCATCCGTGCTTGGACAGGGAACTCGTGCAAGGTAGCTGGATTGCTTAAATAAAGTTGACAAGGACGAAAAAAAAATAGTGGTCCTGCGGAATCCTGGGTAGTTTTTTTTTTTTTGAGGAACACGATTAATTTATCACCTTCTTGTTGTAAGCCTTGGCAACATAAGTTTTGTCCTTCAAAGCTTTCATCCTCTTGTCGGTCACCTCATTGACATTGTCTATCATCAAACTGTGGTAAATAACATTTTTTTTCTGAAAGCGTGCATTGGCACGTTCTTTATTGAGTAGAAGTGGGAGAATACATAGGACTCATGAGTAATCCATGGATTACCAGCGAAATCCCGATGACACAAACAAACAGCAAGAAAATGCAAGGGGGCGACCTTCCACCAAACAACCCCAAACGACTGAACCCAATACATGAGCACTCAACACAATGGCAGCCAACAGTGTAGTGAAGCCACAGAAGCGATGAGGATGATAACAGCGGCAAAGCATCCGCTAAAGGCGACGACGACCATCGACGCGACAAAGCATCCATGGATGGGGCCAACATGCTCCAACAACATGCACATCTTAATTTGATTGTATAACTTCACTCTCTTTGGATTCGAGGTTTGACTTTACAACATATGTGTTGCGAGTATGATATTTCATGTTTTCTCTATTCCTATGAGCTCCACTATAAGCCTTAGTTGTAGGAAGAGAAAGGCCTAACATCACTATTGCCTTGGAGAGGATCCACAAATATCACATATATTGAGAGATCTGAGAGTGTCATACAATAAAAGCTCTGAGTTTTATTTTAAAAACTTACAAAAACTCCGGAATAATGGTTGAGCAAAGACTTAAGACATAGTGCTTGACTTGATTGTTCTTGTAACAGAACCGTCCAAATTATAAGAGCACAAGTACAAAAACAATCACCGAAATGATCAAATTCTCGCACTTGAGCCCATATAACTCCGGTAGTCCAATGAAATCACGAGGGATTTCAAACCAACCAACATACAAGCCAAGATCGTAGTGATTCAACATAACAAGTCACATGTTACATCCATTTCACAAGTAATTCAATATACATCGGAGTTCAACATAGTTATAAGAACTTACATTGAAAAGTAGCGGAAGCAAAGTAATTTGAAACTAACATTATTCTTGTTTCAAATACACGCCAGTACCACAGTCGACTTCCAACAAAAGAATTAGAGATAAGGTAAATAAGAAGGATCATGCCCGTGATCACACTCCGCCTCTACGGCAGGAGCCAACCAACTCTTGCAGTCGCCATGATACATCATAACCTGCAACAAGTGGGGATAAAACCCTGAGTACGACAAAGTACTCAGCTAGACTTACCCGTCAGAAACCAGAAATAAGGTGACACCAAGGATCATGCAAGGCTGATATAAAGTGGGGCTAGCTTGACAACATTTTGCATAAAAGCTTAATATAGATGATCAATCCTTAATGCTTAAGCATCAAGTTAATTATAATTAACCTATCATCTATATTAGAACCTGTACTAGAGCACTCACTTTATTAGGAGCAAACAATATTAACCATAGCAGGTATAAATTGAGGCAATCTTTCCATCGTGATCCAATTAACCATCCGTTCAATTTAATTGAATCTACGTTGCCGCTGCTCAAGTCAAGTGCTCACTAACCGGGAGCGATGGCGATTCGAATCGAATTCCTATCCAGCTGGAGGGGTATTTCTAACACTCACCGTGCAGACCCCTGCCAGGGTCGCACAGGCCACCATTTCATATGATTCAGGAATCGCGGGTCCGAATGATGTCGCGACCCCAAGGGCGACACTCTGCCAGGTGATAGGGACTCTAACCCCCCCTTGGTCTCATGCCAATGTCCCCAAGCACATCCTTTCTCTCCTCCAAGAAGCAACCTACCAGTCGATTCCCGGCCTGAATCACATTACTCGGCTTCGCGGTCGGAACGACTTATCCGGCCAACTAAGTGTTAGACTGCGTTCAACATGACTCAAGGACGTACAGCGAATCGGTCCTTAAACGACTCAGACGGGGATAGATTCACACCCAAGACCTCCATGCCTTGTCGCTTCACTATCATCATCCCGCCCGGTCTCATTTCATTTTATTAACACAGGGTTCCTTTCCACGATAGCAAATATAGCCAACCGTGCCATATATGAATATCCCTATATCTCGCAGGTGACAGGAAATCACCTGACTTCTACCGCTTAAAGCAGGGCTAAGCATCTACTCGATCCTAATCTATGTAGGATTCAAGGATTCATATATCTGGACAAGGAATGATATAATGCAGCAAGGGTTTCCAACCAACTCCTATCACTTAATGCAACAATACTTATAACATATATATAATTAATTGCTTTAAAGATAGGAGGCTTATAATGCTCCGGGGCTTGCCTGGGATCCGACTCAAGTTAGAGTTTGTCAAGTGAAACCCGCTTGGCGAGCATTCTCTCATTCTAGCACTTGTCCGATCATTCCATCTCCGAGATAGGTCCACCAACACCATCTTCTGGTTAGCTCCACCTCACGTCCTTCACGTGGTGCATCTAGCGTACCTAAATGAGATGCAAGGTGCAAGTGTATGAACATGATGAATGGCAATAAGAATGCATCACATAAGACAAGCACAATATTTAAACAAGATACAGGCTCTCATAGCCACTCACTGACTATAGCACACCAACCATTCCATGCATAATAAGTAAAGCATAATCTTCACAAGTTTCAGGTGTGCTAACTTCATCACCAAGGACATGAATCACACTTAGCAATATGCAAGCAAGTAACCAAGCAATCATGTATTTTCAACAATTCTGGACATTTATGCAGTAGCTGAGTAAATCAATCATATCTGAAGTTCTACATATCCAAATGACTTGAAAGAAGACATTATGGAAAGCTTATGAAATTCTCTACATTTTATTTAATATCATCTACACCTGATTCTAACATTTACCAGGTCGAAATACAGAAGGTACAGAATCTGTCCTGGAAGTACAGAGAGCAACATAAATCTGAACTCAACTTGGAACAGCTGTAGTTTCTAAACCATATGGCCAAAAGGCACCAAAATTTAACAGCAGCTAGATCATGAAATTCACAACAACTTTGTTATAGCACACAAGACATGAAAACATCATTTGCATATGGTAACTAACAATATTCTCAACTCTGTTCAGAAACCTCATTTGCAAGAAATAATTATTAACTTATGTTGCAAACATATACTTGGACAAAACTAACTTTACCAACATGTCCCACATGACTAATGAACCCCAGAAAACATAATGTCCATTCCTAAATAAATTCTTTAATGCATTTTCTTAATTTATTTAAATCATTAGGTGGAATTATGAACACATATCAAAAGTGCATAATAAATTCTATCAAAATTACAGAGGTCTACAAATGCTCTCAAAAGTCTACTGTCCAAATTTCAATCCATTTGGGCAAGTATATCAACCTCTATGAAAAAGACAAATAGCTATTGCAATAAATCATGTGAGAGCAAGTTAAACCTAAAACTCAATATTTTCTGTGAACACAAGGCCATATTATGAATCAATATGATAGAGAAACATCATACTAAGGTAATGGAACAACATTTTCTATTTTATCATTTATATATTATTTATAAGCTATTTATTAAGCCATAAACAAGTTAACTCAATAACTTGAGCATACAGTAAGAAATGGCCATGAAATTTATGCCACAGTACATTCATAGCATGGAAAGACTACCATAAAAATTTCACATCATTTGGAGCAACACAACTCAAGATATAAAAATGACAAGCAATATAATGTGGATTTCCTTATTTATCAAGGTCAAATCAAAACCCTAAGAAAGCAGTGAACAACTAGGGTGTTTAATATTTTTCCTATGAAGTACATGTCATCACAAAATTAACAAAACAAGAATCACTATTTTTGGAGTTCTAAAACTACAGATCTTGCTCTGGTTAAGTTTAAAGGCATTTCTAGAGCTCTTTTTCAACTTAAATAAACACATGAGAAAACATCTATAAACATGTAACTTTTTTATGACTCCACTGCATAGATCTTTTCTCAAGGTTCCCAAAAAGTTCACTTTTACTAATTTTGGAGTCTCCTAGCATGAGATATGCATTTTAGAAGATTTAACCAAATTCTGAAATTCAAAATCGGAATAAAACAACCCTAACAAGATTCGCTAGGCACACCCGATTTCCCACCCTAGAACTGCCGCTTCATAAACTGCCATGTGGGACCCGTTTCCCACCCGGGCCCGCCTGTCATCAACACAAGGAGAGACAGAGAGAGCCGGCCTTCTTCCTCGTTCCCCTGGTGAAAGTGAAGCAGAGGAGGGGGGGAATGGACGGCGGCGGTTCCGCCGGCCGGCTGCCGGCGACCCGGCGGCGGTGGAGCGGCTCAGAAGCGACACGGTGGCGCGGCGCTTCCATGGCCACCTGCAGCGTGGCCTGCGAACGTCCGTGGGCCTCTGGCCACACAAGCCCGGAGGCACGGCGGCGGCTGCAGGCGGCGGTGGTGCTCCGGTGACGAACGGCTTGAGGCGAGGAGCGCGGGAGGTGCAGCGTGAGGTGAGGAAGGTGGTACGGTGGTTCGTTCGGGCGGAGGGAGGTCGGAGGCCAAGAATGGCGGTGGCGGCTTGGAGCTCGGCCATGGCGACCCGGCTCAGGGCAGCGGCACTCCGGCTGCGAGCAAGGCGTCCAAGGCGCGCGCACAGGAGGGAGAAGGGGTTGGCGAAGACGTTGGCGCACGCAGCTACGGCCGTGGCGGCTTGACGCGTCGGAAACGGCAGCGGCGGCGCGAGCTCCACTCGGTGGCTGCCATGGCAGTGTTCATCCGCGCGGCGCGAGAGGGAGCGTGGGGCAGGGAATGAGAGGGAGTGAAGGGAATGGAGAGGACCTTCTGCACTCAACTTGAGCGAGCGCAGGGGCACGCGGCAGCTCGACCCAGCCATGGTGGGGGCGCGGTGCGGGCATGAGCGCCACGTCCGGACGCGCGTCGCCCATGGAGGCCTTCTACCGAACACGTGGTGGACGACGGTCTAGCCGACGTGGGATGCATTTTTGGGCTGGCTCGGGTCCGAATTGGACAATGGACCCAAAAGCAAAGTTGCAGCCTGCATAATGCTCTACATTTCTTATTTAGGGTGCCACGCCATTAGAGCAACAGATTAGAGTCTAATCAAACCCCAAGATGGCAATGTCAATATATTGACAAAGGTCACGGAAATTCGCTTTCGGAGGTCAAAACTTGGTCAAACTTAGTGCAACTTTTTGTATGCTACTCTCCATAATATAACCTTCAACTTTTATTTTTGGACTAACTCAAGTTACTTAACAAAATTTGGAGAACGCGGAATGTCAATGTCGATGTTACCGGAATTAGGGCTTAAAAATGGCTAAGTGCTGAAATCAGCCCTAAAACTGACTTGTGAGCCCTGTTTGAGCATGTTCCACACATTTTCATGACTTGACTCTTAAATAAAGTTTGTTCCTTATTAAATTACCTACAACTTTGTCAAAGGGTGCATAGTCATGCAAAGCTTCTAGATCCCACTTTTGAAATGGTCAAACAAAAGGGTTCTAGGGTTCATACATGGTCAACCATCACTTAGAAGCACATTTAGGCAAAATGATCAACATGAACATTGTTCCATTAAGTACCCTAAGTGTAGTTAAGGTGTTGTAGAGGCCAAACATACACACCATGCATAGGTTGCACAAAAGTGTAGGCCTCACATGCCTTGAAACATAGAATTCAGTGAAATGCTATAGTTGTTTCATGTGGTTGTTTCAAGATACATGCTACCCATGTTTCCCTAGGTTGTTCCACATGTTGCAAAGGTTTGTTGCACATGTTGCATAAACACTAGTTCCCATGGGATGTAAGGCATGTTTCAGTTATAATCCAAACAAGCATATAACTTATCATTTCATGTGACTTTTTGATTCCAAACTTCATGAAACTTTTCCAGGGATCAATATAGATAGGTACCAAGGTGAGGCACATGAAGATATGGCAATAACACCACCCAAACATATATCTTTGAAAGGGGACCTATATGTAAAGCAATGATGCAACATCCACTTTAGGTTAGGCTCATCTCCATAGGTTGACCTTGACATTGTCATCTCCACCTAATTTGTCGTGTTTGAGCTCAAACCCACTGCCTAATTGGTGATAAACACCTGGGGTGTTACAGCCCTCCCCCCTTAAAAGAATCGCGTCCCGAGATTCGGAATGGAAGACCTTTTTAAGGAAGAGAGACACGTTATCAAGTTCCCAACATCAGCTATAGTATTCAGCTACAAAGCTTCAACATCGGTGAACAATTTGACCAAAGGCACTTTCTGATAGTTACTCTTCATGATAAAATTTGTCTGAAGAATTTCCTTCATTGACTTCCTTGAAGCATTGTTACTTTGGGAGGAATCCAAGATAGCACATACTGCATTCTCAGTGTACGGAGATCATTTGGTCCATGAGTGAACCACTCACAAGTATCTGACTTTCTAATGACCACAACATAGGCCATATGAACTTGACACTAGACCGAAATAATCAGAAGTATACTCGTTAAAATGACTCTATGTTCACAAAGTTTGAAAAGCAGTCCTCTACCAAAATGGCTTGAGCACAACCTTCCAAAAGTGTGAGACCATAGACGGCAAATATACTCTGAGACTTTAGGATACTGACTAACCAATAGACAAGGTCTATGTTGGTCGTAAATGTTCATTCATTTAGGCACCAACTAATGGAAAACTACTTATGATTCCATGTGTGCAGTTCTCTTTTTCTGATGACAACACTGTATTATCTGAATCTGTCGAGGGGTCAATGAATGTGATAGCTGACTCTGTCGGCTTCGTATTCCTGCCAACAGCTACCTAATAAGATTCTTTTATCCAAAGACAATAGTTATCTGGGTTGAATCAGATGCAACCTCTTGGTAAAAACATGTATAAGGTACCAAAGTATGTCATCATTGGAAAATAATTCCCTAAGAAAGATGTAACGAGGCCTTAAGGTTAACAAGAGTTGTAATTATTCAATTAACCGCGGGGAGTAGTCTACCACCAAGCGATTGAATAAAATTTTCCTTGGTGACTTAGTTGTACTGTAAGTTGAGTTGACTTGCAGCATAACAACTTTGTCAGGCCAACTTTCACCTTAGGCTTTCTCCTTTTGAATCAAATAGTAACTCTAAGATGGGAAATCTGTTGTTTGACACTTTTCAAATTGCTTTTGATTCACGATGGTATACATTGATTTGCAGAAACCAAGGCTACTCGTACATTGTTGATACGAGAACACAAAAGCAACGAAAGAGTGTAAACAAGTATCCGTGGGACCTCAAAAGGGCCATCCACAGCAGATCTCGACCATTAATTTTCATACCAATCCGATGATGCACACTCTTTGAACGTGCGGTTACTTTTGCAAGGCAAAACGCATACTCCACCTGGAGGACATTCCTACAAAAAAATAATGAACCTTTTCTGAATATCCCTCAACACTTCGTCCAAGAGAGTTCTGAACAAAACCATTTGTGGCACCTAAGGGCACAAGGATGCTAATTGAAACTAGGTAGGCTTTCTCTAATTCTTCACTTTATTGGATAGAACACCTTGCACTATCTGTGCGATTGTCCAAGATGGAATTGACTTGTTCACAATGGCTCTAGAAGATAGAGTATCTCTCAAGTTGTTGGCTAGTTGATTAACTTCTTATTGGTTATTGCTCTGTAAGATACAGCCTTTGTAGTTACCAAAGAGTCGTTACCTAGCTGGAGATTAACCTTCCTATTGGTAACTAATTAGTTGTCTCTCAACACTAAAAAGTTCCAAATTTTCATTCTTGATCACAACAATTGTGGTTTATACAGAACAGATGGTTGCCATCAAAGTCAGTAGATAATGAGTTACACTAGAGATGGCTGATCTCAACGGTAAGGTTATTATGCATACAAAGGTTAAGACTTGCGTAATGTAACAATCGGTTCTTATCCAACAGGTGACTTGTCCAACATTAAATGTTGTGTGTCCTTTTTATCCAACAGAGATGAGATACTTTACTCACTAGATGGTGGTTGTCAATATAGGGACAACTAAGCAAAGTCACTTGTCTACCACCTATTGCAGTCTGTTAATGTTTATGTCGGTGACCGGTTCTTCAAAGGTTATCCTCTTAACAACTTCAGGAGGAAGTTTTACTACTTTCGGTTCAATATAAGGGTCTTTCAATAAGATATGGGAAAACAATCGAGGAAGAAGGTCACGTGAAAATCACATCAGTGTTGTTCTGCAATGGATTATGATTAGAAACCATGATACCAGCGCGTGCCGAGCAGCACAACCTTGTGTGTGCACCCACAGGAGGCTCTCGGTTTCGTCGCGGCACCATTAGTTGCTACTCACAACACCATTACTGAACATGCACCCGATGAGAAATTTCAAATGGCATAGATTGGGTTGTCAAGGTAGATGCACGAATTTGCAAGCACACGATTTAGAGGCCATAGTAGAGAGACATTGCGTCACACTAGCTAACCTTTAGGAGAGGTAACCGGAAGGTCCAACATGAATTTGGGTACGGTCTCCACAACTGGCAACGTACGAACCATGGTCAAAGGCTAGTGTTGATGAGGGTTAACTTGGTAGGTCAGTCGACAAGGGTCTTCACGCAGAAAGGGTTGCAAAACACCCATGACTCATGCAAACAAATAGGAGAACTAAACTTTGGGCTTTTAGTCAAGCAAAGGCATGATCACAAACATTCAAGGCAAGCAACCATGGCTACAAGCTCAGGCTCCTAAGTGAAGAATCTAATTGGAGACGACACCAAGAGATCGTTTCGCGTAACTCGAGTATTGCTCTAAGATAAAGCTATTCGACACTCGTATACTTACCGAAGACAACGAAGTGATAACTATGGCACTAATTAACTAACAAGCATACATACTCGCATCATAACTTCAAGCAACACATAAAGAAGCTTACACAAACGAACTCAAGCAACTAACTACATGTTTAGTCCAAACAAACGTTAGCTAAGGAAGCCAACTTAGCATGTGCCCAGAATCTGGACAGCAACACAGTAGTTACTTGTTTCAACCATAACTGAGGTTGTAGACATCCCCTAAAGGTGATCCTAGACTTTCTAGAAAGCTTAGGAGGATGACTACACTTTAGTTATTCATACCAAAAGCTAAATCACAAGTTAGCATGACCAAAATTGCTAATGTTGCAGATCTGTACCAATATGGACAGAAAACTGACAATAAATTCAAAAAAGCATAATTAGAGTTCTAGGGACACAACAAGGCTGAGCCTTAACTTTATGTAAAGCTTATTAAGTTGTCTATAACTTTCTCATTATCATATTAAGATGATTCTATAGCCAACAAGGCCAAACAAAACAAAGAAGACATCTCTGCCCTGATTTGGACAGATTCTGTCATTCCATTTTGCAAGCTCATAACTAGAGATTTATACCACCACAATTAGTGCTATAGGACATTTTGGAAAGCTTAGAAAAAGTACTACACTTCTTCTATTATCTCCAAGACATGATTCCCTATGCACAAAGGTCAAATAAATCAAACATTCAGATCTATTCGGAGCATAACAAAACCTGACAGTAAACTTCTAAAATTCATAATTCTCAAACCATAATACCTAGGGTCATGAAATTTTTGGACAAGCTAGATAAGTAAGTTAGCTACAACTTTGGTATTCCCCATAACTACAGAAAACACCATTATGACCACGAAAGCATCACTACAACAGAAACCGTTCTAGCAGCCAACGTTCAATAAGCAAAACAAAGCTTGCCTTTGTTCTACTTAACAAGAGAGCACACAAACACGTTATTCTAGTAGCTCTAAATTTTGTTATCTTAGACCAACACGACTTTAATTCATTCATGAGAATCCATAATTGTTTAAGTGAGGTCTAAAGCATTGGGAAACGCTTGGGTGAACAACATATCCACCACTTGGCTAAGCTAGAGGATATCTCTAAGTTCAAGCATGTAACCACACTTATTTCTAGTAAGGCTAAGCACACATTTTTCTCAAGCAACATGGAACAAGGCATTTTTGTTTTACTTCACTCAAGAGAGATAGTGACACAATGATCACAAGTTACTTATTATCGAACAAGGGTGAGAGGAGCATAGCTATGCATAAAGCAACAATCATGAAGATGCATGCTTCGTCCTATTCGTCCTCACAAGATCGCCAACCTAAGGTGGCGATCACGTTCTATGTCGGTGGCATAACACGCACTCTCTCGATATATAGCTAGTCGTCAGCTACATTCGACTTACGCATTCGTGGTTAGCGTACCTGCAGAAAATTTTCATTGCAGCCCAACAATTCCCAAATATAGCACACAATGAAAACAGAAAGATGAAATTCTAAGCACTCCCATATACATATACCCCTGTATACGTACATGTAGTACCAAAACTACCCGAATCATTTGATCACCCACAATTAAGTACCTTCATATATACATGTGTGTAACATGTAAATAATCCAGTAACCAAAACTAGCTCTCCCCTAGACCGCAGGTTGTACGGTCATGCTCTCACAACTCACACTTACCTGAGCGTAGGCGCGACGTTGCATAAAAGTAAACTAGCAACATATATGGCTATTTCATATATGAAGGCTACCTCCAATTTGACACACCGGGTAGCATAGTGTGGGAGAGTCATCACACATACATACCTTGGCCTGGGCGTAGATGCATAAATGAAAACCCCCCCAAGTTAGTACTTATATAAGCCACCTAATAATCCTTATATGGGCATAAGGAAATTGACCACTGGCATACTTAGATTTAGAATTCAGTTTTCACAAACCTATATATAGCTATAAGTTGATAAAACTGATTTTATAAAACAAAACCTTTGTTTTAAATACACATATGACAAGTTTAATGTTGAATCTTGCTCCGATACCAGCTGTAACAGAACCGTCCAAATTATAAGAGCACAAGTACAAAAACAATCACCGAAATGATCAAATTCTCGCACTTGAGCCCATATAACTCCGGTAGTCTAATGAAATCACGAGGGATTTCAAACCAACCAACATACAAGCCAAGATCGTAGTGATTCAACATAACAAGTCACATGTTACATCCATTTCACAAGTAATTCAATATACATCGGAGTTCAACATAGTTATAAGAACTTACATTGAAAAGTAGCGGAAGCAAAGTAATTTGAAACTAACATTATTCTTGTTTCAAATACACGCCAGTACCACAGTCGACTTCCAACAAAAGAATTAGAGATAAGGTAAATAAGAAGGATCATGCCCGTGATCACACTCCGCCTCTACGGCAGGAGCCAACCAACTCTTGCAGTCGCCATGATACATCATAACCTGCAACAAGTGGGGATAAAACCCTGAGTACGACAAAGTACTCAGCTAGACTTACCCGTCAGAAACCAGAAATAAGGTGACACCAAGGATCATGCAAGGCTGATATAAAGTGGGGCTAGCTTGACAACATTTTGCATAAAAGCTTAATATAGATGATCAATCCTTAATGCTTAAGCATCAAGTTAATTATAATTAACCTATCATCTATATTAGAACCTGTACTAGAGCACTCACTTTATTAGGAGCAAACAATATTAACCATAGCAGGTATAAATTGAGGCAATCTTTCCATCGTGATCCAATTAACCATCCGTTCAATTTAATTGAATCTACGTTGCCGCTGCTCAAGTCAAGTGCTCACTAACCGGGAGCGACGGCGATTCGAATCGAATTCCTATCCAGCTGGAGGGGTATTTCTAACACTCACCGTGCAGACCCCTGCCAGGGTCGCACAGGCCACCATTTCATATGATTCAGGAATCGCGGGTCCGAATGATGTCGCGACCCCAAGGGCGACACTCTGCCAGGTGATAGGGACTCTAACCCCCCCTTGGTCTCATGCCAATGTCCCCAAGCACATCCTTTCTCTCCTCCAAGAAGCAACCTACCAGTCGATTCCCGGCCTGAATCACATTACTCGGCTTCGCGGTCGGAACGACTTATCCGGCCAACTAAGTGTTAGACTGTGTTCAACATGACTCAAGGACGTACAGCGAATCGGTCCTTAAACGACTCAGACGGGGATAGATTCACACCCAAGACCTCCATGCCTTGTCGCTTCACTATCATCATCCCGCCCGGTCTCATTTCATTTTATTAACACAGGGTTCCTTTCCACGATAGCAAATATAGCCAACCGTGCCATATATGAATATCCCTATATCTCGCAGGTGACAGGAAATCACCTGACTTCTACCGCTTAAAGCAGGGCTAAGCATCTACTCGATCCTAATCTATGTAGGATTCAAGGATTCATATATCTGGACAAGGAATGATATAATGCAGCAAGGGTTTCCAACCAACTCCTATCACTTAATGCAACAATACTTATAACATATATATAATTAATTGCTTTAAAGATAGGAGGCTTATAATGCTCCGGGGCTTGCCTGGGATCCGACTCAAGTTAGAGTTTGTCAAGTGAAACCCGCTTGGCGAGCATTCTCTCATTCTAGCACTTGTCCGATCATTCCATCTCCGAGATAGGTCCACCAACACCATCTTCTGGTTAGCTCCACCTCACGTCCTTCACGTGGTGCATCTAGCGTACCTAAATGAGATGCAAGGTGCAAGTGTATGAACATGATGAATGGCAATAAGAATGCATCACATAAGACAAGCACAATATTTAAACAAGATACAGGCTCTCATAGCCACTCACTGACTATAGCACACCAACCATTCCATGCATAATAAGTAAAGCATAATCTTCACAAGTTTCAGGTCTGCTAACTTCATCACCAAGGACATGAATCACACTTAGCAATATGCAAGCAAGTAACCAAGCAATCATGTATTTTCAACAATTCTGGACATTTATGCAGTAGCTGAGTAAATCAATCATATCTGAAGTTCTACAAATCCAAATGACTTGAAAGAAGACATTATGGAAAGCTTATGAAATTCTCTACATTTTATTTAATATCATCTACACCTGATTCTAACATTTACCAGGTCGAAATACAGAAGGTACAGAATCTGTCCTGGAAGTACAGAGAGCAACATAAATCTGAACTCAACTTGGAACAGCTGTAGTTTCTAAACCATATGGCCAAAAGGCACCAAAATTTAACAGCAGCTAGATCATGAAATTCACAACAACTTTGTTATAGCACACAAGACATGAAAACATCATTTGCATATGGTAACTAACAATATTCTCAACTCTGTTCAGAAACCTCATTTGCAAGAAATAATTATTAACTTATGTTGCAAACATATACTTGGACAAAACTAACTTTACCAACATGTCCCACATGACTAATGAACCCCAGAAAACATAATGTCCATTCCTAAATAAATTCTTTAATGCATTTTCTTAATTTATTTAAATCATTAGGTGGAATTATGAACACATATCAAAAGTGCATAATAAATTCTATCAAAATTACAGAGGTCTACAAATGCTCTCAAAAGTCTACTGTCCAAATTTCAATCCATTTGGGCAAGTATATCAACCTCTATGAAAAAGACAAATAGCTATTGCAATAAATCATGTGAGAGCAAGTTAAACCTAAAACTCAATATTTTCTGTGAACACAAGGCCATATTATGAATCAATATGATAGAGAAACATCATACTAAGGTAATGGAACAACATTTTCTATTTTATCATTTATATATTATTTATAAGCTATTTATTAAGCCATAAACAAGTTAACTCAATAACTTGAGCATACAGTAAGAAATGGCCATGAAATTTATGCCACAGTACATTCATAGCATGGAAAGACTACCATAAAAATTTCACATCATTTGGAGCAACACAACTCAAGATATAAAAATGACAAGCAATATAATGTGGATTTCCTTATTTATCAAGGTCAAATCAAAACCCTAAGAAAGCAGTGAACAACTAGGGTGTTTAATATTTTTCCTATGAAGTACATGTCATCACAAAATTAACAAAACAAGAATCACTATTTTTGGAGTTCTAAAACTACAGATCTTGCTCTGGTTAAGTTTAAAGGCATTTCTAGAGCTCTTTTTTAACTTAAATAAACACATGAGAAAACATCTATAAACATGTAACTTTTTTATGACTCCACTGCATAGATCTTTTCTCAAGGTTCCCAAAAAGTTCACTTTTACTAATTTTGGAGTCTCCTAGCATGAGATATGCATTTTAGAAGATTTAACCAAATTCTGAAATTCAAAATCGGAATAAAACAACCCTAACAAGATTCGCTAGGCACACCCGATTTCCCACCCCAGAACTGCCGCTTCATAAACTGCCATGTGGGACCCGTTTCCCACCCGGGCCCGCCTGTCATCAACACAAGGAGAGACAGAGAGAGCCGGCCTTCTTCCTCGTTCCCCTGGTGAAAGTGAAGCAGAGGAGGGGGGGGAATGGACGGCGGCGGTTCCGCCGGCCGGCTGCCGGCGACCCGGCGGCGGTGGAGCGGCTCAGAAGCGACACGGTGGCGCGGCGCTTCCATGGCCACCCGCAGCGTGGCCTGCGAACGTCCGTGGGCCTCTGGCCACACAAGCCCGGAGGCACGGCGGCGGCTGCAGGCGGCGGTGGTGCTCCGGTGACGAACGGCTTGAGGCGAGGAGCGCGGGAGGTGCAGCGTGAGGTGAGGAAGGTGGTACGGTGGTTCGTTCGGGCGGAGGGAGGTCGGAGGCCAAGAATGGCGGTGGCGGCTTGGAGCTCGGCCACGGCGACCCGGCTCAGGGCAGCGGCACTCCGGCTGCGAGCAAGGCGTCCAAGGCGCGCGCACAGGAGGGAGAAGGGGTTGGCGAAGACGTTGGCGCACGCAGCTACGGCCGTGGCGGCTTGACGCGTCGGAAACGGCAGCGGCGGCGCGAGCTCCACTCGGTGGCTGCCATGGCGGTGTTCGTCCGCGCGGCGCGAGAGGGAGCGTGGGGCAGGGAATGAGAGGGAGTGAAGGGAATGGAGAGGACCTTCTGCACTCAACTTGAGCGAGCGCAGGGGCACGCGGCAGCTCGACCCAGCCATGGTGGGGGCGCGGTGCGGGCATGAGCGCCACGTCCGGACGCGCGTCGCCCATGGAGGCCTTCTACCGAACACGTGGTGGACGACGGTCTAGCCGACGTGGGATGCATTTTTGGGCTGGCTCGGGTCCGAATTGGACAATGGACCCAAAAGCAAAGTTGCAGCCTGCATAATGCTCTACATTTCTTATTTAGGGTGCCACGCCATTAGAGCAACAGATTAGAGTCTAATCAAACCCCAAGATGGCAATGTCAATATATTGACAAAGGTCACGGAAATTCGCTTTCGGAGGTCAAAACTTGGTCAAACTTAGTGCAACTTTTTGTATGCTACTCTCCATAATATAACCTTCAACTTTTATTTTTGGACTAACTCAAGTTACTTAACAAAATTTGGAGAACGCGGAATGTCAATGTCGATGTTACCGGAATTAGGGCTTAAAAATGGCTAAGTGCTGAAATCAGCCCTAAAACTGACTTGTGAGCCCTGTTTGAGCATGTTCCACACATTTTCATGACTTGACTCTTAAATAAAGTTTGTTCCTTATTAAATTACCTACAACTTTGTCAAAGGGTGCATAGTCATGCAAAGCTTCTAGATCCCACTTTTGAAATGGTCAAACAAAAGGGTTCTAGGGTTCATACATGGTCAACCATCACTTAGAAGCACATTTAGGCAAAATGATCAACATGAACATTGTTCCATTAAGTACCCTAAGTGTAGTTAAGGTGTTGTAGAGGCCAAACATACACACCATGCATAGGTTGCACAAAAGTGTAGGCCTCACATGCCTTGAAACATAGAATTCAGTGAAATGCTATAGTTGTTTCATGTGGTTGTTTCAAGATACATGCTACCCATGTTTCCCTAGGTTGTTCCACATGTTGCAAAGGTTTGTTGCACATGTTGCATAAACACTAGTTCCCATGGGATGTAAGGCATGTTTCAGTTATAATCCAAACAAGCATATAACTTATCATTTCATGTGACTTTTTGATTCCAAACTTCATGAAACTTTTCCAGGGATCAATATAGATAGGTACCAAGGTGAGGCACATGAAGATATGGCAATAACACCACCCAAACATATATCTTTGAAAGGGGACCTATATGTAAAGCAATGATGCAACATCCACTTTAGGTTAGGCTCATCTCCATAGGTTGACCTTGACATTGTCATCTCCACCTAATTTGTTGTGTTTGAGCTCAAACCCACTGCCTAATTGGTGATAAACACCTGGGGTGTTACAGTTCTGTCTTTCAATTGCTCAAGATCCAAGTAAAGCTAAGAAGCCACATTATTGAAGGTAATATGGGTAAGTTTGAAAGTTAGATCAATTTATTCTAATCTGGAGGAGAATTTTTGAACGCATGTATACTTTGAGACGTGAAAGCATTGTAGCAACTCCTGATCCAAATTTACTGAGTCTAGCTTTGCTAAAGGACTAGCAAAAGTTAAGCTTTGGGAAGCTTGTTGATCGTAGTTATCTACCGTATTAAACCGTCAACACAACTTGAATAAATGCTTGAAATGGATCACCAATAGAAACTTAGGAATTTAAACTAACAATTTTCACAAGTTTTGATGAATCAGTATTTTCTGCAGGGTATATTCAGAAAACCGAAAAAGGGATCAAAACATCAAAAAGAACTTAACCCCGACGAAAACTATTCTAGAAGACTCTAGAGGACTCTAGGAGGCAACCCCCGAGGCAGAGCTCGAGAGGCTACCAGGTGGGGCCCACCCCTATGCCGTCCGGTCTCAGGCAGTGGCCTTTGCCTGCTAACTTCTGGAATGTTCCTCCACCACCTCCCTAGATTGCATCTACATCGTTCTTTAAGTCGGTTTGATGTAAGGGCTTACGTTGGACCCTTTGGGCTATATAAGAAGACCTCAACCCCCTGAGGCATAAGTCATTTGAGATCAAGTCATCTAATGCCAGAAACCCTAATATCCTTAGAGCTCCTCTAGTTTCTAAGGCATTAGCTAGTTAGGCTAGCTCTAGAGGGAGGCAAGCAGATCTTCGCTTGGATTCCCGATCGTGTCAAGAGCTTGGTTCGGTATAATTCTTTTTTTAAGGAAAACCGTGGAGCACTGCTCCCCAGAGAAATATATTAAAAACAATAGAAAACTTACAGGGCAGTTAGTAGGTCGCTAACAAAAAGAGAAGAAGAAGAAAGGCTTACCTAGGACCTATCTAGAACCTAAACAGCAGCACAGGAGCCAAAAGAGACACAAGGACTAAAAGAGCAAAGAAGATTACAAAGCATTTAACCCATTCATAACTAAACCATGTTTGTCACAAGGTAATCTGAAGAGATGAAGCTTAACTTCATTCTTGAACAGCTGCTTTCAATGTTCCAAAGAAGGGACCTTATGATTGAACAAAAAATCATTTCTCTCTTTCCAAATGCACCAAGCTGCAATCATGAATAGATCCATGAAGTATGGGCCCTGAAAGCTGTGTCGTTGCTGATGCAGCATATCAACAATTGATCCTTGATTTTCCCATTGTATTCCAATAACATACCATCTAGTTGTACTTGAGGTGCATTCAAAGAACAAGTGCATGCTGGTCTCATATACCTGTTTAGGACATAGCTCACAGTGATGGTTCGGTATAATTCTTGTACCCCTCTCTTATTATATCTTCATTATTTTTATATGCTTTGATACAATTGTTATGATAATATAGTATTTATCTTATTCATGTTCAAGATTGCAATGTTCATTGTCTACTTTGATTATATACTTAGTATAGTTAGTTTATCATGGTGTTTATGCATAAGTTTGTATAGCATTCACCCTAATGTACATAGCGTGGGTGGTAGAGACCATGTAAGTGTGGTGCTTATATGCTATTTACCTGCGAATACACTCTATATTATGGGTCATGTGGTAGATCGTGGATGTGACACTCCCGTTGAGTCCTTTGTAGTCCACTCCTCGAATATAGGTCATAGAAGTAGGGCCCGGTTACGAAGAAAGGGAGAGGTTTCTGTACTCAAACTTTCCTAAGTAATGTCCCTTTATGTGTGGATATAATGATGATCTTAGCCATGATTACTAGGTGTAATTGCAATAATCAACATATGCTTTGACTTATAGTTAAGGATGACTTAGGAATTATTCCTCTAATATTCTAACTTGACCATGCAATTGCCATAGATAGGAGTGCTCTGAGTGATTTACTTATTATAATATTTGATCATTGCTTATCATATACATTTTATCTCGTGACTTACCACTGTTATGAGTAGAGTGATTAGTTATGGTTTATTTCTCCATCAATGTTATAAGTTATTAATACATGTCCAAAGCTACACCTTCCCTATGATAAAATATAAATACGATACCTGGTATACTCTCGGGTGAAGTGCTACAATGGTGTAATTATCTGTCCGCTTGCAGAATCTTTTTCATTCATATCTTTATATTCTTTCTAGTTACATAAAATGATAAACATCTACTTAATAATATTCTTGTAGTAATGCTAGATATACCAACAAACATTTCAGGTACCATCACTGGGGATGACAACCTAATTTAGTAATGCTAGAGGTGTAGGTAATTAATAGGTGACTACTAAAACAAATGAGAAGTTAATAAATATCAACAGAGATCTACTAGATAGAATCCGCTTCTTGATATTTCTCACTACGCCTTGTCTTCCAAGCTAGTGAATTCGCCTCGTCTTCGTGGGCTTCAACCATCGTGGCCTTTGGCCCAATAAGTAGAGGTGGTCGAATATACGGGAGGTGAAGAAAGTTAGTGGGAGCGCACTCGTGTTTCTAGTCTTGTATGTGGATGGCATACTACTGATCGAGAATAATATTCCACTAATGGAGGATGTTAAGGCCTCGTTGAGAAAGAGTTTCTCTAAGAAGGACCTTGGAGAAGCATCCTACATTTTGGTTATAAAGATCTATAGAGATAGATCTAAGTGCTTAATTGGATTAAGTCAAAGCACGTACATTGACAAGGTGTTGAATAGGTTCAACATGACTGAGTCCAAAAGGGGATTCATACCTATGTCACATGGTGTAACCTTGAGACTCAGTGTGCCTCGACGCCTAATGAGCAAGAAAGGATGAGTAGAGTACCTTATGCTTCGGCTATTGGCTCTATTATGTACACCACAATATGCACGCGCCCAGATGTTTCATATGATCTAAGTGTTATGAGCAGGTATCAATCAAATCCAGGTGATGCTTACTGGGTAGTAGTTAAAAATATCGTTAAGTACTTACGAAGAACTAAGGATCAGTTCCTAGTGTACGGAGATTCTAAAGAGCTCATTGTAAATGGTTACACTGATGCTAGCTTCCAAACCGACAAGGACGATAGCCAGTCACAGTCAGTCATCCTCCTCAATGTTGGAGCAGTGAGTTGGAGAAGTTCCAAGCAAGAGACGGTCGCATATTCAACAATGGAAGCCGAGTATATTGTGGCTTCAGAAGCTGCAAAGGGTATGGATCAGAAAATTTGTTTTTAAGTTGGGTGTGGTCCCTAGCTACTCCAGTCCGATAGACCTCTATTGTGACAATAATGGTGCTATTGCACAAGCAAAGGAGCCTAGGTCGCACCAAAAATCCAAGCATATACTGTGGCGCTATCACCTGATCTTTGAGAGATCGTTAATCGAGGAGATGTGAAGATATGCAAGGTGCACACTAACCTAAACATGGCAGATCCATTGACCAAGCCGCTACCACAAAGCCTGAGACACAAATAAGAGCGATGGGCATAAGATGCTGGCATGATTAACTCTAATGTGAGTAGGAGGCTTATGATGATGTATACCTTAACGGTTGTCATAGGATGTTTCAGTGAGATATTCCATGACATTTTTCATTATATGTGATTAATGAATATGTGATTTGTTAGTGAAACTCCATGATTTAAATTGAAGACGTACTAAATGAGGTCCCCAACTTCTATCCGTCATGTGGATCTATGACGTAGAGATAAGTTGGTACATGTGTTGGGTGGATGATAACGTTTCACGGATCATAGTGATATTGGATATCGCACCAACAATGTAGATATGTGTTGGGAATGCAGTGTCAGATAGACCCACTATGAGACACCACAAATATGTGTTATCAGTTTGTCTCGCAAATGACACACATACTAACGTCCTCTGACCTGAGATCGGCGCAGAGTCCCGGATTATGTAAGTCATACTTTGGGACTTCCAAACACTACTCCGTAACTGGGTAGTCATAAAAGTAGCTTTCAGGTATGATCTGAAGCAAGTTGTAGGGTACGTTAAGTCAAGATGGGATCTACCCCTCCTGTATCAAGGAGAGACTCCTCTGGGCCCTCTCGAAGTGTAGGAACTGAAAGTGCATGGCCATGCCTTGACTAATGGTTGGTCGATAAAATTAGTTCTGCCTAGAGCGAGAAATGACTGAGAATCATGGGTAACACTTCATTTGCCTTGTACTTGGCTAGGTGTCGTGTGGCAGGACATAGTAATGGAAAGTGTTAAAAGGTTGTGCAAGATATGATCTTCATGAACCTTCGTGAGTCGGTATGCCTTGTTAGAGGCCAATGTTGTCCGTTGATCAGAAAGTGTTTTCTGCTCATAGCCATTGATTGCATGAACCTAAGGGGTCACACACATAAGGAAAGAGAACTAAAAGGGATGAATGGATCAATTGGATTGAGTTCATGGTAATGCAGCTGGTGGCCATATTAATTGTCTCTAGTGCAAGTGAGAGATTGTTAGTTAATGCTCAAGAGAAATTAAATTTGGGCCCAATGCAACCCAACGTGGCCCATTGGGCTAGCCCATGAGCATGCTTATGTATAAGCTAATCACTGGCCATGATGTGATTAACCTAATCACTTGAGTCACCACGAGAGCAGCCGCCGCACTTGTGCCTGGACGGTGTGCCCACACGTGTGCACCAAGCCTCGGCCATGGTTCTTCGTTGGTACTGCTGCTGTCCCTCGAGCGCAGCGTCGAGTGCTAGCACGCTCCGTCGCGCTGTTCTCCTATCCGCATGTGTGGACATTCGTAAAGGTGTGTCTGTGTTGCGCACTACGTCAAGCCGTACGACTCTTTCCTCGACGTCGACTACATTGACTACGCGCGTTTCGCCAAGTCTTCCGCTGCGCCGTACATCGGGAAGGTATAATCTATGATCATCTACATGCAAGTGATCATGTTTTTATGCAGTATTTATTTTGTGCTAGCGAGTAGCTGTCCGCGTAACTCAACAGTAGGGGCCTGATTGGAGTTGCTCTTAGCATCGTTCCAAAAAAAAGAATAAGCCATTTGATAGTTTATTCATCCAATTGGCCATTTTGTAATAAAGCACTAGCAGTATTCAAACGGAATCAACCATACAGTTGCTTCTAATCGAGTAGATGCAGAAACTATAGATTCTCGATTGGCACAAATAGGGGCGTTCATGATTTGGCACAGATTGCCGGCGCGGCGATGTTCTTTGCTCCATCAAAGTTCCAAACTAACACGAAACTAGCGGACTGGAAGCATATCGCACAGTTTATTCTTGGTAAGTATATATGTTATCACCAGGTAGCTAGCTGTACCCCTGTACCAGTTAAATTATCCGGTCGATCTACCAGTTTTCGTTGATCCAGTAGTTGTGCAGGCATTAATTTGTCTGAGCACGGAATCATATAGACGAATAATCATTTCAAGTGCAAACAATCAAACGTGTACTTTACATGAACCATTTGTTTGTTAACTTTTCGTTACAAATGGACACGACAAGAAGCAAATGACAACGTTGCCATGTCTATATAAGAAGGCTGATCTTACAAGCAGTAGTGTGTACAAGTTGTTGGAAGGCTAGCTGGATTAGCTGTGCTACGTAGTACTGGTCATCTAGCCTCTTCCTGGCTTCGACCATGCATCTGACACTTGTGCTTCTATGCCTTGTCGTCAGTCACGCTCATGGGTCAAGCCGCGTCTTCCGATGGTCTGACGATTCGGATGTCTCGCCGTCGACGACAAGTTGCCCGTCGATCACTTCAGGTGCAACGCGCTCTACTTGGTCGCACTTGGATGCACGTGAACGTGACCAACTTCACACCGCACGACGCTGACGCATATTTTACCACCTTCTGATACTTTTGCAGGACATACCAACGGCAACAAGCTGCCAGTCGTTCACCGGCTGAGCCCATGCTCTCCCCTCGCCGGCGGCGGCGCTCGGAAGCATGGCAAGCCATCGCTGCATGAGATCCTTCACCACGACAGTCTACGCCTGCGATATCTATCTCAAGTCCAAGCTGCTACGGCATCCGCTGCCGCTGCACCGGCCCCGTCACCGTCAGCAGACACGCCGGCATCAGGCCTGTCCGTCCCCGCCACACAGAACGTCGTCGCCAGCCTCCCCGGAGTGTTCGAGTACACGGTCCTCGCTGGTTACGGCACTCCGGCGCAGCAGCTCCCCCTGTTTTTTTGACGTCAGCGGCATGTCCAACATGCGGTGCAAGCCGTGCTTCTCTAGGACCGGAGGGGAACCGTGCGACGTGGCGTTCGACCCGTCCAAGTCGTCATCGTTCCGCAGCGTGCCGTGCGGCTCGCCGGACTGCGGGTCCTCGTGCTCTACTGGTGGTTCGTGCACCTTCATGTTCCAGAACTCGACTTTCGTGTTCGGCAACGGCACCCTCGTGATGGACACGCTCACGCTCTCGCCGTCGGCAACTTTCGAGAACTTCGCCGTCGGCTGCTTGCAGCTCGACAACGACTTGTTCACCGACGGCGTGGCCGTTGGGAACATCGACCTCGGCCTCAGTCGCCACTCGCTGGCGACCCGTGTGCTGAACTCCTCACCCCCCGGCACGGCGGCGTTCTCGTACTGCCTCCCGGCGGACACCGACACCCACGGCTTCCTCACCATCGCTCCAGCTCTGTCTGACTACTCCGGCCACGCCGGCGTCAAGTACGTGCCGCTGGTCACCAACCCGACTGGGCCCAACTTCTACTACGTGGACCTCGTCGCCATCGCCATCAACGGCAAGGACCTTCCGTTCCCGCCGGCCTTGTTCAGGGGCAACGGGACGCTGATCGACTCGCAGGCGGCGTTCACCTACCTGAACCCGCCCATCTACGCTGCTCTCCGCGACGAGTTCAGGAAGGCGATGGCGCAGTACCCACCGGCGCCTGCGTTCAGCGATCTTGACACGTGCTACAACTTCACCTTGACCGAGTACATCTACCTCCCGAACATCACTTTCAGGTTCGGGAACGGCGAGACCATGGACCTCGACGACAGGCAGTTCATGTACTTCTTCCGCGAGCACCTCACCGACGGCTTCCCCTTCGGGTGCCTCGCGTTCGCGGCAGCACCCGACGAGAATTTCCCCTGGAACTTCATTGGAACCCAGGTGCAGCGGACCAAGGAAATCGTCTACGACGTACGCGGTGGCAAGGTTGCCTTTGTCCCCAGCCGTTGCGGCTTGCGTTGATGATGCTCCAAATTGACTGTCGCGTGTACTTTGTCCTAGTTGCTGTATCGCGTTCCTAGTTTCTTGCATTTGACTTCACAGTTACTAGTTTGCACTTTTAAGTGTATGTGATCATACGACACAGTGGCATGGTCCTTCTTGCTGGACGTCATGCACGCCATGGGGTTCGGCACATGTTGGCGAAGATGGATGGCCAACCTGTTTTCCACGGCCTCGTCCAGCATACTGCTCAATGGTCGGCCTGGGCCAATGATCAAGCACCGACGCGGCGTAAGACAGGGAGACTCCCTCTCCCCAATGCTGTTCATCATTGCAATGGAGGTGCTCGGCCGCCTCTTCACCAAAGCCCGCCAGCACGGCGTACTCCGGAGCTTGAGCGGCGACGAAATCAAGTTCCAGTGCAGCATCTATGCGGATGACGTGATCCTTTTCGCGCACCCGGATGCACACGAGGCGAATGCAATCAAAGAAATTTTGCAAATTTTCGCGGACTCATCAGGCCTCTGGACCAACATGGCCAAATGCTCTATCACTGACATCTACGGATCAGAAGCAACATTAGACGTGCAGCAAATTCTAGGATGTCAAGTTACTGCATTCCCCATTCGCTACTTGGGTTTGCCACTGAGCACGAGCAACACGAGCAAGATCCCAAGAGCAGAGACACGTCGCATATTGGAGGCGGTAGCCAGACGACTACCTGCTTGCCATGGTCCCCTCATGGCCAAGAGCAGAAGGCTAATCTGGGTGAAATCGGTTCTGTCCGCAGTGCCAGTTTATGCCATGATTGCTGACGGGCTACCTCCATGGGCCAGGAAGGAGATCGATAGCATCTGCAGACGGTTCTTGTGGGCTGGCAAAGATGGAGACGCCCGAGAGAAGTGCATGGTCACGTGGAAGACATGCACTCGTCCACAAGAATTTGGAGGATTGGGAATCACCGACCTGAAATTGGCGGCAACAGCATTTGAGGCCAAATGGATGTGGTTACAGAAGAACGACTATTAAAGAGCCTGGGCAGCTCTGCCACTGAGGCTCACTGACGAAGCCAGAGCATTCTTCCGCGCCTCAACGTACACAGTCATAGGAAACGGGAGGAACACGCTGTTCTGGCTAGACAGCTGGATCAATGGAGTCTCAGTTAGAGCGATAGCACCGACACTGCTAAGCTTTGTGTCTAAGCGAGCAATCAATAGGCAGACAGTGGCCCAAGCTTTACCAGGCAGAAACTGGGTGCGCCAAATACGAGGAGGCATGTCAGTCCATGCCATGGGCGAATACCTTCAGCTGTGGCGCGCAGTCAGGGGTATGGTGCTCACTGATGCCCCAGACCAACTCATTTGGCGCTGGGTGTCCGACGGAAAATTCTCCGTGCGCTCGGCATACCTGGCACTCCACCTGGGATCCCACTCAGTGGCGGGATGCACAAGGATTTGGGATTGCTGGGCACCTCTACGGGTCAAACCTTCCTTTGGTTCGCAATCCGTCATCGCCACTGGACAGCCGATCAGAGGAGAAGGCATGGCCTGGACGCACGTGATGACTGTTGGCTGTGCGATCAGGAACCTGAATCCATCGATCACTTGGTCGTCGGCTGCTCCTTCTCAAGACAGATTTGGTTCACAGCCAGCGCAGCGCTTGGAACGTAACTGCAGCAACCACCGTCAAGAACAATCGCTAAATGGTGGGATACTTGGCGTTCGCAATGGACTGGAACCTACATGATGGGCGCCGACACGCTCTTCGCACTCATCGCTTGGGAAATTTGGAAGGAGCGGAATGCTCGGTGCTTCCGAGGGGCAAACATGGAAGTGCAGGCCCTGATGGCAATAATAAGTTTCAATGCCGAGCAATGGGTGCAGGCTAGTGCCAAGCACCTTAGTTGTCTCTTGCAACGAGTAATTGGCTAGTGTTGCTTGCTTCCTTTCTTTCTTTCGGGGTGACCATGAGTGGATTGAAAATGTTGCTGGCACCCCTTTGTATTTGAACAATCCATTCTTAATATAAAAACACGCAAATCTTATGCGTGATTGAGAAAAAAAGAAGTTTGTCAGTGTGATAATTGTTATACAATTTCATTATTTGGACTGGTACAATGCTATTATTCTTTATTTTTTCACTTCTCCTATATTTCAGATGCCTGAATTTAAACATAATTTTAGGCAACACTCTTCTACTTCAACTAGTACAAGCAAATTGTCACTTTTATAATTTTTATTTGTCTTTGTGTCATAATTATCAAATTTTTTTCTTTGTCTGACTATGTAAATAATTGTAAATTATTAAATCGACTTTGTGCCAACACATATTAGATTTTGTCAGGTTTATGGTTTTGTCTAATGGGTTTTTATTCTTGGAACAAAAAATTGCAGATTGTATCTATAGAAATTATAACAAACTAAAACCAGTCATAATTATCAATTTTTTTCTTTGTCTGACTATGTAAATAATTGTAAATTATTAAATCGACTTTGTGCCAACACATATCAGATTTTGTCAGATTTATGGTTTTGTCTAATGAGTTTTTATTCTTGGAACAAAAAATTACAGATTGTATCTATTGAAATTGTAACAAACTAAAACCAGTCGCGGATCCAGAAACAGATCAAGAGAGGGGCTAAATAATAGAAGGCTAGAACTGAAACTGGTTAGGATGCGCTCTACGATTTCAAAAAAAAATTAATCTTGTCTTAATATGTTATCATCTTCCAGGTATTCCTTGAAATAAAATCTTCAATTATATCTTGAACCTATCAATTTATATAAAAAATTATGCTACTTTGCTAACCATATCAATTTAGTCAACTTAAGCACTAACTAATCGTGAAAAGCTGGTGCATGGTGGGCTGCAGAAGAAAACTTTTGGGCTGTTTGTGAAGACCTACTAGTAGAATATTTGGCCCAAAGGGGGCTGAAGCCCCACCAGCCCCCATGTGAATCCGGCCCTGACTAAAACTATAATTTTAGTATAAAAATATATGCAATAATCGTCGTCTGAAAGAAAACTAAAATTCAGGCACCTCAAATTTAGCCAATCCCTTATTTTTTTCGAAAAGAACAGCAAAAGAGCAATTTTTCTTAGACACGAAAAAAGAGAAAAAACAGATAAATGTTTACAACCACTTCCAGCTGGCTCGACTTTTGGAAGGCAGAAAAAAACTACTAGAAACTCTTAAAAAAAGCACCTGAGTGGGCCGTACGAAATCTTTGCACAGATTGATGGCCTATACCATTTCCAGATTGCTTTCACAAAATGTGCATATGGGATCACGCGGTTGGTTTCCCTAAATCCAATCCCGTGAACGTTTACTGGAATCTAGCGAATGGTCGACAGCATCCCAACTGGTGCGGCTCTATTCCCTGTGCGGCACGGACAGACACGCTCGATGAGATAATAGTGACGTCACGAGAGGTGGTTGTAGGGGATTGGCAGCCTGATTGGTTCCTTTGCCATGCTGTGATGTCAGCAGTGACATAGTTGAAAAAAACAAAATATTTATTTTAAATTGCTATAACTTCTGAAACGGTGTATCCGTTTTAAATTCGGTTTGCCCATTGTGTTCTATGCGACGAGACGAACAAAACTAGACCCCACTTGAATATGTTTTGAACAATTTTTTTCTAGTAGCAATTTATGTGTATTAACTTATAACATATAACTTACAACTTCTGCACACAAAGTTATACTATATAACTTATGTACATAAGTTGTATAAAATAACTTAATTATACAAGTTGTGTTTAATAACTTTTTTACATAAGTTGTGTTCCATAACTTTTGTGTTTTCATATTTTAACATAAGTCATAAGTTAATTCGTTCATTTTGTGTTTCCAAGTTTTTATATAAGTTATAAGTTAATCATTTCTTTGTGTCTATAACTTTTGTATATAAGTTTTATCTCATAACTTTTGTGTTTCTAGCTTTGGGATAAGTTATATGTTATAAGTTAGATGTTATAAGTTTTATAGTATAAGTTACATGTTATAAATTAATATACATAAATTGGTACTAGAAAAAATTCTTCTAAACATATGTAAGTGGGTCTAGTTTTGTTTGTCTCGTCACGTAGAACGCACCGGTACAGACAGAATACAAAATAGATACACCATTCAAAAGTTAGAGCATTTTGAAATAAACGTTTCCCTTTTTTCTGATGAGGTCATCACTTCCTGAAAAAGCGCGCACGAGGGGGAAGCGCGGTACGGTGCTGCACGCGCAGTTGGGTAGATGGTTTGGTTGAGTGGCGGCCAAAAATGAAAGAGGAGAGATTTTTTTTCTAAAAAAGGTATGTCTACAAATTGTTCGCTTAATTCCTTTTTAGTGAGCGTTTGCCATTTAGTGGGGTCGGTTAGCTTCTCTTGTTCAGGTTACCGGTAGCCATAAGTACGTCACACATAAGTTTTATGATACTATGATCAAGGCTACTAAGGCTATGTTCAGAGCTGAAATAGTTGCATCCCTATAGTTTAGACGTGTTCTTGACACATGTGCATCCTTGAAATGCCACCGTGGTGTTAGCACAGGCAATATGCTAGTATCATTAAAAAAAACTTTAAAATCAACTAAGCTTCACAGCGGCTGAACATTGGGATCATCATGATTATATATAAAAAAGAATAATGTGGAACTTCCTTACTCCTTAGGCTTCATGGTACTATTTTAGTATTTAGACGTCAAGGTACTTGACGGAAGGGAATGACGGTGACGCGCGGGGCGAGCTCCTCGAGGTGGAGCCGCTCGATGCTCATCGAGGAAGTCCTTTGTACACGGGGCCGAACCGGCCCAATTTGTCGATGAAGTGGCTGACGGAGATGCCCTGCGCCCCCGCCTAACGGCGTTGAGCTTTTGACCAACGTGTAGGCGTGCAGACCTGAGACCGAGAGGTGTGGCCAGCGTCCGGAACAGGTCATCCAGCGACAGCAACAGTAGCCGAAGGGGGTAAAGGAAATAACCGGTGAAAAAACCATGCTTGGCTGCTTGTTTTGCCGGCAGACATGCTTGTGCCGGACGAGTTTCCGACTTGGCCGTGCCTGATCGATTTGTCGGGAGGTTTGGAGTTAGATTGTAATTACAAAATACATCCTAAAGACAAAATAAAGGGGTGGATAGAATCATAGAAGCCATGAAGTTTTTTCTTTTCAACCGTTTGCTCAAAACACATCTTATGGACAAAATAAGGGATGGATAAGAGGCATTAGCATGATGAAATTTTTTCAATTTATTCGCTCTTTTATAGTATAGATATAGATTTGTAGTCAGAATATTCCAATATACGTGAATCCAAGCGATAAAACAATTTAGCCATTGCTTTCTAGATTGGCACGACCTTTCACTTGGCAAAAGTGTCTTTGAATTATACTCCCTCAATTCCAAATTATAAGACGTTTTGACATTTATCTTGGCAAAAGTGTCTTTGAATTATACTCGCTCCATTCTAAAGTATAAGACGTTTTGGCATTTATAAATTTGTAGTTTTTCTATGCACTTAGATATACACTATTGTCTAGATATATAGTAAAAGTAATATGTTTAGAAAAGCCAAAATGCCTTATAATTTTGGAATTAAGGGGTTAGGCACTATTTGTAGTATATTCACCGTATACAGTCCACCTCCGAATGATCTAGTCTTTAGTGTTAGGTAGTGTTTGTTCTAGGGACGGGATGATGGATATTCCACCTTCGCATGGTGTTTGGTACTTTGGTTTGCAGACAGTTAGAGACATAAGCATCCTACTAGGCAATATACCCTCTAGATGAGGGTTCAACTCACCCCTAGAACTTTCATGAATGGAGTCATCCCAAGTGGGATGAGCGCTGCACGCACGTGTGAGGAGCACGAGAAAGAAGAAGAGTACGGGCTAAAAAAAGAGGAGCACGGGCTAGGCCAGCGAAGTTGTCGAGGAAGAAGGCTGCCAACGAGGGCGAGACGATTCTCCAAGTGCTCGGGCGAGGCTGTCCAATCAAAGGAACAAAGTTGCTCCAAATTTTGAGAATGCTTCCCAGGACACCGATTCTATAGCTCGTGGGCATATCCATGCAGGAGACAAGACAATGGTCAAAGAAATAGTGGAGGAAGAGGCGCACTGGAAGGATGACGTGATGAAGGCATAGAACGCCGTTACTCCCGTGGAAAGTTGAAGAGCATATCGTCCCTGTCCTCATGATTGAGGAGCATGTTATCCCTCTCTTGCAACCTCCGCTGCAAATCTGCCCTGAAAGCCGGCAACCCACCGGTGACGCGTTATGATGGTCTCCTTGGATCACGGCCTGCAGCCGTGCTAGGAGGAGGGCTTCCCATCTGCATAAATGGCTGCGTACCCAAGACCACCCCCTTCCGATCCATCGCCGCCACAGCCCACAGGTGCTCTTGGTAGGCCAGAGCTCGGGTGTGCAGGGCAGAGGCACAGAGAGCTCGCGCGCGGCTGGAGAGCGCACGAGGCACATCTATGGCGCCGGGATGGATTTTGGCGCGC
The DNA here is from genome assembly GCA_038087645.1 of Saccharum hybrid cultivar R570. Lineage (NCBI taxonomy): Eukaryota > Viridiplantae > Streptophyta > Magnoliopsida > Poales > Poaceae > Saccharum > Saccharum hybrid cultivar. The sequence continues at coordinate 1,483,414 of JAQSUU010000291.1, read as the reverse complement.
TTCATGCTTACTCGCTTGCGCCGCAGCTGAATCCCTCTCCCTTGCCGGTACAACGTGGGTTCAGTTGGCGTGTACAGTGTACACCTCGAAGCACACATCATGGTGTCATCCTAGTGAGACAACAAGCTCATTGTCTTGTGCTGTTTACTGAGGCTTTCTGCAAAACTTGCATCAAGAACATGGCTCATAGAGCCGTGTCTTAGGTTGTGTTTGGTTCCTAGCTTGAACCAAATGAAAAGACGAATGCATGGTATGGTTCAATTTGAACCAAATGGAACACGAATGCATGGCATATATGATATGGTTCAAAATTTGAATGGGACGGTCTTGAATAGACGCAGTACGTGTACTTCATTGTTATAATAATATAATCAAGCTAGCTTTACTTCTCCCACAATTTTTCTTTTTTTTTCTATTCACATTAAAAAAAAGCAAATCCCCAAAGACACTATCTTTATTTTCAAAACATCCAACATTATTTACCAGTTTAAAGACTTAATTTATTGAACAGTCGCATGACTGCGATAATGTGATATGCTATGTAGGAGCTGCAACAGTTCAAACCGTTTGAATAAATAAACTTACATAAATTTTGCATATATTTCGTGCAGTTATATTTCCTCCTGCCTTTTGATCAAGTATGTCAGTTATGTGTGTCAATCAATGACTCAACTGCATCCGTTGGGTCCGAAGCCAATCCTCTCTCCATCCACATCGAACACGACGTTGTACGCCCTCTGCTGCATGTTACCGACGATGACGAGACCCGGCGAATTCGTGGGCACGAAGGCCAAGCACGCGAGCGTCAGGGATGGCCCTGAGTCATCTGCTACCGGGAACACCAACAGAATCCCGGACGCGTCCACGTCAATCCTCGCGCCGCCACCAAACTCGAGCGCCACCCGCGGCGCCGTCACGACGTCCTGCCCCGTCACGTCGTAGCACGTGTCCAGCAATTCCACGGACCCCTCCGGCAGCATCTTGTAACCGCCCATGTGGCGCCTGAACTCGTCGCGCAGGGGGTAGTACGCGGCGGCCGGCATGTGCGTGACCACCGTGCCGGAGTCGATGACAGCCCCCACGGAGAAAGCCAACGTCGGTATAGGCACGGCCGCGCCGTTGACGGAGATGCCGACGAGGTTCACCACATACGCAGAGCTCAGCTGAGAGATAGTGGTTATCAGAGGCGTGAAGGACAGGTTCGACGACTGTTGAGGAGCGGCGGCGCCGACGGTGAGGTATCCCGTGGAGCTCCCGCGTGGAGGGAGGCAGTACGAGAAGACTCCGCCGCCGCCGCCGTTGCCCTGGCGTGTCTGCGAGAGGATGGACGAGGCGCCCCGGCCTAGACCAAGCAGACCGGCGACACCCATGTCCGTGTCGTTGAAGCCAGAAACATACTCATGGCTGCACCCAAACACGACTCCGGTGGCAGGCGGCGCTAGCGGCGACAGAGTAAAAGTCTCCTCGGCAAGGCTACCCCGAGTCACAGATTGGTCGCCATACTTGACGCTGTACTGGCACGAGGTCCCCCCGCAGCTGGTTTGCTGGGCGCCACCGATGTGGCACTCCGGCGCGCTGCACGAGATGTTGACGTACGTGGAAGACTTGCTCGGGTCGAACAAGGGTTCTTCCTGGTGATAGCAGGAGTCGGGGCACGGCAGGCACTGCACCCAGGTGAGGTCGCTGCCGGTGTCGAAGAGGACCGTGAAGTTGCGCGGTGGGGTTCCGATGCCGATGGTGACCACGTACTCGAGACTCTGGAAGGCGAGGCCGAGACGGGCGGGGATGGTGGTGGCTGTGGTCTCCGCCCCGGTGAGGCGCCGGTGGATGGACCGGACTCGGTAGCGGTCTCGGCGCAGGATGGCAGTAGTTTGGTGGTGGTCCGGCACTGTCTGGTCGCCGGTTTGAAGGCACGCGCGGCGGACGATTTGGAGTGTGCTTCCAGCTCCATGACGAGACACTGGAGGAACAAATTAATTAATCTTTCTTAAAATGATCAGCTGAGACTTTAAAACACAAGTTAACCTGGAGCAGCAGATGCCGAAGAACACATCGAGCTAGACAGCCACTGATGATGTATTCTTCGGCATCTGCTGCTCCATACCATCAGCGTCCAGTCTCTGCTGTCTAGCTCGAGCTCAAGGATGAGCCATGATCGGCGACTTGCTCGAGCTCTTTACAGCCTTTAGCAACGGATCGGTACGGTGTCCTCTTATAATATATATAAGAGCCTGCGTACTTAGTACAAGTCATAGCTTTTGGATTATATATCGTGGAGTAACGACAGGAGACCGTAGAAACCAAAGTGGTGCCACGAAGGAATTGCCGCCCTACAGCTAACGGCTTAGGATTGCACGGCTCATCCTTGAACAATAAGACACTGATGATGTTCTACGAGATCTATTTTGGCATATAAGGAAATTGCAGGGTAGTTTCGAGGAGACAAATATGTTCAAGGAGTTCACAGTGATCCCTAAACTTTCACGTGTAGGTGCTATTCAGGTCCATAAATCTCGAATTTTGATATTCAAATTAGTAAACTTTTACATTTATGTCATCTATAACAACTGAGACATGACATTGTCATTATGCATGATGAGCGATTCTTATGGACGATTTGACCTTGCGGTTGAGTTGTTCTTGGTTACTATTATATTGGGAAAGAATAGTGAATACCATATTCTTTATTCATTATTATATGTGCAATTTGGCTATCCTAAAAACGGTCATCAAGCAAATTGACAAGTATAGAAAACACTGCTTATAGAGAAGATCAGATGTAAATGGGAGAGGACAACCAAAGGCAGCATGGCCAATGATCTGTATCCCAAAAGAAGAGGGGGGTTTGGGAGTGATCAACATTGAAGAGCAGAACAGGGCCTTGTTACTCAAAAACCTCCATAAATTTTTCAATAGGTTATGTTGTTGTTGTCGTTGTTGTTGGAAGAAGTTTCATAGGTTCAAATTGTTTGGGAAAAGCATTATGCAAATGGAAAACTGCCAAGCACAATAAAGAAAGGTTCCTTCTAGTGGAAGGACAATCTCAAAAATCTACAGAAGTTCAAAGACATGGCACAAATTCAGATCAGAAATGGGGAATCCTGTCTTTTTTGGCAAGACAAGTGGGGAGATCAAAGCCTCAAAAACAGCTACCCAGAGCTATTCTCTTTTGCAAAAAATAAGAACATTGCAGTAGCTATTGCTCTAGCACAGGATGACATGACCCAGCGGTTACATCTCCCAGTTTCAGAAGTAGCATATGCTCAACTAAAAAATTTGATACAGAATGCAGATCAGAACTAAAAATTTTGATGTATATATGGTACCACTATTGCGTCTATGTTTGTTTGATCTGGTGGTAGCATATGTCATGTTTATGGGCTTGCAAACCTAGTGTTGAATCTAGAAAATGAGCTCATGATGTGTAATTCAACATGCTCAAGATAGTCCTTATACTTTATGAGGTGTGAAGAAGCTTGTCCTTGGATCAAACCGAATTACATATTCTAGGCAAGTGATCTAGATTGAACCATAATTTGGACTCCCTCATATTGATTGACTTATCTCTCACTAAAATTGGCACCTTTTTGGTGATTGTTGACAAAGGGGGAGAGAAAAGTCACAAAGATAGAAAAAATCACAAAGATGAAAAGTTAAGTTGCAAAGGGGAGAAAGATATAGTAAGGGGGAGCATATGACATTGGAAAGGGATCAATTAAAATTGAACACACAAGTAGGGGGAGCAAGCTCATGAACACTTTGTTGCATTTGTATGTGCATTAACATGATGAATTGTTGCATTGCAAAGCTTAAATTCATATTCATGATTGTATGGTGATTGCTAGAAATAGAACTTGAATGATGATTTGTTGAGAGTAGCTTTACAAGAGGTATCTAGACACCTTTGCTTATAATGTTGATCTCACGGGGTACTTTAGTGTTTGTGATCTTTACAAGTGATGTATTACAAGTGGTGTCTAGCTACATCGATGCTAAGGATGGTATATAAAGGCAACTCCGATTGGTATCACGCTTCAAAGGTCCATTATATATACCTTAGCATCAATTTGATACTAGTAACTCTCCCAAAATTCAAATCCATATATATGTGCACAATTGAACCAAACTCATGGAAGCACATATGTAGGGGGAGCTAATACTATCGAAATTAAAAATTGATTTTATTTCATATCTTTGTGATGGTTGTCATCAATTACCAAAAAGGGGGAGATTGAAAACCCAAGTTTGGTTTTGGTAATTAATGACACTAAGTTGCTAATGCCATGTGTTAAGTGTTTTGAGTTAGGCATAAGCAACACATGTGATGAAGGTGTATGTGGCAAGGAGTGGTGGCCACAAGATCACAAAGAGATGGTGCATGGACATGAAATGATGATCATGGTGGAGATGCACATAAAATGAAGGACATGATGATCAAGTGGAGGAGAAGGATCTAAGAGCGCAAGACAAAGGTATAACCATAGGGTTTTCCTTTTGCCGGTCTAAGATGAGTAGAGAAGTGATTGACCGGGTTTAGGATACATAGCCGACTATAAAGAGGGGCAATCACGGTTAGCTCGGGAATCAAGTGTCACTAGATCAATGTCTTGAGCATATGCATTAGGATCTAGTAGAGAGCTAACTTAACGTCTTGAAAATGTTTGTGAAATGCTAACACACATGCACATGGTGTTTTACACATGGTGGTGTTAGCACTTTTGTGAAGGCGGTGGAGTTTAAGCGGTAGAGAGGGGTTTAGGTTCCTCTCTCCCTCTCGCCGAGCTTGCGAGGCGGGATTCGGCGCTTTTTGGGAAGTGAAACGCCTATTTTCTAATGCGCCGGAAGTCGGAAAAGAAACGGAGGCGAACGGCAGTCACTGTGGTGACCGGACGCTGCACCGGACGCGGTCGCGGTTTGACCAGACGCATCCAGTCAGTTCTCAGCAGTTGTCAGGCACGCGGGTGTTAGGGTTTCTGACCGGACGCTGGTCTGGCCTGACCAGCGTGTCCAGTCAGTTCTCCTGTGCGCAGAAGAAGAGCGCGCGACCAGCGCGTTCGGTCCCTCACGGAACCGGAGCGTCCGATCAGGCGTCCAGAGGGGCAGAGCGTGGCGGAGTGCTGATCGGACGCGCGGCACGTCCGATCACGTGCGATCGGACGTGTCCGGTCGCGGTAGGAGCTTACTGGACTCTGACCGGACGCCAGGTGTAGCGCGTCCGGTCAATCGCTAGAGCACGTCCGGTCATAGCAACGGTAACTTCTGATGCACACTGTTCATGCTTGTCCTGTAGTGACCGAACGTGTTCGGTCACCCTGACCGGTGCGTCCGGTCAGTACGTTTTTCACTGCGTCATCCGGTAACGGCTAGCTGCGTACCCCTTCGCTATAAATAGAAGATGCCCGGGGTTTGAAGGTAACTCTTGCTTTTTTCGAGACCTAGAGACATCCTTTGAGCTAGAGAATAACCCCTCCACTCATCTTTTTGCATAGTTGCACATCTTGAGTGAGATTGAGTGAGATTCAAGTGCATTGCTTGAGAGTTGCATTCTAGAGGCACTTGATCTTCGAGTTGCTGCAGATTTCTTGTTACTCTTCCGTGTTTCCCAACACGGTAGACGGCTTGGAGCAGCGGAGGTGATTGAGCTCACAATTGAAGATTGTTGGAGCCCTCACCAAGTGTTGTAAGGGGTTCTTGATCCTTCCCCGCGGGAGTTCGCAAATTGGATACTCTAGTGGAGCTCGTGGCTTGGAGGATCCCCATCTTGTGTGCGGTTGTGCGGCGCCCGCCGAGGGCTCGACTCTTGATAGTCGATTAGCTCGCGAACCGACAAGTGGGTGTATCGCCACAACGGCGAGTAGCTTGCCGGGAAGCAAGTGAACCTCGGGATAAATTCTTATGTCATTCTTTTCTCGAGGATTTCTCTTGTGTGAGCTAAAGGCACTTGGTGAGGAGGTCAAGGACAACCAATTCTCTATGAAGTTCTTGAGAAGCTTGCCCAAGAGGTTTGATACATTGATCACCGTGCTAGTGAGGACTACATTAAAGGATTCAACTTCTCAACAAGTATTTCAAGAAGTGATGACCAATGATTCATATAGAGAAGATGATGAGAAAGAGGAGTTGGTCAAAAAGAAGAAGAAGAAAAGTGAGAAGAAGGATGATGAGAAGAAGAAGAGTGTGGCATTCAAAGCCACCACATCCAAAGGCAAATTCAAGATTGAATCATCAAGTGATGAAGACTCAAGCTCTTGTGATAGTGATGACATTGATGAGAAGATGGCTCTCTTTGTCAAGCAATTTGGCAAATTCATGAAGAAGAAAGGCTTTCGAGCAAGAAGGAGGAATAACTCATCCAAGAAGAATGAGCATACCATGAGATGCTTTAGATGCCATAGCAAGGACCATCTCATTGCAAAGTGTCCTTATGATAGTGATGATGAAGATGCTATCAAGGAGAGGAAGAAGCAAAAGAAGAAGCAAGAAAAGAAGGAGAGCTCTCATAAAAAGAAGAATGACTCTCATGTTGCTACATGGGATAGTGATGATTCCTCAAGTGATGATGAGGATGACAACAAGAGCAAGAAGAAGGGACATGCTAGCATTGCCATCCAAGAAAAGGTCTTTCTCTTCGACACTCCATCGTGCTTCATGGCTAAGGCCGCTAAGGTATCATCCGACGATGAGAGTGATCATGATAATGCTAGTGATAGTGATAGTGATGAAGAAGAATTCACTAAAGATGAACTAATCACTATGCTAGAAGATTGCACTCAACATTTTAAAGAATCTAGAAAGGAGTGCAAGGGCTTGCTTAAGGATAAGAAAAACCTTATGCAAGAACTTGATGAGCTTAGGGCATCTTATGAGAGTCCAAAGGTAGACCATAAGAAGCTTCAAAAGTCTCACACTAAGCTTGAAGAAGCTCATTCCTATCTAGTTGGAAAATGTGAAAATATGTCAACTAATGTTGATAATGTTAAAACTTGCAACATAGGCATATCATGTGATATAATTGATGAATCTTTTCATAAGCCTATTGTTGTTGCTCCCACTAACCCTTCAAGTAGCGCATCTACATCATTCTCATCTAGTAGTGATGGTTTCACTTGTGACTCCACACTTATAGTTGAGAATAAAAATCTCAAGGAGGTAAAAGAGCTCAATCACACATTAGCTAAGGCTTATGGTGGTGAGGACCACTTGCTTATGTGCTTGGGTAGCCAAAGAGCTTCTCTCTACAAAGAAGGATTGGGCTACAACCCCAAGAAAGGCAAGGCCGCTTTTGCTCCTCACAAGACTCGTTTTGTGAAGAACAATGGTAGCTATTGCAAAAGTTGCAAGCAAGTTGGTCCCATAGAGCAACAATGCATGAACAAGAAATCAAATACTAATGTATCCTCAATTAAGTTTGATTCTTTCTATATGCTTACCAAGGGTACAAATGGTGTTCATGCTAAGTTCATTGGTACACCATGGATGGGCTCAAAGAAGAAAACCATTTGGGCACCAAAGAGCTTGGTTATTAACCTTTTGTCGGGCCCCTATTTTAGGGTCCACTGTGCATCACGTATCAGTCCCTGGATCAGTAGCTGATACGCACAGAGCGAGCAAGATTGATATCAAAAATCATACTTTTATTGATAACGGGAAAACATATTACATAGTTCATATTACACAGCTTGGGCTATTGGTCTTATAATGTACATCAGAGTTCTAATACAGCGGTCCTATAACGACGTGGTTCCATTCCTACAGGCAACTTGCAGTGCGGACGTAAACCTTGTTCCTAAGCTCAATCCTACATATTTATCCTAATGGTCCTCGAGTAGCTTCTTTGCGTAATCGTACATCTCCGTCCTCGTATGTACTCCTGTCTTTCCAACCTGACGTAGCTTCGATAGCTTCATCCTCGTTTGTACTCCTGCAGTTTGACTCCTAAAAACATAGAATGGAGGGGATTGAGTACATAAAGTACTCAGCAAGCCCTAACTTTGGGTAGAGGTGAAGTGTATGACGGAGGCTATTTGTGGAGGTGGTCTTATGGTGGAATTTTATATGGTAGTAGTAGAGTGATATAAAATGGAGGTTTGGGCCCTGGGAGAGTATTAACCCTTCTCGCCAGTTCCCGGAGTTTATAAGTTATAACTTACCGTAATTAATAACTTGCAACTTACCAGATTGTCACAGTTTCTTTACATAAAAAGTCTAATCATTTGAGACCTCATCCCAGCGGTTGCCCATTCCAAGGACGTGGCTATTCGAATAGATTCAAGAAACTCTGCAGAGGTTGTACAAATTTCCCCACATGATAGGCACAGTCCGACACCAGACGTCATTGGCTTGGACAGGCCTAACAAGACCTCGTACCCGGATGGTGCTACCTTAGATTTCCATATAATTCCACCACGGACTACTCAGGGACCGGAACCCACAAGCATCAGGATGATCACACAGCATCCTAGAATATCAAGCGGTTGGATGATCACATAGCATCCGGTGGATGATCACATAGCATCCAGATTAAATAATAAAAGGGTGCTCGCACACGGCACAACAATAAATTTTACATGGAAGACCACAAAGCAACCATGCCGATCAGACCACGGTAGATCACACAGCAGCCGTGTCCTCTCCTGTTAGTCCGTTGCCACTCCGGCCTCCTAGTGAAAATTATACTTTAATCTAACGGGGTGTGAGATCAAGTCTACCCATATAGACATGTGGCTGTACGAAATTCTGGCTAGGCGAGATGGCAAATGAACCGGTCCTTATATAACCGAAGCGAGTATCTCCCAACAGGAACCCACACCAGGCGATCCTGCCAAGGTAATCCACACCACGTGAAATACCCCCACTCGCTCCCGTCGAAAATAAGTTATATTTTACCAGTTCAATTAACATCCATGTTCTTAGGTTATCCATATCGCATAGCATATATATATCACATTATTCATTATATATCACGATATTCATCATGTATCACAATATTTATTATATATCACAATATTCATCATATGTCATATATGCTCATAACATTGGTTTCCATGATAATATAGATAACATCATTTATGTTTAATTTAATAATTATTTATAAAGGGGAGTGGGAGACTTTATGGTGGGAGTGGTGGAATATAGTGGGAGCGGTGAAATGTGATAGTGGTGGAGCGGTGGATGAGGGAGTGGTTAATTTATGTGGAGGAGGAAGAGTAGCGGAATGGATGTGGTATAATATATGGAGGGAAAAGGGGAGGTGGGAGTCAGGACTTGCCTCCAATCGCTGGCGGGTATATCCAAATTCCATGACTTCGCTTCCCGTGCTTCTTGCTCCTGTGTCTTGTGTAGCGGTGCTTTCGGGATCCATCGGGTTCTCTCCACGTCTTCTATCCTACGCTTGTCTAGCGTTGACAGACAAAGGAAAATACCAAGCAAGGCATACATAGCAAGCATAATCAATCAAGAAAGAAAACAGTCCTAGATGGATTGGCTTTTATCTGGTTGATGGGTACTACGGTGGCGAATTGCTACTACGGGTTATTAATTAATTAATTAGTTAATGCAACTATGAATTAATATTTAAATAAAGAAAAGCAATCATATCTAGAATTTAAATGGACACCAAAAATTATGAAAAATTATAAGGGTGCGTAGAGTTTTATTTTAGAAGATTTATAGTGCAAGAATTATGGAATTCGAAATTAAAATGGTGAAGATATAAATTACAAAAGTTTACTGACTAATCGCGGATGAAATGAGCATGGAAATTTTTTCTATAATTTTATCTAATGAAAATGAGTGGCAAAAATATAAGTACGATCTAGAGTGACTCTAGTTTATTTAAAAATTTTCAAGCAATTTTTCTGTAATTAAAATGCTTACCCTATACTCTACTGTGTACGTTTCCCGTGTGCACTTAGCAATTACCCTATGAAATAGTGACTGACATGTGGGGCCACTAAATGGTCAGGGCTAACTTGCACTATGCCATACACCGATCTGTAGTCCAGCCCTCCTCTCTGTGACTCACGTGCACCTGATCCACCCAGAAAAGGAGAAGGGGGTAGGGCACTACCGTGTGGGTCCCAAGTGTGGAGGTGTTGTGCCCTGATTAGCTTAGGTGACGTGGCTGGCCTTATCCCTTCCCCTGCCTCACGGTCACGGTATACGGCTCCTCTGCTTCAGTCAACGGAGCCAGAGCGATAGAGAGAGGGAGAGAAAGGAAGGGAGAGGAGGGGAGCACGGTGACGGGGAAGAGAGCAGAGGGAGCTCGGCCAGCGGCGGCTGTAGGCAAGGCTAGGCAAGAGAGCAAGGCAAGGATGGAGAGTGGGGCCAGGCACCGGCGGAAGCTGGGCACCGGCACAACGGCCTTGCTGCGCTGACGCGAGGCTGGCTGGGATGGAGTGGCGAGCAGGGCAGGGCGGTCGGCACGGCGGGGTTCCGGCGAGCGCGGCTTCAGCGGCAGAGGGCGCGGCGCTCCGACGGCTTCGAGCTTCGGCAACCATGGCCTCGGCTCGAGTTGCTCCGGCGGAGGCGGGGCGCGGTCCTCCAGCGCTTGGCCTCGGCAGCGACTCCGACTTCGTCGACCTTCCCTTCGCGTGCTCGAAGCTCGGCTCCGGTGCGTCGAGGCAGGGGCGCCGTGCCCCTCGGCAGGCCTCATCGGCGTCGGTTCCGAACTCCGGGTCACGGTGGAGTGCTCGTCGACGGCAACTCCCGGTGGCTATTTATAGCCCTGGGAGTTCGGTTGGAGCAGCCGATATTTTCCGGCAAATGGAGATTTTTGTCGGCAGCAGCAGATCGATGGGACTGCTCAGGGAAAACAGCTGGTGCCCGTACTCATCTTCCCGAGCTCCTGGACAGTAAGGTAGTGCGGCGGAGGAAAAATCTCCGACGGTGCAGATTTTTGCCGGCAGGGTGGGCAGGCAGCAGCGTCTTCGTGGCGTGCTTGAGCTGGCGTTTGGCGAGCTCGATGGGACACGGCAGCAGGTACAGCGAGGATATTTCTCCGGCCGGGGAGATTTTTGCCGGCATGGTCTGCAGCGCACAGCAGCGGCAGTCAACGTCTACATGGGCGCAGTCAACGTCTACATGGGCGCAGTCAACGTCTACATGGGCGTATGCAAAGCTCAGCCGGCCTTTCTGGAATCGGCAGCGGCACAAGGTGTGAGCTGGCGACGGGAATCGTGTGGGAAGAAGACGACATCCGTGAAGGCCGGTGCGCGAAGAAATATCTCCGGCCATGGTTTTCACGTGCTCGGGAGCGGCAGCGGCAACGCGGTTCGGCGTCGAAAAATATCTGCGTGTGCGTGCTCTGCTGCTGCTCGGTCGCTGTGCCCGATTGGCCGGTGGGAGGAAGTACACAGTAGGCCTTTTCCATTTTCTATTTTTGTAAATACCAAGTATATGTAACAATGAGTCAATGACTGCCTACACGTACGACTTTACTAATTCATACAATGGATCAAGGTACATATGGTGTATGTTTGTATATTTTAATTAAAATATGTAAACATGTATGTATATATATGCATTATGACGTATTACTAATTAAGAATGCAGTACTAGTATTGAAATATATTATAGCTAATTATTATTATTATTATATATATATATCCTTTTATAACCATGATAGTAAGTAAAGGCAAGGGATTTCATACGTAATCTAATATTAAGAGAAAAAAAATTGTATCTATAATTTATTAACGTGATGGCTAATATAAATAAGCCGAGAGGGCAACAAAGTATTTTTTATAACTACGATGAATTATCTACTTGCTATATATAAAGGAAAGTTCCGAAATGCCAGTTATAGTTAAGCAAGTTATTTTGGTGCCGCAAATAAATTCCAAAAAGCACACAAGCAGTCAAGCAATCAAGCATTTCATGCAAGCAACCAATTCAAGCCTTATGCACATGGTGAATTTTACTGCAGGGTTCTAGAGAAAAGTTTTTCTAAAATGGTTCCGTAGAAAATAAACTAATCAAGTTTTAATTTGTTGTAAAATTTTAAAAGTTCAAATTTTTAGTGGTTTTTAACATGGTGCAAAACACAGGGTGTTACACCTTTGAGGACCCAAACAAGTTTGGGTACCTAAAAGAAATTGATCTTGTCTTGTAGGTCAATTATAAAGCTGGAGGAAGGCATTGGGTGCTTGATAGTGGGTGCACTCAACATATGACCGGAGACTCTTGTATGTTCAAATCAATTGATACAAGTCAAAATGGTGGTTTTGATGCTATCACTTTCGGAAACAACAAGAAAGGCAAGGTCAAGGGGCTTGGTAAAATTGCAATCTCCAATGATATGAGCATATCCAATGTGTTGCTAGTTGAGAGCTTGGATTTCAATCTTTTATCGGTGGCATAACTTTGTGATCTTGGCTTCAAGTGCATATTTAGTAGTGATGATGTTGAAGTCATAAGTGTTGATGGATCAAATTTGATATTCAAAGGATTTATACATGGTAGCTTATACTTGGTTGACTTCAATGATAGGAGACACAATTGACTTCATGCTTGCTTAGCAAATCTAGTATGGGATGGTTGTAGCATAGAAGGCTTGGTCATGTTGGAATGTAACAGTTGAACAAACTTTTGAAGCATGACTTAGTTAGAGGCTTGAAGGATGTCACTTTTGAGAAGGATAAACCTTGTAGTGCTTGTCAAGCCGACAAACAAGTTGGAAATGCACATCCTACTAAGAGTGAAATGAGCACATCAAAGGCATTTGAGCTATTGCAGATAGACTTTTTTGGGCCAACAACATACACTAGCATTGGTGGGAACAAATATGGTTTTGTGATAGTGGATGACTACACTAGATACACTTGGGTGTTCTTTCTCTTTGACAAGAGTGATGTTTATGATCTATTCAAGTCTTTTGTCAAGAGAGTGCAAAATGAGTTTGAGATAACTATCAAGAAGATTAGAAGTGACAATGGTAGTGAGTTCAAGAACATAAGAATTGAAGATTTGTGTGATGATCTTGGTATTGGACATCAATTCTCACCAACATACACTCCTCAATCCAATGGTGTAGTTGAAAGGAAAAATAGAACCTTGATTGACATGGCTAGATCAATGCTTAGTGAATACAATGTGAGTCATTCATTTTGGAGTGAAGCCATCAACACGGCTTGCTATTGTAGCAACCATCTCTATTGCCATGGGAAGCTTGGGAAGACACCATATGAGCTATTGAATGGAAGAAAGCCCAACATTGCATACTTTAGAGTGTTTGGTTGCAAATGCTATATTCTCAATAAAGGCACTAGATTGAGCAAGTTTAAAAAGAAATGTGATGAAGGGTTCTTACTTGGTTATTCTACCACAAGCAAAGCATATAGAGTTTGGAATCTCACAAATGGCACCTTGGAAGAAGTTCATGATGTTGAGTTTGATGAAACCCAAGGGTCTCAAAATGAAGCTCAAAACCTTGATGATGTGAGAGGAGATCAATTGTCAAATGCAATGAAGAACATGGACATTGGTGATATAAGGCCGATGCAAGTTGATGATGATAGTGACATACATATGATTAATCAAGATGTGCAAATTGATACAAATCAAGCAAGCTCAGGTGGTACTCATGATGAAGCTCAAGTTCAAGATCAAACAATTGGGAGCAATCAACTCCCAATACTCCAACCTACTAGCATTGCAAGAGATCATCCATTGGACCAAATCATTGGTGGAATTCAAAGTGGTGTTCAAACTAGATCAAGGCTAGCATCCTTTTGTGAGCATTACTCATTTGTGTCACTTGAAGAACCTAAGAAATTAGAAGATGCTTTGAAGGATTCCGATTGGGTAAATGCCATGCATGAAGAACTAAACAACTTTACTAGAAATCAAGTTTGGAAACTTGTTGAGAGGCCAAAGAACTACAATGTGATTAGTACTAAGTGGGTCTTTAGAAACAAGCAAGATCAAGATGGCATGGTTGTGAGGAACAAAGCAAGATTAGTAGCACAAGGATACACTCAAGTTGAGGGTCTTGACTTTGGAGAGACATATGCACCGGTTGCAAGATTGGAGGCAATTAGAATCTTATTAGCATATGCTTGTGCACACAACATCAAGCTCTATCAAATGGATGTCAAGAGTGCATTTCTCAATGGCTACATCAATGAAGAAGTTTATGTTGAGCAACCTCCCGGTTTTGAAGATGACAAGAAGCCCGACCATGTCTTCAAGCTAAAGAAGGCATTGTATGGTTTGAAGCAAGCACCTAGAGCATGGTATGAGAGATTGAGGGACTTTCTTCTCTCTAAAGGGTTCAAGATGGGAAAGGTTGACACCACTCTCTTCACCAAAAAGATAGGCATTGACTTGTTTGTGTTGCAAATCTATGTTGATGACATTATCTTTGGATCAACTAACCAAAACTTTTGTGAAGAGTTTGGAAATATGATGGCTAATGAGTTTGAGATGTCTATGATTAGAGAGCTTAGTTACTTCCTTGGACTTCAAATCAAGCAAATGAAGAATGACACTTTTGTAAGTCAAGGCAAGTATATCAAGGACATGATCAATAAGTTTGGATTGCAAGATGCTAAGCAAATGAGTACACCAATGGACACAAATGATCAATTGAGTGTTGATGCTAGTGGAAACATGGTAGATCAAAAGCAATACCGGTCTATGATTGGAAGTTTGCTCTATGTCACCGCTTATAGGCCGGATGTGATGTTTAGTGTGTGCAAGTGTGCAAGATATCAAGCTTCACCTAGAGAAAGTCACTTGAAAGCAACCAAAAGAATATTGAGATATCTTAAGGGCACTCATGATGTTGGACTATGGTATCCTAAGGGATCTAATTTTGAGTTGATTGGATATTCGGACTCCGACTATGGTGGATGCAAGATTGATAGAATGAGCACAAGTGGCACTTGTCAATTGCTTGGAAGGTCTCTTGTTTCATGGTCATCAAAGAAATAAAATAGTGTTGCACTATCTACCGCCGAGGCCGAATACATTAGTGCCGGTAGTTGTTGTGCACAATTGCTTTGGATGAAAGCCACCTTGAATGACTTTGGAATAAAATTCAAGAATGTGCCATTATTTTGTGACAATAAAAGTGCTATCAAAATGACTCAAAATCTGGTTCAACATTCAAGAACCAAGCACATTGACATAAGGCATCACTTCATAAGAGACCATCAACAAAAGGGTGATATTAGCATTGAGAGCATTGGCACCGAAGATCAACTAGCCGACATATTCACAAAGCCACTTGATGAAAAGAGATTTTACAAGTTGAAGAATGAATTGAACATACTTGATTTATCCAACTTGAAATGAGTGCACCCCCACATTCTTATATGACATGCCTCTCCTCCAACATAGCAAGGTAAAGTTGTTTGGCATATCATTCATACTTTGCTAAGGACATGTTTAGAACATATAGACATATTTTCATGACAAATAGGCTCATTCATAAAAATCAAATGATTTTAATGTATATATGGTACCACTATTGCATCTATGTTTGTTTGATCTGGTGGTAGCATATGACATGTTTGTGGGCTTGCAAACCTAGTGTTGAATCTAGAAAATGAGCTCATGATGTGTAATTCAACATGCTCAAGATAACCCTTATACTTTATGAGGTGTGAAGAAGCTTGTCCTTGGATCAAACCGAATTACATATTCTAGGCAAGTGATCTAGATTGAACCATAATTTGGACTCCCTCATATTGATTGACTTATCTCTCACTAAAATTGGCACCTTTTTGGTGATTGTAGACAAAGGGGGAGAGAAAAGTCACAAAGATAGAAAAAGTCACAAAGATGAAAAGTTAAGTTGCAAATGGGAGAAAGATATAGTAAGGGGGAGCATATGACATTGGAAAGGGATCAATTAAAATTGAACACACAAGTAGGGGGAGCAAGCTCATGAACACTTTGTTGCATTTGTATGTGCGTTAACATGATGAATTGTTGCATTGCAAAGCTTAAATTCATATTCATGATTGTATGGTGATTGCTAGAAATAGAACTTGAATGATGATTTGTTGAGAGTAGCTTTACAAGAGGTATCTAGACACCTTTGCTTTATAATGTTGATCTCACGGGGTACTTTAGTGTTTGTGATCTTTACAAGTGATGTATTACAAGTGGTGTCTAGCTACATCGATGCTAAGGATGGTATATAAAGGCAACTCCGATTGGATATACCTTAGCATCAATTTGATACTAGTAACTCTCCCAAAATTCAAATCCATATATATGTGCACAATTGAACCAAACTCATGGAAGCACATATGTAGGGGGAGCTAATACTATCGAAATTAAAAAATGATTTCATTTCATATCTTTGTGATGGTTGTCATCAATTACCAAAAAGGGGGAGATTGAAAGCCCAAGTTTGGTTTTGGTAATTAATGACACCAAGTTGCTAATGCCATGTGTTAAGTGTTTTGAGTTAGGCATAAGCAACACATGTGATGAAGGTATATGTGGCAAGGAGTGGTGGCCACAAGATCACAAAGAGATGGTGCATAGACATGAAATGATGATCATGGTGGAAATGCACATAAAATGAAGGACATGATGATCAAGGGGAGGAGAAGGATCTAAGAGCGCAAGGCAAAGGTATAACCATAGGGTTTTCCTTTTGCCGGTCTAAGATGAGTAGAGAAGTGATTGACCGGGTTTAGGATACATAGCCGACTATAAAGAGGGGCAATCACGGTTAGCTCGGGAATCAAGTGTCACTAGATCAATGTCTTGAGCGTATGCATTAGGATCTAGTAGAGAGCTAACTTAACGTCTTGTAAATGTTTGTGAAATGCTAACACACATGCACATGGTGCTTTACACATGGTGGTGTTAGCACTTTTGTGAAGGCGGTGGAGTTTAAGCGGTAGAGAGGGCTTTTTAGGAAGTGAAACGCCTATTTTCTAATGCGCCAGAAGTCGGAAAAGAAACGGAGATGAACGGCAGTCACTGTGGTGACCGGCCGCTGCACCGGACGCGGTCGCGGTTTGACCGGACGCGTCCAGTCAGTTCTCAGCAGTTATCAGGCACGCGGGTGTTAGGGTTTCTGACCGGACGCTGGTCTGGCCAGACCAGCGCGTCCGGTCAGTTCTCCTGTGTGCAGAAGAAGAGCGCGCGACCGGTGCGTTCGGTCCCTCACGGAACCCGAGCGTCCAGTCAGGCGTCCAGAGGGGTAGAGCGCAGCGGAGTGCTGATCGGACACGCGGCGCGTCCGATCACGTGCGATTGGACGCGTCCGGTCGCGGTGGGAGCTTACTGGACTCCGACCGGACGCTAGGTGTAGCACGTCCGGTCAATCGCTAGAGCGCGTCCGATCACAGCAACGGTAACTTCTGATGCGCACTGTTCACGCTTGTCCTGTAGTGACCGGACGTGTCCGGTCACCCTGACCGGTGCGTCTGGTCAGTACGTTTTTCACTGCGTTGTCCGATAACGGCTAGCTGCGTACCCCTTCGCTATAAATAGAAGATGCCCGGGGTTTGATGGTAACTCTTGTATTTTTCGAGACCTAGAGACATCCTTTGAGCTATAGAATAACCCCTCCACTCATCTCTTTGCATAGTTGCACATCTTGAGTGAGATTGAGTGAGATTCAAGTGCATTGCTTGAGAGTTGCATTCTAGAGGCACTTGATCTTCGAGTTGCTGTAGATTTCTTGTTACTCTTCCGTGTTTCCCGACACGGTAGACGGCTTGGAGCAGCGGAGGTGATTGAGCTCATAATTGAAGATTGTTGGAGCCCTCACCAAGTGTTGTAAGGGGTTCTTGATCCTTCCCCGTGGGAGTTCGCGAATTGGATACTCTAGTAGAGCTCGTGGCTTGGAGGATCCCCATCTTGTGTGCGATTGTGCGGCGCCCGCCGAGGGCTTGACTCTTGATAGTCGATTAGCTCGCGAACCGACAAGTGGGTGTATCGCCACAATGGGGAGTAGCTTGCCGGGAAGCAAGTGAACCTCGGGATAAATTCTTGTGTCATTCTCTTCCCGAGGATTTCTCTTGTGTGATTGATTGATTGGTACTTCTCATCTCTACACGGCGGTTGTGGGGGTATTAACCCCTATACCCCTACGGCTAAGCTTGGGCTGGCCTGGATCGATGGTTTCAGTCCACCCAAAAGGCGATGTGCGGCCCAGTTAACCTGATCGGAGTCCCGCACAAGGAATCAAGACGGATTTGGTGACCAAGCAGGATCCTGGTCGGTTAGAATAGGAATCCTTATCCGGCCACATATGGCAATTGTAACTGACTAGGATTAGTTTCCAGATCTGTAACCCTGCCCCTCGGACTATATAAGGCGGGCAGGGGACCCCTCTAAAAACATCTCTCATTGACATACCACAATACAAATCAGACACAGGACGTAGGTATTACGCCTTCTTGGCGGCCGAACCTGGATAAATCTTCGTGTCTGCCTTGCGTCACCATCTTGTTTGGAGCTTGCGCATCTATCTGCCGATAATCTACTACCTTGGGCATACCCCTAGGTAGACTGCCGACCATATTTCGTCGATAGTGGCGCGCCAGGTAGGGGGTGTGTGTACCGCTCTCCAAGCAAACAAGATGGTCATCATCTCTAGCTCCATGGCCGTGCCCAATGGCCTCACGTTCACCATCGGCCAGATCACCTGGATCACCGGTCCCGACGTCTCCATCTCCATGACCACGGAGGAGGCGTGGATTCAACCCGCGCCGACGACTACTTCACCTGCATCGGTTACGGCTCTGACCACGGCAAACACGGCTCTGACCACGATGGATCTGCCTCTGACCACGGTACATCCAGCTCCAAGCACGCCTACAGCCACGCCGACAACCCGTCGTCCGCTTCCCTGCTACAGAGGAAAGCAGATCGACAAAACCGACCTGCTCGACTCCATCGATCGAGTCGGCATCAAACTCACTAAAACCCTAGCTCTGGTAAGTATGATTCGAAGCCAACCTAATGAGCAGGTAACGGCTCCCCACAACAGATCTATCCGACCGGCTCGGACCAGTCGTCCTTCACGACTTGGAACAGATCTTGTGATCGTATCCACTCCTAAGGGGCGCTCCGCTCGTCGCCAGCCAGCCTTTGCGACGGGTCTCCGACTCTGCGAGTACGAAGCCCCGACGGAGAACCACCAGGTCCAGCCCTACGGCCTGCAAAACGCTGCCTCCAGCTACGCGTACAACCTACGACGCCGCTCGGATTCAGGTCCTATACACCGACCTCGGCCGAAGCCACGCAACATCGTCAACATGGTCCGGATTGAAGATTACCGAGAAGGATCCGTCCACACAGTCCGAGAGGGTGACTCCGGCTCCTCATCCGGCATCGCATCCAACGCATCTGTCCACACCGAGCTTCAGCGTCACGAAGATGAAGGCGTCAAATACGATCTGGATCTACCAGATCATGCCCCGGGTTTCCCCTAATTCCCGTCTTTCCCGCCAAGATGAGGGGATTTGATCCATGTCGTCAGCAACGACGAGCCGCCAGCAGTTGGCGAAACAGAACAAGAAAAGATTACACGCGAAGCACGCAATATTGATCGGTTTAATCGCCGGCAAATCGAAGCTGAAGCAGACCAGGAGGCACGACGCATAAGGGTCCGACCACGTGACCTCAACGATGCTTTTGACAGGGTAGGGAACAAACAAGTCTTCAAGACCCCAAGTGCCAACGTGGCCGTCACCTTGGCGACAATGCAGCGGCTGCCTAACACTCTCGAGACCCAGGCAGTCCGTGATGACATACAAGCTTATGTGACAGCTGCTATGGCTCAGACTGCAGAAATAAATCAAGCTCGGGCTCCATCCGTTTCTGTCGAATCAAGCCACAGCCGCCAATACTCAAGTCGCTCACAGCCATTCAATCAACGCGGCTCGCGCAATAACGACCCATCAGACAATCGTCAAGACGGAAACGGTGGTTATGATAGTGGTCGGGACGACAACCGCCGCCGGGAGGGTGACCGCCACGGCGTTCGAGGCGACGACCGCCGGGATAACCACGACAATCGCCGTGATAACCACGGTCGCAGGGCTAATCCAGATGGCAATAACGATCTTCGCCATTACCTCATCCGACGTGATCTGCGTGCTCGCATCAACCAGAGAGCCAATGATCATGCATCCCATGAAAGCTATCGTCGCATGGAATACGCTGATGACACTAAAAAAATAATCGTTGAAGAAGCAGCAAGGTTTCCACGCTCCGACCACCCTCCACACAGCGACGATTACCGCGGCAATCGTGGTCGGAATGACAATTTTGACCACCGCAACCAGCGCGACGACTCCCGCAACCACCGTGATCAACGTAATCAGCGGCGCAACCGCCATGACGATTACAGGAGCAAGCGCGCTCGGGAAGACGACGGCGATGTCAATACCGTGAAAAAGGGTGGTGGACGTCGTAACTACGAGGACGACTACGCCAAAACATTGAAGGGGCCTTGCCAGCTCCATCCTAAATCGAACCACACCATGGAGAATTACCGCGTTCTCAAGACTATCTACATGCGTCAACAGGCTCCGAATGCATCTGACAAGCCTAACGACGCGGGGGAACAGCGCAACGAGCACAACGACGACGACGATGCAGACCCTCGTCATAAATATGTCAAATCGACTGATCGCGTGCACACCATCATCAGCGGCAAGGTGTCCATTGAGACCAAACGAGAACGCAAGCTGCTCGCCAGCGCTTGCTTGAACGTGGCAAACACCGACAATCTTCTCACCGATCCGCGGTTTCCCCCGTGGTCTCACCGTGAAATCTACTTCAGCAGGAAGGACCAATGGGCGGCCATACCCGAGCCAGGGCGTTTTCCCCTGGTTCTCAATCCTTGTATCAACAAGGTTCAATTCGATAGGGTCCTGATCGATGGCGGCAGCTCTATTGATATACTGTTCAAAAACAACCTGCCCGCTCTGAAAATAGCTCAGGCGGACCTGAAGCCGTACGAAGCACAGTTCTAGGGTGTTCTCCCCGGACAGAGCTCCACGCCTCTCGGGCAGATCACGCTACCTGTGCAATTTGGGACTCCAGACCATTTTCGCACCGACTACGTCAACTTCATGGTCGCTGATTTTGATGGCACCTACCATGCTATTCTTGGTCGACCGTCGCTTACCAAGTTCATGGCCATACCTCATTACAGGTATCTGGTGCTCAAGATGCCTACTGAGAAAGGAGTTTTAACCCTCAGGGGCAACGTATACGCAGCTTATACCGGCGAGGAAGACATCTTCAAAATAGCAGAGGCCCACGACCTCTCTATTCGCATGGCCGAGACCATCTTCGACGCTAAGAAGACCTCGACCGACCACCTGGAGATCCTAGAGCTCGAGGCTCCGCGTAAGAACACCAGGTCCAAGGAGCACAAGACGATCCAGCTGGTCGAGGGCGATCCCAGCAAAACGGTCCTCATCGGGGCCAACCTGGGTTCCAAATAGGAAGAAGCGCTCGTCAGGTTCCTGAGGGGCAACGTGGATGTGTTTGCATGGAAACCTTCTGACATGCCCGGTGTACCTCGGAGCCTGATTGAGCACTCCTTAAATGTCAACAGCAAGGCCAAACCAATCAAGCAGAAGTTACAACGTTTTGCTCGCGACAAAAAGGAGGCGATTAGGGTAGAAGTTACACGGCTTTTGGCAGCCGGATTTATCAAATAAGTGTATCATCTGGAATGGTTAGCCAACCCGGTTCTTGTACGCAAAAAGAATAATGAATGGAGAATGTGCGTTGATTACACTGATCTCAACAAACACTGCCCTAAGGACCCCTTTGGTTTACCTCGCATAGATGAGGTCGTAGATTCAACCGTCGGTTGCGAGCTGCTGTCCTTTCTCGATTGTTACTCTGGTTATCACCAGATCGCTCTCAAAAAGGACGACCAGATCAAGATGTCTTTTATCACGCCTTTCGACGCCTACTGCTACACGACTATGTCGTTCGGGCTCAAAAACGCCGGTGCTACCTACCAACACGCTATACAGGCCTGCCTCAATGACGAGATAAAAGATGGCCTCGTCAAGGCTTACGTCGACGATGTAGTTGTCAAAACCAAGGAAGCACATACCCTTGAGAACATGGAGTATTCATCCAAGACCAGCTCACGCCTTCCATTGAAGACGAAGATTCAACGACCGACAAAGTTTCAGACCAGCAATTAGTGGCTACAGTTCCGGCGCCGAGCACAACTGAGCCGCTTCCGACCACTAATGAGCCAGACTGGAGAACACCATTCATCAAGTACTTAACAGATGGTAGCGGTTATATCGATCGACTAGAAAATGAGCGCCTGATGCGTCGCAGTAAGCAGTATCTGCTCGTCGATGGCAAGTTATGGCGCAAAAATGCTAAGGAGGAAATCTTGATGAAGTGTGTAACCCAGGTGGAAGGTGAACATCTCCTAGACCAAATCCACTCTGGCTCCTGCGGCAACCACGCGGCCTCAAGAACACTGGTCGGTAAGGCTTTCCGAGCAGGTTTCTATTGGCCATCAGCAGTAGCTGACGCAGAGAAGCTAGTTCGCCGCTGCAAGGGTTGTTAGTTCTTCTCCAAGAGAATCCATGTGCCAGCACACGAGATCCAAACGATTCCAGCCTCTTGGCCTTTCGCATGCTAGGGACTGGACATGATCGGGCCTTTCAAACCGGCTCCAGGGAAATTTACATTCGTCTTCGTGCTAATTGATAAATTTTCTAAGTGGATAGAATACATGCCTCTGGTATGGGCATCTTCAGAGAAAGCTATCACATTCCTCGACCAGGTCATCCACCGTTTCGGCGTGCCCAACAGCATCATTACCGATTTGGGTACTCAGTTCACCGGGAACGCTTCTGTGATGAAAGGAGCATAGTTGTAAAATACGTCTCGGTGGCACACCCTAGAGCTAATGGACAAGTCGAGCGGGCAAATGGCATGATTTTGGACGCATTAAAGAAGAGGATGTACAGAGCAAACGATAAAACTCCTGGTAGATGGCTCAAGGAGCTACCAGCCGTGGTATGGGGCCTCCGAACTCAGCCCAGTCGTCACACCGGCGTCTCACCATACTTTATGGTTTACGGCGCTGAGGCAGTCCTCCCAATAGATATAGCTTTTAGATCAGCACAGGTAGAGAACTTTGATGAGGGCAAGGTTAAGGAAGCACGGAAGCTAGAAATCAACAGCGCAGAGGAGAAAAGGCTCGATTCTTGCGTACGCACAGCCAAATACCTTGCTGTTTTGCGCAGGTACTACAACAAGAACGTTAAGGAGCGTTTCTTCATGGTCGGGGATTTAGTACTAAAGTGGAAGACGAACCAGGCCGGCGTCCACAAACTCGCAACCCCATGGGAGGGACCCTTCATGATCAAGGAAGTCACACGCTCAACGTCTTACAGGTTAGCTCACCTGGACGGTACGGACGTACCAAACTCGTGGCACATCGACAAGCTTAAACGTTTCTATGCTTAATTAATGAGATATGTATTCAACTTACATTTTCGATTTACTTTAATAAAGCAATCATGATTTCTCCGACTACTCTAATGTGTCACTACGAATTTTATGGACATTCTGATTTAGCCAGTACAAGCTGACCACCACTCCTTCTACGGTTTTCGGAGTATATCTTATCTCTGGTTCCTCCCAATACGTGCACGAGATCCGTTCTCCACGTCGCGGGTGATCGGCAGGTCATCCCTTGGTTTGACTTGTCCGTGTCCACGTGTGTACAGGTCATGTTACCTCACACTCCGACCACATGCCAACCAAGGGCCGCACAAAACCTTCGGGACGATGTGACGAGCAAAACGGTACAACTAAACTGAACGTTAACACGTTCCTACTTAGTTACATCAACACAAATCAAGCTTAAACACGTTTTGTATAAAAGCAAACAAGCTTATAATGATATACAGTTACGTTATTACAAGCTTACCTGAAGAGGCTCAAGCTTACAATAACACAACTATGTCCTCCTTCTACAGCTCTAAGCCTATTACATTGGCTGGTCGGAGAGCAGGGCATTTACTGCTCGTCGTCTCTAATACCCTACTCGAGTCTCGGGGACTCTTGAGCTAGTCAGGCTGAAGGGGATGGCCCCACCGGTGCCTGGCTGGTCGAGACCGCAGGCTTCGTTGGTTGGCTTGCAGCTGATGGCATTTCCAGCTGGTTTGTCGATGGCGTACCCTGTACAGGTGCTGTCCCACCTCTGCACAGGTTAATATCGCCAATTATCTTTGAAGCCAATTCCAGCTGGGTCGTCCGAAGCTCCTCGGCTTTGTCTGGGTCTACCTCTTTCGAGTACCAAGCCTCCAAGCGTTTGAGATCGATCAGGGGGTAGTGAGCACGCACCATGCTCAGCACATGGGCACCCGTGTACTCACCCGCCTCCTTCACGAAGTCTTGGAACCATCCCCATGCTTTCTTGCATCTCTTGAACATCGCAACACGCCAACTACTCCCACCGGTCGTCCATAAAGCTAAGTATTATTTTTAATTGAAAATTTCTTCGATCGTCGTACACCTCCGCCGACCACCCTAAGGGTGCGCTCCGCGTCGAATTTTCTCATACATACAATCCAAAACATGTATAAGTTTTTGCAACGGTTCGCCGATACATTTTCCTTCTTGCTTGAGAATCCCAGAGCCGGCACTGTCTCCGGCTCCACCCCACGCGTGCATGAGAGTCCGCCCTCTGCGCTACGGGTAGTCGGCAGTCGCTCCCTGGTAACACTGGCACTCTACGCGCGGCAGCGTTCCGTACCTCGTGCTACGAGATGTTGGTCAGTCCAGGGCTGGTGCATTCTTCAAGACAGGTTAATACATCGCGCTACGCCTCTACATAACAAAAGAGCTAAAAACAGCTAATGTTATTTTTCGAATATTACACCAAGTATAATTCATCGCTACGTGCACACCAAGTGTTTACTTCACCTCCTATAGAGAGATCAATATATTTTGTACATCATCATGTGCTACCGCTCTCCGTGTTTATTTTTCAGGAACATAGTTCGTTCAACGAGCTTATGCTTCGGGGCTCGCCAAGACCACTACGGTGCTCAAGGACTCTGGCCAGACCACCCTTGTGCTCGGGGGCTCGCCAAGACCACTACGGTGCTCAAGGACTCTGGCCAGACCACCCTTGTGCTCGGGGACTCGCCAGACCACTTCGTGCTCTGGGACCCTCGGGGACTCGCCAGACCACTCCGTGCTCTGGGACTTCTGGTCAGACCACTCCGCGCTCGGGGACTTTGTCGATCACTCTCCGACCACGGCTCGGGGACTTTGCGTCTCCACTACATGCGACTGGCGACTCGCATACAGTTGGGATATTCTTTCTCGTTTAGACCTTGCTAAAAGGCTCATACCTCGCCTTCCAGCAAGCTCAGGGACTACATCGGTATGATGCACCTGCCGGTGCATCTCGTATCGCCGGTACGACGATTGGATTCTCAACTTAACTGGGAATTCTTTTTAGACCCTGGCACCACGTGTCTACGTCACCTACTACCAGGCTCAGGGACTAAGTGGGCACACTTCACCTTGCGGTGAATGTGTTTGTTTTTTGACCTCTACGCCTCTGATGATCAAGGACGCTACGCTTCAAGACGCACTTACATTTCTTTTCAGAAATACAAGTGGGCACACTTCCCGGGACGGAAATCTTTTTCTTTTTTCTTAAGAGCACCATACATTCTTCGGACAACCTACTTCTCCGGCGGCAACGGTGGTCGGAGACGTCAAGGACTCAAGCCTCAATGTTCGGAGAAGGTCAAGACGGCGTGTCGCATCAGAATATATGATGCTCGGGGACTAGCTGTGGGGGTATTAACCCCTATACCCCTACGGCTAAGCTTGGGCTGGCCTGGATCGATGGTTTCAGTCCACCCAAAAGGCGACGTGCGGCCCAGTTAACCTGATCGGAGTCCCGCACAAGGAATCAAGACGGATTTGGTGACCAAGCAGGATCCTGGTCGGTTAGAATAGGAATCCTTATCCGGCCACATATGGCAATTGTAACTGACTAGGATTAGTTTCCAGATCTGTAACCCTGCCCCCCGGACTATATAAGGCGGGCAGGGGACCCCTCTAAAAAACATCTCTCATTGACATACAACAATACAAATCAGACGCAGGACGTAGGTATTACGTCTTCTTGGCGGCCGAACCTGGATAAAACTTCGTGTCTGCCTTGCGTCACCATCTTGTTTGGAGCTTGCGCATCTGTCTGCCGATAATCTACTACCTTAGGCATACCCCTAGGTAGACTGCCGACCATATTTCGTCGACAGCGGTATAATCACTCGAAGCTCTTCTCTCGTATTACTTCTTGTTTCTAGCTTGTAGTTGTTGTTGTGTTTAGTGAATAGCCTTGTACTAGACTTGTGTAGGTGGCTTGCTTAATTAGTTAGAGCTAGTGCTTTTGCTTCGCCACCTTTCGTACTAACTTGTGGTTAAGCAATTCTTGTAGAAGTTTTATTTAGGCTATTCACCCCGCTCTAGCCTATTTGGACCTTACAGTATCTTAAGGCGACCGCCTTTGAAAATAGATTATTTTTTAAGACGGAGACGACCACCTCCGTAAATCTATTTTTTGAGGCGGATAAAAGTATCCGCCTCGGTAAATAAAAAAATACCTGCCTCCGTTAATCGTAGGCATTAACAGAGGCGGTCAGATTTTGTGACTGCCTCCGTTAATAAAAGGGTACCGTCTTGCAAAATCATTTGTATAGTAGTGTAAGTTTCTTCATTTCAACATTTAAGTATATTTTTTAAATAAACAGGATTTAGCATAACACACTTGGTCTCTTAAATAGAAAAGTTGTCAACAACAAAGTTGTAGAACTCATTGACTTTGTTTTGGTCATTTTTTCATGACATGGGAATATTTTATCATGGCCACGTTGACATCCACGTCAGCGCCATGTTGCCCATGTCAGCGCCATGTTGGATGATTCATCTGTGACCAAACCAAATCGTCCGTCATAGATTTACCACTGAGGTACCAAAATGATTTGTGACGGTCAACAGTGACGGTTACTAAACAAGTCGTCTTAGATATATCACCTAATGAATGAATCGTCATAAACAATAGAATTCTATGATTGTTTCATAGAACGTCACCAGTAAACCGTCGTGTAAAGGCTTATTCCTTGTAGTGCATGTTTCTCCAGACATACACCTGTGTCGTCCGTGCTCATAATATTGAAGAAACAGTACACCATCTCTTCCTACATTGTGAGTTTGCGAAGCAATGTTGGCAGATGATTGGGGTTGATGTCCCCAATGACCTTCCTGAAGGATGCAATTCACTCACAATTCTTCATGGAAACCTCCATCCTCCTTTGTTAGGCAATTTGGACAACTCGAAATGCTTTGATCTTCAGTGACATTCAGCCTGAATTAACAGCCAGCAGAGCAGTCTTTGTCAGAGAAATGAAGATGCTATGTCACAGAGTGAACGCAAGATCTAGCCAAGCGTTTCAACAATGGTTGCAGCAAATTTTATAGTTCCCAAATTGTACCTGCTCTTTTTTGTTTCCTCCCTTGTTCCCTAGTCCTTTCTTTGTTTGGTCTCTGTTGTCTCCTTTAGCTTTGTAAACTTTATTTGGTATTTATGAAATAAAAATACCTGTAGGGGACGCAAGCCCCTCCAGTTTCCTAACAAAAATAGTTCTCAAAAAACTCTCTCCAGGTTGTTAAAAGAAGTCGTTTTTGGATAGCGATCTGGTCTCCAAAGCATAGTTTTGACTTCTTATTTTTTATAAAAATATTTATTGAAAAGTGATATATTTATATTTTTATAAAAATATTTTTAAGACAAATCTATTCATTTGGTTTTCACATTTTCAAACTCAACAACTTAAAAATTATTCATGATTTATATTCCCAATGTTTGACCCAAACATTGTCCAAAGCGACTTCTTTTAACAACCTAGAGGGAGTATTTGGTAAGAGCATCTTCAATAGTTCCCAAAAACTTAACTAAAAAATCAATGAGTTTTCAAGTGGCAAAAAAAGTTGGGAGCTTGTTTGTTGGGTTCCTCCAACACATTCCAAAACATCGCTTCTAAAATATATAAGGTAATTTCGCATCAGGAATCCCAAACTATTTCTAAATCACCCCAACTGCTTTTATACTTTCTTTCTATCTTGTACATTTGCACGAGAAGTCTGTCCTACTCTTTATTTTTTTCACATCCTTCCACTTCCTGATTGGCATGTCGATAGGCGGGCAAATATTTTTGCGCAATGGATCAATTTCCCCAAATGCGGAAACATAAGGAGTTGAGGTAGGGAGTTGTTGGAGAACAGTTCTTTTCAATCTTAGTAAAAAATCTAGACTGGGAGTGGGTTTTGAAAACTCTTGGAGACGCTCTAAATCAATGAGTTTTAGAAGTGGGCTAAAAAAAGTTAGGGGCATATTTGTTGGCTTCCTCCAATAATTTCCAAAACATCGCTAATAAAATATAGAAGACAATTTTACATCAGTAATCCTAAACTATATTTTTTAAATTACCTCAATCACTTTTATACTTTCTTTCTCTCTTGTACATTTGCATCAGGAACCCTGTCTTACTCTTTATTCTTCTCACATCCTTCCACATCCAGGTTGGCACGTCGATGTGTGTATATTTCCGCCCGATTGGATTGATTTTACCAAATGCGGAAAGATTGGCAGCTAAGATAGGGAGTTGTTGGAGAGCAGTTTTATTCAATCTTGCTAAAAAATCTAGATTGGGAGTGAGTTTTGAAAACTTTTGGAGATGCTTTTCTATCTATGACCGGATATGCGATAAGGCAGCAACAGATGCGGATGAACCCAGGAGCGCCATGAGACAATTCGTTGATGAATCACCGGGCTTTGATTACCATGTGAAATTAGTGTAACATGATACCCGTTGGGGTTCACAATCCGTGTTTATATAGCCAGGAACAGCCTCCAACGTGGCTAATACAATTTGTCTTGTGTTACAGGATGATAAGAAAAGGAAACAACGATCAATGATATACTTCATTCTAGAGATACACAAGATCATGCATACAAGGAACCGATCCTACATTTTATCAATCACATATCTTAACACATTTGACACTCTAAATAATCTCAAATAAAAAGGAGTTAATTGCAAAGTTGTAGGTCTTCTCAGGTACAACAACTTCCTTATTAACTGCGTGCCCATTCAACATTGTTAACTATCTCAAATGCGATCTAAAAACTTATATTAAATATTTGGACATATAAACCATCTCAAATTAAAAAATTGTCAACTAGAAATTTTAATACATGTTGATTTTTTTGTTTGAATCTTGAGCATTGATAATAATGATTTGGCATAGTTGTGTTCACTGCTATGATTAACAAAAGAAAACTGCTTTCTTGAACATGGGGCATCATTTAATTTTGCACCGAGCCACCTAAATCTCCTGCTAACTCGGAAGAAAACAAGAGAAGATTTTTAGCCTCTCCTCAAGAAAAGAACATAACATTCAGAAAACACAGACTAGACACTGCTTTCTTTGTGGTAACGTAAACGAAAATGGAGAAATCAGCTTAGCACCGAAACAATCTTCGCAAGAACCTAGATGCATCCATTTGCTCCGAAGCCAACCCTCCCTCCGTCAACATCAAACACCATGGTATGCGTCCTCTGCTGCATATTGCCGATGATGCTCAAGCTGCCCCGGTCTGCGTTGGGCGCGAACGCGAGGCAGGCCTGCGAGACGTCGGCGGCGAGCAGGATCCCGGACGCGTCCACGTCCAGCCGCGCGCCCCCGCCGAACAGCAGCGCGACACTGGGCACGACCACCTCGTCGTGCCCGGTCACGTCGTAGCACGTGTCCAGGACCCGCCCAGTCGGAGACGCCACGGGGTACCTGCCGCGCATCTGGCGCCTGAACTCCGCGCGCAGGGCGGCGTACGCGTCCGGCGGGAGGCGCGTGACCACCGTGCCCGAGTCAACGATCGTGCCAGCAGCGAACGCGGAGGGCGCTATCGGGAGGGACCTGCCGGCGACGGCGATGCCCGTGAGCTCCACCGAGTAGAAGGACGGGTTTGCCGTCGGATTCGATACCAGGGGCGTGAACCGGATGTTGGGCTGCAGCGGTGCTGTGCCGAAGGCGAGGTAGCCGGTGGAGCTCCCTCGTGGCGGGAGGCAGTAGGAGAAGACGCCGTTGTACAAGGCACTTGTCTGCGAAACCACAGAGGACGCGCCCTGGCCCAGCCCGAGGATCCCGGCTACTCGGCTTGCGCCAAAGCCGCCGTTCCAGAGAGCGCCGCATCCGAACAAGACGCCCGTGAGCGTGTCGAATGATGTCGAGTTCGGCGACAGCGTGATACTCTCGCGGGCGAGGTACCCGCTGCTGAAGGAATCGTCGCCGTAGTCCACTCTGTAGATGCAGGCGGTGCCCACACAGGTCGTGGTGCCACCGGACATCATGAAGCACTCTTGGTCGGCACACTCGATTTCCTCGTAGGTGATGGATTCCCGCGGCTGGAACAAGGGTTCCTTCTGGCTGTAGCAGGACTCGCACGGCTGGCACTGCACCCAGGTGAGGTCGCTACCGGTGTCGAGGACGACGGTGAGGTCACGCTCTGGCGACCCGATGCCAATGGTCACCACGTACTCGAGGCTGCTGAAAGGGAGGCCCAGGCGCGTCTGAGCGGTGGTTGTTGCACACTTGCACTGCCCGAATCGGCAAGGTGTTGACGGTGGATGGTCTCCACTCTGAACTGGTCGCGGTGGAGAAGGGCGACGTGGTCGGAGGCCCTCTCATGCTTACCCGCCGGTGAGCACGACCGGTGGACAACCTGAAGTGTTCCAGGAGCAGCACCAGCACCAGCAGCTACATATGATTGATTTAGTAATGAACTCATGATCAAGTTTTACACCATGTAAATGTGGAGTAAGAGAATAGGATGGTACCTGGATTATAAGAAGACAATGATGAAGACGAAGAGCAGTTCGTGCCAGACAGCAGTGACCTGATGCTGATGACATGATGGTGTTGCTGCTCCGAGTGTACCCATCGTTCTGAAAGCATGAAGAGGACGAAGAAACAGATTACAGCCAAGCAAGATCGCATGGAAGAAGACATTTCCGGAGCTAGCCCTGTCTGTGATCAGGGTGGAAGCTACCAAAGTCTGACCTGCTGGATTCTGCACAGATCATGGTGGACCTACTCTGTTTTATACCAAGGCCCCGTTCACTTCCCAAAATTTTTCCTCTGTCGCCCGTCACATCGAATCTTTAGACCCATGCATGGAGCATTAAATGTAGGTAAAAAAAAATTAATTGTACAGTTTATCTGTAAAGGTCGAGATGAATCTTTTAAGCCTAATTAATTCATGGTTGGATAAATTTTGCCAAATAACAACAAAAGTGCTACAGGAATATTTTCCTCAAATATTTCGGAACTGAACACAGCCCAAGTACATACTCTGTCTGACCTGTACAAACTGACAGGAGAGTGCAGCAAGTGGTGCCAAAAAAAAGAGTTTTTACCAGTTGTGATTGTGTCTAGCAACAAAGATCCAAAGGCCGTAAGAAAATGCAAATGGAAGCAGGATTAGGCCGGCTGGATATATAGATGGAGCTAAAAGATGCAAAACAAAGGTATCAAACAGAAACACCCCATGCTGCATTGCATCATGTCAGCAGTTTAGTAACAGGCACAAAGTTTGTTCCATCACTCCGCATCAAGCTTAAAAAACATTTTTTTTCTTTGGTGAAATACAAGAAGATTTGTTATGCGATATTACTACACCCTCTATCTCAAAATATAAGACACGCACTGACGCACATATTGTTCCAAAAGCATGAAGAGGACAAAGAAACAGATTACGACCAAGCAAGATCGCATGAAACAAGACATCGCCGGATCTAGCCCTGTGATCAGGCTGGAGCTACCAATCTGACCTGCTGGATTCTTTACACATCTCGGGAAGAGATGCATACTCTGTCTTGTACGTATGCATTGATGAAACTGGCACGAGAGTGCAACAAGTATGTCGTGCCCAAAACATTGTAAACCTGAACTTTGGGATAGCTGTTGCGTTGTTAGCAGTTGTGATTATTTGTCTAAACAAACGAATGCAGGATTAGGCCGGCGGGTGGTCGATACATAGAGCTAATTAAAATATGAAAAAACACAGACATCAAACAGAAACACCCTTATATTGTGATGGCATTTGTGCCTTCTACGCTTAGGAGCTAGAGACTCTAGATTAGGGATGAAAAAGGTCAGGAAAACTCTCTAACCACTTTTGATTTCACATTTTTTCCAAAAAAACAAAAAACAAAACCGAAATCGGAAAAAGCAACTATAATTTCTGGAAATTGGGAACGTAATAATCGAAAACTGATAATTCAAAATGAGAACAACAGCACACATAACATTTCAAGTGTTTAAGTCAACGCAATGGAAAGTACTATACATAGTAGATGGACAAATAGTGTCAAATATACCATGTTCAGTTGATACTAGACAGATCCATAAAGGCACAAATATATGCATAACAGAAGTGGCCTAATTAGGTTGACTCGCAACCGTAGTTTTTTTGGACAGTCAAGAAATAAATGGCATATAAAAAGGAAACGAACTAGAAATGGGAAACAAAAAGTATATGAACTGATGGTCTAATGTAACGAGAAGTGCATAGATCATTAGTTCTTCTAGATTATAACTGACTACAAAATATTACTGATATGAGATGATCAACAAACATTTGGCAGAAATAAAAAAATGTAAAAGAAAAAAATGGATAGGCTTCGAGTGACTACACTCTACGAGTGAAAGCATCCCAAAGTGGGGCTCCATCTCCATCCCATCCAATGCTTCATACTGGGCTAGTAGCCTAGTAGGCTTCGGCTCTGGTTGCGGCCCATTGAGCTAGCAAAGCACGCGGCATGTCTGCGTCCTGCAGCACACTGCTAAAGTTCCCACCTCACTTCTGCAAGAGAAAAGCAAGATGTTGAGCTATGACAAAACGGAAACAAGTAAATAGGATTACCAACGAAAATGTCTCGGCAAAATTTGGGAACCATAAATGTATTCAAGAAAATGCTTTGTTTTTTCATCCCTAATCCACTGGATTTTTCATGTTTTTGTTTTTCTTCTGAACTTTCTGGATTTTTTCAGATTCTCAATTTTTTTGAAAATACGGTCAGTGAATATGGCAAATGACGTCATTGAGATTCATGTCCTGTTTTCATCACTATGTGATTTGTTGTGTGGGTGTGTCTACAGTTATATCCCTCTAGTTTCATACTAGAGTTGTTATTTATCTTAATTATTCTTCTATGTCGCACTATAGTTACTAGAAACATATCAAACAATTATCTTAACCACATGATCTCTAAGGATACGGTACTTGGAATGCTCCCTGCTCAAGTGTTATAATGATAATATGTGCGCTTGCGGAGTTATCAATTTAACCATAAGAAATATCAACAACCTATACATTATAGGAGGCTCTCAAATGTAGATAGAAAAAGAGTAAAAGAACGTTGCTAAAAGGAAAACATCCGTTAGCTGATGGCCTGGGCGCCTAACACTGATTAACTCGTGCTTAGCAACTTACATATGTATATGATGTCCTTTTTTTTGCGATGCCAAGAGAAGTTGTTAAGAAATTAGACTACTTATTATACCAACTCAAAAACCAAGGTCGGCTTGGAATTCACAATTTAGACAAAAAACACGATCCTTCTGAACAAGTGGTTTTTTTAAAGTGTTCACAACTAAGAGTACTTGGCTTGGGACCTTCATAATTCAGAATGGATCACAAGTAAGATTATGCGAAGATAGGTGGTTGGGATAGACAACTTTGTGTCAACAATATCCTTACCTTTATAACATAAGCCTTGCACAAACAAGTTATTGTAGCAGAAGTGTAAAACACCGCACCACCAACACTATCCTGGCAAAGAGATCTAATTGGACACAAATTAGTGTCTTGGAACAACTTACTTCCATACACCATGAATATTTTTTAAGCCAGGAACAACTTACATCGTAATGGACAGTTCTCAATCAAATCCCAATACGTGGCAATGATCCATAACAATGTCCTTAATATTAACAAATGTTTGTGTAAATTAAAACCTCCATTGAAGATCAAGTTCTTTCAGTGGTACATTTGTATGGGCGTAGTGTTAACCAAAGACGGCTAAACGTAATTGGCAAGGCAACAAACAGTGTTGCTCTATTTAACAAAGATGAGACAATTAAGCCGTTGTTCTTTAAGTGTCATATTGCTCACGTTGTATGGTCTGTATTTGGCAAGAAAACAAAACAATGTTGTTTTTTTTTACGAAAATGAGATAATTAAGCACTTGTCTTTAAGTGTCATACTACTCACGATGTCTGGTCTGTTATTCAGATGACTTCAGGTTTGTCTAAACCACATAGTGTATCAAGCATGTTTAGGTCTTGGCTTTGCGCTCTTAGTATAGAAGTATAATCATTATCTTTTCTACAAGTAACAGCTACATGTTGATTGCGCTGGTTATGTATGAACAACCTGATTATTTAAAAAAGAAACGGAATTCTTTTTCTTTACATGTTATCTACTCGGCTATATATTGGCTTTGTATATGGGCTGTTTCGCAAAAGCCAATATTACATGTTTTGGTTGCAGCTGCATCTCAACTATTGACACGGGTGGCCATGGAGTTTTATACCCAAATACGTGAATGGTAGTCTAGTCTTCGGATTAAGTGCTATTAGTGTGTCTAAACTTTTTTTTAAAAAATCTTTCGTTTGGCTATGTTTATGTGTATCCTGCTAACACAGAGACTAGGAATGTTTCAAAATATTCGTATCATCTCGACGTAACGATTTTAAAATGAATAAAAAAATTCCCCCATCGAAATATACTTTAAATTTGTGCATTTCAACCATTCAATCTCACCGTCTTATGTGCTTCTCAATTCATCAGGTTAAAAATACTAGGACATTGCTTCTATGTTTTCTCTATTCCAAATTTTCTAGAATCGTGCATTTGGAAGAGCACTGTATCCCAATGCAGCACAAGTTCGAGCATAGCCGACACTGGTCCTCTTGTGCAAGCAAGCCCACGGACGTCCTTTATTTGTGACACATGAAGGTTAGCTTCCATGGTACCCGCTACGCGTCATGTGGTTGGTAAGATGGCAATTTTCTTGCTATTAATCCAGTTGGTAGGAGTATATACATGCATGTATTTATCCAAAGCTTATTCTCATCCTCTGCTCCTAATAATTAGTTCAAAATCCAAAAAAAAGAGGCTTTGGCTACTATGTATATATCCTGTAACTACTAACTGACATGATTGGCCTTCTCACCAAATCACTATATTAAATCGTTTGGCCTGACCAAGTGACCAGTAAATTAGAGCGATGAAAGCTACCGGCGAGATTCCCACACACACTCAAACATCATACAGAACCTTTCTCTTATTTAAAAGGGCGATGATTGGCCTGCCTCACTCCTCACCTCACGGCCTCAAGAGGAAGCTTTCAGCTCGGGCGAGACCTCGGGAACGCCATTGGGATGGGGTTGCTTCCTCTTCTTGCTGCCTGCTGCTCCCTCCTGCTCACGGTCGCAGCTCCTGCCCGGGACATCGCCAGCGTCTGCGCTTCGCAAATCAGCGGTACATATATGTTTCTGTCATATATATAGCTTAATATTTGTAGTCTTTTTTTTTTGCGAACGTTTTAACGCCCTGCTCACGATTGCACTTGTACCAGTGTGATATGCTAGATGATTTTTTTTTGACAACATATGCTAGATGAATTGGCACCTTGCAGTGTCGTCGTCAATTGGTGGTAGAACGAACTAGGAACCCTTGCTCAGAGGATGTACTACATCTACATACAAGTACATCCAGAGTTCAGAGTTCAGACAGGAGCTAAGCTAGTACTGAATTTTTCAGAGTGAACGACAATTTTTCAACAAATAGCGCTATATATAATTTGCGACAGTCACATCAACTTCAGAAGACGTGAAATGATGGTCTTCATTCTTCAATCACTTGCTTTTTACTCCGTCATTCGCAAAGACTACGGTCTCCTTCAGGCAATAAAGAATAGTGTCAGCTGATAGATCGCAGAGACTATATAGAACCAACCAACTGACCGTAAAACTTATATCAGGGCAGGGACAGCATATATTTTCTCTAGAGAGATCAAATGCTTGTAGTGCCCCACTTCCGCTCTTGTCTCATAAACGTTGTGTGACCCACTGAATGCATGCATTCATTGGATTAGGGAGACGGCGGTGCTTTACTGCTGCCATATTTGCGCAATGATTTTCCACATGGATATCATATCATTATGCCCTTTTATGTTCCTGTGAGCGCAGATGTCACGGAATGGTAAAACACTGTCCTACCATGCATATTTCTGTTAAGATTTTCTTTTGGAGATCTAGTGCTAACTTGGTTAGCGAGGAGGGCGTGCTAGTAGATGGCGTGTCAAATGTCACTCGCTAGGTCCATATAATTATTTTTTCTTATTTAAGGCTGATTATTATGATGTTGTGTGTGCTCCTAATCAGACACCTTTAAATTGTCCTTTGGCTTGTCATGCATGATAAGGCCGGGAAGCCGACCCATGCATTTTGTATATTATATAGTTTTCAAATATCTTCTTTTCTCTGGTGGTCATACTTGTATTAATTAAGCTATTTGAATCGAGTTAACAAGTAACGGTAATAAGTAAATAAGTAAAAATCCCTTATTCACGTCATCATTAAAAAAATGCCAATCCAATGATCTTCTAAATTTAGTTCACTTTGTTTTATCCTAAAATCAAACTTCTTTAACTTTGACAAATACAAGTTTATAGAAAAATGCATCAACTTCTATAATATCAAAATAGTTTAATTAAATTCATAGTGAAATATTTTTTATAGTGTATTTATTTGAAATTGTACATGTTAATTTTTTTTAAATCTAATCGAAGTTAATAAATTTGGACAAAACTAAATTGAGTTTTAGTTTGGAACAGATAGAGTACCTCTTATGAACAGTTCACGTTATGCCTTTGTACATGCCCTGAGACACCTGAATGACCATGGTAAATTGTACCCAAACTTATTAACACCTGCTTTCCTCGATATCCCACCATAATCTGATTGTATGGACCTATATGTTATAATCCAGCATAGTACAATGTTTCTCTTCTTTGTCCTTTTTCTTCTTTTTCAAGACATCAAACGTACAAGGTGGTGCCTATCAAAAAAGTTGCAACAAAACACATGACAATTGTCCTATTAACTTTAAAGTAGGTGTCACATATGTCTTATTTGTGGTCCTCTTACATATCTAGTTGTTGGAAGTAAAGAAATCGCATGGCTCACTCTTGAATTCAAGGATCCATGTCTTTTTCCTCCCTAACACAGTATATACACACAGATGCTCACATGCACTCAGATCCATATTCATTTACATATAGTAGGCACGTCAATATCTTTATGAGCACCTCCGGAAATCTAAACCAGCAGATCCCGAGATTACCACAGATGCCTCAATGTCGATGCCACGTGTTGCCTATCATTGTAAAAACAGCTTCGTTAAATCCAGTATTGAATGTAGAAAAATATAAGAATTCATGTCCAGTCAAGAACTTCAGCGGACAGATTTCATTATAAAGAACCTAACCAGCAGAGCTGCAATCTGTTCAGGATCCCTTCCATCTTTTATGCCTTGTGACTTCAAGCTATATAGAGCCATACCAAAAGTAAGAGGATCTTTCTCAATATTTTGTCTCTTTTTTTTTGCAAATTACACAAGTATAGACGCATACACTCAACACACATGCACACACACCCATATGAACACACGTACGTAAACCCTACCCCTATGAGTACCTCCGAAAGACTGTGCCAGTATATCTCGAGATTAACGAAGTCACCACAGGCGTCTCGCTATCGACGGGAACGTCGCCTACCACTAAAAGCACAACGACATTAAATCCTGGAATAAATTTAGAAAAATGTGAGCACCCGTGCCAAATCGAGGACTTAACCCGGGTGGGCTGGTTCCACCACAAGGAACTTAACCAACTAAGCTAGACTCTAGATCAATAGGTTGACCTAGAACTAATCGAATTGAACTAACTTGGATTTCAATGTAAGAAAAGGAAAAGGACATTAATTATAAATGATCTAATACCTCTCATTGGCCATTGGTATGCACTTGCAGCCCTAGTTCATCAATCATCACTGCTGCACTGCCTAAAATGTGTTCGCTAAATACAGTACAGCTTCTTTACTTTTTTTTAAAGCTTCTGTACTTGTTCTGTAATATGCATGATAGGAAGAACGATAATGATACCGTGCGGGCATCCGTCTTGTCCGGACAGACCCCGCACGACTCGATCGACCGCGCTCCTCGCCTTATCTGCTCGACTCCCCCACCCACTCTCATCCTGTCTTGTGACCGCCGCACCCAGTCACTCGCTCCGCTCGCCCGCTCCTCCACACCCACTTTCTTGCTACTGCGTCGTGCGCCCTTCTGCGGCCCGTAGCGTTCGCGCGCCAGATCACTGCCGCCCCTCCCTCCCTCCCTCCACGACCTCCATGCCACCGGAGAGGAGGGCGACGGTGACGGCGGCGGCTTCCGGCAAGACAGGTGGGTCCTTTTCTGGATCTGAGCCCTCCTCCTCCTCATTTGGATCTGGATCTGGATATGAGGAACGCGGCGGTGGCTAGGGTTCCAGCGAGCTCTGTTACAGTAGGCTTATTTTGCTATTGCAACAAGTAATATTTCTTTGTTGTATTATTTTCTTTTTTTCTGATGTTGCATCTCATATTGCACTTTTGTTTTCTGTTGCTGTAGTAGCCTTGTTATGCTGTTGCAACAAGTAATATTTCTTTGTTGCATTAGCCTCTTTTTTTTCTGATGTTGCATCTCGCATTGCGCTTTTGTTTTTGTTGTTGCAGTAGCCTTGTTTTGCTATTGCAACGAGTAATTTTTCTTTGTTGTATTAGTCTTTTTCTGATATTGCTTTCTCGCATTACGCTTTGTTTTGTTTTTGTTGTAGTAGCCTTGTTATGGTGTTGCAACAAATAATATTTCTTTGTTGCATTAGTTTCTTTTTCTGATCTTGCATCTCACGTTGCAGTAGCTTTGTTCTGTTATTGTAATCGCTTTTGTTCTGATGTTACAGTCGACTTGTTCTGATGTTGTATCTCGCATTACGCTTTGTTTGATGTTGCAAACAAGTAATACTTGTGATGGGAGCGTGGTGAGGATACGACGCACCTAGCAGGCACGCGGCGGGGGATGGGCGGCGCGACGGAATGGCGGGGGACGTGCGACACGGTGGGAGATCAGGCCACGAGCGAGCGTGGGACGGGCCGCCGTGATTGGCGAGTGATGCCCGAGTCGGATGGACCCGAGGCGCTAGGGTGCTTCGTTGTTTTGGTTGGGATCAAAACGAGTCTACTGTTCTGCGCGCGGGGGGTGGCGTTCCGTGCGGGGGGCGGGCGTGGTTTCGTGCGAGGGGGGCGGAGATAAATGGATAAAGATAATATAAGAATATGTGAATCGTTTCCCTTGACCTGTAACCATCAACCTGTCTATTTCACTCTTGTTGACGTGTTTCTCTGGGTTGGACTCCGAGGCATGCGATTGCTGTGGCCTGTGAGACGTACGTGATGAGGCTGCCTCTTGATGTCACGCGTCAGCTATTGGAGGAAGCAACTCTCACCGTCTTATAGAAGAATACAATTCTAGATTTAAATCGAATCGAACTTTCCTAAGTTTAACTAATATATTTTTTATAAAATTATTATTCTAAAAAGGATGTAATTCTAGGTTTGTTTCAAGTCAACAATTATCTTAACTTTGACCAAGTCTATATAAATAGTATCAACAATTATAACTTCAAATATCTATAATATAAAAACAGACAATAACAGAACACAAAAATGTTAGAGTTTGCATGTTTTGATCAAAATTTACTTAAATTACAATAAGCATGTTTGTACTATATAAATACAAATATATTTCTTTGGTAGTTTGGTACATTATCTAAAAAGACGCAAATAGATTTACATTTCAAATCCTTGAAATAAATGGTTTGCGGCTCTAACTGATATATTTTGTGAGGAACAATTATGGCCATAGTATAAACTTGAAGAGTAAATCAAAAGTAAAATAAAAAATGTTGTAATATTGAAGAAGTGAAGTAATTAGGAGGTAAATGGCTTGTCAATAGATAAAGTCAGTGATGAAGTGAGGCAGAGCTTGAGCCCAGTTAGGGAAAAACGGAAGCCCTTACAATTTAATTCACTAGCAAGCCAACTGTTTGTTGCACAAATACTCTCTCCATTCAAAAAGATACAATTATGTTTTTTTAAGAAATAAAAAAATTAAATTTGATGAAATATATACAAAAGTACTAGTATTTATAGTACCAAAAAGTATCTTTATATTACTCATTGAATATATTTTTATAATATACTTATTTAGAGTCATAAATATTAATAATATTTTTTATAATCAAATCAAACTTAAAGAAGTTTAACT
This sequence comes from Saccharum hybrid cultivar R570, assembly GCA_038087645.1. Classification (NCBI taxonomy): domain Eukaryota; kingdom Viridiplantae; phylum Streptophyta; class Magnoliopsida; order Poales; family Poaceae; genus Saccharum; species Saccharum hybrid cultivar. The sequence continues at coordinate 1,442,922 of JAQSUU010000291.1, read as the reverse complement.
CTATCTAAATATAGAATTATATTTTTTGTTTATTAATATTTTTGTTTAATAATATTTTCTATAATTAGTCCACTTCCTAATTGCCTTAACTGATAGCTGGCTATTATGCTAATAATGACACTAGTGGCTGGTTTATAATCACATGCAAAGGTCACAAAAAAATCATATTTCATTGTTTACAACAAAAGTTAATAATTACCCGTGTCGTTGGGCATGTTATAAATAATTTCTAGAAATGTATATGTTTATAGATAAATTTTAAACGCTTGAATTACTTATATTTAGGGATGGAGAGAATAGCATTTCGTTGTTGGCTTCTCAAATACTATATGTAGCTAGGTACACATACGACGTACTCGGCCAAACAATGCAAAGCTACCATGTTGGCCTACAAGATGCTCAAATCATGCATGGAATCACGCCCAAACAATGCAAAACTACATGTTGGCCTACAAGATGCTCAAATCATGCATGGAATCACAGGAATCCACGTCATGGATAACATAAATCCTATACTGACATTGTACTTTAATTTATACAAGCAAAAAAGTCCAAATTACTCCCTCCATATTTAAATTAGTTCAATTTATACACCTTCAAAAGATTTTTTGTTTATCTATGTACAAATTGAGTTTAGTTTCAAATTTTGTGATGTGATAGAAGACATCATATTTTGTGGTAGAAAAATACATTATGCATTTTTCATTATTATGTTTTGTAAGATATTATATATCTCTAGTATAAATTTATATTAAATTTCCAAAGCTATCAAAATAGTGGAAAAAACTAACATATATTTTCTAACATAACTTAGATGTCCTCTATCAAGTCACAAAATTTGATATTATTACTCAACTTATACATGGAGAAACAAAAAATAATAAATCCTATTAAGGGCTAAACTAGACCAATTGAAATAGTTGGGGCAGTAGATTGAACTAAATGTTAATTTAGCGTTATCTCGACATAGACCAAATTTGGAGGGAGTAATTTGGACTTTTCCTTTATATAATAGAAAGAGCAGTTACGTTCACAGTCACGCAATCCGTTGTTTCGTTCGTGGTGCTCGTTTCCATTTGTGCAGCGCTGTGTCGTCATCGCTCACTGGTTCAGTGCATGCTAGCTAGCTGCATGCGTCCACGCTGCTGAATGAATCTCTTTCAATTGGTGCCGGGTCGCTGTCACATTTCGCGATCGATCGGCGCGGGACGACAGACCACCCACCAGAATTTTGGGGGACACACCGCCACAATAATCAACCGGGCAAACGCCGCACGGCAATTAGCTAGCCAGCTGCTTGGCACCTTAGCTTGCTGCTGCTGTTAGCTATGCCAGCCGAGAACGTAATTATTGATGCTTTCTGCATTGCATTGTATTGTTCCAGTACAATGACTTCACGAGCTATAGCATTTCACTGCTAACAAATCATTTGAGGAGGCAAGCCATTTTATTTTCAGAAGCGGACACAAAATACTACCGTCTGCTAAAATACCTAAGGATTTTCGAAGCTGGTTGTTTCATTTACAGAGACAGTCTACAATTGTTTTTCTCCCATAATGGATTTATGAAGATGATAAAAAATTAGCCATCTCTTAAAATTTATTTATGGAGATAGACCTCTTAATAGGTCCATCGAAAATGTTGACTATTTTTAGAGGTGGACCTCATAAGAGGCCCGCCTCTCTGTTAATGAGGTCGAGCCCAATTTGACCCACTAATGAGTTCACATATATAAACGAAGGAAGCCTAATCATCCGTAGTCTCTCTCTCCCCCCTCTCTCTCTCCCAGTCTCTCTTTCTCGTCTCCACGGTCACAAATGCGAGGGCGACGCTCGCGGGGCTGGCTCCCAGCAGCGTGCGCGAGGGACGCACATAGCCGGCTCCCGGCGGCACTCGTGGACCCGTCTCCCTGTGACATGGGTGTGAAGGTAGCTACCAGCGCTTGCGGGCCTGTCTCTCAGCAGTGTCAGGCTGGCCCACTGCTCCCGCGACGCTGAGGCTTCTTTTGTGACAGATCTGGGCTCCCTATAGTGGTGGAGCGCGGTGGCTAGTTGTGGTGGAGCGCTCCCTGTGGTGGTGGAGGGCGGTGGCTAGTTGTGGTGGAGCGCTCCTGTGGTGGTGGAGCGTGGTGGCTAGTTGTGGTGGAGCGATGAGGGTGGCAGATCCAGGACGTGGCGCCGGAGCTGCAGATCCAGCAAGCGCCGGTGGTGGAGCTGCGAATCCAACGAGCAGCGGTGGCGGCAACACGTCAATGGGCTCGATGGACTTATGGATGAGAGTTTTATTTTTTTTGTGTGTTTAATATATTTTGAAGGCGGGCACTTGAGCGCCTCCGAAAATATCAATTTATGCGGTCATTGTTTTGGAGGTGGGACTCCCTGCCCGCCTTTATTAGACTGTTTGCGAAAATCTCTTGGGTAGTAGTGTTTCCGAAATGGCCATGGGACTCGAACTTTCACCATTTGATGTATATTATAAGCTTTGTCACATGAAAAGATATGATAGTGCTATAGTATATAGTATTATTTTTTCAAAAGCAAAATGTTTGATATTAATGGTCAGTAATATGTAATGGAGGCTATATCGATATCCCAAACCGTTGGTAAAAATGAACGAGTCATAGTTACTCCCGCCGTTTACCCGCGCTTGGTTGAATTTCTTCACTTTGACATTCAGAGCACTGGGTAGAAATCACATTGCGTCAGCATCCGTGGGGACCATCGTAATGCTTTGTTTTAATTAAACAGTCGTATTCCCCTTGTCCGTACCAGTTCTGAGTCGGTTGTTTGACGCTCGTGGAAGGCCCCCGAAGAGACCGTTCCCGGTCCGTCCCCCGGCCGGCACGCGGCGGCCCGCTCTCGCCGCAGGAGCAGCTCGAGCAGTCCACCGGCAGCCGACGGGTTTGGGGCCGGGACCCCCGAGCCCAACCCTCAGAGCCAATCATTTTCCCGAAGTTACGGATCCATTTTGTCGACTTCCCTTGCCTACATTGTTCCATTGGCCGGAGGTTGTTCACCTTGGAGACCTGATGCGGTTATGAGTACGACCGGGCGTGGACGGTACTTGGTCCTCCGGATTTTCAAGGGCCGCTGGGGGCGCACCGGACACCGCGCGGCGTGCGGTGCTCTTCCGACCGCTGGACCCTACCTCCGGCTGAACCGATTCTAGGGTTGGCAGGCGTTAAGCAGAAAAGATTACTCTTCCCGAGGCCCCTGCTGAAAGTCCCTAGTTTGGTTTTGGCTAATTGATGAAACCTAGGACTAACCTTTGTATCTAAGTGGATGATTTAGATAAAGGTGGTCATTGCATATGAGACATGACATTGACTCATATGACCAAGATGGTGAAGACCAAGATGAGGCTTGGCTCGATGGACCGGTTGTGAAGGTGAAGGGCAAGTCGAGGCTTCGAAGCGAAGGACCATGCGATGGTGAAGCTTGAGCAAGACTTAGCGTCGACGGACCGATGCAACGGTGAAGAGCAAGTGAAGTCAAGGTCGATGGATCGAGACGGTCATGTGATGATATGAAGTGGATCATATCATTTGGAGAAACAAAATGGGCTCAAGGCAAAGGTATAACCATAGGGCCATTTTGTTTTACACTCAAGACACCATAGAGGGTGTGAGTGGTTTAGGATCGATATCCGAACTATTAAGAGGGGAAGTCTTATCGGTTATTCGATGCACGGGTGCCACTAGGTGAATTCATGAAGTGCATTGCATGTAGAGCCTAGTGAGCTAATTGGAAAACCTTTGAAAATGATTGAGAAAAAGCTAACACACAAGCACATGGAGATGTACACTTGATGGTGTTGGCACATTTGCAAAGGTGGCATTGGTCGCGCTGTGGTTTGCGGGTAGAGAGGGGTTTGGGTTCCTCTCTCCCTCCCGCCGAGCGTGCGAGCACGGGATTCAGGCGATTTTGGGGAAATGAAATGCCTATTTTCCACTACGCCGGAAGTTGGAAAAGAAACGGAGGCGAACGGGGTCACTGAGGTGACCGGACGCTGCACCGGACGCGTCCGGTCAGTACAGCACGGTATCGGGCGCGCGGGCTAGGGTTTGCAACCGGCGCGTCCGGTCACTCGCGGGACCGGCGCGTCCGGTCAAGTGCCCAGAAGGAACTGCGGTTCGCAAGGACGATCGGACGCGGGGCGCTTCCGGTCACACGCGATCGGACGCGTCCGGTCGTCGAGAGAGCTTACTGGACTCCGACCAAATGCTAGCACTGTCGCGTCCGGTCGTTGCGAGGAGCGCGTCCGGTCGTTGTTTCGCGGGCGCGGGTACTGTGAGGATCGGCGCGTCCAGACGTTGCGAGGAGCGCGTCCGGTCGTTGCTTCGCGCGCGCGGTGCTGTGCGACCGGCGCGTCCGGTCGGTTGAGCAGCGCGTCCGGTCATAGCGTTTGACCGTTGGCGCGCAGTGACCGTTGGAGGATCTAACGGTCGCATTTGAAATTTGAGGGACACGTGGACGTCGCAGGGCGACCGGACGCGGTTGAGCGCGTCCGGTCAGTTCGACCGGCGCGTCCGGTCGTCCCGAAAAAACGGTCAGTGGAGTGGCAACGGCTCTATTTGTTTGGGGTGCTTATAAATACTCGTTGGCCGGCCCTTGGGGAGGTAGCTTGGCATTTCTAACACTCTTGTGCATCCTTTGAGCTAGAGCTACTCCTCCCACTCATCTCTCTTGCTTGATTGCAAATCAAAAGTGAGATTGAGTGATCCCAAAGTGCATTGCATAGCTTGAGGGCATCTAGTGGCACTTGCGGGTGGTTTAGCCGGTGGATTTCTTGTTACTCTTGGAGATTGTTGGAGGCGTTGGCAAGAGAAGGTGATTGTTCTTGGCCACCTCCGGTTGTTTGTAAGAGGTTCTTATGCTTTCCTCGGCGGGACGCCAAAAGCAACTCTATTACATTGCGCGTGTCATTGAGTTACCTCACTTGAGAGTGGTGTCTTGCGGTGCCTTGCGGGGCGTGCCTTGAGGGGCAAGTGACTTGAGGGTCGCACCGAGGAACCATCTAAGTGTTGGTCGACACAACCGGTGACGTAGCTTGTCGGTGCACAAGTGAACACCGGGTGAACAAAAATATTGTGTCTCTTGTCTCCCGGTGATTGGTCTCCATATTGTGTTGTTGTCAATATTGATTGATTGTATATCATCTTGGTGATTGGCAACATCTTCACTCTACCGTTGGTATAAGATACACAATCCTATCTCTTGCATTTACTTTTACTAGATTATCTTGTGTAGCTCTAGTAGTAGCCTTTACTAGTAGTTGTTAGCTTGCTCACTAGTGATAAATAGTGACATAGCTCTTGTGTGAACTAGAGATCATAATCTACTAGACTTGTGGATAGGAGGCTTGCATCACAACCCTTGGCTAAGCAAAACTAGCTTTACGCCGTTTGTTATTCTAACAAGTTTGCTTAGTGGCTTGTGTAGAATTTTTAATAGGCTATTCACCCCCCCTCTAGCCATCTAGGACCTTACAAGTGGTATCGGAGCCGTGGTCACCGTTTTAATCAAGGCTTAACATCCTTCGGTGTGAAAAATGGCTCAAATTGTGTTCAATCATGTTGGGGGCAAGCCACCGTTCTTTGATGGTGTTAGTTCTTTTGCTCATTGGAAGAGAAAAATGACAATGTACCTTGGTTCTATTCATGAGAGAGTATTGCAAGTCACCGAGAATGATTTTGCTATCATTGATCCCGATCATCTCACCGATGAAGATAGAGCAAATAGAACATGCAATAGAATGGCTCTCAATACACTTTACAATAATATTGACACAAAAGTATTTGAGGGCATCAAGGATTTGGAATTGGCAAATGAAGTGTGGACAAGGTTAAGTGAAACATATGAGGGCACTAAGGTTGTGAAGAGTGCCAAGCTATATGGGCTCAAGAGTGAGTTTGAGAACTTCAAGATGAAAGAAGAAGAAGCAATCTTAGAGATGTTTCATAGATTGCAAGTCATTGTGAATGATCTCAAGAGCTTAGGGCACAAGACTCAAGACCAAGATTTTTGCCACAAGTTCTTGTTGAGCTTACCTAAAAGATTCAAGATGTTGATCATGATGCTACAAAGAGATGGGCTTGAAACAATAAAGCCTAATGATTTGCTTGGAGAGGTATTGACCTTTGACAAGTATGATCAAGATGTTGATGAGAAGGAGGATGAAAAGAAGAAGAAGACCGTGGCATTCAAGGCCACCTCCTCAAAGGGCAAAGCTTCAATTCAAGAAGAAGATGACAGCGAAGAAGATGAAGAATTGGAAGTTGATGATGAGGCACTTGCTCTAGTTGTCAAAAACATTGGCAAAATGTTTATCAAAAGAAGAGGCTTCAAAAAGAGAAATGACAATTTCAAGAGCAATGAGCAACAAAGGAAGTGCTTCAATTATGATAGCACCGAACATCTTCAAGCCGAATGTCCCTATGACAAGAAGAAGAACAACAAGAGGGGCAAGTTTGAGAAGAAGAAGAGAGGCCAAGATGACATTCAAGAAAGGCAAAAATGGTGCCTATGTGATCACTTAGGAAAGTGATGATGAGGAAGAAGAAGAAGAAGAATCATCCAACAAGGCTTTTGCTTCCATTGCTATCAACAAGAAGCCATCACTATTTGATTCATCCTCTTCATGCTTCATGGCTAAAGAAGCTAAGGTATTATATGATGAGAGTGATGATGAAAGTGAAATGGAATATGCTCATGATAGTGATAATGATAATGAAAATGATGATGATGAACCAACTAAAGAACAACTATATGACTTGATGCAACAAACTAGAGACATAGCTATTGCCAAGAACAAGAAGTGTAAGAAGCTTTCAATGAAAGTAGCAATACTTGAGAAAGTTCTTAGTGAGCTTAAGACCACTCATGAGAGTCTAGTGGAAGACCATGAGGATCTTGGTAAGGCTCATTTCAAGCTTGAAAAGGCTCACTCATTGCTACTTGAGCAACAAGAAAAGAAGGAGGTTGTTGTATCATGTGATATAGGTGTTACATGTGATATAATTGATGAATCCTTTAATGAACCTATCATCATGTCAAATGCTAACCCTTCTTGTAGCTCTTCATCCACCACCACCAACTCTACCTCTACTACTAGTGATGGTTTCACTTGTGATGCCTCACTAATGGTTGAGAATGAGACTCTCAAGAGAGAGGTAGATGAGCTCACTCACGCCCTAGGCAAGGCCTATGGTGGTGAGGCCCGCTTGCTTAAGTGCTTGGGTAGCCAAAGGTTCTCTCTTAACAAAGAGGGATTGGGATACACCCCCAAGAAAGGCAAGTCGGCCTTTGCAACTCCAAAGCCTAGCTTTGTGAAGGGCAATGGTCGGTTTTGCAATAGATGCAAGCAAGTTGGGCACCTAGAGCATAATTGCAATAAAAAGAACCAAAGCAAGAACCTTGTTAATGCTATACCTTTTGATTCTTGCTATGTGCTTACCAAGGGTGTGAAGGGTGTGCAAGCTAAGTTTGTTGGTACACCAATTGTGGGCCCAAAGAAGAAGGCTATTTGGGTACCAAAGAGCTTAGTTACTAACCTACAAGGACCCAAGCAAAAATGGGTACCTAAGCTTCATTGATTTGCTTGTAGGTCAATTACAAAGCCGGAGGAAGGCATTGGATTATTGATAGTGGGTGCACTCAACACATGACCGGTACATCAAGAATGTTTGACTCAATCAATGACAATGATAGTGGTGTTGATTCTATCACATTTGGCAATAACAAGAAAGGCAAGGTTATTGGCTTGGGCAAGATTGCAATATCAAATGACATGAGTATCTCTAATGTGTTGCTAGTTGAAAGCTTGGATTTCAATCTTCTATCCGTGGCACAAATATGTGATCTAGGCTACAAATGCATCTTTGGGGTTGATGATGTGGATGTTATTAGTGTGGATGGTTCAAATGTGGCATTCAAGGGCTTTAGATATGAGAATCTCTACCTAGTTGACTTCAATGCTAGAGAAACTTCTTTGACAACTTGCTTAGTCTCCAAATCAAGCATGGGTTGGCTTTGGCATAGAAGGCTTGGTCATGTTGGCATGAAACAATTGAAGAAGCTTACAACTCACAATCTTGTCAATGGTTTGAAAGATATTGAATTTGAGAAGAATAAGCTTTGTAGTGCATGTCAAGCCGGGAAGCAACTTGGAAGCTCACATCCAAAGAAGAGTACAATGAGCACATGCAAAGCATTTGAGTTGATGCACATGGATCTATTTGGACCAACAACATATACAAGCATAGGCGGTAACAAGTATGGCTTTGTCATAGTGGATGACTTCACAAGATTCACATGGGTATTCTTTCTTAGTGACAAAAGTGAAGTGTTTGACACCTTCAAGACATTTCTCACTAGAGTTCACAATGAGTTTGAGATTAGAATCAAGAAAGTGAGAAGTGACAATGGAAGTGAGTTCAAGAATACAAGAATTGAAGAACTTTGTGATCATTATGGTATTGGACATCAATTCTCGGCCAAGTACACTCCACAATCAAATGGCCTAGTTGAGAGGAAGAATAGAACATTGCTTGATATGGCTAGATCAATGCTTCATGAGTACAATGTGAGTCAATCATTTTGGGATGAAGCAATCAATACCGCTTGCTACTACATCAATAGACTATATTGTCATCCATTGCTAGAGAAGACCCCATATGAGTTACTTCATGGAAGAAAGCCCAATATTTCTTACTTTAGGGTGTTTGGTTGCAAATGCTATATCTTGAAGAAGGGCACTAGATTGGGGAAGTTTGACAAAAGATGTGATGAGGGGTTCCTACTTGGTTATTCAACTACAAGCAAAGCTTATAGAGTTTGGAACAATTCAAGTGGCATTCTAGAAGAAGTCCATGATGTGCAATTTGATGAAACCAATGGGTCACAAGATGAAGAAGAGAATCTAGATGATGTTGGTGGAACTCAATTGGTGGAAGCAATGAAGAACATGGACATTGGGGACATTAGAGCAAAGCAAGTAATTGACATTCAAGATGATGATAAAGATCAAGTGCTCAATTCTCCATTCAAGCTAGCTAGTGACTCTCAAGTGCAAGATCATGGTGCTAGTTCTTCTCATCGAGATACATCAAGTGATCAACCAAGCTCAAGCAATCAAGTGCAAGTACTCCAACCACAACATGTTTCAAGAGATCACCCCATTGATAGTGTTATTGGTGATATTAGAAGTGGTGTGCAAACAAGATCAAGATTGGCTATGTTTTGTGAGCATGCATCATTTGTGTCAACCATAGAACCAAAGAAAATAGAAGAAGCTTTGAGGGATGCCGATTGGATTATGGCTATGCAAGAAGAACTAAACAATTTCACAAGAAATGATGTTTGGGAATTGGTAGAAAGGCCAAATGACTACAATGTGATTGGAACCAAATGGGTGTTCAAAAACAAGCAAGATCAAGATGGCATTGTAGTGAGAAACAAAGCAAGACTAGTTGCTCAAGGTTACACTCAAGTTGAAGGTCTTGACTATGATGAGACATATGCTCCCGTGGCAAGATTGGAGGCAATAAGGATTCTATTGGCTTATGCTTGTGCACACAACATCAAACTATATCAAATGGATGTCAAAAGTGCATTTCTCAATGGGATCATCAATGAGTTAGTCTTTGTTGAGCAACCACCCGGATTTGAAGATGACAAGAAACCCAACCATGTCTACAAGTTGAAGAAGGCTTTATATGGCTTAAAGCAAGCACCTAGAGCATGGTATGAGAGGCTAAGGGATTTCCTTCTCTCTAAGGGATTCAAAATGGGCAAGGTTGATACTACTCTATTCACTAAGAAGATTGGAAATGATCTATTCATAGTGCAAATATATGTTGATGACATCATCTTTGGATCAACCAATCAAGCTTATTGTGAAGAATTTGGTGCTATGATGGCCAAAGAGTTTGAAATGTCTATGATTGGTGAACTTAGCTACTTCCTTGGTCTCCAAGTCAAGCAATTGAAGAATGGAACATTTGTGAGTCAAGGGAAATACATAAGGGACATGTTGAAAAAGTTTGGAATGCAAGATGCAAAGCCAATTTCAACTCCAATGGGCACAAATGGCAATTTGGATAGTGATCTTGATGGCAAAATGGTGAATCAAAAGGAATATCGGTCTTTGATTAGAAGTCTACTCTATGTCACCGCATCAAGGCCGGATGTCATGTTTAGTGTTTGCATGTGTGCTAGATATCAAGCCTCACCTAGAGAAAGTCATCTCACGGCGGCAAAGAGAATATTGAGGTACTTGAAGCAAACAAGAGATGTTGGACTATGGTATCCCAAGGGGTCAAAATTTGAATTGATTGGATATTCGGACTCCGACTATGAGGGTTGCAAGATCAATAGGAAAAGCACAAGTGGCACATGTCAATTACTTGGAAGATCACTTGTGTCATGGTCCTCAAAGAAACAAAATAGTGTGGCAATCTCTACCGCCGAAGCCAAATATGTGAGTGCGGGGAGTTGTTGCGCACAATTGCTATGGATGAAATCAACTTTGAAGGATTATGGCCTCAACTTAAAGAATGTGCCGTTGCTATGTGATAATGAGAGTGCAATCAAGATGATACAAAACCCGGTTCAACATGGAAGAACAAAGCATATTGACATAAGACATCATTTCATTAGAGATCATCAACAAAAGGGAGATATTGCCATTGAAAGTGTTGGCACCGATGATCAACTTGCCGATATTCTCACTAAGCCACTTGATGAAAAGAGGTTTTGCAAGCTAAGGAATGAATTGAACATTCTTGATTTCTCAAACATGAGTTGAATGCACCCCACCCACTTATTGACATGCCTCTCCTTCGACATTGCAAGGTAAAATCGATTGACATGTCTTTCATCCTATGCTAAGGACTTGATAGAGCATGTAGACATAATAAGTGGTACGCATAAGCATTCATAATAAATCAAATGAATTTGATGGATATATGTTACCACTATTGCTTCTATGCTTATTTTGATCTAGTGGTGGCATATGACATGTTTGTGAGCTTGTAAACCTAGTGTTGAATCTAGAAGATTTGCTATAAGTGTTTAATTCAACATAGGCAAGATAACCCTTATTTTGAGGAGTGAAGAAGCTTGTCTTTGGTACAAATCGAATTAAATATCTTTGGCAAGTATTCTAGGTTAAACCAAATTTGATAAATTTTTTTAACCTTACATGTGGTTTCGAATTAATTTCAATCTACTCCATCAAACACTTTTCCTTCTCTCCACAATTTGATTCCCTTTTTGGGTAAGTTGTTGATAAAGGGGGAGAGAAAAAGATGATTCAACTTGATAAAGGGGTAAATAAAATTTATGATGAGAAAAAGATGATTCAACTTGATAAAGGGGTAAATAAAATTTGTTGATGCACACAAGTAGGGGGAGCAAGCTCATAAACAAAGTTGTTGCATTTGTTTGTGCATTCTCATATGACTTGCTCATTGCGCATGTTTTTAAATTCAATATACATGCTTGTGTGGTGCAATGCTAGTATAGAAATTGGATGATGAAATGATCTACTAGCATGCATAGGAATAGTTTACATATGGTATCTAGACTTGCCAAAAGCTTTACAAGTGGTTAGCTTTACAAGTGGTCCAAGAACCTTTACATATAATGTTGATCTCACGGGGTTCTTGAGTTTTGATGGATGTCTAGTTACTTCATGATGCTAAGGATGGTGTAAAAGGCAACTCCGATTGGTATCACGCTTTAAAGGTCCATTTCTTACACTATAGCATCATTTTGGTAGAATTACTCTCCCAACATTTCTATCCATGCATATGTGCAAAGCTTTCAATCCAAACTCTATGCACATATGTAGGGGGAGCTAATGCTACCAAAATCAAGCTTGTGATAATTGTCCAAACTTTACATATGAGCAAAATGATTGGACAAGTATGACAAGTTTAAAACTTTTATTATCAAAATCATCTTTGTGAGGGTTGTCATCAATTACCAAAAAGGGGGAGATTGAAAGTCCCTAGTTTGGTTTTGGCTAATTGATGAAACCTAGGACTAACCTTTGTATCTAAGTGGATGATTTAGATAAAGGTGGTCATTGCATATGAGACATGACATTGACTCATATGACCAAGATGGTGAAGACCAAGATGAGGCTTGGCTCGATGGACCGGTTGTGAAGGTGAAGGGCAAGTCGAGGCTTCGAAGCGAAGGACCATGCGATGGTGAAGCTTGAGCAAGACTTAGCGTCGACGGACCGATGCAACGGTGAAGAGCAAGTGAAGTCAAGGTCGATGGATCGAGACGGTCATGTGATGATATGAAGTGGATCATATCATTTGGAGAAACAAAATGGGCTCAAGGCAAAGGTATAACCATAGGGCCATTTTGTTTTACACTCAAGACACCATAGAGGGTGTGAGTGGTTTAGGATCGATAGCCGAACTATTAAGAGGGGAAGTCTTATCGGTTATTCGATGCACGGGTGCCACTAGGTGAATTCATGAAGTGCATTGCATGTAGGGCCTAGTGAGCTAATTGGAAAACCTTTGAAAATGATTGAGAAAAAGCTAACACACAAGCACATGGAGATGTACACTTGATGGTGTTGGCACATTTGCAAAGGTGGCATTGGTCGCGCTGTGGTTTGCGGGTAGAGAGGGGTTTGGGTTCCTCTCTCCCTCCCGCCGAGCGTGCGAGCACGGGATTCAGGCGATTTTGGGGAAATAAAATGCCTATTTTCCACTACGCCGGAAGTTGGAAAAGAAACGGAGGCGAACGGGGTCACTGAGGTGACCGGACGCTGCACCGGACGCGGTCACGGTGTGACCGGACGCGTCCGGTCAGTACAGCACGGTATCGGGCGCGCGGGCTAGGGTTTGCAACCGGCGCGTCCGGTCACTCGCGGGACCGGCGCGTCCGGTCAAGTGCCCAGAAGGAACTGCGGTTCGCAAGGACGATCGGACGCGGGGCGCTTCCGGTCACACGCGATCGGACGCGTCCGGTCGTCGAGAGAGCTTACTGGACTCCGACCAGACGCTAGCACTGTCGCGTCCGGTCGTTGCGAGGAGCGCGTCCGGTCGTTGTTTCGCGGGCGCGGGTACTGTGCGGATCGGCGCGTCCAGACGTTGCGAGGAGCGCGTCCGGTCGTTGCTTCGCGCGCGCGGTGCTGTGCGACCGGCGCGTCCGGTCGGTTGAGCAGCGCGTCCGGTCATAGCGTTTGACCGTTGGCGCGCAGTGACCGTTGGAGGATCTAACGGTCGCATTTGAAATTTGAGGGACACGTGGACGTCGCAGGGCGACCGGACGCGGTTGAGCGCGTCCGGTCAGTTCGACCGGCGCGTCCGGTCGTCCCGAAAAAATGGTCAGTGGAGTGGCAACGGCTCTATTTGTTTGGGGTGCTTATAAATACTCGTTGGCCGGCCCTTGGGGAGGCAGCTTGGCATTTCTAACACTCTTGTGCATCCTTTGAGCTAGAGCTACTCCTCCCACTCATCTCTCTTGCTTGATTGCAAATCAAAAGTGAGATTGAGTGATCCCAAAGTACATTGCATAACTTGAGGGCATCTAGTGGCACTTGCGGGTGGTTTAGCCGGTGGATTTCTTGTTACTCTTGGAGATTGTTGGAGGCGTTGGCAAGAGAAGGTGATTGTTCTTGGCCACCTCCGGTTGTTTGTAAGAGGTTCTTGTGCTTTCCTCGGCGGGACGCCAAAAGCAACTCTATTACATTGCGCATGTCATTGAGTTACCTCACTTGAGAGTGGTGTCTTGCGGTGCCTTGCGGGGCGTGCCTTGAGGGGCAAGTGACTTGAGGGTCGCACCGAGGAACCATCTAAGTGTTGGTCGACACAACCGGTGACGTAGCTTGTCGGTGCACAAGTGAACACCGGGTGAACAAAAATATTATGTCTCTTGTCTCCCGGTGATTGGTCTCCATATTGTGTTGTTGTCAATATTGATTGATTGTATATCATCTTGGTGATTGGCAACATCTTCACTCTACCGTTGGTATAAGATACACAATCCTATCTCTTGCATTTACTTTTACTAGATTATCTTGTGTAGCTCTAGTAGTAGCCTTTACTAGTAGTTGTTAGCTTGCTCACTAGTGATAAATAGTGACATAGCTCTTGTGTGAACTAGAGATCATAATCTACTAGACTTGTGGATAGGAGGCTTGCATCACAACCCTTGGCTAAGCAAAACTAGCTTTACGCCGTTTGTTATTCTAACAAGTTTGCTTAGTGGCTTGTGTAGAATTTTTAATAGGCTATTCACCCCCCTCTAGCCATCTAGGACCTTACACCCGCCGGTGTCTCCGGACTTCCTAACGTCGCCCTCAACCGCCACGTCCCTGCTCGGGAAATCTTAACCCGATTCCCTTTCAGGGGACGCGCGAGATCGCACTGTCTGCCGGGGTTACCCCGTCCCTTAGGATCGGCTTACCCATGTGCAAGTGCCGTTCACATGGAACCTTTCACATGTGCAACATGAAAGTGCACAACACCTGCCTGCTGTTAAAACTCATACACAAGCTACATCAAGATGAAGAATCATCCTGGGTCAACTGGGTCCGGTAGAACGCCAACATTGCATCGCTCCAAGGCAACCTCTATGGTCAGCACTGGGACTCACTGCGTGCACTTCTGCCGATATACCCGGGCGATCACGACGGTGAAACTGGGTAATGGAGAATCCACCTCACTCTAGTATGATGCTTGGGACAGGGATAACCTCATGGCTGACCTCTTCCCTGAGCTGCACAGCCACTGCAAGAACCAGGAACTTTCAGTTGCGCTAGCCTGCCAGGGAGGTCTTGAGCAATCTCTGGTGTCAAGGCGATCCAACGTAGCAGAGGAGCAGCTAGTTCAAATGCAAGAGAAGCTGACATGCCTCCTTTTGACAGACAGAAGAGACCAACGGTGCAGTCCGTTGCTTAAACGTGACGGGAGCCTAGACACCACAGCCATATACGGCGCTCTGAAAAATGCAGACTCCAGCCTAGACGCATGGGCCAAATTTGTCTGGAAAAACAAGGTACCACTATGGGTGAAGTTCTTTGCATGGCTACTCTATCAAGAACGCATCCAGTGCAAAATAAACTTGGAGAAGAAAGGAATCGTGGATGATGCAATATGTGAAACTTGTCATGGTTCAGATGAGTCCCCAGCACATATCATTTTTGGCTGCACCACAGCTTGCAGTTTCTGGAATGCGATCGGTGTCACAACATCACCAGACTGGCAGATTCGGATGCTTATGGACATCCAGCGCCCAAGCCACATCCCTGCTCGCCACTTTGAGACCTTCATACTGTTGTGCTGCTGGCACATCTGGAAATGGCGCAACAACAGAATCTTCAAAACAGATCACACAACTTTGGCCGGAACACTAGCCGCTTGCAAAGCAGAAGCATTCCTGTGGGGGGCAAGACTGCCCAAAGCAGACAAAGAGATTGTGTCCTCTTGGTGCCAAGTTCTAACTAACGCAATGTAAACTCTATGTGCATCTGTTCGAGTTGTAAGCGCCCTGCGCAAACTAAATATACCTTGATTTATCAGGCCTTGGGAGGTTATTGAATGAATGAAAATGGACAGATGGGGATTCTCTCCCCTTCCGTCGACTTATATAAAAAAAATTGAACGAGTAACTCGCCCAGGAGGCCAGGACTGACATATTCTTTTGCAGATTTCCCGCACCAGAACAGCTCGGGTCTCCACCTGACGCTGCACCACCCGCAGAGCCCCTGCTCGCCGGCGCCGCTCGCGTCCGACCTCCCCTTCTCCACAGTCCTCACCCACGACGATGCGCGCGTCGCCCACCTCGCCTCGCGTCTCGCCGCCAGTAACACGCCGCCCCGCCGCCCGACATCGCTCCGCAAGAAGGCCGCCGGCGGCAAACTCGACGACTCCCTGGCCTCCGTGCCGCTTACGCCGGGAACGTCCGTGGGCGTGGGGAACTACGTCACCGAGCTTGGCCTCGGCACGCCGTCCACCTCCTACGCCATGGTCGTCGACACGGGCTCGTCGCTCACCTGGCTGCAGTGCTCGCCCTGCGTCGTGTCGTGCCACCGCCAGGTGGGCCCGCTCTACGACCCCAGGGCGTCCAGCACCTACGCCTCCGTGCCGTGCTCGGCGTCGCAGTGCGACGAGCTCCAGGCCGCCACGCTCAACCCGTCCGCCTGCTCCGTCAGAAACGTCTGCATCTACCAGGCCAGTTACGGCGACAGCTCCTTCTCCGTCGGCTACCTCAGCAAGGACACCGTCTCCTTCGGCTCCAGCAGCTACCCGAACTTCTACTACGGCTGCGGCCAGGACAACGAGGGGCTCTTCGGCCGCTCAGCGGGGCTCATCGGCCTCGCGCGCAACAAGCTCTCGCTGCTCTACCAGCTCGCGCCCAGCCTCGGCTACTCCTTCTCCTACTGCCTCCCGACGTCGGAGTCAACGGGGTACCTCTCCATCGGGCCCTCTAACTCTGGGCAGTACTCGTACACGCCCATGGCCTCGAGCTCTCTCGACGCCTCGCTCTACTTCGTCACCCTGTCCAGGATGTCGGTCGGCGGGAGCCCACTCGCGGTCTCCACGTCGGAGTACAGCAGCCTGCCCACGATCATAGACTCGGGCACGGTGATCACGCGCCTGCCGACGGCCGTGTACACGGCGCTGAGCAAGGCGGTGGCCGCGGCCATGGCAGGGGTGCAGAGCGCGCCGGCGTTCTCCATCCTGGACACGTGCTTCGAGGGCCAGGCATCGCAGCTGCGCGTGCCGGCCGTGGCCATGACGTTCGCGGGCGGCGCCTCCCTCAAGCTGGCGACGCGGAACGTGCTCATAGACGTGGACGACTCCACGACGTGCCTGGCGTTTGCGCCCTCCGACAGCACGGCCATCATCGGCAACACGCAGCAGCAGACGTTCAGCGTCATCTACGACGTCGCGCAGTCCAGGATCGGCTTTGCGGCAGGCGGCTGCAGCTGAATATATAGCTGACGGGTGAACTCACGTGACCTCTACTACGCAGCGGGCAGCTAAAGCTTGGTAATTGAAAATGCATACAAAACACATGTAAATTCATTGAAGTTTATGAAATGATAATGCTACAAGCTACTGTATTGTTGATTTTACGCTCCTGGCAAATTGTACATCCTTTTACAGGTAAATTGAAGTGTGTATAGATTTTTACAGGTGTAAGGTCAAAAAAGAAATGTAATGCTTGGATGATTTGGTCTATTATTTATATTCTTGCCCAGCCTTTATCACTGTGATAATAACGAGTGATATATTGTCAAACGACACTACAACACGAAGGTACACAGAAAGCATACACAAGTGATACTTAAAACAATCAACATCACAGCTGTAGGACTAGAGACGTGTCAATCCACCACGCGTCTCTTTTTATTTTGTCCAGCCCATGTAGGTATAACACCTGTCACTGATGAATTAACAATAGACACTCAGTCTATCCAGTAGCCATCTCTGATATTTTATAGACACGCCTCTTGGAAGCCCGTCTTTGCTAGGAAACGCACTAGAGATGGGTACTGAAGTGACCATGACGCCTAGGGAGTGAATTAGGCTTTCTAAAAATCTACTTCTAAAACCAAAGCCTCTAATTTTTATCTAGTCAAAACATATACAATAAATAATCTATCTAGATGTGCAATTAAGGTTTTGCTAGGTGTTAATAATCTAAATAATTTAGGATTAATCCACTGCCCTTTGTTCAGTACAACACACTTACGTATTTTGGACATAATGCATACAAAACACATGTAAATTCATTGAAGTTTATGAAGTGATAATGTTACAAGCTACTATATTGTCGATTTTACGCTCCTGGCAATTGTACATCCTTTTACAAGTAAATTGGTGTGTGTATAGATTTTTACAGGTGTAAAGGTCAAAACATAAATGTAATGCTGGGATGATTTGGCCTATTATTTATATTCTTGCCCTGGCTTTATCATTGTGAGAATAACGAGTGATATAATGTCAAGCGACACGCCGACACTATGACAAAAAGATACAAAGAAAGCATACATAAGTGATACTAACCATCAACATGACATATTTAGATTAGAGACGTGTCAATCCACTATGCGTCTATGTATAGTTTGTACAGCCCATGAGTCTTTGATGAATTAACAACAAAGACTCGTCTATCAGTAGCCATCTCTGATATTTGATAGACGTGCCCCTTTGAAGCCCATCTTTGCTAGGAAACGCATTAGAGATGGGTACAATTTTAAAGACGTGAAATTTGGTACACGTCTCTTATTTGATTTATGCTTCGGAGACGCTTATTTTATTAGTAGTGGGTACATCCTTATATTAGAGGCGCATTAGTTAATACGAGTCTCTAACCAACCACCTAACCTGCAGCTTGTTACTCACTAGCTAGCAAGAGCACTACCTAGTAGCACCACCCTGCCGAGCTAGTCATCAAAAAAGTTCCAATGGATGCAAGGTGAACTTGGACTTAAGCATTGTGGAGATCGACGTAATCAACTCCTCAAGCACGACATTGGAGCTGCTATAGACGGCCAACACGTGATGCTACAAGTCCAAGATGAGATGAAAGAAGCCGGGATGCGAGGACATGAAGAAACAAAGCAAAACCAGCCAAATTAGTACCACCAAAAATTCTAGTGCTTAGTGGTTTTGCACCATCGAAAAAAGTAGTCAGCAGTCAACCAGAGTCAATTGTGCCACCGAAAATCTCTAGTGATCACAAAGAAGTTGCACTAGAGAAAGAGGTCGTGTACATGAGGTATTTGTGTCACCGGAAATGCCTGGTGCAACGCATTGGACAAAAGGTCTTCTCCGGTGAGTTCTAGTACAGGAACCAGGGCATAACACATAGGAAATTTCTGGTGAGCACCGAAAAAGGAACACCAGACAAAATGTTGCCCAACGGATGGCTAACAGTTAGTTCCAACAGCCACAAGAAATCTCCAATGGAGCCTAACCACTAGAAATCTTCGGTGGAACCACCAAAAATTCTGGTGTGTGCACATAATGCTGCACCAATGACTACTTCTCAAGTGGGGGCTATTTATACCCCCAAGTTGGCCATTTGAAGGGGTGAGGAGCCAAGGATCATTCCAAGGGAGTTGTTGCTCCACTCTAGTTCTCTTGCCACCATATGAGCTTAAGGAATCATTAGTTGATAGTGTAGGTGCATTGTGAAGTGCTTAGGCTAGTTAGACACTGCTAAATGTGCTTGCTCTAGGTTTAGGGCTAGTGATTAGTGAGGTTTGCCCACCTATCACCACTCGGTGCTTGCGTACTATTATTGTACATCGAAGGGGCTTGTAGTCTTGCAGGCCGAGATCACGCGAACCATGTTCGTGGTGTGGCTGCCACCGTGTACCGAAGGAAAACGAGGCCTACGACTGTTTGGTCGGAAGCTCGATAATGAAAACAATAGAGAGTGTTCTACGAGAGGCCATCTCAGAGACTCACTTGCACATGAGGAAGGCCTGAGGGTTATCCACAGAGTTACCCGACCGGGAGCTTGGCCCTCACGAGGGGCTCCAACGAGGACTAGGGGAAGCGTGAGCTTATCAATACCTCATTAAAAATATCAGAGTCATCGATGGGAGTTTACATCTTATCTCATTTAAGCTTTCACATTTATATTGTGTACTTAGGTTGTGTGCTTTACTATTCTAGTTTAGCTTGCTAGGATAGTTAATAGGATTGGAACCTAGGTTGGATAAGTCTTTTGTGGTAGAGAACTAGAGATAGAAACACACTTAGTGTCGGTGTTTTGAGAATCGACTAGTAAATTTATTACCATGCTGCTGAAGAGTCGAGATGGCGGACTAGAGGGGGGTGAATAGTCCTTTCTAAAACTTAATTGCATTGGCTAACCGAAACAAGTGCAGAATTAAATCTATCGGTCTAGCCAAGACTACACCCCTCTATCTATAACTCTAGCACCTTACAAAAGATCCTAGACAAGCAACTAAGGTGCCAAGCTTAGCAAGAGCTCACCTAATCAATTTCAGAGTAAGGTCACACAAACCTATGCACTAGTACTTTGCACCGGGGAGCTCCTACATAATTCTAGTAAGCAGAAGCACAAAGCTCCTAGGCTCACTAGCAATGCTCAATAACAAGGCAACCAATGCCAAATTAGAGAGCGTAAAATACTTAGCTACACAAACTAAGTAATGTGACTAACAAGGTTACACAAACCAAATTAGCCACGCAATGGGGAAGCTTCTAGCTACACAAGCAAGAAGATAACTAGCAAGCTACACAAGCAAACTAGTCACAAGAGCAACTACACAAGCACAAGTATATATGAAAGTAAATACAAGCTTGTGTTGCACAAAGGCAAACCACCGAGAAGAGTAGACAATGTTGACACGGTGATTTTCTCCTGAGGTTCACTTGGTTGCCACCAAGCTACGTCCCCGTTGTGTCGACCAACACTTCGTAGTTCAGCGGCTAATCAGTATCCACAACCAAGATCTCCCAAAGAGCACCGCAAGAACCTACCATCAAGTATGGTAGCTCAATGACACGCTCTACTAGAGTTGCTCTTCGTGATCCCCACGAGGTGATCATAATCTCCCTCACAAAGCTTCTCCGGAGCCTCGCACAATCTTCTTGCGAGCTTCGACAGAGCCACAAGCCACCAAGCCGTCTAGTAGGTGGTAACCTCCAAGCGTACAAGCACCACCGGCTTGCAACTCAAACACCTAGTACCACTCGATGCAATCTCACGATGCAATGCACTAGAATTACACTCACTCGCAATCGATTCGCACTCTTGCAAGCACAAGTGAGTTAGAAGCTCTCCTAGCACTTCTAAAGCATGGACACTAAGTCCCAAGGGTGCCAAGCAGCAGCCAAGGATGGCCACTGCTTTTATTTATAGCCCCACAAACGAATATAGTCGTTGCCCCTTCACTAGGCATTTTTCGGGGGCAACAGACGCGTCTGTCGCGCCTATAATAGACGCGGCCAGCGTCGGTCGCTCCTCAGCCGCCTACGATGGATCTTCACCACATGTCCACAATTGAACGAGAACCGTTGATTTCCAATGGTCGGCTCAGCTCGCGCTTAGACAGGTGACGCATCAGACACAGCATAGTACCACATCGAACGTGGCAGCCCACGCACTAGACGTAAGCCAGAGAGCATATTTTTGCACTGAGTCATCGGACACGTCTGACGCTTCATCACCAGACGTTGACGTCAGCGTCCGACGAGCACTCAGCGCTACATCGCCTCGTGAATAACTGATGTCACACGCAACAGACGTTGACGCCTGGCGTCTGTCGTAGCACCACCAGCGCGTCCGACGCACACTCGCCAGCACGCACCACCAAGGGCTAAGCACCAGATGCTGACGTCAGCGTCCGACGCCTGTGAAGCCAGCGTCTGTTGCCTGGTTTTCAGCAGAGAACCACTTCCGCGACTTCGCCTCCTTTTTCAACCTTCGTCGCAAAGGAAAATAAGCGTTTTATCTCCACGAAAACACCTGAATCCCGCCGAGAGGGTCCTAAACCCAACTCTATCGCTCAAACTTCACCTCCTTTGTAAATGTGCCAACACCAACAAGTGTTCACCACTTTGTGCACATGTGTTAGCATTTTCACAATCATTTTCTTCAAAGGAGTTAGCCACTTGTTGACACTTCTTAACATCACTCGTGTTAGGTTGTCATCCCCAACATGACACCAAGAGTGTGGTTGTATTATACTTATGCCATTTAACTAAACAAATATATTATAGTATATATCCGCAAACGCACAGATAAATACACCCATTGTACCATTTCACCCAGGTTTTCCTAAGTATCGTTATTTATAATTTTACCAAGGAAAGGAAAATCAAAACGGGACTATATAAATAGTTACAATGGCAGTAGAGATAATCATTTGCACTTACTCAATAATAAATATCAAAACAACTAATCACTTGTCATGAAAGGGGTAAGACAAATAAGATAAATGTTAAATGATAATCATGGGTATTCTAGAGACAAGAGGGAGTTAACATTATTCAAGTCAAGTAGTCATAGAGATTAATTTAGAGATGTAAATCATAAGTATTTCTTATTCAATTAGTCTATTAATCAATCTAGCTATACACAATCATCTATGATATAATCAACATGTCATCCATGAATAAGGAACATTACTGAGAGAAAAGTCAAGAACAGAGTAATGATCTCTTCCCTATAACCGCGTTCTACTAAGTTCTATACTCGAGAAGTGGACTACAAATGACTCAATAGGAATGTCACACCCACGATCTACCATATGGCCCAGAGCACAGAGTGCATTCGTAGACAAGCATAATCTAAGCACCACGCCTACAATATGCCAGCCACTCAATCCTATCCAGAATTGGATCAAGCTTTCTACGAACATATTCATAAACTCTCTACTAATCATATTCATATCAAGATGTAGAACAAGAACAATCTTAAGAACAGAATGAAGTTAAAATATAGAAATATATTGAAGTAGCATAAAGTCGAATGATGATTACAACGAAATTACCAAGTCTCCGACGAACGATCCTGATCCCAAGCAGTTGCTTGCCTCTACTTGAATCAATCTAGACTAAACTCTAAACTTGAACTAGAATTCTAACTCTCTTTCTCTCTAGAAACCCTAACTTCTGGCCTTACCTTTACAAATGAGGAAGAGATGATCTAATTCTTCAACTGATTCCTTGAGAGGGGATCCTAGGGGCTGTTTATATAGCCCAGGGCGTGGAACCATAGCCCTTGGATCAAACCGACCTTGGCATGGGGTTTAGATGCATCCTTAGAGGCGGTATAGGTAGCTTGCAAGAGAAGGAGCCGAGGCGGCGCAGGGGAGGGCCGGTCGGCCTAGCCCTAGGGCCGGTCGGCCCCACCTGGCGGCGGGTTGGCTCGTGTCGCCTCGTGGAGTCGGTTTAGGTCTTCTAGAAGGATCAATTCTTCGGTTTCTTCCTTTGAGGTTAAGATTAGGCCGATTGCTTCAGTTTCTTCCTTTGGAAGGAGGATCAATTCTGTATTATGAAGCTTAGCCCCTGAAAAACACAGAATCACCAAAATTCATGAAATTTGTTAGTTTAAACCTCTAAACCTACTGTGGTGATTCTTTTTATCATTTATTCCTCTTATGTTGATGGTTTAAAATGATAGTTAATTACCGTCAACAACTCCCCCAAGCTAAACTTTTGCTAGTCCCTTAGCAAAACTAAATCCAGAGATAACTAAGTTACTTCAAATTATCATCCTTCAAAAATACACAAGCCATCAGAAAAGAATTATCCTCAAAAAGATTTTGAAAATTTGCTCTGGTTCCTTAGCCATGGGGTTTTAACTTTCACTTGAGCTTTGGATAATCAGAAAATAGAAGTAATCAAGTCAAGCACTATGTCTCAAATTCTTCATCTCTATTTCCATCCTGAAGTTTTTAATTATATTTTTGAAATAAAACTCAGAGTCTATATTGTATGACACTTACAAATCTCTCAATATGTGACATTGGAATTCCTTACCAAGGCAACGATGGTGTTTTGCCTTCTCTCAAGGTATTTTGGAATAAGGCAGAATATCATTGTGCCTTCTCTCTCATCGTATGACTAAGAAGCTTATATAGAGTTTATGGGTGAGATCAATCATACATACTTGCAAAACATATATTGTAAAGTCAAACAATAGATCTAGAGAAACTAGTCATACAATCAAATTAAGATGTGCATGTGTGTGGATACAAGAAATAGGTTAAATATATGGTGAAAGTAATAATGAATCCTAATTCTACCTTGCTCCTTTAGAAAGATTGATCTCTCTTAAAACTTAAGAACTTAGACAAAGAAAGTCTTGGCTATGCATATTATTATTATTATTATTATTATTATTGTTATTATTATTATTATTATTATTATTATTATTATTATTATTATTATTATTATTATTATTATTATTATTATTATTATTATTATTTTCAGAGAGGCGAGTGTCTAGCACCCATTGTTTTAGTAGGACACTTTTTCATATTTTACTCTCTATATATTATTTATATTTTTTTACATAGCTCAGACTTCTTGTCTATCATGAAACAATTGAGAGATAATAATAATAAACATTTGAAGCAATAATAACTGAGGCTATGAAATGTATGAATAGGTGGAAAAATCCTACAAGGCATGTTTTTGTTGTTCACTCCCAGTGTAGGAGTAAAACATTTTTATGGTGGTTCTAAATAGAAAGGCATGTTGTTGCGTACTTCCTGTGTAGAAGCAGAAAATTTAAGTGGAGTGTACGTGATCTTGATTCTAAGAGTATGACAGGTCTCTAAAGGTCAACAAAGTTTGACAGTACTCAATGTAAATACAAGTAGTAATAAAATAAGTGCTGGTTTTCTATCCTAGCATGTATGGTTGTGGTAGGAATTTAATCTCTCTGTCATACAAAGACTCATCATGTGTATTTAAATTTTTTTAAAAGTGAACTCTTTAGGACTTCATTGAAACTTAGAACAAGATAAATGGCAGCTCAAAACTCTTTCACTTCTTATCTTCCAACTACCTAAGCTTTGGATCAAGCACATTCCTCCACAGGTTTAAAGATTTGGCAATGAATATTTTTGAAACAAAGGAATAATTCTTAAATGAAGCTAGGTACTTCATAAGAATTACAAATGAAGCAACTATTTATGATAGTTCAAGTTTTTTTCAACACAAAAACAAGTTCATACACACTCTATTTTTATTTCAAAAGGCTCGCAAAGAAAATTAATCTAAACATATTAATATATATTTTTATATTTTTATCATATTCCCTATTTTTTAGATATAGTAGTAATACTAATATTAATACTAATAATAATACGGGTAAGAAAAACTTACTGTCTGAGGGGGTCCTCCCCCAAGCTGACTCAACTTCGGTCACTGAGGTGATGCTGGTGGAAGGTAATCGACACCC
Organism: Saccharum hybrid cultivar R570; assembly: GCA_038087645.1. NCBI lineage: Eukaryota > Viridiplantae > Streptophyta > Magnoliopsida > Poales > Poaceae > Saccharum > Saccharum hybrid cultivar. The sequence goes on along the minus strand of JAQSUU010000291.1, from coordinate 1,417,987 downwards.
ATTTGCTCGAAGAAGTAGAGGAGGCCTTCATACGTTTGTTTTCCTTGTTCACGTATCTCTCCAAGCGTGTTGCTCGTGCTCTCTTGCCACTGTGTATGCTGATGTAGTGTGTTTATGATACCTTATTGCCCTGTCTCAAGATGAGTGAGACGGGTATCAAAGTTCTAGAAGTCTGGCTGGTGGTACGGCTGAGGCTAAGGATGAGGCAGGTATTGCTCCGGCTAGTACCCGGGGTAGCCATGAGAGGCATGGTATGAGTACGGTGGTGGTGTAGGTGCTGCATCATGGACTCCCCTCGCAGAAAAAGACATGCGTCCTCTCTGGATGTACGCCGAATCTTCGTATTCCTGCGGAATATAATTAGAAAAATTACCTTGCCCCCAATTTTCTTTTGGCGTGGGCGGATCATAGGAAGTTTGATCTTCCCATGCTCGATGTCTTGGTTCAGATGGTCGATCTTTGTACAATCTCATCAGATCCTTCTCGTAGGTGGTGCGAAGCTTTATATGACGCTCTTGAAGGAGTACGTGGTGTTCTGGCTGGCTGGCGGACGAGGATCGGGGCACGAATGACATGTCTAAGTCAGAACCAGCCCGTGATGATGATTTGGTCTAGGAGCGGGTTCTCTTGCGAAAAGAGAATGCTCCAGCCGCACTCCTAAGTGTTTTCTTGAGTCCACTCATCCTATTACACAGACAGAAACACAAACACAACTGGTGGAAATAATGAGGGGTTAGAATAAATAAATAGTTAGGAGTCATTGATCCGAAAGTTAGTTGTTCAAGTTGGAAATTTTATATCTTGACTTCTCCTAGTACTTAGATTATTCGAGCAGCACTTCTCCTTACTAAATGATTTTCTAAACAACTTCTAGCACTTCTCTCTTACTGATTCTTATCTCAATGTGGCTCTAAAAATTTTATAATACTTCTCTCCACTCAATAACTTCCAGAATCTACTCAAAAACTAAGAATTCTCAAACTGTACTTGGATTTTGGAATTTCGAGTTGGGGTATGTTTTTCTGAGTGTTTTGCGGTGTGTGGAGTAGAGGGAGAAGCAGCCTTTTTATAGGCACAAGAGAGGGAGGCCAGCCGGCCTGGTGGTGGGGCCGACCAGCCCCATGTGGGGCCCACTCATCCATCCCTTCCTTCTCTAACTTCCTTGCTTCGTTATTAAGAGATGCCTTCACCTACCGACGCTCTATGTGATGTGGTGGTTGAAAAAGAATGGAGGAGAGTGAAGGTGGTGGAGTGAAGTGATGTGAAGTGATGTGAGGTGATTGAGGTGGGTCCCATGGGTCCGTATGTCTCCCATATTTATACCGTATAATCACACAAGTATGCAAAGAAAAATTACTTTTATATATCTATGAAAAATTAGAATTCTAATGATGGTATTTTTCTGCCACCACAGTGATTATTATTTACCAGAGGTTTTCATGCTCGGTAAATATTAATTATATGGGGCTTTAATAATTATGCCATGAGATTGATTTTTATTATTTTTTCTATACATGAATATATAAATATGCTATGTAAAAATTAAATGCAGATAAATACCGAGTTACCTCCCAACGATGGTTCGAGATTTTTAAGTCCACCGAATCAGACTACTCCAGCTGGATTTATTCTTCGGGGGTCATAGTCATCCCTGTGAGTGGTGACTGTGTGACTCCTTCTTCATCTATCATCTTCACTGTGGAGCCTAACTCAGGTCTTGGTCTGAATGGAAAACCCTCTTCTTGTCCATCAATGTTAAATTTGACTTCTCCAATTCCGACGTCGATGTGGGCATTTGCGGTACTCAAAAAGGGTCTCCCAAGAATGAGTGACACTCTTGAGTCAGGTTGCATGTCCAGAACCACAAAGTTGACTGATATGAAGAATTCTCTGATCTTGACTGGAATATTCTCGGTGATTCCCACAGGGTAACGGAGTGACTGGTCCGCTAGCTGCAGGCACATCGAGGTTGGATCGAGCTTTGCATGTGGAAGTTTATCGAAGATCGCCTTGGGCATCACACTGACACTTGCTCCAAGGTCGCACTGTGTATTATCAAAATGTTGATCTCCAATTGAACAGTTGATAGTGGGGCATCTTGGATCCTTCTTCTTGATTGATGTGTTGAGGGTGACCGTACTACACTCTTCTGTCAGCTTGATCACTTCAGTGGTAGGCAGTGGTCTTTTATTGTTGAGGATGTCTCGAACATACTTTGCATAGGTGGGAACCTGCAACGCATCTAATAAAGGGACATTGATATATAATTTTTGAATAATCTCAACAAACTTACTGAACTGTGCATCCATCTTGAGTTTTCGATCTCTGCGTGGGAAGGGTAAGATATTGGTGTCTTCGAAATCTTGCACTTGTGGTTGAACTTCTTCTACTTCATCATCCTTTTCTTCTGTCACTGTGGGTATCACTAGTATTGGTTTTCTCTGTGCCCCTTCTGGATAAGGTGGGTCTTTAGTGGTTTTACCATGTCTGGTGGTTATACCATTGACCTGCTCATTGTTAGTGGCAAAAGAAGCAGCTAACCGTGATAATTGAGTTTCTACCTTTTTATTATGATCAAGTTGGTCTTTTATAGCAGAAGAAAAACTATCCATTTTAGTATTTATATCCTCTAAAATTTTATCATTAGAAGCAAGTTTCTTAACAATAGTATCATTAATTCTAGCTTGTTCCAAAATTAAATTTCATAGAGGGGGTTGCTTAAAATAGGAAGAATTATTAAAATTGTTTGAGTACTTAGCTGGATATGTAGTATGTTGCTTTTGATTCCACCTTTGCTTTTGTAGCGTGGAAGAGTTGTTGATGATGTTTGCATCTTCTTGATTCTGTGGAATTTCCATTCCTAGGTACTCTTCACATCTGGTCTGAGCATCGAATGCATCTTGAATTGCTTGACGATCTTTCTTGAAATTGGCTCTTTGGTCAAGCCAGTTCAACAGTGTATCCATCTTTGTTGATAGTGCACACACTTCTTCTGGAACTTCTTCAATCTAGCGATAGCGTTGAGTGTTGTCTTGTTTCTAACTCTGGTTCTTTGCTATCTTCTCCATTAGATATTCTGCTTTTCCAAGAGTGAGTGACATGAATGAACCTCTAGCAGTAGCATCTAGTTGCTCACGCGATCTTTGGGTTAATCCATAGTAGAATCTATGCATGAGTAACCAATCTTCCATTCCATGGTGTGTGCATTCCAAGATGTTGTCTTGAAAATGTTCCCATGCCTCTGAAATGGTTTCTCCTTTTTGCTGCTGAAAATTGTAAATCTTTCCACTTAAGGCATGAGTTTTGCCTATAGGGAAAAACTTTGACAGAAAGGCCTTTGAACATGTATCCCATGTGTTGATGTCTTCTTTGTTGGTGTAGAACCACTGCTTCGCTCTCCCTTCTAGTGAGAATGGAAAGAGACGAAGGAGTATGATGTCTTGGGTGACGTCCTTGATGATGATGGTGCTTCCAATCTCTAGAAAATTCTGCAGATGTTTAGTGGCATCTTCTTCTTCCTTTCCACCAAATGTAGTAGCTTGCACTAGGTTGATTAGACTTGGCTTGAGCTCGAATTCAAGGTTGTCCGTCTGGAGTGTTGGTCCAGTATGAATGTTCCTTACACTTGGAGCTGAACATTCAAGTAAAGTCTTATTAGACATAGCTTCACTATTAGTGTTGATCTTCCTCTAGATTTGGTTGACTCTTGAATTAGAAATTGATAAGTCACAACCGAACCTGTATTCCCTTGCATAAGATATGAACAAAGACGAAACAAGGGTAAACCTGTCAAGACAGAGGTACTAGTTGTGATTTTTATTATGAGTAAGTGGTATTGATTAATCTCTTATTGCCATAAAGGTAATTCCCTTGAAAAGTAAATCCCTATGACATCCCATGTCAGAAAGTGAAGTTTTCCATCTCCCCGACAACGGCGCCAGAAATGCTTGTTGACACTTCTTAACGTCACTCGTGTTAGGTTGTCATCCCCAACATGACACCAAGAGTGTGGTTGTAATATACTTATGCCATTTAACTAAATAAAGATATTATAGTATATATCCGCAAACGCACAGATAAATACACCCATTGTAGCATTTCACCCAGGTTTTTCTAAGTATCGTTATTTATAATTTTACCAAGGAAAGGAAAATCAAAATGGGACTATATAAATAGTTACAATGGCAGTAGAGATAATCATTTGCACTTACTCAATAATAAATATCAAAACAACTAATCACTTGTCATGAAAGGGGTAAGACAAATAAGATAAATGGTAAATGATAATCAGGGGTATTCTAGAGACAAGAGGGAGTTAACATTATTCAAGTCAAGTAGTCATGGAGATTAATTTAGAGATATAAATCATAAGTATTTCTTATTCAATCAGTCTATTAATCAATCTAGCTATACAAAATCATCTATGATATAATCAACATGTCATCTATGAATAAGGAACATTACTGAGAGAAAAGTCAAGAACAGAGTAATGATCTCTTCCCTGTAACTGCGTTCTACTAAGTTCTATACTCGAGGAGTGGACTACAAAGGACTCAACAGGAATGTCACACCCACGATCTACCACATGGCCCGGAGCATAGAGTGCATTCGCAAACAAGCATAATCTAAGCACCACGCCTACAATATGCCAGCCACTCAATCCTATCCAGAATTGGATCAAGCTTTCTATGAACATATTCATAAACTCTCTACTAATCATATTCATATCAAGATGTAGAACAAGAACAATCTTAAGAACAGAATGAAGTTAAAATATAGAAATATATTGAAGTAGCATAAAGTCGAATGATGATTACAACAAAATTACCAAGTCTCCGACAAACGATCCTGATCCCAAGCAGTTGCTTGCCTCTACTTGAATCAATCTAGACTAAACTCTAAACTTGAACTAGAACTCTAACTCTCTTTCTCTCTGGAAACCCTAACTTCTGGCCTTACCTTCACAAATGAGGAAGAGATGATCTAATTCTTCAACTGATTCCTTGAGAGGGGATCCTAGGGGTTGTTTATATAGCCCAGGGCATGGAACCATAACCCTTGGATCAAACCAACCTTGGCATGGGGTTTAGATGCATCCTTAGAGGCTGTATAGGTAGCTTGCAAGAGAAGGAGCCGAGGCGGCGCAGGAGAGGGTCGGTCGTCCTAGCCCTAAGGCCAATCAGCCCCACCTAGCAGTGGGTTGGCTCGTGTTGCCTCGTGGAGTTGGTTTAGGTCTTCTAGAATCCCTATCCGCATCCGTGACGTCGAGATTAGGCCAATTGCTTCGGTTTCTTCCTTTGGAAGGAGGATCAATTCTGTATTATGCAGCTTAGCCCCTGAAAAACATAGAATCACTAAAACTCGTGGAATTTATTAGTTTAAACCTCTAAACCTACTGTGGTGATCCTTTTTATCATTTATTCCTCTTCTGTTGACAGTTTAAAATGATAGTTAATTACCGTCAACACCAGTCAACTTGCCATGCCACTCGATTCTAGCAATGATGCAAAGTTAGATCACTCGAGTGGCACTAGATGACCGATATGCAAACAAGTTTGCCCCTCTTAATAGTAGGACCATCTATCCTAATCCGTTCATGCACTTCTCTACACAACCTTTGATCGGTGAAATGAAATGCCCTAGGATTATACCTTTACCTTGCGCATTCCATTCTAACTCCTCTGACGTTGATGCAACACATGCACCAATCAATCACCAATTGATATGATCCACTTCATATCATTATGTGACCGTATTGGTTCATCGATCTTGACCTCACTTGCTCTTCACCGTTGCCTCGGTCCATCGGTGCCAAGTCTTGCTCAAGCTTCACCGCAACACGCGGTCCCTCGCTTCAAAGCCTCCGACTTGCCCTTCACGCTTGCAACCGGTCCATCGAGCCAAGCCACATCTCAATCTTCTCCACCTTGATCACATGACTCCATGTCATGTCCCATATGCAATAAACTCCTTCATGACACAATCACTTGTGGACTAATTCCCTGTGTATCTCACATTAGACACAATTAGTCCACCTAAGGTTGTCACTCAATTACCAAAACCAAACAAGGACCTTTCAGCTGCTCAAGGGAATTGATGGCTAACACTCATAACACAGAGGATTTATACTGGTTTGGGACTGAGCCCTATATCCAACTGCTAGAGACCTGTGAGTACGTGTTCCTCATTATCAAAGTGCTCCAAAAGGCTTACAACAGGGGGTGTACAAGCTATAGTCTTACTGGTAGTAAGTGTTCGAGGAAGGGGAAGATGAATGTCTGGAGTTCAATCTACCGAGAGTCGATAGAGCGGAGTCCCCTATGGAAGAAGGCCTGGCTCCCCTTATATAGTCACGAGGGCCAAGTTACATGTAGAGTGGGGTTCTCCTAGCCCGAGTGGCTAGGATCCCAAGGGATGGAGAACCTAGCATTCTTCCTAAGCAGACTATCTAGTCTTGTCATCGAGGCATGGTCATCTTGTGCTTGCTCCTTATGCCAAGGGGCACCGTACGATGGAGGTACTATTCTGGCCATGGCGGCGCATGGGGAGTGGTGGTTGCTTACCAACTCCCCTGCCCGGTATGGCTTGCTTGCTGTCGTTGTGGTCTTTGTCCTAGCGCTCTATTTCTTCAGGGAGAAGTCATGATGTTACTGTATGAGGAGAGTGGCTTGTCCCATCACGGGTTGCCTGCTCTCTAGGTCAAGATCCCGTTGCCCTGACCTCCTAGGGTCAGATCGGGAGCAAAGGATTCTGTCAGAAGGGAGAGCTGACTGTTTGTTGTGCCCCCCGTCATTGCGGGTACTATCGTATGTCCATCCATCAGGTTGGACGAGACTTGGGCAGTGTAGAGCCACACGCTGTGGCATAGTTGTGCCCTAGTGTGGTCTTGTCTGCAGCGGAGTGCTGATCGAGGTGACACTTTGCCCTAGGGCCGGACGGTCAGAGGGGTTGTCGTCCTTCCTGTACTTGGCAAGTGCGCGTGCACGTCCCCTCTGGGTAGACATGATGAATGTACTTTTCCCTCCTCTCGTCCTTTTTCTCATCGGCTAAGGAAAGGGGAGGTCGGACACCACGCGGTCAAGAGGTGGGAGAGGTCGAGGTGGACCTCGTACGGCCTAGAGCTCTCCCACCTCGTGCTGCCCATAGTTTAAGAGTAGAAGTTTTAGAAAGACTAATTCAACACCACATCTAGGCATCACAGACCGTACAAGTGATATCAGAGTCGGTTGGCTCAATTTGGACCTTTGGCTTAACCGCCATTGAGTACACATTACTAAGAGAGGGAAGGATGGATACCCTCTAGGCCTCTGCACTTTGATGGCACTAATTTCCATACTGGAGTGCTTGAATGATTTGCTACCTAAAAGCGGTTGATCTAGGTGTTTGGAGAGTCACTTGTGATGGAAGAAACCCCCTAAAAATCCTAAGAAACCCATGGCAAGTGATGAAAAAGAAATTCATCTAAATGCAAGAGGTAAAAATTGCTTGTATGAATCTTTTAGCATAGACATCTTTAACCAAGTGTTCATCCAAACTAAAGCAAATGAAATTTGGTTAAAGTTGCATGATATCCAGGATGGTACAAGCAATCTCTATGAGAAAAAATAGTGTCTAACTAGGCAAACCTATGATTCCTTTAAAATGAAAGAAAATGAGCCTGTAAGAGACATGTATTCCTATTTGAATCTAATTGTCGATGGGTTAAACTCTATAGGTTTGACAAAGTTAGAAGATGCGGACATTATGAGGAAGATCTTCTCCATGATTCCACATGAAAAATATGCACGAGTCGTTACCATTCTTCACAATAAGGATGACTTGAGCAAAATGACCCCCGCACTTGTCATAGGCAAGCTTGTGGCATTTGAGATGTCATGAAAGATGAGTCAAGAAGCTGCTTCATCAAGCAAAAGCATAGCTCTCACATGTGATGAGCACAAGAAGATGAAGGGCAAGAAGCAAGTTGAGATAAGCTCAAGCTCAAGTAAAGAAGAAGATGATGAAGCTTCCACATCCTCCTCCTCCAATGATGAAGAAGTGATGCATTTGATTGAAGGAGAGAAGAGGATGCTTCGCAAGATGAGAGCCAAGGGTGTGCCCATCACAATTGAAGATATCATGTTTACCGACCAAAGAAGAAGGCAGAGAAGGAATGGATGCTTTGGTTACGGTAGAAAGGGGCACTTTGTGGAGAATTATTGAAACAAGACCACACCCAAGCCCAAGAAGAAGGCATGCAAGGCCAAAGCCCACACAACAATCAAGACTTGGATGATTCATCAAGTGAAGATGAAGCCCAACACAAGAGGTGCGGCTGCAAGCAATCATCATCAAGCTCTTCTCATGTGTGCCTTAATGTAGCCAACCATGATACCATGACCATTTCCCATAGCATGAAGTTCCTTCAGCGTCCACCACCAAGCCACTTGATCATCAACACAAATCAACACTTGGCTTAATCTTCTATGAATGATATAACTGACTTTATAGCTTCACACGGCCTTATTGGTTCATCAATCATAGCTTTGTTGCTCTCACCTTGCATCGGTCCATTGGCACACTCACGCTTCACTGACTCGATGATCCATCGCACCCGAGCCTCTAGCTTGCCCTTCACTCCTGCAACCCGATCCTTCGTAGCAAGCCTCGCCTTCATATTCTCTACCTAGCCATATGAGACTATGTCATGTCTTATATTTAATAAGACCATTCATCTTCACTAGTTGAGCACTTGAATCACATGCACAAGCCATGTCTCCTTCATGGCTATCACTGCTTGCTCAACCTAGTGTGTGTGGACCTAGTACTTGTTCATCTCACATAAAACATATTACTATATTAGTCCACCTAAGATTGTCACTTAGTTACCAAAACCAAACATGGACTTTGAACTATCTCAATAGTAACAGGTTCTGTGTTAGAAGTAACCGCTATTGTGCTTGACGCTTCGGTGGGTGCTCTCTAGTGCTTACCAGATAGCTCCGGTGAGTACTAGAGCCCTGCACACATAAAAACACCCTCTCTATAAATAAGCTCCAATGCAGAGCTCCGATGGCACCACCAGAGGTCTCTAGTACCCTATTTTAAATGTCCCTCACGTGCTTAAGAACTATGCCTTGTAAAATCTAAGCTCTGGTGCCTTGCTTTTCGATGGCATCGGAAATTAGGGTTTGCACTAAGGGATTTTTAGTGTGCTAGTTTGGTGCTCTAACCTCTAGTGAGTAGAGCTCTGGTAGTCACCGAAGTGTTCCATGGGTATAAAAACTACGCACCGAGGCCCTTTTCTCAAACCTTTTCAAGTGGCTTACTCCAATAGGTGTCCCACTAGATGAACATCACCTTTTGTGTTGAGTTAGCATTTTTCAAAGATTTTCATTTACTTCTTACCATGCCACTTGATCCTAATGCATATGCAATGTTAGATCTCACCAAATGGCACTAGATAACTACATTAGCAACTGATTTGACCCTCTTTATAGTAAGGCTATATAACCTATCAACTCGGCCATTTTGCTTCTCTAATCACCACATGGCAGGTCAAAGACAGAGCCTGATATTATACCTTTTCCTTCACTTGTCTTTCATCTTCTCCAATACTTCCATCTCTCTTCACATGTTAAGCTTTTTCATCTCATGTTTATTCCATCACCTCTAAGGCCTTCATGTTGCTCAACCTTGCTTGTGGACTAAACTTTATCTTTCATCTTACATATGAAATCAATAATCCACAAATGTTGTCATTCAATTACCAAAACCTAAATGGATCTTTCAACTAGTTATTGGTGGTAGTCATCCTGAAGTGGAACAAAGCCATGTACCTCGATTCTAACATATCAAAATACCAGGACTATTCCATGTTGATCAATGATTAAAGAGTGTGTTTGTCATGATTTGGTTACATAGTCATAGATATAAGTGGTAAACCAGTGTGTCTACAATGATCGCATGTTCATGTTGCATGCTTGTAGTGCTTTTGGTCTTTCAAACGCAAAGAAGCAAAGCTAAGGGAGGAGTTGCACATGCTACAAATTTCCCGATAAGGTCGGTTATGTGTTGATTAAATTCCTTTTGAATTGGTACCAATAACCAACTATTGATGCTTTAGTACTAAGTAACTATATGTGTTTGCTTATTTAACTTTGCAGTGCCACCTGTAATTCCATGGCAACTCTTGTGACTTCTACACTGCCAATCACATGGCCTTAGCAATGGTGGCCGCAACTTTAGAAAATCCTGAGGTATATATATGTGTAAGCTTCTAATTCGCTTGTATCTAGAAAAGCCAAAACATCTTATAATTCGGAACAGAGAGAGTACTAAAAATCCTATGAATTCCGAGTTAATCTTCCAATTCGCTTGTATCCTTTTTTATTCCCGTCCTCAGGCAGTTCTTTGGTCTCTCGTTTATTTCTCTGACGTTTATTGAATCCATGAGTCAGATATTTGCCTTCGCATTCAGACGGTAGAAGCAGAAGACTACTGATTCAACATTTACACCTCATTATTTAAACTCATGAATTTAAATATGAATAATTTGTATGGATTGCTAATTTTAGAGTTTGAATTGATGTGGCGAAAACAACAAAATATATGAATATGTGTGAAAAGAAAGTAGGGTCCTAGTTTGACAGCCCTCGCTAGAGTTTTGGTTAAAAAAACAGAACCCTAAGGAGAGTCCTCAATTCAAAAGTAGAGGCTGTAATTTGAACTTTGAGGGCTATCTCGAGTGCTCAAGTGAGCAAAAATTCATGGTGTGGCGAACTGACCATAGATCGGTTGGTTGGGTTCCTTGTGGTGGAACCTACCCACATAGGTTTAAGTCCTCGATTTGGCACAGGTGCTCGCATTTTTTAGAATTTATTCTAGGATTTAACGGCGCTATGCTTTCAGTGGTAGGCAACGTCCCTGTCAACAGCGAGACGCCTGTGGTGACTTCGTGAATCTCATGATCTGCCGGCTCAATTCTTCGGAGATGCCCATAGGGGTAGGGTTTGCGTACTTGTGTTTATAGGGGTGAGCGCATACATGTTGTGGACGTCTACGCTGTATTGTGTAATTCTAAAAAAAAATCATGGTATGGCAGTATGTTGTACTACTCAACAGATTGGCCCTGTTCGCTTGTCTTACCATCCGTACTTTTTCAGCTTGTTTTTTTCAGCCGGAACAATATTTTTCTCTCACAATAAATCAGCGAACGGTATTTTCAGCCATAGCTTTTCAACGAAGCGAATGGGCTCATTGCCCTAAGTCGGAGTACCTCCTGTAGATAGCCATATGTAATTTCCTTCTAGAGTAGAAGCTTCCTTCTAAGCCACAGGATATGTTTGCATACTGCTCCATACGATATATTCGGTTGAACTTATCAGTTATGGTACAGTGTTTTCTCTCACAACAAAACAGCATCAGCCAACGTATCAGCCGCAAAAACCATCAGCCGCATAGCTCGTGACTTCTTCGTGCATTGTAGCAAAAAGCTAGAGTTATTTAGTGCTTTCTCCGTTCCAAATTATAAGATGTTTTGGCTTTTCTAGATATATAACTATCGCTATGTACTTGAATATTACACTATATCTAGTCTAGATATATAATAAAAATAATGTATTTAGAAAAACTAAAACGTATTATAATTTGAAATGGAGAAAGTACCGAATAACTCTGGCTCTTTGCTACCATGCACGAAGAAGCCATAGCCGGTAAAGCCTAAAATAATAACTTCTAGAGCTCCTAATTCAAAAAGCCAAAACATATTATCCTCCCTCCGTTCCAAATTATAAGTCACTTTGCTTTTTATGGTTCATTCATTTTGCTTTGTATCTAGACATATTATTATATCTAGACACATACCAACATGGATATACAGAAGAAGTCAAAACGACTTATAATTTGAAACGGATGGAGTAATTTAAAGTGGTGGAAGTACTAAATAACTCTGCCTCTTTGCTACGATGCACGAGGAAGCCATAACCGGTAAAGCCAAAAATAATAACTCCTAATTTATTCTAAGAGAGATAAAAACGGTTCCTTTGCTACAATGGATGAAAGAGCCAGAGCCGACATCGGCCGGAGCTCCACCAAAACAGATTTATTTAGTACTTCCTAAATACAACTTGGAACGGGGAGGGGGCTTGCTTTGGATACTACTCGGGGCCCAGCACAATAAAAGGCCCAACAAGCATGCTACCACTATAGGGCGAACCACTTGAGCTATGCAATCAAACGACGACCATGCAACATCTACACAACAAAATTTCATAAGCATACAAACATCAGATTCAACTTAACATGCAAAGTTCTGACTTTATGGATTCATCTCATGCTATAACGAATTGAAATCCAACTTATGATTTGAATCCTGACACCTTATACCTATCTCAAAGCAGAGTAGCAGACTATTGGTGTCTATAAAATACAATTCTTTATGTACACATAACAGGGTACAGGATCCTTTACGGGAATACCAAGCTAAATTAAATTTGATTTGGGATGCCTAATCTGGGTTGATTATCAGCAAGGGAAACACAAGACGGCCAACACATATTTTCTTTGATTGACCTTCATAGTAGTGAGTCGAGGTATGAATAGTCATAGAGGCGGCCAAACTGAAGTAGGCTTCCATATGTCCTATCCGAGATTCCAACGTAAAGTGTGTCCGTGTCGGGGCTGAAAGACATACCGGATACCTCACCAAAGAAATCCAGCTCCTGTCTCTTATTGTAGTCACTTTTGATGTCAAAGATGTGGACAAAGTCTGCTGCCTCTGCCATCGACAAGAACTGCCCATCAGATGTAAAACGAATGGATCTTATTGCTCCAACGTTGCCTCTCAAGACATGGACAGACTGGGAGAGATTTCTGGCATCCCAAATCCGGCAAGTTTTGTCTTGGTTACCAGTGGCGAATGTCAGACCATCTGGGCTCCAAGCCGATGCAAAGGAGTAATCCAAGTGACCTTTCACGGAATGAATAGTCTGCTTCCAGATAAAAGGCAATTAACTGGAATCCATGCACTAACATATATTCTGACTTTTAAACCGATTTTTGCAACAAAGCACTCACCTTTCCTGAATTAGCATCAATAAGCAAAGCATCTGTGTCATCACCAACAATAATAACAAGCTTTCCATCAGGGCTCAATGATGTGTGCTGCATCAACAAAAGGAACAGAGGTACTAAATCAAATAGGAGAGAACATGCAAGATCTCATGAATCATTATCATTTTCAGCTCACAAAATAGTAGCAAGACCAGAAACAATAAATACATTGAACAAAGTTTGTCCTATCATGGTGGTATTAGAAAAGCACCTTGCAAAGACTACACTTAACTATGTTATAAGTTGGTCCTCGGGACGATCTAAGCTAAAAGCAAAAATACCAGGATGGTATTAGAAATGATGTGTCACTCTCATCGCCGTCGTCGACGTGAGATAGCACAGGAGGAACAGAATTCGGCAATAACAGGGAAGGGAAGGAGATACCCTTTTAACCTAGGTCGGTTCTGTATTATGAATACAACATAGTTCTCTACATTACAGGTTCACGGTGTTAGAAGGAATGGAGCTCAATCGATTCCAGGGGGCAACAGCCCAAACATGTACATGAGTTGGGCATATATGCATCTAAGCCCTTACACAAAGAGGAAAATATGCTATACACTATATATATCTAACACCCCCCCTCAAACTCAGGGTGGATCACAAACACTGAGTTTGGAGAGAAAGAACCGATGTTGAACTCGCGTCTGCGCCTTGGTGAAGAAATCAGCCACCTGGAGCTCGGAGGGCACATAGCGAAGAACAATGACATCATCTTGCACCTGAGCCCGGGTGTAATATGCATCAACTCCAATATGCTTGGTGAGCTCATGCTTCACAGGATCACGAGCTATGCTGATAGCACTGGTACTGTCAGACAGAAGAGGAGTGGGCATAGAAACTGAAACACCGAAATCCTCAAGTAACCATCGAAGCCAAGTAACCTCTGCTGTCGCAAGAGCCATAGCTCGCAACTCGGCCTCTGCACTCGAACGAGAGACCGCGGTCTGCTTCTTTGTCTTCCAAGCAATGAGAGAGCCACCAAGAAAAATACAATAGGCAGAAAGAGAGCGACGATCAGAGTCACTAGCCCAAGTAGCATCAGAGTAGGCTTGGAGTTGAAAAGAGCTAGAACGCGGAAAGAACAGACGACGAGTAATGGTCCCACGAAGATAACGCAAGACAAGAAGAAGATGGTTGTAATGGACATGGGTGGGAGCAGAAACAAATTGACTAAGAATGTGCACAGCATATGAGATGTCAGGACGGGTCACAGCCAGATAAACAAGACTCCCAACAATATGACGATACCGAGTGGGATCGGTGAGTGGTTTACCATCAGTAGCACGGAGCTGAAGATTAAGCTCGATGGGAGTCTCAACAGTGCGGTGATCTGTGAGGCAAGAGCGAGCAAGAAGATCCTGAATGTATTTTTCTTGGGATAAGTAAATGCCATCAGAGGTGGAAGAGACCTCAATCCCAAGAAAATAACGAAGAGGACCAAGATCAGACATAAGAAACTGCTCACTGAGGCGTGCCTTGACAAAGGAAATATACTCAGAATCATCACCAGTGATAATCATATCATCAACATAAAGAAGAAGAAGAGTGCGACCACGAGGGGATGTATGAATAAACAAGGCAGGGTCATGATTGCTCGGGGAAAAACCAGCAGCAATGATCACAGAGGCAAAGCGCTGAAACAAAGCACGAGGAGCTTGTTTCAGACCATAAAGAGAGCGACGAAGACGACAAACCATACCATCAGGAACAAGATACCCAGGAGGTGGTCGCATGTAGACCTCCTCACGGAGTTCACCATTAAGGAAGGCATTTTTGACATCAAGTTGAGAAATGGACCAAGCACGAACAGAGGCCACAGCAAGAAGAGTGCGAACAGTGGTCATGTGAGCCACAGGAGCAAATGTCTCATCATAATCACGACCATACTCTTGCTGAAAACCACGAGCAACAAGACGAGCCTTATAACGCTCGAGAGAGCCGTTAGAGCGAGTTTTGATCTTATAAACCCACTTGCACGTGATGGGACGAGCATGAGAAGGAAGAGGGACTATGTCCCAAGTGCCAGTACGCTCAAGGGCAGCAATCTCCTCAGCCATGGCTAGTTGCCATTCAGGATGACAAATGGCATCATGGTATGTGGCCGGCTCAGAAAGGACAGTGCCAGCAAAACCATACCTATCAAGAGGCTTTAGAGAGCTACGATCGCGAAGATTATAATGAGAGGAGGGCTGAGATAAAGAATCATCAACCGAAGATGGCTCAGCAAGAGAGGAGACATCAGAAGGCAACTCAACAGGAGGCGAGGAATCCAAGAGCCGACGACTGTAGGTGTGAATCACAGGAGGTTTGGAATCATAAATGGACCGAGGAGCATGTGAAGATGGCTCAGAGGGCAGCGGAGGAGAGGATGGAGGAGGTGAAGATGGTTTAGAAGGTGGAGATGTTGGCGGAGGAAGAAACATAGTGGAGATAGGTGTATCAGGAAAAATCAAGAAGGACAGAGGCTCAACAACGGCCTGAGGAGAAACATCAGAAGAGGGTCGAGGATAGAAGGAACGAGACTCATCAAAAGTAACGTCCCGAGAGATCCACATACGACGAGCAGACGGGTCCCAACAACGATAGCCCTTGTGCTCAGCACTATAGCCTAAGAAAACACACTCAACAGATTGATGGGTGAGTTTAGTGCGTTCACGAGGAGCAAGAAGAACATAGCACAGACATCCAAAAAGGCGAAGACTGGAGTAATCAGGTGGATGTCCAAAAAGGCGCTCATATGGGATGTCACCTTTAAGAGCAGATGAGGGTTGAATGTTGGTTAAATAGGTGGCAGTGGAGATTGCTTCAGCCCAGAAATGAGGTGGAACCGAGGAAGCAATCATAAGAGCACGAGCAGTTTCAAGAAGGTGACGATGTTTACGCTCAGCAACACCATTCTGAGCGTGTGCACCAGGACAAGAAAATTGTGAGAGAGTCCCTTGCTCAGAAAGAAATTGGCGAAGAGCACCCGAAAGATATTCCCCGGCAGAGTCCGCCCGAAAAACACGAATAGGAGCATCAAAATGAGTGCGAATCATTCGAGCAAAAGTTTTGTATATGGATAACACCTCATTACGATGTTTCATGAAATACACCCATGTGAAGCGAGAGAAATCATCGATAAATATGACATAATATTGATGACCCCCTTTTGAAACAAAAGGTGCAGGACCCCATACATCTGAATGAACAAGATCAAAAGGACGCTGTGACACAGACCCACTAGAGGGATATGGAAGCTGGATCTGTTTGCCAAGCTTACAGCCCTGACACTGATCTAAAGAAACATCACCAGAGACATTTCCCAGAACACCGCGACGGACAAGAGCGGATAAGCGGGAACCACATAGATGTCCCAGGCGATGATGCCACTGAGCAAAAGAGGCTGAGGCCGACGCAGGAGAAGCAGAGCTCACAAGACCGGCAGAGGCAGCGGAAGGAAGACGAAGCCAATCGAGTTCCCAGAGATGCGGAGAATCACGGCGGCGAGGGCCAGTACCAACTAGGAGACCCGTGCTGAGATCCTGAACACGGCAAGAGTCAGAATAAAAAATAACACGGCAACCAAGATCAGTGAGCTGACCAGCAGAAATAAGTTGTATGGTCAAATCAGGAACATAAGAAACATTAGGAACATGAAATGAAGAAGAAAGAGTGCCACGACCAACCACTGAAAGAGAAGAGCCATCAGCAGTTTGAACAGTGAGAGGAATGGAAGGAGAGCAAATAGAAGAAAGAGAGGTACTATCAGGTGTCATATGAAAAGAAGCACCAGAATCAAGAATCCATGGCAGGATACCTGAAGTGGATGGTGGTCTCTCCATAAAAGACTGAGAAGTAGCAGCAGAGACTACTGGAGCAGTGACAGAACCAGAAGCTCCAGTAGTGACAGAACCAGAAGCTCCAGTAGGTGCAGGAACAGCAAGACGACGAAGTAACATGAGTATCTCCTGCTGTGCATCAGGATGCTGAGACTGAGCATGTGAGGAACGCCCACCTCGGCGAGACTGAGCCTGCCTCTTCTTCTTGTAACAATGATCCTCATCATGTCCATCTCTGCCACAGTGCTTACAATGAAGGCCACCTGAGTTGCGAGTCCCCGAGCCACCAGAGGCTGCTGAAGTAGGCACTTTGGGAGAACCAAGAATTCCAGACCGAGCAGCCAGAACTGAGGAGGACGTCGACTGAAGTAGACCAGCAGAACGAAGGCTAGTCTCCTCATTACGAACAGCAGCAAGAGCCTCCATCAAAGACACACAAGGCTCACGAGCAAGTAATTGAGAACGAAGGGGCTCAAACTCAGCACGCAGACGAGTCAAAAAGTCATAGGTACGACGAAGCTCAAGGTGGCTCTGTTGCTTCCTGCAGGAGTCACAAGTGTCCGGGGACAACTGAGGACTAAGAGTGTCAAGCTCACGCCATATTGCAGATAGCTGTCGAAAGAAATCCTCAACTGAACTGTCACCCTGCTGTAACAATTGTTCTTGACGTAGGGCGGCAATATAAGTCGACTGACCAGAGGGCTCATAGCGCTGACGAAGAGCAGCCCACATCTGAGCAGCATGATCAAGCCGAATAACCTCTCCTGCCAGATGCTTTTCCATACTAGCAACAAGAACAGCCCCAGCACGAGCATCTTCATCCAACCAAGTCCGATAAGCCCGAAAATGAGACATGTAAGAGGCCATATCATTATCATAATCTTCGCGCAACTTCTTTTGTTCCTCTTCAGATTTTTCTGGAGGTATCACCGGCTGCACTGGACGATCAGGCAATGCTGGACAAGGTAGCTCACCACTAAGAAACTCCCAAAGCCGGAGACCACGCATATGCCACCGCATATGTGGAACCCAGTCATGATAATTGGTGCCATCAAAAATCACTGGACAACGCGGGATTTGAGCACCTCCAGGAGGAGATGCCATCTTTCTTTCTCCAGAAAAGCAGAAAAGCAGCACAAGCAGAGCAAAGCAGAGAAAGCGAGATCTGACTCTTCTTCTTCTTCTTCCTTTTTTTTAATCTAGAACAGAGTAAGCAGCAAAGCAGAGAAAACAGAGCACTCAAACGGACAGCCGCAGAGCAGAGCAGCGGAGGGAGGGCGCGCGGTGGCAGGGCGCCTAGCGATGGGGCCTCGGAGGGCGGTGACGACGGGGCCACGGGTGGAGCGGCGCGAAGACCCTGTCGAAGACGTCCCCGTAGACCTTGTAGAAGCTGCGGCCCGTGTCAGAGAAGCCAGAGAAAGCGGAGGAGGAGAAGAACGCGACGGCGGGGCCGCGCCAACAGCAGAGGACGCCCGATGGCGGAGCCGCGCCCGGCCGCGGAGAGCACGCGACGGCGAGGCCACGCTCGGCCACGGAGCGCGCGACGGGAAAGAGCCGACGGGCGGCGGAGCTCCAGCCAAGCGCAACTGGAGGAGCGCGCGAGAGAGCAAGGTAAACCCTAGAACCTCGGCTCTGGTACCATGTTAGAAGGAATGGAGCTCAATCGATTCCAGGGGGCAACAGCCCAAACATGTACATGAGTTGGGCATATATGCATCTAAGCCCTTACACAAAGAGGAAAATATGCTATACACTATATATATCTAACACACGGCTGATACAGCTCGCACATGACACCCCTTCCTCCACATGCGGGTGGACATGCACACACAACCCATTCAGTGTCTTGGCGTACTGGCGCTTCTTGCCTTGTCACTCTCTGTACTTGGCACCCCATCCGTAGCTGCCGTGACATGATGGTGACGAAAGAGTGCTTGGTAGATGTATCTTTGACAAAGTCCACACTAACCACCACCACTGGAAAACAGTTCTGCTAGCAGACATGTAATAGGCTAATAGCTTAAGGAGAGCTTTCAGGAAATTCCAGCCACATACTTGGGTGCTCAATGTCCAGATGCCCTTTTATTCAATATTAACCTATGCAATGATTCCACTATCAATTGATGTCATTTAAGCCCTTTTAGCCTTTTTTTTCTCAAATACGAAGGAGAGCTTCGTATCTTTGTATTATAGAGAGAAAGAACCGGCCCCTTACACCACCTCACTCCGAGCCGAGCCATGAGGGGTTGAATTTTACATGAACAGGACTTACTCTAAAGAAACACGGGAGAGATGAGACCTGACCCAGAAAGAGCGAGGAAACAAACTAAGACAGCCCCAGCTCGTCTCCCTGACCTTGACCCAATGCTCTCAGACTTTCGAGCTCCAGCAAGACACCAGAGGTGTTGCTCTTCTCTGAACATCCGGAGGTCATTGATTCACGGCCACGCGCCGTCAAAAACACATGAATTACGGTGTTTCCAGATTACTCAGGCGCCCAAAACGATAATCGAGTTCAACCCTTTTCTTGTATCTTTCTGAATCTTTTTCACTGCTTTTCTCCACCAATCTGCAAAAGACAATTCATCACGACTTGGAACCCGATCTTGTAAGCCCAAAGGTGCAAGAACCCAGAACCAAAAATCCCGGTAGAACACACATGTGGTGAGCAGATGTTGAATGTCTTCTTCCTCCTGGTCACATAGTGGACACTTGGGCGGATGCGGAAGGCCTCGCCTCGCAAGTCTGTCCACTGTCCAGCACCAGTTCCGGATTGCGAGCCAAAGAAAAACTTTGCATTTTGATGGTGCCCAGGATTTCCATAGCCGACGCCAGTGCTCAAAAGGGATTGCTCCATTGAAGAAAGCACGATAAGCAGATTTGGAGAAATTACCCGAGCCATCCAGTTTCCATATATGCACATCTTCCTCCAGGGAAAGATGTATGCTGATTTCATGTGATCTTTGCATCCTTGTATTTTTCATGTTATAAGTCATTCTTATATTTGCCATTCGGCCATTCCTATTAATATTAATATTATGGAAGGGCAGACCTAGCATAGTGGTAGTATCTACTTGTGTCCTGGGAGGTCCTGGATCCAATCAGACTCCCTGCGAAATTGGCAAGGTTAAGTCTGCCTAGAAATTCCCTTCCCCAGAGCCCACCTTGTATGGGAGCTTTGGGACTAGTACACCATATTAATCTGAATATTATCAGACGGATCCTTCCCTAATGAGAATCCAGCAATAGCTCCGGTTGGTAGAACCTCCAGCTTACCCTGGTTCAAACCTGGGAGCTCACAGGTCATGTGGGGGTCACCCTACTCTTTAGACAAAGCCTAGAAAACATCTTTTAAAAAATGAACTAGGAAACGAAGGCGGTTTTTTTGCCCTTAAGGGCATGTGCTCCCAGCACACCCACCATTGGATTCACATTGAGAAATGCATAGGGGCACATGTCCTTAAGGGCACATTTAACTTTCTCACTAGGAAACATCTTCTCCCCATGGTAGCTTTATTTTTAGGATCCTTTTCTAGCGTTCTCGTCAATAATAAATATATAAAATTAAGGAATAAAAGAAATTGGAAAAGTAAGCAGATGTACTTACATTCACTGGCCAATCAAATCGGAAATGCTTAAACAACTGATATCTTTCCATATCATACTCTCTTACCCCACAGTCATTGTTAGATGCAATGAAGTGAAGAGCTCCACTGAAAGGAACAGTGAGATCAATAAATATGAATGCCAATTGCCAATGCCAGTTTCATAAAAGTTCTGTTGACAGCAGTAGATACCAAAGAAGTAGGATTGAGAAGACAGTAGTTGAGCTAAGATTTGATTCAAATGCTCTAATTTTAGGCTCTAACTTCTACTCACTCTGTTCCAAATTGTAAGTTATTCTAGCTTTTCAAGATGCAAAGTTTTTACAATGTATCTAAACATAATGTATATCTAGGTACATAGCAAAACGTATGTACCTAGAAAAAGCCAAAACGACTTACAATTTGAAACGGAGGGAGTATTTTGGAATTGAAGTCACAAGATAGGGTACAAGCGCAGCAAAAACATAATAATAAAAAAGGAATCCAATCAAGGGCCAAACTTTTACACTTGATCTGATGTATGTTTCACAATGTTAAATGGCTAGCCTGATCACTCACCTAGATGTATTGAATATCTCCAATGCATTGGTAATTGCATTATCATCATATGTTGTCCTGCAGCAAAAGCTTATTCCTTCTCGGTCAAGGTGCTGCATCATATTTACAAATAATAACATCAATAAATTATCAGTATCACAAGTTCACTAAGATTTCAGCATTCCCAAATTTAAATGCAGTTAACATAGAAATTTTACTTTGCATATTAGCTCTCCTTGGAAACCACCAGCTACTAGCAAATTATCCTTCACTGCCATGGTACTAATTTGAGTATGAACAAAACCTTCTAATAAGCTTCCTGGGTGCTTCTGCAATAAGATAGGGCAACGGCATGAATAATTGAATATAGGTCATAATTGATTAAAAGAGAGAATAAATGAAGAATTGTTCCCCACCTCACTTGGTGCAACATGTCCATGTACATCCATAATTTCTGTATCCACGCCATTTAAGGCCGACCAGTGAAGTACAGAGGAACGCAATAACAGGTAGACATCATGTTTGGATGTCGCCCATACTAAATTTCTCAGCTGTAGGTATAAAAAACTCATTTTTTTGTTAACAAATAACATTTATGCACTGGAAACAGATTAAAGCAGCATCAATCAAGGCCGACCAGTGAACTACAGAGTAATGCAATAACAGGTAGACATCATGCTTCGATGTCGCCCATACTAAATTTCTCAGCTGTAGGTATAAAAAAGTCTTTTTTGTTGAACAAATAACATTTATGCACTGGAAACAGATTAAAGCAGCATCAATTAAGACTTGCCACAATTCATTTTTTTTCCTGGAAAAAGTCTACTTAACTCCCTTAACTATTGGTGGTTGTCTACTTCACCCCCTCACCTACAAAACCAGTTATTCTACCCCTCAAACTATTGAAAACTATCTAAATAACCACCTGAGGCGGTTTTGAAGATTGTTTTGCTGACGTGGCATATTAAAAAGTCTACATAATATTCAGGGTTGACTACATAACCCGTTTAACTAAAGAACATGATATTGGCCTTTAAAAGTATCTAATAATAATGTTCAAATGACCCCTGATGGTTTTGTAGGGCCGTTTGGACACCGTATCTGGCCACATTGGCCTAAGTACCCATGCTTGCACGCAGTCCCATTTATTGCCTCCAAACCCTACTCTCTCATAGTTCTAAACAGCGTCGGTAGCACCTGTACCTCTACCGCTACCGCTACAAAGTAGGACAAAAGATAGCGTGTTGGAATTTAGTGGCCGCTATTACTGTTGTTAAGCCACTATCCACTATGTGGATGGTTCAAGTGATGATGTGGATGGTTCCAATAGTAATAAAAATGTTAAGATGATGGTATGGACCATTATAAAGAATGATGGATGATTAATGGTATTACTTACAATTAATATGAGAACTTAATGATTATTTATTTCCATGTGTCCTCTTTATATATTATTTATTTATATGCTTCTATGTGATTTTATGTCATTAAATGAAATAATTACCTAAAAACTTTCAATTATTTAAGTAGACATGATATTATTGGCATATGCTCCAAAAATTGACTAGTTCTAATATTTCGCTATTAGAATTTAGAGAAGGGGGTCATTTGAACATTATTAAATGCTTTAAGGGCTACAATACCAGGTTTTATAATTGAGGGTGTTATATACTCAATCCTTGATATGGTTGGGGCTTATGTAGACTTTTTAATATGCCATGTCAGCGAAACCACATTCAAAATTGCCTTAGGGGGTTATTTAGATGGTTTTCAATAGTTTAAGAGGTAGAATAACTGGTTTTATAGGTGAGGGGGTGAAGTAGACAAACACCACTAGTTGAGGATGTTATGACTGGTGCCCATTATACTAGGCGCAGGCCCATTAGTGGCTAGGGCATCGGTAGTTAGGGGCTCATAGCCCAATTTATCATTATTTGGTATTTTCTTAGAGAGTTTTTATTCCTTAATTATAGGATCTTGAGGAGAGGATAAGACTTTGTAAACATTGGTTATTGGAATTAAGCAAGAAGCAACATATCTGTTGCCAGCTTCCCTTAGAGAGCCCTAGCCGCACCCCCTTTCTTCCTCCTTGCGCCGTGACCACGGCGCCGATCCGCCGCCCTCGTCTACCAAAACCTTGCCCACCGATCTCCCATCCCTACAGCCTCCGTAGCAAGCCTGGTAGGATCCGCAATCCTATCAATCTGGTATCAGCTATGTCAAGTCCTCCCACCACCACCCTACCACCGCCCCCAGCCACCACCTCTGCGTTGGCGGCCTCCACCTCCCCACTGCCAACCATCTCAGCGCCCACTGCGTCCTCACCCATGTCGTCGGATCAGGTGACCGCAACCATTACCGAGCTGGCTTGTTCCGTTGCCGCCATCCAATTGTATCTCACCGGCTGGCAGCAGCCACCGCCGCCGCCGCCGCAATCGGCCGTGGCCACTCTGCCATCGGTGTTCCCATATGGGATGCCCCAATCCAGCACAACGGGCGTCCCCATCCATCTACTGTAGATGCCGTCATCCCCGTCGTTGATCCCGTCCTATGCCCTGGCCTTGACAATTGGGCTGGTGTACAAGTCGACGACCTCCTCTGCGGCCACGACGAGGGCTGCTCCTACCCCTACCACTGGAGCCGTGGTCCATGGTGGGGCGGCCCATCAGCACCCCTACGGCGAGGGTGTCTCTACGGCGGCAGCTCGCTACCCGGTTATCCTAACGCCTCACCATCATCGGGTAGCGCCCCAGAACCAGCAGCTCATGGTGCCGGCCAGGGCACTCATCCTCCGCGCTTCTACAAGCTCGAATTCACAACTTACGATGGCGCCGAGGATCCCCTTAACTGGCTCAATCACTGCAAGCAGTTCTTCCTCGGGCAGCACACCCTCGCCTCGGATCGCACCTGGCTCGCGTCATATCATCTTACCGGTGCGGCCTAGACGTGGTACTACGCCCTCGAGCAGGATGAGGGTATGCCTACCTAGGAACGCTTCAAGGAGCTGTGCAATCTGCGTTTTGGGTCGACGATTCATGGCACCCGTCTGTCTGACCTTGCTCGCCTGCCCTTCCTCTCGACGGTGCAGGACTACTCTAATCACTTCAACGCGGTGCTCTACCATGCCCGGAATCTCTCCGCTCCTCACAAGGCCGAATTGTTTGTGGGCGGGCCTACCAGAGCATATCAAGGCCGACGTGGAGCTACAGGAGCCCCAGGACCTCTAGACGGCCATGCACCTAGCCAGGGCATTTGAACGCCACGCCAACACCACGACGTCGGCCCCTGGTCAGCGTGGCGCCTGGCCTCCTCAGCGTCCCGGCCTCCCAGCGCCGCCTCGGCCGCCTACAGCAGTTCCAGCGGCCCCGAGCGCAACCGCGCAACTGCCAACAGCAGGCTCAGCGGCCCCTGCTCGGCCATTCCGCCACCTATCTCCAACCAAACAACTGGAGCGTCGCCAACAAGGTCTATGTTACAACTGCGACGAGCCCTACGTGCGCAGCCATGTGTGTCGGCGGCTTTTTTATCTTGAGTCGGAGGATTTCCTCGATGACGAGGTCCTAGCGGAGGTTGCCGCTGTGGTTGCATTCCAAGAGGAGGCTGCTGCTCTGGAGCCTGCTCTAGCCGTGGCACAGGAGCCGGCTGCCCAGCCCACAGCCTCCCTCTACACAATCGCCGGCATCCGGACGGAGAACGCCATGCTCCTTTCGGTCTCCGTTCACGGCCACCGCCTAGTGACACTCCTCAACTCTGGCTCGACGCACAACTTCATCAACGCCGAGTTCATGAGCCGCCTACGCCTCTCCATAGCGCCGCATCCCACCATGCGGGTCTTGGTAGCCAATGGGGACCGTGTACCCTATGAAGGGGTCGCCCGTGATGTTGTGCTGGCCATTGGTGTGGAGGAGTTCACCATCAGTTGTTTCGGCATCAACCTTGGTGGTTTTGATCTCATTCTCGGCGTCGATTTCCTCCGCTCGCTCGGCTTCGACGACAGGCTCCTGCTTCACGGTGCCCGCATCTTTGGGCCGGCCCATGATGACCTGCGCCACCAGGTGCTCCTCCTGGCTCACTCGGCGGGCCATGAGGGAGTTCAGAAGACGCTTCATCGCCTGTGCACTGACTTCTACATTCCGGGTGACCGCACTCTTGTCCAGGACTTCGTGCGGACGTGCAGCACTTGTCAGCGGAACAAGACGGAGTCCCTGCAGCCCGCCGAGGGCCTGCCCAAGGTCAGCGGCAAATCCGTCATCCTCATGGTGGTCGATCGCT
Source organism: Saccharum hybrid cultivar R570 (assembly GCA_038087645.1). Taxonomy (NCBI): domain Eukaryota; kingdom Viridiplantae; phylum Streptophyta; class Magnoliopsida; order Poales; family Poaceae; genus Saccharum; species Saccharum hybrid cultivar. Next base: position 1,392,657 of record JAQSUU010000291.1, on the reverse strand, counting down.
TCTCCAAGTACGCCCACTTCATCGCCCTCGGCCACCCCTACACCGCCGCCTCAGTCGCTCGTGCCTTCTTTGACGGCATCGTCCGCCTGCATGGGTTCCCCTCCTCCATCGTCAGCGACAGGGATCCAATGTTTACTGGCCATGTGTGGCACGACCTCTTCAAGATGGCCAGCGTTACACTACGCATGAGCACGGCTTTCCACCCACAGACGGATGACCAGTCCGAGGTGGTCAACAAGGTGATTGCTATGTATCTACGATGTGTCACAGGTGATTGGCCGCGTGCTTGGGTCGACTGGTTGCCATGGGCAGAGTATTGCTACAACACCTCCTTCAACACCGCTCTGCGCACCACACCGTTTGAGGTGGTCTACGGCTGGCCGCCCCCAGCCATGCTGCCCTACAAGGCCGGGTCGGCTCGGATGGACACGGTGGACAGCCTCCTTCAGGATCGCGACGAGGTGCTTGCTGAGGTCCGTGAGCAGCTTCTCCAAGCGCAGCAGCTGTCCAAGAAGTACTACGACGTGTCCCACCGTGACCTGGAGTACGCTGTTGGGGATTGGGTATGGCTACGCCTGCTTCACCGTATTGCGCAGTCACTCAAGCCTCGGGCCAAGGGTAAGCTTGGTCCCCGCTATGCCGGGCCGTTCCAAGTGTTGGAGCATATCGACCAGGTTGTGTACCACCTGCAGCTTCTGGAGGGCGCCCGCTTGCATGATGTCTTCCATGTGGGGTTGCTCAAGCCCCACAAAGGTGATCCTCCAGCTGCGCCTGCTCTTCTACCGCTGACATTGGATGGTTGGCTCCTTCCAGCTCCAGAGCGCGCCCTCCGTGCACAACTTCGGCGGGGTGTCTGGCACGTGCTCATCAAATGGCACGGCCTATCCGAGGAGGACGCAACCTGGGAGCCGCTCCAGGATCTTCGTGACTTTTACCCCGACTTCCAACTCGAGGACGAGTTGTTTGCGCAGGCGGGGAGAGATGTTATGACCGGTGCCCATTATACTAGGCGCAGGCCCATTAGTGGCTAGGGCGTCGGCAGTTAGGGGACTCATAGCCCAATTTATCATTATTTGGTATTTTCTTAGAGAGAGTTTTTATTCCTTAATTATAGGATCTTGAGGAGAGGATAAATACTTTGTAAACATTGGTTATTGGAATTAAGCAAGAAGCAACATATCTGTTGCCAGCTTCCCTTAGGGAGCCCTAGCCGCACCCCCTTTCTTCCTTGCGCTGTGACCACAGCGCCGATCCGCCGCCCTCGTCTGCCAAAACCTCGCCCACCGATCTCCCATCCCTATAGCCTCCATAGCAAGCCTGGTAGGATCCACAATCCTATCAGAGGGGGTTAAGTAGACTTTTTCCTTTTTTTCAACCTAAATATACAATTTGTTAAACAGGCTAGGCCATAAATTTAACTCGTCATGTGGCAATCAATCAAACCACTTTGGTTCTAGAGGTTTGGTATCATGTAGGGCAAGCGCTATCCAAGAGGATCAAACGCGGCATGCCGTAGGCGCCATGTGCAATGCAGACAATTGAAAGCGTGTAGAATTATTGTTAAGAGTACACATTACAACGAAAGGAAATATTCTATTATGGTTGTTGTGCCACGACACCGAGACTGGAACGAAACTCGATGAAGACATATGTCGTCAATCCCTTGGTGAAGATATCGGTGTACTAAGACGAGGTTGGTACATGTAGAACGCGAACTGCCCCAGTGGCAACCTTGTCACGAACAAATGGAGATCAATCTCCATATGCTTTGGTGCGTTGATGTTGGACCGGATTGGTGGATAGATACATGGCAGTCACGTTGTCACAAGCCTAGAACGAGACATTGTGCTGACACTTGTAGGGCCAAGAGATCAAGTTGTCGCCTAGAAAAACTGCATAACTGGACGTGGAACGCTGAGTGTCGGGACAACCAGCCCAGTTAGCATCAGAATACGCTTTCAGGGAATGCTGAGTGTCTGGGCAACCAGCCTAGTCGGCATCAGAATATGCCGCTAGGGAAGACAATGATGAGGAATAGAGCTGTAATCTGAAATCCAGAGTGCCTCAAACATACCGCAGTAGCCGCTTCACCAAGGCGAGATGAGGCTCGCGAGGGTCATGCATAAACAGACACACTTGCTGAACGCCATAGGCAATGTCAGGTCTGGTGAATGTGAGATACTGCAGGCACCAACTAGGGTGTGATAGTCTGTAGCATTGGCCACGGGAGAGCCATCACTGGAAACCTTGCTAGAAGTGTCAATGAGCGTGGTGCAAGGTTTACAATTAGACATGCAAGCACGCTCAAGAATATCCAGAATGTGCTACCGTTGTGAGAGGAACAAAAAACCATCATGCTTGGTAAACGGTCACACCAAGAAAATGGAGGGGCTCGAGGTCCTTCACCAAGGAATCCTTAGTGAGGGCTGCAATGATGCGGCGAAGAAGAGCGTCGAACAAGACAGTGAGTACAATGTCATTAACACAGAGTAACTATGCCAAATCAGAGCCATGCCGATAGATGAAGAGCGATGTGTCAGACCGAGCACCAATAAATCCTAGAGATAATAGGTGAGAGGCAAACAAACTGTACCAGGCATGCGGAGCTTGCTTCAAACCATAGTGAGACCTCTTGAGATGACAGGCATAATCAGGATGAGAAGAATCCACAAATCCGAAGGGCTGCTCATAGTATACAGTCTCCTAGAGGGTCCCGTGAAGAAAGGCGTTCTTCACATCCAATTGATGAACTAGCTATTGATGCGCAAAGCAACATTGACTGTGCGAACAGTGGCTGGCTTAACAACCAGACCGAATATCTCATCATAATCAACACCAGGATGCTGAGTGAAACCACAAACCACTCAGCGGGCTTTGTATCTGTCAAGAGACCCATCAAAGGCAAACTTGTGGCGATAGACCCACTTGCCAGAGACGACATTAGCCCCAGCTAGACAGGGCACAAAGTCCCAAGTATGATTTTGCTGTTGGGCGGTTAACTCCTCAATCATCGCCACGCACCAATTAGGGTCGGCAACGGCACCACGGTACGTCATGGGAACCAATGATAGTGTGGTGGCCTGAAGATTGAGACACCAGACGGGAATACGAAAGCCCCATTTCTCTCCAGTGACCATGACATTGTCATTAGTTGGGGGTTGCACAAGCACGGCGTGCAAGGCAGGGGGACAGGGGGTCGACGGTCACTGCAGCCGCTGATGCTCTGCTGGCAACAACCGAGGGTGGAGCACCGCTCGGGGCAATAGAACTAGGGAGTGGCGAAGGAAGCCCCAGAGGGCCAGCCGTGGTTGGTGAAGCTACAGCAGACGCTGGGGCGGACAAGGCACCAGCAACGCTGGCCGCCAGGGTAGTTGAGGCACCAGCAGCACTTGCCGTTGGGGCTAGAGAAGCGCCAGGGGACCTGGTGACACTAGAGCTACCAGGGGCAGCGTCACTGGCCAAGCCGACGACCAATGGGCTGCACAGAAAACCCTTCATCTGCCAAAAAATCATAAGTAGTTGGCGGCAATGGAGCCTCCAAGTTAGCTAATGGAAACATGGACCCATCGAACACCACATGGCAAGAGAGAATAATTCGATTCGTGGAGGTCCAAACAGCAGTAACCTTTATGTTCCGAGGGATAGTCAAGAAAAATGCACATAGTGGAACAGGGTGAGAGTTTGTTGGCGGCTGTGGCTCAGAGGTTGGGATAGCAGAGACAGCCAAAGACATGTAGATGGGAATAGGAGGGTTGAACCCCGTATAGGGCGAGATAGGGTGTGGCAAGGTTCAAGATTTTGGTGGGACGGAGATTGTGAAGGTAGGTGGCTGTATGAAGGGCTTCCACCCAATAGGAGGTCGGTAGGCTGGCTTGGAACATGAGGCTACGGATGATGTTTGTGATGCGAATGATGCGTTCGGCTTTTCCATTTTGCGGGGAACGTATGTGGGCATGACATGCGGAGAGCAACATCATGGGTGAGGAAAAAGGAGAGCATAGATGAGTTATAAAACTCCTGACCGTTATCACATTGCACACTTTTGATGGTGGTTGAAAACTGGGTGCGAACATAGGCAAAAAACTGTGCGAGTGTGGAGAACATGTCTGATTTGAGACGAAGCGCAAAGGTCCACAGAAATGAGAACAATCATCAAGAATAACTCGGTGATATTTATAGCCAGAAATGCTGACGAGTCAAGAGATCACAATGAATTAAATCAAAATTCCTACCAGCACAAGAACACAAGGCAGGAAAAGTTAAACGACGGTGGCAACCGAGTTGACAGGCATGGCAAATGGACTTGGTGTCACGTTTACTACACTCAAGGGCTGCAATGGAGATGAGTTTCGTCAAAGTCGGCGAGCCAAGATGACCAAGACCATGATGCCAAAGCAAGGTGGACGCAGCAAGGAGAGGCATGGCAAATGGATTCGGTGTCACTTTTGCTGAAGCCTTTGATATAGAGCTAGCACCTAACAGGCAAACAAGCAAATTGATAACTTATCCTCCTAACTAGATATCTTAACTAAGTGAAGATGCAGGCTTAATCTCCAGGCTGCGGTCGATGCTGAACTAACTGAACATGCAGGCAACTCAATTGCTGAAGACATTCATTCAGGCTGCTGGAGTTGCCACTCCTCCCACAGCACTGATAAGTGCAGCCCACAAATGCATCCACTACAACTTTACAGTTTATTTGTAATTTTGTATGATACACAAAGAAGGAAGGTAAAAATCCAAGTGCAAGTCAATAAATAGGTGAGAGGGATTCTCTAATTTATTTAAATTCTGCTGGTTATGCTTTTGAAGAACAAATACTTTCTACTGAAACATTTTCAGACAAGTGAACAATATCACTTTAATAAAAATTAATGCAACATTTTAATTTGTCCTGCATGTGCTTGACACTAACTCCGCCTATGTTGACTGAAAGACTTTATTAAGTCGTCTCAACATAGCCGGTCCCAAGCCCGGGTAAAGGAGGAGGGTGTGTTAAGGTCTGGCGAATCAACAGTAAAAAAACAGCCACTCTCATGGATTTGAAACCCACAAGAGATTCGTTGGAGCGTAACCCTCTTAGCGACGCACTACATCGGAACCCGGGTGTGGTGTTAAATGGGCAAGGGCCGGGTCGTCATCCTCTTAGTGGCGCGTCGTATCGTGACCTAGGTACGATGAAAAATGAGCAAGGGTCGGGCCGTCGCAACCTTAGTGGCGCGCTACATCTACGTCCGGGTGTAGTGAAAAATGAGCAAGGGTCTTCGCACTTCCCTCGACGGGTGCAAAGGGTAAGGTAGCTGGAACGTAGGGTTCCTAACGGGTAAGCTAAGAGAGTTAGTCGATCAGCAATTAGAAGGCGTGTAAATATTCTATACGTTCAGGAGACTAAATGGAAGGGACAGAAGGCGAAGAAGATGGAGGATACTGGCTTTAAACTTTGGTACACGGGGACAACATCGGGTAGGAATGGTGTAGACATCTTGATCGATAGGAGCCTTAAGAATGAAGTCGTTGATGTTAGGAGGCAAGGCGACCGGATTATCTTGGTCAAACTGGTAGTTGGAGATTCAGCTCTGAATGTGATCAGTGCCTATCCCCTCAGGTAGGTCTTAGCGAGGGCACCAAGAGGTAGTTTTGGGAAGATCTTGATAGCATGGTTAGTACCGTACCTATCAGCGAGAAACTCTTTATAGGAGGAGACCTCAACGGCCATGTTGGTGCGACTAATGTAGGTTTCGAGCGGGTACACGGGGGGTTCGGGTATGGTAGTAGGAATCAAGAGGGGGAGGATGTTTTGAACTTCGCGCTGGCCTATGACTTGTTAATAGCGAACACCCTCTTTAGGAAGAGGGAATCTCATCTAGTAACCTTTCGTAGTGGACAACACTCGAGCCAGATCGACTTTATCCTTGCAAGGAGGGAGGATAGACGTGCTTGCTTTGATTGTAAGGTGTTACCTGGGAAATGTGTTGTCCCTCAACGTAAGCTTGTGGTGGCAGACTTTCGCTTTCGGGTACGTGTCCACCGGGACAAACGGGCCAAGATTGCGAGAACGAAGTGGTGGAAGCTTAGAGGGAAAGCAGCGCAAACGTTTAAGGAGAGGATGCTAGACGAGGGGCCTTGGGAACAAGGAGAAGATGCCGACGACATGTGGCTAAAGATGGCAACATGTGTCCGAAAGGTGGCTTCAGAAGTGTTTGGCATGAGTAGGGGAGGCAAACGGGAAGCGAAAGACACATGGTGGTGGAATGACGAGGTGCAAAGGGCTATTAGGGAGGAGTGTTTCAAGCGTCTCCACCACGACAAGAGTGTAGCCAATATCGAGGGCTATAAAATAGCGAAGAGGGTTGCAAAGCGAGCTGTGAGTGTAGCAAAAGGTCAGGCGTATGATGGCCTTTATCAGCGGCTAGGCACGAAGAAAAGGGAGAAGAACATTTATAGGATGACTAGAATCCGCGAGAGGAAGACAAGGGACATCAACCAAATAAAATGCATCAAGGATGGGACAGATCGACTTCTGTTGAAGGATGAGGAGATTAGGGACAGATGGAGAGAGTACTTCGACAAGCTGTTTAATGGGGAGAATGAGGGTCCTACCCTTGAGTTGGACGACTCATTTGACGATACCAACAGACGCTTTGTGAGGAGAATTCAGGAGGCAGAGATCGGAGAGGCTTTGAAGAGGATGAAGGGAGGTAAAGCGATGAGCCCTGATGGTATCCCCATTGAGGTGTGGAGATACCTAGGCGCCAGAGCGATAGTGTGGTTAACTAAATTTTTTAACCTTATTTTTCGGTCTAACAAGATGCCTGAAGAATGGAGAAGTATATTAGTACTATCTTTAAGAACAAAGAAGATGTTCAAAGTTGTACTAACTACCGTGGGATTAAGTTGATGAGTCATACGATGAAGCTCTGGGAGAGGGTTATCGAGCATCGCATAAGGAGAGTGACACATGTGACCCAAAATCAGTTTGAGTTCATGCCTGGTAAGTCGACCATGGAGGCGATTTTCTTATTACGACAATTGATGGAGAGATATAGGGAGCAGAAGGACTTGCACATGGTCTTTATTGACCTCGAGAAGGCATATGACAAAGTACCGAGAAATGTCATGTGGTGGGCCTTGGAAAAGCACAAAGTCCCAACTAAGTACGTTACCCTCATCAAGGATATGTACAGGGATGTGGTGACGTTTGTTCGAACATGTGATGGTGACACCAGTGACTTTCCAATTAAAATAGGACTGCATCAGTGGTCAGATTTGAGCCCTTAATTATTTGCTTTGGTGATGGATGAGGTCACAAGGGACATACAAGGTGATATCCCTTGGTGTATGCTCTTTGCTGATGATGTGGTGCTAGTTGACGACAGTAGGGCGAGGGTTAATAGGAAGTTAGAACTATGGAGGCACACGTTAGAGTCGAAAGGGTTCAGACTTAGTAGGACTAAGACCGAGTACATGAGGTGCGATTTCAGCGCGACTAGGCACGAGGAGGGAGACGTTAGCCTCGATGGGTAAGTGGTGGCCAAGAAGGATACTTTTCGGTATTTAGGATCGATGCTACAAAAGGATGGAGACATTGATGAAGATGTTAGGCATAGAATTTCAGCCGGCTGGCTGAAATGGCGTCAAGCTTCTGGCGTTCTCTGTGACAAAAGGGTGCCTCAGAAACTGAAAGGTAAGTTCTATAGGACGGCGATTCGTCCGGCGATGTTATACGGTGTTGAGTGTTGACCTACAAAAAGGCGACATGTCCAGCAATTGAGTGTAGCAGAGATGCGTATGTTGCGTTGGTGTTGTGGGCACACAAGGAGGGATAGAGTACGGAACGACGATATTCGGGATAGGGTTGGGGTGGCACCAATTGAGGAGAAATTGATTCAACATCGGTTGAGATGGTTTGGACATGTCCAACGGAGGCCTCCTGAGGCGCCGGTGCGTAGTGGAGTTCTAAAGCGGGCCGATAATGTAAAGAGCGGTAGAAGTCGACCTAAACTAACTTGGGACGAATCCGTTAAGAGAGATCTTAAGGAGTGGAATATCTCCAAGGATTTAGCTATGGACAGGAGCGCTTGGAGATTGGCAATCAACGTGCCTGAACCGTGACATCTTTTTGTCTTGTGCCATTTATGTCCCTTTATGTGTCTACCTGTTTCTCGTCTCTTTTGGGTTTCATCTCTAGCCTACCCCAACTTGCTTGGGACAAAAGGCTATGTTGTTGTTGTATGTGCTTGACACTAGGAAAGGAGTTTCAGGCATCTGATTTGAAATGTTTCTATCTAATTATGCCTTTTGTAATTATTTTACAGAAAATTACCTTCATAATAATCAAAGGCAAGATGCACATGTGCTGATGTCAGTGCACTCACCTGAAAGTGAGAGATAGTGGATTTCACGGATCTAGTATTTCGTCTGAATTCGTAATATGTTCTTCCTTTCTCGGTAGATTTGCATGCCTGTTTCAACACCAATATAAATCCCAATGTCATAAGTTTTTTTAGGTTGATTTACAAACTGTACCATCATTGCTGCTTCTCCAGAATTAGGTATGTTCTCGTAGTTCTTGTACTGCACTAGTCGGGCCTGCCTGTATGTTTCTCTTGTGACTTCTATCGTCTCCCAGGGTATTCCTTGAATATCTTTCCCACTTCTTGCGTCTGCTGCTGATGTGTCGGAGAGCTTATGCTAAACAAAATAGAGATTTCAGATAATTCCATGAACTGTAAAAGTAATTGAAACAAAACTTTATGTAGATACAAGCTCTATGGCATATTCTTGACTCCAATTTCAGTTGCTCAGAACTAAAACACTGTATAAATTAAGATTTCAGCGACCTTTTCTTTGCATTCGACATGAACACTGAAATGTAATGTAAAGTTGTAGATATAACAAATAACAAAGTATGTAAGGTTGAGAGAAAGGGAAAATAAGGTGTCGAGGAATGGCACATGGAAAATGAATAGGGCATTCAGACAGCACTATCAATATCCTTCGAAAGATTATGTTTCATCAGTAACCCTACTAATTGTAGCATTAGTTCAACATCATCTAATATCTATGCATCTCCTCGTTGCCACATTTATTCACACCTCAGAGGTTTAAAATTGGGTCCCCTTTAAAATTTAAGTAAATTAGCTCAACCAAATTTCATAGCCTCAAAAAGTTATGTTTATCAGCAGAACCACTACAAGTAAACTAAGCACACACAAAGTACTACTACTAGACATGTCTCCCAAAGATAAAAGAAAAACGTTCAAATTAATAGCCACCTACCAATTGGTCCGCATCGTCTTCCTCCTCCGCATCAGAGTCCCTAACCACGAGCTCTTGGTACTCATCCTCCCCCTCCATGTCATCGACTGCCTCGTTCATGTTGTACTCATCCTCCATCTCTTCAAAATCGCCGCTGTGATAATGAGACATGCCTAGTCCTCGGCAAGGGACATTCAAGATTGATTGCTCAAGCGAAGGAAAGCCTAGGATAAATTTAAGGAAAAAGTCCCGGCGGCAGCGAGGGGGCTCGGCGCCCAGCCGTCCCGGCGGCAGCGCTGCAGGACAGGCGAGGGCGAAGGCTCCGGTGACAAGGGGCCGCGGCGGCTGCTGAGGGGCGGCGGCGCGCTGAGGGGGTTGGGGCGTGCGGCCGGCGAGGGCGCAGGCTCGGCGGCGTCGCAGAGCAATTTGGGCGGAGACGCTGTGCGGTGGATTTGGGCGAGGAGATGCACGGAACGGAGACGGATTCTGCCTCTGCGCCACATGTACCTGACGAGCGGACCCAAAGGCCACCGTGGCCAACTGAGCCAGGCTGTATGTCCACGTAAGCCAAACCATAAAACCACCACGAGGGGTATTTTTACCTGTTTGCAAAACTTTAATGTGTCAAACAGATGGTTTTGTAGTTCAGGAAATTAAGTAGACACCCTATTACAGGTGAAAAGGTTATCTAGAGTTTTTTCATAAATTTAAGAACCGAAGCAAGTTGAGGCTTCCTCACCAACGAGACAAATCAGTCCGAACGGAATTTCCTCCACCCGATGCTGTCCGACTTAGCAGAGAATGGAGAATAGAAGGGTGGCTGGCGGCACCGATGAGGTGAGGATGCGGGTGTTAGGGCTTCGGATTTGGGAAATTTACCAATTTACATTTGGAGAAGAGAGGAACGGCGGTGGTCGGCAAAAGTTATATGGTTGAGGGGAGCCTATTTTTTATTTATTACTAGGTCCTGAAAATAAATATTTGATTGGAGAAAAAAAATAGTACTATCAAACATTGATGAGAAAAAAAGCACCGAAATTATACATATCTATTTATATTTTAGTCTTTCGATAAAATTTTCAAATTAATCTATTTTATGATTAACGTGATATCCATAAAACATAAGTTAATATTGGTAATAATATTGCAATGTCCTATTAAGTATCCACCGAATTAAAATGATAGCTTTTTATCTTTTTGCAAAGCACTAAAGTATTTTACTTGTAAATATATCATACTTTTAATTTCATATTGTTCATGCATTGATACAGCTAAATATCGAGTTCAGAGACTCCCTTTATGTATCTATAAAAAAATATAATTCTACTCTCTTACTAAAGTATAGTTACTAGGATCGGATCGGAGATCAAACCGGTGAGTTCCTCGGTTCGCTGATTCATGGGTCTAGCATAAAGAACTCGTTGAACTGTTGGTCCGATAGTTTTGGACCGGATGAAATGAATTGCCCACAGATACTTGAAACTAGTGCGATATTGTAATATACAATAGATAATTAGCAACATATAATTGGTCATATATACAAATAAACTAATAAAGAACACAATTATATAACCAACTTCCAACTAATATATAGCCGCAAGTCAACAAAAGGTACTCCAAAATTATCATATGTCTATTAGTGGTTCTTAACTCAAATAATATGATGGCAAAAATATAATAAAATGACAATGTTTCATAATGCATCATAGTAAGATGGGTCTTAATTTAATAAGTTTTATAAGTTTTGGTGCTCCAGATTTGTTTTACGGGATATGCCAGGGGTACACATGAAAAGATAATATACGAAGCATTTATGAATTAAAAAAAGACTTAATTCAAATATTTACTATCACGGTCCAATGGTCATTCCAAATAAAATATTTTTAAGACCATCTTTAATACCCTGAGACTCTCACCAACTCACCCTAAACCTCGACTTGAACCCCTTGAACCAACTTATCTCAAGTTACTTGATGACCTTGCACAGGCCCTCCTTGCCGAAGAACAGTCTCATTACCTTTCCCAACGACCAATATCATTCTCTATTAGGATAAGGACTCCAAATTCGCTATCCAACTCTATCAATTCCCTTTAATCAGCCTAAGTCAACTAGGGTCAACCCTAGTCAATTCTTTAATTGATCCGACAAGAATTCTCCAAGATATTGTTCCCAAGGTACGTCGCTAATTCTCCAATGGTTGAGATCAACCTCTTGAATGAAGATGAAAGCCACTAGATCAATCCCCTTTCCCTAAATCAATTTTCCCAAAATCAGTGATCCCTCGGACCGTCCAGTGATCCTACGGACCGTGTGCCCAATCACTTCTTCAGCAGATTCAGTTTCGATGACCTGTCTTCCTCTCCCTCCCTTCGAACCCACATGTTAGCATGAATTGGATAGCAAGACCAGCAGAACCAGCTCACTCCCACCCACTCCCCCACTCATTCATTCCACACTAGTTGTGTGCGTAGCCTAGCCTTGTTGCTCGCCTGAGCTGGACTTCATGCGATCAAGCCACCGTCTCAGCAATCTCAAGGATTCCATTCTCATATGCTGCCAGTAATAACGTATGCAAAGGTAATGTTTACCAACTCCTCTACTCATAATTGTCTCCATGAGAATATAATTTGCTCATACATACTTCTTTTACTATGTCGTTTGCTCTAGTTTGGGTGTAATCACGCGTGATACATCCATAGGCCTTTTAAATTAAGTATGGTGCTTAGGTTGTGTAGCACCCGGTTTTAAGGACAAAACCAGATACACACTATACGTGAGCCTAGAAAGACAAATCTCACATATAACACAAATAAAGGTAATATCAAAACATAATGCTTAATATATAACGTACTTAATTCAAAAAAGATAACCTTAGGCACAAATAGCGGATATACAACTCCGATCTTCAGGCGTAGACTCTACTCCACAGGGACAACTGACTAGTTGATCACAAGCCTAATTTCTTCAAACTCTAGCAATCTGGTACCCATCTGTGATTTTTATCCAAATAATTGAAAAGTAAAGTAAGCGTAAGTATATGTCATACTTAACAAATATAACATGGGGTTCATGACGCTCAAAAGGTAGACACTGGTTTAACTGCATTAGCTTTTAATGAGTCATCTTTTAGCATTTGAGTAGCAACAAATTTATATAAGCCCGTGTAAACACATGATCAGGTAAATATGAATAATGAATAGCATAAGCAATTAACCATTAATGATCTTCTATTTCGTAAGATTTCCAAGGCCGCTTGTGATCGTGAGTACGGCTGATATACCAGTTTTACACTGTATAAAGGTTGTACACTTTCACCATGAGCCGTGATTTACCCCTTCGTCCGAGGCGGCCAACCTCTTGACCCACTACTAAGGAAAGTTGACAGGATTCACTATGAAACCTTTCAAAGGTTCGTCTAACAATTTAGGGCTGTTAGGTTTTCAATTGGCAAGCAGATGTAGGAACCCCCTTTCGAATGGCACAATACCTTCACGACTATACACATAAGAGTAGAAGTTGTCCTATACCCGACTTGCCAAGCCCCTTTTGCGCCATGAAGGTAACCACTAACAAGCTAAAAAATGTCCTCATACTTGATTAAAGCCAGAGTCATATAGCACTCATGGTTGTACTATAAGTTCCGGTGACCACTTATAGATAAGTCCTTAGGAAGAGGAATGTAGAGCATCGCAAAAACTATGCTCCAGCCTCCTTGTTCCTTGCTACTAAAAAGCATCTTTTAGTGTTTATTGCATATACCATTAGTCAAGTCATAAGATCATGGTCTTTAATTGAGTGCTAGCATCATACTACCCAATGCATAAACCCATAGGTGACAAGGTGCATGGTAACAAAGTGCTAGGAAATCCTTAGTGGTAGTCAAGGTAGACACATACAGAATGAATTAAATGATTAAAGGTGTATAGGTCAACAAGCATGACCCCATGCTATACTTGCCTTAAACACTTCAACTCACACCATCAGCTTTCGGTCATCACCTTCTTATCTTCAGCGCCTACAAACGATTCTCGTCTACTCACCTTCTTATCTTCAGTGCCTACAAATGATTCTTGTCTACTCGTAGCAAGCACCACACATAGGCAACCATACAAGCAACTAAGAACAACAGAGCAAGAGCTTTAAAGCAGCGTGCTAAGAGCGAACTCGTTGCAATGATCGAAAGAACGCAAGAAACGCCAATAACGAAACTATCGTTAAAAAGAGAGTTTTATATTATAAAAGAAACAACTACGATCTTGATTTATTTTAATTAAGAAAACCATGTGAAACCTACTAACTTCATATTAGTCACATTATATTCTAATTTTAAAAACAAGTTAGAACTGGTCATATTTTATTTATGAACATGTCTATTATTTAATCAAGTTAAATTTTAACCTTGCATATAAATACATGTGAGAGTACCTAAACAAGTTTATCCTATGCAAAGGATTTGAACCAAGCAAATTATACTTTAGTAACATGTTTATACTAGCAATTAATCATACTAATGTTTATGTATAGAATATCGAAGTATAAAACATACATTGATTTTAATTATAAACTAATTGCACGTATATTAATCATTTTAATATTTAACTATATATAGAAAATATGTGACATGAAAAACATTAACACTACTGCTTAGAGCATGTCGGCAAGAATCTAACGCAACTTGAACAAACCGAATCGGAATTAAAACGAAGAAACGGTGGAGATGTTGCGAACCAGTGGAGTTTTGTAATTACCTCGTCTTCTACCTTAGTACATGCAGATCGTGGCCTCTATGGTCATGGCTGCCGCTGCACAAGGAGTTCGCATGGAGAGAAACGGGCCTTGGAGGGGAGCTTGGCCTGCTGGCCGACCAGAGGAAGGGCGCGCACGCGCCTGTCCGGGCCGTCCCTATGGTGCTAGGCCACGCACGGCCGCCGGCTACTTCGGCTTGGCACAGGAGCTGCAATAGTGGAGGTGGGATCAGTGCTATAATGCCACAAGAGATTGAGATGAAACAAAGAATAGTCTGGTCACGATGAACATGCATATATGCATGGTCGGCAACAAGGCAGAGATGACATGGGAGAGATAAGAACACATGCGCTCACCATGGGAATAAGGCAGGCGGCATCCATATGATAGTCAGCAGGTCATCTGGTTTGTAGCTATGTGTAGACGAAGGTCGGCAACGAAGGGCGTCTGTCTCGTCTCGACGAGACTACGACTTGTCCCAGAGGGCGGCGACGGCAACAGTGGCAGCACGGGGCTGACCTGAAGCTTGGTTGGCAGCGATTGCTCCCGTTGCTAGGGCACGAGGATGACATGATTGTTGATATGGATGAGATGCATGCAAAACTGAACAAGAAGGAAATGAGCAAGAATGGAACAATGTGCTCACCTTTGACCTTCGACTATGGGCGAACAACCATGGCGATGAATCCACAAACGAGGAAGGGGTTGGCCAGCGGTAACGTGTCAAGCAGAGGAGAAAAATCTAATTTACTACACGAGGGAATCCCTAAACTATGGACTTCTCTTATGGTAGTTTTGGTGTGTTTTACCCAAGGGATTGGTATATAGATAGGGAGGAAAACTCTCCACCTTCACATCAACTAGCAATACGGTACTAATTAATTGATATTGCACCATCCACCTCCACTAATAGACCTAAATAATCATTTAAGCCCATTAGTAAATAAAGGCACGAGCCTTTGAGAGTCGAGAGAAAATTAGGCTCAGATTTTTCTAATTTTGAAATTAATTAATATCATGAGATAAAAATAATTTTAAAAAGTCTAGAATAACCATTTATATCACGAAAATGTTCCGAAGCTTAGAAAAATCCCTAAAAAATCCTAGAGATAAACTGAAAGATGAGGAACTCAGACAAAATATTTGGAGCTCAAGAAAAGATTGTTAGGAACTTAGAACATAAAGATTAAGGTCAAGAAGGTAGGAATTAAATTCCAGAAAGAAGCTGAAAAATTCCTAGAGACAGATATTCGTCTCCTAAACGTATTTTAAAACAAATATATATATTGCACATAGAAACATAAGGTGCGGCCATCATGAATGCAACAAATATGTTTCTACCTTAAGATAAATTTTAATTTAATGAAAATTTATTTTTTTTCTATGTTTTCATGAGCACAAAAATACAAAATTAAATTATTTTAGCTCTGTTTCAAGAGAAGCAAATTTTAAGGTGTTACAGGTTGAAATGACCTTCTTTAATCAAATTTAGACATGGTGTTTGACTTTGGTTAATGAACTTTGAGTAATTACTTTGATAAATAATAGAAGTAATCCATGATGGAGATGAACCAAGGATAGGAATATTCTATAAACTTTACTCTAGCCTTGTATGAGTTATGTTAAAAACATAGAAAGTTGGATAAACAATTAAAATAATCATTAAAATAATAAAAGAATAAATAAAAATATATAATAATAATGAATAAAATTTAGGTTTCTCGGTGTTTGGGCCCATAGAGCCCTTGTTTGTTTTCTTCTTTATTTTTTGATTAAATAAACAGGTACAAGAATAAGTGTAGGGGACATCTCTCATGCATAATGAACATACATTCGAGATCTCCTACTTGCACGTTGCACAGCATCGAGCAATCCAACATGTAGAAGGACAGGATAAATGACCTCAGAGTGGATTTGCTGAACTTTTGATTTAGCCAAACCACATCTGAATCCCTTAACTCCTTCCTCTATAACCGATGGTTTGTGCAACACTACCCTCAACTCCCTACGAAACTTTGAGTTTAAAACAAACATAATTCTGATCACTAAAAATAAACTCAATGAACCAACAATGCCCCCATGCAATCCACACTTTGTTAGAATTTTGAAAAGTGCATGTTCATAACATCTTTAAGATAGAAGTTTGCATAAAGTTTGTTCCATATACATACACTTTAAGCTTGTGGAAAAATATTCTAATAGGACAATCATGTTGACTAAGTTGTTGAGAGGTGTGATATAGTTCTAGCTTAGAAACCCTATCATTTCTATTCAAAGTGCTTGGAGATTTGTTTTGAGAAAAATGTTATAAAACCATAGTATCACATACTCCTTATTTGGTGAAAAATTCCTACCAAGGCCAAATATAACATCTAGCAAGTTTCAAGCCTTTTCACATATGCTACTTGTTGTTGTATTGAGTTTGGTTAAGTCTTGTTGACCCTTGTTGAGAGATTTATCATGCTCTCAAGATCAAGATCACGTACACCCACATATACATGCTGCTCCTACACTAGGAGTATAGATAAAAAAACTTTGCTCCTACACTAGGAGTAGACATAAAAATATGTTTGCTAGGTAAGTACTCCATGATCTAAAAGATAGTGATCTCTCTCTAAATATGTGGTTTAGAAGAAGAGACATAGACTATGCAAAAAGTTTATAAAAAAATATAGACACATGAAGGTCTAAGTACAAAGAAAAAAATGATGAGCACATGAAGGCTCATGTTTTAAAAAAAAGAAGGAAGAAAGATAGCCATGTTTCAAAATAATAAATAGAGAGAAATCATATCTAAAAAAGAAGTATAGTTTTAGTTCACCTTTTTTCACATGCATGCACATCTTGATCTAAGAGTATGACACTTCTCTCCTTAGATCCTCGATTTAACTTTACAATATATACAATACAAGTATGATATTTTGTTTATCCCTACCTAAAGTTCCACATAAACCTTTTTAGAAGTAGGAGGAAACAAAAGAAGGCAAAACATTGCTATGCCTTGGTGAGGAAGTATACACCACTGAGTGATTTGAGAGTGCCATTTGAGGAGTATAAAGTGAACTATGCTTTTGCTTGAGAAAAAACTTTCAAAACTCCAAGTGCTAAGATGTGAAATTGGGAAGATGACTTTGTTTCGAGAACTGTTCTACTTTTTAGTAACCCAAGGAAACATGTTAGCTAACGCCATAGATCCCACTTGTATAAAGAATGTGTTGAAATAACTTTCATGTAAGCCATATATCTTAGGATACTATGCTCATGATTACTTTTATCTCTAACTTTGCTCAGGGACGAGCAAAGGGGTAAGTGTGGGGGAGCTTGTTGGCGATGCTTAACTCGCATAATTAACCACCAACACTTGCATAAAATCCTAGCATACAGACATCAAACTTGGACATAGGGTTTTAGAACTAACGATTTTCATGAGTTTTGGTGTTTTACCATTCACAAGAGGACATGTCGAAATAACAAGGAAAATGCGCCCAAATACACAATAAGATAAGGCGTAACATCACCCAATATGAGCTCAAAGGAAGAAGGCCTACTTACCAGAAAAAATAGGGCCCTGTCACATGGAGAAAAAAGGCCCAAAACCCAAAGCAAACATGCTCCAAATAAGGCCAAACTTTGCAAGAGTGGCCCATGTAGTCCCAAAGGCCTACACAACAAAGATTGGGCCGAGACGGCACCTTCAGGATGCGGGCGCACCACTAGTGTGCCCAGACCCTATGGGCGCATCTCGGGCCCATCTTTGGTGGGTTATCTCTCACCGCCATGCCAATGTCGGTTGTCAGGGTGTCAGCTAGGTTCAATGCACCTAGATGGTGGTTTGGAGGTCGATATGGAGCCTTCCATGAGGGGATGAAGCATTTTTCAAAGAACTCCCTCCTCTCCACCTATAAAAGGAGGCTCCCTCCTTATTTGAACATCAACCAACAAAAGAGAAACAATGTGACAAGAAGAGAAGAGCTCCATTCATATCTTAGCTTTCTAGCTAGTCCAAATGTAGGGAGTGAGTGAGTAAGAGTTGAAAAGTACCAAAGTTGTCAGCTACCTCCACTTGTGTACTCGGGGCCCCTTTTACACTTAGCAGAAGTATTGCCGGGACTCATCAGCTCCTCTCCACTTGTACCTCTACGATCCGAATACTACTTAGAGTATAAGGTTCGTGTTTATCTTTAGTGGTGAGTTTTACTTTAAGTTAGTCTTGTTCATTATTTACTTACAGGTTTGTTATTCGTCCTTATGACGAACACTCTAATAAAGGGCCCTGATAAAGATGGATAACCCTGATCGATGAGTCATCGATAGTGTAGATATGATGTCTAGGCTAGAGGTTATCTTCGTTTGCCTTATACTCCATGGTTGAGGGGTAGGCGACATGTGGTGACAGCCCTATCCGTGTAATCCCCATGTCCGGGTATGACGTAGAGTCGTATACTGGCAATGCTTGGCAGACCAAGTGTTATCTGGTGCCTGAAGCAAGTCTATAGTGGCAAAGCTATCTTAACCTAGAATCTCTATCCTTAAAAACCTTGCTACCCGAGCTATCCCTCTTCTTGTTATCATTAGATGAACTAGCTTAAGACTCTTACACATTTGTTCCTCGTGGAAATATGATACCCTGAATACTTTCAGGTGAAATGCTACAACGGTAATTCCGTGCGCTTGCGGATTATTTCTGTATGTGTTAAGAAATGCCAACAGTGATGAGCTCTTAGATGTAGCCGTCGGGGGCCATTCCGCGAGCCTGCTCGCCGTAGACCATGGGGTCTGGGTCTCCGAAATGGAGGAACCGGCTGTGACTTTTGACGAGGGAGGGTGCTGGCCCTCCCATCGTGATGAGCTCTTGGATGTGGCCATCGGGGGTCGTTCCCTGAGCCTGCTCGCCGTAGGCCACGGAGTTCGGGTCATCGGAACAGAGGAACCGACTGTGACTTTTGGCGAGGGAGGGTGCTGGCCCACCCATCATGATGAGCTCTTAGATGCGGCCGCTGAGGGTTGTTCTGCAAGCCTGCTCACCATAGGCCAAGGGGTCTGGGTCTCCAGAACGGAGGAATATGCCATGACTTTCGGCGAGGGTGAGCATTGGCTCATTGGTGCCGATGAACTTAGGGTTCCCATGATGGATGTGACCACTGTGGGATATTTCATGAGCGAATCCATCAATGGTGCGAGGAGCCATTGCTTTCTTCTTACAATCGAGAGTGCACGACTGTCCTCTACCTAACGCGCTAACTGTCGATGTTTTGTTGAATGACTAGTGAATTTATACGAATGTCATGTTGCTCCAGGAAGATGATGGTAGCATCCAAAAGACATGAGGAGTTATACTGGTTCTGGCCGAAGCCCTATTTTTAGTCGTAGAGATGATCAAGTGCGTGTTCCTCGCTTGAATGCTCTAAAGTTCTTGCAATGGGGGTGCAAGAATGGTGAAAGAGGTAGGAGAGCTAGAGCTAGGAGACGGGCTGCCCGAAGGAAAGCTTCGAGAGCTCGAAAAGTGTGAAGATGATTAGAAGGGTGCCCTGCTTGCCCTTATATAGAGTCTAGGGCTGTTGACACTAGATATGGCAAACATATAAATCCAGAAGCGTATGGATGTCAATGTAGCTTTCACTCGGGAGTATTCTAGGATATCAAATTTCCATGAGGAATGTGAAGTGATCTAGTGTAAGAACTAAGTTGTCCAAGGATAGCACAATGGTAAAGATAACGGGTAGAAAGGATATCTGTGGTTTCTATGAACTAATGCAAGACTAAGGAAACCTACATCATAGTTGTTTACTTTGGGGGCACCACCTCATCATCATAGAACATAGCAATACCCAACAAATTTTCAGAACCTCCATTTATAAACATGTGGGATCCATTTGTAGTCATATGAGGGTCCAGGCCGCTTGTATCCATGAGCCCAGCTAATATATTAGATGGACAGACAGAAAGGACAAATCAGATTTTGGAGGACATGTTGAGAGCTTGTGCTTTACAGTATGGCACTAGTTGGGATAAGAGTTTACCTTATGCAGAGTTCTCTTATAACAATAGCTACCAAGCTATCTCAAGATGGCCCCATTTGACGCTTTACATGGCAGAAAATGCAGAACTCCCTTGTTCTAGAATCAAATAGGAGAAAGCCAAGTGTTTGGACCTGAAATCTTAAAAGATGCGGAGAAACAAGTTCGGATTATCTAAGAGAACTTGAGGACAACTCAATCAAGACAGAAAAGCTATGCTGACACATGTCATAGGGAGTTGGTTTTTGAAGTAGGAGAGTATGTCTATTTAAAGTGTCACCTATCAGGGGACTCAAGAGGTTCAAGGTTAAAGGAAAGTTGGCACCTCAGTATATTGGGCCATTCAAGGTTTTGGAAAGGAGAGGTGAAGTCACATATCAGCTCAAGTTACCTTCTCAATTGTCAGATGTACATAATGTATTTCACGTATCACAGTTGAAGAAGTGCTTGAGAGTGACAGAGGAACAACTACCTTTGGAGGAACTTAATGTGAAAAATGGCCTTACTTATATTGAGCATCCAATAAAGATCTTGGAAGTTGGAGAGAGAATTACTAGAAGTAAGGTTATCAGGATGTGTAAAGTTCAATGGAGTCATCATTCAGAGCATGATGCGACCTAGGAATGTGAAGATGAACTACGGGTAGAATTTCCCCAGCTCTTTGAAGATCCATCTGAATCTTGAGGACGAAATTCATTTTAAGGGGTTAGGTTTGTAACACCCTAAATTTTGATTTATGAAATTTGATTTAATTTGATGTAATTTTGCATAGTTGTCATCATTTTATAGGAGAAATAAAGATTTTATATAAATAGATTAAAAAGAAATATAAGGTAGAAACTTTGATTGTTGCATTCATGCTGCTGCACGGTTTTATATGTTGCTCATGTGTGTGTGTGTGCTTAGCATAGAGTTTTAATCAATTTTGTGAAAACTCTATTCAAAACTTCTTTTGAAAAATAAAAAAGAGTTTCTTTTCTTTTTCTTTTCCCACTAGATATATGCCCATGCGTTGCACCATGATCATAATTTTTTAAGCTGAACCTCAATAATCGGATGTGGACACGTGAGCTCCAAGGACTTCATATCAGACACAGATATGTGGGTATGGTCTTTGTATTAGAATCGTGTATGATGTAGACGCGTGATCTCCGAGTTGAGGATGTTTCGTATAGCATGAATGCGTCAGCAGGAATAAGATTTGGTGTCACTGGGTAGATGATGACATTAGAGTCTTTTTAGGTGTAATTCCATGCTTTAGGCCTGCATCAGCTGGTGGCCCAGCCCACGGTTGCCTTCCCTCCTCTGCCCTAGCGCGCGCTCGCGCAGGCCGTATGCCCAGCATCAGCCCAGCCCTGCCCCGCAGCATCACAGTAGCGTAGCCCGCCGCTCCTCGGGCCTAGCCACCGACTGGTGGGGCCCACTCTCAGTGGCCCTAGCTATAGTGTCATCACCCACCTGGGGACGGCATGGAGCTGAGCCACGCACAACCGCCACCTTCGCTCAATGCAGCCTAGTCCATGCATCGCTAGGATCACCCACGCCTATAAAAGGAGTGCCTCTATGCACCGCACTACCTCCGAAAACCCTAATCGCCACCTTGCCCTAGAGCTCGAAATCACCCGCGCCGCCACCGAGTTTTGCGCCGCCGTCGATCTCCACCACTGCCATCGTTTCGCCGTGGTAAGCGCCTACACGATGTTCGTGAGGAGCCAAGGAACACATCGGTGCCCTTTGCGTGCCCCCTCTTCCTTCCTTTGTGCTATAGCCGCTCGCTGTAGTGCCACCACCATCGTCGAGTCACGCCGCCGCATGGACAGCTGCCTTTGGCCATACCCTGATGCGAGAAAGGGCCCTCAGTGCTCGCCTTCATGTGCGTTACGTGCCTGTGTCGTTGCCTTGCCTCACCACACCATGTAGAGTTGCCGCGCCGAGCTCGCCAGCACCAGCCATGGCGCCACCACCACAAAACTTGTTGTCGGCCCCTTTGGTCCACCGTGGACCAGTGGACGTGGTCCGCCACGCCGGTCCATAGCCGTTGCACCACCTGCGGCCAATGCTAGACTGCCACGTGGCCGGTCAACCTTGCTAGTTTCGTAGAAAGGCCCCTAACTTTTCTTTAAATTAACCCGCTCTCCGCGCCAGTTCAAAAGTATTTAGAGTTTAGCCCTGTTTTTAGCAGTTTGGCCCCTACAGCCATCGATATTTACACCCAAAGCCCAAAAGCCTTTTCTAGTTCAGTTTTAATTAGTTTAAATGTGAAATTACTTCGGTTTAATTAGAACAATGCCACTAGTAGCTTAATTAGGCCATAACTTGCTTGTTTTAGCTTTGATCTAGGTGGTTCTTGTGCCTACATGTTCGTCTCAGCTACTAGAATATCTTTGTAAGCATGTTTATCTCTGTACTTGTATTGGTGTATTGTTTTCTAATTTAGTGCATGTTTTGCTTGTATGTGCTCGTGTGTCAATGCTTGTCGCATATAGGAGAGGAAAAGGACTAAATTACTCCCCTCAAGTTTGGCATATGTCTAGATTACCCCCTAAACTTATATTTGGTTCAATTTACTCCCTCCAACTATTTCAGTTGGTCTAGTTTACCCTTAACGTAGTTTGTTATTTTTATTTTTCCACATATTGGTCGAGTCTTAATATCAACTTTTGTGATATGATAGAGAATATCTTATGTTATGTTAGAAAAATATATCTTAACTTTTTGCCACTATTTTAATAGCTTAGAAAATTTAATAATAAATTAACACCGGAGGTAATATATCATATAAAACATAATCATGAAAAATTCATAGTGCATTTTTCTAATACAAAATACAATGTCCCCCATCACCTCACAAAATTTGAAACTAAAATATAATTTGTACATAGAGAAACAAAAAAAGAAAAATCTGTTTAAGGTATTAGTTGGACCAACTTAAATAGTTGGAGGGAATAAATTGAACCAAATGTTAGTTTGAGGGGTTATTTGGACATAGGCCAAATTTGGGGGGAGATGGACTTTTCTCTATAGCAGAAGAGTTGCACGTGAATCTACAAGAGCTTGACTTTGAAGATTGTGAGTAGCGCCAGCTTGGGGAGGGCAAGTGCAGGATCCTTGACCATGTTCTTTATCTATTCACTGTTATTCACATTTTCTGCATGCATGTGTCTAAATATGAGTACCCTAAGGATATCCTAGATTTCCATATCTTCCTTGTTACCTAGGTTATATAATGGGTAGCAATGCTATGCTTAGCAACTTTACTTTATGCCAATGTCACATGATAATGATATGTTAATGTTGACTTAATGGATATGGAATTATGGTAAAATGTTGACTTTATAGCACCATGGAACTTAGGGACTCGGGCACATGGTATGTCTTGGTGGTTATGCGGGTGATGATGTTTATGGTGAGTTTGATTGGTGGCCTATGTTTTATGTCTGGGTCCTTCTTAAGGACCGGTTCGTGGAGCGACCACCCAGGATAATAGTGCAACCTCGAGAGCTACATGGCTCTAGCCTTGGCTAATTAATTAGAGGATTCTGGTGTAGTGTTAATCAGGCTGCTCCATGAGGGATGTCCCGAGATGTGGCATGGTCCTAGGGGTCCTCTGGTTGCTGTGGCTCCAGTGGAACCTTTGGAGATTATCGCTCGCTAGATGATTCTTTGTAATGGCCTCGTAGTGAAACACTGTCTGCTCACCTTAGAAGTATTATGAGGTTGGCCAACTTGGGCAATGGGTATCCTGACTCGATGGGTAAAGTGTGCAACCTCTGCAGAGTGTAAAATTGGCATATCAGCCGTGCTCATGGATACAAGCGACCTGATGATTAGAAATGGATTAGCTAGACAGAAGATGGTTTCTCATGATGGAGGTTGCTACCTCAGTTTGATGGAGGTTGCTACCTTGGCTTAAGATAATGATAATAATGATGTTTCACACTCTTAATTAATGGGTTGGGATCTTATACTCATCTATAGTAATCAGGTGCTAATAAAACTTGACCAACTAAAATGCTTACTGTAGTCAACCAAGTCAGCCTATCCTTTGTTCAAGCCTTCGTGTCATTTATTTCTGCCTGTATTCGCTGAGTTCGACATAGACTCACCCTTGCTATTTCCCCACACCCCTAGACTAGTAGTAGCTGCTCAGTGGATCGATGAAGGTGCGATGGAGTTTTCTAGAAGACCTTTAGGAGTGCTTGGCGTACGGAACCCCAGTCAACCTTCCTGTGGAGTGGAGTTCAGCTACAAGTTTAGAGTTTCCGTTTGTGCTCTTTTGTAAGACCTTCATGTCTTCAGTCTAATAATATTATGAGTTATGTAATAAACATTATTTTGATGTTCACTGATGATGTCACTATATGTATAAAAATTGATCCTGGCATACATATAGCTTGCATTCAATTTTGTCCTTTAAAATCGGGTGTGACAGAAGTGCTCTGATACCACTTCTGTCACACCCGATTTTATAGAGCCAAAATCGGGTGCACATCATATGTGTGCCAGGATTAATTTCCACACATATGACTTAACATCATCAGTGATAATCAAAAACAGTGTATGAAAAGAGTATATTATTATTACAAAAATCATCAGAGTTTGAATTACAAGTGAAGCGTCTTGTTAAAATGAAAAAACGAGTTATCAATGCCCTCTATAGGAAGGTCAACGATAGCACACGCGCCTAACACCCAGGAATATCCTCCGGATGCACATCCCAAGCTTCATCTTATGAGCAGCCTTTAATTTATTCGAGGAATAGCAAGGGTGAGTATTTGTCGTACTCAGCAAGTACAGGCAGAAAATAATGTGAAATGCAAGGCCTAAAACAAGGATAAAGCTGACTCAGGCTTACTGCAAGTTAGCATTTTTAGTTGGCAAAGTTTTATTAAAACAACCTACATTTACTGAGTAGAGAGATATCCCAACCCTTAATTAAATGAGAGTACCATCATTAGTTATAAAATAATTCCAAAGATTGCCATCTCCATCACCATATGGCATAGCCATGCCAAAAACAAAACCGAGGTTGCCACCTCATCATCATAGGACATAGCAATGCCCAACAAATTTCCAGAACCTCCATTTATAAACATGTGGGATCCATTTCTAATCATGTGAGGATCCAGGCTGCTCATATCCGTGAGCTCGACTGATATATCAGCTTTACACTCTGCAGAGGTTGTACACTTTCACCCCAAGTCATGATTCCCATTTGCCCAGGATTTGCATGACCCACAAACACTTCCAAGGTGAGCGGGCAGGGTTTCACTATGAGATTTTTCACAATTTCTACTAGTAGGAAGCAACCCGCTAGGTTTCAGTCTGGCGTATGGCTAGTCGTCCCCATAGGGAGACCAAGTAGCCACTCGCAGCATCCCTCACAAGCGAGGACTATCATACTTAGTAACCAAGACCCCCTTTTGCGCCTACCTGGTAAGCTACCACACTACTAGCAGAAGGTCTGCTAATACGTCAAGCCAAAGCCATAATAGCTTGGGGTTGTACGATATATCCTGGGTGGTTGCTCTATGAACTGGTCCTTAGGGAGGGCGGACATAAGTACCCAAAACCATAGACACTTATTCCCCTAGGTTGCTAAAAGCCAAATTTTAATTAACCATCAATTTTAGTGAGCCATTAGTTAGGATTATTTCATCATGAAGTAAGTGCCAAGTGTCATTGTAGGTTGGAGCAGCTAAGCACAACTAATAGTACCCATGTGAAACCCTAGGTGCAAGGAATGATATAAAGGGCTAGTCAAAGTCCTTAGGGTTCAACAAATTAAGACACATGCATAAAAGTAAAGTGTAATTAAAGTTAAATAGGTAAACAATATTCTTCAAGGAATGTGCTTGCACTTGCCTTCCTCATAGTTAGGTTGCTCGGGGCCTTGTTGATCAGGTTCTCCTTCCCCCACAAATTGCTCCCCGTCTATACATGTCAAACAGTACATACAAAGCAATCATGAACTTAATTAGAAACATTACACCATTACATGGATCAGGCATAAACAAGTCTACCATGCTATTCTACGTGTTGAGAGGAACTCGTGGGTTCGAGAACCACTAAAATCGAAGCTAAACCGGAGATGTTATGGTCATTTTATGCTCTAGTGGCAAAACCATAAATAAGCCAAACTAATTTCATAAATAAAATAATTAAAAATGATATTTTCATTTAAAAAGTGGACTATAGGTTCAATTTTCAGAAAAGCCGAGGGCTTTTCTGCAAAAGTGGTGGTGGCTATCGGTCGTGGTCCACGGACCAGCGGTGGACCGTGCCCCGTGGGGGTGGTCCACCATGGACCGATGGCGCCCATGGCCGGCACCGGCGTGTCACACCCAATTTTGATAAACAAAACCAAGTACTCATATATGTGCGCCCAGGATGTCCAAACACACATATAATCTCAAATTGTAGAAATATCAAAGTAAAGTACTTTATTACTGTTGACACTTCTTAGCATCACTCGCATTAGGTTGTCATCCCCAACATGACACCAAGAGTGTGGTTGTATTGTACTCATGCCACTTAACTATATAAAAGATATTAAAGTATATATCCGCAAGCGCACAGATAAATACACCTGTTACAGCATTTCACCCAAGTTTATCCTAGGTATCATTATTTATATTTAACCAAAGGAGAACAAACAGAGGGGCACATATTAATTAAAGGCTACTATACACATGTGATATGAATATTCGAAATCACTATCCTTTACTCTCAAACAGGAATCAATCAAATAAAAAGAGATAAAATATATGATAATCAGACCATTTAGATGATATTCCTTAGAGCAGTACTACTATGGCAAGTTATTGATCAGAATATAAAGTAAGAGAATAACTCCTAAGTAATCCGTTAACTATTAGTCATAGTCTACATTGATTAGTGCAATTATATTAGACAATCATTGGCTAGGTTATCTCATATCCATAAACAAGGAACATCTCTATTACGAAGCTGAGAAATAGAGTAACAACTAAGTAATGAGACCGCGTTCTACTAAGTTCTACACTCAGGGAGTGGACTACAAAGGACTCAACAGAAATGTCACACCCGCGATCTACCACATGGCCCGGAGTATAGAGTGCATTTGCAGGTAAACAGTGTATAAGTACCACACTTACACAATGTTGACCACCCACCCATGACTCAATAAGGTGAGTGCTTTACAAACATGTGTATAAATATAATGATAAACTGTCTATGCCAAATATATAATCAAAGCAGACTAATCTCATAATAATCAAGGATATAATATAGATTAAGAATAAGATCATGTCTAATGTATCAAAAATAATGATCAAGAACAATGAACTAGAACTAGACAATGATGAACTAGAATAATTATGAACTAGAACATAAACAATTAGAATATGAAGAACTAGAACATGAACTAGATCAAGAACTAGAAGAACTAATGAACTAGATGAATATCTGAAGAACAATGTTGATACAAGAGAGAAGAATTGGATTTACCAAGCTCCTCTTGACTAGATCCGAAGCCTAGGCTGCTTGACTCCTCTACTTCTAATTCTAATCTAGCTATGCCTAGATCTGATGGAGCTCTAAGGAGATGAGAGTTGTTGGTTGGTCTTCTGCTTTCTGGTTGATGATTGATTGAATGAATTCCTCTTTGGAGGGGGGTCTAGGGCCTCGTTTATATAGCCCAGAGCATGGAACTATGGCCCTTGGATCAAACCGACCTTCACGTAGGGTTAGGATGCATCCTTGGAGGCGGTTGAAGTGCTTGCAAAGGAAGGAGCCGAGGGGTGGTGGCCAGGGGCCGGTCGGCCTAGGGTTGAGGCCGGTCGGCCCCACCTGGCGGCGCCTCGTGGTGGCCCTCCTCGTGGAGTCCTCTGGTGTCCTCTAGAAGCCTCTTGCGTATTCATGACGTGGAGATTAGGCCGATTGACGTGGGTTCCTTCTCGTGGAAGATATCAATTCCTGAATTATTCTGATAACCCCCTGCAAAATATAGATTCACCAAAACTCATGGAATTTTGTTAGTTGACACCCTAAACCTATGTTGGTGATCATTTATTAGCCCTTTATATATTTATTTTAACCCTTTATTATGGTAGATAACCATCGTCAACAATTACATCGCATATGTCATCATAAAGTTATCACAAGGTTTTGCTCATCAACAACATTATTACATAAAAGTGGAAAAACGAAGCCAAACTGCCACAGGGACTCCAACTGGTGAACATCAGCCTAGAACTCCTAGACATCTTCTATAACTCCTTTCATCAAGCATCTGGTACCCATCCAGGATTTTCATCGTATATAAAGAAAGTGTAAGCACACCATGCTTAGCAAGCATAACCAAGGGATCTATGAGGCTCAAAGGCTTGACACTGTTTGACTGCGGTAAGCAATTTTAGTTGGCCAAATTTTATTAAACCTATTACACTACTTTAGTGAATGAACCAACCCAAATTTGCAGTAATGATTAGTCAGCATTAAATCATTCCCAAACCAACCATAGTAACCACTGATCATGAAGGATCTAGGCCACTCATATCCATGAGCCCGGCTATTATAACATGTTTTAGAATTTGCAGAATTTGTATAACTTTACCAACCAAGACGTGATTCCAAATGCCGGGGTTTGCAAGGCCCACTCCGCCTCTACCAAGGAAGCGTGGCAGGGATTCACTACTAAACCTTTCACTAGACACCCTAACAAGTTATTAGCTTCTAGGTTTCAGTCTCCCAAGTGTCATGGAAACCTTCCACCAAGGTGGCACACCTCGACCTTGTCCAGCACACACCCTAGCAGGACCGGGCCAATAAGCATCATGGTACCCCCTTTTGCACCTTTCGGTAACCACTAACAAGCTAGGACGTATTAGTTATATGATTAAGGCCAGAGTCATGTGACACTCGGGGTTGTACAGAACCTCCTGGGTTGTCGCTTCAAGATTAAGTCCTTATGGAGAGGTACTAGAGCACTCAAATACCCAGTACTCTAGCCCCCTAAAAAGTTGCTAAAAGCACAATTTTAACATATTGCATAAGTCATTCATCATAATTATTATTATGTTGGTTAAGCACGGTAGCATCTATCCAAAATGCATTCCAAACCATAGGTAACAAGGATATGTGGTACAAGAGTAATCTAGGTAAAGTCCTTAAAGGCAATTCAAATTAGACACATGCATATGTATAAATTATAGAGTTCATAGGTACAAGGAAGCCTTTGTTACACTTATCTTCATCAAACTTCTCCTCCTGGTACTGCTCAGCAACCTCCTCCTTGGTAACCTCAAACTGATCACCCTCTAAACGTGATCCAATGCACCAATCAAGCATCCATACCAATCATCACATGCAAACAAATATACTTCTATTAGATTAGTACACCAAATAGTAAAAATAGACATTGAAAAGCTTATAAAACTAATCTACGTACTGATATGAACACATGAGCAAAAGAATCACTCTAATCGGATTTAAAACATGAAAGTTATGCATAAAATAGGGTTCGATGGCATTTCTGTAAATAAACCAAACTCAAATTTGGATTTAAAAGAATAAAAACTATATTCCTACGCTGGTTGGATGGTGCGTCCTATTATTCAAAAAGATAGAGGCTAAATCATAAGAAAACAGGATTAAAAGGAAATCACTTTGAACTGATTTATACTACGGGTTAATTTCCAGAAAATGTTGGGGCTAAAGTGCAAGATGCGCGGCGGGTCACGGTTGACCATGTCGCCGGCTGACATGGCTGCCATGCTGCACGTGCTAATTGTCATGGTGCACCACGCAGCTGTGGACGCGCTGACGTGGTGCTGTGAACCGAGTCCACGGTCCAACCGGTGGACCGGTTACAAACCCCGAAGGGGTACGTGATCTCGGCCGCCAATCAAAGAACGGACGGTGCTAGCATGATAGGGATAGTGGGCCATCAGGGAAGATAGTTCCCACAGCTAATGCCATGGCCAACGGTGAGCTAGGCGTGCCTACGGGCGCCTGGACGACGACTGTGGCCACCTCGCTCCAAACAAAAAGCACGGGGACGAAGCACGCGGCCTCGCGGACTCAACAAGGCACATAAAGAAAGGCAAGAAGTGTGTTAAGGTGATGGCTCCCATGGCGGTGCCATGGCTGTCGTGATCTGAAGCTCACCGATACGATGTTCTAGGGCCCTAAACATGAAACGTAAGGCATGGGAAGGATGAGAGGTATACTGCGGATCCGATGAAGACGTTCGTGGTGTCTAGGAAAGCTCCAAGGTGACCGGTGACAGTGTACAGTTGACTAGAGAGAGAATGCTACCGGAGAGCATGAACTCTTGAAATTTGAGATCAAAATCAAAGGGAAAGGGAACCTACGGCTGTGACAAAGCATCGCGAAGCTCCCAGGCACGTTTGCGGTGGCGATTGGAGCTCTGAACCGAAGAATTGTGAGTGGGGTGAGCGAGCTCAGAATGGCAAACAGAAGGGCAGAGGTAGAGCCTTAGCATGGGGATTTATGGGTGGAGGGGGCGATAGAAGTGGGAACAACAATTCATCCGGGGCGTCAAGGCTCTGCTTGATGGCATCCATGAAGGCTCCATCAATCGGGTCTTCAAGTAGGGAGTAAAGCAAGCGATGAATGCCAATGCGGGATTCTAGGCGCAAGGAGGAAGAAGGGTGGGCACCGACAAGCGGGTCCCAGCTGCCAGAGAGAGAAAGGAGAGAGCGGGCGTAGTTGGTGCGGCTAACGAGAGGGCCCCACTGCGTAGAGAGAGAGATAGGGAATGTACACGGGCGGGCATGGGCCGCGTACTCAGGCCACCGAGTAGACCAGCGCTGTTGGGCCAAGCAAACCAGAGCTAGACTTGCGTGTGCATGAAGGAGAAAAGGGGGAGAGAGTGCGGTAGTGGGCCGCCAATGGCCCAGGGCCGGGGCGAGCGTGGGAGCTAGGAAGGAGAGGCCGATGGGCCTCAGCCTGGGCCTGCGGTGCATGTGGCAAAGAGGAAGAGAGGGAAAAGCAGGTCGTGCTGGCTTTGGCTTCAGGCCGAAAGCAAGAGAGAGGGAGAGAAAGTAAAAGAAAACCTTTTCTTTTTTATGTTTTCACAAACTTGTATCAAATTCAAACCAAATTTGAATTCAAAACCACGCAACTCTAACCCTACACTCAAATAAAAACAATTATGCACTAGCATGAATGCAACAAACATGTTTCTAAACCTTATAGTTGATTTTAATTGACCAAAAATTATTATTTGTCCTATGTGAAAATGCACAAAAATTAATTAAATGCCCAAATTTAATTACTAAATTGTAAATAAATTTTTAGGGTGTTACACGGCGTGTGCGGCGCGCGAGGTGGCTGACCCGGACAGGCTTTCGCCGGTGGCGAGGAGTGATCGGAGGCGACGGTGCGCATGGAGGAGTGGCTCGGCCTCGCCGGAGCAACTCCGGCGAGCCTTACTAGTGCGCAGTGAGGGACAGGGAGGATGAGGAGGGCACGGACATGGTCCTTACCACGCGGCAAAGCTCGTCGGCGAGCTCGGTGTGGCTAGAACGGGATGGAGAGGGGTGTTCGAACAGGGCGAGCTTGGGTGCTGAGAGATGAGGGGCGAGAGTGTGAGTGTGAGAGTGAGTGAGTAGAGGAGAGACTGAGGTAGGGGAGGGAGCCTTTTATAGGCGCTCAGCCTTGGCTGCGAGTGGAGAAGTGAGCTCTGTGGCGATGTGGCGATGGTGCATGTGAGCGAGCGTAGCTCGTGAATTGGGGCAGCGACGGCGCCTACTGCGTGAGTGGCTATGAAGGTGAGGGGTAGCATGGTCATTGCGTGGGCAGGCACGGTGGCATGCCAGTGAGCGTGAGGCGTGGGGAAGAATGGCGACGGCGGCATAGCTACGCGTAGTCAAGGCGAGCGTGTCTCTCGGGCTAGGGCGGCGACAGCGCTGCTCGAGAGGGCGGTGACGGTGCCCTACATGGCTAGGCGCGGAAGGGGCACGCGACACTCGTTGGAGCGGTGACGGCGTGCTAGAGTGGGCATAGGGCATAGGGAAAGGGATGACCCTGTAGCGAGGTCGCTGACAGATGGGGCCCACCTATCGGTGACCCTGCTGTGGTGGCCCCGTGTGGCGGTGAGAGAGGGGTATGGCACACCATTGAGGGTGGACTGGGCCGCCTGGCCTCTTGGGCCGGCAGCACGAGCGGGAGGGGAAGGCAGGCCACAGCTGGTTGGGCCGCGTGGAAGTAAGAGGGGGATGAGGGGAGGGCGTGGCCAGCTGGGCTGGGCCACTCGGCTGCGGGCCAGAAAATGGGAAAAGGGGTGGGGAAAGAAAGGAAAAGCTTTTTATTTTTCTAAATGTATTTTTGAAAAGAAACTCTATCCTAATTTTGATTTAAGCCCAAACTAAGCACACAAGAGTAAGCAATAAAACTATGTTGTGGCATGAATGCAACAAACATTATTTCTACCTTATATTTCATTTTAGTTTATTTTGTAAAATGTTTATTCATCCCTAGAAAAATAAATACCACTACCAAAATTAAATTTAACTAATTCAAATAAATTCTAAATTTTAGAATTTAAAAAATTGGGTGTTACAGCCGCCTAGCAACCAGGAGACAAGGTCTGCCACGAGCCCTACGATTTAATAACTAGACCTATCATGGTGGAGTATAGAGGATGGACAGGGCTGTCACCAACTACCAGAATCTATCTGGAGGCCTAGCCGTAAACACAGGCCTGCTATAGCCTACGCACCACATTTAATCTATAGACTCACTACTCTAATCCTGTACACGATGAAATAAGACTAGAGCACTCTAACCAAGCGGTGAAACCAGTAAACACAACAATATAAATAATACTTAAGTAAAGCAAAAGAGCAGAGTTACCACAGAAGATGTCGTACTTTACTCGAAGAAGAGCTTCATCTGGCAAAGCACAAGTGGAGAGGATGCCGACAACCCCAGCCCTTCTCCAAGCTTCTCCTCACTCTCTCCCTATCTTCTACTTCCAAGTAGTAGAGCTACAGAGCTTTGCCTAGCTACTACTCTCACTTGGAGTGATGGAATGAGATGGTGCGTTTACAAATGAGGGAGAGGGGTCCTATTTATAGCTTGAGGTGGAGTAGGGGCTACTCCATCACTATGTCATCAATCCATGTGCTCTCTATCCTCCTCCATTGGATCAAACCGCCATATAATCAAGGGTGGAGGATAATTGAGCATGTGCTTCTTTGAATGGAGACATGCAAATGGTGAGGGAGCCATTGAGGGGCGCCAAGAGGTGGGAGGTTGAAAGGTCCTAATATGGCTAGAGGGGGGTGAATAGTCTATTTGAAAATTCTATAATGCACTAGAGCAATTGATTAGTATGACAAATAGCGTAATGCAATTTTGCTCTAGCTCTACAAGAGTGGCAAGCCACCTATCCAACAAAGCTAGTTGCTATAATTACTAGGCACAAAAATTGCTATGTCACTAGGAGCTCTCAAAAGCTAGCTACACTAAAGAGCTCAACTAGAAGAGAAGCTACACTAGCAAAGATAAGACAAGCTCTCCAAACTAATTATACTAAAGAGCTTGTTACAACTAGTTTGCAGGAATGTAAATAAGAGGAATATAATCTTTATACCGCCACATCGAGGAGTGAACCAATCACAATAGGTGAAGACCGATCACCAGGAGAAATCCAAAGAATCAATCACAATGGAGACACACGATTTTTCCCAGGGGCGGGCGCCAGTGGGTCTTGGGCAGCTGCCTCTAGCAGGTGGCTCCTTGGGATCCACTTTGCCGAGCACGATCTCCGTGTCATATCTTTTCAAAAAAATTTGTTGTTTTGCAGAAATCCATTAGTTACATCATCGGGTGCCTCCCCCACACTTGATTCCTGTTATCTTCATTCACAACATGGTGGAGACAAAAGAGGCAAAACATATCTAATAATAATCTTTATTGCATCTTCATTTAAGGCCTGGATTACAAAAACTGACTTGAAGGAAATAAACTAATCTTTAACTAAGCAAAACCGTGGACTAAACTTTAATCTAAGCACACTTAACTAAATCTCACTAGGCCTTATCAGATGCTAAGATAAATCATCTCTAATTATCGGGTTTTTCTAGAGCATTCACCCTCTTCTCTATGCTAGCCGAGCTCTTCTCTAATTTTAGCACTCTAGCGTCAGTGCTAATAATGCTTCTACTCTGGAGACGCTGGCAAGCTTCTAGAGATGCGACAATGGCACACTGAGCATCAAGCTCCTTCTCTAGATCTGCCATGGTCTTGCGGCGCTTCTTCGGAGTCTCAGATGCGATCAGAGCAGACTTGGGAGCTTCCTTTGGAGGGACAAACTTGACCTTGCTCGGATGAGCACAGACTCCCTCGAAGTAGGTGCAATCTCCAGTGCTGTACTTGGTGCAGACCATTTCTCCCTTCTTGTTGGTCTTTACCCCCATGAGCACCTCGTTGTGCTTGGGAGGCAGAAGCTTGGTTCCTTCGGGTATCTTCACGACGGGGCCCTTCGGCGGAGCTCCATCCAAGAGTAGAGGCTGAGGTGGTGCGGTGAGCACGGGTTGAGCAAAGTAGGAATGTCTATGGGCGCGAGGTGATGGTAGAATGGTGACAATGGGAGTAGGCTCATTAGAGAGGATGATGACTTTGCTCTCGGGCTCCTCCTTTGGGATGGTGTTGAGGTCGATCCCATAGCGGATCATCCTCCTATCTAGGTTTTCTAGCTCTGACTTAACCATGGCTACGTAGCAAGCTTTGGAGCAAGGAGGAGGAGATTTTTAGATGGAATGGGGTTGACTAGAGGCATGGGCTATTTATATAGGGGGTGAAAAAGTATCGAATGGGCATCTTCAGGGTATAACATGACGAGAAGTCAACGAATATTCGAAGCATCTACTTTTTCCGGAGGAAGAGTGTAAAAGGAACGTGAGGGAAAAAGACGGCGGCGATTTGCCATAGGGCAGGGGCGGGCGCCTCTAGGGTAGAGGCGGCCGCCTCTGGCCTCGAGCCTCTACGGCTCCGCTTTTTCGCAATCTTTTCTACGTATTTTTGTCATTCGGAAAAATATGTTGGATCCCAAAAATCAAAAAGTAAAAAGGTCGGGTCCAACTAGCTTAATTGAGAAAGAAATTGATTTCATCTATTTCTTCTAAATTTTCATTAGGCTCTAAAAATAATTTGAGACATTGACCATTTACCTTGAATAGCGTACCTTCGTGGTTGCGAAGCGTGATGGCTCCATGTGATGATGAGCTCACTATGTCGAATGGTCCTTCCCATTTGCTTCGAAGTTTTTCGTGTCCGAAGAGCTTTACCCTTGAATTAAAAAGTAGTACCTTATCTCCTGGAGCAAATTCCTTTATCTTGATTCTCTTGTCATGCCATCTTTTCACTCTTTCCTTATATATCTTTGCATTATGATAAGCTTTTTCTCCTCCACTCTTCTAGTTCAGAGAGTTGCATCTTCCTCTTCTCTCCTGCTGCTTCTAGATCCATGTTCCATCTCTTGATGTCCTAGTGAGCTTTGAATTCTAACTCTACTGGTAAGTAGCAAGTCTTTCCATAGACTAGCTGATATGGTGACATCCCAATAGGTGTCTAATATGCTATTTGGTATGCCCATAGTGCGTTAGGAAGCTTGTCCTTCCATGTAGTTCCCATCTCGTTTACTGTTTTCTAGAGAATATTCTTGATTTGTTTATTTGATGTTTCTGCTTGGCCACTCGTCTGAGGATGGTAAGGAGTAGCAACGTTGTGATGTACTCCATGTTTCAACAAGTATTGCTCAAAGCGCTTGTCGATGAAATGTGATCCTCCATCACTTATGACTATCCTTGGAACTCTGAATCTTGGAAATATTATTTCTTCGAACATCCGTTTGGAGCTCATATTTTCTGCTTTCTTGCATGGCAGAGCTTCGACCCATTTTGAAACATAGTCCATTGCCACAAGGATATATGCACATTTCTTCGATGGTGGAAATGGTCCCATATAATCAATCCCCCAGATGTCAAAGAGCTCTATCTGGAGATTGTTGACGAGTGGCATGGCATCCCTTGAATTGATATTGCCGTGTTTCTGACATGGACCACATCTCCAAATAAAATCTTTTGTATCCTTGTACATTGTAGGCCAGAAAAATCCACATTGCCAAATCTTTGCATGTGTACGGAATACCCCATAGTGCCCTCCATATGGTGATGAGTGGCATCTTTCAATGATTTTGATTCCTTCTTTAGTTGGAACACACCTTCTGAGTAAACGATCAGAGCATACCCAGAAAAGGTATGGTTCATCCCATATGTGAGTACGGCTCTCCTGGATGAGTTTTTGTTTGTCGCCTCCTAGTGGTACATAACCTGTAACCATAAAATTAACAATATCTGCATATGAGGGGTCAGATCTGTTGATTCCGTAGAGCATGTCATCCCAGAGTGAGTCATCAATGGGTAGTACCTGTGGATTCTCAAACTGCATTCTAGACAAGTGATCAGCAACAGAATTTTCTACTCCCTTTTTATCTTTTATTTCTAAGTTAAATTCTTGGAGCAACAAGATCCATCGTATCAAACGAGGTTTAGCATCTTTCTTAGTGAGCAAATATTTTAGAGCAGCATGATTAGTATAAACAATTACTTTTGCTCCTACTAAGTAAGATCTAAATTTATCGATAGCAAAGACAACAGCAAGAAGCTCTTTTTTCTATAGTAGCATAATTAATCTTAGGTCCTGTCAGAGTTTTGCTAGCATAAGCTATTGCATGATACTTTTTATCCTTAGTCTGTCCTAACACTGCCCTCACAGGGTAATCGCTTGCATCACACATAATTTCAAAAGGTAAAGACCAATCAGGGGGTTGAATGATTGGTGCTGAGATGACCACTTTCTTAAGAATCTCAAAAGATTGTAAACAAGCATCATCAAATTCAAAAGGAACATCCTTGGCTAGTAAGAGAGTAAGAGGTCGAGCAATAAATGAAAAATCTTTTATAAATCTACGATAAAAACCAGCATGGCTAAGAAAGCTTCTAATTCCTTTTACATTAACAGGCGGAGGCAATTGTTCAATTACTTCTATTTTGACTCTGTCTACCTCAATGCCTCTTTCAGACACTAAGTGTCCGAGCACTATTTCTTCTCTAACCATGAAATGACACTTTTCCCAATTAAGGACTAAGTGCTTTTCCTCGCATCTTTGCAAAACCTTATCTAAGTTTTCAAGACACTCATCAAAAGTTTTTCTATAAACAGAAAAATCATCCATGAAAACTTCCATAATATTTTCAATCATATCGGAAAATATAGACATCATACATCTTTGAAAAGAAGCTAGTGCATTACATAACCCGAAAGACATCCTACGATAAGCAAAGGTTCCATAAGGGCATGTAAAGGTCATTTTATTTTGATCATCTAGATGGATATGAATTTGATGATATCTCGAATATCCATCAAGGAAACAGAAGAAACAATGGTTGGCTAATCGCTCTAGCATCTCATCAATGAAAGGCAATGGAAAATGGTCTTTTCTAGTTGCCTTATTGAGCTTTCTATAATCTATGCACATCCGTCATCCTGTGACTTTTCATTGAGGGATCAACTCATTCTTCTCATTTTGAACAACAGTCATGCCTCCCTTTTTAGGCACAACTTGGACAGGGCTTACCCACTCACTATGTGGTACATGATAAATAATCCCAGCGTGCAACATTTTCAAAACTTCTTTCTTAACCACTTCTCTCATCGCATTATTGAGTCTACGTTGGGGTTCTCTAGATGGTGGTACATCAGGATCTGTAGGGATGCGATGAGTACAAAGGGCAAGACTGATTCCTTTAAGGTCCTGGAGTGAGTAGCCAAAGGCTGCTTTATGTTTTTCTAAGACAGCCATTAAGCAAAAAGTATGTTCCTAAGTGAGACTATCACTTATAATTATAGGAAGTTCTGGGTCATTTCCTTGAAAGACATATCTAAGACCGACTGGTAAAGGTTTAAACTTAATTAGAGGTTTAGGTGGTATTGCAAACTCATCTAAAGGTTCATTCTCAGAGGGATCTGCTTCTTCTTCTATGAAGAATTTAGCTTCATCTTCCAACTCTGGTTTGGCTAAGAATTCTAGAGAAGCAGCTCTAAATTCCTCCAAAGGATCATATTATGGATAGGGTTCAGTCCTAGTGTTTAGAGAGTGTGAGATGGACAACAGGAATAGGAGTTTCTTCCCTAAACAAATGTTTAGTTTCCCTGTCTGCCCTTCATAGAGAAGTCTTCTGAATGGTTGTCCTATCAACAGGTCGAAGTCCCTTGTGTCAAAGATGTAAAAGCTTAAATGAACTAGGGTATCTTCTACCTGAAGTGGTAGGATAAGTAGGATTCCAAGACTAGGAATAATATGCCTAGAAAGATCTCTCATGAATTTTAATGTTGGGGCTAATGTCATGTCCCTTATTAAGTATTGTGCAAGTGAGATAGACATGACATTTATACCCACGACTGAATTATAGAGAGCATCTATGGGTTATGTATTAATTGTGCAACGAATTGGAAGAGAAGATGTATCCAAATGGATTATTTCAGAGGAAAGCTCTGACTCTTCCAACCACTCATTGCTCATAACAGACACTAGCTCTCCTGAGATCTTTCCACAAGGAATATCCTCATTGATGTTGAAAGATTTCCTAGGATAATATTTATTCTGTGGTTTCTTCATAGTGTGATAATTGAAGATGTTTCCAAAATCAAAAAAGAGATCAGGTTCAATATCTAGCATAAAATCAGGAAGTGGAGTGTCTTCTTTTTCTTGCTCAAGACATGGGCTAGCTGAAGTAGATGGTATATCTGGCAAAGAGTTGTCTTCAGCTACTTGAGGTTCTAGCTCTACTTCTAGGAGGTTATCTAATTCGGTGGATAGAATTTGATCTAGGATTAATCTTGCTTTCTCAGAAGAGACATGCAAGAATGATCCTCCTAAACTTGTGTCGAGTAACTTTCTACTGTCTCTACTCAGACCTTTATAAAAATGTTGCAGAAGGATAGGATCTAGTAGACTAAGGTCCGGGCCGAATGCTAAAAGAGTAGTAAACCGATTCTAGGATGAGGCCAAAGATTCTTTCGGTTCTTGCTTAATAGTCAGAACATTGACTCTTAGGTCGACGATTTGGGAGATGGGATAGAAATCTAGGCAAAAATTGGAACGT
The DNA here is from genome assembly GCA_038087645.1 of Saccharum hybrid cultivar R570. Classification (NCBI taxonomy): domain Eukaryota; kingdom Viridiplantae; phylum Streptophyta; class Magnoliopsida; order Poales; family Poaceae; genus Saccharum; species Saccharum hybrid cultivar. The sequence goes on along the minus strand of JAQSUU010000291.1, from coordinate 1,353,457 downwards.
AAGGATCCCCAATCTCCTTGTTGCTTACCTATAGCCTTGTCATACCATTGTCTAGCATTTCCCTTTAATGAGAAAGGAAATAGCTTCCAACGGAGGGTTTTATCGGACATGCCCTCTATGTGAAGACAGTCACATGTTTGCTCAAAGTCTCTAATGCGAAGGTAAGGGTTTTTGTCTCCTTCTCCTAAAAAGGATAGGCTTTGGACCAAATCAATCAACCACGGACTCAGTCTATAGCTAGGTGTTTAGATAGGTTGTGATGATTCATGTGGCACTAGGCTGGTCTCTGTGGGTGCAGAAATTTGAAAGATAGGAATGGAATTTAAATTATCCATAAGGATAGAAAATGGTAAAAGAAAAGGAAAAGATAAAAGTAAAGGTACAAGGTAGAGCAAGAATTAGGTTATCTAAGCAGACCGTCTTTCTCCCCGGCAACGGTGCCAGAAATACTTGTTGATATTAGTTACGCACACAAAAGAATCAAAGAGAAATAATCCGCAAGCACACGGATCTCGGTGAGCACTTCACTTGGGAGATAAATCCAGAGTATCGTATTTGTTTATACGCTAGGAGAAAACGTGCAAAAGACTAACCTGATCTTAACTACTACCCCTGGGCTGCAAGACAAGATAGTGAGAATTAAGCGATATAGAGAGAACTCCTTCGTCAGTCTCCCTCTAACCTATGGCAAGCTTTTGAGACTATTGTTCTAAGGGGGTACCTAAGGAAAAGAGACACCACAGAGGATGCTTAACCTCGGACTATGGACCTACCTTACCTATTGACGGGAACTAGGCTACGAAGATAACAAAAGGACTGTCACTTCCCTCGCTACTACCATGGTTCTGGCCAGATAGGGAGCATCTACGAGTGAACCTAGCCCAAGCACCACGCTTACGCTAATGAACGATTACTCTATTCCCAACGCGAAGCGAATAAAGTAAACTCGTAAACCAAAGAACAATAATAACAATGAACATACTAGTATTAGAAGTTGAATTGTCAAATGATCCTAGAACCAAGCCTCGGGTGAGGAGACTTGATCCCGTAGGTACAACTGGAGAGGAGACACCGACAGGCTGGGCTTCCTCCAAATCTACCTCCACTCTATACTCTCTCAATCTCTCTTGTTGCTAAAACCCTATAGAGATAGATCCATTCAAGGGACCCTTCTCTAGCTAATTCTCTCTGGAAAATATGAATTAGGGTTTTTGAATTTGCTAGGATCCAGGGGCTGGGGGCTCTGTTTATATAGCCCTCTAGGATGCACCACAGTCCTCGGATCAAACCGACCTAAATCAAAGGTTTTTATTCATCTTCAAAGTTGGTGGAGGCAGAATCCACGAGACTCAACCTCATTGGCTGAGAGGGAGAGGCGGCCACCCCTAGGGTTGAGGTGGCCGCCCCTGGCCTATGCCAGGTGGGCCCTAGCTTCTAGGGGTTTCCTTCCCGAGTCTTCCAGATTGTTCTTTTTTATACGTTTGGTCTTTATCTCTATGTAATCCTAACATGTGGACCATCCTTGGTAGTTTTCAGCTATCACCCTGCAGAAATAGATATTCACCAAAACTCATGGAATTCTATCAGTGATAACCCTACATCTACCAAATATTTATAAAAAGATCCATTTTCATGCTTAGTTGATGGTTAAAATTATGAGTTATCTACCGTCAACACTGCTCCAAGCCATATAGGTGGTGGCAACCACCAAGAGTAACAAGAAATTCGCAGCCACAATGATCCCCAAGTGCCACTAGATGCAACCACTCAAGCAAATGCACCCAAACTCACTTTGATGATGAATCAAGGATGGAGATGAGTGGGAGATGTTTGCTTAGGCTCACAAGGATGTCAAGTATGTCAAAGTGCCAAGAGAGAGCCTAGGGTCGGCCATGGTCTATTTATAGACCCTAAACAAAAATCCAACCATTACACTACTCGGAGGTGACCGGACTCACTGACCAGACTCAGCCCCGCATCCGGTTGCACCTGTCATCCAACCACGATGCTCCACATCACGCAATTCAAATATAGTCATTAGTTACCAAGTGCGCGCGTGAGTCAACCACTAACCTAACGCACCACTGCCTCTAACTGGACTCGAAGACCCACAGCGTCCATTTGATTCCAGAGAAGGTTTTTCACCGCAAAAACATGACCGGACGCGTCAGGTCAACGCCGACCTGACACGCCCCTCCTTCCGGTTGACTTACTGTTCCTCCGCGCGTGTGAGTAGTGTTGACATCACTGTACATCAGCATCGACCGGACGCATCGCCTGCACATCCGATCACAAGTTGATGCCTGCGTTCGGTCAAAACTTGGCCTCCTCGGCCGCGCTCAACACTGACCAGATGCACCTAGGGTGAGTCCGGTCACCCCGGTGCCAGCGTCTGGTCACGTACCTTCACCTCCTTTTCATTTTCTAAGTCTGTGACCACTTCACCCTTGCTTCCAACTTGCTAACCACAAAGTGTAGAAGTTGTGTGCACGTGTGTTAGCATTTTTCAAAGCATTTTATGAGGGTCATATGTTAGCCCACTAGGTTCCTAAATGCAATGCATGAATCATGTCTCCTCTTTATAGTACGGCTATCAATCCTAAGTCACTTATACACTCTATGGTGTCTTGAGTGCAAAACAAAAATGACCCTTTTGCTTATACATGTGCCTTGAGCCTATTTTGTTTTTCTCTTTCTTCCTTTCCAAGTTGAGCACTTGATCATCTCCTGGTCATCACCATGCACCATGATCATCTTCTTAGCTCCATCACTTGGATTGTACCAACCTCATCTAATCTACACACCTAACTTAGAGGTTAGCACTAAGGTTTCATCAATTAGCCAAAACCAAACTAGGGCTTTCAATCTCCCCTTTTTGGTAATTGATGACAACCTATTTACAAAGATTTTCAATAAATTTTTCTTGGATTCATGTTGCTTGCCCAAGCATATTACCATGTGTAAAGATTATGGATAAGTTTCATCAATCCAGATTGGTAGTATTAGCTCTCCCTACATATGTGCTAAGAGTTTAGATTTGAAAGCTTGCACATATACATAGATAGGAAGTTTAGGAGAGTAATAGCTACCAAATGATGTAAGGTGTAAAGAATGGACCTTTGAAGCGTGATACTAATCGGAGTTGCCAATATACACCATCCTTAGCGCCATGGTTAGTTAGATAGCACTTGCAAAACATGAACACTAGATATCTCGTGAGATCAACATTATAAGCAAGGTTTTAGTACCACTTGTAAAACATGCAAGACACATCTAACTATCATCCTATGCATGCTAGTTTTCATTTCATCAATCATTTTCTATAATCTAGCATACACCTCACAAGCATGGATAGGGAATTGTAAAACTTGTGCCATGCAAGCAAACATATGTAATGCACATTCAAATGCAACATACAAGTTTTTGAGCTTGCTCCCCATACCACACTATCTTTGTGAATTACTTCACCCCCTTTGGCATCAATGACCACAAAAGGTGAGCTCAAATTTTAGATAGGTTGGGGTGAAACCATGTAAGGTGAGGATCATTTTCCCAATTTGGTTCAATCTAGATTACTTTCAAAAGATATTTAACTCAGTTTGATCCAAGGGCAAGCTTCTTCACACCTCCAAGTGAGGGTTATCATGCACCAGGTTGAGTTAAACTTTTATAGCTCATTTTCTAGATCAAACACTAGGTTCACAAGCCCACAAACATGTCATATGCTACCACTAGATCATTTTAAGCATACAAGCAATAGTGGTATCATACAATCATCAAATTCATTTGATTTTCATGAATGGACCTAAGACATGATAGAAATGACTTGATGCACTAAACAAGTCCTTAGCAATGGATGAATGACATGTCAATCAACTTTACCTTGCTTTGCTCGAAGGAGAGGCATGTCATAGTGAAACGATCTATGATTTCCTCAAAGGGAAATCCACAGATTACAACATAATGTGATAATCCTAGAAAGACCAAGTTATCACATTATCTTTATTCAGCTGATATCACAGTCATACATCACGAAAGTACAAGTTACAAGTCATTACAACACTAGTTAACACACCTATTTACATTGTTATTCTAGCGGAAACACACACATCTTCGTCAGAGTCGATGCAGTGCATCAGTGGGTGAAGGCTCCTCCTTCATGGGCAGTCATTAGAGTTGGCGTAGAATGTCAGCGGGTGTAGACTTCATCTTCTCAACCAAACTTGAGCGTAGGAACAAGACTATCTAACCCTAATCCATCAAGTCTTCATTGTTGTCATCGTAGATGACACCCAATCCTGCTGAACAGTTATCAGTATGATTTGTACTAGCCATTGGCTCCCACCCTATGCTTTTGCGTTTGCTTTGTGGTAAGTGGAATGCAAGGGTAGATCAAAAGGCCTATGTATGGCTATAGGTTTCTTATGCAAGTTCATCAATATTTAATAATAATAGTTCATCAAGTTTTAACCCATCTCAACCACACGTTCTCCCATCCCATCACACACATCTCACCACACTCTCTCAGCGGCAAGGGATGACTCCCTCTCATGGTTGCCTATTCGGCCAACAGCCGACACTATCACCCAGGGGAGGTAGAAAGGACTCATCTCACTAGTCAAGTGAAGCTATACTTAGGAAAGGTTCATAGCTGACAAGTCAGCATATGTATCGATCGATCAACTAGAAACTCTATAGAGGTTTACACTACCCACAAGATCACCATCATTGATGATCCGGCTCATCTAGGCTGATTTCGGGCTGCCTTCCAACAAACACTATGCCACCCTACCACTCAGAACTAGGGCCATGCCAGAGTACTACTGACATGCTGAGACTGTGAGATGTAGTACCAAGCCCCCAAAGGTCACTATGCTGTCTTAGGAGGGTGTGGGTCCTCATGCCCGTACCTCCCTACACTATCTACTAATAACCTAGTAGTAGTGGCACTGCCCTAGCTGGTCGTACATCCATCCTGTTTCCATGGTAAGGGCGAGTGGGATGCAAGGCTTGTCCACAGAACATATCAGTCCTTAGGGTGACCAGACAGGATATCTTCACGAGGGGCTAACCGATGCCCCGCTCGACGAGACATCCGGCGCCCCGTGCTAAACAGCACCTCCCATCCTGCGGCTTCATCCCACAAAGACACTCCACCCTAGGACCCCTCCCTGTCACATGCACTCATCATAGGTACCTCTCATGGGGAACGCCCAAGTAGCATCCCCCGGCAAGACTTGTCCCAAGACTCATCGTAGATCCTGCTCAGTCGACTCGACCCTCACCACACACCCAAGACGCACGCCAAGATCTCCCCAAGTTAATTATCAAGTTATTACCAAGTTATCGACACCTTGTGCCTTAACCACTCATGTCATTCCTTCACCAAGCATCACATCACAGATATAATGCGTAGCAAGGTAAAGCAGCAAGTAGTATGCGAGCATCTAGCTTATCTGTGGGTGAGCAGGGGAATAGGTTGCGACAAGATAATGGCTCACAAGCAAATCTACCATGCAACCTATCACAGTTCACTTGCATAAAAGTAAAGGACTAGCATCTACATTGTAGCATGCCTAATAGGATTCTACGAGGTTAGGTGGAACGTGGCACCTATTGGACGGGTGGCAAAACCATATGAATCATATGGCCCACATGTACTTACCATTGTCTTTTAGACCTCTAGTAGTAGCACATGAGTGCCCTATAACTCGATAGTCTGTCGGGTGTCCTCAGGCAACCCAAATCATCCATGTTTCGTCTTTCGAGCAGGATCAATTACAGTAGCTTTATAGGATTACGATAGTTATACAAATATATACAAATTATTATATCAGAGTACAGTGGAAGTCTTACAATACATAAGTTTATAAACCTGTAATAAGTTCTTACAAACCATAGTTTTGCCATAAAGGCAGTGCAGTAGCAAAAGGGGGGTAGTCCCTTAGATTACATCACCAAAAGAACTTCACCATGCCCTTAGGTGCACTTCAACACTCTCACTGCTGGGACTCTTCTTTAGGAACCAACATATAGCAGAGGCTAGTGCCAGCCTGCTCATGTTGTTCACCTACAACAAGGGTTTAGCAACCCTGAGTACTGAGGGTACTCAACAAGACTTAACCGACGAAAAGGAAAGACTCCAAGGATATGTAAGGTAAGGGGAATCAAGATGAGTCTATAGCAAGATCAAGAATACTTTTACTGAACAGCTGCACTAATGTTGATCCTTGCTTTCAAAGTTTTATGCTTTAATTCAATATTAAAGAAATCTCTCTTAGCACCTATTCTAATCCCAAGCACTTCATTATTCTCATCACAACATGATCTCATAGCTAAAGTTCTAGTGGATTAACTACGATGCAAGATGGTTGATCAAGTCTCCTTCACTGAGAACCTATGGCGATTCGAATCGGTTTGGCCCAGCTGGGGTTTTCTTATCACACGACATATGCAGGGTTAGGCCTGGACCCATGCCTGCATACATCAACCCTCACTCGGATCCTCCTATATGGGAATCGGTCCAACGCTACTCGAGAGCACAGTACCCACTCTACTGTGTTGTTCGTCCCTAACGGATTCACAAGAGTGTGTTACACGGTACTCTCGCCATCTCTCCACTCCTAGTGCGTGGTTATCGTTTCTCATAAAGGAATAGCCCAGATGTTGGGCTTACCGGAGTATGTGGCCAGTACTACAAGTCATGATCACAAGCAGGCCGTACAATGAATGGTCCTTAACTGACACAGATGGGGTCACTACATCCAGCCTCAAACTGGGCGCAAGCCAAGATTCCACCCGGTCTAGATTTAAAAGTCATGATCATCCTCATACTTCAGGTTCATCTTTAACTTTAGAAAAACCTACCTCTAGCATTTACACCTAAGCAGGGCTAAGCATTTTAACAAATATACTTTAACATAAGTACCATGGTGAGAAGGAATAAACAAGGTAGTCATGCAGCAAAAGTTTATCATACAACTCTAGATACTTAAATGCAACATTCATAAGACTTAGCTGATAAACATTTTATAAAACACAAGGAGTTGTTTATGCTCTAGGGCTTGCCTACAGTGTCGGGGTTGTCAGCTATAACAAGATCAGCCCCACTCTCCAACTCAACTGTCTCTGTGAAAACCCGCCTCAGAGGCTTGCTCAACTAGCGGTTCTCCACTCTTGTTCACTATACGTTTAGTAAAGATGCATGCTTTTACTAATGATGCTTACATGACATAAAACATGTAATTAAAGATGACTTATCAAATTATCTACTTGAGTACAACTTTTCTTTGCTAATTACAAGTTAATTACTTCACAAAGCAATTTAAAACATTTCAAGATTAAAAGGTGTTTATTCTACCTTAACATTATAAACTATCATGATGAAAGGTATTACTTAGTAATTGAATAGCAATGCCTTGGAATAGCAAGGGTAAAGTGCTCCAAGGTCTCCAATCAACCCCAAAAATTCATAGCAACATATTTTGGACTCCAAGGAAAGTATTTTCATATTTTATTAATCCATAAATCAAGTCTATTTAAGTGACTAGATCATTTTATCTCTAAATAGTGCCAAACTTTTTGTGTAGGTTCATAACAGTCAGTTAAACATGCTCATAAATTTTATGAATTTTGGAATTATATTTTAAGCTATAAAAATAATGTAAGTGGCATTTCTTAATTAAAATAGGTAATTTTTTAACATACCGCACTCACTGTTTTTCATACTTTTATATTTTTCCTAGATTAAGCATAGTATCAACAGCTCATACAAAAGGTTTTATATTTTTATCAACATTATTTATTTAGTTACAAAGCTCTCTTTCTCTCACTCTTGGCCCGGACCGCGACGCAGGTGGCCCCGCTCCTCATCTCCTCTCTCTCTCTCACTCGGCTAGCCCAAGCCAACCCAACTTGCGGCCATGGCCCAAAGCCAACAGGCGGCCTAGGCCTACCTCCTTCTCCCCTGCTCAGGCCGTCCCGGCAGCGACGGCTCCGACCGGCCAGAGTTCACCGCCTCAGCGAGACCAAGCACTCCACTCGACTCACCTCAATGCTCCGCACTACTCATCATCCTTTTCCCTTCCTCTAACGACCGGTGAGAGGCACATCGACATCCACGGCGGCTCGGTGATCTCCGGCGACACGAGCTCGGTTAACCACCCCAACTCCAGCTACACTTCTTGCACCAACACACTCCTTTGGGCAACACAACCACACCAGACGGCTCAAATGAACAAAACTACACATAGGATGTACCTAACCTTGGCCATGGCGGCATGGCCAGGCGGCGCTCGCCAAACTCATTGCGTCCCGAGCACTAGAACTTGGTAGCAATAAACTAACACGTCTATCTCACTCAAACGCTCACCATGACTCAGAAACGATGACCAACAGGCTTCGAAGGACAGTGGGTGATGGTGGTCGTCGGGATCAGTGACTCCAGTGGCGTGAACCAAGGAAGACAGTGGTGTTCTAGCACGTCTACTCAAGTGCTGGAGAAAAAGGCGTGAGCATGAGCATCAGGGTGATATAAGGAACACAAAATGAGATGAACATGGTGCGAAGAGTAGCCGAGGTGGCCTAGCCATGGTGTGGTGCTTACAGCAACACCTCTATTGGCTCTAGAGAAGAAGACGGTGCATGGGGAATTACGGTGGTGCAGGATGGTGCAATTGAGCTTAATCTGGTCGCAAGGTGATGTGGACATGGTGGCGAGTTGAATTGGAAAATAGGGAAGCGGTGCGGCCAAATTTTGAGCTCCGAGCTCTGGCGGTGTAGGTGATGGTGAACGAGAAAGAAAGAAGAAGATGGCTGGCTCTGGTTTATGAGGACGAAGGTGAGTGGTTATAGGTCGTCTAGCTCGGCTTCGCAACGCGTCCAGACGATAACTGTGTGGCCATGCACGGGCGAGCAATGCGGCATGTGCAGTGGGGCAATAAGCAAGAGGTGGTAGCATGGGAGAACAGAGGCAAGGAGGAGGTGGAGGTTGAAACATTGAAACATGTTTCAATGTTTCAAAGAAACAACAACAACTTCTTTCTCCAATTTGAGCAAGATGGAGACAGAATTAGATCAAAGTCAAAGAAGAGAAATTGATCCTTATACCCTAAGCTCTAACTTTGGTAAAGGTAAGAAAAACAGAAACTTAACAAATCAAGAAATAGAAGAGGGGTTAGGTTATACAAGGAATGACACATCTTGTTTCACTACTTGAAACATAAAACAAGGATTAGGGTTTCCAAAGTAATAACTTAGCTTCTTAAGGAATTAATTGGTGATTAATTAGTTGACAAACATCCTAACCTAAGCTACCACTGCTTAGTACACAACTTGTACTAAACAATGATACAAAGATTGGAGAAAGTTTATTTATGAAATTCATTTTAATAAATCTCCTAAAATTGAATTCAAAACTAAATTCCAGGACGGGCAAATTTGCCAATGTTGGATTACAATTCTGATTTCAATCTTGAGGCTCCAATTTTAATTGGTTGGACTTGAATTCATGTCCATGCTTGACACTAGTGTAAAGTACTCACTTCACACCTCAAAGCTTAGTAAGACATAATTCCAAGTTATCAATGAAATTCCAAAAATACAAGGCCACAAAGTACCTTAAAAGATTTTTGGTTTAAGCTCAACACATCATAACAAAGCATTGTAACAAAATAGAATAAATGTTATTTTTAATAAATGCATCACATGGTGACCTACTAAACATGGTGCACCCTGCTTTATGATGATATGCCAAGTTTTAACTTCTACTTAACACCTAGGGTGTTACATGATATCTGTACTTGTAGTCGTTCTCCCTCAAGGTCCTTCTTCCATCTGCATGTCCTTCCTCCAACGGGTCTCGACTCGATCAATGCTAACTCAAAGCAACTACCTTGAAAGAGCAACAAGCAGACGGAGAAGCAATCAAACCACTAAACCTAGAAAGACTATGAAAAAAGAGGCAACAAGGCATAGAAAGAGCAACTACACTAGAAGAACACAAAAAGAGAGAACGACTTAGCCCTCTTGGTGGATGTCTAATCCCTGGGCCAAAGAATAGGAGTGGTTGTTTGCTACGCTCAAGCTTAAGCCTTAGCCTAGCCAGTACTTCCCGGGTTGATCGTGTTGACCTGTACGGCTTAAAAGAAATGGCATAGGCCCTAACTCATCCTAAGCAAACACCATAGCTCACGGTTTTTGATCCAAGCGTCATGGAGACTGACAAGAACCAAAAAGACTACAAGCAGGGGAAGTTCCATTCTCTCTTAATCCATACACCAGTTCCATTCTCTCTTAATCCGTACACCATTAAAATTGATGAGAACCAAGAGAGGGTGGAATGGGGAGATAAGAGAAGAGAGGTGGTCTACTTCTTCCAATACACACGCCATGGGAAGAGACAGGGCATAGAAAGAAGCAACACACAAGAGAACACGAGTGCCCAAATGACTTGTAGGGTACCAAGACCTAGGAGCACTAAATGCACTAAGACATCCCTAGGGTTCTTGGCGGTGCGGTTGTCACCGCAAGAACCAAAGAGATGCTACGGTCTAAAAGGTACAAGCATACAAGGGCTTAAGCACGACAGAACCGAAGAGCGAAGAGATGTGAGAATCACCTTCCTTTGATCCACTCGCCATAGCAAAGACGAGAATCAAAGGAATGGAATCAAGAGAGCAATAAACACCGAACAAGCAAAAGACTCAACCCACATCTTACTAGATCGACGGGGATTGAGAACAAGAGAGAAAGAAGAATGGAATCCGCACTCCTTCAACCAACTCATCATGGAACGGATGAAGGTTGGAAGAAGTAGGCATGATTCCCCGATCCAAACCTACTCATAGGGCACCACAACCTATGTGCATCCCAATCGGCACTTTGCTATTCCGAGGGCTCATAGCAGTGCGGTTGTCACCACAAGAACCAAAGGAACGCTATGGTCAAGGTGGTACAAACATACGAGGTGGTTAGGATAAACAAGCGAGAAAAAAGGGTAAAGCCTGATGGTCATGGCAAGGCAACCCGTGGCCTTGAGGTTCACCCAAGCGGGTTGGCTTTTGACGGTTCCACGAAGGTTGCCCCTTAATTCCCTTCCCAAGACTAGGTCATGAAGGGCTAGAATGGTGCGGGTAAGAGCCACGCCAATATTGACATCGAGTCCATCACTACCACATCCTATGAATGAAACTAGGGGCTAACTATCATAGTACGATGGAGTCAACCAAGGCACAAGAGAAGGGACATTCTTGGCATCACGGCCACGGCATGATGAACTCATGATCGTAACAATCAAGCATGTCGCTCTCTCAACCGGCTCAAAGGCATGGTCCACAGACACACAAGGCATACACAACAACACAACAAGAACCACAACTCGATGACCGACCACACAAACGACACGACGTGGAGTAGCACATAACCATAGCACAAGAGAGATAGATGGATAGGTAGGCTGGCAGTGAAGGCGTGGCATAGGCATAGGATAGATATGATGTAGATCATCATGAATCAAGTATGAACAAGCATAGATGAAAGATGGTGTACAAACAAGTATAGGAAATGAAGAATAGAGCTTTGCTGATGCCGAAATATGGTGTCAGCTGGTGCAAAGGGTCAACCTTTAGGGTAGAGGGATGTTATGGCTTGTCCGGGCCAGCCATGGCCAGCTATGGCCCACTGCAGCCTCCCTTGGCCGGTTGTGGCTTACTGCTGGCCAGCCGTGGCTAGCTATGGCTGGCCAATGGCTAGCTGCGGCTAGCTGTCAGCTGGCTGGAAGCGGTCAGGGCTAGCTATTGTCGACCGTGATGGGGTAGTAGGCGGTCAGAAGGTGATAGGGCCTCGGTGGGTGGCTTAGCAGGGTCATAGCTTCCCTACGACAACAGAAGATGACGGCACAAAGGTCGGGCTCAGCAGAACAATGACAAAATGAAGGAAAGGGAGGAGCTTTTACTGTTAGTGCCTCATAGGCGGCAGCAGACGAGTCTAGCGGGGTTGGCAGCGACGTCTCGCTCCTAGTGACGGTGAACATGGGGTCTGCCCCTCTGCGACAGTGAGAAGACAAGACACAGAGGCCGGTTTTAGTATAGGATGGGGGTGAGATCATCAGCAGAGAGGGCAAAAGAGGGAACTTGGTGCTAGTGTCTCACTGGCAGCAGGAACAGAGCTCGGATGTGGTGGAGGTGGCTGCTGAGAAGCTCAATGCATCGCGTGCAGAGGAGGAGGTGCAACGCGGTGGAGGCAGAGCGGCCTGGCATCAAGGTGGGGCAAGGCTCTGGCACAACAAGGAGATGGTGGTGGTCATAAAGGGGAAGCAGGGGCATGATGTTGGCTTGATGGAGTCAGACGCCGTGGTCGAGGTGGAGGCCGCTCCACGACATTGAGGTGGTGGCGCTCGGTGATCAGCGGCTCTGCTAGAGATGCAGCTCGATAGGGACGGAGGTGGTGGTGGCTTGGCGAGGAGGAAGCCAGGGCACGGCCTTGGACATGACATAGGGGAGGCAGCGCGGTGGTGCACTCGACGGTGTCTGTGACTAACGACGCGCAATGCTGGCGAGGATGGCTCTGGCGACCAGAGGAGGTTGCGGCGATGGTGCCTAGAGCAGGGACTCATTGGAGTGGTGGGTGACGTGGAGCTGCGACAGTAGCACCATGGCTAGCAGCAGCGGGCTGGGGTGATGCAATGGCCAGCTTTAGGGTTTGGTGCCGCAAGAGAGTGGAAGAGGAGCAGAGCGGCAATGGATTAGGAAGGGCAGAGGAGCGATGGTTGTGATGGCTTTATAGGCGGCGTGAGCTAGGGTTTAGGGGGTTTTGGTGATCCTTGTCATCCGTTCCACGGTCAGGACATGCAGTGCACATCCCTCAACTCCTGGTACACTGTCGAGGTGAGGGATGGGACAGGTGTGGTGCGGACTTGCGTGGTCGAGCGACGATGGCTCTAGGAGACTGGGGGCATGCGGTTAGGGTTTGGCGTGGGTGCCTGGGTAAGCTGGCGAGCTCACGAGGGTTGGCGCTTGGGCCTATGGGGGCTCACGTCTGGGCCTGCGGGGCCCGAGCAGGATGGGCCTGTGGGGTCATGGCAACGCTGGGCCTTGCGCGCGAGAAGTAGGGGTGCGCTAGGCCTTGCGGTTGGAAGGGGAGGAGGGAAGCATGAGCTGGGCCGCTCGGCTAGCTTGGCCAGAAGGGAGGAGGCGGGGTTGAGCTGGTCCAGTGGGGTTGAGCTGGGCCGGTGGGGCGTCGGCCTGCGGCTGAAGGTGGAAAGGGTGAGAGGAGTTGGGCCAAAAGAGAAAGGAAAGGAAGAAGGATTTTTCCTTTTTGACTTATATGTTTTCAAGGAATTTGAAAGATAATTAAAAAGGGAATTTGGGGAGGGAATTTCAAAGGGGACATTCAAAAGATATTTGAGAGGAATTCGAAAAGGGATTAAGCAAAAGGAAAAAAGGACTTTTTCTTTTATGATTTTATGAATTTGGATCAGGGAGTTTTGAGGGAGATGTAAAGGGAATCTATGAGATATTCCAAGGGGATTAAGTGGGGTTGCTACGGATCGGTGTACTTCAACACAAAACCCTAAACCAACTAAGAACTCCGGCACACTCCTACAAACAATTCTACATGAGTGCATTGATTTGTTAGTGGGTTAGACTCGCGTTCACCCTAGAACTACATGCTTCACACAATTATAGGAATTTTTTTAAAAAGCTCGTATTTTTTGTTGTTCTAAAATCTAGGATGTTACACATATAATGGGGGTGCATCAACACATATTTGAGAAGTCAAGTATGTTCAATTCATTTCTTAGCTTGCAAAACCTCTTCTCATCAAGTGGTTTGGTGAAGATATCAACAGGTTGATCATCGATGCCCACATTCTCAATTGAAATGTCCCCCTTTTGTTGATGATCTCTAATGAAGTAATGGCAGACATCTATGTGCTTTGTTCTTGCATATTGAACCAGATTATTGGTGAGCTTCACGGCACTCTCATTGTCACATAGCAATGACACTTGTTTGAACTTGATTCCAAAATCATTCAAGGTGGCCTTCATCTAAAGAATTTGTGCACAATAATTATTGGTGGCAATGTATTTAGCTTTGGCAGTTGAAAGTGCAACACTATTTTACTTCTTTGATGACCAAGAAACAAGTGATCTTCCCAGTAGTTGACATGTGCCCGATGTGCTTCTTCTCTCAACTTTGCATCTCGCATCATCCGAATCAGAATATCCAATTAGCTCAAAATTTGCTCCTTTGGGATAACACAATCCAACATTTTGTGTATGCTTCAAGTACCTCAATATTCTCTTTGTAGCATTCAAATGACTTTCTCTTGGTGAGGCTTGAAATCTAGCACGCATGCATACACTAAACAGCACATCCAGCCTTCATGTGGTTACATAGAGTAGGCTTCCAATCATAGACCAATACATCTTTTGATCCACCATATTGCTAGTTGTATCACTATCCAAGCTTCTATTTACCCCTATTAGTGTACTAATTCCCTTTACATCCTCCATGCCAAACTTCTTGAGCATGTCTTTGATGTACTTGCCTTGACTCACAAATGTACCATTCTTCAATTGCTTGATTTGAAGACCAAGGAAGTAACTAAGCTCTCCAATCATAGACATCTCAAATTAATTTGCCATCATCTTTTCAAACTCCTCACAAAAATCTTGATTGATTGATCCAAATATGATATCATCAACATAGATTTACAACAACAATAAGTCATTTTCAATCTTCTTGGTGAAGAGAGTGGTGTCAACCTTGCCCATGATGAACCCCTTAGAGAGTAGGAAATCCCTCAACCTCTCATACCATGCTCTTGGTGCTTGCTTCAAGCCATACAAAGCCTTTCTCAACTTATAAATATGGTTAGACTTCTTCTTATCTTCAAATCTGGGAGGTTGCTTAATATATACAGGCTCATTAATGTATCCATTGAGAAATACACTTTTCACATCCATTTGGTACAACTTGATGTTGTGGGCACAAGCATAGGCTAACAAGATCCTAATTGCTTCTAATCTTGTAGCCGGGGCATATGTTTCACCAAAGTCAAGACTTTCATCTTGAGTGTAACCTTAAGCCACTAATCTTGCTTTGTTCCTTATAACTATCCCATCTTGATCTTGCTTGTTGTGAAATACCTATTTTGTTCCAATCACATTATGATCCTTAGGCCTCTCAACTAACTCCCATACTTAATTTCTCTTGAAGTTATTAAGTTCTTCATGCATAGCATTGACCCAATCAACATCCTTCAAAGTTTCATCAATCTTCTTAGGTTCAATGGATGACACAAATGAGAAGTGTTCACAAAATGATGCCAATCTTGATCTTGTTTATACACCTCTTGAGATATCAACAATTATAGAATCAATGGATGATCTCTTGCAATATTGGTAGGTTAGAGCACTTGAACTTGATTGCTTGCATTTGATTGATCATTGGGTTGAGATGATGTACTAGTCATTTATTGATCTTGCACTTGAGATGATGAACTAGCTTGATTTTGATCATGAGAACCACTAGCTTGTATGTTTGAGTTAGAGAGCACTTGATCTTTGTCATCTTCAACTTCAATCACTTCTCTAGGCCTTATGTCACCAACATCATCTTCTTCATTGCATTGGCCAATTGAGTGCCTCTCACATCATCTAGATTCTCATCTTCCTCTTGAGAACCATTGGTTTCATCAAATTCCACATCATGAACCTCTTCAAGAGTACCACTACCCAAATTCTAAACTCTATATGCCTTGCTAGTAGTGGAGTAACCAAGCAAGAAACCTTTATCACATTTCTTCTCAATCTTGCTCAATCTTATGCTTT
Source organism: Saccharum hybrid cultivar R570 (assembly GCA_038087645.1). Classification (NCBI taxonomy): domain Eukaryota; kingdom Viridiplantae; phylum Streptophyta; class Magnoliopsida; order Poales; family Poaceae; genus Saccharum; species Saccharum hybrid cultivar. The sequence continues at coordinate 1,337,622 of JAQSUU010000291.1, read as the reverse complement.
TCTTCAATATATAGCATTTGCATCCAGAAACTCGTATGCAATGTTGGGTTTTCTTCCATTCAAGAGCTCATATGGTGTCTTCTCCATTATGGGGATGATAATAGAGGCGGTTGCTATAGTAGCAAGCCGTGTTGATTGCTTTAGCCCAAAATGAATGACTCTCATTGTACTCACTTAGCATTGATCTTTCTATGTTAATCATGGTTCTATTCTTCCTCTCAACTAGGCCATTTGATTGAGGTGTGTACTTGACCGAGAATTGATGCCTAATGCCAAATTCATCATATAGCTCATCAATTCTTGTATTCTTGAACTCACTACCATTATCACTTCTCACTTTCTTGATTGTGGTTTCAAACTCATTGTGAATTCTCTTGATGAATGGCTTGAATATAGTAAACACATCACTCTTGGCAATAAGAAAGACTACCCATGTGTATCTAGTGAAATCATCCACAATCACAAATCCATACTTGTTGCCACCATTGCTTGTATATATAGTTGGCCCAAACAAGTCCATATGCAATAACTCAAATGCCTTGGATGTGCTCATGATGCTCTTCTTTGGATGAGTGTTACCTACTTGCTTTTCGGCTTGACATGCACTACATAGCTTGTCCTTCTCAAATGTGACATCTTTCAAGTCTCTAACTAGATCATGCTTAATCAATTTGTTCAATTATTTTATTCCAACATGACCAAGCCTTCTATGCCATAACCAACCCATGCTAGACTTAGTGATCAAACATGTTGACAGTTGAGCTTCTCTAGCATTGAAATCAACCAAGTATAGATTCTCATATCTAAATCTTTTGAATATTAAGTTAGAGCCATCTACACTTATGATCTCTATATCATCAACTCCAAATATGCACTTGAAACCAAGATCACACAATTGAGCTACCGATAATAAGTTGAAGTTCAAGCTCTCTACTAGTAGCATATTGAAAATGCTTAAGTCATTGGATATTACAATCTTACCAAGATCTTTGATCTTGCCTTTGCCTTTGTCATCAAATGTGATACTGTCAACCCCATTGCTATCATTTGTATTGATTGAATTGAACATTCTTGAATCACCGGTCATGTGTTGTGTGCACCCATGTTGACGGTCGTCAACCATCAATTTCAAATCGTCAATAAAACATGAAAAGGGCAAATAATAAATAAAAATATAGAATAGGGGTTTAACTAACAGAGTTCCACAGGTTTTCATGAATCTGTGTTTTTGTAGGGAGTTATCAGGAAGTAAACGGAGAAATGAATAAACAGGCTAAAAAGCATATTCCACGGTGGCATGAAGTGAAGAAAGATCTAGAAGATACGAGAAGGCAGACCCCTGAAGGTGGGACCCACTTGGAAGTGACCTAGGTCAGCCGACCTAGCCTCTAGGTCGGCCGACCTAGAGGTCCACCTGTTAGCCTCAGCCTTCGCACACGATGCTCCACCGCCTTAGGGTTTCAATCTCCTCTGTTGTTTCAAGTCAGTTTGATCAAAGGGATGCGGTTCATTCCATTAGCCTATATAAACAGAGCCCACCCCCACTCCTGAAGAAAGAAACCAAGAGGAAATCAGTTGAAGCCAAGGAGAAGCTCTCCACCAGAAATTAGATTAGCTACTCAAAGTTCTAGTATAGGCTAGCTAGCAAGGTTTAAGTAGAGTTCGGGTTCTCGCTCGAGGATTCTGGATCTGTAGTCATCTAGAGTCTGGTATAATCATTTGTATCTCTCCTTTATTATTACTTTGTTCTATTTCAATATTATATTCTAATTTATTATGTTCCTAGTTTGCTCTAGTAGTATATTTGTTATAGTCATGATTGATTATGAGTTTATGCATATGTTCGCAAAGCGCTTAATCCAGTATTCGAGTGGGTTAAGTGGTAGCCAGTATGTAAGCGTGGTGCTTAGATATTGTATGCCTGCGGATGCGCTCTATATGTTGGGAAGTGTGGTAGATCTCGGGCATGACAATAATCCTGTTGAGTCTTTTGTAACCCAGACCTTGTATATAGAACTAGTAGAACCCAGTTGCAGAGGAATAGTCTAGCTATATTCTGGCTCTCCTCTAGCAATGTTCCTTATGTGTAGATGAAGAGTCCTTCGTGCTATATATGATTGTGTATTTGCTAGAGTACGCGAAAGACTTAATGAGTTAGTAATTACTTAGGGATTCAACCTCTTAACTAATCTCCTGTCGGGTCTTACTGAACTTGTGTAGTATCTATTTCTATCTCTGGGGTTATCAATATTTATGCTTACATTTATTCATTATCCTTATTTATCTACCATTGGCTTACCCTGTTTGGGCATGTCCTATGTGATTGATTTTCATCATAAGTAATCCACAATGATTTTTTATTTCATACTGCTCAATTTCAATAGCTTTTCCCTATGGTAAAATATAAATAACGATACCTAGAATACTCCCGGTGAAGTGCTATAATGGTAGGATTAATCTGTGCGCTTGCAGATTTATTGTTATTTAATATATTTCATATATTCAATATTACTAGTCATATGAAATGAAAGCCAATTTGATAATACATATCTAGCTTCATTTGCTGGGGATGACAACCTGATTCCATAGTTAGATGTGTAGTGATTACTAAGTGACTACTACTAAAACAAGTGCTGCATTAATAAATACCAACAAGTATTTTTGGTGCCGTTGCCGGGGAAAAGCAACATAAAGCTAGAAACTAACAAATCAAGTAATACTTATTGATGAAAATCATAACTAGGTACCTCTGTCTTTTCAGGTTTACCCTTGTTTTCTCTGTTTTGTATCTTATACAAGGAATTTTAGGACTCATCACACTCCAATCAGAATCAACTTAATCAAGAAGGAAGCCCACATCAGTTTTTGAAGCTATGGCTAACAAGACTATGCAAGAATTCTCTGCTGCAAGCACCGAGAACATCCGCACTGGACTAGAACTCGACACTAATGATTTAGAATTTGAGCTCAAGCCAAGCCTCATCAACATGGTACAAGCTACACCATTCAGTGGGAAGGCGCATGAAGATGCAAGTGCACATCTGCAGGATTTCCTGGACATTGGAAGTACAATCATCATCAAGGACGTCGCTCAAGACATCATACTACTTTGTTTGTTCCCATTCTCACTCTTGGGAAGAGCGAAGCAGTGGTTCTATGCCAATAAAGAAGACATCAACACATGGGCGAAGTGTTCAAAGGCCTTTCTAGAAAAGTTCTTCTCAGTTGGTAAAACCAATGCCTTAAGAGGAAAGATTACTAATTTTCAATAGTAGAAGGGAGAAACCATTCCAGAAGCCTAGGAATGTTACCAAGAATACATCTTAGATTGCCCTCATCATGGAATGGAGTTATGGTTGCTCATGCAAAGCTTTTATAATGGATTAAGTCAGAAATCTCATGAACAACTAGATGCAACTGCTGGAGGATCATTTATGTCACTCACTGCTGGAAAAGCTGAAATTCTTGTGGAAAATATAACAGAAAATCAAAGCTGGCCATCAGGCAATATTCAATCATGCCACCAGAGTGAGGAGGCACCAGACGAATTATGTGCACTATCAACCAAGCTGGACGTATTGCTAAATTGGCTTGACGAGAGAGCTAAGTACAAGGAAGATCAAAGGGCCATTGAAAATGCTTATAAAAATGGAAACAAGCCTCACCGTCAACAATTCAGTTCCACCACGACAAGGATGGAGTCAACAGCAAGGTAAGTACCAAGGTAATTATTACAATTCTTCTAATACTAAATTACCACCTTTAAGAGAATTAATTTCAGAAGAAGCTAGAATTAATGATAATTTATCCAATAAGATTGTTTCTAATGATAAAATTTTGGAGAGTATAAATACTAAAATGGATACTTTTTTTTCTACCATAAAAGAACAACTTAATTTTAATAAAAAGATAGAAATAAAAATATCACGGTTGTCTGCTGCGCTGCTTGTTTCCACTAACCCTGAGCAGGTAAATAAGATAACTACAAGAGGTGGTAAGTCTATATAGGATCCCCCATATCCAAAAGGGATGTCTAAAAGGACGAAAGCAGTACTAGTGATACTAGAAGAAGATGAAGTTGAAGATGTCACTCCACAAGAACCACAAGAAATGAGACAAGATTTCCATGACACCAATTTCATACCATTCCCACGCAGAAGACAAAGAGCTCACACTCATATGGATGAGCAGTTTGGTAAGTTTGTAGAGGTCATTCAGAAATTATATATCAACATACCTCTATTGGATGCCATACAGGTCCCTACCTATGTGAAGTATATCAGAGATATTATGAACAAGGAGAGGCCACTGCCCACCACTGAGGTGATCAAGCTGACAGGAGAATGTAGTGAGGCCATCCTTAATACATCACCAACCAAGAAGAAGGATCCAGGATTCCCCACTATTGATTGCTCAATTGGAAGTCAACATTTTGATAATGCACTATGTGACCTTGGAGCAAGTGTCAGTATGATTCCCAAATCAGTCTTCGACAAGCTCACTTATTCAATAATAGAGCCAGCATCAATGTGTCTATAGCTGGCCAACAAGTCGATCTGCTACCCGATAGGAATTGCTGAGAACAATCCAGTGAAGATAAGAGAATTCTTTGTGCCAGTAGACTTTGTGGTACTGGACATGCAACCAGACTCAAAAGTGTCACTCATCCTGGGGAGACCCTTTTTGAGCACAGCCAATGCTCACATTGATGTCGGAGAAGGAGAAATCAAGTTTAACATAAATGGAAAGGAAGAATGGTTTGCTTTTAAGCCAAGATCAGAGCTCACTGCAAATATGGTATTGCAAGAGAAAGATCAATCATCAGAACCACCGTCTCCGATACCAGAGAATGCATCTAAAGATTAAACAAATTAGAAGTCCGGTTCGGTGGACTCAAAATTCTGAATCCTCGCCGGGAGGATGAGCTAGAAGAAGTTCTCATTTGGAAGATCATCATCTCGCCACTCCACTCGCAGCAACTCAGTGGCGTCAATGAACATCGATACTCCATCAGTAAGTATGCTACGTCCGATGTCAGAAGTCATCAACACCATGATAGACGAGAGGAACTTGAAGCTTCATGGAGAGGAGGTGGACAACTACAATTCGATCAAGGACAGAGGTGTTACTCTCACTCGCGTCATTGACCCAGCACTCCTATGTTGAACAAGTATGGATATCGACCTTAATCATATTTTTCGTGAAGTAGGATGGGAAAATTTCTGCACCATTAATGAACCGGGTTGTGAATTACTTACTCTAGAATTACTTTGCACCTTAAAACACTTTCGGGATGGAATTAAGTTTAGGCTATTTAACAAAGAATTTAATCTCACCTAGAAACAACTAAGCCTACACTAGGGTTTTAAGGAAGAGTGTATTATAGATGTAGACACAGTAATTACTAAATTTGTTAGACCCAACTGGAAAGAAATTTCAAATGAAGACAAATGTGACCATCCCCACACTAATTCCATACAACTGCCCGTTTTTTGCTTCATGCATATATGGCTAGGCATTACTCTTTTCCCATGTGATGACATTCGCTCTGCTAAAATCGATGATTTAAAATTGATGCTTTGATGATTAAATGAGTGAAAGTCTCACCGGTACAATTCATGTTAGATCATTGGGTGAAAATTTTTACTAAGCGGAAAAACGGTGAAATTGAATATTCATCCTTAATGTGGAGTTGGCAACTGAGTTGGGTTTAATGGACACTGCGTTGGTAGCACATTTCCCTAGGGAACGTCCAAAAATAACTACTGAACACTTTTTCCAAGGACATATGAAAAAATAAATAAGAGAGGATAGGCCGTGCATAATGATTTATCGCAACAAGAATTTTGAGATCCTATTACCTAACCCAGGTCTCAAATTATATTCCACACCTTCTCTACTTGTGGTGCCATCTACTGCAGCTGTAGGGATGAGAACCTCCGAAAGGCGAGACCAAAACCTACCAACTCACTACTTCAGAGCTGATCCGTCTCCACAAGGTGCAGCAAACACGGTGTACCAGACGTTTGACCACCCAGGACCATCACGTCCTCCATAGTACAATACATGGGAACAGGTGACTCTACAACAGTCCGATGGATCATGGCATAGTGGCCAATGGCAACCAGGCCAACGAGGACCCTTCACACGGCATAGACAATATAGTGGTCATCATTCTATTGATGCACAGGAGGTATTGTCATCCTCAGGGCACCATCACCTACAACCAGGATGAGCATCCTACTCTAGTCCTTCGTACCACGAGATGCTCAGGGAGAGGCATGAGTTTAACACTCGCCTCTATGGTTGTTGGGTATTTTAAAAAAAAAGGTCCGCAAGCGCATGGATACCGATGTAGCTTTCACCTGGTAGTATTCCAGAGTATTGATTTCCACGAGGAACGTGAAGTGTACTAGAAGAATTAGGAACGTCCAGGGAAAGGGTAATTATAGGGTAGAGAGGGATTTTAGGGGTTTATAAGTGGTTTTATCTTGTCGAAAGCTTACTCTATTTTACCTACTTCAGAGCAACAGTACCTTTTTGACTCTCAAAAAAGATTGGGAAGAAAGTAATCAGGGGAAGGCTGCTGAAAAGCTCTATGAAAACACCAACCCTAACGTGGTGGATTACAAAGACCTAACAAAGCTGTCACCTCTGGGGCTACCACAACTATTCGGAGGATTGGGCACAAACTCAGGTAAACCCTAGTAAGGAGAGGTTGAAATAGATTCCTATGGTTTTAAGGTCTAAGGATAGATAAATGCTACTCCTACTTGCTCACTTCGGGCACCAGCGTACACCTGGTCTGCCAAGCGATACCGGCCTATAGCCTACGTCGAACCCAGACATGGGGGATTATGAGGGACGGACAGGGCTATCACCACCTGCCACCTACCCCTCAACCATAGGGAATGAGGCAAACAAAGGTAGCCTCCAGCCTAGACACCATGTCTACGCTATCGACTACTACTCTAGCGTTGCGCAGGGTTATCCATCTCTATCAAGGCCCTCTACTAGAGCATCCGCCAAGGGGATGGACGATGAACCCACAAATAAGTATGAGTAAAGATTAACTAATCAAAGACTTTATAACCAAAAGAACCACAAACACTCACTTAGCGGGAGAACCCGTTGAAGTAAAGATGTTCATCGAGGTACGAGTTAGGGAGACACCGAAAAGCCCGGCGCTTCCCCAAGCTCTCCCTCACATCTCTCCCTTACTACTCTACTAGCTACTAGGGCCCAAGCCTTGGAATGAAACTCAAGTTAGTGCTCTTGATCCTTCGTGTGGTGTGTCTTGAATGAGAGGGAGCGAGGGGGTATTTATAGGTTGAGAAGAGGAGTGGAGGCCACTCAATGTGCCATGTCCACGATCCGTGTGCCTCTTCACCACAGCCCTTGGATCAAACCATCATAGGATTGGATGGTGGAGATGGAATGGAGTTGTGCTTCCTTGCATGCCCTCCTATCTTGAGCAAACCACCATTCTCTGTGCAAGGCTTCTATGAAACACCGTGCAACCGACGTTGGAGAGGCAGTAGGAAGCAGCCTATGAAAAATGGGGCTAAAAGGAGCTAGTAGGGAAGCGGCCAATCCCTAGGAGTGGCCTCTCCCTTTTAGTGGCCAAATTGGCCCATATTTGGTGGGTGACCTCCTCTGGCTTCTAGAGTGGGCCTTCAAGGTGCTTTTGCTGAGAAGAACTAATTTGATTCGGGTTTGTCCTTATTTTCCTCTCTTTCTGGCCCTGATTCTGCTGGTAAGTGGGCCATCTCCCCTTGGGCTCATGTTGGTCATTTGTAATGTTGTATTTCTTGTATACTTTAGGCTCATTTTCTGTGTAATTCCATCATGTCCTCTTGCAAATGAATAATCACCAAAACTCATGGAATTGATTAGTTATAAGTCCTAATTCTAAGTCTAGTGTTTATTTTGAGCATATTTTGTGTCAGTTGGTGGTTGGAAATATGAGTTAAGGACCACCAACAATCCCCATAACTATTGGACCTCATGTGTTCCAAGAAGCAGCCCACGATTTCGGAGCAAGTGTTAATATTATGCCAAAGGTAATTTATGATAAAATTCATAGAGATCCTTTGTTATATACAATCATGTGTTTGTAGCTTGCAGATCAATCACTCTGCTACCCCAAGAGAATTCTTGAAGATATCTATGTACGAGTCGGATGCTCGTACATACCTGTAGACTTCATGGTTTTTGACACAGATGGAGATACAAGGGCGCCCATTATCTTGGGTCAACCAATCCTGAGCACCGCAAAAGCCATCATCTACGTGGACATTGCCAAAATCTGCTTCACTATTAAGGATAGAAAGGAGAAATTTACTTTCAAGATTCGTATATTGCACTCTCTCAGTCATCCACAGATTCAGGCTCTGCCCGAGGATACAACAGTAAGCAAGAAGAAAAATAATTGAAGAAGGAAGAATAGAGCTAGGCAGCCAAGAGAAGAATCAGTCAAGATGATCAACACACTTTGATTAGAGTACGACCACCTCCTTGCTTCACAATTCCTTACCAAGAAGGAAGATCCTGGCGTACCGACGATCGAGTGTACAATTGGACAAAAAATCTTCCACAACACCTTCTGTGATCTTGGATCGGGTGTCAACATAATGCCCAAGGTAACTTATGATTATTTGTTTGGTGAACCTTTGTTTCTTACATATATGCAATTACAGATGGCGGACCAAACAATTTGATTTTTGGAGGGAATAGAAAAAGATATCATGGTTAAAATACAAGATTATTATGTCCATGTCGACTTGATGATTCCTGACATGGGAGAAGAAGAAGAAGATGTACCTATCATCCTTGGAAGACCGTTCCTCAATACTACCAACGCGATCATCTACGTCGGATCAGGACAAATTCACTTCCAATTCCTAGAACAAAAGGTACGATGCTATTTCAATAGTTATATAACTTATGAACAGCCAAAGAAGATCCATCCCAAGAGAAGACGTTGATCATCCCAACGCTAAAGGAGTCAACTCCCAAAGAATGAAGATGAAGGAGAAATTGAGAATGACAAACCTGCTACACCGAAGTCAAATTCACAATCGAAACAGGTCTAGAAGAAAAAGGTGGCATCATCATTAGAGTCACCATCACAGGAGGTGCAACTATCAAGGTCTCCATCTCTAGGACCGATTGATGCACCTAAACAATAAACAAGACTGGAGAAGTCCGGTTCAGTGGACTCAAAATTCCGAACCCTCGCCGGGAGGTAAAATCGGTAGTTATCCATATTTACTTTTTCACATTGCATGAATTATTTTAGTGTATTTACTTTGCTACATTTTCATTTAGAAAAGAGAATAAAAATCTCATCATTGCATTATAAAATCGTAAGCCCCATGTGAATAATTTTCATAGTGTGTAAAAACCCGCAAGAATGTTCACCGTGGTGGCATAAAAAATAAAAATACCATGCATACATCTAGTACTATTTCATTATATCATAAAATATTTTCTGTGAAGCACGTATATACAATCGTATACAGAAGAAATATAGGAAACCAGGACCCACAAGAGACACCTAGGACCCACCACCACCTCCACTATACACTAGCACTGAATTTTCGGATCGTATCCACCGAAAGCAAAGAGATATTACTTAGCTTAGAAGCAATGCACCATGGTGGAGGATGAGAGCGAGTGGGCCTAGAGTGGGCTGGTTGGCCCCACCACTTGGCCGGCTGGCCTGCTGCTCTCCCCTCTATAAATGCTGAAGCTCCTGGCTGCCCTCTGCCTCAAGCACAACACAAGTTTAGTCTTTAGCCTCCTAGTTTCAAAATTCTCTTCTGAAGTTTAGAAGTGCTGCAGGAATCCAAAAATCCAAAAATATTAGATAGACATTCTGCTAAAATTCTACCAATTAGAAAATAATTCTAACCCCAACAACAACTACCCCCTGGACGACTAACCACTACTCATTTTCTATTCTGTTCCAAGAGTTTTGTTGTTCTTCTTGATATTTTGCAGGACGTTGAACAAGATCAAGAGCAAGTTCACCCGATCGTATTCCTCTCACCCCACTAGGAGTGCCTCCTCCAGAGCTAACTCTGACGTGAATATAGATGAACCAACTGTTTGCACCAAATTTGAGAAAAGAGAAGCGGGAGCGTCAAGGAAGGATGGTTCGGAAGGAATCGGCTAAATGGATGACATCGGCTAAAGCGATGGCTTGGCTATTTGGACTCTCATGTGACTTTATGTCTAATGCCGATCGACAATGATCAAAGATTCAACGTGTCAGACTCTACAAAGAAGGGAAAGAGTAGAGCCTAAGTTATCTTTAAAATTAGGAAAGATGTCTTTTATTCTTAGAAGTCATAATAAGGGATCGTGTTCGATTAGGACTCATGTCAAGCCTAGGGTATAAATATAAGCCCTGGCTATTGTAATTAGGGATCCAATCTCTTACAAACAAACACAATCCGGCGTCACGCCACCCCTTAGGAACAGTAGATGTCAGCGAGCTCTTCTTCAAGTTAGGCTGCATCGTTCGACCTCTAGCTTGCTTGTAAGTTCTGCCATGGTTCATGTTTATGCTTTGTAAGGCTGCAATGGCCTCATCCGATCTCTTATAATGTATGAATATGAGCTAGTTATCGTTGATGGTGTGTTGATTGACTTGTCTTTTGATGCATTATCAATAGTTATCGAATCTATCTAAGATTGTTTAGCTTGCTTTACAATCTTAGATCAGTTTAGTTATCTTAAGTGTGTTATGGTTAATGTTTCATTAATTATAACATACTTTCCGACTAAGATTTAGATGGATCTGTGTTCATGCTAAAATTTCACTACATAACGATTAAACCTGCTAGATCGGCTGTTTCATCTAGATCTTATGTCTCACATGATCTGCATTCATTGATATGGCTAGATTTGTTGTTATGGTTTGCTAATCTCTTCTAAGGGCTTTATTATGGCTGCATCATATGATCCCCACCGTTAAAGTTACTTAGATTCAGACGATGTCGGTTAGTAGATCTTAATAACGATGATAGTCATATACTCTGTTTGTTGGTCATGTCGGCTTCGGCTGTTTTTGCTGATTGTCTATGCCTTGATAAATGCAATGTTTGGTTCTAAGGTACCTAGTTTTATCCATGTATGTTGCTTTTAATACATGATTATAAGTACGAATAGATCTGTTAATCTTTTCTAACTGTCTTATTATGGCTGTATCATGTGATCCCCACTGTTAAGGCTGCTTAGATTCAGACAATGTCAATTAGCAAGTCTATTTGTATGAAAGATGATGCGTTAAAGGTTGGCATGTATGAATAAGCTAGATTGCCGATTTCCTCAAGCATTGTAATCCTCTATGTAAAATAAATTATGAATTGATTGTCTTAATCAGTTTAATCAATGATACCGAGCATATACATCTTATCTTGACATGTTATAGTTGTTTTATATCAATTATAGACAATCATCATGTTATTCAACTCAATCAGATATCTTAAGCTTTATACACGCGTACATATGAAATAGCCGATTGTGTATTGAAACTGCCGATTCACTCGAGGTGTCAACTCTCTAGTTGATAGCTCTTTTGATCTGGCTATCTGAGCCGTATATTTAGAACTATCTGGTAACACCGGCATGTTCCACCCTTTTGTTACTGATATGATGTCATCCCTTGTCAATTGTATGTTAAATTGACTGGCACGCCTTGGTCGAAGCTAACTGGCCTGCTAAAGAAACCTCACGAATCGGGAGTCGCCCAGTTTCGGTTCACTCGGTTGCAGGCGCGTTGGCGTGAACATATTTTCGCGTCAACACCAACCGCTAGAGCCGCTGAACCTGCTGCACAAGAGGAACCCAACTTCCTGATGGACAAGACGGACATTTTCGCTAGTGAAACCGCTCTGAGAAGGACAAGTACAAGCTACTGAAGCCACGCACCATCATGCTTACATGTGTGTACAATCTACAACTGCTCCAAGACACAGGTATGGATGTTGAATTTGAATTTATATTTCAAGTTGTGGGTTGGCAAAATTTTTGGAGTATCACTGAGCAAGGGTCTAGAGCTTTAACTATGGAATTTCTATGCACTTTGAACATCACGGACACAGGGGTAAACTGTAGATTTTTTGGGAAGGAATACTCTACTCCCTGGAAAGATTTTAGTCACCTCCTAGGTTTTGATGCATAATGTGTAGTAGATGTAGACTCTGCTATCCAAGATTTTGATAAAACAAAATTTTAGAGGGAAATTTCTGGGAAAACCAATTTCTTTCGTCCTAGAACAAATGATATTCACAATCCTACTTTACGCTTTATGCATAAATGGTTAGGGATGACTTTATTTCCTAGGAATGATACTCACACTATAAGAACAGATGATTTAAAATTGATGTATGCCATGGTTAAGAGGAAGAAAGTTTCTCCTGTCAAATTCATGATGAGTCAATGGCTGGAAGTTTTTACTCTTGTTGGTGATGTTGAGTGTACTTCCTTAGTCACTAGAATTGCCACCAACATGGGTCTCATGCAACGATCTTTTGTTTCGTTCATCACTGAGCGCCCTTACTTTGATTTCAAATTTTTTCGGCAAGCTCACATACTTAAAAAGGAGACTGGAAGAACTATTATGATGTACCACGGCTATACAACCAAAATTTTGTTACCTAGCTAGAATTACGGCTTGTATGTTGTGCAATCCCTAACCATGAATTTGCAGAAGAATGAAGCAGCCCTTTGCAGGAGTGCCTCTACAAGGATCACCCATATGTCACACCCACAGTCCTAAGTTGCCGATCCAACACCAAAAGAACCAGCCTATGCTAGCTACACAAGGTTCGAGCAAGCGGGACCTTCCCACCTGTTCCAACAAGAGCACACTGTCTGGAGCCAACCCACACCTGATCACTCAGGCAGCTCCTGGCAGCAAGCTCCAAGTGAGCAGTGGCAAGGTGGGAACTTCCACAACTACTAAGGGCAGAATTATGAAGAAACCTCAAGTGGGCATCCGAGAGGACGTATGTCTTTGTCTGGCTGAGGGTATCATGACTTCCACGAGACTTAGCACAGCATCAACAACAGGCTTACATCCATTGAGGAGACCACCGCTGCCATACAAGGTACGTTACACCAACACACCAACACTCACAATGGCAGGCGGCGATGGGACATGAGATGGCCAATCTCCAACAGCAACAGCAACATCAGAACCAGAACTGGGACACTTTGTTCTAGAACTTCAACATTTGGCCACCTCATTGAGCCACCACGACAACAACCAACTTGGGGAAAGGGCATCTCCCATGTATCCAGCTAAGTATTTCTTTCCCTTTTATTATTTTAAGAGTTTGCTTTATATATAAGATGCATAATTAAATGCAAAATAAAAATTTATCTTATATATTAGTAATGTGTGATCTAAAAAATGAAAACAAAAAAAAGAGCATGTATAAAGTTTGCTTTAATTTCTGTTTTTAAGAGCTGAATAAATAAAATAGACTCTGAAGATAATCTCTTAAAATGGAAATGATGAATAGTTGCTTTGTTGTAATTCCTTTTAAGTATCTAGTTTTTAGCCTTGAATTCTCCTGAGTTTTGGATAAGATTGTTTTGATATAAGAATTTACTCTGAACTTGAAACTCCTGGGTAGCATATGCTTGATCTAAGTCTAGGTAATTGACGGATATGATATGAAAATGTCTGAGCTACTGTTTATCTTGTTCCAAATAATACAAAAATTCTAGAGATTTATCTTTTGAGAAACATAAAATGCTACATGATGAGTTCCTGTATGACAAAGCTTGAATTCCTACTAGAGCCATACATGTTATTTAGGCTAGAAAAACTTCCACTTATATGCTGCTTGTTTTGCATTGAGTTTTGTCAAGCTTTGTTGACCCTTATGAGAGATTTGTCATTCTCTTAAAATCAAGATCACATACACACCACCCACATATGCATTACTCCTATACTGGGGGTAGGCGCAAAAACATACCATTCCATTTAGATTCACCCAAAAATGTTTTACTCCTACACTGAGAGAGCACCAAAAACATGCTTGATAGGTTTTTCATCTACCAAATAAATGCTCCAAGTTTTTGTTGCTATCTTTCAAAAGTTTTGTTGCAGAAAATAAGTATGGACTATGCAAAGTTATTCATAAAAAAAGTTAAAAAATGGACAAGTGTTCGAGATATCTAAAACAATAGGTACTTAGCCTAAAGAAGAGAAGAAAGAAAGATGAATAAGATAGCCCCTGTTCTCTTACAAAAATATTTCTAAATTTCAAGAGAGATATGTTTTCAAGGAGCATAGTAGAATTAGGTTAGCCACCATATATATACCATATATTCACACACATGCACATCTTAATTTGATTATATGACTCAACACTCTTTGGATCCGAGGTTTGACTTTATAATATATGTATTACAAGTATGCTTTTTCATGTTATTTCCACTCGTATGAGCTCTACATAAGCTTTAGTTGTAGGAAGAGAAAGACATAACATCATTATTGCCTTAGGTGAGGATCCACAAATACCACATATATTCAGAGACTTGATAGTGTTATACAAAGGAAGCTTTAAGTTTTATTTTGAAAACCTATAAAAACTCTGGAACAATGGTTGAACAAAGAACTTAAGACATAGTGCTGAACAAAGAACTTAAGACACAGTGCTTGATTTTATCTTTCTGTCTTTCAATTGCTCAAGACCCAAGTGAAGGCTAAGAAGGCCCATGGTTGAAGGTAATATGGGTAAGTTTGAAAGTCAGATTAGATTATTCTAATCTAGAGGAGAATCTTTGATTGAATGCATGTGTACTTTTGAGTAGTGAAAACATCGTAACAACTCCTAATCCATTGCTGAGTTTAGCATTGCTCAGGGATGAGAAAGGTTTAAGCTTAGGGGAGTTGGTTGACGGTAGTTAACACTCATCATAAACCGTCAATATAACTTGTATAAATGCATGAATATAATCACCAAGACAGGTTTAGGGGTTTAAACTAACAAATTCCACGAGTTTTGTGAATCTGTGTTTTCAGCAGGATTTATTCAGAAAATGAGCAAGGTGGACCAAATCGTCAGATTAAATCACGTTTATCCGCGACGAAACTGACTTAGGAAGACTCTAGAACACTACAGAAGGCAAACCACCGCAACCTAGCCCGGGACCTGACAGGGTGGGGCTGGCTAGCCACACCTACAGGGCAGCTGGCCTGTGGGCCCCACCTGTCAACCTTCGCTTCAACATATGTTCTCCACCGCCTCTAAGGATCAATCTTACACTGTTGCTCAAAGTCGGTTCGATTTGAGGGTGCAGATTTGATGATGCCATAGATTCATGGGCTGACAGGACCCCTGGTTCCCCTTATATAAGGCCACCCATACCCCCTGAGGCATCAATCCTCCTACATCATCAAGAGATATCATCATCAAGAAAAAGAATCTTCGAAGCTCAACAAATATTCATAGGCATAGTTAGCTAATTAGATTTATAGAGAGGCAAGCCATCTGCTTGGATTCCTGATCTTGTCAAGAGCTTGGCTTGGTAAAGCCTTTACATCCTCTCTTGTATATTTCATTATTCATATGTTTACTACATTTGCTATGACATTGTTCTTAATATTACTCATGTTCTTAGTTATCATGTTTATCGTTTACTTTGATTATATGCTTAGTATAGCTAGATTATAATTATGTTTATGCATAAGTTCGCACAGCGCTTGCTCTAAAGTACACGGAGTGAGTGGCCGATATTGTGTAAGCGTGGTGCTTATACGTTGTTTACCTGCGGATGCACCCTATATTTCGGGCCTGTGGTAGATCGTGAGTGTGACATTCTCGTTGAGTCCTTTGTAGTCTACTCCCCGAATATAGACCAAGTAAGACCTAGTTGCAAAGGAAGTCAGACTATGTTCTTGATCTTCCTTAGTAATGTCCCTTATATGTAGATATAAAGTTAATTCTTAGCCATGATTATTAAGTATAATTGCACTAATCAATGTATGCTTTGACTTGTAATTAAGATCAACTTAGGAATTAGCTTCTTTATTGTATCTACTTAGTCTTGCTATTGCTATCATAAGGAGTACTCTGAGTGTTCATTTATTATTCATCATTCATTATATCCTATCTCTTGATTTACCCCTGCTCAAAGTCTATGGTTGGTTTCTCCATCATAAGTATAAGTTATCAATAATTTCTCTTTGTCAGTCCTTTCCTGAGGTAAAAATATAAATAATGATATCTAGAATACTCCAGGGTGAAGTGCAACAATGATATATTATCTTTGTGCTTGCAGAATTCTTATTATATATATTCTTTCTAAGTCACAATTAAATACCAAAGTGCTTCTTGAGTGTCATCATTATTAGTGAAGCTAAGAAGTACCAACAGTGGTGGTTAGTGACAAGCGGCACCAACATGTGCAAAAAGGCACCACCATCTTCAAAACAAAAAATTAGGTGGTAAAATTAGTGCGTCTTTATCCTAAATTATCATGTGTGCACATATGTGACAGAAAAATAATAAAACTTATAGAAAACTATAGATGATTACGATGTAAGTTATTTTTCTTTTGTTCCCTGTTAATCAATAAGAAAATTAGATTATTCTTGCGCGTTACACTAAAACTGATAGGATTATATTTATTTCTCTATAAGTTTATCGAACCGACAGGTTAAATATTACTCCCTCCATTCCAAATTATAAGAAGTTCTAACTTTTCTAGATACATAGTTTTTATTATATATCGAGACATAATATATAGATAAAGCTATGCACCTAGAAAGCTGAAACAACTTTAATTTGGAATGTAAGGAGTATTTCCCTATGAGTTTTCATGTAACCACAGAAAAAATATCAGGCACACATGGAAATTTCGGTTTCTAGCAGTGTTATATGTTGTTGTCCCGTGGTATTAGGACACAACAAACATTGACACGAAATGGAATTAGACAGACTTTGGGACATTTTTTGTGACATGAACTTGTTTGTCACAAATCTAGCATGCTCTAGAAAAACGACATAAACTGGTTGATTTAGTGATATTTTGATATGATATCATTGTCATAAACGTCATAAAGTGACATATTTCTTGTAGTGTTAGTAAAATCTTAGTTATACATCTAGATATATTACTTTTTTATATATGTTTTTGGTAAGTGGACTTAGTGGCCAAGTTTAAAGCAGAAGTTTTAGAAAGCCTAATTCACACCCACCTCTTTTAGGCGTCACATAATCTCTTCAACCACCACTCTACCCTTAAACATTGCTATATTTACGTATCGTTGCCAGTGAACACAAAACTGGCCCATCCTCTCCCATGGTACTATAGGCACGTGAAATCAATGGCATTTGTGTATTCCTTCTATTCTGACACCAACAATATATATATGGGCATGTACTTGGTTTATCTATTCTGTTGTAACATATAGGATCATTCGTAAACATGATTACATGAACTTTCGATAGGTTCAATTTCTGCTGCCACCTTTTTTTAGTACCTCATGAAGAGAACTAGCAGGAGGAAGAGGACGCTGTGATGTTTTGAATAACTCACCATGCCCATATGAACACAATCTAAAAGTGCGAGTATCTCAAGATTTACGAAGTACCAGCAGACACTTTGTGGATACATCGCTACCACTAAACTAATAGCATCATTAAATATAATGCTGCAATAAACCCAGGAAAATACGCCCTATACAAAGTTGAGGACTTCAAGCTACATGGATAAGTTCCAGCACAACAAAAATAACCGAGTTACTCTTCAATCTTCATAGGAATGGTGGGATTAATGTCGAGTATGTAAGAGGTAATTTCTTTAATGCCTAATTTAGGCCTCATCCGATGCTCCATGTTGAAACTTCCTGAGTCCCAAAATATATTGTGCTATTTGACTTGATGCGGCCATCAAAATCACACTTTAACTGTTGTTTTGTCTTATAGTATACCTCCTCATCCCAAAAAGATTATCGCTATGGGGTTCATGCTTATCAAACTTTTTAAAGTTTGACTTGATTTATAGAAAATATTAGCAATATTTGTATCTCCAGATAAGTTTATTATAAAAAATATATATTCAGAGATTTATCTAACGATACTAATTATGCACCATAAATATTCATATTTTCTTATACATATTTATTTAAATCTTAAATTGAAAATGTTTGATTCCTCATGAAATAAGAATGATACTCTTTGCTGGACAGAGACTTTAATCACCAGAAAGTACTTCTAAATACAAATCCTTTGTAAGCACTTTTGTAGTATTAAACTATTTATATGATTAAACTAATTGTAGTCAAAGATAATAAGTTTTGAATTCTCGGAGAAGGTGGAACTATTGTCTTGGGTACTTCCTCTGTCCCATAATAAATCAATTTCTAGTCCTAGAATTACCCAGAGTGAAACTATTAAGTTGGACCAACTTTATAGGAAAAAATAACATGTATGACACTAGATAAGTACATTATGTAAAATATATTTCATGCTATATCTAGTGATCGAAATTTGGTGTCATAAATATTTACATTATTTTCTACAAATTTTCTTAAATTTAAAATAGTTTGACTTAGGACAACCCTAAAAGTTGATTTATTTTGGGACAGATGGGGTTAGCTGGGTTTAAATGATGTGGGAACTTTTTTGATAAATTGAGTGTCACATCTAATATATCTCAAGAAAAACAAAGGTTGGTACAAAAGATGGACAATAAGACATAAAGCGACCTCTAAAAAATAGGAGTACATCAAAGACCAAATCGGTCGTCTTTTTCCTTTGAACGTCCACTGCCTACCAGAGTTTGAAGATCGCACTATGAAGACAGTAAAGAAAAGGGACACATGCAAACACCCTCGCCAAAAAAGGCTTTGAAGACCGAAATAGCCACTCGCCGCTGGCAACGAGATCTGGTACCCACTAAAAGAAGATCGGTTGGAGAAAAGCTCTAAAGGACGCAGACTTACAATCCTTCACCATCGGAACAACGTGCTGAAGATGCTGGGCATTGCTGTAGAACATACCAAAAGATGAGTTCGAGATCGCCGCATCGAAAGCCAATGACGTGGAAACTGATTATGGAAGAAACAAGCTAGGCACAAATTCTAATAGCATTTAATTAGGCCAAGAATGAACATACTACAGGAACTACCGTGTTAATATCCTCGATGAACAGATATTATGTAACATTTTCATCCAAAGATTATAACAAGCGTTGTATAATGGAGGGAGTAAGAAACAAGTATGCATTGGAGCTATAGATGTCTGCATTGGGGGTACTTATGTACAATTTATTACTGTCAATGGCTGATTCTCTCTTTCTTCTAATAGCCATGGACAAGTTTATAGCTAGCATGTTGACTCTGCTATTGGAGTTGCTGGAGATGCATAAGACTGTCTTCAATAACAATACTCAAAATGCAAGACCTATTTCATGTTTGGGTAGCGCTACAGGCAAAAAAATTCAATACTTATTTTTGGTCTTCTCCAATAACATGACCCAAAAGAGAACATTTTCTGTAAATGAGTCTCCAGGAGAGCAGGAGAGAGGATACTCATATTTAGGTTGTGACTCGGCTGCTACCTAAAATGAGTCGCATATAGATACTCTGTTGGAGGCCGATACAATACCATCCAATACCCATTTTGGGTTTAGGTGCTCATATAAGGGCGTCCACAATGTGGGTAGGAATTCATCCTGTTCACTTAAACTATTTTTCAGCCAACGAACAGTATTTTCCTGTCACATCAAATCAGCATAAGCATTAGCAAAAGACAAATTTCAGCATAAGCGAACAGGTCTAAGCGTAGGCAACAACAAATACCCTGGCACCGGGCAACAAGCGAATATAATTGGTAGGACAAATACCCTGGCACCAGGCAACAAGCGAATATAATTGGTAGGTCGTTCCTTCGACCTGTGCGTTGGACCCCACATTCCTACCGATGTCGTGAAGACAATGCGCAGGCGTTAGGGTGCGTTTGGGAGCGCTCCATGGAGCGGATTCTCAAAGAGAATCACTCCCTGACTGCCAAACGGTTTTTCCAGAGTAAAGTGATTCTCTGCTGATTCTGTGAAGTGATTCTCTGAAATGAACTAATGGCTGAGAGCTAGAAAAAGTAGCTTCTCCTGATTCTGTAAAGTGATTCTCCATAGTGATTTTAAGAGTTTATGCTAAAGAATCAAAAAAATCATTTTCAGCCTCAGAATCACTTCACCAGAGAATCAAGGAGCAGAGAATTAAAAAGCATAGCTGGAGAATCAGGGAGCACAGCTCTGCCAAACGAACCCTTAAACTAGGCGAGATTGTACAGTTCGACTCACGTCATTTCTGAAACCAGTAGTTGCATTGCATGCCGTTATGGACTGGGCAAAAGATTCGGATTTTAACCTTCATTTTTTTTTTGCCCACGCAAGGAACCCATATGCCATAACGCTTCGGCTATGTCTAGATGGTACACAGTAGACACATCACACATGTATATATGTGCATAGCTTCCTCTCACTTGTACCAAGGCATCTGTTGAGTAAATAAAACTACTATGATACAAGGTTATCTATATGAGCACTTCAACAGTAACAAATTTCGTATACACATCACCGGTACCAGAGAATATCCTATGACCTTTGAAATTTTAATCTAAGCAAAGTACGAGGAGGAGGAAGATGTATCACGGAGAACCTGCATGTTCAAAGAGCGGAACTATTACAAAAAGCGTAAGCTGTAGAGCAGTAGGAAAGGGAGAGTGAAGAAGATTTCAAGCTTGCCTCCAGTTCGTCTTCAGTAAATGCGTCCTTCTGGATGCTCCATGTGTCAGCATGGGTGCGCTTAAATTCTGCAACAGCTTTCGTGACGGTTGATCTTATGGGGGAAGGCTCCCGGATGAAGCGAGCAAGTAGCGTGACATGAGAAGGAAGCCAGCTGCAACAGACCATAAAGTCACATGCCCAGTCAAGAGAATTGAAGTTGAACTCAAAATTAGGTGGTGCCTATAGTGCAAAAGTATACAATATCAACCACGCATACAAGATGCTTTCCTTGTACAAAGAGAAGCATCAACATCCACCATGCATAGAAAAACACAAAGGGTACCTAGGCATGTCGTATGGAACAGAAAGGACTGAAGCTGTCAAAGCAAGGACTGCACCATGGATGGTAGCAACAGAGGACTTCAAATTTCTATAACCAATAACAGAGGTATTAGCTGACTGTCTGATAAACAAATCAACGAGAAGAGAAAATGTGACATTAGTCCATGACAACATCAGAGTCAGGAGAAAGTTTACCTTCTCCGTGCAACAAAAATACGCTGAGCTTGTGCATATGACCGTTCACGGAAATCCTTTGATAGATCTTCATCTATACCCTTCATTAAGCTTGCAAGAACACCAGCAGCATGCTCCCTAACCTGAATGTATAAGAACAAAGTTCAAACCATTCACAAAAGAAACCTACACTGCACAGGACTAACATGCACACTGATAGTACACATTTTCATGATAGTGCAGTGATATTACACATTTTGAGTAAGGCACAGAATGGGAAAACAAATGTCACTGTATAGGGTCAACTTGCCTCAACTTGGTTGTCCACAAGTAAATTTTCTATTGTTTGCCAGATTTGTGATTTCTCTGAGCCAGAAAGTATGAATGTGTGCCTGTGAAAAAGGTAATGTAGTGGAACATTTTCCATTAGCTCTGACCACTGAAAAAAAAATCAGAGACACATAATACTAAAGTGACATTATTGCTTAAGAAGGTTATAGAAATACTACAAATCTGTAAAGTACAAGCTGTGTTTCTATTGGTCTTGCATCTCTGAAGTTCATCACTCACTTTCTTTGTCTTATGGTTTGTAAACTCCAGCACTATTTTTCGTTATGGAGGTAATGGAAAAAGGTGGCCCTTGTCAAAAAAAAATCTGTTGGTCTTAATGGGATTACAAGTAGCAAGAGCAACTCACAAGCCATGGCACTTGCTATATAATATAAGAATGAAAAATAGTGTGTGCTTTGTAGCAAGGATTAAAATCTTGGCATTCACAATGTACTATTAAGCTACAACCCTTTCATACTACGCATTAAGGAAATAAACATTAATTGTTGACCAAAACCATTGTCACAAATATGGTTACATTGGAAAGCAAGTGACTTATCAAACCTGTAGGTAAAGGTCCTGAGATACGATAACAGTGCAGATCTGGTCCGCCAGTTAGGATCACTAACTGAAGAAAGAATAGACGTAATAGCAGTTTCAAGAGAAGGCCGATGTAGAATCCTCCATTTCAGCAACTCGAAAGCTGACTTAGCGAGCAACGATAAATCTTTATTTGATGTTTCCTGCAAAGACGAGGAATTTCCTCACCTTCAACATTTTTCATTGTTGGCCCATATGACCCATGAAGAGTAAATTATGCTAGTGGTATATATATATATAGGTCAACTTGTGGTGCTGTGTCATTCCGGTCCCCAAACTCTCAAAACGGTCGTTTAGGTCCCTAAACTCTGTTCGGGTGTCAAAATAGTCCAAATGGGTCAAGATGGTAACTAACATGGCTCGCTGACATGTGGGGCCCACATGTCAGCTCCATCTTCCACCTCTCTCCTCTCCGTAGCTCCGGCTCCTATCCCCGACCGTGCTCCCTCTCTCCTCTTCTCTCTCTCCCCAGGGCTGATCACGCCGCACACATGCCATGCCGCATGCCACGCCAGCCCCTCCCGGCTGCATGCCATGCTGCCGCCCCTCCTGGCCGCATGCTACCAGCCGACCACCCATCCCGGCTGCATGCCACGCCGCACCCTCTCTCTCTCTCTCTCTCTCTCTCTCTCTCTCTCTCTCTCTCTCTCTCTAGGTGGCGCGGCTTGGGGAGGCGAACCCGCGAGCTGTGCGCGAGGAGGACCGCGAGCTGTGCGCCGTGCGCCGCGCGCCGCCGCCGCCGCCATCCCTGTCCTCTCCCCACTCCCCTGTCTCCGCGCGAGAGACGGCCGAGATGGCGCCCATCCCAGGTCAGCGCACTCCGCCCATCACCGCGCTCCCACTCAGCCTAAGCTCCAGCCATGACCAGGTCCCTGCACCGCACCGGTCGCCCGTGCCACCCACGCACTGGCACGCGCGTCGCCCACACCTTCCCGCGACTCCCCCCCCCCCCCCCCCCACGTCCTCACGCGCCTCCCCAGGCCTGTGGCCTCGTGACGCCGTTCGTGTCTCCCGCCTGCGCCCCTGGCCCTTCCGTCCCCATCCGCGTTGCCTGTGAGCTCAGGAGAGAGAGAGAGAGAGAGAGTTTGAGAGAGAGGAGGGAGAGGGAACTGACAGGTGGCCACCCCACATATGGGTATGGGTCTAGACCCGTTTGGACTATTTTGATACCCAAATAGAGTTTAGGGATCTAAACGGCCATTTTGAGAGTTTGAGGACAGGGACGACACAGCACCATAAGTTTGAGGACAGGCAGTGCACTTTACTCTATATATTACTATCATCCCTAAGGGACAACTCCTCTCAAATCTCTAAGGTTAGTAACAACAAAAAAACAATAAATTGAAGATGACATGAAAAGGTGAGAGAAAGCAAAAAAAAAAAGCCCTTTCACCACAAAATTACCCTTTCACTGCAAAATACCAAATTGGTTTACCTGTAGTGAGAGAATTGGGTACACGAGCCCAATAATAATGTCCAGTAGAACAGAAGATCTCCCAGACTTCAAAGATGCGATTATAAAATGAAAAATCTGCAAAGGAAAAGAAAAGGGGAATATGTAAGCCAGAAATGAAGCATGTGGAAATGGCACCTTAAAACTTGGAGAAAGGCATAAAATAAGCACCGTTTCCATCCTTTTAGCAGCAGCCTGCTCTCTATCATCCATGCTATCTTCAACCGAATCTGATGTTGACTCCAGCTGCTTAGATTGAGTACTGTTTTGTATACTTGCAGCTAATTCATTAGCTCCATCTGTCAAACGTTCAGACCAATATTCATTTCCTGTTTGTTCAATCATGCTTACATCCCCACAAAGATCTTGCGGTGAACATGCAGTGCCAAATGACCCAGAAAGTCTCATATTTGAGGTTGTAACACACATGGCAATACCAATTGCTTCTCTTACCTGAACTCAAAATGGAAAAAGGCAAAAAGAATCAGAAACAATATTGTTGCAGAGATAGTAACTATTTCCTTGCAGCTAATAGGTTCCATTTAACATTGCTACCTTTCAAAAGCTTCCTAAATGTATGAATGGTACTTGAACTATAAACAAGTTCTAAGCTTAGATGTATTGATGGCGAACAGGCCTCTAGATGGGTTGGTTAGATGCCTCTAGTAGCACTCCTTAGGTCCTGGGTTCGACTCCCAGTGGGAGCGAAATTTAGGCTAGGGTTAAAAAAAAAACCCTCATCTGTCCCACGCCACTCACCAAAGCAGAGGTCTAAAGTCTGGCCCAGGTCATGGTGGTCGTTCTCACATGGGCTACGGTTTCGCTTTGTATGGGTGGGACAACGGTTTAGGGGTTTTCTCGACCTGCATAGAAGTTCTTCTTAGCAAAATGCCCAGGGGCTATCTTACCCCCACGGGTCGAGCTTTTTTAGATGTATTGATGCTTTGACCTAATTTGATTTTATTCAAGAAATGACCAGACAACTGAAAATGTTATTAGATCATTAATTGACACTATGTTCGGGGAACATGTACCTTTTGTTTTTCAGGAACTTGTAAAACAACTATGCACAATAATGATAGATAAGTAATCCAGTGTTCATCATCATCACTAGTATTAGTAGTAGTTGATGTCGACATATAGGTCAGTTCCTTGCTCTTTTGATTGATAGGCAAGATGGACGGCAACAGTAGACAGCATAAGAGTAGTTGAGCAGTAGGTTGATGACTAGGCACAGTAGATAGGAAAGGCTGGCAGGTATACCAGCTGCCCTCTGTATGTGTATGCATGTGTGCAATACAAGAGCAGCTTAACAGCTCAGAATCAGTGTGTGTGTGTGTCTCCCCTACCTCCTCCATTGCCAACAACTGGTACCAGAGCCCAGTTGAAGAAGAGATGTGGTGTCTACTCTTCCTGGTGAGGTGAGACACTACCGCTCGTTCCCCTTCAATCCACCAGTGCAGACGATGACCAGTGCATGGTGAAGGAAGTCAGCAGCAACACCTACCCACAGCTGACGTGCACCAACCATGAGGGCTGGAGCCTCTTCATGAAGGTGAAGCTCGAGGCTTGCAGTCTATCGGAGGCTGTGGAGTTCGGCGATGTTCATGCTCAGGCAGGCAAAAGATGGTCAAGCAAAAGGCAAGATTGGTAGCTCACGGCTTCGTCCAGCAGCCCATCATCGACTGTGAAGAAGTCATCGCGCTCGTCACCCGCATGGAATCGGTGCAGCTGCTGCTAGCATTGGGTGCCCAGGAGGGGTCGCAAAATTCGTTTCTTCAATAGGGATCTACATGAGGAGGTGTCCATGCAGCAGCACCCAGGTTCATCGTTGCCGGAGAAGAATGGAAGCTGCTGCGGCTGCACAAAGCACTCTACAGAGGCTGCCTCAAGCACTGAAGTTCTTCTGTCTCATTATTCAATAGAAAGGAGATGGGGAAACATTGGGGAAATTTTCTGTAACCAGCTAAAAGGTTTCGATTTTTTTTTTCCAGATTTGAGTGTCATAGTTATTCATCCTCTTTAATCCATGGGAAGAATAGTTGTTGTACTTATCAAATATAGTCGAAACTGATTTATCAATTTGAAATGTAAAGGAGTGTTGCCATGTACAGATGTACTCTGCGGTAACCTGCATCAGAGTACCGACACAAGTAACAAGTATTAATAGTCGCCCACCAGAAATAGCATATGCTAACATGTAGTATAAGCCAGATTCAGTTTATAGGTAATAAGCAAGGATGGCATGAGCTTGATCCAGTTTATAGGAACTAGGAATCCAACAGATCATCTACACGGTCAAGCATCAGAACCTAGAGGTGGGAACTAAACTGTGATGACAATACTTTATGATAGTCAGTGAAAAAAAAATGAGAGCAGCTTTTCTAGATAATTCTAGGAAATGCTCTTCACATGTGACTGCATTGCTTTAGGGAGACTGCATTATAGAATAAAAGGGGGACTGTATTGTTGGAGTATGTGTTTAGGCCCATGAGGCTAAGGCCCATGTGGCCCATGTATGGAACCTATATAGCTACCCTTCTAAGGTTAGCCAAGGTAGAGAGAATTGTTATTCCAACATGGTATCGAGCCTAATTTCTCCTCTTTCCCTATCCTGAGCCGCCGGCCAACCACCACCCGCCGGCGCTGCTCCCTCTGCCGCCGCCGGCCATGGCTGACCGGCCCCCCTCCTTTCCCTCCCTCTTCTCCTTCCCTTCCCCCTCCCACCCTTCCTGGGCGCAGATCGCGGCGTCCCCGCCTGGGGCCGCGCCCGCCGCTATCTCCCCTGCCGCGGGTCGCCCACCCGCGCGGGATTTCCCTGCCGCGCCCGGGTCGGGGGCGGACGTCCAGGGCCCGCGACCACCGTCTCTCCCCATCTCCTGCTGGGCCCAGATAGCCGCCGCTGGGGGTCTGCCCGCCACCCCACCCGCCGCCGCTGGGGGTCTGCCCGCCCTGGCCGCCCGGCCGGATTTCCCTGCTGCTGCCCTTTCCCATCTCCATCCTCACGCCGTCGGCTACGCTCTGGAGGGCCGCCCTTCCCCTGCTCTCCTCCCTGGCCTCAGCGCCTCCCCTCCCTCTGTTGCTGCCCTCACAGCAGCCGCTGCTGTTGAGGGAGCCGCAGGGGGCTCGGGCTCCTCCTCCCTCACTGCTCCGGCGGTTGGGGGGAATGGGGGGGCCCCTGCTGCAACCCTTCCTGCAGGAGGTGTTGAGGATGGGGGGGTTGATGCCCTGACAGAGCGCCCCGCCGACGCCGTCCAACTTCCCGGCGCCGGGCTGGACACCGGCACCCACCTTCCTGCCGGTGCCCAGGCCTTCCCGGCCCCGACACCACCACTACTCTCCCACATCTACGCCGGCTCCCAACCCTACGCCGTCCGTGACACCTCTCCTCTCGCCGCTGCTCTCGTCGCCGCGCGTGCCGCCGCCGCGGAGGGGCAGGCCCGGGTGCGGGCGGCCGCCCTCGTGTGGGAGCACGAGCGCGAAGCGGCCGACGCCCTGACTCGCCAGATTGCCGAGGCGGAGCGGCTCCTCTCTCCCGCCTCTCCGGCTGGGGCCAACTCCTCTGCCTCGCCGGGTCACCGTGTGTCTCACACCGCTGTCCTCTGGCACGACCCGGCTGACCCGCTCGTGGCGCAGCTTCACTACCAGGCCGGGGGGGTCCATAACATTCGCCTCCTCGTGCCGGTCGTTCTCGAGCCGGAGTCACCCTCCTACGCCCGCTGGCGGGACCTCGTGGTTCTCACTCTTCGCCGCTACGCCCTCGACGACCACGTCCTCCTCGACGCTTCGGCCGCCGTCCAGACCCCGTCGTGGCTTCGTCTGGACAGCATCGTCCTCTCCTGGATTCTGGGGACGATCTCTCTCGACCTCCACGACCTCGACCGCACCTCTCCTGACGCGCGCCGGGCTTGGCTTGCCCTTGAGGGCCAGTTCCTGGGCAACGCCGAGGCCCGGGCTCTGCGCCTCGACGCGAGCTTCCGGACTTTCGTCCAGGGTGACCTCTCCGTCGGTGAGTTCTGCCGCCGGATGAAGGGCATGGCCGACTCCCTGGGGGACCTTGGGTGGCCCGTGGAGGATCGCATCTTGGTCCTCAACGTCATCCGGGGGCTCAGCGACCGCTACGCCCACCTCCGGACGTGGATCACCCGCCAGCGGCCCTTCCCCACCTTCCTGGAGGTCCGCGACGATCTCGTCATGGAGGAGCTCACGCAGGGCCTCCAGCCGGTCTCCACCACTCCCGCGGGGTCGTCGTCCTTCTCGACGGCCCTGGCTGCTACTTCACCGCGCCCGTCTGCTCCACCGGTGGCCATGCTCACCGGTGCTCCTCCTGCTGGTCCTTCACCCGGCGCCTTCCCTGCTACAGCGTGGACTCCACCGGGGGTCGCCGGATGGGATCAGGCGGCCCTGGCTCGCTCGTTCAGCACCATGGGCCTGACACCTCCGGTCGGACCCGAGTGGATCGCTGATTCGGGGGCCACCTACCACACTACTCCTGACCCCGGTATACTTTCGTCGATTCACTCTCCCTCTTCCTCTCTTCCTTCCTCCATTATGGTCGCTAATGGTTCTTGTATTCCTGTCTCGTCTGTGGGTACCGCCGGTGCTCATGGCTCCTTTCGTCTTCCTGATGTTCTTGTTGCTCCTTCTATGGTTCATAATCTTCTTTCTATTCGACGTTTTACAGCTGACAATTCTTATTCTGTGGAATTTGACTCTTCTGGTCTTACTGTAAAGGATTTGGCTTCCCGGCGTCCTCTGCTCCGATGTGACAGCACCGGGCCCCTTTACACCCTTCGCTTCCCAACAGCTCCTTCGTCTTCTTCGCCGCCCGTTGTGTCAGCTGCCTTCGTCGCTTCTACTTCCTCTACCACCTGGCACCGGCGCCTCGGCCATCCTGGTCGCGATGCCCTGATACAGCTCAGTCGTAGCTCCGGTCTTCCATGTACTCGAGCTCATGATGAGCAACTGTGTCATGCGTGCCAATTGGGCCGACATGTTCGTCTTCCTTTTTCTAGTTCTACTTCCCATGCGGCCCGCATTTTTGATCTTATACATTGCGACCTATGGACATCTCCTATTATGAGTATTTCTGGTTATAAGTACTATCTTGTGGTTGTTGATGATTTTTCGCATTATTCGTGGACTTTTCCTCTCCGTGCGAAGTCTGATACGTTTACCACGCTCCTCCACTTCTTTACTTGGGTGTCCACACAGTTCGGCCTCACCATCAAGGCCGTCCAGTGTGACAATGGTCGCGAGTTTGATAACTCCACCGCCCGAGATTTCTTCCTCTCTCACGGTGTTCAGCTCTGCATGTCTTGTCCATACACCTCTTCGCAGAATGGCAAGGCTGAGCGGATGATTCGTACCACCAACGACACCGTGCGTACCCTTCTCTTTCAGGCCTCTCTTCACGCTCGCTTCTGGGCTGAGGGCTTGCACACCTCCACCTACCTTCTTAACCGCCTTCCTTCTGCGGCCTGCCCCGCTCCCACTCCTCACCACGCCCTCTTCGGTACCCCGCCGCGGTACGATCACCTCCGCGTGTTTGGGTGTGCGTGTTACCCCAACACCGCTGCCACTTCCTCTCACAAGCTGGACCCTCGATCCACGCTCTGTGTCTTCCTCGGGTACTCCCCGGATCACAAGGGGTACCGGTGCTATGACCTTACCTCCCGACGTGTTCTCATCTCGCGCCATGTGGTGTTCGATGAGTCCGTCTTTCCCTTTTCCAGCACTACCACACCTCCGGTACCTGACCCACCCTCTCTGTTTCCCACTGACCCGGTGGTCCAACCACCTTTTTCGTGGTCTCCTGCAGGTACCCGCTTCGCCGCACTCCACGCCGGCTACCGGTCCCGGATCCCCTGCGGGTCTGGGCCCATCGTCCTCCGGCGCGGCCCCGTCTTCTCCAGTTGGTACAGACCCGGGGCCTTCGTCCCCCGCTTCTGCCCCGGGGGGGTCGTGCCGGTCGCCGACGCCGGATCCCGTCCCGGTACCTGCCCCGGCACCTCCGTCGAGGTTCGCCGCGCCGGTACGGGTGTACCAGCGCAGGCCGCGGCCGCAGCCGCTCGTGGTCCCTTCTCCACCAGGGACGCCGACACCACCGCCGCAGTCCCCGCCGGTTTACCACCCGCCGCTGCTTCACCGACATCCGCGGCATGTTCACCCGATGGTGACACGGCACGCGGCTGGCACACTGCCGCCTCGTGCCCTCGAGGCTTCGACCGACGACGCGGTGGTCTCCCCGGTACCCTCTTCCGTCCGCGACGCCCTATTGGACCCTCACTGGCGCCGCGCGATGGAAGAGGAGTACGCCGCGCTGCTCGCCAACCAGACGTGGGAGTTGGTGCCCCGACCACCAGGCTCCAACGTCGTCACCGGCAAGTGGATCTGGACCCACAAGCGCTGGGCCGACGGCTCTCTCGAGCGCTACAAGGCTCGGTGGGTCCTCCGGGGTTTCACTCAGCGCCCTGGAGTCGACTACGACGAGACCTTCAGCCCGGTGGTCAAGCCGGCCACCGTCCGCACTGTGCTCTCGCTGGCGCTTGCTCGGTCTTGGCCCGTCCACCAGCTGGACGTCAAGAACGCCTTCCTCCACGGCCTTCTTACCGAGACGGTGTACTGCAGTCAGCCGGCGGGGTTCGTCGATTCCACCCGTCCTGACATGGTCTGCCGGCTCAACAGGTCCCTCTACGGCCTCAAGCAGGCACCTCGGGCGTGGAACCACCGGTTTGCGGCTTTCTTGCTGACCCTGGGGTTCATAGAGGCCAAGTCTGATACATCCCTATTCGTCTACCACCACGGAGCTGACACTGCATACTTGCTACTCTATGTTGATGACATTGTCCTCACCGCCTCTAGTGAGCCACTTCTCCGTCGGATCATTACCGCTCTCCAGCAGGAGTTCGCGATGAAGGATCTGGGTGAGCTCCACCACTTCCTCGGTGTCACTGTTGAGCATCGTCCTGCCGGGCTCCTCCTTCACCAGCGGCAGTACACTCGGGACATCCTGGAGCGGGCTGGGATGACTGACTGCAACCCCTGCTCCACTCCGGTCGACACTCAGGGCAAGCTGTCTGAGGCTGAGGGATCCCCGGTGGCTGATCCCACTGCGTACAGGAGTCTCGCTGGGGCCCTTCAGTACCTCACCTTCACCCGGCCGGACATCACCTACGCAGTGCAGCAGGTCTGTCTTCATATGCATGACCCCCGGGAGCCTCACCTCACGGCTCTCAAGCGCCTCCTTCGCTACCTCCGGGGCACGCTCGACTTCGGCCTTCTACTCCACCGGGCCTCCTCCACCGACCTCGTTGTCTACACCGACGCTGACTGGGCGGGGTGCCCGGACACTCGCCGCTCCACCTCCGGCTACGCCGTCTTCCTAGGCGGCAACCTGGTGTCTTGGTCGTCCAAGCGCCAGCCGGTGGTCTCCCGGTCCAGCGCCGAGGCGGAGTACCGCGCCGTTGCTAATGGTGTGGCGGAGGCCGCCTGGCTCCGGCAGCTGCTTGCTGAGTTGCATACTCCGCCCTCCCGGAGCACAATGATCTACTGCGACAACGTCAGTGCGGTCTACCTCTCCACCAACCTCATCCAGCACCAGCGGACGAAGCATGTGGAGATCGACCTCCACTTTGTCCGAGATCGGGTGGCCATGGGCGAGGTGCGGGTCCTCCATGTTCCGACGACCTCCCAGTTCGCGGACATCTTCACCAAGGGCCTCCCGTCCTCGACCTTCGCCGAGTTTCGCTCCAGCCTCAACATCACCGGTGGCTAGTTGCGTCTGTGGGGGGGTTGTGTGTGTTCTTTCTTGTTCAGCCTCGAACTCCGCTGCGTCGGTAGTTCAGACTGCGGGGGGGTGTTGGAGTATGTGTTTAGGCCCATGAGGCTAAGGCCCATGTGGCCCATGTATGGAACCTATATAGCTACCCTTCTAGGGTTAGCCAAGGTAGAGAGAATTGTTATTCCAACATGTATGTGTGCGAACTTTGGGGTTTCTACCCCTTTCTCTCTTCTTTAGTTCTTTAATACATATGTCGCAAAAAAAAAAAATAGTTCTTTAATACATACAAAGATACATGGCTCTTGTTCGAGAGAAAATATTCTTGAAATAAGAAGACTGAAATAAAAGGAATGGCAATTCATGCACACAATAGTGGAGTCATTTAGTTTACCTGAGCAGATGAATGGTTCATGCTGTCAAGTAGTTCATCAAGAATTTTAACATGGTATTGCTTCTCTGCTGGGGACATTTTTGGTGGAGAAATTTCTATTAGAGCAACAGACAGAAAAGAATATCTCTTCGCAAGTACACTAGTTGCCATGGAATGAGGAAGAGGACTACATAAGCATTCTAATACTTTTTGCCTGAGAACAGGAGCACGAGTTCCAGCTCTTTCTTTTCCTGTAACAGCATATCGAATGCAAGCTGCCCATTCAGGAGCTGACTCCACAGATGGTGCTAACATAATCTTATGCAGCTGGACCATCAACCAGTTGTTCTCACCCTCCAGATTCCCAATGATATCAGAGTGCAGCATCCCAGCCATCGCTTCAGCAGCTACACATTGCCTTGATCTCTCTTTTGAAATTAAAAACTCTTCTAGTGTAGTCTGAAGAGAAGAGATTACTGGCACTCCACATTGCTGTATAAGCCTTTTGAATATCCTAGCAAAACTGGAATAGAATGTGTGACCACTCACTAAAGAAATCCAACTAGGAGTACGTGGCCATGAGGCAGAGAAATCAAAATAGAAGTAAGTTATTGCTTTGTCAGATCCGCTTTGAAAAGATGATGCCCCATAACTCGCTTTTGATGAACCATCATTATCGGAAATAATATGGACATGAGATAAACTGTTCAGGGTCTCATTCATGAATCCTTCCTCTCGGATTATCTCATTCAAAATCTCTTCTGTTGATGGAATATTGCAATCTTCAGGGTGATCTACTGATTGCTTTGAATCTTGTGCAGATGCCTTATGAAGTGATCCTTGCAATAATGTGTTCAAAGCAGATATAGCAAGCATTCTCGAGTGGGGCAGTTGACTCTTTAAATTTCTTAAGAAATGACCTAACATAAGGCATTTATTTTGAACATTGAAGCTCGTTAAAAAAAGCTGTCAAAGATGGCTTTTACAAACATGAATATTAAGGCATGATAGATGGTATTAACAAGAAGCTACAAAGAGGAAGGCATGAAGTCCATACCAGCAATTTTTGCAAGCATTTGCGAATATATGCCAGATTCACTTCTGGATGCCAAAATTAGCAATAGGAGTACTCTGTTGGCCATCAAATTGTACCTGAATTACACGGCTGAAAGTTTTAAGTACATATGCATGTTTATGACTACAAGATAGTAAAATTCAATTCAAGCAGCTATGAATCTATGATTGGCACTTTGGCAGGGTCTTTTGCAACGATTTTGCCCCACTAGGGATTGTACGAGTCATCTAGTCTCTTATCTTCTTAATATAATGATACGCAGCTCTCCAGCGCGTTCGAGAGAGATTACATTGTTAAAGAAAGAAGTATGCCCCCCATTCCAAAATTCTAAGTCTTAGAATTTTAGATTTGTCCTATGTCAAACTTTTCTAACTTTGACCAAATCAATTAGTCAATGAACAAACTATATACGAAAAAGAGAGCTCAGTACGGAATCTGAAAGGAGAGAACAGTAGAAAAGTGAAATGGAAAAATGGTTCAGCGTGTTAGTCGCTGGATTCGCACTCTTGGTAGTAGCTGAATCCTTACTCTCATCGAGAGAGGATGACACTAGGAGTTGGGGCAATTTTCTGGTTTATTTCTCACACAAACTCAAACAATGCCATGCCAACCTGAGGGGTTGGGGATACATATTTATAGGCTGCTAGCCAGCCAAGCATATGCCAAGATGCTAGTCTAAGATGCTAGTCTAAGATGCTATCCTAGATGCCAACTGCTGTCCTAAAAGCAGATGCTGTCCTAGATGCTAACTGCTGTCCTAAAAGTGCTAACTGCTGTCCTAAAAGCAGTCAAAAGATGCTGGACACAAAGATCATGTGCTGCAGTGTGCAGCAGCCCTACAACCACCAGCCACAGAGACTTATCCATCACTCTCCCCCTAAGTCTTGTGTGGCTCCTTGTGAGGTATCTGGGCCATCCCGATCCTGGCGCGAAGTTCCTGAAACTTGACCCGCCCGAGAGACTTGGTCAGGAAGTCGGCGAGCTGGTCTTGGGTGTTGATGTAGTTGGCCCGGACACTCCCTTCCTCCAGGCAGCTTCTGATGAAGTGGTACCTCACCCGGATGTGCTTGCTGCGCTCGTGGAAGACAGGATTCTTTGCCAAAGCCAAGGCGGACTTGCTGTCCACCCTGAGCTCCACCGCCTCTGCATCTCTGCCAAGGAGATCGCCAAGCAGCCGAGCCAGCCACAAGGCCTGAGTAGCAGCGGTAGTGGCTGCGATGTACTCTGCCTCGCAGCTGGACAGAGCCACCACCTGCTGCTTGACCGACTGCCAGCTGATCGGACACTTGCCGAGGAAGAACAGCGTCCCGCTGGTGCTCTTGCTCGTGTCGATGTCGCCGGCGTGGTCGCTGTCGCTGTACCCGATGAAATGCGCCGCACCGGGGCACCTCGGGTAGTGCAAGCCGTAGTCGGAGGTGCCTGCGACGTAGCGGAGGATCCTCTTCACGGCCTGCTGGTGCTCCGCCGTCGGTCGCTGCATGAACCGACTGACGTAGCCGACGGCGAACGCCAAGTCCGGTCGCGTGTGGACAAGGTAGCGAAGGCTGCCCACAATGCGCCGGTACTGCGTCGCGTCCACCTCCTCCTCCGTACTCTCCCGACTCAGCCTCAGCCTCTCCTCCATAGGAGTGTGGGCTGGGTTGCAGTCGGTGAGACCGCCTAGCTCCACAATGCGCTTGGCGTAGGCAGTCTGGCGAAGAGAGGTGCCGGAGCTGTCCTGGTGGACCTCGATCCCCAGGTAGAAGGAGAGAGGGCCCAAGTCGCTCATCTGGAAAGTCGCCCTCATCTTCTCCTTGAACGCCTCGATCTCCACCTCCTTGGTGCCGGTGATCACCAAGTCGTCGACGTAGACGCCTACCAGCAGGGCCTTTCCTCCGCTGCCCCGCCGGTAGATGGCCGCCTCGTGTGGGCTTTGCTCGAAGCCCATCCCCTTCAGCGTGGAATCCAGCTTGGCATTCCACGCCCTCGGTGCCTGTCGCAAGCCATAGAGGGCCTTGCGCAGGCGAAGCACCTTGCCCTCCTTGCCGGGAATCGCAAATCCCGGCGGCTGATGCACGTAGACCTCCTCCTTTAAGTCGCCATTAAGGAACGCCGACTTGACATCCATGTGATGGACACGCCAGCCCTCCTGGGCAGCTAGCGCAAGGAGGAGTCGCACGGACTCCATCCGTGCAACGGGCGCGAAGGCGTCGTCGAAGTCGATTCCTTCTTGCTGGACGAAGCCGCGCGCCACCAGACGCGCCTTGTGCTTGATCACCTCTCCGGTCTCGTCCTTCTTGAGCTTGAAGACCCACTTGAGAGAGATGGCGTGGTGGCCGGCTGGAAGATCGGCCAGCTCCCACGTCTTGTTCCGCTCGACGGCGTCCATCTCCATCTGCATCGCGGCACGCCATGCCGCGTCCCTCTCCGCCTCGGCGAAGGAACGAGGCTCGCCATCGTCCTGTGCGAGGTGCAGCTCCGCCTCAAAGTCGTGTTGAGCCAGTCCAGGGACCGGCTGCTCGCCGAGGAGGTTGTCCACGGTACGGTAGCGCAGAGGCTCGCCGCCGTGGTAGGCGTCGATGCGATCCTCGTCGTTGGACAGCGGAGTTGCGAACTCCACTGTGCGCTGCTCGTCGTGGGCCGAAGCTGCCGGTGCCAAGCCTGAAGAGGTAGGGTCCGGTGTAGGAGAGCGAGGCGTGGCCGGCGGTGCTGGTGGTGGACTCGCCGGAGCCTGTGGACTTGCCGGAGCTGGTGGTGGCGGTGGTGAAGGACTCGCCGGAGGTGGTGGCGAACAAGGTGGTGGGGTAGGCGAGCTCGGTGAGGACGAGCTGCTAGCTCCCCCCGCCTCCTTGAAGTGGACGTAGTCGACGACGAAATCGCTGGTCGTCGGAGTCGAGTCGTCATCCACCATCTTGCCCCACGTCCAACTTCGCCCCTCGTCGAACACGACGTCACGCGTGATGCGCACGCGTCGTGTCGCAGGGTCGAGGACGCGGTAGGCCTTGGAGCCCTCCGCGTAGCCGATGAAGACCCCTGGCGTGCTCCGGTCGTCGAGCTTGCCGACGTGGTTGAGCTCCTTGACGAAGGCCAGGCAGCCGAAGACGCGAAGGTGGCTCACCGCGGGCTTGCGCCCGTGCCAGGCCTCGTATGGCGTCTTGTCGTCGAGGGCCTTGGTGGGGGAGCGGTTGAGCAAGTGAACGGCAGTCATCACCGCCTCACCCCAGTAGATCGCCGGCATCCCTCTCTGCTTGAGGAGGGCACGGGCGGTGGCCACCACCGTCTGGTTGCGGCGCTCGACGACGCCGTTCTGCTGCGGAGTGTACGGCGCGGAGAAGTGGCGGTGGATCCCCTCATCGGCGCAGTACGCCGCGAACTCGGCCGCCGTGAACTCGCCGCCGTTGTCCGTGCGTAGGACCCGAAGCTTGCGGCCGCACTCCGCCTCCGCAGCAGCTTGAAGACGCTTGATGGCGTCCGCCGCGGCTGCCTTGGCGTCGAGCAGGACAGCCCACATGTAGCGGGACATGTCGTCGACGAGGAGGAGGAAGTAGCGCCGGCCTCCAGGTGTAGCCGGTGTCACGGGGCCACAGAGGTCACCGTGTACGAGCTCCAGCTTCTCCTTGGCGCGGAAGCTTGCCTGGCGAGGGAAAGGGAGCCGCCGCAGCTTGGTGAGGACGCAGGTGTCGCAGAACTGCTCCACGTGGTCGACGTGCGGCATGCCCCGCACCATGTCCTTGCTGCCGAGCTGTCTTAGGGCCTCAAAGTTGAGGTGCCCAAAGCGCTCGTGCCACCTCCAAGCGTCGTCGTCGCGGCGGGCTGCAAGACAAAGAGGTTGCGCCACCTGTGCGTGAAGGACGTAGAGGCGGTTGCTCCTGTTGACCTTGACCAGGAGCCGGTGTCGATGATCCCAGATGCGCAGCACCCCGTGCTCGATCTCCACGCGCGATCCGCTCTCATCCAGCTGTCCCAAGCTGATGATGAAGTTCCTCAACGCGGGGATGTAGTAGACACCGGTGAGCAGCCTGTGCTCGCCAGTCTTGGCGACAAAGACGACAGAGCCGACGCCCTTGATCTCCACAGCGGAGGCGTCGCCGAACTTGACGGTGCCTCGAACGCTTGGGTCGAGCTCAGTGAAGAACTCCCGCCGCCCGGTCATGTGGTGGGTGGCGCCGGTGTCAAGGCACCACCCGTCGGTCTTGTCGTTGTCGGAGCTGTCGTCGAGGAGGGCGTGTGCTTTTGGCTCGTCAAGGTGGAGGAGAGCCGTTGCGGCCGGTGCCGCTGGAGGTAGTTCGATGCTCGCATGAGCAATGAACAGAGCCGGCTGCTCCTCCTCCTCCGCCTGCGCGACGTGGGCCTGGCCGCGTCGTGGCTGTCGACAATCCTTGGCCCAATGACCAAGCTTGCCGCAGTTGTAGCAAGGGTCGCCTCGTGCTGGCTTTTGCTTGCCAGCGGCGCCGCCCTGGGCGCCTCCACGATCATCACCCTCGGCACGTCCTCGCGCCCCTGCCTGGGCGTCTTTGCGCGGCTTGCCACGCTTGCCACGCTTGCGGCTGCCTGTCGTGGAAGAAGGCTCCCCCTTCTTCCTGTCACCTTGGCCGGCAGCCCACTGCTCCCGAGTGAGGAGGAGCTTCCCGCCAATGGTGACGGGTCCCGAGAGGCGCTGTGGCTCATCGCTGTCAACGACCTTGAGGCGGCCCAACGCCTCCTCGATCGTCATCGTGGAGAGGTCCAGCAGAGACTCGATTGAGCGAGCCATCTGCTTGTACTTCTCGGGGACGCAGCGGAAGAGCTTCTCAACAGCTCTCTCCTCGCCGTAGGTGTCGTCGCCGAACTGCACCAACTTCTGCAACAGAGTGTTGAGACGGAGAGCAAAGTCATCAACGTCCTCACCTGGCTTGAAGGCCAGGTTCTCCCACTCCTTGCGAAGTGCCTGCAGTGTGGACTTGCGGGCGCGGTCGCTGCCGATGCGTGCTGCAGCGATGGCGTCCCAAGCCTCCTTGGCAGTCCGCTTGCTGGTAAGCGAAAACTGCATCTCGGGCGGGACTGCAGCAATGAGAGCATCCAGCGCCCGTCGATCTTGGTCGTAGTCGACGTCGCCGTACCGGACTGCATCCCACATATGCCGCACCTGGAGCTTCACCCTCATCACCGCAGCCCACTCAACATAGTTGGCCTTGGTGAGGGTAGGCCACCCGCTGCCGGGGCCGACGTCCCTGACGACAGCCTGGTACTCGTGGTGACCACGGTACCGGACCGGGGAGAGAGAGCCGCGCTGCCTGTGAAGGCCGCGCTCTCCGTCGACCCGTCCGCCGCCGCCATGCGCGCCTCCTCCAGGAGCGCCACCGCCGTGCGCGCCTCCTTCAGGAGCGCCGCCGGCGTGTCTGCACCTGTCTGGGCTGCCGCCGCGCTCGTGGGCGTGCACGGCTGCCCACTGCGCCGCTCGCCCTCGCGATGCCTCCCTCTCCAGCAGCTCGAGGTCCGCGTCGGCGCTATCATCAGCAGCGATGGAGCTGCTGTTGCTGCCGCGCAGAACCTCGACCCGCTGCTGCTGCACGCGCTGCATCCGCCGCCGCCGCTGCTTCCACCTCCGCTCTAGCTGCTGCTAGCTCCGCTGCTGCCAGCCTCGATGCCCTTGCCGCTGCTGCAGCGGCGTCTGTTGCCGCTCGCTCGCGCTTCTCTGCCGCGGCGAGGTCGGCCTCCTGCCGACGCCGCACGCTCGAGGCGACCGAGCCCTGAGACTGGCCTGCGGACATGGCGCGCTATCGAGGGGGCTGCTGTGTGGAGAGCAGGGGCAGCCGGAGCTGCTGCTGCTACCGGCTGCGGTTGGGGCTGCTGCGAGGCCGGGGAAGGAGAAGAGCAGGAGATGCTCAGGCTACAGGATAGTACGGCTCCGATACCACTTGTTAGTCGCTGGATTCGCACTCTTGGTAGTAGCTGAATTCTTACTCTCATCGAGAGAGGATGACACTAGGAGTTGGGGCAATTTTCTGGTTTATTTCTCACACAAACTCAAACAATGCCATGCCAACCTGAGGGGTTGGGGATACATATGCTTGGCTGGCTAGCAGCCTATAAATATGTATCCCCAACCCCTCAGGTTGGCATGGCATTGTTTGAGTTTGTGTGAGAAATAAACCAGAAAATTGCCCCAACTCCTAGTGTCATCCTCTCTCGATGAGAGTAAGAATTCAGCTACTACCAAGAGTGCGAATCCAGCGACTAACACAGCGTATATAAATTTATTACTAAAATAACACAACCTGCCTGAGATGGATTAAGTTCGAGGTAAATTT
The DNA here is from genome assembly GCA_038087645.1 of Saccharum hybrid cultivar R570. NCBI lineage: Eukaryota > Viridiplantae > Streptophyta > Magnoliopsida > Poales > Poaceae > Saccharum > Saccharum hybrid cultivar. The sequence continues at coordinate 1,298,466 of JAQSUU010000291.1, read as the reverse complement.
GAAAATAGAGCTAATTTGATGGAATGGACCATGGAGGAGGAATTGGGATATGATCAATTAGTCAATAGCCAAACTATATACTGAAAAGAGAGCTAATACGGAATCTGAAAGGAAGCAAACAGTAGAAAAGTGAAATAGAAAAACTGGTTCAGCATATATAAATGGGACGAAAAAACTTAAATTTTCAGATACAAAAAAAAATGTAATTGCAATGACTCTAGCAGTGTCTCAGTTTATGTCAGAATATACAAATTTCGCACCTCCAATGTAGTCCATTAGTCTCAAAGCCCAAAGCATTAATTTGAGAAATTAGACTGAGAAATCCTGGCTTGTCAGCTTTATTTTCAGGATTTTTAAAGAAGCTCCTTGATACTCCAGAGAAACGTATATTATACATTACAAAGAGCTGTAAAGATCATAAAAAAAACTTCAGTGGCACAACTTAATTTAGGATTTTATTTATTTTATCTCTTTTTCTTTTAGAGATTGATTTTTCTATTAAACAGCACCTCAGTAATAGCTTTCTGACACTTCAATGATTCATGATGAGAGCTACAGAAGAAAGGAATGGAGTTAGTGACATACTGATCAGCTGTCCTGTTTCAAAAAAACAAGTAGCACACTTTTCTACTCCATGTTTATCAAATTCTGATTATTCTTATTACTGGAAGTGAGATGTGCAATAAAACATATTGAATAGTAAAAATGAAGATTTTATGCGTAGTACAATTCTAGAGTATACCTTTCCAGAATTCCCATGATAAAGGAAGAGAGGGAAACAGAATCCTATATGGAACAATTATGTTAATACTATCGACATTATTGATTTAGCTTAGACCTAAAGTATGTAAGTTGAGAAAGACATACAGTGGTTAAATGTCTTAAAACAGTCTGTGAGATCAAAATGCTGCAAGAACCAAGAACCACATGTTCAGGAGCTTTTGGGTCACGCAAATTTCCCGCAAGTGTGAGAACACAGTTAGAAATTAGAGAAGGCCAGCGCTTCAACAATTTTGTAAGCGATCTTCCAGCATAACTGCATAAGAATGTACAGAAACAGAAACAAGATGGTTATGTTATATGGGAATCCTTTATGGCAGACATAATATAAGGGAATTCAGGTACACTCATCTTCTTCTCAAGAAAAGGCTGATCAGCAAACACATATAGTTTGTCAAATTCATGTGTTTAAAATGTTGATGGCAACACTCCAAGTAAATCTATACTAAATCTTAAACGCAATGCAAACGGGCCTCCAGCCTAGTGGTTGGAGCTCCTCAGTAGCACCCCAGCAGGCCAGGTTCAAATCCCCACAGGGATGAATTTCTGGCTGGGTAAAAAAAACCAAAAAATGGCAGGGATGAATTTCTGGGCTGAGTTAAAAAACAAAAAAAAGGTAGGGGGCTCCCCTGCCAATGGTTCAAAAAAAATCTTAAACACAATTTTCAATTTACAACCAAGAAGAGAGAGAGAGAGAGAGAGAGACAGCTTACGATCGAACAGTTTCATAGTTGTGTAGTGAGAGATCTAAGAGATCATTCATCAAATTAATCATGAGGACAGATGGAGAAACATCTGCATTCATTCTGTATCTGTGATATGATGATTGTGAACACCTCCATGTACTATGCAAGTTTGCTTTGTCAACAAGTGCCCATCTAGGTCTAATGGAAACAAAATAGAGAAAGTTCAACAACGACCCATATAGCAGAATCAGAATTCACAAATGCAGATGTGCATACCTCTTTTTTCCTTGAGCATGAAATGGAACAATGAAGTTGCATGGAGGCTCCATTATGGAAGCAGATTCTAGTTTCCAAGCTTGAACATGGCTTGACCATTCTTGATATTCCAAGCTGCCTACACAGCAAACTGTCACATAAACAGCAAAAATTACTCACCTCGAGTCTTTGAGCCTAGTTAACATACCATAGTTTACCAAAGCATCAATGACACGCACGACAAGTGCTAGAAGAATACTGTCATCAGTTCTTTCCTTTAATAAGTACCTGTTGACAGAGCACTTGGTGAGACCAAATAGTAAATGTTAAGTGAAACTGTATGTATTAAGAACAAACGTTCACCTGCAAGCTATGTGCACAAATTCTGCAGCCTTTTCACGCATTTCTGAGCTTCCAACAGTGCTACCAGCAGATCCTGCTATGAAGACTGTGGACTCCACTTCCAGGAACCTCCCATCTGTATATGATGGGCGAATTTCTGGCAAGCAAGACATTACACCATGCAATGCAGAATGAATGCGTAATAGGGTTATTTTTAGGTGCTCCTTCTCATCTCCTGCTAAAAGAAAAAAAAATATCAAATAGGCAAATACAGAAAATAAAGCACAATGCACAAAAAGATAATACATGGACTTCAATGTGCTTGAATAAGCGTGTACTGTTTTTTTTTTCTTTTGCACATATCACATTACAGGTGAGTAATAAAAAAATAGATGGCAAGGTCATTTCCATGGCCAGAACTAGCATATCTACCTGTCTCAGAATGAACTTTTGTCTGACAAATAGTCAAAAGATCTTCTAAAGCTGACTGAAAATGAAATTGTAGTAACTCATTTGCAAAAGATAGTTCATCGTGACTGGGATCATGCCACTTTGGAGGGAAATTAAGCATCTCAGCCTCCCTATCCTGATGAGCTTTCGAACATCCCCATGGTTCAATAATATTTCCAATAGGCTGACAATTGAATGGCCTATACAAACAGGATAATATATTGGTTGGTGGGTAAATATGTTATAGATCAAATAAAGAAAACATCAAGTGTATGTGTTTGACAAAAAAAAAAGTGTACATGATGTAAACATACTTGTACTGATCAATTGGGTAATAAGAAACCAGATTTCCTAGCAGAGAGCGAAGGAGATGATCCCCAGCTCCATTAACCTAGACATTCCAAGAGAGAAGGAAATTCGTCATCTAACATAGTATAATATATGATGGGGACATGGGGATACTAGCTGTTCGAATGTATGAAAAGATAAATGAAAAATATAACCTTCCATGAAGGGGCCTGGAACGCAGATGTTATTATGTGATTTAGTTCTTCCTTATAATTGAGTAACACAGGACCTGCATAACTGATGGATATGGCCAAAACCCTCAGATAGTAATCTATTGCTGTTTCCAGGGCAGGAGAAAGTGCAGCCTGCATGTCATTAGATGCAAGTGATTGTACGTAGGGAATAGCTCAAGTAATACTGTAATAGACATTTTACATCTGAGCAAACCTTTGTAGATGCTTTGTCTGCAACTACTCTTCCTACATAACCAGTGGTTGGAGTCCCCTCAAAGGATGATATGATAGTCTCAAAGATTGGTTTTACAAGGTAGACTGAAGCCTCCTCAGGATATGAATGAACACAGGCACAACAAAGAAGCCCAACTTCTGAAGTAGCACCAGGGAGGATATTTGCATTAACGAACTTGGCAATTCTCTTCAGGGACTGTCAATTGCAAAAAAAAAAAATGGAAACACATTTGTGACGGGAAATTCAAGTCTAGGGACAAGAGTACCACATATTAACAAGAATGTAAATACCTGATTAAATAAGGGTTTTGATAACTTCCCTAGAAGAATTTCAAGCATGCAAAAGTAGTATGGGCTGTCCTCAACAAGAAAAGTCCCTGACATGAATGAGCTTTGGTAACCCTCGTTACTGCATATCCAAATGGGATGTCATTACAATGTTCTGAGAAGTATTTGAAAAAGTAGGAGAAAAAAATCTCAGATGTGAGACTCTAGTGATCATTGCTTACATGGGGATACTTGATTCCAGATTCTGAAGCACAGAAAACAGCCGGGAAAAGAATTCATCTAGCCAGTTCGATAGAGTAGTAGATTGGAGGAATATAGGCACGTCATCACTAACACCAACTGCAGCTAGCTACATACACCTTAGGAGAGTTAGCAAAGTACTCTTTACCGGAAACCAGAATTGCAGATGATAAGGTAAAAGAAAAATACTTACATTTGAAAATATAGAACCAATTAACTGCATTGTAGCAATCGTTTTAGGTGGATCATTGGCATCCATGCCAAGCAATGCATTTGAAAGGGAAGCGACAACAAGATCACTGAATGAATCAACAACACTGCTATCATCAGACTGAGATGAACATAAAGAACATAGAAGAAGAGCACGTCCAGAATATGCAACAGATGTGACAGCGTTCTTTAACTGATGGGTAGCTGTAGTCTGTTAGAAAACAATTCAAATCATTAGCTTGTTTCTGAATATCTTAAGTATGCTCTTGAAAAGAGCATACTAAATGAAAACTAAACAGATTGCAAGGCTCATATAGACCACAAAAATATCTATACAAAATGAAGGTCAGTGCATATTTCTAGTTAAACTTACTGTCTCTAAGGCTAGTTGGAAGTTTTTTGCAACAAACGGAAGCACGAGGGTTGGTTCAATATAAGACAGGACCGAAGTTGCAACGGAAACTGTTTCAGCAAGAGAACTATCCTTGCTGTACTGACCACGATCCAGTAATTTCAAGATAGCTTTGACAAAAACAGACCTTTCTTCCTTTCCCAGATAAGATTGATCATGGTCCTCAACTGCCATACCACTACAGTGTTTATGTTGAAACAGATGAGCTGCAGTCAATAAGATGATTTTTTTTTCAAGCTGCACATGCAAGTGAAGATTGATCCCTTACAATTGTTCATGTTGAAGGCGTTCCTCAAAGTAAACAACAAGATAACGCAGGAAACGTTCCAATGAGTAGGTCCAACGACCTCCATTTGACGGATGATAGAACCTAAAAACCAAAATTCCTCAGGTTAAAACAAAAAAAAGAAGGCCTCTGCAGCAAGCTCAAAGAAGACCATGGTCAGAAGGCATACTGTTCCAAAAAATTAATGAGCTTCTCAAAATACTCAAATGCTGAACTTTTAGGCTTCAAAAGGTATACCTGCAAAAAGTAGAAATAAAAATGGGTGTGACTCTTTCTTGCTTTTAGTTGAACAAGTACAGCAAGGTGTAACATCTATATAATATAAAGTAACATAAATATATCATTTCCATGTTTGATTTGCAAAGCATGTTTCAGTGAAGGTAAAAACTAGAGCTCTCCATTTAACCCTATCGTGAAACCCTTCCTTGCTGCCTCCGTATTAAAATCCAATGATACCTAAGCCAGCAAGCCTGGACCAGATATGCATCACTTTATTACTTCTCTCTCCATGAGGCTATTCCTCACAAGCAGCACAAACAACACCACAATCTTATCCCCTTCCTCATGCTCACGCACAAAAGTTCCAGACTGTCTGCCTCACCAAGTTTGCCACTGTAGAAGCCATACTGACCCTTTAGGGCCAGGGGGTTTGTGTTCCAGGTGAGTTCTTCTCCCTGCGATTATAGAAGCTGGAAGCAGGCCAGCTTGGAGGCAGGTGGGAGGCAAGGTGGTACTGCACCGCTGGCCGCGGTGGTGTCGGCGGTGTCAGGGCGGAGGAATCTTGCCAGAGTGGTACGGGTAGAGTGGGATCGAGGGGTAGTGGTGGGGGTTGTGGGTGGCACAGCAGGGAGGCACCTCACTGAAGGCCGTGGGCAGTGCCGGGTAGGCAGAGCCGGCACCGGGGAGGCGCCGGAAGCCATGAGGGCACTGGGGCATTGGGCGGTAGGTGGTGGTCAATGGGGATCCAAGGAGGAATAAAGATGATGCCAGTATGCCACTCAAGTTCAATGTACCTAGACAGCCACTTGTGATTAACTTAAACAGATAGGTGCCTGGTTTTAGTCATGTCCTTATTAATATATATGACAGTAAAAGCTTTATCATAGAGTGTACATTATACAAAACCTTTACAGGCTACTGAATGAATAAGTGATCCTAATTATATGCCATTACTTATACATATATTCTTCCCATACCAAGGCATCAGAGATTCAGAGGCGAAAGTACACAAGTACTCCCTCCATTCCAAATTATAAGTTGTTCTGGCTTTTTTTAAGTACACAGCTTTTGTTATGCACCTAGATAATGTCTAGATACTCCGTTCCAAATAATAAGACGTTTTGGCTTTTCTAGATACATAGTTTTTGCTATGCACAGTAAAAGCAATGTATCTAGAAAAGCCAAAACGTCTTATAATTTGGAACGGAGGGAGTAAAAGCTATGTATATAGAAAAGTCAGAGTGACTTATAATTTAGAATGGAGGGTGTATCTTTCATAAGCCAGTCAGATTGAAAATAAATAAAAAGCTGAAAGGATGTCAATAACTTACGACAGACTTTGCAATTGCCTTGGAAAGAGTTCTGGTCTTACTGGAAAATAAAAATCTTGTGTTCCCAGGAACCTCCACTGGAAAGGGGTATGAACCATTCCCACTTGATATAGGAACCTAGAAAGACAAAGAAATATGTAAATGAATTGGCAAAAAAGTAATACAGCAACTTTCTGCACAATTGTAAATATTTACCATTTACTCCATTCCAAATTATGACAAGATACCAAGGAATGTTATGTGGTGGGCTTTGGACAAGCATAAAGTCCCAGCAAAGTATGTTACCCTCATTAAGGACATGTATAACGATGCTGTGACTAGTGTTCGAACAAATGGTGGTAACACAGACTACTTCCCGATTAAGATTGGGCTTCATCAAGGGTCAGCCTTGAGCCCATATCTCTTTGCCTTAGTAATGGATGTGGTTACAAGGGACATCCAAGGAGATATCCCTTGGTGTATGCTGTTCGCCGATGATGTAGTGTTAGTTGATGAAAGCCGAGCGGGGGTAAATAGGAAACTAGAATTGTGGCGGCAGACCCTTGAGTCTAAAGGTTTTAGAGTAAGCAGAACTAAAACCGAATACATGAGATGCGACTTTGGCACTGCTGCACAGGAGGAGGGAGACGTGAGTCTGGAAGGTCAAGTAGTGCCTAGGAAAGATACCTTTCGGTATCTGGGATCGATGCTACAAAGGGATGGAGATATTGATGCGGACGTTAGCCATAGAATCCAAGCAGGGTGGATGAAGTGGCGCCAAGCTTCTGGCATTCTCTGTGACAAGAGGATACCACAAAAGCTAAAAGGCAAGTTTTATAGAACAGCGATTAGACCCGCTATGTTGTACGGAGCAGAATGCTGGCCCACAAAGAGAAGACATGTCCAACAACTGAGTGTTGCAGAAATGCGTATGTTGCGTTGGATTTGTGGTCACACAAGGATGGACCGAGTGCGAAATGATGATATTCGTGATCGTCTAGGGGTAGCACCTATTGAAGAGAAGCTTGTCCAACATCGGTTGAGGTGGTTTGGCCATTTACAAAGGAGACCTCCAGAGACACCAGTGCATTATGGAGTTCTAAGTCAAGATAATAAGGTGAGGAGAGGCAGAGGAAGGCCAAAGTTGACTTGGGAAGAGACAATAAAAAGAGATTTGAAAGAATGGGATATACCTAGAGACCTATGTCTGAATAGGAGTGCTTGGAAAACGGCTATTGACGTTCCTGAACCGTAACTGACGGTGTTTGTTGGGTCTCAACTCTAGCCTACCCCAACTTGCTTGGGACTGACAGGCTTGGTTGTTGTTGTTGTTGTTGTTGTACTCCATTCCAAATTATAAGTTCTGGCTTTTCTACATACATAACTTCTATTATGTATCTAGCCATCGCTTATATCTAGGTGCATAGCAAAACAATGTACCTAGAAAAGCCGGAACGACTTATAATTTGGAATAGAGGGAGTACCAAATAATTGTATTTCAAATACACCAAATGAATATCATAATAACATGCAGATTTCTTGTTTAAATATAGACCATTCACCAAGAAATGCACATGCAAATATCCTTTATGAATTATGATTAGTTTGACATAGTCAGAAACAGTGGACAAATATTTTGGAAAATTTTGTAGCTCCGAGAAAGCATTTTATAAAGGGAAAAGTCTATTTTTAGCCATTGAACTTTTGTCGAAGTCTGAGAATGACCATCGAATTACAAAACCATGAATCTTTGGCCATCCAACTATCAAAACCGTTCATATTTGGCCACTCAACTCTTAAAACCATGAATCTTTGGCCATCAAACTCTCAAAACCGTTTATATTTGGCCACTCAACTCTTAAAACCATGAATCATGGTGCACTGTTCATCTTCTTCATTTAGTCCCTCTCTCTCGTCCCCGCACGTTCTACGGCAACCGGAGCCGCCGTTCGCCGGAGCGAGGGCCGCGAGGTTCTCCAGCTCGAACAAGTCCGAGCTCGCGTCGCTGCTCTCCCCGCCGCCGTCGCTGCCCTCCACTTCGACCACCGGGAATCGCCTGCAGCCAGCGGCGGCTGCGGCCACAGCCACCTCGCCTTCGATGTCCAAGAACCGCACGGTCCTGCTCCGGCTGCGGGTCGCCTGCGCCCGCGCCGACGGCGGTGTCTTGGCGAGGCAGGGGCGCGCGCTGGATGGCGCCGTCGAGCACGTCGTCTCGTCGTCCGCCGGAGCCGGGTGCTGCCGCGCGGAATGCCGCTTGCCGGAGAAGATGGCGTTGAGCAGGCTGGCGAGCCGCGCGCCCGGAGAGGCCGGCCTGCGGCAGCCGCCGCTGGCGGGGGCGGCGGCGGACGGCTTCCGCGCTCTCCTCGCCGCCGTGCCAGGCGGGGCAGGCTGCTGGTTCTCCGCTGGAGCCACCGAGGCCGGCCCGACGGCGCCGCCAGAGGTGCGGATGGGGCGGAGGCGACGGAGGGAGTATTCGACCTCGGACGACGAGAAGTTGGATGGCCAAAACCGCCCGATGGTCAAATATGAACGGTTTTAACAGTTGGATGGCCAAAGATTTCCGGTTTTAGAGTTTGGTGGTCGTTCACAAACTTTGTCAAAAGTTCGATGGTCAAAAACGGACTTCTTCCTTTTATAAACCACGATTGTTTCAAGTAACAAATTATAGTGCTGATATTAACTAAAAGATGCAGTTGGACATTGCGGTTATCTTTAGCTCTCTCGCAAATGCTTTATTCTATAGTGGTCCACTACATGAACCAGTAGCATCACTGCAGCAGAAACATTCAAGATTCTTAAAGCATGTTTTCTAGGGAATGGTCCTAACATATCCTTAATAACTTATAGCATTTCTTAAATCCTCTTAAGGCCTCTTTGAAACAAATTCCAAAAATGCAGTATGACGAAAACACAGATTTTGGCTGCAATGCGTCAAATGCAAAGCACATGAAAATTGCAGGAATGACCATTTTGATACACAAAAAGAATTATTCTATGAGATTCGACCTCATGTCAAAAGGCCTCCAAAATTCATATGAAACTATCCACTCGTTTTCAGGGGATATAACCTTAATTTCAAAATCATAATTGATATTAACACGCATTGTTCTGATGTCATCTTGCATCTTTGAACATTAAAATGATAACTTTATAGTATGGGCTTTGATTCAAGTTAATGTCAACTATCAATAATAGAAACACCCTGTCATTGCAATTCCACTACCCTTTATCTAAACCCTTAGTACTGTGCGTGACAGCGTGAGCCATAAAATTTGGATGGAAAAAACAAGCAAATTTTAAGAATATCAAACTAATACCTGCTTCATTTTTATAGAATAAAACAAATAATACTATCCTTAAGAAAATTTAGCAATAAAAAAAAGAAAACAGTTGTGTAGCAAGACATGTAAGGTTTTATGCAAATTATTGTCCATTCATCAAGCAGCCAAGATGACTACCAATTACTAGTATGTAGCAATGTTTCAAATAGCCGGATATAGCGTCCGCTATAGCCGGATTTAGCGGATTAGCAAAGCCAGCACTAGGAGAGTTCCCTTTTAGCGCTAACTGATCTTCAATGCTAATAGCGGCAATTAGTACGCTAAAAACGCTAAACGGGGTTGATATAGCGCCGCTAAGCAGTTCCTGGCGGACTTGTGGGCCTCCTATATTTTTCATCAGCGGAGGGCCCAAAACAGCAGCGGTGGCCCAAAATGCCACCTTAACCCTACCAATTCCCTAATCTCATTCATCCTCTCGACCTATCCTCTGGAAAGAGCTACGGGGCGGTGGCATTCCCTGAAGAAGACAGAAGACCAGAGCCGCCGACTGCGGCAATGTGTTGGTGCCACTACAGCCATCTTGCCCCGGCACAGCCGCGACGTGCAGGCCTCCTCGCAGCCACAGCAGCCACGCAGCTGCTGGTTTTGGCATGCCCAGTGCGACAAGCAGTCCCTCGACGGCAGCACTCGACACCCTGTAGGCTGTACCGATCGGAGCACTCGGCACCCTGTACCAATAGGAGCAATAAGGAAGCAAGTTCTTCTCCTCACAGTAGTCCTCTATTCTTGTATTCTGTTGCTTCTTTCACTGATTTGTGACATATTTTACAAAACCGCTAAATGAATTAGCGAACACTATATCCGGCTATAGCGTTTGTAGCGTCTGGAGAAACTTGCCGCTAACTGCCTTAGCCGGCGATTTTAAACATTGGTATGTAGGCATAAACCTGAAAGTGCTTACATACCTCAAACATGACTTTCATCAAGCAGCCAAGATGACTACCAACTACTAGTATGTAGGCATAAACCTGAAAGTGCTTACATACCTCAAACATGTTCAAGTATCTTGTGAATAACAAGGGCAGAAAAGCATCCCAGTTCACCGATCTGGAATTTTTTATACAGCGTGCTATGATGGAAGCCCATTGGATGTCCCAGAAGTTACAATTTGTGACAGAATCCCATATGTCAAGACAATTTTTAATCCAATCACTGCAACAGGGCAAAATCAGTTGAAAGAGAAAGTAAGACGATGTTCAGCTACAGAAGAGAGAAGGGTGCTTATCAATCCAATATGTAATTACATTGTAAAGTGATCCTGATTCCTCGAGTTCGCTGGAAGGAACAGCCTGAGAAATCCAACACCTTCAAACGCTGAGTTATGCCATGGATTTTCCAGCAAGGGCCTGTAGTTTCAGTACAGTAAAAGGTAAGGTACTCCAATGTTGGCAGTATATTGTCAAGCAATTTCCAATTATAATCTGTTCTGATTTTCTGTGCTATTTTTCCAAATGATCAAATGTTAACAATAATAATGGCTTGGAAAGAACAATAATGATATTATCAATACAACTACTTGCTGCTATGAACTTGTGATCTTTCGTATGAGGTTGAGTGTGGGTGGGTAGTTGGGTAGTGGTGGGGAGGACCAAGAACACAATGCTTTAGAGCTACCAAGACCTGCGCAAGTTTTGCGGTCGAGTTTCTATTCCACACATGTTAGCACTTGACAGTCCATAATTTTGAAAATTATCCTGCAGGTACCACAAACTTGCATGGATATGACAGTTCCTAAAATTGAACGATAGTCTAGAAGGTCCTAAACATGCATACAATTGCCAGTGAAGCCCCTAAACTTGTCAACATTAAGCTAGCCTGTCTCCTTGTTTAAGTGAACTAATACTCCAGAAGATAAGAAAAGAGACATTGAAAAGGTGGAATTAGCACATAAGACATGTATGTCCAATCTATCACGTTTTCACTGTCGCTATGTTTCATTGCAAAAATTAAACCCATAATGTTATTCCATGTACCTTAGGGACCATTTGGAAGCGCTCCCAGCTCTAGATTCTGCGTGAGAATCACCCCTAGACAGCCAAACAGGTAAAACACTACTACTAGATTCTGGCAGAGTTCTGAGAAGACTCGCTTCTCCATTTACACTGCGAGCTGGGAGCTAAAAAAAGCACCCCACTGCTCCTCATTCAATCCCCACAAGAATCACTTCCCACCTGCTCCATACCAAACATCCACCTCCCTTCGCTGATGTTCAAATTCTATCACCAAACAACCAACTAGCCATATGTAGCATTTCAGTTGTTTTCACCATTTACACTACCAAATGGCCCCTCATTGCACAGCACTAGATATGCTTACAATGAAGAATCAAATAGTGATCCAGGAGCCACAATTTGAGGGATCTTTATATTCATTCACATGTTTATTGCTTCTATATGCCTAAAATACATGTGAAAACCAACATACGCTACATCATCACTTATCAGATCCATGTCAGCTAAAACCATTAGTCAATGAATTAAATGGTTAACTTGCCTAATGTAGAGAAGTAGAGGAACACAAGTGTCATGCCTAGGAAAGTTCAACTGTTCAAGGACCCGCAAGAATTTAGATACAAATGCAAATTTATATTCTGTCTAGGGAATTCTTGTGCAGCTCACACCAAACGGAGCATAACACTCTTTTATGGTTAGTAAATTATAGCAAAATCTTTCTGGTGGATCCTTTTTCTTTGATACTCCCTCCATCCAAGAAGAATTCAATTCTAGCTACAATGCTAAAGTAAAACCATCTTCAACTTGACCATTTTTTTACAAAATCGCACTAATATTTATGATGTCAAGTAGGTATTGTTAGATCCATCATGGAATATATTTTCATAGTCAACCTATTTGGAATCATAGCTGATGATACTACTTTCTATATACACAGTCAAACTTAAAATAGTTTTGACTGGCTTAGACCAGATCTAGAATTGCATTCTTTTTTAGACAGATGTTTATATGATTAGCACCAGAAGGAAAAACTTGGACTTACGGGGTTTGACACCAATGCTAAGTACCGCGAGAGTACTTAAAGATGATTGCGACGGGCTTTTACATATTGCACTCAGGTAATTAGATACCTTTGTTATCACAAACCTTGTTTGTATTGGCTACTTACTCAAATAGAAGTCAAATGAATACATGTGAAGAATATCCTTTGTGACTCTATCTGGCCAAACAGACAAACGCTATACGGGCTTACGGAGGGTGGACAACACAGGTTATTAAAAGAAATAATAAACCAACAAAGCAGTTAGAAAAGCATGAATGAGATGGAATGTAAATAAAGATTCATGCTGAATATGCCAAACCTGAATTCTGACCAAATTTCAGCAGCCACACCTTCAGGAAAGAAATTCCTGGATGCACGCACTAAAGAGGTGACAGTCTCAAAGTGTTGCTTCCTTACTTTCCAGCCCTCAGGTCCCATGTTTCTGAAAGCGACATGACATTCACTTAGCCTTCTGTCATTTTCTTCATTGTCGGAAATGGGTATAATGTCACATTTTACCTCTTGAAATGAGTCCTTATCAAGGTATCATAAAGTGGTCTCCATTGCACATCAAGTGAAAGCCTCTTCCCATGCTTTCTTAGAAGCCTGATGAGCAGACCTCCCCACTTAATCTGATTATCATTCATTTACCAAGAAAAGAATATATCACCAAAGACCAAACAGATCTGAACTATCCATGTACAAATCATTAACTACTGAGCATTACCTGGACAACAAACTTGTTATGCGATGCATGAAATATCTCCAGTCCAAGCTTTACAAGAGCCTGTACATCCTCAGGAGCAATGTCACTCTTCGCCTTAATAAAACTAAATACATTGAAAAAGAACACCGACATTAATAATCCCCAAACTCTAGAAACCACATTATTACAAAGTATTTTAAGTCTACATATGTAAATGTTTGCAAACAATCCCCTAAATGGTCTAGAAATGACTTAATTAATTCTCTTTCTTGAGAAGGCTAAACTTCAGGCTCATAGATTTCTTGATGAGGCCAAACGAGCTGCTTTTCTTCTTTGTGTAGAGCTTCTTGTTTAGTTCTGTTTTGTTATTCTTTTTTCCTTTTTAGGTCAGCTCCTTCTGTTTGGCATCTTGCCAGACAGGTTTGTACAGTTTTTTGCCTCTTTTAATAAAATCTCTATAGTGGGGGCCTCCCCTGCTGTATTTCAACAACAACAACAACAACAACAACAACAACAACAACAACAACAACATAGCCTTTTGTCCTAAGCAAGTTGGGGTAGGCTAGAGATGAAACCCAAAAGAGACGAGAAATAGAGAGACACATATAGGGACATAAAAGGCACAAGACAGAAAGAGGTCACGGTTCAGGCACGTTGATTGCCAGTCTCCAAGCGCTCCTGTCCATAGCTAAATCCTTGGAGATATTCCACTCCTTCAGGTCTCTCTTAACGGACTCGTCCCAAGTTAGTTTAGGTCGACCTCTACCGCTCTTTACATTATCGGCCCGCTTTAGAACCTCCCCTGCTGTATTTAATGTTCAAAAAAAAAAGAAATGACTTAATTATGGTTTCAGTTGTCTGCATCCCTTTGAATCAGATCCATCAATTGCTCATGTGAATCTGAGTTCTTTTTGTTAGAACCCAAAGAGGGGTTCGCGTAAGATACTCAGTACATCAAAAAAAATTAACCAATCAATTATCAGAAATTCAAGAGAGTTTTTCAAAAAAAAAACACTCAAAGCATTGTTGCGAAATGTAGTAAACGAATCTGATCAAGAAACCGCAACTGAAAAGGTGGAAAGTCATAATGTGCTATTTTGGGTGTATTTCCATCTTTAAATCCAATGTTCTTTTTTCAGTTTTTCTTAATGCTGAACGTTCAGAACGCCCTTAGGCACCTTCTCTAATTCCAGCAACAAATGCCACAGGAAGAAGAAATCGATGCTCTGTGCGACATGCATGATGTACCTACTGACTCCATCTCCATGCAGCCAACTTCTGACTGTATGCAGTGCCTTGACAAATATGCCTGCTGCCAGGCCACTTGAATTGTGCCGCTGCCACTCTCACTATCATACAATTTCAATCAAGGAACGATGCACAAGTCTTCCCACTTTAAAGCATCACCACCAACATTGCTTTCACTAGGAGTGGAGGTCTGTGCTCAGTTGCTCAAAAAGCAGATAGCAGAAGAGGTAGCCAAATCAGAAGTACAAGTATTTGTCTATTTGGATAACATGCCATAGACTTCTGGGTCTGTGTTAAGCATGTTTCGGCTTAATTCTGAATTGCGACCATTTTCAGTTATAGATGGAGTCAATGGGTACAGATATAAGCTTTTGCAACAGAACCATAGAGCTGAATCATGTTCAGTAGGATTGGAAAAGGAACCAGGATGTTCTGATCCGTTCACGTTTTGTCAGTGGGAAAGTTGGGTGAAATAGCAAAATACAGCGAAAGAAGCATATTATCATTTTTGTAATGGCATTTTACTGATGAAATATTCAGAGTGGCATTTTATACAAAAGTACAATCGGTAGCATGGCATTTGCATTCAGCAAACACACAGTTGTGCATTTGACAGTATAACATTTTATGAAAAACAATTTCCCAAAATCTAATTGTATTCAGCAAACATACAGCTGTGCATTTGACAATATAGTAAATCTAAGGACAGTTAGACATACTTCTGACAATTGCAATAATCTGAATTTCTAATTCTGATCAAAATCACACCTAAAAAGAAGAAGTTCTCTGGAACTGTTCTAATTTTCAATGTGATCCGTAGTTCCGAAAATTCAGCAGAGAACTGGAGTACAAAACAGAACGAAAAAGTGCTTGCAGAACACCTAAATTTGAAATTGCACACCGAAAAGAACACGGACACTAGGAAGTTGAGATAGTGATTGCCGCAACTCAAAATTCCCCTACTCAAACGCGATCGCATCAAGCAAAACCCAGCACTCAGACCGACATTGACTACACTAAAAGCGAAATCCGCTACTCGATAAACCGGATTGCTGAGTCAAGTTAGGCAACAGCAGTCGAGGCAGCACCAATCGAGCAGCAGGCCGTGGCCCACACGAACCAGTAGACCAAAACATAAACGAGACCTCAAAGCAATCGAACCGCAGAAGGGATGAGAGTTCGAGGGAGAAATTACAGGTCAAACACGGAGATCCACTTGAGTGTGGCGTAGGCGGAATCGGGGTCCCCGGGCAGCCACGCGTCCGCGGCGGTCCGCACAGCGCCCGCAAACGCAGCTGCCTCCCCACGCGCCGCGGTCGCCACCGGTGGCGGCAGCCACGCGTTGTAGAGGTGCATCCTCCAATCCTCCCTCGGACCCCCCCTCGCACTGCCGCCGCCGCCGTGGATGCCCTCTCTGAGTTCTGAGCTCCGCGGGTCGAGCCAAGGCGAAAATGGATGGGCGGTGGTAGGTTTTGGGGGTTTAGTTGGGGAGGCAAGGCTTGGGAGGCGCGGGGTACTTATAGGTGGCCGCTTTCTTTCTTCGCCTCCAAGACGAGGGGTGCCGCCGTGGAGACGACGACGACCCGAGGGAAGGAGACCTGGGGCTGGGGCGGCCGGTGCTCCACACAACCACGCCGGTGTGGTTATCGCTGACGCACGGCCCTCGTATGAAGCGGGGGTATGTGGTGGTGGTGGTGGTGTGTGTGTGTGTGGGGGGGGGGGGGGGGGGGGGGGAGAACTGGTCTCGGTGCACGGTGAACTGGGAATGTGAGGCTGACAAAACGGTTACTCTTGAGCCTGGAGCCGTACGGATCACGAGGTTCTCTGATTCTTTGGAAGTGACGACGATGCATGTGCCCGAGCAGACTCGCTGCGCCGCTGCGGGTCCAGGCCGTGGAAGATAGGCGTTGGCATGCCGTTAAATCAGATAAGTTAAATTGGTTATGAATAATTTTGGTTTGAATGGGATTTTAACAAATTTTGGTTTGAACGAAATTTTAACGGAATTTGTTTTCAATATAATTTAAAAGTCAACTAGAATCGATTAATATGTTATATTTCTACTGTAGATAACGGAACAACATAAGATTATCCGCAGTGGTACTCTAAAACGATACTCTAAAGTTTTAGAGTATGAATATAGAGTAAAAACTGCTGCACTGGGTACTCTAAAACGATACTCTATCCTTTCTCTCACTCTATATTTAGAGTGGTACTGTGCTTACTCTATACTCTACAGTGGCGGACCCTACTAGCTAAACAAAGGAAAAAATGCTATAACTCACAAACCAAAAATTCAAATTAAATTTCGATTTCACCATTAAATTTGTCTCAATAAATCCTTCAAAACTAAATCACACATGGATATATTTAGATAAAGTGACAAGTGGGTCCCACATAGATAGAGTGGATAGAGGATAATATAGAGGATGGATGAGCGCGGGAGAATTGAGTATAGAGGAGAGAATCTTGCTGACTAGAACGTATAGAGGATGAATATAGAGGTCCATGAGTGCGGGTAGTCTAAACAATTTGTATAGGAAACCATCGAACGAGGAATATGTCAACAAATAAAATAAAACAAAAATAATCAAGAATGCTTCTAACAAATAAAATATATACGTAGGAAACCATCAAACAAGGAATGCGTCAACAAATTAAATAGAAACAAAAATAATCAAGAATTAGTCTAACGAATAAAAGCTCGTGCACAAACAGTTAAATAGGTGAATAGACATAGTTTTAGTGTTCAATTAATAGTCACAAAGAAATTCAGTGAAATCGATTAATTTCAATTAACGTCACTTATAAAGACCAAATAAGTCACCGGTCAACATTGAATAGATCTCTAAAATTTTGATTAACCCAACTTTTGGTTAATCATTTTTGACGATTTTGTGTCCATCCCTATGTGGATATGCCAATGATGTACGGATTGCAACATTATTGTTAAAATCCTCTCAACTAACTTATGTTTGAACTTGATGAGAAACATTTTTCTAATTTGGGCCCTTTTTAAGAACAAGAACTTGGTTTTCTTTGCATCTCTTATAGATGCACTTTGATGCAACGTGAGTATTTTTTGTTATTATATCGTTGTTGTGCTCTAAACAATTTAATGAATGTATATCTTTTCAAAAAAAATAAGATTCTTTTTCCTGCTATCTCTTCATTTCCCTTTATCAATCTCTTTGGTATGAACTGAATTTCTCTCCTCATCTAGATTCATAAATGGCCATGCAGTGGTGTCTTCTCGTAGGAGAATCATGTGCCTTGGATGGCATGGCGATACACATGGCTAAATAAATTCACACGAATTAGTAGTACAAAATTTCGTCATAGGTGGATTTTTATCGCCATCGGGTGTACTAAAGTGCAAATCCTAATAGAGGATATATTTTGCACGATGCTCATGAGCCTTAGGATGCAGACTTCGGGCTTGTTTGGTAGAGCTCCTCCCTGGCTCTGGCTCCGGCTCTTCTGAAAGAGCCGTGCCAAACGTTTTATAGGAGTAAATGTTTTTCAGTGAAAAACATAGGAGTCAGAGCCGTTTTGGATGGCTCTGGGTCCTCCGGGGGAGCCTCTCACGAAGAGCCCTGCCAAACACCCCCTTCATTAGCTTCAGGTCCAGGACATCGTTGTCAAGCTCGGCACCCACTTCTGAAAGTCTTAGTTTGCTTTTGGTAATTGAGTGACAACCTTAGATGGACTAATATGGTATATGTTGAGATACACTGGCGTTTAGTCCATAGGTACACAAGTGTGAGCAACACATTAAGCCATGGCGGAGAGATGGCTTGGACATGTTATAGTGCTCAACTAGTGAGATAAAGAAGCTCATTGCATATGAGACATGACCGTTTGGTGTACCGACGGTAGTAAATTCAGTGTGAGTTATTTTCCCATTTCTCAACTACCCATAACATAGTTGCATCACCATTACTTTCCTACGGAGTATGCCTCGTCTTCCCTGATGCTTATATTAACTGCCCCTCTCTGCTTCTCCATCTTCAAGGTTGGCCTATTTAAGCCGGGGCTGGATGCACTTCTTGGCAATCCACGCACTACTTCCTCCTTAGATATAGATAGATACAGACAAAGCTCTTGAGCTAACCATCTATATTTTCTTCATCGCCATGGTGCTCCTTCTCCATCTCCTCTGGTGGCAGCAGCAGCATTGGGAGAAGGCCTTCAAGATTGGGTACTACCGGCATCTAGGCACAGCGGGGGCTGCTCGATCTAGGTGCTAGTGGAAGTTTTGCGATTAAGAGGGTTTGCTTATTTGGGCAAGCCAAGGGGTACTCAATGCACTTTGGTATCCCTAGTTTGCCCTGTGCATTTCTTGTGCTGATTCACCATCCCGACGCCCTGGCAATGCTCCTTCTTCTAGAGCAGTAGCGACGATGGCGGTGCTTCTCTTTCACGCCCTCCTCGCGACCATGAGACGTGAGCACCACCATATCCTAATCGATAAGGAAGTTACTACACAATAAAGGTGGACAAAAAATGGTTTCTTTCATTTTTTCCTATTGCTAAACATACATGTTGACAATTAGTCATCCTATACAGGGATGCATATGCTCGCGACCATGAGAGGTGGAGATGCTCCTCTTGCTCTCTCTCTCTCTCTCTCGACCATGAGAGGTGTAGTAGGGAAGGTAAAGCACCTTATTGAGATGCTCCTCTTCTTGCTCTCTCTTGACCGTGAGAGGTGCAGATGCTAGTGGAAGTTTTACGAGGTGCTGCCTCATCCTTAGCTTGCACTGCTTGTCTCTAGACTCAACTATGGGATGTACCAGTACTCGACAGGTCTTTGTTATTATACACCCAGTAGTCTGAGATAGGTCTTTGTTATTGTACAACTGTGGAATGTAACTGAAGTTATGAATGAAGTTGTTGTGATGATTGTTACTATGTTGTTTATATATAGTTTTTGCCTTAAAAACAATTAATAACTGAATGACGATGTTTGTTACTCTATTTTTTTAAATATCGTAGTATTTGCCTTGGCTACACGTACGTGAGATAAAGCACCTTATTGAGATGGTGCTAGGGTGAAAGTATTTGTCTTGGTTAATTTGCAAATTGGTTTGCTGTGTTTGCAAATTGTCATTATTGCAGCTCCCGTCACTGGTTCGGTGATTCAGCGTTAGTGTTAGATTGCAAAGTGCAGCAAATGGTCCGCGTCGTCTTCCCTGCTCCATCGCTCGTGACTCTCGTGGGTGAACGTGGATGTCACGGACCTTGACTATTGCCTTCCCCGCTCGTGTTTATTAGTCGAGATGACTTGAATAACTTGTATTAAGAAATTAGAAACATGTGCAAGAGAATCTAAACTGCATCATACGAGAAGGAAGGTAACTGTAACGAGTTTAGAAAGGAATCGTACTTGTGTATCATTGTATTAAGGAGAATGAAGAGTTTATCATACAAATCCCCGTCACCAGATATATACATATCAACATTGATCTGCACAGAATCTACCACATTGATCTAAAGAACCTATCACACTCATTGCAGATCCTACACTCCTCACTGCAGAACATAGCCCACTCCTCCCAACCTTCCCATCCTGCGTGGACGCCGCAGCCTCCGCCTCCGCACTAATGTTTGTCCTGGCTTTGCACTGGCATGGCCAGAGGAGGCAGAGGACTAGACTCACCTGGCGTCAACCGCCCAACCAAGTCCTGCAACACGAACATGGCCAGTTGGAGGCATCGTGTACATATCTCGTTCTTCCACGTCACACTCGTCGCCAGGCCCGCTTCATCACCTTTGACCTCCCTCAACCACTATCGGGCAATGTTGTCATTGCCAACACCGCTATTCGACCTGTGGAGCACAAGGGAGAGAACAAATACAACAACATCATGACTTGTCGCGGCAGAGCGCTCAAGCATGTCGAGCCGCGGCATGAGCGCGCTATGGTCTTCCACGAAGACGGCGTGCATCCCAGCATAGAAGCAGGCCTCCAGGATGTCGACGCTAGCAAGCCTGGCGATGAGCTTGGCGCGGTACTCGTGGTCGTAGAACCAGTTCCAGGTCCCAACGTGTATCCCACGCAGTAGCACCCGCCATAGTGGTATGCTCCGTCCCACTACGATGTTGCCGCACACCCTACGCATCTGCGAATAGGTTGCCCACAGGCTGTCAAGGTCTTCTATGGGATTCGCTATAGCCGCAGTGACGCGGCTAGCAATCTCAACAGTCATATCCGTTGAGAGCTTCTCCATAGAACGAGGACACGCACAGCGGCTACAAAAGACGGATCCTTGGGTCAGGGAATGACGTCATGGTAGAACGGAGCACTGGGAAGGGGGATCGCAGCGGAGCAAGGTGAGTTCCAAAAAACCCTCTTGGGATTTTATGATCGCTTCGTTCTTGAAGGTTTCACGGCGTGAGGATGTCAAATGTCTCGGGGAAGTCAATCGTCATCCTTCGTGTGAATCGCGTAAACTATGTATGAAAATGCAAAAAAAATCAGAATAAAAGAATCTTTTATCTTACTATCTTACGATTACTAATTAGAGGCCCCAACGGTGTAAACCGTGTGAACCGCGTAAACCGTGTGAACCCCCTAATTTTGCATATAAATTACCCACCTCTGTCATTATAAAAGATAATTCAAAACAGTCGATAAGAATAAAATAGGGTAGCAGTTCGTCACTTTGTCTCCCCTAAGATCGTGGTTAGCGCTAGAGGGGCCGAGCCGCGTGGTCGAGTCAACTTTCTCCGTCCAACTTCCAACACCGTTCTATCACCATTACTTCTGCCAGGAGAAGCGTGCTCCACTAAGATCGTGCGAGACGTGGCCTCACCTTAACTCCTGCTCTTGCTCAGTGCAATCGAAGGGAACTCCAATGGGCACCTATCTCGCCCATCCTTCTATAGAAGCGGAGGCTAAGACGGGAAAGCAAGTACACGATTCCTTTTCTCTCAAACTTCTATCGGCAGGGGTGAGGACCTGACCGTGGTGGAGCCAGGGTTCCCGGGAGAGACGAGCTATCGACAGTGCTAGAACCTGATCGACGAGTTCTTCGCCATGGGCGATGGCGTCCTGGCCGCGGTGGATGTAGAGGACATCGTTCGTAACGCTCCCCATGAGTAGTTCGATTGTAACATGCCTCTATATCCTGAATAAAAATATTCATAATATTACTAGTTATTACTTTGAGTTCATCTCTGTTTGTTGTGACTTGAACGTTCCATTTGTGCACCTTAGGGTTCACAGGCCATAGACACGTCCATCGTTAGTAGGTGCTAACATCTCTCAATCATCACCGCTGGTAGCCTTCACCGCCGCTTTCGTTGATTTTCAAGCCCGCGCATGAGTCCTACGTGTCACTCCCGCGCGTATTTACACAGTTTTTTAGAAATTTGCATTCTCACGTCTGATATAGTTGCTTACAAAGGACGCTCCCCACCGTATCTTTCTCCTCCTCAGTGTTGTTGTTCCTCATCATCGTCCCTGCTCCCTAGTGCCAAATTACGTGATCGCCCCTACTCAGCGGCGTGCAAGCCACCAGTCACTGCCGACAAGCTAGTGCTCCACGCCTGTACGCCTCACTAGTAGGTAGACAACATAGATCCACCGGTGACCAGGGTGGTACTCATCACCGTGGTCGCTGCTCGAGCTCAATGTTGTAAGATCCAAAGACAATGGTAATGCTTTTGCACTTCCTTTATGTATTGTTCTTGGACTTTTATTCCCTTCTTCACTCATCTGAGTACGAATGAAGCTTTCATCTAATTATTAACGAGCTCATGAACATATCTTTGTAGTCACTCCTTCTCTAATTTAGGTGACAGCACCACCGCTTCCATCACCGTCCCCGCTCCACCAGATGCTCATCAAGATGGAGGAGGAGGCCTCCAACAAGAGGAACAAAGTGGCCATCCTCTCAGACCATGTCTTGGTCCTCATCCTCAGCCACCTCATCGCCCGCTCCTTGTGCTGCTGCAAGTGTGTCTATCGCTCGTAGAATAGCCTCATCTTGGGATGTGAGTATCGTAAGGAGCTGCCCTAGATTCTCGCCGGATTCTTCTACCGCAGCTGGAAATGCAAATGCAACTTCACCAGCATCAACGGTGAATACCCCTCCTTGTCCTTCTTGCGCTTTCCCATTCAGGATGTCGTGATCTCAGATTGCTCCCGGGGCCTCATCCCCTTTTGGTACTCTAGGTTTTGCTATGTTGTCTGCAATCCAGTGAATAAGAAATGGTTGCTACTGCTGGGTAGCAACCAGTCTTGTGGTTCAGCTCACTTAGGGTTCGATTCGACAGTCTTCTCGCACTTTCATGTGTTTGAATATGGGTTCAACGATGATGACTCCTTAGGTGTCAACATCTACTCATCTAAAACTGGAGCATGGATCTTTAAAGAATCTAAATGGGGCGAGAGTATTGTAGTATCCACATATGGAAATGTGTGTTTGTTAATGGTTTTATGCACATGCTGAAGTTCACCCAAATAGTTGCTGTTGATATGGAGGGAAAGACAGGGAGGAAAATTCATAGGCGAACTGGTGATGCAATCTCTATCCATGAAGCTCAGGGTCAGTTATGTTTATGTACTGTTGATACTTTGAATAGGTATAAGCTTTCAATCTGGATCCTTGAAGACTATGGTACTAATAAATGAACATTGAAGCATAAGGTGACCACGCTGGTGCTATTTCAAAAGAAGAATATTGAAATTGGTACTGAGGTTTGTGATGTGGCCTACAGAGTGATTGTAGTTCATTCAGAATGGAATTTGATTTTTCTTGTTGGGGAGGACAAATCACTGCTTGCATATGACATGAACCGCAATAAAGTTCATGTCCTCCCTGCCTAGGCCATCGGCTATCTTAGAAGTACTTGGAAACTATTATGTATGAACGACGGACCTCACTATCTTCCTTATGTTCCCTTGTGTTGACGGTAGTTAACAAACATTATAAACCGTCAATAGAACTTGAATAAGGGCATGAAAGTAATCACCAATGTAGACTTAGGGGTTTAAACTAATAAATTCCATGAGTTTTAGTCAATCTGTATTTTCTGTAGGGTTTATCCAGAAAACCGTCAAGGTGGACCTAGATGTCAGAAGTAATAGCGCTTATCCATGACGAAAACAACTCTATAAGGTTCTAAAGGACACCAGAAGCCAAACCACCAAAGAGGACCACGAGACACCACCAATCGGCCCCACTTGTAGGCCAGTCGGCCTGTGGGCCTTGCTGTCAGCCTCCTCCTTCAAACATCGGTTCTCCACCGCCTTAAGGTTTGCATCTACGCCGTCCTTTCAAGTTTGTTTGATCCGAGGGCTCAGAATGGATGCTACGACCTATATATACCAGCCCCTGCCACCCCCTGGCATATCAAACCCTAATCAAGTCAGTCAAGAAGATAGAAACCTTAATCCTTAGAGCTCCACCATATTCTAGGGCATAGCTAGCTAGGCTAGGTCTATAGGAAGGCAAGCTTCACTTGGATTCTAGATCTTGTCAAGAGCATAGCTTGATATAGCCCCTTGTATCTTGTTTTGTATCTTTCATTATTCATATGTTTGCTACAATTGATTCGACATTGCTCTTAATATTATTCATGTTCCTAGTTATCATGTTCATCATCTACTTTGATTATATGCTTAGTATAGTTATATTACCATCATGTTCAAGCATAAGTTCGTATAGCGCTCGCTCCAAGGTACCAGGGGTGAGTGGTCGATTATTATGTAAGTGTGGTGCTTATACGTTGTTTACCTATGGATGCATCCTATATTTTGGGCCATGTGGTAGATTGCGGATGTGACACTCCTATTGAGTTCTTTGTAGTCCACTCCCTGAACATACACAAGTAGGATCTAGTTATGAAGGAAGACAAGTTATGTTCTTAATCTTTCTTAGTAATATCCCTTCTGTGTATATATGAAGTTGATCTTAACAATGACTACCAAGTGTAATTGCACTAATCAAATGCTTTGACTTGTAATTAAGAATGACTTAGGAATTATTCCTCTAATATTCTATTTAGCAATGCTAATGCCATAGAAAGGAGTACTCTAAGTGATCAATGATCAATTATCATTTACCATTCATATACATTTATCTCTTGACTTACCCCTATTATGAGCAGAAGTTGGTTATGGTTTATTTCTCCATCATACTTATAAGTTATCAATATATTCCAATTGTCCATCCTTCCCTATGGTAAAAATATAAATAACAATATCTAAAATACTCCTGAGTGAAGTGCTAAAGTGGTATAATTATCTGTGCGCTTGTAGATCCTTTTTATTTCATATATACATTTTTTCTAGTCACATAAAATACTAAAGTACTTCTTAGTGTCATTCTAGAGGTGGCACTAGGTAGTACCAATAAGCATTTCTGGCATTATAGCTAGGGATGACAACTTAGCAAAAGTGATGTTAAGAAATGTCAACAACATTAGGTGGCTACATAAATAAGTGACAAGTTAATAAATACTAACGCCTTGTTCATGGGGTCATTAGCAGAGCAGTAAAGGTGTGTATGATGTATTTTGTTGTAATTACGTCATGTCTTTGTTAAGGTAGGTAGTTATTTTGATTCTATATATAGGCCAACTTGGGCTTCATAACTAAAGGAATGGTGTGTTAAATATTATTAATTGTGTTGCTTTGTGCAGGTGGAGTCTAAGTGCTTTTGAATAATTTTCGTGCATTGGCTAGGAGGAAGAAGAGAGGTTCTATGGTGCATTGCCTACCAATTTGAAGGACGCATTAATTATATTCATTTTTGCCTAGCAAGCAGGAGTGCCACATAGAAGGAGCACAGCTACGTCATTTCGTTATGTAAGCCTGTAGAGATCAGTACCTTTAGTTTGCAATCTATGTACCGCTTATGTTAGGACATCAGTGGAGAAAGATATTGTGGTAAGCGTCCATTGTTATTGTAAGAACATGGTTTATAGATGCAATGATTATATCTATATGCTTTGTGTCTAGTAAGCTATTAAGGGTTGTTTATTGTTTTGTTATCACCATCGCCATTGGTGGTACAAACGTCCAACACCGTCGCTATATGTATTATGCGGCAGGGATCAAAATGTACACTGCCGAATCGTTCAGTAACCCGACATGACTAAACGATCATCAAAGATGGATCATGGTGCAAGGCGACGGTGACCATGACCTTTGCGCTAGCGGATCATACACTGAAGCGACGGTGGTGTTAACCTCTAAAAGGTTCTTGTTTGGTTTTGATAATTGAGTGACAACTTTAGGTGGACTAATATGTGTTTGAGTGAGATATACAGGTGATTAGTCCACAAGTACATGTGTGTGAGCAACATATGCCATAACGGTAAAGATGGCTCAGAGATGTTGCAAAGCTCACACATATTATGAAGGAGCTCATTGCACATGAGACATGACATGGAGTCATGTGATCAAGGTGGAGAAGATCAAGACATGACTTGGCTCAACGGACCAGTTGCAAGTGTGAAGGGCAAGTTGAGTGATGACTTGGCGCTGATGGACCAAAGCAATGGTGAAGAGCAAGTGAAGTCAAGATTGATGAGCCAATATGGTCACGTGATAATATGGAGTGGATTATATCATTGTTGATCATGTTGGTGCATGTGTTGCATCAACATCGAAGGAGATGGAATGAAATGCGCAAGACAAATGTATAATCTAGGGTATTTTATTTTATCGGTCATAGGCGTGTAGAGAAGTTGATGACCGGGTTTAGAATAACTGACCATACTATCAAGAGGGGCAAACTTGTTTGCATATCGGTCATCTAGTGCCACTTAAGCGATCTAACTTTGCATCGTTGCTAGGATCGAGTGGCATGGCAAGTTGAGTGGCTAACTCCTTAAAAATAATTGTGAAAATGCTAACACACATACACATGGTGATATACACTTAGTGGTGTTGGCACATTTGCTAAGAAGAAGAAGTTGGAGTTGATGTGAATCAACTCTGTGAAGAAACGGAGGCGAAAAGTGGTCACTGGAGGTGACCGGACACTGGCTCTGAGGGGACCTGCGCGCCCGATCAAGCTCTGCAGTGAAGGCATAGGCACCGGTCTTCAACCGGACGCTGGCGTTGAAAGTGACCTGACACGCAGGGGCCGTGTCTAGTCGTTGCTGACGTACGCTGACGCAACGGCATAGGCGTAGTGGTGACGTGTGGCAGGCAGTGAAGGACCGGACGTTGGGTGAGCGTCAGGTCATGCCCAACCTGACATGTCCGGCCGTGCTTTAGAGGCTTGGGGAGCTCTCTAGAGTCGACCTGACTCCGCACGTCGCAGTGTCTGAAGGAGGGATCAGCGCGTCCGGTCGTTTTCTCGGCGCGAGCGGGTTTGCGAGGACCTGACGTGGCAGGGCTGCGTCCGGTCATGCTCTTGTGAATCCTGTTGTCACTTGACCATTGAGGTAGTGTCAGTGACCATTGAGATCGCACGGCCGAGGTTGAACATAGAAGCCACGTGGCGCGATCGCAGCAATCGGACGTTGGACGGGTGTGTCCGGTCAGCCTGAAAAATGCCAGTGAAGGGGTAACGGCTAGTTTAGCCTATGGGGCTATAAATAGAAGTGTTGACCGTCCTTTGGCCGGTAGCTGAGCACACTTGAGCCTTGGTGGCTTGTGTAGGTGTGCTTGGGAGCTCTCTAACTCACTTGAGCTTGATAGTGTTCATCCGATCGAGTGAGTGAGTGATTTTAGTGCGATTGCATTGTGAGATTGCATTGAGTGGCACTAGGTGATCGTGTTGCAAGCTGGTAGTGCTTGTTACTCTTGGAGGTTGCCATCTCCTAGATGGCTTGGTGGCTTGTAACTCCGTGGAAGCACGCAAGAAGATTGTGCGGTACTCCGGAGGAGGATTTGTGAGGAGGATTGTGCTCACCCCGTGAAGAACGTGAAGAGCAACTCTAGTAAAGTGTGTCATTGAGCTACCCTCACTTGTGAGGTAGGTTCTTGCGGTGCCCGACTTGCGAGCTTGGCGGGTGATGCCAATGCCGTCGAACCACCGGGTGAGCGGTCAGCACAACAGGGACGTAGCTTGGTGGCAACCTCACGAACCTCGGGAGAAAAATCACCTTGTCAACATTGTCTTCATCATCTTCTTGGTGGTTTGCATATGTGCAACACAAGCTTGTATTTACTTTTATATACATTGTGCTTGTGTAGTTGCTCTTGTAATTAGTTAGCTTGTGTAGCTTGCTAGTTACCTTCTTGCTTATGTAGCATAAAAGTAGCTCTCTTGTGTGACTAATTTGGTTTGTGTAACCTTATTAGTCACATAGCTTAGTTTGCATAGCTAAGTAATTTACGCTTTCTAATTTGGCATTGGTTGCCTTGTTATTGAGCATTACTAGTGAGCTTAGCAGCTTTGTGCTTTTGCTTACTAGTTGTGTAGGAGCTCCCCCGGTGTGCAAGTACTAGTAACATAGGTTTGTGTGACCTTGATCCTAGAATTGCTTAGGTGAGCTCTAGCTAGCTCGGCACCTTAGTTGCTTAATTAGTATCTTTGCAAGATGCTAGAGAATTTAGATAGAGGGGTGTAGTCTTGGCTAGACCGATAGTTTTAATTTCGCACTTGTTTTGGTCAGCCAACGTGATTAAATTTTAGAAAGGACTATTCACCCTTCTCTAGTCCGCCATCTCAGTCCTACAACCTCTACACAGGCGTCTCGGCCGTCGAACCAACAGTGAACCCGCACCGCTGACAGTCAAGTTGAAGTACAAGGCGATAGTGCTGGTGATCACTACACGGGCAGTTGATATGCCCACAAGACGGTTTTGATAGCCTCGACACAGTCAAATCATTTGCCAATGCGGCAGTGTTAGTGTACATCCACAGCCGGGTCATGCTCCAATGCGACTAAAGTAAAGACCTAATCGCGGACGGATCATAAGCCAATCGGTGGTGTTAGTGTACACCGTAGTCGGTCCCAGATGCTGACGGTGAAGGCTATGACCATCACTGTTGACAGCTTACTACCGAGGCCAAAATTGGACTGCGATGTGGGTTACGACGCGGCTGTGAAAGGTATGAGTGTAGTAGTGAATCAAAGGTAGCGTGGTTGGCTATGCTAATAGATGATCATTGTTCATTATTTGATGAAGATGGAGGTTGGATGATTGCGTAGCATCACCGATGGAGGAGATGAAATGGAATGCAAAAGGTAAATGTATATTTGTAGAGCATTTTATTTCACCGATCTAAAGTTGAGTAGGGAAGTGTTAGACCACTAACTCCAGTTCCACTTGCTAAGAGGTATGTTTCATGTAGTTTCCATGCATTTTGTCTATACTATTGGTTCAATGAGCTAAGAATGCATCCCATCATTCTATTTTAACAGGAAGTTGCCCTTGGATGAGCCTTTACCACTAGAGATGATATTATGTGAATATCAACCTGCACCTGCTAAGAAGATGACGCTCTAGGAAGAATATGTTGGCAACAAAGGTGAAGAAGGCCACTCCAACAAAAGACCTAGTCCGACAGATAAGCAACAGTGAAACTGATTTTGGGATATTTTGTAATGGCTATGTAGCCTTCGCAAGCTACAAACATGGCTTTGTTGCCCTGCTACTCTAGTTAGAAGCTACTGAACTTGTTAGTTGGAAGACTATCCAAACTGTAATGGATATGTTGCCTTTGTAGTGTAGTTGGAACCTATAATGGCTGTGTTTAGTCATTTTATTGCAAACTGCATGCTTATGGACAAGTTTTTAAGCACTGTTATGTCCAATTTCTCAAGCAGTTATGGCGGGAAACAAGCAAATGCATTTGCCATAACATTTCCATACATCAGGTTCATAGGTCCATGCCAAATTACATATACTAGACATTACTCCTACTCCATTTATACTTCATAAGGTACATAATTCCTACAACAAGTAATCCAGCTAGAACCCACACCAACATCTTCGCAATTGTGATCAACCTCTCCGTCTGTGATTTCATTTGCCTTTGCACCAGCAGATGGAATAGACTCTGCTTCAACCTCTCCTTCTCCTTCATGATCGGCAACAACACCTTGCACTGTCACCTTGCCTAACTCAACCAGTTTATCCAGGAATCAAGCAATATAAGCTTCAAACTCAACCATGTATTCTCCAATCAACAAAATAAATGGCTGAGAAACGAGATATGAGCAAACAAATCTCACCCCTTGCATGTTCATTGGGCACCTGAAGAAAACCCTACCAGAGTCCTCCTTTGTCCATGCCCGTAGCTCGATGACCTAAGCCATGCCACACTTATGACATTTGATGAAGAGTTTGGTGTCCTCTCTAACCAAGTCGCAGGGCCTCGGGTGAATGGTCGGTCTGGGCATCGACCAAGGTGCCCTACTCCCTTGCCACGATGACTCTCCCCCTTGCCACCAGCAAGACATGCCGAGGGTGGTGAGGTCAGCGCGAGGGAGAGTCCTTAGGCACGATGAAGACAGTAGAGTGGGGAGTGCGACGTTCTAGTGTGCCGGTGCAGAAGAAGAAGAATGCAGGTGGAGAAGAAGAATGCGGGTGGAAAAGAAGAATGGGGCGATGTGGAACGAGAAGTGAGCCCACATGTGCCTAAGGGATAAGGCAGGGGCACGAGAGGTTTGTCGAGTGCCCCTGCCACGCTGGAAGGGTGACTTCAGCAGTGACGCCGGCAAAATGTCTAAAACAACGAACTTTTGGTGATTGCGGTGGTAAAATTAAGGACTCTCCCAAAGCTGTCAATTTAGCCCTTGCCAAACGTAAGGTCCCGTTTGGCAGGGCTTTTTCATAGGCTTCAGGAGTCGTTTGGAGCCGTTTTCTGCCAAACGGGGTAAAATAAAATGGCTTCACTGGTGAAGCCCTAAAAACCTGCTATCACAGAGCCTTGGGGAGGGATGGAGCAAAAAATAATTGCTTCACCCTGTCCACGTGGAACCCACTGTACACGAAATCCTGATTTGCCCTCACGAGCACAGCTAGGGCATGCGGGCACTAGGTGCGTTGTCTCCGGGATGGGGTGTCGTGGTCACCGAACGAGCAAGGTCTCGGCCGCCTGATGCGTGGGGTCGCAGGGTCACGGCCGTCCGAATGTGTGGAGTCACGGTCGCCTAGATGCGCGGGGGCGGGGTCGTGGCTGTCGCGACGCGTGGGAGCGTGGCCACCGGGGTGTCCGTTGTCGTGGCCACCGGTGGAAGATGCGCTCGTATACATAGGGAAGAAAGAAGCGCCCGCTGGTGTTCGATTTGCATCCACATGAACCAAGCGATGTCAACCACCAGGAGACTTGCTAACATCGCATACATACTCAACGCAATTGCGGTGGCGAGGCTCCAGTCGGGATACAACGAAGGCCGTCTTGCGGATGATGATGCCAACGCTGGTCACTCCCGTGTACACGAAAGAGAGAAGGGGAAAAAAGACAAGGGTGTTATGGTCATTTCATCTCTTTTGTCTATTGCAGAAGCTGTTTTGCCAAATGAGGTATCAAAATGACTCCATCTCCATTGAAAGAGCCGTTCGTGGAGCAAGGCCCGAAAAATGGCTTCACTAGCAAAGTGAAACGCTGCCAAACGGGACCTAAAATTGAAAAAATGCCCTAAATATGCGTCGGTAACAAACGTTCCCTCCTAGCCGTCTTTTTTACTACCTCCATCTACGAAAGAACACAATTTTCACATTTCAAGAAGTCAAATAGTTTCAACTTTGAATAAAATTATATAAAAATATACTAACATTCATGAGACAAAATAAGTATAATTAGATTAGTTATAGAATATATTTTGATAATAAATTTATTTCGAGACATAAATGTTAATACTATTTTCTATAAACTTAATCAAAGTTAAGCTAATTTGACTGGCACGTTTACCGTAATTACATTCTTTACGGACGGAGGGAGTATCAACCAGTCACTGGCGTCCATGATTGGCGCACAGGTGGAGGCTACCCATTGGCGCAGAACATGTCATCGCATCAATAGCCAACAGTCCAGCGTGCCGCAGGCCGCAGCTAAATTCGTTAACAGGAGGAGGATGTTCTCTGTTGGGAGCCAGCCCCTTCAGGACAATGCACAACCAAAGAAGCATACAAATATTTGTCTTTACAGGAGCAACCAATCACTCCAACAAATGGGAGTAGGAGATTACCTCCACAGGTCACTCAAATTTTATGGAGGGCATGGAAACACAAAAGTTTTTCACCAAGGGTTAAAGCTTTCACTTGGAGACTGCTAAGGCAAGCCCTAGCATCAGGAGCAAGGGCAGCTGCATACTCCACCCATATAGGTAAAAATTGCACAAGGTGCGGCCAAGAGGAAATAGATTCACACCTATTTTTTCATTTTGATTTTGCAAGAGCAGTCTTGTTTGCAGCATCTCCCCCCCCCCCCTAAGGACTGATCTCCTTCCCGTAGATCAGCCAGGGGTGCAAGACTCTGTCTCTTTCATTCTTCACGCTCACATTTCAGGTGAACTATTTCAAACAATACTCACGACTTTGTGGTTTATTTGGAGAGCAAGAAATGAGCAAAGATTCAAACAAAAGACATGGACGGTATGGCAAGTGCACCATGCAACTGCAGCTGAAATACAAGGTACGAAACTTGTAAATTTTGCAGGTGATGATCAAAACCCAACAACCACCACTCAATTTGAGGAGTTGGATGAACAGTCGACTACCATGGCTGAACAACTGTAGGAAGTCAATTGCTACGTAGACGCTTCAATTCCACCGAACAACAGCTGTTAGGCCCTACTCTTGCTGGACTGGGCATTTACATACCAAAATTGCAGAATCCAACACAATCAACTCTACTGATCAAAGCGTAGGCACAAGACGTTTGCAGCCCTCTTCGAGCGGAAGCTCTAGCCACTCAGTTGCCTACCCAGGTGATTGACAACTCTTCACCAACAAAGGCGCAAAAATTTTTCGGACTGCGAGCAGCTTGTAAAGACTTTACAGGATGAAAACCCAATGAAAAAACCAGCACACTAGAGGATTAGACTCATAATAGCTGAGATCGTAAACAACTCAGCTTCCCAGCAAACTGAATTTTGCAAGATTCCAAGACAATTAAACAAGCAGGCGCATAGACTAGCTAAACATGCTAGACAAACTGTTTCTAGTTCTTGTGCTTTTAACTGTCAAAACCAGTCTCACGCTGGTAATTGTGAGGTGATTCAAACACTTCAGGATACATGTTGGGGAAACTTTTCTCCAATCTCTGTACTATGTTGCTGAATGAATAAACAGAAGAACCTTATAAAAAAAATTCGTTACCCTGCCCCATGTCATCAGCCATCGTCACCTCAGAATCAGGGAAACAAACTCGAGATAGATAATAAAAATAAAAATAAAAATAAAAATAAAAATAAACACTTTCATCCAAGCCTCCCAACATGGCGTCCCTGTCGAATCTCTCCTAGAGCCGATCTCCACCGCGCTCGCGTCGAGTCGATCAGGTGATTGCCTCACAGGGGGTAAAGCCGCCCGCCAAATTACGGTTTCGATTTGCGGGCTAATTTTGGAGAACCTTTTCCCTATTTTGCTTGATAATGTTTGGATTGTTCTTTCTAGATATCCGATTCGGTGGTGGTGTGCTGTGGTGCGGTTTTGTTGCGGAAATTCATTTTGGGCGATTTTTCAGCGGGCGGGCGGGCGCTAGCTCCGGAGGTGAAGATGATCCGTCTTCAGACGTACGCGGCGTTCAGCCTGCTGGCGACGTCTTCGGCGGTGTACTACGCCTTCAGCAGCCGGGAGCAGTTCTACCCGGCCATGGTCTACCTCTCCACCTCCAAGATCTGCTTCGTTCTGCTCCTCAACACGGGCCTCGTCGCCATGTGCGTCGCCTGGCAGCTCGTCAAGCGCCTCTTCCTGGGGTCGCTCCGGGAGGCCGAGGTCGAGCGCCTCAACGAGCAGGCCTGGCGGGAGGTCGTTGAGATCCTCTTCGCAGTCACCATCTTCCGGCAGGACTTCTCAGTTTCTTTCCTCGCCATGGTCGCTGCGCTGCTCCTTATCAAGGCACTGCACTGGCTGGCCCAGAAGAGGGTCGAGTACATCGAGACAACACCCTCAGTGCCCTTGCTCTCACACATCAGGATCGTCTCCTTCATGGCGTTCCTCCTCATTGTTGACTGCCTCTTCCTGTCCAACTCACTCAGGTCACTCATACAGAAGTGGGAGGCATCCGTTGCCATCTTCTTCTCCTTCGAGTAAGCTTGATTTTTAAGTTTACACAGCACTGAATTGTCTTTTTTTTTTGTTGTATTGTGCTGCCGCAAATGCTTGAAATGTATTTGTGCTATTTCTGTCTTCACCTTGTCACTACTCCATATATCAATGTGACACACTACAACAATTTTTTCCTCTTTCGCAACATTAGAGTAGGGTAAAGATTAATTAATATGATCAAACACTGTGAAATGACAATTCCCAAGATAATGGATAAATATTTGCAAATAGGAGATGTACCTACATGTTAGGTCCATATATCATATGACAATCTTTTTTAGTTGCGGTGTATGAAGCCTACTGCAAAAGGTCTTTACTCTATAGTAATGCATCCTCTTTACATTTTGTTTATCGTCCTTTGCATTGTTTTCAGGTCAGCTGGTCGAACCTAGTCGCCCTGGGGTCGACCGGACGATTAATCGCGATTAGTCGTCGACCAGGTCGATTAATCGAACCCTGGTCGACCTGGTCGTCCACCTAATCGTCCACCTTATCAGGACATATATACTTATATATATAGACCTATATATACTATATAGTATACACAATAAAGCAAGCATCAAGACTGCATTAGTGTTTAGCTAGTGACTTACTTGTGGGAGTTGTTTTCTTCTCTTTTCTACACTGTCCAGAGGTCCAAATTCCTGTCCCAAACTCCATTTCTTCGCTGAATTGTTGCTGCAAGCCTACAAGACCAAAGAAGACCATAATTAGCAAGTAGCAACACTAATGCAGTCTTGATCTTGACACACCTTAACAGCAGCACTGCTGCACTAGCAAATAGCTACAAATTAGCAGACCATAGCAGCCATACAGCCAGCTGCCAGCATATTACAAAACCAAGTTCAAGTTCAGTACAGAATAGATAAGCTAAAGTGTTTAAGTGTTCAACAGTAAACACAAAGTAGGCAAACTAGCCAATAGCCATCTAATGGTTCTAAACTGGTCGTCCATGGCCTGATCGGACGATTAATCGCGATTAATCGACGATTAATCGCGATTAATCGACGATTAATCGCGATTAATCGACGATTAATCGACGATTAATCGGACGACCAGGTTTCTGGTCGAACTGGTCGAGTCGAGGAACCTTATCAAGTCCCTGGGGCGACCAGGACGATTAATCGCGATTAATCGGACGACCTGAAAACAATGGTCCTTTGCACTGAGCCTTACCCTGAACCCTATGAACAATACCAGATTCACAGTTATTGCTGTTGTTTATTCAATATATCGTAGTCTTACTAGGTGATACCCTGTGCATTGCTGCGTGAATTTGTAAGAAGAAACCTGAAACTTTTATGTTTGTTAGAATAGGTTATTACACTATAGATAGCAGATACAATGTACAACAGAATACTGAATACAGTAAGGACAAACTAGATTTCTGAAAGTTATGGAAGGGCCGAAACAAAACAAAATAGCTGTTAGCTGAGAAGGCAAAGGAAGCACTGAAAAGCAATGATAACACAAGAGATATGTGTTAGCTACAGGAGTACCATTAGAAATGTTCATCCATGTAAACCATAAATTCTCTATGGATTTAAAAAATGCTACTCCATTTCCTTTGCAACGACATGGTCCATCTGTACTTCTATCAAACATGGTAAAGAAATGTGCAAATTTCTTTCAAACTGTCCTTCTGTAACTAACATGCATCTCTTATTCAGTCTACCAAGTCCATCCCAGTCAGGTGGGGTTAGAAGAACAAATACAAATGCTTAGCGTCGAGAAAAATGGTTAAACTGGTCATTACAAAGAAACAAATTAGTCGCACCACAACACAAAGCAACCAATTTTAGAAAAATTGATACTGTCATTGCTTAGATGGAGCGAGAGTGAGAGGGATAGCGTCTCGTAGTCTGGTCTGGTCGCATGGAATGTGTCTTCTCTTCCTTTTTGGCTATTAAATAGTAGCCAGGATTGAAAACTGAAGAGGGTACTTTGAAGGAAGGCAGGGCTGGATATTAATTAGTTGGCAGAACTCATCGGTTACTAAGAAGAATATCGGTGATGAACCAAGGTCTATGCAAGAGAGAATCACAGGGAAAATATATGGTGTTTGTGTGTGTGCATCAGTGAATTTGGTAGTTAAGTTGGAACTGGAAGGAGCAGCAAAAATTGGTGCTGATGCCCAATGTGAATGTGTGTTGAGAGGAAATAATAGATGGAACATTGATATCAGCTAAATTATTTAGTGGCTAAGGACAGCAGGAACTGAGAATACAGATGTAGCTATAGCACTGAGAAGCTAAGAAGACCAAACAGCCAACTGTTTCTTTCACATTCGGGTAAGTGGCAAATGAAACAGACAGCAATTTGTTGCTTTCACTCCTAGAAGAGATATAAGGGGTAATAAATGGCGAATAGTGAGGATACAAGAGACCAAATCAGCAGCCATCCAGCAGTGTTTTTCTCTCACAATAAACCAGCGAACAGTACTTTCAGCCATAATAAACCAGCGAAACGAACAGGCTGGCACGAAGGGGGTATTCCTGACAAACTGACGGACATGATTAAACTGGCACTTGCTATCAGACAGCCTTAGTTTTACAGGTGACGTGGCACAACGTGAGAGTAGAGAAATAACATTTATTGACTTTAGTTGGTTCCATCTTTATAAGATATTATAGATAGATACATTGACTACCTCAACTGCCTCAAGCTTCTAATCTGTTCACATATATTTGTTCTGACTGCTATATTACAAAATGTTAGTCTAGCAACTTGTGCAGTTGTCTGTTTAGGTTTGAGCAATAGTTTTAAGTGATAACACTGCAAAGTATTAGCTCCATTTAGTATGAAACTCCAGCTATAGAATTTCTTCTTGCCTCTTGCTTCTGAAGCAAGGGGCATTCCTTCCTGAACAAGGTAACAACCCTATTGGCTAACCTTATGATGGCTTGAAGATGTGCTTCTGTTGTTCTGACTTCTGATTTCGTGTTCTGATTTCTAACTGCCTGGCAATTATTTTTTGATGTATTAAGTTAAGATTCAAAGTACTCATAGTAGTTACTAAGTACAAATCATGTTTCAGGTATATGATACTAGCAACATCGACAGTATCAACATTTGTGAAGTATGTATTCTATGTCAGTGACATGCTAATGGAAGGTCAATGGGAGAGGAAGGCAGTGTATACATTTTACTTGGAGCTGATCAGTGACCTTGTGCACTTGTCACTATACATGCTCTTCTTCATAGCTATCTTCCTGTAAGTTCTATGGTATTATTCCTTTGAAACTATAGTGTAAACTATGGTTGATGATCCATTGTACTGATATCAGGAACTATGGTGTCCCACTGCACTTGATTCGTGAGTTATATGAGACCTTCCGCAACTTCAGAATTCGCATTGCAGATTATGTACGCTACAGAAAGATCACTTCCAACATGAATGAACGCTTTCCAGATGCTACAGCAGAAGAGCTCAATGCGTGAGTTTTATATTGTTCCATTCACACTAGCTTGTTGGCTCCACTGTAAAAATTCTTGTGATTAACATTTTATTGTTGTATTCAGGAGTGATGCTACATGTATTATTTGCCGTGAGGAGATGACTACAGCAAAGAAGCTGCTTTGTGGGCATCTGTTCCATGTGCAGTGTTTAAGGTCATGGCTAGAGCGCCAACACACTTGCCCTACGTGCAGAGCTCCAATTATTCCCCCAGACAATGGACGTTCTGTATCAGCACGACAACATGGAGGTCAACCTGGTGTTCAGCCTGGTGAGGTTCATTTTATTGATTTGTTCTTTTTTCTTTGTCACATAATCTGATTTCAGTCCAACATATCAGTGAGTACTGTACTGTGTAGTAAGTTCTATTTGTGATTTCCTCTGAGAAACCAGCTGCAGGTACTGACACTCCAGCCTCAGAAGGGGCACCAGGTGACAATATGAGCAGGCGCCAAGCAAAACTCGAAGCTGCTGCAGCAGCTGCTTCTTTATATGGAAGATCTTTTGTTTATCCTCCAGCAAACACCCTAAATAGGTAATGTTTCTGGAGCAGTTTATACATAAAGCTTTTCATGATTTTGCTTGCATATCTTCTCTAAATGGGTGTCTGACGACGCTTGTCTACTTTTATGTACTTTGTAATCACTGAATCAAATCTAATTGTTACTGTATTGAATTGATAGCATTGTAGGGGGTGATTTGTTCTTTCATAAACCATACTAATAAGTATGCCATATTCAATCATCAGGTCAGGTCCTCAGTCTACATCAAGTACACCACAATCTGAAGCAAGTAACTCCAATCAATCACAGAAAGACCAAGAACTCCAGATCCAAAACTCAAGTGATGGTTTAGCAACTTTGCCTTTTAGTGCACATGGTGCCATTGGTTCAGGACCAAGCACCAGCAATCTTGAAAATTCACTGCAGAAGGCACAGGAAAACTTTATAAAGAGCCAGATAGTGGTAAGAAAGAATCTTGTTTCCGAAAGTACTCAGCGCTTACATCTTCTAGATAGGTGAACATTGACAGCTTGCATGTTGCAATATCTAGATATTTCTGTTGCGAGCTCATCTTTAGTTGCAATCATGAAAACCTGCATACTCTGCAATTTCCATATGTCTAATGGGTTTATATTATAGTTTGCATCATTGGCAGAAAGATGAGTTGGTTCCAGGTATGTTTGTGGGCAACGTATCAGGTGAAAACCACACCCTTCGTGAAAACCCGTGCAAACCACGGCAAAAAAGTCGTATAAATTCACCAAAAAAATCACATATGTAGATGATATGATGATACACAACCTTGTAAAATATTTTGTCCAAACTCGACTTCGTTTGTGAGATATAAATATAACAAATTTCAAGCCAGAAAGTTATCCAGACGATTTGTTAGAAATTTATTATTTTTATAACTCACAAACGAAGTCGAGTTTGGACAAGATATTTTACAAGGTTGTGTATCATCATATCATGTACATATGAGATTTTTTGATGAATTTAGACGACTTTTTTGCCGTTGTTTGCACATGTTTTCACAAAGGGTGTGGTTTCCACCTGATACGTTGCCATGTTTGTGTCATGTTTTTAGTACTTTCAGCGTATGTTAACAGTCTGCTTGTCATGAAGTTATGGTGTCGGCTGTGTTATCAGGTCATTCAATTAATTGGCCTGATTGGTCCCTGCCTCCGATTAAGTCCACTGACCTGATTTGGTCGACTAGCTTTCTGTTGGCGCTGGGCGGCCCTATGCACGTGGGCGCAGGTAGAGCTTTTGGGCTGCCAATTTCGCCTATTAGGGTCAGGCCTATACATGTGCCCATGGGAGATGCCAGATACATGTGTCTTCTTGAGTCCTGGGCCGCCACTCTGCTGTCCGCTTTCCCTTCCGCTGCTGTCGCTGGATCCCTTCTTAAACCGCTACCGGCACCCACCCCTACCTCTGACAGGCGCCCTTCAAGCACCGCAGGTACTCTCGTCCCTCAACCACCGTGGCAGCCAGGCACTGCCAGATTCTACCTGATAATGACCTGGTCCCTTTTTCCTTCCTGAAGATGATGAGCTCCTGTCCTCCAATCCTCCATCTTGCTGCGTCTGCTCTGTTTTGATTTGTGATCTGCGACCCTGTCTTTGCTTTAGCTCTGCTGCTGCTCTTTTGCCTCTTGCTTTATTGCTCCTGTAGCTCTACTGGCCATCAAATTTCACAAGAATCTGCTGCTCTAGTGCTTTTTTACTCTCTTTGTTTATACTATATACCATATAAGCATGTTGGTCCTGGTATATACAGGACAACTATAGACAGGTTGATAAGGGTCGACTAATCGTCTGATTGGTGCCTTCGTGACTTGGATCGATTAGACGATTTGAAATATTAGGTGTCGTATGCATATATGCCATCTAGTTACCATTTCATTCCTGCAAAACAGTAGGTAGCATGCAAGTATCTTTTCTAGCGGTTTTAACAATCTTGGTTGGCATCAATGATCTGCATTTTACTCTAGACTGCAAGTTCATGAGTGTTGAACAGCTAGCCTTCAGCATTACTGCCAGATTACATAGTCTGCAATTTTGCTCAAGTTGTCAATGCTTCTCTGCTACAGCCGACTCAGTAACTACATCATACCAGCATGTTGTTGAATTCATGCATGCATGGTAGTTATTACTTTCACTTTAGTATACAGTCGCGTGCTTAACATAATTTGTTGATATTATCAATCTATATCCGAAAGAACTCAAAAGCTATAGCTCTTCATCCCAGATGTTACAAATCCAACTTCAAATGATTCGGTGCGGTGCTGCTGTGTCGGTGACTAACAATGAGAATGACGAGCACAAAAGGAATGACTGAAGCTGTACAGGCGGATATGAGGACAGAATTGAACGACAAGAATTGGTAATACCTAGGGGCAACTGTTACATGATGCCTCGTTGCCCAGATTTTCTACTTTCATGTTTCTGCACTCTTACTGATAATGTTTCTTTTCTCTTTGTAATACCGCTGATAGATAGAGGCTGTCATGTTGTAACAATGGTTAGTTTCACATTAATTATGAGATTAAACAAAATCCATCTGCCGAAAAAAATAGAATGGAGCTTTTTGATCCGTGATATAAGATGTTTGTGTTGTTTTTTATGCCACTAGAATGGCATAGGTCGGTCGATGATTTACTGGGCGTGCTTCTACCTACAATTTGGTTGGTTCTTGTCTGTTGATGGGGGACTTCCTGAAAAGTAAAACGTCAGATGTATAGGTTTATGTGATAATGCTCAAATGCTGTTGTCATGAACCTGTAGACCTCAAGTGGAATTTTAGGAGATTAGCAGGGAATTTGGGTTAAGGATTGGAGGGGGACGGACTAGGGCTGTTGTCTGATTTTTTTTAAATAATGAAGCCTCTAACGGCATCCTCAAAGGGTACAAGATACTAGTTCAAGGCCATTGCCAATGCTATTTCCTTAGTCCTCATGGCTGAGGCTGCAGCACTCTCTTTTGCAGGCACTATCATCTCTGCAATGCAGATTCAGGAAGTCTCCTTCCTCACTGACAGCCAACAGATGGTGCATTTCTTCAATGGAACAGACCTCACTTACTCAAGTTTATTAACATAACATCTGCTACTACCTTCAGAGTGGCGAAGATAGCTAGAAGTCTCAATGCAACAGCTCACTCCTTAGCTGCTCAAGCTTTTAGATTAGTCTGTCGATTGTAATCATGTAAACATTGTCTGTTCAAACAGTCATCATGTCTCCAGTTGCCCTACTAGAGTGGCACTGCAGTCTGTAAACTGGGATCCTTTCATCCCACTTGCAGCTTTATGCTGCTAATAAAAAAAGTTTGCCATTTATCAAAAAAAAAAACTTAGTGTATAGCTTATAATAAAAATAATTTTACATGATCTTAAATGTGTATGAGACTAGTTCTTGATTAGGAGATAGGTTTTCTCTGTTTTTTTTAATTAATAAAACAATATGTTTAGAGCCTTTGTCAGCTTGAAAAAGCTACCTTGTCTGGAGAAGCTTCTAGATCTTTCTGGAGAAGTAAAAGCTGCTAGAAGCTTGCAAACAGAGCCTTAAGGTCACCGTTGAAGGGAACCGAACCCGTCCATGCTGGCTCGCCTGAAGGTGCGCCTCCTCCGACGCGGACACAGAATGACAGAAGTTAACCAATTAATTCTTCTAGAAGAAAGCATCTTCTAGAAGGAGGCGCACCTTCAGACGAGCCAACTAATTCTTCTACAAGAAAGCATCTTCTAGAAGAAAGCAACGCCCCATCCCGCGACGGCACCTTTGATGGCTAGCGCCTAGTACCGCGCGCTCTCATCTTCTCCAGCGACAACGCATCTCCACTCCACCTTTAATTAAGAGGCTGCAGGTGGGCTTGGCCCTCCCACTTATAAACCCAATCCACCTCGTCCAAACCGTCACTGAGGCTCGCGCTCGCCAACCAAGTCGTCATTCCACAGCTCAGGCAGAGCTCACATCATCTTCCTTCTTCCCTAGAGCCACCAGCAATAAGCGGCGGAGGCAAAAGGAGCGGTGGGCCGGCGGTCTCATGGCGGGAGCGGTGCCCCTGGCCACGGCGCCGGCACTCGCGGCGGCGGGGAGCCTGTACGAGGCGCTGCGGGTAGGGCGCGCCGCGACGCAGGTGGAGATCAAGGCCGCGTACCGCGCCATGGCCAAGCGCCTTCACCCCGACACCTCCCGCTCGTCCTCGTCCCGAACTGCGGCGGCGTTCCTGGAGATCCAGCGCGCCTACGAGACGCTGTCGGACCCGGACGCGCGAGCGCAGTACGACCGCTCGCTCGGGCCGCCCCACCGGCCGCGGCCGGGCGCCGGCGTCGTGCGTGTGCGTCGGTGGGAAACGGACCAGTGCTGGTAGTAGACTAGTAGCCATCATAGTCTGCTCCCGTAGTCGCGTCGCGTCTGTAAATTTAGCGTGCGGGGCGGAGGGCCCTGTTGCCAGGGGCTCAGCAGTAGGGACCACATGTTGGCGCCATAACTTTTGTGTAAATAATAGTATAAGCTAATAGTCTTTTTTTTTCAATATTCATACGCGTGCACCCATCCTTACGAATACACACAAACAGTAACAGCTTAAACCGAGACTGAACTGGTAGATGTACCACTAAAAGAATATCGTTAAATCCTAAAATAAATCAAGAAAAATACGAGCATCTCTGTTAAATCCTAGAATAAATTTAGGAAAGTACGAGCACTCATGTCAACTCGATTACTTCAAAACCAGGTGGATAAGCTCCACCACAAGAAACCCGTCTAGATGAGCTATGGTCAGTTTAAAACTAATAGTCTTATTGATAATATCAGGCTTAATACGTTGCAAACACACAAAAACCACAAGCGTAGATTTTTTTGGCATGGCAGGTGAACCCACTCAAGTGCACACCTAAAAAGGTCCATCTAACCTCCTGCATGATTTGTCTCCTTTAATTGGAAAACTAGATTATAAAACTCCTTTAACTCTTGAAACCTCATGTTAGTCGCCCTACGTAGTGCCATATTAGCCATCCTACGTGGCGCCATACCAGCAACAAGGGAAGTAAATCATACTTTCGCGTTAGTCTCCTTCACTTTCGTGGAAATGTACATCATGATTCTTCGATCCTTCCATTTGGCCTCGGTAGGGTAGTTGAGTGTCTCGCTACTTTCAATATGAACAGAAGATGAGATGGGATTAAAATAAACTTTGATCTTTGTTTATTGATCCTGTTGTCATTTTAGCCTCCTTTCAGGATCTATCCGCAAGAGAATATCTAAATATCTCTTGGACTTGAATATATAGGACATGTTTGGTTGTAAGCCACGACACGCCACGCGCACAACTGATGGCAGCCACAGAAACTAAAGGTGTTGTTTAGTTTGTTACAAACTTGCAGCAGCCACAACGCATGCAGTTCATTTTCTTGCCAAACCTTAGGCGCATGATTTCTCCACAAACAAAGTGCGGCGGCACCACAGCATGGCGTGGCTACCAACGGCTAGGAACCAAACAAGGTTTGCTTCGAAATAAAACAACTAGCACCGGTTAATTAAGAATGAGCCCCACTATCCTAGCCTGGATCCAGCCAGGCTATATTGATCATGTTCCCTTTTCAACAGTTGTACCTTGTCTTAGGACGTCATTCGGGAAGGTCAATTAGACTTTCTAAACGAAGTATAAAAATAACTTTTTAAGAAAATACCCAAATTTTTTTTTGGAATAAATATGTATTTAAAAATACTAAATTTGATTTAAGAATAGAAAATTCATAAAAAATGTTTTAACTCAAAAAAATATGAAACCAAATTCATTTTTTTCCTAATTATGCTCTACCTTTTTATTTCTGGCTTAGAATTATTTGAATCTTGTATGGTCTTCTAAAATTTAAAATTTAGCTAAATATGAAATGGAGGATGCACACCAAGACAAATCCTTGCAGGCTGCAGCGTGAATCACCACGTTACCCTTCTATGCAAACTAGGAAAAACATTTGCTCATTAGCAATGTCTTGATAATCATCATGTGTCATGTATCATGTGATTTAACTTCATAAGAGCATTGTCTTCTTCGGCAGACATCATGACGATGGTGTGTCGGATTCATTGAACTATCAGTGGCAGTCGGCGTGCAACTTCTCAGGCTCCTGAACTGACATGTGCAACTTGGGCGACAAGACCACTTGTTCGTCGTCGTCATCATATGTTTGCGGCTTTGCGCACGCACCGAGAGCAAATAATTGAGTGGGAAGGCAGTTTGGACAAGCTCGAAATGTCAAACTTCATTCGTTTCATAAAATCTTGCTCTATTTATTTTTTTAACAAGTCTAAGTGATCTCCATAAACGATAGTCTATATTACCTCGTTGACATAGCGTGACGTTAACAGGATGCCACATTAGCCAAAACCACTTCCGGCACGACGTTAGCAAAAACCACTTAGAGATGTAAATTGAATGTTTTCAAGAGTTGAGTCTAAGAATATGGTTTTATGGTTTTCTGTTAACCGAAGCAAATCGGACTCATACAATGGTCGGATGTACTTTTTCAGACAGATTAAACAGAACACACAAGGAAGGCGCTTTCACATGGCGTCTCCAGAGCCCAAACAAACAGGCCCGAGGATGTGTCACACACTCACTACCAAGCGCCCAAACGATGAGCCCACACAAGCTCCGGAACTCTGAATGTAGGCATGAAAATAGAGGTAACACCATAACATATAACTGTTGCGCATGCTCCCAACAAAACAGATCCATGTACCCAACATCCAAGTTAATGAACACAACATCAAATGCAACTCAATACCATGTCACATGACCAATTTACACCGGACATCTTCCGCCCATGTTAACTAT
Organism: Saccharum hybrid cultivar R570; assembly: GCA_038087645.1. Taxonomy (NCBI): domain Eukaryota; kingdom Viridiplantae; phylum Streptophyta; class Magnoliopsida; order Poales; family Poaceae; genus Saccharum; species Saccharum hybrid cultivar. Next base: position 1,253,947 of record JAQSUU010000291.1, on the reverse strand, counting down.
AGTTCCATCCTTCTATCGGATACAACGTATCATTCCTTTTCTTTTGGTCTCATCTGTGATGCAAAATTTTCTATGTACAAAGATGCAATGCCCCGAATGTCACTTGTGGTTGTGGCCCATCAACACCGAAGCGATTACATGTAGGATTAAGCGGATGTTTGTTGTGTCCGATGTATTGGTTGTTGGCATTGACTGCTGGTGCGCAAGGGCACCATAGACTTGTTCAAATATTGGCCTTACATGCATTGCGATCATCAGATCTGTTGGTTGTATTGCCACGGCAACATTTGTCATCCATTGAAGCTTCCGGGAGGTATCGTTGGCAATGTCACATGCTAGCTGCTGTAAGAGGGCTAGGAGGACCCCTTGGTTCAGAGGGATGGGAACCGTTCCACATAACGTTTGCAGATCAACCTGAAATAAACGTGTAAATATGCAGATAATATTTATATAAAAATAAGATGCCCAAATTATCTGACAAATGACTGCTTCCTGTAATGCGTGAAGCATGTTCCACGATAACATGACTTCTAAATTTTAGCAAAAGATTCAGTTGATGCTTATCTGCTTGGTGCAGTAAGGAGAATTTTAAATGGGCCTGAGTTCACCTGAGAACACAACCAAGAAACTATGGCGACATTGCTCCTTTGAAGAGCCATTGTATATGCCTCGTTGAATTTCTGCTCAGCAATCAGCCGACCTAGTTCTTTCATAGGGTCCAATGGAGCATTAACCTGACAGCAAATACTCCAAATCAATCATCCAGTACACTCTGTGAAACACTATATTCAACTATACAGATAATAACAGATGATAGCATCATCCATGATATCAAGATTTACTGATTTAGAAGCATCTTCTACCTCAACAAGATTGGTCACTGGACCGTTACTGGGCTGCAAAGCACCTGTGGTCTTTGATGTTGGGCTCCCTGATGCAAATAGTGACAAAAGTTTGCGCTGGCCGTCAAGCAACTCTGATGTAAGACCCTGTTTCATTGACGATGCTGAAGTGATTGCTTCCTGAGAGAATTGAAATGGACAGAAGGCATGCCACTCAACATATGGGGTGAAAACTGAAAATAGATAAAAGACGGCATATTGGTTGGAGTGTTTCATCTTTCCGTTGTCCATCTATTGTTTACAACAAAAGATTTGGTAAACTTACTGTCAGAGTTTGTGCTAATGGAGTATGTGCTGTCAGGACCTGCTGCTGGATAGCAGCAGTGTACTCAGACATGCCCTTGTGGAATGCACCATCTACTTGCTCGAATATTGTCTTGCATGATTGTTCAAACGCCGAAATAACTGATGACTCAAAGCTAGAGCGGAACGTGTCCTGCAGGAATGAAATCAAAAGGACCCAGCTAACTAGTACCATATCACTGAAACACAAGACATTAACACCACAGCCTACTGCAACTTGTTTTTCTAGTTGGTGGTGCAGTGCTATCAGAAGTGTCCCCTAGACATTCTAGTAGCCTGGAAACTCTGGAAGCACTGAAATGCATGTGTGTTTCGAAGGGCAAACCCCAATGTTCAGGTGCTTTTGCAAACAGTGGCCACTGGGTGTAGCTTATGGTGCATGGCTGGAGCCTCAGCACTCCACAAGCTCCTTCAGTCGCTTGCCCCAGACTATCAGTCAGTTTTAGAGGTTGTGGTTGTCTAATGTGTAGTCGTCTGTAAGCTTTCTTTGCCCTCTCCTTTGTACATTCCTTCTGTCTTAATGAAAATGACACGCAGCTCTCTTGCGTTGTTCCAGAAAAAAAATGAACAAATTCCAAATATGTAAATAAGGTGCTTGGTGTCATAATAAGTTGGCATTCTTTATAGTTGGTTGTATAAGTTGTGGTATTTGCAAGAGGATGTTAATAATATTGTTTAGTTGACTTGAGAAAACCCTTAACTGTTGTGGCGTTTCAAATTTTGGAATACTATACTAGTAAGCAGTTGTTTAGGTGACTAAATTCACAAGCATAGTGTTTGGGGATGTGTGTACATAAGAGAACCATGCTGCATCGAATAATGTGACTAATCTGATGACACAAGACGAAAGCAGCACAATACACTTGTTTTACGTATTCTTATCTAAGGATCTACCTATAAGTCCTCAGATCAAATTCCTGAAATCAACTCCACCCTGGGAACAGAAGAGTTAGTTCAGGCAACCAACCACCCTCCGTATGTGGCAACGAAGCATGGGTATATATTTATAGCTCATCTGCCCATCTTCACTGACAATGATGATCTGGAAGGAACAAAAGTAATAACAAAGATAAATACCTGAAATGACTGCTTGGCGGATGTCTGGAACTGTGTTTGGGTCTGCCTAGCAACGCTAGCTTCAAGTTTAGAGCTTACAGACTTATCTAGCTGATTTATAACCTTCTCGCCCAGCACTTTCTGAAGAGGGAGTTCATTAGTTCAATGAGAGCAATGACGAGAAAAATCAGAACAAAAATAAACTGCAATCTGAAGTGAATCAGACACAGCAGTAGATAAGAACTTCTCAATGGTAGGTGCTGTTGTCCGAGCAACAGCAGGTCCCAGTGAAGATATTTCCTTCTTTAGTGACTTCTCCAGCATAACAGAAGTATCCTTGTTTACAGAAGTTGCAATTAGAGTAGTCATCTGCTGCATTCGCTCTCTTTCAGACTTCTCATGCCTTGCATTTTCCTCCTGGAAACGGGCCCACATGGCATCAAAGTTAGCCTTGATGGACTTTTCCACGTTTCGACCCAGTGATGCCTCGATCCTTTTGCATTCCTTTGCAGTTGGAGCAGACACAATTGTGCTCAATTGATTTTGCAGGTCACTATATGAAGCCATAAGCTGCAAAATGACAAACACAGTACGTAAATGAAAATCATGATGTAAAGATATACACGCTGAAGGTCATCATCATACAAGGATAATAAAATCAATAAGTTTTCCTTGGACAGCATCAACAAAAATTAATAGAAAATACTGACACCTGATGGTGCAATATGAGCACAAGAATAGGTCCTGGATAGTAACTTGACCAGGAAGCTGAATCTTGATGACACCCGACAGTTAAATCATTTAGCCACTACTACCGGCATTTTTTTAACTACAGTTTTCGAAGTTGAAGATTTGCAATACTGATGACCATTGATTTTTGCAAATCACATGTCACGAAACTACAAAACATACAATAAAAGGCTAGAAACTGTAATCACACAATTTTGATGTGATGACTAAATAGTTTAATATTTTTTTCTGGTAAATGTTATGTGTCATGTGGGGCCAACAGTACCACCATCGGCCCAGGGCTCGAGATGCTGCCAGGGGCGCACCCAAGGAGGTGCAGGCTTAGACAGTAATCAATGGCAGTTAAGCTGCCAGTTAGGGGTTAAAACCCAGGGAGGTGCATGCGCAGCCAGGTGCAAAGCAGGAGCCCGTGGAGGCCAGGCGGCTGTGATCAATGGCATTTAGGAGTTGGTTGGGGATTATTAGTTATGGCTGGGCAGTTATCAAGGAGCCAGACTCCTATTTATATCATGTAATGTGCTGAGATTGAACCAAGCAAGAACAAAACAATTCCTAATCTTCCTCTGCTTCTCTCAATCTCACCCCCTTAACAATAGGGCGCACAGGGGATCAACCCCGCGCCATTATCGACCAAGGCTGAGCTTCGTAGCCGAGGTCCTCTTGCCTTGGGCGCCAATGCCCTTGACATTATGCAATAGTAACAATACAAAAAGGTAGGGGACTAGAATTTTTTACTATACAACTAACTGACCAATTATGAGCATGATGTCCATATCAAATCTATTCTGAATCATGGGAACAATTGAAGCAGCTCATTTGTTGGGAGTAGATCAGATAATGCTTCATTGCTATCCAAAGTTCATGATAGAACTTAGAAATATTATGCAATGCAAACACAAATAAAACTTTTAATTTCAATGTCACAAAATTTGTGAATCATATTCATACACCCAATATTATAAGAAAAGATAAACAATCCGCCATTTCTTATTTTGGAAAAAGAACATGAAACTTTTTTTTTGAAAACGCAGGAGAGCTGCGTTTCATTGTATTAAAGAGAAAGGGTGGTCCTCAACATGATCCTCACTCATATGGGGACCAAATATGAGTGAGGCAATTACACAGACTCAAAACTTTTCCACATATCTAACACACACGACTCAAATAACTGCCCTAGGTTGCAAAAGTCCTAACCCCTGCAGTTTCTTCGCACCAGCCATGCACCATAAGCCGTGCTCATCCTTCAGTTCACACAAAATTGTGTTAACTGAAGGAGAAGCCCCCTCAAACACACAAGCATTTCTATGTTTCCAAATAGTCCAGGCACCGAGAATAATTAGAGTGTTCACTCCTTTTTTGTGCTCCTTTTTTACTCTTCTCATCATCTTGCGCCACCAATCTGCAAAGCTCCTTTCATTTTGACTGGGGACTAAATCTGTTAGCTCCAACGGATGGAGCAATCTGAACCACACTTGTCTTGCCACCACGCATGTTGTTAATAGGTGTTGTATCGTCTCATCTTCTTGATCACATAGAGGGCATTTGTCCGGATGAGGGAGGCCCCTCTTAGCAAGCCTATCTGCTGTCCAACATCTGTTTCGGATTGCCAACCACAGAAACATTTTGCATTTAGCTGGGGCCCAGGTCTTCCATAATCGACGCCAAGGCTCGAAGGTCACAGCATGAAACTTATATGACAAAGACACTGATGTCTCCTGAGTCCAACAATCTAGGCGATTTAAATATATAATAATAATGTAGTCAGTTTGAATATAACTACTGACTCAGTAATTTGTACATCTATGCAACATTGATAACACTAATGTACTACTATCATATATAAAGTGATGGACCATAACTCAATTATCTAAGATGAATTTTGCCAAAAGAAAATATGGAGGAAATCATTGCATCTCAGAGAAGACAATGTGGGGCTCAATACACATTCCCTAGAAAATATTTTTAAGCAGTCAACAAGAGCATATATTAAATACAGGATTCGCACAGTGGGGCAGAAATATTTAATGCAAAATCACCTACTGCAGTGTTCCTCGAATAGCTTCAGGAGGGTTCTCGTTGTTTCAAGGTTCACGTGAGGGATCAATAGAATCGAAAGTGCTTGTAGAAAGAGACAATTGCCCAGGCACTTGATTATGCATGATTTTTCCCTCTTTGGTAGCTGAGGTTAACAGTAAATCCCTTGAACAAGGACTGTATTCCCTCAGAAGCTTCAGTTGCCCTCTTCACAACATTTTCATCTCCAGACCCAGAAGACTTGTTGGAATGTGAGTGTATTAGGCCCATGAGGCTAGGCCTATGTGGCCCATGTATGGTTACCTATATAGCTACCCTTCTAGGGTTAGCCTAAATCAATTGAGACACTCATTCTAGCATGGTATCAAGCTAGGGTTTTCTTCCCTTCCTCTTCCCTTCCCCTGACCCGCCGCCCAGCCGCCGGCGCTCCTCCTGGAGCTGCTGCCGCCGGCCACGGCTGGCCGTCCTCCCTCCCCTCCTCCTTCTATCTCCACCCACTTCCCCCCTCTTCCTGCCGGCCCGCACGCCCAGCTGCCCCCTCACAGCGCCGCCGCCGCCTGGCCTGCCACCGCCGGGCCGCACAGCGCCGCCGCCGCCTGGCCCGGCCGGCAAAACGCCGCTGCTGTCCAGCCCCCTCCTCCAGGCCTGCCAGCACCGCCCCTCCCCCTCCCTTCCCACAGCGCCGCGGCTGCCTTTACCGCTGGCGCGGGCACCGAGGGCACGGGTGGGGGGGAAGATGCTGCTGCTGCCGCCGGGAATCCGGTGGCCGAACTTCCCTCTCTGCCGGCTGCGGGTGCTCCCCTGGTGGCTACAGGAGCAGGACCGGCCACCCTCCAGGCTGCTCTGGCCGGTCTCCTGGGCGCGGACGCCGGGGCCGGGGGCGTTGACCATCTCCAAGCCGCACTGGCTGCCCTCCTGCGCGTCGGCGGCCCAACCACACCTGCTGCCGTGCCCGACCGTGCAGCCATAGCCGCTGGTGGGGGTCTGGCACAGGGGGTCTTCCCACTGCCGCCACGGCTTCACGGCACGGACTCCGACTCCGCTCTCGCCGCCGCACTTGTGTCTGCGCGGGCAGCGGCCGCAGCGGGACAGGCCCGTGTCCGTGCGGCTGCCCTTGCCTGGGAGCGCGAGCGCGATGCCGCCGATACTCTGGCACGCCAGATCGCTGAAGCGGAGCACCCCCTCGCCCACGACATCGGCGCTACTTCCTCCGGCTCCACGGGCCCCCGCGTCTCCACCACCGCGGTCCTCTAGCACGATCCGGTCGATCCCCTCGTGGCCCAGCTCCACTACCAGGCCGGAGGCGTGCAGAACATTCGCCTCATCGTCCCGGTCGTGCTCGATCCGGAATCGCCCTCCTACGCTCGCTGGCGGGATCTGATGCTTCTCACTCTCCGCCGCTACGCCCTCGACGACCACGTCCTTGTTGACGCCTCGGTCGCCGCCCAGACACCGTCGTGGATCCGTCTCGACAGCATCGTCCTCTCCTGGATCCTGGAGACGATCTCCCTGGACCTCCACGACCTCGTCCGCAACTCCCCTGACGCGCGCCGGGCGTGGCTCGCCCTTGAAGGACAGTTCCTGGGCAACGCCGAGGCCCGGGCTCTGCGTCTCGACGCGAGCTTCCGCACCTTCGTCCAGGGTGACCTCTCCGTTGGCGAGTTCTGTCGTCGGATGAAGGCCATGAAAGACTCCCTTGGCGACCTCGGCTGGCCTGTGGAGGATCGCATCTTGGTCCTCAACATCCTCCGCGGGCTCAGCGACCGCTACGCCCACCTCAGGACGTGGATCACCCGTCAGCGGCCCTTCCCCACCTTCCTGCAGGTCCGTGATGACCTTGTCATGGAGGAGCTCACTCAGGGCATCCAGCCGGGGTCCGCCCCTTCTCCGGGGTCCTCGTCTTCTTCGACGGCTCTGGCTGCTACTCCGCCGCGTCCGTCTGCTCCACCACGTTCGTCCGCTCCACCACCGTCGTCTCTCCTGGGTCCCCCTCCCTCCGGCCCGAGCAGAGGTGGGGGGGGGGTCGTGGCGGTCGTTGTCGCCGTGGTGGGGGTCACGGGGGAGGCCGGGGTGGTGTCACCCAGGCTCCGGCACCGGCTGGACCGCAGGGGGGGCATCATGGCCTTCGTTCTACAACCCGTGGTCAGGGCGCATCTCTATGTGGCCCTGCCACGCTCCCGGTGGTGAGCCTCGCCCACCGGCGGCCATGTTCACTGCTGCTCCACCTCCCGACGTCTCCACTACGCCTCCGTGGGCTACACCCTCCGGCACTCCTCCTGGGGTTGCGGGATGGAACCAGGCGGCCTTGGCTCGCTCGTTCAGCACCATGAGCCTGACACCTCCTGTCGGACCAGAGTGGATCGCCGACTCAGGTGCCACCTATCACACCACCCCTGACCCTGGTATACTCTCCTCTGTCCACTCTCCTTCCTCTCTTCCTTCGTCCATTATGGTCGCAAATGGTTCGTGTCTTCCTGTCACGTCTGTGGGTACCGCCGGTGCTCATGGCTCCTTTCGTCTTTCTGATGTTCTTGTTGCTCCTTCTATGGTTCACAACCTCCTTTCTATTCGTCGTTTTACAGCTGACAATTCTTGTTCTGTGAAATTTAACTCTTCTGGTCTTACTGTAAAGGATTTGGCTTCCCGGCGTCCTCTGCTCCGATGTGACAGCACGGGGCCCCTTTACACTCTTTGCTTCCCAACGGCCACTTCATCTTCTTCGCCGTCCGTTTTGTCAGCTGCCTTCGCCGCCTCTACCTCCTCTACTACTTGGCACCGGCACCTCGGCCATCCTGGACGTGATGCCCTGATGCAGCTCAGTCGTAGCTCCGACATTCCATGTATTCGGGCTCCTGCTGAGCATTTGTGTCATGCGTGCCAATTGGGCCGACATGTTCGTCTTTCTTTTCATAGTTCTTCTTCACATGCGGCCCGCATTTTTGATCTTGTACACTGCGACCTATGGACATCTCCTGTCATCAGTATTTCTAGCTATAAGTACTATCTTGAGGTTGTCGATGATTTTTCACATTATTCGTGGACCTTTCCCTTGCGTGCGAAGTCTGATACGTTTTCCACGCTCCTTCACTTCTTCACTTGGGTGTCCACATAGTTTGGCCTTACCATCAAGGCTGTCCAGTGTGACAATGGTCGTGAGTTTGATAACTCCACCTCCCGGGCTTTCTTCCTCTCTCACGGTGTTCAGTTGCGCATGTCTTGCTCATATACCTCCTCACAGAATGGCAAAGCTGAACGCATGATTCGCACCACCAACGACACCGTGCGCACCCTTCTATTTCAGGCCTCTCTCCCTGCTCGCTTCTGGGCTGAGGGCTTGCACACCTCCACCTACCTCCTCAACCGTCTTCCTTCCACCGCCTGTCCCGCTCCTACACCACACCACGCCCTTTTCGGTACCCCTCCGCGGTACGATCACCTTCGCGTCTTTGGGTGTGCGTGTTACCCCAACACTGCTGCCACTTCTTCTCACAAGCTGGACCCCCGCTCCACTCTCTGTCTTCCTCGGTTACTCCCCGGATCACAAGGGGTACCTGTGCTTTGACCTTACCTCCCGACGGGTACTCATCTCTCGCCATGTGGTGTTCGATGAGTCCGTTTTTTCCTTCTCCACCACACCCACCACCACTCCTGTTCCTGATCCACCCTCCCTCTTTCCCGCTGACACGATGGTCCAGCCACCTTTTCCGTGGTCTCCTGCAGGTACTGCTTCGCCGCGCTCCTTGCCGAGCACCTGTCCCGGCTCCCCGGCGGGTCTGGGCCCGTCGTCCTCTGGCGCGTCTCCGACCTCTCCGTCTGGCGCCGATCCGGGGACCTCGCTCCCCGATACGGCCCCGGGGGGGCCATGCCGGTCGCCGTCGCCCGGTGCTGCCCCGGCACCTCCTTCGCGGTACGCAGCGCCGGTACGGGTGTACCAACGCAGGCCACGGCCGCCGCCACTCACGGTACCTTCTCCGCCGGGGACACCGACACCACCACCTCAGTCCCCGCCGGCCCGTGACGCACCGCCGGTCTACCACCCGCCGCTTCTTCACCGACACCCGCGGCATGTTCACCCGATGGTGACACGGCACGCGGCTAGCACTCTGCCACCCCGGGCCCTTGCAGCATCGACCGGCGACGCGCCGATCGCCCCGATACCCTCTTCTGTCCGTGACGCCCTGTTGGATCCTCACTGGCGTCGCGCGATGGAAGAGTACGCCGCACTCCTCGCCAACCAGACGTGCGACTTGGTGCCCTGGCCACCGGGCTCCAACGTCGTCACCGGCAAGTGGATCTGGACCCACAAGCGTCGGGCTGATGGCACTCTCGAGCGCTACAAGGCTCGCTGGGTTCTCCGGGGCTTCACTCAGCGCCCTAGGGTCGACTATGATGAGACTTTCAGCCCGGTGGTCAAGCCTGCCACCGTCCGCACCGTGCTCTCACTGGCACTAGCTCGGTCGTGGCCCGTCCATCAGCTGGACGTCAAGAATGTCTTTCTGCACGGCCTTCTCACCGAGACAGTGTACTGCAGTCACCCGGCGGGGTTCGTTGATTCCTCCCATTCCGACATGGTCTGCCGGCTCAACAGGTCTCTCTACGGCCTCAAGCAGGCACCCCGGGCGTGGAACCATCGGTTTGCTGCTTTCCTGCTGACTCTAGGGTTTGTGGAGGCCAAGTCGGATACATCTCTGTTTATCTATCACCATGGAGCTGACACTGCGTATTTGTTGCTCTATGTTGATGACATTGTCCTCACAGCCTCCAATGAGCCCTTTCTCCGCCGGATCATTGCCGCTCTTCAGCAGGAATTTACTATGAAGGATCTGGGTGTGCTCCACCATTTCCTCGGGGTCACTGTTGAGCCTTGTCCTGCCGGGTTACTTCTTCACCAGCGGCAGTATACTCGGGATATCCTGGAGCGGGCTGGGATGACTGACTGCAACGCCTGCTCCACTCCTGTTGATACTCAAGGCAAGCTGTCAGAGGCTGAGGGCCCTCCAGTGTCTGATCCCACTGCATACAGGAGCCTTGCTGGTGCCCTTCAGTACCTCACATTCACCCGGCCGGACATCACTTATGCAGTTCAGCAGATCTGTCTTCACATGCATGATCCCCGGGAGCCCCACCTCACGGCTCTCAAGCGCCTCCTCCGCTACCTCCGGGGCACGATCGACTACGGCCTCCTACTTCACCGGTCCTCCTCCGCCGACCTTATCGTCTACACTGACGCTGACTGGGCGAGGTGTCCAGACACTCGGCGCTCCACCTCCGGCTACGCTGTCTTCTTGGGCGGCAACCTGGTGTCCTGGTCGTCTAAGCGCCAGCCTGTGGTCTCCCGGTCCAGTGCCGAGGCGGAGTACCGCGTTGTCGCTAACGGCGTGGCTGAGGCCTCCAGGCTCCGGCAGCTTCTCGCTGAGCTGCACACTCCGCCCTCCCGGAGCACACTGATCTACTGCGACAATGTCAGTGCGGTCTACCTCTCCACCAACCCCATCCAACACCAGCGGACGAAGCATGTGGAGATCGACCTCCACTTTGTCCGGGATCGGGTGGCCATGGGCGAGGTGCGGGTCCTTCATGTTCCGACCACCTCCCAGTTCACGGACATCTTCACCAAAGGCCTCCCGTCCTCGACCTTCACCGAGTTTCGCACCAGCCTCAACATCACCCGTGGCTAGCTGCGTCTGTGGGGGGGGGCCGTGTGCGTGGTCTTTCTTCTTTCTTGTTCAGCCTGGAACTCCGCTGCGCCGGTAGTTCAGACTGCGGGGGGTGTTGGAATGTGAGTGTATTAGGCCCATGAGGCTAGGCCCATGTATGGTTACCTATATAGCTACCCTTCTAGGGTTAGCCTAAATCAATTGAGACACTCATTCTAGCAAGACTGTTTCAAAAGTATGGTATGGGTACTGGTCTATCAGCCAGAGGCCGTGAATCCTCTATGCTGCACTTGTCAGTTGTTATTGTGCATGCACTGACTGTGTCTACAGTTTGCTCTGAAGTCTTGGCAGGTCTCTTTCTCAGCAAGAATTTGGGTCTCCTTACCAGCCTCAAGTTCAACAGTTTGATTTGACTTTCTCTCATCGAAATGTTTTGCTTCTGCTTTTACATTCTGCAAGCTGCCACTCGCAACCGATTCAGCAGATGTGAGCACACCTGAAACGATTTCAGATGGAGTTATCAAGTGCATAGCATGGCCTCCTCCCACCTGAAACACAGGACAAGGATCTGAAATTGCTATACCATCACTCTGGCCACCTCCCGGCTCTTCCTTTCCAAAGCTATCATTTCTACCAAAAGATGACTAGTCCGCATCACAATTACCATGAGATGGAGCTCCTGAAAAAATGTCTACTTAAGACAACTGGAGATCCAGCCAGATCATCTTTGATGTAGAATCTACAGATGGAACATGGGAAAGAAGAACCAGCTTCTGCATAACAAACTGGTGGAATTGATACTTATATCATACTCCCTCCGTCCTATAATAGATGACCTTTTAGCTCTCAGCACAGGAATTAAGGAGTGAAAAAGGTGTAGTTCACAGGAAACAAAAATGAGAGATAGAGATAGAGATAGAGGTGTATGGGGAAAAGAGAAAGGTGCATTGGGAAGTGAGAATGACAACTAATTTGGGACAAATTTTGAATGCTAGAAGGTCAAATATTATGGGACAGAGGGAGTACTAAGCATCATCTAAATTAACTGAAACAAATATGAATGAAGTTACTATACATTACCTGTGTGTTGACTATCACTTGATGGCTCAGTCAAAACAGCAATAGAAGAATCAGCGGGAGTAGTTTCAGTGGAAGAATCCAGTGCTGCCATTTCTGGAAGCCTCTCATTTAAATGAGAAATAGCTGAATCTCTTCCAGGTCCAGTGTTATTGGCTGTAGGAGGAAGGCATAGCGATAACTCCAACCCATACTGTTGGATAGCCAGTGTCTGGACACAATAAACTTGAACAACTTGTTCACCATCTGGTCAGATATCATGTGTTCCCATGAGACTCAATATGGGCATCGTAACTGTAAAATCCGCTATATAGTCCAACCGAGTTGAAGCAGGATCTTGGCCATACACAACATGCACAGCATAAATAGCATTCTTTTTGGCATTTGCAAGCAATATAAGGCTAGCTTGTGGCAACACTGTAACTTGGTTGAAAAATGCCTCCTCAAACCTTTGTTCCAGAGAACTTATAAGTTCCAGCGTTTCAGTGCATTTCCATGTCTCCGAGTCACTCGGCAGCAACCAGACTTCTTCATTAGTGGAGGCCCAAATTTTTACTTCTCGGTTCAATGGGCCCTGTAACATAAAGTGATAAAGGGACTAATATTTACTACTACTATTCAGGAAAGATGCTAAACCATTCAAGAAAAAAGGAAAGATGATAAACAGGGGCCATGATATGAGTTTTCTTCGCAAAGCTTTCAAGAGTGGATCTCCCTACGTAATAACCGTTCGATCCGGACTTTGTGCTATATGAGTCATCCGTCGTCTGAGATCTTACATCTTACTCTCCCTCGTTAATAACCGTTTGATCCAGACGTCATGCAATATGAGTCATCCATCGTCTGAGATCTTACATGTAAGATGTAAGACTCCTCCTGAACCAAGATTTAGTATACAAATCTAAAATACGTACTTTTTCCTACAACTCTTTTTCTCAGTTTCTATGTCTGCATAGAGGCATAATTCATAACGTGCACGGCAACAGCAGCTTGTACGGTACATACAAAGTCCAGTTACAACACGTAAAGTTGGCAATCCGAAGGTATAGGATAAATTGACCATAGTTTTTGTGATGTACCTATGCAAACATAATTTTTATATATAAACCGTATAAAAATAAAAAGGTAAAACATAATTAAATAGGGAACAAAATCCGGATCGTACTCGTACTCTAGGAAGTACGCTCAATGGAACAAAATCCGGATCCTACTCTAGCAAGTATGATCGATTGAAAGCAAATCAGGCAGAAAAAAATCTACACCACAACAATATCTGAATCTGTTCGATGGAAAAAAAATCAACTGGCAGAAAAGAAAATACACCAAAAGAAAATCTGGATACTTGCTCTAGGAAGTACGTTCCTAAAAAGGAGATAGGGATTGTCCGCCCGTACGAGGATGGATCGACCGGAAATAGAGTTATATAGCCCAAATGCGAGCCGTTTAAAAAGATTTTGAAGGTACAACGATATATGCACCTGAGGTATTCTAACAAACATACGATTTGAACTTGTTGTACACAAACCGATCAAATCAAACAAGCAATTGTCGTCTACCTTTATTGTATATCAACAAATCAATAAACATTTCTATTTCATTTGAAATAGTTTTTGTGCGTGTCGCACGTGTATATTTGCTAGTCAGATAAATTATCTGGTACTATTGTACAAATATGTGAAAAAATGCACCTGTCTAGCATATAAACAAATACTGAAAGCAAATTTGAAGGGGCATAAAATAAGCTGATATTAATATCCTTAATTAACTCGTGTGCCAGTAAGGTTCACCCTCGATTTGGATTTCTGCTACATGCAGCAATCATATCAATTAATTTGGAACATAGTCAAAACCTAATTTTACAGCCTGGAATAAGCCAGAGAACAAAGGCAATTAAACAAAACACACTGCATTTACTGAGCCTGAGGTGTTCATGTGCTAAGAAGAGAGCAATATCTCGCTTCAAAGACATCATTAACACTGGTTCATGGCCATAAACTAAAAAAACACGACTACAGCAGTCACATACCTGCGTGTGCCCCCGAAGGAGCGAGCGGAGTGCAGTGTTGATGTTGAGCACGCGGATGTTGCCTAGCTTAAGACCGTATACGATGTACGTCCTGTTCACCGCGATCTGCCTGCCGTGGACCAATCTAGGGTCCGAGATGTACTTGGTTATTGGCGTCACCTCGAGCTGCGGCGGCTCCGCCTCCCCTGGTAGCCGTGAGTCCACGTCGTGCACCGCCCGGTCCCCGGGACCCAGCAGCCTCCCTCGTGGCATCTTGCTGCTGGGCATCCTCGCCGGCGGTGCAGAAGACGACGCCGGGAGCGCCGCCGTGGGGCCGTGGGGCCGTGGAGAACTCCGACGGCGGCGGCATAGACGCAGCCGACTCGAGGTGGGTGGGCGCGGTGTTTCCCAGTAGCTGCATCAGCCGCGCCCCCGGGCTAAAGCCCGGGCCGGAGTTCGGGAAAGGGTTTACGGTGGGGTTAGTGGCGAAGGAGGCCGCAGCGGGGTGGTGGAAACCGTGGGGGTCGTTCGTGTATTGGAGGTACGGGGCGCAGTGGAAGGGCGGGGTCGCCGGCGGGTAGGAGTAGGGGCCCATGGGCGGGGCCAGGCGCGCCCGGGAAGACGCGATGGGGAGGTGGGGTTGTAAGACTGGCCGCAGATATTCTAAAGTTTTAGAGTATAAATATAGAGTAAAAATTATTGTACTGGGTACTTTAAAACGATACTCTATCCTTTCTCTCACTCTATATTTAGAGTAGTACAGTGTTTACTCTATAGTGGACAGTGGCGGGCCCCACTAGCTAAACAAAGGGAAAAAATGGTATAACTCACAAACCAAAAATCCAAATTAAATTTTGATTGCACCATTAAATTCGTCTCAATAAATCCTTCAAAACTAGATCACACATGGATATATTTAGATAAAGTGATAAGTGTGTCTCATAGTGGATAGAGGATGATATAGAGGATGAATAGGTGCGGGAGAATTGAGTATAGAGGAGAGAATCTTGCTGACTAGGACGTATAGAGGATGAATATAGTGGTCCATGAGTGCGGATAGCCTAAGGCTGTCCGCAGTGGATACTCTAAAGCATACTCTAAAGCTTTATAGTATGAATATAGAGTAAAAATTACTGTATTCGGTACTCTAAAATAATACTCTATACTTTCTCTCACTCTGTATATAGAGTAGTACTGTGCTTACTCTATATTCACAGTCAGAGTGGACAGTGGCGGGCCCCACTAGCTAAACAAAAAAATGTTATAACTCACAAACCAAAAATCCAAATTAAATTTCGATTGCACCATTAAATTTGTCTCAATAAATCCTTCAAAACTAGATCACACATGGATATATTTAGATAAAGTGATAAGTGGGTCCTACAGTGGATAGAGTGGATAGAGGATGATATAGAGGATGGATGGGTGCGGGAGAATTGAGTATAGAGGAAAGAATCTTGCTGACTAGGACGTATAGAGAATGAATATAGAGGTCCATGAGTGCGGGTAGTCTAAAGTTGTTGGGGTTTGGCAGAGGCTGGAGGAGCTAGCTGAAGTCAAGGGGACATTTGGTGCGGCATTAGACGGACTGCACTAGACCTGTAAACGACCCGGTAAACGCATATAGCGTACGAAAGTGTTGCAGCGGGGTACAGGCTACGGTAAAATAGCGGACGGGTCTCGAACGCTAAATATGGCGTGGGTACTGAGCGTCCGCTACGCGTGCGGGGCCCGCGCTCGTCCTCCGCCCGTGTGACCGACAGAGAGAGGAGGGAGGAGGGCGCTCACCCACCCGAGCTCGCCCGCTCGTCCTCGGGCTCCCGCTTCTCGTCGGCGCGCCCGTCGTCGAGGGAAGAGCGGATCCGCGCCGGGGAGGGCCCGCCTCGCCCTCGCGCCCATCCGCCGCCGCCGCCGCCGCAGTCACGGTCGCGCCCATCCACTGCTGGCAACCCGTCCTCCGCAAGCAACGCCCGTCGTCCTTCGGCAGCCCCAACGCCCGTCCTCCACGAGCTCGTCGAGGCCCGCTCCTCAGTTGCCTCCGCGAGCTCGTCGGGCCACCCGCTCGCCTCTCGCTTGCCGGGGAGGAGCCGCCAAACCTCCCGAGCACCGGACGAGCGCCGACAGGCCGGGCTGGATCGACCACGGCGGCGGATTCCGCCTCACCACGAGGAGCAAAGGAGCAGGGGAGAGAGAGAATGGGGACGGAGGGACCGAGGGAGGGCGACGAGTGAGGAAAAAAAAAGAAAAAACTGACATGTGGGTCCACTTTTGGTATAGAGTAAGATATAAAGGATGGATGAGTGCGGGAGAAAGTTATATAGAGGAGAGAATCTCGATGACCAGAATAGAATATTCCTTTTAGAGGATGGATTTAGAATACGACGAGTGCGGATAGCCTTAGTGTTTCCCGACCGGGACACCATCTGAGGTGGCGAGGAGTGGTGGCCGTGGCATGGATACCGTGTTGGAGAAGGAAAACGGCGGAATAGCACTGGCAGTCTGCAGGACGAGGAGCAAGGAGAAAGAGAGAGTGATTTTGCTGTTTGCTCGTGTAGTTTTGTTTTTTGCGGTTTGATTTTATGGCATATTTAACTATTTTTATCATTATGCTTGTTTGATTATCAGTTTTAGATGGCCAACTATATAACTATATATCTGCCGTTGAATAGTAGCTACATTATATTCTTGCATTTTTTTACTGAGGTGGCATGACAAATCACTGTGTCAGCGTGGATGCAGGTAAAGTCCAAACAAAGACACACGCTAGATTCCATTTCTGACCCCTTTGCTTTCTTCCTCGATCTCTTTACCACTCCCACCCACGCAAGCTCGAGCTTCGGCAGGGTCATCCGTAGGTGAGGAAAGTGTCCCCGGGCAAGGTTGGTGCAAGGCAACACTATAGCATACTATTCCACCT
Source organism: Saccharum hybrid cultivar R570 (assembly GCA_038087645.1). NCBI lineage: Eukaryota > Viridiplantae > Streptophyta > Magnoliopsida > Poales > Poaceae > Saccharum > Saccharum hybrid cultivar. The sequence continues at coordinate 1,237,246 of JAQSUU010000291.1, read as the reverse complement.
CCCTAAGAATGAGTCACGCTTGGCACCTCTCACATCATCTAATTTTTCATTTTGCACTTTAAGACCCATTATTAGTTGTATCAAACTCCACATCATTAACCAACTCAATAATACCATGCGTCTTGTTGTACTCTATATGCCTTGCTACTCAAGGAGCAACCAAGAAGAAATCCCTCATCACACTTCCTCTCAAATTTGTTCAATCTTGTGTCTTTCTTGAGAATATAGCATGCGTAACCAAAGACACAAAAGTATGAAATATTTGACTTCCTTTCAATCAACAACTCATCATATGGCGTCTTCTGTAAGAGGCGGTGACAATAGAGCCTTTTACTTGCACGACAAGCGATGTTAATTGCTTTGCCAAAAAAGAGTCACTCATATTGTATTAACTAAATATAGGCCTTGTCATATCAATTAGAGTCATATTCTTTCTCTCAAAAAGGTCATTTGATCGTGGAGTGTATTTGATCAAAAAACTCATGTTTGATCCTCACCTTATTGCACAATTTATCCATTTCTTGTATTCTTGAATTTACTATCAGTCACTTTTCACTTTTTTATTTTAATTCAAACTCATTCTCAACCCTCTCAATGAAAGTTTTAAATATGTTAAAGACTTCACTCTTGTCATTCAAAAAGAACATACATGTGAATCTTGAGAAGTTAACCGTAGAGGTGGAAACAAATGGGTAAGTTATAAAACAAACACCTCCGTCACAATATATTTTCTTAACCAAACAACATATTATAACCTAATAACAATGTCCCAACTAAACTTGCATTCGGTAAGGACCATATCAATGTTTTAAAATAAAATTACTATAACAAAAGCCAGTACCCATGACTTCGCCCGAAATTGCAGCAGCTGACACCAAGTTTTAAAATAAAATTACTATAACAAAAGCCAGTACCCATGACTTCGCCCGAAATTGCAGCAGCTGACACCAAAGTATTCGTCATGTGCCATGACCAAAGACAACGTACCCATTGAAAGAAACGAAGAATAACTAGAAAAATTAGCTAAGGTATCCAGTCATTATAATGCCGCTACATTGTCGCCCTACACCCAACCAAAGAACCAATCCAAAACCAACACAAACGCAAGAGTCTGCATCACCAGTTGATAGCAACATGAACCATTGCACCACATCGTAGCTACATTTCACATTTGACTACCGTCTCCACCACCTGATATGGGGAAGAAAGCATAAGATAGATAGTCTGGCGTGCACTTGTGAACAAAGAAATTGATGTATTCTTTTAGGTTATGATGAATTCTCTCATGGTAAGGAATAAACACCGTGACTTGTTGACCTTTCAAGCAAAGATAAATATTTACTCTAGGACTAGGAAACTAGATAATGAAGACAAATTTAGCATTATCATTAATCTAGTGCACATCAGCTATGAGCCAAGTAGCTTCTAAAGCACATTGCAGGCATTGGACAATCCGTGGTACAAAATGTTTGATGCACTGCTTGAGGCATCAGGGCAATGTCATTACAAATGAATGATGGACTGACAGATTTTGTGCAGGGTTCACTAATAAATACTGGAGTAGACGGGGGGCAAGACGTGCATGAAATTCACTCTCACATGACACATCATAAGTTCAGTAGAGACTGAGTGAAGATATTCGTTTTACTCATCTTTCATGGATTTTGGCAACCCGTACAGAGACTTTCTAACCGATGTGGTGCCTCAGAAACAAAGGTACAATTGATCAAAACATACCATGGCCTTTGTGAGTAAGGCATTTCCTGGAAAGTTTAAAGTGTTTCAGGCATGACCAACATCTAGTACGATCAGCTAATCCCTGTAAGCTTCTGAATCCACATACCCTTTCTGGTTGTTTGAGGAGGTGAGCAACACGCAGATTGCTAAATGGACAGCTGTACTAGAGACTTGGTTCTATGACTTTCTTTTCTAGCAAGCTCAACTTTGCGGCTGCAATGTGGATTCACTGGCATTAACTGCTTCAGGAGCAGCTGCAGCACCAGGATTAGCATCAGAATTAACATTATCAACCTGATCAGGCTTGTCCTCCTGCATCTCTACATCATGGCTACCAGATGATTCCTCAGCTTCTGCATCAGCCATCTCTTCGTCACCATCACCTGATACATGCCCTGTTCCATTTGGTACTGCTGTTGTATGCTCAGGTGTGCTCACAGACTCTACATCAGCAGGCCCAGAATTTTCTATAATTTGTGTGCAATCCGAACACGGCAGCCCATGGGCAGCTGGATATGGATCAGTGCACTTGGTTATTGTAGATGTAACTAGGAGATTCTACAAACAAGAGAGACCATAGTTGGCAATGAATGTTTCAGAACAAATAGAAGAACACAAACATAATGAATGAAAAAAACTGTCAGCAGATAAACTCTCAACTTAATGTCCACCAAGACATGGGAAACCTTATTTTGTCTTCCTTACTTACATAAGAACTGTAGCAACTGCTGCTTTGTAAATTAATTGATCTATTTGTTATCAAGGTGCACTTGATGTTGTTTCAAAAAATCATAACTCAAACCAAGGTACATTATTTTCACTTTAGGTGATAAACCAACAAGTAAAAAACTTGCACTTTAGATCAATAGGGCAAACTCAAAGTATACCATAACATAGCTAAGAACTGCATGGTACATTGGTACTGATATCTAAGCAATAGTGAAAGCTCAACTGACAAACCTTCTCCAGGGCCAATGCAAGCTTTGATAATTTTGTATATGTTCCTTTTGGATCCAACAAAATCTGTCAATGGAAACTAATGTAAGACTATTTACTTCGAAATAGGATGAATGCAAGGTATAAATGAAAAAGTAACTGTGTCACTGACATTAATATGATGTTTGGTTTGAGGAATGGGTTAGTCCATCATCTTCTCACTTCTCACTATTTTTGTTTGGTTAATGGAATGGAATGGGTTGACACATCATCACCTCATTCCTCACAAGCTACTAATTAGTACTAGTATGAGGAATGTAGTCATTCCATCAAATTTGATGAATGGATTCATGATGCACCACCTCATCTAGAATGGTTTGATTCCTCAAACCAAACACCCTCTAAATTTCTAGGACAAGTTTTAGAAGCAAAATGGAAGGGGAAAGTCTCACCTCACAAAGCCTTTGCAGTGTGAATGGAGGACCCTCTTCAAACCTCTCGAGGGCTGCAAAATAATTCAACAAACAATCACATATTTGCAAATAGTCCAAAAACAGGTATTGCAACTAGTCCACAAAAGGAGTTATCTCTAATTATCTGTAAGAAATAAATTAGCTGATGCGCAAGTAGGCCTTGTATGAGCTGCAATGGAAAACCCACCACCAGCTTTCAAGTACCTAGTTGGTCTAATCATATATTTAAATGCTTTTGCAATGTTAACAAACAAGTAGAAGGTCCATGAAATGCTATTCTCAACTTAATAATATTCTACTTTAGTAATAAAAGAACAGAGGTATGATGTAGCTATATCACATAAATATAAAAGCACCATTACACCAACTTTGAGTTGGAAACTCATGCAAGAGGCGCGACACCAATAATTTCAAGCACTAGTTTTTTTACCAATAATATCCATTGAATCTTTGAACCAGCCAATCACAAGGCATGCAGTGCAGATTGGAGTGTCTAGCTTCCAATGCCATGGAAGAGTACTATTTCAATGCTCCAAGTTGTTAACAACCAAAATAAGCTATGGCCTTGTTTAGTTCCAGGGGTGTAAAGTTTTGGGGTGTCACATCGGATGTTTCATGGGATGTCGGAAGGGGTGTTCGGATACTAATAAAAAAACTAATTACAGAACTCGCCTGTAAACTGTGAGACAAATTTATTAAGATTAATTAATCCGTCATCAGCATATATTTACTGTAGCACGACATTGTCTAATCACGGACTAATTAGGCTCAAAAAATTTGTCTCGCAAAATACACGCAATATGTGCAATTAGTTATTTTTTTAGTCTACATTTAATACTCCATGCATGTGTCCAAACATCCGATGTGATAGGGTGTAAAGTTTTAGGGAAGGAACTAAACAAGGCCTATATCTATGCACAGCTAAGAACATGAGCTACTGCATAACTCAAAGGGCAAACGAAGAAGAATTTGATATCTACAGTCAACCAGGAAAATAGGTCTATTCCACCTTGAAAATATTCAGAAATACATATACACTACAACAACAGAAATTTACTCGAACTTTATAGCACAAAATAAGTGTGAAGGTCGTACCACCATTTAGCTGGCTAAATAGCTCTGAGAAATACCTCTGTTGCCCATCATTTTGGCTCACCATTTCAACCTCAAAATATTCATCCAAGACCTTCACATGATGAATATCAGTTTAGATGATAAACATACACAACACAAATCACCACGCACTACAGCCAACATACCCAAACCCAATACACATACCTGCTTCAGTTGAAGAGACAGTACACTCTTGAGGAACCTCCAGTCATGCCTGCAAATGAGTTAGTCACAAGTATAAATGTTGTGCTCCAATCTTTTGTTCGAGTATTCTGGATGCAGCAAGAATGCATTTTTATAAAACAAAATGAAAGAAACATAATCAACCTAGTGTCCTGGTACATGCCTGGTTAGCATTTTACAACAGATTCTACTCAAAGACCATGAAACACATACCCATCATCAGTTTAAATGAGGCAATAAACTAAATTATTTTTTGTGCAAAATGATGGAGGCACTCAGTGTTAAAACTTAAAACTCTAAAAGAACAGAAAACTCATCCATGAATAGAAACTATGAAGCAGTATAGGAGAAGTTTAATACCAGAACTTTCCGGTGTCAGCTATAACTTCAATGATGCTTCTCATGTCCTCAGGACTGACATCAACATTTGTCACTGTATCCCTGAAATGATAATGCATTGCACTAAAGCTCACAAGCGAAGTAAAATTAAAGTCAAATTCAGTAAACAAAATTGGAGGCGAAGACCAGCAATGTTTATGCGGTCCTACCATATTAAAAAAAACAATGTGCCAAAGAAATGCGATTTTAAACATGGAAGAAAACAAGAACCAACTCCGCCTATGTTGACTGGAAGACTTTCTTAAGTCGTCTCAACATAGCCGGTCCCAAGCCCGGGTAAAGGAGGAGGGTGTGTTAAGGTCTGGCAAACCAACAGTAAAAAAACGGCCACTCTCATGGATTTGAAACCCACAAGAGATTCGTTGGGGCGTAACCCTCTTAGCGACGCGCTACATCGGAACCCGGGTGTGGTGTTAAATGGGCAAGGGCCGGGTCGTCATCCCCTTAGTGGCGCGTCGTATCGTGTCCCGGGTACGATGAAAAATGAGCAAGGGTCGGGCCGTCGCAACCTTAGTGGCGCGCTACATCTACGCCCGGGTGTAGTGAAAAATGAGCAAGGGTCTTCGCACTTCCCTCGACGGGTGCGAAGGGTAAGGAAGCTAGCCGAGCCAACTAGGATTCGTCTAGGTAGCTGGAATGTAGGGTCCCTAACGGGTAAGCTAAGAGAGCTAGTCGATGCAGCAATTAGAAGGCGTGTAAATATTCTATGCGTTCAGGAGACTAAATGGAAGGGCCAGAAGGCGAAGGAGGTGGAGGATACTGGCTTCAAACTTTGGTACACGGGGACAACATCGGGTAGGAATGGTGTAGGCATCTTGATCGATAGGAGCCTTAAGGATGGAGTCGTTGATGTTAGGAGGCAAGGCGACCGGATTATCTTGGTCAAGCTGCTAGTTGGAGATTCGGCTCTGAATGTGATCAGTGCCTATGCCCCTCAGGTAGGTCTTAGCGAGGGCACCAAGAGGCAGTTTTGGGAAGATCTTGATAGCATGGTTAGTACCGTGCCTATCAGCGAGAAACTCATTATAGGAGGAGACCTCAACGGCCATGTTGGTGCGACTAATGTAGGTTTCGAGCGGGTGCACGGGGGGTTCGGGTATGGTAGTAGGAATCAAGAGGGGGAGGATGTTTTGAACTTCGCGCTGGCCTATGACTTGTTGATAGCGAACACCCTCTTTAGGAAGAGGGAATCTCATCTAGTAACCTTTCGTAGTGGACAACACTCGAGCCAGATCGACTTTATCCTTGCAAGGAGGGAGGATAGACGTGCTTGCTTTGATTGTAAGGTGTTACCTGGGGAGTGTGTTGTCCCTCAACATAAGCTTGTGGTGGCGGACTTTCGCTTTCGGGTACGTGTCCACCGGGACAAACGGGCCAAGATTGCGAGAACGAAGTGGTGGAAGCTTAGAGGGGAAGCAGCGCAGACGTTTAAGGAGAGGATGCTAGACGAGGAACCTTGGAAAGAAGGAGAAGATGCCGACGACATGTGGCTAAAGATGGCAACATGTGTCCGGAAGGTGGCTTCGGAAGTGTTTGGCGTGAGTAGGGGAGGCAAACGGGAAGAGAAAGACACATGGTGGTGGAATGACGAGGTGCAAAGGGCTATTAGGGAGAAGAAGGAGTGTTTCAAGCGTCTCCACCATGACAAGAGTGTAGCCAACATCGAGGACTATAAAATAGCGAAGAGGGTTGCAAAGCGAGCTGTGAGTGTAGCAAAAGGTCAGGCGTATGATGGCCTTTATCAGCGGCTAGGCACGAAGGAAGGGGAGAAGGACATTTATAGGATGGCTAGAATCCGCGAGAGGAAGACAAGGGACATCAACCAAATAAAATGCATCAAGGATGGGACAGATCGACTTCTGGTGAAGGATGAGGAGATCAAGGACAGATGGAGAGAGTACTTCGACAAGCTGTTTAATGGGGAGAATGAGGGTCCTGCCCTTGAGTTGGACGACTCATTTGACGATACCAACAGACACTTTGTGAGGAGAATTCAGGAGACAGAGATCGAAGAGGCTTTGAAGAGGATGAAGGGAGGTAAAGCGATGGGCCCTGATGGTATCCCCATTGAGGTGTGGAGATACCTAGGCGCCAGAGCGATAGTATGGTTAACTAAGCTTTTTAACCTTATTTTTTGGTCAAACAAGATGCCTGAAGAATGGAGGAGAAGTATATTAGTACCTATCTTCAAGAACAAGGGAGATGTTCAAAGTTGTACTAACTACCGTGGGATTAAGTTGATGAGTCATACGATGAAGCTCTGGGAGAGGGTTATCGAGCATCGCCTAAGGAGAGTGACACATGTGACCCAAAATCAGTTTGGGTTCATGCCTGGTAGATCGACCATGAAGGCGATTTTCTTATTACGACAATTGATGGAGAGATATAGGGAGCAGAAGGACTTGCACATGGTCTTTATTGACCTCGAGAAGGCATATGACAAAGTACCGAGAAATGTCATGTGGTGGGCCTTGGAAAAGCACAAAGTCCCAACTAAGTACGTTACCCTCATCAAGGATATGTACAGGGATGTGGTGACGTTTGTCCGAACATGTGATGGCGACACCAGTGACTTTCCAATTAAAATAGGACTGCATCAGGGGTCAGCTTTGAGCCCTTATTTATTTGCTTTGGTGATGGATGAGGTCACAAGGGACATACAAGGTGATATCCCTTGGTGTATGCTCTTTGCTGATGATGTGGTGCTAGTTGACGACAGTAGGGCGGGAGTTAATAGGAAGTTAGAACTATGGAGGCACACGTTAGAGTCGAAAGGGTTCAGACTTAGTAGGACTAAGACCGAGTATATGAGGTGCGATTTCAGCGCGACTAGGCACGAGGAGGGAGACGTTAGCCTCGATGGGCAAGTGGTGGCCAAGAAGGATACTTTTCGGTATTTAGGGTCGATGCTACAAAAGGATGGAGACATTGATGAAGATGTTAGGCATAGAATTTCAGCCGGCTGGTTGAAATGGCGTCAAGCTTCTGGCGTTCTCTGTGACAAAAGGGTGCCTCAGAAGCTGAAAGGTAAGTTCTATAGGACGGCGATTCGTCCGACGATGTTATATGGTGCTGAGTGTTGGCCTACAAAAAGGCGACATGTCCAGCAATTGAGTGTAGCGGAGATGCGTATGTTGCGTTGGTGTTGTGGGCACACAAGGAGGGATAGAGTACGGAACGACGATATTCGGGATAGGGTTGGGGTGGCACCAATTGAGGAGAAATTGATTTAACATCGGTTGAGATGGTTTGGACATGTCCAACGGAGGCCTCCTGAGGCGCCGGTGCGTAGTGGAGTTCTAAAGCGGGCCGATAATGTAAAGAGCGGTAGAGGTCGACCTAAACTAACTTGGGACGAGTCCGTTAAGAGAGATCTTAAGGAGTGGAATATCCCCAAGGATTTAGCTATGGACAGGAGCGCTTGGAGATTAGCAATCAACGTGCCTGAACCGTGACATCTTTTGTCTTGTGCCCTTTATGTCTCTTTATGTGTCTCCCTGTTTCTCGTCTCTTTTGGGTTTCATCTCTAGCCTACCCCAACTTGCTTGGGACAAAAGGCTATGTTGTTGTTGTTGTTGTAAGAAAACAAGAACCCTGGCCAAAGTGGACGTGCTGTAATTCCTAGACAATTCGAGTCCATGCAAAACTTTCCACTATATCAAAAAAGGTGTTGCCATGAGGAAAATGCAGTCACCATTTGAATTTCAATAGCATCTGAGTGAATATTTGGTTTTGGTATGGCCATGTATATGAAAAGATTGACCCTGAATTATGTTTAGCAATGCACGGCTGAAGTTTATTTTGGATACCATTGTGTAAGAATTAGGAAGCAAACCTATTTTTTAATGAAATAATTTTTTTTGACATTATCATGAACGAAGAAACTGCTTCACTTAGACTGGATCAAGAGTTTCAAAATTACAAGATTAAACAATCACTATGCAATCTAATAAATTTGAAAAATATATCTTGAACGAGAAATTGGGAAGGTGCTTTCAAGCTTGGTGATCTGGATTGCAAAAGAACCATATGATGCAAAAATGGGATGACAACATAAAGGTAAAAGATCTCCTTTGCTCTTTTGCCACCCTTGTGCCCATTTTCTTTCAAGTCTATAATGCACATGCAGTTCTCCAGCATTTTCTCGAGAGAAAAAAAAAACATCAAGGTAAAAGGTCTCCAAATTTCTACTGAAATTTAGCATTTCAATGCAAGCTGTGCAGAGTCAAAAAGATACCACAGCACAGGGGTAAAAAGAAAAGGCACACTTGTCCAATGTCTGTGCAATGAACCAGGCCATGCCGACGTTTTGATCCAATCGCAAAGGGAACTTTCTTCGTCACCCTTCCACTTTGGTCACATTTAGGGCTGTTTGCTTGTACATGCTTATAAGATTTTGCTTCAAATGAACATCCTTCTCAATGAGAAATCGTGCAAAACTAGGATGGATGTATCCCTGGTGACATCAATTGCATCACATGGACATCTTCATAGCCCTCTATAAAGCAAATCGAGATTTTATACAGAACCATCATCGAAGAATGCACATACAGTGATACAGAGCAACAGCTGTCACATAAATCTGCATCACTTACTCGTCCACCCCGTCCTCCGGGGCTGCATCCTCGATAGCCTGATCTGCGTCAGAAGTTGACTCTGGAGCCACCGCGGACGCCGCAGAGTCCTCCACCACCGCATCACCCTCCACGCGCTGATCCGAGGGGACAGCGACTTCCGGGGCTGCCGCTGCCACGGGCACCGCTGCATTCTCCGTCACGACACCCTCCATTCGTGGTTTTTCCCAATTCTGCAAGATAGGCGAAGAATCATAAATCCAGACAATAAAGCGGGCGCATGGCAGGCGACGGTGGCTAGGGTTTCCACATTCCGAGGGCGAGGCGAACTGTGGGGCGCTGCAATCTAGGGTTACGGGAGTCGTAACAGCGACGGTGGTTATCGAAGGGGAGCTCACCAGCAGTTTCGACGCGGGCAGCGGGGCGGGTGGCGGGCGGCGGGACAACAGGGCGGCTTCGCTATCTGAGGTTGGCCGTCGTTGTTGAGAGAGGTGTGCCGTTCACTCGCTCCTCGTTCGTGGACCGGCGAAGGAGGGGAAATTCTGCGCGGGGACGGCCAGCTGGTCTATTCGTAGCGTTTTTTTCTTCGTTAATATAAGGCACCGTTTATGCCAAAAATTATGACAAAATTTCCAGATTCCCCGTCACATCGAATCTTTGAACGCATGCATGAAACATTAAATATAGATAAAAAATAAAATAATTACACAGTTTAGACGAAATAGACGAGACAAATCTTTTAAGCCTAATTAGACTATGATTGGATAATATTTGCCAAATAACAACGAAACTGCTACAGTAGCGTTTCGCCAAAAATTTTACCAACTAAACGGCCCTAAGTTAATAATGATGTAGGGGTTCGTAGACCGGCGAAGAAGGGACCAAAAGCGCAGGCTGCCCTTCATCGTTAACCAATCCTAGGTCCTCCCTCGTCAATGCAATTCTCATTTTTCGACGAATCAAATAGTTTTAAATTTTAACTAAATTTATATAAAAACTATTATCATTCATGATATAAGTACTGATAGATTAGTTATAGAATATATTTTCATAATAAATTTTGTTTGAAGACATAGCTGCTAATATTATTTACTATAAATTTGGTTAAACTTAAGTTACTTTGACTGGCACGAATTCCATAATTGCATTCTTTCTTGGACATAGGAGAGTGCACAATTGTATACAGTAATGATCTGTCCGGACGGACCAACCCCTGGGCGCGTGAGGACCAAGAAAAAAAGTGCGTATTTATAGTCAAGCGGGGCCCGCACCTATCCATTCTGTAGGACAGCATATGGGAGCACGTGCGACTATTCGTTAGGCGCGAGGTGCATAGGCAGTGCATGGGAGCATGTGCGGCCACTCAAGGCTTCCCCAATGCTCCAACATGGAATACTGCCTCAAAGGCCATATCAGCACCCGTCGTCCACATCACGATGTATTGCAGCCCCGCAACGTGTCAGTGTCTCTTGCAGAAGATACCAAGGTTTCACCTGACAAAAGTAAGAGGCAACGGTTCGGAGCGCGTTGGGCAGCTGTAGGTTGGTGGTCTGCTCTGCAAAGCAGTTAGAAAAAGCTAAAAAGGAAAGAGAGACGTGAATATGGTTCTGAGAGTTTGCGTTGGGCACTAGGGAGTCCTAGACCATTGATGTCTACATGTATTTCTACTTTTTCTTCAAGCTAACAGACTTGTTAGCCCATGTTGGACCTGGCCTCATTCAGCCTGGGTGCTTGCGGCGTGGGGTAGCGCATGAGAGCGCGTACGTCCACTCGTTCAGCCTGGGGTGCATGCGGCGTGGGGCAGCGCATGGGAGCGCATGCGGCCACTCGCTTGGCATAGGGTGCATGCGGCGCATGGAGGCCCGTGCATGTGCTTTGACCATAGAAAAGAGAAAGACTGGCGCTGGGAGTTTGTGAGAGGAGCGCAGGTCCACATATGCGTCGTACGTTTCATGTGTTTCAGTTGTACGTTTCATTTAGACGTTGCATGTGTTTCATTTGAATGTTGCATATATTGCAATGACTATACACGTATGTTGCAAGTGTATTTTTAAATATTTCATCTGTTTCAGACGTATGTTACAAGTGTTTATCTGGATGTTGCATATGTTTCAGTTGTTATACACATATGTTGCAAGTGTCTATTTAAAATGTTTCATCTGTTTCAGACCTAAGTTGCAAGTATTTTATCTAGATGCTGCATATGTTGCAGTTGTATACACATATGTTCAAAGCGTATATTGTAAATATTTCACCTGTTTTAGATGTATATTGCAGAAGTGCTTCATGTTGCAACATTAGCAGTCACATGCAGAGGCGGTCCCTGCGGGCGCAGCGGTCGCATGTACGCGGCAAGCGAAGTGAACATGGTTGGTCCCCACCTGCAAGGGCATCAGCAAGCATGGTGTGTGTAGCTATATTTGTACGTGCACGTGGGGGTGGGTGTTCAGGTGCATGCGTCATGCAAGGGCAGGCGAACAAGCGCATTAGTTGCATGTGGAGCAGCAGTTGCTTGCGGGACAGGTGCAGCAGGTGGGTGAAAGTCTCTAGTTTGGTTTTGGCTAATTGATGAAATCTAGGACTAATCTTTGTATCTAAGTGAATGATTTAGATAAAGGTGGTCATTAAATATGATACATGACATTGACTCATGTGACCAAGATGATGAAGATCAAGATGATGCTTGCCTCGATGGACCGGTTGTGAATGTGAAGGGCAAGTCGAGGCTTCGAAGCGAAGGACCATGCGATGGTAAAGCTTGAGCAAGACTTGGCGCCGACGGACCGATGCAACGGTGAAGAGCAAGTAAAGTCAAGGTCGATGGATCGAGACGGTCATGTGATCATATGAAGTGGATCATATCTTTTGGAAAAACAAAATGAGCTCAAGACAAAGGTATAACCATAGGGCCATTTTGTTTTGCACTCAAGATACCATAGAGGGTGTAAGTGGTTTAGGATCGATAGCCGAACTATTAAGAGGGGAAGTCTTATCGGTTATTCGACGCACGGGTGCCACTAGGTGAATTCATGAAGTGCATTGCATGTAGGGCCTAGTGAGCTAATTGAAAAACCTTTGAAAATGATTATGAAAATGCTAACATACGTGCACAAGGTGGTGATCACTTGTTGGTGTTGGCACATTTGCGAAGGTGACGAAGTTTGAGCGGTAGAGAAGGGTTTAGGTCCCTCTCTCTCTCCTGCCGAGCTTGCGAGCGCGGGATTCAGGCGTTTTTGAGGTCTTGAAATGCCTATTTTCCACTACGCCAGAAGTCTGAAAAGAAACGGAGGCGAACGGAGGTCACAGAGGTGACCGGACGCTGCACCGGACGCGGTCACGGTTTGATCAGACGCGTCCGGTCAGTTCAACGCAGCAGTCAGGCGCGCAGGTGTTAGGGTTTTGTACCGGCGCGTCCGGTCTCTCGTGGGACCAGCGTGTCCGGTCGGGCACCTAGAAGTGTAGCACGTGGCGTAAAGCTGATCGGACGCGCGGCGCGTCCGGTCACACGCGATCGGACACGTCCGGTCGTTGAGGGAGCTTACTGGACTCCAACCGGACGCTGGTACTGCCGCGTCCGGTCGTTGTCTGGAGCGCGTCCGGTCGATGCTTCGCGGGTGCGCGGTGTTGTGCGATCGGCGCGTCCGGTCGGTTGAGCGGCGCATCCGGTCGTTGCGTTTGACCGTTGGCGCACAGTGACCGTTGGAGGATCGGGTGGCCGCGTTTGAATCTAGAGGGACACGTGGACGGTGCAGGGCGATCGGACGCGGTTGAGCGCGTCCGGTCAGTTTCGACCGGCGCGTCCGGTCGTCCTGAAAAATACCCAGTGAAGGGGTACAATGGCTCTATTTGTTTGGGATGCTTATAAATACTTGTTGGCCGGCCCTTGAGGAGGTCTCTTGACATTTCTAACACTCTTGTGCATCCTTTGAGCTAGAGCTTCTCCCTCCCACTCATCTCTCTTGCTTGATTGCAAATCAAAAGTGAGATTGAGTGATCCCAAAGTGCATTGCATAGCTTGAGGGCATTTAGTGGCACTTATGGGTGGTTTAGCCGGTGGATTTCTTGTTACTCTTAGAGAGTACCGCTCCTAGCCGGCTTGGAGATTGTTGGAGGCGTTGGCAAGAGAAGGATATTATTCTTGGCCACCTCCGGTTGATTGTAAGAGGTTCTTGTGCTTTCCTCGGCGGAGCACCAAAAGCAACTCTAGTGGATTGCGCGTGTCATTGAGTTACCTCACTTGAGAGTGGTGTCTTGCGGTGCCTTGCGGGGCGTGCCTTGAGGGGCAAGTGACTTGAGGGTCACACCGAGAAACCATCTAAGTGTTGGTCGACACAACCGGTGACGTAGCTTGTCGGTGCATAAGTGAACACCGGGTGAACAAAAATATTGTGTCACTTGTCTCCCGGTGATTGGTCTTCATATTGTGTTTTGATCTGATGCACCCGGTCGTGTTACATAGTATTCAGATTCGTTGATCTTTGGAGAGTAAGATAATACAAGGCCAGAAAACTGACACGGGGATATTCCACATGAAAGAGAAAATTAAAGAAGAACCATCGAAGCACTTTAGAGTGGATGAACAGGATGTGTTGTGGTTTGACGACCGTCTTGTTGTTCCCAAGGATCGGGAGCTTAAGAATAAACTTATGGATGAGGCTCACCTTTCGAAGTTATCTATCCATCCCGGAAGTAGCAAGATATACCAAGAACTGAGACCTCGTTATTGGTGGACAAAAATGAAGAAAGAGATTGCAGCATATGTGGCCAGATGTGACACATGTTGTAGGGTAAAAGCCATTCATATGAGATCTACCAGATTGTTACAACCTTTGTCCGTACCTAGTTGGAAGTGGGATGATATAAGTATGGATTTCATCATAGGTTTGTCCACTACTCAGAAAGGCCATGATTCGATTTGGGTAATCGTGGATCGTCTTACAAAGATAACTCACTTTTTACCTGTCAAGACAGATTATAGACCACCTCAATATGCCAAGAAGTATATTATTGAGATTATGAGATTGCATGGTATACCGAAGACTATAGTGTCTGATAGAGGGTCACAATTCACTCCTCACTTTTGGGAACACTTGTACAAAGGATTGGGAACTAGTTTGATCCATAGAGTCCTATTATCCTCAGACAGATGGTCAGACCGAAAGAGTTAATGCTGTTCTAGAGGATATGTTGAGAGCCTGTGTGTTATCTTCCAGGGGTTCATGGGAGTCATGGTTACCCTTAGCAGAATTTTCTTACAATAATAGTTATCAAGAAAGTATCAAAATGGCCCCATTCGAAGCTTTGTATGGTAGAAAGTGTAGAACACCACTAAACTGGATCGAGCCAGGAGAAAGAAGATATTATGGTATTGACTTCATAGAAGAAGTCGAGAAGAAAGTTCATATCATTCAGCAAAATATGAAAGCAGCTCAATCACATCAGAAAAGCTATGTGGATAGAAGGAGGAGACTGCTTGTGTTCGAAGTTGGTGACTATGTTTATCTGAAAGTCACGCCAATGAAGAAGAAATGGTTTGGAGTACGCAGAAAGCTCACAACCAGATTTGTGGGAGCATACAAGATCTTGAAAAGAAAGGGTCCAGTAGCTTATAAGTTAGAGTTACCTGAGACGATGTGTGCTATATTCCTAGTTTTTCATGTATCGCATCTCAAGAAGTGTTTGCGCGTTCTAGAGGAAAGAATCGAACCCCGAGGCATAAAGCTCAAGTCAAATTTGGTATATTGTGAGCAACCAGTTCGAGTTTTGGACTCTAAAGAGAGGGCTACTCAAAACAGTGTGGTGAAAACATATAAGATACAATGGAGCCATCATGACAAAGGGGATGCAACTTGGGAAACGGGTGAATATCTATAAAAAGCTTATGAAGATTTTTATAACAAATGCTTCGTAACTCAAATCTCGGGACAAGATTTTTATAAGGAGGAGGGTTGTAACACCTCTGGTGTTTAGCTTGCATTTAGCCTCTGCAAATCACATGCATAAGTATCATCATGCACTAAGCATTCACATGAAATGATAGCATTTTCACATGTGTGTTAGCTTCTTGTGTTAAGTAGAAATGTCAGGATCCTGCTTATTATATTTAAGTGCCATGCTTGTTTGTTAATTCTAATAGTTCACTAATGTTTTGGAGCCATTTTGGAGCAAAGTTTATTTTGAAAATATATCCAAATTATGCTTTTAAAAATAAGTTTAGAAATTTGATTTCTCTTTAAAGAATTGACTTTAAATCCCTATCTCAAAAACTAGTGAGATTTTGATTTGGGTTCTTTTGTCAAAATTATAGATCTAAAAATCTAGAACAACTTCTATTTTTGGACCATCTTGAGAAAATGTCATTTACTTGCTAAAAATTTGATTTGGGGCTGTGTTTGAAAAAATAGAATTTGAAAACATAAATGAAAATCCTTTTCCTCGCCTTAATGGGCTTCGGCCTCACTTCTTGGCCCATGGCCGATTTGGCCCGGCCTGCGCCGCACGCCCCCCTCCCCCCGTGCTCCCGCTCTGCTCTTGGGCCGACCCATTCGTGCCGCCCGCTCCACGCCCGCGCCGCTCTCGCGCGAGCGCGCCCACGCCCCGACCGCGCCAGAACGCGCGAGCCACGTGGCGGCCATGCGACGGCGAGCTGGCCACGCGGCACCACCGACCTGCTGTTCCGACCGGCTTCCCCCATCTTCAAAGCACATCTGTCCGAGCCTCTCTCCACTCTCGCTCTCTTTTCCCTCTCGCTCTCCCGTTTCAAAATCCCGAGCGGGAGGACCCCTCGCCACCGTGAGCCCTCGCCTCCGCCGCAACGTTCCGACGACGACAAGCCACCACCGTCCGATTGCCTATGCACAGTGTTCCGCCACCTTCTCCTCTCCTCTGAACAAGCGTTAGCGGCTCCTTGCTAGCGTAGGTAGGGCTCAATCGCTCGGTTCCCACCGCGCCGCCATGGACGGAGCCGCCGAGCTCGCGCTCCGACCACCGGTGCTCTCGCTCCTCATTTCCCTCGAATGGCTCCATCATGTTTGCCTTTTCATCACGGTTCTTTTGTGTGCCACACCTTGTCCGCTCGTGACCGGAAACGACCGCTAGCCGTCGGCGGCCACCGCACCGCCACGGTCCCGGGCGCCAGGATGGCATGGCCGCGGTCACGCCCGCCCGTGTTGGGTCGGGACGGCCTTGGGCCGGAGCCCAAGCTGGGCCGGCTCGCCTTCCTTCCCCGCGCGCGTGCTTAGGCCGAAAGCCGTAGCCGGCTGGTTGGTTTCATTGGGCCGGCCCATTAGCAATAAGAAGAATTGTTTTTCGTTTTTCTTTTATTATTTGGGGAAATAAATGCTTTGGAAAATGGTTGTGTAACCATTTTGGCTCCAAAAATTGTGAAATAAATTTTTGTAGACCTCTTAGAACTAGATCTATGATGTAAAAATATTGCATATCAAGTTTGAAATACTTTTATGTAGGGTTTTTATTTAATCATTGAAATTGTTGTTTTCTTGATAAATATGTAATAAATCATATAAAGCTCAGAAAAATACAGTTTCAATTTTGTTAATCTTTTTGTGTACTGTACTTTTTAGGAAAAATATGTTCCATGCATGTTCTGTAGAAATTTTTTGATGTGTAGTACAAGTGCTTATTATTGTTGATAATTGTTATTTTTGATAGAGAGAAAAATATGAATAAAAGATGCATACAATAATTTTTATATAGTGATTGTTTATTGTGTAGAATGTAGGAAAAATGCTTAATCTATTGTTTGATACTTTTCATAGTATAAAATATTTTTATGCTCATTTTTAGGCCTTAGATTGTTGTTTTTGTGTAGGCAGTTCTAGTACTCCAAATTTAATGAATTTTTTTGTGGCATGCTAGATTAGATGATAGTAAGCCACTGTAATTTTATCAAATTTTTCTATGCTACCAAAAAAAGTGTTGCTATTCAAATATAGTGTCAACTAGGGTTTAATTAACCTTGTTAATGCAAGATTAGTTGATAATGTTTGCTTTGGTGTATCTTTGAAGCATCTTAGATTTCTAGGGTGACTTGGCATGGTAGAGAATTTTTGTAGTAGTATACGAGTACATGTTCTTGGATGATGTGGACTACCTTGTAGAAGAGTTGTATTCCTACTTTATGCAATAAAGTAAACATATTCATCTACATCTCATTCATCATGATCTCTACATGTCATCTCTGCAATGCACCTAGGCATAAGCACTTATACATTTGCATCATACATGATTGCAAGCAGAAACTCCGGTAGCAGTTCCCGAGGAGCCGGAAAAGCAGCCCAAGGTGCAAGAGCAGGAGGTGCCCGAAGCCGACGAGGAGGTCGGTGAGGATCTTCCAGAGTGCCTCGACCACCGCCCAAGCTCTTTCGAAAGAGGCAAGCCCCGGAGCATTTCTCTTCCGATTTGCAAATATTTTATTAATGCTTTACTTTAACTGATGCATTACGTTTAGGAGTTGTTTACAACTGTTGTTGCATTATACCTTGTTTACCCTGTTCTACCATATCCTTGTTACCTTGGTATTTGCAGTCAAGAAATGCTTAGCTTGCTTAGACCGGTAGAAGTCGGGTGATTTCCTGTCACCTGCGAGCTATAGGTGGTTACCTGGATTTGCTTGAACAAGTATGTCATCTTAGAATAACTAAGTGTTAATTTAAAATTAAGACCGGACGAAGACTTGCAGAGTTTCAGACTATGGTGTGTTCCGTCTATGTCAATTAAGGACCGACCGTTGTTGGGCCTCGAGTCATGTTGAACGCATGTCTTACATTTAGCTAGCCGAATAATGTACCTTTCGACCGCGAAGCTAGGAGATTATTCGGGCTGAGTGGATTGCCCACAACGCACTGTACCGGAGCAGGTGTGGTAGGACATAGGGGCGCGATGATAAGGCCAAAGAGCAGTCGGGTGGCCCCCGGGTACATGTGGTTCCTAACAAACTCGAGACTTTACCTGAATGGTTGACTCGATGACCAATATCTCAATTTAGCGGGTGAGTGAGGTTTGTATGAGGAATAAATTAACAGCTGGTTAATAATCGATTCGAATAGCCATCGTTCACTGGATAGTGAACACTTGACTTGAGTTACTTCATCGTAGTAATATTGATGGAACACTTGGACAGTTATATGGAATATGACATGATGGAAGTTGTTAATGATCATTGGTTATCCTTACTTGTTTAATTACATGTTACTCTAGTACAGGTGCAAATGTAGTTGACAGGTTAATAAAGATTTAACTTGATGCAAAGCTTCTGGAAAAGATTCTTTAAATACTAAAAATGCCTTTTTGCAAATGAGTCAGCTACCCTACCATAAAGCCTGTCATGATCCTTGATGTCAATTTATTTTGGTTATGTCGGGTAAGTCTAGCTGAGTACCTTCTCGTACTCAAGGCTTTGTTCCCACTTGTTGCAAATGGGTAGATGTATTACGACTACTGTATCAACTGCCTTTATCCTGCGATGGGTGAAGTTTAGGACCATGGGCAGTGGTCATTCCCTACGTCTCGTCTGATGCTTTTGTTGGAAATGATCCTGAGCTGACACTTTATTTTGAACTCTGTGTGAGTGTGTGTGGTTTGAACTAAATGCTTCCGCTACTTTTATTTGAACTTGGTTTGTAATAACTATGTTTAAACTCCGATGTATCCGTGATGTGAACTTTTATGTAATTTGTGATGGTAACCGCTAAACTTATTTTAATCTTAACTGGTATGTAAGTTGGTTTGAAATCCGTCGTGATTTCACGGACTACCGGGTTATACGGGCTTAAGTTTGCTAAATCGTCTGTTCGGTGGATGATTTTCTTACTTAATTTCGTATAATTGGTCGGTTCTGTTATAAAGACCACTCATGAGAGTCTAGTGGAAGACCATGAGGATCTTGGTAAGGCTCATTCCAAGCTTGAAAAAGCTCACTCATTGCTACTTGAGCAACAAGCAAAGAAGGAGGTTGTTGTATCATGTGATATAGGTGTTACATGTGATATAATTGATGAATCCTCTTATGAACCCATCATCACGTCAAATGCTAACCCTCCTTGTAGCTCTTCATCCACCACCACCGACTCTACCTCCACTACTAGTGATGGTTTCACTTGTGATGCCTCACTAATGGTTGAGAATGAGACTCTTAAGAGAGAGGTGGATGAGCTCACTCACGCCCTAAGCAAGGCCTATGGTGTTGAGGCCCGCTTGCTTAAGTGCTTGGGTAGCCAAAGGTTCTCTCTTAACAAAGAGAGATTGGGCTACACCCCTAAGAAAGGCAAGTCGGCCTTTGCAACTCCAAAGCCTAGCTTTGTGAAGGGCAATGGTCGGTTTTGCAATAGATGCAAGTAAGTCGGGCACCTAGAGCATAATTGCAATAAAAGAACTAAAGCAAGAAACTTGTTAATGCTATACCTTTTGATTCTTGCTATGTGCTTACCAAGAGTGTGAAGGGTGTGCAAGCTAAGTTTATCGGTACACCCATTGTTGGCCTAAAGAAGAAGGCTATTTGGGTACCAAAGAGCTTAGTTACTAACCTACAAGGACCCAAGCAAAAATGGGTACATAGGCTTCATTGATTTGCTTGTAGGTCAATTATAAAGCCAGAGGAAGGCATTGGATTATTGATAGTGGGTGCACTCAACACATGACCGGTATATAAGAATGTTTGACTCAATCAATGACAATGATAGTGGTGTTGATTCTATCACATTTGGCAATAACAAGAAAGATAAGGTTATTGGCTTGGGCAAGATTACAATATCAAATGACTTGAGTATCTCCAATGTGTTGCTAGTTGAAAGCTTGGATTTCAATCTTCTATCCGTGGCACAAATATGTGATCTTGGTTATAAATGTATCTTTGGGGTTGATGATGTGAAAGTCATTAGTATGGATGGTTCAAATGTAGCATTCAAGGGCTTTAGATATGAGAATCTCTACCTAGTTGACTTCAATTCTAGAGAAACCTCTTTGACAACTTGCTTAATCTCCAAATCAAGCATGTGTTGGCTTTGGCATAGAAGGCTTGGTCATGTTGGCATGAAACAATTGAAGAAGCTTACAACTCATAATCTTGTCAATGGTTTGAAAGATATTAAATTTGAGAAGAATAAGCATTGTAGTGCATGTCAAGCCGGGAAGTAAGTTGGAAGCTCACATCCAAAGAAGAGTACAATGAGCACATGCAAAGCATTTGATTTGATGCACATGGATCTATTTGGCCCAACAACATACTCAAGCATAGGTGGTAATAAGTATGGTTTTGTCATAGTGGATGACTTCACAAGATTCACATGGGTATTCTTTCTTAGTGACAAAAGTGAAGCGTTTGACATCTTCAAGACCTTTCTCACTAGAGTTCACAATGAGTTTGAGATTAGAATCAAGAAAGTGAGAAGTGACAATGAAAGTAAGTTTAAGAATACAAGAATTGAAGAACTTTGTGATCACTATGGCATTGTACATCAATTCTCGGCCAAGTACACTCCATAATCAAGTGGCCTAGTTGAGAGAAAGAATAGAACATTGCTTGATATGGGTAGATCAATGCTTCATGAGTACAATGTGAGTCAATCATTTTGGGATGAAGCAATTAATACCGCTTGCTACTACATCAATAGACTATATTGTCATCCATTGCTAGAGAAGACCCCATATGAGCTACTTCATGGAAGAAAGCCAAATATTTCTTACTTTAGGGTGTTTGGTTGCAAATGCTATATCTTAAAGAAGGACACTAGATTGGGAAAGTTTGACAAGAGATGTGATGAGGGGTTCCTACTTGGTTATTCAACTACAAGCAAAGCTTATAGAGTTTGGAACAACTCAAGTGGCATTCTAGAAGAAGTTCATGATGTGCAATTTGATGAAACCAATGAGTCACAAGATGAAAAAGAGAATCTAGATGATGTTGGTGGAACTCAATTGGTGGAAGCAATGAAGAACATGGACATTGGGGACATTAGAGCAAAGCAAGTAATTGATATTCAAGATGATGATAAAGATCAAATGCTCAATTCTCCATTCAAGCTAGCTAGTGACTCTCAAGTGCAAGATCATAGTGCTAGTTCATCTCATCAAGAAACATCAAGTGATCAACCAAGCTCAAGCAATAAAGTGCAAGTATTCCAACCACAACATGTTGCAAGAGATCACCCTATTGATAGTGTTATTGGTGATATTAGAAGTGGTGTGCAAACAAAATCAAGATTGGCTATGTTTTATGAGCATGCATCATTTGTGTCAACCATAGAACCAAAAAAAATAGAAGAAGCTTTGAGGGATGCCGATTGGATCATGGCTATGCAAGAAGAACTTAATAATTTTATAAGAAATGATGTTTGGAAATTGGTAGAAAGGCCAAATGAATACAATGTGATTGGGTGTTAAAAAAACAAGCAAGATCAAGATGGCATTGTGGTGAGAAACAAAGCAAGACTAGTTGCTCAAGGTTACACTCAAGTAGAAGGTCTTGACTATGATGAGACATATGCTCCCGTGGCAAGATTGAAGGCAATAAGGATTCTATTGGCTTATGCTTGTGCACACAACATCAAACTATATCAAATAGATGTAAAAAGTGCATTTCTCAATGGAATCATCAATGAGTTAGTCTTTGTTGAGCAATGTAACAGAACCGACCAAATTATAAGAGCACAAGTACAAAAACAAGCACCGAATCGCTCAAATTTTCGAACTTGAGCCCATATAATCCCGGTAGTCAATCGAAACCACGCAGGATTTCAAACCAACTTGCTTACAACCAAGATCGCATCATTCAACATACAACATCATACGTTACATTTCACAAGTAGTTCCGAAATAAGTTTACACACACGGAGTCACGATTATTACAAACCAAGTTTATAAAGTAGCGGAAGCATAACACACGCATTAGTTCACATACTACTGCCAGTCTTAATGATCAACCACCCGCAAAAGCATCAGAAAAGTACATAAAAGATGATCGCGCCCTAGTGATCTAGTCTTCGTCACCCGCAGGGTAGAGACAAGTTTTGCAGAAGCCTTGGTAGAGCATATCATCTGCAACAGGAGGGAATAAACCCTGAGTACTGGAATGTACTCAGCTAGACTTACCCGTCAAAAACCAGAAATAAGATGACACCAAGGATTATGCAAGGCTTACATAAGAGGTTAGCTGACATCACATTTTGCATAAAGGCATAAGTAATTGAAACTCTTATAACTTGTACTAGCAGTTCTTTTTAGCATTTACCTGTCATCTATCTTAGCACCTGTACTAAGCATGCACTTGATTATAATCAAACAATTATCATCATTATATCTAGAGCAGGTATAACATTGTGGCAACATTATATCATTCACTTAACCATCTGTTCATTTAATGAGATCTACGTTGCCGCTGCTCAAGTCAAGTGCTCACTAACCGGAAGCGACGGCGATTCGAATCGAATTCCTATCCAGCTGGAGGGGTATTTCTAACACTCACCGTGCAGGCCCCTGCCAGGGTCGCACAAGCCACCTTTTCATATGATTTAGGAATCACGGGTCCAAATGATGTCGCGACCCCAAGGGCGACACTCTGCCAGGTGATAGGGACTCTAACCCCCCTTGGTCTCACGCCAATGTACCCAAGCACATCCTTTCTCTCCTCCAAGAAGCAACCTACCATTCGATTCCCGGCCTGAATCACATTACTCGGCTTCGCGGTCGGAACGGCTTATCCGGCCAACTAAGTGTGTAACGGAACCGTCCAAATTATAAGAGCACAAGTTCAAAAACAATCGCCGAAACGATCAAATTCTCAAACTTGAGCCCATATAACTCCGGTAGTCCACGAAACCACGATGGATTTCAAACCAAACCGAGAGCAACCAGATCGTAGTGATTCAACATAACACAACACTTGTTACAACAGTTCGTAAATAGCTCTCATCCATCGGAGTACAAATAATTTTATTACAAAACTAAAATAAAGATTAGCGGAAGCAACATAATTTCTGAAACCAATTGAAGTCAAATACTGCCAGTACATAGTCACATCCTGCAAAAGCATACCAGAAGAGATACTACAGAGACCATGCCCATATGGTCTAGTCTTCACGCCCACATGGCGAAGACAATACTTGCAGCAACAAGTACAAATCTGCTACCTGCATCAGGTGGGAAATAAACCCTGAGTACGAGAAGGTACTCAGCTAGACTTACCCGTCAAAAACCAGAAACAACGGTGACACCAAGGAGTATGCAAGGCTTTATAAGGTGGGCGAGCTTGACTCGTTTGCAGAAAAGCTTATTACAGATGAGTAATCATTAATGCTTAAGCATCGAGTTAATAATCATTAACCTATCATCTAGATTAGCACCTGTACTAGAGCAATCACTTTATTAGGAGCAACCAATATTAACCATAGCAGGTATAATAAGGCCATCATCATCTTTATCATCAATTCCGAACCATCATTAATAATTAGTGTATCTACGCTGGAGATAACCAGTCAAGTTTCTCACTATCCGGGAGAGACGGCGACTCGAATCGATTCCAACTCAGCTGAGGGGGTTATTCCTGACACTCACCCGGCAAACCCCGCTAAAGGCAGCCGTAGATAACCTTTGGTACAACTCAGGGTGGGCCCGAACAGCGCCGCGTTCTCGGGGATACCAGTGGCCAGGATGCTCAGGACTTTTAACTCACCTGCCCTTGGACCCTCTGGCTCCCTTCCGAGGCGACTTTCACTTTTTGACTTCGCAGCCTGAGTTGAGCTACTAGGCTTCGCGGTCGGCAACCTCAGGCTGGCCAACTAAATGTCAGGCATGCGTTCAAAATGACATAGAAGGCTCCAGGTCTCGGTCCTTAATCGACACAGACGGGGATAGATCCACACCCAAGACCTCCATGCCTTGTTGTTTCACTATCATCATCCCGCCCGGTCTCATTTTATTTTATTACACATGGTTCACTTCCACGATAGCAAATATAGCCAACCGTGACCTGACAAAGCCCTATATCTCGCAGGTGACAGGAAATCACCCGACTTCTACCGGTCTAATTTAGCAGGGCTAAGCATAGATACGATCCTGTCTACATAGGATTCAAGGTTCGAATTGCTGGACAAGGAGTGTTATCAATGCAGCAAGGGTTTCCAACCAACTCCTATCACGTAATGCAACAATACATATAACATGTATAAATAGATAATTGCTTTGAAAGTAGGAGGCTTATAATGCTCCGGGGCTTGCCTTAACCGAAAGAAGAGAGATCAAGGTTCGGCTTCAAGAACGGTTCCCACGTCTTCTCCGGCTTCGTCGGACTGGACCTCCGGTTCTCGAACGGACTTCAACTTCGGGTTCCACGCCCAGCGGAACTTCGCTTGTAACATGATTCTCGGCACACCTATTGCATGTATATGCATCCAATGAATTTCATGTATGCATCCAAAAATGACATGATGATTTATGGACGTGCATGAATGATGTGAAGATGAATGCAATGACATTGCAACGTTGTAAGCACAAAACCAAGTTATGTGGTGCTCTATTCAAATCACTTAAAGATTAGGTGCAAATTTCCTCTCTGGTATTAACACGTTTGAACACCTCTAAGAAACCACTAGGTTCCACAAGGTTAAGACCAAACACACACATAACAAGATTCCAGCAATTTAGTATTTACCACATAACATCAACAGTAGCTAAGAAAACTCACAACTGGAGTTCTACAAATCCAAATGACCTGAAAGAGGACATTCTGGAAAGCTTATGAAATTGTCTACATTTCATTTATAAACATCTAAGCATGATTTCATCATTTACCAAGTTAAAATAGCATACATACAGAATCTGTTCTAAAAGACAGAGAGCACTTCCAAAACCGAACCCAACTTGGAACAGCTGTCATTTCTAAACTATAAGTCCAAATGCTACCAAAATTTACCAGCAACTAGTTCATGAAATTCTCAACAACTTTTCTATAGATCACCAAGCATGAAAACATCATTATCATAGGTTAACTTTCTTAACTAGCAAATCTGTCCAGAAATGGCAGATTCACTAAATTAAATAATTAATGACGATTCAAAAGCATAATTGGAGCAAACCAAGTTTACCAACTTGTTGTGCATACCAAAGGAACATCAGAAAGTATAGTGCCAACTTCTAAATAAATTATTTAATATTCTTTTATAATTTATTTAGTTAATTAGGTGATTAAAGAAACATATAGTAAAACTATATATAAAAATCTACAAAAATTACAGTAGCCACCTAATGCTTCACATAGGCTACCATAAAAATTTCACTTCATTTTGACAAGCAGATATGGAGATATCAAAAATAACAGATGGTAGGTCCATTTCTAGCATAAATAGGAAGCTCTATTGAAAAGTATCAAACAACAGATTTCATATTTTTCCTAGCATCCTTATAATATAAGAACAACATTCATCAAGTTTCACCCTTACTGGATCTATAGAAAAATTATGAAAATTCACATAAGATCCATTCAAGCAACCAAGATAATTATATAACTCCACCAAACTACATCCATATTGCATGAAAATTTAACCATAAGCTATTCATGGTATGAGAAGTTCACTATAAAAATTTCATGTCATTTGGAGCTTCACAGAAGAGATATCATTTTCTCCTTTTTCCACACGAATAAAAGAGATAAATAATAACTATTTAATTAATCACAAAACATGGCACTCATTACATTTTTATAATAAACTAGACATCATACAGAGCACTACACAAATTGAACCATATCATTTGGAGCTACCAAACAAGAGATATGAATTTTTGAATCTAGCATCAATTCTGTGAAATAATAAAAATAAAACAAAACCTAATCCATTCCTCCCACTCGGGCCGGCCCAGCAGGGGCAGCTCGGCCCGTTCACGCAGCCCGGTCGCCGGCCCACCTGAGGCCCAGCAAACCGAACGGGAAGGGGGATCTCGCGCCGACAGGCGGGCCCCGCCCGTCAGGGACACCGAACAGGGGAGGGAGGAGGCGGCGGCGGTAGCTCACCGGTGGCTCAACGGCCGGCGAAGACGAGGGCATATACGCACTCCCCACGTGATTCCGCACCGATTGACCCAACTTAAGGAGCGGCGGAGCCATTGGGGACGGCTTGCCGACGTGCATGGCGTTTCGGCGGCGGCGGTGGTGGTACGCCGGCGACGGTGAACCCCCACAGTGCCAGCCGAGCGCGGGGCGAGCTACACGGGACTACGACGGTGCTACCAAGGTAGAATAAGGAGGACAGGGTGGTCGCTAGCTATGCCGGCCACGGCGAGCTTGAGCTCCGGTGAGGTCAAGGCCATGGCCGCGGCGGCGGAAATGCCCAATATGGCCTCACCTCCACTTGGTTGGCTCCGGGAAGAGGTGTAGAAGGTAGGGAAGGTTGCGGTGGTGCTCCGTGCAGCAAGGTTTGGGGTGGAGGCACGGTGATGATGGCGCACTGGCTCATCGAGTTCGCGGCGGCGGTGGTGCCTCAGTCTCCGCCTTGGCGAGCGCGGCAAGGGCGAGGGAGGGAAATGGAGGGAGTGGGCAGCAAGAGGGGGCGCCGTGGCGTCTTGGCGAGCGCGAGCATGTGCAGCCCCGACGCATGGAGACCACGCGGCATCGAATTCCTGCCCTCTGTCGGTCACGCCCAAGTTCAAGTTTCTGAACTTTGGAAACACTGAAACGAAGTTCAGTTCGAGATCACGCCTGACAGTGAGATTTGAGTTGACAACAACTTCCTAACCGAGCCGAGTTAGTGAAAACCGTAGTAGGATTTTAGATAGAGCTACACGAGATCTTCCTACAACCCTACTAGCACTCGATCTGATTCCTCAAGGTTTGTGAGCTAGAAAGCTCCAAAGTGAGGTACATGGAAACTGCGCAGTCAAACAATGACTGACAACAATTATTGAGCAGCTCCGAAATTCTAAACTAGCTCGAGTTAGTGATAGGTGATATTAGCAAACTTGTAGAGCTACGTGAGGTCTCCAATTTTGTCAATATGGACTTGAGCCAGTTCGGCCTGGATTTAGAACTACTGGGCCCTAAAGTGGGGTACCTCGAACTGTAAATTAGTCATGACTTAGCCAAAATGGCTAAGTGCTGAAATCAGCACTCCTAGCTGCCTTTTGGGCCATGTTAGAGTAGGTTCTAGGCATTTTCATGAGATGGTCATATTGAGACTTTTGTTCCTTGATAAATTGGCTACAACTTTGGTGAAGGGTGCACATCCATGCAAGGTCTCTAAGTAGCAGTTTTTAAGCAGTCAAACAGATTGGTTCTATGAGTTCCAACTTGGTCCACAATTACTTAGAGGCAAGATTACGCAATTTGGTTAACATGAACATTGCCCCACTAAGTACCCCAAGTGTAGTTAAGGTGTTGTAGGGCATCATTAACCACACCTCACATTGATGATGCCAAAATTAAGCATCACATGTATTGAAACAAAGAAAGAACAATTGAATTGATACATTTGTTTCAAAGCCATTTGTCATATGTTTCATGATTTTGTTGCATAGCACTTGGTAATCATGTTTCACCAAAGTATGTGACATGTTTCAAGGGTGAGCGACACATGTTGCACTAAGGTGTTGCACACCACACATTCCATAAAACAAGCACACAAGGAATATAAACATAAGTTGCAATGTTGCACAATCATGTTTCAAGCAAGGATGCACATGAAATGACGATGCTTATGGTAATGCCATGCCATGATCATGCATTATGAGGCTAACTAACACCAGGGTGTTACAAAGTGTTAGACTGCGTTCAACATGACTCAAGGACGTACAACGAATCGGTCCTTAAACGACTCAGACGGGCATAGCGCCACACCCAAGACGTGAAGTGTCTTGCGGCTGTACTATCGAACTCCCGCCCGGTCTCAATTTCATTTTAAAGCATGGTTCCATCCACGATAGCCATAAAGCCACTCATGACTGCTTCCTACATCTCGCGGATGATCGGAAATCATCCGACTTCTACCGTACTAAGCAGGGCTAAGCATTGATACGTGCCTAAACCTAAATTAGGATTCAAGTACGATATCTGGGCAAGGATAGGTATAATGCAACAATTGTTTTCATACAACTCCTACAACTTAATGCATTAAACAATTAAAAGTACTCAAGATAGATTTATAAATTGATGGGTTCAGCATGCACCGGGGCTTGCCTTTTAGAAAGGTCGAGGGCCGGTGGTCAGGACACTCAGGCAGGTCTTCTGCGGGAACTTCTCCGCCGGTTGGTTCCTCTGGTTGCTCCGGCTGGTCCTGGACTTCCTCCGGAGTCACTTGCTCGAATTCGAGGAGCGTTACACCCTCCGGAACACCTATTGCATGAGTGCATAATAATTATCATGGATGCATAATGGGTGCAACATGCTCGGAATGAAATGCATTTCAGCAATAAAAGTACTCTATTCAAGTCACTTCATCAATACGTGCAAATCTCTTCTCCGGTGGAGAAGTACATACCTAATCTACCCAACCTAAGATATAGCTGTTCTTCTTCGGTTAAGGCCCTAGCACCTAACAATTACAAGAGTAGCATTACTTAGGTTATCACATCCAACACCAAAATACCACAGTAAGACATTCTGGACATCAACTCAGAGATTCTAACATAACTGAAGATTCCTAACTCCAAAAGTTATGGTCTAAGACAATCTGGAAAGCTTAAGAAATGCACTACAAATCATTTTCAGACCTCAACCTTAAATTCCTAAGTTTTCCATGTTGAATTTCCCAAGTTCCAGAATCTGTCCTCTCTAAACTGAGAGTAGCCAATTCTGGACTGTCACTTTAAATAGCAATAACTCCCAAACTACTAAGCCAAATGCTCCCAAATTTTGACACAAGCTAGTTTATCAAGTTTACTACAACTTTGGTATTTACAAGTTTTCCAGCAAACACTTTTATCAAAGACCAAACCCAAAGATACTACCAGCTGTCTAGAAAACCTAGAATTGCAAAGATTAAATATTTATTTATGTGGCAAACATCCCTTAAGACCAAACTAATGTTACCACAAGTTCACATAGGTCACAACAACACCAGAAAGTAAGGTGTGCCTACCTAAAATATTTATTTATACTCATTTCTTAATTTACTTAAGTAATTAAGTGGAATTTTAAACATATATGTAAACTGCTCCTAAAATTCTACAAAAATTACAGGAGACTCTATGAACCAAAAAGAGACCACTGTAAAAATTTGAACTAAAATTATTTACAGAAACTCTCTAAACAAAATTCACAAGCCAAAAAGGCTGATTTTTGCATAATTAACAAATCATATTAAAAAGTGTCAAACAACAAATTTCCTAATTTTCTTGGACACTTTAGGGTACCAAGACATTCTCCAAAAAGTTATAAGAACATTGCACATGTAGAAAAATTACTAAAATCCATTTAAGTATTTCCTAAATTAACAAGATAGCATTATAACTGGAAAAGTACTTAAGCACTACTGCCCAAATTTTTACCAAAGCTAGAGCAAGTATAAGTTAGCCTATCCACCAAATTTCATAATTTTTGGAACACTGAAACTCAAGATATGATTTAAACAAGTTTGCATGCAATCAAAACACATTTCAAAAACCTATTTAAATCTCCCAGAAACTAAACATCACATAACAAATTCATATTTTTCTAAAATACTACATACCATGTAGATCCTAATAAAATTTATCTCATAATTTTTGAGCAAGTAAAACCCTAGATATACATTTTTCAAATCTTATCTAAAACTGTGACAGAATAAATAAAAATGAAATAAATCTTATTTGTTACTGGGCCGGCCCGGGAAAAGACGCGGCCCACGACGCACGCGCGGCCTGCTCGGCCGTCCCGCCCGCGCGCGGCACCTGCCAGGTGGGGTCCGCTGCCAGAGAGAGGGGAGCAGAGAGGGAAGGCCGCGGACTCCGGCGAGCTCCTGCTCGCCGACGACGACGTCTCCGGCGACGGGAAGACACCGACGGTTTCCACGTGACCTCCCGCATCAACTAACCCTCGATTCGCGGATCCTACCCAACCCTAGCTACGACGGCCATGGCAACCGCGGCTCGGAGGCGGCACCCGGTGGCGCTCCGGCGAGCTCTGGGAGCAAGGGACCTAGGTTGGGCGTGCTACGGCTTCCAGAGGAGATGGCGGACCTATCCATGCTAAGGACAAGGACAGAGGTGGGGCGAATGTGGCTGACCGCGTGAGCACCGCGTCGGTGGCCATGGCGTGGCAGCGCACGACCGTGTTTCGGCGTGTACCGTCCACCCTAGCCGGTAACATCATCGCCTAAGCTTCTCTACCCGATCCGGAACCCAGAACAGGAACTAGCAAGAATGGAGGGTGACAGTAGGGAGCTGGCCATGGTGAGCCACCGCGCGGACGATACGCCGGCGAGGTCTCGCGGTGGCGGAAATGGAAATTCACCCTCACCTCTGCATAATTGGTTTAGGCAACGGATGGAGGAGGTGGAGGGGACTCTGGCGGAGCGGTGGACGGGGTTTAGGTGACTGTAGTGAGACGGTGAGCTCGTGCGAGCACGGAGAAGGATGCGGCGTCAATGGCGCCTCCGTTTTTCGCCTCGGTGAGCACGGCAAGAGCGAGAGTGAAAGGGGAGGGGTGAGCGCGAGTGGTGGGGGTTGAGGTGTCGGCCCCGACTTCATGCCCGCGCGCATGCTCGTGACGTGGAGGCGACGGCAGGGCGCGAGCGCCACGCGGCTCCCTTGCTCTGCGCGGCCACCACGACAGCGAAGCTGTCTGTCGACTGAAAGGAGCCGACGTCGACTGAATAGAGCCCGACATGGTGGTCTGACAGCGACAGTTTGACGTTGATTATCTCCCAAACCAGCTAGATTTAGTCGAAGATGACTACATCAATTATGTAGAGCTACATGAGGGCTATAAATTTGTCATTTGGAGCTTGGACTGGTTCGGCCTAGATTTGAAACTACAGAGCTTCAAAGTGGAGTACCCGAAAACTAAAACTTAGTTTCAGTCCATTATGCCGACTGAAACTCATTTTTCTAGGCACCATATCTCCTAAACCATTTAGAACTAGGTGATGGTGATGTTGACAATGTTGTAGAGCTAAGTGAGTACTACAAAAGTGTCAACATGAGTTGGGGCTGGTTTGGTCTGGTTTGCAAACTACAAGCTTTTAAAGTAGGCCACAGTAAACTGGAGGGACACTTTTGAGACTTAGAAAAATTCTAAGTGTTGAGACAGCCCCTCTAGCTGACTTGTGGGCCATTTTTGAGCATGTTCTGGCTAGTTTCATGAGATGGTCATATTAAGACTTTTGTTCCCCATAAAATTCCCTACAACTTTGCTTAAGGGTGCTCCTCCATGCAAGGTCTCTAAGCTAGACTTTTTAATTGGTCAAACTAGGGCATCCTAGGGCTAAATGGTGGTCAACTACACCTTGGAGGGCATTTTGGTGATTTTGGTCAACATGAACCTTGCTCCATTAGTGACCCTAAGTATAACTAAGGTGTTGCGAGATATAATTGGCTACTCTATCCTTTAGTTACACCAACTCCCTAGTGTCACATGATGTGAGCCAAACAAAATTCTAAAAACAATCACATTTGTTGCAACCACATAAAATAACATGAATGATGCATGCTTATGCTTATGCAAATGCAATGCAATTATGGAGCTAAACACCTGAGGTGTTACAAGCAACCTCCCAGATTTGAAGATGACAAGAAATTCAACCATATGTACAAGTTGAAGAAGACTTTATATGGCTTAAAGCAAGCACCTAGAGCATGGTATGAGAGGCTAAGGGATTTTCTTCTCTCTAAGGGATTCAAGATGGGCAAGGTTGATACAACTCTATTCACCAAGAAGATTGGGAATGATCTATTCATAGTACAAATATATGTTGATGACATCATCTTGGGATCAACTGATCAAGCTTATTGTGAAGAATTTGGTGCTATGATGGCCAAAGAGTTTGAAATGTCTATGATTGGTGAACTTAGCTACTTCCTTAGTCTCCAAGTCAAGCAATTGAAGAATGGGACATTTGTGAGTCAAGGAAAATACATAAGGGACATGTTGAAGAAGTTTGGAATGCAAGATATAAAGCCAATTTCAACTCCAATGGGTACAAATGGCAATTTGGATAGTGATCTTGATGGCAAAATGGTGAATCAAAAGGAATATCGGTTTTTGATTGGAAGTCTACTCTATGTCACCGCATCAAGGCCGGATGTCATGTTTAGTGTTTGTATGTGTGCTAGATATCAAGCCTCACCTAGAGAGAGTCATCTCATGGCCGCAAAGAGAATATTGAGGTACTTGAAGCAAACAAGAGATGTTGGACTATGGTATCCCAAGGGGTCAAAGTTTGAATTGATTGGATATTCGGACTCAGACTATGGGGGTTGCAAGATCAATAGAAAGAGCACAAGTGGCACATGTCAATTACTTGGAAGATCACTTGTATCATGGTCCTCAAAGAAACAAAATAGTGTGGCAATCTCTACCGCGCAAAGCCGAATATGTAAGTGCGGGGAGTTGTTGTGCACAATTGCTATGGATGAAATTAACTTTGAAGGATTATGGCCTCAACTTCAAGAGTGTGCCATTGCTATGTGATAATGAAAGTGCAATCAAGATGACACAAAACCCGGTTCAACATGGAATAACAAAGCATATTGACAGAAGACATCATTTTATTAGAGATCATCAACAAAAGAGAGATATTGCCATTGAAAGTATTAGCACCGATGATCAACTTGCCGATATTCTCACCAAGCCACTTGATGAAAAGAGGTTTTGCAAGCTAAGGAATGAGTTGAACATTCTTGATTTCTCAAACATGAGTTGAATGCACCCCACCCACTTATTGACATGCCTCTCTTTCGACATTGCAAGGTGAAGTTGATTGATATGTCATTCATCCTATGTTAAGGACTTATTAGAGCATGTAGACATAATAAGTGGTATGCATGAGCATTCATGATAAATCAAATGAATTTGATGGATATATGTTACCACTATTGCTTCTATGCTTGTTTTTGATCTAGTGGTGGCATATGACATGTTTGTGAGCTTGCAAACCTAGTGTTGAATCTAGAAGATTTGCTATACGTGTTTAATTCAACTTAGGCAAGATAACCCTTATTATGAGGTGTGAAGAAGCTTATCTTTGGTTCAAATCGAATTAAATATCTTTGACAAGTGTTATAAGTTGAACCAAATTTGATAAATTTTAACCTACTCCACCAAACATTGTTTTTCTCTCCATAATTTGATCCCATTTTTGGGTAAGTTGTTGACAAAGGGGAGAGAAAAAGATGATTCAACATGATAAAGGGGTAAATAAAATTTTGATGCATACAAGTAGGGGGAGCAAGCTCATAAACAAAGTTGTTGCATTTGTTTGTGCTTTCTCATATGACTTGCTCATTGCACATGTATTTAAATTCAATATACATGCTTGTGTGATGCAATGCTAGTATAGAACTTGAATGATGAAATGATCTACTAGCATGCATAGGAATAGTTTACATGTGGTATCTAGACTTGCCTAAAGCTTTACAAGTGGTCCAAGAGCCTTTATATATAATGTTGATCTCACAGGGTTCTTGAGTTTTGAAGGATGTCTAGTTACTTCATGATGCTAAGGATGGTGTAAAAGGCAACTCCGATTGGTATCACACTTTAAAGGTCTATTTCTTACATCTTAGCATCATTTTGGTAGAATTACTCTCTCAACACTTCTATCCATGCATATGTGCAAAGCTTTCAATCCAAACTCTATGCACATATGTAGGGAGAGCTAATGCTACCAAAACCGAGCTTGTGATAATTGTCCAAACTTTACTTATGAGCAAAATGATTAGACAAGTATGACAAGTTCAAAAATTTTATTATCAAAACCTTCTTTGTGAGGGTTGTCATCAATTACCAAAAAGGGGGAGATTGAAAGTTCCTAGTTTGGTTTTGGCTAATTGATGAAATATAGGACTAATCTTTGTATCTAAGTGGATGATTTAGATAAAGGTGGTCATTGAATATGAGACATGACATTGACTCATGTGACCAAGATGATGAAGACCAAGATGATGCTTGGCTCGATGGATCGGTTGTGAAGGTGAAGGGCAAGTCGAGGCTTCGAAGCGAAGGACCATGCGATGGTGAAGCTTGAGCAAGACTTGGCACCGACGGACCGATGCAACGGTAAAGAGCAAGTAAAGTCAAGGTCGATGGATCGAGACGGTCATGTGATGATATGAAGTGGATCATATCTTTTAGAAAAACAAAATGGGCTCAAGACAAAGGTATAACCATAGGGCCATTTTGTTTTGCACTCAAGACACCATAGAGGGTGTGAGTGGTTTAGGATCGATAGCCGAACTATCAAGAGGGGAAGTCTTATCGGTTATTCGACGCACGGGTGCCACTAGGTGAATTCATGAAGTGCATTGCATGTAGGGCCTAGTGAGCTAACTGGAAAACCTTTGAAAATAATTATGAAAATGCTAACACACGTGCACAAGGTGGTGATCACTTTTTGGTGTTGGCACATTTACGAAGGTGACAGAGTTTGAGCGGTAGAGAAGGGTTTGGGTCCCTCTCTCCCTCCTGCCGAGCTTACGAGCGCAGGATTCAGGTGTTTTTGAGGACTTGAAATGTCTATTTTCCACTATGCCGGAAGTCAGAAAAGAAACGGAGGCGAACAGAGGTCACAGAGGTGACCGGACGCTGCACCGGACGCGGTCACGGTTTGATCGGACGCGTCCGGTCAGTTCAACGCAGTAGTCAGGCGCGTGGGTGTTAGGGTTTCGCATCGGCGCGTCTGGTCTCTCGCGGGACCGGCACGTCCGGTCGAGCACCCAGAAGTGTAGCGCGTGGCGTAAAGCTGATCGGACGTGCAACGCGTCCGGTCACACGCGATCGGACGCGTCCGGTCATTGAGGGAGCTTACTGGACTCCAACCGGATGCTGGCACTGTCGCGTTCGGTCGTTGTCTGGAGCGCGTCCGGTTGATGCTTCGCGGGCGCGCGGTGCTGTGCGATCAGCGCGTCCGGTCGGTTGAGCGGCGCGTCCAGTCGTTGCATTTGACCGTTGGCGCACAATGACCGTTGGAGGATTGGGTGGCCGCATTTGAATCTAGAGGGACACGTGGACGATGCAGGGCGATCGGACGCAGTTGAGCGCGTCCGGTCATTTTCGACCGGCGCGTCGGGTCGTCCCGAAAAGCGCCCAGTGAAGAGGGTACAACAGCTCTATTTATTTGGGATGCTTATAAATACTTTTTGGCCGGCCCTTGGAGAGGTCTCTTGATATTTCTAACACTCTTGTGCATCCTTTGAGCTAGAGCTTCTTTCTCCCACTCATCTCTCTTGCTTGATTGCAAATCAAAAGTGAGATTGATGATCTCAAAGTGCATTGCATAGCTTGAGGGCATTTAGTGGCACTTGTGGGTGCTTTAGCCGGTGGATTTCTTGTTACTCTTGGAGAGTACCGCTCCTAGCCGGCTTGGAGATTGTTGGAGGTGTTGGTAAGAGAAGGAGATTGTTCTTGTCCACCTCTGGTTGATTGTAAGAGGTTCTTGTGCTTTCCTCGGTGGAGCGCAAAAAGCAACTCTAGTGGATTGCGCGTGTCATTGAGTTACCTCATTTGAGAGTGGTGTCTTGCGGTGCCTTACGGGACGTGCCTTGAGGGGCAAGTGACTTGAGGGTCACACCGAGAACCCATCTAAGTGTTGGTCGACACAACCGGTGACATAGCTTGTTGGTGCACAAGTGAACACCGGGTGAACAAAAATATTGTGTCTCTTGTCTCCCGGTGATTGGTCTTCATATTGTGTTGTTATCAATATTTATTGATCGTATATCATCTTAGTGATTGGCAACATCTTCTCTCCACCGTCGGTATAAGATTCACAATCCTCTCTCTCGCATTTACATTTACTAGATTATCTTGTGTAGCTCTAGTGGTAGCCTTTGCTAGTATTTGTTAGCTTGCTCACTAGTGTAAGTTTGGTGACATAGCCCTTGTGTGAACTAGAGATCATAATCTACTATACTTGTGGATATGAGGCTTGCATCACAACCGTAGGCTAAGCAAAACTCGCTTTACGCCGTTTGTTATTCTAACAAGTTTGCTTAGTGGCTTGTGTAGGATTTTTTATAGGCTATTCACCCCCATCTAGCCATCTAGGACCTTACAGTGGGGCAGGTACGGGCGTCCGGACGGGGGCTATAGCGTTCGAACATCCGGGCGTTAGCCATGCCCAATCATATTATATGTACTATCTTTGACCCAAAGAGAATGCAACTATGTGTTGCGTGCTAATTAAAGTGATTCACATTTAATGAATAATATTCATATTTATGGTTCAAAATCAATTTATTACGAGAATACATTTCATTATTTGATATTATAAATATTGATATTTTTTTGTCAATAATTGATCAAATTTAAGATACTAAAACATGACACCTTGCTAGAATTGCATTCTTTCTAGAACGGAGGGAGTATGAACTAAAGGAGGAAAAATTATGGATTGCAAGACCAAAAGATGCACCTTTGTATTTATTTTGGATCTAATCCTAGGAGCACATTAGAGCCTCCAACATCTGAGAAGAAAGTTTGTTGCAATGTTACCCGCTGGTGCTGAATTCAAATTCTAAAGCAACTGTAGTAATAGGAATTGCATAAGTATCTCTTGCTATCTTCCTCAAAGTAGGATAGTGTGTTCATGCAACCTTCCACCAATCTAATATATAAGTCCCTTTGTATGTATGTCCACCATCTCATCCTCTAAGTAGCGCTCTAGCTCATATATGAAGTTCATGGATGTTGGTTTAGTATTTGCAACATGCACTAAAGGAGGACAAGAATCCTGAATTAGATATTGTCACTGCTTTATTGGTACGGCT
Source organism: Saccharum hybrid cultivar R570 (assembly GCA_038087645.1). Lineage (NCBI taxonomy): Eukaryota > Viridiplantae > Streptophyta > Magnoliopsida > Poales > Poaceae > Saccharum > Saccharum hybrid cultivar. The sequence goes on along the minus strand of JAQSUU010000291.1, from coordinate 1,199,928 downwards.
ACCTGCACCATCGTCCTCCTAGGAATGATACTTGAGCATCAAATCACTCAAGCTTCACTTTTACAACCTCATATTCACAATCTTCTCCTATGGTACCAAGTAACACATCAAAGCAATGCTGCAACAAGAAGTGTTTGAATCGAGGATCAAGCAAAGTAGCAATACCCATCAATCCTTGAATATTGGTCCAATATTTCTTAAAGGCTTCCATGTCAACTGACACTTCTTCTATCAATGGATTGCCACAAGTTGACAACTCCTTAATGATATTTTTAATCTCACAAATCTTATAAAAGAACATACTCACTGTCATATAGTCCGTTCTAGAAAATAATTATGTCTTTGGAACAACTTAAGCCTTTCTACAACATCAGTAACAAATTTTCGTTCTCCCTCACTAGGGCAGCAATTATATTGTCTATTTGCACGATTTGCTCTCATGAAAAAAGCATTGTATGGTAATGCAGTACTAATAAGATTATGTAAGTTGAGTTCCATCTTGTCTTGCAATCAAGGCCTATCTTCTTCTCAACGGTGGCATTCACGTACTTAGCTATCTCATCGAACTTCTCTATCCTTTTTGGTGTTTCCCTCACAAAATTTTTTTGGTTCTTATGCATAAGATGGTTGTAAACTTACAAGCCACTCGCTCCTCTCTTTTCTTTCCCACTTCAGCATACAATTCTTCACTACACTTGCTCCGAAGCAGCTATCACGAATTTATGACACCTATTAATAATGCGCATGTATCCAAGATAGAGAGACTTTGGTCTGATTGGTTGCCTGCACATGCACATGCACAATCCCCTTCTGCAGGCCCTCATAGTGCAAGTTGGATCTGATTGGTTACCTGCAGAAGGTCTTATGTAGGGTAGCACTCTCCTCAAAGCAGCTTGGGTCTGCATCCCACTATATGGTGAAAACTATCGTATCTAGCTGTGCAGGGGCGTGCTTGCACCCACACTGCAGGCCACTATCCAAGCGTTGCATCCGTTGTGTAGTCTCCTAGTGATACCCACACCACCCAGTCTCGCTGTAGGGTCACCCCCTGGCCACCGTGCCTCGTTGTCATAGGGCAACCACCCTAGCGCCGACAATGACCTGAGCTGCGTCGCTATTGGAGCACCCTCCCAAAGAGCAGGATCCCAGCTACCGAAGCACATGCACATGCTAGAGCAAGATCCTGAGCTCAGGATGCACCCTCGCCGTAGGAGCAGGATCCTGACCGAAACAGGCCTAGGAACGTGAAGCGCCATGTCGTCGACCTCGACCTCCCACGCCGCTCTCCCTCTACTAGATGCCGCACGTCGGAGCAAAATCCCCGAGCTTGGGCCACACCCTTGCCGCTGTAATAGGATCCGACCCACGATAGGCCTCACTCCTGAGCTCTAGGAGATCTCATGGCCTGCTTCCATGGTTGCTTCCACGACAGGGGAGTGGGAGGGAAATCACATGAGAGGGAGAGATGGCGTCGGTGAGCAAGAGGGGATGCAAGAAACAAAGGCCTATGGTTGAGGATGGAGAATCGGTGACGTCTCCAAGACTCTTTTTAAAAGTCACTATGTAAATCATTATTTGGAGAGCTATTTGAGTAAAAATCGTTTTCTATATTTTTGTATTCTTCAATAGCTTTCCTATATTTTGTGTGTAGTCTAGAGAGCCATCATCGCTCTCCATCTTTGGCTAGCGAGAAATTCGGAATAGAGGATATACTCCCTCCGTATCGGTTTTAGAAGTCGTTTAGGACAGCGACACGGTCTCCAAAACACAACTTTAACCTCTTGTTTTTATAAAAAATATTTATGGAAAAGTGATATATGTATACTTTTATGAAAGTATTTTTCAAGACAAATCTATTCATATAATTTTTACATTTGCAAACTCAAGAACTTAAAAGTTATTGATGAATTATATTCCCAATGTTTGACCTAAACCTTGTTTAAAACGACTTCTAAATCCGATACGGAGGGAATATATATATTTAGATATCCAATTGAAGAGGCTGTTAGAAGGGTTTTTTTTTATTAAAATCTCTGTTCCTGTAATTATGAAAGATAGAAGAATCTCTTGTTTGCGTTCCAACAACTAGTGCATGTAACCAATCGAAGTTTTAAGGTGTGCAAAGAGCAAAACACATATAACCAACCACTGGTTGAAAGCATAAGGCTATGCTAGATTAATTGGATATCCAATGCTAGACTCTTATGCGGGCTATCATAGTACGAGCAACCAATTAGGGTGTGTTTAGATCCTTCAAAATTCCAAAAGTTTTACAAGATTCCCCGTCACATCGAATATTTGGACGCATGCATGGAGCATTAAATATAGGTAAAAAAATAACTAATTACACAGTTTTATTGTAAATCACGAGACGAATCTTTCGAACCTAATTAACTAATGATTGGACACTAATTGTCAAATACAAACGAAAGAGTTACTGTGCTTTCAAAAATTTTACAGCAGCAACTAAACACAGCCTTAGACGCTACCTGTACATGCATGTAAAAATTACTGTAGGTGCCTACAGGGACGAAGCCAGGAAAAAATTTAGGGCGGGCTGAACAAAAGTCTACGACGATTTATCTCTACTATGACCGCTCACAATACACATATATATAATAGCTTCAATCAATCTTATATTGCAAACATCGATCAACGACGAAATTCACAAAATATATCATAAAAAAAGATGCAGTTCATTCATACCGAAAGGACCAATTGCGAAACTAATAAACAGCGCGTGACGTTGCCCCATATTATTCCTCCAAAGTCGCAACCTACACAATAGACATAATTGATTAGTCATATATATATGGACATCCAAATTATAAATTTAGAAGAGAATAGAGCGTACCACTACTTTTTTAGGCAATAACATACGACGCTTTTTCATCTCTTGAAACCGTTTTTTGATCTTTTCATTATCAATCTTTCTAAATATCTCTTTCTCAGTATAACATATCATCAAGTCATTGAGCCATTCATCACCCATTTTATTGCGCAAATCAGTCTTTATAACGTTCAAGGCTGAAAATATCCTCTCAACTGAAGCTGTTGCCACCGGTAGTATTAAGATTAGCTCAATGAGACGATAAATCAATTTATAAGATGTGTGCATATTAGTCTTGACCATAATTTCAGCAACTTTTCCAAGTTCAGTGCAAGGCTTCCTGTTGAACAGGCGGCACACTGAAACATCAGTACCTGACGTCTTGAACAGGCGTAAGGCTTCCTGTTGAACCCAAGAGAAACAAACATTGAGAAGCAAGATTTTTTATAACATCATAATTACTCCATTATCATGCCATTATGTGATATAACATCATAATTATAAACATGCTTCAATACGTATCTATTCTAACAAAAATCAAGCACTAATAATGTAGAAGTAGTATTAAATTGTCCGCCAAAGCCCCGTCCAAATAAATTGAAAAAAAATACGCTCCGATGGACAGCAGTAGGAAACCGCAACACCAAATTCGCAATGACCAGCACCAGCTAGTGGTAGCATATAAACACGTAGATCAGTAGATGGAATGCAGGGAAAGCGTGAGATAATCCAGCAGAGCCGGGTCATAGCAAGCACATACACACGCCCACCTCGCTGCTCACGTCCGCCCGCTGGGCGCTAGCCGCTGCCGTCCAGCAGCAGCGCGCCGCGTCGCTGCGGCAACCGGCAAGCGCCCTGGCCGCCGGCGCCCGCCCGCTGTCCACCGGAAGCCGCGCGGCCGCGTCCTGCTCCCGCCCCCACGCGATGCCGTGAACACCAAAACACGCCGCCGCCGCCCGCCGCTGTGGAGTGAAGCCGTGAATAGGTGGGTTACGGGATGGGGAATTGGGGATGGAAGGGTAAAGGGTTTGTTTCACTTTCATGATTGGGCTGGTGCGGTTGGGCCTTCCCTGCTGCCTTGGCCTTGTGATGTTTAGGCCCAATAATTAAAAGAGGTAAATTTTGTCTTTCTAATACATCGTAGGCTCTTAGCCCTACCTAATCTATATAATTATGCATAAAAATTTAAGGTGGGGCTTAGAAGGGCTCAAGCCATCGTAAGGCAGGGCTCAAGCCCCGGTTGACCGGCCGTTGGCTCCGTCCCTGGGTGCCTATGATTGCTTGACGGTTCATCGTTACTGATTTCCCCCATGAAATCGGAAAAAGAGAAACAATGAAGCAAAGAGAGTGGGAGCGTTGGGGGGCTCCGGCCCGTAGAGACAAGGCCCACGAGGCTACGGTTTAGGCAGAGGGTTCTTCCTTGGCCTTCTTCCCAGTTCCCTCCTCACACCGTTGCGGCGCGGCACCACCCCCGAACCCGACCGCCGCCCCCCACCATGTTGTCCCGATTGCCGGCGACGGTGAGCCTTCTTCGCCGGTCGCTCCGGGAACCGCGCGGCTTCAGCTCCTCCGCCTCCTCTGTGCTGTCTTCATCTAAGGAAACGGCCGACGGGAAGCTCGTGGCGTCGGTGCTGTTCGAGCGCCTCCCCGTCGTTATCCCCAAGATCCACCCCGTTGTCTACGCCTTCCAAGAATTCTCGTACGGAAGATCCACTCAAGTTCGCTCTCTCCTTATATGATCTTGCTTTGTTACGCTTATTTGGTTTTGCGTGGCTTTGGTTCGTTTCTCTGTTTAGATTTCGGTGGAGGCAGCAGTATAGACGGCAATACCCAGAGGAGGTCCTTGGCAAGGCCGACGCGAGGTGATAGACTTATTTTTCCTAATTCACCGTCCCCATTCCTGGTTGTTCTGATTTTGCTGTGAGGCTAGGGTAACAAATTCAATTTTAAAATGGGATGGGATGAGTGCAGTGTCGTTGTGCATAAGCACAAACAACCCTTCCAAAATTGCCAGAAGAGAGAAAAATAGTATGCTTTTGTGGTGCATTAGGACAGGGTCTTGATTAGTATTTAGAAAAAAGACATAGGCGGTGCTTTCCAAATAGTAAGTCGTTTTGGCTTTTTCAGACACATAGCTTTTGCTCTATATCTAGACATAGTGTATATGTAGGTACAAGCTATGCACCTAGAAAAGCCAGAACAACTTACAATTTAGAATGGAGGGAGTAATGGAGTATTACATATACTTTGCAACTATCTTACTGAGTGTTTTGGCAATTATCAATAAAATGCAAATGTATTTTCAAAATCTGGCATCAAGAATGGAGGGAGTGGGAGTGGAAATGGGAGTGTGTGATGCTTTGTGTACAAGCCCTATGTTTATGTTTGAATTAGCTTATTATGCATTTTTTAGACCATATTTTATGTTTGAATTTGCATTTGGAAATTGTGGATTTAAAATGATGTTGAATTTTGTGTGTTAGAAACATAATAATTTCTCCTATAATCCTGAAACTGATATTGGGGCAGCCCTAATACCACGACCTTATTGGTAGTGGCAGACGAATGATTCTACTCTACTAAAATAGGACCAATATGTAAAAAGGTACCCATGTTGGGTTGCACTTAGAGAAATTGCAAATAGACTCATGATAGATGATAGACATACTTGAGCTCTATACTTAAATGTAGAACAGACTAGATTGGGACTTGATTAAAAAAACGAAGTGATAAATAAACTTAGACACTTCTTCATTACGTGAATCAGGCCCCTACATGTTTTATTATAAGCTATGACTCCTCTTTGACTCTGATACATGGGAGTTTTACTATGGCCTTCTCAGTTTTATCCCTTTGAGTGACCCTTTTTTATTTGGGTGTGAAAAATATCCTAACTCTTTTCTTTCTGTAGGGGTAAGGGTGATTATCATATTGATTATGTCCCTTCTCCAAGAATTACCGAGGCTGACAAAACAAATGACCGGAAGTAAGTTTTGCACCTCCATGTCTTTCTGTATGGTTCTTCTGGGCAGAGATTGGCATGTCTTAAGGTTATTGTTTGTATCCATACACTCAGGTGTCCTTGTCTTGCATGTCTCTAATTACTATGATAGCTAGCTGAACTGCAGATGTGATTGTGCAATGAAATTACATTTGTCTGTGCAATTATATCTTCCAATTGTTAGGCAACCATAACACCCAAAACATCATTGAATACGCGTTGCAATTTGGTCATGAAATAATCATAGGTCTCTATTTTTCTTTGGATTTGTGGTAGAATTTCTTGTATTTATCCAATGATATGGAATATGTATTGTGGAGGGAGTTTCTACCCCTGAAAGCTATGGATTTCTCCCATTCTTTAGCAATTCATTGGTGCTTCCCTGTTCTATTTCTTACAATGGTACACACATTATAATTGATTTTGATTTACAATCTTCACATATGTGTATTGCTTTAGTTGTACTTGGCTAGTTGCCCATTATGACCTGTGCTACAGCAACTTTTATAGCTCCATATGATTCAAAGTACAAGCTGTCGAAGTCTTAAGCTACTTTTGTTTTGAGGGCAAGTAATGCAGACCACAACAGGCTATTCACGATCGTTACAATGTGTCTGCTCTTGTGAGCAGAAATAGGAGAGCATCATTGGATGGGTTCATAGCTAAAACATTCATTGATGTTATTCTCTGTGTCTGCTCAAAGATGACTGCAATAGGCATTTGTCATGGGCAACTTTTTAATCAACATGATTAGGATTTGTTTTTTGAACATGCAAGTGTGGCACCATAGAATTGTGCTGCAAGTTGAATATATTTTATGAATTAGTTCCATGGCATTTCTTAGCTTTTAAGTACTGCACTGTCCAATCCCCTACTGAACCATTGTTTTTATGTAGGTCTTTACAACGAGCTCTTGATAATAAACTTTATCTCCTGCTGTATGGCAACGCTTATGGGGCTCCTGATGGAAAGCCTGTATGGCATTTTCCGGAAAAAGTATACGAAAATGAAGAAACTATGCGACTGGTATGCAGTTCTGCAATTTTACAAATGAAAAACTATCAATTAATTGAAGGGCAGGCCTGGTGCAGTTGGTGAGTGCTAGCTCGCCGAGTCACCAGGTCCTGGGTTCGAAGCCGTCTCTCTGCAGAATTTCTGCGGGGGTAAGAATTTGCTTCGGTTATTCCCTTCCTCAGACCCCACTCGTGTGGGAGCCTCTGGCACTGGGTCTGCCCCTTTAAAAACTATCAATTAATTCTTTATGTAGTCTGCTTTCAGTTTCTTTTGCCTACATCACATCCTTAAAAGCACAACTGATTTGAAGAAGTTATCTGTGGTTTCTTATATACTGGATTCTGTTTCAGTGTGCCGAGGCTGCATTAAAATCTGTTCTTGGGGGACTTGACCATACCTACTTTGTTGGCAATGCTCCAATGGCTCATATGGCAGTTGAACAAACGGATTCAAGTGTTTCACCATTCAAGGTGCCTAATTCATTTGACTGATTGATGAAAGCTCTTTGCAAATACATTGTAGTTCCTTGCGTGTTGTAAGGAAATTTGTCCACTAATATCCTTGCCATGGTTTCCTCATCTCTGTCAGCACTGGCTTCTGCGTTTGTTTAGCCTTTGTATGCTAGGAAGATCTGTTGGTTGGCAATTCTCTGTAGCATTAATCCTGTTACGCTTTTCGCAGCGTTTCTTTTTCAAGTCACAAGTGGTTGGCACAACGAAATACCATATTGGAAAATGCAAGGACTTCGCGTGGGTGACCAAAGACGAGCTGCTGGAGTATTTTCCTGAGAACAAGGATTTCTTCGACAAGATGATCATCCACATTAGATAGCTCTGTAATCAGGCCATGGGCTATTACCATTTTGTTTCTTGACTGGTGTACAAGTTTAGCGCCACTATTTTATCGTCACGAGCAGCATTGGCAGGAAACCACCAGTGCGGGCAGTTGATGACACAGGGCCATTTTGCCTCTCTTTCCTTGGGCTGATCATGTATCAATGTTTGGCACTATGACATTGCTGTAGCATGTAGTCCTCTCCTAGCTGCTGTATGTTCACATGACGTATTATCAGTTTGTTGTCCATGGGGAAAAAATAATTAGCAGGGTGACATTTGATTCCCCTGTTTTGTTATCCATCATCCTGGTCAATGTTTGTGGAATGTGGACTCGGCACTTGGGGAATTCTGGCAACGCTCCTGATGGCATTTGATTCAGGTCATCCTGAATAAAAAAACAAGTATGTTCTAATGTGTTAGGTGGTCATGATTTCCCCCCTCTAATCTATTGTGATGCCATGCACATCTCTAGGGAGTGGGCCCACACCGTCGTGTATACGCCGTGGCCCGTGGCTCATGCAGACCAACACGTGGCGAGTCCCAACGCTTCCACAGCGCACAGCACACCGCCTCGGATTCTCACATGCCGATGAACACCTTCGTCTTGCAGGCGTCCAACTCCCTTTTCTCTTCTCCTTCGCGCTGCTGCTAGCCTGTTACAGAGGCTTCCGGCTTCGCTGCCAGGGCAGGGCAGGGCACAAGAAGAAGACTACACATACGAGCAGCAGAGTTGTGAGCTCGTGATACTGACCTGCGAGCTCGCTCTGATCCATGCAGGTCCCTGCGGGTTTCCTCGGAAAGCTCTGGAGCTTCGTGTCCTTCGTGCCCTTCTTCATCCTCCTCCTGCTCCTGGGATCCATCAAAGGTAACAGCAGCAGCACAGATTGGACACGGCTTTTATTTATGAATTGCCTATGTGTGGATGATTTGATATTTTGATTTGTAGTATTGTGCTCAGTGTTAACGATTGTCTATGTCATGTGTGGTTCAGGCAGATGCAAATGATTCACTCTTCTTTTCTGCAGCTGTCCTAGTCGGTCCGGTTACGGCTTCCATCGTATTCTTTGGGAGCTCTGCGGTTATTATTGGCCTCTGGCCTGCGCATTTCATCTGGACATACTACTGTGTTCTTAAGTACGGTAACTTCCTCTACATTGGCAAGTTCTGTGTGATTTCCTTGCCTCTCGTCTGTATCCTGATTAATTAAATGAATGTGATATCAATGATGTGATCATTTCTGTTTGTTCTGGTTTTGCAGAACCGAAAGGATCGGGCTGGAGTTGAAGATTCTTATTGGAACACTGTTACCATTACCGCTGCTTCTCTTGCCCGGTCTTGCTATTGTTGGGAGTCTTCTGGGTGGTATAGGCTATGGAGTTTTTGTACCTCTTATGGCGACCTTTGAGGCTGTTGGTGAGGGTGTCACTGACAAGCTCACTCATTGTTTTATGGTATGGTTGTGCCTTCTAGGTTCAGATTCTTTCCTTTGATCGGGTAAGAGTCGTGTAATAGTTCTATTGACATCATCTCATTGCTGTAGGATGGAACCGTAAGCACAATAGCTGGAGCTTGCACTGTTGTCCGTGATGTCACCGATTTCTGCTTCCACTCGTACTTCTCTTTCATGGATGATCTTATTGAGAAAATGGGGGACGATGAAGCCCCTCTTGATGTCAAGTATGTTTTGAACTTACATTTTCCCTCTCCCAGTAATCAAGACCAACTATTGAGCATATTACATCTTTTTTCAGAACCAATGCTAATCATGCATATATCTTCAACCGATATTGAACTTCAAAACATACACCCTAATAAGCATACTTATACTTCCTCAGATCATAAATATAAGTCCATGTAGGTTTGTCTGACTAAGTCAATCTATTTCTTTTCGAAAGGACGGGAAGAACTTTATTTTAGTTTTATTATAAGAAGAGAATTAACCCAATTTATAAGGAGCCTAAAACCTTACAAGAAACAAACACCTACCCTGCTCAGGAGGGAGCAGAACACCACTGACCACTGGAGTAACACTCCCCGCCAACTACTACTCAACAACTTGCTCAGAATTGACTACTAAAACATGACTAAAAAACAACTAAAGCAGCAAAACTTTTGAGAAGAGATGACCCCACAACAGCTCTAGAGCAACAACGTGTATCATTAATAGCCCAACATACTGAAAACGACCCAGGGAAAAAAAACAGAAAACCTTCATCCTGGTCAATGTTTCCGACCAAAGATATTTCAGGAGGGACCATGTAATGGGGATATTGGAGCCTTGTGCAAACTGATGTTTACCTCTCCAGGCCACTGCATGTCATCAGATAGCAGCAACCAGGGTTCTTCTGACCAGATCACTAGGGTCTATTATTGGCCTTACACTATGACAGATCCTTATAGTCAGTTCCACGGCCTTGGATGCTCTTCCCTTCTTTTTTTGAACGGTGCATTCCATGTTCAACCAAATTTTTTTTTTCGAAAGCGTGCTTGGCATGTGCTTCATTAAGAGAGGTTAGAGTCGATACAGTACAGACAGGCGGCGAACGACGGCGAGGTGCCGAGGTCGCTGCACGGTTTAACACTGACAAAGATCACCGGCTCAAACGGTGGAGCTAAACAATCGTACTAACTAAGTAACCAAATTTTGCGACAAAGCCAAAGCACCAACGGCAGCTAGGTCACCGCGGCGAAAAGCGCCGCCAAACTCCAATACTCAGCGGCGATCCAGGAGTCGGCATGTTCAGCCAAAATCATTAATGCTTCCATCTTCATCTTGGAAAATGGCTGTTTGAAATGCTGTGCAAAATGATTGAACAGATCAGAACCCATATTCTTGGAGAAAGGTGACAATTCACCTAATCTCTTTTGTTAGAGAATTCTTGTGCCCACTGGATAGTATCTTTGCCTTAAGTTTTTGGCTTTTATCAGCTAGCTGACTACTCTTTCGTTGATTACTTTGTGCTCCCTGTGGGTGATGCAGCTAGTAATGGTACTGATAGTGTAGTTGTGATGCTAACGAGGAATTGATCTTATCCTTGTATATCTCAAAAAAATCACTCGTTGTAGCAGTACAGCTGGATTTAGTGCCGTCAGCTTGCATCACCGATACAGTTGCTGCGTTGGTGGTGCTGTTGTCAATCTGCATTTCCACTTCAGCTGCCAGTGAAGGGCTGTAAACCAGACTGTGTAGTTGTTTGTTCAATGCTTAGTTCATGGTCTTCCACTGAAGCAGGCTTAGGGTTCACAAAGCCAGCCGGGTGCTGGTGCATTGGTGTGGACATTAACTTCTGTGACAAGTGGTTCCTTCGCTACCATGGTGTACAGAACATCATCCATTAGTCTCCAAGGACGGTGTAGGCCAAACCCTTTTTCGTCTTAACTAAAAGTATATTGTATTAAATGAAAAAATTATATACATTATAAAGTTTTTTCATTAAGAATCTAGTAATCTCAATATTCTGTTGCCAATCTACATAAATTTTGGACATTTATGACCGGAGGAAAGATCAAATCATGTGTGCAGTCTTGTTACTAACATTATACAGTGCTTTGATGTAGGTTGTCTTATCTACCACGAAGCATGCTCATTGCCTTTATCGCTGTTCCAGTGGATGTGCTGATGATAAGTGCAGTGGCTTTGTGGAAAAGCCCCTGCATGTTGTTGAAAGGATGGCAAAGGTTATGTGAGGATCTAGTTGGAAGGGAAGGGCCATTTTTAGAAACTGTATGTGTGCCTTTTGCTGGTTTGGCCATTATACTATGGCCACTTGCTGTGATTGGGGGGTTACTAGCTTCATTTTTCAGCAGCTTCTTTTTCGGTTTTCGTGCAGGACTGATTGCTTATCAGGTCTGTCTAGTATTTCCTCTGATGAAACAAGAATACACATGAAGTAAGCTGTACTCATATGCTTTTACAATTATGCACAGGAGGCTTCTTTCCAAATGGGACTTGCATACATGATTTCAGCAGTAGCAATTTTTGATGAATACACCAATGATTTGCTTTACCTGAGAGAAGGATCATGCCTCCCAAGGTATGTTTCGATGTATATTTCATATTTTCCATTAATTTAGCAGTTACCTTCTACAATTTGTTTATCAATTGCATGCCATTTCTTCCATGTGCATAGATTATTTATTCAATTTGTCAGTAAGCCACTTTTGACAGACAGGCCCAAATATCGGAAAGCAGATATCAGGCAGTGTGAAACTGGCAAGGAAGGGCACAAGCTTAAGACTGAACCTGAAGAGAGGCAACAAAATGGCCATCATAAGCATAGAAGGGTGTTGCATCCATCAAAGACATTCATGCAAACAGTCCAGCGACTAAGACCGATTCAAGTATGCAAATCTCTCTTAATCATGCCTCTCTCTTAATCATGCCTGATCTATATCTCTGTTCTAGCAACTAAGATTTAATAGCCTCTCCTTTTTTTTCACTTATAAACTCCATAGATATGGGATTGGTTCTTCCGTTCCTGTGAGCTCAATGGAAGGATATTACTGAGTGAGGGCCTGATAACTGCCGAAGATATGGAGGAATATATCACCAAAGGAAAATGCAAGAAGTTTGGCGTTAAATTACCTACCTGGTGTCTCTTTCAGTGTCTGTTACGATCTGCAAATTCTGATTCGGACGGTTTGCTCATATGTATGATTCTGTACCCAACATGTGAATGGATGTCCACTTCAAAACCTAACAATATGATTCAGTGTGCACTGTCCCTGTTTCATCTTTTTGTTTCACCAACATAGCTCGTATGTTCATGTAGCTGATAATGTCGAAGTGACAAACTTCAACTGGCCTAAAGACAGAGTATTTGACTGGTTGCTCGGGCCGCTTCTGGTCATCAAGGATCAGATGAGGAAACTGGAGATCACTGAAGACGAGGAGATGTGCTTGAGGAAGCTGATCATGACAAACAAGAACGAGAAGCCATCTGACTGGGACGATTCCGGTTTCCCCTCAGACGACAACATAAAGAGAGGTCAGCTGCAGGCGATAATCAGAAGGTACAACCGTACAAGCGCATCCTTATTTCCACATGCTATACTTTCAACAATAAATAAACCTGAAGCAACTCCAAGTAACAAACCCATCTATTCATAATAGGTTGCAAGGGATTGTGGCCAACATGTCCCGAGTACCGAGTTTCAGGAGGCGCTTCATCAACCTGGTGAAGGCAATGTATCTAGAGGCGATCGAAGCAGGAGCTATCGACGGATCGTGTGCCATCAAACGCGAAGTTAAGGCGGATGTTGGTACTGAAAGATTCGGTGACAGAGGTGCGGAAGATATTGCCGGTTCATCAACTCAACCTCAATCGAACATTGACATGGTGTGATAGTGTACTAGTGAGTGTGCACAAGATATTTTGAACACTCCTCAGCCTCACTCCCGCCGTGAGCCTTGATTTAGGATCGCTGTATCTCTCTAGTATATACGGTTTATTGTGGAAAGAAACTTGTTAATGGCATGTTTAAGGGATCAAGGATTTAAGGCACGAAGTCTGTGGGACGTGGTTGATGTAGTTTATTTGTATTATGGTCTCCAATATCAGTTCTCCTGTTCACTCTTGCCGGGGTCATTTCCGCACCTCATTTAGGCCCTGTTCGGTTCTTATGGAATGGAGTACTGGAATTATTCCTGGTCGCATTCCTTGTGTAATTTGTATAACCATTGTTGAGCAGGAATGTGTCATAGGCACAATCCTAACTAACCGAAAATGCCTTATCATTTATAAAACTTATTAACTCTCAAGTATAAGGGCTTTTAGAAAAAAACTCCCAAGCAAACGATGGTTTCAAAAAAGGGCTGACACTTGTCTTTGTTTCATGCTGGTGGCTTTGTACTTTTAGGCCCTATTTGTTTTAGCTGCTTGGGTTCCCAAAGCCAAAAAGCTTCCACGAGCCAAAAGCCAAAAAAGAAGCACAAAGTTCTTTGATCTTTATCGTGTGTTTGATGGCGTTTGATCTAATGGATTATATTTGGAGCACTTGGATCAATGGGCCCACCTTCAACCACTATATATATATATATATATATATATATATATATATATATATATATATATATATATATATATATATATATATATATGTGTGTGTGTGTGTGTGTGTGTGTGTGGGGTACTACCTCACTCTAAAGACACCAAGGACAAATTCTATACTTATGTGATGCCCTACTCTAGTGATAGCATATAAAATAGAGAGAGCGAGGACCCTGTGAAGGACTGACAGGCTTGTCGGCATCGATGAAAGTGGGCTTATTTATAAATAAGCATACATGATTCTTTATGGTAATTAATTCCTAGATCTATTAAGTATTTAACTGCTGCTCTTATCGAGTGCTTTGGTCAATTTTGTCGAGATCTGGATCAGAGTAGTAAATATATTATAGACACGTGGTGTATAGTCTATAATCTTACATGTGTCTATGTTGGTATTTATTAACATGACACTTGTAACTGAAGAAAGATTATATCAACAATAAGAAAATCCGCAAGCGTACAGATAATATACCATTGTAGCACTTTACCTGGGAGTATTTCAGGTATCGTTATTTATATTTTACCATAGGAAAGGTCTGACAGGATATATATTAATAACTTATACTATTAATGGAAAAGTAAACCATAATCATGATCCTACTCACAACAGGGGTAAGTCATAAAATAAAATATGTATATGATAAGTATTGATTAATGATAAATCACTCAGAGCACTCTAATCTATGGCATTAGCATGGTCAAGTTAGAATATTAGAGGAATAATTTCTAAGTCATTCTTAATTACAAGTCAAATCATACGTTGATTAGTGCAATTACACCTAGTAATCATGGCTAAAATCATCATCGTATCTACAAGTAAGGGGCATTACTTAGGGAAGTTTGAGTACAAAAACCTCTCCCTTCCTTCGTAATCGGGCCCTACTTCTATGACCTATATTCGGGGAGTGAACTACAAAGGACTCAACAGGAGTGTCACATCCACGATCTATCACATGACCCGAAATATAGAGTGTATTCACAGATGAATATCATATAAGCACCACGCTTACATGGTCTCTACCACCCAACCTATGAACATTGGGGTGAATGCTATATGAACTTAAGCATAAATATGATGATAACTTAACTACACTAAGCATATAACCAAAGTAGACTATGAACGATGTAACCAAGAACATGAATAAGATGAATATGAATATGAATATGAATGTCATACAATTATACCAAAGCATATAAAAATAATGGAGATATAAAGGCGAGAGGGGTACAAGAATTATACTGAACCAAGCTCTTGACAATGTCAGGAATCCAAGCGAAGATATGTTTGTCTCCCTCTAGACCTAGCCTAACTAGCTATGCCCTAGAAACTATAGGAGTTCTGAGAATGATTAGAGTTTCTGTCTTATCTAATGACTTATGCCTCAAGGGGGGCCGGGGTCTCTTTATATAGCCCAGAGGGTCCAACGTGAGCCCTTGGATCAAATCGACTTAAGGAACAGCGTGGATGCAACCTAGGAGGCGGTGGAGGAACATTCTAGAAGATGGAGGCGAGGGAGCACCAGGGGGTGTCGACCGACATGGGGGTGGGACCGGCCGGTCCCACCTGGCGGCCTCTAGGGTCCCGCCTCTGCATGGTGTCCTCTGGTGTCCTCTAGAACCTTCCCACGTATATGCCATGAAATAATTCCTTGATTTCGTTTGACGAATAGGTCCTCCTTGATGGTTTTCTGGAATAATCCTGCAGAGATCACAGATTCACCAAAACTTGTGGAAATTATCAGTTTAAACCCCTAAGTTTCTATTGGTGATCCATTTCAAGCATTTATTCAAGTTATGTTGACAGTTTAATATGGTTGTTAACTACCGTCAACAGTCTACGCCTTGCCCTATGGTTTGTCTTGTGGTAATTAGATGGTGGTGACAACCGTGTTTGATCTCTATATTCCACCACGTTAGGTCAAGTTCTTAAAGTGTAGGTCCTTCCCTTCCAGGAGCCTTAGTGCCCTTCTCACCCCTTTCCATTGCTAATTCTCATATAGTGATCCGAAGTGAACAACCTTTGTATCTACCTTACCTTTCTAGTTATCATAACCATAGAAATCCTTTCTACCCAATCTATCATATACCCTTGTTTCATCTTAGGACAAACCTAGTCCTTTGTTAGATCACTTTACATTCCCCATGGAAATCGATACTCTTAAATATTCTCAGGCGAAAGCTACATTGATAGTCCTGCGCTTGTGGTTTTATCTATTTGTCACTGTTGATGTCAACAGACGACAACGACGATGACAATGCAGGATGACAGCGGTGTCAGCTATGTTGGTGGGCTTGGGCGCACTAGCAGGCTTTTTTTATATATCTTTCGTGCCCGCCTCAGAAAACTCTAAAAAACACAGGCAATGATTGTGAGGCGAGTAGCATGTTCGTCTCTGAAAAGTGATTATAACAACATGAATATAAATCACGCAACTTAGATGAGCTCAAATGGACAAAATACAATGGAGATATGGAATTATTTACTGTGTTCTCTGTGACTTGCTAGTTACCCTTACTCCACGTTCAGGCAAACTCAAAAACTTTAACACACCTTGATCGAGCCTTCCAACCACACCAGATTGGCTCTTCACCAAGAGAACTTGATCGAGCCGGTTAAGCAATGGGCTTTCCAAAGCTCGATTCAACTAGAGTTGCACTTCACCACTCCGGTACGGGCAGGCCTAGGGAGGCAGATCTGGCTAGAGGCATGGCATATCGGCTGGTGGAGAGGCAGATTTGTCAAGGCTGGCTGTGTGAGACATCAACAACGTTGAAGGAGACATGATGGTGGCGGTGCAACCTAGATAAGGTGACCAGCAATGTCTGTACGTCGATGGGCTTAGCGGGCCTAATCGGTGGGCTCTGCTAGCCAGTTTTTTGGATCCATCATCACCATTGGTTCGTTACATGAGTCAGTGGTGATAATATTACCACTGCCAATTTGAATCGGCATCGGTGAGCTTGATTATCACCGTTGACTTTTACCACCAAAAGGCCTATACTGGCGTGTAGTAGTGCGGTTTCATATTCTATTGATCATGGTATATCGAGCCGTTTTTGATTGGATAGTTTTGTTTTTCATTTTTCTGGTAATATTATCTCCATATATATTCGATTATAGCAATGTGATATTAAATTTCATTTTGAGGATACGTGAAAGTAGAAACAATTGAAGACTCTTTTGTAGTTTTTGACCGTTTTCATCCTTATTCACTGATGATACTTTTTTTTAGAACACTCACTGACGATACTTGTGCCAAAGAAGTGTGCGCATGATAGGTCTTATATGGATTGTAGAGGGGGTCACAAAATAAGGCTTCACTTCATTTCGAAAGATATCATTTATGATCACCAAATGGACTTTGTAGATGTTCAGGAAACTTAGAATGAAGAAAAAGTGTGATGAGAAATGTTTTAGAAACATAGATCTTAATAGATCTTTTGAATGGCTGCCCACAAATGGCAAGCTAAGAGGAAGTCTGAGTGGCATTAAGGCTGGAAAGATTTGAGATGGAAATGTTCGAGTCAGTAGATTTCTTTGTTGTAGCCAATGCTTTTGATAAAGAAACTAAGAAAATACTGGCCAATGTATATTTCTTTGGAACGAGAAGACAGTTGATTACTCCCAATGTTTTGGCTTTTTAATACATATATAGCTTTTGTTATGTACTTAGATATACACTATGTCTAAATACGTAGTAAAAGCAATGTATCTAAAAAAAACATAAAACGTCTTATAATTTGGAAGTAGAGAGTATTACTGTAATAACGGAAATACACGAAATTGTGTAACCAGAAAATAGATGGAAGAAAAACGATGCATCACACATGGCAATCAAACTAGGTAGAACGAAAACTACTTGTTTCCAAGCGACGACTAGCCTAGTTAAAAAACATGCAAGCACAATTTAACTCATAGAACTTGCATCAAGTCCATAAGCGAACTACAAGTTGCCGTCGAAGGCCATATAGATGCTTAAAGATGGTAGAGTAGATCGATGATATTTGATATGGCAGCTATCCATCTTCACTCGACTTTCATGTCCGTCTGTCCTTCACTTGCTTGACCGACGAAACAGACAGCGAGTATAGTAGATGTGCTCGCTTGCGAAGCCAACAGTGTTGGGAGCATGGAGCATAATCATGATTCCTTTCCAGCACCTTCCCTTACATCTCACCAGCATATAAGCACATGCATGACATAATATTTCTACGTGATGCTTAACAAGATTTTTTTTTCTCAAAACAAGCATAATGTTCCTTGCTTTCCAAGTTGCCCCGCCTATTGCAGCAAGACCAAAAGCATGAACAGTACCATTACATGGAAGCCTTTTGTTAATCAAACTCCAGTATTAGTGAAGGTTAATATGCTTCACTAGTATAGGAACTATCTGAAAGAGATTGTGGAACGAAGGATATTCTATTCCGTGGATTGTACACATAGCCGGGACAGCACATGAGCCAGTCCACAGGCGATTTACCACCACTCAACACAAGGTGCACACATGCAGCCACTTGATACAAGGTGTACACATGCAGCCACTCAACTCTACAAGAATGGGCAACACTCCAAATATAGCTATCGCTAACACTCCCTCGCAGTCTTATCGGGAGCACGGTGAACATTAAGACTGGATCGAAACTCCTGAAATACAGACGTTGGGAGACCCTTGGTGAAGGCGTCGGCGTACTGGTATGTCATGGGGGCATGCAGAACCCGAACTTGACCGAGGGCGACACGCTCCCGAACAAAGTGGAGATCAATCTCAACATGCTTTGTGCGCTGATGCTGGACCGGATTAGTGGAGAGGTAGGCAACACTGACGTTGTCGCAATAAACCAGGGTGGCACGGCGAAGGTGGTGGCAAAGCTCGGCAAGTAACTGGCGAAGCCATGAAGCTTCAGCGACACCATTTTCCACGGCTCGATACTCGGCCTCTGCGCTAGACCAGGAGACTGTGTGCTGACGCTTGGAAGACCAGGACACCAGATTGTCACCGAGGAACACCGCATAGCCAAAAGGTCGAGCGGCGAGTGTCAGGGCAGCCGGCCTAGTCCGCATCAGTGTAAACGACGAGCTCGGTATGTGGAGAGCGATGCAGAATCAAGCCAAGGGAAAGACCTGTAAGCAATGTAGTATCCACTTGAGAGCAGCAAGGTGCGGCTCGCGTGGATCATGCATGTAGAGGCATATCTGCTAGACGGCATAGGCAATATCCAGATGAGTGAAAGTTAGATACTGTAGTGCACCGGCCAAATTGCGATACTGAGTAGAGTCAGCAACTGGACGACCATCGGCGGACAACTTGGAGTGCAGGTCGACAAGGGTGCTGCAAGGCTTGCAAGCACTCATCCCGGCGCGCTCCAAGATGTCGAGAGTGTATTGCCGCTAAGGGAGGAAAAGGCCATCATCGCAGTGGGCAACAGAGACACCAAGGAAGTGATGGAGCTGTCCCATGTCAGTCATAGCAAACTCACGTTGAAGGGCTACAATAATATATTAAAGAAACCTAGCTGACGAGGCGGTGAGAACAATGTCATCAACATAGAGCAGCAGATACATAGTGTCTGACCCCGGTGATATGTGAATAGTGAAGTATCTGACTTGGCCTTAACAAAACCAAGGGACAGGAGATGGGAGGCGAACCTGGTATGCCAAGCACGGGGAGCCTGCTTTAGACCATAAAGAGACTTGTTGAGCCGACAAACATAATCAGGACGAGACAAATCAACAAATCCAGAAGGCTGCATGTAGTAGACTGTCTCCGTCAGAATGCCATGCAAGAATGCATTTTTGACATCCAGCTGATGAATAGGCCAATTTTGAGACAATGCTAGGGATAGGACCTCCCAAACTGTTGCTGGCTTCACAACATGACTGAAAATCTTATCATAATCAATACCAGGCCACTGTGTGAATCCCCATAGAACCCAGCGAGCCTTATAGTGATCAAGTGAACCATCAGCAAGAAGTTTGTGGTGATAGATCCATTTACCGATGACTAGATTTATGCTGGGAGGTCGAGTAGCAAGGCACCATGTGCCACTGGTGATGAGTGCATCAAACTCAACTTGCATAGTAGAGCGCCAATTGGGGTGTGACATAGCGTCGTGGATGGAGCGAGGCAATGGTGACATGGGCATAGCATGGAGATTCAGATGATCCACAGGCTGAGCGATGCCAGCCTTGCTACGTGTGCGCATCGGATGCACGTTGTTGATCGGCGGGATGACGACCGGCTAGGTTGAGGCAGTGCGTCCGGTGCCACTAGCAGCAACCTAGGCACGAGCCGCAAGGGCAGCGGTATTGGCAGCACAGGGTGGCGCTGTTGAGGACGAGGCATGGTCGTTGGTGACAGGAACCACGACTTGCGGCAGGTTGGTGGTGGTGCGGTCAGTTCTGCTGGCAGCAACCTGGGACAAAGTGTCCGCGAGGGCAGCATCGAACGCGGTGGGGGTGCCTGAGGAGCCAGCACCCGGCACGATGGCACTACCTAGACCAGAGCTAAGCTCGATGGCCAGCGTACACTGCCCGGGTTTAGAAGGAGGAGAGGTAGGCGTGGGTCCGTGGGCGTCAGGCGTAGGCGCAGGTGAGGGGACACTAGGTGCTGGCGCGTGGGCACTATGTGTAGCATGAGCTGGCGCACCTGAAGTTGCAGCGGAGGAACCTACAACCACATCAGCATCGTCCAAAAATTCCAAGCTGGTAGGGTCCAATGGCGAGGTCGACATCTCGGCGAAGGGAAATAAGGATTCATTAAATATGACATGACAGGAAATAATGATCCTGTTGGAATGAAGATCAAGACATCGATACCCCTTGTGGTTTGAGGAGTAGCCAAGGAAGACACACATGGATGAACAAGGTGATAGTTTATGGGGAGCTGTGGAAGATAGGTTTGGGTAGCAAGCACATCCAAAAACACGAAGGTGTGTATAAGTTGGGTGAGTATTGAAAAGAGCAAAGAATGGTGTGAGGCCGCCTAAGGTCTTAGTGGGATGACAATTGAAAAGATATGTGGCAGTGTGGAGGGTGTCAGCCCAATCGACAGGTGGAAGGCTACCTTGAAAGAGCAGAGTGCGAAGAATGTTGTTGATGGTGCAAAGGGCACGCTCTGCTTTACTATTTTGTTGAGAGGTG
The DNA here is from genome assembly GCA_038087645.1 of Saccharum hybrid cultivar R570. Taxonomy (NCBI): domain Eukaryota; kingdom Viridiplantae; phylum Streptophyta; class Magnoliopsida; order Poales; family Poaceae; genus Saccharum; species Saccharum hybrid cultivar. The sequence continues at coordinate 1,179,056 of JAQSUU010000291.1, read as the reverse complement.
TAGGGACACAACATGCAAAGGACTGCACCCTGGGTGAGGAAGAACACGCAGGCTGATGAGTGATCGAACTCGCGGCCATTGTCGCACTAGACGGCCTTGATAGGGGAGCCAAACTGAAACAATCCTTCATTCTGCGAAGGAAATACCATAGATTCGAAGTGTAATAGATGAACGAGTTCATGCCATTACCCAAATCTCAGTCGAATGATAGAGTCATACATGAATATCATAGTACAAATAGAAGGTTTACATTAATTATTATCATCGCCACGCAGGGCGGAACACGCTCACACTCAGCATCTGGAACAACATCTCGTAGACAGCAGCGGAAACTAGGACTCCTCGCACTGAGCTTGAGCGCAGGGCGAACCCCTGCTCCTCCTAGTCGTCCTCCTCATTGTACTCGGGCTTCGAGCCTGCCAAAAATCTATCAGTACACTTGGTACTGGCCACGCATCTCCCACCCTATGATGCAAAGCTTTGTGGAACTGGATGCAAATGGGGTAAGAAAAGACCTATCTTTGGTTGTGGTTTCCTATGCGAGTAATCAATATTTTAATAATATAAGTTTGTCAAATTTTAACCCATCTCATTGACACACGTTATCCCATCCTAACACATATCTCATCACCACATCACATCTCATCTCACTCTCTCATCGGCACGGGCGACTCCCTCTCGCCCATGTCTCAACGGCTAAGGCCGGAACACACTCTGAAACCCAGGGAAGGTAGAAGGACTCCTCTCAACTAGTCAAGTGATGCTATACTTAGGAAAGGTCCATAGCCGAAAGGTTCGGCTTATGTATCGATCGATCAACTAGAAACTCTGCAGAGGTTTACACATCCCACAAGATAGCTATCCTCGACGATGCCTCGTCTAAGCTGATTCCGGTTGCCTACCGACTAGAAACGGTACCACCCTATCACTTAGAACTGGGACCGTGTCAGAGTACCACCAACACGCTAAGATTGTGAGACGTAGTACTTGGCCCCTGGGTACTACGCTGTCTTGGGAGGGTGTGGGTCCTCGTGCCCGTACCTCCCTACACTATCCGCTAACCTCTCAATAGTAGTGGCACCGTACCAGCAAGTCGAACGTCCATCTCCTCCCCACAGAAGCGAGTGGGTGTGTAAGGATTCCTAAGACCCAGTCCATAGGCGTGTCAGTCCTTAGGGTGACTAAGCAGGACATCTTCATAAGGGGAAACCGTTTCCCGCTCAACGAAACACCCGACACCCCATGCCATCACAGCACCTCCCATCCCGAGGCTTCATCCCACGAAGACACTCCACCCCGGGACCTCTCCCTGTCACATGTACCCACCATAGACACCTCACATGGTGAACGCCCAGGTAGCATCCTCCGGCAAGATTTGTCCTCCCAACTCGTCGTAGATCCTGCTCGGTCGACTCGACCCTCACCACATAACTAAGACTCACCCCAAGATCTCCCTAGGTTCATTATCATGTTATTATCAGGCTAACGACACCTCGTTCCTTATCTCAAACGCCTCTCACTCACCAGCATCACATCACAAATATAATGCGAGTAAGAGTAAAGCAGTAAGTAACGAGTGATACAGCAACATCTAGTCTAACAGTAGGGTGAGCAGGTGTAAGGTTGCAACAAGGTAAGTGGCTCAAAAAGCAGTAAACTACCATGCAACCTATCAGTAATATTATTGCATAAAAGTAAAGCACTAGCAATTCTTAGCATTTGCATTGCGTAATAGGATCTACGAATGGGTGGGGCGTGGCACCTGGTAGGTCATCACCCAAGTCCTCAGTGTAGTCCGGGTCGAACTCCTCAGTCGGTGGCTCCTCCGGGACTGTTAAATGTAACATATAGCCGCGTTAGCGGCTCCTATAGAGGTGCACAAAGAAGCAACTGAAAATCAAAAGATCCAAATGCACTCAAACATAAGCCTATGACGTAGAGCTTGATTTTAGAAAAATTTGGACTCTAGTTTGGTATTTTTCTGAGCTAGTATGAATTAGTTATGAATTTTTGAAGTTTAAATCATTTTCAGAAAAAGAAAAAGAGTTAAATAACAGGCTGACACATGGCAGGCCATGATTGGTCGAGTGAACAATGCGGATGACAGGTGGGGTCTCGGTGAACAGTGGTTGACAAGTGGGCCCAGTCAATGTTGACTAGTCAATGGTCAACTTTGACTGGGCCGTGACCAGGCTTAGCGGGCCAAGGCAGGGCCTGGACATGGGCCGGGTTGAGCCGCCCGACCCGAACACGTGGCGCTCCTTGGTGATGCCACATCGCGGGCTCGGGTTCAAAACGGGCCTTGGTCTACCCGGGCCGGCTCATGGTGGACAGGTCGTTCCACGCGGTGAGCCACAGGCTCGATCTACATGGACTAGGTTCACCTCTCCTCCCACTCTCTTTGGTCCACATGCATCCGGTGCATGGCGTAGTCCAGCGTCCCCCCCCCTCTTCTATTTTCACCGCACGGTGGTCACCGGCGGCGAGCTCCCGTTCCCGGCGTTCCGGCGGCTTGAAAGGGCGGCCTAAGGGTCTTACCGCTACGTGCTGTCACTAGGGGCTCAAGGTGAGTCTACGATGGCGGATCGGTGCCTCCTGGGGGTCCCTATAGCGGCGGTGACTTGGCCGTGCCGTCGAGCGGTGACAAGCGCGTCTTGACGCCAAAAGAAGCCAAGATGCCTCCTTCTTCTATCTAGGGCTTCACGCATCCCTCATCATGGTGAAGCGCTCTGAGCGTCTCTTGCCCTTCCTCTTCGACTCTCTAGTGCGGTGCTTCGCTCCGCCATGGCCGTGCTCTAGCCATGGCGAGCGCGCCTAGCGTGCGTGTGTCACCGCGGCAACTGGCGGTCATGGTGGCCCGGGCTCTATGCGCTAGTGGCAGCGGGGTGCGCGTGTGATCGTGACCAAGCCGCAGTGCTCAAGGCCTCGCTTCAAGCATCCCCAGTATGGGAATGTCGCCGAGGCATGGCGATGGCGCCGTGACTCCGAATAGCGAGCAACAGAAAAAGGCACGGGAAGGGCGTATGGCGGGCTCACCGAGGGCTTGGTGTGGAAGGATAGTGAAGCAGGGGTGATTTGGGGCTGCGACGAGGCGAGGCACGCCAGCAGAACCATGACGAGGGAGAAGATGACCGCGTCTCCCCTGACTCCGGCGATCTTCGCTGCTCGACCGGCTCCAGCGGGTTCCGCTCCTCCGGTTCCTTCCCGCTCCCCAACCCTTTCCTCCTTCTCACGAACAGGCTTGGCAAGGTGGAGCCACAAGGTGGCGGTGGTGAAGGGGAAGGCTAGGGCTAGGGTGTGGCCTTCGGGCCTTTACAGTCACGGCTATCCATGGCGCTGGGCGGATGGTGATCGCTCACACGGGGACACGTGTTGCCGATCGGAGGGGCAGGGCTAGGGCTTCCTCCATCGCTTGGCGTGGTGCGGCGGTGCTCTTTGCATGAGCCTGGCCAGTCAAAAAGAAAAAGAGGGGCTCTCCGGCTCCCATGGCATCACGGCCGTGGGCCTTGGCGGGGGAATCATCGCGGTGAGGTGAACTTGAAACGGGGGCGGAGCAACTGTGGCTCGGATCATGGACGTGGTGCGCGATCATGCCTCCCTGCTTGGCGGCCTTGGCGATCGACGGCCGAGGGCACGATCCCACCCTTGGATTCCCCCGCCGGGCTCTGCTCTCTGCTCTACGTCCAGAAAAGCAGAGGAAGTGAAGGGAATAAAGGAGGGGGATGACGTCCGAGGGCCACTCGCCAGCGAGAGGAAGGAAACAACGGCTCCTGGTTCGTTGTGGAGAGGGCGTGTGGTTGGGCCGGCCCGCGAAGCAGTTGGCGAGGTGGATCGGCCTGCTGGGCTGGACCGGAGCGGTGGTGGGGAAAAAAAGGCAGCGGTTGGCCGGCTCGGTGGGCTTGTTCGTGCGCACGCTGGCGGGCCAGGCTCGAGCGTTGTGGCAACAGCGGATGGGCCTAGCGGGCCGCGTTGGCTAAAGGGCCCTTTTGTTTTTCTGGTTTTTTCTAAATGGCTTTTCTATTTAATCTTATACCAATTCTAACTATACCAATGGCTCCTATATGTGCATGCTTGTGTACCAAGCAAGCATGCACCCTTAGTGGTGGTCCACTAGGGTCTAGGATAGGGTGGCCATTCCAGGGGTAGGTACTAGGTTAAGTTAATTAATTCATTCTCAATTAATTAATTAGCAAGATTATTTATATAAAAGAAAGTGTTGATTTTATTAGCAAAATAAAAAGCGATAAAAGCCAACTCACAAGTATTTAATTAAATGCAGATGCTCTACTCTGCTATGTAGGTGCTACTTGTGCAACTACAGGGTGTTTTTCCTATATGCCACTCACCAAACATGAGTTTGTTTGCGAATTTTTTTTTCAGTTGCGATTTTTGGGTTTCGGAAAAACTGGGATGTTACACAAACTGTGTGCGGACATAAGCAAAAAAGTTAAAAAGAGTGGCAAAAGTGTCAGACTTAAGGCAAAGCAGAAATGTCCAAACATCGTGAGTACAATCATCAAGAATAACGAGATGATATTTGTAACTAGACACACTAGTAACAGGTGAGGTCCAAAGGTCACAATATATCAAATCAAATTTATTGAGGGCTCTAGATTGTGAGGAATCAAAGGGAAGATGAACATGCTGACCCAATTGGCAAGCATGACAAACATGATCATTCTTTGTTTTAGTGCAAGAGTTAGCTTGAGAGGTAATGAGCTTGGACAAAGCTTCTGAGCCAAGGTGACCAAGGCGGCGGTGCCACAAGGTAGTGAACACAGACGCAGCGGCAAGGGCAGGTGTGCTGATGGGTAGGAAGAACAGGTAGAGGTCGCCCGTGCTATTGCACCTGGTGATCATGCTCCAAGTTTGGAGATCCTTCACAGAAAGGCCAAAGAGGTCAAATTCAATAGGACAATCGTTGTCGGTGGTAAAGCGACACACATAAATTAAATTCTTGATAATGCTAGGTGCGACTAAGACATTATTAAGAACAAGAGGACGATTAGGTGTAGGAAAAGAATATGACCCGATGGAAGTAACGGGAAGCAAAGCCCCATTACCAACAATAATTGATGAAGGACCAAACAAGGAAGGAGGGTGTGAGGACGATAGAATACAAGCATTGTGAGTCATATGAGAGCCGGCGCCGGAGTCAGCGTACCACTCGGTGGGCTGCGGTGGGGGCGAAGTGGCCGTGAAGGAGGGTGTCAGTGCGGGCGCGCCAGAGGCTCCCCCGTACTAGAAACCGGGTGGTGCGCCGAAGCTAGGCACACAATAGCCAACATGTGGAGCACCGTAGGGTAGCATGGGGTGTGACGACGCGGGAAGGAGAGCACGGACAGCTGATGTGTCAGGAGTTGCATCGCGTGCAAGCGAGTGATGCGGATCACCGCGAGCATAGAGGACCGAGTCCCATTCGTGAATCGTGAGCAGAGCACCACGCGGGACCAAGCAAGGTGCGGAGCGTCACGAGGATGGTGAGTAGCGCATGCGGGACGTGCGGGCAAGCGGGCACAAGCAGGTCAGTGTGCGGCTTTATCGGCGGGCTGTGAAGCGAGTGGCACCGAGAGGAGATTTTTGTTTTCCTTTTGTGGAGTGGAAAGGGAAGGCTCACACGGTTTGCGTGCGAGCAAGCAAAGGCGAGCTGCTAGGAAAGGAAGTTGTTTTTGTTTTTTTGACCACTGGAAAAAAGAAGGCATTGCGCGGATGGAGGTTGCGGCTTGCGCGGCTGGAAGCGTTCACGCGATGGTCGCGGATCACGCATGCGGCTAGGCAAGCCAAGCGGATCCAAGTGGCGGCGACAGGAGCAGGGGTCAAGCCCAGTTAAGGCCCATGGGTGCCCAGGCACCGCCCTACAATTCCAAAAGAACTTGAGGACTAGGGAAATTTGGCCCTATAGGCACCCCCATGGCCCAAGATGAGGCACCCCTGCAGCCCAAGAAGCCCACGTCGCATAGTTTCATTCCAGGTTCCAGCCCCATCGGAGGCCAAGTCCGTCGCTGAAGTCCAGGCACGGACGCGCGGTTTGCCGGTTCCTGACTTCCACTCGAAGCCGCGACGCTTCGCCTGCCTCTCTGCTCAAGACGCGATTGATGCTAACAGAATTTTATCTCCGGATGAAATCAATTGGGATGAGGAGATTAAATATGACCCTGGTTTGAGGAAAGAAATTGATGCTTATCATCCGAACCAAAGAGAAAAGGTGAGAAGAAAAGGGCATAAATATGATCTGTAAGAGGTAATACAAATGCATTGCATCTACTTTCAATGGATAATTCTATATTTTCTTTGCTAAATAATTGACCTATTTCACTATTTGTTCTATTTTCTTTAGGCTGGATCACATATTTTGCTATATGGGACATCTTTTGTTCATCGTTTTGGCATTCTTTCAATCACTACACTACAGTGATCAATGTCATCTTTATTTTGAACGGTGAGTGTTATTGCCCTTGCCCCTACCAGTTTACCTATGTTTTGACCAAAATCACATTGTCATTAGTCGAAGTTGAATTTTGATGTTAAAAATTGTGAGTTAGTCATGCTACTTGTGTGAACATCACGAGTCCACAGGCGGAGCCAGGAAGTTGATTCTTTGAATGTTAGGGGGCCAACAGTTTTGAATTTTCAAATTTTATTTGAATTTTAAAAATTTAGTGGAAAATTCACGTTCATAGGGGGGCCTGGGCCCTGCCCGCCCCCCTGTCTCTGCCCCTGCATGAGTCACTATATTTATGATGAAGTTATGCACCCCCAACCATTTGCTCTAGCTTCGCCACTGGGCAGCAGGCTGGTGCCGATGCCACGGATCGCCGTGGTGCGGGTTGCGATTGAATGGACTGCTGTAGCAGTTGGCGAACAGAGCATGAGCAAGTGGAGCGGCAAAGAGTTGGTGAACGGATCACGATAGCTAGGGTAGCTAGCGAGCGAATCACGATAGCGAGAGGGCTCGACAAATCAGCGGCGAGCGATGAACGCAGCGGAGATAGGTGCCCAGCGATCGGATCGGCGACGGGTGAACAGGGAGCCAGTGACAAAGTCTGCGGTGGCAGGTGGAAAGCCCGGCAAGGTGCTCGGCGGTGGGTAGTTAGGTGGCCGGCAATGGAGTCAGCGGCGGCTAGGGTTTGCGAAAGCACGGTCGCAGGAGCGAACCGTTTGTGATACCATGAAAGAGATTGTGGAATGAAGGATATTCTATTCCATAGATTGTACACGGTACATATGGGCAACCGGGATGGCATATGAGCTAGTCCACAGGCGATTTACAACCACTCAACGCAAGGTGCACACATGCAACCACTCAACACACGGTGTCACTACTACAATAATTTTAACCAAGGCGGGCATTTTGGATTAACTGAGGCAGGCATCCAAAATGCCTCGGACCAAAGGTCACGGTAAATTAGACCCTTTTTCGAGGCGTTTTGAATGCCTGCCTCGGTTAATAAAATAAAAAACAAAAAAAGAAGAAAGCCCATAGCCCAGACCCAACTGTGCCTGGATCTGGGCCTCACATCGCCACCCCCGCACGCTGCCGCCACCGCTGGGGGAGCCCCACCGCCGCACGAGACCACCGGATCTAGGCTCCTCCTAGTTGGATCTGGTGGTGGCCGCTCGCCCCATCGGTCGTCGTCGTCCTCGCGCCGCCGGATCTGGAGGAGAGCCGGGCCACCACCGGAGTGGAGGTGGAGGGCGACGGATCCAGCCGCCATGCCAGCCATCGGATCGGGGCACCCGCTTGCCCGAGAGGAAGGGGGAGGATGGATCCGCCTCACCCGCCGCTGGATCCGCCTCCTTGCGCCGCCGCTTCAAGAGGGTCGAGCCCCACATGCCACCACCGCCAAATGAGGGAGCAGGCCCGCCTTGCCTCGCCTTGACCACCACGCACGTGCCGGCGCCGTCCCGCCTCACCTTGACTCGACCGATGTAGCCTTGCCTCGCCCGCCGCACATACGCCGGCGCTGCCCCGCCTGCGCCGTGGCCTCACCAGCGCCCGCCTGAGAGAGGGAGGGAGGGGAGAGGAGGGAGCGGCGCATGGGGAGTGAGGGAGGGAGAGGGAGACGTGTGAGTGAGATGACAAAGGGAGGCGGCTGAGGGGCACTCGCAAGTGGAGGGGTCGGGGGCGCTCGCGAGTGGAGACTAGAGGGTGAGGTGCGGCTGAGTGTTGGGTGGGTGTGAGGGTTAGGGTTTGTAACGTTCTCTTATATATTGTGAAGCCGTATCGGGCCTAGATGGGCTGTTTGGGCCACTTATACTAACTGAGGCGGGCATTTTAAGGGTGACCGCCTCAGTTAATCTATTTTACAAGGCGGTAGTTGTAACCGCCTTGGTTAATAAAAACTGACCGCCTCGGTTAATGCCATTAACGGAGGCGGGCATTTTTTAGGCTGACCGCCTCGGTTAATCTATTTTACGAGGCAGTTAACCACCTCGGTTAATAAAAAATGACCACGAGGCAGTTGAAATTCCTGCCCGCCTCGGAGGGTGTTTTCAAAAGGTCGCGGTAAATCTTTTTTGTAGTAGTGTGTACATATGCAACCACTCAACTCTACAAGAATGGACAACACTCCAAATGTAGCTATCGCTAACACTATCTAGTATTTACAGAGGCCCAAGGGTCTCTATGAATGGCTATTTATAGAGACGGTCAGTTGGCCTGTCTCCGTAAATTGATTAATAGAGCCACATTAGGTGTTTCTTAAGACTCAAACATGTGACTTTCATCTCATACAACACCTCCCTGCCATTACGCTGCACACTCATTTGTGAATATATACAATGGTATATTTTTTATCAACATTTTTATAATCTTGCATTGCGTATTTTAGCTATTAAATAAACTAAGAATTTAGTTACAACTATAAAGTTTTAAATCTTGTCAAACACTGCAACTTTGGTATAGGACGTGCCTCCATTCGAGACTATTTGGATTTTTTTAAAAAAAATTAATCTCAAAATATGTAAAATTAAAACAAATATTTAAGACTCTAAACAACTTCAGGTAAAAAGCTTATCTAAAAACCCAAAAGACATGTTTAGGACATTAAACAACTTCAAATCATAAACATTTTAACTACAAAATTGTAGACTGTATTGAGAAATTACCACTTCGGTGTATGCTATGTCAACATCTAAGGTTGTTTGAAAAATTTTAAATTTTAAAATTTTAATCCATGAAACTTAAACAAAATTTTAGGACTCTAAATAGTTTGAAATAAAAAACTTATCAACTATAAAGTTGTAGATCACGTTGAGATCTACAACTTAGGTACAAATTAAGTTTGATTTTATCTGACTTCATACGTAAAAGGTATGGATTATTTTTTGATGCAACTATTTTAGAGGCGGGCTTCTTAAGAGTGACGTCTCTGTTAATCGATTTCACAGACATGCTCTTAGAATAATATCCGTCTCTGTTAATGGCTATTTTCAGAGACAGACATGATAAGAAGTTTGCCATTGTTAATTATTTAATAGAGTTGGACATCCTAATACGACCGCCTATAAATAATTGATCAGTACTTGTAACGGTGCTACAAGGGTCTCTATCACTTTTGTATACGGTCACAGATTGTGTGTCTTTTTCAGGTAGTGACAGCTGCCGTGTATACCCAAGTTCTGTCCAATAGGCGATGAAAGGCACAAGCTGATGGACGAGAAGTATATATGGAGGCACAGCATGCATGATCTGTGATATAATAACCGAAAGTCAGGTAACGCGCCTATTCTTAGAACGAACATCGTCGCGTTTCGGTTTCTCCGACTCCTGTCAGGTTATAAATATAATTGTATGTATATACACAGGCTTTTGGAGTACACTCCTGTACTATACGTTTCTCAAGAAGTAAACATTGTCCACTTCAGACGCAGGTGCAGAGACCTGCCTGCCATGCCATCTAAGGATGAAAACGGAACGGAAATATCCCGAACCGAACCACATCGTTTTCTGTATTTTATCCGATCGAATTCGTATTTTTGTGTCTGACTTTACCGTTTTCGCTTTCGTTTTCGTATTTCAAATATAAAAGTAGAAAACGGTTTAGACATTTTCCGACCGTTTCCGACCGTTTTCTACTTTTCTACTTTTAATTCGGAATATCCCGAATTCAAAATTCAATTTAAACCGAATTTTGTTGTCAATTATTACTGTCTAGGCAACTAGACAAAGGCAAGTGTGGAGCATTGATGCTCATTGGCCGTATTATATAGGCAGCTCACCCCTATCGCGCCTCCCTGAGTCGTCGAGGTAGGACTAATCACCTTACACGGTGCTGTATGCTTGCATGACTGCATCTGACTTCACGCGGCGCTGTTGTTGCATTGCATGTGACTGGGCCGACCAAAAGAGAGAGAGCTAGATGGGCCAGACGTTGTTGCTATCCTTTCTAGTCTAGTACCGATGGCATCTCAATTTTTCCTCTTTTTTCTTTTTTTTTCTTTTCTTTTTTTCTCTTGTCAAAGAAACCAATTCGATAAGTCTGCTCTCTTACACTTGAAATTTGTCACGATGACACTTGTTAATTGTTATGCATTGTGGATCGGTATTCCGTATTGAATTTTCGTATACCGACCATGTTCGACATAATTTCGCTCGAATGGGTTCGTTTTCGAAATTCTCGATATTCCGTAAGTTCGCGTTCGTTTTCGTGTCCGGCTTTACCGTTTTCGCTTTCGTTTTCGTATTCAAATATAAAAGTAGAAAATAGTTGAGGAGTTTTCCGACCGTTTCCGACCGTTTTCATCCTTATTGCCATCTGAGTTTGGCCAGCACTGTATGGTACGAATCCGGGCTAGGCATGGCCTGTAGTGACTGGGCCAGGCACAGCATGCCATGCCGCTAAAGGCCATGGGTCTGACCAGCGGCCTAAGCACGACACTCTGGACTGTTTCGGGCTAGGCAGCCCGAAGCCCGTCATCAGTGTAACATCCCAAAATGCTCCTCCCAATAACTCAATTCAAAGATCAACAATTCAAGTATCACCAGATGAAATGAAACATTCAATGCACATATCAACAATTCAAATACCACAGATAAGTGCACTTGAACCAACCAAGCACTTGAAGCAAGCAACCAAGCAAGCAGCAACAACAGGCACTTGAACCAACTTGAAGCAAACAACCAACCAAGCAGCAACAACAGGCAACATGTCATACAAAACAAAAGATGATAATTGAGCTATTTAGTGCAATGCTGCCTCATTAAAAACCTTTCTAGGTAAAACTCACACCTCATGAGAAAACCATAAAAAGGAAAAAACAGTGTAGCTAGCTCATAATTAAGTCTTACAAACCAGAGTTCAACTCAGACTCATACGCATCAATCATAGACTCACACTTAGTCTCAGTCACAGTCGAGACTCCACACCAGTCAAACATGGTAACTCAGCAACTCACCAACACTCCCAGAGTCCTAGTCCTAGCCTCCTTGGCTCTCAGCCTCTCACTAAGTACCATCGGCGGCATCTTCATCTCCATAAAGCTAAAGATTCTTGTATGATTCTTCAAGTTCATGGTTCTCAACATTATGTTGTGCCCTTCCTTCTCCTAACTCACGGTCCTTGATGCAGGTTAACATCTCCACTATTTCAGGTAACAAGCACCATCACCGCGCTTCAATTATCCTGCCAATCAAATTAAAATAAGACTTTGAAGAGATAGTAGAAACAAGAACTAGCATATATCTCGAGTCATTATAGATAAAATTGGATAGGTTAGTTTGTGCTCACGCCACCAAAGAAGGATGTCAAAACCATCCTCATAAGAAGTGATATTGTCACTGTCTAGATAAACCGAAAGCTCAGAAACAAAAGATGTAGACGTTGAAGAAGTGGCAGAGACAGGGGAAGAGACAACAACACCTATTCCACGACCTCCGAAAATCCCCCATGCTGGTTTTTTCTTACCCGTGAGACTTGACGGTTGTGAAGTCCTCTAAGACCTAGCTGCACCAAACTTCTTTTCATATTTGTTAAACAACTTATACAATTCAATTTTCACCAGAGCAAAGCATCATTTGTAATCAGTACCAGTATAGTCACCAAGCAATTCAGAACATTAAAAAACCTGTCATCTTAGCCTTAGGTTCAAGAATAAATGCATATGAATATAACTAAGGTATATCCTGCTAGTAACAAACATGCAAATGGAAAACAATTTCTAGATTTCTTAGAAACAACAACATTTCTCAGATTTTGATCATTTTCACAAACACGCAAATGGAAAGAAACCTCTAGAATATGGTGTAGAATTAGTGGACTTGTAGGATAATAAACACCAGATAGAACAATAGTGGATTCATAGAAGAGTTCTAGGGACTACAATATCTTTTGAACAACATACCAATGATTTTCAAACAACAGTTGTGAGCCATAATAAGAATTAATGAACACAGAGAAAATGCTCCTATATGGAATTAGGTGCTTTAGCATAAGGTATGTTGCATTCCATCTAACATCTATATCCAAACAAAATTTACGAGGGCGCACAACCTTAGCAATGCTATAGTTATTGAACAAAGCAGTGCATTGATTAGAGGAATTTAAGAAGTTAATTGTAATTCTAAAATCATCTATGAAATGTTTCAACCTCTTCAAGCCATATTTTACAATTTGATTAATGATATGGCAAGCACAACATTGATGCACAAGACTATATTTATGAGTCTGAGGATCAAAATGATCGTGATCAGGATCAGGAACCAAGTAACCAGCAAAAATAGGTGTCAAAGTGTTCATGACAGATGTATTTGAAGAAGCATTATCTAGAGTGACAAAGAAAATCTTGTTAACTAGACCACACTCCTCAACTACAATAACAATACGTTCAGCAATATTAACACCAGAATGAGAAACCTCAATTAGCCTAAGAACAATCACTCTTTTATGTAATTCCCAATCAACAGTCTCAAAGTAGACATATTATTTAGTCGACGAAAAGTTAACGATAGGAAATATTATGGGGTCGTTGATTATATTAACAATAGATCTTTTAACGAACATGGACGACCACACTTTAGTGATCGTTAATAATTATTAATGGCCATATTTTAGACTTTTAACAACCACATATCTTGTCGTTAATACCCCTTTTTCTTGTAGTGATAATTGGTCAAATTGGAACGATATTAGGTTGAAGTTGTAGATATTTTCACAAGCTTTCCAACAAGTCAAAGATAGGACCAAAATACCAATCTGCGACCTTACTAATGTTCACAGGATAATCCATCAGTTCATCGTATGATTATCATAGGATGAATTGGTGGATGATCAGGCATATGATCTGGCATGTTTTGTGATCATACGATGCAATATTTTGAAGGGATTTTTTGATAATCTTGTAGATCACTTCTCAAGATTTTCAACAACTGCTAGATTGTCAAAAACGGACTTCGGAGCTATGACTATGAGATATGTGACCTGGAGGATCATCTAGTGATGTCTAGCAACATGGCATAGAATTCATGGGTCAATAGATCATCCGGTGATGTCTAGTAACTTGGTTACAGAGCTCACAAACTACCACCCAATGAACCTGTGTTATTTTTCATACTCTGGCAGATCATCTAGTGCACACAAAAAATATGGTTGTTAGAGCAATGACTACTAGGCATGCTTGGGCTATGAATTCCCCTCCAACCTGCATTTCCAAGGTTGTTGGAGACCATAGAAGCTAGAGGAATTTCCCACATTAGAAGATACACTAGAACCTCGTATGTGAGATTAGTCATCAAATCAAAGGAATAGTAAGCAAAATTAGTGCTTTGTTTAGGCCTTTTTTTATCAGAGATTGAGCTATTGTGTGCCCTTGTAACTTGGATAACTAGAGTGGGGTCTCCGTGACCTTACATTGAAGGCGTGGTGACCTTCTAGGTGGAGACCCCTCTATTCTTCATGTGGAGCGGTGTCCTATCAGTGTATAAGGGACCAGGAGACCCTTCCCTCTTATGGAAAGCTCCATAGTGTGTACGGTGTCAAGGTGACTAGAAGAGCTGGGTGTCGGTGGTGAGAATTCGTGACTTATGCACTAGCCTTTTTGATGGTTGAACAACATGACTGGGAGAGACATGCTGACTAGGGGTGTACCTCGATGGAGCTCCAAAATGGACTTGGGGCTAGCAACCAATGCAACATGATATATCGTCACATCTCGAGGAGTTTGACCTTTCCATCCTTAGCTTTTTACTTACCGCGTTTGTTGCATCCTCTTATACTTTGATTGTGCGACCTTTATTTTCTTAGATTAGCTATAGGTTAGTCGACATGATTGGCTCTTGGTTGTAAAAGTACTTTGGGATGAAGGTAAGTTAGAGCACACTAGAAAAAACTGAAGTGCACATCTTAGACTAGCTAGTTCATGGTTTTCCTAGTGGTAGTTTTATTTGAGGCTTAGGATTTAAGTTTGAATTAGATACCCAATTCATCCCACTCATAGTACCTTTGAATGCTTCAGTGGGTGATTTTAATTTTTCTAATGTGCGGGTTATTAGACAAAAGGCAACCAATACTCCTCGTTATCATCGTAAGAGCGTATGGTTCTCTTGTAACAGCTAAAACGAAACCCCACCCTATATACAAAAGCTACTCTCTCCCTTCAAAATGTATGATGTTTTTCTTTTTTAAGTGCTTCATGTATGCCTCCTCCTAATAGAAGAACGGGCAACCTTCACCATTGCTCTACATTAAGGTTTGAACACATCAAAGCCAAATTCAAAGCTGAGCAATTCAAAAACCACAAGACGAATCCAAAATCAAATTAACCATGTGCGTCGGGTAACAGTAGAAACTTGCCGTGCGCTCCAGGGTTTCTTCGAAATCCACCTCTCACCAGTTTAAACCGGTGGTGCACATGATCAAGGGAAGGGAACATGATCTGTCCGAATCTGCTGCAGACGACATGAAGTCGTTTGCCAAGGATCTGTCTCCACCACCACCGCCAAGTTGCCTACGGGAGAGAAGAACATGGGAGACTAGTCCACTGCTCACACGCGCTGTGCTACACGTGACCTCTTCTCCGAGTTATCGGCCAGGTTATACAGTCGACTGTTATAAACACGACAAAAACGAACCACTAGAGACTATTTGTGCACCACTTAAAAGTGTTTTGGACTCAGAAATGAAAATTCAAAGTTAGTGGACCTAATTGATATAAGTAGACAAGTTGATGGATGCATTTTACTCTAAAGTTAAACAGAGTACTCTCCGCCCGTATGAATGAGGAATTAATTAATAGCTTAGCCCTATCAGGTAGTTGGAGAGCTGGCAGCTACAACTACAGTCGACCATGTAGGCACATAAACGGACAGTGCAAATGCCACCCACATATTGCATGGTCTATATATGGATGGCTTCCTCTTGCCGCCAGCGCACCACTACACAGTCATATATAGTGGCATCTGCTGGGTACCCCTGCAGTGCAGGAGCTAGCAAGAAGCAGAAGCAGAGATAATGGAGGACGTGCCTGTCTGGTTCGTCTCACTGGCGTGCCTTGGCGCGCTCTACATCGTCGCCATCGGCTGCCGCCCCCTCGCCTACCTCGTGTTGTGCCTGCGCCGGCCGAAGGACCTCCACCGCTACGGCTCATGGGCCATCGTCACTGGCCCGACTTCTGGGCTCGGCCGGTCCATGGCCATGGAGCTCGCGCGACGCGGCCTCAACCTCGTCCTCCTCGACCTCAACGCCAACAACCTCCAGGAGACCTCCGAAGCCATCAAGTCCCTCCACCCCGTGAAGATAAAGACGGTGGTTCTAGACCTCTCCCTCGTCGCCACCCCTGAAGGTGAGACGATGCATGCATGAGATCCACACAACACCGTCGGCGTCTGAATTGCATGCCTGGCAGGCGACGCGGCGATCCGGCGGCTGCGGGAGGAGATCGAGGGGCTGGACGTGGGGTTGCTGGTGAACAACGCGGCGGTGAACACGCCTGGCGCGGTGTACCTGCACGAGGCGGACGTCGAGCGGTTCGTGCGGATGATACGGGTGAACCTGTGGGGGCTCACCGAGGTCACGGCCGCGGTGCTGCCCAGGATGCTGGCTCGCCGGAGGGGTGCCATCGTTAACGTTGGCTCCGGCTCCACGGTGGCCGTCCCGTCCTTCCCTCTGTACACCGTCTACAGCTCCACCAAAAAGTACGTGATGTGACATTATATATGCTTCCTTAATTTCGTTCTAACGATTTTACGTGCTACTAAAACAAGCTAGCGTGCAGCGTCGGAGTTCTCATCAAAGTTTGAACAACTAATTGTATGTTTACAGCTATATATGACAAGCGGTACACGTACGAAACCAGCAATATATGTGACTACGCTTTTTGGGGAAGACTTGTACTAGTATATATATACTTCTATTTTGAAATGATTTCACAAAAGGCATTACTTTTCTCAGATATAAATTATAAAATACAGTTTTAAAACCTTTGATCAATTCCACGTTATTAATTGGTTTTTATAAAATTTGTTCGGTCCGATACCTAGAAAACGACATATAATTGAAGAATTTCTTGACGTCAGATGACCTTATTAGACTGATATATTCTGTTTTAACAACTTTAGAGTACTGGGATCTATCCAAGGCTAGGTCAAAACTATAGGAAGAGTGTTCGCTGATTCTAATATAACAACTTTCTCGGGTCAGATGATCCGATGAGCAGAGTTTTCAATTTTGCTATAAAAAACTTGGCCACCACTGAAATTCGTGAAATTCGGCTGAATTTTTTGCTAAAACGTTTTAGAGACTTATGCACGGATTATGTTTTTTTTCTAAAAAATTCGGATGAATAGAAGAATATGCAACATAAACAATATAAAATATGAGTCCAGAGTTAAATAGCACGTGTATTAGTATATTACAAAATTTTGGAATTTTTCAACCACTACTGAAATTCGTGAAATTTCAGAGAAATTTTGCCGAAATTTGAACCCCGCCGATGAGCACCCGGCCCGAGTTGTGTTCCTGATCTATCTATATCCAATAAATGCATACAAATTTGAGCCAGTTCTATAAATTAAATAATATTATGCTGTCTAGGCATGCATGTAAATAAACCAAACAAACATTACGAAATTGAAGACGTACGTACATAATATAAAGCAGAACAAATAAAATAATATAACTTTTTGTGTGTGTACCTTTCGTGCCTTCAGTGCGTGCGCGCACACGTCAACGTTAAATAAACATATCCATTAATGGCTACGTGGGAACCTTAAAATTAACTTCTTGATAGCGCGATGCTGATGATCATGGTACAACTACTACTAATAATTATAAATGATACTAGTAAAAGATTACTATATATTTAAAACATTTATTTAATGTGGGGTGTACGTTCATCCTATCCAGGTATGTCGCCCAGCTCTCGAGAAGCCTTTACGTCGAGTACAAGAGCAAAGGAATCGACGTCCAATACCAGGTCCGTAATGATCCACACTACTGGCCCTGGCCGGTTTCAACCTCTAGCTGAGCTTGTTGTCAAAAAAAAAAAAAAAACCTCTAGCTGAGCTAGCTAGCATGAGCTGGCGAGACCCGTGACTACACACTAGCACACAGTCACACGAGCCACCCACTAGCACAGTCACACTATCGACCTGATGCTAAAGTAGTTGGCTAATTCATGCATGCATGTACTATATGGCTGTATTTGTTGCAGGTCCCGTTCTACGTGCACACGCGCATGCTGT
The DNA here is from genome assembly GCA_038087645.1 of Saccharum hybrid cultivar R570. Lineage (NCBI taxonomy): Eukaryota > Viridiplantae > Streptophyta > Magnoliopsida > Poales > Poaceae > Saccharum > Saccharum hybrid cultivar. Next base: position 1,161,379 of record JAQSUU010000291.1, on the reverse strand, counting down.
CGAGCGCCGTGAAGGCCAAGCTCCGGCCGTGGTTCGTGGCGACGGCGGACGAGTACACCAGCACGGCGGCGCGGTGGATCGGGACCGGCCCACTGTGTGTTCCGGGCGCCGCCCAGAAGCTCCAGTGGTGCCTCACCGGCTTCGTGCCGGACTGGGTTCACGACTGGTACCGGATCCGCCTGCACCTGCAGCACAGGGCCGTCCTCCGCGGCGGCGGTCGTCGAGCCGTGATCGCCAACAACGCCCATCCACGCGGCGAGCAGGCCGGAACACCACCCAACGGCAATGCATCAGTTGCAGTTGGGCCAAACATCAGTGGCTAGCTAGCGAGCGAGCCAGCTGGGCCAGCCCTCTCTCTCTGCAGCTGTCAGTCAACAGCTATATATATACAAGTATATATATATAGTACTCATGCACATGATCATGATGGTCATAGTTATAATTATTATTAGAAGTATGTGTGTATAATTGTTTTGACACGTCGGATGTAAGTTGTCAAATCGGCACCTGAGTTATGTGATTACATATTACTACTACGTTGTTACTTATAAGGCAAGTGATTTGCAAATAAAGAACCATAAGGGGTTGAGACTAATCTGGTTTCCAACAATTTCGCCATTGAGCAAACAAGGATTGAAGCTCTCGCGAATGGGCCTCTAGCTGAGTTGCACTCGTCAGGTCTCTGCTCCCACGGTCTTCCTTTCAAAACAAAAAGGATTATTGAAGCTCTCCCTTTCCGATATATAGGTTGTTGTCTTTCCCTCGCCGTTTTAAGAGATTTTTTTTTTTGTCAGCCTACGAAGACATCATTTTTTTGGTAAAAACTATAACGTCACGGACAGTTGCGACCAAATTCCAACTTTTCTAAGTGACGGATTTTTTTAGTCATCTTTTTTTTTAACGACGGTTCATTGGATTAACACAACGGTCCGAAGCAATGAACAAAAATAGTGGACTTTTACTGTGCCTTTCCTGGGGCAAAACTAAGAATGAAATCCGATGCGCAATTTTGACATGAATTCGTCCCCTCGTCATGTGTCCTCAAGCAATTCGAACAAAGTTGCCGGAAGCCCGGAACGCCGTCGGCAGCAGCGTGCCAGCAGCCCTGCATGCCGTGATGGCCGATGGGGTCTCTAAAGGATCAAAAGTCACGGGTGACTTTCCCCTCTCCCGATGCCATCCATTTAGAATCCAGCGGCTCTGGTGACCCTTCAGCTTTCTCAGTGCCCGGTGCAGACGTATGGCAGCCCAATAAGACCCAGTTCGTAGACAGAGACAAAAATAAAGAGTGGTACCAGAGAGACTAAAGTGTACATACCATTTATTTTAGCACAAAACTGAACAACAATTTCACGTAAATATTTTTAATAGTTCCATGCTAATAAATAATGTCCACCAATCAAGTGAAGTGAGACTGCAGACCAACGACAGATTTTTTTTTCTTCTGTTTTTCATATTTTTTAAATTCATTTTTTGCAAAAAATAAATCCAAACCAAAATTTTGTGTTTAGCTACAAATACAGTTCACATCATTTTTGTTTGAAGCCATCTTGATATATTATTTAGATCAACAAATATAGATCTGAACATTTTATCAATTTTTAGACGACCTCAAATAAAAAAATCATAAACTGTGGCCCTGTTGTGTGGGGTATAACCCTGGAACCATCAGGGGTGGTCCAGGCCACAAGATCAAGACACACTGTAACATCCTAATTTTTTTATAATTATAAAATAATTAAATATAATTTATTTGTGTAATTGAGTGTGCATTTAAATATAGGGAATAATAAATTTTGTGAAATTAAAATTAATCATAAGGTTAACAATTTGTTTTTGCACTCATGCTGTTGCACTATATTTTTATGATGATTGGTTTGAGTCAAAGTTCAAAAGATATTCAAAAACATTTGAAAGTTTGATTTGGAAAATCAATTTAGAAAATAAAAAGGGATTCCTATTCATTCTACATCTCTTCCTCAGTTTCGGCCTGCTGGCCATTTCCCCCCTCCTTGGCCCGCTCGCCTCCCGCGCTCTCTCTTGGGCCAGCCAGGCCGAGCCAGGCAACCATTGCCGCGCCCGCTCTCCCCCTTGAGCCGCTGACGCGCCGGGCCCACTTGTCGGCGCTCTCCTCAACCTCCATCCGCTCCCTCCGGTTCTCTCGCTCGGTCATGACGGCAACTGCCGCCCGCGCCCACGTCCCACGCGAGTGGGAGCGTCGCCTCTGCCCCGGCCTTCAAAAGGAGTGTGTGACCCCGTCTCCGCCCTTCCTATCTCCAGTTCCCTCTCTCTCGCACTCGTTTGAGCACCTGGAGAACCACCGCGGTGACTCACCGGAGGAGCCGTCCGCCCCGCCGCGTCGCCACCGTTCTCAAGCCGCTTCAACTCTGTTTTTCCTCCCGGTGAGCTTCGCCTCGTTCCCCGCTCCCTCCCCATACTTCTATTTCCTTGATTTGTGGCCTCTAGGGCCGTGTCCGCGAGCTCCAACGAGCTTCTTGCCGTCATCCATGGCGGGTGCCCCTCGGGCTTTTCCCCGGCTGCACTTGTGACGTGAACGAGATCCCTATCCCCTCCGCATTCTCCCCGTAGTCTCTGTTTGGAGAATGGGGCTCCGTAGCGCCCAATTTCCTTGCTCCGGTGAGCTCTCCGCCGCCGGCCATGGTGGGCACGCCGCACGGGTGACCCCGTGGCCGTGTTTTGCTCCGGGGCGAGTTCGCCTTCCTCCCCGCATCACCCCGGTGCTCTCGGTTTTGAAAACCGTGTACCATAGCATCGGTTAGGCCAACTCCGGTGAGGTCCCATCGCCGGCCATGGCAGCGCCGCCGTCTACTCCCCAAAATCCGATGACCCGGCCTCTCTGAAAGTCCCTAGTTTGGTTTTGGCTAATTGATGAAACCTAGGACTAACCTTTGTATCTAAGTGGATGATTTAGATAAAGGTGGTCATTGAATATGAGACATGGCATTGACTCATGTGACCAAGATGATGAAGACCAAGATGATGCTTGGCTCGATGGACCGGTTGTGAAGGTGAAGGGCAAGTCGAGGCTTCGAAGCGAAGGACCATGCGATGGTGAAGCTTGAGCAAGACTTGGCGCCGACGGACCGATGCAACGGTGAAGAGCAAGTGAAGTCAAGGTCGATGGATCGAGACGGTCATGTGATGATATGAAGTGGATCATATCTTTTGGAGAAACAAAATGGGCTCAAGGCAAAGGTATAACCATAGGGCCATTTTGTTTTGCACTCAAGACACCATAGAGGGTGTGAGTGGTTTAGGATCGATAGCCGAACTATTAAGAGGGGAAGTCTTATCGGTTATTCGATGCACAGGTGCCACTAGGTGAATTCATGAAGTGCATTGCATGTAGGGCCTAGTGACCTAACTGGAAAACCTTCGAAAATGTTTATGGAAAGGCTAACACACGTGCACAAGGTGGTGATCACTTGTTGGTGTTGGCACATTTGCGAAGGCGTTGAAGTTTAAGCGGTAGAGAGGGTTTGGGTCTCTCTCTCCCTCCCGCCGAGCATGCGAGCGCGGGATTCAGGCGTTTTCGAGGAGTTGAAAAGCCTATTTTCCACTATGCCGGAAGTTGGAAAAGAAACGGAGGCGAACGGAGGTCACAGAGGTGACCGGACGCTGCACCGGACGCGGTCATGGTATGACCGGACGCGTCCGGTCAGTACAGCGCAGGCGCGGGTGCTAGGGTTTGCAACCGGCGCGTCCGGTCACTCGCGGGACCGGCGCGTCCGGTTAGGTGTCCAGAGGAAACTGAGTTTCGCAAGGATGATTGGACGCGAGGCGCGTCCGGTCACACATGATCGGACACGTCCGATCGTTGAGGGAGCTTACTGGACTCAAACCGGACGTGGGCACTGTCGCGTCCGGTCGTTATTTCGCGGGCGCGCGGTGCTATGCGATCGGCGCGTCCAGTCGTTGACTGGAGCGCGTCCGGTCACTCGGGACCGGCGCGTCCGGTCGTTTAGAGAGGCGTGTCCGGTCATGGGATTTGACCGTTGGCGCAGTGACCGTTGGAGGATTGGACGCGGTCGAGCGCGTCCGGTCAGTTATGACCGGCGCGTCCGGTCATCCCGAACAGACCCAGTGAAGGGGTATAACGGCTCTATTTGGATGGGATGCTTATAAATACTTGTTGGCCGGCCCTTGGAGAGGGCTCTCATGAATTCTAACATACTTGTGCATCCTTTGAGCTAGAGCATCTCCTCCCACTCATCTCTCTTGCTTGATTGCAAATCAAAAGTGAGATTGAGTGATCCCAAAGTGCATTGCATAGCTTGAGGGCATCTAGTGGCACTTGTGGGTGGTTTAGCCGGTGGATTTCTTATTACTGTTGGAGAGTACCGCTCCTAGCCGGCTTGGAGATTGTTGGAGGCGTTGGCAAGAGAAGGTGATTGTTCTTAGCCACCTCCGGTTGATTGTAAGAGGTTCTTGTGCTTTCCTCGGCGGGACGCCAAAAGCAACTCTATTACATTGCGCGTGTCATTGAGTTACCTCACTTGAGAGTGGTGTCTTGCGGTGCCTTGCGGGGCGTGCCTTGAGGGGCAAGTGACTTGAGGGTCACACCGAGGAACCATCTAAGTGTTGGTCGACACAACCGGTGACGTAGCTTGTCGGTGCACAAGTGAACACTGGGTGAACAAAAATATAGTGTCTCTTGTCTCCCGGTGATTGGTCTTCATATTATGTTGTTGTCAATATTGATTGATTATATATCATCTTGGTGATTGGCAACATCTTCACTACACCGTTGGTATAAGATACACAATCCTCTCTCTTGCATTTACATTTACTAGATTATCTTGTGTAGCTCTAGTGGTAGCCTTTGCTAGTAGTTGTTAGCTTGCTCACTAGTGTAAAATTAGTGACATAGCCCTTGTGTGAACTAGAGATCATAATCTACTAGACTTGTGGATAGGAGGCTTGCATCACAACCGTAGGCTAAGCAAAACTCGCTTTGCACCGTTTGTTATTCTAACAAGTTTGCTTAAGTGATCCTTGTAGAAATTTTTATAGACAATTCACCCACCTCTAGCCATCTAGGACCTTACACTCTCTCTCCTCTCCCCCATCTAATCTCAACCGCACATCGTGAGATGAATGGTCCTGGTTGGCTGATACCCCTTCGGGGTCCATTTTTGTTAAAGAGACCCCCCGCTTTCATCTATTTGAACCCGCCGTCCTTGGCGTACTCCCGGAGTGTGCGTTCTTTTTCGGAAAGCGTAGTTTCTTCGGTTTATATGAAAAATACGTTTTCAGATTAATTACAAAATTGCCACTGCAGTAAAACATTTATAAAATCATCGTTTTAGCTTCGATTCGACCCGTTCAACTTGCGTTAGTTTCGTAATTTCATAATCTACGCATTAGTGCCACTGATAGACCTGTTAGAAGCTTTTAAGTTTCTCGATTAAGTCTAGTTTAATAGCTAGTTTTGGAATCTTGTTTAGCGCGTAACTTTTGCGTTGTAGCTCCGTTTTTCGTGCTTTTTCGCGTCGTTGTGATCGTAGCGAGACGTAGATGATTTTGGTAAACATTTTATTCAGATTTATTTATTGTTGGTGTACTGTTCTAATCGTAGTTATGTTTTGCTTGTATGTCTGCTCCGAATTGCGTGTTGTACTTCGTGTCGTTCGAGTTCATACGGTGAGGAGTACGTTGGGAATCCGGGCACGTACGAGGAGCAGCAGGACCAGCAGCAGTTCGTGAACCAAGGCAAGTATAGCATGGGCCTACCTTGATTCCTATTCATTATATAATCTACTCATTATGCATGTGTCTAATATTGCTCGACTATAAGGACATCCTAGCCATTGATGACTTATATCTCGATGCCTATGGGTTTTATTGCATATGGGTAGAATGCTAGTGCTCTATTCAAACATGATCAATACTATGATTAATGGAACAAACGGATAAACATGATGGTAATAATTGAAATATAGGGTGATGGTGCAAATGATGTCGATCATGTTGCCCTAAACTCTCCTAAGGACTTGTCTGTAGGGCAAAAGCTAGGACATACAGTGCAACCGTGAGAGTCATATGGCTCTGACTTTAGCTCAGTAATAGGATCTTTTCTAGCTTGTTAGAGGTTACCCAAAAGGGCGCAAGAGGGGCTTGCCACTTTGGGTATAGAACTGCCTCTGTTCTGATGTGTATAGCCTGCGGGAATTGTGCTATCGAAAGGGGGGGTTCTCTATATCTGCTTGCCAAGGAAACCTTGTGGCCCTAACATGTTAGAAGAGGCCTATGGAAGGCTTCATAGTGTACCCTGCCTACTCACCTTGGGAGTGTTAGGGGGTCGACGGGCCCCGGGCAAATGGGCAACACGACTCACGGGTAAAGATGCACAACCTTTGCAGAGTGTTAAAACTGTTATAATAGCCGTGCTCACGGTCACGAGCGGCCCGGAAAACTCACAGAATAAATGGTTACTTGATACTTGGATGAACTGTGATGATGATGACGAGATCATAATGATGCTTTCTCTTCTTAACTTTGGTAGTGGATCATGTGGGTTAAATGGGAGCTTGAGCATAACTTAATAATGATTAATAATGAAATGTGGATCTACTAAAAGTGCTAACTACAGTCAACCGTGTCTATCCTTTTTGAGCCTCATGAATCCTCATACTATACTTGCGGAGTACAAGTGTACTGACACTTGTTGCTATTTGTTTTTGGATAAAAATCCCGGATGGGTAACAGATGATAGTTTCTACGAGGACTTTCCGGAAGATTTCTAGGTTTGGGTCAACCAGTCGTCCTTTCCTGTGGATCAGACGCTACGCCTAAGAGTTGCTATTTACTTTTTCGCTTGTTATGTAAGAACTACGTGATGTAATAACATTATGTATGTACACAGTGATGATACTTCTATTAATTTGTCGGCTTATGTGTGTGACTACTCCTGGGGCGCACATAAGATGAATGCACTCTATATTGTCCTTTAATTGGAGTGTGACAAATTGGTATCAAAGCCGTGTCGACTGTAGGACGCAAACCTAGATAGAAATGGTCGTTTCTAGGAGTTTGACTTTATTTATTTACTTGCTACTATCTCCATCTTGATATTTTATTAAAATTTTATGCTCTATTTCTTATTCTATTGCATAAAATATTGACTCTGATAATATTTAATATCAAAACTATAGATGCCTCGCCTCAGTGCCGCTGCCTATGTCGCCCAGTTCATTCCAGCAGCACCTGCTCCACCAGCACCACCAGCAGTACCACCAGTGGAGCCAGAGGTCGTCCACATTTCCGATGAGGAAGAGGAGGAACCCATGGAAGAGGAGACATTTTCAGCGGCTGCATCTGATGGACCCGCTTCGACCCCCGTGGCTGCACCCATCCCACATGTGGATGCGCCAGTCCCCGCTGCTACACCTCCACCAGCTTCCCAGGCCGCTTCTGCACCAACACCAGTGTCCTCCCCAGCTGCTTCAGAGGAGCCAGAAGAGATAGGATGGACCACCAGGAACAAGTTTAAGGAAGCTCCCGAAGATGCCCATTACCACCACCTCCTTACCACCATGCTAGCCGAGTACTATCCAGAGTTTGCTGCCTCGGTGAAGTACTACTGTGCAGAGCACACGCATCCAGTGGAGGCGGCATACTGGAAGACCAATATGATCATCACCGCCTGGAACAACACCGACCAATCTCAAGATGTTGTGACTACCCATAGCCACCGAGCCAGGCGTGCCAGTGCCTATGACAGCATGGAAGATGTTGCGCAGGCGGCGTACCTGCATTACCATGGTCGGCGTTTTGAGGACATGCAGAATGATCGCTACCGGTATCTTCCACGCTATGACCCGAAGGAGAAGACATGGGCGGTGTTGGCTCCTCCAGCTTCTGATCCCACCTTGGACACCACAGTGAGGCACCTCAGCGCCATGCAGGAGGCCAACGAAGCACTCAGGGAAGAGCTTCGTGCGACGCAAAAATCTGAAAAACGCCTTCAGAATCAGATAGATGAGATGGCCGTTCAGCTAGGACAACCTACCATTTACAAGAAGAAGGCCAGGGTGTTCACCATGGTGGATCGCGCACCTTAGATACTTGCAGCCCCACCATAACGAATGTGTTTTAGATCGAGAGTCGTGTCAAGTTTGTGTATGTTTTGTGAACCTTTTGTTGTCTTGTTGGTTGTGTTATTGAACTTGGATGATTTGGAGTTTGTGTGATTGCTGGAACAGTGTGGGCTTGTCCACATGTTCTTTTTATCAAAACCTTAAGTTAGTGTTTGTTTAACTTAGTTGGGGTTTAAATTTCTGCATCATTGCTGTGCTGTTTTTCAGAGCAGTCTGCAATGTTTGTCTCATATCTCTAAATCTCTACGTCCAAAAATTATGAAATTTTTGTGGAAAGAACTAGACTTGTGTACCTTTCATTTCCCACTGGAATCAACTCATTATCAATTTTGGTTTGAGAGATATGCCTGCTACAATCTGGCAAGTCTGTGCAGTCTGTAACCTAGAACAGAAATTGTTTAGCTCAGTTTTTGATGATGTTGCCGTCTGTATCAGTGAAAAAGTTCTATACAAAAGTTGTAGCAGACTCTTTAAGATTTCCAACGATGTATGCCACGCCTATTTTGGATTTCTGAAACTCGAGTTACACTTCAGTTTCTGATCTGCTATTGTAGACACCCGTCCAGAAATTTTCAGCTATGTTATTTACCTTTTGTAAATAATTTGTAAATTTTTGGAAGATCTCTAAAAGTTTGCACATTGCTTGGAAGCAGGTGGCCGCCAGAGGAGGACGTGGCAGAGGCCGTGGATGTGGCCGTGGACACGGAGCTTTAGTGGATCCACCTCCGCCACCGCCGGTGACAATTGAGCAGTTGATGGCCATGCAAGCGCAGCTCATGCAGGCAGTGATGGACCGTCTCGGTGAGCAACCAGCAGAAGCACCCCCACCTATGCAGGTCCGTGACAAACGTGGTGAGTTTCTGAAAGGACGCCCACCTATGTTCACACATGCCTCTGAACCAATGGAGGCGGATGACTGGCTGAGAGTTGTGGAAAAGCAGCTAAACATTGCACAGTGCAACGACTTGGAGAAAGTCTTGTACGCCTCAGGTCAACTCCAAGGAGCTGCTCAGGATTGGTGGGAGTCATTCCAGTATGGACGTCCAGAGAATGCTCCAGAGATCACGTGGAAAGAGTTCATGGAGAATTTTAGGTCCTATCACATCCCTGAGGGACTTATTGAACTGAAGCAAGAGGAGTTCCAGGCTCTCAAGCAAGGGTCCATGTCTGTGGCAGAATACCGCGACAAGTTTGCACAACTGTCGCGATATGCCCCGGCTGAAGTGGCCAGGGATTCTGACAAACAGCGCCGTTTTCTAAAAGGGCTGTATGATGGACTCCAACTGCAACTGATGTCCAACAAGTATGCCAGTTTCCAAGAATTGGTGGATCATGCTATTGTGATCGATAACAAGCGTAAAGAAATGGACCTCAAGAAGAGGAAGCTCCAGGGACAGGCGTCGGGTAGCAACACTCGCCCGCGAGCTTTTCCGTAGCAAGGTTTTCCGCAGAGGAACCAAGGGCCACCCAACCAATGGAACAAAGGCCAGTATCCCCAGAGGAACCAGAACCAGCAGCGTCCCCAGTACCCACCGCAGTTTGGTAACCAGGGCCAGCAGCGTCCCCAGCAACAGCAAGCTACCAATCAGGCGCCACGTCAGGGAGTGCCCAACAATGCTCCAACCAAGAGTGGCACACCAGGCAACCCCAATGTCTGTTACAACTGTAGAGAGGTGGGACACTATTCGTACCATTGCCCAAAGAAGCAGAACCAGCAGGCCCCGCAGAACCAGCAGAACAACCAAAGACCCAATGCTCGACCTCCGTTCACCAGCAAGGTGAATCATGTGTCATCAGAATCAGCTCAGGAGGCGCCTGAGGTTATGCTGGGTACGTTTAGCGTCAACTCCATCTCCGCTACAGTACTTTTTGATTCCGGTGCCTCGCATTCTTTCATATCCCAAGCTTTTGTTAGAATGCATAGTATACCCCTGTGTGCCATGAAGGATCCCATGCTAGCAAATTCACCGGGGGGTAGCATGCCAGCAAATTATTGGAGCCCTTCTACTAGTATATTCCTAGGGGGGGTAGCTTTCAAGGTAAATCCAATTGTTCTGAGAACCGCTGGAATTGACCTCATCCTGAGAATGGATTGGATGAAGCAGCATAGGGCAGTGATACAATGTCAGGAGAAATCTGTTGTTGTGACATCTCCAAGTGGTGATAGAATTTGTGTAGAAGTGGAAGTGCAAGCTCAACCTACCGCCACCGTCAATCAGCTGAGCGATGTTGCTAACCAGGAGAACCAGGTGGTGGACGAATTCCCTGATGTGTTCCCCGATGGATTGCCAGGTATGCCACCCGATCGCGACATCGAATTTCTTATCGAGCTTTTACCTGGAACTGCACCCATAGCTAAGAGACCATATAGAATGGGGGTAAATAAATTAGAATAACTAAAGAAACAAATTAAGGAATTGCAAGAGAAAGGTTTTATTCGTCCTAGTTCTTCACCTTAGGGAGCACCTGTTATATTTGTGGATAAGAAAGATGGCACACGAAGGATGTGTGTCGACTATAGGTCCCTTAATGAAGTCACAATAAAAAACAAGTACCCACTCCCTAGAATTGATGATTTATTTGATCAGTTGAAAGGTGCTTGTGTGTTCTCAAAAATTGACCTCCGTTCTGGATATCATCAACTAAAAATTCGTGCATCTGACATACCTAAGACAGCATTTACTACCAGATATGGCCTTTATGAGTACACAGTGATGTCTTTTGGACTGACAAATGCACCTGCATACTTTATGTATCTGATGAACAAAGTATTCATGGAGTACTTGGATAAGTTTGTAGTGGTATTCATAGATGATATCCTAATATTCTCCAAAAATAAAGAGGAACATGCTGAACACTTAAGATTAGTCTTACAAAAACTCAGGGAACATAAATTGTATGCAAAAAGGAGCAAATGTGAGTTTTGGCTGAAAGAAGTATCTTTTCTGGGACATGTAGTCTCTAACGGTGGAATAGCCATAGATCCCAGTAAGGTGCAAGATGTGTTAAATTGGAAAGCCCCAGTCAATGTTAGTGATATCTGTAGTTTTTTGGGGTTGGCTGGGTACTATAGAAGGTTTATTGAAGGATTCTCTAAGCTAGCTAAGCCTATGACAGCCCTGTTAGAAAAGAATGCCAAATTTGTTTGGTCAGACAAATGTCAGGCTAACTTTGAGGAGCTAAAGAGAAGGTTGACAACAGCCCCAGTGTTGACCCTACCTGATTTAAGTAAGAGTTTCTCTATTTATTGTGATGCATCTCGCCTAGGCCTTGGATGTGTGCTTATGCAAGAAGGAAAGGTTGTGGCCTACGCATCCAGGCAGTTGAGAAAGCATGAACTGAATTACCCAACCCATGACTTGGAATTAGCCGCAGTTGTCCATGCTCTGAAAATCTGGAGGCATTATTTGATCGGACATAAGTGTGACATCTATACTGACCACAAGAGTTTAAAATACATTTTTAATCAGTCCGAGTTGAACTTAAGGCAACGTCGTTGGCTGGAATTGATTAAAGATTATGATCTGGAAGTGCATTACCATCCTGGAAAGGCAAATGTTGTTGCCAATGCACTTAGCCAGAAGAGCTATGCCAACGGACTTCAGTTGATATTTATACCAGTAGAGTTGCGAGCTGAAATTGAACATCTCAATTTGGGTTTTATCAGTAATGTAGTGGAATTGGCTCTAGAGCCTACATTGGAGCAAGATATACGCAAAGGTCAGTTGGATGATGAGAAACTAAAGGAGATTGCAGAGCATGTAGTGGTTGGAAAGGCACCAGGTTTCAGGTTGGATGAGAATAGAACTCTATGGTTTGGAAAAAGAATATGTGTACCTGAAGTGAAAGCTATCCGTGATACGATTCTGCGAGAAGCACATGATTCTGCTTATTCGATACACCCTGGAAGCACCAAAATGTACTTAGACCTTAAAGAGAAGTATTGGTGGTATGATTTGAAAAGAGATGTGGCAGAGTATGTGGCCCTATGTGATACTTGTCAAAGGGTGAAAGCTGAACACCAAAGACCTGCAGGATTGTTGCAACCAATGAGAATACCAGAGTGGAAATAGGAAGAAGTCGGTATGGACTTCATTACTGGATTACCCCGCACGCAACACGGATATGATTCAATCTGGGTAATAGTGGATCGACTTACTAAGGTAGCCCACTTCCTACCAGTCAAAACCACTTATAGTGGCGCAAAGTTAGCGGAGTTGTATATGGAGAGAATAGTGTGTCTGCATGGGGTTCCAAAGAAGATTGTGTCTGACCGAGGAACTCAGTTTACATCACATTTTTGGCATAAGGTACATAGTGCTTTGGGAACAAAGCTAAATTTCAGTTCTTCATATCATCCCAAATCGATGGACAGATAGAAAGGACCAATCAAATCTTGGAAGATATGTTGAGAGCTTGTGCTTTACAGTATGGTACTAGTTGGGATAAGAGTTTTTCATACGCTGAGTTTTCATATAACAACAGTCACCAGAAAAGTCTCAAAATGGCGCCATTCGAAGCTTTATATGGACGAAAGTGTAGAACACCTCTATTCTGGAATCAAACAGGTGAAACCCAAGTGTTTGGACCAGATGTCCTACGCAATGCAGAGGAACAAGTGAGGATGATTAGGGATAATTTGAGAGTAGCACAGTCTAGACAGAAAAGCTATGCTGATATCCGAAGGAGAGAGTTGAGTTTCAAAGTAGGTGACTATGTGTATTTGAAAGTGTCACCAATGAGAAATGTGAGAAGATTCAATATGAAGGGCAAGTTAGCACCGAGATATGTGGGACCTTTCAAGATTCTAGAGAGACGTGGAGAAGTGGCTTATCAATTGGAATTGCCAGAAAGTTTATCAGGTGTGCATGATGTGTTCCATGTTTCTCAGTTGAAAAAGTGTTTGCGGGTACCAGAGGAGCAGATTCCCTTGGAGGAGCTTACTGTTAAAGAAGATCTCACATATGAGGAGTATCCGGTAAAGATTCTTGAAACTGCAGAAAGAGTTACCAGGAGCCGCACTATAAAGATGTGCAGAGTACAATAGAATCGATATTCAGAAGATGAGTCTACTTGGGAAAGAGAAGAAGATCTGAGAAAATCTTATCCGCAACTTTTTGAGTAAGCATCACCCAATCTCGAGGACGAGATTCTCTTAAGGGGGGTAGAATTGTAACATCCTAATTTTTTTATAATTATAAAATAATTAAATATGATTTATTTGTGTAATTGAGTGTGCATTTAAATATAGGGAATAATAAATTTTGTGAAATTAAAATTAATCATAAGGTTAACAATTTGTTTTTGCACTCATGCTGTTGCACTATATTTTTGTGATGATTGGTTTGAGTCAAAGTTCAAAAGATATTCAAAAACATTTGAAAGTTTGATTTGGAAAATCAATTTAGAAAATAAAAAGGGATTCCTATTCATTCTACATCTCTTCCTCAGTTTCGGCCTGCTGGCCATTTCCCCACTCCTTGGCCCGCTCGCCTCCCGCACTCTCTCTTGGGCCGGCCAGGCCGAGCTAGGCAACCGTTGTCGCGCCCGCTCTCCCCCTTGAGCCCCTGACGCGCCGGGCCCACTTGTCGGCGCTCTCCTCAACCTCCATCCGCTCCCTCCGGTTCTCTCGCTCGGTCATGACGGCAACTGCCGCCCGCGCCCACGTCCCACGCGAGTGGGAGCGTTGCCTCTGCCCTGGCCTTCAAAAGGAGTGTGTGACCCCGTCTCCGCCCTTCCTATCTCTAGTTCTCTCTCTCGCACTCGTTTGAGCACCCGGAGAACCACCGCGGTGACTCACCGGAGGAGCCGTCCGCCCCACCACGGTCATGACGGCAACTGCCGCTTCAACTCCGTTTTTCCTCCCGGTGAGCTTCGCCTCGTTCCCCGCTCCCTCCCCATACTTCTATTTCCTTGATTTGTGGCCTCTAGGGCCGTGTCCGCGAGCTCCAATGAGCTTCTTGCCGTCATCCATGGCGGGTGCCCATCGGGCTTTTCCCCGGCTGCACTTGTGACGTGAACGAGATCCTTATCCCCTCCGCATTCTCCCCGTAGTCTCTGTTTGGAGAATGGGGCTCCGTAGCGCCCATTTTCCTTGCTCCGGTGAGCTCTCCGCCGCTGCACATGGCGGGCATGCCGCGCGGGTGACCCCGTGGCCGTGTTTTGCTCCGGGGCGAGTTCGCCTTCCTCCCCGCATCACCCCGGTGCTCTCGGTTTTGAAAACCGTGTACCATAGCGTCGGTTAGGCCAACTCCGGTGAGGTCCTATCGCCGGCCATGGCGGCGCCGCCGTCTCCTCCCCAAAATCCGGCGACCCGGCCTCTCTCTCCTCTCCCCCATCTAATCTCGACCGCACATCGTGAGATGAACGGTCCTGGTTGGCCGATACCCCTTCGGGGTCCATTTTTGTTAAAGAGACCCCCCGCTTTCATCTATTTGAACCCGCCGTCCTTGGCGTACTCCGGGAGTGCGCGTTCTTTTTCGGAAAGCATAGTTTCTTTGGTTTATATGAAAAATATGTTTTCAGATTAATTACAGAATTGCCACTGCAGTAAAACGTTTATAAAATCATCGTTTTAGCTCCGATTCGACCCGTTCAACTTGCGTTAGTTTCGTAATTTCATAATCTACGCATTAGTGCCACTGATAGACCTGTTAGAAGCTTTTGAGTTTCTCGATTAAGTCTAGTTTAATAGCTAGTTTTGAATCTTGTTTAGCGCGTAACTTTTGCGTTGTAGCTCCGTTTTTCGTGCTTTTCGCGTCGTTGTGATCGTAGCGAGACGTAGATGATTTTGGTAAACATTTTATTCAGATTTATTTATTGTTGGTGTACTGTTCTAATCGTAGTTATGTTTTGCTTGTATGTCTGCTCCGAATTGCGTGTTGTACTTCGTGTCGTTCGAGTTCAGACGGTGAGGAGTACGTTGGGAATCCGGGCACGTACGAGGAGCAGCAGGACCAGCAGCAGTTCGTGAACCAAGGCAAGTATAGCATGGGCCTACCTTGATTCCTATTCATTATATAATCTACTCATTATGCATGTGTCTAATATTGCTCGACTATAAGGACATCCTAGCCATTGATGACTTATATCTCGATGCCTATGGGTTTTATTGCATATGGGTAGAATGCTAGTGCTCTATTCAAACATGATCAATACTATGATTAATGGAACAAACGAATAAACATGATGGTAATAATTGAAATATAGGGTGATGGTTCAAATGATGTCGATCATGTTGCCCTAAACTCTCCGTAAGGACTTGTCTGTAGGGCAAAAGCTGGGACATACAGTGCAACCGTGAGAGTCATATGGCTCTGACTTTAGCTCAGTAATAGGATCTTTTCTAGCTTGTTAGAGGTTACCCGAAAGGGCGCAAGAGGGGCTTGCCACTTTGGGTATAGAACTGCCTCTGTTCTGATGTGTATAGCCTGCGAGAATTATGCCATCGAAAGGGGGTTCTCTATATCTGCCTGCCGAGGAAACCTCGCGGCCCTAACATGTTAGAAGAGGCCTATGGAAGGCTTCATAATGTACCCTGCCTACTCACCTTGGGAGTGTTAGGGGGTCGACGGGCCCCGGGCAAATGGGCAACACGACTCACGGGTAAAGATGCACAACCTCTGCAGAGTGTTAAAACTGTTATAACAGCCGTGCTCACGGTCACGAGCAGCCCGAAAAACTCACAGAATAAATGGTTACTTGATACTTGGATGAACTGTGATGATGATGACGAGATCATAATGATGCTTTCTCTTCTTAACTCTGGTAGTGGATCATGTGGGTTAAATGGGAGCTTGAGCATAACTTAATAATGATTAATAATGAAATGTGGATCTACTAAAAGTGCTAACTGCAGTGTAACAAACCAGAATTTCCAGGAAACAAAAATCACAACTACAATTTTTTTTAAAAAAAATAACCAATGTTTGGTGAGTGACATATAGGAAACCAACCCTAGCTGCACAAGTAGCACCTAGTCTAGTTAATTACATGTTGCATTTAATTATATATTCATGAGTTGGTTTTTATGTTCTTTGTATTGTTAAATAAAATCAACCACCTTTATTTAAATGAGATCCAAATTAAATAAATGTACTAATACAATCTTGTGATCTAGTATAAACCCTAAAATACATCCTGTGGGCCCCATTGTGGTAACCAAATGGAGGCAATATATATATTTGTATAAAATACCAAAGCTTTGGCTTATTGGAATAAAGAAAATACAAATTGGAAAACTCAAATAAGTAAAAGAAAATAGAAAAGGGCCTCTTTAGCACATCCGACCATAGCGGCCCGGCCCAAACCACTGCTGCGCGCTCCACTTCACACTTACGCGCGCGCGCCCGCCGCATGGGCCGGCCCAACTTGCCGCAGGCCCCGGCCTGCGTTGCCAGCCCGCTAAGCCAGGGACGCTCGCCCTCTTCTCTTCCGCGGTCGCTGACGAGAGGGCCCCACGGCGTCATCCCCTTCCTCCAGCTTTTCCCCGCCTCACCGGTCGGAAAACAGAGCAACGGCGAGGGAACAAGAACACGCAAACGGTGAGGGAAGATTCCCCCTGTCCCCTGCCGGTCGCCTTGCGCGCCAAGCCATCGAGTCGGTTTCGCACTCCAGCCGCACACATACCTTGCCCCACCATCATACCGCCCGCGCGCATGGCACCGCCATGGCCCACGGCCGCAACCGCCTCTAACACCAAGCCAGGCCAGTGGCAGCACGAGGCCGAGGCCGCCACGGCATCCGCGTGAGCACCACGCCACCCCAACAACCACTGCGACCCTTTGGATGAGCGCCACGTAGTTCTCCTTGTCCCATCGCCGTCCGCCTCGCCATGGATGACCTTGGGGTATAAAATCCCCCGAGCCGAGCCCTACCCCTCTCTCTGTTTCGCCACCACCCTGGTGGTCACCATCCCACGCCACAACCGAGAGCAGTAGAGGGGAGAAGAAGGGAAGAAGGAAGGAGAGGGCGGCTACCGGAGCCGCCAGTTGCCGGAGCGTCGACCGAACGGCTACATCGACGTTGCTGCTCTTCCTGCATGGCACCACCTCGTCACAGCCTCGAACCACCGCTGCACCGCCATCCTTCTACCACGAGCCCAAGGTGAGCCGCACCAATCGCGACTTCCTCTGCTCGCCACCGTAGGCACGTCGGCACTGCAGTGACCAAATTCATGCCGAAAATGGTCAAGGCCCGAGCCCGATCTTCATTTGCACTTACATACACTCATGCGGACATGATTGCACTCCACACGGTGTTACCGAGCCGTACCGGCTCGGGAACGCCACTACCGTGGTGATGCTCAGAGCGTGCCCGCCATGGCCGGAGAACGGCCATGGCGAGACCGTTCCTTGTTGGCTCGGGACGATAGAGGCAAGGGAAAGAGGACCAATAGGATCGCCTAGGCGAAGGACACACCACGCGCACCGTTAGGGAGGGAGAGACCCCCGGCAGCATGGCCGGCGGTGTTTTTCGTGGCCAGAGGCGTCGAGCCGCCACCACCGTGGAAGGTTCGGTTAGAGCGCAATTTCATCGTTTTGACCCCGTCTTCACGCTCCACACGCGGTCGCGAATCAATAGAAGACCCCACCACCCGAGCCAAGACGCCAGGGAGGTCTTGCCGCCGTTCACCACGCCGGTCGAGCCGCCACCGCCGTGGACACCCCCTCTAAGCGCTGTAATCCGCACCGAAGACCCCTCCATCAAGTTCCATGGGATCACGCGATGCTTTAGAGCCTACTAGCTCCGCCTGTGGGACTCCAAATCGTGAGACCGGTCGCTCGCCGCTGGCGAAGGGCGCGGCCGGGGAAGAAACGAAGCAAGAGAGGGAAAGAGCGGCTAGGTGCACTCGGTGCACCGTGAGCCGAGAGGAGAGAAGAGAGTATGGACCGGGTCCACTGTGGACCGCGTTCAAGACCTGTGGACCACCCGCACGAGTCCACCGTGAGCCGAGTTCACCAGCTCGAGCCCGTTTGAGAATCCAAGTGGACGACGTGGCCGCACCAGCATCTGACACGTGGCGGCCCAACCCTACCTGTATCCGGCCCAGCCTAGGCCCACCGAGGCCCGGTCTCAGCCCGGTCAGAGTTGACCATTGACCGTTGACCGTTGACCAGTCAAACGGGCCCACCTGTCAGTGACTCGATCGGTTTCGGCCAATCAGAGCGTGACACGTGTCGCTGCCTGGTTTTTCTTTTTCTTTTTCTTTTTCAGAAAACCATTTAATCTTTAGAAATTCATAACTTATTCATTTCAACTCAGAAAAATACCAAACTAGTTTCTAAATTTTTCTTAAAATGAGCTCTACATCTTAGGCTTATGTTTGAGTGCATTTGGATCTCTTGAATTTCTGTTGCTTCTTTGTGCACCTCTATAGGAGTCGTTAATGCGGCTCTACGTTACGTTTAACAGAGTCGGAGGACCTGCCGACTGAGGAGTACGACCCCGACTATAGCGAGGACTTGGGTGACGACCTGCCAGGTGCCACGCCCCACCCATCTCCGTAGAACCTATTACGCATGCAAATATAGAATTGCTAGCGCTTTATTTTTGTACTTTATTATTGATGATAGGCTGCATGGTAGATGCTTTACTTTGAGCCTTTAACCTTGTCGTAACCTTACTCCTGCTCACCCTGCTGTTAGGTTAGATGCTCGCATGTTACATATTACTGCTTTTGCTCTTACTCGCATTATATCTGTGATGTGATGCCGGTGAGAGAGAGACGTATATGTATAAGGCACATAGTGCCAAGAACTTGATAAACCTGACTAAAGAACTGGGGAGATCTTGGCGTGCGTCTTGGGTGAGTGGTGAGGGTTGAGTCGATCGGACAGGATCCTACGACGAGTCTTTGGGGCAAGTCTTGCTGGAGGGGTGCGACCTGGGCATCCCTCACGAGAGATACCTGTGGCGGGTATATTTGAGAGGTGAACTGGGGTGTTGGTTATCCCTGGTGGAGGTGCTGTCGTGGCACGGGGAAGACGGTGTCTCCCCCTTGAGAAGACATCCTGTCTGGTCACCCTAAGGACTGGTATGTCTTGAGAACCGGAACCATGGGACCTTCGTGCACACCACTCGCTCCCGATGGGCGGGAGACGATTACCCGACTGACTAGGGCGGTACCACTACTACTAGGTTGGAAGGTGATAGTGTAGGGAGGTACGGGCATGGGGACCCACACCCTCCTAAGACAGTGTAGTGACCTTGGGGGCCCGGTACTACGTCTCACAGTCTCAGCGTTTCGGTGGATGCCGGGGTGGCCCAGGGCTGAGTGGTAGGGTGGTACTGTACCGGTTGGAAGGCAGTTGGAATCAACCTAGACGAGCCGGATCGTCGAGGATGACGATCTTGTGGATTACCAGGTGTACACGCTCTGCAGAGTTGATCGATCTATATGTATAGCCGCGTCCGCGGATATGGACATCCCCATGACCTACGCTTCACTTGATTAGATGAGAGGAGTCCTTTCTACCTTTTCCCCGGGTTCTGTGTCGGATTCCGGCTTTGGCCGTTGAGACGAGATCTGAGCGGGAGTCAATCTCGTCGCCTAGAGAGAGAGTGAGATAAGATGTGTTGTGTGTGGTGGGATTAGGAAAATATGTGACTAAGATGAGATAAAAACTGAGGAATATCTTATTAAAATATTAACTATTTGCATAGGAAACCCACAGCCTAAGTAGGTCTCTTTCTACTTCTCTCAATGCATTCCACTTTCCACAAAGCATTGCAAGCATAGGGTGGGCGATGCGTGGCCAGTACCAAGTGTACTGATAGATTTTTGACAGGTTCCGAGCCCGAGTACGACTACGAGGGCGATGATTGGGAGAATTAGAGGGTCTGTTCTACGCTCAAGATGGATCCAGAAGATCTTTTCCGCTGCTATCTACGTCGGATGCTGTTCCGTATGCTTGTGTGAGTGTGTTCCGTCCTGCGAGGCGAAGAGAATAAATTATGTAAAACTGTCTATTGTACTCTGATATTCGTGCATGACTTTATGTATCGCTGAGATTTGGGTAAATTGACGGAATGTTTCGTCATTTTACACTTCATTTCTGTGGATTTCCCTTCGTGGAAATCAAGGACGTTTCAGCAGTCAACCGTGTCTATCCTTTTTGAGCCTCATGAATCCTCATACTATACTTGCGGAGTACAAGTGTACTCACACTTGTTGCTATTTTGTTTTTGGATAAAAATCCCGGATGGGTAACAGATGACAGTTTCTACGAGGACTTCTCGGAAGATTTCTAGGTTTGGGTCAACCAGTCGTCCTTCCCTATGGATCAGACGCTACGCCTGAGAGTTGCTATTTACTTTTCCGCTTGTTATATAAGAACTACGTGATGTAATAACGTTATGTATGTACACAGTGATGATACTTCTATTAATTTGTCGGCTTATGTGTGCGACTACTCCTGGGGCGTACATAAGATGAATGCACTCTATATTGTCCTTTAATTGGAGTGTGACACACGGCGTACGACACTACTCGCACGTGCACCGCAAGGCTTCAGGAAGGAATCTTGAAGATAGAAATAGATCTGATCGGATGTGCTCGATATCATATTCCTTATAATTATTATCATGTAATCGACTAGATTTAGATCTAACCGACCTGTAACCCTACCCCCATCTACATAAGGCGGGTAGGGGACCCCTCAAACTCATTGCATCTCATACACCATCAATACAATCCAGCAGCATACAGGACGAAGGGTTTTACGTCGAGTCGATGACCTGAACCTGTCCAACTCTCGTGTCTCTACGCCTGCGTTCCCATCCGGTTTCTGATCACACACGCCTCCACCACACGATCTACCATCGTGGATATACCCCTCGGTGGACTATCAACAATATTCTGTCGACACCTGTTCGTTTTGCTGAAATTTGGCGGCTATTGATGCTGATACTGATTTGTTGTGAGAAGAAAATATTGTTGTTCGCTGAGAAGTACTTCTGAAATAGTGCTGAAGAACACGGTGTTTAAAGTTAGATTTAGACGAGTTGACAGAGAAAAGGAAATACCGTCAATTCAACCGGCAGTAAGTGCTTCCGGTTTGGTTCAATCGGTAGCAATACTATAGTTTTGCTGTTTTTTGTTTGGACTTTTTTTGCAAAAGAAAAAAATTGTAAGAGAATAAACAAGTGTTCTCCCTCCTCTGTCCGCGAACTGCCGAACTGGGCCTTACTGGGCTACATTTTATGTCCGTGCTAGACAGGTATGGCACTGTGAAAGCTGAAGGGTCACTAGAGCCGTTGGATTCTAAATGGACGGCATCGGGAAGGGGGAAAGTCATCCGCGACTTTTGTTGCTCACGTTAGAGCATCCACGCCGCTGCTGGCCTTGCATGCGCCTGTGTGTCTGCCAGAAGAGCGGCAGGACGGGAGTTTCAGCTCTGAATCTGACTCTGACGAGATATAGGGGTGTTTGGAACTACTCCGCTCCATATTTTTCAGCTCTGCTCCATATTTTTTAGCCAAATGGTTTCAGCTCCATGCACTCTGTTCGAGGAAAAAAGGTGGAGTTGTGAGAGCACCTAAAGAGGTACTCCACGAACTCCAGTTTTTTGTGGAGCTGCTCCACGGTGGAGTTTGTGGAGCAGAGTTTATGGAGCAGTCCTAAACACCCCCATAAGAGCAAGGCTAATAATACAGCCAGCTGCTGGCTGTATAGATCCTTACGGCCTACCTCTCAGCCTATTCATATAGTAATTACATCTTCACTATTAATACGTGGTCCACTTGTCTATCTCACAAAGTTTCTTGGTTCTTGTGTCTAAGTCGGCGGTAAACTTATAGCCCGCTTCTCTTCTCTCTCCTCTTCTCTCTTCTCCACCTAGCCATTCAACCCACTTCCAGCCCCTTGTTATATTTGCTCCAATATACTTTGAGCAGGACGCGATGGCCGAAGATGCTGGTCCCCCTGGCCAGCTGGGCCACAGGCGACTCATAAAACATTTGGAAACTATGTTTGTGTTTTATTTTATCTTGCTCCTTAACCCCTATGCTGTAAAAATAATATGGTTTTTTAATTAAATGATCAAAGTTAGAAATATTTGTCTTAGAACAATGCTAATAAGATATGTAAAAAAACAGAAGAAGTAAAAGATACACCAATCATAATTCATAAGCACATGCAATTAATTCTCCGTTTGGACCTAGATCGACCTACCCATCTGTTGACGAGTAGGAGCGACGTCCTTAGAGCTTGTTCGGTTAGTAGATCTCCAATCCAAGGTGATAGGAGAGGATTCGATCTCCTATAAGTTAAAATTCCCTTCAATCCTCTTCAGTCTCCTCCAATTCCTTTGGATTGGGAATTAACCGAACAAACCCTTATAGTGACCAAGGCGAACAAGCAACATCCTATATGTGGCGCTTGCATGGGCGGTCAGGCAGAGCATCATCTCCTTGTGGAGCAGGCATCCTGGGCTGCACCACCATTGACGACGTCCCTAACGCGAGAAGTGTGGCGGCAAAATCGGCTGGCCGCTTAGAGTGGAGAGTGAAACACCTAGCATTTCAATAGTTCCTAATAAAAATAAATTGGTAGATCAATGAGTTTTACATGTTGCTAAAAAAAAGTAGGGGACACATTTGGTGACCTCCTCTAATAGTTTGTAATACCTCACTCCCCCAAAAAAATAACAAATTGGTCCCATGTGAAGGTTTCTTGGCAATAGCTTGGTTTTCTTCGTATGTAGATCCCACCTACCACTCATAGTCATGTCTGCCCCCCGTCACCCTCATCCATGCTCTAGCCAGCCACAATCAGCAGGCAACCACCCTCCTGCTGCCCTGCACCCTCCAGCCACCCCAACCTGCTCCCTACTGGCTGGTAGCACTACAAGAGATTCAGCCTTCTTCGACAATTTTGATATGACAAAGCATTTTTTTAGTCATAGAAACGATGCGTTTATGACAATTTTTCAATGGATGACAAGCCTTTGTGACTAAGTTGTGCTTTGGTCATAAACAACCGTCATCATGTGCACTTCCCAATCTTCGTGACAATAGCTCATGAAGAAAGTGATCGAATGTAATCGTCATTAATTAAAAAAGGTAATTGATCAAATTTGCCATAATATTATGATGAACGTAATTGATAGAATGCTAGTCCAATTGTATATTATGACAATATTTGCCATGTCATAAAGAGTAATTTACAAGCATGGTGTGTGACAAATTATTTTATTGATTTTATTAACATTGTTGTCTAAGGTGGCATGGGGGTCCAACTACCAAGACGGGTCTAGTAACAACGTAGGTGTTGATCAATGTCATTAATCCTGTCCATAATCATATATCATTCTAGTAACTGAACAAGTCAAAGAAATCAAAATGTATATAAAATATATAAATATTATTTATTGTTATTTCAAATAGTAGAAAAAAGTATACACCTGTACATATATGAATAACAATAAATAAATGTTATAACATATATATGTGTGGCTGAGTTGGGTACTAAAATAATAATTTAATAAAAATACATTTATATCTACACACATATCTTATTTTTATGTATACAATCGTTTGTGACAATTTGTTTTCTAAATGAAGATTTAATTAACAAAAAAAGAAGAAAATAAAAAAATGCCACGCACACAACACAACTCATGCACACACACCACCGGACCCACATGTTAAGATTTATTATTTAGTGATCAATTTATTGTTCATCACGTCATTTAGCAACTGCTAATGACAGTTGTAAAGTAGACATTAGAGAGACACCTTTTGGGCCAATCGACACCCTTTTGGCCATTAGGCAACTGCCCATTGGACTTATATAAACCTGTACTGTTCATCACAATAATACATCGGTCATTTTGCATCGACACTTTCCGCTTAACACGTTATCATGCACGCTTCACCGCTAACGCTGAGAGGCAGGAAAGGAAGGAGAGAGAGTTCACCGAAAAACTCGCCGGAGACTTCTCCGGCGTCGCTGTTTCTGAGGTACAGGATGGCGAATCCCATACCTTCCATGAATGCCATGGTCAACTCGATCACCGACGCAGTGGAGTCCGCCATCCACCATGTCCACCAGGCAGGAGGCCTTCGCTGCTTCATGCTCCAGGGCGCCGTCCGCCATGCCCTCCGGGACATCTCCGACCACCGCATCCCTCCTCGCCGCTTCCATGGCATTCGCATAGGAGGGAGCAGTGGCCGTCGTTCGTCACCACGCCTGGAGCCAACGATCCAGTTCGCCCCCTGTGTCTGCCCGACGCATGGCACGACCATGTTTGTTAGGCACGTGGGGGCACCGCCGGCAACATCGCCGATCCAGTCGACGCTGCCGAGGCCGCCGATGACGCTACTGCCGCCACCACCGCCGATGCCGTCACTCCCGCTCGCGCTGCCTTCGAACGGCGGTCGCAGCACCATGGCGGCGTGCCGTGGGGCCCCTCCGCCCTTCAATAGTGGCTCTAGAGCAGAGCAGTGGTCGGCTGGCTTTGCCTATGACCTCGACATCGCCCTCCTGCTGGCACCTCCACCGACTCGCTCACTCTCCTACGTCGACGTGGCGGTCAACCACCGCCAGCGCCTGTGTCGGAACGTCCTCCTACTCAGAACACCGTTGGAGCCGGGTTCATCTCCTCCTCGAATGAGGAGGGGGTGGTTTCCCGCCTCTGAGCGGTCTGGGACAGGCCAGTGGGGGCGGATCCGCTATTCCTGGCTCGCAGCGACAGCCCTTGTGGCCGGAGCTCGTCGGGGATGAGCGAGGTCCACCCTGCCGGTCGGCCTTGGCCAGAGTAAGGGCCTCGGCCTGAGCCCACCATGAGAGGAGGGGGAGGAGGAAGAGGAGGCACACAACGGCAAGAGGCATCAACAGGAGTAACAGAGGCAGCAGCAGAGGGGATGGCGGTGGTGCATGGCGACGGCCAGGTGGCGGCGACGACTGGAGGTTGGGGCGGTTAGGGTTTTCCAAACCCTAACCGCCACCCCTTTATAAGCCCGCGGTGGGGGCGGCCAGGTGGGCCGAAACGGTGGCCCAAGCCCAGGTTAGGGCCTGGCGTTGTCGCGTCCCTCCCCTCCCTGCTTGCTGGGCCGCGCCCTGGCTGGCATGCTGGGCTGCGCCTGGCTGGCCGCTGGGCTGCATGCCTGGCTAGCCGGCTGGGCCTCGCGCTTTGCTGGGCCTGTTCCATGCTTGGAAAATTTGTTTCTTTGTTATTTTTTAGCAGTAGTACAATTAATTAGCATATGGTTTGTCTAATTTAATTTTCTGCAAGAACATCAGTTTAACTGTATTGTTTGATGTTGCTCTGTACCTGCTGTACCTTGTCATTGTATATAAATGTGGTTTGATTTTATTATATTACAATGCCATCTATGATTCTATTATATTTTGGCATATGTTGGTGCACCCAAACCCCGTTTTGCACCACATACATATTACACTTGTAACTTTGATTATTAAATTGGTGTATGTTGGTGCACCCAAACCCCCTGTTTTGCACCAACATACATGTTGCATTTGTAATTTATAATAGAATTGGGTATGTTGGTGCCCCCAAACCCCTTCCACATACATGTTAAATTAGCAAGTGACTTGATGTAGTTTAACACAGATTATCCACATAATTAGAATACTTTAATTACTGTAGTTTTAAAATTGCAATATATATTTTGATTATTTTGGTTAATTAACATAAGGTAATGGAGTCTATGGCATTGGCTGTGTTTAATTCCTTATGAATTATCTTGCCTAGAGACCGTGCCATAGCAGTGATTAAATCACCCGTTATTAAGAGGTCTACATCATGTTTTTTTGAAACTTGATGATTACCTACACTGTGTTTTTACCCAAAATAATGGTTTTGGATTGTTATAAATGGTCTACATCCAAGCGATTACTACAATTTTCATCATATTATTTGTTATTACACAAGATGAAGCAATGACTGTGTTTAATTCACTTATGAATTATCCTGCCTAAAGAGCGTGCTTAGGCAGCAATATATTTGCCTACCATAAAGATCTACTCTTTGTCTTTGACTTAGAGATTATCTGTCACGTGTATATTAAAATTTATGATGATTTGTTATATGGTCTACATATTTTTTGTGATTACCTACAACACTCCAAAACTATGATAAAGATATAAACTTTAAAATATTGCTTTAGTATTATAACATTACTATGTTGATTTTAATTTACTATATGATAAATTAATTAATCCATTGTTGTCCGCGTAGGATCATAGCCACTAAGGAGTTCGAGGAACTCGCGTTAAATGGTAGCAATTACCCTAGATGGGCTTCTGATATCAAGATAATGCTTGTATCTCATAGTCTTTTGGCTATAATTCGGAAACCCCAAACTGGGGTTGTCCTGCAAGACAAGCATACCTATGTCGCTTTGGCCTTGCTACGGTTTTATATTCATACGGACCTTAAATCTGAATACCTTATAATTGAAAATCCTTGTGAATTATGAATCGCTTTTAAAGAGTGATATGAACAGTAAAAAAAAACTTATTTGACCTAAGGCCAATCATGAATGGAATCATTTACGTCTCCAAGATTTTAAATCTATAGCAGACTATAATCACGTTGTTCATAGGATTTATTCTAAGTTGAAGTTTTATAAGAAAGAGCCAACAGATGCAGATAAGATAAAGAAAACACTTCTACTATGCTTTCGTCTGATAGAGTATTGCAACAGCAATACATGACTCATAATTACCAGCTTTATTCCTAACTTATTCATACATTGACTCAGGTAGAAAAACATGATGAACTTCTTCTGAAGAATCATCATAAGCGCCCTGTTGGTTCAGCGCCTCTGCCTGAGGTTCACAACGTACAGAAAAATACTAGGAATAAGTTTAATGGATCTTTTCCAAAGAACAAAACTGGTAAACGCAAACACAACAGGAGACAAAGGCCTAATTCAAACAAGAGGAAGAGGGACAATGCGAAATCCAAAAATAACAATAAGTGTCATAGATGTGAAGATTTTTCGCATTTTGCCTAGAATTGTCGTGCACCTAAGCATCTGGTTGCTTTGTACCAAAAGTTCTTAAAGGAGGTCAAGCCAGCTGGAGACACAAGATATGAGGCATACATCAATCTTGCATCTGAGGCTATCCCGAAAGAGGGTTGTTCCAATCAGGCCCAAGTGAACAACAATTCTCTTAACATTGAAGAGCACCTTCCATCGACGTACAATATGCTTCTAAACTTTGGTTCTAGAGACATGTTTGGAGATTCGAAGTAATCTCGGTCCAACATTTAATATCTCACTTGATAAATGTTGTAATAGTTTAAGTCATACACACTTTTGTTGTTTGGGTTGTATTATTTAGTGTGCTTGAGAGTTGCACAAACTTGTTTATATTGTTGTTAAGTTGTACCAACACATAGATATTGTAATATCATACTCTTGTACCTGATATTCAATATATTGTATGTATACTTCTATATGTTACATTTGAGTATTTTAATTACATTTGTTTTACATATAGATGTCTGTTGATCTCAATCCAAAGGAGGGAGAATTATGCCTTGTGGACTCATATACCCCAAGCTTTATACTTAGAGAGATGAAATATTTCCAGACTCTTAAGAAAAGAGAAGAAAATATTATGACCATCGCTGGTCGCGATGTGTTAATAGTTGGTTCAGGAAGAACCACTATTACTCTCTCTATGGGTACACAAATTACGATGGAGGATGCCTTGTTGTATACTGACTCAACTCGTAGAGATGTCCGTAAGAATGACTTCCATGTGGAAACACATATGGATAATAAAGAGGAATTCCTTCTCTTTACCAAACTTACTGGATATGGCAAACAAATATGTGAAAAGATTTCTTCACTCCAAACTGGATTTACTTTATATACATAAAGCCCATAGAACATGTTGCGTATAAGATAATTTTTCAAGATGTCAATACATTCCGAAACTGGCAAGATCGACTTAGGCACCCTGGAATAGAGATGATGAAGAAAATTATCGGCAATTCCATTGGTCATGATATGGAAAATGCAAAATTTCCCCAAAATAAAGATTTTTGTTGCACTGCTTGTGCAAATAAGAAATTAATTTTAAGATCATCATATCTTAAAATTCAAGCTGAACTACTCAAA
This sequence comes from Saccharum hybrid cultivar R570, assembly GCA_038087645.1. Lineage (NCBI taxonomy): Eukaryota > Viridiplantae > Streptophyta > Magnoliopsida > Poales > Poaceae > Saccharum > Saccharum hybrid cultivar. Next base: position 1,133,159 of record JAQSUU010000291.1, on the reverse strand, counting down.
TTCCTTAAAAGAATTCAAGGAGATATTTGTGGTCCGATCCAACCATTATCGGGACCGTTCAGGTACTTCATGGTATTGATAGACGCATCTACTAGATGGTCTCATGTGTCTATTTTATCAACATGTAACCATGCTTTTACCAAAATAATGGCCCAACTTATTAATTTAAAGGCACATTATCCTGGACATTGGATTCAATCTGTCTGACTGGACAATGCTGCTGAATTCTCATCCCGTGTTTTTAATGATTATTGCATGGCATTGGAAATTCAGGTTCAGCATTCCGTTCCATATGTACATAATCAAAATGGTTTGGTTGAATCGTTGATTAAAAGAATCAAGCTCATTGCATGACCTTTGTTAATAAATTGTAAATTGCCTATGTTGTGCTGGGGTCATGCAGTTCTGCACGTTGTCGACCTGATCTAACTACGACCAACTGCATATCACGAAACATCCCCTTTTCAGTTAGTACATGGGAATCCTCCGAGTATTTCCCATTTGCGTAAGTTTGGGTGCGCTGTATACGTACCCATCTCACCACCTCAGCGGATATCGATGGGCCCTCATAGGAAACTGGGGATCTATGTGTGATATTCATCTCTGTTGATCATTAAGTATTTAGAACCTTTGACAGGGGATCTATTTACAGCCCGGTTCGCTGATTGTATTTTAATGAGGATCATTTCCCAGCGTTAGGGGGAGAATTATACCAAAAGAAATGTCAAGAAATTGATTGGAATATAGAAGGTATTTCATTTTCTGATCCATGTACTACAGAAGCTGAATTACAAGTTCAAAGAATTATTGATTTGCAAAATACTGCAAATAATCTGCCAGATGCTTTCTCTAATTATAAAGGTGTTACAAAGTCTCTCCATCCTGCAAGGAATATGCACGAAAGAGTGGAGGTACCTAATAAAACCACTCACCCCCAAATTGGCAAAAAGAGGGGGAGAAGCACTTTCAAGAGGCAAGATGTGATTGCTGGCAAGCAAAAGAGGACCGGAAATGCAACTCAACCTTTGGTTGAAAGACACCAAGAGGACATACAACGTCCTGTGGATAGAAGTGATCCACAATCTAGCTTAGTTATGCGCATAAACACTGAGGCTGGAACATCAGAAGACCCTAGATCCATCCTTTTGAGAAGTCACGATGAATCTTTAAGGGTCGACGAAATTGCTATAAATTTTATAGAAACTAGGGAGTCTTATAATCGTAAGTCCATAATAGTCGACATTTATTTCTCTCAACAAATTGCAAATATCCTTCAAAATAATTTAGATCCTAAGACTATAACTGAGTGTAAGAAGCGCTCAGACTGGGATAAGTGGAAGATAGCAATTGAAACAGAGATTGCCTTGCTTTATAAAAGGGAAGTGTTTTCGGCTGTAATGCCAACACCCCTGGTATCTTCCTTGTGGGATACAAATGGGTTTTCGTCCGTAAAAGGAACAAAAACAATGAAGTGGTGAGATATAAAGCAAGGCTTGTGGCACAAGGTTTTACGCAAAGACCTAGCATTGATTTCAATGAAACTTACTCTCCGGTAATGGCTAGAATAACGTTTCGATACTTAATATCGCTGGCAGTACAAAATCGTTTATATATGTAGTTGATGGACGTAGTGACCGCATATTTGTATGGGTCATTGGATTCTAATATATACATGAAAGTTCCTGATGGAATCAGTATACCGAATCCCAAGGCAAATTGCAACATGTATTGCATCAAGTTGTAGAAGTCATTATATGGCTTGAAACAGTCGGGCCGAATGTGGTACAATCGGTTAAGTGAATTCCTTAAGCTGAAGGGATACACAAATTATGATGACTGCCCGTGTATCTTCATTAAAAAAACATCAACATGATTTTGTATCATATCGGTGTACGTTGATGATCTTAATATCATTGGCAACGAACCCGATATTAATGAAGAACGTCATCATTTAAAGACGGAGTTTGAAATGAAATATCTGTGTCAAACCAAATTCTGCTTGGGTTTTCAAATTGATAATTTATGTTTTGGTATATTTGTATACCAAGCTGCCTATGTCTAGAAAGTATTAGAGAAATTCAATATGGATAAATCATATTCAACAAAAACCCCAATGGTAGTAAGATCCTTAGACGTTGAGAAGGACCTTTTAGACCACGGGAAGAAGAAGAATATATATTGGGACCACATGCTTAGTGCCGTTAGAGCACTAATGTATCTTGCTAATAGCACCCGGCCGGATATTGCATTCGCAGTAAACTTGATGGTAAGACATAGTGCTGAACCTACCAAACGTCATTGGGTAGGAGTTAAAACCATTTTAAGATATCTCAATGGCACTGGAGATCTTGGATTATTCTATAGTAGAAATCAAGATCTAATTTTGTTAGGATATACAGATGCTGATTATTTATCAGATCCCCATAATGGCATATCACAAACAGACTTTGTATTCTTGCAAGGTGGAACAATAATATCTTGGAAGTCTTCAAAGCAGACTTTGGTGTCTAATTTCACCAATCATTCTGAAATAATTGCTTTATATGAAGCATTCTCAAGGAGCCTCTACGTTGAGTACAGAAGCAAAGGGATTGATATCCAATGCCAGGTAACTCAGAACAGTAAGCATTTTTATATATTCATTCGTATATACTCCTTTTGTTTTAATTATAGGTTGTTTTGTCTTTTCTAAATATATAACTTCTATTATATATTTAGGCAAAAGACAAAATAATCTATAATTTGGGACGGAGGATGGTAATATTTAATACAAATAACTGTAGAATAGCGTCGTGTTTCAGGACTACAGATTTGATACTATTATAATTTTTATTTTAAGATTAAAACATATTTTTTATAACATGACATTATATGATCTGTTATACATGTGCAAAGAAAATTATTTTCTTCCGTCTCTTTTGGGACAACCTTAAATACAGCTGCTTGCAAGCGGTAGCTCAAGTTGCCTTTGTAGTACGTCAACAATTTACTGCGTCTGTTGCAGATAGGTACTACTCCTGAAGTACATGTGTTTAAGGCCCTGTTTAGTATCACCTAAATTTTGTTTTACCCCGTTACATCGAATGTTTGGATAGATGAATGAAGCATTAAATATAGATAAAAAAACTAATTGCACAGTTTACATGAAAACCGCGAGACGAATCTTTTAAGCCTAATTAGGCTATGATTAGCCGTAATTGCTACAGTAACACATATGCTAATGATGAATTAATTAGACTTAATAAATTCGTCTCACGGTTTTAGCGAGTTATGTAATTAGTTTTTTTATTAGTATCCAAACACCCCTTCCAATAATCCATAAAACATTGGATGTGACACCCAAAAACTTTTCACCTAACAACTACACAATGCCTTAATTGCGCTTTTACAACTCACCTCCTCACGTGGCTTCGGTCGGTGCGCCAGAGGCATTATCGATGAGTTCTGTGCTGTGGACAAAATCACAATTTTTGTGTCCCACAGAAAAAAGACAAATGGTAGAGCTATTTGATTGTATTTACTCCTGCTCCCAAAATAAATAATTTTATATCATTCAAATTTTGTCCAAAAATACTTGATCTCATTTCTCAATCCATCTTTCTCTTTTCCATATAAACCTTTCTCTTTTCCCATCTTATCTCTATCTCTACTTTTTGAAATATATTTTGAGCTCTGTTCGTTTGAGCTTATCAGCCAGAATTAGCCAGCCATTTAGCAGTATTTTTCTCTCACAGAAAATCAGCAGCAGCAGAAACCGTCCGCTGAACAGAGCCGGTCTTTATTAAGCTTGAGCGTTGGTTCCCGTGAGAGATTTAAAACATCATTTAGTATGGTACGAAGGAAGTGTCCTGGTAAGCAATGCTCACCCTTGAGCGTTGAAGTGTCCTTGTGATGATTGGTACACCATGATCCATCATATTTAAAACATCATTTATTAAGCTTGAGCGTTGGTTCCCACCCAATCACCAGTTGACGCGCGTGCGCTGCGCCCTATAGCAGCGCATAGATGCGTGGCACGCAAGGGAGAGAGGACGGAACGCACGGATGCGTGACACACAGGGGAGCGGGGATGGAGTGAAGCGCGGAGAGGGGAGAGGGCACATGTTATGTGTCAGATCTGTTCTTTCGGTATTTATAAATGGTATACAAAAATTTAAAAAGTGATAATTTTTTTTGTCAAGCATCTATTTTTAATTCTGTTTGCATCATTACGTTCATTATGACGAGGTCTATAAAAGTATATCCATGTTGGATATGTTTCAAAACAATTTTCGTGATAATAAAGTTTTGCGTCTAGGAGTATAAAGTTTCAAATGTTATAGTACAAAGTTTCAAAACTTAGAGTGTAAAGTTTCAAAATACAAAGTTCCAATTTAGGTGTATAAAGTTTATAGCATGTCAGTACAAAGTTTAAAATGAGCTAGTATAAAGTTTCTGAAATAGGTGTAGAGTTTTAAAATCCCAAAGTTTTAAACCTAGTAATACAAAGTTTATAATGTGATAGTTCAAAGTTTTGAATCTAGCAGTATAAAGTTTGTAATGTGATAGTTAAAAGTTCATAAATTCTAAGTGCAAAGTTTTGAATATATCAATATAAAGTTTGTAATATGGTAGTTCAAAGTTTATAAATTCCGTGTGTAAAGTTTTGAACATAGCAATATAAAGTTTACAACGTGATAGTTCAAAGTTTATAAATTATGAGTCTAAAGTTTTGGGTGCACGGACAAAAAAAGGTTTACAACGGAGTTAACCATTTTTTTCTACTCTATGTGATAATTAATGTTGTTTTCGCAATGGCTACATGGCTGCATGTAAAATTCATTCACATGCACCTCCCAGCCCTGGCCTTCTCGCTAACATCACCCGTGCACGCTGCTACCCCTGAAAACATGCGTGCGCCGCTACCCCTATGGGCTCATGCGCGCCAGGGATGATGGGTACACCATGATCTATCATATTTCCTATATACAGTAGATGTTACCCCCTTCACCCTTAAATATTAGGCCTTCACACATTTTAAAGTTAAGACTTTATTGCCTATAATCAACAATTGTCTAATCACATACAATACTATATAAAACCGGCTATGTTAGATTTGTATTCTGTACTACCTTTGTTCATAAAAGAATGTAACTTATGTGCATTCTTGGTTGAAGTGTCAAAAGCTTGGCCAAATATATATAGGTAAAAATATTAATGTTTATGACATCAAATAAGTATATTATCAAAATATATAAATAAGTATATTATCAAAATATATCCCATGACAGATCTATTGATACGTATTTGATATCATAACTATTTGTTCTTTTGTGGACAGAGAGAGTAATACTTGCTAATGTTCAAACTTTTATTGTCATACATTTTATATTATTAGAAAAATTAACGGTCAAAGTATGATCTTAAAGACTGCCACAAGTCAAATCACGCTTAAAGTATATTCTGTGACGGAGGGAAACAAATACTGCTTGGTTCTAAAATATAGGTTGTTTTAGTTTTCTCCTAAGTCAAACTCCTCTTATCAGTTTTATAGTTATATTGACATCTATAATACAAAATAAACGCACTAAAAATTTAACGAAACTGAATTGATATCATAGATAACTATATATTTTACATAAACTAGGTTGAAATTAGATTATTTTTAGTAAAAATGATATGAATTGCATTTTGGAATGGTGGATATCAGACAACATGTGAGTGGTTGTGTGACCAACAAAAAGGCATACTACTTGGAGCCGCTTTGTTAACGGAAGTGCTAGCGCCCAGATATCCGGATGGATGCCCGCGAACGTCCGGACGCCTTTGCGCTACACTCTGTTTCGCTCTCCACGCAGGGCCCGCGCCGCCCGAGCGACAAGAGGGGAAGGGTGCGTGGCGCCTCCGATTCGGAAGGACCCGTCCGCGGTGTCGTATGGATGCCCTACTGGTGCCGAGAGACGATGCAGCAGAAGGTGGAGAGGAGAGATGTAACACCCGATCTACTTTTGAAACATCCAAATACAACAGTTGCAACATACATCTGAAGGCAGTTCAAACACTTGAAACATACTTCTAAAACACTTGAAAAATACTTGAAAACCATTGCAACCATAAACAAAACATCCAAATAAAACACATGCAACGTATGTGTGAAGCATATGCAACATCCAGATAAACACACTTGCAACATGCGTCCGGAAAACACATATGAAACATACCTATAAAACACTTAAAACATATGCTTGCAACATGCCTCTGAAACAATTGCAACGTGTGCAACATACCCTGATCTACTTTTACAACATCTATATGAAACAAATGTAACATACACCTGAAACACTTGAAACATACATATGCAACATAGGGGAGGGGAAGGCTGGCCGGTCGATTCCGGCCACCAGGGTGGGGGGAGGGGGAGCTCAGTCACCAGGGTGAGAGAGGGCACCGTCGGGGGTGGGGAGGGCGCCACGCTGGGGTGGGGCAGAGCCGCCCACTCCCCTGCCACACCGTCGCGTCACCTCCATGGATCTCGCCCGTGCTCCATGGATCTCATTCAGTGGAAGACAGGGCCACCGGATCCGCAGACGTTGGGCACTCACGGTGGGTGAGGACGCCGGGGTAGAGGGAGGGGCGCTGCTATGGTGGGGGAAGGTGTCGCCAGGGTTGGGGAGAGGCCGCTAGAGTGGGGGAGGACATCGGGGTGGGGGAGAGCGCTGGCGCCGGCCAAGGAGGCAGCCATGGCCGTGCGTCGGGGCAGGTGCGGGGCGCCAGCGCGGAAGGGAGGATGGAGGAAGCGAGGAACTAGGTGCGAGAGCGAGCAGAGTGAAGCGTCCGTCCATTCCGGATGTCTTAATTGGAGCATTACCGCTTTGTTAATCAACTTTTAGGATTATCTTAAATCAAACTTGTTAGACTTAGCATGTTTAGTTGAGTTTCTTTTTCCCTTCAGTTGTAATCCCGTTGTAACTCTGCATGTGTCATGTTTAGCGTGTACAACCACGGTCCCGGGCGGAGATGTGCCCAGTCCAGGACGTGGCCGCGTGAGTCGGGTGCGTGGTCACCGCCACTGCATCGTCGTCGTGCATGTTGCTTGGCGTGGCAGAGAAACCGGATCGAGCAGCGATCGTGTGGTGGCGGGGGACGGGCTCAGGCCCATGTATCTGCATAATAAAAGGCAAGAAAAAAAACCCAAAAAGTTGCGGCTGTTGTGCAGCGAAAAACCATCGCATTCTGTTATCCAGTTCATTGTGTGTGTTGCGTGCGCCCGGTGATCGCGCTCCGGCGTTCGCCGGCGTTCCAGTCAGCAGTAGGGGTCGGCAAACACCGCCGGCTCCAACAAGTGGTACCAGAGCGTAGGTGTATGTTCTACAGTGGTCTGTTAGCCCACCGCGAGAACCCCCTCAGAAGAAGTTCGTGATCCCTTGCAAGGCGGCGGCGGCGGCGAATATGGGTGACGAGATGTCGCCGAGCACCGAGGCGGGAAGTGGCGTTCGCGAGAGCTCGCTCATGTGGCCGATGCTCACATGCACGAACTACTCCGAATGGTACATGCTGATGCAATGCAACTACGAAGCGCTGGAGATCTGGTACACCATCGATCCGGGGACGAACGTCAAGCGTTCCAAGGATCGTCAGGCGATGAGCTGCCTGAACCGATCTATGCCACAGGAGATGTGGACGACGTTGGGAAGAAAGAACACCGTTAGGGAGGCGTGGGAGGCGGTCAAGACGATGCGACTCGGTGCTGATCATATCAAGGAAGTCAATGCCCAGAAGCTGTTACAAGAATTTGAGAACATCAGCTTCAAGGATGGGGAGACAGTCGACGATTTCGACATGAGGATTATCAATCTTGTCACCAACCTTAAAGCCCTTGGGGAGACGGTGGATGAGCCCCGAGTCGTGAAGAAATTTCTCCGAGTCATCCCCGCGAAATTCGCGCCGGTTGTGGTTTCGATCGAAATGTTCTGTGATCTGAAAACCATGACGGTCGAAGAACTGGTGGGGAGGCTACGTGCGGCGGAGGAACGCATGGAGGAGAAGGTAGAATAGATCGTGGACAAAGCTGGTCGATTGCTTCTGGCCGAGGAGGACTGGATCACGAAATACAAACATCGCCTTCAGTCCAACTCACTCAAAGAAAGCAGTGGCAGTGGCGGTCAGTACAAGAGCAAATCGCCGGTGAAGCATGATGGTGGCGGTGGAACTGGTGGCCAGAAGGCCGTCAAGCTCACGTCGGAGGGCACTCCTCAGCATAAAGGTAGGTGTCGCAACTGCGGCATCTATGGGCACTTGGCCGAAGATTGCAAGAGGCCCAAGAAGGAAAAGAAAAATGAGGAGAAGAAGGAGGCGACAAACGTGGTTGTCGCTGATGCACAACCGGCGTTGTTCATGGTGTCGGCAAGCGAGATCGTGCACAAGGCCACCAAGTTCGTACATCTGGCGGAGAAGAAGGTGGCTCCCATCCACTGCGATGACGGCGTGTGGGTGGTGGACACAGGAGCCAGCAACCACATGACGGGGACGCGGGAAGCACTAACACGCCTTGACGAGGACGTGTCAGGTAATGTTCGTTTCGGCGACGGCTCCTGCGTTGAGATCAAGGGGCTCAGCTCAATCGTCATGGAGGGACGAGATCGCCAACACAAGGTACTGACTAACGTGTATTACATTCCCAAGTTACAGAGTAACATCATCAGCTTAGGCCAATTGGAGGAGGCTGGGTGTGAAGTGTTAATGAAAAATGGCAGACTTACAGTTGTTGATTCTGAGGGTAAACTAGTGATCAATGTCCCACGCACTAGTAACAGGCTCTATACCCTGAAGAATGCAGTAGTACGCCCTGTTTGTTTGCACATGAACTTAGTAGATCCAACTTGGGTGTGGCATGCAAGGTTTGGTCACCTGAATTTTAGAGCACTTTGAGATCTAGGCAGTAAGGGGATGGTGGAAGGCCTGCCAGAGATAGATCGAGTCGAACAGGTTTGTGATGGCTGCACATTGGGAAAGCAGCACAGAAAACCATTCCCTCAGCAATCCTCATTCAGAGCAAGTCAGGGCTTAGAATTGGTTCATGCTGACTTGTGTGGAAAGATCAGCCCACCAACCCCAGGTGGGAAACAGTATTTTCTGCTTGTGGTAGATGACCACAACAGATACATGTGGGTGGAGTTGTTGAAAGCTAAAGATGAAGCACTGCAATACTTCAAGAAAATTAAACAACAAGCTGAATTAGAATGTGGCAAGAAGATGAAGGCAATGAGAACTGACAGAGGGGGAGAATTTAACTCAAACCTATTCACTGCCTTCACCAATAATACAGGCATCAAGCATTACACTACTACTGCTTACTCTCCACAGAAAAATGGAGTAGTGGAGCGTCGTAATCAAACCATAGTGGAGATGGCTAGATGCCTGTTAAAGTCAAAAGATGTACCACCAAGGTTCTGGGGTGAAGCTGTTGTAACTGTAGTGTTCATATTAAATCGAGCTCCAACCAAAAGCCTTCAGAACATGACACCATATGAAGCTTGGCATGGAAAGAAACCCAGGGTGGATCATATGAAAACTTTTGGGTGTGTAGCACATGTAAAGAAAGTTGGGCCTGGTATCACAAAATTGTCTGACAGATCAACCAAAATGGTTTTCCTCGGGTATAAGTCAGGAACAAAAGGGTATCGGGTGTTTGATCCTGTAAACAACCAACTACATGTGAGCCGAGATGTTGTGTTCGAGGAGCAAGAGAAATGGAATTGGGATACCCCAAGAAGCTCAGGCCAGGCTGAAACTGAAAGCTTTATTATTGATCTTCATCCTACTGCAGCAAAACCGACAATGCAACCTGCAGCTGTATTTGAAGAGGGTGAAGGCAGTCAGCAGGATCAGGGGGAACAGGGTCACGAATTGTCACCCCAGGCATCATTACCAGCATTACCAGGGTCCCCATCGACACCAAATAATTCTGCAGTAGGCTCTAATGCCACTGGGTCAAACTCTGCAGGTAGCTCAGACTCAGTTCAGGGTCCAGTCAGGTTCAGGTCCTTGACTGATTTGTTTGATGCCACTGAGGAGATACATGACTATGAATATAGTGGGTTATGCTTGCTTGCAGCTGATGAACCAGCAAGTGTTGAGGAGGCTTTGGAAGAAAAATGTTGGAGGGATGCAATGAATGCAGAACTGCAATCCATCAGTGACAACAGCACTTGGAGACTAACAGAGCTACCAAAAGGTCAGCGAGCTATAGGTCTCAAGTGGGTGTTTAAAGTGAAAAAAGATGCAGCTGGTAACATTGTCAAACACAAGGCTCGACTTGTGGCAAAGGGGTATGCACAAAAACAAGGGGTGGATTTTGATAAAGTCTTTGCACCTGTGGCCAGACTAGAAACAGTAAGATTACTTTTGGCTCTAGCTGCAAATGGGGGCTGGGAGGTCCATCATATGGATGTTAAATCTGCTTTTCTAAATGGGGATCTCCTAGAAGAGGTGTATGTTCATCAGCCACCAGGATTTAAAGATCCAGACAATGCAGGGTTGGTGCTTAAGTTGAATAAGGCCTTATATGGGTTGAAGCAGGCTCCAAGAGCATGGAATGCAAAACTTGATCAAGAGCTGTACAAACTCGGTTTCAGAAGGAGTGAGGAAGAGCATGCTGTGTACAGAAGAAGTGAGGGTGATTCATTCCTCATAGTTGGTGTGTATGTAGATGATTTAATCATCCGTGGTCCAAATAGCAGTAAGATCTGTGGATTCAAGGAACAGATGAAGAAGCTTTTCAGCATGAGTGACTTAGGCCTACTAAGTTACTACCTTGGGATGGAGGTGACTGAAAAGGATGGTGAGATTTCAATTTGCCAAAGTGCCTATGCTACCAAGATAGTAGAACAGTGTGGTCTGTCAGGCTGTAATTCTACAGATACACCAATGGAACAGCGTGTGAAACTTGTATCAGGAACTGCAGAAAAGGTACTTGATGCTACCAGGTATAGGAGTATAATTGGGACTCTTAGATACTTGGTTAACACAAGACCAGATATTGCTTATGCAGTTGGGATAGCAAGTCGTTTCATGGAGTCACCAAACAGTGAGCACTGGGGTGCTGTAAAAAGGATAGTCAGATATATATCTGGAACTATCAGCTATGGCTCAAGTATGGTGCAGGGGGAGATGGAAGTCTGAACCTGTTGGGATACACAGACAGTGACCATGGTGGTGATCTCGTGCTGCGCAGAAGCACCACTGACATGGTATTCTTCCTGGGATCAAATTTGGTGACATGGACCTCACAGAAACAGAAAGTTGTTGCCCTCTCTTCGTGTGAGGCCAAGTACATGGCAGCAGGAGCAGGTGCTTGTCAGGGGGTGTGGCTTAGCAGGCTTTTAGCTGAACTGATGGGAAGAAGAGTTCAGAAGTTCAAACTTCTTGTGGATAACAAATCGGCCATAGAGCTATGCAAGAATCCTATCTTCCACGAAAGAAGTAAACACATTGACACTCGCTTCCATTACATCAGAGATTGTGTCAGCAATGGGCAGGTTGATGTTGAACACGTGAGAACCGACAACCAGTTGGCTGACATACTGACAAAAGCACTAAGCAGGATCAGGTTCGTGGAGCTGCGACGGAAGCTGGGCATCCTCGAGATACAACAGGATTAGGGGGGTGATTTGTTAGACTTAGCATGTTTAGTTGAGTTTCTTTTTCCCTTCAGTTGTAATCCCGTTATAACTCTGCATGTGTCATGTTTAGCGTGTAGAACCACGGTCCCGGGCGGAGATGTGCCCAGTCCAGGACGTGGCCGCGTGAGTCGGGTGCGTGGTCACCGCCACTGCATGGTCGTCGTGCATGTCGCTCGGCGTGGCAGAGAAACCGGATCGAGCAGCGATCGTGTGGTGGCGGGGGACGGGCTCAGGCCCATGTATCTGCATAATAAAAGGCAAGAAGAAAACCCGAAAAGCTGCGGCTGTTGTGCAGCGAAAAACCATCGCATTCTGTTATCCAGTTCATTGTGTGTGTTGCATGCGCCCGGTGATCGCGCTCCGGCGTTCGCCGGCGTTCCAGTCAGCAGCAGGGGTCAGCGGACACCGCCGGCTCCAACAAAACTATCAAAAGTTAATCAACTTTATACAAAAGAGTATTAATATTTATGGTCCCAATCAAATACAAATGATAATATATTTTATGGTGTATACAATGAACGTAGATGATTTAAATTAGAATAACTCTAAGTTAATTTATTTCGACAAACACTACTGATGACGGACGCTGCAGGCCCCGCTGTTTGTGGACACCAAGATGGCGTCGAGCGTCGCCAAGGCCAAGCGCTTCTCGCCATTCGTGCCGACGTCCGACGCGTACGCGCACGCGGCCGTGCGCTGGATCGGGCACGCCGCGCTCTGCGTACCCAACGCCGGGCACCGGGTCCAGCGGTGCCTCGCTGCCGTCGTGCCGGACTGCATTCACGACTGGCTCCGCCTCCGCGAGCACCTCCGGCAGCGGGCGCTCTTCCAGCGGATCAGGTCGGCACGGGCTGCACCGAGCACCCGGACGATGGGGACGACTTTTCGGGAGAAGAGTTAGCAATGTGCGTGGCCAATGGCCAGTGGCCACTGTCCTCTGTAAACTGCGTCCTACTAGCGTTGGGCTATGACGATGGTTAGGCTAATGGTCATGTGTCCACTGCCCTCTGTAAACTGCGTCCTACTGGCGTTGGGCTATGATGGTTAGGTTATTAGCTTCTCTAATGGTCATGTGGTTGGAACGTGTAATCTTTATTGGCTTTGTATTCGCTTTCCCGGAGGATATTATTGTAGCGTGTTTGGTGGATCGCGATATGATATATGCATGCGATTCTAACAGCCAGTTTGATAAGGTTATTAGCTTCTTCCATTCCATGACGACCTATCTTTTTTTTCAAGGAAAAAAATTTCGGGCACTTGGGCTTTTATCTAACTTTCAGTTAGATTTGGAGGCAGAAAGGGATCCTTGGAAGAGCATCGAGCCAAAAGATATCAAACAGGGGATATGTATTGCTTAGTGCGAACACATGGTGGATATGTGCTTATGTGTTTTAATGATGAGTGATTGTCAAGATATGACCAAGCTTTGATTTAGTGTTGAGATTAGTAACCAAGGCGTGAGTAGTGGTGTGTATGCACAACATGTCTCTTATCTTGTGATATGCAGGTGTTGAACGTTGAGACGGTTGACGACAATAGAGAAGGTCAAGCGAGTCGACGAAGGACTCGGAGCAGTGAAGGTTGAGCGTAGAGGCATGGACTAAGGGACCGAGGGGCGGAGGATGGACCGCGTGGACGGCTAGCACTTGGCGACATCGGCAAGTAAGTGTACATGCGATGGAACGTAGACAGTGTTGAAGGATATCGAGATGGACTATATATTAGTTAAAGTTAAGATCTATTAACTCTTCAAAATACGACATCTAACCGCTCCTGGAGCCACTTCACCATGCGACCAACCAAACGGCAACACAGCCAATAGCTCCACCAAAAAAGGTCTTGCCCGCCGACTGGAGCTAAACGCCATGGAGGAGCTGAAAAGTTTGAGCTTCAGCTAGCTCCATCTCGCTCTCGTGGACCCTGCCTTACTCACACGCCGGAGGAGCCGAGGAGGAACCACCCACAACTCTGGCTTCCTCATGCGCTGCACCTAGCGACAACATAATTTACTCCACCACAGCGCCATATGGTGAGGGGCCGATGCCGGTGGAGGAGTCTAGTGCCAATGGAGGAGGGCCGGTGCCGGTATGGTTGCGCGGAGATTGGGGATGGCGAGAGAGATCTACGAGAGAGATGCGGGCGTGAGAGATCCGTGAGAGATGAGAGATACAGGGGAATAAAAGGGTGAACCCAATGATAGGTGGGTTCATGTATGAAGTGGACCCAATAAAAGACTGCTCCACCAAATAAGTTCGACTATTTTAGTTAAAATTGTAGCTCTACCAAACAGCCACTCTGTGAGGGAGAGATTATGCTGTCGCCAACCAAGAAATAGACCAAGCAGGACACGTGCCCATGCCAAGGATGATATCAATCGGCAACAACTACCCCCTCCGTCCCCTTGGAAGTGTCTTTCTCACACATCGAAGAGTCAAACCTACACAACTTTGATCAAATATAAGTCGCTTTGACTTTTTTGGTACATCTATTTGCTAACATATACTCCTTTTGTTTCAAATTATAAGTCGCTTTTACTTTTATGGTATATCCATTTTGCTGTGCATCCAGATATAATAATATGTTTAGTAGCAAAATGGATGAATCAAAAAGTTAAAACAACTTATAATTTAAAACAGAAGAAATAATAAGTATCATTAGATTGTTTATTGAAAATATTTTTGTAATACACTTATTTGATATTTTCTATAAATCTAAAATGTAGGTGATCCTTGAAAAGGGAGGGAGGGAGTACACCTTATTGCTTACTCGAAAAAAAAAAGAGTACACCTTATTGCTATTTGCTACCGCCTGCCGCTAGCGTCGGCCGTCGCCCTTGCGGGCCGGCCCCATCTCCATGACGAGGTTTCGAAGCACGTACTTCTGGATCTTGCCGGTGGAGGTCTTGGGCAGCTCGCTCCGGAAGACAACCGTTCGGGGCACCATGTACATGTACTCAAGGTTCTGGGATTCGACCGAATTAGTCTGAATTTCGGCGAAATTCGCCTATTTCGGTGAGGTCCGAAACGAATTTTATGCTTCACATTGCGAAAATTCACCGAATTGAGTCCGAAATTCATCCGAATTTTTCCAAAATTCGTCCAATTCGGTTGGGAGCGAATTTTTTTCCAAAATGAATCTCAAAACCTTGCATATACTGCGGCATGCGCTCCCGGCACCACGCAGTGATGTCGGCCGCGGTCACCGTGCCCGCCGCGTCGTTCTTGAGGCTGACGAACGCGCACGGTGTCTCGCCTCGTAACTCGTCTGGTCGCGCCACCACGGCTGCCTCGTTCACCGCCGGATGACCGTAAAGCACCGACTCGACCTCCACGCTGCTGATGTTCTCACCGGCGTTGATGATCACGTCCTTGGAACGGTCTCGGATCTCCAGGTAACCGTCCGGATGCACGACGCCGATGTCCCCCGTGTAGAACCACCCGTCCTCACGCATTGCCGCCTTTGTCGCCTCGCCATCATTGAGATAGCCGAGCATGACGCAGCCGCCGCGGAGCACGATCTCGCCCATCGTGGCGCCGTCGCGGGGCACGCTGCGTCCGGTTTCGCTGTCGACAATGTCGACTTTGCCCGTGGCCGGCGTGCGCACGCCCTGCCTCGCCTTGAGCCGTGCGCGTTCCGGCGCGGGGAGGCTGTCCCACTCACCCTTCCAGGTGCAGGACACCGGCAGGCCCGCGGTCTCGGTTAGCCCGTACCCGTGGCTGATCTCGAAGCCAGTGGCCTCCGTGCGCTGCAGCACGGCTGCCGGCGGTGGCGCACCGGCCGTGCCGATGCGCACCTTTCACGGGAGCGGCCGTCGCACGCCGTCGGGGGCGTTGGCCAGCATGTTAAGCACGACGGGCGCGCAACAAAGGTGGGTGACTCCATGGCTCGCGATGGCGGCGTACACCGTGGCGGCGTTGACGCAGCGGAGGCAGACATTGGTGCCGCCCACCACTGCCATCCCCCACGGGAAACTCCAACCGTTGGCGTGGAACATGGGCAGCGTCCACAGGTACGTCGGCCTCGGCGTAACCGCCCATTCAACGAGCGAGTCGACTGTGATCAAGAAGAGTCCGCGGTGGCAGTGCACCACGCCTTTGGGCTCCGACGTCGTGCCGGAGGTGTAGTTCAGCACCATGGGGTCCCACTCGCTCGCCGGCGGCACCCACGCGAACTCCGGGTCGCCCTTGTCGAGAAGCCTCTCGTACGGGCAGGGGCAGCAGGGAACTCCTTCTCGTGAGGATCCTCGACGGGGATCACGCGAGGGATGGGGTGCCCCGGCGGGAGTAGCCGGAGCGCATCTCTGATTAGCATTAGAGACGCCGGGTCGACAAAGACGAGCTTGGAGCCGGAATGGCGAAGCAGGACGGCGACTGTGCGCGCGTCCAGGCGGATGTTGATGTTGTTGAGCACGGCGCCACTCATGGGCACGCCAAAGTGCATCTCGTACATGGCCGGGACATTCGGCAACAACAAGGACACCTATATATGCAGTCCAATTCATGGCTGTATCAATTCCACGTTCCGCCGAAGCAAAAACATGCATAAACAAGAGGAATCTCGACGGAGGGTGGCTTACGATGTCGCTGCGGGAGATGCCGAGGGAGACAAGCGCGGAGGCGAGCCGGAGGCATCGTCGGTGTGTCTGGGACCAGGTGAAGACCGTGTCGTGGTACACAACGGAGGGGCAGTCGCCGAAGACGGTGGCCGCACGCTCCAGGAAGCCCAGCGGCGTGAGCGGGCACGAGTTTGCCGGATTCGCGCCGAGATTGCCCATGCCATGGGGTGCCCGGAGGCGGCTTGGCTTGGCCTTGCCTTGTGTGAGCGCCTGAGCGGTGATATCTTCACAGATGTCTAGAACCCGGAGGTTTGTTTCCAAGGTTGGCCATGGTGAACATGTTCCCCTTTCCATGCTTACAGTTACAAGAGTATCGTCCTCTAGTCTCTTTCACTGTCAACTTCAGACTCCAAAGGCACAAAGATAACATTAGAGGATGAGAATGGACCGACCCGGCCCTGGCTTTTGACTTGGCCCTGTGGCCCTAAGGCACACAATGCCTTCCTATCATATTGGCCCTGCGCCCGTATATTATATACTGGTAACTGCCACCGTACCTTTTTCATTATCTAGTTAACTGGCAGATCATGTAGTACACTGTAATAAGGATATAAAGACTGACCAAATGTAGTTGCTCATGAATTGGCCAAACATGTGTGTAAATAACATTTTGGTTCACAATATAGTCCCGCGTACAAATGTGTTCAAAACATGCCAAATATTTATTTTAGTTTTATCTATTTTTACTTTTAAAATATAGTATTCTTCGGTGTACTTCTAAGCATAGATACGATCACATGACCAACTGTGCTTATTCAAAAATAAAAAAGACTAACAAATTAAAGAAAATATTATTATATGATAAGTGTATCAATCCATCGTACTCATTGGATCAATTGGATATGTGATGTTTAGTTTCTGGGAGATTTAAATAGGTCTTTGAAATGTGTTTTAAAATGAAGGCAACTTTGTTAAATGCATAACTTGAGTTGTAGTATTCCAAAAATTATGAAATTTGGTGGGTGGGCTAATTTATACCTATGTTAGCTCTGGTAAAAATTTGAGCAGTAGTGCTTAAGTACTTTTCAAGTTATAATGCTATCTTGTTATTTTAGGAAATACTGAAATGAATTTTTGTAATTTTTCTACATGTGCATTGTTCCTATAAATTTTTGGAGAATGTTCTGGTACCCTAAGGTGTCTAAGAAAAATATGAAATCTGTTGTTTGATACCTTTCAATGTGATTTGTTAATTATATAAAAATCAGCCTTTTGGGCTTGTAAATTTTGTTTAAGGAGTTTCTGTAAATAATTTTAGTTCAAATTTTTACAGTGGTCTCTTTTTGGTTCATAGAGTCTCCTGTAATTTTTGTATAATTTTAGGAGCAGTTTACATATATGTTTAAAATCCCACTTAATTAATTAAGTAAATTAAGAAATGAGTACAAATAAATATTCTAGGTGGGCACACCTTACTTTCTGGTGTTTTTGTGACCTATGTGAACTTGTGGTAACATTAGTTTGGTCTTAAGGGATGTTTGCCATATAAATAAATATTTAATCATTGCAATTTTAGGTTTTCTGGACAGCTGGTAGTATTTCTAGGTTTGACCTTTGATAAAGGTGGTTGCTGGAAAACTTATAAATACCAAAGTTGTAGTAAGCTTGATAAACTAGCTTGTATCAAAATTTGGGAGCATTTGGCTTAGTAGTTTGGGAGTTATTACTGTTTTAAGTGACAGTCCAGAATTGGCTACTCTCTGTTTAGAGATGACAGATTCTGGAACTTGGGAAATTCGACATGGAAAACTTAGGAATTTAGAGTTGAGGTCTGACAATGATTTGTAGGGCATTTCATAAGCTTTCCAGATTGTCTTAGATCATATCTTTTGGAGTTAGGAATCTTCAGTTATGTTAGAAATAGTAAGCTGCTGTCCAGGATGTCTTACTGTGATATTTTGGGTGTTGGATGTGATAACCTAAGTAATGCTACTCTTGTAATTGTTAGGTGCTAGGGCCTTAACTGAAGAAAAACAGCTATATTTTAGGTTGGGTAGATTAGGTAAGTACTTCTCCACCGGAGAAGAGATTTGCACGTATTGATGAAGTGACTTGAATAGAGTACTTTTATTGCTGAAATGCATTTCATTTCGAGCATGTTGCACCCATTATGCATCCATGATATTTATTGTGCACTCATGCAATAGGTGTTCCGGAGGGGGTAACGCTCCTCGAATTCGAGCAAGTGATTCCGGAGGAAGTCCAGGAGCAGCCGGGAGAACCCGACGAAGCAGCCATCGAAGAGCACGCCGTTGACGACCTACCTGAGTGTCCCGACCACCGGCCCTCGACCTTTCTAAAAGGCAAGCCCCGGTGCATGCTGAACCCATCATTTTATAAATCTATCTTGAGTACTTTTAATTGTTTAATGCAATAAGTTGTAGGAGTTGTATGAAAATAATTGTTGCATTATACCTATCCTTGCCCAGATATCGTACTTAAATCCTAATTTTGGTTTAGGCACGTATCAATGCTTAGCCCTGCTTAGTACGGTAGAAGTCGGGTGATTTCCGGTCATCCGCGAGATGTAGGAAGGAGTCACGAGTGGCTTTATGGCTATCGTGGATAGAACCACGCTTTAAAATGAAATTGAGACCGGGCGGGAGTTCGATAGTACAGCCGCAAGACACTTCACGTCTTGGGTGTGGAGCTATGCCCGTCTGAGTCGTTTAAGGACCGATTCGCTGTACGTCCTTGAGTCATGTTGAACGCAGTCTAACACTTAGTTGGCCGGATAAGTCGTTCCGACCACGAATCCGAGTAATACAGTTCACGCCGGGAATCGAATGGTAGGTTGCTTCTTGGAGGAGAGAAAGGATATGCTTGGGGACATTGGCATGAGACCAAGGGGGTTAGAGTCCCTATCACCTGGCAGAGTGTCGCCCTTAGGGATGCGACATCAGTCGGACCCGCGGCTCCTGAACTGTACCAAAGGTGACCTGAGCAGCCCTCGCCAGGCGTGACTCGGTGAGTGTTAGAAATACCCCTCCAGCTGGATAGGAATTCGATTCGAATCGCCGTCGCTCCCGGTTAGTGAGCACTTGACTTGAGCAGCGGCAACGTAGATCTCATTAAATGAACAGATGGTTAAGTGAATGATACAATGTTGCCATAATTCATACCTGCTCTGGATATAATGTTGATAATTGTTTGATTATAATCAAGTGCATGCTTAGTACAGGTGCTAAGATAGATGACAGGTAAATGCTAAAAAGAACTGCTAGTACAGGTTATAAGAGTTTCAATTACTTATGCCTTTATGCAAAATGTGATGTCAGCTAGCCTCTTGTGTAAGCCTTGCATAATCCTTGGTGTCATCTTATTTCTGGTTTTTGACGGGTAAGTCTAGCTGAGTACATTCCAGTACTCAGGGTTTATTCCCTCCTGTTGCAGATGATATGCTCTATCAAGGCTTCTGCAAAACTTGTCTCCACCCCGTGGGTGATGAAGACTAGATCACTAGGGCGTGATCATCATTTATGTACTTTCCTGATGCTTTTGCGGGTTGTTGATCTTTAAGACTGGCAGTAGTATGTGAACTAATGTGTGTGTTATGCTTCCGCTACTTTATAAACTTGGTTTGTAATAATTGCGACTCCGTGTGTGTAAACTTATTTCAGAACTACTTGTGAAATGTAACGTATGATGTGGTATGTTGAATGATGCGATCTTGGTTGTATGCAAGTTGGTTTGAAATCCTTCGTGGTTTCGATTGACTACTGGGATTATATGGGCTCAAGTTCGAAAATTTGAGCGCTTCGGTGCTTGTTTTTGTACTTGTGCTCTTATAATTTGGTCGGTTCTGTTACAGCTGGTACCGGAGCATAATTCAACATTAAACACATCGTACGAGTATTTAAAAACAAAAGTATTTGATTATAAGAAGGGTTAAAACTCTAAAAATTATTTTCATAGGTATGTCAGTGATCACATCCCTTAGCCCAAATAAGGACTCTTAGGTGGCTTATTATAAAGACTAACTTGGGGGTCTTGTTTGTTTTTGTTTCGTCGTCTATACGGCGTGATATTGTATGGATGCCATCCACTTGGGTGGTAATGTATGGATCAATTGCCTCGACGCTCTGGTAAGTGTGAGTTGTGAGAGCATGATCGTCCAACCGGCGATCTAGGGGAGAGTAGTTTTGGTGACTTGCATACTTACATGTTTAAACCGTGTAAGTATTTAAGCACTTAATTGTGGGAACCTTTATATCAGGTAGCTTTGATACTGAAGTATATACATCAGGGGATGTGTATATGGAAAGTATTTAAATTACTGCTTTCTTGCGTGCTTATATTGGGAAAATGTTGGGCTGAAATGAGATTTTCTGCAGGTACACTAACAGCGTAACGAGTAGACCGATAGTTTCGCTTATATGAGAGAACGTATGTATACCACCGCCTAGCGTTAGAACTTTAGGTTTCTACTAAGGTGAGAGGGCGTACGGAACGTGCATGCATCATGTTTAATTATATCATACATATCATTTACTTCCCCCTTAAAAATTTCAATAGTCCCGACTAAATTAAATTTCGTATCCCCTAAATGATCCTCACTTTAAGTTGTATCTTGTTGCTACAGATGGCACATACCAAGAGGACCGCTCGCAAGTCCACTGGGGGCAGGGCACCTCGTCACCAGCTCGCTCCACGTGAGCCCCGTCCCGAGCCCACTGAGGTGGAAAGGCTGAGGGCTGAGTTGGCTGAAGTGACTGCTGCTAGGAATGCAGCGCGTCAGCAACTAGAACAAGTGATCCGTGATCGTGACTAGGAAACACTTGCAGTCCAGAGATTGACAGTAGCACATCACAACTGTCAACGCATGCTGGTCCATGTCATGAATCAGAGGGATGAAGCCTGGCATGAGGAGAACGTTCTGAGAGCTCGTCAGTTTGAGCTCGAGCAATAGTTGGAGAATGCTGAAGAATACAATGACAATCTTCATGAAGAAGTGCACCGCCTGAACAACCAGCTAAATCCTCTACTGTCTCGAAACAACAACGCAGATGAGGACATGGGTTTAGGAATCATCATGGCTGAAGATGATGATGAAGTGGAGGTCAATGGGCCCCAAGATGCCGCACCAGAAGAAGAGCCAGAAGAAGAAGACGAGGAGTTAGAGCCTATTAGCGACGAGGATGGCGGGGAGATCCTTGACACCGACTCTGAGGACAATGCTTAGAGTAGTCATCGCGTAGCTACGATGTTAGAATCGTCTTTTGTGCCTCCTGGGGTTGGAGTGAGGCATTGTAATAACTTGACTTTTAGGATGTAAGGTCGCACCCTATGTTTCCTAGATGTTTATTTGAACCTGTTAATTTCGATCACAATTGGATGTCTTATTGCGTGCGTTCGATGATGGTGTCACGATTAGCACCCTTCGGTGCCGCGACGAAACCGAGGGCCTCCTATGGCGCGCGACCTAAGGTTGTGCTGCTTGACACGCGCTGGTATCGAGGTGGCTAGTCATGATCCACCATGGAACTCTATCGTTGAGAAGTCTCTTTGTGGTCAGTTTGAAGTAGCCTTTCTCAGTCAACTAAAAATTTTGAGATCGAATCCAAGTACCGGGCGAAAGGTCAAAAATCACGTAGATTTTAACGTAAATGGTTCAGTAACTGCTGTGCTCCTTGTGAGTGAGCCTTTATCAAAGTACATCTTGTTGGATTCCCTCGCATGATTTTGCCAATTGATACGCTTGAATGGATTGTGCGGTTGTGATGAATTATTGTGCCATGAGTATTTTGAGAAGTCTATTTCATGAAGTCAGCTTGAAATATTTACAATAATTCATCTACAAATTTCCCACATCGTCAGTGCTCATTGGCTATGCATTTTGCAGATGTCGTACAATCTCCGTCGGGGTCGTGGCAATGAGGATGAGGAACAACCACCCCCTCCGCCACCACCTACCCCGGCTGAGCTGATGCAGACCGTGGTCGAAGGGCAGCGCATGCTGGCAGATGCTATGCGCCAGCTTGCCAACCGGGAGGCTCGTCATGGCCGCCAGGGCCCATAACCCAATCAGTACAGTGATTTCAAGGACTTTCTTGATACTAAGCCCCCGCTCTTTAAGGAGGCGGAGGAACCACTACAAGCCGATGAATGGTTGAACACTATTGAACAAAAGTTTCGTCTGCTTCGCTTGACCGATGAGCTAAAAACTGAATATGCTTCTCACCAACTGCATGGCCCGGCGGGTATTTGGTGGAGCCACTATCGTTTCACACTGCCTGCAAATGTCCCGATTGCTTGGGACCAGTTTAAGGCCGCATTCCGTGGGAACTATATTCCTCCAGGTCTTATGGCAATCAAGCACACAGAATTCATGAGGCTGTCGCAGGGAAATAAAAGCTTGACTGAATATCTGCAATCTTTCAACAATCTGGCAAGGTATGCCATAGAGTTTGTGGATACCGATGCCAAGAAAATTGCTAGCTTTAAAAGAGGCCTCGGCCCAAAGCTGATGAAGACTATGGGCACTAGCAAGTGTACTACCTTCAATGATTTTATCAGTGATGCTTTGACCCAGGAGAACAATAATGCTATCTATTCTGCCTCTAAGAGCCGCAAAAGGGCCCTTGAGGCGAGTGCTTCGCAGTCTCGGACCTTAGCTGCACCTAGGTCTTCCCCTCACCCACCTGCTCAGAATACCAAGTTCCGTCCGCCACAGAAGAAGCCTGCTGCCAAAACTAGGTTCCGCAAGGCTTATACAGTCGCTCTGCCAAAGGGAAATTCTGGACAGAGCAGTTCTAGTGTTCCTCCCAGCAACATGCCTTGCTGGAACTGCAACAAGCCAGGCCATTGGTCCAGGAACTGTCCTTACCCTAAGAAGAATGTCAACCAAGGTGGCCGTCAAGGGCACGCTCATTATAACAGTATTGAGGAAATCCCATCTGGTGAAGTTGTCACTGCTGGTAAGTTCCTAGTTGACCAACATCCTGCAGTGGTACTTTTTGATTCAGGTGCTTCGCATTCCTTTATCAGTCCTAAGTTTGCATCAAAGTTTGCACACAAATTGCATACTGTTGAAGGTGGAGGTTATTGCATTAGCGCAGCAAGTGGAAATATTTCCACAAATAAAGTAGTGGGGAATCTTGAGCTTGAGATAGAAGGGTGAAAGTACTCGCTTGCCTTAGTGGTTTTGCCGGGATTAGGCATAGATGTTATTCTGGGCATGAATTGGATGAGTCAGAATGGGGTACTCATTGATACATCCGCTCGGGTAGTTATGCTCAGAGATTCTACAGATCAAAAGGGTTTTCTGGTACAACTTCCCAGAAAAGTTGATTTGTCTGGGGAAGTTCATGCTGTGCAAGCAAAGGCGTTGGCTGAAATTCCCGTAGTAAATGAGTTTCCGGATGTTTTTCCCGATGATTTGCCGGGACTCCCTCCAGATCGGGATGTGGAATTTAAAATTGAGTTGTTGCCGGGCACGGCTCCCATCTCTAGGAGACCTTATAGGATGCATCCGAATGAACTAGCTGAACTTAAGGTGCAATTGAATGAACTTTTGAAAAAGGGGCTGATTCGTCCTAGTTCGTCTCCGTGGGGTTGTCCTGCTATCTTTGTGAAGAAGAAGGATCAGACCTTGCGGATGTGTGTAGATTATAGACCTCTGAATGCAGTCACTGTCAAAAATAAGTATCCTCTGCCACGTATCGATATCCTGTTCGATCAGTTGTCCAAAGCTAAAGTCTTTTCCAAGATTGATCTGAGGTCTGGTTACCATCAGATTAAAATCCGTCCCGAAGATATTCCAAAAACAGCTTTCTCGACCAGATACGGTCTTTATGAGTATCTTGTTATGTCTTTCAGCCTGACAAATGCCCCCACACACTTCATGTACTTGATGAATTCGGTGTTTATGCCCGAATTGGACAAGTTTGTGGTGGTGTTTACTGATGACATCTTGATATATTCTGAAAATGAGGAAGAACACGCTGAACACCTGCGTATTGTTCTCACCAGACTGCGCGAACATCAACTATATGCAAAGTTTAGTAAGTGCGAATTCTGGCTTCGAGAAGTACCTTTCCTTGGGCATGTGTTGTCCGATGGAGGAATTATGGTGAACCCCGCCAAGGTACAAGAAGTACTGAACTGGAAGGCTCCTATCTCGGTTCACGAGGTTCGGAGTTTTCTTGGGTTGGCTGGCTATTATCGTCGTTTCATCCCGAATTTCTCAAAAATAGCTAAGCCAATGACTCGGCTGCTGCAGAAAGACACCAGGTTTGTCTGGACTCCTGAGTGTGATGCGGCTTTTCACAAACTGCGAACTCTCCTAACCTCAGCTCCGGTTTTGGCGCAACCAGATATCGAGAAATCATTTGATGTGTATTGTGATGCCTCAGGCATAGGTTTGGGAGGTGTTCTGATGCAGGAAGGCCGGGTAATTGCATATACCTCTCGACAACTTCGGAAGCATGAGGTGAATTATCCAACGCATGACTTAGAACTGACCACAATTGTTCATGCTTTGAAAGTATGGCGGCATTATCTGCTGGGCAATGTCTGCAATATCTACACAGACCACAAAAGCCTCAAATATATCTTCACTCAACCCGAGTTGAATATGCGTCAAAGAAGATGGCTCGAGTTGATTAAGGATTATAACCTTCAAGTGCACTATCATCCTGGCAAGGCAAATGTGGTTGCGGATGCTTTAAGCCGTAAGTCTCATTGCCACTCCTTAGTTGAAAGTGATTTTCATCTGTCTCGCCTTCTACACCCAGCAATTCTGTACAACATTACTGTCAGTTGTACTCTCAAAAGCAGAATTATTGAGCTCCAAAAGACTGATCCTGGTGTATTCCACATAAAACGCAAGATGAAAGAGCAAGAAACTACACAACTTAGGGTAGATGAAGAGGGTGTACTATGGTTCAAGGATAGGTTGGTCATGCCTAAGGACCGAGAGCTTAGAAATGATATTATATCTGAAGCACACTCCTTTAAGTTGTCCATCCATCCTGGTAGCAATAAGATGTATTATGATTTGAAGCCATACTATTGGTGGACCAAAATGCGAAAAGAAATAGCTGCATATGTTGCCAGGTGTGACACCTGCTGTAGGGTTAAAGCTGTGCACATGAAAGCTGGGTTGCTTCAACCACTTTCTATCCTAGGATGGAAATGGGAAGAGATAAGCCTGTATTTCATTGTTGGACTTCCTCCTACTGTCAAAAATCATAACTCCATCTGGGTAATTGTGGATCGTTTAACCAAATCAGCTCACTTCATTCCTGTTAGAGTGGACTGTCGTCCCACTGACTATGCTGAGTTGTACTTCAATCAGATAGTCCGGCTCCATGGGGTACCTCGCACTATCGTTTCTGACCATGGTCCCCAGTTCACTGCTCGCTTTTGGGAGCACTTGCATCACCTTCTAGGAACCAAGTTAGTGAGAAGCTCTGCTTATCACCCCCAGACGTCAGGTCAGACGGAACGAGTTAACCAAATCTTGGAAGATCTGTTGCGGGCATGTGTAATATCATCCAAGGGTTCTTGGGAAAAATGGTTACCTCTAGCTGAGTTTTCGTATAACAATAGTTACCAAGAGAGTATTAAGATGGCCCCATTCGAAGCTTTGTACGGTCATAAGTGTAGAACTCCACTAAATTAGGTAGAAGCTGGTGAAAGGAGGTATTATGGTATTGATTTTATTCAGGAAGCTGAGGAACAAGTCCGTACCATCCAAAAACATATGGTTGTAGCCGAAGCTAGACAGAAAAGTTATGCTGATCGTCGTAGAAAACCGCTCGAGTTTGAAGTTGGAGACTTCGTTTACCTGAAAGTTTCTCCAATGAAGAGTGTCCAACATTTTGGTGTTAAGTGGAAACTTGCGCCAAGATACGTGGGTCCTTTCCAAATCATAGGCAAGAGTGGAGCTGTTGCGTACAAAATCCAGTTACCTCCTGAAATGAGTGCCATATTCAACGTCTTCCATGTATCTCAGCTAAAAAAATGTCTTTGAGTTCCTGAGGAAAGAGTCCCTTTAGGAGATATCCGCCTGGAATCCAATCTAACTTACGAAGAAAAGCCAGTCCGAGTGATCGATACTCAGGAATGAGTGACTAGAAGCAAAGTGGTTAAGTGGTATAAAGTAATGTGGAGTAATCAGGGTAGTGAAAGTGACGCTACATGGGAACGGGAGGACTATTTGCGGGATGGTTATAAGGAATTCTATGAAAAATGATACGCTTTCCAAATCTCAGGACGAGATTTTTATAAGGGGGAGGGCTGTAACACCTCAGGTGTTTAGCTCTATAATTGCATTGCATTTGCATGAGCATAAGCATGCATCATTTCATGTTATTTTATGTGGTTGCAACTAATGTGGTTGTTTTTAGAATTTTGTTGGGTTCACATCATGTGACACTAGGTAGTTGGTGTAACAAAAGGGGAGAGTAGCTAATTATATCTCACAAGTGTCCCCCCAGTTTTACTATGACCTACTTTGGAAGCTTGTAGTTTGCAAACCAGACCAAACCAGCTCACACTCATGTTGACACTTTGTAGTACTCACTTAGCTCTACAACATTGTCAACATCACCATCACCTAATTCTAAATGGTTTAGGAGATATGGTGTCTAGAAAATCGGGTTTCAGTCGGCTTAATGACCGAAACTATGTTTCAGTTTCGAAGTGCACCACTTTGGGGCTATGTAGTTTCAAATATAGGCCGAACCAGTCCAAACTCCAATTGACAAACTTGTAGCCCTCATGTAGCTCTACAACATTGCCAACATCACCCCTATCTGGTTCTCACTGGTTTGGGAGTTAATCATCGACGAAGTTACGCTGTCAGTCATCGTTTCGGCCTCATCGATTCAGTCGACCGTTCTTCAGTCGGTGGCCGACCGACGGCAGGGCAACGCCGACACGTGGCCGCACGGTGGCAGCCGTACGCCGGCCGCGGTCCCACCCATCAGGTCACCAAGCCTTCAAGGCCGCCACGGCGACGGTCTCTGCCTCACTCACGCCACACCTCCCTCTCCCTTCTGTTCTCTCCTCCCCCGGGTGGAACAACCGAGGGCAGCTCCCGCCTCCACTCCGGCGAGCTCGTGCGCGCGCACCACCGCACCACTGTCCACAAAAACTCACACACCGCTCCGCCTTGAAGCCCCCTCCATCTTCCACCTTGCAGCTGGGTCAATTGTGGGGAGGTAAGGCGGCATTGCCGTGTCCGCCACCGTCTGCCTCGGACATTCCTTGCCGGAGCGCTCCCGTAGCGTGGCCGTGCTCCTCTGGTGCTCTACCGTCTTCATTCTTGGGTGCGTTGGGTCCGCCTGGAGTTGCTGATGCTCACGGGACCGGTCATTTGGGATGAGCCGCCGTATAGCTCATCGGCGTCGGCAAGCCGCGGCCGTGGACCGCCATGTCTGACGACGAGCGCCTCCCCATGGTTCCGCCGCCCCGTTCTTGCCACCAATCGACTTAGCTCGATGACGTGGTCGCGCTCGTCCGCTCAGTTTCGCCGGTCGGCTCACCGCCGGCGATCTCCAGCAACCACAGCTCCTCCCCTCCGCCTCTCTCTCGCTGACCAGTGGGGCCTTCCGGTCAGCCCCAGGCGCGCGCGGGCGGGACAGCCTGAGCAGGCCGCACGCATAGTTGGGCCGCGTCCGCGTAGGGGCCGGCCCAGTAGCAAGTTAGGGTTCGGTTTTGTTTTTCTTTTCATATTTGTTACAGATTTTAGTTGATGTTTGGAAAATGTAGATCTAGGGTTTTACTTGCCCAAAAATTATGAGATAAATTTTGTTAGGATCTACATGTTGTGTAGTATTTTAGAAAAATATAAATTGGATATGTGATGTTTAGTTTCTGGGAGATTTAAACAGGTCTTTGAAATGTGTTTTAAAATGAAGGCAACTTTGTTAAATGCATAACTTGAGTTGTATTATTCCAAAAATTATGAAATTTGGTGGGTGGGCTAATTTATACCTATGTTAGCTCTGGTAAAAATTTGAGCAGTAGTGCTTAAGTACTTTTCAAGTTATAATGCTATCTTGTTATTTTAGGAAATACTGAAATGAATTTTTGTAATTTTTCTACATGTGCATTGTTCTTATAAATTTTTGGAGAATGTTCTGGTACCCTAAGGTGTCTAAGAAAAATATGAAATCTATTGTTTGATACTTTTCAATGTGATTTGTTAATTATACAAAAATCAGTCTTTTGGGATTGTGAATTTTGTTTAAGGAGTTTCTGTAAATAATTTTAGTTCAAATTTTTACAGTGGTCTCTTTTTGGTTCATAGAGTCTCCTGTAATTTTTGTATAATTTTAGGAGCAGTTTACATATATGTTTAAAATCCCACTTAATTAATTAAGTAAATTAAGAAATGAGTACAAATAAATATTCTAGGTGGGCACACCTTACTTTCTGGTGTTTTTGTGACCTATTTGAACTTGTGGTAACATTAGTTTGATCTTAAGGGATGTTTGCCATATAAATAAATATTTAATCTTTGCAATTCTAGGTTTTCTGGACAGCTAGTAGTATTTCTAGGTTTGACCTTTGATAAAGGTGGTTGCTGGAAAACTTATAAATACCAAAGTTGTAGTAAGCTTGATAAACTAGCTTGTATCAAAATTTGGGAGCATTTGGCTTAGTAGTTTGGGAGTTATTACTGTTTTAAGTGACAGTCCAGAATTGACTACCCTCTGTTTAGAGAGGATAGATTCTGAAACTTGAGAAATTCGACATGGAAAACTTAGGAATTTAGGGTTGAGGTCTGAAAATGATTTGTAGGGCATTTCATAAGCTTTCCAGATTGTCTTAGATCATATCTTTTAAAGTTAGGAATTTTCAGTTATGTTAGAAATTGTTAGCTGCTGTACAGGATGTCTTACTGTGATATTTTGGGTGTTGGATGTGGTAACCTAAGTAATGCTACTCTTGTAATTGTTAGGTGCTAGGGCCTTAACCGAAGAAGAACAGCTATACCTTAGGTTGGGTAGATTAGGTAAGTACTTCTCCACCGGAGAAGAGATTTGCACGTATTGATGAAGTGACTTGAATAGAGTACTTTTATTGCTGAAATGCATTTCATTTCGAGCATGTTGCACCCATTATACATCCATGATATTTATTGTGCACTCATGCAATAGGTGTTCTGGAGGGGGTAACGCTCCTCGAATTCGAGCAAGTGATTCCGGAGAAAGTCCAGGAGCAGCCGGGAGAACCCGATGAAGCAGCCATCGAAGAGCACGCCGTTGACGACCTACCCGAGTGTCCCGACCATCGGCCCTCGACCTTTCTAAAAGGCAAGCCCCGGTGCATGCTGAACCCATCATTTTATAAATCTATCTTGAGTACTTTTAATTATTTAATGCAATAAGTTGTAAGAGTTGTATGAAAACAATTGTTGCATTATACCTATCCTTGCCCAGATATCATACTTAAATCCTAATTTAGGTTTAGGCACGTATCAATGCTTAGCCCTGCTTAGTACGGTAGAAGTCGGGTGATTTCCGGTCATCCGCGAGATGTAGGAAGGAGTCACGAGTGGCTTTATGGCTATCGTGGATAGAACCATGCTTTAAAATAAAATTGAGACCAGGCGGGAGTTCGATAGTACAGCCGCAAGACACTTCACGTCTTGGGTGTGGAGTTATGCCCGTCTGAGTCGTTTAAGGACCGATTCGTTGTACGTCCTTGAGTCATGTTGAACGCAGTCTAACACTTAGTTGGCCGGATAAGTCGTTCCGACCACGAATCCGAGTAATACAGTTCAGGCCGAGAATCGAATGGTAGGTTGCTTCTTGGTGGAGAGAAAGGATGTGCTTGGGGACATTGGCGTGAGACCAAGGGGGGGTTAGAGTCCCTATCACCTGGCAGAGTGTCGCCCTTAAGGATGCGACATCAGTCGGACCCGCGGCTCCTGAACTGTACCAAAGGTGACCTGAGCAGCCCTCACCATGCGTGACTCGGTGAGTGTTAGAAATACCCCTCCAGCTGGATAGGAATTCGATTTGAATCGCCATCGCTCCCGGTTAGTGAGCACTTGACTTGAGCAGCGGCAACGTAGATCTCATTAAATGAACAAATGTTTAAGTGAATGATACAATGTTGCCACAATTCATACCTGCTCTGGATATAATGTTGATAATTGTTTGATTATAATCAAGTGCATGCTTAGTACAGGTGCTAAGATAGATGACATGTAAATGCTAAAAAGAACTGCTAGTACAGGTTATAAGAGTTTCAATTACTTATGCCTTTATGCAAAATGTGATGTCAGTTAGCCTCTTTGTGTAAGCCTTGCATAATCCTTGGTGTCGTCTTATTTCTGGTTTTTGACGGGTAAGTCTAGCCGAGTACATTCCAGTACTCAGGGTTTATTCCCTCCTGTTGCAGATGATATGCTCTATCAAGGCTTCTGCAAAACTTGTCTCCACCCCGCGGGTGACGAAGACTAGATCACTAGGGCGTGATCATCTTTTATGTACTTTCCTGATGCTTTTGCGGGTTGTTGATCTTTAAGACTGGCAGTAGTATGTGAACTAATAAGTGTGTTATGCTTCCGCTACTTTATAAACTTGGTTTGTAATAATTGCGACTCCGTGTGTATAAACTTATTTCGGAACTACTTGTGAAATGTAACGTATGATGTGGTATGTTGAATGATGCGATCTTGGTTGTATGCAAGTTGAACTAATTGCGACTCCTGTATTAGTTGCTATAACAAATTATATGTAAATTAGCATGCATAGGAGTTAGGAGTTAGGGGTGGCAAGCTGCTCAGTACATGAGCAACATGCAAAATGGTCAGAGCCGGCGCAACTTGTGCCATATTTGAGCTCCTTATTGTAAACATTCTATTCTTGCTTATCAATGAAAGCCGGTAACAGATCTTTTGAAAAAAAAAATTCATTGTTTTAGGGTAAGTTCCATAAGGACACTTTCAATGTAGAAACCACCATAGTCTCTTTGGACATTAACTGTCCTGCCACCTATTGCTGATGTGACGAAGTAGTTACTGAAGAAAGAGAATAAAAATCATAGAAACCGGGTCTAAGTTACGTCTACACGAGAACCAAGACATGAAGAGATGTGATTGGTAGAGAATGGAGAGAGAATGTATATGATTGGATAAAAAATTATTTTGTAGAAACTATTCATTGGAACCATGGTTTCAATATGTAGTGTCTATAGAAATTAATATATATATAGAAAGTTTCTAGCTTTAGGACTGCCCTAAGGCCAGTTTCAGTGGGAGTTTCACGTAAGTTTCATTTGCATTAAATATGTTGCCACATAGGCACTTTTAATGACATTGCAGTGTATTTAAGAAGAGAGAAGAAATGAGTTTCATCTAGATGGAACCTCTTGACACGATTACCGACTCTTTATGAGTCTTGAAATTAAGTGTCTATAAAACCATGAAATGAAACTCTCCATTGAGAATGTGTGTTTCATCCAAGTTTCATTTTATTTTAAATGATATAGTAGTTTTAGAAACAACGTAATAAAACTCCCTGGCTAAGGGCGTCCGCAATGGTCCCAGATGGCTGGTAGCTAGGAGAGAGTCCACGCCAGTACAGAGACAGTTCACAAATTCACCGTTCATTGGTTCACGCTCTGCAAGAAACATGGGCCCATCTGGTATAAGTGCTTTTAATTCTTACTAATCCCTCTCAGACTGTCTGCAGTACGTGCTGTAAAAGCATCCGGCAAAACATATCGCGGGGAAAGGAGTTGCAGTGCGTATTGTAAAGCCTCCGCTAAAGCAATCGCGTCCGTTAAATCTAGCGCAATAGCGGATGTCCGCTATGCGCGCGCCCCCTCTGCACGCTGACAGAGAGGAGGGAAAAAGCGGCGGGCCCCACTGTTTCAATCCTCTAAAAAATATTATAACTCAAATCAAAAAACCCAAATTAAATTTCGATTGCACCATTGAATTCGTTTCAATAAATCCTTCAAAACTAGATCTCACATGGATATATTTAGATAAAGTGACAAGTGGGCCCCACAGTGGATAGAGGATGATATAGAGGATGGATGAGTGCGGGAGAAATAAGTATAGAGGAGAGAATCTTGATGACCAGGATGTATAGAGGATGAAAATAGAGGATCATGAGTGCGGATAGCCTCATAGAGTGAAGGATGCGCCACAACTGCTCGCGTAGTGGGCCAATATATACTCGGGACACGTGCATATAGCCTAGCGTGGTGTTCATCTAGAGATGACAACGGGTACCGAAGTACCCGACGGGTATTACCTGATAAAGAAGCGAGTATGAGATGAATTTTCTACCCGTGGATACTTTATTGGACAAAATCCTATACCCATCGGGTATGGCGGGTACGGGTGCGGGCGTATACTACCCATACCCGTCTACCCACGGGTAAAAAATACCCGCAAAAAGAATCAACCACCCTCATCATTTTAGTCTATACAGCCTATGAATTTGGCCCAAATCCAACTAAACCCTTCTATTATATATATTGCAATGATGTCATTATATGAACATTAGTTTGTAACTTGTTGGAAGCTTGGAATGATTTATTTTTGTACGTGAATATTTGATATTTACATGTAATTCTCGGGTATGATGTCAGGTGCGGGTTACCCGTCGGGTAGAATTTACCCGCGCGGGTGCGGGTACGGGAGCACTTTTCTACCCGTGTGCGGGTGCGGGTAACCCGACGGGTACAAAGTGGCGGGTGCGGGTGCGGATACGGGTGGCCACTACCCATCGGGTACGTACCCATTGCCATCTCTATGTTCGTCGCTAGCGTCGTGTTTTCCTAGCTCTCTCTCCCCTCCACGTCGGCTTTGAATCTAGTCAGATAGCTCGGAGCTACCCCGTTGGGGCCGCCCTAACAAGGCACATAGATTCAGCAGCATGGTGCGTCCACTGTTTGTAAGATGGTTTTTGCTTACGAGAGAAAAACCCGGACCGATAAGTCGAAGCGAACGGTTGGCACCATTCATGGAAAGAGGCGCATGCTAACAGTGTTGCCGCCTTGTATTAAATACACCGCACAAAACAAGAGGGAGCGAGAGCAGGCGCAACACGGAGGAGAGTCTGAGTCTCAGAGAGATGGATGTCCACCACGCTAGTGACATCCAGCAGCTGCAGCGATTTCCATGGTCGTTCCACTTGTTGGCAGTCCTGGGCGCCCTCTACCTCGGCGCCGTCACATTTCGCCTGCTGGCCTACCTCGGCCTCCCCAACTTCCTGCGCCGGCCGACGGACCTTCGCCGCCGCTACGGCGCGTGGGCCGTGGTCACGGGCCCGACGTCTGGCATCGGCAGATCCATGGCCTTTGAGCTCGCGCGCCGGGGCCTCAACGTCGTCCTCGTCGGCCGCGACCCCGACAAGCTCCGGGACGTCTCGGACACCATCACCAAGACCCACGCCGGCGTGCAGACTAAGACCGTCCTGTTCGACCTCTCCTTCGTCTCCACGGCTCAGGGTGAAACGACAAACGCGATACTCATGACCGAATCCGTTGTAACAATACAACTGGCCAGGCATCTGTGCTGATGGTGTGCTAAACATTTGGCAGGTGAAGAGGCGATGCGGCGGCTGCGCGACGCCGTGGACGGGCTGGACGTGGGGCTCCTGGTCAACAACGCCGGCGTGGCGAAGCCGTGCGCCGTGTACCTGCATGAGTTCGACGTGGACGCGTGGGTGAAGATGATACGGGTGAACCTGTGGGCGCTGACCGAGGTCACGGCGGCGGTGCTGCCCGGGATGCTGGCTCGCCGGAGGGGCGCCATCGTGAACATCGGATCCGGGTCAACGGAGGCCATCCCCTCCTTCCCCCTCTACTCGATCTATGCCGCCACCAAACGGTAATAATTTACTATTTAACTGGCATCTTTGTTTTCTTGTGAATTTTATTTTTTTTTGACGGGAAAAGGCTGTGGAGGAGATCCCCACAGCACACTTTAAATTTAATTAGAAAAAGTCCAAGAGTTTACTTACATCAAAATTAACTAAAAGCATCAAGCCAAAAACAGAAGGAAGACCTAAGATCCTCCTTAAATCTAAGAGATTGCAAAAGACATTGACTTTTAAAATTTGCCAACCAAAGCACCAGTGTAGGGTCCCTTCTTTGAAAGACTTTATCATTACGTAATTTCCACAGTTCCCATGCTGCAATCGCCGCTGCCTCCATGACGAAAGGTAATTGATGCGTCTCTTTTCCTCTAATCAACCTGTCCGGCAATTGTAGAGAGTCATCCCAGTTAAGTTGAATAGATGCCCAGCAGGCTTGTGCAAAGGGGCAGGTGAAGAAGAGATGGTCAATAGTCTCTGGCGCACCACTGTCACACAGTACACAATCCACGTCATCTTCAATGTTGATGTGTCTCCTCTGCAGCATCTCCTTCGTGTTCAGTCGATCAACTAGAAGTAACCAGACAAAGAATTTGACATGTGGTGTGCACTTTGATTTCCAGATAAACTTGAAGATTGGATGTGCCTCAATTTGTGAAAAGACATAGGAGTAGAACCTTTGGGAGGAGTATGAGGGGCCCCATGTCGGCGTCCATTGATCCTTACAACTATCATCGTAAGATATATTCTGTAATTGCTCCTAGAGGCTATCAAGCTCATCAAACGCCTGCTGAGATAATGGCAGAATAAATAGGGTCTCAAGACCATCCGCCTGCATTACTTCAAACACCGATATACTCTCCTGTCTAGCATACGAGGCCAATCTTGGGTATTGTACAGATAACACCGAGTCCATCCAATGATCCTGCCAAAAGCTAACTGTAGTACCATCTCCAATTGTGCAATTAGTGATTGCTCTATAAAGTGGATTTAAACGGAGTATGTCCTTCCACCAGAAGGAGCCCGTTTCTCTGACCATATGTGGCACTTTCGAGTGGTAGTATTTGCTCCAAATCAGATTTACCCACGGGATGTCCATTTTGTTGTAGAATTTATCCAATTGTTTCATGAGGAGAGCATCATTTTGTAACCTGAGATTGAGAATACCAAGGCCACCTTTAACCTTGGGTTGTTGTACCACTGGCCAAGCCACTAAGTTTCCTCCTTTTTTTTCAGCGCTATTGCCACGCCAAAGGCACTGTTTTCTAGCTCGATCGATGTTTTCTATAACACCTTTTGGCAATTTGATTGTACACATGGCATAGGTGGTGATGGGAGTGATAGCAGAATTAATCATCTCCAATCTGCCCGAATAGGATAGCCATGTTGAGCAAGCTGAGAGGCGCCTTTCAACCCTATCCATCATAGGAACAAGATCATCCATTCTAGGCTTCGTCGTGCCCATAGGTAGCCCCAAATATGTGAATGGCATAGTTCCAATCTCACAGCCAAATGTGCTTGCCAGATAGAACATCTTCTCTTGAGACACATTGATAGGCACCATCTGTGACTTCCTATAATTGACCTTGAGTCCCGTTGAATCAGCAAAACTATTTAGGAGGGCCTTGAGGAAGAGTAATTGTCTTGAGTCAGCCTGCAAAATCAGTAGTGTATCGTCTGCATATTGCACAATTGGAAAGTCATCAGTTGGTTGTGGTATAGGCGGCCTGAGTAGATTTGCAACAGCAGCTCTGTTGATCAAAATATGTAAGAGTTCAGCTGCCAGGACGAAGAGCAATGGAGACAGCGGGTCCCCCTGACGAACACCTCTTTTACATTTGAAGAATTTCCCCGGTACTCCATTCAACAATACTGCGGATGAACCTGAAGAGAGGATGGCACGTACCCAATCTATCCATCTCTGAGGGAAGCCCAAACATGCAAGCATCTGTAAAATTGTTACATGCTCCACCAGATCAAATGCTTTTTTGAAATCGAGCTTAAGAATAATTGCCTCCCTTCTTGACTGATGACATTGATGAATATACTCGAAACTCCAGGCAAGGGAGTCCTGGATGGTACGTTTGCGAATAAAGCCGTATTGATTCCGGTGTACCAAACGGAGGATAACTAACTGAAGTCGATCAGCAATGATCTTAGTTAGGATTTTCAGGCTAATATTCAGAAGAGAAATAGGTCGGAAATCATTTACAGACTCTGGCTGAGACTTCTTGGGCACCAGGGTTATATAAGAAGTATTGATGCATTCAAGGTTTGCTGCGCCTGAGTAGAACTCCGAGCATAAATTGTAGAAATCATGTTTGATGAAAGACCAACACTTCTTCAAAAACAAGCCGTTAAATCCGTCTGGTCCTGGAGCCTTATCAGAGGGCATCTGTCTAATTACTCGATCAATCTCATCATGCTGGAAAGGTGCCACAATATCATCTTGTGAATTTTATTACTCCTAATTACTGCAATTCAAGTTCTCCTCCCTCCCCAGTCCACCAAAAACGGTAATAATTTACGTTTACACCTTTCTCAGAAAACACGCTTGGAATCATATACTCCAAAATAGTGTTTGAGCTAGCTAGAGCTGTGTCAATATTATCCAAAATGCAAAGTGTTCATAATAAACTTTACTATAAGTGTCTAATCTATAGAGTAAAAATTTCAAGCAGGTATGTTTCTCAATTCTCGAGGAGCCTCTACGTTGAGTACAGAAGCAAAGGGATTGATATCCAATGTCAGGTAACTCAGAACAGTAAGCATTTTTATATATTCATTCATATATACTCCTTTCATTTCAATTATAGGTTGTTTTGCCTTTTCTAAATATATAACTTCTATTATATATTTGGGCAAAAGACAAAATGATCTATAATTCGAGACGGAAGATGGTAATATTTAATACAAATAACTGTAGAATAGCGTCTTGTTTCAGGACTACAGATTTGATACTATTATAATTTTTATTTTAAAATTAAAACATATTTTTATAACATAACATTATATGATCTGTTATACATGTGCAAAGAAAATTATTTTCTTCCTTCTTTTTTGGGACAACCTTAAATACATGCTTGCAAGCGGTAGCTCAAGTGCTTGCAAGCGGTAGCTCAAGTTGCCTTTGTAGTACGTCAACAATTTACTGCATCAGTTCAAAAAAAAAAAACAATTTACTGTGTCTGTTGCAAATAGGTACAGTTCCTGAAGTACATGTGCTTTAAAAAACTTTTCATCCCGTCACATTAAATGTTTGGACAAATGTATGGAGCATTAAATGTAGATAAAAAAATTAATTGCACAGTTTTGCGTGGAAACTGCGAGACGAATCTTTTAAGCCTAATTAGTCCTTGGTTAGCCATAATTTCTATAGTAACACATATGCGCTAATGACAGATTAATTAGGCTTGATAAATTCGTCTCGCAGAATCAAATCGAGTTATGTAATTAGTTTTTTTATTAGTATTCGAACACCCCTTCCGATATCCCATAAAATATCTAATGTGACACCCAAAAACTTTTCACTCACGAACTAAACAAGACCTTAATTGCGCTTTTACAACTCACCTCCTCACATGGCTTCGGTCGGTGCGCCAGAGGCATTATTGATGAGTTCAATAATGTGCTGTGGGCAAAATCACAATTTTTGTGTCCCACAGAAAAAAGACAAATGGAAGAGCTATTTGATTGTATTTACTTCTCCTCCCAAAATAAATAATTTTATATTATTCAAATTTCGTCAAAAAAATACTTGATCGCATTTCTCAATCCATCTTTCTCTTTTCCATATAAACCTTTCTCTTTTCCCATCGTATCTCTATCTCTACTTCTTGAAATATATTTTGGGCCTGTTCGTTTGAGCTTATCAGCTAGAATCTACCCGTCATTTAGCAGTATTTTTATCTCACAGTAAATCAGCAGCCGCAGAAACCATCAGTCGAATAGGACCCAGTCTTTATTAAGCTTGAGCGTTGGTTCCCATGAGAGATTTAAAACATCATTTAGTATGGTACGAAGAAGTGTCCTGGAAAGCAATGCTCACCTGTGTCCTTGTGATGATTGGTACACCATGATCTACCATATTTAAAACATCATTTATTAAGCTTGGGCGTTGGTTCCCACCCAATCACCTGTTGACGCGAGTGCGCTGCGCCCTGTAGCAGCGCACGGACGCGTGGCATGCAGGGGAGAGGGGACGGAGTGCACGGATACATGACACACAGAGGAGCGGGGATGGAGTGAGGCGCGGAGAGAGGAGGGGGCACGTGTTATGTGTCAGATTTGTTCTTTCGATATTTACAAATGGTATATAAAACTTTAAAAAGTGATAACTTTTTTTTTGTCAAGCATCTATTTTTATTCCATTTGCATCGTTACTTTCATTATGATGATGTCTATAAAAGTAGATTCACGTTGGATATGTTTCGAAATAATTTTCGTGATTATAAAGTTTTGCATCTAGGAGTTTAAAGTTTCAAATGTTGTAGTACAAAGTTTCAAAACTTGGAGTGTAAAGTTTCAAAATACAAAGTTCCAATTTAGGTGTATAAAGTTCATAGCATGTCAGTATAAAGTTTAAAATGAGCTAGTATAAAGTTTATGAAATAGGTGTAGAGTTTTAAAATCCCAAAGTTTTAAACCTAGTAATACAAAGTTTATAATGTGATAGTTCAAAGTTTTGAATCTAGCAGTATAAAGTTTGTAATGTGATAGTTAAAAGTTCATAAATTCTAAGTGTAAAGTTTTGAACATATCGGTATAAAGTTTGTAATGTAGTAGTTCAAAGTTTATAAATTTTGTATGTAAAGTTTTAAACTTAGCAGTATAAAGTTTGCAATGTGATAGTTCAAAATTTATAAATGATGAGTCTAAAGTTTTGGGGTGCACGGACAAAAAAAAAGTTTACAACGGAGTTAACCGTTTTTTCTACTCTGTGTGATAATTAATGTTGTTTTCGCAGTGGCTACATGGCTGCATGCAAAATTCATTCACATGCACCTCCCAGCCCTGGCCTTCTCGCTAACATCACCCGTGCACGCCGCTACCCCTGAAAACACGCGTGCGCCGCTACCCCTATGGGCTCACGGGCGCCAGGGATGATTGGTACACCATGATCTGTCATATTTCCTATATACAGTAGATGTTACCCCCTTCACCCTTAAATATAGTAGGCCTGGACATATTTTAAAGTTAAGACTTTATTGCCTATAATCAACAATTGTCTAATCACATACAATACTATATAAAACCGACTAGGTTAGATTTGTATTTTGTACTACCTTTGTTCATAAAAGAATGTTACTCTATGTGCATTCTTGGTTAAAGTGTCAAAAGCTTGGCCAAATATATATGGGTAAAAATATTAATGTTTACAACGTCAAATAAATATATTATGAAAATATATAAATAAGTATATTATAAAATATATCCCATGACAAATCTATTGATACATATTTGATATCATACCTATTTATTCTTTTGTGGACAAAGAGAGTAATACTTGCTAACGTTCAAACTTTTATTGTCATACATTTTATATTATTAGAAAAATTAACGGTCAAAGTATGATCTTAAAGACTGCCACAAGTCAAATCACGCTTAAAGTATATTATGTGACGGAGGGAAACAAATATTGCTTGGTTCTAAAATATAGGTTGTTTTAGTTTTCTCCTAAGTCAAACTCCTCTTATCAATTTTATAGTTATATTGACATCTATAATACAAAATAAACGAACTAAAAATTTAACCAAACTGAATTGATATCATAGATTACTATATATTTTACATAAACTAGGTTGAAATTAGATTATTTTTTAGCAAAACTGATATGAACTGCATTTTGCAATGGAGGATATTAGACAACATGTGAGTGGTTGTGTGACCAACAAAAAGGCATACTACTTGCAGCCGCTTTGTTAACGGAAGTGCTAGCGTCCGGACATTTGGACGGATGCCCGTGAGTGTCCGAACGCCCTTGCACTACACTCCGTTCCGCGCTCCACGCGGGGCCCATGCCGTCCGAGCGACAAGAGGGGAAGGGTGCGTTGTGTCTCTGATTCAGAAGGACCCGGCCGCAGTGTCATATGGATGCCCTACTGGTGCCGAGAGACGATGCAGCAAAAGATGGGGAGGAGAGATGTAACACCCGATCTACTTTTGAAACATCCAAATACAACAGTTGCAACATACATCTAAAGACAGTTGAAACACTTGAAACATGCTTCTAAAACACTTAAAAAACACTTGAAAACCATTGCAACCATACGTAAAACATCCAAATAAAACACATGCAACATATGTGTGAAGCATATGCAACATCCAGATAAACACACTTGCAACATGCGTCCGGAAAACACATCTGAAACATACCTCTAAAACACTTGAAACATATGCTTGCAACATGCCTCTGAAACAATTGCAACATACCCTGATCTACTTTTGCAATATCCATATGAAACAAATATAACATACACCTGAAACACTTAGAAACATACATATGCAACAAAAGGGAGGGGAAGGCTGGCCGGTCAATTCCGGCCACCAGGGTTGGGGTGGGAGGAGCTCAGTCACCAGGGTGAGAGAGGGTGCCGTCGGGGGTGGGGAGGGCGCCACGCCGAGGTGGGGCAGAGCTGCCCACTCCCCTGCCACACTGTCGCGTCACCTCCATGGATCTCGCTCGTGCTCCATGGATCTCGTTCGGTGGAAGAGAGGGCCACCGGGTCCACAGACGTTGGGCACTCGCGGTGGGTGATGACGCCGGGGTAGGGGGAGGGGCGCCGCTGTGGTGGGGGAAGGTGCCGCCAGGGTAGGGGAGAGGCCGCTAGGGTGGGGGAGGACGCCGGGGTGGGGGAGAGCGCCGGCGCCGGCCAAGGAGGCAGCCATGGCCGTGCGTTGGGGTAGGCGCGGGCGCGGGGCGCGGAAAGGAGGATGGAGGAAGCGAGGAACTAGGTGCGAGAGTGAGCAAAGTGAAGCGTCCGTCCATTCCGGATGTCTTAATTGGAGCATTACCGCTTTGTTAATCAACTTTTAGGATTATCTTAAATCAAACTATCTAAAGTTAATCAACTTTATACAAAAGAGTATTAATATTTATGGTCCCAATCAAATACAAATGATAATATATTTTATGCTGTATACAATGAACGTAGATGATTTAAATTAGAATAACTCTATAAGTTAATTTATTTCGACAAACACTACTGATGACGGACGCTGCAGGCCCCGCTATTTGTGGACACCAAGATGGCGTCGAGCGTCGCCAAGGCCAAGCGCTTCTCGCCATTCGTGCCGACGTCCGACGCGTACGCGCACGCGGCCGTGCGCTGGATCGGGCACGGCGCGCTCTGCGTACCCAACGCCGGGCACCGGGTCCAGCGGTGCCTCGCTGCCGTCGTGCCGGACTGCATTCACGACTGGCTCCGCCTCCGCGAGCACCTCCGGCAGCGGGCGCTCTTCCAGCGGATCAGGTCGGCACGGGCTGCACCGAGCACCCCGACGATTGGGACGACTTTTCGGGAGAAGAGTTAGCAATGTGCGTGGCCAGTGGCCAGTGCCCACTGTCCTCTGTAAACTGCGTCCTACTAGCGTTGGGCTATGACGATGGTTAGGTTACTGGTCATGTGTCCACTGCCCTCTGTAAACTGCGTCCTACTAGCGTTGGGCTATGATGGTTAGGTTATTAGCTTCTCTAATGGTCATGTGGTTGGAACGTGTAATCTTTATTAGCTTTGTCGCTTTCCCGGAGGATATTATTGTAGCGTGTTTGGTGGATCGCGATATGATATATGCATGCGATTCTAACAGCCAGTTTGATAAGGTTATTAGCTTCTTCCATTCCATGACGACCTATCTTTTTTTTCAAGGAAAAAAATTCGGGCACTTGGGCTTTTATCTAACTTTCAGTTAGATTTGGAGGCAGAAAGGGATCCTTGAAAGGGCATCGAGCCAAAAGATATCAAATTATAAGTCGCTTTTACTTTTATGGTATATCCATTTTGCTGTGCATCCAGATATAATAATATGTTTAGTAGCAAAATAGATGAATCAAAAAGTTAAAACAACTTATAATTTAAAACAGAAGAAATAATAAGTATCATTAGATTGTTTATTGAAAATATTTTTGTAATACAATTATTTGATATTTTCTATAAATCTAAAATGTAGGTGATCCTTGAAAAGGGAGGGAGGGAGTACACCTTATTGCTTACTCGAAAAAAAAAAAGAGTACACCTTATTGCTATTTGCTACCGCCTGCCGCTAGCGTCGGCCGTCGCCCTTGCGGGCCGGCCCCATCTCCATGACGAGGTTTCGAAGCACGTACTTCTGGATCTTGCCGGTGGAGGTCTTGGGCAGCTCGCTCCGGAAGACAACCGTTCGGGGCACCATGTACATGTACTCAAGGTTCTGAGATTCGACCGAGTTAGTCTGAATTTCGGCGAAATTCGCCCATTTCGGTGAGGTCCAAAACGAATTTTACGCTTCACATTCCGAAAATTCACCGAATTAAGTCCGAAATTCATCCGAATTTTTCCGAAATTCGTCCAATTTGGTTGGGAGCGAATTTTTTTTCCAAAATAAATCTCAAAACCTTGCATATACTGCGGCATGCGCTCCCGGCACCACGCAGTGATGTCGGCCGCGGTCACCGTGCCCGCCGCGTCGTCCTTGAGGCTGACGAACGCGCACGGTGTCTCGCCTCGTAACTCGTCTGGTCGCGCCACCACGGCTGCCTCGTTCACCGCCGGATGACCGTAAAGCACCGACTCGACCTCCACGCTGCTGATGTTCTCGCCGGCGTTGATGATCACGTCCTTGGAACGGTCTCGGATCTCCAGGTAACCGTCTGGATGCACGACGCCGATGTCCCCCGTGTAGAACCACCCGTCCTCACGCATTGCCGCCTTTGTCGCCTCGCCGTCATTGAGATAGCCGACCATGACGCAGCCGCCGCGGAGCACGATCTCGCCCATCGTGGCGCCGTCGCGGGGCACGCTGCGTCCGGTTTCGCTGTCGACAATGTCGACTTTGCCCGTGGCCGGCGTGCGCACGCCCTGCCTCGCCTTGAGCCGTGCGCGTTCCGGCGCGGGGAGGCTGTCCCACTCACCCTTCCAGGTGTAGGACACCGGCAGGCCCGCGGTCTCGGTTAGCCCATACCCGTGGCTGATCTCGAAGCCAGTGGCCTCCGTGCGCTGCAGCACGGCTGCCGGCGGTGGCGCGCCGGCCGTGCGGATGCGCACCTTTCCCGGGAGCGGCCGTCGCACGCCGTCGGGGGCGTTGGCCAGCATGTTAAGCACGACGGGCACGCAACAAAGGTGGGTGACACCATGGCTCACGATGGCGGCATACACCGTGGCGGCATTGACGCAGCGGAGGCAGACATTGGTGCCACCCAGCACTGCCATCCCCCACGGGAGGAAAAAAATCATGTACGGACCGACCGTACCCTGCACGGTGCGGACGTAGGGTGATTCTGACCAGTGGACCTGCTAAACACCATGCGGAACCACCGTGTTAGGTCCTGATTCTCTCCTACGTGGCACAATTTGGTTGGAAGTCCGCATGCTGCAAGGTAAGGTCCGTCCGTACGTGATTTTTTCCCCCACGGGAAACTCCAACCGTTGGCGTGGAACATGGGCAGCGTCCACAGGTACGTCGTTCTCGGCGTAACCGCCCATTCAACGAGCGAGTCGACTGTGATCAAGAAGAGTCCGCGGTGGCAGTGCATCACGCCTTTGGGCTCCGACGTCGTGCCGGAGGTGTAGTTCAGCACCATGGGGTCCCACTCGCTCGCCGGCGGCACCCACGCGCGAACTCCGGGTCGCCCTTGTCGAGAAGCCTCTCGTACGAGCAGGGGCAGCAGGGAACTCCTCGTGAGGATCCTCGACGGGGATCACGCGAGGGATCGGGTG
This sequence comes from Saccharum hybrid cultivar R570, assembly GCA_038087645.1. Taxonomy (NCBI): domain Eukaryota; kingdom Viridiplantae; phylum Streptophyta; class Magnoliopsida; order Poales; family Poaceae; genus Saccharum; species Saccharum hybrid cultivar. The sequence continues at coordinate 1,089,175 of JAQSUU010000291.1, read as the reverse complement.
GCCCGGCGAGAGTAGCCGGAGCGCATCTCTGATTAGCATTAGAGACGCCGGGTCGACAAAGACGAGCTTGGAGCCGGAATGGCGAAGCAGGACGGCGACTGTGCGCGCGTCCAGGCGGATGTTGATGTTGTTGAGCACGGCGCCACTCATGGGCACGCCAAAGTGCATCTCGTACATGGCCGGGACATTCGGCAACAACAAGGACACCTATATATGCAGTCCAATTCATGGCTGTATCAATTCCACGTTCCGCCGAAGCAAAAACATGCATAAACAAGAGGAATCTCGACGGAGGGTGGCTTACGATGTCGCCGCGGGAGATGCCGAGGGAGACAAGCGCGGAGGCGAGCCGGAGGCATCGTCGGTGTGTCTGGGACCAGGTGAAGACCGTGTCGTGGTACACAACGGAGGGGCAGTCGCCGAAGACGGTGGCCGCACGCTCCAGGAAGCCCAGCGGCGTGAGCGGGCACGAGTTTGCCGGATTCGCGCCGAGATTGCCCATGCCATGGGGTGCCCGGAGGCGGCTTGGCTTGGCCTTGCCTTGTGTGAGCGCCTGAGCGGAACCCGGAGGTTTGTTTCCAAGGTTGGCCATGGTGAACATGTTCCCCTTTCCATGCTTACAGTTACAAGAGTATCGTCCTCTAGTCTCTTTCACTGTCAACTTCAGACTACAAAGGCACAAAGATAACATTAGAGGATGAGAATGGACCGATCCGGCCCTGGCTTTTGACTTGGCCATGTGGCCCTGAGGCACACAATGCGTTCCTATCATATTGGCCCTGCGCCCGTATATTATATACTGCCACCGTACCTTTTTCATTATATCTAGTTAACTGGCAGATCATGTAGTACACTGTAATAAGGATATAAAGACTGACCAAATGTAGTTAGTTGCTCATGAATTGGCCAAACATGTCATGCATACGTGTAAATAACATTTTGCTTCAAAATATAGTCCCGCGTACAAATGTGTTCAAAACATGCCAAATATTTATTTTAGTTATCTATTTTTACTTTTAAAATATAGTATTCTTCGGTGTACTTCTAAGCATAGATATGATCACATGACCAACTGTGCTTATTCAAAAATAAAAAATACTAACAAATTAAAGAAAAATATTATTATATGATAAGTGTATCGATCCATCGTCCTCATTGGATCAATAGGTTCCAGGTCTATTAACCTATTTTAAAATTTGAGACCGGCCTCAGTGACCATTGGTCTGTATTTTATGAGTCAGGTCAACTTCTATATCCAATGGGTCGACCCGACCTATTCCCATTCCTAATTAGACTGGAAAAGCATTCCATGGCTTCCATTTTCAACTAAAAACACTTTAAGAAGGAAATCTGTGGTTCTAAATGTGCATTCAGATGATGGAACTTTCGAGTTTCAACTTTCAAATACAAAATGATACCTACCAACATTAATATTGTGGTTTTTATTTCTGACATGTTTTGTTTACTCTCAAACAGTTTACAACGGTTGCAAGGCATCATTTTGGAACTCCAGTTGGCTTCATGGCCAAGCCCCATCATGCCTGCTATTCACTCGCCTATACAGGCACGGACAAAAGAAAGAACTGAACGGTGAAAGAGGCCATCACGGGACATTGCCTGGGCTACGACCTACTGACAGAATTCTTCAGCCTTTGGAACGCATTACAGTCAGCCCGGATCAACTTGGAAGATACCTACAAAGATGTAATAGTCTGGAGTCTGGACCTTTGAAGGATCAGGACAATACTCTCGGCCAGCTCTGCCTACAACATTCAATTTGCGGTCAGATCCCCTCAAAATTCCCAAAACTTGTATGGAGAGTCAGGACACCTCCAGGACCCAAAGTTTTCGTTTGGCTACTCCTACAAAATAGTCTCTGGACAGCTGCCTGCCTCCAACGACGCGGCTGAAAAAACAACTACTTTTGCGCGCTATGTGAAGGAAACCTAGAGACAGTCACACATCTATTCATTGAATGTCCCTTTCTTGCGAAAAGTTTGGGATCTTGTAGCAACCTGGAGCAACGGTCAAAACTTATTTCCATCACATTGGACGACAGAGAATGATATGGAAGATTGGTTCTACCACATGACGGGTCAAGGTATGAAGATGGCACACCCGTTGACAATTTTGACCCTATGGTGTATATGGAAACAAAGAAAAGCAATGATCTTCGGAGACTCCAGAACAACAGCACAAGCGCTTTTCTCATAAATTAAGGATATATGCTCCACTTGGTCCTTCGCGGGGAGAAGGTCCTCTATCCTCTCATGGAGTATATAGAAAAACTAAAACGTCTTATAATTTAGAAAGATTAGAGTATACATCGGAGCTACAAAGTCATGTGCAATATGACCATCTAGCATGCGAATTAAAGACCATAAAATTGCTCTGGGTTGGTTCTTTGAACCATTAGATGCTAATTTCATGTTTCAAATTGCATAACCTCTTTGTACGGAAAACTGTACTATGCAAATATGTTATTCAGGTGAACAAAACGATAAAAGTTTTAGAAGCAAATTTATCATGCATCTACATATTAGGTTTTTAATGTTACGTGAAAAACTCATGTCACCGACTTATCACATTCACTACTGGAATCAGCCGCTTTGTCGAGTGTCCAGGGCATTCGGCAAAGCCCTAAATACACTCGGCAAAGGCTTTGCCGAGTGCCACACTCGGCAAAGAGCACACGACAAAAAAGCTGTCGGCAAAGCGGCCTTTGCCGAGTGTCTTTTATCGGGCACTCGGCAAAGGCTTTACTGAGTGCCCGACACTCGGCAAAGGCCAAACCCAAAAATTCTGAAAAAATAGGAAAAAATTTTAAAATTTTTTTAATTAGAGGAGGGACCCACCGGCCAGTCTTATGGCAACTACTGCCAAGTGACCAGCCAAAGCAATTTTTTGAAACTTTGCGCCCAGCGAGAATCGAACATGCGACCTCTCACACACACGCGAGCTCCTCTACCACTACACCTCTCTTTCATTTGTGTCTATATTCCATTTCGGTTCCCCAAATATTATACCAAATCAAGTGTAAATTGATTGTTTGAGGCCCTAAACGAATTCAAATTAAAAAGTTGCCAACTACAAAGTTTCATAACTTTTCGAGATCTACAATTTTCATTTAGGAAGTTTCTCCATCCGAGGTCGTTTGAAAAATTCAAATTTTTAAATTTTGAATTTCAAACGTAGTTTTGCATGACAAGATGATTTCAAATTTAAAAGTTGTCAACTACAAAGTTTCATAACTTTTTGGGATCTACAATTTTCATTTAGGAAGTTTCTCCATCCGAGGTCGTTTGAAAAATTCGAATTTTAAAATTTTGAATTTCAAACGTAGTTTTGCATGACAAGATGATTTCAAATTAAAAAGTTATCAACTACAAAGTTTCGTAACTTTTTGAGATCTACAAAGTTTATTTTGGTTGTTTTTTCCATCCGAGGTCTTTTGAAAAATTCAAATTTTAAATTTTTGAAATTCGGATGTAGTTTTGCATGACAAAATGATTTTAAATTAAAAAGTTGTCAACTACAATGTTTCATAACTTTTCGAGATCTACAATTTTCATTTATGAAGTTTTTCCATCTGAGATCGTGGTTCTAACATTATTCACAAATCTTATATATCTTTTTTGTAGTTTTATAAAACTATACGAGAGACGTGTAGATTTTGTGAACAACGTTACTATCGCTTTGTCGAATGAAAAAATGACCAAAATAGACTTTATAGATCTTGAGAAGTTATAAAACTTTGTAGTTAAAAACTTTTTAATTTGAATTCATTTAGGGCTTCAAAATATGCTTTGAAAAACTGCTTTGCCGAGTGAAAAAAAAAACACTCGTCAAAGGCCTTCTTTGTCGAGTGTTTTTTTGGCACTCGGCAAAGCAGCTTCTTTGCTGAGTGTTTTTTTGGCACTCGGCAAAGAATGTCTTTGCCGAGTCTTTTTTTTTGCACTCGGCAAAGCAGCTTCTTTGCCGAGTGTTTTTTTTGCCGAGTGTTTTTTATTTAGCACTCGGCAAAGAGCTTCTTTGCCGAGTGCCCAAAAAAAACACTCGGCAAACCACATGGCACTCGGCAAAGAACCGAATTCCGGTAGTGATTATTAATCACGCAGAAAAGCTAAATCTAATAAGATCAAGAATGGAAATTATATCCATGCGATGTATGTTAGGTCTAGCTAATAGATACCTTTCCTAATATTTTTCTTATCTTTCCTATTTCTCAAGAGAGAGAAAATAAGTTTATATATTTCTGCTATTACCTCTTATATATAAGATAATATATGAAAATGGTCATCTAGATCGACGGTCTACGGTCATTTCAGTGTACGTAGCTAGCAAAACCGGTTAATAATTGGCTTTTTAAATATTTGCATATTTTCTTATAAACTTTGATCCAGAGAGAAGTTAGACTTCAGATGGAACTAAAACAACATATGATTTGGATCCTATAAAGTGTATCTAGGTGTAAGTTTTAATAAAGGTGGTGCAATGAGGCTGTTGGAACCTCCCATAGCGACCGATTTTCTTAGCACAATTTATAGATACAATCAGACCAATAGAATTTATAAGGTAAATGGTTGAAAAAAATGAAATATTGGAACTCAGTGGTCGGATAGATTCTTCCAGGTTTTAACATAAGAAACTCCAGGGTGTTTTTTTAACGAATCAATCAGCTTGGTTTCTTGTATAATTTTCAGATGAAAAAAATACAAGATCAAACATATTTTTAAGAAAAAAAGATTTCAATGTCTTGCAGCTGATATAGAGTTTTTGCGTTAGATATTTGGAACCTTAATTTCTTTTATGAAGAAATAAATAACGTTTGAAACTTACCACCTGAAACTTTGAACCTTCAAGTACTACTAATATAAATAAGGAAGAAAGCAAAATTAATTAATTTCATTTTTTAAATGAGTAGTTATTTCTGGATGAAGTCAATGCAAGACTTACCTAAATTGTGACGGGGACGAGAGAGAAAACCACGAGGCGGCAGTACTTAGCATGTCGGGCAATGTTATCCGTGGCTCACTACTGATCTCGCCACTTGAGGGCGATATGGACGGCCGGTGCCTTCTCTCTCAGTAGTCAGTACCAACGGCGGTCTCGTGGATCTGCGTGCGGTCTCCAGATTGGAGTGCAGGCAGCATGGTGGGCTACTCCTAGGTGTGTTTAGCTCGCGGATTTTTTTTTGCTTTGACTACGGTAGCATTTTCGTTTGTATTTATTAATTAGTATCTAATCATAGACTAATTAGGCATAAAAGATTCGTCTTGTGTAATTAGTTTTTTTCGTCTATATTTAATGTTCCATGCATATGCCTAAATATTCGATATGACGAAAAATCTTAAAATTTTTTTAGAACTAAACATGGCGTAGAGAGGCGGGGAGATACATACCGGAGTCGAAGGGGAAAGTAAGTCAACATACTACTCCCTACTCCGTACGTCCTAATGGGAGTCAACATATATACTACTCCCTACGTCCCTATTAATGGCGTTCTCACAGTTAACAACAACCAACAGTGATAGTACGATTGATCACTGATGCTTTTAATAAGGTCAGTTTTAATGGAGTTTCATCAGAGTTTTATAGGCATTAATTATGCTGATGTGGCGCCATATTAATGAAGAGAGAGGTGATAAGAGTTTTATGGGAGTAGAGAGAGTTTCATATGGATGAAACTCTTCTGCACTATTTTCAAAATCTAGATGTATCGAAAACAGTGACATGAAATCACCACTGAGACTGGCCTAAAGCAGCTGACAGGGATAACGAATTACCGCTGTTGATTTCAAAGCAACGACAGCATATCACTTCGACTAGTTTTGATGCAAGCTGTAGCAATAATGTTACGGGCAATGATAATAAACCACATTTGTAGTAGCGTTCCCTCGTAGTAACCACTTTCTCTGTCCATAAAAGAACGTAACTAGTTTGATTAAGTTTATAGTAAATAGTATTACCATTTATGTCTCTAAATAAATTTATTATAAAAATATATTCTATAACTAATCTAAATGATACTTGTTTTTATCATGAATGTCAATACTTTTTTTATACAAATTTAGTTAAAATTTAAACTATTTAAGTTCTTGAAAAGGAGAATTGTATTTTTTTCGCGGACGGAGGGAGTACTATAGGATAAAAGCTTTTGTCCTAATTTCAAAAGGAAAAAATGCTTCTTAATTACAAACAAATCTTTGAACGAGGAGCCACGGGCTGGTCACTACTACGAGCAGCAAAGTAGTTCCACATTGGCCGTCCTTTGTTTACTTGCGTTCAGCTCAACCGCCATCAGTTTGAGAAAAAAGAATTAAATATTTAATGGAATTGTGAGAAACTGATGGTTGGGAGATGGTGATCGTGATCGTGACTACAGAACAGCACTTCTGCGCACACAACAGACACGATGCGATGACAAGGACAACACCTTTTCAGGGCATATGTTTTCCATGACTGTATGGTATACTGTGCCAGCCTAATTCATCTTCCAAGTGCGCTGCAGGTGTTTCACATCTCTATATAGGAATCCTGCTATCAAAAGTAGGTTCGTGGATTGGTCCACGTCACCTGATAACCCGATAGCCATTGCATCGAGGGCTCCTGCGATCTGGTCCGTTCGATACGGGTCCGTTCAGGCCTCGCACCCATTTAAACATCGACCGGATGCATTGCGAACCTTCACCGGACGTGGCTTCTCTGCTCGCTCCCTCGCCCCTACCTGCGCATCGCAAGCTGCACATCATCGGCCGTATACAGCACTGGAGAGCCGGTCACGCAGCACGCCCGCTCCGGGGCCGCCGCACCGGTGGCGAGGGCGCCTCGCCCTGCCATGGCTAGCGGCCAGAGCCATGGCACTGCCGCGCTGGGAAGCAGGTCCGCCCCGCCATCGCTGGGGCCTAGGCCACCGCACCGCCGTGCCGTAGGGGGCATGCCGCTATCAACATGAGCGTCACGCGGGCCTTGGTCGCCGGCTCGCCGCCTTGCTGCTCACGGGCAGTGCATCCACTGACGTGGCCAGCAGACCACGGACCACCTCCGGTCGAGCTGCGGCCACCCCCCGGTGCGCGTGGGCTGGGCGAAGCCCGCCTACCCTAGTTGCCGTCCTCCCAGCCCCAAGTGCATCCTCAGACGGAGCACGAGCCAGTCCCATGTGCAGTGCTCTCACTGGTCACCACTCCGACGGCCTCTGTGTCCTGCCAGCATGGTCATTTGCTTTGTCCCGTCAGCTGAATGCTGAAAGCTATGCAACCTTTCGTCTGTCACTCACTCCGTTTCGTGCAGTGTTCTCCATCCCAGATAGCCTCTCCTTCCAGCTAAAATCCTGCCGAATTTTTGCCACCAAATGTCTTGATTGGTAGCCTGTATGCCACATGGCTCTCTCTGGTTGGCACAATAGTACAATACAACATCAGAGAGCAAGCTTCAATAGATGGCGCTCTCAAAGAAGACCTGCATGAACGAATTGCTGGAGATTGCAACATTGTGGAGCATCGTATTGGGGAGGAACGCCAAATGATGGTCAACTCAAAGGACGCTTTTTATGCCTGCAACATATTCGACAAAATGTCCATAACCTAACACAATAAGCTACAGAGCCGTGTCAATATAATACATGATGAATTGATGATGATAAATTATCGGTCCCATATTTATATTTTTAAGGACGCTATAAACTTGAATAACACGATTTATTGGAGTTTCAGTGGCCTCGATGTCTGAAATACATACCCTTTTTTATTGTGATAATGCTTCTGCTTATTATAAGGAATAGGGTAGACTATTGTGAAAAGGCATGGCTGAAAGTACTGTTCGCTGATTTATTGTGAAAGAAAAACACTGTTCTAGCTGAAAAAACAAGCTAAAAAGTACGGATTATAAGACAAGCAAACAGGGTTGAAACCTTGTGTTGATTCTGTTTTTCATATGGTAGTTGAGACATTGATGAAAAATTTACCTGGATAGTTTTCTAGAGCCATGTCGAGAAGGTACGAAGAAACGTATACTGAAATGTACACAAGGTCTTGATCCCAGTATTCTCTCTAGGCTCCAAGCCTAAACAATTCTCTGCAATGAACAAGCTATAAAAGTTCACTCTGAGTGAATGTTTTTATCTACTTCACTGGTCTCACATTACGAGACTTGCATTGTGGTATTTCTGCCTTTTGTATCCGAACTGTTTTAAATTTTGGCCTGGTACACTTCAGTATACGTTTCTTCGTACCTTCTCAGCATGGCTCTAGAAAACTATCCAGGTAAATTTTTCATCAATGTCTCAACTACCATATGAAAAACAGAATCAACACAAGGTTTTGCCTTCTCAGTATAGTAAAGAGGGAGATAACAATTTCATGATACATATATCCTCCACTGGCCTCCTCCATGAAGGGCGCGGCAAAGCCACGCTTGAGTTTCTAGTGGTAGCATAATTCCGTTACCAAGTTCATCTTTTATCAAGTATATACGTGTCAACGTGTGCAGTTCCAGCTACTCCTGCCAATCCAAACCAAAAAATAGTTGTCAGGAGACTATAAAAACGATTTAGGGCATGCTTGGTCAGCCTCCTCTCATGCTGCTTCTTCACTGGAACCAGAGCCAGAGCACCGGAGTTGCAAACCGTGGCTCCGCCTCCGTATGCCAAAAAGGGCTCCGGCTCCTCTGTTCGTAGCACAGAAACACTCCTCCTGTGGCCGTTTGGTGTGGCTTTGGTGCCGGAGCCGGAGGGTAGCCAAACACGCCCTTAGATTAGCAAATGCTGAATAGTCTTATATTATTATGTACTCAGAGGTCAATGTATGTTATATTTGTGTTTGCTCATTCTCCATGAGGTTCAGAAAATTCATAAGTAACACAACTTAACAATGACAGAACATGAGCATATGGGCACAAGTACCTTGGGCAAGGTGACTATAGTTGTATTAGACCATTAGTGGTTAGTGCTATACACACACACACCCCATGCTTAGCACACCAGAGCATTGAATATATTTATTCAACACACCAACAAATCATGTGTCACTCAGTAACTGTAAATAAAATCTTACATTAGAAAGATCCTAGCCCGGCCACCAACTCTAGAATCAAAATAACCACTGCAGTACTAAATCAATAACATGAAGGATCGAGTAGGCGATGAGACGGGGGTGAATGGGAGCCAACTAAAATTTCTCCGATAAGAAAATGGCCACTGTCCCAAATCCTCCCCAAAACTCTCTCAAACCCCAAAACCTTCATGACAAGTACACATAGGCTAACCAATGACCAGATACACTCAAGACAGTCCAGAGAACACAGTGGAAAAGACAGGAAGCAAAAACAGGGAAGGACGCAGCGAGGGAGGCGAAAACACAACACAGTGGCAACACCTCCCAAGAAAACAAACCTAGCTGGTTTCCAAACTGGCTTGGCTGGTTCTACAGCTACCAAACTAGTTTGGCTGGTTTTGGGACTGGCCTAGCTCGTTTCAGAACCGTCCTGCCTGGTCCAACAGCCCGAAAACCTCTGCAAAAAAGCTTAGAAAAGTCGGATTTGATCCAAACAAACTCCAATTGATCCCAAATTTTGAGGAGATGATTCTAATGGTGTTTTGTAGGTAATCATGGAAGATCAAAACCAAACTCCCTTAGAATCAAAGCTGGTCTCAAAATACATTTACCAGCAGCAGGGTTTTCTCAAATTTTCCTCCAAAACTCAGATCTTTGTGCCCGTGAGGAATCTGCCAAATCTAGTTGGTAGAAAGGTTCTTAGGGGGTCATAGCACATATTCATCCGGCCTAAACACCCAGAAGAACTCAGAACAAAGAAATCAAAGAAAAGCTACAAAAATAGGGCACCGGAAAGGAAAATCAAGAGATGCAAACCAAAAACTCATGTTTCAGAGGACAACTTAGCTTTATTTCTCAAGAGATCTGGTTCTTACAAGGTCTAGTCTTCTCTCAGAAGGGAAAACACAGAGCGCTTGCTTCTGCAGAAAGGTAAGGGAGAGAAGAGAGGGGCACGTGAGATGAGAAAGTGGCTGACGACAGAGGAAGAGAGAGTGGGGATTGTGGGGTGGGCTAGGGTTTTGTTCCATTTATATACTATTACAATTTTTGGGTTGAGGGCTTTTCTAAATGCTAGTGGGCTCAACCACATTATCATAGGCGAGCCTTTTAGGAGGTTCGCCTCTGTAAATCTATTTTAGGAGGCAAGCACTGTTTGATCGCCTCTGTAAATCCATATTAGGAGGTAGGTAGTTTTTAACCGCCTCTGTAAATCCATTTTAGGAGGCGGACAGTTTTTGACCGCCTCCATAAATAAAACATCCGCCTCCAAAAATTCTCAGATATTTAGAAGACGGTTGAATTTTGTGACCACCTCCATTAGTGATTATGCAGTGTCTCGCGAAATCAATGATGTAGTAGTGGATGTTGACCTGCATCAAGGACTGGGAGTTAGGCAAGCAAAGAACATAACATGCTATGGATAACCATGAGCTAGAAGATTCCTTCAAGAGTCTATGGCTTGATCAAGATGCTGCTGCTGGGGCCGGTGACTGAGTTTGTGACTCCGTGAGTGTGAGGTCAGTATGATTCAGTGAGTGTGACAGTGAGGTGGTTGTGAGGGTGCGTTTGGAAGTGCTCTATGGAGCGGATTCTCGAAGAGAATCACTCCCCGGCTGCCAACAGTTTTTTCAGAGTGAAGTGATTCTCTGCTGATTCTGTGAAGTGATTCTATGATTCTGTGAAGTGATTCTATGAAATGAATTAAGAGGCTGAGTGAAGTGATCAGGGAGTACAGCTCTGCCAAACGGACCCTGAGTGTGAGTCTGTGAGTTTGAGTGTGATTCTGTGAGTGTGAGAGTGAGTGTATGAGAGTCATTCTGAACTATGGTTAAGTTTGTAATAACTTTGAACATTTAAATTTGTGAATGAGTTGGTCGTACTCTTTTTCCTTTCTAGGGTTTCTCATGAGGTGTGATTTTTACCTAGAAAGGTTTTTAATGAGGTTGCAGAGCACAAACAGCTAAAAAAATGCTTCATCTTGAGTGCTTCGTGTGCTTGGTTTGATGGTTTCCTTTCCTTTTAATAACTTGGCAGTTGGTGCATTGTGTTGAGGCTTTCATCTTTGAAATATTGATCTGGTGTCATGGTGATCTGGTCGCATTGTGTTGTTATAGACTTCTAGTTGGCACTTGTGTTGTTGTAGTTGTAGTGTTGTAGTCTTGTAGACTTATCTATACCTAATAAGAAAGAAGCAACATTTCTGCCACATATTTTTTTTGTCCAACTTCACAGTCAAAGTTCTCAGTTTTCGAATCATGCTCATCGATCCAATGCTGTTCGGCACCTACGTCTATAAAAGGGTAAGGTAATCCGTGGCAAGAATCGTCATAACACAACATCGATAGATTTTCCTTTTGTTTTCGAGTACAACTGTATCATGTCTATTAGAGTTTCTAGAGCCCGTATAGAGCATAGCTTGGATTAAGTTTAACTAGGTATACTGTCTTATTGGGTATCTTGATCTAGCCAGTTGTCTTCTAACATGTCCGTTGACGGTGATAATGTCATAATTTCACATACTCAAAACACCATCAACATGCCTCGAATTAAAAGTAAATGAGCATTGCATGAGCATATTTTATCAAATAACTAGTTCCACATGTCCATGGAGTATTTATATGCAGGTGTAGGCTAAATGGAACAAAGTGGGGCAAGGGGGGCCACTCCTTAGGGTCGAGGCGACCCTAAGTGGGGTCAACCGACCCCCACATTGGGCGCACTAGCCTTCCCAAGCTCTATGATCCGTGTGACATGCCCCAAATGATTCTCCACCCTTGGATCATCTTTGTGCTTTCTATGGATGACTCATGATTAAGGCACACGGATCGATGACTCACCAGTGCAAGAAAACCAACGTGACAACACTTCATGCATTCAGCTACACTCATGACAGGTGGACCAACCTTCTGGAAGAGAGGGGTAGGCCTAGGGGCCAGAGAGGGTGTCAGTCGACCCCCTATCATGGTCAGCCGACCTATATTTCTTCACCATGCCACTTCTACACACAAAAGAAGATTGCACAAGGGCCCACACCAGAGGGGGCAACCCCACATGTCAGAGAGAGGGTCGACCGAGCCACCCATGGCCACCACAAGCTCCCTGATTAGTGGGCTAGCCTTCCCTCCAAAGGATTGGGTCCTACATGGCAGTAGGGTGGTTAGCCGATGCCCCTAGGTTGCCCAACTGAAGGGTCGAGATGGCGGACTAGAGGGGGGGTGAATAGTCCTTTCTAAAAATTAATTGCACCGGCTAACCAAAATAAATGCAAAATTAATACTATCGGTCTAGCCAAGACTATACCTCTCTACCTAAGTTCTCTAGCACCTTGCAAAGATCCTAATTAAGCAACTAAGGTGCCAAGCATAGCAAGAGCTCACCTAATCAATTCTAGAGCAAGGTCACACAAGCCTATGCACTAGTACTTTGCCAACCGAGGGAGCTCCTACACAACTAGTGAAGCAAAAGCACGAAGCCCCTAAGCTCACTAGCAATGTTCCATAACAAGGCAACCAATGCCAAATTAGAGAGAGCAAATTACTTAGCTACACAAACTAAGCAATGACTAACAAGTTTACACAAACCAAATTAGCCACGCAAAGGGGATACTTCTAGCTACACAAGCAAGAAGGTAACTAGCTAGCTACACAAGCAAACTAGTTACAAGAGCAACTACACAAGCACTTAAGTATATAATGTAAATACAAGCTTGTGTAGAGAGGATGCAAACCACCGTGAAGAAATACACAAAGTTGACACGATGATTTATCACCGAGGTTCACTTGGTTGCCACCAAGCTAGTCCTTGTTGTGTCGACCAACACCTCGTGGTTCGGTGGCTAATTGGTATCCACAACCGAGCCTCCCAAAGGCGCCGCAAGAACCAACCGCAAGTGTGGTAACTCAATAACACGCTCTACTAGAGTTGCTCTTTGCGATCCCCGTGGGATGAGCACAATCCCCCTCACAAAGCTACTCTGGAGCCTCACACAATCTTCTTGCGAGCTTCGATGGAGCCACAAGCCACCAAGCCATAAAGGAGGTGGCAACCTCCAAGAGTAACAAGCACCACCGGTTTGCAACATGAACACCTAGTGCCACTCGATGCAATCGCACTAGAATCACTCACACGCTTATTGATTCGCAATCTAGCAAGCACAAGTGAGTTGGAGGCTTCTCAACCCAAGCACACACAAGGGCAACACATCCCCAAGGTGCTCAACCCAAGCCAAGGCCGGCCACCACTTCTATTTATAACCCCATAGTTAAATATAGTCGTTACCCCTTCACTGGCCATTTTTCGCAGCGACCGGATGCACCGGTCGATATGACCGGACGCGCTGCACTGCGTCCGATCACTCGTGGTCGTCCACGTGTCCCCCTGGATTCAACCGTGGCTGCTCGATCCTCCAACGATCACCACGCGCCAACGGTCACCAAGTGACCGGACGCGTCCGCTAGCTAAGACCGGATGCACAGGTCACGCACAGCCCAAGCGCGTGAAACCACAACTTGACGCGCACGCTTGACGTACCGGACGCCACAGTGCCAGCGTCCAGTCATTTCCAGTAAGCATCCACTCATGACCTGACGTGTCCGGTCGATCATGACCTAACGCACCACTGCGTCCGATCGACCTCGCGTGCTTCGTAGCTTCTCTAGGGCTTGACCGGACATGCCGGTCCCATGACCGACCGGACGTGCTGGTGCAAAGCCCTAGCGTCACGCGCCTGACTGCTGCTGCCACTGACTGGACGTGTCCGGTCATGCCGAGACCATGTCCGGTCACTACCAGTGACCTCCATTCGCCTCCATTTCTATCCATGATGACTTAGAGAAATTCTTCGTCTCTGGCATAGTGGAAAATATGCATTTCACTTCCATGAACGCGCTGAATCCCGCCTCGCAAGCACGATGGGAGGGAGAGAGGGCCCCAAACCCACCTCTACCGCTTAAACTCCACTTCCTATGCAAATGTGCTAACACCACCAAGTGTTCACCATCTTGTGCTCGTGTGTTAGCATTTTCACAATCATTTTCTTCAAAGGAGTTAGCCACTCAACTTGCCACACCACTCGATTTTAGCAACGATGCAAAGTTAGATCACTCGAGTGGCACTAAATGATCGATATGCAAACAAGTTAGCCCCTCTTGATAGTATGGCCGTCTACCCTAAAACCGATCATGCACTTTTCTACACAACCTTTGACCGGTGAAATGAAATGCCCTAGGTTATACCTTTCCCTTGCACATTCCATTCCATCTCCTTCGATGTTGATGCAACACATGCACCAACCAATCACTAAATGATATGATCCACTACATATCATCATATGACTGTATTGGTTCATCGATCTTGACCTTACTTACTCTTCACCATTGTGTTGGTCCATCGACGCCAAGTCTTGCTCAAGCTTCACCATCACACGAGGTCCCTTGCTTCAAAGCCTCCGACTTGCCCTTCACACTTGCAACCAGTCCATCGAGCCAAGCCTTATCTTGATCTTCTCCACCTTGGTCACATGACTCCATGTCATGTCTCATATGCAATAAGCTCCTCCATCATCACATGTGCAAGCTTTGCAACATCTACAAGCCATTTCCACCTCCATGACATATGTTGCTCACACACATGTACTTGTGGACTAATCACCTGTGTATCTCACATAAACCACAATTAGTCCACCTAAGTTGTCACTCAATTACCAAAACCAACCAAGGACCTTTCACCAACCCACAACTTGGCCCCACAAGCACTCCACCGCTTCAATGCATGAGTACATGCAAAGTAACACAACTTGGGAGCATCCTAGCCATCGATCAATGGTCAGTTTCATCCTATGGTGTTGAAGACACATCACGCGGATCACTGACGTGGCATTGGAGTAGCCTCTTGTAACACCCCTGGGTGTTAAGCATGCATTGACATCCCAAAGCATGAGCATTAGCATCACATACATGTTCATCATCACATGCAATATAAGTTCATGTGAATTGAAATGTGAAAAAACAATTGTTTAAACCATAATTGTTGCATTTGCTTGCTAGAGTTGTAGAACTTGTTTAGCTACAATTTTAGATAATCTAGAATTAATTAACATGATTTTTGGAGCAACTTTTGTATTCAAAATCTCCCCAAATTTTGCTTTTAAAAATATTCTAGAAAAGTGAGTTTTTAATTAAAATTTTGGCTTTAAATCATTAATTCAAAATCTATTCAGAATTTTGAAAAGTGCCCTAAATGAAAGTTGTAGAGAATTAAATTTTGAACAACTTTTATTTTGGGGACAACTTGTGAAAATGCATTTTTCAACTTCAAAATTTGAATTTGAATCAATTTAGAAAATATGGAATTTGATTTTTAAAAGAAAAGGCAATTTCGGCCTTAACGGGCCGCCGCCTCCGTTTTGCCCCGCTCGCGCAAGCCAGCCCGGCCTGCTCCGCCCGCTCCGAGCCCGCTTCCCGCGTGCCGCGCTCTCGCTCCGACCGCGTCAGGGCGCGCTCGCCGCGTGGACACCGCTCGACATCGCCAGCGTACGGGTGGCGCCTCGACGGGTCCCACCTCCTCGTCCGCGCCTTATGCAGCCACAGCGCCAGCTCCACTTCACCTAGGTCGCCTCCATTCACCATTTCCTCCCCTCTCGCCAGCAGCAGCCGCGGAGCCGTGGCGGACGCTCGCGCCACCGCTCGCCGTCATCGCTACGCCACCACCGCACGCTCCCACGAGCGCATCTCCGGTCGATTCCTCCCGGCCTCAGCCCCGCCTCGCCTCCCTCCATCTGGTGCTCGCACCATTTCTGCCGCTCGAGCAAAGGTGAGGTTGAATTTGGTCGTCCGTCCACCGCGGGCGCCATGGCCGGCGCTCAGCCTACGATGTGGCCGAGGCCCGTCCACCATCCCATCTTCCCCAACTTCCACCCTTTCACGCCCGCCTTCCTCTCGCGAACTCGGTGCTCGCTTCACCATGCCCCGTCGTGGCTGGCAACACCGCCGGACCGCCACCGCCGCGCGGCCACACCACCGTGAGCGCCGGCGTGGCCGCTCGCCCTCGCTCGCCCCCCCTCTGGGCCGTCTTGGTTCTGGGCCGAAGCCCGAGCCAGGCCGCCTCCCCTTTTCCCCCTTGCCTCGGTTGAACAGGCCCGAGCGGTTGCGGGCCGACCCAGCTAGGTAGTGGGTGCGGGATTTCAAAAAAATGAATTGAATTTGTTTATTTTGGAAAAGGCTTTGGAAAATCTCTAGTAGCTCAAAAATGCTCAAAAAATTGTGAAACAAATTTTGTAGTGTTTCTCATGAGTAGATCTACAGTTTAAAAATGTTGCATGTTAGTTTTGTGATACTTTTATGTGTAGATTTATTTAATTATTATAAATGCTGATATCTTAGAAAATATATAGTAAATATAATATTGATTAGAAAAATGTGGTTCCTGTTTCATTAGTCTTCTTTAGTGATGTACTTTCTAGGAAAAATGTTTATGAGGCATGTTCTATGAAAAATTATTGAAGTGTAATTCAAATGCCTTTAATTGATGATTTTTGTTATTTTTGGTAGAGAGCAAAAATTGTATAAACATGCATGTGGTAATTTTTATGATGTGCTTGTTTACTGTGGGTAACATAGGAAAAATATAAAATCTGTTATTTGATACTTTTTCTAGTACAAAGTATTTTCATGCTCATTAGTATGCTACAACTTGTTTATTTTGTATAGATAGTTTTACTTATTCAAATTTCATAAAATTTTTGTAGTATACTATTTGGAGTAGGAGTGTGCTATTGTAATTTTTGTAGATTTTTACCTGCAATAGAAATAGGTGTTGATGTGTAACCCTAGTTTAAATAGGAAATAAAAGGTTATTCTTTATGAATAATTAAAAGTGATAAAAAGTGTTTGGTGTATCTTTGAAGCACCAAACTACTTTGCTGGTGTTACTTGATGCGTTAAGGTATTAGGGTTTGGGAAATAGTGACAACACTTGTGTGAGCATTATATGCTAACTAGTATAAGAGTAGATGACATGTTTTGTGGTACATATTCTTGGATGATGTGGACTACCTTGTAGAAGATTTTGTCTGTAATCCATACTATCAGTTTAATGTGCTCATCTGCATAGCATGTCATCATAGCATTCTACCGCATCTGACGCACCGTCTACATGGTTACTTATGCAATTGCATCATACAGGATCGCAGGAGGAGTCGCAAGTAGCAGTGCCGCAAGAGCAGACTTGTACCGATCAGCAAGAGCCCCAGGCACAGGAGGTGCCTGAGGAAGAGGAGCAAGGAGAGAAGTTGCCTGAGTGCGCAGATCACCAGCCTAGTTCGTTTGAAAGAGACAAGCCCTGGAACATTCTAAGTCTCCTACTTTATAAAAGCAATTCTTTATATATGAGTTTTATATATTGTTGCATTAAGTTATAGGAGTTGAGTGAAACCGTTGTTGCATTTATTACTATCCTTGTCCACCGGTTATCTTTTCACCCTATTAAGTCAGGATCAAATAATTGCTTAGCCATGCTTAGACCGGTAGAAGTCGGGTGATTTCCTGTCACCTGCGAGTTATAGGTGAATACCTGGTTATGTTTAGTTATAATTGTTATCATGGAAAGTAACCAAGTGTTGATGGATAAAGGGAGACCGGGCAGAGTCTTATAGGGTTTTGGACTATAGTGATTCCGTCTGTGTCGATTAAGGACCGATCGTTGCTCGTCCCTCTTGTCATGTCGAACGCATGCCTCACATTTAGCTGGCCGAATAAAGTACCTTTCGACCGCGAAGCTAGTGACACTATTTTGAGCTGGGATAAACTTGGATTGGCAGACTGGTGCTGAAGGGGGTATGACGAGGACGCGAAGAGTGAGCCCAAGGTGCGTCGTGGCAGTCGGGCGGTCCCTGGGTAGTGCGGTCCATGACTGTTATCCCATGGCTACTTGGATAGTGTCATTGGTGATCTAAGCGACCCTGACGGGGGAAGCATGGTTTATGTGAGGAATAAATCACCAGCTGGTTAGAAATCATTTCGAATCGTCATCGCTCCTGGATAGTGAGCGCTTGACTCGAGCTACAGCATCGTAGTAAAAAAAATGATGGAACACGGATGGTTATGTGAATGATGTTAGAAATGCTAAACCTGATATGATAACTTTTGATGTAAATGGTTAATCAAGTGATTGCTCGAGCATATGTGCTTACTTAGACTAATCAGGTATAATTAAGTTGATGCTTATAGTTTAAATGGTTCATAACTGATAACTTATGCTTTTCGTAAATGAGTCAAGCCAGTCCACTTTATAAAGGCCTTGCATACTCCTTGGTGTCTTTTATTTCTGGTTTATGACGGGTAAGTCTAGCTGAGTACCTTCTCGTACTCAGGGCATTGTTCCCATTGTTGTTGCAGATAGTCTGATGTACTATGGTTAATGTGTCAACTGTCTGTATCCGGCGTTGGGTGACAACTAGGACCAAGGGCAATGGTCACTCCATTCGTCCTATCTCATGCTTTTGTGGGCTATGACTACCTGTTGGCACTGTATCTAAACTAAGTGTGTGTGTGTGGGGTTTAAAACTACTTGCTTCCGCTATGTTAATTTGAACTCGTGTTGTAACAACTTTTTATTCTGAACTCCGATGTATTCAACTCTCATTGCGAACTTTATGTAGTATGTGACTGTGGCTGCTAAATCAGTACAATCTTGGTTGAATATTGGTTGGTTTGAAATCCTTCATGATTTTACAGAATCTCGGATTGTACGGGCTTAAGTTTGGTAAATTATCTGCCTCGGTGGAAGATTTTCTTACTTAATCTCGTATAATCATGTTGATCCGTTACAGCTAGCATCGGAGCATGGCTTAGCATGTTACTGTTCACATGGGTATTTAAAAACAAAACTATATTTAAAACCGAGCTTTAAGACTTAAGAATGTGCTAGTGGTCATATCCTTTATGCCCAGTTAAGGACTCTAGGTGGCTTATTTAAATACTGACTGGGGGGTTTTGCATCATATTTTAATTCGTCGCTCATACGGCATGCTATTGTATGAGTGTCATTCACTTGAGTGGTAATGTATGGATCAAATACCTCTATGCCTTGGTAAGTGAGAGTTGTGAGAGCATGGTCGGATCCACTGCCGATCTAGGGAAGTGCTTATGTGATGCCGAAACACTTACGTACCATGCGCATGTTTGTATAAAGGTATCCAATATATGGGAATTCCGTCATGTGGCGACGATGCCGTCAATAGGACGATGATTCGGGTAGTTACTACCGTTATACTCGTATCTGGGGATGCATGTAAAGTGAGTAGCTTATTTTACTGCTTCTTGCATATTTTTCATACTGTGAGGTTTGGGTTGAAGTGACTTTCTACAGGTACATAACAGCGCTATCAAGTAGTACGCAGTAGCTATGTTTACGAGAGATCGTTGTATGCCACCGTCTATACCGCTAGTAATTGTTAATTTTCTAAGTTGTGAGGATGTACGAAACGTGCATGCATCATGTTTGTGCATTTCATTCATGGCATTGTTCCTCCCCTTATAAGTTGATTATCTCATTTTGATAAAAATGACAACTTAAAATCTGTTCTCACTGCGGTAATAAAAATTTTGCTACAGATGGCACGCACCAAGCAGACAGCTTGCAAGTCCACAGGCAGAGTGCCTCGTCATCAGCTTGCTCCACGCACTCGTCAGCGTCACACGTTCCTTGGAGAGTTTGGGATGCCTACGCTCTTGTGGAGAGTGCTCAGCTACGTAGGCTATCTTGATGGAATGGAGCCCCGCTACTTCTGGGCAAATGAGCAGTTGGGGGAAGGTCTTTTGGTTACTGTGGAAGCAGTTGTTCATCCCAGAGGTGATAGTTCTGAGTGGACTGGTTGGCGCTATGAGTCAACTGGCAGGACCGCTGAAGAAGCCGCTGAGAGGGCAGCCTTTGGGATACTAAGGGATATCAAGGATCATTTTCCTCAAGAGTTAGCAGCAGCTATAGTTGGAGTCTTTCCGAGGGACAATCCCTCCACTGACTCATGGCAGCAGGCAAGAGGAAGGTCCCTGGAGATTAGTGCAGCAGAAGCACAGAACAGTGATAACCCTGCCATGAGTGCCATGTTCGCAGTGATGAAGGCCTTCGATGGAGTGGAAGGTAGCCTACGATGTGTGTCTGGTGCTCTTGGTTAGGCTCATGACGACCGACGTCAGCTTCAGAGGGATCACGACGCCGAGATTGAGAGGCTCACTGCAGAGATGGCTCAGTTGACTCGTCAGAGGGATCAGGCTACCTAGAGGACTATGGTTTTTGAGGGAGACGTACGTGTACTGAGAGAGCAGGTTGGACGTCTGACCACCGCCAATAGAAACACTGAGTGCATGTTGACCCATGTGCTCTATTAGAGGAATGAAGCCTGGTCTGCAGAGAATGTTTTGAGAGCTCAATAGTTTGACCTAGAGCAGCAGCTGACCAATGCAGAGGAGTACAATGATAACCTGCATGAGGAGGTTCATCGGCTGAACAACCAGCTCTACCCCTATGTTCCTCCTGGTGCGGTAGAGATGGATCTGGATGAGGATGAAGATCCCGAAGAGCCCGAGACACCCGCTGAGGATGACGACGACGCTGTGGATGGTGACAACGCCAACATCTCTGACTTAGACAGCGACCACGATGAGTAGACTAGTAGTTGTTGCGCTAGCTACTAGGGTTTCGTTTGTATGATCTTTTGCTTAGTTGGCACGTTGGGCATGTATTAATGAGTAGAAAGACTAAGACTTTGATGTAATGTTGGAAAACGTGGATGTGTTTGTGGCGGTATCTGAACGTCAAAAGTCTAGTGTATGTATGCTGGCAATTTGGTTGTAATGGACGCGATGTGTGCGCTTTAGTAATCTAATTAGTGATGTTGTGTTAATTGGAATAACTTATTGTGCCCCTGTTTTATTGTATGAATTTATTCTCTCTAGTGAATTCAGTATGGCTAGGGCTAGATATCGAGCCAACCGTAGTTTTTTTCGAGCTTTTTTAGAAATTGGTATAATCTTATTCATCATTATTTCCTGCATTGTTTAATACCCAACTTCATGACGAGCCTAACGAGCCGAGCCTAACGAGCCGAGCCAAAGTTGAAAGTCGTTCCAAATCAAGTCATTTTCATTTTAAAAGATAAATGAGTCCAATCGGAGCACTTTTGTACCGAGCCACCGAGCCAGCTTAACAAGCTTTTTGTCCAGCCCTAAGTATGGCATAATTTTTCATTCACTCACAATTTCTACAACATCACCTAATAATTACTGTTGCTGAAATATGCAGATGCCGAACACTCGTCGTACCGTGTATGATGCCACTGAGGCTGGTGGAAGTGTCGCTGGAAATGAGGACCGTGATCCACCACCGTCTCCTCCACCGTACACCGCGGAACAGTTCTTCGCACAGTTTCTCAGAAGTCAACGCAACATGGAGAACATACAGCAGAATATGGAAGCTGCATTACGCAGTATTGCGGATAACACCAGTCATGGAGTAAACCCGGGTGGGCATGAAGTAAACCAGTATAGCAGTTTCAAGGATTTCAGGGACACCCGTCCACCGATTTTTAAGGAAGCCGCTGAACCCTTGGATGCAAAAGAGTGGGTTAATACAATGGAAGACAAGTTTTGTGTTTTGAGGATGACCGAAGTGTTGAAGACCGAGTATGCAGCTCATCAGCTTCAAGGTCCGGCAGGGATGTGGTGGAAGCACCACCGCACCAATTTTCCTCGCCATGCCCACATCACTTGGAGGGAGTTCACTAAAGCTTTTCGTGGAGTGTACATCCCACCTGGTCTGACAGAAATGAAGCTCACAGAATTTTAGGCACTGAATCAAGGAACGAAGATTGTGACCCAATATTTGCATGCATTCAACAATCTGAGCCGCTATGCCTCTGACATGGTTAATACTGATGCCAAAAAGATCACCAGCTTCAAGAGAGGTCTGAATCCCAAGATGATGAAACACGTGGGTACCAACATGAGAACTGGTTTCAACGATTTTGTTAGTGACTGCTTGAAGCAAGAAAAGAACAACAATGTGTATGCTGCGTCCAAGACTTGTAAGAGAGCTTTTGAGTCAGGTCTATCCCAGCCTAGGGCCCGGATTGCAAATCGTCCAGCGTATCATTCGCCTACCCCTGGTGCAAGGTTTAGGCCACCCTAGCGGAAGGGTCAGAATGCCCAGCAACCTCAGAGGAACCAGAAACCATTCAAGATGGCATTGCCACAAGCGAACGCAGGACAAGACAGTTCATCTGGAGCTCTGACTCAAGTAAGGGGACCGTGTTTCAACTGCAACCAACCTGGGCACTTTGCGAAGTTTTGCCCCTATCCCAAGAAGCAGCAGGCTCAGTATCAAGCTCGTGTGCACCACACCACCGTTGATGACATCCCAGAAGGAGAACCTATGACAGCTGGTATGTTTTCTATCAACAATCATCCTATAGTAGTCTTGTTTGATTTCGGATCATCTCATTCATTTGTAAGTCAAGCATTTGTTAAGAGGTATGAGCAAAAGATAGTTGAATTGGAATGTGCTTATCGGATCAGTTCAGCTAGGGCTGATCTGTTGACAAATCAGATAATCTAGGAAGTAACCCTGAACATAGCAAACAGACAATATAAGCTTAATTTGATAGTCATGCCAGGACTAGTTTTGGATGTGATTATGGGAATGAACTGGATGAATAAGATGGGAGTAGTAATTGATGTTGGAGGAAGAAGTATTTCTCTCAAGGAACCTATTGGAGAAGGCACTTTCCAAGTGATCCTACCTCGGAAAATAGATCTAGCCAGTACAACCTGTGCCATCCAAACTACTCTGCTAGCCAAGATTCCAGTAGTATGTGAGTTTCCAGACGTGTTTTCAGATGAGTTACCTGGGCTTCCACCAGACCGAGATGTTGAGTTTGCCGTTGAGTTAATTACTGGAACAACCCTGATCTCAAGAAGGCCTTATTGGATGCCTCCTAATGAGTTAGCAGAATTGAAGAAACAACTCCAAGATCTGTTAAAGAAGGGTTTGATTCATCCTAGTTCATTTGAATGGGGATGTCCCGCACTGTTCGTGAAGAAGAAAAAGGATAACTCTTTACGTATGTGCGTGGACTATCGGCCACTGAATGCTGTGACAATTAAAAACAAGTATCCTCTCCCTCGGATTGATATCTTGTTTGACCAATTGTCTAAAGCCAAAGTGTTCTCTAAGATAGATTTGAGATCAGGGTATCATCAGATCAAGGTTAGGCCATAAGATATACCTAAGATCGCATTTTTTACCAAATATGGTTTGTACGAGTATCTTGTCATGTCCTTCGGATTGACAAATGCTCCAGCATACTTTATGTATTTGATGAATTCCGTCTTTATGCCAGAGTTGGATAAGTTTGTGAGTGTGTTCATTGATGACATACTAATATACTCAGAGAATGAAGAAGATCACGCATAACATCTTAGGATTGTCTTAACTAGACTCAGAGAGCATTAGCTATATGCTAAGTTTAGTAAGTGTGAGTTCTAGCTTAAGACAGTTCCTTTTCTTGGTCATGTGTTATCTGAAAGTGGAATTTCAGTAGACCCTAGCAAGGTACAAGAGGTCATGGACTGAAAGTCACCAACCATAGTTCATGAGGTTCGAAGTTTTCTTGGTTTAGCCGGGTACTATCGCCGCTTCATACCGGATTTCTCGAAGATTGCCAAGCCAATGACAAGTCTGCTACAAAAGGATCATAAGTTTGCCTGGACAAAGGAGTGTGAGGCAGCTTTCTGCACCTTGCGGAAATTGCTAACCACTGCTCCTGTTCTAGCACAACCAGATATAGAAAAGCCATTTGATGTGTTTTGTGATGCCTCTAAGAATGGGTTAGGATGTGTGCTAATGCAAGATAGAAGGGTCATTGCTTATGCCTCACGTCAATTGAGGAAGCATGAGGTTAACTATCCTACACATGACTTGGAGCTTGCAGCAGTTGTGCATGCTCTAAAGATTTGGAGACACTACCTGCTGGGGAATGTGCGTAATATCTTTACGGATCATAAGAGTCTCAAGTACATTTTTACTCAGTCTGAGTTGAACATGCGACAGAGAAGATGGTTAGAGCTGATAAAGGACTATAATATGAATGTGCACTATCATCCCGGGAAGGCTAATATAGTAGCAGATGTCCTAAGTAGGAAATCACATTCTATTGCTGTGCAGCCGTTGTTTGAAGAGGGGTTCAATTTATTGCATCCTGCTATGTTGCATAATATTCAGATCAGTTATACCTTGGAGAGCAAAATCATTGAAGGTCAGAAAACAGATAAGGGAATATTTCATATTAAGGAGAAAATAAAGAGGGAACCGACCAAACACTTTAGAGTGGATGACCAAGGAGTGTTATGGTTTAAAGATCGCCTGGTAGTACCCAAGGATCGAGAGCTCAAGAATAAATTGATGGATGAAGCTCATCATTCTAAGCTGTCTATACATCCTGGAAGTAGTAAAATGTACCAAGAACTGAGACCTCGTTATTGGTGGACCAAGATGAAAAAGGAGATTGCAGCGTATGTTGCCCGTTGCGACATGTGTTGCAGAGTGAAAGCTCTTCACATGAGACCCGCAGGACTATTGCAACCCTTGTCTATACCAGATTGGAAGGAATGATATAAGTATGGATTTTATCACTGGTCTTCCCACCATACCAAAAGGACATGATTCAATTTGGGTAATTGTGGACCGCCTTACCAAATCAGCTCACTTTTTGCTAGTTAAGACAACTTTTCGACCACCTCAATATGTGGAGAAGTATATTGCTGAGATTGTCCGATTACATGGTATACCGAAGACTATTGTGTCTGACCGTGGTTCACAATTTACCTCTCATTTTTTGGAGCATCTTCATAAAGGATTGGGTACTAGTTTGATTCGCAGTACAGCTTACCATCCGCAGACAGATGGGCAGATAGAGCGAGTTAATGTTATTCTTGAAGATATGCTTAGAGCTTGTGTATTGTCATCCAGAGGTTCATGGGAATCGTGGTTACCTTTGGCAGAGTTCGCTTACAACAACCGTTATCAAGAGAGTATCAAGATGGCACCTTTTGAAGCCCTGTATGGTAGAAAATGTAGGACACTGTTAAATTGGGTTGACCCTGGAGAAAAAAGGTTTTACGGGATTGATTTTATAGATGAGGCAGAGAAAAAGGTCTGTATTATCCAACAAAACATGCAAGCTGCACAATCACGTCAGAAGAGTTATGCAGATAAGAGAAGACCGCTAGATTTCCAAATGGGTGACTACGTCTATTTGAAGGTTACCCCAATGAAGAAGAAACGGTTTGGAATCAAGAAGAAACTGGCTACTAGATTTGTAGGACCATACTGGATCATGGTGAAAAAGGGTCCTGTGGCTTATAAGCTGCAGTTACCAGAAGCAATGAGTTCAATATTTCCCGTCTTCCACGTATCACAGTTGAAGAAGTGTTTGCGTGTTCCGGAAGAGAGAATAGAACCTCAGGGTATTCAGATCAAGGCAGACTTGGAATACCGTGAGCAACCGGTTTGAGTTTTAGATACTAAGGACCGAGTCACTCGGAACAAAGTGGTGACAACTTACAAGATTTAGTGGAGCCATTATGATGAGAGTGATGCGACGTGGGAAACAGGAGAATATCTACAAACCGTTTATAAAGATTTTTACAACAAGTGGTTCATAACTCAAAATCTCGGGACGAGATTCTTATAAGGGGAGGGCTGTAACACCCCTGGGTGTTAAGCATGCATTAACATCCCAAAGCATGAGCATTAGCATCATATACATGTTCATCATCACATGCAATATAAGTTCATTTGAATTGAAATGTGAAAAAACAATTGTTTGAACCATAATTGTTGCATTTGCTTGCTAGAGTTGTAGAACTTGTTTAGCTACAATTTTAGATAACATGAAATAATTAATTAACATGAATTTTGGAGCAACTTTTGTATTCAAAATCTCCCCAAATTTTGCTTTTAAAAATATTCTAGAAAAGTGAGTTTTTAATTAAAATTTTGGCTTTAAATCATTAATTCAAAATCTATTCAGAATTTTGAAAAGTTCCCTAAATGAAAGTTATAGAGAATTAAATTTTGAACAACTTTTATTTTGGGGACAACTTGTGAAAATTCATTTTTCATCTTCAAAATTTGAATTTGAATCAATTTAGAAAATCTGGAATTTGATTTTTAAAAGAAAAAGCAATTTCAGACTTAACGGGCCGCTGCCTCCGTTTTGGCCTGCTCGCGCAAGCCAGCCCGGCCGGCTCCGCCCGCTCCGAGCCCGCTTCCCGCGCGCCACGCGCTCGCTCCGACCGTGTCAGGGCGCGCTTGCCGCGTGGACGCCGCTCGACGTCGCCGGCGTACGGGTGGTGCCTCGACGGGTCCCACCTCCTCGGCAACGCCTTAAGCAGCCACAGCGCCAGCTCCACTTTACCTACCTCGCCTCCATTCACCATTTCCTCCCCTCTCGCCAGCAGCAGCCGCGGAGCCGTGGCGGACGCTCGCGCCACCGCTCGCCGTCGTCGCTCTGTCACCAGCGCACGCCCCCACGAGCGCATCTCCGGTCGATTCCTCCCGGCCTCAGCCTCGCCTCGCCTCCCTCCATCTGGTGCTCGCGCCATTTCCGCTGCTCGAGCAAAGGTGAGGCGGAATTTGGTCATCCGTCCGCCGCGGGCGCCCTGGCCGCCGCTCGGCCTACGCTGTGGCCGAGGCCCGTCCGCCATCCCATCTTCCCTAACTTCCACCCTTTCGCGCCCGCCTTCCTCTCGCGAACCCAGTGCTCGCTTCACCGTGCCCCGTCGTGGCCGGCAACACCGCCGGACTGCCACCGCCGCGCGGCCACACCACCGTGAGCGCCGGCGTGGCCGCTCGCCCTCACTCGCCCCCCTTTGGGTCGTCTTGGTTCTGGGCCGAAGCCCGAGCCAAGCCGCCTCCCCTTTTCCCCCCTTGCCTTGGTTGAACAGGCCTGAGCGGCTGCGGGCCGGCCCAGTTAGGCAGTGGGTGCGGGATTTCAAAAAAAATGAATTGAATTTGTTTATTTTGGAAAATGCTTTGGAAAATCTCTAGTAGCTCAAAAATGCTCCAAAAATTATGAAACAAATTTTGTAGTGTTTCTCATGAGTAGATCTACAGTTTAAAAATATTGCTTGTTAGTTTTGTGATACTTTTCTATGTAGATTTATTTAATTATTATAAATGCTGATATCTTAGAAAATGTATAGTAAATAGAATATTTATTAGAAAAATGTGGTTCCTGTTTCATTAGTCTTCTTTAGTGATGTACTTTCTAGGAAAAATGTTTATGAGGCATGTTCTATGAAAAATTATTGAAGTGTAATTCAAATGCCTTTAATTGATGATTTTTGTTATTTTTGGTAGAGAGCAAAAATTGTATAAACATGCATGTGGTAATTTTTGTGATGTGCTTGTTTACTATGGGTAACATAGAAAAAATATGAAATCTGTTGTTTGATACTTTTTCTAGTACAAAGTATTTTCGTGCTCATTTGTATGCTATAACTTGTTTATTTTGTATAGGTAGTTTTACTTATTAAAATTCCATGAAATTTTTGTAGTATACTATTTGGAGTAGGAGTGTGCTACTGTAATTTTTGTAGATTTTTACCTACAACAGAAATAGGTGTTGATGTGTAACCCTAGTTTAAATAGGAAATACAAGGTTATTCTTTATGAATAATTAAAAGTGATAAAAAGTGTTTGGTGTATCTTTGAAGCACCAAACTACCTTGCTGGTGTTACTTGATGGGTTAAGGTATTAGGGTTTGGCAAATAGTGACAACACTTGTGTGAGCATTATATGCTAACTAGTATAAGAGTAGATGACATGTTTTATAGTACATGTTCTTGGATGATGTGGACTACCTTATAGAAGATTTTGTCTGTAATCCATACTATCAGTTCAATGTGCTCATCTGCATAGCATGTCATCATAGCATTCCACCGCATCTGATGCACCGTCTACATGGTTACTTATGCAATTGCATCATACAGGATCGCAGATGAAGTCGCAGGTAGCAGTGCCGGAAGAGCAGACTTGGACCGATCAGCAAGAGCCCCAGGTACAAGAGGTGCCCGAGGAAGAGGAGCAAGGAGAGGAGTTGCCCGAGTGCGCAGATCACCAGCCTAGTTCGTTTGAAAGAGGCAAGCCCCGGAGCATTCTAAGTCTCCTACTTTATAAAAGCAATTCTTTATATATGAGTTTTATATATTGTTGCATTAAGTTATAGGAGTTGAGTGAAACTGTTGTTGCATTTATTACTATCCTTATCCACCTGGTTACATTTTTACCCTATTAGGTCAGGATTGAATAATTGCTTAGTCATGCTTAGACCAGTAGAAGTCAGGTGATTTCCTGTCACCTGCGAGTTATAGGTGGATACCTGATTATGGTTAGCTATAATTGTTATCATGGAAAGTAACCAAGTGTTGATGGATAAAGGGAGACCGGGCGGAGTCTTATAGGGTTTTGGACTATAGTGATTCTGTCTGTGTCGATTAAGGACCGATTGTTGCTCGTCCCTCTTGTCATGTTGAATGCATGCCTCACATTTAGTTGGCCGAATAAAGTACCTTTCGACCGCGAAGCTAGTGACACTATTTTGAGCCGAGATAAACTCGGATTGGCAGACTGGTGCTGAAGGGGGTATGACGGGGACGCGAAGAGTGAGCCCAAGGTGTGTCCTGGCAGTCGAGCGGTCTCTGAGTAGTGCAGTCCATGACTGTTATCCCGCGGCTACTTGGAAAGTGTCATTGGTGATCTAAGTGACCCTGACGGGGAAGCATTGTTTGTGTGAGGAATAAATCACCAGCTGGTTAGGAATCGATTCGAATCGCCATCGCTCCTGGATAGTGAGCACTTGACTCGAGCTACAGCATCGTAGTGAAAAAAATGATGGAACATGGATGGTTATGTGAATGATGTTGGAAATGCTAAACCTGATATGATAACTTTTGATGTAAATGGTTAATAAAGTGATTGCTCTAGCATAAGTACTTACTTAGACTAATCAGGTATAATTAAGTTGATGCTTATAGTTTAAATGGTTCATAACTGATAACTTATGCTTTTCGCAAATGAGTCAAGCCAGTCCACTTTATAAAGGCCTTGCATACTCCTTGGTGTCTTTTATTTCTGGTTTATGATGGGTAAGTCTAGCTGAGTACCTTCTCGTACTTAGGGCGTTGTTCCCATTGTTGTTGCAGATGGTTAGATGTACAATGGTTATTGCGTCAACTGTCTGTATCCGGTGATGGGCGACAACTAGGACCAAGGGTAATGGTCACTCCGTTCGTCCTATCTCATGCTTTTGTGGGCTATGACTACCTGCTGGCACTGTATCTGAACTAAGTGTGTGTGTGGTTTAAAACTACTTGCTTCCGCTATGTGTAATTTGAACTCGTGTTGTAATAACTTTTTATTCTGAACTCCAATGTATTTAACTCTCGTTGCGAACTTTATGTAGCACGTGACTGTGGCTGCTAAATCAGTACGATCTTGGTTGAATGTTGGTTGGTTTGAAATCCTTCGTGATTTCATGAAATCTCGGGTTGTACGGGCTTAAGTTTGGTAAATTATCTGTCTCGGTGAAAGATTTTCTTACTTAATCTCGTATAATCATGTTGATCCGTTACACCTCCACTCCACCTCTCCCTATAAAAGGAGGCTCACACTCCTCACTCAAACACACACCACGAGAAGAAGTTCTCCACTCTCTCAAGATGTAGTACTAGTAGTAGTGTAGTGAGGAGTTATAGTAAGTCTCGAATCTCCAGCTCTAGTATTCAAGGAGGTCTAGTCTCGAATCTCCAGCTCTAGGCTTTAAGGAGGTCTAGTATGGTTCTAGTATTCCTTTCTTTCTCTGTAAGACTTGAATTATCTTATATAGTTATCTTCTCTACTTTGCCTAGTACTTTACTTTATTGCAACATGACTAGTTATGTTGTAGTGGTTGTTAGCATAGTCATAGTTGTATGATAGTAAGATAATGGTATTATACCTTTGTGCTGGTTCACCGCCCTTAACCCGGTACTCTAATCAATGTCACCGATTGTCGGATTAGAGTAGTGAGATATAGGGTAGACATGGTGTCTAGACTATACGCTTGCCTGTGTCTGCGGCTTGCTCCACGGTTTGTTTGTGGTAGCTAGGAAGGAAGACAGAACTATCTAACCTTTGATCCCACCACGTTCGGGCAAGTTCTTAAAACGTAGGTCTTTTCTTGTGCTTGGTGGCTTAGCACCGTTCTCATCCCTTTCCATTGCTAAGTGGCCTTGTGACCCGAAGCGCAATTGTGTATGAACATTGATCTTGCTTGATTTATCTTGTCTTGCTAAGTTAGAACCATGCCAGTAGAGATAGATCTTTGGAAACCTTATGCTTGCTCATTATCCTCCTCGCTCACTAAACTACTCTTTTATCATTGGAACTTCTCCATGTGTGTCACTGCTCTTATCATATATATCACTTACCCCCACTCTAGTTTAGTTGGTATATTTAGCTATCATGTTCTTTAACCATTGCTTCTCTGAGGATAAATACGATACCCTGGAATACTCTTGGATGAAATACTACAACGGTATCCTGTGCGCTTACGGAATATTCTACATGAGCATAAGAAATACCAACAATGTCCTCCAATCCTACCTATGTACATATAAATACATACTATGTATATGTCTGTATTGTAAGATATGTGCTTGCATATTTCTTTTGAATCATGACATAAACAGAAACACTCATATGCATAACTTAAATGCCCATGTAAAAATTAAATAGGCAAAGATGTCATTTGTTAAATGATCTCATCCATCCAAAATTAATTGAAAACAACATCCATATCTAGCCAGCTATTAAATAGAAATTCTCGAAACATATTGCCAAAGACAATTAGAAAAAGTTCCACGCCAAAAAAACAAAGACAATTAGAAAAAGTTCCACGCCAAAAAAAGGAAAAACAAAATCTTAGAAAAAGAAAGTATTGTACCTACGTACTACCTCCTTCATTCCAAATTATAAGTCATTTTGGCTTTTCAAAATACATTGATTTTACTATGAATCTAGACATAGTATATATTTAAGTGCATAGCAAAAGCTATGTATACGTAAAAAGCCAAAATGTCTTATAATTTGGAATAAAGGGAGTACTGAAGAGAGAAGGAATTCTTCTAACTGTTTTTTACTTTCCACAATGCATGCACACCCCCTCCAATTGTCACGTAAGTGATTCGAACTCACCATCCAAGCTCGTACGAAATAGAACACCACACGCCCATCAAAGTAACCAATGACACGATCATTGAATAAATATTTGACCCGCAGATCGTCCAAGTGATCATACAATAAGTTGTACGGTATTTTGCAACGCATGGACATGTTTGCTAGCATATATGTATTGATCATTTTATCTACGAGTGAATGAGGAATTTTTATAACTGCAGGCTCTGAGCTGGTCTGACCTTTATTTCGGCCGTGCTTTTTGGGCTGACCCGGCCCAGAAAACGGTCCGTAGTGCCATGCCTGGGATGTTGGCCAGGCACGGAGCAGTCTGGCACGGCCTGGTGGCATGTTGTGCTATGCCTGACCCGTTGCCAGTGGGTCGTGCTTTCACCGAGCCCATTTAAACACCCGTAGGTTCTGTACTGTCCAGGAACGACATCATTGTCAGTTTGTCACGCACCCTCTAGCCTCCAACTACAGAAGTATAGACTTTATGATCCTCCCTAAAACCCCCATCCGATCAACCTGTACTGATTAGACAAATTGGATTCAACGCAATTAAAAGCTTGTGACGACGAAGTTATAAGAAACCCATTTCGTCCAAACACTTGTTCAGAGTAAACGCGGTGGAGCATCAGAACGCTTTGAGCTAGCAGCTAGCACTAGGCCGCCGGCTAGGAACCACCTGTAATAACCAAGAAAGAACGGCTAGAATAGACGACGATGCCTGCGTGGATGTGGTTGTTCTTTGCCACCATCGGCGGCCTCTACGTCGCAGGCGACTGCTTCCGCGTCCTCCGCCACCTCACACTCTGCCTGAGAAAGCCAAAGGACCTCCGCCGGCGCTACGGCTCGTGGGCCGTCATCACCGGCCCGACGTCGGGCCTGGGCTGGTCCATGGCCATGGAGTTGGCGCGCGCGGGGCTGAACCTGGTCCTCGTCGGCCGGGACCCCGCCAAGCTCCAGGACGTGTCCGCCAAGATCGCACGGTGCCACGGCGTGCAGACCAGGACCGTGGTGTTCGACCTCTCCCTCGTGTCGACGGCCCAGGGCGACGAGGCGATGCGCCGGCTCCGGGAAGCCATCGAGGGGCTGGACGTCGGGGTGCTGGTGAACAACGCCGGCGTGAACAAGCCCGGCGCGCTGTACCTGCACGAGGTGGAGGTGGAGTCTCTGATGAGGATGGTAAGGGTGAACCTGCAGGCGCTGACGGAGGTCACCGCCGCCGTGCTGCCGGGCATGGTTCGCCGGCGGAGGGGCGCCGTCGTCAACATCGGGTCCGGGTCGACGCTGGCCGTGCCCTCGTTCCCACTCTACTCCGTCTACGCCGCGACCAAACGGTACTGTAATAAAGTGTAAACACTACGTACACTTGCAAGCAGCAGTTTGATATGCTATTACTTCTTTTTTTTTTCCCTCTCTTTTTCACAGGTATGTTGCGGTGTTCTCGAAAAACCTTTACGTAGAGTACAAAAGTAAAGGAATCGATGTTCAATGTCAGGTGATGATCAACCACGCAATATATTGATAGATTTATATTTTATGCACAAATTTCATCAGACGTTTTATGCCCTAAAAATCTGCAGGTGCCCTTGTACGTGGAGACGAACATGATCTCCAGCGCGGCGAAGAACAGTCTCTTCCCGCTGTTCGTGGTGGGCCCAGACGCGTGCGCCCGCGCGGCGGTGCGCTGGATCGGGCACGGCCCGCTGTGCGTGCCCAACCTGGTGCACCAGCTCCAGTGGTGGGCGGCGGCCTTCCTGCCGGAGATCCTTGGCGACACCTATCGCCTAGCGCTGCACCTGCATCAGCGGGCCATCCTCCGGATGCTCAGATCGTCCAGAGCGCATCCGCAGGGCAACGGCGGTACATCAGTGGACAAATTCTACTAGCAATGAGTTATTGAGTTTGTTGCGCGGCGCGGTGCACGAAAAGGAAATTTACAAATGGTGGTCTTACCCGTTTCTGCAGGAAGACGAAGGGCACGTGGAAATGGTAGCACAAATGCAAAAAAATTGCATGGTACACGAAGTTTGTTGAGCTCACTGTGAGTGGGCATGTACGCAAGACCAGTTATATGTCGTTCTGTCGGTTTCTCGCATCGCCCACGTAACCGGATTTGCTCTCACATTACAGTACTGCTACTATAATAAAGGGTTTTACTGTAAAAGAGAATTGGCTAACCGCTAACTGTTTATGTGGGGGTTGGAATGGATGTCTGGAGATCATAATTATCTCAATATGTATCCATTAAATTATGAAATATAGATATATGTATTGGTATTCGTTTCTAATAATGAATACATCATTACATATATTCGAATCTATCTTTTTATTTCTTTCTCTGTCTGATTCCACACCCGTATTCAGGAAAAATAGATGTATATTTATCTTTATCCATCAAGAATGTAGTACTAAAGTGAAAGTATGTAAACGTTATTCATATACACATGACTAATAATGATTAAATATACTAATTTTAGTATTAATAATTATGTGCACAAGGAAACTATTTAAAATTAAATATTAATGACATTAATTTTAATACTACTAATTATATACCCGTTAGAAATATTTAAAAGTAATGATTAATTGTATTAACTTTAATATTATTAATGATAAATACTACACAATTAATGAATTTTAATAAAATCAATTTAGTAGTGTTAATATGGAAAATTATATTTTAGTTCTCTTTGAAAAAAGATAATTTTAATTAACATGACAATGATATATAAATTAGTTTTTCAATAACTTTTATTCTCAACGTTTAAAAATTGAAGAACAATTTAAATACAACTCAAATTTTAACTTCTTCCACTTAAAAACATAATCGCTAGTGCATACCGAAAGGCTAGAAACTGAATCGACCACAAAATCAGGAGGCGTTTCACACGCCTAGTTTAAACGCTAATTCTAGAAAGCATGCGTGCGTCCGCCCGGACTATCTGTTGTTGGACCGCGACGCCAGCCCAACGAGTGCCTCTTATCTGCTCGTCCACTCGCCATGCAACCATTCTAAAAAAACCTCACCTCACCATAGTGATCACGCTCTCTACCGCGCCTCCCTCTCCATCGCGCCTCCGCTCCGACGGTCGGCATCTCCACCACACCCAAGCGGCAGCCTGTCTTTCTCCCTCTCCACCGCGCCTCCTGCCCGCCGCGACAACGAGACTTTCTAGGCTCCCAGCGTTACTCCCTGGTGGGATGAGGAGGTCAGCGAGACGATCCAGCCCATGGTCGCGCGCGTATGGGTGCATCGTTGTATCATTCGAGGAGGACGAACACAAAGCCATGTCACAGTCGGCTCGTACATCCCGTCCCGTCGTACTCCATGGCCGGACGCCACCTCGTGCACCATGCTCGTCGCTCGCGTGGGGCTGTCTGTGGCCGAACGTGCCCATGCCCGGGTTGGGCCACCGGTCGTGTGGTCCACCACCGCCGACCTGGTAACATTGGCGATCGATCCCCACTGGCTGACAGTGGGGGCCAGGTGGTGCTGAAAGAGCATGTTGCAAGAATATGTTTGAAGTGTTTTAGATGTTTCATATGTATGTTGCAAGTGTTTTATATGGATATTGCAAAAGTAGATCGGGATGTTGCATATGTTACAATGGTTGTACACGTATGTTGTAAGCTTCTGTTCCCAATGTTTGATCTAATTTTTCAGACATATATTGCAATTATGTTTATCTGGATCTTGCATATGTTCCACACATATGTTGCAAGTATTTATCTATATGTTAGGTATGTTTTACAATGGTTTTAAGTGTTTTTGCAGGTGTTTTTTAAGTGTTTCAGATGCATGTTTCAAGTGTTTCATTTATCTTTCAGGCGTATATTTCAAGTGTTGCATCTGTGTGTTTCAAAAGTAGATCGCGTGTTGCATCTTCTTCCTCGTCTTCTGCTGCCTCGCCTCGGTATCTCCTCCTCCTCCCGGCGCCGGCTGGGCATCTGAATCAGAGGCGCAGGAGGGCACTTCTCCCTCCCCCTCTTCTTGATGTTGTTGATGTTCGGGTCGACGCGGCCCCCGTGGGAGGCGCGTAAAACGGAGTGTGAGCGCAGGTGTCCAGACGCCCGCGTCCGGGTGCTAGCACTACTGTAGGTTAAAAGGGATAATCCGTTCTTCTTGATTCTAGAACGAAATGCGCAACCTAAATTCGTTTGGCAACGAAATTCTTGCATTCCAGAGAGGAAACCGAGCCGTTCACCTTACCAATCGACCCCTAAATTGAATAGATATTCGAATGTCAATCTCAATCCGATATTTGTATCTGATTACATGCGTATTTAATCTGTTTTCCACACCTGTGTCTGTGTGTACTAGCCGGTTGGATGATGGTTGGTGGCAGCCGGGGCAATTGCACGCGCATGAGATAAGGAAGGAACCGAGTGGACGTTGTGAGCACACAGTTGGTAGTTGGGGGCAGTCATGATCGATGACGAGATAGTAACAGCAGAGGTAGTCAGCCTCAAAACTGAGGAACACGGAGAAAGACAGCGCTTGAGAGCTTCTGAGTTGTGAGGATGACAGAACAGGCGCCACCACTCGCATGGTTCTTCCCGTTGCTCGCTTTCGTCGGCGGCGTCTACTCGGCGTCGTTGTCGCTGCGCCTCCTCTCCTACCTGGCTCTTTCCTTGCGCCGCCCGAGGGATCTACGCCGCCGGTACGGCGCGTGGGCCGTGGTCACCGGCCCGACGTCAGGCATAGGCCGGTCCGTGGCTCTCGAGCTCGCGCGCCGCGGCATAAACC
The DNA here is from genome assembly GCA_038087645.1 of Saccharum hybrid cultivar R570. Taxonomy (NCBI): domain Eukaryota; kingdom Viridiplantae; phylum Streptophyta; class Magnoliopsida; order Poales; family Poaceae; genus Saccharum; species Saccharum hybrid cultivar. Next base: position 1,053,099 of record JAQSUU010000291.1, on the reverse strand, counting down.
TCGTCCTCCTCGACCTCGACGCCGCCAACCTCGAGGAGACCTCCGACATGGTCGTGTCTCGCCACGGCGTGGAGACCAAGACCGTGGTGTTCGACCTCTCGCTCGTCGGCACCCCTCAAGGTAACGACACCTCTCTCTCAGCAACGCGAGTGCCTGAGCGTTTGGGGCCAATGCAGGGGCATTGGCAATGTCAGCTTCTCTTGGTGGTTGTTGTTGTCAGGCGACGAGTCCGTGAGGCGGCTCCGAGCGGCGATCGAGGGGGCTGGACGTCGGGGTGCTGGTGAACAATGCCGGGCTGTCAAGGCCGTCCATGGTGTACCTGCACGAGGCCGACGTGGAGGCGTTGGTGCGGATGGTGCGTGTGAACCTGTGGGCCCTGACGGAGGTGACGGCCGCTGTCCTGCCGGGGATGCTGGAGCGCGGGCGGGGAGCCATCGTGAACATGGGCTCCGCGTCGTCGGAGGCCATCCCATCCTTCCCACTCAACACCATCTACGCCGCCACTAAAAGGTACATTTCGCACACTACTATGCTGTAGCCTGTAGTACGACATTACATAAAGCAGAGGCTGCTGGGTTTCATTTCATCAGCTAGCTGTCTCCTGCACCGTAGCGCAGGTACGTTGCCATGTTCTCCCGGAGCCTTCACGTCGAGTATAGAAGCAAAGGGATTGATGTGCAGTGCCAGGTAATATCATTAACCAGCTCAAAAAGATTAGTTCCTTAACCTGCTGCTTAACTTGAGCAAGGAAATTTTGCTGCGAACCACCCTGTCCGCTTTGCTGAAATTTAGCTTATGTTACTGCTTATGCTGATCCTCTGTGAGCGGAAAATACTGTTGTTCACTAAAATTACTGCTAAAGTAGCGCTGAAGAACGGAACGGGTCACTATCCCTGGCACCGAGTGGCAGATCTGAGCCAAAATGGAATTCTCGTGACATCGGGTAGGGCCCTATTTAGTTTCCAGAAAATTTTGCAAAATTTTTCAGATTCCCCGTCACATCGAATCTTTAGACACATGCATGAAGCATTAAAATAACTTATTCACTGGTCTGCACTGCATTGGACTGTAGGCCCCGTTCTTCGTGGCGACCAGGATGGTGTCCAGCGCCGTGCGAGACAAGTGGCTCTCGCCGCTCGTGCCCACACCAGACGCCTACGCTCGCGCCGCGACGCGCTGGATCGGCCACGGCCCGCTCTGCACCCCTAGTCTCGGTCACCAGCTCCTGGGGTGCCTCGCCGGCATCCTGCCGGACGCCGCGCACGACTGGCTCCGCCTGCGCGAGCACCTGCGGCTGAGAGCGCTGTTACAGCGAATGAGGGCGGCGAGGGAGTCCAAAACTGGGCAGGATGCAAAGTGACTTTTCTGAGTACTTATTACAACAAAAATGTGATTCTGATTAAAATTAAACTGTAATAAGTTTGACTATCATATGTATGACTTCAAAATGGTCCATGAAGAATCTAAAGGTAGTCAGTGACTGAACCAAAAAAAAATGGCATGGCTAGCCCCCGGATGTCTGGACGCGTGTGCCCCAGTCCTCTGAACACTCCTCTCTCTCTCCACGCGGCGACACACTCAGGAGCTGGGATGAGTGGCTAAGAGTACACGCCCAGCGCGCCCCGACTGCAGCACCCCATCCACCGGCCCCCCGCTCGCTCCCGGCCCAACAACATAAAACATTTGTAACATGAAAAATCATTTGAATGTAATATACGTCTCAAAACAGATGAAACGTTTGGAACATGTACATGCAACATGTGTATAAAATACATGAAACATCCAAATAAAACACTTGTAACTGATAACATGAAACCACTTGCTACAACATAAGAATGAAACAACTAAAACATTTGAAACATACCGTTGCAACATATGTATGAAAGATATTCAATATCTAGATACAAAACGATTGTAACATACGTCTGAAAACAGATGAAATATTTTGAATAAACGCTTGCAACATGCCTCTGAAACACTTGCAACATTCGTCAATCTACTTTTACAACATCAAGATGAAATAGTTGCAACATTCATCAGAAACACTCGAAACACTTGAAACGTACATTTGCAACATAGGGGAGGGAAAAGAACGGGGTCGGTTGATTCCGACTGTCGTGGTGCGGCGAGCCGCGAAGCACGAGAACCACCAGCATCGGCCGCGCTCGTGGGTGCCCTTGTCTCGGCAGGGAAGACCTGAGGTGCCACGACATGTGCGCCCTAGTGGCCATGGCGGGGTCAGCGGCGCGTGCAACGGTGATGGGGGACGGACGGACGGTGAGGGAGCGAGCGGTGTAGGTGCTGGGATGGGGCGCGGCGTGGCTGGCGATGGGGGCACGGGGCGGTGGGAGGAAGGGCACGACTCGACAGTCGACGAGCTCGCAGTGGGGAAGGGGCATGGCACGGCGGAGTGGGCGGGCGGATGTGCGTACACGCGCTCACGTCGAGACGGGCGGAAAAGCGCAGTGGATATTGTTTATTTGAGAGAGAGCTTATGAGTAGACGAGGATAAGCCACATCTCCCGTGGCCAAGCATTATCGTAAAATATTCTAGGTGGGACAAACTTTAGCAGCAATATGGACCAAAAGGGAAAAAACTCAAGCAAACATGTATCGTAATCACACAAATTATAATAAAGCAACAAGCGAACAAATATTTTTAGATGAAGAATAAATATTATTGTTGCACCCAAAAAATCAAAGTACCAAAAAGAAATAATTGATCAGCTTAAAAATATTTTACTCGTGGCTAGTATTTCAATGCTAATTCCATAAAAAATAAGTATAGCGGCTAGTATTTCACTTATTTGTGGTGGATTTTTTTTTCCGAAAGCAATACTCATACTCATACATAATTGACGACCCACAACTCCACAAGGCTCAGCTGATGAAGAACAAAATCACGGAAGCATCTATAAAGAACCAGAGCCTCGTGCCCTCATCTATGCGACCGTGCGCTCGAGAGCAGGAGACTATATAGGGACAAGTACAGCCCGTACTGGAATCACTTGACATCTTGGCACTACACACGACATGTTCTACTCTCGACGAAACACACAAATGCTGTTAACTGCTCGACCCCTGGATTGTTACGTTTTCATCAGATAATAAAAAAACTCGTACCAATGTACCCTGTTGTTATCTTCCTCCTGACAGGTCGGAGATCGTGCCAAAGCTCGCTACCAGATCCGGATGTGAGATGGTGAACATGTCAAAGTCTTTACTCTGCATCATCGCTAGCACATCGAAGCTGGAATCCGTCGGTGTCAGCTCTGGCAGTGGCGTCACGCCGTCGAGATAGCGCATGACCTGCCCCATGCCTGGCCGAGCGTTGGCGAACGTGTGCGAGCACATGATCCCGAGTTTCAAAACCAATCCGGCTTCGTCGACGTCGTACTCTCCGCGAAGGCCCGCGTCCACGGTTGCCATGAGCGACCCGTTGCGCCAGTGCTCGACCACCCAGTCGACCAACGCTACATGGCCACCGCCATCTGCGTTCGCCATGATGGGTTTCTGGCCGCAGGTGACCTCCATGAGGAATATCCCGAAGGCGAACACATCCGTGAGAGGGGACGCCCTGCCTGTGCGCAGCAGCTCGGGGGATAGGTATCCCACGGTGCCAACCACGTGTGTGGTCTGCGAGTCCGCGCCGTGGTCGTACAGCCTTGCCAGGCCAAAGTCACCGAGCTGTCCGTTCATGTCTCTGTCCAGCAGCACGTTGCTTGCCTTGATATCTCTGTGGACAACCACCTTCTCCCACCGCTCATGGAGATAGAGCAACCCTGATGCCACGCCTTTGATGATGTGAAACCTCTGTGCCCAGCTCAGCTTTGAAGATATCTCCTCTCGACTGCTGCTGCTACTACTACTGCTGTATAGATATTTGTCAAGGCTACCATTTCGCATGTACTCGTAAACCAAAAGAAGCTCACCTTTCCTCCGGCAGTAACCGAGCAGCTGCACAAGATTACGGTGCCGGATGCGGCCGATACTTGCTATCTCGGCGACGAACTGCTTCATCCCTTGTCTTGATTCGTGGGACACCCTCTTCACGGCAACCTCTAGCATAGACGGCCCAAGAACTCCCTTGTAAACCCTCCCAAAACCTCCTTCACCGAGCAGATGCTTATCCTTGAATCCGTCAGTCGCGTGGTAAAGGTCCTTGTACGAGAACCGGTGTGGCCCAAACTCAACCTCCCAGTCCTCGCGTAGCTCGGCGTACCTAAATCTCCTCCGCGCAACAAGAACAGCGGCACCTCCAAAACCAAGCACCAACGTCGCGGTAACGATGGGTAAGACGATTTCCAGGACCTTGGACCGCGGTTTGGGACCAACCCGAGGTAGGTCTGGCAGCTTGGAGGCGTCAATGGCAGGAGCCGGCCTGTTCTTGCCGAAGCTCCAGCCAAGAACGCAGTGCCGCGAGTTGACACGACCGGTCGCCGACGAGAAGCCCAGGTAGACTAGGTCCGTGAGCACCGTCGAGAGGTCGTAGGAGACGGAGAGCAGTGGCCTGACTGGTCTGGTGGCCATTCGGAGTGGAGCTAGCGTCACGTTGATCTGCTTCTTCTCGCCGCTGTAGTCCACCCATACCTTCATGGCCTGGCGGCTGATAAGCTTCAGGTTCTGGAACTCACCGCTCTCGTCGTCGTAGTACCCGGCGTTGTAGGATCGCAGGGACTGCAGGCCGTTGACGTCGATGCCGACGTGGTTGGCGTTGATGTCCTTGAACTCGACGCTCTGGATGGTGTCGAGCTCCACGGCGAGCAGGTGGTTGCTGGCGTTGCCGTCGTTCTGGACGTTGGTGAGGCCCAGGTACTTGGCCGGCAGAGCAGAGGAGAAGTCCTTGCCTGGAGCTATGAGGAACGCCATGCCGTGCGCGCTGAAGTCGGAGTACACGGAGACGATGCCGAACACGAGGGCGACGGAGAAGGACTGCACGCTGCCGTTTGGCGACTCGCGGAGCCGCAGCGGGGTCGGGTGGAAAGCATGGCCTTTGAGGTAGGCCGTGCCGTTGGTTAGCTGGAGGAGGCCGTCCGACGTGACGGCGGCGGTTCCGTCCACGGTGAGGCCCGATCCTCTGAAGCCGGAGTAGACAAATTGGTCGTCGTCGGCAACGGTGTCCGACGCTTGAAGGTGGAGGCCAAGGAAGACGATCAAGAGAAGGCGTACAAAGAGCATTTTGTCTCTTGAGAATTCTAAGAAAGCATGTCCGATCTGTGACATGTGAGAAAGATCAAGCGATGTTTTGAAGTGGCTGTACTTTCTTGGGCGTGCATCACGGTTTGCACAGCACAGTTGCTCCCCGCTATGTATATATATCCATCGTTTTTACTTGCAGGGAGGAAGTCGATTGAACCACGCAAGGTCCGCTTACGTCTTACGGTCTTAGTCGTCTCTCTCCGTATTTTCATGTGTCAGCACAACTGTGGGCATCTACATTTACAAAGAAGACGGTGCCCTGCTTAGAATGCACGAACCTGAATCAAAACTATTGGTCCTGTGGCGTACGACGCTTGAAGAGTTGAAGGTGGGGTGGAGGCCAAGGAAGATGATCAGGAGAAGGCGTATAAAGAGCATCTTGCCTCTTGAGAATTCAAAGCTTTGTCCGATCCGTGACATGTGACACGACTTTGACATGTGTGACATGCATCACATCTAGGGATGAAAACGGATCGGATACGGACGGATATCACTAATATCGTATTTGTTTTCATATTTATGTTCGGATTCGGATTCGAATACGGATAGTATAAAAAATATCGGATAGAATATGATTGGATATCGACATCATAAATATGTGATTTAAATATTCGGATACGAATACGGTATCGGATGTTAAATATCCGGACTCGGATACGGACGGATTAAAACCCCTCTAAACGAATTCGGTCTCGAATACGATCGGAAAATATCCGTACCATTTTCATCCCTAATCACATCACGGTTTGCTACGTCTTTCTTGGGCATGCATCACGGTTTGCTACGTACTAGGCCTGAAAATGAATGCAATTCTAAGTGTATTTTTTCCTGTATTTAAAGTTTGACCAATATATATAAATAGAAATATTAATGTTTTTAACACCAAATAAATATATTATAAAATATATCTCATGGTAAATCTAATGATACTTATTTTATGGTATAAGTATTTATATTTTTTATATATAATTTGTGAAACTTGACATACAATACTGTGCTAGAACTGTATTCGTCGCTATGATAGAGGGAGTATATCCATTGTTTACTTGCACGGAGGAAGTAGAGTGAACCACGCAAGGTCTGCGTCTTCGTCGCTTCTGTCCGTATTTCATGGGTGCCCTTGTCAGCTCAAAATGTTGACAAAATATTCAGCACAATTCAGATTTTGCCTTTCAGGAAATCAATAAAAAATGCAATATATATCAGCTTTTAAGAAATGTTGGACCACAAAAACTTAACTTTCCTATATATATTTTTTGGCGAAATAGCCATATTCGTCCTCAAACTTTCATCTAAAGCTCAAGTTGGTCCCTCAACTATCAAAACGGCCACTTTAATCCTTGAATTTGCAATTTCGGTTCAATCTGGTCCTCTGTCCGACGTCGTCAGCTACAGCAGCTCACTCCGTCAGCACAGCGCATGTACTCTGCCAGCCCAGTTGTTGTAAGTGGCTGTAGGACCGTAGATAATCATGTAAGGATTTTTGAAATCAAATGATTTTGCGAGAAAATAAAATGTTTTATGTCTCAATATCAGCTGACATAGAAAATGTTGTTCACAAAGGATTAACCCTTACAGTCAATGCCTACTGAAATTACACAATGCTCTTTTTTGAGGCCTCAAGTTGTTTTCCTGTTTTTTCAGAGAGGAGCTGCTTTGTCCTGCTGCTGATCCACGTCCAAGTGAAGTGGACTGAATGTTTGCAGATGCACGGCCGCTTGTTACACCGATGGTTGCCTTTGCCGCACCTTTTCCAGCATTTGTCTCAACGACAACAAAGACACTCCCACCAGCAGATGTCTTTACTGATGCTTTAGCAGTTGACTTGCATCTTGAAAAAGAAAGCCAACCTTTTGTTTTGGCCAGACTACAATAGAAAAAAGATATTTAAATTTACTTTGTTGTAATAGTATATGAAACTAATCTGAAATGATTGGTACAGCTTAGTAAGCTGGATAAAGGAAGAATCAGACCTCTTGCTTTGAGTTGAAGATGTGGCTGGATGCTTTCTTTTTGATTGCTTGGATTGTTTAGGTTCGGTGCCAGCTTGTTGTGATGGATTATGCGACCCGTGTCCTTCTGCTCTTAATAGTAGAAGTTAGATTCATCTCATGTGAAACAATGCATTGCAATAATAAGGAAAAATTCAGAAATACATAAACACCATCCCTGCTCTCACCTGTGTGTTAACGGTGTGAGCTGCTGTAGCTGACGACGTCGGACAGAGGACAAGATTGAACCGAAATTACAAATTCAAGGACTAAAGTGACTGTTTTGATAGTTGAGGGACCAATTTGAGCTTTGGATGAAAGTTTGAGGATGAATATGGCTATTTCGCCTTCTTCAACTGACATGCATGCAACTACATATGTAACTACTTCACTTCAACTTTCTTTTATCTGTCATTGATGAAATACTTATTTTGTATATGCATCCTACAACTGTGGATAGATAAATAGCTTTCGTTATATATACTTAAATATAGCATATATCTAAATACATATGAGAACTTATCTAGAAAAACTAAAACAACTTATACTTTAAATCAGAGAGAGTAATAGTTAGTTAGCTAATAGTATATGTATATCTAATATAGGCGACTATTAACTAAGTAGTAGTTGGGTGTTATTTGGAGACAAGCCAAAAAGTGGACTTATTGGTAGCTTTGTCTATACTATTCCTCATCTTTATTTAAAAGCTATTAGTACAGCGTGTGAACAGAGATATATGATAAGGCAAAACCGCAAAAGTGACTTTAATTAACATATTAGCTCGTCTTAGTTAGGTTACGGTAGCTAGTGTGACTGTTGCTAGCTAGACGTCAAGCTAACAATTATCGGGATATGTATCGCTGGATTCAAACTAGCCAATTTTTATCAACTAACTTAGCCGAGCAGATCTAAACAGTGTCTTAGAATAGCAACAGCTAGCAACGCCACAAATATCTTCCTTGGTGTATTCATGTCAGTGACAGAAAAGGATTCCCAGTTGCCCCGGTCCTGTGTAATCTGAACCTGCTGTTGATGGACAACCATTAATCAATCTTGTTTCTCTGGAGGTCGTAGTTGATTATATATATATATATATATATATATATATATATATATATATATATATATATATATATATATATATATATATGGAGAGTATAGTCTGTAGCCAGCTACACAATAGCTTATTCTGTAGCCGGATCATTTATGTTGCACCATCGACCGCACCAGGCCTCCCCACCGAGCCAGCAGGGCACCAGGCTGGTACGGATGCGATGCAAGCCGAGCCACTACGAGCCGGCAGCCAGCCAGCCACGGTCATTAATGGTAACAAACCATAATTATGGAGGCCAATTACCGCACGGTAATTTTGGAAGTCAATTACTGCACGATAATTTTGGAAGCTAGCTAGTGGACTGAGTGGTTAATTTTTTGCGCGAATTGGACTGACTGGTTACTGTATACATGAAGGAGAAGATTTTGTTTTACTAAAATATTTACGAGAATTTCATTGGCTTGAGACGGTAACAACGATAGAGTTACTATAATTTGGCTTCATAGTGTTCCGAGAACCTATTTACTGTAATAACTGAATTGTCACCAAATAGTTACGAGAAAATCAAATAGCTTGAGGCGTTAATGAAGATGGGAACTAGAGTTACTACAGTAAGGCTGCAAATCCATTTCCCAGGAATGGTTACGATAATGTTTCCAGGAGTTGCGGCCAGTTACTACAATTCGTCTTATAGTTCAAACTGAAACAATTTCACTTTGATCATATTGTCTCGAGTTTCAAATGACATGTATTACATACAGTACACCACAAAAAACATGCCATCCCCACAGTGCCGTCTCAAAAGGTAGCTGAACATTACTCCATCTAAAATTAGTTGCTTTTCTTGCACATTCTATCCGTCACTGCTCAAACACATGCCTGTTTGCTCCACTGTAAATAAGCAGCTTCTGCTGGGAAGTCTAATTGCCTGAAATCATAAAAAAATATGAACAGTCTTCAATAATATGATTCTGAACCTGAACAGGTATGGATATAAGCTGGCTCAAGATTGATCTTTTTTTATTTACGTGAACAAAAAAATATGTCAAGATAACACAAAATGGAGCCTTAGCCAATCATAATAGGGACAAGATCAACAGACCATTCTAAAGCCTGCTCTCTAAACTAAAAAACATGAACGCTGCCGGCTAATTTCTCCTAAAGTTTCATCACCTGAAATCATGCATATTAAACAACAGCACAACATTAGTAATTTTCCTTCGACATAACTTACACTAGTATTTACGAGAAATGGGTACTATGAATACAAGTATTTACGAGAATTTTGGACTATGGTTGAAATTACCATAATGAAGATAGGGAGCTACCAGAATTTAGGGTCATGGTATTCTGATGCTACTCAAATGAGGAGTCCAATAGGCTGTTAAGTAATTACAATAATTTGAATCAATAATTTAGTTAGGGACTAACCAAGATTTTGCCTCAGATGATATATTACAATATATATGTCCTTTATATATGAATCACTATAATCTATTCTGAGTAGACTACCTTTGTAAATCAAAGAACAATGAGATACAAGAGTTATTGAATGGACTACTCTGTATTAGCAGTTCAGGCATAGGACCAATTTTACTGGTAAGCTGCTCTATATGAAAAAGAGGAAAAGGCAACAATTACTTGCCATTGCATGAAGACTATCAAGCACTGTGGTCCATCTCACTGCCTATCCACAAAATGTTTTCTTAGAAGATATATACAACGACACCTGACAGACACCTCTTTAGTTCTATTTTTGATGGATGCTCAAGCGACCAACAGATTTACTAGAATAATAAAACAAAAATTACAATCGGCCCATAGGGTGAGGATTAGAAAATACACAATGACAGAGTGATTAGTTACCAAGAAAATCATAATGTAAACAACTACAGGATACCAATAAGTCTGAAGAATAGACAAACATGTGACTGCTCCAAATGTCTAAGCAGTAAATCGTGATAATTCGCGTAAGGCAAAAATGCTTATTATCATAAGATTAATGTATACTGATTTAGTGCATACAATATTTACGATATTTTTGTAGTAGAAACATAGGAATTTACTAAACAAGGGATTTTGCAGTAATTGGTTACGATAATACATTTATCACGATGGTGATCAAGTTATGATAATACATTTACCGGAATAGCATCGTCTACTTACTACAAAAAATATAGCACAATGGAGTGATCAAAGAGGGGCCAACAAAATAAGAAATCATGCTAGTTTGAAAATGCAGCCACATTAAAACATTGGCAATAGTCACTTCTTTGTTGGCGAACAGAATGGGGTCTAGATGCATACTCCCTCCGTCCCAGAAAAAGTGTTGTTTTAGGTTTTTCAGACATCGTGTTCGACCGTTCGTCTTATTCAAAATTTTTTAATAAATATTATTTATTTTGTTATGACTTATTTTATCATTAGAGATACTTCAATAATGATTTATTTATTTTATAATTTGCACAAAATTTTTGAATAAGACGAACGGTCAAACACGATGTCTGAAAAACCTAAAACGACACTTTTTCTGGGACGGAGGGAGTATGGTCTAGCAAGCAGTTGTTGTTGAGGCAAGCAAGGAACCTCCGCTATCCTCTCGTGCTATGCAGTAACAATTTTTACTCATCAGATCTGAAACAAAGGTCTTCGTTCAAATAAAGAAGATCTAATAAAACAAAATAAATTCATTACGGGATTAGTGCTAATATGGAGCGGCTCACCTGGATAGGCTCCATACATTTTTCTTCACAACTGTCCGTCGGAAGCTCGGAGCAATGCGGATCGACCGTCGAGGCTGCTTCCTCGGCGGCCTTAGGCTCCGCGCTGCCAGCACTAGCAGCGCGCTGCCTCCACCCCTATCCCCAACGCCGCCCTCAGGGAATACCGCTCGTGTGGGGTAGGTTGCGCTGGTGTCGTGTCCCCATCCACGCGAGGCAAGGCACCACTGCTGGAGGACGCATCGCGGCCGGGGGGCCAATCGCGAGGTGCGGGATGCACCGACGCCGAGGGGCGGGATGGAGGAGGCACCACCACCACACCCACGTGCTACCGTCTGCGGAGAAGAAGGGGCACCGCCGCCAGCCACCATCTGCCGATCTGCATCAGCTGCCACCATCTGGCACACAACGCATCAGCCGCCGGTGTGGTCGGGGTTGCGGGGGGGCCCATTCCGAGGCCGGCGTCGCCTTCACGGGGGAGCGGGGCCGCCGCCGGTCGCGTCGCGGGGGGTCAGGGCCTCCTCGGCCGTGGGGCGCGGGCGGCGGAATCTGCCTGGCATATGATTTGGGACTGTGGATGGCGACGGAGGGAGCAGGCCAGGTCAAGGTCATGACGGGATGTGAGCAGTCAACGCGGAACTTTCGAGGCCACGGCTCGGTTGGCTGCACTTAAATAATGCCCGTCGACTGTCGTGCGCGTGCACGGGCGCAGCGCATCCACGTCGGGGTAGCCAAGCCGAAAGACGGTTGAGCCAAGCCGGAAGGTCAGCCGGCCGCTCAGTTAGTTTGGTGGAAACAAGAGCACCGTGCCGCTCGGTCGGATGGCCTGGCTATAGAATTTCCTATTTCGTAGCCAGCTATATATATATATATATATATATATATATATATATATATATATATATATATATATATATATATATATATATATGTGGTTACCTGGAATACAAGTTTCTTTGATGTTTGCCAGCCAACAGAAAACCATGAATGATCGACAGGATTACAGGAACGTAACAGCAAGCTCTCTAGAAACCTAGCTACTTTTCCTTCTGAACATTGTGACTTAGTAGGAAGAAACACATACCGTCATCATTGACTAGAAGGCTTTGATTTGTTTCTAGCGAAGTAGGGATTGGGATGCATGTGAAGAATCATGGCTCGTTTGCAAAGCCGCGCCCACTCTCGTGGTTCAAGCTGAACTAAAAAAACAGACACTGCTACAGAAAAACTATAGAGAAACGGCTAGCTCAGCCGCCTTTACTCTTTCGTCTCTAAATTAATGATTTGTAGAGGTGGTTGAGAACGTAAGCCTCCTCTAGACCTCATGCCTCGTGTGTATCTTCCACTCCATAATTTACTTTTGTGTTCATACGAAATATTCTTTCTCCTCGTTTTATCTTGACCCTAAACAAATTTAAATAAAAAATTTATCAACTGTAAAGTTGATTAACTTTTTGAGATATATAACTTTGATTTTTGTTATTTCTCCATACGAAGGCATTTGAAAAATCTAAATTTCAAATGTAAAAAATTCAAACGTAATTTTTCTTGAATAGATGATTTTAAATAAAAAGTTATCAACTACAAAGTTGTACATATAATTCTTCAAGATTTACAACTTTGGTATTAATTGTTTCTCTATCTGATATTGTTAAAAAAAAATCAAATTTTACTGTGCATCTCCTATTTTCAGAGGCAGCGGCACTATTTTCAGCAAACTCTAAAAATAGTGGCATTTGTAGATGTAACTCGGCTCGAACCGATTTGTAGTGAGCCGTCTCTTTCGAAAAGAGGTACTATTACTGAAAATCATTTTCTGTAGTAATGGAAGCATAACATACTGCAAAACTAAGGGCCTATTTGGATTGCTAGAGCTAATTACTAGTTAGGCCCAAAAATTAGTCTAAATTAGCTAGAGATGGTTAGCTAGTTGGCTACCAACTAGTGAAACGTCTATTAGCCCTACTGTTTTGAAGAATTAGAGCTAATTTTAACTAATTTTTAGCTAGCCAACTATTAAAAATATTGTATTAAACATGTCCTAAGGTAACAAACCTGATGTCAGGCCTCCCTATTTTCCAACGGCAATGCTCTCTACCGAGCGAGCGTCTGTTCGGCCAGACGGGACGGTCCCGCCTGCCCCACGCCTCGCACCTTACGCCTCTACGCCTTGTACCTCATGTGCCCCGCGCCTCGTGCCTCGTGCCATGCGATGCTTGCAACTCGTGCTACCTGCGCCTCGCGCCGCCCGCCTGAACTCGCACTGCGCATAGCCGAGGTCCGTGGACCATGGGCGACCTCCGCGCTGTGGCATCGAGGTCTATGCCAATGTCGAGCTCCGCGTCAACGAACCTCTATAGGCAGCAGCAAGTAGATGAGCACACATTACAACGTATGTTTCATGCGTTTCAAATGTATGTTGTATTTTTTATTTGGATGTCGCAAAAGTATATCTGGTGTTGCATATATTGTAATGTCTATACATATATGTTGTGTAACACCCAAAATTTTTGGAATGATCTAAAATAGGTGAATATGATTTTTATGTATTTTTGTGATCATACAAACTTAGAAAAGTAATAATTTTTATTAACTTAAAATCAATTATAAGGGTAGGAACATGTTTGTGCACTCATGCTGTTGCATTTAAATTTTTGTATTGAGTGGTTTGATTCAAATTCAAAAGAGGATTCAAGATCTTTTTGAAAATGGCTTTGAAAAATTAGAAAAAGAAAAGAAAATGGAAAATCAGCTCATCTTGGTTTCGGCCCAACTCAGCCGCAGCCCGCCGCCTCGGCCTGCCCAGCATGCGGCCCGTCGTTTTCTTCCGCGCCCCGTTCCTGCTCGGGCCGAGCCCAAGTCAGGGCTGCTAGCCCATCTTCGCGCGCGCGGCCGCGTCCCGCACCGAGCCGCTGACGAGTCGGTCCCACCTGTCAGTGACCGCCTCCCCTTTCCTTTCTCCTTCCTCCGGTTCCTTCCAACCGCGAGCGTCGCCTTCCTCTCTCCATCGGATATGGGAGATCCGAATCCCCCTCCGTATCCTTCCCTTCCATTTTTCGTGATGCCTACGGGCTATAAAACGAGACCCCTCACCTCTCCGCCCTCATCTCGTCTTTTTGGTAGCCGCTTTGGTGCTCGGGAGCTAGGTCACCGCGAGCACGAGCTTCACCGTCCGCCATCTCAAGCCGCAAGTCTTTCTCGCTTCGTTCTCGGCCTCGATTTTGCTATAGGTAAGGTCGCGTTGAAGTTATCTACCTGCCGGTACCTTTGCTTTGCCATTTCGTGCACCGCAGAGCGAGTTAGGCTACTCCAGCCATGGCGCCGCCGCGGGACTCGCCGTCGTGACCGTTTCCGGCCGAGCGCCGCCGCCGGCTGATTCCCGATCCAATCCGATCCGTCCGATTTGAATCCAACGGCCGAGGATCAAAGATACCGGTTCGGCCGGCACTTTTGCTAAAGAGACCCTGGGAATTTCAAGTATAGAACCCGCACTCCAAAACGTATTCCGAAAATACGCTTTCTCTTTCCGAAAACATAGATTCGTTTTAATAAGTTCAGAATACGCTTCCACTTATTTACAGTTTTGCCACTGAGTTTGTTTTAGCCATAATTTCTCCGTTTTAACTCCGATTTGATCCGTTCAACTTGCGTTAGGTTCATAATTTCATAATCTACATGTTAATACTACTGTTAAGTAGGTTTTCAACTTTTAAAATTCGTGATTAGATTTAATCTATTATTTTAATAGAGGAAATCTTGTTTATTTCATATCTTCTACGTTTCAACTCCGTTTTGAGCCATTCAAGTTGCGTTAGATTCATAGCAACGAGATCTACGCATTTATAACAGTGTTTATCATGTCACTAATATATGGAATTTCATGGTTTAAATCATATCTTAAATAACAATTATGCAACTGGGTTTTGTAAATAAAATATGATTTGTTTTACTTTAGTTTTATAATTCGAATCTAAATTTGACTTAAATGATAATCTCTATAAAATATCTTATATATGTTTTTATACCATTAAGATACATGAAGCTAATAGTTTTATGGGTAAATCTATCGGTAGTTGTATCTTTTCAACCGTAGCTCCGATTAGCGTGCTTTTCGCGACTTTGTGTTCGTAGCGATGCGTAGAATCATGTTTCAAACTCTTTTACTTATTTTTGTATGATTGGTGTACTGTTCTAATATAGATCTATTGTTTGCTTCGTGTATGATTGTATGGATGCTTGTGTGGTGCTATATGGTTCAGTCAATCGGTGAAGTTTATGTGGTGATTAAGAAGCTGTTCTCTGAAGACTAGAAGCTGAGAATTGGAAGCAGAGGATTAGAAGTTGGATACTAAAGATTTTCGAGCGTATTGCTTTTGGGGAAAAGCAAGTTAAGGCAAGTATAGCATGGGATTATCCTTGTTTCCTATTCACCTTTAATATATTTAATTCATGTGCATGTGTCTACCTTTTTATCACTAAGGATATCCTAGTTTTTGTATCTTGTACCTTGACACCTATGGAACATTGCATTGGGTAGTATTATGCTAGCGCTCAAGATAAATAACCATGATCTGTAACTTGACTAATGGTATATGCAATAAACGTTTAAAAGATGATTTATAGAAACATGGCTCAAGAGGGCTAGAGCATATTTGGTTGTTTTTATGGTGCTCTAGTTTCTCTCCATAAGGACTTATCTGTAAGCGAAAATCCGGGACTTACAGTACAACTGTGAGGGCTAAAATGGCTCTGGCTTTAGTCATATAGAAGGACCTTTTCTAGCTTGTTAGAGGTATTCCTTTATGGCGTAAGAATGGCTTGACGAATCGGGTATAGTGCGGCCTCTGTCCTCATGTGTATAGGCTGCGTGTTATTGTGCCATCAGGAAGGGGGGCTCTACATCTGTTTGCCGAGTGAAATCTAATGGCCCTAACTTGTTAGACGAACCTTCGAAAGACTTCATAGTGAACCCTGCCGACCTTCCTTGGAAGTGGGTCAAGAGATTAGCTACCTCGGGCGAAAGGGTAAATCACGACTCACAGTGAAAGTGTACAACCTCTGCAGAGTGTAAAACTGTTATAACAGCCGTGCTCACAGTCACGAGTGGCCTTGGACCCTTACAGAATAAATGATGAACACTGATGATAATGATAACACTGATGATAATGATAACACTGATGATATTAATGCTCATTAATGATTATTGTTTCTTGCTATACATTATTCTCGTATACATGATCATGAGGTTATTTGGGCTTATGGTAAACTTGTTGCTACTCAATTGCTAAAAGATGAATTAATAAAAGCTATCGCAGTAAACCTGTGTCAAACCTTTTGAGCCTCATGAACCCTATGATATATTTGCTGAGTTCGACATGGACTCACTCTTGCTATTTCCCACATCTCAGGAAGGGTACCAGATTTCTAGATTCTGGAATTTGTTAGGTTTGTGATCAACCAGTCAGTTTGATCCTAGAGTGAAGGTTACACCCGATGCTCGGAGTTGTCTTTCCGCTGTGTTGTTCTCTAAGGTATATTTTATACTATTGCGTTATGTTAAATAAGCATTTGTCTTTTGATATTACACTTATCTACGGCTATATGTGAGATTTGACTTCTTTATTTCACATATAGTGTATATCTGGTTTTGTCCTTAAAACCGGGTGTGATAGAGTGGTATCAGAGCAATGCTGACTGTAGGACGCAAGCCTAGTCAGAAATTGGTCATGTTAACATTTTGAAACTACTATAACAATCCTTGTTCTATAAACCTTGGTATTTTCTTCCATACTGTATCCTTGCCCTTGATATTATCCCCTCCTTGTTGCTTATTTTAACGGTCTTTGTTCTCATCTTCACTCCTTGATTTGGTATGCTCTTAGAACCTCATCTTACCATCTTCTTGCGACATCGGAAGAGAAGCATTAGGATCTTCTCCCTTTATATGAAGAAAACGATAGCATCGCAAGTTGAGTCAATGTTGAGTTGTGCTCCTATATTGCCTTGTTGGATTGTCTTTATGCCTATGCTTGTTTTGGATCTTTGTAATGATTGCAATGAACTTGTTGGGCATTTCCACAATTTCATTTAGTTTATATGTATAAGGTATAAGGATTAATGAAATAAATAGCTGGGTTTTGGTTATCTCCTGCTTTCTATATCTTATCTTTCGGAGCAGCCTATCTTTATCAACTTATATCTCTGTTCTTGAAAGACCAAAAATCATGAGAAAATTTTGGACAAGAGTAGACTTCAATATTTCTCTCGAAATGCAAGAACCACCCTCATAGCTATTTTGGTTTGGGAGTTATGAAATTCACAAGATGATGTATTTGTGCTGTCATAAACCTGGAACAGTTTCTGATATGTACTGTTTTCGACCAAGTTAACTACAAAATCTGGAAGTATGTTCTATAAGAAAGTTGCAGATAATTTTACAAGCTTTCCATCAGTGTAAACTACAGCTTCATTGGAGTAACGGAATGAGAGTTACAGTTGTTTTATTGCATTGCTGTTTTTCATCCCACGAGGAATTTCAGATTACCTGCCCATACCTACGCACAGGAGTTTCTCTTGGAAATCCAAAGGACTTTATGGTAGTTATCTTGTCTAGGAGGAGATGCAAGTTACATTGGTGTCCCCTAGTTTCATCTTAAGGGGGGTAGCCAAGGTAAAGAAGGTTTTATACGTTCTAGTTTCTTATTTGGAAGTATTGGTTAACCCCCTGGTTGAGAAGGCACTATCAAGAGTCTTTGGATTGGTGACTTGTTAGAACATCTACAAGGAGCTCGGGTAATCGTCAAGACAGGTCTTGGTCTTCACTCTGATCTATCATCAGTTGGGAGTCCAATCTTACTCAAGATAAGTTGGCATCGATATTGGACATCTACAATGGATTCCACGAAGGTTCAGAGGATGTTGACATTATGACTAGTTTAGCAAGTGAGCTATGAGGGAAGGAAGTCCTCTATTTGGATAGTTATCTCTAGTGGTGAAGAAGAGCTCAAGAAAGTTGGTGATGGGGAATTCACCTAGGGATGTAAGAGTGACTCAAAGTTTCTTTTAAAAATAATGACATTTAGTTAGAAGTTGAAGGAAGGTTTGTTCAAGACTCTCAGGATATTGCTACTAGAGAAGATATTAAGTATCTTTGGACTCGTAAACCTCAGGAAAATTATAAAGGCATTAAAGAAGTAAAACTTATGAGTTAGATCTGCCAGATCAAGACAAGAGTGTCCCATCTATCGTGATGCACCATGTCAAGGTGAGGGATGTGTCCTTATGCAAGAAGAAAAATGTAGTACCTTGCTCATTAAGTCAGCTAAGGAAGCATGAGTAAACTACCTAGCATGTTATCTGAAGTTATCCAATGTGGAGCATGGAAGTACTGTCTTTTTAGAAGTAAAAGTGATATCTAGGAGGAACACAAGAATCTACAGGACATCTTCACTAAGTTGGTCTTGAGCTTGTGTTACCCTCGTTGGAATGAAATTGCTTATGACTTGGAAAAGTGCTATCACCTGGAGAAGCAAAAGTTAAGACCGATGCCTTTAGCAATGGAGAATTGTGCTAAGAAGGTTCAGGTGACACCAAGGGCTAAGAATCATATTCCAAGTTTGAGCAACTTGATAAGAATCATTAATGTTTTGAAGAATAGTAAGAGAATCTCCTTCTGACCAAGAGAATCATCAGGCTTCATTGGAAGGTGAATCTACTAAGAAAGAGAATTGATATTACGGACTAAAAAGGAAAGATAGCCTAGCGATTGGAATTACTTAAGAATTGTTCAAGGTACCTGTCATAATCTTGGAGTTAGTTTGACAAGTTACTTGGAGTAAGATTATCAAGGTATGTAGAAACAATGGAGTGACATTAAGAGGACGAGGCTACTCGATCAAGTGAAGAAAATACATAGTCTGAGTTCTCATATCTCTTTGATCAACTTCACCCAAATCTCGGGACGAGATTCATTTTAAGGGGGGTAGAATTGTAACACCCAAAAATTTTGGAATGATTTAAAATAGGTGAATATGATTTTTATGTATTTTTGTGATCATACAAACTTAGAAAAGTAATAATTTTTATTAACTTAAAATCAATTATAAGGGTAGGAACATGTTTGTGCACTCATGCTGTTGCATTTAAATTTTTGTATTGAGTGGTTTGATTCAAATTCAAAAGAGGATTCAAAATCTTTTTGAAAATGGCTTTGAAAAATTAGAAAAAGAAAAGAAAATGGAAAATCAGCTCATCTTGGTTTTGGCCCAACTCAGCCGCAGCCCGTCGCCTCGGCCTGCCCAGCATGCGGCCCGTCGTTTTCTTCCGCGCCCCGTTCCTGCTCGGGCCGAGCCCAAGTCACGGTTGCTAGCCCATCTTCGCGCGCGCGCGGCCGCGTCCCGCACCGAGCCGCTGACGAGTCGGTCCCACCTGTCAGTGACCGCCTCCCCTTTCCTTTCTCCTTCCTCCGGTTCCTTCCAACCGCGAGCGTCGCCTTCCTCTCTCCATCGGATATGGGAGATCCGAATCCCCCTCCGTATCCTTCCCTTCCATTTTTCGTGATGCCTACGGGCTATAAAACGAGACCCCTCACCTCTCCGCCCTCATCTCGTCTTTTTGGTAGCCGCTTTGGTGCTCGGGAGCTAGGTCACCGCGAGCACGAGCTTCACCGTCCGCCATCTCAAGCCGCAAGTCTTTCTCGCTTCGTTCTCGGCCTCGATTTTGCTATAGGTAAGGTCGCGTTGAAGTTATCTACCTGCCGGTACCTTTGCTTTGCCATTTCGTGCACCGCAGAGCGAGTTAGGCTACTCCAGCCATGGCGCCGCCGCGGGACTCGCCGTCGTGACCGTTTCCGGCCGAGCGCCGCCGCCGGCTGATTCCCGATCCAATCCGATCCGTCCGATTTGAATCCAACGGCCGAGGATCAAAGATACCGGTTCGGCCGGCACTTTTGCTAAAGAGACCCTGGGAATTTCAAGTATAGAACCCGCACTCCAAAACGTATTCCGAAAATACGCTTTCTCTTTCCGAAAACATAGATTCGTTTTAATAAGTTCAGAATACGCTTCCACTTATTTACAGTTTTGCCACTGAGTTTGTTTTAGCCATAATTTCTCCGTTTTAACTCCGATTTGATCCGTTCAACTTGCGTTAGGTTCATAATTTCATAATCTACATGTTAATACTACTGTTAAGTAGGTTTTCAACTTTTAAAATTCATGATTAGATTTAATCTATTATTTTAATAGAGGAAATCTTGTTTATTTCATATCTTCTACGTTTCAACTCCGTTTTGAGCCATTCAAGTTGCGTTAGATTCATAGCAACGAGATCTACGCATTTATAACAGTGTTTATCATGTCACTAATATTGGAATTTCATGGTTTGAATCATATCTTAAATAACAATTATGCAATTGGGTTTTGTAAATAAAATATGATTTGTTTTACTTTAGTTTTATAATTCGAATCTAAATTTGACTTAAATGATAATCTCTATAAAATATCTTATATATGTTTTTATACCATTAAGATACATGAAGCTAATAGTTTTATGGGTAAATCTATCGGTAGTTGTATCTTTTCAACCGTAGCTCCGATTAGCGTGCTTTTCGCGACTTTGTGTTCGTAGCGATGCGTAGATTCGTGTTTCAAACTCTTTTACTTATTTTTGTATGATTGGTGTACTGTTCTAATATAGATCTATTGTTTGCTTCGTGTATGATTGTATGGATGCTTGTGTGGTGCTATATGGTTCAGTCAATCAGTGAAGTTTATGTGGTGATTAAGAAGCTGTTCTCTGAAGACTAGAAGCTAAGAATTGGAAGCAGAGGATTAGAAGTTGGATACTAAAGATTTTCGAGCGTATTGCTTTTGGGAAAAAGCAAGTTAAGGCAAGTATAGCATGGGATTATCCTTGTTTCCTATTCACCTTTAATATATTTAATTCATGTGCATGTGTCTACCTTTTTACCACTAAGGATATCCTAGTTTTTGTATCTTGTACCTTGACACCTATGGAACATTGCATTGGGTAGTATTATGCTAGCGCTCAAGATAAATAACCATGATCTGTAACTTGACTAATGGTATATGCAATAAACGTTTAAAAGATGATTTATAGAAACATGGCTCAAGAGGGCTAGAGCATATTTGGTTGTTTTTATGGTGCTCTAGTTTCTCTCCATAAGGACTTATCTGTAAGCGAAAATCCGGGACTTACAGTACAACTGTGAGGGCTAAAATGGCTCTGGCTTTAGTCATATAGAAGGACCTTTTCTAGCTTGTTAGAGGTATTCCTTTATGGCGTAAGAATGGCTTGACGAATCGGGTATAGTGCGGCCTCTGTCCTCATGTGTATAGGCTGCGTGTTATTGTGCCATCAGGAAGGGGGGCTCTACATCTGTTTGCCGAGTGAAATCTAATGGCCCTAACTTGTTAGACGAACCTTCGAAAGACTTCATAGTGAACCCTGCCGACCTTCCTTGGAAGTGGGTCAAGAGATTAGCTACCTCGGGCGAAAGGGTAAATCACGACTCACAGTGAAAGTGTACAACCTCTGCAGAGTGTAAAACTGTTATAACAGCCGTGCTCACGGTCACGAGTGGCCTTGGACCCTTACAGAATAAATGATGAACACTGATGATAATGATAACACTGATGATATTAATGCTCATTAATGATTATTGTTTCTTGCTATACATTATTCTCGTATACATGATCATGAGGTTATTTGGGCTTATGGTAAACTTGTTGCTACTCAATTGCTAAAAGATGAATTAATAAAAGCTATCGCAGTAAACCTGTGTCAAACCTTTTGAGCCTCATGAACCCTATGATATATTTGCTGAGTTCGACATGGACTCACTCTTGCTATTTCCCACATCTCAGGAAGGGTACCAGATTTCTAGATTCTGGAATTTGTTAGGCTTGTGATCAACCAGTCAGTTTGATCCTGGAGTGAAGGTTACACCCGATGCTCGGAGTTGTCTTTCCGCTGTGTAGTTCTCTAAGGTATATTTTATACTATTGCGTTATGTTAAATAAGCATTTGTCTTTTGATATTACACTTATCTGCGGCTATATGTGAGATTTGACTTCTTTATTTCACATATAGTGTATATCTGATTTTGTCCTTAAAACCGGGTGTGACATGTTGCATGTGTATGCTTCAAATGTTTCAGTAGTTTTCAAACATATGTTGCAAGTGGTTTATCTGGATGTTGCATATGTTACCCTTGCTATTTACATACGCTGCAAATGTATGTTTTCAAATATTTCAGCTGTTTCAAACATATGTTGCAAGTGTTTTATCGGGATGTTGCATATGTTGTATTGGCCATACACGTAAGCTGCAAGTGTATGTTTTCAAATGTTTCAGCTATTTCAAACGTATATTGCAAGTGTTTTATCTAGATGTTGCATATGTTGCAGTGGCCATACACATATGTTGCAAGTGTATGTTCTAAATGTTTCATCTTTTTTCAGACGTATGTTGCAGCAAATGCTACATGTTGCAAGTGTTCCATGAGCAGGCGTGGGAAGTGGTTGCAGAAGAAGCAGGTGGTCCCCTCGAGCGCAGTGGTCCCTGCATGCGCGCAGGAAGCGAAGAGAGCATGGTGGCGCCCACGTGCATGTGTAGCAGCAGCCGCATGTGTACCGCAGCAGTAGGAAGGATGGCCTGGCAGGCACAGCAATAGAGCATTGCACGGGCAAGTGCAGCAGCAGCATCGTGTGGCCAGGCATAGTAGGCGGTGCATGGATACGCGAGCGTTTCGAGTCTTGTCGAGTCACATGGGTGATGTGTCGTGTTAGTCAATGTTGTGTCTAACGGTTTTGGACCCCGTGCGCATTATTGTTATGTGTGTGTCTTAGTGCACGAGATGTGTTTGATGTTATTGTTTGGGGGCGGACAGCTGGTGCGGGCGTCTGGATGCGGCGTCCATCAAGACGTCTGGGCGCTAGCCACTCCCATTTTCCAATTGACGAGAGGTGCACGGGATACGTGTAGCATGGCCATACTATTGCAACAAAGGACTCTATAATCTCATAAAAAAGGACTCTATAGAAATAGATCATCACCCGATTCAATCCCCCCCTTTGCCAATCATTGCCATTCGCACCAGGTCGGCTGGTCGGCAGGACCTTATCTCATCACAGGTGCTCAAGATTGAGCATGGCATGTACCACACCTATTGCTTGTTTCATACAGAGTAGCTCGGCTTCATTAGTGAAGTAATTTTATAGTTTTGGTTCTATAAAGTAGCTTCATAAGT
The DNA here is from genome assembly GCA_038087645.1 of Saccharum hybrid cultivar R570. Classification (NCBI taxonomy): domain Eukaryota; kingdom Viridiplantae; phylum Streptophyta; class Magnoliopsida; order Poales; family Poaceae; genus Saccharum; species Saccharum hybrid cultivar. The sequence goes on along the minus strand of JAQSUU010000291.1, from coordinate 1,029,864 downwards.
GAAGTTAAAGCTTTTTTAAAAAACATTTGGCAAAATAGCTTTTCAGAAAGATAGGGGGGAGAGAGAGAGCTAGGAGAATCTTATTTTTAGCTTTACCTGGGAAACTGTGTCAGTGAGCGGAAGATGAAAAATAGCTTTTAGGGAGAAGCCGTTTTATTAGGGCCTATTTGTTAGGAGAAGCTGAAAAATAACTTTATTAAGCTAGTAAAAGTCCTAACAAACAAATCCCTACTACCGCCTTGCTATAGGTCCTGCCAGCTATAATGACCATGTGGAGTGTGTGGTTCAAGCACACCTGATGCTCTCAATGATAATGTACCGTTAGTTCAATTCTCAATTAGAGCACCCCCAACCATAAAAATATAGATGGTTTATATGTTCATTAATTAGGGTATCATCTAAACAAAAAGCTACAGCTAAAGAACGAAGATATATGAGAAAATGGTTCTTAGATAAGAGACAATGTTTGCACAGGAACTAAGACATGAAAAGATGTGATAGGTAGATGATTGAGAGAGAAGATTATAATTGGATAATAAAAAAGTCACTCTATAGAAACTATTTATTGACAACAGAGCTTTTATGTGTAGTGTCTAAATAAATTAATAGGCATAGAAACTACTTATATTTATAAGCATTGGGACTGTCCTTATTAGGAGTATATTGTTGGTTACAAAACATTTAAGGACTGAGAATGAGACCAGAGGAGGACTGAATGCCCAAAGCTCCAAAAGTGCAAGAGGTGCTCACACAGTCACACAAGTCAACTGGTGACTAGACGAACCCTAGGCAGTAGGCCGAACCCAGCGAAGAAGGTGCGGAAGCAAATCGAGCAAGAAACAGTGAAAAACCTGATTTCACAATTCAAACTAGACCGGTCCGGTGTGCATATCGGACCTGTCTGGTATGAACCTGACAGCACATGTCTCTTAGGGAGAAAAAGTGAACACCCTACCAAAAGGTGTCCAAAAATTATGAAATTTTAAACACAAGCTGACAACACCTTAAGGAAGTTCTCCACCAAAATTCAGCTCAAAACTCAAGTTCAACAATACTAGACCCATGCAAGCATACCGGACCATCAAACCGGACACTGGTCCGGTATAAATCAGTCTGTGGAATTTTTCTTCAAAAATTCATGTTTGGTTCAAATCAACTCCGATTGAACTCAAATTTTGCATGGGTGTTCCAGAGGGTGTTGAGAGGCTATCCTTAGAATAAAAACACCTAGAACTCATCCAAATTCCGACGATCTCGAAATCCATCAAAGAGGTTGGGGTTTTCTCAAAACTCCTCCAAAGGGTGGATTTTTGTGCTCGTGATGAATCTACCCAAATCACTGGGTAGATATATTCATTAGAGGTATGGTCCTAGCACATATCCAAACCCTCAAAACAACCCCAAACTCGTTGGAACACAAGAGCCAACAAAAACACCCAAGAGAAATGGAAGGGGAGAGGAAGAAGCAAACAAAACAAACACAAACAATAACTCAGAACTTAAGCCACAAATTATAGAGGACAACATGCTTTATTTCAAGCACAAACAAGATCTATTTCTTGCTGAGGTCAAATTACACAGGAGAGGAATCACTCTCTACACTACGGATCTGAAATACAACAGAAGCTAAGACTGGCTATTCATGGAAAGAACCTAGTAACTTAGACAAAAGCTAATCGAAGAGATGGCTGGTTGGCGCAGCCTCCTTTCTTACATATTTCCAACAAGCGCTTAGATATTTTGGCTTAACTACTTAATCTAGGGGCGAAATGGTCAAACTTGAGATTTGTGCATTTGATAGCCACGAGCTATTCACGACTTTGCTTCACCTTGATGCAAGCTTCGCGATGACGCCACATGCCGCCTCCAAGTTCATCCAGAACTCCAACGGGGTCTTGAGGCCCAAACCTAAGAAAAATCGTCCATCGGTAGTTTTGAGGCCCAAATCACCAAACCCCTTTGGAGAAGCATATCTTCTACGCCTCTCCTCCACGATCTCGACACACGTGTCACCGTCTGTCCTTGACCGCCTGATCACCAAGTCCTCTTGCGTCTCCATTTGACTTGGCCAACTATTGTCTTGACTTGGTCAATATGTTATACTCCTCCACATGTACACTTGCTTGCCAATGTCCTAAGTGTCAGCCACCCACGTCAATCTTCCGGCCACCTTAGTTGTCTCTGTATCCAAACTTTACGTCCGTCTTTCACTGCTCTCAATCAATCGGCACGACACATCTCTACTTGACCTTCTCCATGACCGTCGACCATCTCTAAACTCCACACCTGCACAGCAATACAACCAGGAGAAATGTTGCCCACACACTCATGCTAAGGTTAGTCTTAACTCAACCAAGTCTGATCATCTTCTGACAATTACTCATCACAACTTGACACATATGACACATGTCAACCATGTGTTCACAAACATATACATATATATATATATATATATATATATATATATATATATATATATATATATATATATATATATATATATTGATTGTGAAAAAATATGTGAATACATCATAATGTGATATGGGTGACTCGCATGTATCATCTTCCCAGTGAAAGGCGAGAAGTTGTGCTGCCGATGCTTCCCTTGGACGACGACGACGACGGATTGGATTGTATGTACGAGTCAAATCCCTCGTTCTGCATCAGTGCAAGCATGTGGAAGCTCATGTCTGTAGGCATCAGCTCCGGCAGTGGTAGCTCCTTACTCAGGTACCGTGCCACTTGCCGCATGTTAGGCCTTGCATTCACAAACGGATGCGAGCACATGAGCCCGAGCTCGAGCACCAGACACGCTTCACTGATGACGAAGGCACCATGGAGCTTGGCGTCAACCGTGTCAACAAGCGTTCCTCTGCGCCAGTGCTCCAGCACCCAGTCGACTAGCATAACCTGCTGGTTGCTTGCATCCTGGAAAATAGGCCTTCTCCCACAGGTGACCTCAAGGATGAACGTCCCCAAGGCGAAGACGTCAGTAAGCGGGGTTGCCTTGCTTGTGCGTGCAAGCTCAGGGGCCAGGTAACCTATGGTACCAACCACATGAGTGCTTTGAGGGTCGCTGCCATGGTCGTATAACCTTGCTAGGCCGAAGTCGCCTAGCTGTCCGTTCATCCCGCCGTCCAGGAGCACGTTGCTTGCTTTGATATCTCGGTGGACGACGACCTTCTCCCACTCCTCGTGGAGATAGAGCAGGCCGGATGCGATGTCCTTGATGATCTTGAACCTTTGGGGCCAACTCAGGGTCGGCTTTTCGTCTTGCCCGTACAGGTACTTGTCAAGGCTTCCGTTTGCCATGTACTCGTACACCAGGAGGAGTTCCCCTTTCCTACGGCAGTAGCCAAGCAACCGCACGAGGTTACGGTGCTGGAGACGTCCGAGGCTCACGACCTCAGCGACGAATTCCTTGACGCCTTGGGTGGAGCCGTGTGACACCCTCTTCACTGCGATCTCCGTGTCGGAAATCGGCAGCACGCCTTTGTACACTCTCCCAAACCCTCCGACGCCGAGCAGGTTCGTGTTCGCGAATCCTTCGGTGGCGCGGTGCAGATCCTTGTAGGAGAACCGGTGTGGCCCGAACTCGACTTCCCAGTCTTCCCGTAGCTCCGTGTACTTCGTTCGTCTACGCACCAGTAGAACGGCGGCAGTGCCGAGGCAGAACACCGCTGCTGCAGATGCTACTGGGAGGACGATCAGTAGGACCTTGGACCGGCCAGCCTTTGTGCTCTCACGGGGTAGCTTTGGCAGCTTGGCGATGTCAATAGCTGGCGCCGAGACGTTGTCCATGGCGAAGCTCCAGCCGAGTACGTAGTGCCTCGAGTTGAAGGAGCCTGTCGCCGACGAGAAGCCGACGTACGCCGTGTCGGTGATCACCGACGACAGGTTGTAGATGGCCGAGATCAGGGGCTTGCTAGGTTTATTGGCTACGGCGAGGGGAGCCAAGGTCACGTTGACTCGGTTGCTCCCGGCGTCGTAGTCCACCCACACGCGCATCTCGTCGTGGCTTATCAGCGTCAGGTTCTTGAAGCTCCCTTCGCCGTCGTAGTAGCCCGCATCGCTGGCCTGCAGAGAAATCAGGCCGTTGATGTCCACGCCGACATGGTTGTCGTTGATGTCGCGGAACTCGTCCTGCTGCAAGGTGTCCAGCTCCACGCCGAATATCCTGTTGCGCTCGTCGCCGTTGCTGGTGACGTTGACGAGGCCCAGGTACTGGCTCGCCAACGCAGTCGCGAAATCCGTGGTGGGGGACACGACGAAGACGATGCCGTGGGCGCTCATGTCGGGGTAAGCGGACAGGATGCCGAAGACGAAGGATGTGGAGAACGACCTCACCACGCCTATGCCGGTGCCGGTGCCGCCGCCCTCTCGGAAGCGGAGCGGCGTAGGGTGAAAGGCGTGGCCTTTGAGCTGCAGCGTGCCGTTGGTCAGCTCCAGGAGGCCGCCCGGCGTGACAGTGGCCGTGCCGTCCATGGTGAGGTTGGCACCGGTGAAGCCGGAGTACACGAACTGGTCGCCACCGCCTGCAGCGACGAGCGCAGCGGCGAGGGGGTGGATGACTCCTAGGAGGAAGCTGACGGTGATCTTCATCTGAGGCGTGGCTGTTTGTATGTTTCTCACAACTCAACCAGCACCGTACTGCTAGAACTAGAAGCTGGGAGAAGAAGGTAAAGCGATCGAACTTCAACTAGTCTTCGTGATGACGAATTAGGCTATGCGAGGAGAAGTCTTCTTTGTTGTCCTCCGATCGGTATAGGTACTCCTTCCTTGCGTCATTTTATTGAAAGAAAGAAGAAGCGTGTCAGGGTCAGTGATGATACCGTACACGTACAAGGACTGGCTATAAGATTTTCTCAATCAAAAATCAAGAAGCTAAGGCCTTGTTTAGATGCACCCCAAAAGTTGAAATTTTTTCACTCTCTCCATCACATCAATATTTAGACTCATGCATGAAGTAGTAAATGTAGGTAAAAAAATAACTAATTACACAGTTTAGTTGGAAATCACGAGATAAATCTTTTGAGCCTAGTTGGTCCATGATTGGACAATATTTACCAAATAAGACGAAAGTGGTACTATTTATCAGGTTGAATTTTTTTGCAATCTAAACGTGGAGACTTCCACGATTGACCGATCGAGAATCAGCTGGACATTCTGCCTCGGGACCAATTTGCTCATAACACGGTCACGACTAAAGTTAGACTAGTTCAATAAACTACTAAAGAATTCACCTTCATTGCCGGTTCAAAACCCCCATCACTGCAGCGGGAAAGTGACAATAACAAAAAAAAACCAGCAGTAATGAGATTTTTCAGAAAACCAAAAACAGATAAAAAAATAGCAACAAACTTTGTTATAACCTTGAGAAGCCCAGCTATCCACACGGTCACAAGTCATGTGATTTTTCATGTACTACGTGTCCATCGAGAAGGCCCCACCAGCTAGTTGAAAGACGCGATTTTTCGCGCGCTACGTGGCCACCAACGCTGGAACCCATGACCTCAAGCTTCGCGTGTTTATGCCCTAACCAATCCACCCATAAGACACTTGTATCCATTTGGGATATTCATTATCCCTATTTTGTGTTCATCTAGTTTGAAATGAGTATTTGGGACCGTAAACGAATTCAATTGAAAAAGTTATCTAGCGCATCCACATAGTTACTGCAACTCTAACACTCAATCCTCTATTAGACAGTTTCTCTACAAAATTCAATGAACCGACAGGACTGCCACCAAAAAGGAGATAGGACCACCGGATTTATCTAATTAAAAAACCAACACTTCCAACCACAGTCAGACCATACAGATACCCTCAAATTCAAAAGAATGAACTGGAAAAGTAGTGTGAAGCTATGCTACAGCAGGGGATAATTAGATACAACACCTCCCCTTTCTCATCACCAGTCCTACTGGTCATAACATGATAGATCCTGGAGATTCTGTGTTGACTACCGAGCTCTTAATGTCAACACCCTTAAGGAAAAATTCCCAATAGCAGTATTGGTTGAACTCAAAGGAGCAAAATTCTTCGTCCACATGATTCGCCTGCCTTGATGCTAGAATTTCATTGTGAGGTTGTGGAAGTCCCATACAATCTGCCCTAAGCAGCTCAACCAGTTTACTCCTAGGACAAGTCGCAGCCTCCCAACTTGATGCTGTAGCAGTCAATGGCCCTGTTCATCTGGCTTATAATCCGTCTTATTCAGCTTGTTTTTTCAGCCGAAACAGTATTTTTCTCTCACAAAAAATCAGCCAACAGTGTTTTTCAGCCGGCTTATAATTCCAGCCGAACGGCTCCAATATTGAAGATCTCTGTTCCGATTTATACTGTTAGATTATTGGGTATCCCCACATTACTGATCTAGCTATCATTGGCCACTACTATTGTGATGTTGTCGGGTGCTTCTAATCTGTTGAGGTGCAGAGCTTCAGCGGTTTCTGAATCTATGAAGTTACGTGTTGATCCTGAGTCCAGGAGAGCGAGGAAATCATGACCATTGATAGTCAGTTGGACCTGCATTGTTTGGCTAGTTGTGATTCATGTGACTAGATGTAAGGAGACCCATATATTAGGATGCTCGATTGGTGATTCCACTGGTATGTTTGTTTGTGTGGTGGCATGGTGGAATCTCTGTGCTAGTGCTATTGCTGTTTCAAGGTCTGGTGGTTGTTGCAACTCCACGTTGATCCTTAATGTTGATGCTAGTCCTGTAGCGTATAACATGACTTGTTGAGAAGAAGAAAGTCTAGGTACCTTGGTTAGGTTAAGAATGAATCGGTTGTTGTAGTCATCCAATTCTCCAATTTGATTGGTGTCGGATAGTTGGTGTAAATGGTTATGGTGGACATGGGGGCCAAAACGTTTGTTGATTGCCATTGCAAATTCCAACCATTGCAGCTGTCCAGTGTGTTATTCCAATCTGATGAACCAAGTGAGAGCTCCCCCCCTTGTAAGTGGAATGCTGCGAGTTGTGTTTGATCCTCTTCCCTTGTGTTATGGGTTAAAAAAAATTCCACATTTATATAGCCATTGGGACGGATGCCTGTTCTTATCATATTCTGGGAATGTCAGTTCTGGGTTAAAAAAATTCCACATTTATATAGCCATTGGGACGGGTGCCCATTCCTATCATATTCTGGGAATGTCAGTTTGTGGGTATTCTCCTATCGCTTTGGTGGTTGATCCCCTTTTTTATCCTCTTTGTTGGTAGGTAGGGGTTGTGTAGCTGGTGACGGGCTAACTTGTTCGCTTGGGTTTTGATCTGATGTGGGTGTTGGGTGTGGTCCGTTCCTTTTTGGAGGTGGGACATAGATCTGTGTCTGGCTTGGACTCTTCTATGTAGTCCCTAAAAATTTCTAGAACTTATCCCAGAAATTGTGGAACTTGTTCCTCTAGTGATCGGTGACGTCGCAAATATCCTCCATGGATTTTGATCACGACGTGACTTCGATACCAATTGTCACACGATCAATCTCCATCCGGACGTTGAGGGTCGCAAAGGGCTGACTTGGGCTAGCTAGGGCGGCTGGTAGGCAGCTGGGAAGCTAAGACTGCAGCTGCGGTGGTTGGCGGCTGGCTGGGCAAGGCCCGACAACGACCCAGGGCAGCGAGGTGGCTGGCTGGCAGGGGGCGGTCGCGGACAGCAGCAGCGAGCAGTGGTGAGTGGAACGGCGGTGGGCACGAGCGAGAGGGAGAGAGCGACAACTAGGAAAAGAGAGAAATAAAAGGGGTTTTATTGACAAATCTCCCTCGTATGTATAAGGGGTTTACAATATGCTAATGGACCTGGTCTCGATTGAGTCCATAACCCCTCTCTACTTATTCTAATCAAATTCTATTACAATTGGGCCTTGACCCCTCCCTATTTAATTATTTTATTAGCCACTTTGGCGTCGTCTCTTGCTATATGTCTTGTCAACCATGACATGTAGGTTTGTGAATGATATTGGGAAAGTGGTGGAGAAGTTCCTTGGACTTTAGCATGTTGAGAGATGTACAGTTGTTGCGTTGAAACAAGCTTTGGTCGGTATGCTGACAAGTCACAATTTGTCAATCTCTATGCTTCGTGGGCAAGGGTATGATGGAGCTTCAAACATGAGAGGTGAATTTAAAGGGTAGAAATGTATTCATGATAAAAATTCTTATGCTTTCTATGTGCATTGTTTTAACTATCAATTGCAACAAGTTTCCTAGGAGCATGAACTGAATCCCCACTAACAAATCTTCGAGAAACATAATAAGACAAAAATCACTTTAGGAACCAAAGATTGACCATACCTAAGGTATTTTATCTCATCATCCATGACAGATGCCTCATCCATTTTTGATATTCCTCCTACTCAACCAAACAAGAAGTGAGATCATCCCATTTTAGTAATATGGGACTGGACCACCATAGCCTAGATGTCTCTAAACCAAACACAATCTAAGCGTGTGTCTGGCTTCTAGGGATGAAGGAGGACAGGATGGGTTGATCCTTTTTTGATGTGTTTAGTTTTAGGATAGCTAGACATGAGATCAACCTTGAGGGGAATATACCCTAAGATTCAGGGACGCCCACATTTCCACAAAACAAGTGGACGGACATGTCCCTTGTAGACAACATGGCTTCTTCGACCATGGCCGACCGTTGGAGGAGGCGCTGGGGCAGCGACGGCAGTAACCCAGCCCATCTACGAATGCAAAGCCCCTAACCACCAATACAGAGTGCAAGGCGCACAACTGTGGAGAGGATCTCGGGTGGGCACACAGAGGATGTGGGGAGGAGCTCAAGGGGGCACGAATGTGGGGGGCCTCAGGCAAATAGTGGGGGAGGTGCTTGAGTGGGTGGAGAGACGCGGGTATGTTCGTTATTGAAGCTGATTGTGACCAGGGAGGAGCTCAGATGGCACAGGGGTGGCACATTTGGGTCGGCACAGTGGTGGGAGGCACGCTACTGGGATAGGGCGAAGTGATTGCCTGGAGGGCTGCTGGCGGGGTGGGGAGGGTGGTGGTGAGGCGGCGTACTGGCGGGATAGGGAGACGTGCATGGCATGCCGTGTATGGAGGATTATGGAGAATGAAGAAGGGATAGCTAGGGCCGAGAGGCTAATATCTAGCTCAAGTCTAACTTGTAGGCTCCACAACTAACATGAGAATAACGCTGTGAGATCTCAACTCATCCAAATCCTCTCAATCAGGCCAACCAAACAAAAAAGAATGGATCCATCCTTCTCAACCAAATGTAAAGTGGGATTGTTCCATCCTCAAAATCAGGAATTAGACTATTTCAGGACATCCTCGAACCAAACAAACACAAAGACAACGTTAGGGTAACCGTAGTGGTGGTCGACTCCTCGAGAAGAGAGAGGGCCACGTAGACCCAAAATCGAATAATCAAGAAGTTGTCCCCGACGATTTGAAACAAAACCTTCCAAGTACTTCAAGGACTCAAATACTCTTCAATAGACGAAAATAAAAGGATTTCGAATATTTACAGTAACATCATGTTGGAGCCATTCCATTTGAATTGGTACTTTCTCCATCATGACTCATGGGAAGAGACATTGGCAGTAGACTCATGGGAAGAGACATTGGCAATAATTCATCTTAAACAATTTATTTGTGAAAATTTATGTCTATTTAAATCACACATAAAAAATCTGGTCAAATTTCCATTGTTAATATGGTACTTCTCTTGCGGTGTGGGACCCCACCCGACTCATCCTTTCTTTTCCATCTACCGCATGTTTCTTTCTCTTTCTTCTATCTCCTTCTGCTGACGACGCAGCCTGGCATCCGCCGCCGTCTCCACCGACGAGGGTGTAGGCCGCGGCCGGCAAGATCTCGGACGGGCGTGGCTGGCGAGATCCCGGGTGAGGGTGCAGGTCATCTCCACCAGCGAGGGTGCATCCATCTCCACTGACGAGGGTAGGTCGCAGCCAGTGAGGGCCTGTGCAGGCGCGGCTGTCTTCACTGGAGGTCGTGGGTTGCCGCCGACGAGGGCGTGTGTCGCATCCGAGCGAGGTTTCCCAAGCAGCACCAACGGGGCGCAAGGCGTGGTCAGGCGAAGCTGAGGGCCCGCGCGGTGTCACCTATTCTTTTTCTAATTGGGATGAACCAATGCAATATCTTGCATCGACTCTTCTCTCTCCTCGACGAGTCGGCATTCTCCAGTGATAAAGTCGACTCATTGAGCTTCCATGTAGGAGCATGAGTGTTCTGTGGAAGCCACTGGAGAAACCCTTATAAATTCCGGCTCGTAACACATACAGTGTTTCACAAACACAGTTTTCATTAAGTTAAAAAAAAGAATAAACACAGTGTGTCATGGACATGTAGTGTTTTGACTTCAGAAATAAAGATGAGGTTATACATTTAACATGCATTATTCACGTGAGAACGAAATACAAGCTGTAACTGGAAGCATAAGGAGCACGTAATTTCAGATAATGTGCCCTATCAGGAAGTTGCTTAATAATTTGCTCCAAGAATTTCGTTTACCACGCCCACGCGCTTGAGCGCGAATTCATCCGAGATCATTCCCTTGTGCGTCGTGATAGGTATCAAAATTGAGTTGAAGGAACGCTGATCCGGGTCATCCCCAATCAACCTCTTCAATGCCAACACGGTCTCCAAGTTGATCTGGCCATCGCCGTCACCGTTCACCAGTTGCTGAAGTTGCCGTCCCAGTAAACCAGCTTATCTACCGTCGGCACGCCGACGCCATTGATACACGTCATCAGCACGAGCAGCGCCCGAAGACTCAGCGTCGCCGGCAGCGCCCTTGTTCGGTATCGCGCCACCTCGTCCTCGGAGAACCCCACCGCCGCAACAAACTCCGGCATGCATGTTCGGTATCACGCCCCGCACGTTGGGGTAGTCGCCGGCGGCGAGGTCGTACGCTAGCTGCAGCTGGTCCGCGCAGCACGGCAGGAGCGTTGGATCCTCCTACAGCGCCGTGAAGTTCTCCCACAGCCGGAACCACCCGCGCACCCTGCTTCCGTATGCCGCAGCCCGGCGTCGAAGGCTCATAATCGTCGGTGAGCCGTGCGTCCGGCTGGCCGCAGGTGTTACCAGGCACCAGCACGGCCGGGTGGAGGCTGCTGGACAGTGCATCAACAAACAAGAGCATCGCAAGCAGGAGGACAAGGGGCAAGAGGAGACGACGCTGCTGCTGCGACTCCATTTGCATTGGGACAGTTGACTTTGCTGTCTAGCTACTGGAGAATTGGAGATGATGATGCATCGAACGGATTCTTTAGCCTGCTCTTATTATGGGTTATCTATTACCCAGAACATAAAGAACTGCATTTAAATTTGCCTAGCAGTCTAATCCCACAAATTAATGGGAGCTACTAGCGCCCGGTCGTCCGGACAGACCGCACGTCCGGGTGCCCATGCCTCCTCCGTCACGCACACCCGCGGAAACGCCACGCCCGCCGCTCCTTCCTCCTTACCCCTCCTCTCTCTCTCTACAAGTCCAAGCGCCGCGCCTCCTCCCCGCGCGCTCCTTCCCCCTTAACCCCCTCCTCTCTCTGCACGGGCAGGACCCTAGAAGCAGGATGAGGACGACTAGACGAGCACGCCCTGTCCACATGACCCTAGGTGCACCGCACACCTCGACCATCGGCCCCAGCACGCCACATCTGCTGGCCCCAGCTTGCCGCACCCCATCCCCGGCGCTCACCTCTGAAATATGAAACACTTGGATGCAACGTACATCTAAAGCAGATGAAACATTTAGAACATACACTTTAAAACATGTGTGTGAAACATATGCAACATCTAGATAAAACACTTGCAACTGACAACATGAAAACACTTACTGCAACACAAGATTGAAATGACTAAAACATTTCAAACATACTCTGCGACATATATGTGTCAAACATATGCAACATTTATATCGAAACGCTTGTAGCATATATCTGAAACAGATGAAACATTTTGGATGAACACTTTCAACATGCCTTTGAAATAGATGCAACATGCCTCTAGAACACTTGCAACATATGCAACATCCCAATTATTTTTGTGACATCCATATAAAACACTTGCCTCTGAAACATCTGAAACACTTGAAACATACGCTTACAACATGTGCTTTCAGCGCAATATCTCCTTGTTGTTTCGGAATGGAGGCTCATCGGCATATGGAGTTCACCACTGTAGAGCTTACTGGTGGCGTGGAGCTCGCCGCTCTAGTGGAGAAGGCCATGGTAGGTTCGGTGGAGAAGACCGCGGTAGGTCCACACACTCTAGAAGGCTACGGCGGGCGAGAGGCGTGGTGGAGAGGGAGGAAGACGGGCTGCTGGGCTCTGGTGCGGTGGAGATGCCGCTTGGCGGAGCGGAGGCACAGTGGAAAGCACAGTCGCCGAGGTAGCGTGGGCGCGGCAAAGCGTGGTCGCGGTCTCGCGGAGACATATCACGGTGCTGCAGTGGGGTGAGTTTTTTTAAGAACGGTTGGGGGCGAGTGGATGAGCACATGAAGGGGCGGTCGTTGCACTGGCGCGGGTGGCCCACCATCTGAGTGCCCGGCGCGGACGGACGCTCTATACCTAGAATTACTGCAAATTAATTCATACTCCTAATTAATGAGGGACAATCAGGTTGATTTGGCCAGAAAGTAAGCCAATCAGAAGTTGCCCTGGATGTTTAACGAGAGACATGATGAACTTTTCATTTGCTTCTTAATAATTTGATATTTTTCCTAAAATCAGGGTTTTCAATTTCGGTACTAGGATTTTTTTAGCCACCTCCGAAATTACTGAAATCTCTGCTAAATTTTGCCAAAATTTTTGAGAGACTCGACGATGAAAGTATGACTTTTCTAAAAATTTTAGGTTCAAACAAAATATTTGCACGATGTATTACTACACATCTACTGAGTAGAAGAATGTGCAATATATAAACAACAGAAATATGACTCTAGAGTTACATAACACATGTGTTAATGTAATACGAAATACATCCCCAAAGTTCATGAAAGTTCATCGGAAATTTTGATAACATTTCACCAAAATTTTGAACCCTGCCTGAAATACAAGGTGTCCGATATATTTTGTGAGCCCGAGTCCTAGCAGCCCAACCCATTGGAGTGAATGCTAATGGGTTGTCCAATGTCCAAAAGAGAGGCACACAGTGAAGCCCATTTGAATGCAGTCCAAGATGCAAAGGAAACTAGCCATCTATGGTGAGTCCTGATTCGAATCATCCTTTGGGATAAAAACTGCCAATGGGAGCCACCACAACCATTCAATCATTTTAACTCAACACAAAGGCTTAGGAGTGTAAAAATTCAAGGAAATGTCAAGGAAATTCTTGGCGAAAGGATGACATAAGAAGATGAGCATAGAGCCCAAGCCGGTCATGTTTGAAACCCCATCCTTCTACTAGGCCACCTGGGTCTAGCTCCCTCTCAAGCATCACGAGCTCGTCTTCGTCGAGCTCCTTCCATTTAAGGTTTCATATATTTATTGTGCCTAGAATTAGTAGGGATCTAGAGATGTATCATTTTATATCTTGAACTTGTTCTAATTAATTGACGTTTTTATGATCAATATTTTGAGGAACTACCCAATTAATTAGGGTAAACTAAACAATCATCCACTTGACCAGTTCAGCTTAACCCAATTATTCTGGTAATACTTGGAAGAAGCACAGCACCATGTGTCCTACTGTTCCCAAAATTACATAACTAGCATGCCATACACGATATGATCATCCATAGGAGTTCCAAATTATATATTATGGAGTATAAGTCGTTTTGGCTATTCTAACTACATAGCCTTTGTTACGTATATACACCTAATAATTAAATATATGCTATATCTACATATACATAACAAAAGTACTAGACAAACCAAAACGACTTATGATCTGAAACGAATCTATCTACCCAAGTGGAAACCTTATCCACGATAGACATGCTAGCTTAAATTTGTACGAGTAATATGCACGCAGATGCACGGATGGCAGAAGGTGAGCGATAGAGATGAAACACAGTAATGCACGCAGACGCACTTAAATTTGTATCGTACGAGTAATGAGCAGCGCCAGGGTCGTCACCATGCAACGAATCAGTGGATCTGTGAAACCATTAAGCAACCGCAAGTAGGCGATCGATCAGACGCCCTCTCGTCGTACGATTGCGCAGCATGCATGCACGCAGCCCCAGCCCCTTGGCGTTCCCAGTTCCCACATCCACAGTGCACGTACTTACGCATAACCGCCGCATCACCTACGCGTACAACATCCACTCCCACTCGATGTCCCGTCCCGTCTATTTATCACCGGATGAACACACCGGACGCCGCACTTTCGTGTTGCCAGCAGTTGCCACTTGCCACGCACACACAAGCGCGAACTCGCGATCGCGTACCACTCGCTACCATGGCGGCAGCGGCAGCGAAGGAGGCAGCAGCATCATCCCAGCCACGGGCGCCCATGCGCGCCGACGACGTCAGGGGCTTGCTCCTCGGGCTCCCGCCGGATGCCCGCGCCGAGGACATCGAGTACGTGCTCACCGACGTCCAGCGGACGCTGTCCCGTCTGGCCTCCAAGCGCGAAACCCTGCAGTACCAGATCGCCGCGGCGTCCCGTGGCAAGCGGCGTGCTCCACGGAGGGCGCCGCCGCCGCCGGCCGCTCCTGCCGTCGGCGTGCCGGTTCGTCCGGCGGCAGATGATGATCCCGGCGCGAGGTACACCTACACCAGGGAGGGCGCCGGCGCCGTCCGGAGGAGGCTGCGGGCCAATGCCAGCGACGTCAAGAAGGAGCGGAAGCGGTTGGAGGCCGTGTGGGGCGACCTGGAGGAAGCGCTCGTGGACGCCAGGGAGAGGCTTGGCCTGCAGCCCGGAGAACGAACCGCCTAGACCCCGGCCCCGTGGTTCCGTTCCGTGTATCGGTGTATGCATACGTCTTCATTTCGTTCTTCGACTAACTGGAATTTGCTAGTTTCTTAGTGGGAGCATGCATCATGTTGCCATGTTGGTGATGATATTCTTCCTTTTCTACTGATCTGGCATGCATCTTGGTTCGTTTTAGTTTCGTCGTCGTCTTGCTACTGAGATGATCGAAGGCCAAAATCGACCCGGTGGCGAACGGAAACTGAATGGGATTACAGTCCAGTGGTGAAATGTAAAATAACCGCATGCAGCACAACGACGTCCTAGTTTCGACTTGTAATGGATTTGCCGGTTTTATTATTTCAGTTGTATGTACTTTTCTGAATCTGGTGGTGCGGCGTCTGTATATCTCTGAAACAGAAACCATGTAATAATTTTGTAAATCTAGTGGTTCTGCATGACCCCACACTAACCCTCAGCGGCACACATGCAACGGCTAAGCGCAGACATAACAATTCCGTTCGTGTGTACTGTTTTTCCATGTTCAACAATGGTAGAATGACCCCCAAAGATCACAAGGTTGTTAAGATGGGATCCCATACTGGCCGTTCCAAAGGCCGCTCCGTTCTTGGTGCCTCAAGCAGTTCTATCTGACGACGGCGCCTCCTCATCCTTCTTCCCGATCCTCTCCTTCGATCTTTCTCGTGTAGGTTTCCGTAACCGAGATCTTGGTTCTCGGTCTCCTGGATGGGATCATCTCCCACCCCTGTCATCTCTTTCCTAATTAGGGTGCGAGAACATTCTTGCCTGCAATGTCCACAAAAACATAAACCCTAGTTCTGCTAGCCTACAAAGTGTCCACTCAAACGCCGCCGCCGTCGTGTCCTAGCCCAATCTGCATTCAAGGTGGTGGGATTGTGGTTGAACAAGTGAAAGCCCAAGTTTAGTTTTGGTAATTAATGACACCAAGTTGCTAATTCCATGTGTTAAGTGTTTTGAATTAGGCATAAACAACACATGTGATGAAGGTGTATGTGGCAAGGAGTGGTGACCACAAGATCACAAAGAGATGGTGAATGGACATGAAATGATGATCATGGTGATCAAGCATGAGGAGATGAACATGGAACAAAGTGATCAAGGCAAATGTATAATCATAGGGTATGCTTTTGCCGGTCTAAAATGAGTAGAGAAGTGATTGACCGGGTTTAGGATGGATAGCCGACTATCAAGAGGGGCAATCACGGTTAGCTCATGAATCAAGTGCTACTAGGTTATCATCTTGAGCATATGCATTAGGATCTAGTAGAGAGCTAATGTAATGTCTTGAAAATAATTGTGAAAATGCTAACACACATGCACATGATGATATACACATGATGGTGTTGACACATTTGCGAAGACGGTGGATTTTAAGCAGTAGAGAGGGGTTTGGGTTCCTCTCTCCCTCCCGCCGAGCTTGCGAGTACGGGATTCAGCCGTTTTCGAGGAAATGAAATGCCTATTTTTCATTACGCCGGAGATGAGAAAAGGTGGCGAAAGTCCGGAGTGTTTCTCATTGAAAAACAGTGACCGGATGCTGTGGTCGAAGTGACCGGATGCAGCAGGCACGTCCGGTCAGTTCAAACCGTAGGCAGACGCGCGCGCGAGAGGGTCGCAGACCGGCGCGTCCGGTCCTTCGTGGAACCGGCGCGTCCGATCACGCACCCAGAGGACAGCGCGTGTCTCTGAGCCGAGCGGACGCGGTGGCGCGTCCAGTCACGTGTGACCAGACGCGTCCAATCAAATCACGCGAGGAGCTCTCTGGACTATGATCGGACACCGAGTGTAGCGCATCCGGTCAAACGGTGAAGCGAGTCCGGTCACGGCAACGACTCTCACTGACTCGCTCTGTTACTGTTTGTCCTGTAGTGACCGGACGCGTCCGATCACCCTGACCGGTGCATCCGATCATCATGTTTTTTACTGCGATGTCCTGTAACGGCTAGTTGCTCACCCCTTCGTTATAAATAGATGGTGGCCAGGTTTGGGGAGTGCTCTCTTGACTCTTTGAACACTTGGGACATACTTTGAGCTAGAGAACTTCCCCTCCACTCATCTTCTTGCTTGGTTGCATACTCTAGAGAGATTGAGTGAGATTCAAGTGTGTTGCATTGAGAGTTGTATCTAGTGGCACTTGATCTTCGAGTTTGCTGCGGATTGCTTGTTACTTTTGGGTGTTTCCCGACACCCTAGATGGCTTGGAGCAGCGGTGGTGATTGAGCTCGCAATTGGAGACTTGTTCGAGCCTTCACCAAGTGATTATGAGGGGTTCTTGAGCCTTCCCCGCGGGAGTTCACGAATTGGCTACTCTAGTGGAGCTCGTGGCTTGGAGGATCCCCATCTTGTGAGTGGATGTGCGGCACCCTCTGAGGGTTTGACTCCTAATAGTCAATTAGCTCATGATCCATCAAGTGGGTGCATCGCCACAACGAGGAGTAGCTTGCCGGGAAGCAAGTGAACCTCGGTAAAAAAAAATCTTGTGTCATCTCTTGCCGAGGATTCTCTTGTGATTGTATGTGATTGTTTCTTTGGATATATTTCTTCTCTACACCGTCGGTATAAGAATCAATTCACTTCCTCTTTACATTCATGCACTTTACCTTGAGTAGCTTGTTTAGTGTACTTTGTATCACCTAGGAGTAGTTAGCTTAGCGACTTAGCTTTGTTGGTGTGAATTAGAGATCATAGCCTTGTTCACTAGACTTGTATAGGTAGCTTGCTTAGTATAGTTGAGCTAGTGCTAGATTTAGCTATGCCATCTTTTATACTAACATTTGTGTTTAGTGAAGCTCGTAGAAAATTTAAATAGGCTATTCACCCCCCTCTAGCCATTTGGACCTAACAACAAGGTCGTTTGGAGATGGAAGGAGTGGAGGGCTTGATGAAGAAATTGCAGCTTTCGGAGGAGGAGAAGAGTATTCAGATTGTCCGGGTCTAGGGGAGTCCCATGGGGACCTCCCGGTCCAGGCAGTGGGGAAGCTGTTGTCGGAGAGGGGGTCCAGCCGGAGGTCATAGAAGAAACCGTGGGTTGGATCTAGTGTCTGACGAAGGGCATTGACTGCAAGGATCTGGGGGACAACACATTCCTCTTCACGTTCCATCAGGCCACAGGGAAATGCAAAGCCCTAGATCAGGGCCCGTGGATGATTTCGAAGGAGCTCTTGGTGGTGGCAGATTTTGATGGCTCTAAATCGATTGATGAAGTGGATTTCTCCTCCATCCCGATCTGGCTTCGTATAGATCGACTGCCGATGGGGATGATGACCAGAGTTGTGGCCTAGGTGATTGGAGATGAGATAGGGGAGTTCCTGGAGTTGGAGTATAAAGGGGAAGGACCAGCGACTGGAAGATTTTTGCGCTTGAAAATAAGGTTGGACATAAGGAAGACTCTCCGAAGGGGAATTATGATGGGCATAGGGGCTGACTAGGAGGATCGATGGTGTCTGAATGCGTATGAATTCTTGCCGGAGTTCTGCTTTGTATGTGGGCTCATTGGCCATGTTGATCGGATGTGCCGAAAGAGGCTTGGTCCGAGGTAGAAAGCGCCTTTTAGTAAGGAGTTGCAATATATTCCGCCGAAGAGGAGGACAGGGGGAGATGGGCAGAGGTGGATGGAAAATAGAAATTCATCCTCATGGAGGTTGGGTGGGGGTGAACCTTGGAACTAGAAGGGGAGCTCTGGGAGTGGTGGTAGTGGGGGTAGGGATAGAAGCGATGCGCCATCATGGCGAAGGGAGACCAGGAAACTGATTGAAGGAAAGAATGTCAAGGGAGAGGAGGAAGAAGGGGAGGAAGCAACGGGTCCACCCAAGAAGATGGTGCAGGGTGCTAGTGGGGAGGAGCCGGGGGCAAAGAAAAAGCTCCTGCCGGCTCTGACCGGAGGACAGAAGAGTGAGGGGGTTGGCGTGCTTGCTTCTGAGAGGCTAGGCACATGAATAGCACAATGCAAGTGAACAGTACCATGTAGGAAGCATAGAAGACCCTAGCTGCAGGGAGGAAAAAGGAGGAGAAAACCCGCACATCGAAGAAATTCAAGCGGGTTCCTTGCAGGCAAAAGTAGGCTGGGGAAAATAGTAGTCGGGGAGGGGGAGATGACATAGAAGAAGAGGGCTGGAGATGAGGCGGTGGCGATGGATGAAGATGAGAAACAGGTGAATAAAAAGTCTAGGAGGGCTAAGGTGAATGTAGATGATGAAGTGCACACTTCTTGTGAAGCAGGGCTGTCGGAATAGCTCCGCGGGTCGAAATGAGGATCATCGCTTGGAACTGTCGTGGGTTGGGGAACGACATGGCAATTCGAGGCCTTCTGAATGTTAGAAGGAGGACCCTGACGTTCTTTTCTTGTCCGAAACAAAGATGGATGAGAAAAGGATCAAAGGCTTGAGGTGGAAGCTTGGGTTGACAAATATGGTTGTGAAGAAGTGTGACGGGCAAAGTGGTGGTCTGGCGATTTTTTGGAAGGAGATCAATCTACATGTTCGCGGCATATTGCGCTTGTACATTGATTTAGAGATAACGGAAGCTGATGGTTTTCTTTGGAGGCTCACGAGTTTCTACGGGGAACCGAGCACGAAGAAGAAGTGCTTGTCATGGCAGGTGTCGCGTACTCCGAATGCAGCGAGACGGCGACCATGGCTATGTCTTGGTGACTTCAACGAAGTCTTGCTAGAATATGAGAAGGATGGAGGGCCCCCATGGGCACAGGGGTGCATGGATTGTTTCAAGGAAGCGCCGGAGGATTGTGAGTTGATGGACCTTGGCTTTGAAGGAGATCCATTCACTTGGCGGAATAATAGTCACACTAGTGATGGTTACATCCACGAGAGATTGGATCGTGCGGTGGCGTGTGGTGCATGGACAACGTGATTTGGCCTGTATCGGGTGCGACATGGGGAGCCAAGGCACTCCGATCATCAGCTAGTGATTGTTGATACAGAAGCTTGGTCGCATGGGCTAGGACGGAGAGCGAAATCCTATTTTTGATTTGAGGCCGATTGGGTAGAGGAAGAGCAATGCGCTCCTATTGTAGATAATATGCTTGGCACAAAACTATGGAGGTGGACGGGGCAAAGGTGGGGGAGGCAATCAGATGTGTGGCACAGGAGCTAGGAGACTGGAGTACAAATGTGCTCGGTGATCTGGAGAAGCGCATTAAAAGGGTGAGGCGAGCACTGGAGGAGTGTAGGAGGAAGGAGATTAGCCGAGGGTCGGTGAATAGAGAATAGATTTTTGAAATACAAGCTCTCAAGGCTAGAAGAACAAAAGAATCTCTATTGGAGGCAGCGTGCAAAAGTTCATTGGTTGAAGAACGGTGACCGCAATACATGTTTCTTTCACCAGTATGCCTCGGAGCGTAGGAGGAGATGTAGGATAGATAGGTTGTTTTCGGAGGATGGGAGTGTTGTGGAGCAGGACAGAGACATTTTGTCTTTGGTTTCTAACTATTACAATAATCTGTTCACATCAAATGCAGGGAACCGTTTTGATGAACTACTTCAAAATGTTCATATGAAAGTCTCCCAGGCGATGAATGAAATGTTGCTAAAACCTTTTTCAGAAGAGGAAGTGAAGACGGGGTTGGATGTCATTGGCGATCTCAAAGCTCCAGCGTCGATGGCATGACCTCACTTTTTATAAGCGTCATTGGGAGATTGTTGGGGCAGATATTGTTAGAGAGATGCTGTAGTTTCTAAATGGGTGGGGGGGATGCCTGAAACATGGAATGACACTATGGTAGTCTTGATCCCAAAAACCCAAAGACCAGAAAGACTTAAAGATCTGCGGTCCATCAGCCTTTGTAATGTGTTATACAAGATTGCATCCAAAGTTTTATCCAATCATCTAAAAATCATTCTGCCTGAGGTCATATCCCAGAACCAAAGTGCCTTTGTTCTAGGAAGACTTATTACAGACAATGTATTGATTGCATATGAGTTGACACACTATCTGCAGAACAAGCAAAGTGGTAAGGAAGGCTTTGCTACACTCAAGCTTGACATGAGTAAAGCATATGACCGTATGGAGTGAGATTTTCTTGCACGTATGATGGGAAAGTTGGGGTTTCATGAGAGATGGATTTCTCTAATTATGAAATGTGTGTCCACTGTTTCATATCGGGTTAGGGTGAATGGTGAGCTAACTGATGAAAGCACTCCTACCCATGGTTTAAGACAAGGGGATCCACTCTCTCTGTACTTGTTCTTAATATGCGCTAAAGGTTTATCTTCCCTACTGAATTCTACAGAAGAACAAGGAAGCATAAAAGGGGTTCTATTTGTGAAAATGCACCGAGCATCACTCATTTGTTATTTGCGGATGATTCATTGCTTCTTCTCAAGGTTAACCAAGGGAATGCAAATCATCTCAAATATGTGTTGCAATTGTATGAGGAGTGTTCTAGAAAAATTATAAACAAAGAGAAGCCTTATGTCCTTTTTAGCGAGAACTGTAATGATACAGCAAAGGAGGAGTTCTTGGTGGCCCTGGAATTGTCACAGGAGGCGAAGAGTGACAAATATCTTGGCTTGCCAATATATATGGGCCGATCCAAATAAAAAAACACATACATGAAGGATAGGGTGTGGAAGCGGATTCAGGGATGGAATGAGAAGTTACTTTCAAGAGCAGGAAAGGAAACATTGATAAAAACAGTAGCCCAAGCCATTCCAAGTTTTGCCATGTCTTGCTTCGATCTAACAAAATATTTATGTGATGGTATCAGTGCTATGATATGTAGATATTGGTGGGCACAGCAAGACAATGAAAAGAAGATGCACTGGATATCTTGGCAAACTTTGGCAAGCAGGAAAGACAAAGCGGGACTCGGCTATAGAGATTTACATATTTTCAACTTAGCTATGCTAGCAAGACAAGTATGGAGGTTGGTGCAAAATCCCAAATCCTTGTGTGCGTGACTTCTGCAAGCAAGGTACCAGCCGGATGGTGATATTATGAAAGCCAAGGAGGGACCCAACATCTCGTACACATGGCACAGCCTTGTGCATGGTTTAAGAGCAATGGAGAAGGGGATGATTTGGCGTGTAGGCGATGGTGAGCAGATACATATATGGGAGGACCCGTGGATACCGACAGGTGTTACCAGGCGGCCTCGGACACTAAAAGGCTCGGTGCTACTGTCTAAAGTGTCTGAATTAATTGACCCAGCAACAGGAACTTGGGATTCTCAGCTGGTCCGAGATATTTTTGGGAAGATGATACACGGAATATACTTTCTATCCCTATATGGTCAAACTATGAAGACACAATTGCATGACTTCGATTAACCGAGGCGGTTGCGTCAAGGTCTGATTAACCGTGACATTTCGACGGAGGCGGTTGACTTGCCCGCTTCAGTTAAGCAATTTTGTCCGCCTCAGTTAAGTTTTGTGCAGTAGTGCTTTAGTGTTAAATCTGCTTATCATGTTTTAGAAGACAACCAGGAGATTGAGCGCTGCACTCAACATGGGGAAAGCTCAGGCTCTACTGGTGGTAACAGGGCTGACGCAGTTTGGAAGAAGATTTGAAAGCAAAAATGCCTACCAAAGCTCAAGCAATTTTTGTGGAGAGTGGGACAATAGTCTGGCAGTGAAGCTGAATGTTAGAAGGCGGGGGATAGATTTGGATACACGATGTCCGATCGGCTGGTGCCTTGACGAAGATGGAGGCCATCGATTCCTCAAATGTAAGACAGTAAGGGCATGCTGGAGAGAATTACAATTAGAAAACATCAGGCTGAAACTGCTGGAAGCTCAGTCAGCGATCGAGTTTGTGACTGCCGTTCTGGCTTTAGACGCGAACATATGTCTCAAAGTGGTCGTTCTCTTGTGGAAACTATGGGATGCAAGGAACAAAGCGAATGCCGGTGAAAGGAGTCTGTCAAGCCAAGAGCTATGTGGTGCAGTGATCTGCACGGTGACAGATACCCAAGCTGAGGGGGAAAAGAAGCTGCAGCCACAGCACCATGCTGAAGCCCAGCGCCGCAAATGGGTGCCGTCGGGTGATGATTACCTGAAGATAAATATTGATGGGGCGTTCCGAAAAGAAACGGCAATAGGGGCATGCAGATTCATCATCAGAAATTGCAGAGGTGCCCCGTTATGGCTGGTGCAGCCAATGTCAGTCCTATGAGAGATGCTTTGATGGCTGAGACTATGGCATGCCAGTTTGCTCTAGAAGCTGCGGAGATGCATGGTATATCGAGAATTGAACTGGAGACCGACAGCGCCTTGTTGAGGGAAGCCTGACTCCCGAGACTTAGCGCCTGAAGGTGCTCTTTTCAGAAGCACACATGACCTCCTTGCTGATCAGTTTAGATGTGATATTATTTGAAATGTTCCACGCTCCTGTAATTTTGTAGCACATGAGATTGCCAAAGTGGGTATGTGTTGGGACCCAGGACAATCTGATGTTTGGTTGGACACCCCCCCCCCCCCCCCGAGTTTGTAAACTCTCTTGTTGCTCGCGATTTGGCTGAGCAATTGGTTTTAAATCCAGGGCCATAAAAGCGCGCAGAATTCAAAAAAAAAAGATGGGATCCCATATATAATGTTACCTTATTGAGTTTCACTAACATTCCATGACAACTAAACCATTTTTAAAATCATTTATATCAATTATTATTATCTATCTATCTATATCTTATTAAAGAGGCAAAAATTTTGCCATTAATTTTTTTTTATTTTTTGTCCATGTCGTGTACGCCATACGCATTACTACTCCTTTTATGTTTGGTAATTCTCCTATGTGGGCGTCCGGCCTATTTCCTTCCCATCAGACGCTTTTTTAATTGGACCACAACCCATACAGCCTATCAACGGCCCAACAGTCTCCACCAAACATGTTTCTCTCTCACGCCGCTGCTCCTCTCCCTAACGCGGCTGCTCGTATCCACTCATCCAGAAGGCTCCAGTCACCGCAGCGGCCTTATCCACCGTGCCATCCGACCTACGTGTCCGGCATTGCTCGCCTGCCACTCACCTTCTCTAGCCGAGGTCTCTCACTGCAGGCGCAGTGCAGCCACCCGACATTGCCGCCTCTAGTGCAGGGGCGACTCGCCACGGGGGACCACAGCTGCACAGCAACTTGACAGAGCTATGCAGCCGCTTGCCTGCTGGCATCTCTCTCCCCACCGAGCTACGCAACGGTGTCGAGCTCCGCATCGACGAGTCTCTATTTCGTCCAAGCACAAGTAGATGCTACGCTTGAAAGCGTATGTTGTAAACGTTTGTTTCAAGTGTTTTAGATGTTTTAGAGGTATGTTGCAAGCGTTTCATATGGATATTCCAAAAGTAGATCGGGATGTTGCATATGTTACAATTTTGTACACATATGTTGCAAGGTTCTATTCCCAATGTTTTTTTTCCTGTTTTTTGACCTATCTTGCAAGCGTGCTTAGTTGGATGTTCCATATGTTTTCGCATATATGTTACAAGTGTTTTATCTGAATGTTGTGTATGTTTGTAATGTTTTTTAAGTGTTTCAGGCGCATGTTTTAAATGTTTTATCTTTCTTTTTTTATGTTGCAAGTGTTGTATCTGAATGTTTAAAAAGTAGATCGGGTGTTGCATATGTGATGCGTCTGGGAAGGAGTGAGGGCACGAGCGGGCGCGCAACACGGGCGATGTTCGGCAGCACTTCCCCCGCGTGGCCGTGAGGCACAAGTGCGGGCAAGCAACGTTCGGCCAGCATGGGCCCTTGCGTGGACGTGAGAAAACAGACTGCAACCTCGGGTGTCCGGACGCGGGTGTCCAGGGTGCTAGCAGTGCTGTTTTTTGTTTTGTGCATCCGCTGTCCTCAAATACAAGTGCATGTTTCTATTTATTTATTTATTTATTTATTTATTTTTGCTTTTGGGCATTACTAGCGCCCGGATGTCCGGAGCCACTCCAAGATATTGGACACCTCTAGTCCTTCACGTGGGAGGCCACACCGCATGCGAAAAAGGCATGTGCCACCTGTATTTACATGCCCCACCACGTGGACCCCATGCTACCGCGCCGTGGACGCGTCTTCCGGCCTCAGGCGCTCACACGGTGACCCACAACGGTACCCCAGCAATTGCAGCAGGCGGCTGTGGCAAGTGGGTCCCATTGCAACATTGCAGCAGACGATCTACTTTTGCAACATTCAGATGAAACACTTGTAACCATCCCCAAAACAGCTAAAACACTTGCACTACAAGAAATATGTGGCTTTTTTACATTCTATTTATGTCAAAATATACGAAACTAAGCAATCCAGTGCGCAGGTTTCTTTGTTCGGTGGACAAAGGCACAAAGCTGCTTCCAGCGCGCGATCCCTATGCTGGAGAAAGGCTGAGACGGAGGGGGTGCGGTGCCTGCGGTGTGACGCCCCTGCGCCAGAGAAAGGCCACGGCAGACAGATGGTACTGTTTTCATGGGCATGACATAACACTGTTCATGGCATGCGTGGTACTGTTCATGGACGTGTCACGGGTGCAGTTTATGGACATGTCATGGTACTGTTTATGGGCATGACGGCGCGATCACGGTTCAACATGGACAATGATCTGGGTCACTGACATGGTATACAACCACATAGATACACGTAGATATGTAGATAAGCTGAAATAGTGGTAGTAATACAACACACGTTTAAACTAACGTTATCGTGGTTATTTTATTCTCGTTGCAACGCATGAGAATGTTCCCAGTACTTAATAAAAGTAAACTTTGTAATGGTTTTTCCTCTGATTTTTATATTTAATAAAACTCCAGTAAAGGTGCTACGCCCCTTCTGTTTGCCTCAAAAAAGATTTTAACTTCTAAGATATAAATTGGGCAAGATAAAACAAACATGTCCCTGCATTAATAAAGGGTGAAA
Organism: Saccharum hybrid cultivar R570; assembly: GCA_038087645.1. Taxonomy (NCBI): domain Eukaryota; kingdom Viridiplantae; phylum Streptophyta; class Magnoliopsida; order Poales; family Poaceae; genus Saccharum; species Saccharum hybrid cultivar. The sequence goes on along the minus strand of JAQSUU010000291.1, from coordinate 1,004,139 downwards.
ATTAGCTTTTTCGCGCTACTAAACATTTTAAGCATCACTTGGGCCGTCAAAAGGCCTAAATGTGCGTACTGTGCGGTTTTTGCATTTTTGGAAGCCCATCTTATTCTCCTCCCGGTCGCCGCAATAAACCCCCAGCAAGAAACCCCACCGCGCCTGGCCGCCGCCGGCTCACCGGAGACAGCATCCAAATCCATGGCCTCCCGCCGGGCGCTCCACATCTTCACGCCCTCCCGCCCGGCGATGCACATCCTCACGCCCTCCCGCGGCATCGCCTCGACCCCACACCTCTCGTCCTTCGGCTGGTTCGACAAGATCAAGTCCACCATCACTGGCAAGAAGCCCGAGGAGGGCTCCGAGGCGTCCTCCTTCACCCTCATCCGTAAGTCTCCGACATGCCCGAGCGCTGCTTCGCCTCGCTTTCCGTAGGCTAGTGGCGGTGCGGCAGCTTGACCGGCCTCTCCCCGGTTTCGGTTTGATTTGCAGAATTCGCGGACACGATGGAGAAGGCGAGGAAGCTGGGCACGTTCAAGAACTTCGTCGCCGGGCGGGCCAGCGAGGCGACCGTCGTCAACGCCTTCGAGAAGCACTCCGCTGTTCTGCGCTACCTCGGTGCCATCGACCCCACCGGCGAGGTACACACTGATCTGATTATTTTTCCTTTCTTTGGATACAGTGCTTGCTATTTGGGGTGGGGATAGATTAATTGTCTGCACCGTAATTTTATACAGAAACTCCGAAACACTGACAAGATTAACGCGACCAAGCACTGCAACTGCACGATTGCTGAGGTGGAGCACATTCTGGCCAAGTACACATGGGCTAAAGAGGCTCAGAAGAAGATTGAAAAGCTCAAGGAAGAAGGGAAGCCATTACCGAAGTCATTTAATGAGGTAACTCTAGGAAGCCTGACAACGATACCTAGCCATATTATACTTGTGTGGTATGATATGCAAAATGCTATTGGACTATTGAGGATTGTTGTCCCGTTTGATTTTATTATATGTTCTACTATGCATTGTTGCTAATGGCATTGGACATAATGAAACTAAGAATTAAATGCATACCAGCAACAGAGGGAAGGTAAAAAAAAATACCAATAAAGTACATAGCATGTTTTGAGTAATGAAAAAATATAGGCACATTAGGCTGGACAAAGAACATTATACCATACAGAAAATGAGGTGTGGTGTTGTGAATATATAGAGAAGGAAATGCAGTAGCTTTTGTTTTTCATTCTCATTATGAGATTATTCATCATTGAACATCTTACTCAACTGGTACATCCAAGTGTCAGCAGGTTAGTTATGCTTTGGTACTTTTTCAGTTTTGTGTGGTCGTGTTTGATATATCTGACTTCGGACTTGCTCCATTGAGCAAATGATACTCTTAGTGTTCTCTTCATTGTAAACAGCTTTTTGGATTATACTCCCTCTGTTCCAAATTATAAGTCGCTTTGACTTTTTTTGGTTCATCCATTTTGCTATGCATCTAGATATTATATTATGTCTAGATACATAGGAAAATGGATGAACCAAAAAAGTCAAAGCGACTTATAATTTGGAACGGAAGGAGTATTTAAGAAACTTCGTAAACAGCTCAATGTAACTTACTTGGGCTGGGAAAAGTGTTTGATGGTACTATATATGGTTCTCATTTTTTTTCTATTAACATCAGATTCTAATCTCCTTGATTACCTTGCATCTATAGTTTTTTATTTAGGTTTTTTTGGGTTGTGCTGCACTGTTTGAAATTTCTAATCGTACCTATTTTTTTAGGTCCAAAATCTAATGGGTTCTACACCAGTGGATGTCGGCAGAACTAATCTGGCAAAAAGTGGTCAGATAAGTAGGAACGCCCTCTGCCCATGTGGTTCTAAGAAACGATATAAAAGGTTTGACATTTCAAGAATTGTTTCCATTACTAAACTGCACATGCCTTTCTTTGATTTATAACATTTCCAATTGTTGCAAGTGTCATGTGCTGTAATGCCTTAAATATGGTTATTTGTGGATGATAACGCACACGTTGTTTATTTGTTCTACTATTTGTTCTACTATATGAATACGCATGATTTTAGAGTAATATTATAGCATTGTAGTATTATATGCCTTCGAATGACGAAATGCATATTTTGATAGGATAACCTCTCCCAGTTTTAGTAGTTAAAATGAGGATACTCAGATCGTATGATGGGACTATGTTTTTTCCCCCTTTTGTGTCTTTGGATTCTTGCTGGCATACCATAATTTATTTTGTTTCCCTTGCATTGTTATGACAATTTGTTCTTTGCTACCTCCAATGTGAAGGTGCTGTGGAGCTTCATGAGGTGAACAACAATCCTCTCGTTCACAAGCACATGCAGGCCAGGGTGCAGCATTTTTAAGCTCTTTTTGGCAAACTCTACCAAGCTCTTTCGTGGACAACACCTGAATTTGAAGCTTGCAATTTGTAAAGCACTATGAGCGAGCCCTGTGTTTCAGAAGAAGGCTTTTACTTAAATTCTGTGATTTCTTGATTGGTGTTGTTGTTTGACGTTGATTCGGTTTGACCATGTACACGAATCTAGGTAATATATTGTTTTAGATTCATTATTACTCAGCATTTTATGTTCTACTCGGCAGCTTCATTTTTTATGGATGTGTTTGAATAAAGCCGATGGAGGTCCTTTTCTTCACATCTTACCTTTTGTTATTCTATTGACTTTGTCTAGTAAGTTAACGATTTATCGTTTGCAAAATTTGTCTAGCTTACTCAGAAACTGAACCTCTGTGAAACTAGTGCATTCTACTTTGTGAAACTATGGGCCTGTTTGGTTGGAGACGTAGTTTGCCACGTCTAACCTTCGACAAACTATGGCTGCCACAGAAAGTGTGGCGAGTAAAACTGAAGCCACACTTGTGGTAAAGTCTAGCATGGAAATGAGTCTATGACATGGGATAAGATGCTAAAAAAGTGTGGAGAAACTCTTGCAAAAACTGCACATGGAATTTAGACTAAATCTTAGTTTGCCTCATGCACTTTGCTCAAAACTAAACTATGTGACCAAATACGTACTTTGGTTAGAGTAACTCTAGCAATAGCCTTTAAAAACATGGCCTCTACTTTAGATTTGATGGCTTATCCTACTGTAGGTTTTTTTTTCACTCAACTCCAACAGGTCTTCAAATCAAAGTTCTAATTTTTTTTTCAGGATCCACATGTCAGTCACATATTTTATTGACTTAACTCCACCAAGGGTAATCGCTACTATTTTCTTGACTTAACTCCATCAATAGCCCTCAAGTCAAAACCCAAGTTTTTTTAGGACACAAATGTTAGCCACATGTTTTTTTAAATTTTTCCCCATTTACTTGTGTCGTGACTACCAACGTCGTCAGGGTAGTCGCGATGAGGAGTCACACATGGGACAAGGAGGCCGTGCCATGGGAGCCATGTCGTCGCCGGGGGAGTCACAACCAGGAATCATGCCAGGAGATTGCGCTAGAGATGGTGCGAGAGCGAAGCCACCGAACAGGAGCCACGCTAGGGCGGGTGTGTAGCCGTGTCAGGGAGGAGGCCACAGGGGGCAAGTACGCAGCTGCACCAGAGCCGAGACGGGTGCATAGCTGCGCCAGGGAGGTCACACTGGAGCGGGTGCGAGAGTGAAGCCACTGAAGAGGAGCCGTGCCAGGAAGGGCCGAGGAGGAGGTCATTTCGAGGCAGGTACGCATTGGGAGAGGAAGAGGGAGCCACGTCGGGATAAAGAAAGCCAACACCGATGATGGAGAGCCAGGGCAAGATGGCTGGGGTGGCACCATGGAGGGGGGAGCGGTGTCAGGACGGCTAGGGAGTTAGTGGCAGAAAGAAACGGAGGGTTAGGCCTATTTCCTGAGCCTAGGGTGGATGTTTGTTGCCTAGGCATTAGTACCCAGGCTAGGACGCATACCCAGGCACGCAAATTGAACACATTTGAAATATGTTGATCCATCGTCACATCGTTCTGCTCTCCCTACATTCCAATTTATAGCTCGTTTTAACTTTTCTAGATATACAACTTTTATTATATATATAGACATATCATATATTTAAGTGCATAGCTATGTAACTAAAAAAGCCAAAACTACAACCGGGAAACCAATCCACCAAATTTATGGAATATACTCATAATATATACCTCATCTAAAATGGTTTGATTCCTCAAAGCACTTAGAAAAGCCAAACCAACCTACAACTGAAAACCGATCCACCAAATTTATGAAATAAACTCATAATATATATCTCATCTAAAATGGTTTGATTCCTCAAATCAAACACTTTATAAGGTCCTCATCCAGAGCCCTAGAAATGAAAGCTTGAGAGGAATTTAAGCCCTAGAAATGAAAGCTCGAGAGATGAATTTAACAACCTACTTTGAAGACCTAAGTAAAGGCCATGTTGAAATTGCTCTTAGCTGATATCTCGTCACAGGAAGATAGGGAACTAGAAATTGAGCATCATCATAAAAACTTTACTTTCCATATTCATTCTCTAAACATGCTTGGCACTTCTGTTCGTTCTTTTCGAGGACTCGACAAGGAGATATCTACAACAAAATTGAGCTGCCCATTGAACAGCACCATCTACATGGTCAAATTAGTCCTCGTTCGGTTGACCGCACACCAAAGGTTGTAGATCTTCATTTTGTTGGCCACTCCCAGGATGTCTCTGACGTGAGGTTGTTCCCATAATAGACCTGCTTAGTAGACTCATCCAAGTATGCCTGCACACAGGATAACGCAAGTAAGCAGTGCTAAGCACTTTGTAACACATGGCATGGCAGATAAACAATGTTTTACAGTACACTCTACAGGAATACAGGATACACTGGTGACCGGTGTTTCGTGATTGTTCGCTTCTTTGTATCAGTTTGAATAGATATCAAATTCTTGGAAGCTGCAGTGGAAGCTACCTCTGATTGTATGTATACGACATTAAACACAGCTCCGTATGTTAGCATCTGATATACTACAATCTAGAATACTTACCTGCCAACCCGTAGGAAGACCCTTGGAAAGCTCTGCTAGATCTGGAGGTCCTTTATGCTGTTCGGAACAACTTAAAGATGCAGCAACAATGTCATCTTTTGATTCCTTTTTTGCTTCAGCTCTTCTACGTTTTACACGGTCACGCCTGCAAAGATTCAAACAATCATCGCTACAGCTACCCGGTAAAATCCATACAAGAAACCATGTCGCCATTCATGATGTTCAGCTTCAGAATACCAAGTTCTCAGCTATCCTCATAAGAGGTATGTTATCATTGGCAAATCAGTCCCCCGAAGAGCCTATTATTAAATGTAGCCAAAATGGGGCTTCTTTTTCTCAAAAAAATAATAAAAAATAAAAAAAATTTGGGGCTTCTTTAATGTAACCTGAAGAATGTACACTAAGCATGGCATTAAACACTTAGGGTGTGTTTGGTTTGTGGAGTCACCCCATGCATCATGAGTTCATCCCATGAATTTTGATGAAACCAACTCATTCCTCATGCATATACTAATTATTAGCTTGTGAGGAATGATGTAGTGATGGATCAATTCATTCCATTCCACAAACCAAATACAAAAAGTGAGGAGTGAGAAGATGATGGACCACCCCATTCCTCAAACCAAACACACCCTTATTGCACGAGGCACTTCTTTGGGTGTGGGGAGTATTGGGTTCTAGTTCAAATTTTAACTAAATCACAAAACCTTCAAATGAGAATACCTCCAATGCAAACAGGCCCTTAAGGGTATACCATAAGAAGAAAATGCTAAGCTAATATATTCTCTTAAGTTTCAAGAACCTGGCACTGAACTGATCATCTTTCAGCTATGTCAGCAACCTAAAAGCTTTCCAACAGGTGTTTTGACTGGACTCGAACGAGTTAGCATCGGTGCCATGCAGAGAACATATAGAAAAAGGATGTTGCTTGAGTTTACAAAACATGAAAATCACATGATGCAAGGGAAAATCTACATGGAAATAAGGTACACATGCATGCACAGTATTCAAGAAACTATTAGGCATGGCAGAGCGACCAAAAATCCACATTGATGAGAAAGGTAGGTACTTGAACTAGTGTTAACACAACTTGTTTCTAAAAATATTCTCAGGCCAGGGAGTGAAATGGTGAAAGGAGGAACAAAACTGACCATAACCATGACAAATGCCAGAAAATTTATGGTAAATTTTGTATCTAGCTATTAAAATCATCCATCATAAGGCAAAGAAAGAATACCAATCACCACGAACAGGAACAAAATTGGCATTTTCCTGTGCCTCTCCACTGGCGAGCTGTTGTTTCCGCCATTCCTGGATCAAATGGGGCGCAATTTAAAATCAGAAAACTTCTGAGAAATATTTGCATGCATGCTTTAAAGAGAGGTAAAGAGCAATTTACCTCTATTTCCTTTTGTCGCTTCCTTTCTAATGCCTCCAGAGCACTTTCAGGCTCCTCTTCCTCTTCGTCGTGAAGTTCCTCTTTTGCAGCTTTCCACTGTTAAAAGGAAAGCAAAACAGTCTGATTCAGCAAAGTTATGTTGCTAGGGCAACAGTTATTTACACAATCACTACTAACCTTAGTTTAAACCTTACCACGAAAGCAGACTGATAAAACTAACTAGCAAATGGTTACGACGAACCAAAACTAAACAGGAAACATAAGGTAATAGGGAATCTTGCAAAACATACCATGGTGTTAAACCCTTGATATTTTACACTGGATTCTTAGATAGTTGAGACTTGAGAGCACATTTCATATCAAGAGTAAAAAACTAGGATTTGTTGATTCCATGAATATACAGAAACATGCTAAAAATTAGTAAATTTCAGGCACAAGTCACCACTAAATATTTGCACCCATATGCGATAACAGCATAGAGAGATCCGTTGTAGAAAGCAACCTTATCCACCAAACTTGAAACCTTCTTATTAGACCTCAGAGACGATGTAATACCACCAGCCCGCTTCTTGCTACGAATAACTACAGAACAGCACAAATGGTCAAACAATGTGATGGGCGTAAGATGAATTGTCCAAATAAAGAAATTCAAAATAGAATTACCTTTGGTCTGATTTGTAGTACTGCTAGAAGACTGTGTAGAACTTCCAAGAACAGATGTTCCTGCAGCTGATGTTGCTACTACAGCTTGGGTCAAAGGCATAATACTTGCATCATTGGATATAACTTTATCAAGACCACTGAGATCTGAATTGCTATTTGCAGAAACAAGAGAAGCTGAGCTTGTTTTGATATTTGCTGCACTGCTAGAAATGGCAGAGATTGATAAAGCGTAGTATCCAGAATGTTCAGCTGCTACTGTGCTGGCAGCCATAGTGACTGAAGGATAGGTATAATAAGATTCTGGGGCAATAGATGTGCCATCAACAGAAACAGATATGCCACTCCCAGATACTGGCGCATAATAAGAATGCTGCTGTGCTTGAAGGACATGAGGCTCACTCACTTGCATATAGTAATTGGCATTTGTACCTCCTGTTCCGACAGTACCATAGTACTCCATTCCTGAAATTGTATAGCCAACATTTGCTTGAGCTATATATGGCTGAGGAATTGTATCCACCTGAACATATGATGCAGCTGGCTCTTCTGGGGGAGCTGGAGGAGCTGGTTCATTTTCAGGTGGTGGAGGTGGAATCCATTCCTCTTCTGGTGGAGGCGGAGGGACAGAATTATCCTCAGGAGGTGTAGGATCTTCAAATGATGGCAAATTAGATGAATTCAACTGTTCTGATGGAGGATGCTCCTTTTTAGGTACAGGACTGCAATGTGCCTGCTCTTCAACATTATCTTCATCAACCTCCATTTCCACATCCATATCTTCATCATTGTCAGATTCAACTTTTGGAGGAACTGCTGCAAGATCCCTATCTTGTGAATTCTGAGCAGATGATGTTGAAGCTGGCGTATCAATCTCCACATTTTCATCAATAGTAATCCCAGCACTAACCTCAGACTTCAAAGCCTCACCATTGGAGAGTGTTGTCATGTCAGCTTCATCAGGTGCCTTGTGTTCAGCAACCTCTGTCTTCAAATTCCTAAGTTCTGTATCTGCATGATAGTTCATTTCCAGCTTGGAAATGGAAGAGTCTAGCTGCTTAAGGTGCACCTCAGCATGTAACCACAATGGGAGCAGAGAAGATCCATATGATGAGAGTGCATTGCAGTCCGATATCCGTACCCCGATTTCTCTTCTTATCAATTCAAGACCTTCGTTCGAGCCACAGAGCCTACAATGATAATAACTCATTAATTTTCTACACTCTAGGAACAATAATGCATGCAAAGTAACAAAAGATACGACTAAAGATAATAAAAAGCACCTTTCCAGCAGGTTCAATCTTTGCAGCAAATCACCACCATATTTTGCAAGATACAAGGGATCAATGTCCATAGGCTCATGACTGGCAATAGGAGCAGCATAAGCATAAGCATCTTGAGTAACCTGTGCACTTCCACATGCCATTCCAAAATTAGCATAAGTTGCTGTGCCATTCCCAAGAGACATGTCACTTGGATATGCTTCCAGTGTGCTGTGAGGAAGGACATGGGTTTGAGCTTCCATTGAATAGTCCACATCAGAAGGAACAGATGCAGTTGCAGCTCCTGAAGCTAATCCATTTGGTATGTCCCAAGAAGTTTCTCCAGTAACTGTGTTCCAGTAATAACACTGATTACTCTGTTCATGCATTACTGCTTTCCAATTTCCACCGACGTCACTAACAATTTGCATGCCAGATGAATCAGGAACAGATTCAGTTGCTTTCACACACTCTTCTTGTATAGTTGGCTCAGGAGCAATAGTGTTTTCTTCAGTAACACTTTGGGTATAGTTCTTAATATCACCAGCTTGAGGTGCTTCTTGTTGATCACCGACAGAAGCCGATGGTTCAGTTCTTGCCACACCATTATCACCAGTTGTATCCGCATGCTGACAAGTTGAAATAAGAAAAATATATTATTACAATACCAAAAAAATTGGCAAAGAAGTAAGCAAATGTTGCTTAGCTGCAATAATGTCCTCTAAGGCTCTAACAGAAGATAGATGCAATTACAATTTATGAAGAAGCTGAACAAAAAGCATTGCATCAAGCACATTTATGGTCTGAACAATATAAATTAATAAAGTTTACTCATTAACAAAGGTAAGCTCAGTACATTTAAGGCCACATTGTTGGACTTCAGCCAATAAGCACTTTCACTAGCTTTGGCGTATAATTTTCCATAATAGCAGAGCTGAATTTCATTACCACGAAAGAACAAAATTGCGAGCGTTAGGTTTGATCTACATCTACTACAGCGACACAAAGAAATGGAAGCAAAAGCCATCACCTCTGAACACAAATGGTTCAGCACTTCAGCCGACTAGGCAAACTCCCAAAATAAACCTACTTAAAGCCAGTTGCAACTGACTACAAAGTATAACGACCATAGATAAACTCCACACTCCAGAAACACTGGTTACAAGCCAACGGCTAACACTGCACACAAACCAGCTTTGGCATATTTGGTACATATATAGTACAAAACTAGACTAGGTTTCTATGTTTACCCAAGAAGGTTCAACTTGTTTAACCGACAGGACAGAGTAGGAATATGGAATTACCTGAGCACTAGCATCTCCTGGACTGCCCTTAGCTTCACCAGTGGGTTGATTTGCTGCTTCCTCATCTTCCTCTTCATCATCACTATATTGCCCAAGCAATGCTAGAGGATTCTCCTTTTTATCTGAAAATAAAATTACATAAAATTTCAGAAATAAAAAAGGTTTTTGTGGTGTGGCAAAATATAGTGAAGCTCTTTTCTGAAGCATACATAATGAAATCAACAGTGTTGTAAAAATTAAACATAATATGGTACTGTTCAAATTATTAATGTGAAGTTACATAAATCTGGTCATAAATAAGAAGACCAGGTTAGGAGCTACATACAAAGAAAGAGACATACGAACCGAGGAAGGACCAATCACATCCTGAAATCCCCACGCTTAGATGCTGCCAAATGAAAAATTACCCATAGGCATTCACTCAATTTTGACAGTGGTAGCTCAGTCTGGAGAATTTACTCAAAGTTCCTTGCAGGCCGGCAACCCTACATGTATCTCAGAACCAGATATGCAGAGGTATACATTCTTGTACACAAATCCAAATTTCCACCATATTTATGTTCCATAATCCATAGGCATGTCTTCTTTACATATCCCTTGGAAGGAAATTGATGAAACCCACCTGAAGAAGATGGAGAAGTGGGAACCACAGTCTGTTGGTCACGGTTTTCACCTCCTATTCCATCATTATGTGATGCCTCCCCTGCAAGTTACAGTATCAAGAGTCAGCTTATTTGCAATCCATGCCAACAGGTCAGTGCCAAATGGTATGTCATTTACCTGAATCTTATTAATATTCAGTGTGTCTACTATGACAAGAATGTGTAGTTTCTTGTCACCCATGTAATAATCACTCATATAAAAGAAGATATCTAACCATAAGATTCCTACAATCATAAACGGCTGATGCAAACAGTTGCATTGATCATCCTTCATAAAAATCCAGCATCAGTTTTTTTCCGTTACCCTAACTGGCATGTGGGTAATATGTGCATCAATTTTTATTGCTTTGTTGATAGAGGTGACTAATGGGTAACCTATTGTGCACAATTAGATCTACACCCTCCCAAAGCCCATCTATTGCCCTAGCCTCCATCAGCACAACCACTGTCTCTGGCCCTAACCCCCGAAATACAGGAAGGTGAGGTATGCCTCAGCATGCATGTTGGACCACTTCCACCGTCCTAGCTCCAAGATTATGTTCCCTAGTCATGGATACTTCAAAATGCGATTGAAACATTCAAACATAGGGCCAGTGTGGAATTCCTTCAATGTGCTTTCTACTTATTATGCCTCAAAAGAAGGTTACCAATTAGATGTTGATACACCGAAATAGTATACACTAGAAGTGATTTTGTTCTCTAGGTCTGTAGATTTGGAAGGTTTGATCATTCACGTGACACAGCCTCCCAAAATAGTAGGGAATTTAATTATGGATTCTAATAGATTTGCAGTGAAAGGGGTTGAAACTGTGACAGCGGTATTTCTCACTATATCACTGAAACTGTAACTGGCTTGGTGCATGTTCAAATAAAGTAGCAAAAACGTGACACTAAACACTTGTGGGGCACGCAAAAGTGGCAAAGTCAACAGAATCAATGCCTTATCAGCCATATTGCCTTGTGTGAGTGCGCAAAGGCTGACATCGATGCTCATAGCAAGCAGTCTAAGGTGATAAAGACTAATCCACTGACTTATCAGTATCTAACTGTCCGAAACCCAGGTGCAGTGAATCATATTTGCCCTAAATCAAGGTGTGTGGATTCAGACGACCGGACAAACCCGATTTGCGAAACACTACGACCATGACACGGTGAGCTCCTAGTTTCCGTACCAATCAAGCAGAACCGAGAGTAATCAATTTCAAGCTGGACAATTAGGACGAGCGACCAGAGATCGATAACAAATCTCAAACCATGTCAAGATAGGCTAGGGCACATAGCGATTAAACTCAACCACATCGAACCAAACCGGGCGGAGGCGAAACTTACCGGGGGAGGGATCGAGGAAGAGGTCGAGCTTGACCCTGCGGCCCGCCGCAGCCATGGCCGCTAGGCGTCGCTCCTTCCTCCTCCCCATCGGCCGGGCACCGAGGGTTTTCGATGCGTTGGGGAGGAGCGAGAGAACGGAACTAGGGTTAGGGTTTGGAGGTCTAGGTGGGCAACCCGCGAGGGTCTCACAGTCTCGCCGAACAGAGGAGGCGAAGGGGACGGACGGGACGGGAGCCGGGGGTCGGGAACGGTGAGGCGGCGGCGGCGGGCTCGTGGCCGCGTGGGTGGGCGCGTCGATGCAGGGAACTTTCTTGTTTGGAGAAGTTCGGCTGGAATTACAAGCGGCTGAAAAATACTGTTGGCTGATTTTTTTTATGAGAGAAAAATACTGTTTCGGTTAAAAAAACAAGCTGAATAAGACGGATTATAAGTCAGATGAACAGGGCCTTCGTCTCTGCCACCTGCTAGATCTAAACAGCATTAAAGCCCATTTTAGCTGGTCCAGTGCCAGCCCGCTTCAAATCTCAGCTGCATGTTCTCTTGCGCTGATATGGATGGCTGAAAGCATTGGTGAAAGGTTTTTTTAAAGAAAAATATTGTTTACTAATTGACTGATTTGACTGATAATTTTAAATGAACACGCCTACCGATGTCGTTTCTTGAGATTTTTAAAATTTTTTATTATTTAGGGCTTGGTACTTGAGTGGGCTCCTTCGGCCGTACCTGGAAACATTATCTTAACTTATAATATCTTGTCTTACTAATATATATTAAATTAAATACATTGACGGCACTGGTGGCGCTGTGGCACTTGCATACACGAACTTTCAAAATTGAAATCCAACCCTTGAACTTATTAAGTGACCAGCAAACGTGTCTGTGCGTTGTAACGGAAGAAAAAAGATGCATGAACGAAATACATAAGTGTTACGTGTCTATTATTCATATTTTATTTTTTTATATAATTTTAAAACTATAATTTATTTTATAATGATCATGACATCGAGTATAGTATAAGTTAATATTGGTAATAATATATCATTTCTTCATTATTACACGTTTCATTTGTTCCCCTCAATAACTTGTTGTGTATCCATCTCTTTTCGATTGAACGGATCCTACGTAGCCACCATTTAATTGATCATCAATCTTCATTAATGGAGGATTGTTCCTGGTCTTAGAGTATCTCTAAGAGAATCTTTTATATCTTTCCTAAATCACAAAAATAGAGATTTTGGTAGAAAACAGCCTTCAACAGCCTGTTCAACTGAATATCCAAATATAGATATCCTCTATTCCCTGTGATGAGAATCATATTTTTAAATTTATAAAGGCATAAATATTAATAGTGTGTTATAATGCATTGAAAGAAGATGATGCTTGTGCTGACGATGTGTTTTTTTTGTCGTCGTAATTTATACCAGAGGAGAAGAATCGATGTATTTTTTTTAATCTACAGGCTCTCGACGAAAGTGCGTGAGTTTGTCTTGGATCTCGTTGGTTGCCTGGTTTTGGTTTTATATCTGCCGTCATGAGGCATGTTGGAATAGGATCCGTATTGGGAAACTGTTTTTTTAAGGAATCGGCCAAGAAAAATATAATATGTTTTTTAATACCTTATCGGTTGAAATATAGAAAAGAAAAAATATTCGCCACCAGCTGTAAAATATTCGGACTCTGTAAGCTTGAAGAAAAAAAAGGAGATAGAAGTCGAAGTTTGCTTCCTCTGTAAACAGACTGAGGAGAATATAAAATAAGGAACACATGCCTCCCTTTTGACAGATAAATAAATAAAGGAAAGCCGAGCAAAATAAAGAACATAACTCTTATCCTTTTATATTTAATTTTAAGAGTTCTATTTAAAGTACTCAGGACCCGAGAAATCTATTTTAATTAGGATTCCTACTTCATATCAGTCTAGACACAGCACGGGTTATATATAAAAGTCCAGACAGAAGAAACTCATTATCCGGTAGTTAGAGAGAGAGACGGACAAAAAAATGGATGGACGAAAATAAAACTAAAATTTTGCCTCTTTATTATTATGTATAGATTCACCACAGGTTCATACCCCTTCAAGAGGCACCGACTAAGATAATTTTTCTAAAAAATACACCCTGCTATAGTTATGTTCTACCTCCGGACATCCTTGCCCAGCTGCTCGTCTCACTACTGCCACTGCCCATGCACTTTGGCGCACACCATCTCGATAGCGATAGTAGCACATGCCGAAGGGGTACGGACTTGTTATGCACCACTTAACAAGTTTAGAGGGGTGCGGACTTCGATTTTGCGAGTTCGTGGGCCTAAATGTCACAACACCACAAGTTTGCATCGGCAATGCATGAACTTATCAAGTGGTGTTAGTCCACGACATTGAAAACATATTTCTAGATCCCTAAACTTATTAAGTGGTATACTGCATATCTCTAAACTTATAAATGGTGCACTGTAGGTCATTTCTAGACTATACCGGCCACTGTAATATTTATTTATTGTTTATTTACTAAATGATAAAGAAACAATAAGTATTCTCTAATGACAGTGTCTTATTTTATTCTGAAAGGTACTACCAAACGGAAAAAGCTGCACGGTACAACCAAAGTTCTTTCTATGTCTCGCTCTTGGGGTTGAGATAGAAGTGTCACTAAGCTTCAAGGCTACAAGCTGAATTTTGTTTGTAATCAAGTTGGTCAAAAATACTCTGACTTTGCCCTTTTAATTAATGCAAGTATAGCAAAATAAGCTGCTACTTTAGATATCTATACTTCTAATAAAGCAAACTCCCATTAGTCTATTCTCTAGCTTCTCATTGGTCCAATCCTGAAAAGTGATATCATCCGCCCACTAAGTAACATCATGCGCCCACTAAGCCCTATTTATCTCCCCACTGGCTATTTCTTTTGAAATAGAAAAAAGTCATAGTACCTAAACCAAGTATCGTAATTAAAATCCAATTGCACCATGGTGTTCCTCACAATAAACTTTTCAAAATAAGATCCCATATGGATATATTTCGATAACTTTTTTGCAAACATTTAAACCGCTTCTAAGTAAAGCCTAGCAAAACTGCCGTTTCTAAGAAAAAAAACTAGCAAAACTGCAAATCATATGATTACATGTGGTCCTCCGAAACATGTATGATTTTGTAAAGGAAAACTCCTAGAACTTTTGGGACGGGGGATGACCCTCAGGTATAATAGGGGTGATGGGTTCGGGTGGATGAGATTTTGGCGATCTATATTTGATTTATGGACAGGTCCAAAGTCTAACAAGAGAATCACAAATCTTGCAAGGACAAGTTAAGCAAAAGATAAGAGAATATTATGAAGGAAAACTCATAGAACTTTTGGGACGGGGGATGACCCTCAGGTATAGTAGGGGTGAGGGGTTCGGGTGGATGAGATTTGGGTGATCTATATTTGATTTGTGACAGATCCAAAGTCTAACAAGAAAAACACAAATCTTGTAAGGACAAGTTAAGCAAAAGCGAAGAGAATGAGAAAAACAATGTGCTATAGCAGCAACTAGTATTTTTTTTTTGAAAAGTAACACAAAATCTTCTGATGAAACCTATATGTCAATCGATACAATCTGCATAATTGTGCTAATGCATCTATACATATACATCTTCTAATCCTTAGTCTAACTTCTTTATATTTCTACTTCAGACCCATAATAACGCGCAAGGCATTCCTACTAGTTGATCTATATTTGCATGATAAGATAGTAAAAGTTTTAGTTTGCCCTTGTGAACCTCTTGAATTGGATGCTCCGTAGATTTGGTCAAGTACATTGTTCACCTATTTTGTTTTATATAATTTCTTATCTGAAAGATTTCTTTTGGTTCTCTCTTAGCTGGAACAAGCAAAACTATTTCAAGCACTTCTCTTTAACAGTTTGTTTGGAAAATTATTCATCGGATCAAAATCATCAAAAATCCCAAGGGAGTTCATTCTCAAGAAAGCTGATGTGTTTCTTTGGAACAAAGCAAATATGTATTTGTTATTATCTGTGCATTCTACTCTGGATTCTTGTAAAAGTGTTTGCATCAACTGGAGTGTAATTGATGTAGCGGCTACAACTTTTGGATTCATGAGAACCATTTATTCGGATGGCAAACATAACCCAATTGATAAATTTAATCATGAGAAAATGGTGAAGATCTTATTCGTTTGGCCAACAAGTCATGGAAGGCTGATGAGCTTAGAAATATGTTTGTTCTAGCAATTCACACTAGGATGATATATATTATTCATGTTGTATATGATTTATGTGCTAATAGTAAATTTGACAATAATCTAACAAGAAAGAAGTAAAAATCTGGACCTTTGTAGAATATTTTGAGAAGTATGGTAACTATTTTACATATTCATATGCTTATTCAAGAATACATAGCTAATTAACACTAAACTAACACACTTCATTTACAGGTATAGTATATTTTTTTTGTCATCCTTAGCTTGGAGAAGACACCAACAAATGTAGGCCTTTCTCCACACTCCACTCGCTCTCTCCCTATTTTCTACACTACTACTAGAGCAGGACTTCACCTATGTATAAAGTATGTATAAAGTGTGTAGCCCCTTCTTTGTGGTCATGACTTGAGAGTGAGGGGGTAGGGGTATTTATAGCACTTTTGCTATGGGCCTATGGATCCATATGCTCTCAATCTTCTATCATTGGATCAAACGATCTTGAATGGATGGTTGAGATGGAGCAAAAGTGTGCTTCTTTGCATTAATAAGAGGTGGAAGGCGGCAGATGCAGGGGTGGTCGCTCGACCACCTAGAGGGGTCGGTCAACCCTCTTGTATTCTTAACGTTCACACGTAAAATCCGCAAGTGCACGAATATTTTTGTGTAGCATTTCACCGGGAGTATTTTAGGTATCGTTATATTTTTACCACAGGGAAGGATGGTATAAAGTGATGATTATTGACATACTTATGGTCATAGCATAACTAACCATCAATGTCTAAACAGGGGTAAAAGACGATAGTTGTGGTAGTACAACACACACATAGAATCTACTCCCTATAAAGAATGGTTCTAAGTCTAGTAGAGAATAGCTATAGCAAGCAAGTTAATCAGACATGATCTTGCTAATGGTTCTAAATAAAGAATAAATGATTGAACATATACAAAATACATAGCTAGTGCCTTGATTCCATGCCAAATAGATGTATCCGGGATACCCTATCGGTTCTAGTTTTATGTAGCCCATGAGTTATCTTCTTATCGCTAAGCACCTATTGTTGACGGTAGCTAACAACAATTATAAACCATCAATAAAACATGTATAAGGGCACAAATAAGACCACCAACGAAGATTTAGGGTTTAAACTAACGAATTCCATGAGTTTTGGTGAATCTGTGATTTCTGCAGGGTTTATCCAGAAAACCGTCAAGGGAGACCTATATGTCAAAGTTAATTATACAATTCCACCGCGAAACCAACGTGGGAAGGTTTCAGAAGACTCGAGAGGACTCCACACCAAAGCAGGAGGCGAGCCACTGACATGTGGGGCTAGGCGGCCCCACCTGCAGGCCGCCGGGCCCCTGTGGGTCCTACCTATCACCCTCGTTGCTATGTCAGTTTCTCACCACCTACTAGGATGCATCTCTGCTGTTTCTTAAGTCAGTTTGATCCAAGGGCTCATGTTGCAAGCTCAGAGCTATATAACCAGGCCCTGCCCCCTTGAGGCATCAAGTCATTTGAGAAGACAAAAACCCTAATCATCCTCAGAGCTCCTCTATATTCTAGGGCATAACTTGTTAGGCTAGGTCTAGAGGGAGGCAAGCAGGCTTTGCTTGGATTCTCGACATTATCAAGAACGTGGTTTGGTATAATTCTTGTACCCCTCTCTTATTGTATCTTCATTATTTTTATATGCTTACTACAATTGTTATGACAATATCAGTATTCATCTTATTCATGTTCTTATTGGTAATGTTCATCATCTCTTTTGATTATATACTTAGTATAGTTGGATTATCATTATGTTTATGTATAAGTTCGTATAGCGCTTACCCTAAGGTACCATGGGTGGGTGGTTGGCATTATATAAGCGTGGTGCTTATATATTGTTTACCTACGAATACACTCTATATTCTGGGTCATGTGGTAGATCACGGATGTGACTCTCCCATTGAATCCTTTGTAGTCCACTCCCCGAATATAGGCCATAAAAGTAGGGTCTGGTTACGAAGGAAGAGCGAGCTCTGTTCTTAATCTTCCCTATGTAATACCCCTTATGTGTAGATATATAGGTGATCTTAGCAATGATTACTAAGTGTAATTGCACTAATCAATGTATGCTTTGATTTGTAATTTAGAATGACTTAGAAATTATTCCTCTAATATTCTACCTGACCATGCTAATACCATAGATAGGAGTGCTCCGAGTGATATATCATTATACTTGATCAATACTTATCATATGCATATATTATCCTATGACTTACCCCTGTTATAAGTAGAATATCGTTTGTGGTTTATTTGTCCATCAATACTATAAGTTATCAATACATGTCCACGCTACACCTTCCCCGTGGTAAAATATAAATAACGATACTTGGAATACTCTCGGATGAAGTGCTACAATGAT
Source organism: Saccharum hybrid cultivar R570 (assembly GCA_038087645.1). Lineage (NCBI taxonomy): Eukaryota > Viridiplantae > Streptophyta > Magnoliopsida > Poales > Poaceae > Saccharum > Saccharum hybrid cultivar. Next base: position 985,910 of record JAQSUU010000291.1, on the reverse strand, counting down.
ATAATTATCTGTGTGCTTTCAGATTCCTTTTCATTCATATTATATATATTCATTCTACTCATATAAAATAATAGAGAACTACTTAGTATCATTCTAGTATTAATGCTAGGTAGTACTAACAAGAATCTCTAGCACCATCACTAGGGATGACAACCTAGTACAAGTAATGCTAAGAGATGTAGCTAATTAATAAGTGGCTACTTAAAACAAGTAACAAGTTAATAAATACCAACACCTATACCACAACCAAATGTGGGGGGATTACAAAGGACGAACAGGGCTAAATCACCACCTGTCGTCTACCCCTATAACCCATGGATTATGCAGTTCTTTGATAGTTCACACTAGTCTAAGATGGTGTTTAAATTCAGGGGCTAAAGTTTAGGGGTGTCACATCGGGTGTCACTTGGGGGTGTCACATGGGAGTATTCGGATAGTAATAATAAAACAAATTACAGAAGTCCTCAAGAATCCGGGAGATGAATTTATCAGGCCTAATTAATCCATCATTAGCACATGTTTACTATAGCATCATATTGTCAAATCATGGACTAATTAGGCTTAAAAATTTTGTCTCGCAAAGTAGTCGCAATCTGTGCAATTAGTTATTTTTAGTGTATATTTAATACTCCATGCATGTGTTCAAACATCTTATATGATAGGGACTAAAATTTAGGGGAGGAACTAAACAAGGCCTAAGTACCACACTTAGACTAGTGGGCACTCCTCTCATCCTCTCGGAAAGAACAAGATCAAACCCAAAATCTCACCAAACCAACATTGTAGCATGGATCAAAACCCTAACTAGGCATTTGCATAAGTCAAACAGATAATCTTTGTAACCAACATACTAATGCGATCGAACTAGTTCTTGAGCGACGAACATATATGAACGGGATCATACTAATTGATGAACTATGTTGAACTTGAGCGAGTTCATACTAGAACAAAGAACTAGTATGATCAAGGTCAGAGTAAGTGCATGTTCTAGCATGAACATGTTCATAAGATCATAAGAACAATGAACTAGTAAGGCCAAAGTAGAATGAACATGATGAACATAGCAAGAACAAGATGAATATTCCATTGATATTTGAAGAGTGTTATAAGATGAGCAAGCTTCTACTAGAGAGCTAGACTCACCAGGAACACCTCTTAATCTACTTGAGCTCGCTAGGACTAATTCTCCACTAAGGACTTGGAAGCTAAGGTTACAGTTATGGGATTTGTAGCTCTTATGTGTGGTGTCAAATATAGGGGTTTTCTATGTGTTTTTATAAGTGGTAATGACCCCTAAGTAGGAATGCCAAAGATCATGCCAAGAGGCGATCCTAGGTGATCGGCCGAACCAACCTCTCCCCTAATATCGGTCGATCCATTGGATGCAGAGGCGGTTGATCTAATAGTGCACAGGCCTTCTAGATGACAGTGGCTGACTTCCTAAGGCAGTTGGGCCTAGGTGGCACCCCTAGAGGGTCAGCTGACCTAGGGAATGGACCAGGGATAGGCCCATCTTGTGTGGGATGGTGAAAGCTTTAGTTTGGTTTTAGTGAATTGATGAAACCCTTAGTACTAACCTAGTTTATCAAAGTGGTCATGAGATAGGTAGCACTATTCCAAGTGGTGGAGAAATGGTGAAGATCATGATGATGGTGTAGTGACCATGGTGATCAAGTGCTCGGCTTGGAAAAGAAGAAAGAGAAAAACAAAAAGCTCAAGGCAAAGGTGAAATCTTGATATGAGCTTTTTGATTTGGTGATTGAGACACTTAGCGAGTGTGATCACATTTAGGATTGATAGCCATACTATTAAGAGGGGTAAAACTCATATCGAAATGCAGTTGTCAAAGTGCCACTAGATGCTCTAACTCATTGCATATGCATTTAGGATCTAGTGGAGTGCTAACACCCTTGAAAATGTTTGTAGAAATATGCTAACACACGTGCACAAGGTGATACACTTGGTGGTTAGAACATTTGAGCAAGGGTAGAGAAGTTGGTGAAGCGAAGAAGGTGTTTTTCACTGTAAAATAGTGACCTGACGCAGAGGTGCAGAGTCCGATCATTTATAAAACAAGGAGACACTCTTGGTCTCTGTCTGCTGAGTGACCGGACACTGGTGCACTGTTGCAACCTGACGCGTAGAGGGTGCGTCCGATCATGTCTAATGCATGGTGACGTAAGCACGGAGTGAGTTGAAATATCTCGGATGGTGAACAGTCAAAGGACCTAATGTGGGTCAGCATCCGATCGCGGATTTGTGGCTCTGGATGCTCTCTGGAAGTGACTTGACGTTGGTGTGCCATTTTGATCAGTGTGTTCAGTCATTCTCTAGTGGTGCACGGGCGAGTGAAGACCTGATGCTGTGGTGGTGCGTCTGGTCATCCTTCGTGGCGTCCGGTCGTGACTTGGCGCGTGGCGTAGGTGTAGCTAGCCATTAGGATCGCTTGACTGAGGTTTAACCAAAGTGACACATGGTGAGGATCCGAGGACCGAACGCAGGTGTGGGTGCATCTGATCATCCCCACCTATGCATCCGGTCGATGCACAGACAACTGCAGTGAGGGGGTAATGGCTCTATTTCGTTTGCCCCTCTATATAAGGTGTTTGGCCAGCTCAAGCTCACTCTCTTGGCTATTTGCATTGACATAGCAACCTTATGAGCTTAGCCAAAGTCCTCCCACTCATCTCCATCATTGATTCATCATCTTTGTGAGATTGGGAGAGAATCCAAGTGCATTGCTTGAGTGTTTGCATGGTGATTGTGTTTCGCTACGGGATTCACTTGTTACTCTTGGTGGTTGCCACCACCTAGATGGCTTGGTGTAGCGTGGATTGTCGAGCGGAGGAAGGTGCTTGTCTCTGGCTCCGATCATGGTGATTGTGAGGGGTTCTTGACCTTTCCCTGGTGGAGAGCCAAAAGGTACTCTAGTGGATTGCTCATGGCTTGTGTAATTCTCATCTTGTGTTGGTTGTGCGGCACCCTATTGAGGGTTTGGCGTGTGATTCCAATTAGCGTGTGAACCTCCAAGTAAGTGAATCACCACAACGAGGACTAGCTTGTCGGCAAGCAAGTGAACCTCGGTAAAAAATCATTGTGTCATCATTTAATTCTGAGGTAATTGTTCTTCATTGGTATTCATTCTTATGATTGATTGACTCCATGGTGATTGGCTGATTCCTCTACACGGCGGCATAACACTTCATCCTTCCCGTGTATTTACATTTCTTAGTGTAGTTTAGCCCTTTAGTGTAGCTAGTTTTGAGGGCAAGCAAGAGTCATGTCTAGTGGTTAGTGAGGCTCTTTAGTTAGTCTTTGAGAGCTCACTAATTTAGTGTAGTGACATAGCCTTTGTGTGCTTAGAGACAATAGCAACTAGATTGTGGTAGGTGGCTTACATTTTTAGTAGGCTAGCACAACATTCACTTCGCCTCATATTAGTCTAACCACTTTGCTTAGTGTTGCTGTAGAAATTTTTATAGGCTATTCACCCCCCTCTAGCCATTAGGACCTTTCAAGTGATATTGGAGCTGTGGTCATCGTGATTTGAGGCTTAACAACCTTCGGTGTCAAAATGGCTCAAATCAACAACACCAAGAAGCCACCCCAATTTGATGGCACAAATTATCCATATTGAAAGTCAAAGATGACCACACACATCAAGTCAATCAATAGAAAGGTGTGGAAGGTAGTGGAGACCAAGATTGAGATAGAAGATCTGGAGAATCCCACCGTGGCCGAAGAAGTGCTTCTCCAAAACAATGATATTGCTCTTAGTGCCATTCATGATGCTATTGATGAGAGAACATTTAAGCAAATCAAGAATATTGAGATGGCTCATGAGGCATGGAAGAAGTTGGAGAAATCATTTGAGGGCACCAAGATAATAAAGGGTGCAAAGGCATACATTCTCAAGGAGAAATTTGCTAGCTTCAAGATGAAGGAAGATGAGAGTGTGTTGGACATGTTCCATCAGATGGAGGTGCTTGTCAATGATCTCAAAGCACTTGGTGAAAAGGTGAATGACAAGGACTTCTCTCATGAGTTCTTGAGATGCTTACCCGCAAGATTTGGCATGTTGGTCACATTGCTAGTGAGGACCGGTTTGGACATAATGACACCAAACTAAATCTTGGGAGATATCATGATGGATGATGCATATAGAGATGATGATGAGAAGGAAGAAAAGAAGGAGAAGAAATATGAGAAGAAGGATGAGAAGAAGAAGAGTGTGGCATTCAAAGCCACATCATCATCAGAGGGCAAAGCCAAGCAAGATACATCTAGTGAAGATGATGACTCAAGCTTTGATGACATGGATAATGAGAAGATGACTCTCTTTGTGAAGAGATTTGGCAAGTTCATAGTGAAGAAGGGCTATTGTGCTAGAAGGAAGAAGTCTTCATCCAAGAACAAGGAAGAGTCAAGAAGGTACTTCAAGTGTGGAAGCAAGGATCATCTTGTTGCTCAATGCCCATGCAATAGTGACAATGATGATGATGACAAGAAAAGCAAGAAGAAGGACAAGAAGGAAAAGAAAGAGAAGAATGACAAGATGACCATCAAGAAGAAGAAGGGTGGTTCATATGTGGTCACTTGAGATAGTGATGCTTCCTTAAGTGATGATGATGATAGTGATGGTGACAAGACCACTAAGAAGAAGGCTTTTGGAAGCATTGCCATACAAGAGAAGCCTTCACTCTTTAATACTCCATCATGCTTTATAGCTAAGGCCACTAAGGTACAAACTTGTGATGATGGATGTGGTAAGGAACATGATAATAAAAATGAAAGTGAAAGTGACAATGATGATAAACCCACTAAAGATGAACTAACTGACATGTTAGAAGATGCTAAAGAACATTTTGACATTAAGAGAAGGGAATGCAAAGACTTGTGCAAGAAGATAAAAGCCCTTAAGCAAGCCTTTGATGAGCTCAATGCATCTCATGAGAGACTAGAGGAAACCCATGAGAAGCTTGGCAAGGCTCACAAGAAGCTTGAAAAAGCTCATTCCTCTCTACTTAATGAGCAAAATGAGAAGGAACATGTTGTAACATGTGATAAAGGCTTAACTTGTGATATAATTAATGAATTATTCTATAAGCCTATCATTGTTGCTTCCACTAACCCTTCTTGTAGCACTTCCACTTCTACCTTGTCTACTAGTGATGGTTTCACTTGTGATGCCTCACTAATGGTTGATAATGACACACTCAAGGAGGTAAAAGAGCTCAATCACACCTTGGCTAAGGCCTATGGTGGTGAGGACCGCTTGCTTATGTGCTTGGATAGCCAAAGGGCATCTCTCTTCAAATAGGGATTGGGCTATATCCCCAAGAAAGGCAAGGCACCTTTGTTAATCATAAAACTAGTTTTGTGAGGAACAATAGCCGGTATTACAAAAGTTGTAAGCAAGTTGGTCACATAGAGCAACCATGCATGAACAAGAAATCACAAGCTAATGTATCCTCAATTAAGCTTGATTCTTTTTATGTGCTTACTTAGGGTATAAATGGTGTTCATGCTAAGTTTATTGGTGCACCATGGATGGGCTCAAAGAAGAAAGCCATATGGGTGGCAAAAAGCTTGGTTACTAACCTCCAAGGACCCAAGAAAGTGTGGGTACCTAAAAAGAATTGATCTTCTTTTATAGGTCAATTACAAAACCAGAGGAAGGCATTGAGTTCTTGATAGTGGGTTCACTCAACACATGACTAGTGATGTAAGAATGTTCAACTCAATCAACACCAATGATAGTAATGGCTATGATAGTATCACATTCGGTGACAATGGCAAAGGCAAGGTCAAAGGGCTTGGAAGATTACAATATCCAATGACTTGAGCACATCCAATGTGTTGCTAGTTGAGAGCTTAAACTTTAATTTACTATCCATGGCTCAATTATGTGATCTTGGATTTAAGTGCATATTTGGAGTAGATGATGTGGAGATCATAAGTGTAGATGGCTCTAACTTGATCTTCAAAGGCTTTAGATATGAGAATCTATACTTGGTTGATTTCAATGCTAGTGATACTCAATTGTTAACATGCTTGTTCACTAAGTCTAGCATAGGATGGTTATGGCATAGAAGGCTTGGTCATGTTAGAATGAAACAATTGAATAGATTGGTTAAGCATGACTTGGTTAGATGCTTGAAAGATGTTGTGTTTGAGAATGATAAACTTTATAGCTCTTGCCAAGTCAGTAAACGAGTTGGAAACACCCATCCTAAGAAAAGCATGATGAGCACTAGTAAGGCATTTGAGTTATTGCACGTGGATTTGTTTGGGCCAACACAATACACTAGTATCGGTGAAAACAAATATGGCTTTGTGATAGTGGATGACTATACAAGATACACTTGGGTATTCTTTCTAGTGGATAAGAGTGATGTATTTGCAACTTTTAAATCATTTGTCAAGGGCATTCACAATAAATTTGAAACAACCATCAAGAGAGTTAGAAGTGACAATGGTAGTGAGTTCAAGAACACTAGAATTGATGAGTTGTGTGATGACTTTAGAATTAGACATCAATTCTCGGCCAAGTACACTCCACAATCAAATAACCTTATTGAGAGAAAGAATAGAACACTCATTGATATGGCAAGGTCTATGCTTAGTGAGTACAATATGAGTCAATCCTTTTGGGCCGAAGTAATCAACACCGCTTGCTACTACATCAACCGATTGTATTGTCACCCATTGAAAGAGAAGACACCATATGAGCTCTTGAATGGTAGAAAGCCAAACATTGCATATTTTTGGGTCTTTGGTTGCAAATGCTATATCTTGAAGAAAGGCACTAGATTGGGTAAGTTTGAGAAAAAGTGTGATGAAGGATTCTTACTTGGATCTCAACCACAAGCAAAGCATATAGAGTTTAGAATTTGGCAAGTGGTACTCTTGAGGAGTGTTGGTATTTATTAACATGACACTTGTAACTGAGGAAAGATTATATAAATAATAAGGAATCAATAAGTGCATAGATAATATACCATTGTAGCACTTTACCCGGGAGTATTCTAGGTATCATTATTTATATTTTTACCACAGGGAAGGTCTAGCAAGGACATATATTGATAACTTATAGTATTGATGGAGAAACAAACCATAACCACAATTCTACTCACAACAGGGTAAGTCATAGGATAAGTATATGTATGATAAGTATTGATTAATGATAATGATAAATCACTCATAGCACTCCTATCTATAGCATTAGCATGGTTAGGTAGAATATTAGAGGAATAATTCCTAAGTCATTCTTAATTACAAGTCAAAGCATATGTTGATTAGTGCAATTACACCTAGTAGTCATTGCTAAGATCACCTTTATATCTACGCATAAGGGGCATTACTTAGGAAAGTTTAAGAATAGAGCTTGCCCTTCCTTCATAACTGAGCCCTACTTTTATGATTGTTGGCGGTCACTATTGCACATTTAGAACTGCCAATTATAGTCCAAAAACAGGAGAAATAAACAAACTTTGACACATATACATATACTTTGACCTTGTTCCACTTGTTTTTGGAGAAACATATTTTGTAGGACACATACCCAGAAACAAGTGAAAATACACAAAGGAAAGAAAGAAAGCGTAATGCTGAAGGCGTATTTTCAAAAGTGCGCAATCAAAAGAATTGGAGAAGCCCACCTTCGTGCAAACACCCAGGCCAAGCACCACCATAGGAGGGGCCCAGGCCCAGCCACTAGCCATCGGCCAAAGGCGGTGTCTAGGTGAGCCAGCCAGGGTGTGGCCGCACCCTGGGTGTGCCTGCACCCCAAGCAGCATGGCCTAGGCCCCGCTTCCTGTGGCGGTTGTATGGCGGTGTGCTATGGCGGTTTTGGGTGGTTTCCAAATTTACTTGCATCAAACCGACCAAGCTTCACTATATAAGAAGGGCTAGAGCTCATATGCAAAACACACATCATTTGGGCTACACACTTCACCTCCACTTGTACTCTCTTTTTCATAGTTTTAGAAGTAGTTTTGAGCAAAGGCAAGAGCTACAAGGAGAGCTTGTCTCTTGGAAGAAGAGCAACACTTTGGTATGAATACAATGAGTTCTTCTAAGTGCAAGTTTTCATCTTTATCATATAGCATTGCATATGAACTAGAGTATAGTCTTGATCATGTTATAATCATGATATATGAACTAGTCTATAGTTTGTATGCTATATGATTTGTATGAGTAGAAGTAGGGTTAGGTTGGAGTGGCAGTTCATTATTTCTCGGGTTTGCCTATATCCTTTACTTGTCGATCCGTAGGGTCCGGGACCGGGGGGTATAGGTAGTTTCTTTGTACACGGGCGTGGTGCTCGGGTACACAGGAACCTGCGGATATGACGGTATCCCACAGTTGAAAGGTAGGTGGCATGTGGTGACAGCCCTATCCGTCCCTTTGTAATCCCCCATGTTCGGGCATTGTGTAGGAGTCTTAAAGTCTCTCACACTTGCTGGCAGACCAATGCTCGAAGATCTTTCCATCCATCTTAAACTTAGCTATAACTCCAGTCATATAACTTATATGATCATCAACTGTTCTTTGCACGACTATACTAGAACATGTCGGCTTCACATAGGAACATTCTTTTATTCTTTGTTTTCCTTTTATCCTTGAGGTTAACCTAGATGTGTGTCCACTATCCTCAAAATACCTTTTTTACCCCTGTCATATGCTATGTCCACCATGCAAGTATGTAATCTTGTTTATTCCAATGCTAGATACAAACACCTTGCCCTCCTTTGGGCAAATATAAATAACGAAATCTTGGAATACTCCTAGGTGAAATGCTATAATGATAGTTCTGTATGCTTATGGATTTTGGTCTGTAAACATATTAGGACTATCATGATTGGTGTTTCTAAGTACCATTACTGAAAGGTCTTGATGGCTAGAGGGGGGTGAATAGCCTAATAAAACTTTCTACAAAAAGTGCTAGACAATTTAATTAGCAATAACAAATAGCGAGAAGCGAGTTTTACCTAGCCTATGGAGTGTTGCAAGCCACCTATCCAAAAGACAATTCTAATATATATATATATATATATATATATATATATATATATATATATATATATATATATATATATATATATATATATATATATATATATATATATATATACACACTCAACTGCACAAGTCAAACCGCACAACTTAGCTACAACTAAAGCTAACTAGTTACACAAGATAAGAGCTACACTAACAAGCTAGCAAGGTAACTAAGAAGTTAATACAAGAGAGAGTTAGGAGGGTATCACTGAGGGGCAAAGTATTGAGCCAACCAATCAATATGATCAAGAGATGAATTCCACAATACACAACCACCGGGATCGATTAGTCACAATAAGAAAGTGATGACACAAGATTTATCCCGAGGTTCACGTGCTTGCCAGCACTCTAGTCCCCGTTGTGTCCCTCTTCACCATGTGGTTTGGTGGCTAATCGGTCACACACCGAGCCTCTCAAAAGGCACCACAAGAACCTACCAAATGGCAAAAGGTTGCAAATGACACGAGCAATCGACTAACGTTGCCTTTGGCGCTTCGCCGAGGTAGGCACAAACCCCACACAATCACCGGAGGTGGCCAAGAACAATCATCAACTCCTGCCAACGCCTCCAAGCTGCTCCAAGCCGTCTAGGTGGCGGCAACCACCAAGAGAAACAAGAATCCCATAGCAAATAAACCACCAAGTGCCAACTAGATGCAATCTCACAATGCAAATACACTTGGATCACTCAATCTCACTTCGAATATGCAAAGAAGCAAGAGAGATGAGTGGGAGGGGAGTTGCTTAGCTCAAAGTGCTCACAAGTATGTCAAAGAGTGCAAGAGAGTAAGCCTAGAGTCGGCCAACAAGTATTTATAGACGTACCCCTTTGAATAGAGTCGTTAGTCAGTTGAAACTGCTGTAATCGTGCTGATCGGACACGCTGGTTGCACAGATCGGACACGCGAAGCTTGACCAGACGCGCTGGTCCCGTAACTGACCGGACGCGCTGGTTAAGCCTGAGCAACGCTCCAGCGAGTTAGCGACCGGACGCGTTACACCCGGCGTCCGGTTAGAGTCCAGTAAGCTCCCACCATGATCGGACGCGTTTGGTCGATCGTGACCGGACGCGCTACCATGTCCGATCAGAAGACCGAGACGCGCGCAAATATAGAGCACTGACCGGATGCGTCCAGTCAAACAGAGACCGCGTCCGGTCACCTCTGTGACCTCTGTTCGCCTCCGTTTGATTCACCCTTTCACATATGAGCTAGACTAAGTATGTGTGTCACTTTAGCACATGTTTTAGCTCGTGAAACAACATGTGACAACGCCTCCAAATCTTGACATTAGCGTAAAAGAAAATAGGCGTTTCAATTCCTCGAAAACGCTTGAATCCCGCCGAGCTTGTGAGTGTGCTAACACCACCAAGTGATCACGTCATGTGTGAGTGTGTTAGCATTTTCACAATCATTTTTGAGGCGTTATTAGTTCTATCCAAATGCATATGATTATGAAATGCACACCTAGAGGCAGTTAGGAGTTCAATAGCCGTGCCATTCCCCTCTTTATAGTATGGCTATCTATCCTATAATGTAACCACACCCACTAGGTGTCTTGGTTACTAAAACACAACCCTTAAGCATATACCTTTGCCTTGATCACGTAGGGTTACGTCCAAATCCAAGTGTGGCCATCATGATCACCATGTCCATCTTGCCACCAACCTTGGAATGTAATAATCCTCATATGCTATATACAACTTAGGCATAGGATTAGTACTTAGGCATTGTCACTAATTACCAACACCAAACATAGAGCTTTCAATCTCCCCCTTGTTGGTAATTGGTGACAACCCTTTCACAAAGATATTATGATAAAATTGTAATTGAACCCATGTCACATTATCCAAGTATATTACCATGTGTAAGAATTACAGATAAGTGATCATGAATTCAAATTGATAGCAATGGCTCCCCCTACATGTATGCTATATGTTTGGATTTAGGAAGCATACATGCTTAGATAGGAAAAAATAGGAGCATTGACTACCAATAGGTGCTAAGTGCTTTAGATTATAGACCTTTGAAGCGTGATACCATCAGAGTAGCGATAAACACCATCTTAGCACCTTGTGTAGTTAGATACCACTTGGAAAAGCACAAACATAACTAGAAACCTCGTGAGATTAACATTATAAGCAAGGCTCTAGTACCACTTTGAAAAACATGAAGCAAGAAAAAAAATCTAACTACTTCCTATTCATGCTAGTACTTCAATATACCATTCAAATTATACTAGCAAGTCACCAAACAAGCAAAGTATTGGAGAAAAATAAATGCATAACTATGCATCATACATATGAAGTGCACATGGAAATGCAACATTCATGTTTAAGAGCTTGCTCCCCCTACTTGTGTGCTCAAAATTTTAGTTGATCCCCTTCTTTTATCAATTCTATCATTTAGGTTTTCTCCCTTTTTAGAATCTATCTTTGTGAACAACATTTTCTCCCCCTTTGGCACCAATGACCATAAGGAGCAAATTTTAGATAGATTATCATGTTGAATTATGGGGTGAGGGTCAAGTTTGTGGTTCAACCTAGATTGCTTGCATAAGTGAAATTCTTCGGTTTGATCCAAGGGCAAGCTTCTTCACACCTCACTAGAAGGGTTATCATGCACCATGTTGAAGCAAATACTTAAACAAGTTATCTAGATCAAACACTTAGGATCACAAGCTCTCAAACAAGTTATATGCTACCACTAGATCATACAAGTCATGAAAACAATAGTGGCATCATATAAACTTCAAATTCATTTGATTTTCATGAATGAGCCTAGAACACATTATGACTAGATGCATTAAACAAGTCCTTGGCATAGAATGTATGATATGTCAACCAATTGTACCTTGCTTTGTCTTGGAGGAGAGGCATGTCATATATGGGGTGCATCAACTCATGTTGGAGAAGTCAAGTATGTTCAACTCATTCTTGAGCTTGTGAAATCTTTTCTCATCAAGTGGCTTGGTGAATAGATCGGCTAGTTGATCTTCGGTGCCTACACTCTCAATAGCAATGTCACCCTTTTGTTGATGATCTCTAATAAAGTGATGGCAAACATCAATATGCTTCTTTAATGTTGAACCAGATTATTGGTTAGCTTCACAGCACTTTCATTGTCACAGCAATGGTACATTCTTGAAATTGATTTCAAAATCCTTCAATGTTGCCTTCATCCACAAGATTTGTGCACAACAACTACCTGCGGCGATGTATTCGGCTTCGGCGGTAGATAGTGCAATACTATTTTGCTTCTTGGATGACCATGAGACAAGTGATCTTCCCAACAATTGACAAGTCCCGGAGGTGCTCTTTCTCTCCACTTTGTCACCGGCATAGTCGGAATCTGAATATCCAACTAGCTCAAAGCTTGCACCTTTGGGATACCATAATCCAACATCTTATGTATGCTTTAAGTACCTCAATATTCTCTTTGTTGCCTTCAAATGACTTTCTCTTGGTGAGGCTTAAAATCTTGCACATATGCATACACTAAACATTACATCGGGCCTTGATGCCATCACATAGAGTAGGCTACCAATCATTGATCTATATAGCTTTTGATCCACCATGTTGCCACTCTTGTCACTATCCAAGTTTCCATTAGTGCTCATTGGAGTAGTGATTCCTTTTGCATCTTCCATACCAAACTTCTTTAGCATATCCTTTATGTATTTGGTTTGGCTTACAAATGTTCCTTCCTTCATTTGTTTGATTTGAAGTCCAAGAAAGAAACTAAGTTCACCAATCATTGACATTTCAAATTCCTTTGCCATCATTTTCCCAAACTCATCATAATAATCTTGATTGGTTGAACCGAATATGATATCATCAACATATATTTGCAACACAAATAAGTCTTTTCCAATCTTCTTGGTGAAGAGAGTAGTATCCACTTTGCCCATGACAAATCCTTTGGATAGCAAGAAGTCCCTCAATCTTTCATACCATGCTCTAGGTGCTTACTTCAATCCATACAAAGCTTTTCTCAATTTGTCGACATGATTGGGTTTCTTGTCATCTTCAAAACCAGGAGGTTGCTCCACATACACCTCTTCTTGAATGTACCCATTGAGAAATGTACTCTTCACATCCATTTGATATAGCTTGATATTGTGAGCACAAGCATAGGCAAGTAAGATCCTAATTGCCTCCAATCTTGCAACCGGGGCATATGTTTCACCAAATTCAAGACCCTCTATTTGTGTGTAACCTTGAGCCACTAGTCTTGCTTTGTTCCTTACTGCTATCCCATCTTGATCTTGCTTATTGCGAAAGACCCATTTTGTTCCAATAATATTGTGATCACTAGGTCTCTCAACTAATTCCCATACTTTATTTCTCTTGAAGTTGTTGAGCTCTTCATGCATTGCATTTACCCAATCCAGATCTCTCAATGCTTTATCAATGTCCTTGGGTTCTTCCATTGACACAAAAGAAGAGTGAGCACAAAATGATGCCAATCTTGATCTAGTTTGAACTCCCCTTTGTATGTCACCAATGATGGAATCCAATGGATGGTCTCTTGCAATGTTAGTTGGTTGAAGCACTTGGACTTGATTGCTTGGATGTTGATGTTGATCATGAGTTGGAGATGATGAACTAGCCACTTGTTGATCTTGTTGCACTTGAGATGATGTACTAGCTTGATTTTGCATTAGAGAACCACTAGCTTGTGTAATTGGACTTTAGAGCACTTGATCTTTGTAGTCATCCATATCAATCACTTGCTTTGGCCTAATATCACCAATATCCATTTCTTTCATAGCATTGGTCAATTGAGTTCCTCTCACATCATCTAAGTTATCTTCCTCATCTTGAGAGCCATTTGTTTCATCAAACTCAACATCATGAACTTCCTCAAGTAAACCACTAGTCAAATTCTAGACTCTATAAGCGTTGCTAGTAGTGGAGTAACCAAGTAAGAATACTTCATCACATTTCTTCTCAAACTTGCTCAATCTAGTGCCCTTCTTCAAGATGTAGCATTTGCAACCAAATACCCAAAAGTATGCAATGTTGGGCTTTCTTCCATTTAAGATCTCATATGGTGTCTTCTCTAGGAACTTGTGGCAATAGAGGCGGTTGCTATAGAAGCAAGCCGTGTTGATTGCTTTGGCCCAAAATGAATGACTCACATTATACTCATTCAACATTGATCTTGCCATATCAATTAAGGTTCTATTCTTCCTCTCAACTAGGCCATTGGATTGAGGTGTATACTTGGCCGAGAATTGATGCTTGATTCCAAGCTCCTCACATAGCTCATCAACTCTTGTATTTCTAAACTCACTTCCATTGTCACTTCTCACTTTCTTGATTGTGGTCTCAAACTCATTTTGTACCCTCTTGATGAACTTCTTGAATATGTCAAATACATCACTCTTGTCCACAAGAAAGAATACCCATGTGTATCTAGTGAAATCATCCACAATCACAAAGCCATACTTGTTGCCACCAATGCTTGTGTATGTAGTTGGCCCAAATAGATCCATGTGCAACAACTCAAATGCCTTGGAAGTACTCATAATGCTCTTCAATGGATGGGTGTTGCCCACTTGCTTTCTGGCTTGACATGCACTACATAGCTTATCCTTCTCAAATGTGACATTCTTCAAGCCTCTAACTAAGTCATGCTTCACTAACCTGTTCAATTGCTTCATGCCAACATGACCAAGTCTTCTATGCCATAACCAACCCATACTTGATTTGGTGAGCAAGCATGTTGAAAGTTGAGTGTCACTAGCATTAAAATCAACCAAGTATAGATTCTCATATCTAAAGCCCTTGAAGATCAAATTGGAGCCATCAACACTAACTATCTCCACATCATCAACACCAAATATGCACTTAAAACTAAGATCACACAATTGAGCAACCGATAACAAGTTGAAATTGAGCTTTTCAACTAGTAGCACATTGGAAATGCTATGATCATTTGAGATTACAACCCTTCCAAGAGCCTTTACATCACCCTTGCTATTGTCACTAATTGTGATGCTATCAATACCACTATCATTTGATTTGAGAGAGTTGAACATTCTTGAATCACTGGTCATATGTTGAGAGCACCCACTATCAAGCACCCAATGCCTTCCTCCGGCCTTGTAATTTACCTACAAAACAAATTAATGTTTTTTAGGTACCCATACTTGCTTGGGTCCTTGGAGGTTAGTAACTAAGCTCTTTGGTACCCAAATGGCCTTCTTCTTTGGACCCACAATTGGTGTACCAACAAACTTAGCTTGCACACCCTTCTCACCCTTGGTAAGCACATAACAAGAATCAAAAGGAATGCAATCCATTTTAACATGAAACTTGTTGTTGTTCTTGTACATTTTATTACAATTAATCTCTAGATGCCCAACTTGTTTGCATCTATTGCAAAACCGACCATTACTCTTCACAAATCTAGGCTTATGAGTTGCAAAGGCCGCCTTGCCCTTCTTGGGAGTATAGCCCAAACCCTCTTTGTTAAGAGAGAACTTTTGGCTACCCAAGCATTTTAGCAAGCGGGCATCCCCACCATAGGCATTGCCTAATGCGCGGGTGAGATCATCCACCTCTCTCTTGAGAGTCTCATTCTCAACCACAAGTGATGAAACACTAGTAGTAAAGATAGAGTTGGTTGTGGTGGATGATGATGAGCTACATGAAGCATTAGCAGGACCAACAAATAAAGAATCATCAATAATATCACATGTTAGTCCAATATCACAAGTGACAATCACTTGCTCCTCCTTAGCTTTCTTCATGAACTTCTCTAACTTGAGGTCCTTTTCCTTGATGAGTTCAAGTAGAGTGGAGTGGGCTTCCTTAAGCCTAGTGTGAGAAACTTCAAGGTCCTCGTGGTCTTCCTTTAGACACTCACGATATGCCTCTAGTTCATCAAAGGATTTCCTAAGAGCTTTGAGCTCTTGTTCAATTTCTTTGCACTCCTTACTCTTTTTGATAGTAACAAGCTCCTCCATCAAAGCATCATTTTCATTGCTCTTGGCAATAAGCTCTTGCTCCAAGATCTTGCATCTCTTGGTGGTCCTCTTGTAGCCCTTGCTCATTTGATCTATTATGCCCAATAGATCATCCTTGGAGTAGTCCTCATCCTCCTCCTCATCACTCCTACAACCATCACTAGCACAAGAATCATCATCACTATCATCATATTTTACCTTGGTAGGCTTGGCCATAAGGCAAGTCGATGTAGTGTCGAAGATGGATGGCTTGTTGGAGAGGGCGATGCTTGCAATGGCTCACCGAGTGGTCCTCTCATCATCACTAGAGCTTGCATCATCATCACTATCAGAGTTATCACTATCCCAAGTGACTACATAACCACCACCCTTCTTCTTCTTGTTGAATGTGAAGCTCTTCTTTGCTTTCTTCTCCTTCTCTTTCTTATCCTTCTTGTTCTTCTTGAGCTTCAAGTTCTCATTATGAAATCTCTTATCTTCATAGGGGCAATCCACCACTATGTGATCGGGGCTATTGCAATTGTAGCAAAGCACCTCCTTTGCTCTCATGAAGTCTCTTCTCTTTCTTACACCATAGCCTTTCTTCTTCATGGACCGACCCATCTTTTGCACTAGAAGAGCCATGGTCTCATCATCAAATGGATCATCATCATCACTCTCCACCTTGCTCTTGCCCTTAGAAGATGAAGCCTTGAATGCAATGGGCTTCTCTTGCTTGACCTTGATCTCCTTCTTCTCATCTTCATCTTCATCATCATCATCATCATATTGAGCATCGGTCATGACATCTCCAAGCACTTGGTTTGGAGTCACCTTGTCCAAACCCTCTCTTTGGATTATCTTCCTCAAGATAGCAAACTTCTTAGGTAAGTTCATCAAGAACTTATGTGAGAAGTCCTTGTCCTTGACATCTTCTCCTAGGCTCTTGAGATCATTGACAATAACTTGTAGCCTATAGAACATCTTCGGTATGGACTCATCATCCTTCATCTTGAAGCTTGCAAACTTATCCTTGAGCATATAGAGCTTGGCACTCTTTATCGTTGAAGTGCCCTCATATGTTTCATCTAATCTTATCCACACTTCACTTGCCATCTCAAGATCCTTGATTTGCTCAAAGACCTTTGCATCAATCCCATTGTAGAGAGTGTTGAGAGCCATAGTGTTCCATTGGTTGTTGATGCGGTCATTGTTGGTGAGGTTGTCGGGATCAATGATAGCATAATCATGATGTGTCACCTCCCAAACCTTCTCATTAATAGAGCCAAGATATTGCTTCATCTTTCTTTTCCAATGATCAAAAGATGAGACACCATCAAAGAATGGAGGCTTGCCCCCGACATGGTTGAACACAACTTGAGCCATCTTACACCAAGGTTGTTAAGCCTTACAAATGGTGACCATGGCTCTGATACCACTTGAAAGGTCTTGATGGCTAGAGAGGGGGTGAATAGCCTAATAAAACTTTCTACAAAAAGTGCTAGACAATTTAATTAGCAATAACAAATAGCGAGAAGTGAGTTTTGCCTAGCCTATGGAGTGTTGCAAGCCACCTATCCAAAAGACAATTCAAATATATATATATCACTCAACCACACAAGTCAAACCACACAACTTAGCTACAACTAAAGCTAACTAGCTACACAAGCTAAGAGCTACACTAACAAGCTAGCAAGGTAACTAAGAAATTAATACAAGAGAGAGTTAGGAGGGTATCACCGAGGGGCGAAGTATTGAGCCAACCAATCAATATGATCAAGAGATGAATTCCATAATACACAACCACCGGGATCGATTAGTCATAATAAGAAAGTGATGACACAAGATTTATCCTAAGGTTCACGTGCTTGCCGGCACGCTAGTCCCCGTTGTGTCCCTCTTCACCATGTGGTTCGGTGGCTAATCGGTCACACACCGAGCCTCTCAAAAGGCGCCACTAGAACCTACCAAATGGCAAAAGGTTGCAAATGACATGAGCAATCCACTAACGTTGCCTTTGGCGCTTCGCCGAGGTAGGCACAAACCCCTCACAATCACCGGAGGTGGCCAAGAACAATCACCAACTCTTGCCAACGCCTCCAAGCTACTCCAAGCCATCTAGGTGGTGGCAACCACCAAGAGAAACAAGAATCCCGCAGCAAATCAACCACCAAGTGCCAACTAGATGCAATCTCACAATGCAAATGCACTTGGATCACTCAATCTCACTTCAAATATGCAAAGAAGCAAGAGAGATGAGTGGGAGGAGAGTTGCTTAGCTTAAAGTGCTCGCAAGTATGTCAAAGAGTGGAAGAGAGTAAGCCTAGAGCCGACCAACAAGTATTTATAGACGTACCCCTTCGAATAGAGCCGTTAGTCAGTTAAAACTGCTGCAGTCGCGCTTACCGGATGCGCTGGTCGCACAGACCGGACGCGCGAAGCTAGATTGGACGCGCTGGTCCCGTAACTGACCGGACGCGCTGGTCAAGCCTGAGCAACGCTCCAGCGAGTCAGCGACCGGACGTGCTGTAGAACTGACTGGACGCATTACACCCGGCGTCCGGTTAGAGTCTAGTAAGCTCCCACCATGACCGGACGCATCCGGTCGATCATGACCGGACACGCCACCGCGTCCGATCAGAAGATCGAGATGCGCGCAAACATAGAGCACTGACCGGACGCGTCCGATCAAATAGAGACCACATCTGGTTCAGTGTTCGGTCACCTAAGTTGGAGTACTGAACTTGGGGATCAACTTTCTTTCTTGGAGCTTGGCCTAATTCTCTCTCTATCTTGCTCAAAGGAGGTGGGAAGCTGTTGTTCTTGATCTGCAACATTTCAACATATTGCAATGTTGCAATGCCCTGTTTTCCCCTCTGTTCCTTCTCTACTCACCGTCGAGCGCCACCTCCTGCTTGCCGCTCACCACTTTTGCGTCCACCGCTCGCTCACGCACGGCGACGCAGCAGCCCGCCTGACTTCGATGCAAGCTGGTGCTGGACGTCTAGTAGCCACCCGACTTCGCCTGCATAAGCTGGAGTCGGTCACCATCCTCATTTTATCCTCTGTCCATTGCCGGTGGCCGCCTCTGTTCGCTGACCAAATTGGCTGTAGCCTTAGCACCTCCTTCCAATTCCGTGTGCCCATAGCTCTGTTCTGTGCTCGGGTATCCGCTGTACCCGCTCATGCTATCCCTCTCCACCTCAACCGGTCAGACTCACTGTTTTCGTCGCGACGACCTCGCCATGGTCGCGAGTTCACCATCACTATGGCCAGTCCTCTCTGATGAGCCTCCCACCAATCCGGCGCGTGCGCTAACCTCTCCTTGCCTCCCTGGTGCTCATCGGCCCATCCAATCTCTCTGATGAGCTCCATGTGGGCCGGAGCGCCACCTTGCCACCGTGTCCACGCCGCCGTAGTCACCATCGACGACCGCGTTGCACCTCTGTTGCCTCCCTGCCTCCATCTAGTGGTCTAGCAAAACCACAGTGAGCTCCTGCAATAGATGCGCATCCATGCTCCACTTTTACCGTCTTTACTCGCCGATGCACCGTGCGCCATCGTTGCCGTGTCCGCCATGGCCGGCGGTGGCCATGATGCACAACTCTCGGTGGTCGGTCTTCACAGCTAGGAGGTGCGCGTGGTTGTGGGGATCGCGCAGGACCTAGCTGCCCCGCTGGGAACCTCATCTGCGGTGAGGTTTCACCGGTCAGTAGCCGGTCGGCCGTGGTGACCTGCCCGACTTGGGCCTTGGCCTCGGCCTGGGCCAACTCAGGCCAGCTAAAAGGAAAGAGGGAGGGGAGAAGCAGTCTGGGCTGCCTATTCGGCCTTGGGCCGTAGCCGAGTTGGGCTAACTCGGGCTGGCCGAGAGAGAGGGAGAGGAGTGGGCCGCTGCGTTGCGGGCCAGATTGGAGAGAGTTCTGGGCTGAGATATGAAAAATGTTTTTCCTTTTTCAGAAACTAATATATTTGGTAATTCTTTGTAAATTCATAAGTGAATAAATAATGATGATAAAATTGTGAAATTTTGTATGAATGCTTGTTATGCTATGCTTTATCTATGAAAAATATGAAATGGTCATTTCCAGTACTTTTGCTATGATATAAAAATAGCTCTTTTAATTAAGAAATGCATGTTCTATGATTTTGTTAGGCTAAAATAATTATCCAAAAATTATGAAACTTTGTGGTAATCTTTTACATGATGATATCTAGCTCCACAAAAATTATGGTACTGTTTTGACCAATTTAAATTGCATACTTAATTATATGCTTTATTTATTAAATAATAAATGCTTAATTGATTAGAATAAATCATAACTTGACTTGAGTGTGAATTTGGAATTGATTGAGGACCATGGGACACCCCCACACTTGCTGTTCCATGGCACTTATTTGGTATGTTTGAGTAAGATCATTCACCATGTTATATAATGTTTCTTAGATGAAGTAAACACCTTGTTAACATGAAATGCTAATATGGTTTAATGAAATAGTTAACCAAATTAATTAGTGAAGGAAAGTTGTACTCAATTTCCTTAAACTTGTTTATCTTTTGTTAAAGAACCCCTCATCATGAATCGTGCATCATGGCATGTAGTCCATCATGTTAAGCGAAGCATCATTTACTATGTGTAGTGCATACGAGAGTGAGAAGACTCGTGTTGATCAAGTATCGGAGAAGGTGTATCCATCCTTGATGTTGATGCCATGTCTGACTACTAGATCTATCTCTAGAATCTAACCTTCTCTGCAACGCAGGCAAGCCCCGGTGCATTTCACCCTTCTATAGTATTTACAAATCTTTATTACACTTTAAGTCTTGTGAGATGTGCATTAAAGTAATTAGGAGTTGGTCTATACCATTGCTGCATGTTTCCCTTGATATACAGATATCCTTAGTTATACCATGTTAGTATAAAAAGGATGTTTCCTCTCATGCTTAGTAATGCTTAGTCCTGCTTAGTGGATAAGAGTTGAGCAACAAGTTAGTTCTTTATGCTCATGTCTAGGGGATGCCCTATGGTTTAATAATGATCATGAATTTAAATCAAGACTGGGCGGGTGGTTTGGCCACAACTGACTTGCATTGGGAATGGAGTCTCAATGTAGTGTGTCCGCCTATGTCGGTTAAGGACCGTTCATTGTAGGCCTGCTGTGTTCGAGACTTTGCAGTACTAGCCACATACTCTGGTAAGCCCAATACCTTGGCTATTCCATTATGTGAAACGATAACCGCACACTAGGAGTGTGGAGATGGTGAGAGTATCGTGTACCCATCCTGTGAATCCACCAGGAGTGGCGCAGGGAGGTGGTGTACTGTGCTCTCGGGTAGCGCTGGACCGGTTCACATTTTGGAGGATCTAAGTGATGGTTGATATATGTAGGTTCGGGTTTGGACTCGGGTTCGGACCTTGACCAGCATATGTTGTGTGGTAAGGAAACCCCAGCTGGGCCAAATCGATTCGAATCGCCGTTGTTTCTCGGAGAAGAAGACTCGATCCTTCGACCACTCATCGTAGTTTAATCAATGAAACATGGATATTGATGGAACAAAAATGATATGAGTTGAACCTGAGCTTTGATGATTAAAGAAGTCATTGATTTAGACTAGGTGCTAATTGGATACTGATAATAACTTAATACACAACTAAAAGATTAAAAGTAAGGATTCACTTGTAGTAAGCTTTTATGCAAAAGTTACTTCTTGCTTCTACCTTACCTTTAAGCCTGCATATCCTTGGAGTCTTTACTTTAGTCGGGTAAGACTTGTTGAGTACCCTCAAGTACTTAGGGTTTGTTAACCCCTATTGTAGGATCGAACTTGAGCAGCTTAGTGAGGTCATGACCATGGGCTCGGCACGTTCTGGCTACCTCTTTCTACCTTAGATGTTTCTTCTCGGATGTTTCCGCTGTCTACTCATCTTTTGGAGCTTAGGTTAAAGTTTAACTTCTACTAGTTTTGTAAACTAATGTTATATTATTCCGCACTCCGATGTAAGATATGTTATATCAAATGTTGTAATATTGTAACAACTCCTTTGTTGATCCTGTATGAGTTGTAAAATGTGGATGATTCGGGTTTCCCCGAGGACACCCGATAGACTACCGGAGTTGTCTGGCTTGCATGTGCAGCTATTAGAAATCTGCAAGACAATGGTAGGCACATGTGGGCCATATAATTAAGGTGGTTCTGCCACATGATGCGTGGTGCTTTCACCGTGAGTGGTTGGCGGCGGTCGACCGCTACTCCGAGGCCATCCGGCAGAATGGGCAACTAGAGCTTGCCTTGGGCGCTTCTCAGGCCGCCCTCTCTGCTGTGGAGGCAAAGGCAAACTTGGCCCAGGCTCAACTGGCAGAGTCATACACTAGGGTTGCTGGTAGGATTTCTGACACCCTTGTTTCTTCAATGTCTTTGTCTTGCCGATCTTCTAATGGCTCTTTGTGCTTTATTTGTCAGCCCTGATGGTGCAGCTAGAGGTCCTACAGGAGGCGGTGGGTGATGCTACAGGTGCTCTAAACCACGGGGCAACACTCTAGAGGCCCGCCTTCAAGACATCCCCGTGTGCGCCAGAGAAGTGGCCCTCCACGGCATCTATCGCGACACTACCATCGCCCTGGCAATAGCCCAGGTGCGCTCGAGGCACGATCTATGCCAGGTGGAGCCTGGCTTCCTAGAGGAGGAGGAGGACCTCGATGACTACTAGGACCTAGTGGATGATTTTGAGGGGGCCGACACCACCGTGGCGAACATAACACAAACTGTGTTGTCCTGTGGTGTAGGCCTTATTTGTAATATTGTGTGTACTTAGTTGATGCATCCCCCTTTTCTGTGCATCCTCTTTATTGCCTAGAGATCAGCCTTACTCTTTAAACTGCAACTTGTTCTAGATGAGTTAATCCTAGGAGGCAAGCAGCTAGCAGATTTGTAATGTAGAACTATGATAAATGATTTTTTTTCAAATCACGCTTTGGAACTATAGAAAATCCCATCATTATGCCCTTATTCCTTCTGACGTCCATCTAATCTTGGCAATTTTTATTTCATAGGAGCGTCACTCGGGCTAGTGTCCAAAATTTGCTAGCAAGGTTTGAGGCTTTGCCAGTGGCATCTACGGCTTCCTCTGTTGACTCCTCATATTCATACACCAGAGGTGATGCATGGAGATTTCTCTATGTGAGAGATGAGGCACTGGGTTGCTGCTGGGAGGCGGCCCAAGAACATGAGCATTTGGGTGCCGCTCTAACTACCTCCCAAACTGCTCTTGCTGCCATGAAAGGAGAGAGCAGCACTGCCTGAGCGTGTTTAGCCGATTTTGACACTAGGGTTGCAGGTAAGTCTCTAGAAAAATAACTCTTTTTAATTCTCTGCTCCTACCTCACCTGTGTGATGATTCTCTCCTTTTTCCTACCACAGCTCTAACGGAGGAATTGGAGGCCCTCCGATATGCGGTGAACAGTGTTGCCTGGGCTCTGAACGCCCGTGGAGACCTACGGGAGGACCGCCTTCACGGTGTTCGTCAAGGGGCCACTGTCGCTCTTATGACCGTCTAGGTGAATTCTAGGTACGAGCTTTGGGGAATCTATCCTAGCTTCACCAATGGTGATGATCACCATGAACTGGTGGAGGATTTCACCGTGCATGCCAAAGCGGCGGTTAATGCTTCCTCGGTCGAAGATATTGTAAATAATGTCTTCTTTGGCCCATAATTTGTATTAGGACTATGGAATAAAAATCCTTAGCCAATCTTTCTTATACCTTGTCTGATCTTGTGTGAATGTAAGGCTGGCGACCAAAATAGTTGATACCTTCTGCGTTGACCTCCTTGTTTGGCTCTACTCATGAGATGTCTTAAGATGATCATAGCACATTCCTAAGTTTTATTCTTTTTATTTTTGCACTATAGGCGATGCATGCCACAACGGCTTATGCCTTTTCGGGCTAGATTTAGGATTCCTTATTTTTGTTCTAAAGGTGACACTTTGCTAGTATCGGCTATCAGTCTTAGTGATGATCTGCACTTCAAACGTTATCCTCAACCACCATAATCTAAACTCAAGAATAGACCATTGTTTCTGAAATAGCCAATGATGATTCACATACCAAATTACTTATGAACCCCAGAAACCATTGGCCATCAAGCTGTGATATACAAGTTCAAGTACGACTGTCCCCGTTTAACATGTTGGCACGCACATACTTTCACTTATATAAACCCAGTCACCGAGTGTCATGAAAGACCTCGGTAAATCAACTTCACAACCAAGATCGCATGATTAAGCAAATACAAATCACATACACGGAGTTATAGCGGAAATAATATTACAATGAGTTCACAAAAGATAGTACAAGTTTGGGTTTCAAAACTAATTAGTGAAAACAACATAGCTTTCAAAAGACTACAATAATGTAAGTTCCAAATACATTGCTAGCATAAGTGACATCCTCTGACAAAAGCATATAGATGAGAACACTATATAGAGTCGCCGAGCCCACCGGCGGTTAGCCACCATCTTCATAGGCCGAGAACTGCACCTGCAACATGGTGGGATAAACCCTGAGTATGAGAATGTACTCAGCAGACTTACTCGTCATAAACCAGAAATAAATAATGCCAAGGATCATGCATGGTTGATATAAAGGGGAGCTAGCTTGACACATTTTGCATAGAAGCTTTCATAGATTAAGTAACCATCTAAAGCTTAGCATCAAGTTAATAATCATTAACCTGTCATCTATACTAGCACCTGTACTAGAGCACTCACTTTATTAGGAGCAAACAATATTAACCATAGCAGGTATAATAAGGCCATCATCATATCATCATTCCTGAACCATCAAATTATTTAGTGCATATACTTTGGAGATAAGCCCGTCAAATTCTCACTAACTGGGTGAGACGGTGACTGGAATCGAATTACAACTCAGCTGTGGGGGTATTCTTAACTCTCACCCTAGCATACTTTGCAAGGGTAGCCGTGGGTCACCTTTGGGATAACTCAGGAACAAACTTCACGGGTTCAGTCAGCGCTAGCACTCTCAGGGATTACCCTTCTGCTAGGATGATCAGGACTTTTAAATCACCTGCCCTTGGACTCACGCCTATGGCTCCCTTCCGAGGCGCACTTTATACTTACCAGAGCCTGACCTGAGTTGAGCTACTCAGATTTGTGGTCAAGCACTTAGGCTCGACCAACTAAGAGAGAGGCATGCATTCAACATGACAAAGAAAGACTCCAAGAATCGGTCCTTAAGCGACATAGACGGAGTCACTGTAAGCCTACAGCCTTACAAGCCCCCACCCGGTCTTCATTCATATTATACCAGGTTCTTTTCCACGATAGCAAATATAGCCAACCGTGCCACATGTATATTCCTATAGCTCGCAGGTGAAAAGAAATCACCCGACTTCTACCGCTTAAAGCAGGGCTAAGCATCTACTCGAGCCTGAACTACAAAGGATTCATGGTATACTTTTTTGGACAAGGATAGGGTACATATGCAGCAAGTGTCTTCACCCAACACCTATCACTTAATAAAAAAATATATATAACATAATACTTAATTGAATTTTAGAAATTAGGAGGCTTATAATGCTCCGGGGCTTGCCTAGGATCCAACACTAGGTCAGTGTTTGTTAAATAACACTCGCTTGGCGAGCATCTCCCATACTGGCACTTGCTTCGCCTTTCCATCTTCAGGCCACCAAACACCATCTTTAGGCTCGGCTCTAACATCACGTCCTTCACGTGGTTCATCTAGTATACCTAGATGAGGTGCAACAATGCATATGTATGAATGCATGGAAATGCAACACGCAAAGCATTCATAAAAGCGTACCAAACTAATATAAGCACCTAGAGCTATTTAACTTAATCACCACTCAAGCATAGCATAGGAGATGGCAAGAACATCAAGAATGACACCCAAATTACTTGAGTACAGCCATGTCAAATATTCATCAATCAATGTCAACTTAACATATTTAACCATCAAGAGTAAGATAAAGTAATCAACCTATACATACAGTTCCTGGATAGAAGCACAATAGTCACCTGTTTCAGTCATAAACAGAGATCCAAACACCCAATAAAAGGTGATCCTAGACTTTCTAGAAAGCTAATGAAATTGTCTACAACTTTGTTATTTACACATAGAGCTGATTCTATATTTAACAAGGTAAAACAAGTACAATTAAGCACCTCTATCCAGACTTGGACAAATTCTGCCATGCAACTTCAACCGGTTGTATCTAGAGATCTATATCACCAAAATGGGTGTTCATAGACATTTAGAAAATATTAACAAAAGCACTACAAATCTTCTATGATCACCCAGGGGTGATTTAAATCCTAACTAGATCAAACACTAGCATCTTTTAGATCTGCTCAGAATACAATCAAAACCTGATAGCAGACTTAAGAGTCATGCAACTTCTAAACTATCAAGTTTGAGATCATGAAAATTTAACAAAAAAAAGATAAATAATTATATACAACTTTATTATTATAATCTAAGCATGATTCAAAACTTAAATGAGCCAAATAATACAATCTTGCAAGTTTGTTCAGGATAGGAGCAAAGCAACACAAAGCATTTGTTATTTTTATATCTCCTAAACTATCAATCCTAAAATCCTGAAATTTTTACCCACCATTAACAATCACATAAGTATCTTGCCATAAACATTTTACATTTATTTGAGCAATACTACTGCAGTTATGAAAAAGACAAGTAAGACTAGCATTAAAACCCTAACCTGCATAAATCTATTTTTATAGTAAAAACTTTAAACTTAAACATACCATATTATAGATCCATTGCATAGATAATTTCACAAGGATTCTAAAAAGTTCTCATTTGCTATTTTATTATTTTTATACAATTTACTATGAATTATACAAGATTCATCCATAATTATGCATAAAGGAAAAAGGAAAAAGAAAAACTACACTATGCAGGACTATTCCTCTGAGTCACGACTTTTGCAGTTAGGCCCTTGAAAGAAACTTTAATTAAACCAAGTAAACAAGTCCTTGCACTATTCATGAGTCTATGACTTTACACTTTACCCCCTGCCTTTCTTCCAATTTCCCGCCCATGGTCCCCCTTCCTCTTCCCATGACAGAGAACAGGGGAGGCCGACGGGCTAGCCGGTGGGGCGGTTTCTAGCGGTGAGTGGTGGTGGAGAAGTGGTAGGGGAGCAAGGGGGCTATCCACCGTGCCCGGGGGTGGCACCAGCTGGGCCAGGGATAGGTCCTAGTGGCTCGGCCACGTGCATGCGTGGCGCACGGAGGCGCAGCTCGTCGGTGGCCATTAGCAGCGGCGATAAGGCTAGGAAAAGGGATGTGTCAGGGGCGGCGGAGTGCCAGGGGACCCGCGCCCTAACATGGAGGGGCTCGACTTGGCCGAGGCTCGCCCGTGGTGGCCTGGCCACAAGCGCCTACCGCTTGCGACTGTGGCAGCCTACGGCAAGCCAACTCCAGTGGCTACAGTGACTATAGAAGTGTCTAGCTCAGTCAGGAAGGAAGGCGTAGGGAGTGGAGAGGTGGTTGGCTAGGGCCAAGGCAATGTGTAAGCAAGGCACTAGCGATGGCAGGGAGCTCTACCAGCCGCCCATGGCGGACGCGGCCACGTTCAGCGCGCGCGAGCGCCCGAGAGCGAAGAAGGGAATGGGGAGGACGGGGCGAGTGAGGAGGGAGCGAGACCAAGGGCGGGCGTGTAATAGAACCGACCAATTATACGAAATTAAGTAAGAAAATCACCCACCGAAGCAGATAATTTAGCAAACTTAAGCCCGTATAACCCGGTAGTCCGTGAAACCACGAAAGATTTCGAACCAACCAACATACAAACCAAGATCGTACAAGTTTAGTAGCCACAGTCACACATTACATAAATTTTGCAACATTAGTTGAATGCATCAGAGTTCAGAACATAAAGTTATTACAAACCAAGTTCATAATGAAATAGCGGAAGCATATAGTTTTAAAGCCACACACACGTTTAGTTCAGATACAGTGCCAAGAGATAGTCATTCCCAATAAAAGCATCATATAAGATATATGGAGTGACCATGCCCTTGGTCCTAGTTG
This sequence comes from Saccharum hybrid cultivar R570, assembly GCA_038087645.1. Taxonomy (NCBI): domain Eukaryota; kingdom Viridiplantae; phylum Streptophyta; class Magnoliopsida; order Poales; family Poaceae; genus Saccharum; species Saccharum hybrid cultivar. Next base: position 957,797 of record JAQSUU010000291.1, on the reverse strand, counting down.
TCGCCCATCGCAGGGTACAGGCAGTTGATGCAATAACCGTAGTGCATCTGACCATCTGCAACAATAATGGGAACAATGCCCTGAGTACGAGAAAGTACTTAGCTAGACTTACATGTCTTAAACCAAAATAAAGTGACACCAAGGGGTATGCAAGGCTTTCTTTTAGTGGACTAGCTGACTTATTTGCGAAAGAGCAATAAGTTAACATAATGAACCATTTAAGTACTTTACATCATCTTTATTATAACCTATCAAGCTAGGTAAGCACCTATACTATAGCAATCACTTGATTAACCAATAACATCCAGTTACCAACTTAGATTTAGCATTTCCAACATCATCCATATAACCAACAGTGTTCCATCATCATTACTACGATGTCGTAACTCGAGTCAAGTGCTCACTATCTAGGAGCGATGGCGATTCAAATCAATTCCTAACCAGCTGGTGATTTATTCCTCACACAAACCACACTCACCCGCTAAAGTGAGCTACAAATCACCAATGACACTATCTATGTAAACGTCACGGGACAAACTGGAGTCACAGTACCCAGGGACCACTCGACTGCCAGGAATCAGTCCTTGCCTTCCCTTGGGCTCACTCTTTGTGCCCCTGTCATACCCCCTTCAGCACCAATACGCGCACCCATGTAGATCCCAGCCCGAATAATGCCACTAGCTTCGTGGTCGAAAGGTACTTTATTCGGCCAGCTAAATGTGAGGCACGCGTTCAACATGACAAAAGGGATGAGTAACGATCAATCCTTAACCGACACAGACGGAAAACTAATAGCACCCCAGAACCCTATCTGGTTGCCTCCAACTTTTCCGTCCGGTCTCCAATTATCCATCAACACATTGTTATTTTCAAGATATCATCCATTCCATAGCTAAAGTATTCCAGTAACCACCTATAATTGTAGGTGACCGAAAATCACCGATCGCTACCGATCTAAGCAGGGCTAAGCAGTTATTCGATCCTAAACCTAACAGGGTAAGAATATAATAAGGTAGGCAAGGATAGTAATAAATACATCAACAGTTTCACTCAACTTCTATAACTTAATGCAACAATATATAAGACTCATATATAAAAGATTGCTTTTATAAAGTAGGAGACTTAGAATGCTCCAGAGCTTGCCTCGCTCAAAGGAACTAGGTTGATGATCCACGCACTCAGGTAGGTCCTCTCCTTGCTCCTCTTCCTCTAGCACCTCCTGTGCCTGGATTTCCTATGGGTCGGCCTTGGCCTGCTCCTCTTGTACTGCTACTGGCACTTCCTCCTGCGATCCTATATGATGCAATTGTATAAGTGCTTATGCAAATGGTGCATCAGATGCGATGGTATGATGATCATGATTGCATGCAATGGAGATGAACACACTTAGATTCATTGGATGGTATAGAGGTAACACTTTTCTGCTAGGTAGTCAACATCATCCAAGGACAAGTACCACGAGTACATGTCATCTACTGCATTCTCTTCTACTACTAACCCCTGTTACTTTTCTCGATAACTAACATACAACCCTAATACAAGTGCTACTGCACTTCATCAACGTAACTACACTAACATGCCATGTAACATCAGCAAGTGATTTGATGCTTCAAAGATACACCAAAGCGACAATATTAAACTAATCATGCATAAGAATATTATTTTATTTCATTTTAAACTAAGGTTACAACAGCAACACACATTTCTAGTGCATAGAAAAATCTAGAAAAATTATAGTAGTATAGTCATACCCTAAATAGTCTACCATAAAATTTTCATGGTATTTGGATAAGTGAAACAACCTACACAGAAATGACAAGCTAGGGTATATAAAAGAGCATGAAAATACTTTGTACTATGAAAAGTGTCAAACAACAGATCTGGTATTTTTCCCATATTCTACACAGTAAACAAACACTGTACAAAAATTATCATATGCATATTTTATACTAATTTTTCTCTCTAGCAAAATAAAAAAATCAGCCAATAAAGGCACTTGAACTAGACATCAATATTTTCCTACAAAACATGTATGACATATATTTTTCATAGAAAGTACATAGCAAGAATAGATCAACAAAATTAGAATCATATTTTTCTGGTGCATATTCTATTTATTATGCATTTTCTAAGAAAATAAAAATTATAAGAATTAAATAAAGCTCTATATAAAAGTATCACAAATTTGACATGCAATATTTTTGAACTATAGATCTAGTGCTAAGAAACACAACTAAATTTGTTGCAACAAATTTGGAGCTATATAACTTGAGATATGAATTTTTGAAGCTTTTTCACAATTTCTGGAAATGACCTTTCTTTTAAAACCGAACCTAAACTGCTAGGTACACCCGGTGCAGTGCACTCACGCGGGCACAGGGAGACATATAGGCAGGCCTGAGGTCAACGGGGACCCCACCTATCGGACTCACACCCCAGGGGAGGGCTTGACCGGCCTAGATCTTGCCGTTGGCGAGGTCATCGACGGTGAGGTCCTCACCTACACACTCTACTCCGCGAGGCGAACCTAGCGGACCCACAAATGCAGCCACGGAGGCAAAGGAGCGAGCTCGCCGTCACCAATGGCGGGACGGTGACGTGGCTCAACGACGGCCGGCCATCTCCGGCCAAGAGACGGCACGGGGAGTGGCGCACGAGCACCGGGGAACCGAGGTGAACGAGATGCACGCAAGGAGAAGGAAAAAGGGGAGTAGAGGGGAGGAGTCCACGGAGCGGAGCTCTCCAGTGAACTCGGCCGTGCTCCGATGAGTGATTCCCGTGAAGGGGAGCCTTACCATGGCAAGCCAAGGAGAGCGCGGGCGACGTGAGATGGAGGTGGTGCTCGGGGCGAGATGCAGTGGCTGGTGGTGAGCGGTGGAGGCCAGGACAGCCAACTCTGGCGAGGCGCGTGTGCGGACGGTGGCGGAGGCTTGCCTACGCGTGCTCTGCTGCCGCTGGCTTGGTGGGGAGGCAAATGAGATAGAGCAGTGAAGGCGCGACAGGAGGGGCGCGGGGCCACGACATCTATGCGGGGAGCGATGGCGACGGCGTCCGGACATGTGGCCGCCGAGCTCTGCGGCCGGTCGGGCCACGGCGCGCGCGCGTGGGCGAGAAGGCAGACGCACGAAGGGAACGGGCCGACTTGCTCGGGTGGGCCAAAAGGGAGGCGGGCGGCCCGGTAAGAAAATAAAAACCTTTTTCTTTATATTTTTCAATAAACAGTCCTAAAACTCCCATTTGGAGCACCAAAAATACATTTTCACAAGTTGGTCCAAAAATAAAAGTTGTTTAGAATTTTGAACTCTACAACTTTGCTTAAAGGTGCATTTTAAAATTCTAACTAGATTTTGAAATAAAGATTCAAAGTTCATTTTACTTCAAAAACTCATTTTTCTAGATTATTTTTAAAAGCAAATTTTGAGAAACTTTTGAATACAACACTTGCTCCAAATTTCATACTAAACATTTCTAACTTATTTGCATTACCAACAAACATGTTTATTGCCCTAACAAGTATAATCATGGCATAGTTTTATTTAAACACGCAAATGCAACATTCATGTTTCAGAGTTATGTTACACATGTTTCAAACCAATATTTTCTTTATATTTCATGTGATTATGAATGCAAGATGATGCTCATGCTCATGATTTGCAGTGCCTAATGCATGCTTAACACCAGAGGTGTTAGAAGGTGCTCAGGCGGTTCCCCATTGGCATTGGGCGTGAGGCACGTGGCAGCGAGTAGGAGCGCATGGCAGCCACGTCCATGACACGTGTCACCCGTTGAGGCCATTACGTGAACAGGTGGCGTGCGACCATGTGAGCGAGGTATGACATGTTTCTAGGCTGGCTCCGGGCCGAATTGGGACATGGTCCCAAAAGCAAAGTTGCAGCCCACATAATGCTCTACACTTTCTATTTAAGGTGCACTGCCATTAGGGTTATGGATTAGCGAGTAATTATGCTCCAAAGTGACAGTGTCAGTGACTTAAACCCGATTAAGCTTGCCTGGCTTTGACTTCAAATTCTCAGCCAAAACTTGGTCAATCTTAATGCAATTTTTTCCTAGACCTTCTCCATGGGGTTAGCTCCAACTTCTATTTTTGGATCAACTCATGTTGCTTAACAAAATTTGGAGAGCGCGGTGTGTCAACCATCAATGCCGCTGAAATGCCAGAATTAGAATAATTCTAAGTGCTAAAAATAAATGAAATAAATGCAGATTCACCTTCGAGCCTTTGTTTCACTTGTTTACATGATGATCTAGCTCTTGGCTCAAAACAAAGTTTGTAGCACACAAACTAAACTACAACTTTCATTTATGGTCAAACCTGATATCATGAACAGAAGTTACTATTTCATCTTGGTCAAAGTAGCAACATGATTAACTCTTAAACTAGAGTTTTAGGCCAATTGAGGTATTTTTCTTGACATTTACTCAACATGAACCCTTAATAACTTTTGTTGTAGAGTTCAATCAGAGTTATTTGGGCAAGGTTGCAAGGTTTGGTTGATGACCAATGTTTCCCTTCACTTAATAGTGCAATTCAAGCAAGGATATAACTTATCATTTCATGTGACTTTTTGATTCTAAATTCCACAAAACTTTTCCAGTGATCACTATAGATAGAGAGTGATGTGAGACACATAAAAGAACATGTTTAGCATTACTCAAGTATGCCCTTTACAAAGGGTCCCATACTAAGCACAATTGTTTTACTTTAATTACAATATTGCCAACTCGGGCTCATGATCATCGCTTAGCATACCCGTGTTAGTCCACATCTAGTGCCTAGCAGGTGGCTAACACCTAGGGTGTTACAATCTCTTTCAAAGTATTATGCAATTAAATCCAAATCTAACTCCTTAAAACAGAATGACCATATTCTGATGAACTCAAAGAGTAATATTTAGCCGATCTGTAACAACCAACAAGAGGAGTCACTAAAATAAACTCTCAGAGCCGATTGCTTAGATCGGCTATTGACATTCATCGCTGATCTTGATGATACCTCCTTCCTAGATTCTTCTAGAGAAGTATTCATAGTCTTCAAATTCCCAATATGCTAGGTCGGCTGCCGCCACACTCACAGACATGTCAGCTGAAACCACTTTGACATTGTCTCCCTGCCACTAGATAAGGCATTGGTGCATTGTTGAAGGGATGCAACAATTGGAGTGGATCCAGTCATGACCCAAGAGCAGACTATATGTTCCTTTACCATCGATGACGAAGAAAGTAGTAGGTAGGGTCTTGCTCCCAATCGTCAATTCGATGCTAACTGCCCCCTGGGTCTTAGCGCATTGCCACCAAAGTCTTTCACATCATATTTATTTGGAGCAGATCTTCTAGGCCTTTTCTAGTAGTATAGGGTATGAGATTGACAGCAGCACCTCCATCGACTAACATCTTGTTCATCGGCTTCCCATCGACAAATCCCTTCACTTACAAAGCTTTCATGTGCCGATGCTAAGATGGTTTATCAAATGTAGCTTGCTGAGGTTGGAGGGCTGACTAAGCTATTGCTTCTCCCAACTCTTTTCCATCATACTCCTCACAGATTCTTCTTATTCATACTTGGAGGGAGCTCTGAATTCTACAGGTAAGATGAAGACCATACCAATATTAGCCAATGGCTTACCCTTGTTGGCTGTTTGTTTGACGCGCCATGTCCGAGGTTTGCAATACTTCTGAGTTTCCAATTCTCTGTTCCTCAGATGCTAAACTCTTCTTTTCTCGCTTCTTGTCAGACCTCCTGGACACCATTGGCCCTCTTGCCAAACATACAGTTGGAGGTCCTTACCTCACATTTTTAACTATCAACTATCACATAAAATGAACCAATATGGACACCAAACTTAGAATTAGGGCTTATAACTAATCAATTCCATAAGTTTGGGTGTTTGACCATTTGCAGGAGGGCATTTATGGAAAGTACACATAAAGGGCTAAGAATGTGCAAAGAAATGTCATTCTACACAAGCCCAAAGAGAGAAGCCCAATCACCGAACAATTCAGGGCCCAGACAAAGAGGAGAATAAGGCCAAAACCCAAATGAAATCACCATATCTTCGTAGAATACTATCATGGCCCAAGTTAGGAAGCCCAAAGGAGCACGCTCACCAAAGATGGACTGATTCAGACCTGATCAGGGTACAGCCGCACCGCCACCAGGCCCAAATCACCCCATTGTTGGTAGGCTACCTCCCACCGCCTTCCCATGGTCGGTTTAGGTGGTATTGGCAACAAATTCAATGCTAGGACATTGGTATGCTCCTTCCATATGGGAATGGGGAATATTCTAAAGAGCCCCCACCTCTTCACCTATGAAAGGATGCCTCTCCCTCCTCATTGAGAATAACACATCAAGGAGCAAGAACTATACCACTAGAGCATCATTCTAAAGGGCCTAGCGCTAGCTAGCTTGTAGAGTTAGTTGGGAGAGATGTGAGGAAGAGTATGGGGAAGAGCCAAACTTGTCGGTATCTTCCCGAGCTTGTACCTCAATGAATACAAGCTTTGTACCTCAATGGGTTTCTTAGTAAGTGTCACACCTGGTTTTCTAAAGAACAAAACCAGGCTTGTCATATGTGTGCCTAGAAAGTCCACACATATAACAATAGAATAGAAATATCAAAACAATGTTTATATAAAGTGGGAAAGATGCTATATTAATACTTACAACTATCAGAGTATCGCGGAACGGTTGCTAAATTTCTGCTCGGGCTCCATTCTTCTCAGGGATGGCTAACTGGGGGCTCTGTATGCCAAGCACTTCGGAAAAGACTCCTGGAAACTCCACTACACTTTCATCCTTCTTCTAAGAAGCACCTCACTACACACTAGAGTGTTCGGGAAATAGCAAGGGTGACCACATGTCGTACTCAACAAATATAACATGGGGTTCATGAGGCTCAAAAAGGATAGACACTGGTTTACTGCATGTAGCTTTTAATTAGCAATATTTTAGCAAATGAGTAGCAACAAGTTTACATAATTCCCACCATAAACAATGATCAGGTAATTATGATTAATGAAAAACAAGAACATAAAGCCAATAATGTATATCTATTCCGTGAAGGTCCAAGGCCGCTCATGTCCATGAGCACGGCTGTTATAATAATTTATTAAACTATGCACAGAGGTGTATACTTTCATTGTGAGTCATGATTTCCAAATGCATGGGTTAATTACTCCCAAAACACCAAAAATCATATAAAGCCATTCAAAAGTTCGTCTAACAAGTTAGGGCCGCTAGGATTCTATAACCTGCAAATGTAGAGTCCTCCTTCCCTATGACATATAACCGCATCCTATACTCATAAGGACAGAAGCCGTACTATATCCATCCTGAGAAACATCCCTTTTGTGCCCTTTTGGGTAACCTCTAACAAGCTATAAAAGGTCTTCCAAACAACTAGAGCCAGAGCCATATAGCCCTTACAGTTCTACTATCAATCCTGGATATTCATCCATAGATGAGTCCTTATGGAGAGAAACTAGAGCACCAAAATATAACCCCATGCTCTAGACCTCTTTTAACTATGAATAAAAGATCATCTTTTAGTGTTGTTGCATATTCCATTAATTACATTACAAGATCATAGTTTATGTTCAGCGCTAGCAAAAGCTACCTAATGTAAAATCCCATAGGTGACAAGGTATAGATCAAAACTAGAAAATCCTTAATGGCATTCAAAGTAAGCACATGCAATATGAATTTATGTGGTTAAAGTGAATAGGAAGTCAAGGATGATCCCATGTTATACTTGCCTTTTATGATTGCTTTCCACTCAAGGCAAATGCTCATAGAAATTCTTCAGACTTCTCTTTTGTAGCTTCCGGCCTCCAACGCCCACGTACAGTCCTCTTTCTACTCGTAGTAAACACCAAGCAGTTCGAGCAACATACGAGCAAACAAGGTAGGCTAAGAACACCACATCACATAAGAGAAAACATCGTACTAAAAGAGAACTAATGCTACGAGATCACAAGAAGCGTCGGAACCGAAACTATCATTAAAAAGAAATGACTATCGGAAGTTTTATATTATTGTAAAAGAAACAATTACAAGCTTAATTTATATTAACTAAGAAAACTATGGGAGTAGTATTAATTCAGATTAATCATAACATATTTATTTTCATAAGTCAAGTTAAAGCTAATCATATTTTATTTATAAATATTTCAATATCATTTATGTCAATTCAACACTAACTTGTAAATGCAATTGACATACGAGAGCACTGAGCATCTAATTGAATTTAACATGCGTGTTTAAACCGGACAAATTATAATTTAGAAACATGATTATGTTAGCAATTAATCATGTTAACATTGTATATAAAGTACACAAGTATAAAACCTATATTGATTTTTAGTTATAAAACTAGAGGCAAGTGTATTAATCAATTTAATATTGAACTATATATATATAGAAAAACATGTGGCAACTGAACGAATGCACTTATATTTCAAGGTTGATCTACATAAGTCATTATTGAAAAGACATTGTGGTTGATAATAATCCTATTATAATTAATTTATGAAAGATCGATATATAAATCTAACTTACTTTTAATTGAAAAGATACTAAATAAATTTTAACCAAATTAATTATATGTTTCATGTTTAACTAAACAAATTATAATTAATTAAGGCACATTAAGGTTGTTGTTAGTTAACATTTACTTTATAAAAGACCAAAGATTAAGCCCTAAGTTGTTTTAAATTAAAAAGGCATGCCATAAACATTAGTCAAATTATTATGATAAAAATTCATAAACACATGACATAATGAACATCGCCACTAACGTGAAGGTTACATCAGCACGATCGCAATCTTAACAAAACCGAAATTCTAAGACTAGATTGTTTTTAATTAGAAAGCTACTGAATAAATAACTATCAAATTATATTTATATTAATAAATTTATATACAAGTGACATGATGAAGATTAGCACTACTGCGTAGAGCGCGACGATACGAAACTAATGCAGCTGAAACGGAGCAGAATGGAATTAAAACGAAGAAACGACAAATATATTACGAACCAGTGGCATAACCGCAAATACTTCATCTTCTTCCTCCATCCATCTCCTCACGTGAAGCATAGGAAGAAAAGGAACGGAGGGGCCTAGGTCTAGGGGCGACATGAGAAGGAGGAGAAATATCTAATTTACTATACGAGAGATTTCCCAAACTAGGGGCTACTCTTACGATAGTTTTAGTGTGCTTTGCCCATGGGATTGATATATACTTATAGGGGGAAACTTTCCATCTTCACATCAACCAGAAATATAGTACTAATTGATGTGGCACCGTCCACCTCCACTAATAGGCCTAAATAGACATTAAGGCCCATTAGTAAATAAAGACACAGGCTTTTATGATTATTGCACATAGGCTTTGAGCATTGGGAAAAATAAGAAATTTATTTATTTTCAGAATTAATTAATTCCATGGATGAAATAATTCTAGAAAAGTCTAAAATTATTATTTAAGCCACGAAAAATACTCCGAAAGCTCCAAAAATTTGGGAAAAATTCTCAGAGACATTATGGAATATGAGAAACCCAAATAAAGTATTTGGAGCTCACTATAAGATAATTTTGGAGCTTCTAAAAATTAGATTATGCTTGTAGAAAATTGGGAAGAAGTTCTGACAGAAGCAGGAAAAATTCCCAAGAAGTTTGTAGAGATTAATTGATGGGCGAGTAACTGAAAGGAGTAATTTACGTTACAATAGAAAAGATTTTTAGGAAGCTCCCAACAAAAACTTGATATGAGAAACAAGGAATATTGATTGTAGAAGAAAGATAAAGGCATGCTGGAGAAGGAAGATCGACCTACTAAACGTATTTTTAAAGACTTTGCTCACTCTCAACACACAAGAGGCAACAAGCAAACATCACATTAAACAATAGCCCATCAAATTAGTTTAGAAAAATTTAAAGATTCTCATTTTTTTTCTATAACTAATTGATGCTAACTTACACTAAACTTGAAAAGTTTTATCCAAATATCAAAATATTTATTTTATTTGTGTTTTCTATGCACAACCCAAAATCAAAAATTTTGGGGTGTGACAGTAAGTATTCGTGATTCTTATGGTCAGAAGTCTTTTGATTAGTTAAGCTTTACTTTTACTTGTTTGCGGGATCATCGTCCATCCTCGTGATGGATACTCTAGTAGGGGGCTCTAATAAAGACGGATAACCCTACCGAAATGCTAGAGTAGTAGTTGATAGCGTAGCCATGGTGTCTAGGCTAGAGGCTATCTTTGTTTGCCTCGTGCCCCACGGTTAAGGGGTAGACGATAGGTGATGACAGCTATGTCCGTCCTTTGTAATCCCCCATGTCTGGGTATAGCATAGAGCTACAGGCCAGAGGTGCCTGGTAGGCTAGGTATAAGCCGGTGCCCGAGGTAAGCAAGTAGGAGAAAAAGTTTACCAGAAATGCTTGTTGGCATTTCTTAGCGCAATCACCTAGTGAGGAGGTTTTAAGTCCATCACCGGTAATGGCGCCAGAAATGCCTATTGATATTTCTTAACACCATTACTAAGATTGAGTTAATCTTAGCAATGCCACCAAGAAACACCAACTACGATAGTCCTTTAAGATTACACGCAATATCCGCAAGCGTACGGAGCTATCGTTGTAGCATTTCGCCCGAAAATATTCAAGGTATCGTTATGTATAATTTCTCAAAGGAGGGCAAGGTATACATACTCTAGCATAGACATAAACATGATTACATACTTGCATAGTGAACCATAGTTCATGATAGGGGTAACGGAATATCATGGATAGCGGTCACACATCTAGGCCAACCTCAAGGATAAAAGGAAAACAAAGAATAAAAGAATATTCCTAAGTGGAGCCAGCATGTTCTAATATAGCCGTGCAAAGAACAGTTAATGATCATACAATTTATATGACTATAGTTAGAGCTAAGTTTAAGATGGACGGGGAGATCTCCGAGCACTGGTCTGCCAGCAAGCGCGAGAGACTTTAAGACTCCTACACAATACTCAGACATGGGGGATTACAAGGGACGGACAAGGCTGTCACCACCTGTCGCCTACCCCTCAACCATGGGATACCATCATATCCATAGGTTCCCGTGTACGTGAGCACCACGCCCGTGTACAAAGAAACTACCTATATCGCCTAGGTCCCTAACCCTATGGATCGACAGGTAAAGGATATAGGCAAACCTGAAGGAACAATGAACCGCCACCCCAACCTAACCCTACTTCTACTCATACATGTCATATGAATGTTGTAGCATGAAGTTGAACATGTTAAGATCATGATATCCAAACTATATGCTAGTTCATATACCATGATTATAACATGAAAACTATACTCTAGTTCATATGCACTACTATATAAATGATATGAGAGCTTGAATATGGAAGAACTCTTCATGGTATTATTCATACCAAAGTAGCTTTTCTCTCAACGAGACATGCTTTCCAAGTAGCTTTTGCCTTTGCTCACAAACTACTACTAGAACTAAAGAATACAAGAAATGTAGTGAGGTTGAGGCTCCAAATCAATGTGTGTGTTGAAGAATGAGCTCCTCCTCTTCTTATATAGTGAAGTGAGGGCGGTTTGGCACTGTTATTTTTGGTAACCACTGGGAACCATCATAGCATGGCGGCATGCAACCGCTAGAGCGAGATGGGCTTGAGCGGCGGTGCTAGTAGTGCGGGCGCACCCCTAGTGTAGCCACAACTAGGCTCGCCCAGCTGGCCACCGCCTTACTTTGGTGGGTTGCTGGCTAGGCATGGGTCGCGTCCTCAGTGGTATTCTTCCCAGGTAAGTTGTTTAGGTGGGCTTCTTTCTCCTTTGGTATAGAATCTGCTTTATGCTTTTGTGTTTGCGCATTTTGGTATTTTTCCACTTGTTTTAAAACTTGTGACCTGCAAAACATATTTTCTCGAATACAAATGGAACTAGGTCAATAGTAAAGGCATGTGTGTCAAAAGCATGTCTATTTCTCCTGTTTTGGATTATAATTGGCGGTCGAAAATGGTCGTTAGTGACCGCCAACAAATCCCCCAAGCTTAACCTTTGCTCGTCCTGAGCAAATAGCTAAGTACTTGGTTGTTGATCAGGAGTTGCTACTATGCCGATACAATTCACAAGTGTTGTGTCTATAACAAAGCATTCTTCTATGATTTAAATAAGTTAACATTTTATCCACCCTTTACTTTGATTCCTGTGGGGTGTATAGCTTTTTCAAGTTCTTGGGTGGTTGCAAGGTAGAATGGTTATAACAGAATCACCAATCATTCGTTCTTTCATTAACCATCTATCCGGAGGTTTTATAAGTTTTGCTAAATAAAAGTAAGTTTCTCAAATGATTCTCTCGATCGCTCAATGTGTATGAAACCTTACCAAGCCATTTGGTATTTGCCTTCTTTCTCATATTCTACCACTAAAGCTTTTGAGTGGAGTTTTGGGTAGGTATGAAAAGTGGGCATACTTGTATCATATATTTTGTTAAGTCAAAAACCGGACCTCAAGGAGATGCAAGTCATACACTTTGATCAAGACGTGCAAGTGTGTGGAATTTTTATAAAGTTCCTAACTCTAAAATATTTTTGGAACTCCTTTGAATCATGAATCTCTCTCTTTTTGAATAAATGCTTTTTATTTGAAAGTATGGGCTATCTTTATTTCTTTCTTTTCTTTTCTTTTCTTTTCTTTTCTTTTCTTCATACTCTTTGGCATTCATTTTTTCGCTCCTACTTGGATATTTTCTTTTTTTTTCTTTTTTGAGCATAGCCCATACTCTTCTTTTTGGCATATGAAAATTTAGAGTAAGAGAGACTCATGATAAGATGGGCGGAGTAATTATTTGGTGGACGGAAAGAGCATGTTGTGCGTAACTCTCAGTGTAAGAGTTAGCAAATTATTTGTGGGTGTACGTGTGTCTTGATCATGGGTGCATGACGAGAATCTCAACACGGGTCATAATAATTTGATAAAGCTCAATGCTCAAACAAGTAGCATATGACTAAGGTTTTGAATGTATATCATGTCATATGGCCTTGGTAGGTAATCACAATCATTGAGGAACTTTTGATTTTAGCATTTTTGAAATTAAAATCTTCGGGATGTCAAGTCTCTCTTAGAATAAAGTCATAGTAAATTCTATTTGTACCATATCATAACTCGCAATAACTTAGAAAAGGAGCATGCATTTGTAACCCACAAGTTTTTAAGTTTTTAGGATGAGACATTTTTAGCCAACAGACTTAAATATTGGAGAAAACTAAGTTATAACCTAGGCACATATGAATTATAGATAGAGCAACTATTCATCATTTCAACATAGGAGATACTAAACATTCTTAAAACACATATGAGAGTGGAATAAATATCATATTTCATTTTTTAGATGCTATTAATAAATAGTAAATAAAAATGCGGGAATTGAAAGATATAAGGTACCTCTATGGGTGTCCTTCCCCAAGCTAGCTCGAGGCCTAGGGTCCAAGAGTGCTTGGTGTTGACTCCGAAGATGGTACATTATTTATATTTTTATTTACTTTAGTTATACTTTTTATTTATTCCATCCATGTTTATACTCAACAACTTTGGATCAGTGATCAAACTAAGCATCATGTTTAATTTGATCAAGGTATACTAATCAACCTAAGCACCATGCTTAATTTGAAAAGCCTATGAAATCATGACCGCTAACAAAGATCATACCCAAACCAAAGCATACTTGTATAGAAGGATAACAAAGATTTATTTAAAGGTAAAGTTTTTATGCCTTAGTTTTACTATTCAGAGTCTATACTTAACAGTTTTGGTACAATGATTAAACGTGGCATTTAATCAAGGTAGGATATTTAACCTAAGCTCCATGCTTAATTTAAAAAGCCTATGAAGGTATGATCGTACACTAATCATACTTCAAACCAAAACATGCTTTGCAAAAAACTTTGAAGACTAACCAAGATTTTAACAAAGGTATTTATTTGTTTTTAGCAGAGTTATCATTTTATTATTTAAGTAAATATAAAGGATAACTACCAATTTACCTTCAGCAAGGGCTCACCATTTTAAGTCCAATGAGTAGGACTCTTCTGCTTCAATTCTTGCTTGATGAAGGTACATTTGTGCCTAGAGGATTAGATGTGGATGATTGCACTTTTTTCAGTCTCCACACCATTTTGTTTGACTTGGGTACTGTGGAGGTGGACTTCGAAGCTTCATCTTTTTGTTTCCACACCTTTTTGTCCTTTTTTGGTGGTGTGGGAATAACCCTTGGAGTTTCTTCCTTTTTCTTTGGGTTGTTCTTATTTGGCTCCAACCTCCTTTTATTTTCTTTGTTTTTCTTGATGAGGCCATCCACCAATTGAGGTTGAATTTAACCTCCTTTATGCCTTGTGGGTTTAGCTCGTACTTGATATGGATCATGGAGCATTGCTCCTGTCGGGGCCAAAAGTCAAACTTCTCCTCTTTGTCATTAATGTTGAAGCGGATTTCTCCGGCAACATCATGTGCTCCCGTGGTGCTTAAGAAGGGTCACCCAAGGATGAGGGGTGACTCTTTTGTTGTTTCCATATCTAGTACCACGAAGTCGACTGGGATGAAGTAACCCTAGATTTTCACCGGAATATCTTCGGCTATCCTTGCCGGTAGCGGACCATGGAATCGGCCAGCTAGAGCATCATTGGCATAGGAGCGAGATAGGTGAAGTTCAACTTGTCTAAGATGTTATTGGGCATTGTTGGCATTTCTTAACACGATTACCAAGTGAGGAGGTTTTAAGTCCATCACCGATAACAATGCCAGAAATACCTAACTACCATTTCTAAACATCATCACTCAGGAACATAGATCCCTAACATTGGCGCGCATACTAGATAGGGATTTACAATTGCAAGGTAATGACATTTTAGAAATACCTGGTTGGCAATCCTAAACATCACTACTCAGGAATGTATTCCCTCAGCACTGGCATGTATGCATGTTGCGAATTATAGTCACTAGGTAGTGGTACTTAGAAACACCATTCATGATAGTCCTAATATGTTTACAAACCAAAATCCGCAAGCGTACGCAACTATCATTGTAGCATTTCACCTAGGAGTATTCCAAGGTATCATTATTTATATTTTCCCAAAGGAGGGCAAGGTATATGTATCTAGCATTGGTACAAATATGATTACTTACTTGCATGATGGACCATAGCTTATGACAGGGGTAAAAATGGTATATCATGGATAGTGGACACACATCTGGGCCAACCTCAAGGATAAAAGACAAATAAAGAATAAAAGAATGTACCTAAGTGGAGCAGGCATGTTCAAATATAGCCGTGCAAAGAACAGTTGATGATCATATATGTTACATGGTTAGAACTAGGGCTAAGTGTAAGATAGGTCGGGAGGGCACCGAGTACTGGTCTGCCAGCATCCTCATATGACAATTTAGACTCCTACACCCTAGACGAACGTGGGGATTGCAAGGGACGGATAGGGCTATCTCCACCTGCCTCCTACCCATCAACCGTGGAAAAGGAAATGTATTCACCTGTTCCTCCATACTCAAGCACCATGCTTGCATATGTAGAAACTACCCAAATCCCCCTGTGTCCCCAACCCTACAGATCGACAGGTAAAGAACTTGGGCACACCCGAAGGCATGATGAACCCCTACCTCAACTTATCTCTAATTCTACTCATATAAGCTATATGAATGATTAAGGTCAAAGTTAAACATGTCATGACCATAACCCACAAACTATATGCTAGTTCATATGTCATGATTATAACATGAATAAAACTATACTCTAGTTCATATGCATTGCTATATGAAAGATATGAGAACTTGAATAAGGAAGAACTCTTGATAGTTGGATTCATACCAAAATTTCTCTTTCTTCCAAGGAGATAAGCTCTCCAAGTAGCTCTAGCCTTTGCTCACAACTACTACTAAAACTATGAAAAAGACTACAAGAAGTGGTGAGGTAGAGCTCCAAATGTTGGTGTCTTGAAGAGAGCACCCTAGCCATGCTTATATAGTGGGACTAGGATGGTTTGGCACCAACAAATATGGTAACCTACGAAACTAACCTCCCCCAGCATTAATGGCACCACCTAAGCAATGTGGGCCCAAGAGGCGGTGGGCGGTGCGGGTGCACTGGCCGCACCCTGGCTAGGCCCCCCTAGCCACTGTCCTTCTCTAGTCGGTTGATTGATGGGCCTGGGCCACATCCTCGCCGATGCTTCAGTCTAGATGTTGCATGAAGGTGGACTTCTCCTCTATCTCTCCTTTGCGCATTCCTAAAATACACGTTCTTGCTTTGCACTTTCTTCTCTGTTTTTGTGCATTTCCACCTGTTTCCGGGTATTTGTCTGCAAAACATGTTTTCTCGAGAAACAAGTGGAACTAGGTCAAAGTTTATGCATGTGTTAAAAGATTGTTTATTTCTCCTGTTTTGGGCTTAGATTAGCGGTTCTAAATGTGCAATAGTGACCGCCAACATGCATGATGCTTACGCTTGCCCCAAGATCGCACAAGGCATGATCAAACTACTGGGTGCCAATGGAGCATGTGATTTTGGGGCACCCAGGGTCCTTCTCTGGTAGACAGTTGAGTATAGTAGTGCCACACTCTTCCATCAAGTTTACGACCTTCGTGGATGCCAAAGGTCATTTGTTATTGATGATGTCTTAGATGTATTTTGCATACGAAGGTACATGTAAGACGTCCATTAAAGGGACACTCACATGAATCTTCTCTATCATCTCAACAAAGTGAGCAAATTGCTCATCCACGGCTTGCTTTCTTTTCCTTGTTAGAAATGGCAAGTAACTTGTATCAGTGTGGTGCCGTTTCCTCATCTTCTTCCCTATCTTTTTGTGTTTTTGTTGATGATGAAGGTTCATCCTCCTATTGCCTTTGTGCTTTTCCTACTTTATGGTTAGGATTTGGTAGATTACGAGTGGACTTACCACCCCTTGTGGTCACCACAATAACTTTTTTAAGAGAATTCTCGGGTTGCCCGGGATCTTCTCTTCATTATTGATATGAATTGCAGCAACAATTTAAGCTAATTTTGTTTGTATCATTTTATTGAAGCTCAATTGATTTTGAAAAGAGGAAGATAAACCTTCTATTTCAAAGTTAATATTTTCTAGCATTTTATCATTATAAGTCAGCTTTTTAGTGAGATTTTCATTAATTTTAGCTTGACCTAAAACCAAGTCTTTCAACGAAGGTTGATTCAAATTGTAATTTGACTTGATGTTCGAATTACCTCATTGCGCGTGGGACTGATTGTTCCACCCATTATTGTTCTATTGGCAAAACCCATTATTGATGTATGAGGCTTCTTCACAGGTCTTGGAGCAGTCATTCCTTGAGTGGCCAACTCCACGACAGACCTCACATGTCATGTGTGAGTCCATGGCCTAGACGGTGCTTTTCATGGCTTCCTTTTTGGTAGCACGATCATCTAGCCTCTTCATCAATAGATCTATTTTTGGGGCAAGCATGTCCATCTCCTTCACGGAATGCATGCCTTTTTGTTGTTTGCGTTCCTGTCCCCAGCTCTGGTTAGCCACCATCTTTTTGATGAGGGCCTTGGCTGCATTGGCAGAGAGAGAGAGAGAATACACCTCCAGCGGTGGCATCTATGTGCCCCTTTGACATGGGTGTGAGCCCTTCGTAGAAGTTCTGGAGCACGAGCCATTCCTCCATTCCATGGTGCAGGTAGGCTTGGATGTAATCCTAGAGCCTCTCCCATGGCTCAGGGATGGATTCGAGTAAGGTCTGCTGGAAGTTTGAAATTTTCCCCCCTCAGGGCACTGGTTTTGCCCATGGGGAAAAATTTTGTGAGGAACATCGTGGAACATTTGTCCCATGTGTCGATAGCTCCCTTGTTTTGGTAAAAACATCGTTTTGCCTTCCCCACAAGGGAGAAGGGAAACAGACGGAGCCTAATGCTAGCTGGTGCGACATCTTTGATGACGATGGTGTCGCACAACTCAAGAAAGTGTTGCAAGTGAGCACTTGTGTTCTTGCTTGGCAAACCACAGAATTGGTTTGCCTGTACCATCGTAATCAGGCCAATCCGGAGCTCAAAGTTTTCGGTGCCCATGTTGACAGTGGGCCCAATGGGGGTGGAGTAGTCAAAGAGTGACTTGGACATGTTGGTAGTAGCGGATGGTACGGGGGTGACTGGTTCGACTACCGGCGGAGTAGCAGAAGAAGTAGCACAAGACCTGTTCTTCCTTTGGAGTGCCTCTGGATTATTAGTGTAGTTGTTCAGCAGATCAAAACTACTCATAAACTATCCTGTTTTTATCCCACAACAGGAAGAAAACAAGTAGAATTAGCCTGCATAAACTATGGCTACATTACATGCATGTGATCATTGTTCATGTTATTCGAGATTCTTTTTTTCAACCTATGCTCTCCCAAGCAAAGGCACCAGAAATGCTTGTTGGAATTTCTTAGCACAATCACCAAGTGAGGAGGTTTTAAGTCCATAACTGATAACAGTGCCAGAAATGCCTGTTGGTATTTCTTAACACCATTACTAAGATTGAGTTAATCTTAGCAGCACCATCAAGAAACACCAACTACGATAGTCCTTAAAGATTACAGACAATATCCGCAAGCATACAGAGCTATCATTGTAGCATTTCACCCGAAGTATTCAGGATATCATTATTAATATTTTCTCAAAGGAGGGCAAGGTATACATACTCTAGCATAGACATAAACATGATTACATACTTGCATAGTGAACCATAGTTCATGACAGGGGTAAAAATGGTATATCATGGATAGTGGACACACATCTAGGCCAACCTCAAGGATAAAAGGAAAACAAAGAATAAAAGAATATTCCTAAGTGGAGCCGGCTTGTTCTAATATAGCCATGCAATGAATAGTTAATGATCATACAAGTTATATGATTAGAGTTAGAGCTAAGTTTAAGATGGACAGGGAGGTCTCCTAGCACTAATCTGCCAGCAAGCACGAGAGACTTTAAGACTCCTACACAATACCCGGACGTGGGGGATTACAAGGGACAGATAGGGCTATCACCACCTACCGCCTACCCCTCAACCATGGGATACCGTCATATCCATAGGTTCTCATGTACCCGAGCACCACGCCTGTGTACAAAGAAACAACCTATACCCCCAAGTCCCTGACCCTACGGATCGACAGGTAAAGGATATAGGCACACCCGAAGGAACAACAAACCGCAACCCCAACCTAACCCTACTTCTACTCATACATGTCATATAAATGTTGTAGCATGAAGTTGAACATGTTAAGATCATGATATCCAAACTATATGCTAGTTCATATACCATGATTATAACATGAAAACTGTACTCTAGTTCATATGCACTACTATATAAATGGTATGAGAGCTTGAATTTGAAAGCACTCTTCATAGTATTATTCATACCAAAGTAGCTCTTCTTCCAAGAAGACAAGCTCTCCAAGTAGCTTTTGCCTTTGCTCACAAACTACTACTATAACTAAAGAATACAAGAGAGGTAGTGAGGTTGAGGCTCCAAATGAATGTGTGTGCTAAAGAGTGAGCTCCTCCTCTTCTTATATAGTGAAGTGAGAGCAGTTTGGCACTGTTATTTTTGGTAACCATCAGGAACCATCATAGAATGGTGGCATGCAACCGCCAGAGCGAGGTGGGCTCGAGAGGCGGTGCTGGGGGTGTGGGCGCACCCCTGTGCAGCCACACCTGGGCTGGCCCAGCTGCTCACCGCCTTGCTCTAGTGGGTTGATGGCTAGGCCTAGATCGCGTCCTCAGTGGTATTCTGCCCAAGTAAGTTGTTTAGGTGGGCTTCTCTCCTTCTTTGATATAGAATCTGCTTTACGCTTTTGTGTTTGTGCATTTTGGTATTTTTCCACTTGTATTCAAACTTGTGACCTAAAAAATATATTTTCTCGAATACAAGTGGAACTAGGTCAATAGTAAAGACATATGTGTCAAAAGTATGTCTATTTCTCCTATTTTGGACAATCATTGGAGGTCGAAAATAGTCATTAGTGACCGCCAACACATACTCCTTTTCTTCATCACGATCGGTCCAATTTTGATAATGGGCATCCTTGTCTAACCGATTATAAACTCCTTTTTATGCATCGATCCATGCTGTTAGATTGATAATTCAAACACTCATGGATGCATCGGCGGTTGGACTAAGATTGCCTGAATTCTGCATATTGATTACTGCACTCTGGGCAGTTACGTCTTGTAGGCAATTTCAATCCTTCATTCCAACAATGCCTGAAGAAAGGACAATTCCAATGTAGCTCGGCTTGTTTTCTTTCGTACCTTTCTTCTTCGCACCGACGCTCATATTCTTCTTCTTTAAGCCAGCGCTGGTAGTCCTCCTTTTGGCGTTGCCACTTGTTCAATAAGATCCTGAAAGTGACCCAAGGATGTAAAGCACCAGCTCTGGATGTCTCACCTTGTTCATATCGACTCTTTTACTAATTGTGTTGCTTCCTAGCTTCTTCATACTCTTCAGTCGATATTTGAGCTTTGGGGTCGACTAACCCATCTTCTTTGGCTTTAGCCGACGTCAAGACCTTCGTCTTTCCTTTAGCCAACTGGAACTCCACCATGTGCACCCCTAGGAAAGGATGTTTATCTATGTCCATTGTCGGTTTCTTAGCTAGCTTAAACTTGATTCTTCCTTGCTCGATGGCCTTTTGGACGTGGAAGCAGAGGATTTTGCACTCATTGGTACTATGGTTAGTAACATTATGGAATTTGCAGTATTTCTTCCCTTTAAGTTCTTCAGCAGAAGGAATCATATGGTTTGCAGGTAATCTCAACTAGTTCTTCTCTAGCAGCAAGTGGAAGATCATGTCGGCTTTCTTGATATCAAAGTCGTAGGTGTTCACTAACTCCTTTACCCATGGACAAGATACAGGAGCCTTGCCCTATGTCCATTCAGCAATTGTGACTTCTGGATCATCCTCATCAGAGTCTGTAACATAGAGATCAGTCATAACAGTAATACCCTTTAAATACTTCTCTTTGCTAGGGTCCGGTGCTGACTTTCAAAGGCAGACACTCTCTGAACTAAATGGGCTAAGCTTTCAAATTCCTAGCCATAAAATTTCTCTCTGATTAATGGAGACATCCCTTGAAGGGCCAATTTAGCCAATTGTCCATCAGACATATTTAATGAATAGCAATGGCTCCCTACTTCTCTGAACCTTTGGATGAACTCGGAGCCTAACTCATTGTTCCTCTACCTCATGTTTGTTAAGTCTGTAATCTTCTTCTCACCTGTCCCACTATAGAAATATGCATGGAACTTGTTCTCTAGATTGGCCCACCTAGTGATTGAGTTTGGTTCTAGTGATGAAAATCAACTAAAGGCCGGTCTAGATAGGGACAAGGGGAAGAATCTAACTTTATGTGCCTTCTCAACAGATGCTTCTTCGAGCTGAATGAGATAGCTGCTGATATGCTCCAAGGTTGTCATCTCATATACCCTAGTGAATTTGGAGAAGTTTGGAACTCTATAGTGTGCTAGGAGTTGCACAATATCATACTAGGCTAGGTATGGGCGTTGTGTAACACCCTAGGTGTTTGTCACTTGTCAAGCATTGAGTTTGAGCTCAAACATGGCAAGTTAGGTGGTGATGAAGATGTCATGCCAAATTTATGAACATGAGCCATACTAAAACTTAGATATTGCACCCTCAGTTACATATCGGCCCTTTTCAAGATATATGCTTGGGTGATGTTATTGGACCCTCTTTCATGTGTCTCACATCAATCTCTGTCTATATTGATCCATGGAGAAGTTTCATGAAGTTTGGAATCAAGAAGTTACATGAAATGATAAGTTATATTTTTGCTTGGATTGCACCATTAAGTGAATGGAAACATAGGTCATCAACTAAACCTTGCAACCATGAACAAATGACTCTAGATGAACTCTACAACAAAAGTCATGTAAGGTTCGTGTTGAGCAAGTGCCAAGAAAATACCCCAATTGACCTAAAACCCTAGTTTAAGCTTTATCTTGTTGCTGCTTTGACCAAAGTGAAACTTTGACTTCTGTACCAATTCTGGAGTTTGACCTTAAATGAAAGTTGTAGTTTAGATTCTGTAGAATAAACTTTGTTTAAGGCTCAAGAGCCAATTTGGCCCATAACCTAGTCAAATAGAGCTCACAAGATTCAATCAGCTGTTGTTTTCGAAGTCAAAATATTCTAAGTCCCTACAAGTGATAGTAGCAAGTTCACTTCTTTGCGACCTTTTATCGTCCAAATTCTTGGGGTGGCTCAATTGGATTCCTTAATATAGGTTGAATTACTTTTCATGGTGGAAACAATGAATCAAGTGTCACCAAATTTGGAGTTCAGTTGGATCTTCAAAAATAGTTTCCAAAACAGCAAAAGTTTACTTTGTTACCTAATTGACATCGACATGTTGGTGTTCCACGTTCTCAAATATTTATTAAGCAACTTGAATTAGTCCCAAAATAAAAGTTAGAATATATGTTGAGAAGAAAATCATGCAAAAAGTTGGAATCAATTTGACAAAGTTTGACCCAATAAACTAATAAAAACCGAGCCCTACTTGATCATCATTAATTTGTTGACAATGGCATCTTGGCACTTAATTATATCCTAATCCATGGTACTAATGACTAAGCACACTAAATAAGATTTGTAGAGCATCAGTGTGGATCAAACTTCTTTTAAGGCCCATGCTCAAATTCCCATCCGAGCTAGCCCAAATTTGAACCCCACCTTGCCCACTTCGTCGCCCGCCAAGTGTCCGATGAAATGCCTCCATGGCGACTATGTAGAGTTCGCGCCCCCACCATTGTTGCCACGCGCCGCCTGCTCCTTGCGTCGATCAGCCACCTCGCTGGCTTGTCGAGTGACCTCTAGGGCGAACGTGTGAGCCCCTCACTCGCCTCCCCACTCCCTCTACCACTCTATCCCCTCTCTCTACTCTCCAGTACGGTCAGCCACCATGGGCAGGGAGTGGAGCTCCATGGCCAACCACCACCAAGCACCTTGTTGCCCCAACCAACTTCATCCTCCTCTTCCTTGCCTCGCGCTACCTCCTCTGCGCCATCTCCTCGGTCACGCGGTCACCTACAGGCTACTGCCGCGCGGCATGTCGGCCGCTAGGCCGCCTGCTGCCGTGGGTAGGCCGCTGCTACCTGTAGCCGGCTAGGCTTAAGCTAGGTGCGGGCCACAACCGGATGTGGCTATAACGTCCCACCTCTATGAGGCCAGGCCCGCTTACATCTGGCAGCTTTTTTAGGACATAGACTGCCCTCATAGACCCACACAAGTCTTTTCTGCGCACTTTGTCCTCACTTGTGCGCACTCGAGAAGGACTTCCCGGTCGGTCACTCATCCTAAAAATGCTCTAGGCCAAGCACGCTTAACCTTAGAGTTCTTTTAGAGATGGGCTTCCGAAAAAGAAGTTGTAACTTGTTGGTATGAGTATCCTATTAATCCTGTTAAGTCCTAGGCTGGGATGTTACATCCTCACCACCTTAAGAGACCGACGTCCTCGTCGGTCAATCTCAAGCTAGGAACGTCCCCTCTTGGTCACGTCCGTGTGTCCAGTGCCAGCGCATGTGCCATGTCATGTGACCACTCTGGGCCCACTCCAGCCATACGCACCATGCCTGCGCAACTACGACACACATGCACCCGTGAAACCATGAGAGTCGGCTCACAAGTCTTATCTGCGTACTTTGTCCTCACTCGTGCGCACCTAGGAAGGACTTCCCGGTCAGTCACCCATCCTAAAATTGCTTTAGGCCAAGCACGCTTAACCTCAGAGTTCTTTTGGAGATGGGCTTCCGGAAAAGAAGTTACAACTTATCGGTATGAGTATCCTATTAATCCTGTTAAGCCCTAGGTCGGGATGTTACAGTGGCTAGGCTGGCTAGCCCCCTCGCCGCTGCCCTAGCGCCACTTGCTCGCCGGAATCCCGAAGCCCAGCCACGTCCCTGACGTCCTCTGCTCCGACTACGTGAGGAAGGAGAGAGGGAGTAAAAATGGAAATAGAAACTCTTTTGTGGGTCTAGTTGTGAAATGCATGACTCATGTGAATAGTGCCTACAGGGACTTGTTTGGTGGAATCTTTATTTGTGGAAAATACAGGGACCTTGAGGCAGAAGTGTTTCCCTTTTCTTTTTCTGTTATGCATTAAATCGACTGAACTTTGAAAATGCATAGTAAATCGTAGAAAAATGGTAAAATAGTAAATGAGGACTTTTTGGAATCCTTGTGAGTAGGCCTATGCATTTGAGTCATAATATGCCATGTTTTAGTTTAAATTGTTTGCTGTAAAAATAGATATATGCAGTTAGGGTTTTAATGCTAGTCTTACTTGTCTTTTTCATAACTGCAGTATTATTGCTCAAATAAATGTGACATTTTTATGACATGCTACTTCTATAATGATTAATGTCTGGTAAAAATTTCAGGATTTTAGGATTGATAGTTTAGGAGCTATAAAAATAGCAAATGCTCTGTGTTGCTTTGCTCCTATTCTAAATAAACTTGCAAGATTGTATTATTGAGCTTAGTTAAGTTTTGAATCATGCTTAGATGATAATAATAAAGTTGTATACAATTATCTTATCTTACTTGTGTTAAATTTTTATGATCTCTAACTTGATAGTTTAGGAGTTACATGACTTTTAATTCTGCTGTCAGGTTTTGATTGTATTTTGAGAAGATCTGAAAGATGCTAGTGTTTGATTTAGTTCGGATTTGAATCACCCCTGGGTGATAAAAGAAGAGTGTTAAGATTTCTAAAATGTCTATGAACACCCTTTTTGGTGATCTAGATCTCCAGATACAACCAGTTGAAGTTGCATGGCAGAATCTGTCTAACTCTGGATAGAGGTGCTTAATTGTACTTGTTTGACCTTGTTAACTATAGAATCAGATCTAGGTGTAAATAACAAAATTGTAGACAATTTCATTATCTTTCCAGAAATTCTAGGATTACCTTTATTGGGTGTCTGGATCTCTGTTTATAACTGAAACAATTGACTGTTGTGCTGCTGTCCTGGAACTGTTTGTATAGGTTGATTGCTTTAGCTTATTCTTGATGGTTAAATATGTTAATTTGACATTGATTGATGAATATTTGTCATGGCTGTACTCAAGTAATTTGGGTGTCATGCTTGATGTGCTTGCCATCTCCTATACTATGCCTGAGTGGTGATTAAGTTAAATAGCTCTAGGTGCTTATATTAGTTTGGTATGCTTTTATGAATGCTTTGCGTGTTGCACTTCCATACATTCATACATATGCATTGTTGCACCTCATCTAGGTACGCTAGATGAACTATGTGAAGGACGTGATGTTGGAGCTAAGCCTAAAGATGGTGTTTGGTGGACATATCCTGAAGATGGAAAGACGAAGCAAGTGCCAGGATGGGATATGCTCGCCAAGCGAGTGTCATCTAACAAACACTAACCTAAGTGTTGGATCCTAGGCAAGCCCCAGAGAATTATAAGTCTCCTACTTTATGAAAGCAATTAAGTATATATGTTATATATGTATTGTTGCATTAAGTATAGGAGTTGTCTGGAACCCTTGATGCATTATATCCTTCCTTGTCCAGTATACATACCCCGAATTCTATTTAGTCAGGATCGAGTAAAAGCTTAGCCCTGCTTAGACTGGTAGAAGTCAGGTGATCTCCTGTCACCTGTGAGATATAATGATCGATCTGGTTATGGTGGGCTATAATTGCTATCGTGGAAAATAACCATATGTTAATAATATGAAATGAGACCGCACAGGATGGTGACAGTAAAGAAACAAGGTATGGAGGTCTTGGGTGTGGATCTATCCTTGTCTGTGTTGATTAAGGACCGAGGCATGGAGCCTTTCTTATCATTTTAAACGCATGCCTCTCACTTAGCTGGCCGGATCCGATGAACCGACCGCAAAGCCGAGTAGCTCCACTCAGGCCAAAAATCGGTAAGTGAAAGTGCGCCTCAGAGGGGAGCCATGGCTAGTGTCCAAGGGCAGGTGTTTAAAAGTCTTGAACATCTTGGTGGCATGGTATCCCTGAGAGTGCGGCGCTGATCGGGCTCGCGATTTCTGAGTTGTAACAAAGGTGATCTAGGGTGGCAGTTGCCTAGCCACCTAGGGTTTGTGTTAGGAATATTTTCCCTAGCTAGGTAGTAATCGATTTGAATCACCGTCTCTCTCGGATATTGAGAAACTTGATGGGATTATCTCCATTGTAGTCACACTAATTAACTTGATGGTTCAGGAATAATGATATTGATGATGGCCTTATTATACCTGATATGGTTATTAATGTCTGCTCCTTAATCAAGTGATTGCCATAGTACATGTGCTGATCTAGATGATAGGTTATTGATTATTAACTTGATGCTAAAGATATAATATGCCAATTATGTACTTAAGCTTTTATGCAAAAGGTTGTCAAGCTAGCTCCACCGATAAAGCCTTGTATATTCCTTCGTGTCATATTATTTCTGGTTTATGATGGGTAAGTCTAGCTAAGTACCCTCGTACTCAGGGATTATCCCACCATGTTGCAGGTGCAGTTCTTGGCCTATCAAAGATGGTGTTTAATTGCTGGTGGGCTCGAAGACTTTGTATTCATTTCTCATCTATATGCTTTTGTTAGAGGATGTCACTTATGCTAGCAATGTACTTGGAACTTATATTATTGTAATCATTTTAAAGCTATGTTGTTTTCACTAATCGATTTTGAAACCCAAACTTGTATTACTATTTTGGAACTCTTTGTAATATTATTTTCGTTGCAACTCCGTGTATGTGATGTGTCTTTGTTTAATCTATTACGGTCTTGGTTGTGAAGTTGATTTACCGAGGTCCTTCGTGACACTCGGTGGACTACCGGGTTTATATGAGTGCAAGTATGTGTGTGTCAACGTGTTAAATGGGGACAGTTGTACTTGGACTTGTATAAATTGGGTGGTTCTGTCATAGCTAGCATCAGAGAAAGATTAAGCATAACAATGTCATGTACATAGTTTTAAAAACAAAGTTTTGTTTTAGGTGGCTTTAAGTAAATTGATACTAACTATGGGGGATCTACTTTATTGCAATTTTGATTTCGTCGTCCATACGGTATGCTATTGTATGGATGTCATTCACTTGAGTGGTAATGTATGGATCAATGTACCCCTATGCCCAGGTAAGAAGGTGAGTTGATGAGTGGTATGATCGCAAGATGTGAGCGTGCGGTCGGGGAGAGCTAGTTTTGGTACGGCTATACATGCATGTTTACATGTATGTGTGTATTTAATGGTGGGTAGCAAATTCAATCATCGGGTAGCTTTGATACAAAAGTATATATATGGAAGTATTTAGTTTACCGCTTTCATATATATATTGTTGCTGTTGATCATCCAACCTAGAGACTAGACCTTATTTCTACTCATATATCATGTGGGGTTGGGCTGAAATGAAATTCTTCTGCATGTACGCTAACCACGAATGCATAGATTGAATGTAGCTGACGACTAGCTATATATCAAGAGAGTACGTGTTATGCCACCGATATAGAACGTGATTGCCACCTTAGGCTAGCAATTTTGTGAGGATGAATAGGACGAAGTACGCATCATCATAATTGTTGCTTTATGCATAACTATGCCTATCAGCGTAAGAAACGGCGGTCCTAGCACCAACGAGTAATGAGTGTTTGCGCGTCAGGAGTCCGGATGGTGTGCAAGAAGGACACAAGTGATTTATACTAGTTCGGGATGAGAAATGCCCTACATCTAGTGGGGGGGAGAGTTCTGTATATTCTTGCACCGAAGTACTTGTAGTAGGGGTTACAAGCGGACATGAGAGATGGAGGAGCTCCCAAGTCTCACGACGTGAGTGGTGAAGGTGGTGGTGGTGTGTGCGACTCTGCTGGTCACCTCGCAAGGTCTAGGAGAGTAGCCTACTCGTATCTCGCATTGTGTTGCTATGGTGGTTCAGTTGAGTTGTGCTCGACTGAGTTCTCATGTCCTCCCCTGGAATGATCCCTGCATGCTCCTTTTATAGTCTCAGGGAGGTGCAAGGTTACATGATGTTGGCGTATGGTGTGACCTTGCCAGTGGAGGAGCCTAGAGGTCTTGGAAGGGCCTTATCTGGTGGCGGCATGGTCTGTACAATGGAGGCATGGCGTCGGTACTTCTGATACTGCTGCTACATGTTCTGGTATGTGTGCCACTGCTAAAGGAGTGGTCTCTATCTTTTGGCATTGTAGCGACATGATTTGTCATACCTGGTCTTGTGTCAGCGTGGCATATTTCTCCTTGTAGTCTGACTCGGCGTAGAGGGTCAAGGCCTTAGAGGCGGGAAATGTGGTGCAATCTTATCTGATCATGGGAATCATGCATATAGTGCTAGTATGGGTGGCAGAGTGGTCAACAGCTCTTCCCCATGCCTGTCATAGTCGAAGGCGTGGTGATTTGACCCTGGTCATTCTAGGCCTGTCCGGTTGGGCAGACGTGAGAACATGGGTGATGTCACAGGGGGTCTCAAGTGCGCTAATGTGGGAGCGGCGTTAGAAGCCGGTCTCGGGTGAGTCGAAGACAGACAATGTTGCCTCTGGGGCTCGGGCGAGGTGGTGATGTTGCCGGGGGTCGGCCTATGTCTGAGACCTCAGGGCGGAGGCCTCGGGTGAACCAGAGGTGTTCCGAGACCCCTCTGAGTGAGGCCTCGGATGAAGTGGGGAGATGGGCTAGTTCGCTCACGTGTCCTGGGGGAGTTTTAGCCCGTCTCTCCTTCGTTTATCTTTTCCCTTAAATGGGGAGGCCGGGTGATTTTCCATCACAAGTTAGGTACCCCTAATTGTGGTACCCAATAGTAGCCCCTGAGACTATGGAGGAGTAGGAATACTCCTTCAGAGGTTGCACATCGGGTATACTCGTTGCTGGGCTTCTAGCTAGATTGCTGGGGCCTCGGCTTGTTTTTTTATTGCTTTTTTCTAGGGGGGTGCACATGAGCTTACCCACCAGGTGTAGCCCCCGAGGCCTTGGAAGGATAGGATATGCTTCCAAGGTCTTGATTTGGTGTGAAGTGTGAGTCCGAGGCCACAGCCATAGTGCGAGGGTAGCCCCCGAGCCTCTACTCATGGTGAGAGGTCGGTCAAAGGCTTGTTCTAGGTTATCCGAGGGTCGTTCAGTGGGCCTCAGAACTGTTTGATGGGCTCTAAGGGCTCGATGCCTCCCTCCGATGGGATCCCACTGGTTGACGCCTATGAGATCTCGGGTATGGCTTGGGCATTATTTCTTTTTGTCCTTGGGTGACTGTTGAACTTCTAGGCACGATAGCCTTCGATCCCTTGGGTTGTAGAGGGTTTTACACCCGCGGTTCCTTCTCGGAGAAGGCGCCTGGCGAGGGGGTCAGTCATCTACTATGCATAGAAGACGGGCACGCCTTTTTAGGTGGTTTTCTTAGGGTGGCGGAACAGGCGCTACAGTGGCCATGGCGAGATGGGACGTTACGCCCGCGGGCAGGCACAATTAATGCGGCGCATGCGTATGTGCTGCTGGCGAGAAAAATGAAAAAGTAATCATGGCAGTTTCCGTAGTTTTAGCATTAAATGTGCAGGATTCAGTTGCCTCCTTAGATTCACTGGTTTGCCTTCCTGTTTTTGCTATATAAACACGCGCCGGGCGCTGCATCTCCTTATCTTGCCATCTGTTCTTTGCCTCCCTTGTTCTCGAACTATGGCCATGAGCAAGGGAAAACTAGAGCAAGGAGAGAGAGAGAGAGAGAGAGAGAGAGAGAGAGAAAAGGGAAGGAACACCCTCGCTGCCGTCACCCCATCGCTGTCAATCCCATGGCCATCGCCGCTTTGCCCGTGGAGCCCTAGAGTCGCTCTTTCATGACCTAGGGGCAGTTGGAGGAGCTCGTCGAGGAGGGTCTTCTCTGTCCCATCACCAGTGCCACCACACTGGAGTGGATTACGCCGGATGAGGGCGTCGACGTGCCAAATCCGCCTGCGGGCTATGTCCTCAGTTTCATGGCGTTCCATGAGCGAGGGCTAGGGGTTCTGGTGAGCTGGTTCCTGCGGGTGCTCCCCTTCTGGTATGAGGTGGAGCTCCATAATTTCAACCCCAACTCCATCACGTAGGCGGCCATCTTCACCGCCGTGTGCGAGGGGTACCTGGGCATCCCTCCCTATTGGAACCTCTGGCTCCACCTCTTCAAGGCGAAGCACTTTACCAAGGCAGCCGAGAGTGGGATCTCACGGAAGATGGTGAGGGCCGAAGGATTTACTCTGCAAGTGCGCTAGGAGCGTTCAAGCTCGTACATCCCTGCCCAGCTTACATCATGGAATAGGGGATGGCAGGAGGGCTGGTTCTACCTCCGCAATGATGATGGAGAGGCTATCCAAGTGGAGATGGGGAGTCCCCAGCGCTGAGCAACCTAGGCTACAGCCCTTGCTCGATGCCCTGAAGAGGCTGAGGGACGGCAGTCTGACCGCGGCTGGGGTCGTCATTGCCTTTCATCGGCGACGTGTGCTGTCGCTGATGGCGTGGTGGCTATGCTTGGATGAGATGGAGGAGGGAGCGCCATTGGAGGGGTGTCGGATGTCTGACACTTCTTGAAAGCCCATGTTTGGTTTTGGTAATTAATAACACCAAGTTGCTAATGCCATGTGTTAAGTGTTTTGAGTTAGGCATAAGCAACACATGTGATGAAGGTGTATGTGGCAAGGAGTGGTGGCCACAAGATCACAAAGAGATGATGCATGTACATGAAATGATGATCATGGTGATCAAGCATGAGGAGATGGACATGGAACAAAGTGATCAAGGCAAAGGTATAATCATAGGGTTTGCTTTTGTCGGTCTAAGATGAGTAGAGAAGTGATTGACCGGGTTTAGGATTGATAGCCGACTATCAAGAGGGGCAATCATAGTTAGCTCGTGAATCAAGTGCTACTAGGTCATCTTCTTGAGCATATGCATTAGGATCTAGTAGAGAGCTAATGTAATGCCTTGAAAATGATTGTGAAAATGCTAACACACATGCACATGGTGACATACACATGGTGGTGTTAGCACATTTGCGAAGGCGGTGGAGTTTGAGAGGTAGAGAGGGGTTCGGTGATTTTTGAGGAAGTGAAACGCCTATTTTCTACTGCACCGGAGGCGAGGAAACGGAGGCGTAAGTCCGATGTGTTTCTCACTGAAAAATAGTGACTAGACACTGTGGTCGAAGTGCCGCGTCCGGTCAGTTCAAACCGCAGGCAGACGCGCGCTAGAGGGTCATGGACTGGCGCGTCCAGTCCTTCGCGGAACCAGCGTGTCTGGTCATGCACCCAGGAGAGCAGCACGAAGGGAGGTGCGAGCGGACGCTGTGGCGCATCCAGTCACGTGCGACCGGACGTGTCTGATCGTGCAGGGAGCTCTCTAGACTCTGATCAGATGTCGGGTGCAGCGCGTCTGGTCATTTGGTGAAGCGCATCTAGTCACGGCAACGGCTCTCTCTGACTCGCACTGCTACTGTTTGTCCTGTAGTGACCGGACACGTCTAGTCATCATGATTTTCACTGCGATGTATTGTAACGGTTAGTTGCTTACCCCTTCGCTATAAATAGATGGTGGCCGGGTTTGGGGGGTTCTCTCTTGCACTTTTGAGATATTGAGGCACACTTTGAGCTAGAGAAGTTCCCCTCCACTCATCTCCTGACTTGGTTGCATACTCTAGAGAGATTGAGTGAGATTCAAGTGCATTGCATTGAGAGTTGCATCTAGTGGCACTTGATCTTCGAGTTTGCTACGGATTGCTTGTTACTCTTGGGTGTTTCCTGACACCCTAGACGGCTTGGAGCAGCGGTGGTGATTGAGCTCACGATTGGAGACTTGTTTGAGCCTTCACCAAGTGATTGTGTGGGGTTCTTGAGCCTTCGCCGCGGGAGTTTGCGAATTGGCTACTCTAGTGGAGCTCGTGGCTTGGAGGATCCCCATCTTGTGAGTGGATGTGTGGCACCCGCTGAGGGTTCAACTCTTGATAGTTGATTAGCTTGCGATCCATCAAGTGGGTGCATCACCACAACAAGGAGTAGCTTGCCGAGAAGCAAGTGAACCTCGGTAAAAAATCTTGTGTCATCTCTTGTCAAGGATTCTCTTGTGATTGTGTGTGGTTGTTTCTTTGGATATATTTCTTCTCTACACCGTCGGTATAAGAATCAATTCACTTCCTATTTACATTCTTGCACTTTACCTTGTGTAGCTTGTTTAGTGTACTTTGTTTCACCTAGGAGTAGTTAGCTTAGTGACTTAGCCTTGTTGGTGTGTATTAGAGATCATAGCCTTGTTCACTAGACATGTATAGGTGGCTTGCTTAGTATAGTTGAGCTAGTGCTAGAATTAGCTATGCCATCTTTTATACTAACATTGGTGTTTAGTGAAGCTTGTAGATTTTAAATAGGCTATTCACCCCCCCTCTAGCCATTTGGACCTTACACTTCTCTTATGGCGATCGAGGTTACCAGGAGGGTGACCTACATGGTGTCCGCGGGGTTCACCCTGGTAGACTTGAACCGGGTCAAGATGCGTCCCAACTGAGGATACATTTCACTAGTGAGTATAGTTATCCTCCTCGTACATCCTCAATTCTTTATGGGTTTCCTCTTCTATTACTGATGTAGTCTCTTTGTTAGGGACTAGAGAGGGCAGTGAAGGATTCCGAGCCCCCGGTCCCGGTGGACCACGAGCGGCTAGAGCGGAATCGCCTCCTGGCCGTGGAACAGAAGCAGAAAAGGATGCCACAAAGAGGAAGCGTCGCCTAACCTAGGGTCTTCTACGATGGAGGTCTCCGTTGCCCTACCATCGCTGCCGCCGTCATCGCCCCAACAATAGGAGCCCAGGGCGAGGGAGGCCACGACGGTCATCACGACGACGAAGAAGCGGAAGATGGTCTTCTCCAAGTCGAGGTATGTGCAACGAGATAACTTCGCACACTGTTATGGCTCTTTTTTATTCTCTTGACCGACCTGTTCCACCTCTTCCCGCAGCGTGCGCCAGAGGGCCGGGGTGCCTGCCTTGGTGCCAAATAAGGCACTCAAGTCGGGGGCACTCTCCTCTCCCGGTGAGACCGATCGGATGGCATAGTGGGTGGCTGCTGCCGGAGCCACCCTTTAGTGTGGAGCCACCTTAGTCCACGCTGATGAGGCAACGCGAGCCACATAGGAGAAGGCGACCACCAAGGCTCAAGCTGCGAAGAAGCAAGAGGCTAGAGCGGCCAGGATTGGTGGGGCCTCGGTAGCTAAAACCGACGAGGCCACGATGGCCAAAGTCGACGAGGCCAAGGTGGCCAAGTCCTCTAAGGAAGTGACACTTGTCGACGTGGGGAAGGTGGTGGCGGAGACGGCCTCAGCGTTACCCTAGACGGGAGATCAGCCAGGAGGTTGTGGCGGGGAGAGGGAGATCCACACCATCTCCTCAGGCGAGCCTCCCAGGCCACATGGGAAGGGGTGCTAGACATTGAGGTGTCTAGTACAGCAGAGATGGATGTCCCATTAGCATCAGAGGGGCCAGAAGTCGAGGAGAGTTTGGCTATCATCCCCGTTGGGACTGACCCGTGGGCCGACCCAGTGCCTGTTTTCATGGGAAGCTCCAAGGAGGCGGAGGAGGCACACTAGGCGGTCCTAGGTGGGTTCGGGAGACTGGCTGAGCAGTCTTTGAGGACAGCGCTCTGTATCCTCACCTAGGATGTTCCTAACGCTACCAAGGTAAGTCCTTTTCTCTTTTCCCAAAACACTTCCTCCTGCCTTTCAGTCCTCACGGATGGCCCTAAGACTTGCTCTCCTTGTTTCAGGAACTCAGGGAGAGGTCTCAAGCTAAAGCCAAGCTCCTCCACCAAAAGGAAGGTCTCTAGGTCTAGCTTGATCGACAGAGGAAGTCCCTTGCTAGGGCGAATGGGCTGCTGGTCGAGAGGAGCGCTGAGATGATGGATCTCCACGTGTGCTGCTTTGACTTGAAGGCAGAGTTAGCCATGGCCCGCGGCGAAGCCACCTCCCTGGTGGAGAAAACACGAGGGTTGGAGGATGGGCTTGCTCGGGTAAGCAAT
Source organism: Saccharum hybrid cultivar R570 (assembly GCA_038087645.1). NCBI lineage: Eukaryota > Viridiplantae > Streptophyta > Magnoliopsida > Poales > Poaceae > Saccharum > Saccharum hybrid cultivar. The sequence goes on along the minus strand of JAQSUU010000291.1, from coordinate 923,670 downwards.
GAGCGAGACGCCCTAAAGGCGGAGGCTGAACGCGAGGCTACTGCCACTCAGAGCCTCCGCGCTAAGCTAGCGAAGATGAAGACATAGCTCCAGTTGAACGAGGGCGCTGTGGCTCAGGCTATCCAATCGGCCAAGGCGGCCTAGGCAGAGACTCTATAGTGGAAGTAGAAAGCGGAAGGTAAAGTTCCTTCGACTATACTCTGAGTGTTGACCGCTATGTTTAGCGCTTATCCCTTTGTTTTCGCTTGTTCGGAGCAGGCTTGGAGACGGATCTGGCCAACGCCACCACGTCCTCTGTTGTGTTGTAGACAACCTTAGATGCCAAGACCTAGGAGCACGCTACCCTGCAGAGTGCCATAAGGGCGGTCTATGATGCTCTTGAGACCTAAGAGGGGGCCTAGTCGGGAAGTTCCCTTTAGAGCCGCCTTACTGCACTTTATGGCGGTGTGCGTGAGCGAGTACGCGATGCCCTCCATACTGGCATAAAGCAGGCTCTAGCGGTGATGACTTCGCACTACGCCAGTCTCAACCTCTAGGGCATCAGTGAAGGTTTCATTGACATGCCCGACCCTGAGCTAGAGAAGCTTGTTGACGCAGCCGAGGCTCCTAGCACCGTCTTGGCGGCCCGTTTTGAGGACGAAGTCATTCCCCCTCCTCTTGACCTGTGAAGAAGTCTAGGCCATTGCGCCTGTGTAATAGGTTAACTCTTATGGTAGGACAAGTGTGTGGCCCTTCGAGGCCCTTGTAATGAAGATGCTCATTATTCTCATGTGTCATTCTCTTCTGAGTTCCCATACTCGTGCGTGCCTCAGATAGTAAGTTTTATGCGCGATTTTTTGCTATGTCTCCTGAACCCTTGTCTCTCATTCTGCACTTGGGCGAATGCCCATGAAGTCTTTCTGGAGCGCGAGTTGTTCCTTAGTCAAGAAGTGGCGAGTGGAGGTGTCATAGCCCGGGTGCGTAGGTGGTCTCGTGGCTAGACCAACCCTGGCTTCGGTATGTTCTCTTGCTCTTTTGGATTTCATGGTTTTTTCTGCCAAAGCATGAGAGAGAGACTAGGGCAGAGTCTTTTTCAAAAAGGTGGTAAAAAATCATTAGGACCTGGGGGTCCCCCCTTTAGCCCCCGAGGGAGGCTCAGCCCTGCCAGTGGCAGGGCAAAGACTCACTCGGTTCGCACAATTAAGGAGAGACGCTTCTGTCCCTGCTAGCAGGTTAAGATCGATTCTCGAAAGTGCGATTAGTAAAGAACATTTCTTTATTGCTTTTGAGATAAAAATATGTACAAAGCTTGGGAGCTTAAGGGTAAAAGTGACATAGCTGCTCGATGTTCCAGGCATTGGTGAAGATTTCACCGTCCTCGTTGGCCAACTTGTAGGTTCTAGGCTTTAGCACCTCAGTGATGATGAACGGGTCTTCCCATGGTGGTGTGAGCTTGTGACGTCCTTTGTTGGATTGTTTTAGCCTTAGCACCAAATCTATGACATTAAGAGCTCAGCCTTGGATGCATCAGGAATGGTAACGCCATAAAGCTTGCTGGTATTTAGGCGAGTGTAATAGCGCAACATCTCGAGCCTCATCTAACTGGTCTAGTGCTTCTTCACGGGTGGTCTGATTTCCCTGCTCGTTATTGGCTCTAATTCTTGGGGCACCATATTCAAGATCCATGGGGAGGACAGCCTCAGATCCATGGACCATAAAAAATGGCATAGAACCCATAGCATGGCTCGTGGTTGTCCTTAGACTCCAAATGACCGAAGGGAGCTCGGCGAGCCATTTTCTGCCGAATTTGTTCAGTCGGTTGAAGATTCTTGGCTTTAGGCCTTGAAGGATCATGCCATTGCCATGCTCCACCTGGCCATTTGTCTTCGAGTGAGCCACTGCTGACCAATCCACATGAATTTGGTAGTCATCGTAGAACTCCAAGAATTTTCTGCCGGTGAACTGCGTATCGTTGTTGGTGATAATGGAATTGGGAACCCTGAAGCGGTGGATGATATCCGTGAAGAACAGTACCACCTGCTCAGATTTGATTTTGGCGATGGGGCGAGCCTCGATCCACTTGGAGAACTTGTCCACGGCTATGAGCAGGTGTGTGTAGCCCCTGAGTGCCTTTTATAAAGGTCCAACTAGGTTGAGACCCCACACAGCAAAGGGCCATGTAATGGGAATCGTTTGGAGAGCTTGGGCCGAGAGCTGCGTTTGTCGTGCATAGAATTGGCACCCTTCATAGGAGCGTACGATCTCGATGGCGTCGGCCATAGTAGTTGCCTAGTAGAAGCCTTGGCGAAAGGCGTTCCTGACCAACGTTCGAGGCGCTGCGTGGTGGCCACAAGCCCCCGAGTGTATTTCTTGAAGCAATTGCCTCCTGTCCTTGAGGGGAATGCAGCACTACAGGATTCCTGTGGCGCTACATTTGTATAGTTCCCTATCCAACAGCACGAATGACTTGGCCCGCCAGGCAAGTCGCCGTTCTTGCGTCTGATCTGGGGGGAGCACCCCTTGGACGAGACATGCTAGGTATGGGATCCGCCAATCCGGTTTGTCGTCATGGTCGAGTTGTTCATCTATTTTCATGACCTTGGGCTCGAGCGTCGAGGGGGGGTTAGATCCTTCGGGAGGATCCAACCCGAGTGTAGGCTCAGGCAGTTGGTTGCCTTCTTGCCCTAAATTCTCGTAGTCGACGGAGGGCTTGTGGAGGTCGCTAGTGAAGACGTCTGGGGGAACCTTGGTTTGACCCGACACAATCTTTGCCAGTTCATCTGTGGCCTTATTGTGCTTACGCGTGATGTGATTGAGCTCAAGGCCATCAAACCTCTCTTCCAGGCGCCGAACTGCTTTGCAATAAGCTTCCATCTTGGGGTCATGACATCTTGACTCCTTCATTACTTGGTCGATGATGAGTTGCGAGTCTCCTCGGACGTCAAGGCGCTTGATCCCTAGCTCGACGGTGATGTGGACGCTGTTGACAAGGCCCTCATACTCTGATATGTTGTTAGAGGCTGTGAAGTGGAGCCAGATCATGTAGCGCATGCGAACTCTAAGGGGAGAGACAAAAATGAGGCTAGCGCCAGTGCTAATCTTCATTAGAGAACCGTCGAAGTACACTATCCAGCATTCGGCCTAGATTTGGGTCGGTGGTAATTGGGAGTCAGTCCACTTGGCTAGGAAGTCAACAAGGATCTGCGACTTGATTGCCTTTCAGGGTGCATAGACGAGGCCATCGCCCATGAGCTCCACTGCCTATTTGGCAATTCTTTCTGTTGCCTCTCGATTTTGGATCACCTCCCCTACGGGGAAGGATGAGACCATGGTCACCGGATGAGACTCAAAGTAGTGACGCAGCTTGTGCCGAGCCAAGACCACGGCGTAGAGTAGCTTTTGGATCTGTGGGTACTGGGTCTTGGTTTCGGACAAGACTTCACTAATGAAGTAGACTGGCCGCTGGATCAGGAGCGCATGCCCCTCCTCCTTTCACTCGACGACGATGGCCGCGCTAACCACCTGGTTGGTCACCGTGACGTATAGCAAGAGGGGCTCCCTTTTCTGATGGTGGCATGAGGATAGGAACCTTGGAGAGCAGCGCTTTGAGCCTGTCGAGAGCCTCCTAGGCCTCAGGAGTCCAGGAGAAGTGCTTAGAGTTCTTGAGGAGGTGGTACAGGGACAGACCCTTTTCGCCAAGGCATGAGATGAAGCGGCTGAGGGATGCGAGGCAACCCATGAGCTTCTGTACCCCCTTCAAGTTTTGGATCGGTGCCATGTTAGCGATGGCCGAAATTTTTTTTAGGTTGGCCTCGATGCCACGCTCGGAGACAACGAATCCCAAGAGCATGCCTCGGGGTACACCAAAGACACACTTCTCAGGGTTCAGTTTGATGTTTTTCTTTTTGAGACAATGTAATGTGGCGCCCAGGTTAGTAACGAGGTTGTTGGCCTCTTTAGTCTTGACAACGATATCATCTACGTACACCTTAATAGTTCGCCTAATGAGGTCCCCAAAAACCCCAAGCATACATCGCTGGTATGTGGCTCCCGCGTTTTTGAGGCCAAACGACATGGTTACGTAGCAATACGTGCCAAATGGAGTGATAAAAGAAGTCGCGAGCTGGTCAGACTCTTTCATTTTTATTTGGTGATAGCCAGAGTATGCATCAAGGAAGGATAACAATTCACACCCCGCAGTGGAATCAACAATTTGATCAATTCGAGGTAATGGAAAAGGGTGCTTTGGACATGCCTTATTTAGACTAGTATAATCCACACACATTCTCCACTTCCCATTCTTCTTCTTAACTAACACAGGGTTAGCCAACCACTTAGGATGGAATACCTCCTTGATGAATCCAGCCGCCAAAAGTTTGTGCACTTCCTCCCTGATGGCTTGACACTTTTCTTCGTCGAATCGGTGTAGACGCTGCTTTACCAGTTTGGAGCCGGCTCAGATGTCCAAGGAGTGTTTGGTGACCTCCCTCGGGATGCCTAGCATGTTTGAGGGACCCCACGCAAATATGTTTGCATTTGCGTGGAGGAAGTCAACGAGCATGAGTTCCTATTTTGGGTCGAGCGCCACGCTGACCCTGAGCATCTTGTCATCGGGGTCATTGGGGCTGAGCGGGACGAGTTTGACTTCCTCTACTAGCTCAAAGCTGTCAGCATGACGCTTGGGGTCAGGGGTCTCCTTGGAGGGCCTCTCCAAATTAGCAGCCAAGGCTTCTGACTCAAAGAGAGCCTCGGCGTACTCAGTGCAAGCCACGTCACACTCGTAGGCGTGTTTGTATGCTGAGCCAATGGTGATGATGCCGTTGGGGCCGGGCACCTTCATCTTGAGGTAAGTGTAGTTGGGGATGGCCACGAATTTGGCATAGCATGGTCATCCCAAAATGGTGTGGTAGGTCCCTTAGAACCCAACAACCTCGACGAAGAGGGTTTCCCTCCGGAAGTTGGAAGGAGTCCCGAAGCAGATGGGCAGATCGATCTGACCAAGAGGGGTGGTGCAATGTCCCAGCATGACACCGTGGAATGATGTTGCGTCAGCTCACAGCCAAGACCTATTGATCCCCATGAGGTTGAGAGTCTCGGTGTACAAGATGTTGAGGCCACTACCTCCGTCCATCAAGACTTTAGTGAGTCGGGCATTGCTAATGATGGGGTCGATGATAAGTGGATAGTGTCCTGGGTTTGGGATGTACTTCGGGTGGTCATCTTGGCCAAACATGATGGCTTCCTCGGACCAATTGAGGAATGACGGGGTGACGGGCTCCATCACGTAGACCTCCCGGTGTTCGCGCTTTCTTTGGTGTGTCGTGAGTTGTGCTGAACGTCTGCCAAATATCATGAAGCAGTTCTTCACTTTGGGGAACCCTTCATTCTTACCATCACCCTTCTAGGCATCTGTTGTTTTTTTCTCGGCATCATCCTTGGGCTGACCGCCCCGCGAGAACTAGCGCCGTATCATGGTGCATTCCTCCAGGGTGTGTTTCGTTGGTGATAGGGCATGGCTTCTTGAGCATCTCATCGAAAACTATTGGACTTGTGGCCCAATGGTGATAGGGGCATGACTGCTTTCCCTTGGCATCAGGGAAGATGGCTCCGACCGCCTCTTCGCCCGTGGTGAAGTTGGTGGCGATATCTAGGAGCTCGCTTGCCTTGGTGGGAGACTTGTGGCCCAACTATTGGACTAGTTCCCTGCATGTGGTGCCAGCAATGAATGCCATAATGACATCCACGTCGGTGACATTGGGAAGCTCGGTGCATGCTTGGAAAAGCTCCGAATGAACTCACGCAGAGTCTCATTCGGATTATGGTGGCAGCTTCTGAGGTCCTAAGTATTCCTAGGGCGCACGTATGTGCCCTAGAAGTTACCTACAATGACCCTGACTAGGCCAGCCCAATCTCATATTCGTCGTGGTGGGAGGTGTTCCAGCCAAGCTCTCGTTGAGTCGGCCAGGAACAGGGGAAGGTTGCGAATGATGAGCAGGTCATCATCCGCGCCGCCCAGCTAACAAGCAGGCGGTAGTCAGCAAGGCACATGTCGGGGTTCATTTCCCTAGAGTATTTGATGATGTTAGCCGGTTGACAAAACCGGGCCGATTATCGGGCCCTCCGAATGGCCTCGCCGAAGACGCAAGGGCCCAGGGGTTTAGGTGAAGGGCTTCTATCCTCCTCGCTATCGTATCATCCGCCTTGGTGCGGGTGATAACCGTGTGCGGTGCCATCCTCCTTCTGGTGGCGGCGCGCATCGAGAATGACCAGTGCGTTGGGGTCATCGCCAAGACAGGCGCATACTGATGGAGCCTTGTTGTGTTCTGGCACCCCTCACAGCTCGGGATGAACTGCAGGCTCCCTTTCTTGTTGAGAGGGTGCCGCGAATGGCTCAGCCTCAGCCTCATGTTGTCGAGACGCAAAGCTCTTGGCCTGGTGCACCGCCGCACACTCAAGGAGCCCACGAAGCTCGTCGCGGACTTGTCATCCCTCTGTGGTGGATGGCGCTAGCATTGTCTAGAGGAGGATAGCCGCTGCAGCGACATTCTAACTAGCCTTGGCAAAGGGAGGGGGTTGTTTGCCCCTCTCATCATTGTTGATGCGACGGTAGACATCGTGAGCCCTGCGCCGGGCTAATCCGCCGTCTCACCGACCTGAGCGCTCTCGCTCAAGGGTGGCCCCGAGGTGCACCAGTTGTCGGCGGTCCTCTTCAATCTTGGCCTCGAGTTTGCGAAGCTGCTCAAGCTCGGCTCATTGAGACCCCTCAGGGGCTGACACCGTGGCTCGCCCCCACGGGGGCACTGTGGGAAACACCTGTTGACGTGGAGTGTGGGTGCCCTGCTCTATGGGGGTGGCGTCCTGTGGTGCTGTCTCCTCGACCTTCATGTGAAAGCATTCATGTGAGGGGTCATAGTCATCCTCATCGGACGCATGGTAGCCAAAGGGGTAGTCGTCCATGGTCATAAACTGGCATAGATCCTCTAGGCTATGGAGCCTAGAGGAGTCTACTTCGACCCACCCATCACTGTCCTCCGAGGAGCCAGTGGTGGATGGCACTGTCATGGTCATGGAGAGCTCGAAGGGGGTGCATAGATGATGCTCGGGGAGCCCCATGTAGGAGTTCATGGTGCGGTGTATCGAGCGGGAGTAACCCATGGTGGCATTGTTGAGTCCATAGGGAAATGACGATGGAGCTGTCGTGGGCCCTCCAGTCACCGGCGTTGACCCCACAAAGCGTGATGATCCCCCGGAGCATCGTCCTGCTGATGCGCCCTGTGCCAATAGAGCTTTTCCCGTGGCCAGGTGCATGCCAGGCATGTCCCTCGCGAGGGATCCTATCCTGGCAGTCAGGCGAGAGGACTTGGGAGAGCTTAGGGAGTCACTCTCGATCCCTAAGCAAGAGCGGGGGTTCTTTCAGACCCACCTCATGCGATGAGCACAATGAGAATGGTGACCATGATGGCCTAGCTGTCTCCCATGCTTCTGACAGCGTGGGGAAGAGTTGTCGTCGAACGGAGCTCTGGGTGGGAGGAGGACCATGTCATAGGTGTAACCCAAAGACATGAACTCCAAGCTCCCGAACTAGATCACCGTTTCGAGAGGAAGTGGAGCTGCCATCCGAAACTCATGAGGAATGGTGGTTGTGATGCGCAAACACCCCTACCTGGCGTGCCAACTATCGACATAAGAAACAGCGGTCCTAGCACCAACGAGTAATGAGTGTTTGCGCGTCGGGAGTCCGGATGTTGTGCAAGAAGGACACAGGCAATTTATACTGGTTTGGGCCAAGAAATGACCTACATCCAGTGGTAGGGGAGAGTTCTGTATATTCTTGCACCGAAGTGCTTGTAGTAGGGGTTACAAGCGCATGTGAGAGAGGGAGGAGCTCCCAAGTCTCACGGCATGAGTGGTGAAGGTGGTGGTGGTGTGTGCGACTCTGCTGGTTACCTCGCAAGGTCTAGGAGAGTAGCCTACTCGTATCTCGCATTGTGTTGCTATGGTGGTTCAATTGAGTTGTGCTCTACTGAGTTCTCATGTCCTCCCCTAGAATGATCCCTGCATGCTCCTTTTATAGTCTCAGGGAGGTGCAGGGTTACATGATGTTGGCGTATGGTGTGACCTTGCCGGTGGAGGAGCCTAGAGGCCTCGGAAGGGCCTTATCTGGTGGCGGCATGGTCTGTACTGTAGAGGCATGGCGTCGGTACTTTTGGTACTGCTGCTACGTGTTCTGGTATGTGTGCCACTGCTAAAGGAGTGGTCTCTGTCTTTTGGCATTGTAGCGACGTGCTTTTATCATACCTGGTCCTGTAGCCGGCATGGCATATTTGTCCTTATAGTCTGACTCAGCGTAGAGGACCGAGGCCTCGGAGGCGGGAAATGTGGTGTGATCTTATCTGATCATGGGAATAGTTCCCCAGAGCAGTTGCTCCATACACTGCGCACACACGAATCGTGCGTATAGTGCCAGTATGGGTGGCAAAGTGGTCAGCAGCTCTTCCCCATGCCTATCGCAGTTGATGGCATGGTGATTTGACCCCGATCATTCCCGGCCTGTTCGGTTGGGCAGATGCGAGAATGTGGGTGATGTCACAGGGGGTCTCGAGCATGCCAATAGGGGAGCGGCGTTAGAGGCTGGTCTCGGGCGAGTCAGAGACAGACAATGCTACCTCTGGGGCTCAGGCGAGGCGGTGATGTTGCCATGGGTCGGCCTGTGTCTGAGACCTCAGGGCAAAGGCCTCGGGTGAACCGGAGGTGTTTCGAGACCCCTCTGAGTGAGGCCTCGAATGAAGTAGGGAGATGGGCTGGTTCGCTCACGCGTCCTAGGGGAGTTTTAGCCCGTCTCTCCTTCGTTAATCTTTTCCCTTAAATGGGGAGGCCGGGTGATTTTCCATCACAATTTAGGTACCCCTAATTGTGGTACCCGACAATGCCCCTCTCACCTTTGTTCTAATAATAAGTAACTTGTGATTGATGTGCTGCACTATCTTCCCTGTATAGAGTTAGACAAGAATGCCTTGTTCCATGTTGCTTGAATAGTTGTGCTTGAAGATAGTGTGTGATTAGCTTTGCCTTGTATGTTTGCTTCTAAAGGAATTAGATGACAAGTAGTAGTTAGCAGAAACTTTAACCTCTTGGAAACTAAAACTTTTAGTGATACCTTGTTAGAAGCCTGCACATGTTTTCTTTTAAATATAATGTCAGGTTCTTCCTTTCAAGTTATCTTCACATTAGTTCTTTAGATGTATCTAGGTGGTTGCTTGCTTACTAGGTATTACACTAAATTGTGTAACCTCTTTCCCTCTGTGAGTGCATGAGTTGCTATCAAGCCTTATCATTGTGCTCATGTCATAGTTGCCTTTTAGTAGACCTCCTTACTTAAAAGTCATGAGCCTACGAGTGTGTTTGCTAACCTAACCCAGCTGAGTTCTCTCGAATGCTAACTCTTGCCTATGGTATGCCCACATGTCAGTAGGTGAACCATGCCCAAAACCCTTTGGACCCCTTTTGCTACCTATCTTAAAAACTATATTGTCCCTAAAGACTTGACCATATCCACATGCTTAGTGGCACATCCCGCATCATGATCCTTATACTTAGAATCCGTGTGTTGTGTTGCTGTAGATAAATACTTGTTATATGTGTGAGCTTTGTGCTTAGTAATAGTTGCTTGAGCTATTTTGATTAAGTTTCTCAAATGATTGCTCAAGGCCATGATGTATACATGGGTGTGTTGTTACCTAGGTCTTTTTGTCCTTAGTAAGCATACGAGTATTAAAGAGCGCTATCCTGGAATAATGCCTAAGTTATGATAATCTCATAGTGTTGTCTCCAATTAAGTTCTCTCTTTTAGAAGCCTAAGCTCGTATGCATGGTTGTTAGCCCTTGAATGTTTGGGTTGCAAGAACCTATATTCATACCTTGTTTAAACCATAAGCCAAAGCTTAGTTCCCCTTAAATGTTTGCCTATGCCGTGGATGTTCTGCACCCTTTTGTGAAGACCCTTGTTTGATCAACCAACCAAGTTAAGTTCTCGTTAGCGATAGCCTTTGACCATAGTTGTTCTTTGACTATTGTGGAGACCATACGAAATCTATGTTGGATCTTTTGGTTGCCTCTCCCAAAGGTTAGTTGGTGTAACGTAATGTCTCTTTATCGTGGTCTCCAAATTTTTGGCTTGCAAATCATGTAGCTACCTTATCAATTCAATCTGTGATCGATATATCGGTTTTGCCTAGAAGTTTGCTAAGTTCATCTCTAACTTCCCAAGTCTCTAAATGTTTATCAGTCTTGATCTCATGTTGGTGCCCAACATGACCGAATCTCATGTTAGTCTTTTATCTGGTAATCACCTTGGTGGACACAAGGCGTGCGTGGAAATTAAGCAAGAGTCCCCTACTCAGTGTATTTAGCAATTAAGCTATGTTCTCTTGTGCTATGTTTTGATCTTTGAATCTCCTCCTTGTTGATTCCAAACCTTGTGACTACCTTTGTTTGGTATCCCTCCCTTGTATAGTGCTTGTTCTTCCAACCCAAATATGTGCCACTTGAAAGTTCACTTGGGTTGTAGACTCAATAATGGTGTCTTGATTAATAACTGACGGTGCTGCGATGAAACCGAGAGCCTCCTATGGTGGCCAACACAAGGTTGTGCTGCTCAACACACGCTAGTATCAAGGTTTCTAGTCATGATCCATTACAGAACCACACCGATGTGTTATTTTCATGTGAGTTTTTTCTTGGTTATCCCCCAGATCTTATCAAGAAGATCCATATCCCGGACCAATTGTAGTAGAGCTTCCTCCTGAAGTTGCTAAGAGGATAACCTTTGAAGAATAGGTCACTAACATAAACATTAACAGACTACAAGAGGTGGAAAACCAGTAATTCCACTTGGATGTCCCTGTAATGACGTCAGTTATCTAGTGAGCAACTTATGCCATCCCCGTTGGATCAGAAAGGTACAAAACATGTAACATTGGACAAGCTCTCAGTCAGATAAGAATCAATCATCACATTGTGCTTATGACCTGGCTATCCAAGTCTTGATCTTCATGTGCATGACGATCATACAGCCGAAATCAACCATCTCGGGTGTGACCCCTTGTTTTCTGACTTCGATCGCAACCATCAGTTATGCATTGACCACAATTATTATTGGCATGAAAGAAGAGTTGAAACTTTTTAGTGTTGAGAGACAACTGATTAGCTATCAGTAGGAAGGTTAATCTCCAGCTAGATAATGGCTCATTGGTAGCTATGAAGACCATGTCTCATAGAACGATGTTGAGCAAGGAAACAACAAAGCCGCTCAACAATGCAAGTACCACTTTCTTTGCCAGACCTTGTGTTACCAAGTCAATTCAATCTTGGACAATCACATAGATAATGCAAATGTTGTATCGGCTAGGTGAGGAACTAGAGAAAGCATGTCCCTAGTTTCGGTCGGTATCATTATGCATCTAGGTGTTGCAAAAGGATTTGTTCAGGACTCTATTGGATAAAGTGCTAAAGAATAGTCAAGAATGGTCCCTCATCTTTGTAGGACTGTCCCTCCATGTGGAGTATGTGTTGTGCCCTGCCAAAAGAAGCCCACAAGTTCAAAATGTGTGCATCATCGGGTTGGTATATAAATCAACGGTTGAGGTTATTTCCTAAGAAACATGTGAGGAAAACCTTAGTCTCCATCCTCAGCTAGAAAAGCTGTTGCTGCTGTGAAGAATTAGAGAGTGTAGAACACCCTCCCAAACGTGTGAGGCAAAGAAAAAGAAGACATGGCAGGTCATCGGTTGAGGGCTTTAGTTAGAATCAAAGAAAATAAGAGAAGGGTAGCCAGATGGTATGACATGAAGGTCAAGGTAAAGGAGTTTGCCGATGGAGATCTGGTTTGGAAATTGATTTTACCGATTGGGACTAAAAGTTCAAAGTTTGACAAGTGGTCTCCTAATTGGGAGGGTCCTTATTGGATAAATCACTCTGTTCCTGGCAGCACATATATTCTAGAAACCCTCAAAGGGGTTGTGTTTCCCAGAGCATTAAATGGAAAATATTTGAATAAATATTACCCTAGTATCTAGATGGATGCATAAAAGTATAAGTGCCAACAACAGTCCTATCGGCCAAAATCAGACAAGTGTATTAGTGTTTCCTAAAGCACCAATGCAATAAATAGGATTTATAAATTTAGTAAAGATTGGATGGCTGATATCGCACGCAGGAGAATCTGATCGGCTTCCTCTATCTCTTTGATATCTTCATCGGTGGCACCCTCCACTGGCCTAAGTTTTTTCTTCACTGCCAGGGCTTTGCGAGCTTGGATATCTCTTTCTTGCTGGAGAGCCTTGATAGCATCGGGTAACTGGCTTTCTTCCTGCTTAGCATGAGTTAGAGCTGCCTCGACTTCTTTTAGCTCAGCCAGTAGAGCCATTCTCTTTGCCGATAAGTCTAGATTTTCTGCTTAAGTTCAGCACCCAAGGTCTTCAAACTGCCGATGTTCTTGTGCTTCTCATCGGCGGTCTACTTCAATTATAGCATCTCTTCTTTAAGCTGAGCCTGAGCGGCTCTATCAGCAATGTGTTGAGCAGCCCTCTGATATTGGAGTTGTCGGCTTTCTAAGTGGGCTGCTGGGAAGACTGCCTCTTCAATGTCGGCAGGGACCTGGCCACGGATTGTTTTGAAAATTGCTTTTGCAGGGTCCGAATCATCTACCAACTAGGCGGTGTCTTGTTGCAGCAAGTTCAGTAGAGCCTCTAGCTTGGACTTGACTTCTACCGATATTGTCCCCAGTGCGAGTGAAGAGCTTGCCTCCTCTCCCTCATCGTCAGAAACGTCGATGGCAAAGGAGAATAAACTGTCTGGAGAGTCTTGTTCCTGAAAGAAGAAAAGGGGTCAGTCGAGGACAAGTATGAATATTATAAATCGGCTAGATCAGTCAGCTTACTTGCTTCAAGGTAATTTCTTGTCTTTGACTGCAGGAAGTAATCTAGAGTGTGTCATGTGAAGGATCGGCTTTAGGAGGCCTGTGGTCTCATCAGTGATTGGTCCTTGGGATACGACGGCCAATGACGTGCCCTGTGTAGAAGGATCGACTGCTTGCTCAGTTGCATCGGCCGGTTCTAGTTGGCTCGGAGGTGCTAGATCAGGTGTTGGGATCGGTACAGACTTCTGCTGTTTTGGTTGTGCCTCGGTGTCTATTGAAGCTTTGCGCTTTGTTTAGGCCTCAGCAACGGTTGGCTGGGGGGCATCGACACTTGTTGGTTGTGAGGATTGGACATCTGGGACACTTGCCGATGTACTTGTTTGTTGCTGCAAGACAGGTGTAAGATATGATATTTAACTAGTTAAAATATAGAATTGAAAGAATACCTCTGAGCGTTTGCTAGAGATGGTAGTCGTTGGTACAAGAGGAGTTGCCGATGATGATCCTGTTGTAGTTTTTGCGTCCTAGAAATTAGTGTCAGTACGGTCTGGGATTGGCATGGGTAGGAATAAATAAGGTTGTTACTTTGAACGCTTCTATTAGGGTCACAGCGGCAACCGATGGAGTGGCTCTAGTCTTAGCCAATTTTGGCTTGGTAGTGATTTTCTTGGTACAGATTCTCTGATGAGTCAGAGCAGCCAGGGTAGGAGCATTGTAGTCGATCAGTGATATTGGGGATATAGGTCGAAGGTCAAAGGGTCTCCCACTCCTGCTCATGGATGGTGCTGGGTCATCGACCTATCACAAGAAAATTAGTTGCTGATGAAATTAAAAGTGAAAAAAAAACTAGTGTTAAAAGAGACTTACTGCGTCATCAAGTATGACATGCTCAGGGTCGATCAGATGCCGATATGTATGAACAGATGCTACAAATAATTGTCCCTTCCACTCTTGCCACCATAACTTATATGATTCAGTGATGAAAGAGGCTGACACCTAGGTGGATAGATTAACATCTGTAGTATCGACATCAGGGGAGAGTCGCACTACCTTGCTCCAGTCCGATCCGCTAGTGATTGTTTCTCTCGGCTTAATCACATCGGCAAAGCAAAGTTTAATTGGCAGTTGTCCAAAGGCCAATTGACGTGATACTGCCGATGGATTGTAGAATTCATAGGTGATGTTGGTATTTTTTCCACTGCCGAATGTATTCACCAGGATTGCCCTGAGAGTAATGATGGCCATCATAAGTTCATCATCTTTGTTCAAGGCATCATCGGTGAAATTGAAGAGAAGGGGGAATCTGGCTTCTTCGTCGATGTAGGGCATCCAGGCCTGATGATCACGGGAAATACCGTTGTAAAAGCTTTGGAAAAATTGGCCGATCTGATCTTCGTTGGCCTCTATCCTAGGAAGAACTATTATGGCTTCACCAAAATTGAGGGGTGGGCATGTTGCTGATTCTTCATCTCCAAGTTCATAATCTTCGGCGATATCTCGCGGGAATTGCTGAGCAAAGAAATCCCATTGCAAGCGTTTGTGCATGTGGGCATTCAGCCATATGTTAATGAACCACCACGGGCCTCCTAAGTTGCCGATGGGTTCACCAAGCAGAAGCTTCTGAGACACTTGATGTAAGAGGTGATAAGTGGAGCTCAGGAGATATCGGCCAAGAGGGAACCTTACACCGTTGGCCAGTAGTTCAGCTACGGGGAGGTAAGCATTGGTTGGCCCTACCGATCGGCCACAGAAAATGAATTTTTCTAACCACATGTTTAGGAATGTGGCATGTTCCCTCTGACCATCTGTCTCGGTCTTCCTGTATTCCTAGATATACCCTGTCCAACCACCGATGTTATGGGTATTCACCCTGTACTCTGGTTTTCTGCCGTAAACGGAGGCATCATCGGCAGTTGAAATATCTAAGCCGGTGAGCATGTATACATCGACAAGAGTGGGAGTATCTGGGCCGTGTCCAAACATGAAGGTATTTGTTGTGTCTGACCAGAAATAAGCGGCAGCAATCATCATCGACTCATTCTTCTGCATATCGGCAATAGACAGTTTGATGCATTGGTCTAGTTTTCGCTCTGCCCAGTACACTTGCATCGACCCGATTACCCTCAGATACCAATCTTTCCACCCCTTGGTAGTTTTAGGCCAAGATCGGAAGGTATCCTTCCATAAATTTAAAGAGAAATTCTGGGCTCTGAAGGGAATTCTGTTGGTCTCTGCATTGATCAAATCGGTTGGATCTGGGTTGCCCATTGGGCCTAAGCATTGGATGTACGGCTAATTGGTTGGAATGACTAACTTGTTGCATAGTTCCTAAGTTTGGAGGATCAAAAGAATAGAGGAAAAGAGAAAGAAAATCCCCAACTATATGAACTTGCAAGGGCAAAAGGGATTGCAGTAAAAGGGGATAAAGGAGAAACAAACCGCAGGGACATCGAAGTTGATTGCCATTATCTTAAGAAGGATGGAGATGCGGCTGGAGACTCGAGATTGCCGCTGGGGAAGGTTCTTGCTGATTGGGGTCGCACGGTTGTTCATTGGGGTCGCCGTCAGAGAGAGAGAATGTTGAAGGTTGGAGTCTAAGGGTAGAAGATGAGCATTTAGGAGAGATTTATTTATAGGCCGATTGGAATAGGGGCATTTCGGACTAATCTTTCTGCCACGCGCATGTAGGTCAAGGTGGTTCAGATGGATATGGTAACTGTTCACATGATAAACAAGGGATTATGCAGGTGGTTTGATGGCAAGCAATCATGACTCGAAAGAAATCTTGGTACAGGATATTCTAGTTCCGAGATCAGCAGCATCACTGTGTTAAGTTCTTGCCGATGGACTGTTGTTTTTGTATCTTAACCATAATCGGAATGAGAGTGATTGAAGATTGTGCGATATTTACTGAGACGCGTGAATCACGGCCGGGTTTGATTAGATTTGGTAACAAATTATGTCATGCTTGGGGGACGAGCTAAGATAATTGGGTAAAGGCAATCGTCGTCTGGAGTAAATTTTGGAATATTAATGATTTTATACTCCAAAATTGGGGGGCATGTGTTGACACCATTTTTGGCACGTGTAAAAATGATCGGAGTGGGCTAATTGGCAGAAGGAAAGTTATTATATTATGATGGTAGAAGGGTGTCGATGAAGATCAGCTTGTGAGGATTGTTGCCGATGAATGGTGGTGACCGATGGAAAGGTTGTCATTTGACTTAGACTCAGAGGCGTTGCTGGCAAGATTGGAGATGCTATTGCCGATATCAATGAAGGAAGATCTGAAGACTACTGCCGATGAAACTTGTGATGATGGAAAGCATGCCGATGGAGAGGAGGTCGATGAAAATTTCATCGTAATTAAGGCGGACAAGGAAATAGATAGGTGTTGATTTCCTTTTTTATATTTGTTAGAGTATGATTCATGTAAGAGTCACGTTTTTCCTTAGATATGGACTCGGTGTCCTAGTCGTGTCTGGTTATGTTTCTTCAGGTCAGGGTATAATTATACTCCTATTTGCATCTACTTACTTTTCGGCGACTTTGTGAATTTGCATATTTTTCCTTTTACGAGTTCTCATCAATTCGACGATCTACATCGCTTCAGTGCGACCTTTGACGATCCTCGAGTTTCGTGTGAGTACCTCTTGGCCATGGCTTTCGAGCGTATCGCTGTTGGCAGGACCAAAGTACTCGAATTTTCATCCTTGTCGATTAACAGGTCAAATCGACTGGCACACTTTGGATATTGGATTGAGTATTACCCCTTTGTGTTTGCAGATCCACTTTTGCATCAACAGTAACTATGCTTCATGGAAGTCAATGAAGGAAATTCTTTAGACAAAATTTACTATGAAGAACAAGTATCAGAAAGATGTCTTGACCAGATTAGCCTCTCTGATGCTCGAAGCTAAGTAACCTAATGCCATCGCTGATGTTGGGAATAAAGATAACATGCTTCTCTTCCCTTGAAATCTTTCACCATGAATCTTGAGACGAGATTCTTTTAAGAGGGAGGGTTGTAACACCCTAGGTGTTTATCACTAGTCAAGCAATGAGTTTGAGCTCAAACATGGCAAGTTAGGTGGTGATGAAGATGTCAAGCCAAATCTATGAACATGAGTCGTACTAAAACTTGGATATTGCACTCTTGCTTACATATAGGCCCTTTTCAAGATATATGCTTGGGTGATGTTATTGGACCCTCTTTCATGTGTCTCACATCAATCTCCATCTATATTGATCCATGGAGAAGTTTCATGAAGTTTGGAATCAAGAAGTTACATGAAATGATAAGTTATATTTTTGCTTAGATTGCACCATTAAGTGAATGGAAACATAGGTCATCAACTAAACCTTGCAACCTTGGCCAAATGACTCTAGATGAACTCTACAACAAAAGTCAAGAAAGGTTCATATTGAGCAAGTGCCAAGAAAACACCCCAATTGGCATAAAACCCTAGTTTAAGCTTTATCTTGTTGCTGCTTTGACAAAAGTGAAACTTTGACTTTTATACCAGTTCAAGAGTTTGACCTTAAATGAAAGTTGTAGTTTAGATTCTTTAGAATAAACTTTGTTTAAGGCTCAATAGCTAGTTTGGCCCATAACCTAGTCAAATAGAGCTCACAAGATTCAATCAGCTACTGTTTTCGAAGGGCAGAAAATATTACGAGTCCTAAAAGTGACAGCAGCAAGTTCACTTCTTTGCGACCTTTTATCGTCCAAATTCTTGTTGTAGCTCAATTGGATTCCTTAGTATAGGTTGAAGTACTCTTCATGGTGGAAACAATGAATCAAGTGTCACCAAATTTGGAGTTCAGTTGGATCTTCAAAAAATAGTTTCCAAAACAGCAAAAGTTTACTTTGTTACCTAATTGACATCGACATGTTGGAGTTCCGCGTTCTCAAATATTTATTAAGCAACTTGAATTGGTCCCAAAATAAAAGTTGGAATATATGTTGAGAAGAAAAGCATGCAAAAAAGTTGGAATCAATTTGACAAAGTTTGACCCAATAAAACTAATAAAAACCGAGCCCTACTTGATCATCATTAATTTGTTGACAATAGCATCTTGGCACTTAATTGTCTCCTAATCCATGGCACTAATGACTGAGCACACTAAATAAGATTTGTAGAGCATCAGGTGTGGATCAAACTTCGTTTAAGGCCCATTATCAAATTCCCATCCGAGCCAGCCCAAATTTGAATCCCATCTTGCCCACTTCGCTGCCCGCCAGGTGTCCGACGAAAAGCCTCCATGGCGACTATGCAGAGTTTGTGCCCCCACCATTGTTTCCATGCGCTACCTGCTCCCTGCGCCAGTCGGCCATCTCGCTGGCTTGATGAGTGCCCTCTAGGGCGGACGCCTGAGTCCCTCACTCACCTCCCCACTCCCTCCACCACTCCATCCCCTCTCTCCGCTCTCCAGTACGATCGGCCACCATGGACATGGAGTGGAGCTCCATGGCTGACCCCCACCAAGCACCCTGCCACCTCAACCAACTTCGTCCTCCTCTTCCTTGCCTCGCGCTGCCTCCTCTGCGCCATCTCCTCGGTTGCGCGGTCACCTGCAGGTTGCTGTCGCTGGCGTGCCGGCCGCTGGGCCGCCTACTGCCATGGGCAGGCCGCTGCTACCTATAGCCAGCTAGGCTTGAGCCAAGCGTGGGCCATAGCTTGCCACGGCTAGGCCAGCTAGCCCCCTCCCTGCTGCCCTAGCGCCACTTGCCCGTCGAAATCCTGAAGCTCGGCCACGTCCCCGACGTCCTCTGCTCCGACTACGTGAAGGAGGATAGAGGGAGTAGAGATGGAAATAGAAACTCTTTTGGGGGTTCAGTTGTGAAATGCATGACTCATTTGAATAGTGCCTGTAGGGACTTGTTTGGTGGAATCTTTATTTGTGGAAAATATAGGGACCTCGAGGCAAAAGTGTTTCCCTTTTTTTCTGTTATGCATTAATTCGGCTAAACTTTGAAAATTCTTAGTAAATCATAGAAAAATGGTAAAATAGCACATGAGGACATTTTGGAATCCTTGTGAGTACATCTATCATAATATCCATGTTTTAGTTTAAAGTTTTTGCTATAAAAATAGATTTATGCAGGTTAGGGTTTTAATGCTAGTCTTACTTGTCTTTTTCGTAACTGTAGTAGTATTGCATAAATAAATGTGAAATTTTTATGACACAATACTTATGTGATTATTGATGGCTAGTAAAAATTTTAGGATATTAGGATTGGTAGTTTAGGAGCTATAAAAATAACAATTGCTCTATGTTGCGTTCCTCCTATTCTGAATAGACTTGAAAGATTGTATTATTTGGCTTAGTTAAGTTTTGAATCATGCTTAGATGATAATAGTAAAGTTGTAGACAATTATCTTATCTTGCTTGTGTTAAATTTTCATGATCTCAAACATGATAGTTTAGGAGGTACATGACTTTTAAGTCTGCTGTCAGGTATTGATTGTATTCTGAGAAAATCTGAAAGATGCTAGTGTTTGATTTGGTTAGGATTTGAATCACCCATGGGTGATAATAGAAGAGTTGTAGTGATTTTGTTAATCTTTCCGAAATGTCTATGAACACCCTTTCTGGTGATCTAGATCTCTAGATACAACCAGTTGAAGTTGCATGGCAGAATCTATCCAAGTATGGATAGAGGTGCTTAATTGTACTTGTTTGACCTTGTTAACTGTAGAATCAGCTCTAGGTGTAAATAACAAAGTTGTAGACAATTTCATTAGCTTTCTAGAAAGTCTACGATCATATTTATTAGGTGTCTAGATATCTGTTTATGACTGAAACAAGTGACTGTTGTGCTGCTGTCCAGGAACTGTATGTATAGGTTGATTGCTTTAGCTTACTCTTGATGGTTAAATTTGTTAAGTGGACATTGATTGATGAATATTTGCCATGGCTGTACTCAAGTAATTTTGGTGTCATGCTTAATGTGCTTGCCATCTCCTATGCTATGTCTGAGTGGTGATTAAGTTAAATAGCTCTAGGTGCTTATATTAGTTGCTTATATTAGTTTGGTACGCTTTTATGAATGCTTTGCGTGTTGCACTTCCATGCATTCATACATATGCATTGTTGCACCTCATCTAGGTACGCTAGATGAACCGCGTGAAGGACGTGATGTTGGAGCCATGCCTGAAGATGGTGTTTGGTGGACATACCCGAAGATGGAAAGACGAAGCAAGTTCTAGGATGGGAGATGCTCGCCAAGCGAGTGTCATCTAACAAACACTAACCCAAGTGTTGGATCCTAGGCAAGCCCCGGAGCATTATAAGCCTCCTACTTTATGAAAGCAATTGAGTATATATGTTATATATGTATTGTTGCATTAAGTATAGGAGTTGTCTGGAACCCTTGTTGCATTATATCCTTCCTTATCCAATATACATACCCCAAATCCTATTTAGTCAGGATTGAGTAAATGCTTAGCCCTGCTTAGACCGGTAGAAGTCATGTGATCTCCTGTCACCTGCGAGATATAGGGATCTATCTGGTCATGGTTGGCTATATTTGCTATCGTGGAAAAGAATCATGTGTTAATAATATGAAATGAGATCGGGCGGGACGACGATAGTAAAGCAACAAGGTATGGAGGTCTTGGGTGTGGATGTATCCCCGTCTATGTCGATTAAGGACCAAGGCATGGAGCCTTAATTGCCATTTTAAACGCATAACTCTCACTTAGCTGGCTGGATCTGATGACCCAACCGCGAAGCCGAGTAGCTCCACTGTCACGCCCGGTTTTCTAAAGAAGACCAAGCACTCGTTATATGTGTGCCCAGGAAGTCCACACATACAACAACAAAATAGAGATATCAAAACAATGTTTATATAAAGTAGAATACTTACTATATTAACACTTACAACTATCAGAGTATCGCAGAACGGTCACTAATCTTTTCTTCAGGCTCCAACATCATAGGGACGGCTGACTAGGGTAACATATGCCAAGCACTTCTGAAAAGACTTCTAAAACTCCACTGCACTTTCATCCTTCTTCTAAGAAGCACCTCACTACACATTGGAATATAGGGAAATAGCAAGAGTGAGTCCATGTTGAACTCAACAAATATAACATGGGGTTCATGAGGCTCAAAAAGCTAGACACTGGTTTGACTGCATTTAGCTTTTAATTGTCACAAATTTATTACATGAGTAGCATCAAGTTTGCATTAATCCCACAATAAATATATGATCAATGTAAATATGAATTACAAATAGCAAAACACATATTAAACCAACAAATGTAAATCTATTATGTGAAGGTCCAAGGCCACTCGTGACCATGAGCACGGCTGATATACCAGTTTTACACTCTGCAGAGGTTGTACACTTTCACTGTGAGTCATGATTTACCCTTTTGCCCGAGGTGATCAGCCTCTTGACCCACTACCAAGGAAGGTCAGCAGGGTTCACTATGAAGTCTTTCAAAGGTTCATGTAACAAGCTAGGGCTGCTAGGTTTCATCAGTCAGTCTGTGTGATACAACCACGCAGGGATCCACAGTCTGCTTTTCCCCATTTGCGCCACAAGGGTAACCTCTAACAAGCTAGCAAAGGTCCTCATACTTGACTAAAGCCAGAGCCATATAGCCCTCATGGTTGTACTGTAAGTCCCGGATGTTCGTCCACAGATGAGTCCTTGTGGAGAGAAACTAGAGCACCAAAAATAACCCCATGCTCTAGCCCTCTTTAAACAATAATCAAAAAGTCATCTTTTAGTGTTGTTGCATATTCCATTAATCATATTACAAGATCATAGTTTATGTTCAGCGCTAGCAAAAGCTACCCAATGCAATATCATGGGTGCCAAGGTAATGGATTAAGACTAAGTCATCCTTAACAAGGGAATACATGCATAATGAATTTAATTATTTATTGTGAATAGGACAATAAGGAAATCCCATGTTATACTTGCCTTTTTCTAAAGTCTAGCTGCTCAGTCCCTTCAACTGCTATCTTCTAGTCTCAAGTCCTTTTGCTTCGACTGTCGGTCCTCAGCTCCTCGTCTTCAGCGCTAATTAATCATGCTTTCTCTACTCGTAGCAACCAAGCAGAACAGATAATAAACACAACTAAGAACAAACATCATACAAAGGATATACTTTGAAAGAGAACGTACTAAACAATACGGTACGTTGCTACGATCACCAGAGCGCAAGAACGACTAAGAATGGAGCTATCGTTAAAGAGACACGACTATCGAGACTTGCAATAAACTGGAAAAGCAGACTATGAGCTTGATTCATTTTAGTTAATGAAATAAGGTGATGGACATTTTTAGAGTAACATCCTAAAGTTCAACTAACCAAATGATATTGCATTATAAAAGTCAGAGTTAAACCTTAGTCATCTTTTATTTATAAATAATGCACAACATTTAATTCATTTAAACATTTATAAATGTGAGACATGAAACATGTGAGAGCAACTAATCGAACCATCATATGTTTCATATTTTGACTAAGCGAATTATCATTAATAAAGATACATTAATGTTGATATTAATAAAGTCAACTTCTACTTATAAAAGACCGAAAATAATTCTAAATTACTTTTAATTAGAAATTCGGTTGCGTAAATATTAATCAAATCAATATTTAACTTATAAAATTTAGAGGTGTGGGACATGCTACACGTTGCCACTAAAACATAGCCGGCGTTAGCTTGACCGCAACGTGCCAAAACAGAGTTAATCCTTTGGTTGCTTTTAATTAAAAGGTCATTAAATAATCATTAACTTAATTAGTATTTAAGTAAATAATTTTAAAATTGGGTGACATGATAAACCTTAGAACTACTGCGTAGAGCGCGATGCTACGAAACTAACGCAACAAGAATGACTCAAATCGGACGTAAAACGAATAAACTGCGGAAATAAAATAGTCGATGGCAAAATCATAATTATTGTCATCTTGTACCTTGGGTCGGCCTTCATCTTCTTCGTGAGGATAGCAGCCATGGGAGGTGCTGCTGCTCATGTGCAGGGGAAGGGAGGGCTCAGCCTCGGCCTTCCGGCCAGCAGGCAGCGCAGCAGCGGCGCTGGGGCCCACAAGGGCGGCCGGGGCAGAGGCCCGCGCGGCCTGCTGCTTGGCCAGCGGCCACAGGCAACGGCGGCGGCCGTGCTGCTCGCGCGAAGGGAACGGGCCGTGCGCTGGGGCGCCGAACGGGCGTCACGGGGTCGCAACGTGGAGCCCAGGTGGCGTCAGGCCAAGGGGGAGACGCAGGACGACGATGTGGCCGGAGAAAACAAGACGACGACCTCCATGGATGGCCTCGCCGAAAAAGAGAGAAAAGTGTTAGGAATCGATGAACGGATGATGGATTCGTGAAACGAAAGGTGTGCCGGTGAAGAGAACGACGAGACAAACCTCGGAGTGGAAACGGAATTCGTCGGAGATGAGAAACGTGGCCGAAAAAGCTCGCCGAACCTTCGTCGGAAGTTCGCCGGAACGAAAGTTGTACATGACGAACTTTGGCGAGAGATGGAGGTAGTTACGAGTGGCGGCTTGTGATGGGGTTTTCGGATCTAGAATCAGCGCGTCGAGGAGAACACCGGCATATATATAGGTCTAGGGTTTGAAATTTTTGGAAACACGATATATTTTATTATTTTTAGAATTAATTGATTTCGGGATTAAAATAATTACAGAATATCCAGAATTACCTTTTAAGCCGCGAAAAATAGTCCGGAGCTCAGAAAAATCACCGGAAAAACATCCTGGAGACTCTTGGAGAGATAAGGAACTCAACTAAATGGGTTTGGGCTCATGAAAAGATTGATTAATCAAGGGAAAAGATTAAACTCACGGAAATTGAAATTTTAAATCCAGAAAATACCAAAAAGTTTTCCGGTGAGAAGCAAATGTCGTCCTATGGTATTTTGAATATAATAGCACTCACCAACACCAAAGACAAGCATCACACAAACACCACATTATCAAATTAATATGAAAAAGTTTAAAACCACAATTTTATATATTTAAATTAGCAGCAACTTAACTTATCTAATAAATTTATTTAAATATTGAAATCATTTATTTTATTTAGTGTTTCCTATGCATAACTCAAAATTAGAAATTTTGGGGTGTGACATCCACTCAGGCCACAAACCGGTTAGTGAAGGTGCGCCTCGGAGGGGAGCCATTGCTAGTGTCTAAGGGTAGGTGTTTAAAATTCCTGAACGTCCTGGTGGCATGGTATCCTGAGAGTGCGGCGCTGATCGAGCCCGCGATTTCTGAGTTGTACCAAAGGTGATCCAGTGTGGCAGTTTCCTGGCCACCTAGGGTTTGTGTTAGGAATATATTTCCCCAGCTGGGTAGTAATCGATTCGAATCGCCATCTCTCCAGGATAGTGAGAAACTTGATGGGATTATCTCCATTGTAGTCACACTAAATAACTTGATGGTTCAGGAATAATGATATTGATGATGGCCTTATTATACCTGATATGGTTATTAATGTTTGCTCCTTAATCAAGTGATTGCTATAGTACAGGTGCTAATCTAGATGACAGGTTATTGATTATTAACTTGATGCTAAAGATATAGTATGCCAGTTATGTACTTAAGCTTTTATGCAAAAGGTTGTCAAGCTAGCTCCACTGATAAAGCCTTGTATACTCCTTGGTGTCATATTTTTTACTGGTTTATGACGGGTAAGTCTAGCTGAGTATCCCTCGTACTCAGGGTTTATCCTACCATGTTTCAGGTGCAGTTCTCGGCCTGTCGAAGCTCGTGGCTAATCGCTGGTGGGCTCAGTGACTCTGTGTTCATTTCTTATCTATATGCTTTTATCAGAGGATGTCACTTATGCTAGCAATTTATTTGGAACTTATATTATTGTAATCATTTGCAATCTATGTTGTTTTCACTAATTGGTTTTGAAACCCAAACTTATATTACTATTTGGGAACTCTTTGTAATATTATTTCCGCTGCAACTTCATGTATGTGATGTGTGTTTGTTTAATCTATTACGGTCTTGGTTGTGAAGTTGATTTACCGAGGTCCTTCATGACACTCGATGGACTACCGGGTTTATATGAGTGCAAGTATGTGTGTGTCAATGTGTTAAATGGGGACAGTCGTACTTGGACTTGTGTAAATTAGGTGGTTCTATCACACGTTGGTAAGAGCCAACTTGTCCTTTAGGCTTTAGACCAAACTGGCTTTGCATCATAGCAGTTATCCGGTTGACAAACTTTTCAGCATCCATGCTGGCCACTTCTTGTCTCGGCTGCCCTTGAGCCTAAGATCCTTGTACTTAGACGTGTTGATTCTAAGCCAAGGGGTGTTGGAGGTGCTGCGCATTATAATTGTATGGGTTTTGATACCCAGGATGTGGCATAAGCTCATATGTGCTGGCATCAGAAACCAAGTGATATCCCTTTGGATAGTCGATCTGAGCATTGTGAGTTGCGTATCCCTATAATCGACTATTGAAGTAGTTAGGATCAACACTCTTGATGATGCTTTGCACTGATGGAGCAATTTTTTGGGCCGACTGAGGCATTTGATAGGAAGTACTGAATCTTCCCTAAGCCGGCCATTGCACAACCTGCTGAGTAGCTGGGGAGGTTGACTGTTGGACTATCTGCGTGATAGGGGCACTTGGCGATTACTGTGCTGGTGGTTGCCCCCCTGTCATTTGAGCTTGCCTCCTGCCATTGGTAAGGCTTGACCTTGCCCCCTACGGTCGGCAGAGCTTGACCTTGCCCCCTGCTGCTGGCAAGGCCTAATCTTGAGCTTGTCCTCCTAGGAGCCGCTGCACTAGTGACTGCTGGAACTGCCCACCATTCGGCTGCTGACTAGTACCAGGTATGTTGCTTCCTATAGCCGAAGGATTCAAACCATTAGAGTATGCTGGCCCAACTTGATCAACTAGCGCTCCAAAGAAAACTTCTTTCATAACGTTGCCAATTGTGTTGGCCAACACCTTATTGTGGTTTGTGAAGCCTTCATGGACAGTCATGTGGACCAGATGAGCGGTGGTCCTTGCTTCAACATCTTCACTTTGACCATGCAGGAGGACGCCTGGTAGGGAAGTCTTCTGGACAACTAAATCATGTGTCCTACTATAAGACAGTAGGCACTTCTCTCTGAACTCCTCTGTCGCTTGCTCAATGAGCGCCTTCTGGTCGTCAGGCAGGTCTTCAAGATTGACCTTGAGGATCATCTGATTATCCATGTTGGATTGTGGGTTCGAGTCCCACCAGGCATGCCAAGATCGTGTGGATGGCAAAAAGTGACCGGGGTGGTCATTCTTCACCGCCGACATGAAGCAAGCCGAGAGAAACCGCGTGGAATAGATCCCGAACTCTCTTTGGGCTTAAGGGGTGAGCGCCGGACCAGGCGGTTGTGACCGAGGGCATGTGAGTCAATTTGACCCTGCAATTGACAAGGAGAGAAAGTTGATCAGTAATTCAAGGTGGAACATGCCAGTGTTGGTCCAGACAGTTACAAATATACGACCAAGTGGCCAACACAATAAGGCTATCAACTAGAGATTCGATATTCTGCATGTTCATGATATAATGTAAACAAACAAGCATATCGACAATTAACATTTACTCAGTTGTATGAATCTAGTTTAGCCAATGATCATGAAAACATGTGAAAGATGTCATACACTTTGATCAAGAAGTGCAAGTGTGTGCAATTTTTATAACCTTCCTAATTCTAAATATTTTGTACTCCTTTGATCATGACTCTCTCTTTTGGATGGATTCCTTTAAGTATGGACTATCTTATTTCTTTTTTTCTTCATGCCCTCTGGCATGCATCTTTTTTCCTTTTTTCTCATGCTTTTTAGCATGGGATTATTCATGCTCTTTGGCATGGATTTTTTTCTTCGCCTTTTTTAGCATAGCCCATACTTTTCTTTTGTCATATAAAAACTTGTGTGGAGTATTTATTTGGAAGACGGAAAAACATGTTTTTGCGTAACACTCAGTGTAAAAGTCAGCATTTTTATTTGTGGGTGTACGTGAATCTTGATCATGGGTGCATGACGAGAATCTCAACAAGGGTCACAACAATTTGACAAAGCTCAACGTATGACAAGTAGCATATAACTAAGGTTTTTGTTTAAAAAGTGTCATATGGCCTTGGTAGGAATTTATAATCATTGAGGAACTTTTTATTTTAGTATTTTGAAAATAAAACTCCGGATGTCAAGTTTCTCTTAGAACAAAATTATAGCAAATTCTATTTGTACCATATCATAACTTGCAACAACTTAGAAAAGGATCATGCGTTTGCAACCCACGAGTTTTCAAGTTTTAGGATGAGACATTTTTAGTCGATAAACTTAAATTTTGGGGAACACTAAGTTATAAACTAGGCATAAATGGATTATAAAATAGAGCAACTATTCATCATTTCAACAAAGGAGAAACAGAACATTCTTACTACACATATGTGGAGTGGAATAAATTTTATTGTTATTATTATTATTTATTTATTATTATTTTTATTTTAACCAAGGTTCACCAAACAAATTTTTATCTCTGTTGTCATCTCAAAGACTTACCCTCATGAAGTTGATAAATTCCTACAAGGGTTAGTCCATATGATCAACCACAATCTACACTAGTAGTTTCAGTTCAATAATCAAACTTGACTCCATGCCTAATTTGATTAGGGTAGGCTATATAACCTAATTATCATGCTTAATTTAGAAAGTCTATGGGAGTATGATCATCACATGCATGACCAACACCCAAACCAAAACATACCTGCGTAGAGAGAGGAAGTATTAAAGGATAAACAAGAATCATCCAACAGAGGTGAAAACATTGAATAGTACAAGAGAACCATTTTTTCATTATTATTATTATTTCTCTCTTTTTTATGCAAAGGTAACGAAAAATGGTGAGATTGCAAGATACACGTTACCTTGTGGGGGTCATCCCCCAAGCTAGCTCCAAGCCTAAGGTTCGGAGTTGTACCCCCATGCTTCTTGGCTTCTCTTGCATGGTTAGGATATGGCAGATCATGAGTGGACTTACCATCCCTCGTGATTACCTTATTGATATTTTCAAAAGAAATTTCAGGTTGCCTCGGGATCTTTTCAAAATCATAAGTAGGAATAGTAGTGGCAAATTGAGATAGTTAGGTTTCAAACATTTTATTAAGGCTTGATTGATTTTCAAAGGAAAAGGTTAAGCCTTCTAAATTTGAATTAATATTTTCCAAAATTTTATTGTTAGAGGCAAGATTCATAATTAGATTTTCATTTATTTTAGCTTGCCCTAACATAAGTTCTTTCAAGGAAGGTTGATTTGCAAAATTTGAATGAGCATAGTTACCTTCCTAATTTTGTGGGTGTGACTAATTCCACCCTAGATCTCCTTGTGGACAGAACCTATTCTAGTTGTTATACCACGCATCTACCTGGGTTTTGAGGCAGTCGTTCCCCGAATGTCTGAAGTCTCCACACATCTCGCATGGTATATGCGAGTAGAGCGATTCGACGGTTCCAATAGTTGCTCCTTTTATGGCACCATGCTTTCCAAGCATTTTATTAGGAGATCAAAATTTGTGACCAGCATATCCGTTTCTTCCATGACATGCATGTCGTTTTCTTGGGTTTGGAGTCTGTCTTCACTCCACCCCTTGTTGGAGACCATCTTCTCAATGAGAGTTGTAGCTCCATTGACTATGAGCAAGAAGAAGGCTCCTCCGGCAGCAGCATCTATGTGGGCTCTAGATGTGGAAGTTAGCCCGTTGTAGAAGTTTTGAAGAATCAACCAGTTTTTCATCCCATGGTGTGGACAGGCAAGGATGTATTCTTGTAGCCTCTCCCACACTTCTAGGATGGATTCTGATGCTGTTTACTGGAAGTTGGAAATTCTTCCATGAAAAGCATTGGTTTTCCCCATCGGGAAGAACTTCGCGAGGAATGGTGTGGAACACTTGTTCCATGTGTTGACAACTTCCCAGTCCTTATAGAACCACTGTTTTGCCCTACCCAGGAGGGAGAACGAAAACAAGTGGAGTCTAATTATCTCCGGTGCGACACCCTCCATGACGATGGTGTTGCATACTCCAGGAAGTGTTGGAGATGTGCGTTGGCATTCTCGCTGGGCAATCCATAGAATGGATTTGCATGCACCATCATGATTAGGCCAATTTTCAACAAAGTTCGCATCACTCATGTTAATAGCGGGCCCAACAGGCATGTTGGCAACAGTGGGGATGGAGTACTCGTGCAACATCTTGTTGGCCATGGTGTTTGGTACAGATGGTACTGGGGTGACGGGTTCAGTTGCTGGTGGAGTAGTGGAAGGAGGATCGACATGAGGTTGGGCCTTCTTCAGGAATGACTCCAGATTCTTGATGAAGGTCATAGGCAAGTCAAAACCATCTTACACTATCCTGTTTTCATCCACATAGGAGAAAACAAGCAAAGTTATCCTGTTACGAGCAATGGCTACTGCACAAGTATACTATCATGAACATGTCCTAATAGATTCCTTAACTAATGCCTTCCCCGGCAATTGCACTAGAAATAATTGTTGGCGTTTCTTAGCATCACCACTAGGATTTGTGTTTCCTAGCAATGGCACCAGAAGCCCTGTGACGATATTTCAGAACACATGCAGAAATATTCCACAAGGGCACGGACATATCGTTATAGCATTTCACCCGAAAATATTCGGGTATCGTTGTCACGCCCGGTTTTCCATAGAAGACCAAGCACTCATTATATGTGTGCCCAAGAAGTCCACACATACAATAATAGAATAGAAATATCAAAACAATGTTTATATAAAGCGGGAAACATACTATATTAACACTTACAACTATCAGAGTATCGTGGAACGACTGCTAAATTTCTACTCAGGCTCCATTCTTCTCAGGGACGGCTAACTGGGGGCTCCGTATGCCAAGCACTTCTAATAGACTTCTGGAAACTCTACTACACCTTTATCCTTCTTCTGAGTAGCACCTTACTACACACTGGAGTGTGGGGAAATAGCAAGGGTGAGCACATGTTGTACTCCACAAGTATAACACTAGGTTCATGAGGCACAAAAGGCTAGACACTGTTTGACTATATTTAGCTTTTATTCATCATATAATTAGCAATTGAGTAGCATCAAGATGAACCAATTCCCATTAATGAACCAGTGATCATTTGTAATGAAGATAATGAATAGCATTAACATGAGTATAATAGTGACAACAATAATTAAACATGATATAACAATGGTGATCAACTATCGTAGATGTTCCAAGGCCACCTGTATCTATGGGCACGGCTAGTATACCAATTTTTAACTCTGTGCAGAGGTGTACACTTTCACTGTGAGTCATGGTTTTCAGTTGCATTGGGGTAATTAATTCCAAAACACTAAAAACCATATAAAGTCATTCAAGAGTTTGTCTAACAAGTTAGGGCCATTAGATTCACTCGGCAAGCAGATGTAGGAACCCCCTTTTCAAATGGCACACTTTCTTCTTGGCTATACTCATAGACTACAAGTTGTCCTACACCCAACGTGTAAAGCCATTCTTACACCAATTAAGGTAACCACTAACAAGCTAGAAAAAGTCTCTTGAACAACTAAAGCTAGAGCCATATAGCCCTCATAGATGTACTGTATGTCCCAGATAAATCACGTACAGATAAGTCCTCATAGAGAGCAACCAGAGCAACAAAATAACCCCATGCTCTAGCTCCCTTTCAACAGTAATAAAATCATCTTTAAATGGTTGGTTGCAAAATTCATTAGTCAAATTACAAGATCATTGTTCATAACTTGCGCACTAGCCAAGCTATCCAAATGCACATCCCATAGGTGACAAGGGAACAGGAAATCAATAGTTATGTTATAATCTCTACGGTTGCCAAGGAGGACACATGCATATGAATAAATAATTTCAGTGAATAGGACAACAAGGATGGTCCCATGCCATACTTGCCTTTTTTCCCAGAGTTAGCTACTCAGAAGTCTTCAACTGCTATCTTCTGGTCTCAAGTCCTTTTGCTTCGACTGTTGGTTCTTAGCTCCTCGTCTTCAGCGCTAACGAACCATGCTTCTTCTGATCGCAGCAATCAAGCAGAACAAACAGACAACAAGCACAACTAAGAACAACACACCAAATAAAAGAGACACTTTGAAAGAGAGGGCACTAAACGATACGACACGATGCTACAGTTATGAGAACACAGGAACGACTAAGGACGGAGCTATCGTTACCAAGGACATGTCTATCGAGGTTGGCAACATAACTGAAGAAGACAAACTAAACACTTGATCTATTTTGGTTAATGAAATTAAGTGATTAAACAATTTAAAGAATTAATCTAGAGTTAAAATAGTCAAATTATAGTTAATTAGAAAAGGCAGAATTAAACCTTAGTTATATTTTATTTATGAATAATCAATAGTATTTAATATTTAAGTCATGTAATAAACATTTATAATTTAGAAAGCATAAAGATTTGAGAGCTACTAAATGAATCATTGTATGTTTCAAGGTTGATCTATGTATGCCATCGTTGAAAAGTCATTTATGTTGATATTAATTAGGCTAAAATTTTTTTATATCACATACCATTAATGTCATTTAAACATTTTATAGCTTAGTAAACCTACACCATGAAAGAGACACGAATCAAACTATTCTATGCTTTTGTGTTCACACCTAACAAGTCACAATTAATAAAGAAACAGTTAAGTTTACTTTAACTCTCACAACATTATTTAATGAAAGGCTGATATATAAACCTAAGTTACTTCTAATCCATAAAACATGTTGCATGAATATGAATCATGTGTAAACCAGGCAATTTATAGTTAACAAATACATATTTAAGTTGACATATTGTCCTATGTTTTCATTTCTGTTTTTTTATTTAGAAACAAGTTTGCATAATCATTAACCAAACTGATATTTAACTTATAAAATTTAGAGGTGTGAGACATGCTACATGTTGCTATTAACACATATCCTACATCGACACAATTGCAGTGCCACAAAACCGGAATTATAAGCCTATATTGCTTTTAATTATAAAGTTATAAAATAAATATTAATAAAATTACATTTATATTAAGAAATTCATATACAATTGACAAGATAAATGTTAGCACCACTGCGTAGAGAGCGACTTTATGAAACTAACGCAATTTGAACTAAGCAAAACGGAGTTAAAACGATTAAACGGTGATTAATTTAGTACTGGTGGCAATCTCGTAAATACTTTATCTTGTACCTTTGTGCCTGTACGGATTCGTAGGCTCAAGTCAATGGTCATGGCGGGCTGTTGCCAGTGGCGGAGCCAGAAATTATGGACAGGGGGGCCGGTCCAAAGAAATTACGGACAGGGGGCCGGTCCAAAGAGTTTCAACCATAAAATAACTCAGTGTAGCTTATTTGTTTGGATTTTTACACTGTGGATGAGCTCATCCAAAGATAAAATGCAAATTTGTGTGATTTTATTATCCAGAAGTCATCAAAAAATATATAACAAAGCTTTTATTATATCCTTCTAATATAGATCATTAAATTATCTATTACATAAAAAAAAGTTTGCATTTATGTTGGGGGGCCATGGCCCCTGCCAGCCCCTTGGCTCCGCCAGTGGCTGCTGCTGCCACTCGCGTGGGAAGAAAGGCATGGCCAGAGCTCGGCCAGCCTGCGGCAGTGGTGCACTGGTCCGCAACCGCAACCGCAGCTGCTGGTGGCAGCTCGCTGAGGCCCGCGTGGAGCACTGCCGGAGCGGCCGCATGCAAGAACCGGCGTTGCTGCCTCTGCTGCTGGACGTGCAGAGAGGCACGGGTGCCTGGATGACAGCGTGGCATTGCCTAGGGCCCGCAGGGAGATGTCTCAATGCGACAGGTGTGATTGGCCCCAGGATATGAGTCATGGATGGCCAGAAGACGACGAACGATGCAGCCCCATGGAGGTTCGCCGGAAAAGAGAGATAAATTAGGAATACGGTCAAACGAACGCAGATTCGAGAAAAAAGAGTGTACTATGGCGTAGAGAACAAAGAGGGCTACCTCTTGGTGGTGGTGGTTGAGGCCAGAACGCGACAGTTTCATCGGAAAATCTCACCGAAGAGTTCGCCGGAAACCTAAGTTTTCCGAACTTCGGCGTCCGATCTATGGAGCTACGAGTGGCAGCTCGGGAAAAGGGTCATACTTCTGAAAGCAGCGCGTCGAGAGCTACGCCGACATATATATAGGTCTAGGGTTCGAGGTCGGGAAAAATCAAGCTATTTTTATTATTTTGGGATTATTTTAATTCCGCGAGTAAAAATAATTCCAGAAAATCTAGAATTACCTTTTAAGCCGTGAAAAATAGCCTAGAGTTCAGAAAAATCACCAAAAAAAATCTAAAGACATTGGAAAAGATAAGGAACTCAACTAAATGGGTTTGAGCTCATGAAAAGATCGATGAAAAGGTCAAGGAAAAAGATTAAGTTCACGAAAAATGGAATTTTAATTCAAAAAGATCAGAAAATTTTCTAAAAGAGAAAGAAATGTCGCTCTATCGTACTCGTAAACCGTTTGCACTCATAAACACCAAACAAGCATCACATTAACCAAAGCCCGTCAAGTTAATTCCAAAATAATAGAAAAGCACCATTTTTCTTTAATAAAAATATATGGAAACCTAAACTAATGTTGACAAGTTCTATCCAAATATTAAAATATTTATTTTAGTTAGTGTTTTCTATGCACAACCTAAAATCAGAAATTTTAGGGTGTGATAATCGTTCATTTATATTTTTCTAAACGAAGGCATGTGTAAAAGTATCTAGTAGGGACATAGTCAAGATAACATGACTGTAATTGTCACGACCGGCCCAATTTGAAATTTGTCCCATAGTGGCCTATGTGAATGTTATGAGATATTGTGGAGAGTTTAGTTCCACCTTGATTGTTTAAAGTGGGATAGACCAACATATAAGGCTTCTAGAGTCCATCTCACCGTCCCGGGGTTAATTCTTTTATGCGAAGCGAGGACGAAAGCGTAAGTGGGATGGTGGTAGGTGTGGTTCATTCAGCGTGCAGAGTGAATCTGAGCCATTTGGACTCTGGGGTGTTACAGTAACAGACCAAAGTTGCCAAGATAAATATTGGATAGTGTGACACACACTTGAGCCAATCTCAAGAATAAATATAAAAGAAAGAATAAAGAATAAAAGAATAAACCTAGACTGGAGCAGGCTTATCTTATATAGCTATGCTAAGCATATAGTCATATAAATACATGAGTTTCTAAGGTTAGAGATTCTAAGTTAAGATAACTTTGGTCACTATAAACTTACTTTGGCCACTGGAGCGCACCTGATCTGTCAGGCGATACCAGCGTGTAGCGCTACACCGTATCCGAATATGGGGGATTACAAAGGATGGACAGAGTTGTCACCACTTGCCGTCTACCCCTCAATCATGAGATACGAGGCAAACGAAGGTAACTTCTAGCATAGACACCACGTCTACGCTATTGGTTACTACTCTAGCGGTGACCAGGAACTTCCGTTTTTATCAGGAGTCCTCTTACTAGAGCATCCACCACAGGGACAAACGATGAACCCGCAAGAATATAATGACCAAAACTAATCTTAAAGTAGAACCTACTACCTCAATTTAGGTCTTGGTCTAGACATGTATGTATGAAAGATTAAGCATAAAGTTTTATATGCTAAATGAATAACATAAGAACTTAGCTCTAATTCATAAGCATAACTATGTTGGTAATATGAGAGCAAGAACATAAGAGAAATCTTCATATTATTCATACCAAGAATTCTCCAAAGTACAAGCTCTCTAATGAAGCTTCTTGCCTTGCTCCGAATAGAACTACTAAGAATAGTAAAAAGATACAAGTGTGAGAGAGGCTCTTGTGTGGTGTGTATTGAGAGGAGCACCTACACCCGATATTTATATATGTTGAGGTCAGTTTGGTGCATGGTAAAATAGGAAACTATCCTATATCGCCTCAGCATGCTGTCATGCAACCGTCAGAGCAACGGTGGGCTGAACCACGCTAGAGGCGGTGCAGCCGGGTGCGGCCACTGCTGGCCTGCCTCACCACCGCCTTGCGCGGGTGGGCTCCTGGCTGGGCTTGGTGGTTTGCCATGTCGGTGCTCGGCCTAGATTTGCAAGGTAGGTGGGCTTCTCTCCTTGTTTCTCTTCTACGCTTTGTCAGAAAGCGTATTTTTGTCACCTTTTCCATTGTATTCGTTTATATGTCCTGTAAAATAATAATATTCCAATACAAGTGGAAATAGGTCAATATGAATAACATATGTGTGTAAGTTTGCTTAGTTCTCCTATTTTTTAATCTTATTTGGCGGTCGAATTTGGTCAATAAAGACCGCCGACATCCTCTAGCTAATGTTAAGTAGTACATAGCCAATAATACCGGTTAATAACTTCTATTAGCTAAAATAATTTAGTTTGAGCTCTTAGTTGGAAAATTGGATAGGGTGTTTGTATCCACTAGAGCTAATTTTACAATTTTAACAACTAGCAATGAGCTCATAGGATCCAAACATGCTCTACAAATCCCTAGGAGAAAGTCCAATAATGAAGTCAAGTATTTGAGTAAGTCAAGTTGTTACAGCCAAGCATACAATTGTTGTATTAATAATAATAATAATAATAATAATAATAATAATAATAATAATAATAATAATAATAATAATAATAATAATAATAATAACAACAACAACAACAACAACAACAACAACAACAACAACAACAACAACAACAAACAACAACAACAACACCACCACCACCAACAACAACAACAATTATTATTATTATTATTATTATTATTATTATTATTATTATTATTATTATTATTATTATAGTACTTTTATCATGTCTCACATTCTTCTTTCTAATCCTCCTCACATCCGTTTGCTATTTGTACCCATCGTTCCAGCCCCACATGCCCAACTTGCTGTTTGTATGAGAGCTAAGCTCTCCTTTTTTTCCTCCTCTATATTAACGAAAATACTGACTAGATTGGCTATAAAATTATTATTAGGCTTACTCTAATGTTAATATTAGAAAAGAGAAATGTGAGAGAAATGAACAAGTGGATCATGCATGTGCTTAATTGGGAGGAAGAATGAAGCACCTACCGATGGTCACGAATGGGAGGAGCCGAAGCCCTTTTCGCATACAGGAGAAAACTAGCTTCGTCTGGGGTGTAACACCCTAAAATTTGCTTCTTTGGAAATAGAGCTAAAATAAGTTAATTTTAAATTTTTGTGCTCATAAAAACATAGGGAAATAATATTTTTCACTAAATTAAAATTTATCATAAGGTTTAGCAACTTGTTGACGCATTCATGCTGATGCATTTGTGTTTTTGTATTGCTTGGTTTTGACCAAAGATCAAAATGAATTCAAGTTGTTCTTTCAAAATGCGTTTAGGTCGATTTTCCTTTCCTGATATACATATATCGTTTTTCTACCATCAAATTCCTTGTTTCTCATCTGTCAATCAACCTCTACTAACTTCTCAGGAATTTTTTTCGGCTTTTTTATGTAGCTTGTTTCCACTTATCTGTGAGCATAATCTAATTTTTAGATGCTCTAAAATATCTTATCATGAGCTCCAAATACTTTATTTGGGTTCCTCGTGTTCCATAATGTCTTTGGAAAATTTCCCTAAATTTTTGGAGCTTTCAGAGTATTTTTCGCGGCTTAAATAATAATTCTGGACTTTTCTAGAATTATTTTATCCATGAAAATAATTAATTCCAAAAATAATAAATTTCTCATTTTTTCCAAAGCTCAAAGCCCATGTGCAATAATCTTAATAAATCTCAAAGGCCCATACATTTATTTACTAATGGGCTTTAATAATTAATTAGGCCTATTAGTAAAGACGGAGGGTGCAACATCAATTAGTACCATATTGCTAGTTGATATGAAGGCGAGGAGTTTTCTTCCAATAAATATGTACCTATCCCATGGGCAAAGCACATCAAAACTACCGTAAGAGGAGCTCCTAGTTTGGGAAATCTCTCATGTAGTAAATTATATTTTCTCCTCCTCTTGCCATCGTCCGACGAAGCCACCAGGCTGCCTAGCACAAGCCGAAACTTTCACCATAGTTGCTCGTGAGCATACGTTCTACTCCAAGAAGAAGAAGAGGTATTTATTTGAATTCCACTGTCTAGATCACATTAAAAACCAAATTTTAATTTATTTTCAAAATTAAAATTCTAGGTATTTATAAAACTGCCACTATCTTGTTTAGGCCATATCTTCTACGTTTTAACTCCAATTTGACTCGTTCTTTCAGAAGATCTGTGTTGTCTGAAACCTAGAATAGATCCTATTGTGCACTGTTTTTGACTAACCTAACTTCAGAATCTAGAAAAGTGTTCTGTAAGAAAGTTGTAGAGGATTTGATAAGCTTTCCAACGATATAAGATACAATTTCATTGGGTTAAAATAACATGAGTTGTGACAGTTTTTCTGCACTGCTGTTTATCTACACGCGAGGAATTTTAGATCAGTTGTTCCTGCTTATAGGCATGAGTATCCTTGGGATATCAGAAGATCTTTATGATGATTAATTCACTCAAAAGAAGATGCAAGCTATCCTTTGTTGTTCCCCTAGTTTATCTTTTCTTAAGGGGGTAGCCAAGTTGAAGAAGATGCAAGATGGAGATTTCATACATTCTAGTTTTTCACTTGGGAGAATGGGTTAAACCCATGGTTGAGAAGTCAACATCAAGCGCAGATATCCTTAACTCAAGATTGATAATTGTTGGATCGTCTACAAGGAGCTTGAGTAATCATCAGGATTGATCTTCGCTTTGAGCTATCATCAATTAGGAGTGTAACCTTCAATATACCCAAGACAAGTTGGCCCCGATGGCATAGGAAGGAGATATTAGATAACTACAGTTGGTTCTATGAAGACTTAGAAGACCTCAATGTTGCACCAAGCATGGTAAGCAAGTTTTGATAGAAGGAATGTCCTCACTTGGATGTGTTATCCCTCATGGTTGGTGTACGAAGGACTCAGAAAGT
This sequence comes from Saccharum hybrid cultivar R570, assembly GCA_038087645.1. Taxonomy (NCBI): domain Eukaryota; kingdom Viridiplantae; phylum Streptophyta; class Magnoliopsida; order Poales; family Poaceae; genus Saccharum; species Saccharum hybrid cultivar. The sequence goes on along the minus strand of JAQSUU010000291.1, from coordinate 885,725 downwards.
AAATGATGTGTTGAAATGGAACCCACCAAATCAAAGGATGTAAGTGAGACTTAGAGATTCATGGAAATGGTAGAATACTATCAGAGGTTCATTGGGGGCATTATAATCTGGACATAAGAGTGACATCAACGTGGATTGTAAGAATCCAGTGGACATTATCAATAAGTTGGGTTGAGCTAGTGACATTATTGTTGGATTGGAAATGATTTTGACTTGAAAGTATGCTATCACTTGGAGAAGCAAAGTAAGAGTCATTGTCGATGCCCTTAGCAAAGAAGAATTTTGCTAAGAAGATTCGGACGACACCATGGACTAAGCATTGTTTTTAAGTGTTGAGCTACTTCTGAGCATATATAGTCATTAATGTTTTGAAGTTGGTGATGGAACCTACTTTGGACCAAGAAAGTAAGAAGGCTCCATTGGAAGGTGAACATATGAAGAAAGAGATTTGATAGTATGGATTAAAAAGGAAAGGTGACCTAGTGATTGGAGTTACATAAGATTTGTTTGGAGTACCCGTAAAGATTTTGGAATTCGTAAAGATTTTGGAATTAGTTGAGCAAGTTACTTGTGGTAAGGTTATCCTATACAAAGTAAGGCGGAATCTTTACCAAGGAGATGGAACTACTCAAGAAAGTGATAAAGATTCCAAGATAGAGTATGCCTATCTCTTTGACCACCATCTTCCGAATCTCGAGGTCGAGATTCATCTTAAGGGGGTAGAATTGTAACACCCTAAAATTTGCTTCTTTGAAAATAGAGCTAAAATGAGTTAATTTTGATTTTTTGTGCTCATAAAAACATAGGGAAATAATATTTTTCACTAAATTGAAATTTATCATAAGGTTTAGCAACTAGTTGATGCATTCATACTGATGCATTTGTGTTTTTGTATTGCTTGGTTTTGACCAAAGATCAAAATGAATTCAAGTTGTTCTTTCAAAATGCGTTTAGGTCGATTTTTCTTTCCCGATATATATATATTATTTTTCTACAATCAAATTCCTTGTTTCTCATCTGTCAATCAACCTCTACTAACTTCTCAGGAATTTTTCTAGCTTTTTTATGTAGCTTGTTTCTACTTATCTGTGAGCATAATCTAATTTTTAGATGCCCTAAAATATCTTATCATGAGCTCCAAATACTTTATTTGGGTTCCTCATGTTCCATAATGTCTCTGGAAAATTTCCCCGAATTTTCGAAGCTTTCGGAGTATTTTTCGCGACTTAAATAATAATTTTGGACTTTTCTAGAATTATTTTATCCATGAAAATAATTAATTCCAAAAATAATAAATTTCTCATTTTTTTCCAACGCTCAAAGCCCACGTGCAATAATCTTAATAAATCTCAAAGGCCCATACATTTATTTATTAATGAGCTTTAATAATTAATTAGGCCTATTAGTAAAGACGGAGGGTGCAACATCAATTAGTACCATATTGCTAGTTGATGTGAAGGCGAGGAGTTTTCTTCCAATAAATATGTACCTACCTCATGGGAAACGCACACCAAAACTACCGTAAAAGGAGCCCCTAGTTTAGAGAATCTCTCATGTAGTAAATTATATTTTCTCCTACTCTTGCCGTCGTCCGACGAAGTCACCAGGCTGCTTAGCACAAGCCGAAACTTCCACCATGGTTGCTCGTGAGCATACGTTCTACTCCAAGAAGAAAAAGAGGTATTTACTTGAATTCCACCGTCTAGATCACATTAAAATCCAGATTTTGATTTATTTTTTAAATTAAAATTCTAGGTATTTACAAAACTGTCACTATCTTGTTTAGGCCATATCTTCTATGTTTTAACTCCAATTTGACTCGTTCAATTTGCGTTAGGTTCGTAATTACATAATCTACATGTTAGTACTATTGTTCCATAGGTTTTCAGCTTTTAAATTTCGAGTTTAGATTTAATCTATTACTTTAATAAAGTAAATTTTGCTTAAATCGTAACTTTTCCGTTTTAGCTCCGATTAGCGTGTTTTCCGTGTCTGTGTGTTCGTAGGAACATGTAGAACATCTTTAAAACCTTTTTACTTGTTTCAATTTGTTTGGTGTACTGTTCTAATTATTATTCATTGTTTACTTCATGTATGATTGCTCGATGCGTGTGTGGTGATTTATTGATCAAGTCCAGTCCGTGAGATTTACGTGGAGATTCAAGAAGCTATTAATTGAAGATTTAGATCAGAGAAAGAATTTTGATTTAAGGCAAGTATAGTTTGGGTTTTCTTTTTGTGACCATGATCTTGTGACTTGATTAATGTTTAAGCAACAAACGATAAAAATGACTTTTTAGCAACAAGGAACAAGGGGGCTAGAGCATAGTTTTTGTGATGCTCTAGATTCCTCTCCCAAAGGACTTATCTGTAAGCGATCATCCGGGACTTACAGTACAACTGTGAGGGCTATATGGCTCTGGCTTTAGCTCAGTATGAGGACCTTTTCTAGCTTGTTAGAGGTTACCCTTGTGGCGCAAATGGAAAAAAGCATACTGTGGATCCCTGGGACTGGTTGTATCACACAGACTGACTTTAGAAACCTAGCAGCCCTAACTTGTTAGACGAACCTTTGAAAGGCTTCATAGTGAACCTTGCCTGCTCACCTTGGGAGTGTTTTGGGGATCGGTCGCCCTAAGCATATGGATAATCATGACTCACAGTGAAAGTGTACACCTCTGTGCAGAGTTTAATAAACTAGTATACTGGCCTTGCTCAAGGACATGAGCGGCCTTGGAATCCTTACATTTAAGATGATGACTTTTGATTGCTAACATGCTCATTGTTTACCGTTTTACGCTCTACATTATTTATGTTACATTGATCATGAGTTTATGGGATCTATACTACCTTATTGCTATGCTTGCGGAGTTCGACATGGACTCACTCTTGCTATTTTTCACACCTCATGATAGTCTCTGGAGGTATTAGGCTTGTGATCAACCAGTCAGTTTGTTCCTGGAGTAAAGTCTACACCCGATGTTTGGAGTTGTTTTTTCTGCTATGTTGCTTTTAAAGATATATTTTATAATATTGCGCTATGTTTATTAAGCATTTGTCTCTTGATTCTACACTTGTCTCACTTCATTAAATCCGGGTGTGACATAGTGGTATCAGAGCAATGCTGACTGTTGGACACAAGCCTAGTTAGAAATTGGTCGTCTTAAGGTTTTAAAATTACTATAACTTCCTTGGTCTATAAACCTTGATATTTCTTCTCCGCTATATCCCCACCCTTGATATTCATCTTCTCCATGATGCTTGTTGTAAGCCTTTGATCTCATCTACACTCCTTGATTTGGTATGCTTTTTAGAACCATTCCTCACCACCTTCTTGCGAAATTAGAAGCGGAGCTTTAGAATCTTTACCCTTAATATAGTGATAACGATAGTATCGCAAGTTGAGTCAATGTTTGTAGTGTGAACCTTAAGTGTTTGGTTGGTTTGTCTTAGTGCTTATGGTTGTTTTGGATTTTTGTAATGATTGCAGTGATCTTGTGGAGTATTCCTACAATTTCATTTAGATATAGGATTAAGGCATAAGGATTAATGGATAGATATAGTTGGGTTTTGGTTATCTTATGTTTTCTCCCTATTCTGTCTTTTCGGAGCAATCTGTCTTCTTTGGCTTATACCTCTATTTTCGGACTATAAAAAATTATGGGAAAATTCTAGACAAAAGTAGACTTCTACTTCTACAACAACAACAACAACAACAACAACAATAACAACAACAACAACAATAACAACAACAACAACAACAAACAACAACAACAATAACAACAACACCACCACCACCACCACCAACAACAACAACAACAACAACAACAACAATTATTATTATTATTATTATTATTATTATTATTATTATTATTATTATTATTATTATTATAGTACTTTTATCATGTCTCACATTCTCCTTTCTAATCCTCCTCACATCCGTTTGCTATTTGTACCCATCGTTCCCGTCCCACATGCCCAACTTGTTGTTTGTGTGAGAGCTAAGCTCTCCTCTTTTTCCTCCTCTGTATTAACGAAAATACTGACTAGATTGGCTATAAAATTATTATTAGGCTTGCTCTAATGTTAATATTAGAAAAGAGAAATGTGAGAGAAATGAACAAGTGGATCATGCATGTGCTTAATTGGGAGGAAGAATGAAGCACCTACCGATGGTCACGAATGGGAGGAGCCGAAGCCCTTTTCGCATACAGGAGAAAACTAGCTTTGTCTTGGGGGTTCCGACTCCGGTACCAAAGCCGTGCGGGCGGAGCCCTCTCCCAAACGAATCCTAGAGTAAGGGCCTATTTGGTAGGGCTTCTAGTGTCTCTGGCTCCCCTCGAACCAGCTACTATAGCAGCACTGTTCACATAAAACATTTTTTTCTCTTCTTATGAAATGAACTAGGGGCCTAAAAAGCTATATTTTTTAGCTCCTCTACTCTAGCTCCTCTGACATGGTAGTACAGAGGCGGAACCAGAGAGAGCGCAGCAAACGAAGCCTAAAACACAGGAGTTGTTCTCTCTCATTGGAGTAGTTTTGAGACAATTTCTCCCTCGCAGGCGAAGGGAAGGGAAAAATATGAGCAGTCAGCACTTCAACAGTGGAACGGTCAATTGCTGAACAGTAAAAGTACAGCGGCCCCCACCAGTAGGAAACGGAGCCAATCGGGGGGTAGAGCTGTGCTGGTTGGTGGGGTCCTAGAGTAGTGGGCCCCGTGTGGACGCAAGATGACAGCGAGGCTGTGTCACTGTGTGCGTCACCTGTGGTCATGATCCCCAGCTGGATCTGGAGCTTGTGGTGTGAGTGTGTCCATCTCTAATTTGTTCATTACATCTTCATATGTCATATTGAACAACGGATCACTAATTATATGGGATATGTTTTCGTATTGGGCAATCGAGATATCCACGGGTGGGTATTCTAATTTTTAGCATACCCTGTCCTCTCGAAGCTTTTAATCACCTTTTATTCTTTACTAGTAAATATGTCGGTGCGTTGCAACGGGATAAAATAAGCTATCAAATATACATGAAAAATGAGAACATAAATGGTAATATTCATTTATGCTTTTTCATGAAATTTAAAAGATACAATTTTGTCTTATGATGACCACGGCATCTATAAATTAATGTTGGCAATAATAAAACAATGTCCTATTAAATTTATAATATCCTATTATGTTTTAGGTTTGATGAAATATAAATTTGATAGCTTTTTTCTCCTGTGTAGAACACGAAAATATTTACTCACAAATATGTTATAACTTTAATTTTCATACTATTATGTGTTGCTACATTTAAATATCGAGTTTTATGACTTTCTTTGATGACCCAAAAAAAAGTTGCTCAAGTTGATAAAGAATTAGTTGTCAATATATCAAGTGGTGATCTATCCGCTAACGATCATGATGAGAGACCTCATCCGGGATTACATTAGTGCATACATATAGCCTGAAGACGTATTTTTTTAGGTTGTACTGAACAACAAACTGCTCAATATTTTAGTTCAGATTTAAATAGTTCAAACATCGGCTGAACAAATTCTAATAAGATAGGTTTTATTTTTAATCAAAATTGTATCAACAATTTGATGGTGAAAATCTTTATTTCAAGACATAGTAAAGGATCAAGAGTTTAAACATCCATTATGATTGATTTTATTCTTTTTTGTTTTAACATTTATGGAAAGAAACCTAAATTCCAGAATTTGGAAGCTCAGACTTGGAATTTTTTTTACAAAAACGGTCAGAAAGGAACCGAATGCTGGGACCAACCAAAACAAATCTCATGCCGACGCTAGGACGGACGACAAAAAGAGAGCTAAAAAACGATCACGCTTGAATGCCAAAAAAATGCTCACCCTGGTCGGTGTTGCGACGGATAGAAAAAAAAGTGTGCTGGAAAAAAAACGGTCACACTCGACCGTCGGATGAGAAAAAGCGTGCTGAAGTGAGAAACGCTCACGCTGAGTTCGGATGGAGGAGGCACCGGGAGACCTGCCGCTCGGTGCTGTTGTCGACCGTGCGCCCGTCCTTGTGTGCCAGATGTAATATTCCTGCATCAAAGATACCAAGGATGACACAATGTCGGTCTTTGCCGTGTAGTAGAGTAGTATTCTACTCCAAAGTCTCCAAGCGGTGATGATGCAATGCAACATAGACACGTGGTGATACCTGAATGGCGAGAGCATTCTGGGATCCAACGGTAGCGTGGAAGAAGAAGTACTGCACCCGCACGCTGTGTCGAAGAGCAGCCTGGGCCGGCCAGGTCCCTGCTCGTCATCTTGACGATGGCGTAGCCCCACTCCTCCTAGCTGTCGATGGACACCCGCGTCACCGCACGGTGGTCGCCGCCTTCTCGCCCATGCTGAAGAGCTTCCTCATTGACAGGGTCAGGGCCTGGGCCGGGCCAGACTCGTAGTCTCGGTCGTCGTGCATCAGCTGGTGCAAGCGGCGCTCCGTGTGGACGCGGCCCTGTACGGGCTCTGACATGCACACAGTGGGGCTCCTCGGTCACATTCTTGCACGTGTCCACCACGGCGTTGACCAGCCACTCGATGTGCGCCCACCGGCTCGGGAGCAGCGTCGCGTCGTCCGTGGTGGCCGTCACGTAGAGCACCCTGGCCGCACGGCCTTTGTGCGTCCAGGCCTGCCGGCCCGAACGCGGCGTGGCACCCGTTGTCGACCAGCACGGACGTGATGGACGACAGGAACCTCGGCGGACATGCACCGTGAGCTCGAGCGCGGCGAAGACCAACACGTCGGGGCCACCCAGCCCAACCTCGTTGCCGAGACACAGGGTGAATCTGGGCGACGGGCCTAATATAAACTCTTTGTGGTTTAATATTAGATTAGATAGATGTAAGATAAGAATTTATCCAATTCAACGTGGACGCAGTCTCCAAGTTGAACACGAAGCAGAAACGAAAACAAAAACACAAACGCGGAGGCACAGAGGGAGTCAGAGACAAATATACTAAACAGAACGTGTTGTGTTTGAGTCTTGTTAGGATAGGATTTTTTGTACTTTTTTACACGCCTTTTATTCTACTTCAAGCAGAATCAGTTTAGTAATATTAGAAAATAGTAAACGCGTTCGTATGTTGATACATGTTACAATCGGACTCCGTGTTATTGTTAGACGCGAGTTGTCATAATTTGTATGAGCACGTCTCATGTGTCTGGAATCGGATTCCGTATCTCGCTAGATAAGAGCTATTCTAATTCGTATGAACACATGTCCGGTAGCTAGAGAGAGATGGACCAAAAAAATGGATGAACGAAAAAAAGAGTCTGAAATTTTGCCTCTTTATTATTAGGTATAGATAATTATGTGCGTACAATATTCATAATAGTAATAACCAGTGCAGTTCTACTTGCATGAGGATGAGTAAACTATGCATGAATGAATGAAAGGGCTGAGCCGTCATAGTGCTATTTTAACATTAACAATGTGTGGAAACATTGTTGATTGTTTACATGCTGAAATACAAACCTGTCTCATCCATCGATTTGTATGGATATTTACTGGATGACAATGTAATTAAATTACGAATATATAATTAATTATTCTTTTTATATTATCAGCCATATCCCAACTCTTCTCATCCATCTGTTGCCACTAAAGAACACATTATAAATAACTGAGTCATCAGCCGAACTCATAACAGTGGCAATGATACGAACACTGGCAACAATCAAAATGTTGCCACACTTATACTAGATTGAACCAGTGTAAACTTCGTGTTTGCCTCAAAGTGTATAATTGAATATTTTAGTGACTTGACTATAATTTTTGCTTTGTTGAATAAACTAGGCAGAGAGAAACCAGAGAAACCTCTAGATTACAACACTATAAATCACTTATAGATATTATAGCTGACGAAGAACAATTCAACTCCAAGCTATGCTCATCATTTTCAATCTCTATAATAATTTCCAGGCTTTAAGAAAAATGTATTTGATACGATCTTTTATAATAGTCAAATGAAAAAGGGTTAGGAGATAAGTACAATTGAAACCCATAGCTATGAGTTTGAGTACCAGAGGTGCCATGGAGGGGCTCCAACGGCTCATGCTTCGAAACATTGCATGCGTTGAGTCACTCGTACTGAAGGAACAGCCACTGCCCGTGTGTCAAGGCAAGGCAGCACATCAATGGACGGCTAGAATCAACACTCAATCAACGTAGGCACGGGAATCAGACGGTGGTATAAAATAGGTGACGTGGTCATTTTGGTTTCACCGCGCCTTCTTTGACTGAGTTTTTTCTCTAGTCATTAAACATTTTTTTGAATTCTTATTATTTTCCTTTGATGGACGATTGAAACAGTAAATAAGTTACCAAAAAGTAGTTTGCATGTCGGTTTCACGGATTATCTTAGAAGAGGGAGTCAAAACCACCGTATATAGCTCTCCTACCAACTCCATCACATAGTTAATTATAAGTTATTATCATATTAGTTGAACTTGAGAATATTTCCATGGAAAATGATTGAGAACGTTGTAAGTTGAACCTTTTTACTATGCTATAATGTCCCACCCCTAAAAATTTCATGCCTTTGCATAGTGTCTTTGTATGAAAAATGAGTTTAAATGTTTTTAAACGCGCTTAGGGTTTGATTCAAATTAAATCTCTCAAGATCTTTGATCAAGTTTCCATAACCTCAGAACCATGATCAAATCCTTGGAAACTATTCACCTTGATCCTTGTTCCAAAAACCTTGGCGGGTCTTCAACTTTCATCTTGTCAAAACCCTAACTAGCCCGATCTCTCTTTCTCTCTTTTCTCCTCATTTTAGAGCTTCTAATTATTTCCGACCGAGTTTCCTCCAAAGCACTAAATCTATGCTTGATGGCCAATCATTGTATGTCATCACTCTCACGCAATTCTACCATCATGTTCTAGTAAAATCACTCAGATGTCATATACCCAAGTTAATCTTATTTCTTCCTCTTATCAACTCAATGGCAGCCCTAACATTGTTCTCTCTTTCTAATGGACTTATTCTTTTCTCTCCTTTCCTCACCTTGGGCAACATCATCATGGACTCTTTTCTCTCTACCTTTTCTCCTCTTGATCAAAGCCCACAATCCAAGAAAGTCCACAAGCAACCAGCCCTGTATTACTATCATCGCTTCGGGCCAAACCCGATCCAAACTTTGCCTTAGCTCTCGCCATGGGTCAAAGCCCAACCATCCTCCTCTCCTTTGGGGTCCAACATCAAGCCCAACCAGCCCTCTATCTCTTCCTCTCCCCTCTCCCACGTCACCTCCCTAGAAGCCCTCTCCAATCTTGCAAAAATATCAACCAAGGCAAAGAATATCAAGCCATGACCCTTTGCCTTTCTACCCCTTCACCTCCTATCACTTCCCCTTCATATATACCTCCCCCATCTCCCCCTCACGCCTCCCCCCTTCATTTCCCACGTGAAGAACAGAGGAGGGACGCCCCTACAGCTCCTCCTCCTTCCCCATGGCTGCCCCGATCAACCGCAACGCGAGAAGGATGCCCCGTTCTACTATATCGTCGTCACCGGCCGTCGTCGATGCATCTCCTCACTCCACCACACCCTTCCCCTTGGTGAGAACACTCCATCATATCTCCCATCATGTTTTCATGTTCACCTCTGGATATCAAATACCTTAGATGATGTATGGTTGATCCCCGGCGAAGTGTACCCGATGTATGTGTTGCTGTCCTCGCGGCCAATTTTGCTGCTGCTGACGGAATCGGCGTTCCTCGCTGTTTCGTGACTCCAATCATCAAACCCTTTGGTCAAATTGTATCTAACATCCTTGAACATGCCTCTGTAAGATGATTTTGCCATAGGAGTTCAGGAACTAGAGATATCGTCATCACCGCGCCTGCTGTTCCTGCTGTTTGGTCAGATTGCAGCTCTGAGTGGTTTTGGCGTTCCCCGCTAATCCACTGTCCAAATCATCGAGCCCTTGAACCTACATGTTCATGACATCCCTGCACATGATCCCACAAGTTGGTTCGGCTATGCAATCCCCGATGGCCGAGATATGGAGATCGAAGTGCCTACTATGCCTGCTATCCAAACAGCAGTCACCCTGTTTTTGGCAACGACATTCCCGTTGATCCAGTGAACCCTAGGATGCATTCTTTGGCTATACCATCATCTATATAGTTGCACATGCCTCTGCAAAGTTTCATGGCGATATGACCAAAGATGAAAGATATATGTTCCTATCTTGTGCTCGTTGTCCCTGCTTCCCCGCAGCCGTGCTGATGCCGGTTGGCATGCGTGTTCCCAATGTTTCGCCGCTCCGGTGGTCAAGCCCTTCGACCACAATATGCATCATATACTTGCACACATCTCCGTAAGTTTTCTTGGTCATATGAACCACAACACTGAGGATATAAGCATCACCATGTCGCTGCTCCTACCATGTCAACAGCCACGTAGTGCCACCTTGCAATCTTGTTCCCCACCTAACCGACGGTCAAAACATCATGTTCTTTTGTCACAATATGTTCCATGCAGTGCCTTGCAACCTCATCCAACGAATCACCATTTGTCTTTGTTATAACCATGCAATCGGTCATCATAACCACCGCTGTCCGCCAACGTGTATGTCTTGGATACCTCAACAATTCGCCACGTTCCCCGCTAAACCGCTACATGATTCGCTAAGCCCTCTACCATGACCGTGTGTTTCCTAGTTGCACATGATCCTACCAAGTTCTATGCCAATAAGTTCGATGCGTCTCTACCTTCTCATGGCCACAGCCGCTGCTACCTGCCGCTGTCCGCCACCGGGTACGCTCAACCGATGCACAAATCGCCACAATTGTGTTTTCCTTTGATCTAGCATCCACCTTAGTGCACTGGTTTATCATGATATGTTCCCAAGTAACCTATACACATGTCCAACCCTTTTTGTTCCGAATATGTATCTTCAAGTCCAAACTCCACCTTCTCATATGAATTCAATCCTTCCCATCTATACCTTTCAACTATCATATCTTTTAATCGTGGCTCCTATTTTGGTTAGTTTTTGCACTCTCGCGGTCTTAGAACAAGCCCTACTTGTTTAATAAACTTTATATCTTGTTTTATATATAATGATTGATGTAATGCTTCTAGGTTTGTCTATGATGCTTGTGATAGTTGTTGCTATTGTTAGATGAAGCTATACAAGGATGATCCAGAAGGAGAGTTGGACAAGTTTGAGCACTATTTGAGGCAAGTGTAACATGAGTTCCCTTGTTACCTGATAACCTTATAATCACTTCATATGCATGTGTCTAATATGATGCTAAAGACTTTACCTAGTACTTTTGTACCCTCTTCCTTGTTACCTTGGGTTCATGCATATGGGTAGTTTTGCTTAGCTTGTAGTCACCAAATATTATAATGTTAATCCTGATTAATGACTTATAAAATCATTGGATAAAATGGTGCTTTTCGGCAACATGGACAGAAAGGGAGTTAGAGCATTGGGCCTTGTTGGGTGCTCTAGTCTGCCCTCCGTAAGGACTGAATATTAAAGCGGCAACCCAGGACTTCTGTACAGCCTTGAGAATCAAAATGGGCATGATCTTAGTCGTATAGCTAGGTTTCTCTAGCTTGTTAGTAGTTACCGAAAGTTTTCGGCACAAGAGGGGGGACTAGATTTCAGAATGGCTTCTTGCCTGTCAAGGTGAGTACTAGGCTGCGGTCATGGTGTGCCACTCTTGAAGGGGGGCTCCATTTCGCCTAGACGCTGAAACCTCGCAGCTACTAACTTGTTAGGGTAATTAGTGAAAAGCTTCGTAGTGAACCCTGCCGACTTACCTTAGAAGTGAGTCAAGAGATTAGCCACCTCGGGCATAGGGGTATTCATGACTCAAGGTGAAAGTGTACATACTCTGCAGAGTTTGATCAAACTGATATATCAACCGTGTTCACGGTCACGAGCGGCCTGGATCCTTTTCGAGATAAATGGTTCTATGGATGGTTTGGGATATGATTAATATTGATGGTGATAACTAATTATATTCACATGGGAGCCATAAGCATAACTTAGAAACATAGGCATAATAAATAAAATATGACCAACTAAAAATGCTTACCGCAGTACAACCGAGTCAAGCCTTCTTGAGTCTTGCATAACCTCATGGTATACTTGCTGAGCATGGTGAGCTGATGCTTGTCGTTGTCACCAATAAAAATCCCGGATGGGTACCAGATGGTGAATCAAGTGAAGAGTTTCTTGCGGAGTCCATGAGTACTAGGCGAGTGCTTCCCCAGTCAACCGTCCCTGTGGAGTATGAAGCCCCGAAGAGAAGATCAAGAATAGTTTCTGCTATGCTTTTATAATAGTTGTAAGTCATGTTGTAACTATGGTCGATATATAATAAAGCATTGCTCTTGATATTCTCCATATTTGTCACTATATGTGTTGTGTGGACATCCTGGACACACATGTAGTTAGCGCTTGGTATTCTTCGGAAAACCGGGTGCGACATATAAGCATATAATATTTCTCTAATACTCCCTATGTTCCAAATTATAAGATGGTTTGATTTTTACACTGTGTCTAGCATAGTAGAAATAATGTATAAAAAATCAAAACGTCTTATAATTTAGAATAACTAGTATTATTTATGAGAATCGTATTGTTTCCTTTTTTCTCATAAACACGGTACACACAAACATTTATATTATAACTAAACACGTTTGTAGACTTACAAAGTTTCTATACATATTATGGCTTATTTGGCTTATTTGAATCTCCACAACTAATAGTTAGCTCCTAAAATTAGCTAGAGGCCTGTTTGGCCTTAACTTTTTTTGTCAAACGCTGTTTGGATCTTAACTAATAATTCCATCTGGTATCTTACCTATACCGTACCATCTAATTAGCTAGGTGGATCAAACAGGCCTCAGCTGTCATTTTCCTTTACGAGGCATTGCGTTATCTTGACTTATCAAGATATTTCATCCAGCCACTCCAAAAAGTTCCCAGTAACGACTTTTCATTTTTGCTTTTTGAGAGGGACAGGACGTGTGAATGTGAATTGACGCGCGACGGGTTTGCTTGCTTGTCGACGAACCGATCGGTTTCGTCGACATGTGGGCAGAACACATGTCGAGTACTAGTTGGTCGGTGCGAGATGGAGCTCCGAGCTCCCCAGAAAAGTCATTAAAAATCATGACCTAGTAGCTATCTGTGTCGAAAGATACCATAATGTACGCGAGCTTGCTTAAAGCGAGATTATACTTGCTTAAATAAAGAACAGAAGCAGCGAAGGGGCTTTTCTTGGGCTCTTTTTGGTTTCGAGCATGTCCACGTCTACAATGTTGCAGCCCTATTGTTTACGGTTTCAATGTTTAGGGATTTTAAGAATCTAGATCAGACCATCATATCACGCTCATTAGGCATCGCTAACTAGATCATACTCCCTCCGTCCCCAAAAGAATGCAATTCTGAAACAATGTTATGTTTTGGTATATCAAGTTTCACTGGCTATAGATAAAAAAATTGGAAATAGTTATAATATTTGATTATTATAAAATGTATTTTCATAATAAATTGATTTAGAGCTATAAATGTGAATACTATTTATTAGAAAAAGTTGATTAAACGTGAAACATTTTAACTAGCACGCAACTCATGGTTGCATTCTTTAGGAGACAGAGGTAGTACCATTTTAATCCAATCCTATCCCATGCTTTTATTTGCTCAGATGGCAAGCGTTTATGCGCTGCGAGAGCTACAACGAAACTAGTTGCCAATGGTCGCATCGAGACCAAGCCCGTGAGAAAGGAGCTGGTTGCCAGTGCCAGTGTGCCATTGCCACCACGGGAAAAAACAAAAGAAGTAGATACATAATTGAAATGATATATCTAGAAAAAAACAAAATATCTTGTAATTTCAAATAAAGGGAGTAGTATACACGTAGTATTATTATGAGAATCGTGTTGTTCCTTTTTTTCTCATAAACACAGTGCAAACACAAACATTTATATTATTACTAAACATGTTTGTAGATTCACAAAGTTTCTATACATATTACGGCTTATTTGAATCTCCACAACTAATAGTTAGCTGTTATAAATTAGCTAGAGGTCTCTTTAGATCCTTAGCTAATAATTCTAGCTAGTGTCTTATCTATACCATCTAATAACTAGCAATTAGATATTAGTTTTTTTTTCTAATAATTAGAGTTAGGTGGATCCGAACACGACCTTAACTGTCATCTTTTTTACGAGACATTGTGTTTATGCGTTATCTTAACTTATCAAGACATTTCAGTCCAAAAAGTTCCCGATAAGGCGATAACGACTTTTCAATTTTGGCTTTTGAGAAGGACACGTCCTGTGAATGTGAATCGACGCGCGACGTGTTTACTTATCGACGAACCGATCGGTTTCGTGAACAGAAAGCATGCAGAACACATGTCGAGTACGAGTTGGTCCGTGCGAGATGGAGCTCCCCAGAAAAGTCGTTAAAAATCATGACCTAGTAGTAGCTAATTTGTGATTTTGTGTTGAAAGATACCACAATGCACGCGAGCTTGCTTAAAGCGAGATTATACTTGTGCTTAAATAAAGAACAGAAGCAGCGAAGGGGCTTTTCTTGGGCTCCTTTTTGGTTTTCGACCATGTCCACGTCTACAATGATGGCCTGAAAGGGACCGGGCCCCTGTACAGCTCAAGGTCTACACGATCCATTTCCATGACAGCTCGAAGCTACTTGCTTCACACTTCTTATCTGCTCACGCTCCCACAGTGCAGTGGGTTGAGTTGATGCTGCACTGTCCTGTCTCCCGTGGTTATCTGTGCCTTACCATCACAGCTATACGTAACGTCGCCGATGGATGTTACAAGAGAGAAGATTGAGTAGCGATAAGCCAGGGCCAAATTCATTTCGCTAAAATTTAGCTTCTGCGGATGCTTATGCTAATTTATTGTGAGAAATATTATTCGTTCACTAAAAAGTACTTTTAAAATAGTGTCGTTGAAAAGTACCTTCATCTAGTACTGTTTCAAAAAGGTTAATGTAATGCATACTCCCATGTCTCCGATTAACTGTCGTCGTTGGTTTCCGTGTCGAAAGTTTGACTTAATTTGTAAAAAATACGTGTAACATTTGTATCTTCAAATAAATTTATTAAAAAATTAGATTCAAATATCTATCTAATGATATTAATTATGTACCATAAATATTAGTATATATATATTAGTCAAAGTTGTTTCTTAGAAAAAAAACCGACATATTTAGAGACAGAGGGAACACTCCATTAACAAGAAGAGGT
Organism: Saccharum hybrid cultivar R570; assembly: GCA_038087645.1. NCBI lineage: Eukaryota > Viridiplantae > Streptophyta > Magnoliopsida > Poales > Poaceae > Saccharum > Saccharum hybrid cultivar. Next base: position 870,453 of record JAQSUU010000291.1, on the reverse strand, counting down.
CAGGACAGGACGAATATTTTAGCGCATGCAAGGGGCGAAGCTATGTTGAAGTTACCTGGTGCACAGGCACCTGGTTTTTTTTTTTGCCATTCAACGGCCTCATTTTCACTATATGTTTCAATAAAATTGTGTAAGTTACTTAAGGAGTGCACCCGGGTTCATTTGCCTGTAGCTTCGCCCCTACGTTCCAAATAGTCAAGGAAAATTCACGCTGCTACGGTTGGCTGTTGATGTCTCGGCTTCATGTGGCTGGACGAACTTGCAGCCAAACTTCCACATGTGTACCTTGCAGCTGATTAATTGTTTCCATCGCAATTATGCGTTCGATCCATGAATTATCAGAGAAGATGTTGGAATTTATATGGGCTTGGCCCAATAACCAATTGTGAAATTCCTAATAAATCTCAAAGGCCCATTCATGTGAGCAAGAGGGGATGTGGGAACTCTTTAGTACCACATTGCTTGTTGAAGTGGAGGTAGTCATACTTAAATATGGAAGTCCTCTCTACATCCTCAAATCTAGTGTGAGGAGGAGTAAGAGAAGTCCACACGCGCGCGCTCGCGAAGGTGCACGGCACCTGCGTGAATGGTCCGCCGAAATCCGACTCCTCACCTTGCGGGAGCGTAATCTCCTTTTGCTGTTTTCGTTTTTGGTTTCTTGGCCTTCAAGTTGCACGAGTCTAAATTGGTTACAAATTAAGAGTCCTAAATCAATTTAGATCGTGATCGCGACACGAGATTGGTTGGACAGGACTATATAAGCAGCCTGCCGGCTACGCCAAAACGTATCCAGTTAATCCTAGGGTTTTTGCCTCTACTTGCTATTGCGCCTCCGCTGTAGCTACTCCAGTCCGATCGCTTGCGTGCACCAGCGACCGGGTGAGCAGGTCTCCGGAACCCTCGTCTTTGCGATCCTGCACCGGGAGAAGACGAATAAGGTTTTTGGAAGCGTTCTTTGCACGACTGCTCCCAAAGCTTCCACAACGGCTCGTCTTCCGAAGGGTGCATCGGCGTGTCGGCTTCGCCGTGCTAGAGCTCGCGGGGTCGTCATCAAGAATACTCCTCCGCCTCTCATCGACGACTTTGACGACGACTTCAACATCGACGACATCGCATCAGCGATCTCGCTCCATCACCACCGCCAGCTACATCTTCAACACCATCTACTACTACAACCATAAGGTATAATTCTCTTGATCTAATTTTGACGTTCGTACAATCTAATCTATCTGCTGGACTATCAATGTTTGTCATGTTGATGCTGTGGAATATGCAGATCTCCTTTTGCTGTTTTCGTTTTTGGTTTCTTGGCCTTCAAGTTGCATGAGTCCAAATTGGTTACAAATTAAGAGTCCTAAATCAATTTAGATCGTGATCGCGACACGAGATTGGTTGAACAGGACTATATAAGCAACCTGCCGGCCACGCCAAAACGTATCCAGTTAATCCTAGGGTTTTTGCCTCTACTTGCTATTGTGCCTCCGCTGTAGCTACTCCAGTCCGATCGCTTGCGTGCACCAGCGACCGGATGAGCAGGTCTCCGGAACCCTCGTCTTTGCGATCCTGCACCGGGAGAAGACGAATAAGGTTTTTGGAAACGTTCTTCGCGCGACTGCTCCCAAAGCTTCCACAACGGCTCATCTTCCGAAGGGTGCATCGGCGCGTCGGCTTCGTCGTGCTAGAGCTCGCAGGGTCGTCATCAAGAATACTCCTCCGCCTCTCATCGACGACTTTGACGACGACTTCAACATCGACGACATCGACATCAGCGATCTCGCTCCATCACCACCGCCAGCTACATCTTCAACACCATCTACTACTGCTACAACCATAAGGTATAATTCTCTTGATCTAATTTTGACGTTCGTACAATCTAATCTATCTGCTGGACTATCAATGCTTGTCATGTTGATGCTGTAGAATATGCAGATTTGCTATACTAGTATGCCATACATGTTTAATCTAGTTCATATATTTGTCATGATTTATGTTATAGATTTAATAATGCTTTTAATCTGGAAATTGCCTAATTATTTAACAGAGGACTGATCGATCAAATACATTCGTAGTAAGATAGCAACATGTCCAAATTGTATTATATTTGCCCCTTTCCATATTGTAGGGGAGCTATAGTAAACATCGCAAGCGTGCTGATTCAATACAAGATGATGAATCTAGAATACTCTTTATTTGTAGCTTCTTAATTTTGTCGTCCTATGAAGCAGTCATGTGCTTCTATATTACTGTATCACATACAGGTGCTCCTATGGAGTAGTCATGTGCTTTCGCCGTTGCTTGTGCGGTCGTTTTAGGATAGAGGCACTCGTAGCTTTGTCGTGCAACATTTATTTTGTAATCACAACCTCTTGTTTTCCGGTGCACCCTATGTGGTGCTGTGGCTGTCGACTATGGCACCTCGCTACCTTTCAATCGATCAGCTACTGACGGCCGCTTGAACTTATCTGCCTGGCTTATCAGTTATAATACAATATTTTTTTCTCATAACAAATAAGTGAACAGTATCAGCCTCTATCCTCTTCTTAGTTAAACACATGATAAGCGCGTTATCGAAAAAATATATACGTAAATATTATATTCACAGATTTACATGTATAACTTATTTCTATCTTAGTTAATTTCAGCGCTCCAACTTCTAGAAACAGTGCAATGAAATGCTTTGCTGTACGGGGATGATCTTTAATTTTAGATTTCAATAATATTAAAAACTTTTGTTTCCCTGTTAAGTTGTATTTGTAAGAACGAATGCTTCTTCTTTGAAGAGGCCTGAATCTAAAACTTTTTGTCTATTAGAAAAGCACCCCTCTCGTATAAAAAATATGCGAGTAAAAGACAAGTTTTTCATAAGAGAATCACACAAAAATGGATCCTTAATAAACCTTGAAGTAGCTTTTTTTCTTTAAACTAAAACCTAACCAAATCATACAAACACCAAACCATTTTTTTTAAACGAATCGGACAGAAGAGCTGCTGATTATATTAATAACGAAGAAGACTCAGACTGGGCAAACAATAGCCTCGAAGGGTGCAACAGAAAACAACGGTTTTAGCCACAACTGCAACTAACTGAAACAGACCTACTAAACAACCAACTCACACAAGAGCAGCCAGACAATCATAATGAAGATAAACCCTTAGACTCTTAGAGAAAAGACAAAGAAACCTCTGTCACCATATCCTAGAATGCACGTCCTTTTAAACCCAACAACGGCTTGAGGAGGTCAGGCGGCACCACTTTCTTTAGGCGTTCTGCATAGTCTTGCATTGCATCCTCGTTGAACTTCCCATCATTCCCAACAATGCCCAAATCTTTTAACACTCTACCCTGTGCAAGGCGAGCACTCTGACGAAGCGATGACCTGTCATAGGACTTACAGTGGCGGCGGCTTGTTGTCATGGTCTGTATAGGAAGGCGCGTGAAATCCTCTCCCTCCCTACTAGGTGTGCCGTCCGGAGGAGACATTGCCTCTATCGGTGGATCCTTTGTCAACTGGGGCTCTTCTATGCTGACCTCAGTCGTGGAATGGGGAGAGCATTCTTCAATTGTTATGAGAAGGATAGGTTCAGTCACCTGTGTATCAGAGATGACAACTTCCTCATCATCAGATGCGTCCTCTACCAAAACAACATCGTCAATAGGGGTGACCTCCTGTAGCGTATGTTCCATCGACTGAAAAGTAGAGGTCCATGGGAGCACCTCGCTAACTTGCTCTATGGTTGTCTTTTGGTGAATCTCTGCGCCACTGCTAGTCACCTCTATGGTCGTCTTGTCAAGGATAGGGTCTACAGTATCTGCACATGTGTCCTCACACAAGGAATCATCAGGCATGCAAGCCGCTGTGAGGGAAGCCATGGTCGATGGTGTCGGTGAGCGTCGAATTGGAGAACACGGACAAAAGAGCTCAGGCATGTCAGGAACAGAAGAGTGCTCAACACGTCGCTCCACACACTCCAAATGGTTGGCTATACGTGCTAGCCAAAGCTTGATAATTGAAGCCTCCTCCCTGAGGGGGCGTATCACTTCCTCCAGACGAACTGCAATCAAACAATTGAGGTCTGATTGCAAATGCTCCACCAGAGGTGCAAGCATGGATTAGAGGTTTGAAGTTGTTGAAGTAGGAGAGACATAACAACAACTGTGACAAACAGGTTTAGCGTCTTTATCATGCGGACCAACAGGTTGTCGGTCTGATGACAGGTTGTGATGGTCTTGCAGTAGGAAAGCGGACGTAGTGTCTGCTGGCGATGAAGCATAGGGCTCTGTCGATGGAGGCATGGTCACAACATCTACCCAGCTCCGAACATGTTGAGAAAAAGCAAGGTTGGGCGGAAGGAGAGCGGGAACACAAGGCAGTGGAGGGACACAAGAATCGGCATTGCTGCTCTCTATGCCTAGGACGTCGATAGCGAATGTAGCGAAAAGAGTTGCGACAGGAGCTAACTTGATGGTCGTGGGCAAGACAACGGTAGCATCGACCTCGAGCCCATCTCTTGAAGGCGAGACTCCGCTCTGACTACATCTTGAGCGATGGAGATGACAAAAGCACAACCTCATGAGAACATGACGACAACGATGTCTGCACGACCTCATATGAAGATGTGTTGGGGCAGCCTTCTACTCAAGCCTCCGCATAGAGAGAGGCTAAAGAAGACAACATGGTGCTTTCTCACATCCCGTCCAAGTGTTTGATTGATGCAGTAGACGAACTCTGATAGCGACGCACAATGAGAAAATGGTGGCTGATGATGAAGTGAAGATGGCACCTCACGGCCTCAACAAGCTGCTGCAGGTCAGGTCCGCCGAGAAGAGATGTCGTCGATTGAAGAGATGTTAACGAAGGAGGAGCTCTTTGGTCGTGCATAACCGGGAACGAGGGTGAAGGTGGCGTTGACTTGTCGGAGCCTCGGAGGTAGTGGCGGCTGGTGCTTCGGCCGCCACCGGCAGCAATACTAGAATCAAGGCTCCTCACATCAAGAAGACGATGGGGCCAGCAGTGACGATTGCTGCGTTGGTCGGTGCCCAAGGTGGCCTTCAAGGCCCCCAAGATCTGCTTCTTCTGCTTGCTCCCGATGGTGTGTCTCCGGCCGCAGATCTGACGGGAGCTGGCAATAGAGAAGGCAATGGATACCACTGGCAGCCCACAGCACTGGAGTAGCGCGGATCCGTCGCCGCCGGCTCGCGGGAGTACGACTGGTCTAGTGCCGCTACCTCGCTATGCTGGAATGGGAGTCGGATCTCTTGCTCTCCCAAAAGCTCTGCTCTAGTTCAGAGAACTAGAGGAGGATGGATGCAGGCGCCAGCCAAGACGTAGGGGCCGGTGGCGCGGTGTAGCAGCTGCCGATGCGAGGCGCGAGCGGCGGCAGCAGAGCCTGCCGTTGGCGCGCTAGCTGAGGCAAGGCCTGGCAGATGTCATGTCAAGAAATGGCCAAATGGGCAAGCAGAAGGATAGGATGAGTCTTGTAGGCCTTGTTTAGATCAAGACTGAAGTTGAAATTTTTTCACTCTCTCTTCATCACATCGAATCTTTAGACGCATGTATGGAGCACTAAATGTAGGTAAACGAAATAACTAATTGCACATTTTGTCTGTAATTTGCGAGACGAATCTTTTAAGCATAATTAGTCCATGATTGGACATTAATTACCAAATACAAACGAAAGTGTTGCAGTAGAAAAAAAAATTCAAAAAACTAGCTATCTAAACAAGGCCTTAGTACGTGGAATGGTACTCCAATTAATCAAGGGCTGTTGATGCTCGGCTTCATGCCAAACTTCCACATGTGTACCTTGTACGGAGCTGATGAATTGTAACCATCGAAATTATGGGTCCGATCGATCAATCAAATACATTCATAAGTAAGACAGCTACATGCCAAAAATGTATTATATTTGCCCCTTTTCATATTGTAGGGCGTGCTGATTCAATACGAGTTGATGAATTAGAATATAAGATGCCATGTTCGCTTGTCTTATAAGCCGTATATTTTCAGCCAACGAACAATATTTTTCTCTCCCAACAAATTAGTGAATAATACTTTCAGCCATGACTTTTCAGCCAAGCGAACAGAGCCATTTGTAGCTCCTTAATTTTGTCGTCCTATGGAACAGTCTATGTTTCTGTATTATCACACATGTACATACATACATATTATTCACTGAGTTATTATATGTATAACTCATTTCCATGTTGGTTAATTTTGATGTTCCAACTTCTAAAAAACAAGAGCAATGAAGTACTTTGCTATCTGTGGATGATCTTTTAGATTTCGTAGTGGTCAATAATATTAATTTTTTTATCTCCCTCTTAAGTTGTATTTGTAAGGATTGATGCTTCTTCTTTGAAGGGGCCTAAATCTAAAACTCTTTCTCTATTAAAAAACATGAAAATGCCCTTTTCTTACCCCCTTGTATAAAAAAAATATGCGAGTAAAAGACCAGTTTAAATAAGAAAATCACACAAAAATTAATCTTTAATAAATCTTGAAATTTATTTTTCTTTAAACTAAAAACCTAACCAAATCATACGAGCACCAAACCAAATGAATGTGTTTGGTTTCCTCGCTTATTTCTAGCCTGGCTAGGATCTAAGCCTGGGCAGCCCAAGTCTAGTTCCAGCCAGTCAATCCCTGGTTGTTTGGTTGTCTATACTGTCTAAGCCTGGCTAGCGCACGGTGTGTCTAGTTTGCTTGGATAGAGTCATATCTTTCTTTCAATTGGTAAGTTTACCCCTGTGAGTGATTTAGTCGAACAAGTGGGGTGCGCTTCTATGTTCCTTACCGAAAGTACCTCCACTCCACCATAGTGGATGCCATTGACGCGCGAGGACGATGCCCCTCCCCTGCTCGGCTTAGCCAGCGGGGGACGACGGGGAGGAAGAGGAGCACCAGCGGGGGATGACGGGGAGGCGTCGTGTCGCCGTCGCATCGGACGGTGAGACGAACTCGCGCGAGGCTGGCTCAGGCTTGACTCTAGAAAAACACCTAACTCCTGCGTCTTTCTAGAGCCAGGCTAAGCCCTCCTAGATGACTTGTTGAAGCCTAGCTAAGAGGCTTATACAGCCAACCAAACAGTCTCAAGTTGGCTCATAAAAGTCTGGTTAGAAGATAGGCCAGGAAAAACACACCCTATATACAGCCAGCGGGAGTCTCAAGAAAGCCAGCCATTGGCGCGCTACCTCAGGCAGGGTCGGCAGATGTCATGTCAAGAAATGGCTAAGGGGGTGTTTAGTTTCCACCCAAAATTTTTTTACCTCATCACATCGAATGTTTAGACACATGCATGGAGTATTAAATGTAGAAGAAAAAACTAATTGCACAGTTTGGTTGGAAATCACGAGACGAATCTTTTAAGCCTAATTAGCCAATGATTAGCCTTAAGTGCTATAGTAACACACATGTGCTAATGACTGTTTAATTAGGCTTAATAAATTCATCTCACGGTTTCTATATGAGTTATGTAATTAATTTTTAATTAGTATTCAAAACTCCTTCTGATATCTTATAAAACATTTAATGTAACACTAAAAACTTTTCACCTTAGCAAAACACCCACTAAATGGCCGCTGTCCGTCGGTGCATGCAGGCCCACGAGCCAGAGAAGCAAGCCACCTGTACCAGTACCACGGACAAGTCAAAATGGCCGCGCCGCGCACTGCTTCAGGCTGCGTTTAGATGAGGCTGTAAAATTTTTGAAGCACAATGTAATTTTTTCATTTTTATTTGGCAATTAGTATTTAATTATGAGCTAATTAGGTTCGAAAGATTCGTCTCGTAATTTACAACTAAACTGTATAATTAGTTATTTTTTTACCTATATTTAATGCTCTATGCATGTGTTCAAAGATTCGATGTAACGGAAAATCTTGTAAAATTTTTAGAATTTGAGGGCCGGTTTAGATGCAAAATTTTTTGCAAAATGACACTGTAACAAATTTCGTTATTATTTGACAATTAGTGTCCAATCATAGTCTAATTAGGCTTAAAAGATTCGTCTCGTCCATTTCGTCTAACCTGTATAATTAATTTTATTTTTTAACTATATTTAATATTTTATACATGCGTTTAAAGATTCGTGATAAAAAATATTAAAAAATTTGGCAAAATTTCTTGAAACTGAACAGGACCGAAACGGACCGAAGCATCTAAACACAGCCTTACCTTTTGAGGCAACAGTGCCGCCGCCGGAGCCCACGCGCACCGGATCGGCACCCAGTACTCAATGATTCATGGGTCCACATTTTCAGAGACCACCTGCCAGTGACAGTGGAGTTCACGAACCGCGTGGCCGAGGCCGCGCATGCCCAAACGAGACTGCACACGTGGCGCGGGCCCGGGCTCCCTCGCCCCCATCTTATCCTCTGTGGCGGAGGGAAATGGGAAATGACGCTCCTGTCCCCGGAAAAGCGCACAAAAGCGCACTGGAGTGGGCCCCGCCACCTCATCCCCTCTCACTCGCTCGCGCTTGCTCTACGCTACCAGCCTCCGCCTGCCTTCCTCTTTCTTCCCCTTTGCTTTGCAGCCCCCCTCTCTCCCATCTGCTCTCTGCATCTCTCTTGATCCTGCGTCCCCTTCCTCTCAATAAAAAAGGTTGTTTTTAACTAGGGCTCTGAGTTCTGATCCCTTTCTACAAGCCCCTGGGTGTCTGTTGCGGACCCGAGCCCCCGCGGAGCGCTCGGGGGGTGCCGAGCCGGCGCCCGCTCCGGCGGATCTGAGGAGCCGACGCGGTCGCTTTGCGTCAGTCCGGTGAGTCACTCGTCCTCTCCCTTGTCGCGGGCTTTTCGATGTGGGATCGACCTGTTCCTTTGGGATTCACTGGCTCCAATCCCAACGTCTGGTTCCAGCTCTGATTCAGCAAAATACGTATCTTTTTTTTTCTACCGGCCGGTTTATCGCGTTCCCCGTTTCCTTCTCTTTTCGGTGATCCCGATGCGGCTGCCTTGGATTTTTGTTTGGTTTGATGCCCATTAAGGGTGTTAGAAATGTCTGTTTGTATTTTTCTTCGTCACTTGGGTTATGTTTTTCTTTTGCTTTGTTGTCTTTTTGTACTCGTTTCAGTTCAGTACACGGGAGACATGAATACGGTAAGAAAACTGCTTGTGCTGGTTTTTTTCCCCCTTGATCTGAACGATCATCGTATTGCCTCCTCTCGCTCTAATCTCTACTGCTTTTGCAGTGCTCAAAGTCATATCTTTTTTTTTCATACAAGATTTTATCTTTTTCTTCTAAGAAACATTATGTTTTTTTTTGTTTCTCATATGAATCGTCAAAATTTGGTTTGTCTTGTAACTGTATCCAGTCTTAGGTGCAAAGATGTGAATCTACTGCTTTAAGATATGTTCATACTTTATAATCTTTTTTTAATATAAGGGTAATCTTTTTGTTATGCATCCGTATGACCGTATGAGCACCCTTCCTGAAAATATTTGCATTTTTCCTTCCCAAATACAGTTTTCCAATAAAGTCAACTTTACTTCTTGCTTTTCACACATCAGATTTTTTCTAGTCTGAAATCTTCTAGACAACTCTAAGATTATTTTGCTGGTGGAAAAGTAACCCTCTCTGCTTATTCGGAATAGTATAACTTAAATAAAATTATCACCGACCTGTGTTTGTTGGCTCACTTCACTGGTCCAATCATTCATGTTTCATATGTTTCCTCCTTAGCATAGTATTTTGCGTGCTGTCATTGGTTGCTTGCAAAAGTTGGATATTATAGAATAGGATTTTCTAATGAAACCAGTGTCAGGGATGTCGATGATTTGTGTCTTGTGATGGTTGGCTTCTATTTTTATTACACATTATCTCTTCTAGGATTCGTAGTACCTAGTGACCTCGTGGAATATATACTTGTGTTCTTGCAAGCAGTGAGAGGGGGCCTTGAATTATAATATGCACGGAGAACAGAAGATTCCAAGACTAGTTGCCTGCACTTTTGTAGTGGGTTTCGCAGTTCTTTATGCCCGGTCGGCAAATTGAGGCGGAGTCCACGGATTAATGAGTCAATTGATACCTAGAATTGTCTCAATGCAGATGGTGGTTATATGTCCTAATTAGGAAGTAAATCTATATTATCCATGATTTTATATTGCTGGTAGCTGATGTAAGATGTTGATGTGTGGAACATGTTTGAGTGTTTCTCTTGGATTAAGTTGAAAAAAAAGCAACGTGCTGTTTGGGTGGTGACATGGTCAGGGTATCTGCCAGTAACAAATTTCTGTCATCACGTCAGTGACTCAGTGTCATACTATCATGTACATTTTTTCAACACGATGTATGGGTACTAGTTCATAAAATAGTAGTACTTATAACAATTTTCTTATTCCTGTTGTAAAAGATTCCGAACGATTACTGATGTAGTAGTAATTCTTTCTAATAGCTGCTTATCGATACTGCACAGGATCCTTAACTATTGATCGGGAAACACTGTGAAGAAGAGTTTGTTTGCATCATACATCTCCTGAAGCTGGTTTGAAGTTTGCTGATAGGAAAGGTCATGGGTGCTCTCTGCGATTTCTGTGGGGAGCAGAGGTCCATGGTTTACTGCCGATCGGATGCAGCATCCTTGTGTTTATCATGCGACCGTAATGTGCATTCAGCTAATGCACTTTCTCGGCGCCATACAAGGACCCTTTTATGTGACCGGTGTGCTTCACAGCCTGCTATGGTCCGCTGTCTAGCAGAGAATACCTCGCTTTGCCAAAATTGTGATTGGAATGGCCACATTGCAGGATCCTCAGCTGCCGGACACAAAAGGCAGACTATAAATTGCTACTCAGGATGTCCATCATCTGCAGAACTTTCTAGAATATGGTCCTTCGTTTCAGATATTCCTAATGTAGCACCTGAGCCGAACTGTGAGCAAGGTATAAGCATGATGAGCATCAGCGACAGCGGTGTCAGCAATCAAGATAATGCTGCAGGGGACATGTTAGATATAGCTAGTGCAACACTTATAAGTGATCTCGGTACTTGTGACAAACCTTTGGTAGGTTCCTCTTCAGGAGCTGGAGTGAACCTGCTTCCGCTTGCTACTGATCAGACAGCTGGATCTGTGGATTCCACACCAGACAAGGTGCTTTAAGGCTATTCACATATCCCTGATACCTCATACATAGATTTAGTTATTCACCTCTGCTGCTGCATATTCTACTTCTATTGTGCAATATATGTAAGATGACCAATGACTTCACTCCCTACAATTGATGATTATCATTTGACATGTCACGTAATTGTTTTCTTTTGTATGGTCTTTCGTGTGCTTTATATTTCATTTGGTTTTACTTAATGAACAATAAGATAAAACAAAATCCTCACAAAAAAAGATAAAACAATGAATTATGAACAATAGAATTGCTAATAAGCTTATAAATAAATCTACTGTACCATGCACAAAAATACTGATGCTGCTGAGATCGTATAAATAATTGCATATTCCTGTCTATCTGAAACGAAAAACTGGGAATAGTATATATCTTTAGTTTATTTTCACTATGTGGCATCCATATCTGAATTTTGTTCAGATGCTATTTATGTTACCTAGCCACTACCTTAGTAACTCCTAGGGTGGACAATCTGTATATTATGTATTCCCTTGTTGCCTTCTTTTGGCTGTCAGAATTCACAGATGCAGTGCGGTGAAAGGACTTATTGTATCTTCTCATATGTTATTTCTCCGTATGGCATATGCAAAATTTGTAGGCCTTATCCCATTGTAGCGTGCCTTTTCAAATATTAATCTGTCACTAACATATTCACAGGATTCCTGTGTGCAGGTGCCCTATACACCAGATAAAGATATGTTCAGTAAGGACAGCATATATGAAGATTTTTGTGTGGATGATGTGGACCTTGCTTTTGAAAATTACGAAGAACTCTTTGGTACCTCTCATATTCAAACAGAGCAACTGTTTGATGATGCTGGAATAGACAGTTACTTTGAAGTGAAGGAAGCACCTGCTGGGAATTCCACCGAGGTTTGTAGTTTGCTAATGAATATTGTTTTTCTTAATCCTTTACAGTCATTCAGTGCACATGCACATCTCATAGTGTTGGTGTTCTCTTTGTTGTGCCAATCAACTGAACCAATTCTGTAGTCCTCCCAATATGTGTAACTTAGCTGTTCAATTTCCTGTTACCTCATCAAAGTTCAGATGGAAAACCTACTGCCAAATTGAACTGAGTGATAAGTTTTTCCATGTGCAACTACAATCCTTATTTGACAAAAGCAGCGAGGCACTAAATGAAATGGTAGCTAGATTATTTGTCATGAACTCATATCTTTCAGTTTAACCTTTTGTACAATTGAAGTAATAATTTAGCGAGAGTTGGGACTTCAGAAGATAATATGGTATATGGGACCCAGGTTTTCTTTCTTTTATTCGTAGCTTATTATTGACAAACTGTTAAAAATTAATGACTGTTCTGAAGTGCAAAAAGGCTCGAACAATCTTGCCTTCTTCCTGTTTGTCTTGGGTCTTGAGGTAGAGCTTGTGCCACATTTACGTATCTGGTTTTGTGTTCAAGAAGTAACCAGTAACCACAGCTCATTGTAACCTATAAGCATTAAATGCATGTCAGCAGATCTGTAAACCATTTGGTGTTATCCCATAGTCAGTTTTGTTTGGACAAATTAGACCTTTGTTTATCATATAATTATTATAGGATTCATGTCTCATGCTTTTCAGCAATCCAAGTTGAAGCAACCTGCAAATAGCAATGCGGTATCTGCTGACTCTGGGATGTCGAACCCAGGAGTGAAAGGTGATTCCAGTGTTTGTATCACTTTGAGGCAGGCTAGGTCTAGTCTGTCTCTTTCCTTTTCCGGTTTGACTGGTGAGAGTAGTGCTGGAGACCACCAAGATTGTGTGGTATCATCACTGCTCCTTATGGGTGAGCCTCCTTGGCAGCCTCCTGGCCCTGAGGGATCAATTGCTGGAGGTAGTAGAGACAGCGCTATCACACGATACAAGGAGAAGAAGAAGAGAAGAAAGTAAGTTCATCTCTTGTAAATCCTTTCTGCGATTTAACTGGTAACATTGTGCTGATTTGTACCATTTGGGAACTCAGTAAAATATATTTAGTTAGAGCAATCAGTAATTTAAATGCTGGTCACCTAAGTGGTCAATTGTTCATTGACAGGTTCGACAAGAAGATCAGGTATGCTTCTCGCAAGGCTAGAGCAGATGTGCGAAAGAGGGTCAAGGGACGATTTGTTAAGGCTGGTGAAGCATATGACTACGATCCTCTCTGCCAAACTAGGAGTTACTGAAGCATTTTAGATTAGTAGCAAACTTAAACCAAGGCTAGATGCAGCTAGAGCAAAAGCACTGGCAATCCAAGCTATTGGGCCAGATTGCGCCTTCGAAAAGAACAAAAAAGAAGGGAGAAAGCCGTCGGCATGATAAAAAAATACAAAAATATTTGGATGTTTGAGAAGTTTTTGGATGAGGATCCTCCTTTTTTCTCCTGTACAGTGGATGGAAACCGCATCTTCCGTTTCTTTTTGCTGGAGCGATTTGAGTCATTCTTCACCTTTTGTGAATTAGCCTGAACCCAGCTAAACAGATTTGTTGCATTTTGATCTCCATTCTGCTGTCTCGCATCGGTCCACGTACATGGGCTGGCGGCTGCGGTGTTTTTGGAGGTGTTCGTCCAGATTATACAAAGATGGCTTTAGATGTGACATGTGAAGTTTCCTTCTATTATTATGATGATGTAAAATTTGCTGGGATCTGGAGTGTTTCAGCTATTATGAGTGTGTAATTACCAGGTCGGAGTCAAACTGGTGGTCAGTTTGATCTTTTTAAGTTGGTGATGCAACCCATGTAACTGGACAGTGGACACCAACTTTCTGCGCTCACTCTGATCAAACCAACCTCCAGACTGGTTCGATGTTATTTATTATCTGTATTGTGTACCGACTACTGAGCAAGTGAGCGCATGTGCTCAAACCTCAAATACGTCCTCTTGTACCAAACCGCAATATTGGAGGGTAAAATTTTGTCCTATTCTTTTTTTTTGGTTGAAACTTCTGGTTATTTTGAATAAACAGATGTGGAACACTGCTTTCTTGCTTTTCTGTTGTATACACCGTTATATTTTTACTCCCTGCAGCCACAAATTTACTTCCCCACGTTACAAATAAGCGGTGATGTTTGAGGATTGTCAAATCAACTAATTCAAGCCTTGATTGCATATTAATTTTTATGCAATGAGTTTGGATATTTAAAAATGATATGATTATTTGTCTCAAAATATATAAAACTTATGTGATTATTTTTCTTAAATACTAGACGAATACCCCGCGCGTTGCTGCGGGAACTGCGGATTAGTGGATTGCGTGGTATGATGACGTCGACAACAAAATGTTTATGTGTCTTGCTGACGTGGGCATTATAGTTGCATGTGCTCGCGGATTTTAATTGTACGTGATAGTGCATTGCCTATATGGACATGTTGCATGTTGAGATAAATGGCTAGTAGAGTTTTGCTTAGTTGTATGTGATAGTGCGTTGCCTAGTTGGACAGCTTACGTGTTGAGATAAATAATTAGTGGGGTTTTGCTTTATAAGAGTATAAGATTTATCTTTTATAAAACTATCCTCTTGTTTTAAGAGTATTATGTAACTCACAAAAAAACCACACCACAAATATGGTTGGTTTGATCTCGCAAGATCATAGGCCCCTAGTGTACAACAATAGTGAACGCAAGCACTGAGTTCGAAGTACCAAGGTGGTGGTATACAAACCTCACTAAACACTAAAACTAAGATTAAATCAAAGTACCAAGATGGTGGTCTAACTAGCGTTGCATAACACCAATCACCTAATATTTTCTTAAGTACTTTTAGTGGCCAGAGCACTTGGAGTATTTTCTTTCAGTATGGTAGACATACCGTTAAAAAAGAGTTCACCTGTAGACCATACTATCTTCTTATGTTCCTTTGTTCTCGGATTCATTAGCAGAGCACTAAATAAAGCTGCATATGTTGTTTCCTTGTCTATGGACATGTTAATTTCCTCAATGATGGATGTTGTCATTATTTTAACTAAACTTGTGTGCCATCTTTGTTTTTGTTTGCAAATGGATCAATGTAACTGAAGTTATCAATGAAATTGTTGTGACGCTTGTTACTGTGTCGTTTATATATAGTTTTTGCCTTAAAAACAATTAATAACTGAATGGTTGTAATGCTTGTTACTCCATTTTTTAAGTGTCATAGTATTTGCCTTGGCTACACAGACGTGAGATAAAGCACCTCACTGAGATGGTGCTGGGGTGAAAGTATTTGCCTTGGTTTATTTGCAAATTGGTTTGCTGTGTTTGTAAACTATAATTATTGTAGCTCTCGTATGTCGCAGTTTCATGCGGTGATTCAGCGTTAGTGTTTGATCACAAAGTGCAAGGAATCAAATGGTCCGCATCGTCTTCCCTGCTCGGTCACCCGTGACTCGCGTGGGTGGCCGTGGATGTCACAGACCTTGACTGTTGCCTTTCCCGCTCGTGTTTATTAGTGGATATGACTTGAATAACTTGTATTAAGAAATTGGAAACATGTGCAAGGGAATCTGAACCGCATCATACGAGAAGGAAGGTAACTATATAAAAAAGAGTTTATCATACAAATCCCCGTCCTCCAGATATATACATATCAACATTGATCTGCACAGAATCTACCACATTGATCTGAAGAACCTATCACACTCATAGCGGATCCTACACTCCTCGCTGTAGAACATAGCTCACTCCACCCAACCTTCCCATCCTGCGTGGACACCACAGCCTCCGCCTCCGCACTGATATACGTCCTAGCGATGCACCGGCATGGCCAGAGGAGGCAGAGGACTAAACTGACCCGGCGCCGACCGCCCAGCCAAGTCCTCCAACACAAACATGGCCTGTTGGAGGTGCTGTGTACATATCTCGTTCTTCCACGTCACATTCGCCACCGGGCCCACTTCATCACTTCGACCTTCCTCAACCACTGTCGGGCAATGTTGTCATTGCCGGCACCGCTATTGGACCTGTAGAGCACAAGGGAGAGAACAAATGCAGCAACATCATGGCCTGCCGCGTCGAAGCGCTCAAGCATGTCGACCCGTGGCATGAGCGCGGTGCGGTCTTCCACGAAGATGGTGCGCATCCCAGCATAGAAGCAGGCCTCCGAGTTGCTAATGCTAGCAAGCCTAGCGATGAGCTTGGCACGGTACTCGTGGTCGTAGAACCAGTTCTAGGCCCAAGGTGTATCCCACATAGTAGCACCTGCCGCAGTGGTATGCTCCATCCCACTACGTTGTCACCGCACACCCTACGCATCTGTGAACAGGCTGCCCGCAGGCTACCAAGATCTTCCATGGGATCCGCTGCAGCCGCAATGACACGGCTAGCAATCTCAACAGCCATATCCTTCAGGAGCTTCTCCATGGAACAAGGACATGCGCAACAGCTGCGAAAGACGGATCCTCAGGTCGGGGAGCGACGTCACGGTAGAGCGGAGCACTGGGGAGGGGGATTGGAGCGGAGCAAGGCGAGTTCCAAAAAACCCTCTTGGGATTTTATGATCGCTCCGTTCTTGATGGTTTCATGACGCTGGGATGTCGAACATCTCAGGGAAGTCAATCGTCATCACTCGTGTGAACCGTGTAAACCATGTATGTAAACCGTGTGAACCCCCTAATTTTGCATGTAAATTACCCACCTCTGCTATTACAAAAGATAATTCAAAGCAGTCGATAAGAATAAAATAGGCTAGCAGTTCATCACTTTGTCTCCTCTAAGATTGTGGTTAGCGCTAGAGGGGCCGAGCCGCGTGGTCGAGTCAATTTTCTCCGTCCAACTTTCAACACCGTTCCATCACCATTACTTCCACCAGGAGAAGCATGCTCCATTAAGATCGTGCGAGACATGGCCTCGCCTTAACTCCTGCTCTTGCTCAGTGCAATCGAAGGGAACTCCAACGGACACCTATCTTTCCCATCCTTCTATATAAGCGGAGGCTAAGGCGGGGAAGCAAGTACACGATTCCTTTTCTCTTAAATTAATTACACTTACCTATCTTCTCATTCTATCTTCTTCGTCCGGCACTCTGCCTTGACACCCCATCTTTCACATCTCATCTAATAGTGGATTAGGCAATGAAGCGCCCAATGGAAGAGTCGCCAGAGGTTGTCCCTGCTTGTCCCACTTTTGTGCGATGCTGCGACGGGACGGGGAGGGTAGCTCGGCGGCGCCGCCATCACAAAGCCAATCCCCGCTTCCAGCTATCTTCGACGACGATGATGGGGGGGGAGATGATGTCCACACATTGGTGGAGCAGCTAGACGTGGCATCCTCCGCCCTCCGCGAGGAGAGTCGGGAGACGGACCGGCTGCGCCTCTCCATTGCTGCTGCGAAGGGGCAAACAGCCACGGTGGAGCTTGCCATCACTGAGGCCTAGGCGCGCCTCACTGGTAAGGCATTCAACATGATATGATCTTACTCTTTCACTACGTGCGACGTTGTGTCTTCAGTTGTAGTGTTTTCTTGTCTCCTTTTCAGTCGTCCAGGAGCAGCTGATTGCTGCGCAGGGCAAGGCGACGGAGGTGATCCGCCTTCACCAAGTAGCCGAGGACAACGCCCGTGTCTCCTCCCAGATGGCAGCCGAGAGCAACAGGTGCTACCAGGACCTCCACGCGGCAGCAGACAACGTCATTTGCATGCTTTCGCCTCCTGCGCCTATAGGGACGACCCTAGCGGACCGTTCCATGGGTCGTGGTGGTGGCCACGTACTGCATTCTCCTAGGGGCCGCTTCTACCATGGCCGCCGCCTAGCTTCGGCTGGGTGAGGACCTGCCCATGGTGGAGCCGGGGTTCCCGAGAGAGATGAGCTATCGACAGCACCAGAACTTGATTGGCGAGTTCTCCGCCGTGGGTGATGGCTCTTAGCCACGATGGATGTAGAGGACATCATTCGTAACACTCCCTACGAGTAGTTTGATTGTAACATGCCTCTGCATTCTGAATAAAAATGTTCATAATATTTAGTAGTTATTACTTTGAGTTCATCTCTGTTTGCTGTGATTTGAACGTTCCATTTGTGCGCTTTAGAGTTCGCAGACCGTATGACACGTCCATCATTAGTACTAGGTGCTAACATCTTCTAATCACCACCGTTGGTAGCCTTCACCACCGCTTTTGTCAATTTCCAAGCCCGCGCGTGAGTCCTACGCGTCACTCCCGCGCGTATTTATAAAGTTTTGTAGAAATTTATATTCCCAGGTCTGATATACTAGTTGCTTATGAAGGACGCTCCTGACCGTATCTTTCTCCTCCTCAGGGCTGCTATTCCTCATCACCACCCCCGCTCCCCAGTGCCGAACTGCGTGATTGCCCCTACTCAGCGGCGTGTAAGCCGCTAGACACCGCCCACAAGTTAGTGCTCCACGCCGGTACGCCTCATCGGCAACTAGACAACATAGATCCACCGGTGACTAGGCTAGTACTCATCACCGCCGTCGCTGCTCAAGCTCAATGCCGCAAGATCCAAAGGCAATGGTAATGCTTTCGCACTTCCCTTATGCATTGTTCTTGGTTTTTTATTCCCTTCTTCACTCATCTGAGTACGAATGAAGCTTCCATCTAATTATTAACGAGCTCACAAACACATCCCTACAGTCACTTCTTCTCTGATTTGGGCGACAGCGCCACCACTTCCATCGCCGTCCCTGCTCCACCAGATCCTCGTCAAGATGGAGGAGGAGGCCCCAACAAGAGGAACGAAGTGGCCATCCTCACAGACCATGTCTTGGTCCTCATCCTCAGCTGCCTCACCACCTGCTCCTTGTGTAGCTGCAAGTGTGTTTATCGATCCTAGAATAGCCTCATGTCGGGATCCAAGTATTGTAAGGAACTACCCCAAATTCTCGCCGGATTCTTCTACCGCAGCTAGAAATGCAAATGCAACTTCACCAGTGTCAACGGTGAATACCCCTCCTTGTCCTTCTTGACCTTCCCCATTCAGGATGTCATGATCTCAAATTGCTCCTAGGGCCTCATCCTCTTCTGATACTCTGGGTTTCACTATGTTGTCTACAATTCGGTGACTAGGAAATGGTTGCTACTGCCGGGTAGCAACCATTCTTGTGGTTTAGCTCTCTTCGGGTTCGATCCGACAGTCTTCTCGCACTTCCTTATGTTTGAATATGGGATCAACGATGATGACTTCTTAGGTGTCAACATCTACTCATCTAAAACTGGAGCATGGATCTTTAAAGAATCTGAATGGGGCGAGGGTATTATAGTATCCACATATGGGAAAGATGTGTTTGTTAATGGTTTTATGCACATGCTGGAGTTCACCTAGATAGTTGTTGTTGATATGGAGAGAAAGACATGGAGGAAAATTCATAGAACAACTGGTGATGCAATATCCATCCATGAAGCTCAGGGTTAGTTGTGTTTATGTACTGCTAATACTTTAATAGGTATGAGCTCTCAATCTGGATCCTTGAAGACTAGGGTACTAGTAAATAGATATTGAAGCATAAGGTGACCACGCTGGAGCTATTTGGAATGAAGAATATTGAAATTGGTACTGAGATTTATGATGCGGCCTATAGAGTGATTGCATTTCATCTAGAATGGAATTTGGTTTTCCTTGTTGGGGGAGAACAAAACACTGCTTGCATATGACATGAACCGTAGTAAAGTCCAGGTCCTCCCTGCTGAAAGTCCCTAGATTGGTTTTGGACAATTGATGAAACCCTAGTGCTAACCTCTATGACTAAGTGTATGTAGTAGTTGAGGTTGGTACATGCCAAGTGGTGGAGCCTAGAGAAGGATCATGGTAATGATGGTGTTGACCACAAGATGATCAAGGGCTCAACTTGGAAAAGAAGAAAGAGAAAAACAAAAACAAGTTGATTAAGGCAAAGGTATCAATAGGTTTTTGTTTTGCACTCAAGACACCATAGAGGGTGTGAGTGACTTAGGATTGATAGTCGTACTATGAAGAGGAGAGTTTCTCAGTTAAAACGGTTATCAAGTGCCACTAGGTGAGTGAATTCATATGAGCATATGCATTAGAACTTAGTGTGAGCTAACATAACTATTGACAGTCCTTAATGTCAACTATAAACCATCAACTAATGCCTGATTTGATACAAAAACTTATAAAGCATAGTTGTAGGGTTTGATTCTAACGAGTTCCATGAGTATTTGTGTTCTCACTTGTTTTTGCAAGATATTCAATATTTCACCATATAAATGTATCTCAAGTGATGAAACAGAGTGCACCATTACGAAGAGCTCGTCGAGACGATCGAAATGGACATAGCACTTACTATGTTTGGAGTTCCAGAGAGAAAGATATCACATCTTTGGTGGAATACAACTTGGAAAGTTTCTAGAACATCCTAGAACTATCACCACCATAAGTTTCAGGGACTAAACTGATAGAATTTCATAGCTCTATGAATTATTATATTTTAGGGATTAAAACAGGATATGGGACGAGGAGAAACCTATTACGATACGATTAATTGCGCAAACGGACTGAACCTTGGCACGGGAAGGACGTGGAAGACACCAGAACGAAGCGGGAGGCGAGACGCCGCCAGGGGGGCCGGTCGGCCCCACCCCTAGGCCAGCCGGCCTGTCAGAGATACTAATCACATTCTCTTTCATGCAACGCGTTCCAACCGAACTCTACTACGCATCTCCACCATTGATCAATGTCGGTTTGATCCGAGAGCCGCGGTTCATCCGTCCGGACTATATAACCAGACCCTAGACCCCCTCCATATTAAATCATTCATAATCATAGCAAGAGGTGTCTATCACACCCCAAATTTTCTGATTTTGGGTTGTGCATAGAAAACATAAATTAAAATAAATGTTTTGATATTTGGATAAAATTTTCAAAGTTTAGTTTAAGTTAGCGTCAATTAGTTATAAAAAAATTGAATCTTCAAACTTTTCCAAATTAATTTGATAGGATATTGCTTGATGTGATGCTTGCTTTTGGTGTTTGTGAGTGCAAATGGTTTCAAAGTACGATAAGACGACGTTTCTTTCGCTCCAGAGAAATTTTCCAACATTTTCTGGAATTAAATTCCTTTTTCTTTGAGCTTTATCTTTTTCCCCGATCATCTCAATAATATTTTTATGAGCCCAAACTCATTTAGTTGAGTTCCTTATCTCTCCAAGTGTCTTCAGAATTTTTCCGGTGATTTTTCTAAGCTCCGAGCTATTTTCCGCGGCCAAAAAGTGTGATAGATTTTCTGAAATTATTTTATTTGTGGAATTAAAATAATCCCAAAATTAAGAATTTACGAAAAGTTTCCAAACCCTACACCTATATTTATATACCGGTGTTCATCTTGTCGCGCTGATTCCAGAAGTATGGCCCGTTTCGCGAGCCGCCACCTGTAGCTCCGTAGATCGAACGCCGAAGTTCAGAAAAGATAGGTTTCCGGCGAACTTCCGGCGAGCTTTTCCGGCCAAACCGTCGCGTCCCGACGCCAGCCACCACCACCACCACAAGGTAGCCCTAGTCGTTCTCTACACCGTGGTATACTTGTTTTCTCAAATCCGTACTCATTTCATTGATTCCCCATCCTTTCTTCCTCTTTTCCGGCGAGAAGCTCCATGGATGGCTGCTGTTCATCTTCTCCGGCGCCACCCCGGCCTTCCCCCGTGCCCTAGTCCATCTCCGCGCATCGACCGTGGACCCGCGGCCCTGCGCCGCCTCGTCTTGCGCCGCTGCAGGTGGCCGCCGCCGCCGCCCTGCCACGTGCGGGTGTAGCCGTGCGGGCGTGCCGGCGCCGCCGCGGCCCGCGTGGGCCCCTGCGCCGCGTGGCCCGTGCCGCCCAGCCGGGTGCCTAGGCTCCTGCCCGAGCCCCTCTCTTTCCCTGTGTGCGAGCAGCAGCACCTCCCATGGCTGCTGTCCTCACGAAGAAGATGAAGGCCGACCCAAGGTACAAGATGACAATAATTACGATTTTGCCATCGACCATTTTATCTCCGCCGATTATTCGTTTCACGTCCGATTCGAGTCGTTCTTGTTGCGTTAGTTTCGTAGCGTCGCGCTCTACGAAGTAGTGCTAAGCTTTATCATGTCACCCAATTCTAAAATTATTTTCTTAAATACTAATTAAGTTAATGATTATTTAATGACCTTTTAATTAAAAGCAACCAAGGGTTTAACTATGTTTTGAGACATTGCGGTCAAGCTAACTCCTGCTACGTTTTAGTGGCAACGTGTAGCATGTCTCACACCTCTAAATTTTATAAGTTAAATGTTGATTTGATTAATAATTACGCAACTGAATTTCTAATTAAAAGTAATTTAAGGTTTTATATCTGGTCTTTTATAAACAAATGTTAACTTGATCGATAGCAACTTGAATATTTCTTTACTAGTTATAACTTTGTTAGTTCATGCATGAAATATATAATGATATAATCAGGTGCTTTACATGATTTATGTTTTCTAAAAAGATAAATGTTAAAGTGACTTAAATAATATTAATGTTTATAAATAAAAGCAACATAGGACAATATATACTACAATCTGATTGGTTTAAACATGATTCATATAAGGTTGGTTTAGATGCAATTTGAATAATGTTTGTTCAATGTTTCTTTTGAATTAAGCGATGTAGGAATTATAATTTGGTCTTTTATAAATAAGTGTTAACATGAGTAATATGAACATAAATGCCCTTGTCAATAATGACCTACTTAGATCCACCTCAAAACATATGTTGGTCGATTAGTTGCTCACACATGTTCTATGTTTTCTAAGATACAAAATAGTTAAATAACTTAAATACAATGAAAAGTTCATATTTATAAGTAGAATTTAACTTTGGCATTATAATTTGATTAAATCAACTTTAGGATTGTCAAACCCGATTTTCTAAAGAACAAAACCAGGCTAATCATATGTGTGCCCAGGAAGTCCACACATATGCCAGAATGAAAAAGTATCAGAAATAATGTTATTATATAACGTATACATAGCTATATTATCACTTACATCAGAGTATCGCGGAACGGTGACTAAACTTCGGGCTCCATTCTTCTCAGGGACGGCTGACTGGGGGTAACATATGCCTAGCACTTCTACTAGTCTTCTGGAAACTCCACTACACCTTTGTCCTTTTTCCGAGTAGCATCTTACTACACACTGGAGTGTTGGGGAAATAGCAAGAGTGAGTTCATGTCGAACTCAACAAGTATAACACAGGGTTCATGAGGCTCAAAAAGGCTAGACACTGTTTGACTGCGTTTAGCTTTTATTTATCATATAATTAGCAATTGAGTAGCATCAAGGTAATCCAATCCCATTAATGAATCAATGATCAATTGTAATAAGGATAATGAATAGCATTAACATGAGCATAATAATAATCAACAATAATTAAGCATGATATAACAATGGTGATCAACTATTCTGTAAGAATCTCCAAGGCCGCTCGTATCCGTGAGCACGGCTAGTATACCAGTTTTTAACTCTGCGCAGAGGTGTACACTTTCACTGTGAGTCATGATTTCCAAATGCATGGGTTTGCAAGGCCCAAAACATCAGAGACCATATAAAGCCATTCAAAAGTTCGTCTAACAAGTTGGGGCCATTAGATTCACTCGGCAGGCAGATGTAGAACCCCCCTTCCCTGTGGCACAACAACCGCAGCCTATACACACTAGGCCAGGGGCTCGCACTACACCCAACGTGGCAAGCCATTCTTATGCCATTTAAGGTAACCTCTAACAAGCTAGAAAAGGTCTCTTGAACAACTAGAGCCAGAGCCATATAGCCCTCACAGCTGTACTGTATGTCCCGGTTATCACTTACAGGTAAGTCCTTATGGAGAGTAACTAGAGCAACAATATAACCCCTTGCTCTAGCCCCCTTTCAACAGTAATAATAAAATCATCTTAATTGATTGATTGCATAATCCATTAGTCAAATTACAAGATCGTTGTTCATAATTAAGCGCTAGCAGTAGCTACCCAAATGCATAACCCATAGGTGACAAGGAAACAAGATATCAATAACTAAGTTATAATCTCTATGGTTGTCAAGGAAGACACATGCATATGTATAATAATTTCAGTGAATAGGCAACAAGGATGGTCCCATGTTATACTTGCCTTAATCAAAGCTTTCCTGATGATACTGCTGGTCTGGCTCAAAATAATACTCCTGATCGTCAAGAAATTACTCACCGTCTATACTCGATCATCAATCAACAACACACATGCATCCAATCAAACATACACGAAGCAAACAAAGAGATACAATTAGAACAGTACACAAACAATAACAAAACAGTAATAAAAGTTTATAAAACTCTTCTACACGTTTCTACGATCACACAGACGCAAAGATCACCAAATTCGGAGTTAAAACGTGAAAGTTATGAATTTTCTAAGATTTTCTATATATAAATAATTACTTTAATATAAACTCGAAAATAAATTGTCACAAACCTACTGTACAATACTACCAACATGTAGAGCTCGCAAATACGAACCTAACGCAATTTGAACGGGTCAAATCGGAGTCAAAACGGAGAAAATATGGCCTAATCAAGATTGTATGTATCCTTTAATCAAATTAAACTGTAACGGTATATGATGTGGGTTCAGCTAGAAAAACTATAATTTAAAATCACATTAATGATAGCAATTAAATCATATAAATATTTATATGTATAAAATATCAGAGTTTAACACCTATTTTGCTTTTAATTAGAAACTAGTTGCATGTATATTGATCAAATTAATATTTAACTTAATAAAGTCATAAATATTTGATATGAAGAACGTTTGCACTATCTTGCCTAGCACGTCGCTACGAAGCTAACGCTATGAGAACGACTTGGAACAGAGGCAATATGGATATACGCGAACGTGAGAGCGGACAGCTGAGAGCAAGAGGATTAGACGGAAAAGCTCACCGGCGATTGTCGATGGCAGAAATTAACAACGCTCGATGACGACGAAATTGGCATCGACTGATCTTGGAGAAAGTGGGCAGCACACAGGTCACACCTCCCATGGCAACGATGGCTTTGCAAAGTACTGATCATGCGGCATCATGGAGATGCTGCGATGGTGGCTGCAGCTTCCACGACCATAAAAGCGCATCGGCGGCCAGCGAAAACATGCATGTCGACACCGTAACGACGGAGCACGGGAAACTTGGTGGCAAGACATATGCATAGCATGCCTGACGTGGCTTCGTTCATGCATGGCCGACTGCTTTAATCAAGCATGCATGACGCTTGTGTCAAGGCGATGGAAGAAATAGCATCTGCTTGCTGGCCTTTTGTTTACATGTACATGATGGTGAGTTCTGCTTGTGAAGGCTAGCGACAGCAACATCCACAGACCGGACAAGCAGCAGCGACGTAGTCGACCAAGCTGCTCGCCAATATCAAACGGCGGTGGCCAGCACAAGCTAGCATAGGGAAGCCAAGCAGAAGATGATGATTAGATTCGACGGCAAGGCGAAGGAACACATCCACGGTGATGACTTACCCCTGTAGGATTCTGAGCAGAGCAGAACACGCACGGCATGGAGTCGATCTCCGGCTACAAGACACAGCAAGCCCGATGGCTGGAGCGGCTCTACAGCACCTGAAGTCGGCCTTGAGGCGTGAGCTCGGATTGCCGGACTTCGTTTGCGATGAGGTCGCGACGGTGTCTGCACACACAAGCTCCCTGGCAAGCAACGGGAACACCGTGGATCAGAGAATTTGCGAGAGGGTGAGACAGAGAACAGAGATGTGTTGCTCACATTCACGGGAGGCTCTTTGAACCATTGGCCGCAACGGAGAAGCGATGGAGAGGGAGATCCCACTGCAGCGGCGGTGAAGTTCCTAGCGATGGGATAAGATTGAGGCGGCGGCGGCGTGCGTTGGTCAGTTAAGGCTTGGAAAACAGGGCTAGCAGGCAGGCCGGGGCATCATATTTTATAGTCAAGCCGAGTTGGAGATGTACAGGCATATATTGCAGGAAGGAGATGTAGCGCTGCCAAGCCAAGCTGGATTTCTATTGGGCTGCCTTCAAAGGATGATATAATACATTTTGGATAAGTTTGATTCGATGCAAGCCTGATGAAAAACGATAGAAACAAGTCTCTACGTGAAAGAGAGAGGGAAAGAGTTTGGGCTGAGATGGACTTGCTTTATAATTAATTATTTTATATATTATATTATATTTTTCTTTCCACATTTACTTCAATCGGACAAGGCATTGTGTATCACGACTCATACGTGTTCACCCTGAACTCTTGGCATGGCCTCGTCGCTCAACAGCTCACGTGACAATCCATTGATGCACCACAATTTGACCTTGCTTGTTTGTTTGAAAAGATGCACGTACAGGCACATGAAGCCGTAATATCTTCATGACTTCTATAATTGGTTTGTATGGCTGCACGGACTCCACGCTTGCGTGTGTTGAAGCAGACCGTCGTCGCGGTGCTCCAGCATCAGGCATGTATCTAGCCTGCCGTGATGAGGTGTCGGGCATTGAAGGGCATCCGATGGTGGAGTCGACGTTGCACGATGATCGGACACATCTGCAGGCCAGGAGCGCCGATCAGCTTGACCAGCCGGTCATAATGATTCACTTCTCTGATCTCATGGTTGAAGAAGTCGTCGCGAGTGTGCGGATGGGGCATCTGCTCGAAGCACATTGGGGCCTCATACATTATAGGACGATCTCGATCTATTAGGCTACACTGTATATGTAGGAGGACAAGGCGATCGGATTTGGCTCTGGCGCTCTGCGTACCGAAGCACGTGAGAAGCCGAATGGACGGACGTGAGAGTGGCTTTGGCTACTGTCGGACATGGTGGGTTTGAACCCAAACTATGGAAAGAGAACAGGAAACCTGGGAGAGACGAGTCGATAATGACAGGGCGAGAGAAAGAATTCCCATATTAATAAAGTAAAGAGAAAGTTTAGCAAAAGCACAAAAAATCTCGAGATAGATTGGAACATGATGAACCTAGTTAAATTATTTGGAGGAGAAGAAGATTTTGGGAAGTGCCATCAAAAAGTTAAGCTCGGGGAAACATGGAATCTGATTCTAGAAAAGCTGGAGATAAATGGTCATCTTGTAAATGTGTTTTGGAAACTCTACGCACTCACAACACATAGTCAAGCCATGGAAAAAAATTACATCAACTAAGCCCATCTAATTAGTTTAGAAAAAAAAATTTAAAGATCCTTATTTTTTTCAATAACTAATTGATGCTATCGTAGACTAAACTTGGGAAATTTTATCCAAATATCAAAACATTTATTTTAATTTATGTTTTCTACGCACAACCTAAAATCAAAAATTTTGGGGCGTGACAAGGATATTTCTCTGAAAATGTTAATCACCTTATCTTGATAACTAAAATGAATCAAGCATATAGTTTTCTCTTTTGTTATGTTGCAAGTCTCGATAGTCGTGCACTTTTTTAATGATAGCTCCATTCTCCGTCGTTCTTGCGCTCACGTGATCGTAGCAACGAGCCATGCCGTTTAGTGCGCTCTTCTTTAAAGTGTCTCTTTTGATTGGTGTATTGTTCTTAGTTGTTTGTTTGTTTGTCCATTTGTGTTGCTTGGTTGCTACAAGTAGAGGAAGCGTGGTTCGTTAGTAATGAAGACCACGAAGTGAGGACCGACAGTCGAAGCAGAAGTTGGAGACCAAAAGATAGCAGCTAAAGATTCTGAGCAGCTTAATTCTAGGAGAAAGGCAAGTATGACATGGGACCATCCTTGTTGTCCTATTCACTGAAATTATCATATATATGCATGTGCTCTCCTTGACAACCATAGAGATTATAACTTAGCTATTGATATCTTGTTTCCTTGTCACCTATGGGATGTGCATTTAGGTAGCTTGGCTAGTGCGTTATCTATGAACAATGATATTGTAATATGGCTAATGAATTGTGCAACCAACCATTAAGATGATTTTATTACTGTTGAAAGAGAGCTAGAGCATGTGGGTTATTTTGATGCTCTGGTTTCTCTCCATAAGGACTTATCTGCACGTGATTTATCCGGGACATACAGTACAACTGTGAGGGCTATATAGCTCTGGCTTTAGTTGTTCAAGAGACCTTTTCTAGCTTGTTGTGGTTACCTTGATTGGCGTAAGAATGACTTGATGATTTGAGTATAGGACAGCTTCTAGTCCCATGTGTATAGCCGGGAAGGAATGTGCCATGTGAAAAGGGGGTTCCTATATCTGCTTGCCGAGTGAATCTAATGGCCCTAACTTGTTAGACAAACTTTTGAATGGCTTTATATGATTTTCGGTGTTTTGGGACTAGCTATCCCATGTATTTGGAAATCATGACTCACAGTGAAAGTGTACACCTCTGCGCAGAGTTAAAACTGGTATACTAGCTGTGCCCATGGATACGGGCGGCCTTAGAACATTTACAGATAGATGATCACCATTGTTATATCATGTTTTAATTATTGTTGATATTATTATGCCATGATAATGCTATTTCATTATTCTTGTTACAATTGATCATTGATTCATTAATGGGATTTGGATTACCTTGATGCTACTAAATTGCCAATTATAAAATGAATAAAAGCTAATTGCAGTTAAACAATGTCTAGCCTTTTGTGCCTCATGAACCCTGTGTTATACTTGTGGAGTACGACATGTGCTCACCCTTGCTATTTCCCCACCCTCCAGCGTGTAGTAAGGTGTCGCTCAGAAGAATGATAAAGGTGTAGTGGAGTTTCCAGAAGTCTGTTAGAAGTGCTTGGTATACGAAGCCCCCAGTCAGCCGTCCCTGAGAAGAATGGAGCAGAGCAGAAGTTTAGCTGCCGTTCTGCGATACTCTGATGGTTGTAAGTGTTAATATAGTATGTATTCCGTTGTATATAAACATTGTTTTGATATTTCTATTCTATTGTTGTATGTGTGGACTTCCTGGACACACATATAACGAGTGCTTGGTCTTCTTTGGAAAACCGGGCGTGACAGTGTCCCTCGAAAGGATAACCTTAGAGCTCCACCAAACCTAGGACATAGCTAGATAGAATAGAATTAGAGGAGGCAAGCTTCGCTTGGATTTCAGATCGTGTCGCGAGGAGGCTCGGTAAAACCTTGTACTTCTCTCTTGTATCAACATTATTGATCTATTTGTTCATCTAGTTCATCGTGTTCTTAATCTAGTTCTTATTGTTCTTCTAGTTCTTGTTCTAGTTGATCATATTGTTCTACTTGATATGACTTTATTCTTAATCGATTATATATTCTTAGTTATAATGATCATTGTCTACTTTGATTATATATCTAGCATAGTTAGATTATATTTATATTCAAGCACATGTTCGTATAGCGCTCATTCTTGTGATCAGAGGGTGAGTGATCGACATTGTGTAAGCGTGGTGCTTATATGTTGTTTAACTGCGGATGCATCCTATGTTCCGGGACATCAAGTGGTAGATCACGTGTGTGATATTCTTGTTGAGTCCTCTTAGTCTACTCCCCGAATATAGGCCTAGTAAGACCTGGTTTCAAGGCTAGATTACGCTCTATTATTAATCCGCCTTAGAAATGTCTCTTGTGTGAAGATATAATATAATTGATACAATGACTGCTAGATGTAATTGCACTAATCAATGTATATTATGACTTATAATTAGAATAACTAGAAATTAGTCTCTAATCTCTTGTTCTAATCAACGCTAATGCTATAGGGTGGGAATGCTCTAGGATCTTTATAGGATGATCTTGAACTATTTTTTATTATCTTTATCATATGATTGAATCCCTATTATGAGTAAATATAGTGATCTAGTTACTCTCTTATCACATGTGAGTGTAAAAGTTATAGCCTATATCCTTTATATTTCATGTTCATTCCCAGTGGTAAAGTATAAATAACGATACCTGGAACATTCCTAGGTGAAATGCTACAACGGGTGTATTTTTATCTGTGCGTTTGTGGATAACCTTTATTCTATGTTTTATGTAAGTGTTATGATCATAAGTACAACCATATCTCTAGTGTCATGTTAGGGATGACAACTTAACTAAAACGATGCTAAGAGATGCCAACAAGCATTTCTGGCGCCGTTGCCAGGGAATGAAATGAAATATGGTAGCTAGAATTTCATATCTAGGAATAACTTTTACACCGTGATAATTGAGATACACTATTGATCCCTTTTCTCAAACAGGCTTATCCTGGCTTTGTCTATACTTTTGTATCTTATGCAAGGGTAATGCATGCGTGATCTTCTAGACAACTTTGTTGACAATCCAGAAGCTTTACTCAGGAAGACTAGATCCAAACTCAAGAAGGTTTCACCCTCTGTGTCGGAAGATACTCAAGTAAGAAGAAGTTTAACACCAGTGTTTGAAGTCATGGCAGGCAAGACCCTTCGTGAATTTTCTGCTCCAACCACTGCCAACGTCCAGACTGGACCAACAGTCAATGTGGGGGAGGATGGATTCGAGCTCAAGCCAGCTTTGATCAACATGGTGCAAGCCAATCAGTTTTATGGGAAGGCATATGAAGACACAAGTGCTCATCTCCAACACTTTCTAGAGATTTGTAGCACTTTCACCATCAAAGGAGTTTCCAAGGATGCCATATTACTCCGTCTGTTTCCATTTTCACTCTTGGAAAAGGTGAAGCAATGGTTCTACGCCAATAAGGATAAAAACACTACATGAGAAATCTGCTCCACTGCTTTCTTAGCAAAGTTCTTTTCAGTAGGCAAGACCAACGCTCTACATGCTAAGATCTCAAGCTTTCAGTAGCAGTATGATGAATTTGTCCCTGAGGCATGGGAACATTTTCAAGATTACATATCAGAATGTCCTCATCATGGGATGGAGAATTGGCTACTCATGCAGACTTTCTACCACGGGCTCACTACTAGTACCCATGAGAACATGGATGTAACTGCTGGAGGATCATTCTTGTCACTCACTATTCGTGATGCAACTGCTCTTGTGAAAAAGATGGCTTCCAACCAAGGATGGAACGAAGAACACACTCAACCACGTAAGAAAGGAGGAGGAACGCATCAACTCAAGGAGGTAGACATGTTGTCTGCTAATATGGGCCTGCTCATGAAGAAGCTTGATGAACGAGACAATGAGAAGAAAGAAGTCAAGCTCATTCACGATTCCCGCATAACCTGTGAGGAGTGTGGAGGCACTGGCCATTTAGGGAGTAACTGCCATGAAATTCAAGAGGATGTGAACTACATCAACAACAACAACAATCATCGTCCTCAATAGAATCAAGGATGGAGTCAGCAACAAAGGCCCAATTACACAGGTAACTACCAAGGTAATAACTTCAACCAACCACCCTTGAGAGAAATGATTACTAATCAAAATAAAGTTATTGAGAACATGTCCAGGAAGTTAGCTTCCAATGATAAAATTCTTGAAACCATTAACCATAGAATGGATAGCTTTACTTCTGCAATAAAGAATCAACATAGCTTTAATAAGATGATAGAATCATAAATATCTCAGCTAGCAGCTTCAGTTCCCGTGACCAAAAAAGGTAAGATTCCAGAGAAGCTGGAAGATTTAGAAACTGCGAATCTTGTAGACATTTACAATACATGACACTACTTCACCGCGCCATCAAGAGAATAGGAGGATGACTCCCTACCAAAGAAGAAAGGTGATCCAGGGAGACCTGTCATCCCTATCGCCATTGGAGCTCACACTTTTGAAGAAGCTATCTGTGACCTTGGAG
Organism: Saccharum hybrid cultivar R570; assembly: GCA_038087645.1. NCBI lineage: Eukaryota > Viridiplantae > Streptophyta > Magnoliopsida > Poales > Poaceae > Saccharum > Saccharum hybrid cultivar. The sequence continues at coordinate 838,690 of JAQSUU010000291.1, read as the reverse complement.
CAAGTGTCAACATCATGCCAAGGGTAATTTATGAGGAAATTCATGGTAAACCTTTGTTATACACAACCATGTGTTTGCAGCTTGCAGATCAGACATTGTGTTACCCCAAGGGAATTCTTGAAGATATATACATACAAGTTGGACACTCAGGTGTACCGTTAGACTTTGTAGTTGTAGAAATAGGAGATGAGAGAGCATGCATCATTTTGGGGCGACCATTCTTTAGCACAACCAAAGCCATCATCTACACAGATAGTGCTAAGATCTGTTTCACAATCAATGATAGGAAGGAGAGGTTCAGTTTCAAGAGGCGTACACTCAAGGCTCCTATCCATCGCCAGACACCGTACATCTACGCAGATCCAACTGCTGCTCCAAAGAAGAAGAACAACAACAGGAGGAGGAACAAGGCTAAGCAACAAAGAGAAGACCCAGTGTGGATGGTCAACACTGTTGAGACAGAGTATGACCACCTTCTGCCATCACCATATCTCACCAAGAAGGATGATCCAGGAGTACCAACCATAGATTGCAAGATCGACGAAAGTACCTTTTACAAGACGTTCTACGACATCGGCTCAAGCGTCAATATAATGTCTACGTTAACATATAAACATTTGTATGATAATAGACCTTTATACCAGACATATGTGCGGTTGCAGCTGGCAGACCAATCATTCTGATTTCCTTAGGAATAGCAAAAGACATCATGGTCAACATCCGAGATCACTATGTTCCAATCGACTTCATGATTCTAGACATGGGAGATGAAGATGACGTCCACCTCATCCTAGGAAGACCGTTCCTCAACACCACTAGCGCGATCATCTACATGAAATCAGGACAGATCCACTTTCAATTTTCTATAGAAAAGGTGTGCTGCTATTTCAATAGCTATACTTCTTATGAGCAGCCCAAGAAAAACAGGTCGAGGAGACGTCGTTCTCAGTGCCAAAAGAAGAAAATCACTAAGGATGGATGGGCAGACTATCCAGGGGAAGTGTCTAGATATGAAGACCGTTGGAATGATGAACCTGAGAAAAATGAAAGTCCCCTTGAGGAAGTTACACCACCAACTGACACACCGGTCATCACAATATGCAAAGAAGAAGAATCTAAGGAAGATGAACCACAAAAAGAGAGTCCTCAGTCCAAGAAGGTGTGGAAGAAGAAAGAGAGAACACCACCCGATACATCAACACAAGGAAAGGTGTAAGGGCATATGGTCCAGTTCGACGGACCTAAATCTCCGAACCTTCGTCAGAAGGTAAACTCGGTAGTTATCTGCATATTTATTTCTGTTGCATTAATTAATTTTACTCTACCATGTTTACTTGATCATAGTTATTTCTGGTGCTACCCTTAGTTTTTAATATAATCATCCATATAAGCATTTCTGTCTTTAATATTCTTGCATTGAAAAAGGAAAAGAATAAAAATATATTTTATTACATCATCTGATTACATTTAAGAAGAAAACTTTTAAGCCCCATGTAAATAAGTATTCCAGCTATTTACTGTGGAGGCATAAAAAAATAATATATCTTGCATTAGTCATTTGCATAAAAAAATATATAACACATAAAAATGAAAATCCAAAAATACTGAGATAGAGATACCCTATCAATTACTGGTAAGCTCTAGACAAATAAGGCACAGAAGGTTTATCACTAACACTTAATCTATTCCACAAGCATTGTCGTCTATTTAAGTTTAGCAGGATTTGAAAAAGTATAGATAGATGTTTTCATCCACTCTGAGAGCACTACCTTTAGAGCTCTAGAGAAGAGAAGTGTGTCTATGCTGTCAAAGATTCAAGATAAATGACTATGTCAACATCTAGCTTGGGGGAGGTGCATCCCCTATGTATATAGATAAGTATTTCTTTCCTTATATGTGATTTATCTATATTAGTTATTATAGAAAAAAATAAAAAGAGGCATAACTAAAAAACCAAAATAAAAAGTTTGCTTGTTAGAATATATATATATAATTAGTTAGTATGATTTTGTTTAAAGATGTATTGAAGTAATAAAAAGAGAGAGTGTGCAAAGTTGCTTTACTGTCTTAGAATAAATGAGCTCTCTGTTACACCCGGTTTTCTAAAGAACAAAACCAGGCTAATCATATGTGTGCCCAAGAAGTCCACACATATGTCAAAATGAAAAAGTATTAGAAACAATGTTATTATATAACGTATACATAACTATATTAACACTTACATCAGAGTATCGCGGAACGGTGACTAAACTTCAGGCTCCATTCTTCTCAGGGACGGCTGACTGGTGGTTCCGTATGCCAACCACTTCTGAAAGACTTCTGAAAACTCCACTACATCTTTATCCTTCTTCTGAGCAATACCTTACTACACACTGGGGTGTTGGGGAATAGCAAGAGTGAGTCCATGTCGAACTCAGCAAATATATCATGGGGTTCATGAGGCACAAAAGGCTAGACACTGTTTGACCGCGTTTAGCTTTTAATCATCATATAATTAGCAATTAAGTAGCATCAAGATAAACCAATTCCCATTAATGAATCAGTGATCAATTGTAATAGGATAATGATTAGCATTAACATGAGCATAATAATAATCAACAGTAATTAAGCATGATATAACAATGGTGATCATCTATCTGTAAATGTTCTAAGGCCACTCGTATCCGTGAGCACGGCTAGTATACCAGTTTTTAACTCTGCGCAGAGGTGTACACTTTCACTGTGAGTCATGATTTCCAAATGCATGGGCTAATTACTCCCAAAACACTGAAAACCATATAAAGCCATTCAAAAGTTCATCTAACAAGTTAGGGCCGCTAAGGATTCTCAATTGGAAAGCATGAACCTCCCTCCAAGGGGCGACTTACAAAAGACTGCACCCACCTTGGCAGGCCAAGACCATACTAGACATGACCCCTCTTGCGCCTTTCGGTAAACCACTAACAAGCTAGAAAAGGTCTCTTAAACAACTAGAGCCAGAGCCATATATCTCTCACAGCTATACTTATGTCCCGGATGATCACGTACAGATGAGTCCCTATGGAGAGAAACCAGATCAACAATATAACCCCTTGCTCTAACCCCTTTTTAACAGTAATAAAATCATCATTAAAGGTTGGTTGCTTAATCCATTAATCAAATTACAAGATCATTGTTCATAGTTAAGCACTAGCAATAGCTACCCAAATGCATAACCCATAGGTGACAAGAAAACAAGATATCAATAGCTAAGTTGTAATCTCTATGGTTGTCAAGGAAGACACATGCATATGTATGATAATTTCAGTGAATATGTAACAAGGATGGTCCCATGTTATACTTGCCTTTTTCCCAAGGTTAAGCTGCTCAGAATCTTCAGCTGCTATCTTTCGGTCTCCAACTTTTGCTTCGACTGTCAGTCCTCAACTCCTAGTCTTCAGCGCTCGCGGATCACAGCTCTACTCGTGGCAACCAAGCACAGTAGACAAACAACAAACACAACTAAGAACAACATCATACAAAGAAGGCACTTTAAAAGGAAGCGCACTAAATGTCACGGCTTGTTGCTATGGTTACAAGAACACAGGAACGACTAAGGACAGACATCAAACAAAAGCGATGCTTAAAAAGAGAGCGCACTAGACGAAACAGTGCTACAATCACGAGAGCGCAAGAACGACGGTGAACGGAACTGCTATTGAAAGACACATCTATCAAGGTGCTTGCAACATAACTAAAAGAGCAAACTATGCTTCATTTTATTTAATGAGAAGAGGTAATGGATATTTTTAAAGTGAAATTGACTGAATTATATTGCGTTATACAAGTCAAAGTCAAATCTTAGTGATATATTATTTACACATGATTATATATTATTTAAGGCATTTAAGCATTTATAGTTTAGATAAACATAACTTAGATGTGAGCAACTAATTTGAATCAATATATATTTCAAGGTTGACCTAATCAAATCATAATTTAAAAAGGCATGATATTAATAATATTAGCATTGTTTTCGTGAAAGACCGAAAATTAAACTCTAAGTTGCTTTTGTTTGTTTTTGATTATAGACACAATTGCACAAGCACTAATCAATTTAAATATTTATAACTTAGATAACATGGAGCATGTGAGGGTACTAACCGAGCCATTTCATATTTTGTATTTAAACTAAGCAAATTATAATTGAGAATCATTCAGGTTAGTATTAATGAAGTTAAGATTTGATTACTAAAGATAGAAGTATAAACCTATATTGTTTTAAATTCAAAAAGGCATAAATTAAACATTAATCAAAATAACTATATGTTTGATGTCTAACTAAGCTAAGTATAATTGATGAATACACATTAAGGTTGATGCTAATCACGTTAGCATTTATATGTATAAAATATCGGAGTCTCATACCTATGTAGCTTTTAATTACAAAACTAGCTGCATGCAGATTAATCATATTACTATTTTAAATTGTAAAATGCAGAGGTATATGACAATAGAAAACGTCGTGGCTAAAACGTAGATTACGTCAGAATAAGCCTAAGGCAAAAAGAAGCTACGGATATAGACACTGACCATGTTAGCTTGCTATCTACAAAGATTTGCAGGATCGCAGTGCAGGCAGCTCGAGTTGAAGGGCGCACACATCCTGAACTCGATCACGTCGCGTGCCCGGTTTTGTTGGAGATCAACACGCCTGCATGTTGTTTGCTGTCCTCCCTAGTTTAATTATGCCGCAGGCTTTCACGACCTAGTGAGTTGTGCAGATCACGTAGGGAAAGGAGGAAGGAGCGTGTATGCTGGATTTCTCACCGACGGAGGCGAGACGTCGGCAGCTTGACCGTGTCCGTCTTGGAGATGCTCGGATGAAACACGGATGATGACAGGTGAGGTAGCCGCAGCAGATAAAACTATGGAGACTACCAGGGCTCTGACTGGTGGCCGGCAGGACTCCGAGTCTGCAATGAACTCCGGTGCTGAAGAGACGAGAACGCCGCGACGCGGCAGCTTGACGAAAAGCTCCGGGTTGCTCCAGCAAGGCTCTAGAGCGACGGACTCGAGCATGACTTGTAGCGGCGGCCGTGAAGAATACGAGCTTCGGTGGCGGCGCTAAGCACCCAGCGACGATCGACTTGCGGCATCGGCATGGCAGGGACTGGAGATCGCAGGGGCCGGCTCTACAGAACCTGGGCGTCAGAGAGAAATAATCTTGACTCGGTCTGGATGGCAGCGAGGAAACGGCGGCGGCGCCTATGATCTGCAGTCCATCTAGGGCAGCGGGAGCTCTCTATTTATAGATGGATATGTACGACGTGATGGACCTGGTGTCCTTGACTTGCGTGACACACAAAGATGGAAGATATATTACTAGGATTGCTACGTGATAGAAACATTGGCTTAGTTATTTGCTTGGTGGATTATGTCATGATCACGTCAAAGCATAGACCCAAAGAAAGAAATAAAAGAATAGATTGGGCAAGTATGTGTAACAACCCAAAAATCCACACACCAAAAATACCAAATACAAAATTTTTCTCAAACTTCCATGTAATGATGAGTGTCATGTATAGTAACCCAACCTAAGAGATGCATTAGGTCTAACCCCAACCCAAGTTAGCACATAAGCATGGCATGCCTTTAACTAATTATGTTTATTTAAATTCTAACAAATAAAATGTTGCATACATTGTTAACTCAAATTGTGATTTGGTTTTCCTTTTGCTTTATGTTATGTTTAACAACTTTTTCTAAGAAACACACCATAACATAAATCACTATTCAAATCCAAGGATAATTGTATAAAAGAAACACTGATTCTATATATATATAACAAACTACACCTATGTTGATATACAAAATAGCTAAACAAAATTCCCTAAACACCAATGAATAAGTTACTTCAGTTTGGAATTCAAATTTCAAACCAAATTTGTGTAACACCCTAAAAATTTGAAAAGAAGAAAAATAGGAAAAATATGATTTTTACATTTATTTTTGTGAAGCATGCAAAATTTAGAATAAGAATAATTTTATAAATTTAAAATCAAATATAAGGGTAGAAACATGATTGAGCATTCATGCTGCTGCATTTGGAGTTTTGTATTGAGTGGTTTAAATCAAATTCAAATTTGATTTGAAAATCATTTGAAAAATGGATTTGAAAAATTGGAAAAGAAAAAGAAAAGGATTTTTCAATCGGGCCGCATCTCTCCCGCAGCCCATCTTCTCGGCCTGCTAGCCGCGGCCCAGTTCTTTTTTCCCCCCCGCGCGCCCCCTTCGCCCGCATGGGCCGAGCCCGAGCCGCGGCCTGCGTCTCACCTTGAGTCGCTGACGCGTGGGTCCCACCGGTCAGTGACCCGTTCTCGCCTTCCTTTCTTCTTCCTCCGGCCGACGCCGCCTTCCCTCTCTCCCGATCCGATTTGGATCTTCGAATCTCGCCTTTTCCTTAGTTAGCGACCTCTCCGGACTATAAAAACGGGACCGTAGCCCCTCCCCGCTCCACATCCAACCCTAAACCGCAGCTATAACACCTCGGGGCGGCTACATCCGAAGCACCGCCTCCACCGCCCGCCATATCAAGCCGCACGCCTCCCTCGCCTTGTTCTTGGCCTCAATCTTGCCGTGGGTAAGTTCGCCTTGAAGTTATCTACCGAACGGTACTCTTGCTTCGCGATTTCGTGCACCGTGGCGAGTTTTGGAGTTTTCCGGCCATGGCGCAGCCGCGCGAGTCGACGTCTCGGTGAAGTCCGGCCGGAGCGCCGCCTGTCTCCTCCCCCGATCGATCTGGACCGTCCGATCTAAAACCGACGGCTCATATTAGAAGATAACGGTTCGTTGGTGTTTTTGTTAAAGAGCCCCTGGAGTTTTCAATTATCTAACCCGCGGTCCAAAACGTAAAACGGAAAAATACGCTTTGATTAGTTGAAAACGTAATTCGTTTCGGAAAAAGAAAAATACGCTTTCTCATATTTACAGTTTTGCCACTCAGATTGTTTTAGCCGTAGAATCTTCGTTTTAACTCCGATTTGATCCGTTCGAATTGCGTTAGATTCGTATTTGAGAGCTCTACATGATTATAGAACTGTACAGTAGGTTTGAGATAATTTATTTTCGAGTTTATAAGTAATTATTTATCTATAAGAAATCTTAGAAAATTCATAACTTTTATGTTTTAAATCCAAATTTCGTGATCTTTATATCTATGTGATCGTAGTAACGTGTAGAAGAGTTTTACAAACTTTTTATACTGTTAGTGCTGCTGTTGGTTAGGTTTTCTACCCTTAAGATTCGATGTTAGATTTAATCTATTACTTTAATAAAGTAGATCTTGTTTAAATCATATCTTCTACGTTTTAGATCCGTTTTAGTTCATTCGAGTTGCGTTAGATTCATAGCAACGAGATCTACGCGTTAGTGACAGTGTTTATCATATTACTAATCCTGAAATTTTATGGTTTAAATCATATCTTGATTAATAATTATGCAACTGGGTTTTGTAAATAAAATATGATTTATTTTACTTTAGTTTCATAATTTGAATCTAAATTTGACTTAATTCCGTATATAGTATTTATAAAATATCTTATATATGTTATTATATAATTAAAACTCATGAAGTTAAATAGTTTTATATTTTCTTCTATGAGCAAATTTTTCGGTAAAAGTATCTTTTCAACCGTAGCTCTGATTAGTGTGCTTTTTGCGTCTGTGTGTTCGTAGTGATGCGTAGAATCGTGTTTCAAACTCTTTTATTTATTTTTGTATGATTGGTGTACTGTTCTAATATAGATCTATTGTTTGCTTCGTGTATGATTGCTCGATGTGTGTGTGATGATTTATTGATCAAGTCCAGTCGGTGAGATATACGTGGTTATCAAGAAGAAGAAGAAGAACGTTGAAGATTAAAGCTTACCGAAGGATCGGTGTTTAAGGCAAGTATAGCATGGGATCATCCTTGTTTCCTATTCACCTTTAATATACTTAATTCATGTGCATGTGTTTACCTTGTTACCACTAAGGATATCCTAGTTTTTGTATCTTGTACCTTGACACCCATGGGATATTGCATTGGGTAGTATTTATGCTAGTGCTCAAGATAAATAACCATGATCTGTAACTTGACTAATGATATATGCAATAAACGTTTAAAAGATGCTTTATAGCAACATGGCTCAAGAGGGCTAGAGCATATTTGGTTGTTTTTATGGTGCTCTAGTTTCTCTCCATAAGGACTTATCTGTAAGCGAACATCCGGGACTTACAGTACAACTGTGAGGGCTATATGGCTCTGGCTTTAGCTCAGTATGAGGACTTTTTCTAGCTTGTTAGAGGTTACCCTTGTGGCGCAAATGGGGTAGAGCAGACTGTGGATCCCTGCGTGGTGTATCACACGGACTGACTCCGGAAACCTAGCGGCCCTAACTTGTTAGACGAACCTTTGAAAGGCTTCATAGTGATTCCTTGCCTGCTCACCTTGGAAGTGTTTTGGGAGTCGCGATCCCGGGCATATGGGTAATCATGACTCACAGTGAAAGTGTACAACCTCTGCAGAGTGTAAAACTGTTATAACAGCCGTGCTCACGGTCACGAGTGGCCTTGGACCCTTACAGAATAAATGATGAACGCTGATGATAATGATAATACTGATGATATTGATGCTCACTAATGATTATTGTTTCTTGCTATACATTATTCTCGTTTACATGATCATGAGGTTATTTGGGATTATGTTAAACTTGTTGCTACTCAATTGCTAAAAAAATGACTCACTAAAAGCTATTGCAGTAAACCCGTGTCAAACTTTTTGAGCTTCATGAACCCCATGTTATATTTGTTGAGTTCGACATGGACTCACTCTTGCTATCTCCCCACATCTCAGGAAGGGTACCAGACTGTTAGATTCTGGAATTGTTAGGCTTGTGATCAACCAGTTAGTTTGATCCTGGAGTGAAGGTTGCACCCGGTGTTCGGAGTTGTCTTTCCGCTGTGTTACTCTTTAAGGTATATTTTATACTATTGTGTTATGTATATTAAGCATTTGTCTTTTGATATTCCACTTATCTGTGGCTATATGTGAGATTTGTCTTCTTTATTTCACATATAGTGTATGTCTGGTTTTGTCCTTAAAACCGGGTGTGACAGATTGGTATCAGAGCAATACTGACTGTAGGACGCAAGCCTAGTTAGAACTGGACGTTTAGCATATTCTCATTGTTGCCTATTTCTTGCTTCTCTTTAACTTTGTTATTTTCTCAAAGTTATGCTTAATTCTATCCCCGTTCTCTTATAAAAACCTTGTCTCTATTTTGAACCTTTTCTCCTTGTCTATTAGACGGCTCGTGACGAGAAGACTGTGGATTTCAGAGGTTAAGAGGACTGAATTGTGTCGCTCTTGCTCACTTTTGACAAGAAACCATTAGCGATGCAAAACCAATTACTAGAAGAAATGGCTCAACATGGGAATTCTCAACGATGCTTATCTCAAGGTCAAGCCAACATATCCAAGGGGTCAGAGAAGATACAAGTAGTAGAAGTTTGGAAGAATATGAAATCCAATAAAGATGTTGATAATAAGGCATTTGGAGAGCAGGAACAATGTCACTGCTGTAAGCATTATGGTTTTCCCTGTCTTCGAAACAAGTCTAATAAGGGAAAAGTCAAGGTGGATCCAAATTTTGAGAACAACATGGATAAGAAGAGAAAGGCAATCTCATTAGAACCACTAGTGGAAAGCAATGAGCAAGCGAGTTCTACTACATTGTCACATGCAGCCCTGATCCCCTGTCAAACAAATCCAAACCCTGAAGAGTTAGAAGCCCCTCCCGCTAAAACTACTCCCCATGAAGTAGTCATAGATGGATGGACAATTACCTATAAGGAGTATCAACCCCGAAAGGCCAAACAAGCTAGGAAACAAGCCAAAGGGACGAAGGTGAACTTTTATGGCCAGCAAGATAGCAACATACCAAACAACAGTTCCTTGGAGTATGACATCACAAAAGATCCAGCTAAGAGAAAGTGTTATCATTGCCAGCAGGAAGGACATTATATCAAATCTTGCCCACAGAAGAATCAACAACAGCGAGACTCAGGACAGGATGTCCAAAAGGAGCATGTGCAGGGAAATAAATTAAAGAGAAATTACATCCATGGAAGGTTGAAACATTTGGATATTTCCACCATTCCTGGAGCTAAGGAGGTCGTGTTTGGATCAATTCCAGTAAGTTCAGGAAACGCCAAGGTTTTGTTTGACCTTAGTGCCTCACATTCGTTCATATCTAGACAATATGCAAAAGATCATAACATACTTATGCTTCCAAAGGGAAAAACAGTTATGGTTGAAACTCCAAGAGGTGAAATAAAGGCAGACCGCGTATGCCCAAAAGTTAGTCTTGACATAAAGAGGGTAAATTTTAAGGTAAACCTCAATGTTTTGGAATTAATGGGCATTGATGTTATCCTTGGAATAGACTGGTTATCTACTTATAAAGGAGTGATTGAGTATGCTCAATGTTCAGTGTTTCTAACTACACTTTCAGGAGAAAGGATTGAGTATGAGGGTATTAAATCTATACCTGAGGGATACCAGGTTGACCCATCTTAAGATATGAGTTATAAGAATGGTAAAGAGGGATGCAGAGATTCAGATGTCAATATAGAGGACTCAGGAATGTAAGAGACTCTATCTACTCCAGATGCTGCTGCAATCACACCATGATTAAGAAATAGGAGTTATGTCCCGTGTAATAAAACCGTTAGTAGCCAAGTTGAGTTGTCTTAAATGTGTGGCTTATGAACTTTTAAGTGTTTAGTTGCTTTGTGCTTATGTTTATGCTTGAGTTGGAATTTTGTAATGAGTGGAATGATCTCATGGGTTTTGTCCATGATTTCATTTAGTTTATATGTATAAGGTATAAGGATTAATGAAATAAATAGCTGGGTTTTGGTTATCTCCTGCTTTCTATATCTTGTCTTTCGGAGCAGCTTGTCTTTATCCACTTATATCTCTGTTCTTGAAAAAAAAAAAATCATGAGAGAATTCTGGACAAGAGTGGACTTCAATATCTTCCTCTAAATGCAAGAACCACCCTCATAGCTATTGTGGTTTGGGAGATACAAAAAGCATAAGGTAATGTATCTGTGCTGTCTGAAACCTGGAACAGAATCTGTTATGTGTTGTTTTCGGTCAAGATAGCTGCAGAATCTGGAAGTGTGTTCTATAAGTAAGTTGTAGAGAATTTTATAAGCTTTCCATCGGTGTAAACTACAGCTTCATTGGATTAACAGAATGAGAGTTACAGCTGTTTTACTGCACTGCTGATTTTCTGCTCGTGAGAAATTTCAGATTTCTTGTTCTTACCCATACACAAGAGTATCATTGGGATGTCAGAACACTTTTATGCTAAGTAGCTCATCTAGAAGAAAAAGGTTCAAAGCTACCCTATTTAGTGTCTCTTATTTTAAGGGGGGTAGCCAATGTAAAGAAGGATTATTAAGTTTTAATTCTTTATTTGAAAGTATTGGTTAGTCTCCATGATTGAGTTGCCACTCTCAAGCAAGAAATGTCTATATACACGGTTGATAATTCTAGATCCATGGAGGCGAGAGTTGTCCTTTTAAATAGCTCATGATTATGATCATCTGTACTTGCTCGTATCGCTGATGTTGGTCACTTGATGACAGGAAGTGTCTCATGACTCAGGAGCCCTATATGACGTCTCACACTAATATGTGGAAAAAGACTGATGTTTCTGCCATTGAAGAATGTTATGGGTATGATGAAGCTAAGCACTATCAAAACAACAATGTTGAAAAGCAAGTTGGGAGTGAACTAAGTCAGAATCCACAACAACGAAAGCGAAAAAGGAAAGCCCATAAGAAGCCTGTTCAAGGAAGCAAAGCGCAGCAAAACTATGTCAATGGAAGACTGAGCAATGTGGATATGGATAAAATTCATGGAGTTACCAAAGTAGTGGGAGGTTATATTCAAGTAAGCTCAGTACAAGTTTTTGCTTTATTTGACCCTAGTGCTTCGCATTCTTTCATTTCCGCCGACATGGTAGAGACGTGCAAGATGGTGAAGTGTCCAATGAGGAGGCCTTTGCTAGTTCAAACCCTAGTGGGAGAAATGCAGGCAGATCAGATATGCCCGAATGTCAGTCTTGTCATAAACAAGGAAAACTTCACCGCAACACTCATTGTGTTGGAGTCACTTAAAATTCGCGTGGTTCTTGGTAATGGATGGCTCTGTGCACACAAAGGAGTGATTCATGGTACTCGGTGCGCAATGCTCTTAACAACACCGTCAGGGAAAAGAATTGAGTATCAAGGTGGTCGACTCTTACCTGAGGAAGACGAGAATGATCAATTAGAAGATAGGTACACCGAGAATAGCAAAGTGGACCATGAGTTTACTGAAGTCATAGCAGAGGAACAAATAACTTTGGAGGAGCTCAACAGAAGAGATGATTATGCTTAGGCAGATTAGTTAGTCAGGATATGAGAAACTGTCTTATGATTCTGAACGAAAGAGTAATTTGAAAAAAATGAGGATCAAATAAAGACAAAGTGTCATTATCTCTTTTATCATCATCTTCCGAATCTCGGGACGAGATTCATCTTAAGGGGGTAGAATTGTAACACCCTAAAAATTTGAAAAGAAGAAAAATAGGAAAAATATGATTTTTACATTTATTTTTGTGAAGCATGCAAAATTTAGAATAAGAATAATTTTATAAATTTAAAATCAAATATAAGGGTAGAAACATGATTGAGCATTCATGCTGCTGCATTTGGAGTTTTGTATTGAGTGGTTTAAATCAAATTCAAATTTGATTTGAAAATCATTTGAAAAATGGATTTGAAAAATTGGAAAAGAAAAAGAAAAGGATTTTTCAATCGGGCCGCATCTCTCCCGCAGCCCATCTTCTCGGCCTGCTAGCCGCGGCCCAGTTCTTTTTTCCCCCCCGCGCGCCCCCTTCGCCCGCATGGGCCGAGCCCGAGCCGCGGCCTGCGTCTCACCTTGAGTCGCTGACACGTGGGTCCCACCGGTCAGTGACCCGTTCTCGCCTTCCTTTCTTCTTCCTCCGGCCGACGCCGCCTTCCCTCTCTCCCGATCCGATTTGGATCTTCGAATCTCGCCTTTTCCTTAGTTAGCGACCTCTCCGGACTATAAAAACGGGACCGTAGCCCCTCCCCGCTCCACATCCAACCCTAAACCGCAGCTATAACACCTCGGGGCGGCTACATCCGAAGCACCGCCTCCACCGCCCGCCATATCAAGCCGCACGCCTCCCTCGCCTTGTTCTTGGCCTCAATCTTGCCGTGGGTAAGTTCGCCTTGAAGTTATCTACCGAACGGTACTCTTGCTTCGCGATTTCGTGCACCGTGGCGAGTTTTGGAGTTTTCCGGCCATGGCGCAGCCGCGCGAGTCGACGTCTCGGTGAAGTCCGGCCGGAGCGCCGCCTGTCTCCTCCCCCGATCGATCTGGACCGTCCGATCTAAAACCGACGGCTCATATTAGAAGATAACGGTTCGCTGGTGTTTTTGTTAAAGAGCCCCTGGAGTTTTCAATTATCTAACCCGCGGTCCAAAACGTAAAACGGAAAAATACGCTTTGATTAGTTGAAAACGTAATTCGTTTCGGAAAAAGAAAAATACGCTTTCTCATATTTACAGTTTTGCCACTCAGATTGTTTTAGCCGTAGAATCTTCGTTTTAACTCCGATTTGATCCGTTCGAATTGCGTTAGATTCGTATTTGAGAGCTCTACATGATTATAGAACTGTACAGTAGGTTTGAGATAATTTATTTTCGAGTTTATAAGTAATTATTTATCTATAAGAAATCTTAGAAAATTCATAACTTTTATGTTTTAAATCCAAATTTCGTGATCTTTATATCTATGTGATCGTAGTAACGTGTAGAAGAGTTTTACAAACTTTTTATACTGTTAGTGCTGCTGTTGGTTAGGTTTTCTACCCTTAAGATTCGATGTTAGATTTAATCTATTACTTTAATAAAGTAGATCTTGTTTAAATCATATCTTCTACGTTTTAGATCCGTTTTAGTTCATTCGAGTTGCGTTAGATTCATAGCAACGAGATCTACGCGTTAGTGACAGTGTTTATCATATTACTAATCCTGAAATTTTATGGTTTAAATCATATCTTGATTAATAATTATGCAACTGGGTTTTGTAAATAAAATATGATTTATTTTACTTTAGTTTCATAATTTGAATCTAAATTTGACTTAATTCCGTATATAGTATTTATAAAATATCTTATATATGTTATTATATAATTAAAACTCATGAAGTTAAATAGTTTTATATTTTCTTCTATGAGCAAATTTTTCGGTAAAAGTATCTTTTCAACCGTAGCTCTGATTAGTGTGCTTTTTGCGTCTGTGTGTTCGTAGTGATGCGTAGAATCGTGTTTCAAACTCTTTTATTTATTTTTGTATGATTGGTGTACTGTTCTAATATAGATCTATTGTTTGCTTCGTGTATGATTGCTCGATGTGTGTGTGATGATTTATTGATCAAGTCCAGTCGGTGAGATATACGTGGTTATCAAGAAGAAGAAGAAGAACGTTGAAGATTAAAGCTTACCGAAGGATCGGTGTTTAAGGCAAGTATAGCATGGGATCATCCTTGTTTCCTATTCACCTTTAATATACTTAATTCATGTGCATGTGTTTACCTTGTTACCACTAAGGATATCCTAGTTTTTGTATCTTGTACCTTGACACCCATGGGATATTGCATTGGGTAGTATTTATGCTAGTGCTCAAGATAAATAACCATGATCTGTAACTTGACTAATGATATATGCAATAAACGTTTAAAAGATGCTTTATAGCAACATGGCTCAAGAGGGCTAGAGCATATTTGGTTGTTTTTATGGTGCTCTAGTTTCTCTCCATAAGGACTTATCTGTAAGCGAACATCCGGGACTTACAGTACAACTGTGAGGGCTATATGGCTCTGGCTTTAGCTCAGTATGAGGACTTTTTCTAGCTTGTTAGAGGTTACCCTTGTGGCGCAAATGGGGTAGAGCAGACTGTGGATCCCTGCGTGGTGTATCACACGGACTGACTCCGGAAACCTAGCGGCCCTAACTTGTTAGACGAACCTTTGAAAGGCTTCATAGTGATTCCTTGCCTGCTCACCTTGGAAGTGTTTTGGGAGTCGCGATCCCGGGCATATGGGTAATCATGACTCACAGTGAAAGTGTACAACCTCTGCAGAGTGTAAAACTGTTATAACAGCCGTGCTCACGGTCACGAGTGGCCTTGGACCCTTACAGAATAAATGATGAACGCTGATGATAATGATAATACTGATGATATTGATGCTCACTAATGATTATTGTTTCTTGCTATACATTATTCTCGTTTACATGATCATGAGGTTATTTGGGATTATGTTAAACTTGTTGCTACTCAATTGCTAAAAAAATGACTCACTAAAAGCTATTGCAGTAAACCCGTGTCAAACTTTTTGAGCTTCATGAACCCCATGTTATATTTGTTGAGTTCGACATGGACTCACTCTTGCTATCTCCCCACATCTCAGGAAGGGTACCAGACTGTTAGATTCTGGAATTGTTAGGCTTGTGATCAACCAGTTAGTTTGATCCTGGAGTGAAGGTTGCACCCGGTGTTCGGAGTTGTCTTTCCGCTGTGTTACTCTTTAAGGTATATTTTATACTATTGTGTTATGTATATTAAGCATTTGTCTTTTGATATTCCACTTATCTGTGGCTATATGTGAGATTTGTCTTCTTTATTTCACATATAGTGTATGTCTGGTTTTGTCCTTAAAACCGGGTGTGACAATTTGAATTCAAATAATGGAAAGGAAATGAAAAATAGAAAAAAAGAAGAAGGGAGAGAAAGGCCTCGCAAGCCGCCCCAGCCTGCTCGGCTTCACGGCCGAGCCAGCAACCGGCCAGCCCCGCCAACGCGTAGCGCGAGCCGGCCCACGAGCTGCGCAGGCCCAGCAGCCAGCCCGCACGCCGCTTCCGCCCATGCGCCCAGCCCCGCCAGCTGCCGCTGCTGCTTGGCCCCACGCGTCAGCCGCACGTCGCCCACGCCCGCGCGTTTTCCGTCTTCACTCTCAGCCGCTGCCACGCAGGCCCCGTATGTCAGCCACCCCCGTCCACAGTGTCGTCTTCCTCGCCCACGCCAACCTCTCCCACGCGACCGGGAGCCGACCAGCATGGCAGACGCGGGCCCAGGGTCACGCAAATCGCATGACCTTGTTCCCCTTGCGCCACGCCCACGCAACCTCACGCCACCGTAGGATTGCGCCACGCGCATCTGCCGCCGTCCGCCCAAACCGCCATAGCCGGGTATAAGAAGGAGCGCCGGGGAAGCCTAGCCCTTTTTACCCACGCCACCACCACTCGGTGGCAACACCACGCGCACCACACCAGAGAGAAGTTGGAGAAGGAGGCGGGGAAAAGAGAGGAGCTCGCTGCCACAGAAGGGGGAGCGTCGAAGCTGCGCGCCGTCACCGGAGTCGCCGGAGCAGAGGACGTCGCCCCGATCAAGCAAAGACGACACCACGACGCTGCACGACACTGCACGGCATCCGGAGCTACACAGCCACAACCCGCCACTGCACCGCTATCCAATCGACCTCAACACCAACGGTGAGCCCTAGTTTTTCCCTTCGCTCGCCGCCGGACTCTACCACACCGGCCATGGCGCTCCACACCGTGAGCGCGTAGGCTAAGGCCGTCTCTGGCCTCTGGATACACATGCACCCACGCACATAACCGCGACCACGCCGTGATCACCCCACCGACGCCTAGTGGTGCTCCTGCACGCCTGCGCCGTTCACCACCGGACCGCCGCTTTGGCCGAAACTAGCCGCCACCGTAGCCAAGACCACCAGGGGCTCTAGAAGTTCCCTCGACCTGCTCAACATGCTCGCTGGAGCATTGTGTCGCCCACGCGCACCACAGAAATGGCCTATGCCGCAGCCCCCGCGCTTTTCCCACACGCCGGTGATGCTCGAGCCGCCGCTCACCGTGGCCAGCACCTTGGGAAGCCCTGGCCGCTACTTCGACCCCACCAACGTAGTCGCCATGACCCGGGGAAGCTTTTCCCCTCCCCAATTGGACACCAGTGCCGCCACGGGGTTCACCAGCAAGCTCGCCGCCGGCAAAAGCACAGCCGCGGGAGAAGCAGGGGAAAAACTCCCCTCGCCGGCAAACCGCGCGTGCAACCGGTGCACATGGACCACAGAGAGAAGGAAGGAAGGGTGGACCTGGTCCACCGTAGACCTTACAACGGTCCATGTACCAGCGCCTTTTGGTCCACCGTGAGCCACGCCCATGCCCACAGCCGAAGGCCTCAGCTCAATGGAGGCCCACGGCCGTGACGTGGCAGCGTCACAACTTGCCACGTGTCCGGCCCGGCCCGGTCCAACCCGAGCCCAACCGGCCCAGTTTGGACCCGACCCGAGTTGACCGTTGACCGGTCAACGTTGACTGTTGACCTGGCCCCACATGTCAGCGACACAGAGTTGCTGGACCCACATGTCAGATGGTGACGTCATACTGGCGTCGTGATGACGTCACGCGGGACCCACATGTCAGCAGTGGAGACCGCCATAGTGACATCATGATGACGTCAGCACCCCGACCCCACATGTCAGTGACACAGAGCCGCGGGACCCACGTGATAGTGGGTGACGTCATCCTGACGTCATGCGGGACCCACCTGTCAGTGATAATACAACCAGGGGTGACGTCATGCTGACGTCACGATGACATCAGCTGCTGACGTCAACAGCCTTGGCCCCACACGTCAGTGACCCTGACTGTTGACCGCTGACCATTGACCGTTGACTCGACGTTGACTGGACCCACATGTCAGTGACCCAAGAGTCCCTGGAGCCACTTGTCGGAGCTGACGACGTTGATGACATCATGCTGACGTTAGCATGTCATGCTGACGTCAGCTAGCCACGTGGACCAACCACAGCACGACACGTGTCCGCCCAGGATTAATTCAGCCTTTATCTAATTTCAGAAATGATTTAAACTTCGGAAATTCATAACTAATTCATACGACCTCAGAAAAATACGAAACCAGGACCAAAATTCATCTAAAATCAAGCTCTACGCAATGAACCCATGTTTGAGTGAATTTGGCTCTTTTGAATTTTCATTGCTTCTTTGTGCTATTCTATAGACGTCGCTAACGCGACTATAATGCAAACGATGCAGACTCGGAGGAGAACCTGATGGACGAGGACCGTGAGTACCGTGAGGAGAACGGAGATGACTACACTGAAGGTGCCACATCCCACCCAAATCTCGTAGCACCTATTACGCATGGCTAATATAGATCTGCTATCGCTTTACTCTACTTTATAGTAGGATTTGCATGGTAGTATGCTTGCTTGAAAGCCTTTACCTTGACGCAACCTTACCCCTGCATACCCTGCTATAGGCTAGACACACGCTTATTGCTCTATAATTCCTTATTTATACTTCTACTACGCTCATACTATGTGCGTGGTGGAAACTGGTGTTACCTGGACTTTGGGGAGAGTGCTGCGTGTGTGACTTAGGTGTGTGGAGGGTGAGGGTTGAGTCGACCAAGTTGGAGTATACGACGAGCCTGGGGAAAGTCTTACCATGGGATGCTACCTGGGCACCCCTGGAAATGTATACCTGTGGTGGGTAAAAGGTATATGAGGTGGACCCGGTTGTGAACCTATGATGGGTGGAGCCCGGGTTGGAGGTGCTGTGGTGGCACGGTAAAGGAAACCCTGATGGAGACATTCTGGCTTGGTCATCCCTAAGGACTTACTAGTACTCAGATTCACCGGGAAGCCTTACGTACCACTCGCCCTATATGGTGCGGGACGGCTGGACTACTTGGTAGGATTTTGCCACTACTGCTAGGTTGATAGCGGACAGTGTAAGGAGGTATGGGGTACCGAGGATTTTCCCCCCCACACCCTACCGAGACTTCATGGAGACCTTGTGGACTCGGCTCATGACTCACAGTTTTAGCCACCCCAGACTCGACTTGGGGTGAACCAGGGCTGAATGGTAGAGTGGCATTATCCTAGGCTAGCAAGCAGCCGGAATCAGCCCAGTTGACGACGGTCAGCAAGGAAGGCGGATCTTGTGGTTATATAAAACCTCTACAGAGTGTATGGTTGATCGATCGATACATGTGCCGACTCGTCGGCTATGGACCTTTCCTGGGTTTCGCTTAAACTAGATAGTGAGATGAGTCCTTCTCTTCTTTCCCCGCGAGGGAGTGTCGGTCATAGCTAGGGGCTACCGGCCTTGAGACAGTGCCGAGAGGGAGTTGGCCTGTCGATTGAGCGATGGTGTGGTAATAGTGTGGAGATGGTGGTATGTTGATCCCAGGATCGTAACCTGGCTCGAAAAAGGGAATGAAGTGGATTGAGTGTGGGAATGGTGTTAAAACTTGATCAATTATATTATACACTTGATATGCTACTGCATAGGAAACCCCAGCCCTATAGGTTTCTTTTGAATACAACCATGTTGCATCCAAATCCACAAAGCAATGCTCATAGGGATGGGAGTGGCCAGTACAAATCGTACTGATAAGTTTTTGGCATAGGTTCTACTGAGGAGTATAGCTCCGAGGAGTTTGATGGTTCAGGGGTTCGTGCCTACGCTCGAGTTTGGCGATCTTATGTTCAAGCTATTCTGCTTGTCTGCTACTTTTGTTTCCGCCAATGCGGCGATGTAATAAATTATGTAATTCCGCACTATTTGTACTCTGATATTATCGTTGTATGGATGTGGTATTCGACTGAAAATTTAGGTAATAAGATCCTTCGCGGTCTTAATACACTTCGACTCTGTGGATTTCCCTTCGTGGAAATTGAGGTCGCTTCAGTATGAACCACAGAGAGAACTGCATGGGCCTTCATCCATTAGTCAAAGAACCAAAAAGGTTTAGTTAGAGTCGGATTAGAGTTATCATTGATTATTCCCGGAATTAATTAATTTCGTAAACAAAAATAATTCTAGAAAAGTCTAGAATTACTATCTGAGCCACGAAAAATACTCGGCGGCGTTGGCAACTAGCTAGGGCGTGGGATGTTGAATTGCCGTGAAAAAGAAATGAGGCGATGGCTTATATAAATATAGGAGGCTCATCCAATTGACTGTACGTGTCTCTCGATTCCAACTTGGTGGGACTGCACATAAGCAACAGGAAAAAGAGTATTGCACTTGCATGCAGGTGTGTATATATATATATATATATATATATAAAAGATACGGCGAGAGGTGGAGGGAGCTACGAGCGGCGGCTTACGATAAGGGTTGTACTTCTGAAACCAGGGCGTCGAGGGCTACGCCGGCATATATATAGTTGTAGGGTTTGGAAAATTTTTAGAATTTCTTAATTTTGGGATTATTTTAATTCCGCGAATAAAAATAATTTTAGAAAATCTAGAATTACCTTTTTGGCCACGAAAAATAGCCCGGAGCTCAGAAAAATCATGGGAAAAATCCTGGAGACTCTTAGGGAGATAAGGAACTCAACCAAATGAGTTTGGACTCATGAAAAGATTGATGAAGAGATCAAGGAAAAAGATTAAGCTCATAGAAATTGAAATTTTAAATCCAGAAAATGCCAAAAAATTTCCCGATGAGAAGTAAACGTCATCCTATGTTATTTTAAAAAAATAATAGCACTCACCAACACCAAAGACAAACATCACACAAACACCACATTATGAAATTAATATGAAAAAGTTTAAAACCATAATTTTCTATATTTAAATTAGCAGCAACTTAACTTATCTAATAAATTTATTCAAATACTGAAATTATTTATTTTATTTAGTGTTTTCTAAGCATAACCCAAAATTAAAAATTTTGAGGTGTGACACTCTTTAAGATAATCCTGTAGGCTTGGAAATGATGAATAGTTGCTCTGCTGTAATTTCTTTTAAGTACCTAGTTTTTAGTCTCGAATTCTCCTGAGTTTTAGATAAGATTATTTTGACATGAAGATTTGCTCTAAACTTGATATTTGTGGGGCATATGCTTGATCTAAGTCTAGGTAGTTGACGGATATGATATGAGAAGGTCTGAGCTACTGTTTATCTTGTTCTAAGTGATACTAGAGTTCTCGAGATTTATCGTTTAAAAATCTTAAAATTGTTATATGATGAGTTCCTATATGATGATAGCTTAAATTTCTACCACAGCCATATATACATGCTTGATAGACTAGGAAGTCCACTTATAGATTTGCTGCTTGTATATGCATTGAGTGTGGTCAAAGTTTATTGATACCTTAGAGACTTGTCATGCTTTTAAAATCAAGATCACGTACACTCCACCCAAATATGCTGCTTCTACCCTGAAAGTACGCAACAACATGTTTTCCATTTAGATTCACCCAAAAATGTTTTACTCCTACACTAGGGAGTGAGCAACCAAAAATATTTCCTATCCTAATACTCTATAGCCCCAGTTAGAAATGCTCTAGTATTCTTGTTGTTATCTCTCAAAATTCTGTTACAGAAAGAGTCTTGGGTTGTAAAAAGAAAAAAAAGAAAAAAGAGAAAAAGTATAAGAGCAACCCAAGTTCTCTCAAAAGTTTCCAATTTCTAAAAGAGAGGTATGTTTTCAAGGAGCAAGAGTAGAACTATGTTTCCAATCAAGTTACCACCATGTTTCCACCAGTTCCACTATGTTTCCATACCACTTCCACCATATATCCACTCAATATATATAGGTCCACACATGCACATCTTGATTTGATTGTATGCCTCGTTTCTCTGGATCCATGGTTTGACTATGCAATATATGCTAAGCAAGTATGTATAGGCTGTCTCCCCACCTATCAACTCCATATAAGCCTATTAGTTATAGGGTGAGAAGAGAGAAGGCACAATGCTATTCTGCCTTATGCCAAAAATACCACATATTTTGAGAGAAGAGAAAAGGCAAAACAACACTGTTGCCTCGGTGAAGATCCACAAATACCACAAATGAGAGAATTGAGAGAATCATACAAAGGAAACTCTGAGTTTTATTTTGAAAACCTTGCAAAACTCCAGAATAACGGTTGATCAAAGACTTGAGACGTAGTGCTTGACTTGATCGTTCTGCTTTTCAATTACTCAAGACACAAGTGAAGGCTAACAAGCTCCATGGTCGAAGGTAATATGAGTAAGTTTGAAAGTTAGAATGATTGATTCTAATCCGGAGGAGAATTCTTGTTTGAACGCATGTGTACTTTTGATATGTGAAAGCATAGTAGCAACTCCTGATCCATCATAATAAATTGCTAAGGGACTAGCAAAGGGAAATCTTAGAGGAACTTGTTGACAGTCCTTAATGTCAACTATAGACCATCAACTAATGCCTGATTTGATATAAAAACTTATAAAGCATAGTTGTAGGGTTTGATTCCAACAAGTTCCATGAGTGTTGGTGTTCTCACTTGTTTTACATGATATTTAATATTTTACCATATAAAAGTATCTCAAGTGATGAAACGGAGTACACCATTGCAAAGAGCTTGTCGAGACGATCGAAACAGACATAACACTTGCTATATTTGGAGTTCTAGAGAGAAAGATATCACATCTTTGGTGGAATACAACTTGGAAAGTCTCTAGAACATCCTAGAACTATCACCACCATAAGTTTCAAGGACTAAACTGATAGAATTCCATAGCTCTATGAATTATTATATTTTAGGGATTAAAACAAGATCTGGGACGAGGAGAAACCTATCACGATATGATTAATTGCGTAAACGGACCGAGCCTTGGCACGGGAAGGACGTGGAAGACACTAGAAGACACCAGAACAAAGCGGGAGACAAGACGCCGCTAGGGGGCCAGCCGGCCCCACCCCTAGTCTAGCCGACCTGTTAGAGATACCAATCACGCTCTCTTTCATGCAACGTGTTCCAATCGAACTCTACTACGCATCTCCACCATTGATCAATGTCGGTTTGATCCAAGGGCCACGGTTCATCTGTCCGAACTATATAACCAGACCCCAGACCCCCCTCCATATTCAATCATTCATAATCATAGCAAGAGGTGTCCCTCGAAAGGATAACCTTAGATCTCCACCAAACCTAGGACATAGCTAGATAGAATAGAATTAGAGGAGGCAAGCTTCGCTTGGATTCCAGATCATGTCGCGAGGAGGCTCAGTAAAACCTTGTACTTCTCTCTTGTATCAACATTATTGATCTATTTGTTCTATTTGTTCATCTAGTTCATCGTCTAGTTCATCATGTTCTTAATCTAGTTCTTATTGTTCTTCTAGTTCTTGTTCTAGTTGATCATATTGTTCTACTTGATATGACTTTATTCTTAATCGTATATATATTCTTAGTTATAATGATCATTGTCTACTTTGATTATATATCTAGCATAGTTAGATTATATTTATATTCAAGCACATGTTCGTATAGCGCTCATTCTTGTGATAAGTGGGTGAGTGGTCAATATTGTGTAAGCGTGGTGCTTATACGTTGTTTGCCTGTGGATGCACCCTATATTCCGGGACATCAAGTGGTAGATCACGGGTGTGATATTCTTATTGAGTCCTCTGTAGCCCACTCCACGAATATAGGCCTAGTAAGACCTGGTTTCAAGGCTAGATTACGCTATGTCCTTAATCCGCCTTAGAAATGTCTCTTGTGTGAAGATATAATATAATTGATACAATGACTGCTAGATGTAATTGCACTAATCAATGTATACTATGACTTATAATTAGAAAAACAAGGAATTAGTCTCTAATCTCTTGTTCTAATCAACGCTAATGCTATAGGGTGGAAATGGTCTAGGACCTTTATAGGATGATCTTGAACTATTTATTTTATTATCTTTATCATATGATTGAATCCCTATTCTGAGTAAAGATAGTGATCTAGTTACTCTCTTATCACATGTGAGTGTAAAAGTTATAGCCTATATCCTTTATGTTTCATGTCCTTTCATAGTGGTAAAGTATAAATAACGATACCTGAAACATTCCTGGGTGAAATGCTACAACAGGAGTATTTTTATCTATGCGCTTGCGGATAACCTTTATTCTATAGTTTATGTAAGTGTCATGATCATAAGTATAACCACATCTCTAGTGTCATGTTAGGGATGACAACTTAACTTAAGCGATGCTAAGAGATGCCAACAATAACCCTTGAAAATGTTTGTGAAAATATGCTAACACATGTGCACAAGGTGATACACTTGGTGGTTAGCACATTTGAGCAAGGGTTGAGAAGGTGGCAAAGTCACGGTAGTGTTTCTTGTTGAGAAACACTGATCGGACACTGGTTAGAGAACGACTTGGCTCTGCCCCCCGTTCAGTCAGTGCTGGTTGGCGCGGCACAGAGAGGCAGAGAGTGAGGAGCTCGACTAGACGCAGGGCTGCAACGCACCTGTGCGTTCGATCATTTGTTGAGGGCCAACTGACGCTGCTGATCGCATGCTGCATGAACACTGTTCATCGTTCGATCAAGCTGACATGGCACATGAGCCGAGCGATGAAGAACTGATCGGACACCAGCTGAGTCAGGTCACTAACGAGCGGATGCGTCAGGTCACCAAAATCACGCTCTGGGAGCTCTCTGTGTTGGACCTGATGTCACGTTGAGCAGCGTCAGGTGCTTGGCGTCGGTGTGTCCGGTCACAGCGTTGATGATGCGCTGACTATCTTCGTAACCGTTGAGATCTTACGTGCTAGATTCAAAGAGGAACACGTGGCAGCCATCCAAGGGCTTGGCGCGTAGTGACCGAACACTAGGGCTGCGTCCGGTCGATCAGACCGCCGCATCCGGTCACCCCGTGTAGGCAACAGTGTTGAGCCTAATGGCTCTATTCTTTGAGCAAGTCTACAATGGCACTCAACACCATCTATAATGGTATTGATTCAAAAGTGTTTGAGCAAGTCAAGGATCTTGAGAAGGCTAATGAAGTGTGGACTAGATTGAAGGAAACATATGTGGGCACTATAACGGTAAAGAGTGCCAAGTTCTATATGCTCAAGGACAAGCTATCCAGCTTCAAGATGAAGGAAGATGAGTCCATTCCGGAGATGTTCTATAGGCTTCAAGTCATCATCAATGATCTCAAGAGTTTGGGCGAGAAGGTGAAGGATGAGGACTTCTCTCATAAGTTCTTGACGTGCTTGCCAAAGAAGTTCAAGACATTGAGAATCATCATATTTAGAGGAGGATTGACCGGTGTATCTCCCAATGAGATGCTTGGTGATGTGATGATGGATGCCTAATACAATGACAGTGACAATGAAGAAGTTGATAAGAAGGATGATGACAAGAAGAAGAAAAGTGTGGCTTTCAAGGCATCCACCTCATCCAAGAGCAAGGGTAAAGCAAAGAAAGAAGCTTCAAGTGAAGATGGAGATGCAAGTGACATTGATGATGAGGCCATGGCTCTTCTAGTGTGCAAGATGGGCAAATTCACGAAGAAAAGAGGCTATGGTGCAAGAAAGAGAAGAGATCACATGAAGGAACTTGTGAGATTGTGTTACAAGTGCAAGAGCCCGGATTACATTGTAGTGGATTGTCCCTACAATAGTGATAATGAGGAGGGTGAGAAGAATAAGAAGAAGGATAAGAAGGAAAAGGAGAAGAAGGAGAAGAAGATGACCTTCAAGAAGAAGAAGAAGGAAAGTGGCTATATAGTCACTTGGGAGAGTGATTGCACCGAAGATAGTGATGATTGCACCGAAGATAGTGATGATGATGACTCAAGTGATAATGACAAGAAGTCAATCAAGAAGGCACTTGCAAGCATCGCCATCCACAACAAGCCTTCCCTCTTCGACACTCCTTCAACATGCTATAACACCTCTGGTATTACGAGCTCGCTTAGCACCAGGGTTAAGGCTTAATAAAAACCAATACATGTGACTAATCAATCTTGATTTGGGCAATTAGAAAGTTTGTGATAATCCTTTATAGCTTTAACACTGTTGTAGCACCTTCGGTGTTACCACATAAATGACTCACCAAACCATTTCATAAGCATCATGATTATGTGTATTTGCATGTGGTCAACTGTGAAGATAAAAATCTCATAAACCGAAATAATCAACAAATATGTTAAGGAAGAGCTCTCCGATAGTTCGTGTGATTATCAAGTAGGATTGTAAGCTAATTTTTATTGAACAAAAATATTTTAGAACATACATGTGACACTTAAATGGAGTTTGGAATATGAACCTTGTAGATGACCATGAAAGGCTTGTTGTTGAAATCATGATATTGCTAACTGATATTTCTATTAGCCTAAAACGCAATTGGAAATAGGGTTCAGCTCAACTTAGAACAATTTCCAAGTTCGTGGATAGCTAGACATTGCCATGTTTAGCAATTTATTTTGAGAAAGTTAGCTAAGGAATAGGGTCATGTTTTAGCTTCTATTGGTAGCTTGAGTTGATCTCTTTGGCATGGTGTAGTTGGGCTGGCTTCAATCCCGGTAGTTTAGTTTCTAGGAGTGCTTTAAAATCCATGTGTAGCACGTTGTTGCTCGTTCGAGCGGGAGTGGGCGCGGTCACCTCGTGCCTGTGCTCGTCGTGGTTGTTCCCGGTCGAGCCACGCTCACGTGGCTGCGTCGCTAGGGCCAGGGCCATCCCTAGGTCAGCCGCGGCTGGCCTGCGGCCCGACCACCTCTGGCTGCTACCGCGCGGAGCTATGGCTGCTCCCTTCATCGCATCGAGCTGCCGACCACCCTGACCCACCACTGCAACACAGTGTCATGTTGCTGGCCGCTGGCCGGTGGCCCACTGGCTGCCCATTGCTGCTGCCACACATGTTCATGCTTGGTCGCTGCTATGCTGCAGCGTCCCGTGTCCTTGCGCCATGTCTCTACCGCTCGTGTCGTGCCGTGTGCTCGCTCCTGCCCTTGCAATGGCCGCTCGGCCCCTCGACTCATTTACCGTGCAATGTCTTTGGACGTATGCTGCTGCCGATGTGTCAAGGTTGTGTGGCCCCAGTCACGGTGATGGCGACACCTCTCTGTCGCCTTGTTTCCCCACTAGTCAACGCTAGTGAACCCGCTCAGGTTGGCCGTTTTGATTCAAGCATGTCGCGCCAAGCCACTTGCCTCATCCTTGCATGCATGTTTTCGCATTGTCATCATCAACCAGAGCCACCCGTCCGTATCCATTCATGCTCGCTCGTGTGTTTTCCCTCATCCGCACCACGCACTGAGCTGCCATCCTTCCCCTTTTCCCCAACCGCCAGCTCACACTTCGTAGCAAATTTCTTCGCATTGGTGGATGTTGGAAGAAGTCAGCTTGGTGCCCCATCTTTTCCCTAGCCCGACCAAGCGCTACTGACCGTCAATTTCATGTTTTGTCGTCACCGGTCGAGAGCACCGCCGTGCCCGAGAAGTTGGGAGTGAGGCCCGTATAGCTAGTAGTAGTTCAATTGCTCATGTCCATGGACTCATCTTGACCCCCTTTAGTTGGTGTGCGCATCTTTGGCTAGGACGCTTGTCGTTGGCGTGGGGACGCACCGGTGTCCGTGCTCAGAGCGCCGCCGCATGGTGTGAGCACACATGGCCAGGCCACCTCGGTACCCCTCTAACCCAACCGTCACCACGGTGCGAATCTCGATAAGCCCCTTATGCTTCTCAGCTAGCTCTACCATCTCGAGAATGCAAAATAGTGTTGCACTTTCAACCGCTGAAGCCGAATACATTGCCGTCAATAGTTGTTGTGCACAAATACTTTAGATGAAGGACACCTTGAATGATTTTGGAATCAAGTTCAAATAAGTGCCATTGCTATGTGACAATGAGAGTGACATGAAGCTCACCAACAATCTGGTTCAACATGCAAGAACAAAGTACATAGATGTCCGCCATCATTTCATTAGAGATCACCAACAAAAAGAGGACATTTCAATTGAGAATGTGGGCAGCAATGGTTAACTTGTTGATATCTTCACTAAGCCACTTGATGAGAAGAGGTTTTGCAAGCTAAGGAATGAATTGAACATACTTGACTTCTCAAATATGTGTTGATGCACCCCCCATTATATGACATGCCTCTCCTTCGAGCTAAGCAAGGTAAAGTTGGTTGACATGTCATTCATCCATTGCTAAGGACTTGTTTAGTGCATCTAGTCTTTCCCATCATGTCTTAGGTTCATTCATGAAAATCAAATGAACTTGATGCTTGTATGGTACCACTATTGCTTCTATGCTTGATATGATCTAGTGGTAGAATATGACATGTTTGTGGACTTGTGAACCTAGTGTTTGATCTGGAAAATGAGCTATAAGTGTTTAACTCAACATGGTGCATGATAATCCTTATTTGGAGGTGTGAAGAAGCTTGCCCTTGGATCAAACCGAGTTAAATATCTTTTGCAAGTGATCTAGATTGAACCAAATTTGGGAAAATGATCCTCACATACTTTGGTTTCACACAACTTATCTAAAATTTGAGCTCACCTTTTGTGGTAATTAATGACAAAGAGGGAGAGAAATTCCCAAAGATATTGCAAAAGGAGGAGAAGTGAAACATGATAAAGAAAGGAAGGGGATCAATTAAAATTTGAAGCACGCAAGTAGGGGGAGCAAGCTCATAAACTTGTATGGTGTATTTGATTGTGCATTACATATGGTTGCTTGCATAAGCTTTAGCTTTTCCTCTGATACCTTGCTTGTGTGGTGTATGCTAGTTGTAGGTTTGAATGATGAAATAAAGAACTAGCATGCATAGGATAGCTAGACACTTGAATTGTTTTCACAAGTGGTACTAGAACCTTGCTTATAATGTTGATCTCATGAGGTATCTAGTGTCTTTGATGTCTTTCAAGTGATATCTAGCAAACAATGGTGCTAAGGATGGTGTATATTGGCAACTTGGATTGGTATCATGCTTTAAAGGTCCATTCTTTACACCTTAGCATCATTTGGTACAAAGTGACTCCTATATTTCCTATCTAAGCATATGTGCAAGCTTTCAAATCCAAACCTTAGCACATATGCAGGGGGAGCAATTTTTACCATTTTGGATTTATGGAACTTGTCCATATTCTTTACACATGGTAAAATACTTGGGTAAGCAACATGAATCCAAAAGAATTTTATCATAATATCTTTGTAAATGGGTTGTTGTTGACGGTAATTAACTCCTATTATAAACCGTCAATAAAACATGAAAAAGGGTATAAATGTAATCACCACCATAGAATAGGGACTCAACTAATAGAATTCCATGAGTTTTGGTGAATTATGATTTTTCAGGGATTAAACAGGAAAAACAGTAATTCTGGAGAAGAGTTGGGCCCAAGGAACTAGATCAAATCGCGTCAAACGGATCGGACCCCGACACTAGAAGACTCTAGAAGACATGAGAAGGCATGGGACCGAGACGGAGACTGAGAGGACTCCATAGGAGGCTGCCAGCCCCCCTCAGGTCGGCTGGCCTGGCCTAGAGGCCAACCGTCTTCTCCTTCATGCAACGTGTTACAACACATCTCTACATCGCATCTTGACCGTAGTTTCAAGTCAGTTTGATCCGAGGGCCACGGTTCATCCCACTGGACTATATAACCAGACCCTAGACCCCCTGAGGTAGAGCATCCTAAAACCCTAATTCATTATCTTCAGATAGGATTAGAGAGAGGTGTCCCTCGAAAGGAAAACCTCTCTAGAGCCAGCTTTCAAGAAGAAGACTAGTTCTCCTCTAGTTTAGGTTTAGAATCTAGTCTTGAATTAGAATTAGAAGAGAGAGAGATGGAAGAGATTTGGAGGGAGTACCGGCCTGTCAGTGCTGCTTCTATGCCTTGTACCTGTAGATTCAAGTTCTTTAAGGGCTTGCGTCTGAGATTTCTTCAGTGATCAACTTCTGTTTGTCAGTAAGTCTTAATGTTATTATTATTCTTCTAGTCTGTGACTCTTTTTGAGTACTTTATTCCTGGTAGCTCTAGGGGTAGAGTAGCCGTCATAGTATAAGCGTGGTGCTTAGACTTGATTGCTCATATGATGTACCCTATATTCCGGATCGGTGGTAGCTCGCAGGGGTGACTTTTATAGCCTTGTTGAATCTTCTATAGTCCATCTCCCGTTTATAGGCCAAGCATGATTAGTTACTTAGGAGACTACACTCTGATTGTGCTCTTGTATAGTAATCCCTAGTTGAATCATAATTAACATAACTTACTGCAATCCTAGAACTAGACAACCTTAGTGATCGCCTTTATCTACTATTTTCTCTGTCCTTGTTTGCTACTCCAGGATTAGGTTTAAGACTAAAGTACATCATTCCGTTCCTTTGGGTTTGATATTAAAACTGGGTCATTCCAGTGAAGTGCTACATCGGTAGATTATCTGTGCACTTGCGGATAACTAGAGTGTGCATTAATTATACCAACAAGCATTTCTGGCACCGTTGCCAGGGAACAGTTGAATTCATCTTTAGTCTAGCTCAATCTTGTATTGTACTTTTTATCTTTTCTTTCTAATTATTTTCTCTTACTTCATGGATTTTGTAGAGTCTCTTCTAGACACTACAGATTCCACCCCTATCTATCTATACCATTACCCTACGGTTGTAGACTCCCAGCCATTAGAATCTGCTACGCCTATCCTTTCAGATGGCTATGAGCTACGCCCATATTTGATAGAGATGGTCCAAAAATAATCCTTTTTTAGGCAATGAAGATGAGAATCCTCACACTCACTTAAACGATTTCGAACAGACCTGTGTATGCCTACACATTAAAGGCATGTCTAATGAAACCTTAAGATGGAAGCTTTTTCCTTTCTCTTTGGAGGGGAAAGCTAAAATCTGGTATAAATGAACCGCCCCAAGTAAGAAAGGGAATTGGGAAGCCCTCTGCTCTAGTTTTTGTCTAGACTTCTTTTCTATTTCCAAGATCGTTTGTCTTCGTTTAGAGATTTTATCTTTTACGCAAGAAGAAGATGAGTCTCTAATTGCTGCCTAGGAACGTTTTGACAATCTTGTCCATTTTGGTCTGGCCCTATCCATACTAGACCCTATTCTTCTTCAACATTTTTATATGGGTCTAGATAGAAAAACTTCTGAATATCTTAATTTAGCTTCATAAGGATCATTCCTGCATATTTCTGCTGAAAAAGGGAGAGAGCTTCTCCTTAATATTTCACAAGCCACTCCCACATGTGAAGCTAAACCAAAGTTTTTAGAATAGGAAGAATTCCAGATAGCTGAACATGAAATCATACCCAATCCATCACAACCTTCAGCTGTCTTAATTCCTAATGAGGAGGAAACTCCAGTTTCAGACTTCATCTTTGAATTCGAGGATGAGTATTTTACCGAATTTGGTAATACCTTGAATTATCACACTGTAAGGAAGCCTCAGAGTTCAAAATCATCAACTCCTAATTTTTTTTTAGATTTTACTGATAGAGCTTTCCTTAAAAAGACTACAAAAGAGCTAGTGTCTGTGATAAGCCATGAATTTTAGAAGAATCAGAACTTTCCACTGACACAATTCGTTTAGATTCACCTTCTACTTATATTCGTTGCCAAATTCATAGAGAGCCTTTTTTAGCTCTTTACAATCCAGTTATGGGTATTAATATCATGTCTGCATCTTTTGCTCATGATTTATTAGAATACATGCCATTAACCCTAACAACAAAACTTCTAAAAAGCCCCTTAGGACACATTCTTCCTAGTTTAGGAATATTGTATGTCCTACCTATCCAGGTGAATATGAGCTTTAATATCTTTGACATCATTGAGTTCGACCTGTTGATAGGCCAACCAATTGAAAGACTTATTCAAGAAAGACAAACAGGGAAATTTAACATTTGTCTTGGGAAAAATCTTAAATTGTCTATATCCATCTCTCATTCTCTAAATACTGAGAGTGAACCCTGTCCTGAGCCAGACCCAATGGAAGAGGTTAATGTAGCATCTCTTGAAGCTTTAATTGAACCAAATCTTAAAGAAGATGATCAGTTCTTCATAGAGGAAGAAGAAGATTATTTTATTCTTCCCAAGCCTCTAGATCCATTTAAGGAAATTCCCAAACCTCCCATTGAGTTAAAACCCCTGCCTTCTAGTCTTTGTTATGCTTTTCTCAATAATGATCCAGAAACTCCTGTGATCATATATGATAAACTTTCTCAAGTAGAAACTTTTCGCCTGATAATTGTCTTAGAGAAGCATAGATCAGCCTTTGGCTACTCACTCCAAGATCTCAAGGGCATTAACCCTCCTCTTTGCACTCATCGCGTCCCTACAGATCCTGATTCTATACCATCTAGGGAGCCCCAACGTAGGCTTAACAATGCAATGAGAGAGGTAGTAAAGAAAGAGGTTTTGAAACTGTTGCACGCTGGGATTATCTATCCTGTGTCACACAGTGAGTGGGTGAGTCCTGTCCAAGTTGTGCCTAAAAAGGAAGGTATGACTGTTGTCAAAAATGACAAGAATTAATTAATTCCACAAAGAACCATCACTGGATGATGGATGTGTATTGATTATAGAAAACTTAACAAGGCAACAAAGAAAGATCATTTTCCACTACCTTTCATTGATGAAATGTTAGAGCGCTTAGCAATTCACTCTTTCTTTTGTTTTCTTGATGGGTATTCTAGATATCACCAGATTCGGATCCATCCTGATGATCAGAGCAAAACCACTTTTACATGTCCTTATGGAACTTATGCTTATCGTAGAATGTTTTTTGGATTATGTAACGCACTAGCTTCCTTTCAAAGATGCATGATGTCTATATTTTCTGATATGATTGAAGAAATCATGGAAGTTTTCATGGATGACTTTTCTATTTATGGAAAAACTTTTGATGATTATCTTGAAAATTTAGACAAGGTTATACAAAGATGTGAAGAAAAGCACTTAGTCCTTAATTGGGAAAAATATCATTTCATGGTTAGGGAAGGCATAGTGCTAGGACACTTGGTGTCTGAACATGAAATTAAGGTAGATAGAGCTAAAATTGAAGTGATTCAATGATTACCTCCACCCATAAATATAAAAGGGATAAGAAGTTTTCTTGGTCATGCTAGTTTTTATCGTCGGTTTATAAAAGATTTCTCACATATTGCTAGACCACTTACTAATATTTTGGCTAAGGATGTTCCCTTTGAATTTGATGAAGCATGCTTAAAAGCTTTTGAAACTTTGAAGAAAGCACTCACTTCTGCACCGATCATTCAACCCCCTGATTGGTCATTGCCTTTTGAAATCATGTGTGACGCAAGTGATTTTGCTATAGGAGCAGTGCTAGGATAATGTAAGGATAAAAAGCATCATGCAATTGCTTATGCTAGCAAAACTTTGGCAGGACCAAACTTAATTATGTAACAACTAAAAAAGAACTCCTGGTTGTTGTTTTCACTATTGATAAATTTAGATCTTACTTAGTAGGAGCTAAGGTGATTGTTTACACTGATCATGCTGCACTTAAATACCTGCTCATTAAGAAAGATGCTAAACCCCGTTTGATAAGATGAATTTTGTTACTCTAAGAATTTGATTTAGAAATAAAAGATAAAAAGGGAGTAGAAAATTTTGTTACTGATCACTTGTCAAGAATGCAATTTGAAAATCCACAGGAACAGCCCATCAACGATTCACTCAGGGATGATATGCTTTTCCAAATCTCCAGATCTGACCCCTGGTATTGTTGATGATGGTTATCTACCATAATAAAGGGTTAAAATAAATATATAAAGGGCTAATAAATGATCACCAACATAGGTTTAGGGTGTCAACTAACGAAATCCCACGAGTTTTGGTGAATCTATATTTTGCAGGGGGTTATCAGAATAATTTAGGAATTGATATATTCCACGAGAAGGAACCCACGTCAATCGGCCTAATCTCCACGTCACGAATACGCAAGAGGCTTCTAGAGGACACTAGAGGACTCCACGAGGAGGGCCACCACGAGACGCCACCAGGTGGGGCCGACCGAAATCAACCCTAGGCCGATCGGCCCCTGGCCGCCGCCCCTTGGCTCCTTCCTTTGCAAGCTACTTCAACTGCCTCCAAGGATGCATCCTAACCCTACGTGAAGGTCGGTTTGATCCAAGGGCCACAGTTCCATGCTCTGGGCTATATAAACGAGGCCCCAAACCCCCCTCCAAAGAGGAATTCATTCAATCAATCATCAACCAGAAAGCAGAAGACCAACCAGCAACTCTCATCTCCTTAGAGCTCCATCAGATCTAGGCATAGCTAGATTAGAATTAGAAGTAGAGGAGTCAAGCAGCCTTGGGCTCCAGATCTAGTCAAGAGGAGCTTGGTAAATCCATTTCTTCTCTCTTGTATCAACATTGTTCTTCAGATATTCATCTAGTTCATCAGTTCTTCTAGTTCTTGATCTAGTTCATGTTCTAGTTCTTTATGTTCTAATTGTTTATGTTCTAGTTCGTAATTGTTCTAGTTCATCATTGTCTAGTTCTAGTTCATTGTTCTTGATCATTATTCTTGATACATTAGATATGATTTTGTTCTTAATCTATATTATATCCTTGATTATTAAGAGATTAGTCTGCTTTGATTATATATTTGGCATAGATAGTTTATCATTATGTTTATACACATGTTTGCAAAGCACTCGCCTTATTGAGTCATGGGTGGGTGGTCAACATTGTGTAAGTGTGGTACCTATACACTGTTTACCTGCAAATGCACTCTATACTCCGGGCCATGTGGTAGATCGCGGGTGTGACATTCCTGTTGAGTCCTTTGTAGTCCACTCCCCGAGTGTAGAACTTAGTAGAACGCGGTCTCATTACTTAGTTGTTACTCTGTTTCTCAGCTTCGTAATGGAGATGTTCCTTATTTATGGATATGAGATAACCTAGCCAATGATTGCCTGATATAATTGCACTAATCAATGTAGATTATGACTAATAGTTAACGGATTACTTAGGAGTTATTCTCTTACTTTATATTCTGATCAATGACTTACCATAGTAGTACTGCTCTAAGGAATATCATCTGAATGGTCTGATTATCATATATTTTATCTCTTTTTATTTGATTGATTCCTGTTTGAGAGTAAAGGATAGTGATTTCGAATATTCATATCACATGTGTAGAGTAGCCTTTAATTAATATGTGCCCCTCTATTTGTTCTGCTTTGGTTAAATATAAATAACGATACCTAGGATAAACTTGGGTGAAATACTGCAATGAGTGTATTTATCTGTGCGCTTGCGGATATATACTTTAATATCTTTATATAGTTAAGTGGCATGAGTACAATACAACCACACTCTTGGTGTCATGTTGGGGATGACAACCTAACGCGAGTGATGCTAAGAAGTGTCAACAAGCATTTCTGGCGCCGTTGCCGGGGAGGCAACGGAATGGCACACTAAGTTAGAAAACATTCATAAGAGCATAAACACACTTCCACATCTAGGAACACTCTTACACATGTGATATTCGAATTACATCACTTGATCCTTTACTCTAACAGGCTTACCCTGTCTTTTGTCTATTTTTTTTGATCTTATGCAAGGTGATGTATGACTGGTTTTGAACTCTCGACAAACTACGTTGAGAACACCGAAGCTTTAATCAGAAGAACAAGAGCAAAGCTCAAGAAGGCTCCAACCACTTCGTCTGAGATCAACCAATTGAGAAGAAGGTTAACACCAGACTTTGAAGCCATGGCCGACCGATCACTCCGTGAATTCTCCGCTCCAACCACTGCTAACATTAGGACTGGACCAACCGTAAATGTGGGAGATAATGGATTTGAGCTCAAGCCTGCTTTGATCAACATGGTGCAAGCAAACCAGTTTTGTGGAAAAGCACATGAAGATGCGAGTGCTCATCTCCAACACTTTTTGGAGATTTGTAGCACCTTCACCATCAAGGGAGTCGCAAGATACGCCATATTGCTCCGCTTGTTCCCTTTCTCACTCCTGGGAAAAGCAAAGTAATGGTTCTATGCCAAAAAGGACAAGAATACCACATGGTCAATCTGTGCTACTGCTTTTCTAGCAAAATTCTTTCCAGTGGGGAAGACAAATGCTCTACGTGCGAAGATTTCAACCTTCCAGCAACAACACGATGAATGAATCCCTGAAGCCTAGGAACGCTTTCAAGATTTTATATCAGAATGCCCTCACCATGGGATGGAGAATTGGCTACTCATGCAGACATTCTACCATGGGCTCACTTCTAGTACCCGTGAGAATGTGGATGCAGCTGCTGGAGGATCATTCTTGTCGCTCAACATCACTGAAGCAACCACTCTGATTGAGAAGATGGCCTCTAACTAGGGATAGAATGAGGAACGCACTCAACCTCGCAAGAGAGGAGGAGGAATGCATCAATTGAAGGAAGTAGACATACTGTCTGCCAAGATAGACCTGCTCATGAAGAAGTTCGATGAAAACACCACTGAGAAGAATGAAGTCACGCACATCCACGATTCTCGCATGACTTATGAAGAGTGTGGAGGCACTGGCCACTCAAGGAGCAACTGCCCTAAGATTCAAGAGGATGTGAACTACATCAACAACAACTTCAACAATCGTCCTCAACAAAATCAAGGATGGAATCAGCAATCAAAGATTAATTACTTAGGTAACTACTCAGGTAACTACCAAGGTAATAATCTTAATAATAACTTTAATCAACCACCCTTGAGAGAAATGATTTCTAATCAGAATAAAGTTATTGATACTATGTCTAGAAAGATAGCTTCCAATGATAAATTGCTTGAAAATATTAATACTAGAATGGATAGCTTTACTTCTGCCATAAAGAATCAACATAGCTTTAATAAAATCACAAATATCTCAGCTAGCAGCTTTTGTACCAGTGACTGAAGGAGGTAAGATTCCGGGGAAGCCGGAGGATTTAGAAACTGCAAATCTTGTAGACAATTATAATGCAGGGCAATACTTCGCCGCACCTCCAAAGCAATGGGGAACATGGGTAGATGACACTCTACCAGTGAAGAAAGGAGAGCCAGGGAGACTGCATTGGACCCCACAGCTTTGAAGAAGCTGTCTGTGACCTTGGAGCAAGCGTCAACATCATGCCTAGGGTAATCTATGAGAAAATTCATGGTGATCCTTTATTGTATACAACTACGTGTTTGCAGCTTACAGATCAGACACTGTGCTACCCCAAGAGAATTCTTGAAGATGTCTGGATCATAGTTGGACACTCGTATGTGCTGGTAGACTTTGTGATTGTAGAAACAGGTGGAGATGAAAAAGCACCCATCATCTTGGGGTGACCGTTCTTGAGTACCACCAAAGTCATCATCTACGCAGATAGCGCCAAGATCTATTTCACAATCAATGGGAGAAAAGAAAGATTCAATTTCAAGAAGTGTACCCTCAACATTCGAGACGCTGTACCTCTACGAGGATACAACCGCTGCCCCAACAAAGAAGAAGAACAAGAATAGGAGGAGGAACAAAGCTAAGCATCAGGCAAAAGAAACAGTATGGATGGTCAACACTATTGATTCAGAACTTGACCACCTCCTTCCATCACCATACCTCACTAAGATGGGAGATCCTGGAGTACCCACCATCGATTGTATGATCGAGGGAAGTACTTTCTACAAGACGTTCTGCGACATCGGCTCTAGCACCAACATAATGTCTAAGGTAACATATAAACATTTGTATAGTACTAGACCCATGTATTGTACATATGTGCAGCTGCAGATGGCGGACCAATCATTCCGACGTTCAGAGGGAGTAGTGAAAGATGTTATGGTCAAAATAAGAGATCACTACATTCCTACCGACTTCATGGTTCTTGACATGGGAGAAGAAGACGATGTCCAGCATATTTTAGGACAACCCTTCCTCAACACCACTGACGTGATCATCTACATAAGAACTGGGGAAATCCACTTCCAATTCCCTGGAGAGAAGGTACGTTGTTACTTTAATAGTTACACTACTTGTGAGAAGCCTAGAAAGAACAAGAGGAGACACCGCTCTCAACGCCAAAAGAAACAAGCCATCAAAGAGAAAGAAGCTGCCCAAGAAGAAGCTATTCCAAATGAAGAAGAAGAGAAGCCCAAGAAGAGTGAACCACAGGAAAAGACTCCTCAGTCCTAGAAAGTATGGAAAAGAAAAGAAACATCAACATCATCATCAAGTTCTCCAACACTTGACGAGCAACCATCTAGCTCCTCAGTTAAGCTGGAAGAAACCTCTGAAGACTGAACCAGACGTAAGGTTCGGGTCGACGGACCTAAATCTCCGAACCTTCGCCGAAAGGTAAATCGGTATTTATCCGCACATTTAAATTAAGCATATCTACTTTGTTTACATTCCCTTAGCATATCATTGCATTGAAAATAAAAATACTTTTTTCGATTAATAACATGCATACTATTTAGAATTAAATACATATTTAAATTCTACATTGCATTTGAAAAGAAAATAAAAATAACTTTTATATTTTGAATCATCTCGTTGCATCTGGAAATATATAAAGTCTAAGCCCCATGTGAGTAATAGTGTGGTGTGTAGCAACCCATAATAATTACTCACTGTGGAGGCATATATATATATAATCTAAAAATGAAGAAAAACCAGTTGAATAATAAAAGATAATTCAAGACTCCAAAATAATTAGGGAATAGTTTTCCACTAACCCTTAATATGTTCCATGAGTTTTGTTGTCTATTTGAAATTCAACAGGAAAAAGAGAAATTCCCTATGAATCCCATGATGTCTTCACTCATAAAAGAGCTCTGCCTTGAACAATCATCAAAGGAGTGATGAGCATCTACGCAATCGAGGACTCAAGATAAACGACTACGTCAAAATCCAGCTTGGGAGAGAGCGTCCCCCGTATATCTCGATAAGTATTCCTTTTCGAGTGATTTATCTTTTATTCTAAAAAGTATTAAAAGATGCATAACTTAAGAAAACCAAACAAAAAGAGTGTTGTGTGATAATATTAGCTAGATAATATATTAGTTAAAATTAAAAGATACAAGAGAGTATTAGAACTTAATTATCGTAGAACTCAATTTTAAACATAATGGAAATAATGAATAGTTGCTCTATCGTAATTCCTTTCAAGTGCCTAGTTTTCAAACACCAATTTTTCCGAGTTTTGGGTAGAACTGTCTTGATCTAAAGATAAACTCTGAGACTGAAGCTTGTGGGTTGCAAATGCTAGATATAAATCTAGGTAGTTGAGGAGTATGATATGAGAAAGTCTGAGCTGCTATTTATCTTGCTCCTACTGATGCTAGAGTTCTGGAGAATTTTATCTTTTGAAATCTTAAAATACCATGATGAGTACTTGTATGAAAAAGCTTAAAATTCCTACCACAGCCATACATAGGATAGAAAACTCCATTCATACTTTTTACTACTTGTACTTGCATTGAGCATTGTCGAGCTCTATTGACCCTTAGAGGCTTGTCATACTTTTAAAATCAAGATCACGTACACTCCACTCAAATATGCCGCTTCTACACTTGAAGTACGCAACAACATGCCTTTTCATTTAGATCCACCAAATATATTTTTCTCCTACACTAGGAGAGAACACCACTCATATGTCTTATAAGATTTTTGTCACCTATCCATACATTTCATAAGCCCCAGTTATTGTTGCTCCAAGTTATTATTATCTCTCAATCTTTCATTATAGACAAGAATGTTCTGGGCTTATATATTTAAAAAAAAGAGAAGAAAGAGAAATATATGGAGAGTAAAACATGGACAAGTGTCCTACCAAAACAATGGGTACTTAGATGCTCGCCTCTCTAAAAAAAACTATAGCCCAAAATATCTCTTAGTCTAAGTTCTTCAATTATTCAAAGAGAGATCAAAATCCCTTTCAAAGGAGCAAAAGTAGAATTAGATCCACTATCACCTTCATCATAAATAAACCACTCCTTAATCCATACACATGCACTTCTTGATTTGATCGTATGCCTCGTTTCTCTAGATCCACTATTTGACTTTATAAAATATGCTTTGCAAGTATGAACATGCTGTCTCCATACCTATAAGCTCCAGATAAAGCATTAGATGTAGGATGAGAGAAGGCAAATCTCACTTTGCCTTGGAGAGGATCCAGAAATACCAAATATATTAAGAGATTTGAGAAAGTCATACAAAAAGATACTCTGAGTTTTATTTTCAAAATCTTGCAAAACTCTAGAATAATAGTTGAATGAAGAGCTTGAGACATAGTGCTTGATTTGATTGTTCTACTTTTCGACTGCTCAAGACCCAAGTGAAGGCTAATAAGCTCCATAGTTAAAGGTAATATGTGTAAGTCGGAAGGTTAGAGTGGTTAGATCTAATCCAGAGGAAAATTCTTGTTTGAACGCATGTGTAGTTTTGAGGCGTGAAAGCATTGTAGTAACTCCTGATCCATTATGAATATTTGCTAAGGGACTACCAAAAGGTAAGCTTGGGGGAGTTGTTGACGATGGTTATCTACCATAATAAAGGGTTAAAATAAATATATAAAGGGCTAATAAATGATCACCAACATAGGTTTAGGGTGTCAACTAACGAAATCCCACGAGTTTTGGTGAATCTATATTTTGCAGGGGGTTATCAGAATAATTCAGGAATTGATATCTTCCATGAGAAGGAACCCACGTCAATCGACCTAATCTCCACGTCACGAATACACAAGAGGCTTCTAGAGGACACCAGAGGACTCCACGAGGAGGGCCACCACGAGACGCCACCAGGTGGGGCCGACCAAAATCAACCCTAGGCTGACCAGCCCCTGGCCGCCGCCCCTTGGCTCCTTCCTTTGCAAGCTACTTCAACTGCCTCCAAGGATGCATCCTAACCCTACGTGAAGGTCGGTTTGATCCAAGGGCCATAGTTCCATGCTCTGGGCTATATAAACGAGGCCCCAAACCCCCCTCCAAAGAGGAATTCATTCAATCAATCATCAACCAAAAAGCAGAAGACCAACCAGCAACTCTCATCTCCTTAGAGCTCCATCAGATCTAGGCATAGCTAGATTAGAATTAGAAGTAGAGGAGTCAAGCAGTCTTGGGCTCCAGATCTAGTCAAGAGGAGCTTGGTAAATCCATTTCTTCTCTCTTGTATCAACATTGTTCTTCAGATATTCATCTAGTTCATCAGTTCTTCTAGTTCTTGATCTAGTTCATGTTCTAGTTCTTTATGTTCTAATTGTTTATGTTCTAGTTCTTTATGTTCTAATTGTTTATGTTCTAGTTCGTAACTGTTCTAGTTCATCATTGTCTAGTTCTAGTTCATTGTTCTTCATCATTATTCTTGATACATTAGATATGATTTTGTTCTTAATCTATATTATATCCTTAATTATTAAGAGATTAGTCTGCTTTGATTATATATTTGGCATAGATAGTTTATCATTATGTTTATACACATGTTTGCAAAGCACTCACCTTATTGAGTCATGGGTGGGTGGTCAACATTGTGTAAGTGTGGTACTTATACACTGTTTACCTGCAAATGCACTCTATACTCCGGGCCATGTGGTAGATCGCGCGTGTGACATTCCTGTTGAGTCCTTTGTAGTCCACTCCCCGAGTGTAGAACTTAGTAGAACGCGGTCTCATTACTTAGTTGTTACTCTGTTTCTCAGCTTCGTAATGGAGATGTTCCTTGTTTATGGATATGAGATAACCTAGCCAATGATTGCCTGATATAATTGCACTAATCAATGTAGATTATGACTAATAGTTAACGGATTACTTAGGAGTTATTCTCTTACTTTATATTCTGATCAATGACTTGCCATAGTAGTACTGCTCTAAGGAATATCATCTGAATGGTCTGATTATCATATATTTTATCTCTTTTTATTTGATTGATTCCTGTTTGAGAGTAAAGGATAGTGATTTTGAATATTCATATCACATGTGTAGAGTAGCCTTTAATTAATATGTGCCCCTCTATTTGTTCTCCTTTGGTTAAATATAAATAACGATACCTAGGATAAACTTGGGTGAAATGCTGCAATGGGTGTATTTATCTGTGCGCTTGCGGATATATACTTTAATATCTTTATATAGTTAAGTGGCATGAGTACAATACAACCACACTCTTGGTGTCATGTTGGGGATGACAACCTAACGCGAGTGATGCTAAGAAGTGTCAACAGGTATGCACATATTGTCAATTTTATGGTTGCAGGATATGTACCACCAGGAGAAGATAAAAGAAAGCTCATCTATGAGAGTCGTCTCCACATATGGGACGATCCGTACCCCTTTAGATGGTGCTCAGACGTGTTGCTCAGAAGATGCATACCAACTGAAGAAGGAATCAAAATCATTGAACATTGTCACTCATCACCCTATGGAGGACACTATGGGGCATTCCAAACACTTGCAAAGATTTGGCAGAGTGGATTCTTTTGGCCAACCATGTATGAAGACACAAAGGACTTTGTTCAAAGATGTAGATCATGTCAGAAGCATGGCAACATCAATTCAAGAGATGCCATGCCGCTCACTAACAACCTCCAGATCGAGCTATTTGATTGCTAGGGTATTGATTACATGGGACTATTCCTAAAATCAAAGAATAGTGAATACATCTTAGTGGTAGTCGACTATGATTCCAAATGGGTCGAAGCTATGCCATGCAGAGCTACTGATTCTAGAAACTCTAAGAAGATGTTTGAAGAAGTGATATTTCTAAGGTTTGGAGTCCCAAGAATGGTGATTAGTGATGGAGGCACTCACTTTATTGACAAGAACTTTCATAAGTACTTGGTAAAACATGGGATCCGTCACAATGTTGCTACTCCATACCACCCTCAAACAAGTGGCCAAGTAGAAACATCAAACAAGCAAATCAAGAACATTCTGCAGAAGACTGTTGACGAGATGAGAACAAAGTGGAAGGACAAGCTACCCGATGCACTGTGAGCTTATCAAACGGCTTACAAGACATCGCTTGGAATGTCCCCATATCAACTCGTTTATGGGAAAACTTGTCATTTGTCGGTAGAGTTAGAATTCAAAGCTCATTGGGCAATTAAGAGATGGAACATGGACCCAGAAGC
Source organism: Saccharum hybrid cultivar R570 (assembly GCA_038087645.1). NCBI lineage: Eukaryota > Viridiplantae > Streptophyta > Magnoliopsida > Poales > Poaceae > Saccharum > Saccharum hybrid cultivar. The sequence continues at coordinate 795,668 of JAQSUU010000291.1, read as the reverse complement.
AGCAAGAATAAGAAGGAAGATGCAACTCTCTGAGCTTGATGAATGGCGTGAGAAAGCCTATCATAACGTCAAGATGTACAAGGAAAGGACTAAAAGGTGGCATGACAAGAGGATCAAGAAGAAGAGTTTCACTCTGGGAGATAAGGTACTACTTTTTAATTCCAGGGTAAAGCTATTCGGTCATGGGAAACTATGAAGCAAATGGGAAGGACCATTCATGGTGATTAGTGTAACAGAACCGACCAAATTATAAGAGCACAAGTACAAAAACAAGCACCGAAGCGCTTAAATTTTCGAACTTGAGCCCATATAATCCCGGTAGTCAATCGAAACAACGAAGGATTTCAAACCAACTTGCTTACATGCGCAGAGCATCTGCCAACATGCGCTGCCCTTCGACCACGGCCTGCATCAACTCAGCCGGGGTAGGTGGTGGCGGAGGGGGTGGCTGTTCCTCATCCTCATTGCCACGACCCCGACGGAGATTGTACGACATCTACAAAATGCATAGCCAATGAGCACTGACGATGTGAGAAATTTGTAGACGAATTATTGTAAATATGTCAAACTGACTTCATGAAATAGACTTCTCAAAATACTCATGGCACAATAATTCATCACAACCGCACAATCCATTCAAGCGCATCACTTGACGCAATCATGCGAGGGAATCCAACAAGATGTACTTTGATAAAGGCTCACTCACAAGGAGCACAGCAGTTACTGAACCGTTTACGTTAATATCTACGTGATTTTTGACCTTTCGCCCGGTACTTGGATTCGATCTCAACATTTTTAGTTGTCTGAGAAATGCTACTTCAAACTGACCACAAAGAGACTTCTCAACGGTAGAGTTCCATGGTGGATCATGACTACCCACCTCGATACCAGCGCGTGCCAAGCAGCACAGCCTTATGTCGCGCGCCATAGGAGGCCCTCGGTTTCGTCGCGGCACCGAAGGGTGCTAATCGTGACACCATCATCGAACGCAACACAATAAGTCATCCAATTGCGATCGAAATTAACAGGTTCCAACTAAACATCCAGGAAACATAGGGTTCGACCTTACATCCCAAAAGCCAAGTTATTACAAAGCCTCTCTCTACACAGGGAGGGCACAAAAGACGATCCTAACATTGTAGCTACGCGATGACTACTCTAAGCATCGCCCTTAGAGTCGGTGTCAAGGATCTCCCCGCCGTCCTCATCACTAACAGGCTCTAACTCCTCATCTTCTTCTTCTTCTTCTGGTGCTTCTTCTGGTGCTTCTTCTGGTGCGGCATCTTGGGGCCCATTGACCTCCACTTCATCATCATCTTCAGCCATGAAGATTCCCAAACCCATGTCCTCATGTGCGTTGTTGTTTTGAGGCAGCAGAGGATTAAGCTGGTTGTTCAGGCGGTGCACTTCTTCATGAAGATTGTCATTGTATTCTTCAGCATTCTCCAACTGTTGCTCGAGCTCAAACTGACGAGCTCTCAGAACGTTCTCCTCGTGCCAGGCTTCATCCCTCTGATTCATGACACGGACCAGCATGCGTTGACAGTTGCGGTTTGCTACTGTCAATCTTTGGACTGCAAGGGTTTCCTGATCACGATCACGGATCACTTGCTCCAGTTGCTGGCGCGCTGCATTCCGGGCAGCAGTCACTTCGGCCAACTCAGCCCTCAGCCTTTCCACCTCAGTGGGCTCAGGGCGGGGCTCACGTGGAGCGAGCTGGTGACGAGGTGCCCTGCCTCCAGTGGACTTGCGAGCGGTCCTCTTGGTACGTGCCATCTGTAGCAACAAGATACGACTGAAAGTGAGGATCATTTAGGGGATACGAAATTTAATTTAGTTAGGACTATTGAAATTTTTAAGGAGGGAGTAAATGATATGTATGATATAATTAAACATGATGCATGCACGTTCCGTACGCCCTCTCATCCTAGTAGAATCATAAATTTCTAACGGTAGGCGGTGGCATACATACGTTCTCTCATATAGACGAAACTATCGGTCTACTCGTTTGCGCTGTTAGTGTACCTGCAGAAAAATCTCATTTCAGCCCAACAGTTTCCCCAAATCAGCACACAAGAAAGCAGTAAATTAAATACTTTCCATATACACATCCTCTGATGTATATACTTCAGTATCAAAGCTACCCGATATAAAGGTTCCCGCAATTAAGTGCCGACATAATTACACGGTTTAAACATGTAAGTATGCAAGTCACCAAAACTACTCTCCCCTAGATCGCCGGTTGGACGATCATGCTCTCACAACTCACACTTACCAGGGCGTCGAGGCAACTGATCCATACATTACCACCCAAGTGGATGGCATCCATACAATATCACGCCGTATGGACGACGAAACGAAAACAAACAAGGCCCCCAAGTTAGTCTTTATAATAAGCCACCTAAGAGTCCTTATTTGGGCTAAGGGATGTGATCACTGGCATACCTATGAAAATAATTTTTAATGTTTTAACCCCTTTTCATAATCAAATACTTTTGTTTTTAAATACTCGTACGATGTGTTTAATGTTGAATTATGCTCCGGTACCAGCTGTAACAGAACCGACCAAATTATAAGAGCACAAGTACAAAAACAAGCACCGAAGCGCTCAAATTTTCGAACTTGAGCCCATATAATCCCGGTAGTCAATCGAAACCACGAAGGATTTCAAACCAACTTGCTTACAACCAAGATCGCATCATTCAACATACAACATCATACGTTACATTTCACAAGTATTTCCGAAATAAGTTTACACACACGGAGTCGCAATTATTACAAACCAAGTTTATAAAAGTAGCGGAAGCATAACACACGCATTAGTTCACATACTACTGCCAGTCTTGAAGATCAACCACCCGCAAAAGCATCAGGAAAGTACATAAAGATGATCACGCCCTAGTGATCTAGTCTTCGTCACCCGCAGGGTGGAGACAATTTTTGCAGAAGCCTTGGTAGAGCATATCATCTGCAACAGGAGGGAATAAACCCTGAGTACTGGAATGTACTCAGCTAGACTTACCCGTCAAAAACCAGAAATAAGATGACAATAAGGATTATGCAAGGCTTTCATAATTGGAGCTGGCTGACATTACCTTTTGCGGAAAAGCATAAGTAATTTAAACTCTTTTAACCTGTACTAGCATTTATTTTTAGCATTTACCTGTCATCTATCTTAGCACCTGTACTAAGCATGCACTTGATTACAATCAAACAATTATCATTATTATATCCAGAGCAGGTATGAATTGTGGCAACATTGTATCATTCCCTTAACCACCGGTTCATTTAATGAGATCTACGTTGCCGCTGCTCAAGTCAAGTGCTCACTAACCGGGAGCGACGGCGATTCGAATCGAATTCCTATCCAACTGGAGGGGTATTTCTAACACTCACCGTGCAGACCCCTGCCAGGGTCGCACAGGCCACCGTTTCATATGATTCAGGAATCGCGGGTCTGAATAATGTCGCGACCCCAAGGACGACACTCTGCCAGGTGATAGGGACTCTAACCCCCCCTTGGTCTCACGCCAATGTCCCCAAGCACATCCTTTCTCTCCTCCAAGAAGCAACCTACCATTCGATTCCCGGCCTGAATCACATTACTCGGCTTCGTGGTCGGAACGACTTATCCGGCCAACTAAGTGTTAGACTGCGTTCAACATGACTCAAGGACGTACAGCGAATCGGTCCTTAAACGACTCAGACGGGCATAGCTCCACACCCAAGACGTGAAGTGTCTTGCAGCTGTACTATCGAACTCCCGCCCGGTCTCCATTTCATTTTAAAGCATGGTTTCATCCACGATAGCTATAAAGCCACTCGTGACTCCTTCCTACATCTCGCGGATGACCGGAAATCACCCGACTTCTACCGTACTAAGCAGGGCTAAGCATTGACACGTGCCTAAACCTAATATAGGGTTAAGTACGATATCTGGACAAGGACAGGTATAATGCAACAATTGTTTTCATACAACTCCTACAACTTAATGCATTAAACAATTAAAAGTACTCAAGATAGATTTATAAAATGATGGGTTCAGCATGCACCGGGGCTTGCCTTTCAGAAAGGTCGAGGGCCGGTGGTCAGGACACTCGGGTAGATCTTTGGCAGGAGCTTCATCGCTGGTTGGTTCCTCTGGCTGCTCTGGCAGGTCCTGGACTTCCTCTGGAATCACAGGCTCGAATTCGAGGAGAGTTACCCCCTCCGGTACACCTATTGCATGCATGCACAATAAATATCATGGATGCATAGAGGTGCAACATGCTCGGAATGAAATGCATTTCAGAAATAAAAAAACAATAATCTAATCAAGTTACTTTATTAGTACGTGCAAATCTCTTCTCCGGTGGAGAAGTACTTACCTAAGCTACTCAACCTAAGATACAACTGTTCTTCTTCGGTTAAGACCCTAACACCTAACAACACAAGAGTAATATTACTTAGGTTACCATAGTAAGACATTCTGGATAGCAGCTCAAAGATTCTAACATAACTGAAGATTCCTAACTCCAAAAGTTATGGTCTAAGACAATCTGAAAAGCTTAAGAAATGCACTACAATTCATTTTCAGACCTCAACCTAAAATTCCTAAGTTTTCCATGTCGAATTTCCCAAGTTCCAGAATCTGTCCTCTCTAAACAGAGAGTAGCCAATTCTGGACTGGCACTTTAAACAGCAATAACTCTCAAACTATTAAGCCAATTGCTCCCAAATTTTGACACAAGCTAGTTTATCAAGTTTACTACAACTTTGGTATTCACAAGTTTCCCAGCAAACACTTTTATTAAGGGTCAAACCCAAAGATACTACCAGCTGTCCAGAAACCCTAGAATTGCAAAGATTAAATATTTATTTATGTGGCAAACCTCCCATAAGACCAAACTAATATTACCAAAAGTTCACATAGGTCACAAAACACAAGAAAGTAAGGTTGGCCCACCTAAAATATTTATTTATACCCATTTCTTAATTTACTTAAGCAATTAAGTGAAATTTAAACATATATGTAAACTGCTCCTAAAATTCTACAAAAATTACAGGAGACTCTAGGAACCAAAAAGAGACCACTGTAAAAATTTGAACTAAAATTATTTACAGAAACTCCCTAAACAAAATTCACAAGCCCAGAAGGCTGATTTTTGTATAATTAACAAATCATATTGAAAAGTATCAAACAACAGATTTCATGTTTTTCTTAGACACTTTATGGTACCAAGACATTCTCCAAAAATTTATAAGAACATTGCACATGTAGAAAAATTACTAAAATTCATTCAAGTATTCCCTAAAATGACAAGATAGCATTATAACTTGAAAAGTGCTTAAGTACTACTACCCAAATTTTTACCAAAGCTAGAGCAACTATAAATTAGCCTACCCACCAAATTTCATAATTTTTGGAACACTGAAACTCAAGATATGATTTAAACAAGTTTGCATGCAATCTAAAACACATTTCAAAAAAAAAATAAATCTCCCAGAAACTAAACATCACATATATATTTGATATTTTTCCTAAATACTACACTTCACCTAGAGTCTAACAAAATTTGGACCACCTCAAATGGATCTATAAAATGGGAGATAAAATTTCTACAACACAGCATATAAATCTGTGAAAAGAATAAAAGGAAAAGTAAAATGGAAACCAAAACCAGTCACAGGGCCGGCCCAATCCACCAGCGCGGCCCAACACGCGCGGCCCGAGCTAGCTCCCGCCCAGGCACATCTGACCGGTGGGATCCGTGTGTCGGTGACACAAGACAGGGGAAGACGGACGCCGCCGATTCCGGCGAGCTCCAACTCGTCGGTGATGGCTACTCCGACGAAAGCAAGGGTACCACCGTGTTCCCCTTGACCTCCCACCCTGGTTGACTCTCGAATCGGGGACACTACCAAGCCCTAGCTATGACGGCCATGGCGGCGGTGGCCCGGTGATGGCGCACGGTGGCGCGGTGGTGAGCTCTGAGCACCAAGTGGTCACCGGAGGTGCGCATTCGCTTCCTAGAGCCAAGGCGGACCTAATGAGATTCCTATTAAGGACCGAGGCAAGGTGGAGGAGCATGGCCGAGTGCAAGCACCGCAGGCGGCGGTGCGCCGGTGAGCTCCGAGCGGGGGAAAAGCCGGCAATGCGCCCTTACACTGCTCGGTTGCTCCAAAGGAGGGTTCGACGAGGTTCAGGAGGTGGTGGCGGAGCTGTGGGCGTGGTGTATTGGACGGTGGTGCGACGGTGAGCGCACACGGCAGCGGCGGAGCGCGCGGCGCCGCAGGTGGCTCGGTTTCTTCCGCTCGGCGAGCACCGGGCGAGAGAGAGACAAAGGCGGGAGTGAGGCGGAGCCAGCGTCGTGGCGTTCAAGAAGGCCGCTCGAACCTGACCGGTGGGGCCACGGCCGGCATATGGTCGCCACCGCGTGCCCACGCGGCGGTCACGGTCTGAGGCCGGTCGGCCACTTCCCCCCCTGCCCGATCTGAACTGCAACATTGGCAACAACACGTTGCAACATTTGCAACATTGACCACCCCAGAACAGCAGCAGCTTTCAAGCCCTGTAGCTCTAAAACCAGCCCGAATCATGAGATGAGCTAATTAACAAAGTTGTAGCTCATGAAATTCTCTACAACTTTGTCAATATGAGCTAAACCTGAATCGACATGTTTTGGGATTTATACAGCCAGGAACAAAATCTGTTTTTGTGAAACAACAGAAAATCAGCAGCACAGAAAAGTGGAAATTTAGCTGGCTTAGGGACTGAATCATGAATTGAGCTAATTGACAAAGTTGAGGCTTACAATTTTTACTACAACTTTTTTAATAAGGACTTGAACTGGTTTTGCTTCTAAGCTGGTGATTCTGAGGGTTCAGTTTACATGACTTCACTAATTAGCATGGAAACAACACTTAGGAGGGCAATTTGGTCATTTTGGTCAACATGAACATTGTTCCACTAATGATCCTAAGTGTAATTAAGGTGTTGTAAGATATAATTGGTTACTCTACCCTTTAGTTACACCAATTCTCTAGTGTCACATGATGTGACCAAACAAAGTTCTAAAAACAACTACCTTAGTTGCAATCACATAAAATAACATGAAATGATGCATGCTTATGCTCATGCAAATGCAATGCAGTTATGGAGCTAAACACCTGAGGTGTTACAATTAGCACTTCATCACATGGAGCGGTAACACTTGAAAATGACGAAGGTACATTATTCAAGGTAAATGGTCAACGACTTAAGATTTTTCTAGAACCTGATAAGAGTCTCGATGAGTTGGACGTAATCCAATTCCTCCTTTTCCCATGATTTGAGTCCTCCATCGCCTCCGATGAGTTTCGTCACCTAAAAATTGGTTTTTCGGAATTAGAAACGAGTTAGAAGACAACACGAAAAAGGAGATCGCGTTCCGCCAAAGAGTGGGGCCAGCCAGTCCCACCCCTAGGCCGACCGGCCTGTGGGGGACTCCCCTCACCTCGCGTTGCCTCCCTTGTCCCTTCTGGAGTCCTTTTCATCCAAATTCCGAAGTCTTTCAGCCGAACCGATATTCCCCCGTTACGAACTCATTGTAGAGAGATTCGAACCCTCCTGTAAGTTGGTTCGGAGTATAAAACTAGAACCCCTGCCTGCCTCCAAGCCATAACTTCCTACCTTTAAAACCTTCAACAGTAGGCAAGCTCTCCTCTTTTCAATTTCCAATGGCCGGCGACTGCAAGATCAACATCAACGAGCCTCCTCCTTCTGAAAAGATCGACATCAACGAGCTTCATCCTTTCGATGATTCCATGGCCCTCACCATCATCTAGCCAAAGGAGGTCACTGTTGTTCCGTCTTAGGAGCTCGCCATCACGCCGCCAAAGGAGATCGTGCCTGCGCCTAAACCACAAGCCTTCTACGCCCGCACCATTCCTTGTCTCACCCTCGCGCCGCCACTGCCACTTTTCACCGTTGAAGGAAAACCAGGTGAGCCAAAGGTTCTAACATTTCACATACCTAAGGAGCTCAACCTTTTACCACCTAGACCCGATGAGATGCTGACCAGACTGAAGACCAACAAGTTTGGTGATGTCACCTCCATGAAGTACAAGAAGACTACTTTGCGTGTCACTCTTGATGTAGTCCGCGCTATGCTAGAGCAGATCAAAGTAGTTCCTCCTAAGAAGAGACCTTCATCCTCCTCTGAGTCAAGTGAGCCCAAGTGTCAAAAGACCACCTTAGCTACTTTGGAGAAGAAGATGGAAGAGCTCAAGCAGAAAATCACTAGGATTCAACAAGACTTAGCTTTTCTAGCTGGGGCTATTGATAGGTTGACTGTGAGGATGGATAAAGCAACCATTAAGCATCAGGGATTGAAGTCCTACGTCAACATTATCTCGTGTACCGTAGCCCATAGACTTGAGAATTGAGAGAGAGTGATGGTCGATTGATAAGGCACATGTGTTTTGTTTAGTAAGTCTTAAGTTTGTGAGTCTAAGTTAGAGTCTATTTGTTATTCGGTTAGTTCGTTTGGAATGTGTAATAAAGTGGCTTAAATGATATCAATAAAGTTTGTTAGAGTCAAATCATTCTCTCTATTATTATTTTTGGATATGTGTTTTGTCTCCACATGTTGTGCTTAAAGATAAACAGGAAACAAGTGTGGGGGAAACCCACCGAAGAAATCCGATCGTGAAATTATGAAAAAATAGAAGCAATCAATGCCAAGACCACGCACGACAAAGCGGGCCATGATGGGCAACAAGACCAGGCCGTCTGGCCTCATGGCCAGGCCGCCTGCCCTCACACCCCATCTTTTTGCTCCATCTTTCATCTACGGTCTAGTACATATCTCATACTTTATATTTTCATATATTTTGCTCTTTGCTTTGAATTAAAATTGAAGGTACATTGAATAAGCAAACCCTGCACAAGTCTCGATTAAAGTAAGATTGCTTTGCCATGACTTAAAGATAGATTCGCACACACTTTTCCTAGAAATCTTGTTACTATTGGGAACTTTTTAGTAGGGACCCCATATCACTTAAGTTGTTGTGGAATGTGAGATAGAAGAATAATGAAAACCTGATTCTGGATGTTTTTTCATTTGGAGAATTTCTTTTCAAAAATTCTAAATGGATAGCTATACTTCTCCTTTATGGTAAAGATACATTGCCTACCAAAGCCATACATATGGAAACTAGCACATAGGCTATTCACTTTGTATTGAGTTTTGTCAAACTGTGAATGACCCTTGTTGAGAGGATTATCATGCTCCCAAGATCAAGATCACGTACACCCAAATATATCTACTGCCCTTACACTGAGAGTACGCAAAAACATACCTTTTGCCCAATAATCTAGCTTCTACCCTGGGAGAAGACCAAAAAGATTGTTAGGACTTCAAATAAATGCTTCAAGATGGTGATTAATCTCTCAAAATTTATTGTATGATAGGCAGAGACATGAGGCTATGTAAAAAAAGAGAGAATGGACAAGTGTCCAAGTGTTGAAAAAAGAAGAGAAAGAAAAAGAAAAATGCAAAATCAAAATGATAGCTCATGATCTCTGTGCCTGAAAAAAGCTTTTCATTGCCTCAAAAGAGAGATACCTTTTTCAAGGAGCAAAGTAGAATTAGGTTAGCCACTAAATATTTTCACACACATGCACATCTTGATCTAAGGGTATGACATTCCCCTCCTTGGATCTCGGCTTTGACTAGACAATATATGCATGGTAAGTATGCCATATCCTTGAAATACCTTCAACTCCATATAAGCTTTCATAGAAGTACGATGTTTTTAAGGCATCAATCATATATGCCTCAGAGAGGATCCACAAATACCACATACAATGAGCGATCTGAGTGCACCATAGAAGGAGAAGGTAAGCTATGTTTTCTTTTCAAAATATATACAAACACTCCAAGTGACAGGATTGAAGGATGAAAGGGGCTCTGTTTCACGTTGTTCCTTTTTTCAACTACCCAAAGTTTTATGGTAGACACATTGAATCCTGTAGTACAGGTATGACTAGGAATGGTTTAGTGCTGATGTCTTGTCTTACAGTTATGTTTAAAGTAATCCAACCTTTTCTCGAGGATGAGCAAAAGCCTAAGTGTGGGGGAGTTTGTTGACGGTAATTAACTCCTATTATAAACCGTCAATAAAACATGAAAAAGGGTATAAATGTAATCACCACCATAGAATAGGGACTCAACTAACAGAATTCTATGAGTTTTGGTGAATTATGATTTTTCAGGGATTAAATAAGAAAAATAGGAATTCTGGAGAAGAGTTGGGCCCAAGGACCCAGATCAAATCGCGTCAAACGGATCGGACCCCGACACTAGAAGACTCCAGAAGACATGAGAAGGCACGTGACCGAGAGGACTCCATAGGAGGCCGCCCAGCCCCCCTCAGGCCGGTCGGCCTGGCCCAGAGGCCAACCGTCTTCTCCTTCACGCAATGGGTTACAACACATCTCAACACCGCATCTTGACCGTCGTTTCAAGTTAGTTTGATTCGAGGGCCGCGGTTCATCCCACCGGACTATATAACTAGACCCCAAACCCCCCGAGGCAAAGCATCCTAAAACCCTAATTCATTATCTTTAGATAGGATCAGAGAGAGGTGTCCCTCGAAAGGAAAACCTCTCTAGAGCCAGCTTTCAAGAAGAAGACTAGTTCTCCTCTAGTTTAGGTTTAGAATCTAGTCTTGAATTAGAATTAGAAGAGAGAGAGAGAGGGAAGAGATTTGGAGGGAGTACCGGCCTGTCGGTGCTGCTTCTACGCCTTGTACCTGCGGATTCAAGTTCTTCAAGGGCTTGCGTCTGAGATTTCTTCAGTGATCAACTTCTATTTGTCAGTAAGTCTTAATGTTATTATTATTCTTCTAGTCTGTGACTCTTTTTGAGTACTTTATTCCTGGTAGCTCTAGGGGTAGAGTAGCCATCGTAGTGTAAGCATGGTGCTTAGACTTGATTGCTCGTGTGATGTACCCTATATTCCGTATCGGTGGTAGCTCGCAGGGGTAACTTTTATAGCCTTGTTGAATCTTCTATAGTCCATCTCCTGTTTATAGGCCGAGCAGGATTAGTTACTCAGGAGACTACACTTTGATTGTGCTCTTCTATAGTAATCCCTAGCTGAATCGTAATTAACATAACTTACTATAATAATAGAACTAGACAACCTTAGTGATCTCATTTATCTTCTATTTTCTCTGTCCTTGTTTGCTACTCAGGGATTAGGTTTAAGACTAAAGTACATCATTCTGTTCCTTTGGGTTCGATATTAAAACTAGGTCATTCCGGTGAAGTGCTACATCGGTAGATTATCTGTGCGCTTGCGGATAACTAGAGTGTGCATTAATTATACCAACAGTTGTCATCAATTACCAAAAAGGGGGAGATTGAAAGTCCCTAGTTTGGTTTTGGACAATTGATGAAACCCTAGTGCTAACCTCTATGACTAAGTGTATGTAGAAGTTGAGGTTGGTACATTGTTGACATCTCTAACACGATTACAAATAAGGTAGGTCAAACCCTTCTTTAGCAAAGGCATTAGAAATGTTCGGGACATCTCTTAGCATTGCTTAAGCCAGGTTGTCATCCCCAACACAATACCAAAAGATGTGGATGTACTTATGATCATAGCACTTATAAAATATGAATAAAGGTTATTCACAAGCACACAGATAAAATACACCTGTTGTAGCATTTCACCCAGGAAAGTTCTAGGTATCGTTATTTATAATTCTACCACTGGGAAGACACTTGGAGGTATAAGAATATAAACTATAACTTACACTTGTGATAAGAGTTCCACTAGATCAGTCTGAAAACAGGGATCAATCATATCATAATAAAGGATAATTAATAACATATCATGGTAATTCTGAAAGGGGTTCCACCGAGCATTTTCCTACTTGGGCGTGACTATAGAAAGAACTAGAAAATAGAGACTAACTCCTAGGGTTATTCTAACTATAGGTCATTGCTACATCAATTAGTGCAATTACATTTAGCAATCATGGTCAAGGTAACCTCATATTCATACTCAAGAGACATTGCTAAGGTGGATCAAGAACAGAGCAAGATATCAACCCGCACTCAGCCTTACTAATCCTATATTCGGGGAGTGGACTACAGAGGACTCAATGAAGCTATAATAGTCACCTTCGCGATCTACCACATGACCCAGAACATAGGGACACTCGCAGATAGATATTGTCTAAGCACCACGCTTACACAACTTCTACCACCCACCCCTTGATCATCGGAATGAGCGCTATATGAACAAGAGTATAAACACAAAACTACTCCAACTATACTAAACATATAATCAACATAGGCAATGAACATTATAATTATGAATCTAGAATTATACCAAGTCCTATCAAGTATTCGACTCATACAAACTAGAACAAAAACTAGAGGATCAACACGAACTAGACAAGAACACGATGAGCTAGACGAACTAGAACAACTAACTAGACAAGAATATGATGAACTATAAGATGAACAAGATGAACTAGAAGAATAAGTAAACAAACTAGAAGATGAACACAATGAACTAGAAGACAAATAGCACAAATAGATTAATAATGTAGAATACAAGAGAGAAGTACAAGGCTATACCTAGCCTCCTCGCGACTAGATCCGGAATCCAAGCGTTGCTTGCCTCCTGTAATTCCTATTCTTATATTCTAGCTATGCCCTAGCTAGTGGAGCTCTAGGTTATCCTTTCAAGGGACTACCCTAAAATGAACAATGATGGATGATAGATTGATTATGAGAGATTATTCAGGGGGGTCTGCCTCTGCTTATATAGCCCGGTGAGATGAAATGTAGCCCTCGGATCAAACCGACTTGAAACAATGGTCAAGATGCATCGTAGAGGTCGGTTGGAGGCCACCACGCGAAGGTGGACCCACTTGGCAGGGGGACCAAGCCGGCCGGCCTAACATGTGGGGCCGGTCGGCCCCACCTGGCAGCCGCTGGGCCTCCGCTTCGTTCTCGTGCCTTCTGGTGTCTTCTACGTCCTTCTAGTGCCACTTTCCGATCCGTTCGCGTAATGAGTCGTGACTTGAGTGGATTCCTTTCTTCCCAGCTTCTAGATAAATCCCTGGAAAAGATTATTTCGCAAAGTTGTGGAATCTTGTCGGTTTAGTCCCTGGTCTTGTGATGACGATGGTTCTAGGGTCTTCTAGAGTCTTCCAAGTCGTACCCATCAAGGACTTCTTCTCCGGTGCTCCAAATATGGCAAATGATATGTCCGTCTCGATCGTCTCGACAAGCTTTCCGCAATGGTATACTCAGATTCTTCACTTGAGATACTTTTATATAATAAAATACTGCATATCCTGCAAAACAAGTGAGAACAACACAACTCGTGGAACTCATTAGAATAAACCCCTATAACCCTACTTCACACATTATTTCAGACCTTTTCTTGAAGTAGTTGATGGTTAAAAATTGGAGTTAATTAACGTCAACATACATGCCAAGTGGTGGAGCCTAGAGAAGGATCACGGTGATGATGGTGTTGACCGCAAGTGATCAAGGGCTCATTTTGGAAAAAAGAAAGAGAAAAACAAAAACAAGTTGATCAATGCAAAGGTATCAATAGGTTTTTGTTTTGCACTCAAGACATCATAGAAGGTGTGAGTGACTTAGGATTGATAGCCGTACTATGAATAGGGGAGTTTCTCGGTTAAAATGGTTATCAAGTGCCACTAGGTGAATTCATATGAGCATATGCATTAGAACCTAGTGTGAGCTAACATAACCCTTGAAAATATTTGTAAAATATGCTAACACACGTGCACAAGGTGATACACTTGGTGGTTAGCACATTTGAGCAAGGGGTTGAGAAGGTGGTGAAATCGTGGTAGTGTTTCTCGCTGAGAAACACTGACCGGATGCTGGTCAGAGAATGACCGAACCCTGGCCTATCGTCCGATCAGTGCCGATTGGCGCGGTGCTGAGAGGCAGAGAATGAGGAGCTCGACCGAACATAGGGCTGTGACGCACCTATGCGTCCAGTCACTTGTTGAGGGCCGACTAACGCTACTGATCGGACACTGCGTGAACACTGTTCACCATCCGATTATGCTGACGTGGTGCGTGAGCCAAGCGATGAAGAACTGACCGGATGCCAGCTGAGTTAGGTCACTAATGAGTAGACGCATCTGGTCACCAAAATCACGCTCTGGGGGCTCTCTGTGTTGGACTGAACGCCACATTGACCAGCGTTAGGTGCTCGGTGTCGGCGCGTCTGGTCACAGCGTTGATGACGCGCTGACTATCTTCGTAACCGTTGAGATCGTATGTGCTAGATTCAAAGAGGGACATATGGCAGCCATCTGAGGGCTTGGCATGTAGTGACCGATCGCTGGGGCTGCGTCCGGTCACCCTGTACAGGCGGCAGTGTTGAGCCTAATGGCTATATTCTCTGGGGACGCTTATAAATAGTTGGTGGCCGACTCTTAGGGAACTCTCTTGGCTTTCTGATCATATTGACATCCTCTTGAGCTAGCATACTCCCTCCCACTCATCTTCCTTGCTTGGGTGTGAATCCAAAGTGAGATTAAGTGATTCCAAGTGTATTTGCTTGTGAGTTTGCATCTAGTGGCACTTAGGGATCATTTGAAATGCGGGATTCTTGTTACTCTTGGTGGTTGTCGCCACCTAGATGGCTTAGAGCAGCGGAGGAGTTGTGGCAAGAGTTGGTGATTGTTCTTGGCCACCTCCCGGTGATTGTGAGGGGTTCTTGTGTCTTCCCCGGTGGAGAGCCAAAGGCAACTCTAGTGGATTGCGTATGTCATTGAGCTACCTTACTTGTGGGTCGGTTCTTGCGGTGTCCAACGTTGGGATGAGGTTTGTGCAACACCTCTTAGCCGTCGAACCACCAAGTGTTGGTCGACACAACAGGGACCAGCATGCCGACAAGCACATGAACCTCAGGAGAAAAATCTTGTGTTCATCTTGTGTATGATTGGATTTCTCCCGGTAATTGGTCTTCATATCTTGTGATTGATTCATCATCAATGCGGTGGTATAATCATCTTGTCCTCTCATTTACCTTCTTGCAAAGTAGCTACCATGCTCTTTAGTGTAACTATTCTTGAGAGCTTTTAAGGACATTGTCGGTGTTTGGAGACCGATAAGGGCTTTGGCGTACGCAGAACTCGATGGTAAACGCAGAGACAATGATTTATACTGGTTCGGTCCACCGGAATAGTGTCGGCGTCCCTACGTCCAGTCTGGGTGGATAGTATGTTGCGCCTTGCGCTTAGGGTTTAGACCGTGAGGTCTGTTGTGGTTGAGGTGGCGATCTAGGGAGCCCTGCCCTCCTTTATATAGTCCTGAAGGCAGGAGTCCTAGTCGGTTACAATACAGAAGTCCTAGTAAGATTACAGGATAGCAACACTGGGAGGAATCCTAGTTGGACTAGATCTTCTCTCTTCTTTGCGGGGTACCCGGGGGGTCCCGCATCGACAAGCTCCCGAGCACTTCATGGTTGAATTTTGGAAGCCTCGTCTTGTTCCTTCAGGTCTTGCCAAATAGAAACAAGCGTTGTCCGAGTGCTTTCTTGAGTGAAACCGTGTAGCGCTTCTTGAGATCTTCGAGTGGTGTGCACTTTTCGAAAAAAAGCACCCACTGGGTGTACCCCCGAGCCTCTTGCTATTTGCTACAAAGACTTGGAGGATCTTGTCTTGCAATTACTTGTTGAAGAAATTTTGAATGCATCCGCTGAGGATATGTATCCTGCAGCCCGTGAGCCTACAATCCGACTACTCGGAGTCGATTATAGGATCTTGTAGACATCCTCAAGGGTGCAGCCAAGTGGTTGAATGCTTGCAACTTGGGTTTTTCCATCCTTGAACCTGAGCCCTCGGGCGTAGTCAGAGCGATACCAACTAAGCCGAGGCAACGGCCAAGCCCCCGAGCTTAGTACCGACTAAGTCGTGGAGGTGGAGAAGCCTGATCGAAGCGACGGAAGTAGCCGGTGCGATGGCCGAGTAAGGCAACTCTCAGGAGTGTACCCTACTCAGTGGCATGGTCCAGATCTGGTCCCCTGCAAGGTAAACATAAAAATATGTTGTAATTGACATTCTGGATATCAAATTAGGAACATGTCCCTTGCATAATTAATCAGGAGTGGATCCCCACATTATGAAATAAACTTTTTTGCGTCTTGCTGTTGCTGGGCTGTTTAATTTCTCTGGGTAGTTGTCCTGTTATGTTTAATCACCTAGTCCCTATTTTAGTCGTTGCTCATCGTCGAGACGTTAGGTGTGACAGAAGAGTCGAGGTTTCACGGAACAATGTTAGCCTAAACGTTAAACGGTGAACGATCGGTCACCCATCGTTTAGCAAAAAGTCGGTATACACGGCCGTTTAAACGGCCTTTTAAACGGTCGAAACGGTTTTGCACGGCTTTACACGATTAATCGGCCTACACGGTTACCCATCGAGTAGCGTTTACACGCCGTGTAAACGGCCTACACGGCCATGTAGGCGAACAGTGTCACGGATTAAGGCGTGTTCTACCTGAGTAATTTAACAACCGTTAAGAGAAGACTAGAGCAGTCGGGCTGCGCAAAAGAAAGAGAGTGCGTGCGGAGCGCATATAAAACTTTTCCACATCTTGCTCTTGCTAGGCCATGTAAATTCCCCGGGTAGTTGTCCTGTTACGTTTAATCACCTAGTCCCTGTTTTAGCCTTTGCTCATCGTCGAGACATTAGGTGTGACAGAAGAGTCGAGGTTTCACGGATTAAGGCGTGTGCTACCCGAGTAATTTAACAACCGTTAAGAGAAGACTAGAGCAATCGGGCTGCGCGAAAGAAAGAAAGTGCGTGCGGAGCGCATTTTGTCCACCCGTTGGGTGTCATCCCGCCTACAAGCACGGAGCTGTATGAGTAGTCGGGGATAAGAAGATGTGCGCAGCTGCAGAGGCACATGAACGATATCTGGAAATATATGAAAATTAAAAATTAAAGCGTGACTTAGCTTGATTTGTAGCCGAGTGAAGAAGTCGACAAGCCATAGTAGCCGATGTTGATGAAGTACACCTGGATCGTCGAGCACCTGGAACGCGTCGTCAAGTACTCGGTAGCTGTCGGCAAGTACCCGGAACTCGTCGTCGAGTACCCGAAACTTCGTCGGGTACTCGGTCGAGTCCGAGTAGTCAGAGCGGTTCATCGGGCGTTGCAATCACTACGCCAGATTCTTACTGCAGGAACGAGGACATTTTTACTGCAGGGGCGGCTGAGGTTGAGGGCGCCCCTACAGTGGATGTTCTCGGGGCCCAGCAGCCCAGCCGCCCCTATAGTTGGCACTGTAGGGGCGGCTGGTAACCTGAGCCGCCCCTACAGTTGAGGCTGATCTGTAGGGGCGGCTCAATTACCAGCCGCCCCTGCAGTTTCCACTGTAGGGGCGGCTCAATCACCAGCCGCCCCTGCAGTGCCAGACTGTAGGGGCGGCTGAATCACCAGCCGCCCCTACTGATGACACACGAATAAATAGCAGCCCTTACATGATCATAGTGAACAGTGTGATTTCTCTTTTTAATCTGTGGGTCAACTTTGTAACTAGTTTTTCTTTCTCATACTAACTCCAAATCTGATGATTTTTTCCTAAAATTTTCTAAAATCATTCTCTATCAATTTATTTTGTTGGTTTTTGTGAATATATACATATGAAAAGTTTGAGCAATTTAAATTTTGAATTTAAAAAAATGCAACTTCAGACAAGATTTTGGTACCCCAAATGATTTCAGCTGAAAAAGTGATAAATACCAAAGTTGAATAACTCATCAAGATCTACAACTTTTGTATTGGTCATTTCTTTATATGACAAAGTGGTAATGACATTGTTCACAAATGTGACACATCTCTCATAAGGTTTTATAAACTATATGAGACATGTGTAAGATTAGTAAACAATGTGTGCTGAGAATTTGTCAAATGAAGAAATAACCAAAATAAAAGTTGTAGATATTCATGAGTTGAACAACTTTGGTCTTCATCACTTTTTATGTTGAAATAAATTTGGGTCTCAAATTTTGGTTCGAACTTATCGTTTTTCAAAATTTCAAATTTGAAAGGTTCAAATTTTGTCAAATGACAAGATGACTAAAATAAAAGTTGTATATATTAATGAGTTGAACAACTTTGGTATTCATCACTTTTTATGTTGAAATGATTTTGGGTCTCAAATTTTGGTTCGAACTTGTTATTTTTTTAAATTTCAAATTTGAAAGGTTCAAATTTAGTCAAATGACAAGATAATCAAAATAAAAGTTCTATATCTTGATGAGTTGAACAATTTTTGTATTCATCACTTTTACATATAAAATCATTTAGGGTTTAAAATTTTGGTTTGAACTTGTCAAATTTCAAATTTCAAATTTTAAAATGCGTAAAACATTGTCACATCTAAGTTTGACCAAACTTAAATGCTGAAGAATGATTTTATAAATTTTTAGGAAAAAAACCCATCACATTTGGAGTTAGTATGAGGGAGAACAACTAGTTACAAAGTTTACCTACAGATTAAAAAGAGAAATCACACTGTTCTAGATGATCCTTACATGATCATAGTGAACAGTGTGATTTCTCTTTTTAATCTGTGGGTCAACTTTGTAACTAGTTTTTCTTCCTCATACTAACTCCAAATCTGATGATTTTTTTCCTAAAATTTTCTAAAATCATTCTCTATCAATTTATTTTGTTGGTTTTGTCAATTTATACATATGAAAAGTTTGAGCAATTTAAATTTTGAATTTCAAAAAAATACAACTTCAGACAAGATTTTGGTACCCCAAATGATTTCAGCTGAAAAAGTGATAAATACCAAAGTTGAATAACTCATCAAGATCTACAACTTTTGTATTGGTCATTTCTTATATGACAAAGTGGTAATGACGTTGTTCACAAATGTGACACATCTCTCATAAGATTTTATAAACTATATGAGACATGCGTAAGATTAGTGAACAATGTGTGCTGAGAATTTATCAAATAAAGAAATGACCAAAATAAAAGTTGTAGATATTCATGAGTTGAACAACTTTGGTCTTCATCACTTTTTATGTTGAAATAAATTTGGGTCTCAAATTTTGGTTCGAACTTGTCGTTTTTCAAAATTTCAAATTTGAAAGGTTCAAATTTTGTCAAATGACAAGATGACTAAAATAAAAGTTGTATATATTAATGAGTTGAACAATTTTGGTATTCATCACTTTTTATGTTGAAATGATTTTGGGTCTCAAATTTTGGTTCGAACTTGTCATTTTTTTAAATTTCAAATTTGAAAGGTTCAAATTTAGTCAAATGACAAGATAACCAAAATAAAAGTTGTAGATCTTGATGAGTTGAACAACTTTGTTGTTTATCAAATTTTCATTTGAGATCATTTGGTGTCTCAAAATTATTTTAATAGTTTTGATTTTAATTTTTTAAAATTTAAAATTTTTTCCCCATTTTTAAAGGTTCAATTTTGCAATTTTAAACTGTTGTAGTTGTTTTAGTTATTGTATATGTAAATATATCTATAAAAAAATAAAAGTTGTAGATCTCAATGAGTTGTACAACTTTGTTGTTGATGACTTTTTCAGCTGGAATCATTTGCTATTTCCAAATATTGTTTGAAGTAGTCATTTTTTGAAATTCAAAATTTGAACTGTTCAAACAAAGTCCGATGGAGTAATGGCCAAAATAAAAGTTGTAGATCTTGATGAGCTTTATAAATTTGTGGTTTATGACTTTTTCATTTGAAGTCATTTGCTATCCAAAAATTCTGTCAAAGTTATAATATTTTGAAATAATATTTATAAAAAATATATTGACCGGGCCTTATTTAGCTCAGCCCTCCATCT
Organism: Saccharum hybrid cultivar R570; assembly: GCA_038087645.1. Lineage (NCBI taxonomy): Eukaryota > Viridiplantae > Streptophyta > Magnoliopsida > Poales > Poaceae > Saccharum > Saccharum hybrid cultivar. The sequence goes on along the minus strand of JAQSUU010000291.1, from coordinate 775,805 downwards.
CCCCCTGCCTGGGCCTGTTTGGCCCACTCGTCCGTGTAGCTCTCTTGAACGTCTGATTAGATCGGACGGCTCACATCACACCCTTAGCTGGTCAAAACCTGGGTCGTCCTAGCTTCCTGAACCCTAGCTTCTTTCTTCATCCCTCCTCTGACTCCTCCACTTCTCCCGTTCCACACGTAGCGACGGCGGTGGCGGCGCCTGGTGAGCCCCCTCGCGCGTCGGGAGGGCCGGCCAGCAGGTGAGAGAGAGGGAGCCCGCGGCACGGCGAAGACCTGGCAGCAACAGCTAAGCGCGAACGCGAGCGCTCGTGCCTGCGGCCCCGCGCACGTCCGTGCCCAGGCGTCTGCACGCCGGTGAGAAAGAGAGGGAGCCCGCTGTGCGACGGGGGCCCGGAGCAGCTGCCGAGCGAGGGACACGAGGAATTACTCGTCGCGAGCGAGCAAAGAGAACAGAGCGCAGCGGTGGGCTGCCGCGAGCAGCCGAGCAGGGAGGCCGGAGGCGCTCGCAGGGAGGCCTCCACCTTCTAATCCTCCGACCCCAACCTCAGATCTGCCTGCTTCGTCTTCCAGGTCACCCTCATCTCCTCTATTTTCCCTTGCTGTTCCTACTACGTCTGCAAGATGGATTTGCCCAACCAAGATGTCTGTAGTTCTGCTACTACTTGCCATAAAAAACAGTTTGCGTGGTCCAATAAAAAAACAGTCTGTAGTTCATCTCCTCTATCTTCTGAATATGTTTTTCAGCAATATGGCATAGGCAGTAGCATTCAATGATTTGTGTTCACACGTAGATGGATGACAGTAGCATCCGTTGATTGCATAGATTCAGTTTCTGGAGAGCAATTTGCCGTGTACTGATAACCTTAGATGAGTGGTCCAATAAAAAAATGACAGTAGTATAATTATAAATACATGGAATGCCATTGCTTGGACTTTTATTTGCTACAATTAACTGCGTCGGGTTTACTTTAACTGGATTAAACTTTAGGGAAACTTAAAAGGGCAAAGATATGAACATTTTGAAATGAACCGACTCACAAATCTGTAATGCAAAAATGCTGACAAAACACAATTTGACTGCATGTAGCTGTGAATTTATAGGTTTCATTTATTGTGATACCCTAGTTGAAATCAACTCGAGAGAGTGAACTGAACTTTCATATGGCTAGCCTTCGTCTCAAACTGCAGAGATGGCTTGGCCTATGTCTCACTCTTTGTTTCTCAAATTTCCTGTGGAACTTTATTTTCTTGTACTGATTAAATAGTGAGTATTCTTAACTTGGATGGTTGAGTCAGATAGTTTTTGTTTTGGCTATTCTCCTCTGTTACTTAATTTTGTTTCTTTCCACCAAATTTCAAAACATTGTTTTTTTTCAGAAAGAGCTAATATCTGGTGATCAGAATGGAAACATACGTGTGTGGGATTTGGCCGCTAACTCATGCAGCTGTGAGTTGGTGAGTCACATACTCATATTCCAGTATTATGGTACTTCTGTGGAAAGGGTAATGCAAGAAAACAATTGATCTGTTGGTTCCAATTATTTAGGTACCGGAGGTTGATACTGCTGTAAGATCTCTGACAGTCATGTGGGATGGGAGTATGGTGGTTGCTGCAAATAACCATGGGACATGTTACGTTTGGCGCCTACTTAAGGGTACTCAGGTCAGTCTGTTCTGCAAATAACCGTATAAATATAGAGTTTGTGATTTCTGAATTTTTCAAATTATGTTATGTAGACAATTACCTGCTTTGAACCTCTGCACAAACTGCAAGCCCATGATGGCTACATTCTGAAGTGCCTGCTTTCACCAGAATTTTGCGATCCTAACAGGTATGAACTACACCGTGTTGCCCTCTGCCTTCCCCGATGATTTATCAGTTGCACAGTTAACCGGTCTGTTCTCTCTTGCAGCTTCTTCAGACACCACAGCGAGGCTATGGACGATGTCAACTGGAGAGGCCACAGGGTGTACCAGGGTCATCACAAGGCCACCGTGTGCTGCGCTCTCCATGATGGGGCAGAATCAGCGCCCTCATAACCATGTTGTGACTGCTTTCCTGTACATACTTTGGATTGCAGAACTTTTTTTCACTCTTAACTTATGACCTGGTAGCGTTTAACGTCCAGTTGTTGAAATGCGGGGCTGTAGCTATATATGCAGCAAGCGGTAGTGTTTAACGCTCTGTTGTTGAAATGCGGGGTTGTAGCTGTATATATGCGGCAAGCCTCTGGGGCTGCGTACAAATAATTTGCGTGCTGTTGGTGGATGATTCTGCAGAATTTTAGTGGTACTTCTTTTTGCTCTATGAATTGAATGCAGCAATGGTTACGCATTGAATTTTTGTGGATGTATATATGTATATTTGTGGTGGTCAGATTCGAATTTGAATTTTATATATATATATATATATGGTCAGATTTGAATTTGAATTATTTATTTTTTTTTTCTGGAAAATCCACTGTAGGGGCGGTTCTTGATTGAACCGCCCTTACAAATACACACAGCAGGGGCGGCTGGTGATACAGCCGCCCTTACAGAAGTCCACTACAGGGGCGGCTGAAAACACCAGCCGCCCTTACAGAGGGCACTGCAGGGGCGGCTGAAAACACCAGCCGCCCCTACAGAGGTCACTGCAGGGGCAGTCAGAAAACCGCTCCTACAGAGACACCCTCTGTAGGAACACCCTGGGAAGGGCGGCTGACGCAGCCGTCCTTACAGAGGCTTTTGAGCCGCCCCTCCAGTTAATTTCTGTAGTAGTGAATTGATGTAGTCGGACAGTGTGGCCGAGCAGTTGGAGCCGTTGTCGGACGTGGTATGTGTATGACGTGTTCGTGCATGCATATACACATATACGCCATGGTCTTGCTTGTTTTCTCAACTTAGGCGGCTCATCGCTTGACTCGGCTTGCTCCCGAGTATACCACGAGCACAGCATGTAAGTATTCCAGGAGTACAGCACGTACTCGGATGTCTTGTAGAGTTGTTGTTGCGGAGTAGTTGGCGCTATGACCGAGTAGTCGATAACCGCAGTCGGGTAGTTGGTGTAGCATCCGAGTAGATGGAAGCAGGGTCGACAGCTCGCTTGATGTAGCCGAACAACTTGATGCAGTTCGGGTAGTTCTGTCTCGACACCTCGGCTGTTGGCTTGACGTAGTCGGACGGCTTGCTAGTTGGACAGCTTGCTTCCGTCTGGACGGCCTGCTACTTGGCCGGCTGGAACCGCTTACATGTTGGTTGATAGAAACGTATGTGCACGAGCCTGATGGATAGCAGTTGGATAACTTGACGCAGGAGAACAGCAGTCGGATAGCTTATGCCTGGGTGCACAGGATCTACTCGAACGGGCACGCGGAGTTGTGCCCGGAGTCAGTCCCGTGTGCAAGCTCGATGCATAAAGCCTCAACGCCTTGATTACTTTAATCAGCTTGCGTGGATCTGACATCATCTTGGCTTGTTTTGATAGTATACACGTGCGTGCCTACTGCCTATATGCACACATATGTCCATGAAAATGTTGATTTTTGTCTTGCATGTCGTATCCGAGTTTTTTTTTTTGACAACAGGTCATATCCGAGTTGAGTAGCACCAGGACTTCTTGCCATAGATGATGCTGGCCGATCCAACTCTGGCAGCCGTCGAAGTCATTGTTAGAGCTCGAACGTAGCTGCAAGGTTGAACCGAACAGATTTGAATGGCATGCCGGACGAACGTGATGAAGCTCCTGTGCAGCATCTTGAGACTGAGCGGCATGATGATCTTGTTGGTGTACGTGCTCCTAGCGGCAGCCTGTACGAGATTGGGTGCTCGAGGCCATCGCCGAGAACATGTTGATCTTGAGGTCCATCGAACTCTTGATCACAATAGCACCGAAAGGCCCCACGGTGGGCGTCAGTTGTCGGTGTTTGGAGACCGGCATACTGTCACGGGGTTATCCGGGACGATGATAAGGACTTTGGCATACGCAGAACTCGATGGTAAACGCAGAGACAACAATTTATACTGGTTCGGTCCGCCGGAATAGTGTCGGCGTCCCTACGTCGAGTCTGGGTGGATAGTATGTTGCGCCCTACGCTTAGGGTTTAGACCCTGAGGTATGTTGTGGTTGAGGTGGCGATCTAGGGAGCCCTGCCCTCCTTTATATAGTCCCTAAGGCAGGAGTCCTAGTCGGTTATAATGCAGAAGTCCTAGTAAGATTACAGGATAGCAACACTATTAAGATTACATGGGAGGAATTCTAGTTGGACTAGATCTTCTCTCTTCTTTGAGGGGTACCCGGGGGGTCCCACATCGACAAGTTGTTGGTGTTTGACCACCGATAGCTTGCCATGGGGGTACCCGGGACAGTTGTTCGGGCTTCGGCGCGTGCTAGAACTCGACGGTGAACGCAAAGACAGTCGATTTATACTGGTTCGGGCTCTCGATCGTGATCGAGTAATAGCCTTACGTCCAGTCAGCGTTAGCCTGTTGCGTTAGATTGATTGTGTTGTGTTGTCTCTTATTATAGGGGTGCCCACAGACTCTCTTTATATCGGTAGATATGGCTGTAGTGTGTAATAGACCGTGAGGTCTATTCCTATTGTTCTCTGGTCCTAATCTAGGGAGCTCTGCCCTCCTTTATATAGTCCAAGAGACAAGAGTGATAGTTGGTTATAATTTAGAGTCCTAGTAGGATTACAAGATAGTAATGCTACTAGGATTTCATGGGAAGAATCCTAGTTGGATTAGATCTCCTCTCTTCCTTGCGGGGTATCCCATGGGTCCTGCATCGACAAGCCCTGAGCACTTTATGGTTGAACTTTGGAAGCCTCGTATTGTTCCTTCAAGTCTTGCCGAGTAGAAACAAGCGTCGTCCGAGTGCTTCCTTGAGTGAAACCGTGTAGCGCTTCTTGAGATCTTCGAGTGGTGTGCACTTTTCGGAAAAGTGCACTCACTGAGTGTAGACCCCGAGCCTCTTGCTGTTTGGAACAAAAAGTTGGAATGTCTTGAATCTTCTTAGGCCCAGTTTAGTTCCCAGAAAATTTTGCAAAAATTTTTAGATTCTCCATCACATCGAATCTTTGGACACATGCATGAAGCATTAAATATAGATAAAAAAAATAAAACTAATTACACAGTTTAGACGAAATGGACGAGACGAATCTTTTAAGCCTAATTAGACCATGATTGGACAATATTTGCCAAATAACAACGAAAAGCGCTATAGTGCCATTTTGCCAAATTTTTCGCATCTAAACCGGCCCTTAGCTGAAAAACTTGAAAAACCTTTCCTGAGGATATGTACCCTGCAGCCCGCGAGCCTGTGTCCAAGTACTTATAGTCGGCGCTAGGATCTCAAAAGGATATACTCAGGGATGCAGCCGAGTAACTTCCTGGGACAATGATCAGTGACCGCTTGGCGCGGTTATGTCAAACAGAATAGAACTTCAGTGACTCTTCTTGTTGTCTCTGCCTGTACGTGTGTGAGTGTTGTGTTGGGTTGTCATCATCTTGCATGGTGGAATCAGCGTATGATGCATGCATATATGCATGTAAGTCTTGTAATTGATTTTGTATGTAATATTTCCTTGCTTCATTACTGGTTGGAGATCATATGGCTCGTTGCGGGATGCCACTGCACGGCGCTGCGGCCGAAACCTGTGTGGCCCTACTGCTGGATAATTAGCTTGTGTCTTTTGTCCAATCTTTGAGTATGTACGCCATCAACGATAGGAACACGCCAGGTTAAATGTCATCGTTCATCGTGCACTTATCAAAGCCCTCAATGCGCAGCCCAAGATCAACACCCTGATCTGAACAGCATGAAGCAGCTTGATAGCACACTTGACATATAGCGTTGTCGAAACGTAGTCAGCCGGCAGATGAATTTTCCTTCTAAGAATTTCAGCTTCGCAAAAGTAGTCGGAGCTAGGATCTGAGAAGAATATACTTAGAGATGTAGGAGTGGTTGAAAGCTTGTAATCTTAGTCTTCCATCGTTGAATCCGAGCCCCCAAGTGTAGCGTCAAAGTGGAGCTGAGATAGTGATGATACTGGTCGAGCCCCCGAGCTTGCCGCTGTGTTATCTGTGTAGATGGAAGAGCATGTGCGTCTCAAGTCTTCTTGCATGATCTTGGAGATCGGTCATGGCCTTTGTTTGTTCTTTGCTTGAGCAAACGTCGGTTGATGACAGAGTATCAATTATTGCTGCCTCCTTGCGAGCCTGATTTTTGAAGAAACGAGCAGGAACTCGTCCTCAACTTGTGCATCAGGTCCCAGTTGTCGAAGTAGTCATCTGAGTTTTTTATTATGCAGGCGGACCGTTCATCTTGTTTTGAAAAAAGTCAGCTGAGCAGTAGCCAATTTGTCCGCATACATGCATGAGTATACGCACGAATCTTGTAGCCTGTATGCCTTCCAATAATCAGCTTGCAATAACTCATTTGAGCTTCGGGATATGAGCCAACCGAAACATGCTGAGTAGTATTAGCGCTCAGCCCCCGAGAATTGCAGTCGACGGAGCTGCTGGAGCACGGCAATGTGCTGTCCGAGTAGTCATAGCCTCTGAGGGTGGAAGCCAGCCAAGTTGAATAATCAGCATGTCTTGTAGGTGCAAATTAGCCCATACGTGCATGTCTTGTAGGTGCAAGGTGGCTAACTTGCATGTCTCCACGGTGAGTTCTCTTTGGTTGCTTGGTCTGTCTGTGCGTGCATGCATATGCACAAATGCTTTGTTCTTGCTAGCGAGTCAGCAGAAGTTGTGCATGCAAACTCCGTTAGTGGTGAAGCTGAAGGTGTCAAAGTAGGTCTCTGTTTTTTGAGGTGAAGCGACTAAACTGGCAGAGACTTGTATGTCTGATGGCAGAGATTAATCCTACGTACGTCCGTTTATGATCTCAGAGTATTTGACTGCATATCTGACTAGATTGTAATAATTGATGATGCCTTGACAGACTCCTTGCTAATTGTCCATCTTGGCTAGCATCTTGGTGTAGCACCTCTGAGTACCAACTTGTATGAGTACTCGACTTTGGACCAGGATATCTTTTCTTGCTGATCTCGTGATGGAGTCGTTTCCAAAAATAGCAAAGGAGATTATGCGTGTTCCTCATGGCTTTGTAGATTGATCCCATGGCTGTCTTTCTTGTTTTACCACTGTCCAAGATTTGGACTCCTTGTCCAATTTGAACGTATATGCGTTCCTGCGATCGATCTGCTAGTACAACATTAAATCTTTGTCGTTGATCCAAATTGCTCTGGTCTTGTGTGGTTTCATGAGCCTTGGTGAGCAACGGCACTAGATCAGCTGGTTCTTACATTTGAGTTTGAAAACACCTAGGATAAGGCGAGGATCATTACTCTCACCTAGGTTGAACAACTCCGGGATAGGGGGAGTGTTGGTTTGTCAGCCTTCTTACTCTCATCCAAACCTGAAAGACTTAGGATAAGCGAGCTCAAGCATCTTTTCAGCTTTTTTGCTCTCATCCGGTTGTGAATAGCGAGCTCAAGCATTTTTCAGCTCTTTTGCTCTCATCCGGTTGTCGAAACAACTCGGGATAGGGTGAGCACCTTTTAGCTCTCATCCAGGCCGTGAAAACGACCCAGGATAGGTTCGAATGTCAGCTCTCTAGCATTACTCTCATCTAAGTCTAAAAAGACTTAGGATTGCGAGCTCAAGCATCTTTTCAGCTCTTTTGCTCTCATCCGAGGAAACTACTCGGGATGGGACGAGCACCCTTTGGCTCTCATCCAGGTCATGAAAACGACCTAGGATAGGTTCGAGTGTCAGCTCTCTAGCCTTACTCTCATCTAAGCATAAAAAGACTTAGGATTGCGAGCTCAAGCATCTTTTTAGCTCTTTTGCTCTCATCTGAGGAAACTACTCGGGATGGGGCGAGCACCCTTTGGCTCGCATCCAGACCATGAAAACAACACAGAATAGGTTCGAGTGTCAGCTCTCTAGTTTTACTCTCATCTAAGCCTGAAAAGACTTAGGATTGCGAGCTCAAACATCTTTTCAGCTCTTTTGCTCTCATCTGGTTGTGAAAACAACTTGGTATAGGGTGAGACGGGTTCTTCAATCTCGTGTTGGAGCCAGTCCGGATGCACTGAGTACTCTTGCAAATCTCAGTCGCTTGCATTGCTCCATACATACTCCTTGTTTATTTGCTTGCTGGCTGGATCCCAGAGTACGCTTGGTGCTGTAGCTTGCTTGTATATGTGCACCTCGTGACTACATGTAAATTTTGGTAGTTTGCATGTCTTGATGGATTGCTTCCTGGGAGATTCTTCATTGGGCTGAGAAGTTGCTGTCAGACTCAGTAGAACAAAATCTGCAGAATCTAGAGGCAGAGTAGTCTTTGCATGTTGATGGTCATCGTCATCCCTGCTTGTCGTCATCAACTAATGCACATATTTAAACTGCTTCCTTGATCTGAGTAAGCCGTCATTGGGCTACAGGTGGACTGCTCTAGTCTGTGACACCGAGGACCTTGCGGGAAGTAATAGCCGAGTGCTTCTTGGCGACGACCGCTACTCTTGGCGGTGAAGTCGTCTGGGGTCGAACTTGAACTTGGCGAGGAGTCAGAGTGGGTACACGGTGGCAGCGATAAGAAGTCAGAATCAGACTCGATCAAAACTCGTCGATGATGCCGCCGGGGAAGTGGTCCACACGTAGATGTGCAGACGGTGCATCAAGGTGCTCGGAAACCGTCACCAACTGGTGCATCGAGGCACTCAAAACTTGTCACCGACAGGTGCGTCGAGGCACTCGAAACCGGTCTCGACTGGTGGTCGAGGCTCGAAACCCGTCGTATGTAATAGTTGAACTTGGCGATGCTTGACAACTGCTCATATGATCCGATGTATATGTGCACATAGCTTTGATTGCTATATTGTTTTTGTCATCTCACTTGCCTTCATGAGTTGATGGTCCTTGTATTCATGTATAAGTATGCATCCTCTTGCATGTTGCTACATGTGTGTGATAGAACCTCCAATATGTCCCACATGTACCTGTCATTGTCTCAAAGATCTCTGATGGCTATGCATGTGTACCACAGAACTTAAGAAGTTTGTCGGTGTCCTCGGAAAACTCGAATCATCCATGATCTTCCGAGCAGCATCACATTACAGAGGCATTGCAGTATTACAACAGTTTATATAACAAATTTCATCAGAGTAAAAGTGCAGAAGTCTTACATATCATAATTTACAAACCATTTGTTCCAAACCTTACAAACCTTAAGTTTAGTTATTACAACCATAGTAGTGGAGTAGCATTAGTAACTTTATTACAGATCACGGAAACACATTGCTCTGCCCAAGAGCCAGACATACTACTCGTCGTCGCTTACCACAAAGACAGTCATGCAGCAGGGTCCGAAACAAACCTGCTCATGAGACGTACCTGCAACAAGGGTTTAACAAACTCTGAGTAGAAAAGTACTCCACAAGACTTAACCGACGAAAAGGGTGGAGAAGACTTAGGAATACAGGCTCAGGGGATTCAAGATAAGGCTTTAGCAAGAATCAAAATCTTTTACAGAAAAGCTCACTATTAGAGAATCCTTACTTTCAATCATCATTTATTATGACTATCACTAGGTGAGTCTATTCTATAACATTCACTTCTTAACATTCATCTCAAGATTCCACTTCCAAAGTTTTATCCATTAACTATGATGTAGTTGCGAAGGTCAAGTCTTCTTGTCCGAGAAGCAGCGGCGATTCAAATCGATTATACCCAGCTGGGGATCCCTAACCACACGACATATGCCAGACTTTAACCCACATATATCAACCTTCACCCGGATCCTCCAAAACGTGACTGGGTTCAGCGCCACCTGAGAGTACAGTACACCTCCAATCTAGCCCTTGGCCACGAGGGTACACACTACTCTCGCCATCTCTCCACTCCAAGTGCATGGTCGGCCATACACGTGATAGAATTACCGAGGTCTTAGGCTTACCAGAGCATGCGGTCAGTTGTAAAGTCTCGACCAAACGGGACTACAACGGACGATCCTTAACCGACACAGTCAGAGACACTATATTGGGACTCCTTTCTCAATGCAAGTCCACTAACCAGTCTCAGATTATCATCATCATTATTCATCATTTTGTTTCACAACAACCCTTCAAACTTTATTAAATATTTTCAAAGTTTTCTCATTTAAGCAGGGCTAAGCATATTAAGCATTTTTAAATAAAATAGTATCAAGGACGATATTGAAGTATCAAGGATGGTAGTGCAGTAATTAGGTTATCACTCAACTCTTATCACCTAATGCAACAACGCATTAACATAAGTGAAGTAAATCTTTTCAAAACACAAGGAAGGTTTAAATGTATCCGGGCTTGCCTTAGTCGACGGGAATTTCTGGTTCAGGGTCAGTCCCACAAATATCGAATCCAACCTCCACTGGCGACTGCTCTTCTTCGGTTATTGGTTTGACCACGTTAACTTCCTCGTTTACGGGTACTATACGAGATAATATGACATGCTTCAATATGATGAAGTAATAAACACGATGCTTGATGATGGTATAACAAAATTAAGAACTTGAGTACAACTTTCCTTCAAGGTACAGTTGCAAGCCAACAAAGCTTAACCTAATCCTAGCCTAGGGTTTCATTAGGTTAACTACTTTGTTAATGACTTTCATTAAGCACATGAAATAATATTAATTAAGCCCTAACAACATAATTAAGAGAGCTCAAACAATTAATTAAAGGTGTCAAAGATCATCATGTGTTAATGACCCAAGGTCAATAATCAATTCCAAAGTCAAACAAAATCATAAATTATCAAGTTAAACACATGTTTAATTAATTAATTAAGGCAGAAATTAAGAATAAAATAAAATTTATCCAATTAAGCCCAAACTTCTTTTACAGATTAGTCTTACCCTTAAACAGTATCAAAATTAATTTCATGATTTTTGGACTATTATTTCAATTATTAAAATTCATGGAAGTTGCATTTAATAATTAATCGAGCTAATTTTAATACATGCAAAAGGTAATCAAAATTGGCATTTCATTTTTTTTTCTAGATAGTACACAGTATAGAGAGGCTACACAAAAAATTTGAATATTTTTGAAGCTCTAGTTATTTCACAATGAAATAAACAAAACTCAATACTATTTGATATTTTTAGAAAAGAAGAAAATGAAAAAAAACATTCCACCGACTCGGCCCACTTCTCCCTTTCTCCCTCTGGCCCAACCAGCCCACGCCACACATGGGCGCGCTCCTCTCTCCCTCTTTCCCCGGCCCACAACACTCGTTCACCCGGCTCACAACCAGGTCCAACTCGCGGACGCGAGCGGTCCAGAGCCAACTCGGGCCAGACCAAAGCCGGCCATGGCGGTGCGACTCTGGCCGGCCGTGCTGTATCATCGGTGGCCTCCCTGATGTCATGGCTTACCCCAACAGACTCAGGGCAACGGCGCGCGTCAGCCTAGAGTGAAAACAAAGCAAGAAGAGGTATGCAACAGCCTCACCGTCGGTCAAGGCAGAGCAACGGCGGCGCTACCGTGGTGGCGGAGCGGTGGTCGACACGTTTGCGGCTTGAATCTACCCACGATCACTCCGGTGAGCACCACGACGACATGGGAAACACAGAGCAACAACCAAGCGGTCGTGAGACTCCTCGGAGCGTTCTGGCCACAGTGGGGTGGAGCTCGGCGGCGCTCAGTCACCGGAGAAGAAGGAGAAGGCGGCGGTGCAGGTGCTCCAGGCGAGATGAGAAGGCATGAGTGGGCCGAGAAGGTGCACGAGAGCGAGATGTGGCTAGTGGTGTGATCAATTTGGCCCCAGCGAGCTCGACGGCGATGACGGTGAGCGATGGAGCTAGGCGATGGTGGCGGAAACAAAGGAGGGAAAGGAAGGCGCCGGCGGCTGACCCTGGACCTTATAGACAAGGCCGAGCAGCTCGAGGACAACACGCAGGACTACCTTGCCAGCGCGAAGCAGCAGCTGGCAGCCGCGGACGTGCCTGGAAGTGGCCGGAAGGAGACCGGTGGTGAGCTGCCTGCTGCCCTGCTCAACTTGAACTATTTATGACATTGCCACTGAGACAGATTCCCAAATTACTTTCAAATTTTCTAAATAAGTTGAAAATCGGTAAAAACAAAAGTTGTCCAACTTTTAAAGTTCTACAACTTTCTCAATAAAACCTTTTTCAAATTCAGCTTAGATTTTGAAATTTGAATTTGAAAGCAAAAGGGGACATTTTCTGGATTTTGGTAAATTCAAAATTACTTTAAATTTTACATGGAAACTTTGAAAACTCAAAACACCAAAGTTGTACATCTTGACAAGACCTACAACTTTACTGTTTAAACTATTTTCAAATTCTACCTCCATTTTGAAATTGGAATAGAGGAATGAAGAAGGGTCAAATTTGAGATTTGAATATTTTCAGAATTACTCCAAATTTTATACTAAAACTTTGAAAACTCCAAGAACCAAAGTTATACAACTTGACAAGGTCTATAACTTTGCTTTTTGGCTCATCCCCAAATTCTTTTTAGATTTTGAATTACAGAAAAGGGGTAAAACAGGGTTTTCCAGAAATCAGGGGTTTGAATCAAATTCAAACTCGATTTGGTTTCTACATTAATTGATGATTAATTAGTGATCACCACTATCATCCAAATGTACCATTGAGTCAAATCACATGTGATCTTCCCAATGCCACATTTGTTTGAACCAAATTTTGAATTATAAATTTATTTTAATAAACCTCCCAATTTGAATTCAAATTTGAATTAGAAAACTTAGGGTAAGTTTTGGAACTCAAATTCAACCTCAAACTTGGAGTGCATTTTTAAATGTTGCACTTGAGTTTATCCCCTACACCTGACACTAGTGTAGAGCACAGCTTTACACCTCAATTTACATAGGGCATAATCCAAGTATTTGAAATGACATTCAAAACTAGGGTTTTGGATTCAAGTCAAACATCACCAGGACTCAATCAACCTAAGAATTGTAAACTTGTTTTAGTTGATGCACATCAGGGTTGACTAAAACATGAATGCTTTGCAATACATATGATGACATGGCCAGTTTTAGTTACCATAACACCAGGGATGTTACAATATGCGTCTATATATATATATATATATATATATATATATATATATATATATATATATATATATATATATATATATATATATATATATATATATATATATATATATATATATATATATATATATATTCAATTAGCTTGCATTCTGCTATAGTACTCATCTTGGGCTTCAAGGACTTGCTGTAGGAGACCGTCCTGGTCAGCTTATTTTCGGGTAGTTTTTGGTTGTGTTGTAACATTCAGCTTGGAGTTCTTGGTCATCTTCCATATTGTTGCTTGTCGACGCTTTGAAGGTTGGAACTAGGAGTCCAGGGGTTATCACACCGGGTTGTACCGGGTGCAACCTTCCCTTGTCCGATCCGAGCTGGAGCGATGACCAGGATCTGAGTGGTTAGAGCTAGGAGTTCAGGGGTTATCACACCGGGTTGTGTCGGGTGCGACCTTCCCCTGTTCGATTCGAGTTGGAGCGATGATCAAGATCTGAGTGGTTGGATCTAGGAGTTTAGGGGTTATCATACCGGGTTGTGCCGGGTGCGACCTTCCCCTATCTGATCCGAGCTCTTTGATATAATTGATGAATACTTTTGTTTATACTGAAGCGATGACCAGAATCTGAGTGGTTGGAGCTGGGAGTTCAGGGGTTATCGTACTGGGTTGTTTGATAGAGGGAACTGACAACTCCTCTATGAACACTCCAGGTGGGACCTTCGCCCTGTCCGATCCAAGCTCTTTGATACCGATCGCTGAGCAGGATTGTCTGTAATTGCGTGCACATCCTCTGTAGCTTGCAAATAGTCAACCATCGTGTACTTATCAAGGCACCTGGCGTGCCACCCAAGATCAGCACCTTGATCCGAACGGTATGGAGCAGTTTGATAGCACATGTGGCATGTAATGTCACCGAAAAGTAATAAGTGCTAGATAGTGCCCGAGTATTTCTTGGTTGAGCCGAGTAGTTTGGGAAAGCATCCAATTAGCTTTGTGCGGGTTGTGCAGGCTTCTTTGTTGCTTGCTAGTTGGGTCGATGCATGCTTGCAATGGCCTCTGTACGTGAACTTTGAAGATTTAGATGCGACTTTGCTCCTGTCTTGATGTACTCGGCCAAGCATACGTAAGAGATGTGTCCGTACACCTGCACGTGTCAATGCGAATGTTCTATTGTCGACTTCCATGTAGATGTACGTACGTCTTCCTTCTTGCTATTGGCTTTGAATGTCTTCCTGGTGTTTGGGCGAGTTTGGGTGTGTAGCATGTTGTGCATGTATGCATGCATATATACTAGTTGCCCTTTATTACTTGCATGGCCTATACACGCTTCTTGTTTGCTCGTAATCAGAGCAACGTCTTGATTGTCGAAACCTTGACTTGGAAATCCCAGTGTTGATGCCGTGTTGGAGATGGTGGCGGTGTTGTAGTCCGACTTGTGCTCTGATCTTGATATTTGGGCTTTGGATCGGATTTGTTTCATGTCGCCGATGCCTCTACGATCATATACGCTGGCTTTCTTTTCCTTATTGATCCCGATGGAGTCCGGAGACTTGGAGAGGTACAGATGCAGACGTATTCATCGTGGCGAGAATTAAGGGCTTCAACATACTCGTCGATATTCTGGCTCAAAATTCAAGCGAATGGAAACTGATTGCGAGGCACAAAGTTGAGATGGAGGCACTGGTGTTGCTCCTGCTTGATCTGAGGGTGTGATGTTAGCCACCGTGGTTGAGTAGCCTGCTGTCCGAGTAGTTTTGTAGACGTCGGCAAGTCAGAACACGATCACCGAGCATCCGGAAGCCATCGTCGAGCACTTAGAAACTATCATTGAGTACTCGGAAGCTATCGTCGACTACCTGGAAGCTGCTCCAATTAGCTTGATTGCCGGCTGAGTGTAGTTGGTGAGCCATAGTATACGAGTAGTTGGATACTGATGAAATTGACTAGTCGGAACTGCTCCCAGGTAGTTTCTTGATTTTTGACAGTACAGTGCGTGTGCCCATCCGAGTACTCTGCATTTGTATGCCTCATGAAGATATACGAGTATACGCGCCTAGTTGGAGTCTTGATTATTCAGTTAGCCTGCATAGCTTCCACAGATCACACGTCAGCTTTTCTGGTTCGCTGATGACGATAAACTTTGACTCCGTTTCCGAGTTGAGTACATATTCCTTCCCGTCTGCAGGATTCTGAGCGTTTCCGACACGAAGCCAATCTCTTGGATGAAAATGAGGTCGAGTCAAAACCAGCTGTCCCAGGGTGTTGAACTCCATGAAAAACGGTGCCACAATCTCGCCGTACTCGGATGCGACATGCGTTCAGCGATCCATCTGCTCGGACATGACTTCCCCTTTGTAGATTGGATCAATCGATCAACAAAAGAAAACCTGAACTTGAAACCGGACCGGACTCTGTGTTGTAGAGGATGTGTGTAGACGTCGAGTCGCCTAATCGCTCGGCATGGAAGAAATTGCCGAGTAGATTGATCTTGATGTTGATTGGATCATAGGTGGAGATCCTGAGCATGATCCAGTATTTGACCGTGGTGAAGCTCCGGTGCAGCATCTTGAGATCGGACGACGCGACGAGCCTGCTGTTATTCAAGCACCTCCTCAACGGCAGCCTGTATGAGTGGTTGGAAGCACAGGCCATCATCGAGAACATGTTGATGATCTTGAGGTCCGTCAAGCTCTTGATCACAATTGCGCCAAAAGCCCCTACCTGGCGCGCCAGCTGTTGGTGTTTGACCACCGATAGCCTACCACGAGGGTACTCAGGACAGTTGTTCGAGCTTCGACGCATGCTAGAACTCGACAGTGAATGCAGAGATAGTCAATTTATACTGGTTCGGGCCCTCAATCGTGATCGAGTAATAGTCTTATATCCAGTTGGCGTTAGCCTTTACGTTGGATTGATTGTATTGTGTCATGTCTTGTTACAGGGGTGCCCATAGCCTCTCTTTATATCGGTAGATATGGTTGTAGTGCGTAATAGACCGTGAGGTCTATTCCTATTGTTCTCTGGTCCTGATCTAGGGAGCTTTGCCCTTCTTTATATAGTCCAAGAGGCAAGAGTCCTAGTCATTTATAATTTAGAGTCATAGTAGCATTACAAGATAGTAATGCTACTAGGATTTCAAAGGAAGAATCCTAGTGGGACTAGATCTTCTCTCTTCCTTGCAGGGTATCCCGTGGGTCCTGCATCGACATACTTGTTAGTGTGGCTCATTTTGCTAGCTCATCGTGAGCACACTAACTTAGATAGTAGAAACATAGCAATTGTGTGCCTAGAGATTATAGTGACTAGAATTGCTTGAATAGGTGGCTTGCAACCCTTGTAGAGCTAAAGCAAAATGCATTTCGCCATTTGTTATACTAATCCATTTGCTCTAGTGAGTTTGTAGAATTTTAAACAGGCTATTCACCCCCCTCTAGCCAAATTAGGACGTTTCACCTGCCCGGGCCATCGGCTATCCTAGAAGTACATGGAAACTATTATGTATGAGCGGTGGACCTCACTATCTTTCTTATATTCCCTTGTTCATAGAGTCATTAGCAGAGCAGTAAAGGTGCATATGCTATATTTTATTGTTACGTCATGCCTTTGTTCAGGTAGGTAGTCATTTTGATTCTATATATAGGCCAATTAGGGCTCGGTAACTAAAGGAATTATGTGTTGAATATCATTAATTCTACTTCTTTGTGCAACAGCAAGAATCTGAGTGGTTTTGAACAATTTTCTTGCATTGACTAAGGGAGGAAGAAGAGGAGTTGCATGGTGCATTGTGCACCAATCCGAAGGAAGCTTTGCCTTGTAAGCAGGAATGCCAATCTGAAGAAGCGGAGTACATCTACCTCATTTTGGCTACGTAAGTCTGTAGGGAGGAGAATCTTTATTTTGTTATGTATGTACCGTTTATGTTAATTCATCAGTTGACACAATTGTTATGTTAGTGTCGATTGTTATTATAAAAAGTGCTCTTCGTTGTGGACATGATGAATGGTGTGTAATGATTTTATATGTATGGTGTGTGCTGAGTAAGTTATTAAGGCCCAGCTGATTTAGTAAATAAATTGTGAAAACTGGATGCCATCACCGCCACTATTGATCTAATGTGGCAGCGATCAATAGTGTATCATCGCCGAATCATTTAATAAACCGATACCGACTAAAGGATCATCTCGGGTGGATGGTACTGCAAAGCGACAGTGACCATGCCCTATGACCAGGCAGTTCATACGCTCAAGCGACAATGATGTTCACCTTGCATAGGCGGGTCGTGCTCCAATGAGATAGAAACAAGGACCTGATCATGAATGGATTATAAGCTAATACGATGGTGTTATTGTATACCCACATAGGCGGGTTAGGCCTCAATGCGACGGAATAAGGATCCAATCACGGATGAATCATAGGCCATGCAGTGGTGGTAGTGCATACCAACATAGGCGAGTCGTGCTCCAATATGACGAAAGTAAGGACCTTATCACGAACAGTTGATAAGCCAATGCGGTAGTGTTGTGTACTTTCTAGTCGGTCTGAGATAGCGACGGTGATGGCTACGACTATCACTGCCGATAGCTTACTACTGAGGCCAAAATTAGACTGCTATGTGGGTTGTGACGCAGCTGTGAAGGGTATGAGTGTAGTAGTGAGGAAGACAAGTTGACATGGAGATTTTTATCCAGAGGTGCGGTGGTTTTCCAACCACTTAATCCTCGTTCAGGCAAGCCAAAGGTTGCCATTGATCCACTTGCTAGTGGCAAGCCCAAAAGCTTGCTCTCACCCCTCGAGGCATGCTCCGACCTGAGCTATAACACTTGATCTAGCCAGACCCCTTGGTGCTCTTCACACCTCGCTTATAGTAGAGTTACTCTTCACTATCTATCGAGGGGCCCGCCCAACACCTCTCACAATGCAATCTCACTCCAAGGGACCACACAATCTCTCTGTGTGCTACGACGGAGTCCACAAGCCTCCAAGATATCTAGGAGGTGGCAACCTCCAAGAGTAACAAGCAACCTGGCTTGCAAAAATGATCACCTAGTGCCACACTTGGAATCTCTCAAAGCAACACACTAGACTCGCTCTCTCACAATCAGATACACACACAACTAAGCATATGTGTGATGGGGTCTAAAACACTCCTAAAAGGATGGACACCAAGTCCCAAAGGTGCTACCAACCTCCATGGCTAGCCACCCCTCTATTTATAGGGGGCAAAGAGTTGTTGGAGGCTCTCCCCCATGCTCTCTGCATCCTAGTAGTCTTACCCCCTAGCCTATCATTATTGTGTGCAAGTCTTTGCTAGATTAAGACTTGGATGATGAATGATTTATCTTGTGGTATCTTTAGCCTAGTATTAGCTTGCAAGTGGTAACTAGAACCTTATTTATAATGTTGATCTCACATGGTATCTAGCTAGTTTCACTTGTGTCTAGCAAGATGTTGATGCTAATGATGATTTCAATGTGGTATACACGCTACAGAGGTACATTTCTATCTTGTATATCTTAGCATCACTTAGTAGCACTCCCACAAATTTCATATTTAAGCATGTGCAAAATTGAAGCCAAACCATTTGAGCACACATGTAGGGGAAGTTATCACTACCAAGTCAAGTTTTATGTTGCTTATCCAAATCTTAACAAGTGGTCTTAAAAGTTGGATAAGTAACATAAAATTCAAACCAAGTTAGCAATTTACACTTGTGTGAAGTGCTAGTTTGGAATGTGCTTAAATTCCACATCTTTGTAGAATTATCATCAATTACCAAAAATAGGGAGATTGAAAGTCCTAGTTTGGTTTTGGTGATTGAGTGATAACTTTAAGTGGACTAATATATGTTATGTGAGATACATAAGTGTTTAGTCCATAGGTACACTAGTGTGAGCAATACATAAAGCCATGGAAAAGAGGTGGCTTGGACATGTTGCAAGTGCTCAACTAGTGAGTTGAAGAAGCTCATTGCATACGAGACATGACATGGTGTCATGTGGCTATGTGGAGAAGATCAAGAGGTGAGGCTTGGCTACAAAGGATGGGTTGCTAGTGTGAAGGGAAATCTAGAGTCTTGGGTATGCTAGACCATCGAGGTGGTGAAGCTAAAGTGAAGGGCTTGGTGCCGATGGACCGAGTGCAACAGTGAAGAGCAAGCGATGCTGCAATAGATAAACCAATAAAACCATGTGGTGACATGAAGTGGATCATATTATTCATGAAAGATCAAGCCATGTGAAGACTTGTATTGATTACAAGTGGCTTGATGGAGATTGAATGCTTGTGTGGTATCATCATTGGAGGAGATGAAATGGAATGTGTAAGACAAAGGTAAATTTGTAGGACATTTTATTTCATATGTCAAAGGTTGAATAGAGAAGTGCTAGATCTGGTGTAGAATAGCTGCCCATGCTTTTAAGAGGGGCAAACTTGTTTGCATATCGGTCATCTAGTACCACCTGAGCGATCTGACTTTGTAGCGTTGCTAGGATCAAGTAGCGGATGCAAATGAGTTTGAAAACCTTGGTGAAATGGTTTGAAAATGCTAACACATGCAAAAGGTGGTGGTTGTCTTGTGTAATAACATTTGAGGTTAGTGAATTTTCAAGAGGTTTGAAAACGATTTGAATTAAGGTTCAAGGAGAAACTCGGAGGCGTGTTTGGTACATCACCAGACTAATTTGGTTTTCATTTCTCTATTGTGCTCTTACACTGCTTTCATATTCCTATGTCCTCTCCCTTTCCTCCATTTCTCAATCCTCCTGTCTGAAAGCCCTATGTTTGGTTTTGTTAATTGAGACAACTAGTGGACTAACCTCTTTGCTAAAGTATATTTAGGCTAAGGTTAGGTCCACATCATGATGGAGATGGATGAAGGGTGTTCATTCAAATGGTGCAAGCTCTCACATGAAAAAGAAGAAAGAGAAAAACAAAATCCAAGATGAGAAGGCAAAGGTATAAATAGGAATTTTGTTTAGCCGGTCAAGACGCAATAGAGTGCATGATCCAGTTTAGGATAGATGGTCGTACTATTAAGAGGGGAGCTCTAATTAGTGAATTCGGTCATCTAGTGCCACTAGGTGTTGGAACTACATGCATTTGCATTTAGGCCTAGTGACACACATCGGAGAGCAAGCAAAAATGTTTGTGAAAACACTTTGAAAATCCTAACTCTGGTCAAACATGATTGGCAAAAGATTTTAGAGTTGGCACACTTGCGAGGGGACGGAGAAGTGCTCTCGGTGCTGCTATAGAACATGCACAGGACGTGTCCGGTGTGGCACCGTACTAGTGCACCGAACACGGCAGCATGGGGTTTCCACTGCTCAAGTTTCACTGGAGCATCGTGGTGCCCGATGTTGCACCAGACATGTCTAGTGTGGCCAAGATGACAAAAACCTGAGAGTTCAAAGTTGAAAAATATTCCTCACAAAATTACCAGACGTGTTTGGTTGAAACCGAATGTCGCATCGAACATGGTTCCAGAGAGGTTGTTTTCGACAAGTTTAAGCACCAACACACATCAAATGTGTCCAATGGGTTGCACTGGACATGAGAAGTGCCCCAATGACTAGTTTTTTAGCCGTTGCAAAGTGACCATTGGGGCGTTTGGTGCACACGTCCGTGTGTGCATCGGATAGGTCGGGTGAGCCCATAGAAGCTGCTTTAATGGGGTAATAGTTGGATTCTTGTTGGGGGCTATAAACACCCCTTGTGGCCAGCCATGGACACTCTCTTGGACCTCTAAACATATTTGCACACCCCTTTGAGAGCTGAGAAACACACCCACTCACTTGCATCCTTTGGTTCATCAATTGGGTGAGATTGGAGAGTCTCTAGTGCATTTGCATCGTCGTTCTTGCATCTTGTGGCAATAGTTGGGCATGTGAAAGGTACTAAATGGCTAGAGGGGGTGAATAGCCTAATAAAATTTCTACAAAATACTAGAGAAAAGTATTAGACCATAAGATGGCGATAAAACAATTTTTCTCTAGCTCTACAAAGTGCTATGCAAGCCACCTACCAAATGCTAGTCACTATAATCTCTATGTTGTATGCACACAACCAATCTGTCACTAAAGAAACAAAAACTAGTGGTCTAGCAAGATATATAATTATAATGAAATACAACTAAGCTAGGCAAGATAAATAACAACTACCATAAGCCAAGTATATCAATGAATGCAAACCTGGCAAGCGATAAATCAATCATAAGAATACCAAGGATGTGACGGATCAGGATCCTATCTGTTCCCCACTGGGTCGACAATGCAGTGTAATCCTAGGCTGGCCCAAGGTCTGCTTGAAGATACGGAACAAGGTGGCATGATCTCGAAGTAATCAAGGACAGATCTAGTCGGACATTTAAGGAAAATAATCTCTGTAATAGAACTAGGACTCTCAAATTGTAACCAACTAGGACTAGAACAACTGCCCTGCCCTCTAGACTGTATAAAGATAGGCAGACAACACCCCTTGTACACACCAATCAATCATACAATCCAACGCAAAGGCATCATGCCAAACTGGATGTAAAGCTTTTACTCAATCACAAGGGCTCGAACCAGCAAAAATTGCTTGTCCTCATGTTTACTGCCAAGTTCTACATATTCCATAGACCACCAAACCCTGTCTCAGGTAACCCCGTCATAGGTTGTTGGTCATCAAACACCGACAGCTAGCGTGCCAGGTAGGGGCTTTGGGCAAATTGGCGTTCGAGAGCTCGACGGACCTCATCATCCACATTGATTTTCTCGCTAGGTTCCGAGTTTGTCTTTGGTTCTTGGATCTACATGGTGGATGACAGTGGTACACTTCAAGGCCGCCTCATGGAGATTCAAGTGGATCAAGCTCTCCTAGCCCAATCTGAGGATGCACTGGATGATCTTGTCGAGAAGATTCAAAAAATTTCAATTTTCGATTCTACTTGGATTCGCTTCAACAAGTTTGAGTCTTACTCGGACTCTGCCTCCATTACCCTGCTTTGACTCCCGTACGGATTGAGGAATTTAGCCTCCATCTATCAAAAGTCAAGCATGGGTGCATCAAGTTATGATCAACAAATTCCTTTGGGTGGTGCACATTGGTATTCACCTCTACACTAGAAGGCAACATTGTGCACTAGTGTAGGGTCGAGATGGCGAACTAGAGAGGGTGAATAGTCCTTTCTAAAATTAATCGCACCAGCTAACTGAAATAAATGCAGAATTATAACTATCGGTTTAGCCAAGACTACACCCTCCTATCTAAGTTCTCAAGCACCTTATAAAACATCGTAATTAGGCGACAAAGGGGTCGGGCTAGCTAGAGCTCACATAAACAATTTTAGTAGCAAGGTCACACAAATCTATGCAACCAGTACTTTGGCAACTGGAGGAGCTCCTACACAAACTAGTAAGCAAAAGCACAAAGCTCCTAAGCTCACTAGCAATACTCACTAACAAGGCTAAACAAGACAAATTAGAGAGCTAAAATTACCTAGCTACACAAACTAAGCAATGTGACTAACAAGGCTACACAAGCCAATTAGTCACGCAAGGGAGCTACTTCTATGCTACACAAGCAAGAAGGTAATTAGCAAGCTACACAAGCTACTAATTACAAGAGCAACTACACAAGCACTATATATATATATATATATATATATATATATATATATATATATATATATACAAGCTTGTGTATGGGGATCGCAAACCAACGAGAAGATGATGACACTGTAACAGAACCAACCAATTATACGAGATTAAGTAAGAAAATCATCCACCGAGCAGACGATTTAGCAAACTTAAGCCCGTATAACCCGGTAGTCCGTGAAATCACAACGGATTTCTAACCAACTTACATACCAGCCAAGATCGTAATAAGTTCAGCGGTCACCATCACAAGTTACATAAAAGTTCGCATTGCAAATACATCGAAGTTTAAACATAGTTATTACAAACCAGTTTCAAGTAGAAGTAGCGGAAGCATTTAGTTCAAATCACACACTCACACAGAGTTCAAAATAAAGTGCCAGCTCAGGATCATCTTCTAACAAAAGCATCAGACGAGACGTAGTGAATAACCACTACCCATGGTTCTAAGCTTCTCCCATCGCAGGATAAAGACAGTTGATACATTAGCTGTAATACATCTGCCCATTTGCAACAAGTGGGAACAGAGCCCTGAGTACGAGAAGGTACTCAGCTAGACTTACTCGACAGAACCAAAAATAAAAGACACCAAGAATCATGATAGGCTTTCTGGTGGGGTAGCTGACTCATTTGTAAAAAAGGTATTTTTAGCATTTAAAGAATCTTTCCAAAGCTTTGCATCAAGTTAAATCTTTATTAACCTGTCAACTACATTTGTACCTGTACTAGAGTAACATGTAATTAGATAGGTAAGGATAACCAATGATCATTAATGACTTTAATCATATCATATACCATATAACTGTCCAAGTGTTCCATCAGAATTACTACGATGAAGTCACTCAAGTCAAGTGTTCACTATCCAGTGAACGATGGCGATTCGAATCGATTATTAACCAGCTGGTAATTTATTCCTCACACAAACCTCACTCACCCGCTAAAGTGAGGTGTTGGTCACCGAGTCAACCATTCAGGTAAAGTCGCGAGCTTGCCAGAAACCACATGTACCCGGGGGCCGCCCGACTGCTCTTTGGCCTTATCATCGCGCCCCCGTATCCTGCCACTACTGCTCCGGTACAGTGCGTTGCGGGCAATCCACTCGGCCTGAATAATCTCCCAGCTTCGCGGTCGAAAGGTACATTATTCGGCCAGCTAAATGTAAGGCATGCGTTCAACATGACTCGAGTCCCAACAACGGCTGGTCCTTAATCGACACAGACGGAAAACACTACAGTCCGAACCCTGCAAGTTTCCGCCCGGTCTCAATCTCACATTAACACTTAGTTATTCTCAGATGACATCCTTTTTCAAGCAGATCCAGATAACCACCTATAGCTCGCAGGTGATAGGAAATCACCCGACTTCTACCGGTCTAAGCAAGCTAAGTAATTACTTGACCGCAAACATCAAGGTGACAAGGAGAGGGTAGAACAGAGTAAACAAGGTATAATGCAGCAACGGTTGCAAACAACTGCTAAACATAATGCATCAGTTAAAGTAAAGCATTAATAAAATATTTGCAAACCGGGGGAGAAAAATGCTCCGGGCTTGCCTCTCTCAAAAGAGCTCGGACGGTGGTCTGGGCACTCTAGAAGATCCTCACCGACCTCCTCGTCGGCTTCGGGCACCTCCTGCTCCTCGGGCTGCTCTTCCGGCTCCTCGGGAACTGCTACCGGAGTTACTTCCTGCGATCCTGTATGATGTAAATGTATAAGTGCTCATGCCTAGGTGCACTGCAGAAATAACATGTAATGGTCATGATGAATGAAATGTAGATAAATAGGTTTACTTTATTTCATAAAGTAGGAATAAAATTCTTCTACAAGGTAGTCAACATCATCCAAGGACATATACAACAAGCACATGTCATCTACTACATTCTCTTCTACTACTACTATGCTAAGTCAACACATCTTATTAAATGCTTCAAAGATACACCAAAGTAAACCTTATTAACTAATCATGCATTAACAAGGTTAATTAAACCCTAATTGTAGCTAGGTTTGAACAGCAACACCTATTTTGGTAGCACAGAAAAATCTAAGAAAATTACAGTAGCTTTCTATCATCTAATCTAGTATACCACAAAAAGTTCATTGCATTTGGATTACTAAAACTGCCTACACAAAAATAACAAGCTAGGGCCTAAAAATAAGCATAAAAATACTTTATACTATGAAAAGTATCAAACAATAGATTTAGCATTTTTCCCACATTCTACACAATAAACAATCACTATAGAAAAATTATTACATGCATGTTTTATTCATCTTTTTCTCTCTAGCAAAATTAACAATTATTAACAATATTAAACACTTGTACTACACATCAAGATTTTTCTACAGAACATGCATGGCATATATTTTTCCTAGAAAGTACATCACAAAAGAAAATTATTGCAAGTGGAACCATATTTTTATAAACTTTCTATGAGTTATTACATATTTAACAAGAAAACAACAATTTCAGTGATTAAATGAAAACCCTACAGAAAAGTATTTCAAACTTGACATGCAATATTTTTAAACTGTAGATCTACTCATGAGAAACACTACAAAATTTGTTTCACAATTTTTGGAGCTAAAATGAGCAAGTTATGGATTTTAGAAACCCTTTTAACAATTTCTGAAAAATCATTTTCGAAAATCCTTTTAACAACAGCCGCTGGAAATGTTGGGTGCACCCGGTGCAGTGCACATGCATGCGCGAGAGGAGGCAGACATGTGGGCCCGCGACCCCACGGGTCATTCACATCGAGGCGGGGGAAAGCGCTGACCGCGCGGTTCTCGCCGCCGGTGAGCTCGCCAGCGGTGAGGTCACCACCAGTGGCTTCCCCGCAGAGAGGCGAAACCGAGGGTGCCTAGCATGTGGCTAGATGAGCTTGGCATCGAGCTCGCCGGTGTGTATGGCGGCGCAGTGGCTCGGCCTACCGTTGGCCGGCCAACACCGACCGAGAGGGGCCGCACGGTGCGGTCTACGAGCTTCACTGCGCGAATGCGGTGCTCGTGCGCTCGAGAAGTGAGCGAGAAGAAGGATGGAGGGGTGAAGCCCACGGAGCGGTTCACTCCGGTGAGCTCGGCCGGAACTCTGGCGAGCTATTACCATGGCTAGGGGCTGAATCCTCGCGGGCAGTGGTGAGCACGGGACGCGCGACGAGAAGGCGAAGCGAGGAGGAAGACGGAGGCTGTGGCGGTGAGCCGGGGCAGCGACAATGGCGGTGGCGGAGCTCGGGAGCTGACAATGGCGCGGTGGCTGCGCGGCTACTACTAGAGCGCTGCTGTGAGGCGAAGAGAGGGAAATGGAGGTGGTAGCGAAGGCGGGCGAGTGCGCGGAGGGAGTAGGCGGGCGCGGAGGGACGCGGGGGCCACCGGAGGGCGCGTGGCGCGCGGTGTCGGCGACGTACGGCCACATAGCGGCCGGCTTCTGCCGCGGTGCCACGGCGTCGCGCGCGCGTGAGCGGAGGCAGGCGCGGACGCGGGAAGCTGGGTCGGGCCGCTTGCGCGAGCAGGCTGAAGCGGAGGCGGCGGCCCGCTAAGGCCGAAAATTCATTTTTCTTTTATAAATGAAATTCCAGATTTTATAATTTGATTCAAATTCAAATTTTGAAGATGAAAAAGAAATTTTCACAAGTTGCCCCCAAAACAAAAGTTGTTCAAAATTTAATCCTCTACAACTTTCATTTAGGGCACTTTTCAAAATTCTAAATAGATTTTGAATTAGTGATTTAAAGTCCAAATTTTAAATAAAAACTTATTTTTCTGGAATATTTTTAGAAGCAAAATTTGGGAAGATTTTGAATACAAAAGTTGCTCCAAAAATCATGTTAATTAGTTCTAAGCCATTTAGAGTTATAGGCCAACAAATTTTTACCACTCTTAGCTAGAAATTGCAATACTTTAGGGTTCAAACATGTTTTTCGCAATTTAATTAATTCCAACCTATATTGCATGCAATGATGAACATGTATGAAATGGTAATGCTCATGATTTGGGATATGAATGCATGATTAACACCCAGGGGTGTTACAGCACTCCCCCCTTATAAAAATCTCGTCCCGAGATTTGGGTTACGAACCAGTTGTTATAAAAATCCTCATAAGCTTTTTGTAGATATTCACCCGTTTCCCAAGTTGCATCTCCTTTATCATGATGGCTCCACTGTATCTTATATGTTTTCACCACACTATTTCAAGTAACCCTTTCTTTAGAGTCCAACACTCGAACCGGTTGCTCATGATATACCAAATCTGACTTGAGCTTTATGCCTCGAGGTTCAATTCTTTCCTTTAGAACACACAAACACTTCTTGAGATGCGATACATGAAAAAATGGGAATATAGCGCCCATTGTCTCAGGTAACTCTAACTTATAAGCAACTGGACCTTTTCTTTCCAAGATCTTATATGGTCCCACAAATCTGGCTACAAGCTTTCTACGTACTCCAAATCATTTCTTCTTCATTAGCGTGACTTTCAGATAAACATAGTCACCAACTTCGAATACAAGCGGTCTCCTTCTTCGATCAACATAGCTTTTCTGACGTGATTGAGCGGCTTTCATATTTTGCTGAATGATATGAACTCTCTTCTCGGCTTCTTCCACGAAGTCAATACCATAATATCTTCTTTCTCCTGGCTCGATCCAGTTTAGTGGTGTTCTACACTTTCTGCCATACAAAGCTTCGAATGGTGCCATCTTGATACTTTCTTGATAACTATTATTGTAAGCGAACTCTGCTAAAGGTAACCATGACTTCCATGAACCTCTAGAAGATAACACACAGGCTCTCAACATATCCTCTAGAACAGCATTAACCCTTTCGGTCTAACCATCTGTTTGAGGATGATAGGCAGTGCTACGAATCAAACTAGTTCTCAAACCTTTATACAAGTGCTCCCAAAAAGTGAGTAGTGAATTGTGACCCTCTATCTGACACTATAGTCTTCGGTATGCCATGCAATCTCACAATCTCCACAATATACTTCTCTGCATATTGAGGTGGTCGATAACCTGTTTTGACAGGTAAAAAGTGAGCTGTCTTCGTAAGACGATCCACAATTACCCAAATCGAATCATGTCCTTTCTGAGTAGTGGGCAAACCTGTGATGAAATCCATACTTATATCATCCCACTTCCAACTAGGTACGGACAAAGGTTGCAACAATCCGGCAGGTCTCATATGAATAGCCTTTACCCTACAACATGTGTCACATCTGGCTACATATGCTGCAATCTCTTTCTTCATCTTGGTCCACCAATAACGAGGTCTTAGTTCTTGGTACATCTTGCTACTTCCGGTATGGATAGATAAATTTGAAAGGTGAGCCTCATACATAAGTTTATTCTTAAGCTCTCGATCCTTAGGAACAACAAGACGGTCGTCAAACCATAATATGTCATGTTCATCCATTCTAAAGTGCTTGGATGGTTCTTCTTTAATCTTTTCTTTGATATGGAATATCCCTTTATCGGTTTTCTGACCTTCTATTATCTTACTCTCCAAAGAACAACTAATCTGAATACTATGTAACATGGTAGGATGCATTAGATCAATACCATCTTCTAGCAAAGGTTGTGCATTCAGGTAATGTGACTTTCTACTCAAAGCATCTGCCACTACATTGGCCTTTCCAGGATGATATTGCACATTCAAGTTGTAATCTTTGATCAATTCTAACCATCTTCGCTGTCTCATGTTTAATTCAGGTTGGGTGAAGATGTACTTGAGACTCTTGTGATCTGTGAAAATATTGCACACATTACCAAGTAAGTAATGTCTCCAAATTTTTAATGCATGCACTACGGCAGCAAGTTCAAGATCATGTGTCAGATAGTTGATCTCATGCTTTCTAAACTTACGGGAGGCATAAGCAATTACTCTTCTTTCTTGCATAAGAACACAACCTAATCCTATTCTTGATGCGTCACAAAACACATCAAAAGGTTTCTCAATGTCCGGTTGCGCTAGAACTTGAGCAGTGGTCAACAGTTTCCGCAAGGTGTGGAGAGCTGTCTCACACTCCTCTGTCCACACAAACTTATGATCTTTCTATAGCAGACTTGTCATTGGCTTGGTAATCTTTGAGAAATCTAGGATAAAACGACGATAGTAACCAGCTAATCCTAAGAAACTTCTAACTTCTAAAACTGTGATTGGTGTCTTCCAATCCATAACCTCTTGCACTTTACTCGGATCTATAGAAACTCCATTCTCTAACAGAATGTGACCAAGGAAAGGAACTTTCTTCAACCAAAATTCACATTTGCTAAACTTAGCATACAACTTATGATCTCTAAGTCTGGTTAAAACAATTCTCAGATGCTCTTCATGGTCCTTCTCATTCTTAGAGTACACTAGAATATCATCAATGAACACAACCACAAACTTGTCCAACTCTGGCATGAAAACCATATTCATCAGATACATAAAGTATGCAGGAGCATTTGTTAAGCCAAAGGACATAACAAGATACTCGTACAACCCGTATCTGGTGTAAAAGGCGGTTTTCGATATATCTTATGGTCTGATCTTTATCTGATGGTAACCCGATCTTAAATATATCTTGGAGAACACTCTGGCTTTGGCTAACTGATCGAACAAAACATCCATATGGGGCAAGGGATACTTATTCTTGATAGTTACAGCATTAAGAGGCCTATAATCCACACACATTCTCAAAGTACCCTCCTTCTTTTTCTTCACAAACAAGGCAGGACATCCCCATTCAGACTTACTTGGCCAAATAAACCCCTTGTTCAACAATTCCTCTAGTTGCTTTTTTAGTTCAGCTAACTCATCTGAAGGCATCCGATAAGGTCTCCTTGAAATTGGAGCTGTCCCGAGGATCAACTCAATTCCAAACTCAACATCTCTATCTGGCGGAAGACCAGGTAACTCATCTGGAAACACATCTAGAAACTCACACACTACCGGAATCTGATGAATCGGAATGACTTCCATAGCACATGTCACACTCACAAGGTCTGTTCTTTTGGGCAATGGTACCTGAAAAGTACCCTCTCCCTAGGGATCCTTAAGGGTAAGTATCCGACTTCCTGTATCTATCACGGCTCCCCAATCCTTCATCCAATTCATCCTTATGATGACATCCAGGACTAGTCCAGACATAACTATCAAGTTCACTCGAAACTTTCAACTACCTAATTCAAGGGTTGCCCCTCTAACCATCTGATTGGTTAAAACATCAGCCCCTGCTGAACTTATACGGTAACCATAACTTAAGTCTGTGCATAGTTGTTCATGTGTTCCGTGTAAATGCTTGACTCATGAAAGAATGCGATGATCCAGAATCAAATAGAACAACTGCAGGGTTTTGGTTAACAGGAAACTTACCAGCAGTTATGGGCTCTCCCTTAGGAATCTCATCCACAGTGGTGTGGTGTACTCGAGCATTATAGGTCTGTTGCTTCTTTCTAGGCGGATAAGGACAGAACTTTGAAAAGTGGCCTGGCTGATCACAATTATAACAGGGTCCCTTCACTGTACCAGCAGATCCTATAGCTCCCTTTGAGTTACCTTGTCCCGCAGTTGTGGCTGCCCATGCTGGTGGCACGGCCATCTTGTACGGCTTCTGCGGTCCCTTGTAGTTCTGGGTTTTATGCTGCGGTGGCCTAAACCTTGCACCTGGTGCAGACGGATGATAGGTCGAACGATTAGCAGTAAAAACTCTTAGCTGCGATGGTCCTAACTCAAAGGCTCTCTTACGAGTCTTGGATGCAGTGTACGCGTTGTTGTTCTTCTCTTGTTTCAGACAATCACTGATGAAGTCATTGAATCTGGCACAGGTATTGGTACCCACATGCTTCATCATCTTCGGACCTAACCCTATCTTGAAACTAGCAATTCTCTTAGCATCTGTGTCAACCATGTCGGGAGCATAACGACACAAGTTGTTAAAGGCATGCAAATATTGCGTCACAGTTTTGGTGCCCTGATTTAACACCAAGAACTCTCCCAACTTCATCTCAACCAGCCCTGGTGGAATATAAACTCCACGGAAGGCTTCAGTGAACTCTCTCCACGAGATCTGAGCATTTGGAGGGAAGGTGGTGCGATGATGCTTCCACCACATCCCTGCTGGTCCCTGTAACTGATGTGCGGCATATTCTGTCTTCAGTACTTCAGTCAGTCTTAACACACGGAACTTATCTTCCATAGTGTTGATCCATTCTTCAGCGTCAAGTGGCTCGGTTGCTTCCTTAAAAATTGGTGGCCTAGTGTCCATGAAATCCTTGAAGTTGCTGTACTGATTCACCCCATTGCCACCACCTTGGTTGTTACCACGCTGAACATTGTTGGCAATGGTACGCAGAAAATCTTCCATGTTCTTCTGCGACTGTTCGGCATTGCGCTGACTTCTAAGAAACTACGCAAAGAATACATCTGCAGTGAGCGGTGGAGGAGGCGGCAAATGCGGCTCCGGGTGTGGCTCATTATGGTGGACGTTGTTTTCACCACTCCCACCTACCCTGACACCATTTCCACCAGTTTCAGCAGCCTCATACGTGGCGCGGCGAGTGTTTGCCATCTACATATTTCAGCAACAAGTAATGATTAAGTGAAGCTATAGTAATTGTGAGTGAATGAAAAATTATGCCGTACTGAATTCATTGGAGAGAACAAAGTCATACAATAAAACAGAGGCACAATAATCGCATTCCAATTAAAACAACACCACTAATTAAATTACTTCAAATGCAAACATCGCGTCCAATACAACCACGTTGCTAGCATACACACACTGGACTTTATGCGCTCAGGTATCGCATGAACAACCAAGATCCAACATTCTACCAAGTCTCAAGGTTCGAACGAGATACATCATGATACATGAAGCCAAAAGAAAGGTCATCGTGATAGGGCCTAGTAGCTAACGCAAAGCAACTAGCCTACTCCTCGGGGCCATCATCGGGGTCGAAGATGTCACCATCGCTACCATCCATAGCAACGTCATCGTCGTCGGCAGGTGCAACTACATGCTCGTCCTCGTCGTCGTCGATGTCCATACCGGTGGCGTCTGGAGGAGCATACGGGCCAATCCCATTGTAGAGCGCATGAAACTCCTCATGCAAGTTGACATTGTACTCCTCTAGCTCCTCGACTCTCTGCCTCAGGAGGTTCCTCTCGTTCCAGGCTTCATTCCTCTCCTGAACCAACTGTCCAATCATACGGTCTGCATTATTGTTGGCCTGAGTCAACGTATGCACCCACTGTAGAGCACTATCACCCCTCTCTGCAGTCTGGTCTCGCTGCAAGCTCATGTTAGCCAACTGCTCCTGCAAACTAGCTATAGCACGTGCCTACTTCTTCTTCTATTTTCTTGCTTGGAGCCGATCATCACCACGCAAACCAGTCAAAGTCCAATAAGTGCACTCAAGACCCTGGTATGCTCTGATAGCTGCATACATCGCACTCATAGCATGGTTGTCGCTAGCCTATCCTTCGTTTGGGCCTCTGACTAAAGCACTTCCTTGCGGCTGCACCCAAATAGCATCGCGAGGATCGCCTCTCGGAAAAGTGCTAGCCAAGGCTGCTGCCAGCTCATTGGGAAATCTGCTCATGATGTCCCAGATGACACGGAAAGCTGCTCCCTCTGCACCCTCAACCGGAGTGCATCTCTCAAACTCCAAGTGCCAACCATCCCACTCTGGAGTATCACCAAGAGCAGGGATGATGATCTCCACTACTACCAGTCCATCCTCAGCTAACTGGCTCTCACTCCAAGAGTACACCGGCTCCTGACCCTTTGGGTACCCCACATCATGGAGCACTCTCCAAAGTAAAGTTGGCATGCCAAACTCGCTCAGAAAGGTGTCCGTGCTGCGGCGCTCCCGTGGGGCCAACTGGTGTCGGGGTGCTCTTCAGCCTGTGGACTTACGGGCAGTCTGCTTCGTGCGGGCCATCTGTACCAAAAGTTTTGATTACCCGATGAGAACATAATTTAAGTTGGTACAATTTTTATCAAAAGGGGATAATCAATTTATAAGGGGAGGAATGTATGACATGAATGAAATGCACAAGCAATATGATGCATGTACATTTCGTACGTTCTCACAAACTTAAGAAATAATTGATATCTAGCGATGAATTCGGTGGCATACAAGCGATCTCTCATATACGTAACTAATACGTTCTACACGGGAAACACTGTTATGTACCTACAGAAAATTCATTTCAGCCCAATTTCCCATAAATGCATGAAAGCAGTAAATCTATCTACACGCTCTACACGAATCCCTAGATACGCGTACAACGGTAGTAACTACCCAAAACATCATCCTATTGACGACATCGCCTCAACAGACGGAACAACCACACATGCGACACTTTTGTAAAAACATGCGTAAAACATGTAATTACTACAGCATCATATAAAGCACTCTCCCTAGATCAGCGGTGTATCCGATCATGCTCTCACATCTCACACTTACTGAGGCGTAGAGGCAACTGATCCATACATTACCACTCAATTAAGTGGCACTCATACAATAGCACGCCATATGAGCAATGAAAGAGAAATATGGTGCAAGAACCCCCAAGTCAGTACTTAAATAAGCCACCTAAAGACCTTACTGGGCATAAAGGATATGACCACTGGCACACTTTTAGTTTGTAAATCACGTTTTTCAAACACATTTATGTTTTAAATACACTTGCAAATAGTAAACACGCTAAACCATGCTCCGATGCCAGCTGTAACAGAACTGACCAATTATACGAGATTAAGTAAGAAAAAATCATCCACCGAGCAGACGATTTAGCAAACTTAAGCCCGTATAACCCGGTAGTCCGTGAAATCATGATGGATTTCAAACCAACTTACATACCAGCCAAGATCATAATAAGTTCAGCGGTCACCATCACAAGTTACATAAAAGTTCGCGTCACAAATACATCGGAGTTTAAACATAGTTATTACAAACCAGTTTCAAGTAGAAGTAGCGGAAGCATTTAGTTCAAATCACACACTCACATAGAGTTCAAAATAAAGTGCCAGCTCAGAATAATCTTCCAACAAAAGCATCAGACGATACATAGTGAATGACCATTGTCCATGGTCCTAAGTTTATCCCATCGCAGGATAAAGGCAGTTGATACAGTAGCCGTAATACATCTGCCCATCTACAACAAGTGGGAACAAAGCCCTGAGTACGAGAAGGTACTCAGCTAGACTTACCCGACAGAATCAAAAATAAAAGACACCAAGAATCATGATAGGCTTTCTGGTGGGGTAGCTGACTCATTTACAAAAAGGGCATTTTTATCATTTAAAGAATCTTTCCAAAGCTTTGCATCAAGTTAAATATTTATTAACCTGTCAACTACATTTGCACCTGTACTAGAGTAATGTGTAATTAAACAGGTAAGGATAACCAATGATCATTAATGACTTTAATCATGTCATATACCATATAACTGTCCAAGTGTTCCATCAGAATTACTACGATGAAGTCACTTGAGTTAAGTGTTCACTATCCAGTGAACGATGGCGATTTGAATCGATTATTAACCAGCTGGTAATTTATTCCTCACACAAACCTCACTCACCCACTAAATTGAGGTGTTGGTCACCGAGTCAACCATTCAGGTAAAGTCACGAGCTTGCCAGGAACCACATGTACCTGGGGGCCGCCCGACTGCTCTTTGGCCTTATCATTGTGCCCCCGTATCCTGCCACTACTGCTCCGGTACAGTACGTTGTGGGCAATCCACTCGGCCCGAATAATCTCCTAGCTTCGCGGTCGAAAGGTACATTATTCGGCCAGCTAAATGTAAGGCATGCGTTCAACATGACTCCAGGCCCAACAACGGTCGGTCCTTAATCGACACAGACAGAAAACACTACAGTCGAAGCCTGTAAGTTTTCGCCCGGTCTCAATCTCACATTAACACTTAGTTATTCTCATATGACATCCTTTTTCAAGCAGATCTAGGTAACCACCTATAGCTCGCAGGTGACAGGAAATCACCCGACTTCTACCAGTCTAAGCAAGCTAAGCAATTACTTGACCACGAATATCAAGGTGACAAGGAGAGGGTAGAACAGAGTAAACAAGGTATAATGCAGCAACGGTTGCAAACAACTCCTAAACATAATGCATCAGTTAAAGTAAAGCATTAATAAAATATTTGCAAACCAGGGGAGAAAAATACTCTGGGGCTTCTCTCTCTCGAAAGAGCTCGGACAGTGGTCTGAGCACTCTAGAAGATCCTCACCGACCTCCTCGTCGGCTTCGGGCACCTCCTGCTCCTCGGGCTGCTCTTCCGGCTCCTCAGGAACTGCTACCGGAGTTACTTCCTGCGATCCTGCATGATGCAAATGTATAAGTGCTCATGCCTAGGTGCACTGTAGAAATGACATGTAATGGTCATGATGAATGAAATGTCGATAAATAGGTTTACTTTATTTCATAAAGTAGGAATAAAATTCTTCTATAAGGTAGTCAACATCATCCAAGGACATATACTACAAGCACATGTCATCTACTGCATTCTCTTCTACTACTACTATGCTAAGTCAACACATCTTATTAAATGCTTCAAAGATACACCAAAGTAAACCTTATTAACTAATCATGCATTAACAAGGTTAATTAAACCCTAATTGTAGCTAGGTTTGAACAGCAACACCTATTTTGGTAGCACAAAAAAATCTGAGAAAATTACAGTAGCTTTCTATCATCTAATCTAGTATACCACAAAAAATTCATTGCATTTGGATTACTAAAACTGCCTACACAAAAATAACAAGCTAGGGCCTAAAAATAAGCATAAAAATACTTTATACTATGAAAAGTATCAAACAACAGATTTAGAATTTTTCCTACATTCTACACAATAAACAATCACTATAGAAAAATTATTACATGCATGTTTTATTCATCTTTTTCTCTCTAGCAAAATTAACAATTATTAACAATATTAAACACTTGTACTACACATCAAGATTTTTCTACAGAACATGCATGGCATATATTTTTCCTAGAAAGTACATCACAAAAGAAAATTATTGCAAGTGGAACCATATTTTTCTGAACTTTCTATGAGTTATTACATATTTAACAAGAAAACAACAATTTCAGTGATTAAATAAAAACCCTACAGAAAAGTATTTCAAACTTGACATGCAATATTTTTAAACTGTAGATCTACTCATGAGAAATACTACAAATTTTGTTTCACAATTTTTGGAGCTAAAATGAGCAAGTTATGGATTTTAGAAACACTTTTAACAATTTCTGAAAAATCATTTTCGAAAATCCTTTTAACAACAGCCGCTGGAAATGCTGGGTGCACCCGGTGCAGTGCACACGCGTGCGTGAGAGGAGGCAGACATGTGGGCCCATGATCCCATGGGTCAGTCACACCGAGGCGGGGAAAAGCGCTGACCGCACGGTTCTCGCCGCCGGTGAGCTCGCCGGCGGTGAGGTCACCACCAGCGGCTTCCTCGCGGAGAGGCGAAACCGAGGGTGCCTAGCATGTGGCCAGACGAGCTCGGCATCAATCTCACCGGCGTGTATGGCGGCGCGATGGATCGGCCTACCGTCGGACGACCAACACCGACCGAGAGGGGCCGCGCGGTGCGGTCTGCGAGCTTCACCGCGCGAATGCGGTGCTCGTGCGCTTGAGAAGTGAGCGAGAAGGAGGATGGAGGGGTGAAGCCCACGGAGCGGTTCACTCCGGTGAGCTCGGCCGGAACTCCAGCGAGCTATTACCGTAGCTAGGGGCCGAATTCTCACGGGCAGTGGTGAGCACGGGACGTGCGACGACAAGGCGAAGCAAGGAGGAAGACGGAGGCTATGGCGGTGAGCTGGGGCAGCGGCAACGGCGGTGGCAGAGCTCGGGAGTCGGCAATGGCACGATGGCCGCGCGGCTGCTGCTGGAGCGCTACTGTGAGGTGAAGGGAGGGAAATGGAGGCGGTAGCGAAGGCGGGCGAGCGCGCGGAGGGAGTAGGCGGGCGCGGAGGGACGCGGGGGCCATCGGAGGGCGCGTGGCGCGCGGTGTCGGCGACGTACGGCCACGCGGCGGCCGGCTTCTGCCACGGCGCCATGGCGTCGCGCGCGGGTGGGCGGAGGCAGGCGCGGATGCGGGAAGCTGGGCCGGGCCACTTGCGCGAGCAGGCCGAAGCAGAGGCGGCGGCCCGCTAAGGCCGAAAATTCATTTTTCTTTTATAAATGAAATTCCAGATTTTATAATTTGATTCAAATTCAAATTTTGAAGATGAAAAAGGCATTTTCACAAGTTGCCCCCAAAACAAAAGTTGTTCAAAATTTAATCCTCTACAACTTTCATTTTGGGCACTTTTCAAAATTCTAAATAGATTTTGAATTAGTGATTTAAAGTCCAAATTTTAAATAAAAACTCAATTTTCTGGAATTTTTTTATAAGCAAAATTTGGGAAGATTTTGAATACAAAAGTTGCTCCAAAAATCATGTTAATTAGTTCTAAGCCATTTAGAGTTATAGCCCAACAAATTTTTACCACTCTTAGCTAGAAATTGCAATACTTTAGGGTTCAAACATGTTTTTCACAATTTAATTAATTCCAACCTATATTGCATGCGATGATGAACATGTATGAAATGGTAATGCTCATGATTTGGGATATGAATGCATGATTAACACCCAGGGGTGTTACAAGCACGATGATTTTTATCCCGAGGTTCACTTGGTTGCCACCAAGCTAGTCCTCGTTATGTCAACCACTCACTTGGTGGTTCGACGGCTAATTGGCAGCACCCGCCAAGCCCACACGTTGGGCACCACAAGAACCTACCCACAAGTGAGGGTAGCTCAATGACACACTCTACTAGTGTTGCTCTTTATAGTTCCTGCAGGGTGAGCACGGTACCCCTCACAAATCCTTCTCTGGAGCCACGCATAAGCTTCACATGGGCTTCACAATGGAGAACACAACCTCCAAGCCGTCTAAGTGATGGCAATCACCAAGAGTAACAATAAATCCCCAATCACAAAGATTTCCTAGTGCCACCAAATGCAAATCCTGAATGCACATACTAGGTCTCTCAACCTATCTCACAAATTAGCACTAAGCTTAGAGAGGGAGAAGAAGGGGGGAGGTGGATCTTCAACCTCTCATGCACACCCACAATGGGCTCTTAATCTCTCCTAGAAGTTTTAGCTCAAATCAAGGGAGAGAGAGAGAGGAGGGGAGGAACCCTAGCTCTTGGATGAAGAATGGGGAATGAGCTATTGGGGAAGAAAGGAAAGGGAAGCCAACCTAAAAGGCACCCTAGCTGCCACCACATCCAAGCTAGTTCATCTAGCCTACCGGCCAGGTAGTGTGGCCTCCTAGTCCACAACAATCATAGGTAGCAATGACACGGCTCTTTAATGGCTCTCTCTCAAATGCGTGCAACGGATCCTTCTCCCTTGCTTTCACTAACAAGCAGGCCACGTGCATAGAGAGCCAAACAGCCCCATGTAACACCCTAGGTGTTAAGCATGCATTAGCATTTGCAAATCATGAGCATAATCATCATTATGCATACATAAGCACCATATGAAATAATGGATTGAAATAGATTTTCAAAACATGCATGTTGCAATGTTTTGTTTCAATAGATTTAAGGTGATGTTGATGCTTGTCATGCCTTGTATGTGTTTGTTTGAGTAGAGAAACTACTTAGAAATGTTTAGCAAACATTTTGGAGCAAGTTTTGTATTCAAAAGTTTCTCAAATTTTGCTTTTAAAAATAAGTTAGAAAAATGAGTTTTTGAATTAAAATAAACTTTGAATCTCTAATTCAAAATCTACTTGGAATTTTAAAATGCACCTTTAAGCAAAGTTGTAGAGTTTAAAATTTTAAACAACTTTTGTTTTGGGGTCAAGTTTTGAAAATGCCATTTTCTACTTCAAATTTTGAATTTGGGGCTATTTAGTAAATTTTGGATTTGAAAAATAAAAAGAAAAAGTTGGTTTCGCTTAAATGGGCCGGCGCCTCCCTTTTGGCCCACCCGAGCAAGCGGCCCGGCCACTCCCGCGCGCCGCGCTCGCACCCGCGCTACTCCCCTTCTAGCCCAGCTCAGCTTCGCTGGCCTAGGCCCACGTGTGCGCTCTCGCTCCCGCACGCGCTCACGCCCGCGCTCGCTCTTCGCCTTGCCCGCGCACCTAGATGCCACGTGGCATGCCGCCACCGGTGGCCATGGGTGGTGGCTGCTCCGACCGGTCGCCCTGGCCTTCAAGGCCGGTCCGAACGGGCCTCCCCTCCACTCGCCCCATTCGCTGCTCCTCGCTTCTCCTCTTTTGCAGCCGCAGCCACGAGCAGCAGCCGTGTCCACGCCACCGCGGAGCCCGTCGGTGTCGTACGCCTTCACCCTTGCCTCCATCACCATTTCCGTGCGTCCACAGTTTCGCCACGACGAGGCCGACCTCCTGCTTGCATTCGCAGCCGCCAGTGACGAGGTACCGGGCTGCTCCTTCGCCTCCGCCAAGGCCGCCATGCCACCGTGCCACCATGGGCGATGGTGAGCCCATTCCCGAGCTCCCGCAGCCTTACCGCTGGCACCACTGCGTCCGTCTTGCCGAGGGGAAGCTGCGGGGGTAGGCCTTGCCACCAGGAACCTCACCATCGGCAAGATCCCGGCGGTCAGCGCCTCTCCCCTCCTCCCGGGCGGCTGACGGGTGGGGTCAAGTTGACCCCGAGGGCCCAGTGGCAGCGCCTGTGGGAGGGATCTAGGGGTAGATCTAGGGTGCACTTAGCGTTTTTCATGGCTGGTTTTTAAAGGGGTTTGAAAAACTGAATTTTCAGAAATTATGTAAATGCTTTGGAAAATCATAACTTTCTCAGTATGACTCCAAAAATGATGAAAGAAATTTTGGTAGACTTCTTAGTAGTAGATCTACAGTATAAAAATGTTTTATGTCAAATTTGTGATACTTTTATATAGGGTTTTATTTAATTCTTGTAATTGCTATTATCTTATAAAATGCATAGTAAATAGAATAATTATCAGAAAAATATGGTTCTAGTTTTGTTAGTCTTCTTATGTGATGCACTTTGTATGAAAAATATATGTCATGCATGTTTTGTAGAAAAATTTTGATGTGTAGTTCAAGTGCCTTTATTGCCTAATTTTTGTTTTTTGCTAGAGAGAGAATTTTGTATAAAAACATGCATATGATAATTTTTGTACAGTGTTTGTTTACTGTGTAGAACATAGGAAAAACACTAAATCTATTGTTTGATACTTTTCATAGTACAAAGTGTTTTCATGCTCATTTATATGCCATAGCTTGTCATTTTTGTGTAGGCTATTTTACTTATCCAAATGCCATGAAATTTTTGTGGTAGGCTACTTAGAGTAGGACTTTGCTACTATAATTTTTATAGATTTTTATACGCACTATAAATATAGGTTGTTGTTGTAACCCTAGTTTAAATTGAATATAAAATAATATTCTTTATGTATAATTAGTGTAATAATGAAGCTTTGGTGTATCTTTGAAGCATCAAATCACTGGCTGATGTTACTTGACAAGTTAATGTGGTT
Source organism: Saccharum hybrid cultivar R570 (assembly GCA_038087645.1). Lineage (NCBI taxonomy): Eukaryota > Viridiplantae > Streptophyta > Magnoliopsida > Poales > Poaceae > Saccharum > Saccharum hybrid cultivar. Next base: position 735,563 of record JAQSUU010000291.1, on the reverse strand, counting down.
GTGTTGATAAAGTGTAGTAGCACTTATGTTAGGGCTATATGTTAGTTAGCGTAAAACTAACTGGAATTAGTAGTAGAAGAGAATGCAGTAGATGACATGCACTAGTAGTAACTATCTTGGATGATGTTGACTACCTTGTAGAAAGGTTTACGTCTATGCTATCCAATAAGGTCTTAATGTGTTCATCTGCATATCATCCCATCATGATCATCTCATGCCATCGCATCCGATACACCGTTTGCATATTTACCTATACACTTGCATCATACAGGATCGTAGGAGGAAGCGCTAGTAGCAGTGCAAGAGGAGCAGACCAGGGCCGATCCACAAGAAACCCAGGCACAGAAGGTGCCAGAGGTAGATGAGCAAGAAGAGGATCTACCTGAGTGTGTGGACCACCAACCCAGTTCCTTCGAACGAGGCAAGCCCTGGAGCATTCTAAGTCTCCTACTTTATAAAATCAATTCTATATATGTATGAGTCTTATATAGTGTTGCATTAAGTTATAGGAGTTGGGTGAAACCGTTGATGCAATTATTACTATCCTTGCCTACCTGATGATATTCTTACCCTGATAGGTTTAGGATCGAATAACTGCTTAGCCCTGCTTAGACCGATAGCGATCGGTGATTTCCTGTCACCTGCAATTATAGGTGGTTACTGGAATACTTTAGCTATGGAATGGATGAAATCCTGGAAATAACCATGTGTTGATGGAAAATTGGAGACCAGAAAGAAAAGTTGGAGGAAACCAGATAGGGTTCTGGGGTGCTATTAGTTTTCCGTCTGTGTCGATTAAGGACCGATCATTGCTCGTCCCTCTTGTCATGTTGAACGCAAGCCTCACATTTAGCTAGCCAAATAAAGTACCTTTCGACCATGAAGCTCGAGATACTATTCAGGCCAGGATAGACTCAGGATGGCAGACTGGTGTCGAAGGGGGATAGACGGGGACGCGAAGAGAGAGCCCAAGGTGCGTCCTGGCAGTCGAGCGGTCCCTGGGTATTGCGGTCCATGATTGCTATCCCACGACGTTTACCTGAAAAGTGTCATTGGTGATCTGTAGCTCACTTGATCGGTGAGTGTGGTTTGTGTGAGGAATAAATCATCAGCTGATTAGGAATCGATTCGAATCGCCATTGCTCCTAGATAGTGGGCACTAGACTTGAGTTACGGCATCGTAGTAATGATAATGGAACACGGATGGTTATGAGGATAATGTGGTAAAGGCTAAACCTCGATGGTAAATGGATGTTATTGGTTAATCAAGTGATTGTTATAGCATAGGTGCTTACCTAGCTTGATAGGTTATAATAAAGATGATGCAAAGTATTTAAAATGGTTTATTCATGATAGCTTATGCTTTTCGCAAATGAGTCACCTAGTCCACTAAAAGAAATCCTTGCATACCCCTTGGTGTCACTTTATTTTGGTTTAAGATGGGTAAGTCTAGCTGAGTACTTTCTCGTACTCAGGGCGTTGTTCCCATTATTGTTGCAGATGGTCAGATGTACTACGGTTATTGCATCAACTTCCTATACCCTACGATGGTTGACAACTAGGACCAAGGGCATTGGTCGCTCCGTATATCTTATCTAATGCTTTTATTGGAAATGACTATCTTCTGGCACTGTATTTGAACTAAACGTGTGTGTGTGGCTTCAAAACTATTTGCTTCCGCTATTTCATTAAGAACTTGGTTTGTAATAACTTTATGTTCTAAACTCTGATGTATTCAACTATCATTGTGAACTTTATGTAATATGTGACTGTGGCTGCTAAACTTGTACGATCTTGGTCTGTTTGTTGGTTGGTTTGAAATCCTTCATGGTTTCATGGACTACCGGGTTAAACGGGCTTAAGTTTGCTAAATTATCTGCTTCGGCGGGCGATTTCCTTAGTTAATTTCATATAATTGGTCGGTTCTGTTATAGCTGGCATCAGAGCAAGGTTTAGCATATATACTGTTCACATGTGTATTTAAAACAAAACAGTGTTTAAACCTGAGATTTAAAACTTAATAGTGTGCTGGTGGCCATATCCTTTATGCCTAGTTAAGGACTCTAGGTGGCTTATTTAAGTACTGACTTGGGGGTCCTTGCATCATATTTCTATTTCATTGCTCATATAGTGTGCTATTGTATGAGTGCCATTCGCTTGAGTGGTAATGTATGGATCAATTGCCTCTACGCCTCGGTAAGTGGGAGTTGTGAGAGCATGATCAGATAAACTGTCGATCTAGGGAAGTGCTTATATGATGCCGAATTATGGACATGTTATATGCATGTTTATATAAAGGTATCCACTGTGTGGGAAATTACGTCCTGTGGTGATGATGCCATCAATAGGATGATGGTTCGGGTAGTTGCTACCATTGTACACGTGTCTGGGGATGCGTGTAGAGCGAGTAAATTACTTTACTGCTTTCATGCATAATATTCATACTGTGAGGATTTGGGTTGAAGTGAATCTTCTGTAGATACATAACAGCGCTATCATGTAGTATGTATTAGTTACGTATATGAGAGACCGTTGTATGCCACCATCTATACCGCTAGCAATTGTTATTTTCTAAGTTTGTGAGAACATATGGAACGTGCATGCATCATGTTGTTGTGCATATCCTTCATGGCATTGTTCCTCCCCTTATAAGTTGATTATTTCATTTTGATAAAAATGACAACTTAATATATGTTCTCATGAGGTTAATAAAATTTTGCTACAGATGGCTCGCACCAAGCAGATAGCTCGCAAGTCCACTAGAGGTAGAGCTCCCCGCCATCAGCTTGCTCCACATACCCGTCAGCGCCACACTTTCCTTGGAGAGTTTGGGATGCCTACACTCTTGTGGAGAGTGCTCAGCCATGTAGGCTATCTTGATGGAATGGAGCCCTGCTATTTCTAGACCAATGACCAGTTGGGTGATGGTTTGTTGGTCACTGTGGAGGCCGTTGTTTGACCCTAAGGTGATGGTTCTGAGTAGACCGATTGGCGCTATGAGTCAACTGGCAGGACCGCTGAGGAAGCAGCTAATAGGGCAGCTTTTGGGATACTGAGGAACATCATGGATCATTTTCCTTAGGAGTTGGCAGCCACTATGGCTGGAGTCTTTCCGAGGGGCAACCCCTCCACTAACTCATGGTAGCAGGCCAGAGGAAGACCTCTGGAGATTGGTGTAGCAAAAGCGTAGAACAGTGGCAACCATGCTATGAGTGCCTTGTTCATAGTAATAAAGACTTTTGATGGAGTAGAAGGTAGCCCTAAGGCATGTGCCTAGTGCTCTTGGCCAGGCCCACGATGACAAACGTCAGCTCCAGAGGGACCACGACGCTGAGATCAAGAGACTCAATGCAGAGATGGCTTAGTTGACCCGTCAGAGAGATCAGGCGACCTAGAGGACTGGAGTCTATGAGGGAGACATCTGTGCACTGAGAGAGTAGCTTGAGCGTCTGACCACCGCTAATAGGAAGGTTAAGCGCATGTTGATCCATGTGATCTACCAAAGGAATGAAGCCTGGTCTGAAGAAGATGTTCTGGGAGCTCGACAGGTTGAGCTAGAGCAGCAGTTGGCCAATACTGAAGAGTACAACGACCACCTGCACGAGGAGGTTCATCAGCTGCATAACCAGCTCCACCATTATGTTCCTCCTAGAGCAGCAGAGATGGATCTGGATGAGGACGAGGATCCCAAAGAGCCAGAAGCACTGGCTGATGAGGATGAAGATGATGGTGACCATGGTGACGTCTGTGACTTAGACAGCGACCACGACGAGTAGGCTAGTAGTTGTGCACTAGCTACCAGGGTTTCTTTTGTGATGATCTTTCACATGGTTGGCATATCTGGCATGTAATAATAAGTAGGATGACTAAGACCTTGGTGTAATGTTAGAAAACTTGGATGCATTTGTGATGATATCTAAATGTTAGAAAGTCCAGTGTATTTATGCTGGCAATTTGATTGTAACGAACGCGATGTGTTGCACTTAAGTAATCTAATTAGTGACGTTGTGTTAATTGGAATGACTTATTGTGCCCCTGTTTTATTGTATGAATTTATTCTCTCCAGTGAATTTAGTATGGCATGAATTTTCATTCACCTATAGTTATTACAACATCACCTAATAATTACTATTGCTAAAATATGGAGATGTCGAACACTCGCCGTACTGTTTATGATGCCACTGAGGCAGGTGGCAGTGCTACTGGGAATGAGAACCGTGATCCACCACCACCTCCTCCTCCACCATACACCGCTAAACAGTTCTTTGCATAGTTCCTAGGAAGTCAACGTAACATGGAGAATATACAGCAGAACATGGAAGCTGCATTGCATAATATTGCTGACAACACCCACCGTGGGTTAAACCAGGGCAGACATGAGGTGAATCAGTATAGTAGTTTCAAGGACTTCATGGACACCAGGCCACCAATCTTCAAGGAAGTGGTAGAGCCACTAGATGCCGAAGAATGGATAAACACCATGGAAGATAAGTTACATGTGCTCCGAATGACCGAAGTACTGAAGATTGAGTATGCAGCTCATCAGCTATAAGGACCTACAGGGATGTGGTGGAAGCACCATCGCACTACTTTTCCCCCTAATGCTCACATTACTTGGAGGGAATTCACTGATGCTTTTCATGGAGTTTACATTCCCTCGGGTCTGATAGAAATGAAGTTGGGAGAGTTCCTATCTTTGAATCAAGGCACCAAGACTATGACACAGTATTTGCATGCTTTTAATAATCTAAGCCGTTATGCTTCTGACATGGTTAACACCGATACCCAAAAGATCGCTAGTTTCAAGAGGGGTTTGAATCCCAAGATTATGAAGCATGTGGGTACCAACACAAGAACCATTTTCAATGACTTTGTTAGTGACTGCTTGAAGCAAGAGAAGAACAATAATGTGTATGCAGCGTCCAAGACTCGCAAGAGGGCCTTTTGAGTCAGGTCTGTCCTAACCTAGAGCCCCGATGGCAAATCGTTCTGTGTATCGTCTACCTGTTCCTGGTGCAAGGTTCAGGCCATCACAGAGGAAGAATTAGAATGCCCATCAACCTCAAAGAAATCAAAAGCCATTCAAGATGGCGGTACCACAGGCCAAGGCAGGACAAGGCAGTTCGTCTGGAGCTGCTACTCCAATAAGAGGACCGTGCTTCAACTACAACCAGTTGGGTCACTTTGCAAAGTTTTGTCCTTTTCCCAAGAAGCAGCAAAATCAATATCAAGCTCGTGTGCACCACACCACCATAGATGACATCCTAGAAGGAGAGCCCGTGACAGCCGGTATGTTTTCTATCAACAACCATCCTATAGTCATTTTGTTTGATTCTGGATCATCCCATTCATTTATAAGTTAAGCATTTGCAAGAAAGTATGAGCAAAACATAGTTGAATTGGAATGTGCTTATCAGATAAGTTTAGCTGGGGCTAATCTGTTAACTAATCAGATAATCCAGGGGGCAACCCTGAATATAGCAAGCAAGCAGTATAAGCTTAACTTGATAGTTATGCCAGGGTTAGTGTTGGATGTAATTATGGGAATGAATTGGATGAATAAGATGGGAGTGGTGATTGATGTTGGAGGAATAACTATTTCCCTCAAGGAACCTGTTGGAGAAGGCACGTTTCAAGTAGTTTTACCTTGGAGAATAGATCTGGCAAGTACGACCTATTCCATACAAACCACTCTTCTAGCCAAGATTCCGGTAGTGTGCGAGTTTCCGGATGTGTTTCCAAATGAATTACCCGGTCTTCCACCGGATAGAGACGTTGAGTTCACCATTGAGTTGATTCCTAGAACACCACCGATCTCAAGAAGGCCTTATCGGATGCCTCTAAATGAATTAGCCGAGTTGAAGAAGCAACTCCAGGATCTGTTGACTAAGGGTCTGATTCATCCAAGTTTGTCTGAATGGGGATGTCCCGCACTGTTCGTGAAGAAGAAGAAGGATAACTCTTTACGGATGTGCATGGACTACCGGCCACTAAATGGAGTGATAATTAAAAACAAGTATCTACTACCTCGGATTGATATCTTGTTTGATCAATTGTCAAAAGCCAAAGTATTCTTGAAGATAGATTTGAGATCAGGGTACCATTAGATCAAGATTAGGCCACAAGATATACCCAAGACCACATTTTCCACCAGATATGGTTTGTATGAGTATCTTGTCATGTCCTTTGGTCTAACAAATGCTCCTGCTTACTTTATGTATCTGATGAATTTGGTCTTTATGCCAGAATTAGATAAGTTTGTGATTGTGTTCATTGATGACATCCTAGTATACTCAGAGAATGAGGAAGATCATGCAGAGCATTTAAGAATTGTCTTAACTAGACTCAAATATCATCAGTTGTATGCCAAGTTTAGTAAGTGTGAGTTTTGGCTAAAGATAGTTCCTTTTCTTAGTCACATGTTATCAGAAAGTAGAATCTTAGTAGACCCTAGCAAGGTACAAGAGGTTATGGATTGGAAGGCAACAACCACAGTTCATGTGGTTCAAAGTTTTCTTGGATTAGCCGGTTACTATCGTCGTTTCATACTGGATTTCTCGAAGATTGCTAAACCGATGATGAGTCTTCTACAGAAGGATCATAAGTTTGCTTGGATAGAGTGTGAAGCAGCTTTTCGCACCTTGCGGGAATTGCTAACCACTGCTCCTGTTCTGGTGCAGCCGAATATAGAGAAGTCGTTTGATGTGTTTTGCGATGCATCCAAGAATGGTTTAGGATGTGTTCTTATGCAAGATGGAAGAGTCATTGCTTATGCCTCACGCCAATTGAGGAAACATGAGGTTAACTATCCTACCCATGATTTAGAGCTTGCTGCCGTTGTGCATGCTCTAAAGATTTAGAGATACTATCTACTTGGGAATGTGTGCAACATCTTTACAGATCACAAGAGTCTCAAATACATAATTACTCAGCCTGAGTTGAATATGTGACAGAGAAGATGACTAGAGCTAATTAAGGATTATAACCTAAATATACACTATCATCCGAGAAAGGCAAATGTAGTAGCAGATGCCTTAAGTAGGAAGTCACATTCTCTTACTATGCAACCTTTGTTCGAAGATGGGTTCAATTTGTTGCATCTTGCAGTGTTACACAATATCTAGGTTAGTTGTACCTTAGAGAGCAAGATCATTGAAGGCCAGAAAATAGACAAGGGAATATTCCATATCAAGGAGAAAATGAAGAAAGAACCAACTAAGCACTTTAGAGTGGATGAACAAGGAGTGTTATGGTTCAATGATTGTCTTATTGTACCTAAAGATCGAGATCTCAAGAACAAACTGATGGATGAAGCTATCTCTCTAAATTGTCTATCCATCTTAGAAGTAGCAAAATGTATTAAGAATTGAGACCTCGTTCTTGGTGGACCAAGATGAAGAAGGAGATTGCAGCTTATGTTGCTCGATGTGACACGTGTTGTAGAGTGAAGGCTCTTCACATGAGACCTGCGGGTTTGTTGCAACATTTGTCAGTACCAGATTAGAACTGGGATGATATAAGTATGGATTTCATCACCGGTCTTCCCCCCACACCGAAGGGAAATGATTCTATTTGGGTGATTGTAGATCGCCTTACCAAATCAGCTCACTTTTTGCCTGTGAAGACAGTGTTTCAACCACTTCGGTATGCCAAGAAGTACATTGCAGAAATCGTTCGATTGCATGGTATACCAAAGGCCATCGTGTCTGATCGAGGATCATAGTTTATAGCTCATTTTTTGGAGTATCTACATAAGGGTTTGGGTACTAGTTTGGTTCGTAGTACAGCTTACCACCCACAGACAGATGGACAGACAAAGAGAGTTAATGCTGTTCTAGAAAATATGCTTAGAGCTTGTGTGTTATTGTCCAAGGGTTCATGGGAATCATGGTTAATGTTGGCAGAGTTTTCTTACAACAATAGTTACCAAGAGAGTATCAAAATGGCTCCATTTGAAGCATTGTATGGCCAGAAGTGTAGGACCTCGTTGAATTGGATTGAACCTCAAGAAAAAAGGTTTTATGGGATATATTTTGTTGATGAGGCTGAGAAAAAGGTCCATATTATCCAACAAAATATGAAAGCTACATGATCACGTCAGAAAAGTTACGCAGATAAAAGAAGAAGACCACTAGAATTTAAAGTTGGTGACTACGTCTATTTGAAAGTTACTCCAATGAAGAAGAAACGGTTTGGGGTCAAGAAGAAGCTTGCTGCTAGGTTTGTAAGACCATATAAGATCATAGAGAAGAAGGGTCCCGTGGCTTATAAGTTACAATTACCAAAAATGATGGGTTCGATCTTTCCAGTCTTTCATGTATCACAACTGAAGAAGTGTTTGCGTGTTCCGGAGAGGGTAGAACCTCAAGGCATTCAGATCAAATCAGACTTAGAATACAGTGAACAACTAGTTTGGGTTTTGGACACTAAGGATCGAGTCACTTGGAATAAAGTGGTGAGAACATATAAGATACAATGGAGTCATCATGATGACGGTGACGCGACATGGGAAACTGGAGAATATTTGCAAAACGCTTATAAAGATTTTTATAACAATTGGTTCGTAACTCAAAATCTCAGGATGAGATTCTTAGAAGGGGGAGGGCTGTAACACCCTAGGTGTTAAGCATGCATTAGCATTTGCAAATCATGAGCATAATCATCATTATGCATACATAAGCATCATATGAAATAATGGATTGAAACAGATTTCTGAAACATGCATGTTGCAATGTTTTGTTTCAATAGATTTAAGGTGATGTTGATGCTAGTTATGCCTTGTATGTGTTTGTTTGAGTAGAGAAACAACTTAGAAATGTTTAGCAAACATTTTGGAGCAAGTTTTGTATTCAAAAGTTTCTCAAATTTTGCTTTTAAAAATAAGTTAGAAAAATAAGTTTTTAAATTAAAATAAACATTGAATCTCTAATTCAAAATCTAGTTAGAATTTTAAAATACACCTTTAAGAAAATTTGTAGAGTTTAAATTTTTAAACAACTTTTGTTTTGGGGTCAAGTTTTGAAAATGTCATTTTCTACAAATTTTGAATCTGGGGCAGTTTAGTAAATTTTGGATTTGAAACATAAAAAGAAAAAGCTAGTTTCGCTTAAATGGGTCGGCGCCTCCCTTTCGGCCCACCCAAGCAACCCGGCCTGGCCTCTCCCGCACGCCGCGCTCACGCCCGCGCTCCTCCCCTTCTGGCCCAGCTCAGCTTCGCTGGCCTAGGCCCACGCACGCGCTCGCGCCCGCGCTTGCTCCCCGCCTAGCCGCGCACCTAGGCGCCACGTGGCATGCCGCCACCGGCGGCCGTTTGCGGTGGCCGCTCCGACCGGACGCCCTGGCCTTCAAGGCTGGTCTGAATGCGCCTCCCCTCCACTCGCCCCATTCGCTGCTCCTCGCTTCTCCTCTTTTGCAGCCGCAGCCGCGAGCAGCAGCCGTGCTTGCGCCACCGCGGAGCCCGCCGGCGTCGTACGCCTTTGCCCTCGCCTCCATCGTCGTTTCCTTGCATCCATATCTTCGCCGCGATGAGGCCGACCTCCTGCTTGCATTCGCAGCCGTCGGTGACGAGGTACCAGGCCTCTCCTCCGCGAGATCCCGGCGGTCAGCACCTCTCCCCTGCTCCCGGGCGGCTGACGGGTAGGGTCAAGTTGACCCCGGGGCCCAGTGGCAGCACCTTTGGGAGGGATCTAGGGGTAGATCTAGGGTGCACTTCACATTTTTCATGGCTGGTTTTTAAAGGGGTTTGAAAAAATGAATTTTCAGAAATTATGTAAATGCTTTGGAAAATCATAACTTGCTCAATATGACTCCAAAAATGATGAAACAAATTTTGGTACACTTCTTAGGAGTAGATATATAGTATAAAAATGTTGTATGTCAAATTTGTGATACTTTTATATAGGGTTTTATTTAATTCTTGTAATTGCTATTATCTTATAAAATGCATAGTAAATAAAATAATTATCAGAAAAATATGGTTCTAGTTTTGTTAGTCTTCTTATGTGATGCACATTGTATGAAAAATATATGTCATATATGTTCTGTAGAAAAATTTTGATGTGTAGTTCAAGTGTCTTTATTGTCTAATTTTTGTTATTTTTGCTAGAGAGAGAATTTTGTATAAAACATGCATATGATAATTTTTGTACAATGTTTGTTTACTGTGTAGAACATAGGAAAAACGATAAATCTATTGTTTCATACTTTTTATAGTACAAAGTGTTTTCATGCTCATTCATATGCCATAGCTTGTTATTTTTGTGTAGGCTGTTTTACTTATCCAAATGCCATGAAAAATTTATGGTAGGCTATTTAGAGTAGGACTATGCTACTGTAATTTTTATAGATTTTTCTATGCACTAGAAATATAGGTTACTGTTGTAACCCTAGTTTAGATTGAATATAAAATAATATTCTTTATGTATAATTAGTTTAATAATGAAGCTTTGGTGTATCTTTGAAGCATCCAATCACTTGCTGATGTTACTTGACAAGTTAATGTGGTTGTGTTGATAAAGTGTAGTAGCACTTATGTTAGGGATATATGTTAGTTAGCGTAAAAGTAACTAGAATTAATAGTAGAAGAGAATGCAGTAGATGACATGCACTAGTAGTAACCGTCTTGGATGATGTTGACTACCTTGTAGAAATGTTTACCTCTATGCTATCCAATAAGGTCTCAATGTGTTCATCTGCATATCATGCCATCATGATCATCTCATGCCATCGCATCCGATGCACTGTTTGCATATTTACTTATACACTTGCATCATACAGGATCGTAGGAGGAAGCGCTAGTAGCAGTGCAAGAGGAGCAGACAAGGGTCGATCCACAAGAAACCCAGGCACAAAAGGTGCCAGAGGTAGATGAACAAGAAGATGATCTACCTGAGTGTGTGGACCACCAACCCAGTTCCTTCGAGCGAGGCAAGCCCCGAAGCATTCTAAGTCTCCTACTTTATAAAAGCAATTCTTTATATATATGAGTTTTATATAGTGTTGCATTAAGTTATAGGAGTTAGGTGAAACCATTGATGCAATTATTACTATCTTTGCCTACCTGATGATATTCTTACCCTGATAGGTTTAGGATTGAATAACTGCTTAGCCCTGCTTAGCCCGATAGCGAACAGTGATTTCCGGTCTCCTGCAATTGTTGGTGGTTACTAGAAACTTTAGCTATGGAATGGATGAAATCCTGGAAATAACCATGTGTTGATGGAAAATTGGAGACCGGACAGAAAAGTTAGAGGCAACCAGACAGGGTTCTGGGGTGCTATTAGTTTTCCATCTGTGTCAGTTAAGGACCGATCGTTGCTCATCCCTCTTGTCATGTTGAATGCAAGCCTCACATTTAGCTAGCCGAATAAAGTACCTTTCGACCACGAAGCTCAAGACACTATTTAGGCCTGGATAGACTCGGGCTGGTAGACTGGTGTCGAAGGGAGATAGACGGGGACGTGAAGAGTGAGTCTAAGGTGCATCCTGGCAGTCGGGTGGTCCCTAGGTATTGCGGTGCATGATTGCTATCCCACGACGTTTACCTAAAAAGTGTCATTGGTGATCTGTAGCTCACTTGATCGGTGAGTGTGGTTTGTGTGGAGAATAAATCACCAGCCGGTTAGGAATCGATTTGAATCGCCATTGCTCCTGGATAGTGAGCACTTGACTTGAGTTATGGCATCGTAGTAATGATGATGGAACACGGATGGTTATGAGGATATTGTGGTAAAGGCTAAACCTGCAATGGTAATTGGATGTTATTGGTTAATCAAGTGATTGCTATATCATAGGTGCTTACCTAGCTTTTTAGGTTATAATAAAGATGATGCAAAGTACTTAAAATGGTTTATTCATGATAGCTTATGCTTTTCGCAAATGAGTCACCTAGTCCACTAAAAGAAAGCCTTGCATACCCCTTGGTGTCACTTTATTTTGGTTTAAGACGGGTAAGTCTAGCTGAGTACTTTCTCGTACTCAGGGCGTTGTTCCCATTATTGTTGCAGATGGTCAGATGTACTACGGTTATTGCATCAACTGCCTGTACCCTGCGATGGTCGACAACTAGGACCAAGGGCATTGGTCACTCCGTATATCTTATCTAATGCTTTTGTTAGAAATGACTATCTTCTGGCACTGTATTTGAACTAAACGTGTGTGTGGCTTTAAAACTATTTGCTTCCGCTATTTCATTAAGAACTTGGTTTGTAATAACTATATGTTCTAAACTCTGATGTATTCAACTATCATTGTGAACTTTATGTAATATGCGATTGTGGCTGCTAAACTTGTACGATCTTGGTTTGTATGTTGGTTGGTTTGAAATCCTTCATGGTTGCACGGACTACCGGGTTATACGGGCTTAAGTTTGCTAAATTATCTACTTCGGTGGGTGATTTCCTTACTTAATTTCGTATAATTGGTTGGTTCTGTTACACGCCACGCCACTTCCTTCTGTGTCTGTATGCACCACGTGCTCCCCTGAAGCTGCCGCGAAGCTTCCTACCAATGGAAACGGTGCGGGCCAATCACGAGGTATGCAGGAGCGACTTGAGCGAGCGCTCGCCCAGCTCCTGGTCTGGGCGAACCTCCTCCTGGGCCTCTACGCTATGGACCCCTATGGCTTAGGTGTGTGCTGCTCCTAGCCAATGCCATGCATGCACAACACACAGGACAACAACAAAGGCAGACATAATTTTTTCCTTTCTCCAAGCAGGCTGCGGTCCCCACAGCACTCCCTCTGGTCTAACACATGCAGCCCCAACACTATTCCTGACCATGAATTTCTTGTTGAGCAGCAAGAATTGTTGGTTAAACAAGTTTTCCAATAGAGCACCCTCTACAAGCAATTTTGGCTCATAAACAAGAAATTCTTGTCTAGGATGCATAGTCCCATTTTAAGTGCTATCTCTTCCCAAAAGCACCGAACCAATTTTAGCACTTGAGATTGCTTTTCACAGAATTTTTCAGGGCTTTCTCATGCATCTCACCACGTCACTAAGAGCAATGCATATGCAAATGAAACTCACACTTAGTGGCACTAGATAACCATTGCAACTAAAAGATTTCTCCTCTTTATAGTACAGCTATCTATCCTAAATCCGGTCTTTCTTCTCTACTCAACCTTAGATTGGTGAAATGAACTACCTTATAAATATACATTTGTCTTGCGCATTCCATTTTATCTCCTCTAATGTCGATGCTACACAAGAACCAACCTTGATCGACAAATGATATGATCCACTTCATATCATCATGTGGCCTTATTGGTTCATCGATATTGACCTCACTTGCTCTTCATTGTTACCTTCGTCCATCGGTGTCAAGTCTTGCTCAAGCTTCACCGTCACGTGGTCCATCCCTTCAAAGGCTCTAACTTGCCCTTCACGCTTGCAACTAGTCCATCAAGCCAAGCCTTGTCTTGATCTTCTCCACCTAGTCACATGACTCAATGTCATGTCTCATATGCAATGAGCTCCTTCATCTCATTTGTACCTATGGACTAATTTCCTGTGTATCTCACATAAATACATATTAGTCCATCTAAGTTTTCACTCAATTACCAAAATCAAACAAGGACCATTCAATCTCCCCCTTTTTGGTAATTGATGATAATTCTACAAAGATATGGAAATTAATCTAAAATGGATTTGAGTTTCTTGCCCAAGCAATTTTACCATGTCTAAATGTTTCTGGACAAGTACCACAAATCCGAATTGGTAGTATTAGCTCCCCCTACATATGAGCTAGTGTGTTTGGTTTAAAGCTTGCACATATGGATGGATTCGAATTATGGGAGAGTAATTACTACCAAATGATGCTAAGGTGTATAGAATAAATCTTTGAAGCGTGATACCAATCGGAGTTGCACCTTTAAGTTCATCCTTAGCACCATGGTTAGCTAGATACCACTTGGAAACAAAAACACTAGATACCTTGTGAGATCAACATTAGAATAAAGGTACTAGTAGTACTTGAAAACATACTAAGTGTCTAGCAATTATAGCACCTGGTTTTAAGAACAAAACTAGATACACACCATATGTGAGGCCAGGAAGTCAAATCACACATATGGCTACAAATAAGGGGTAATACCAAAAGATAATACTTATAATATTACGTATTAATACAAAGAATATAACCTTAGATAGCAGACAACGGAAAAACACTCTGATCTTTAGGTGAAAGCTCTAACTCCACAGAAGCCTAACTGGTGTGGTTGAAATAACAAGAGTGAGCACATGTCGCACTCAACAAATATAACACGGAGTTCATGAGGCTCAAAAGTTTTGACACGGGTTTACTGTGATAGCTTTTAGTGAGTCATCTTTTAGCAATTGAGTAGCACAAGTTTAGCATAAGCCCCAAACAACCACATGATCAGGTAAACATGAATAATGAATAGCATAAACATAATTATATTAATGATCATCTATTCTATAAGGGTCCAAAGCTGCTTGTGACCATGAGCATGGTTGATATACCAGTTTTACACTCTACAGAGGTTGTACACTTTCACCATGAGCCATGATTTACCCTTTTTGTAACATCTCAGAAATTTCAAACATCCAAAAATCACAACTACAAAATTTTTCTTAAATAAACCATTGCATGATGAGTGTACATACTAGGAAACCATCATGTAGTTGCACAAGTAGATCCCAAGTAGCATGTTTGAGCATTGCATTAAATAGCCAACATGTGATTTGGCTCTTCTTGATTTTACGGATTGAATTAAAATCAACAACCCTTCTTCAAATAAATAAATCTTGTGTGTGTTGCCAACCCTTGGCTTGGAGCTTCAAACCCTAGATGACCCCTAGTGGACCACCCCTAAGGGTGTATACATGGTTGGCACCCATGTATATACACATAGGTGCCCTTGAACTAGCTAGAAATGGTAGATAGGAAGGAAATAGAAAAGTTGTAGAAGAGGGGAAGAAATGGAAAAGCCATTTATGGCCCGAGCGCCTCAGCCAGCCCAGGTCGTGGCCTGACTCATGGCCAGCCCCATGCCCTCATGTGCCATAGCCCAAATAGGCTAGCGGCCCAGCGTGCCTCGCCTTTCTGCTCATGCGTGCAACCCAGCAAGCAAGCCGGCCCAGCTCTACCTCACTGCGTCACGATGAGAAGGCCATGCTACCACCTACCATCGCTGCCAACCCGGGCCCGCTTGTCATCCCCTCCATTTCATCCTCTCCTCTGCATTTCACTCCGACGAGCAGAGCCCCACGCTGGGGGCAGCATCCTAGGCATCCGTGCCATCCCCAATGTTCGCCTGAATGCCCCCAACTGCACTGAGCCAGATGATTGCCACGTCAATGATCCGCGAGCGCTGCAACGGCCTCTGCCGCCAGCCTATCGTGGTGATGCCACCGTCTGCCATGGCAGCCCCTGCCTCCACCCTTACCTCCACCTTTTTGACCGCCTGTTTTTGAATTGGAGATGCCAAACTCGAGCAACCACCCCGCCTAGCCTCGCAACCCTAGCCCAGCCTTCCCCGATCGCCACCACGTGTCCCCACATGACCCATCATCATTCACCGATTGCCATGGCCATGGCCCGGCTATAAAAGGGGTGCTTCAGGTGCCCTAGCGCCCTACCACCCGCACCACCGCCACTCTATGGCATAGACTCACCCGCACCAGTCTAGAGTAGAGGAAGGAGAAGGGGAAGAAGGGGAAGGAGGGAAGGAGCCGATCGGCTGAGCTGAACACCACCGAGGAACCAACGCTGCTGGAGCCGGTTATGTTGCCCCGATCGGCTACACCGATGTTGCTGCATGCCCTGCACTAGACTGACATGCCATGACAATGCCTTCACGCTGCACCACCATCCTACCACTGCGACCCCCATGGTGAGACCCCAGGCGCCCCGCTGGCCATCGTGACCCTGCCGCGCACACGTCATCGTGCTCTTCCCCCTCGGGAGGCCAAAGGCGGAGCCTTTGCTGTCTTCCTGCCACCCGCACATGCACACGCATGTGCTAGCTGCTGGTTGGCCTTGCCAAGCCGCAGGGGCTCGGGAACACCGGTGCCATGTCACTCACCCATGTGCTCGCCATGGCCAGAGACCACCAAGGTGACTCCCAGCCCCGGCCACTGCAGACCGCTAGATGTAGAGGGAGACCCACCGCAAACTATGCCTCGCTGAGGGACATGCACCGCACCCATCAGAGGAAGGAGAGAGCTTCAGGAGCCACCGATGACATCCACCTCGTCGGCGCAGCCGCACACCGGAGCGCCGCTATGACCTCACGGGTCAAGGAGAGGCCGAGGGCATCCACCGTGACCACACGGACCTCGCCACGTTCTTGGATGGCTCTCGGACCTATCCGAGCCCCCTCCCCGCTACGATGGAGACCTTGTCGCCGCCACCGTGCATGCGCTGTCCAATGGAGACCCCGAGCCACCAACCTGGCTTCCCCGTGAGAGCCCCCATGACCCTATGACACCATAGGCCTTGATAGCTAGTCCGCAGGACCGCCACAGCGCCTACGAGTGCCAGCTCGCCACCGGCGAGGGCGCCACCGCGGGAGGGAAATGGAGCCGAGTGGTGCTCATCCCCACCTAGGGAGTGTTCGGTGCACTCGATGCACCATGGAACAGGTGAAGAGGGGGAGGGGTGAACAAGGTCCACCATGGGCCTTTGCCTGTGGCTCATAGGCCAGAGGGTACAAGACCATCGTGAACCACATCCATGGACTACGGCCCAGTAGTAGCCTATCTTGGCCACTTGGCTAGCGTAGCTAACCGACACGTGTCTGGCAGCCCTACCCAGCCCCGCCTAGGCCCAGTCACGGCCCGGTCCTCGTTGATTGTTGACCAGACAACGTTGACTGTTGACCTAGCCCCACCTGTCACTGGCCGCACAGCCCTCGCCCAATCAGAAGCCGCCACGTGTCGAGCCCTAGCTAAATCCACCCTTTTTCTTTTTTAGAAAATGATTTAATCTTCAAAAATTCATAACTAATTCATACTAGCTCAGAAAAATACCAAACTAGAGTCTAATTTTTTCTAAAATCAAGCTCTACGTCATAGGCTTATGATTGAGTGTATTTGGTTCTTTTGAATTTTAATTGCTTCTTTGTGCTCATCTATAGGAGCCGCTTCATGGCTATATGTTCCGTTTGACAGACTCGGAGGAGCCACTGACTGAGGACTTCGACCCTGACTACGCTAAGGACTTGGGAGACGACTTGCCAGGTGCCACGTCCCACCTAACCTCGTAGAATCCTATTAGACATGCTATTACTTAGTTTGCTAGCGCTTTACTTTCATGCAAGTGAAACTATGATAGGTTGCATGGTAGAATTGCTTGTGAGCCATCACCTTGTCTCAACCATTACTCCTGCACACCCGCTGATAGGCTAGATGCTCACATATTACTTACTATTTTATGTTTACTTCGCATTATATCTATGATGTGAAGCTTGTTGAAGGAACGACGTGAGTGGTTAAGGCACGAGGTGCCAATAACTTGGTAATAACCGGATAATGAACTTGGGGAGATCTTGGCGTGTGTCTTGGGTGTGTGGTGACGGTCGAGTCGACCGAGTAGGATTCTACGACGAGTCTTGCCGGGGATGCTACCTGGGTGTTTCCCATGAGATGTGCCTATGGTGAGCACATGTGACAGGGAGAGGTCCCAGGCTGGAGTGTCTTTGTGGGACGAAGCCCTAGATGGGAGGTGCTGTTTTAGCATGGGGCACCGGGTGTCCCGTTAAGCGGGGCATCGGCTAGCACCACGTGAAGATATCCTTTTCGGTCCCACTAAGGACTAGGATGCCTTGGGAACTCGGTCTTAGGAACCTACACTCCACTCACTTTTGTGGGAAAAAGATGGATGTACAACCCACTAGCTCAGTGCTACTACTACTAGGTTGTTGGTGGATAGTGTAGGGAGGTACGGGCATGAGGACCCACACCCACCTAAGATAGCGTAGTGACCTTGGGGGCTCGGTACTATGTCTCACAGTCTCAGCACGACGGTGGTACTCTGGCGCGGCCCTAGTTCTGAGTGGTAGGGTGGCATCGAGTCTAGTTGGAAGATAGCCCAAAATTAGCCTAGACGAGGCGCATTGTCAATGATGGTGATCTTGTGGGTAGTGTAAACCTCTGCAGAGTTTCTGGTTGATTGATTGATACATACACCATCTTTTTGGCTATGGACCTTTCCTGAGTTTTGGCTTCACTTGACTAGTGAGAGGAGTTCTTTCTACCCTCCCCCGGGTTTGGTGTTGGTTTCTGGTTTTGGCCGTTAAGGCAAGGTACAAGCAGGAGTCATCCTTGTCGCCTAGAGAGTATGAGGGTGTGGTGAGATGTGTGTGGTGGGATGAGAGAACGTGTGGATGAGATGGATTAAAACTTGCTGGACTATTATCATTAAAAAATGTGACTTACTCACATAGGAAAAACTACAACCATAATAGGTCCTTTTGTTTACCATTTTGCATTCCACTACCACAAAGCAACGCAAAGCATAGGGTGGCAGCCAGTGGCCAGTACAAACTATACTAAAAGATTTTTGGCAGGTTCTAAGCCTGAGTATGACTACGAGGGCAACAACTGGGAGGAATAGGAGTCTTGTCCTTCGCTCGAGTTGGTGCATGGAGATGAAGACTGCGTCTGTTGCTGTTCTACTTTCATGCCATTCCAGATGCTGTGTGTCGAGTGATTCCGCCCAGTGGCAATGTAATAATGAGTAAACCTTACTATTGTACTCTCTTTTATTTGATGTATGACTATGTTATTGACTAAAATTTGGATAATGTGATGGAATGATCATCTGGGACTGTCACATTATACTTTGTATCTGTGGATTTCCCTTCATGGAAATTAGGATCGTTTCAGTTGGTATCAAAGTTGTACTTGACCCTAGGATGAGACCCTTAGGTAAGGACGTTAGCATTAGGAGTGGGACCTATCACTATCAGTTATATTACCGACCGTGCATCCTTTTATTGCATGGCTTACCTCTTTCTCACACTGTGTCACCTTACTTCAGTCTACTATCCCGTCCTTACAGTTGATTTACAGATGGCACCTACTGTTGAGCTTTCCGTCGATGGTCTGAGCTACCGTGGGTTCGCTCAGATACTATACGATGTCCTGGACAAGCTTGGTGTTCCCACTGAACAAGTCAAATACATCTGTCGGGGCGAGCCCAGACCTAACGGACTTTAGGGCCACATCATCATGCACCTCAAGGTTCCTTCCCGCAAGTTCGTGCCTAAGCTACATGCCTTTGAGGAGCTGAGGTGGAGACCTCCGTTGCTGCTTGTGTTCAGTCCGTCTTAGATTCGGCCCTTCATCCCAAGATGCGTGACGCACACGAGTACCTAAAGAGAGGCCCATACCGTCTACTTCCCCAAGCCTTAGACCTCACTCAGAGCACCAAGAGGCAGGTCTTGGCCACTGACCAGGCCACCCACATTGAGGAGGAACCCTACATTCAGGCCTCCGGACAGTACATCCTCTGTCAGGGCAGGTACATTATGGAGGTCGAGATGCAGAACCGTCGGTACTAGGACATGTTATTCTAGGCCGATGACGCCTTTCTCAAGGAGGAGAAGTAGGAGATGTTGACTAACACCATCCAAATGGAGCGTGAGGGCTACGACAAGATGGAGGCAATCTACAAGGCTCGCGAGAACTCACTCCTAGTAGATATCGCAGATCTAAAGGACAAGGTCAGAGACTTCGGACTACACAATGATTACCTTGACTCCAAGGTACTCGAGCTCGAGGATAGGATTGAGCGCCAGAGGATGGACTTGAGGGAGCTCCATGAGAAAGAGAAGTAGCAGGGCATCAGGAAGCTATACCTGGAGACTTGTTGCGACATGCTAGAGAAGGACATCATCAAGGCCAACGTCGCTACCGCCCACAACTATCACCACCTCGTGGAGTACATGAAGTACATGGAGTTCCACAAGGACAAGGCTGATAGGATTGGCTAGGCTTGGATTGACTCTGACCGCAAGCACGTCAAGGAGATCACGAGGGTGCAGGATGTCCTCCCACCTGGGATGCATAAGAAGGCACGCAAGCAAACTTTCTGTGTTGAGCCTACCCAGCTCAACTTGATGGCTTGCTCATCCGAGGACTACCCCAAGACCCCGAGGACCTTGCAGCTAGATGCCACCTTAGAGTACATCTCTCGGATGCACCGCACCGACGCTGAGCTTCAGGCCATGGAGGCTGGCCCCTCTTACCACTACTTACCCCACGATAGGAGTAGCTACCCCATGTTTGATCACTTAGTAATGTAGTAGTAGCCTTGATGAGCCTTGCATGGCCATGAGACATGACTCACTTTCAGGAGTAGAGTAGATTGTCCTACTTTTGACACTACCTGTGTGTAGTACGATCTCACGAGTCTGCTAGTGTAGTTGCTAGAGACATCACCATGTAATAAACTCATGTAATGAATACTTGGATCTTAATGCTTCTTATGGTTGGTTTGCTTCTTTGTTTGAGTGCTAGGTAGAACCTTTTTAAAATGATGATAAACTATCTAAATCACTTAATCTTGACCTAACCCTTGCAGCAAGATGTCGTGCTGTTGTTCTGAGCGCTTGAACCGCCGCCCCCCTTCTCCCATGCCTGTGGGCTGTGGTCGCAGTCGCGGCCACGGTCATGGATGGGGAAGAGGGCATGCTCCCGTCGCCTTCAACCTTGAGGAGGAAGAGCCCATCCATGAGGAGCAGCTCATGGAGGAGCCTACTGGGGAGGGAGGCGCAGCACACCATGGAGGAGAGGATGCTCCACCCGGGGGTGGGAATGCACCACCACCACTTCTGGCTGAGGTGATGGACCGCCAGACTCATCTCATGAAGACACTAGCTAAGGGTCTATTATGCCACAACGGAGGTCCACCCAACGACTTCTAGAGGAAGCTAGAGGGTTTCCTCAAGCTAAGGCCCCCTACCTTCGACAGTGCTGACGATGACCCCATTGCCGTCGAGGATTGGCTGCGTGAGATGGAGAAGAAGCTGGACCCCACCACTTGCTCCGACGAGGAGTGTGTGGGAGTCACCGCCCACTAGCTCATCGATGCGCACGCGCATAGTGGGACACCTACTATGACGCCCATGAGGACCCCAAGAGCATCTCTTCAGAGGAGTTCACCGAGGCCTTTCGTGAGCACCACATGCCCGAAGGTGTCATGGATGCCAAGGTTGAGGAGTTCCGTAACATCTCCAAAGGCTCCCAAAAGATCCCGAACTATGCCACCGCTTCACTCGCACGATGAGGTACGCTCTAGGTGAGACAGACACCGAACAAAAGAAGATGTACTTCTTCAAGAAGGGGTTGAACTCATGCCTCAAGGTGGCCCTCTCGGGTCATACCTGCTAGACTCTCCATGAGATGATCAACAAGGTGCTAGAGATGGAGAGGGACCATCTGGAGGCGGACGCCCTCTATAAGGAGATGAAGCATCGGGCCGAGAGTTCCTCTTGCACCTCGGCTTCCCAGAGGTCACATGGACCAGCGCCCCCTCAGTCTTGTCCTCGCTCTATCCAGAGAGCTACACCTGCTCCGAGCCATGGAGGTGGTACCTACACCACCAACTACCACCGCCCCGCTCAGAGTCGCCCTGCCTAGAGCCCGTGCACGTGGAAGGCCCTTGTGCCCACCACCATAGGCAATGTGCCCTTCGCGTGCTTCACCAGTGGTCAGCCGGGCCATAAGGTGGCTAACTATCCGTCAAGGGTCACCACACCACCAGCTCTGACTCCTGCGAGACAGGCACCAGCCCAGGGAGTGCCTCACAAGCCACCCGTGGGAGCCACCCGTGGTCGTCTCACTCACCTGATTGCTCAAGACACCCAGGACGCCCCTGACGTGATGTACGGTATGTTTTTAGTACACAAAGTTTTGGCTTCAATACTATTTGATTCTGGTGCTACATGTTATTATGTATCCTCTAAGTTTGCACGAGAGCATAGCCTACCAGTGACACCACGGAGTGTACCCATAGACACCATATCCCCCTTAGGCAACCTTAGATGCACCAAGAGATGTCAGGGAGTGACTATCACCATAGAGGGTTGTACCTTTCTAGCTGATCTCACCTTGCTTCCGTCAGATGGGTTGGATGTCATATTGGGGATGGATTGGTTGACTCAGCACAAGGGTGTGATATCCTGCTCGCTGAGATATGTGGAGATGACACATCCGAGTGGTCGGGTAATCAGATGTGAGCCCAACCATGAGAAGAAGGCTCCCATGTTGTGTACCATGGAGGCCAAGACAGTTGAGGAGGTGCCCATGGTGAATGAGTACCCTGATGTGTTTCCTGAGGAGTTGTCAGGTATGCCACCTGACCGGGATGTGGAGTTTGTGATTGACCTACTGTCGGGTACCGGCCCTATTGCTAAGAGACCCTATCGCATGTTAGTTGATGAGCTGGAGGAGCTCAAGTTATAGCTCAAGGAGCTATCTGACAAGGGGTACATTAAACCCCATGCTTCACCCTAGGGTTCCCTAGTCCTGTTTGTGAAGAAGAAGGATGGTTCCATGAGGATGTGCATTGACTATCGAAATCTGAATGTTGTGACAGTCAAGAACAAGTACCCTCTGCCAAGGATAGATGACCTCCTAGAGTAGCTAAGGAATGCCAAGTTCTTTTCCAAGATTGATCTCAGATCTAGGTATCATCAGATGAAGATTAGATCAGAGGACATTCCCAAGACAGCCTTTGTCACTAGATACGGGCAGTATGAGTTCACCATCATGTCCTTTGGACTCACGAATGCCCCAGACTACTTTATGAACATGATGAACAAGGTGTTCATGGACAAGCTAGATAAGTTCATAGTGGTGTTCATTGATGACATTCTTGTCTATTCCTCCACCGCTAAAGAGCATGAGCAGCATTTGAGAGTAGTTCTGGAGAAGCTAAGGCAGAACCAGTTATATGCCAAGTTCAGCAAATGTGAGTTCTGGCTAGAAGAAGTTACCTTTCTCGGCCACGTTCTCACTACTGAGGGAGTTGCTATTGATCCCACCAAGATTGAGGCTGTGAAAGAGTGGGAGCAACCCCGTAATGTGACTGATATCCATAGTTTTCTTAGGTTGGCCAGTTACTATCGTCATTTCATTGAGAATTTCTCCAAGATAGCCAAGCCCATGACCAACCTGCTAAAGAAGACCAACGAGTTTGAGTGGACAACCGAGTGTGAGCAAAGCTTTCGAACTTTGAAATAGAAGCTCACCACTACTCCTATGCTTGCCTTACCTGACATCTAGAAAGACTTCATGGTCTATTGTGATGCCTCCAGACAGGGACTTGCTTGTGTTCTAATGCAGAGTGGGAGAGTCATAGCTTATGCGTCCCGACAGTTGAAGGACCATGAGCAACGCTACTCGACCCACGACCTTGAGCTTGCAGCTATTGTGCATGCCTTAAAGATCTAGAGACACTACCTAATCGGGAACAAATGTGACATTTACACCGATCATAAGAGCCTGAAGTACTTCTTCACTTATTAAGATCTGAACATGAGATAGCGCCGATGGCTAGAATTGATTAAGGACTATGACCTGGAAATTCATTATCATCCGGGGAAAGCCAACGTAGTCATCGATGCCCTAAGCCGCAAGGGTTACTGCCATAGTCTGTCCATGGAAGCTGAACCACCTGAGTTGTCTCAGGAGATGGGTGAACTCCGACTCAAGATCCTACCACAGGGTATGATCAATGAGTTCCGCGTGCAGTACAATCTACAATATCGCATTTGTGTGGCTCAACAGAGTTGCCCTGAGATCCGAGAGATCCGCAAGATGATGAAAAAGGTAAAGTGCCCCGAGTTTTGAGTAGATGAGCAAGGGGTATGTTGGTGCAAGAATAGAATCTGCGTGCCTAGCGATATGGCCATTCGAGAGGAGATTCTGTTAGAAGGGCATGCTTCTAAGTACTACATTCACCCTGGTAGCACGAAGATGTAAGCCGATATGAAGAAACTGTTCTGGTGGAAAGACATGAAAATGGATATTGTGGGGCACGTTGCTCGTTGTGACACCTGCAATAGGATCAAGGCCGAACATCAGAGACCGACCGGATTGCTGAAGGCTCTAGATGTGCCCGTGTGGAAGTGGGAGAGTATATCCATGGACTTTATCATGGGTTTGCCATGAACCCCGAAGGGCCATGATTCTATCTGGGTGATTGTTGATAGACTAACCAAGGTAGCTCACTTTGTAGCAGTCAGAACTAACTACTGCATCGAGCAATTGGCAGATCTGCATGTGGACAACATCTTGAGACTCCATGGAGCACCTATTAGCATAATATATGATCGAGGGACCCAATGGGTATCCAAGTTCTGGCAGAGTTTGTATAAGGCAATTGGCACCCATCTAGACTATAGCACCGTGTACCACCCTCAGACCAATGGGCAGATAGAAAGAGTGAATCAGATTCTCGAGGATATTCTCCGTGCATGCATACTGAAGTACGGGTCAGACTGGGAGAAAAGTTTGCCACATGCTGAGTTCTCCTATAACAATAGTTACTAGGCAAGTATCCAGATGTCACCATTTGAGGCCCTGTATGGAAGGAAGTGTAGAACCCCGCTGATGTGGTCACAAGTCAGGGAGAGAGCATTCTTTGGCCCCGCAAAGATGAAAGAGGCCGAAGAAGGAGTCGCCCAAGTGCGAGATAATCTGAGGATCACTCAAAGCCAGCAAAAGAGTTATGCGGATAACCGTCAAAGAGATCTCAAGTTCCAGGTTGGAGACTATGTCTACCTCAAAGTCTCACCACTCCATGGCGCTTTCTGGTTTCATGTGAAAGGGAAGTTGGCCCCATGGTTCGTAGGACCCTACCGTATCTGTAAGAGGATTGGAAAGTTGGCCTACAAGCTAGAGCTGCCCAAGGAGTTAGCTGGGGTACACCTAGTGTTCCATGTATCCTAGCTACATAAGTGTTTGAAGTTACCAGAGGAGCAGGTACCCACCGAAGCACTGGACATTCAGGACATGCTAGAGTATAGAGAGTACCATGTTCAGATACTTGATCGGGCTACCAAAGAGACAAGAAGCACTACCATCCCAATGTGCAAAGTGTTGTGGAGCAACCACACTGAGCGAGAAGCCACTTGGGAGAAAGAGTCAGAACTTCGGTTGTGTTATGTGAGATCATGTGATGAAAAATTGGTCTGATATGAAATTGGCATTGCAAAGTGATTTGAATTATGGCATAATTTAATATGCATGTGCTGCTTATATATGCTTATGATAGCATGGTGATTTGGAATTATTGCATGACATGCTCGTGTGAGGTGTTGTGCGGATTGACTTGAGTCAAGTCTTGGACTTGGGCTCGGACACATTTTGCATGTTTGTTCATGTGCAAGTGATGCTTGAGGCGGAATGTGGTCGATGACGGATTGGAACTAGGTTCAGGGAGGAACTGAGGTCATATCGGTCATGGATGTCATGTGGGACGTTCGGGCTAAGAGAACAATGTACGTGAAGGCGACCACTTCGTGAGATGTATGGGCTGCTGTGTGATGATGAGTGGCAGCTATGGCACGTTGGCATAGGAGATGTGCATGCATACGTGAATAGCTGTGGCTGTGCGAGATAGTGCATCATGGTGCCGGTAGACGTGCAGGTGGGCATGTAGCTGGTTTGGACAGCCAACCCAGATTGGATGCATGAGCCATGTACGGCTATGACTTGGCCTGTTTGAGATTAAAACGAAGGGCCAAGTTGAGTGATACCGAGTGCATGAAGCAGGACATGCACGAGCATCTGTTTGGAGTCGAGAAAGGAATTGGTCAAGTGCGGTTTGGATTACTAGGCATGCAAGGTTGGAGCTGGTCTTGGGTTCCTTTTACTGGACGTGTTGGCTGAGTAAAAGGAGATCAAGGCTACACCAGCTTTGTAGCATTGGGACAAAGTTGCAAGGGCCAGGAGACCGTGCATGGCCAAGGAGAACAGGCCTTGCATTGTGTGTCTCAGGCAGATAAAAGGAGACCGACGAAGAGCTTCGGTTGTGTGCAACGACAGGAGAGCTGTAGCGCAGGAGAGTTTCTGTCGGTTGTTTTAAGGTTCAGGATTTTGTGTAGAATCCTTTTGTATGGATGCTTGTTTGATGCATCTTGTGTAACACAACTCAGAGTAATGAAGATTAATTTTCAAATATCAGTGTGTTGGTAATCTTGTTCTTCCGCTAGCTCTGCTCTTTGCCTATATGCATATATATATTTTGTATGCCTAGCTTTTAGTTTTAGATTGATTTATTATTCTCATTAAATATTGTTTCAATTCATCTAAGACTGTGCTAGGGAATTAAGCTGTTGATCTGAGAAGTTTAGTTGATTAATATTTTAATGATTTTGCATAATCATGAGATTACAGCTTGATCAATCCTCGTCACCATCAGACATAGCTTGCTTGTTTATTTTATATCTCAAGTTCTAGACCTCCGGTTGACATGATTCCAATTGCGTTGGTTCACAAATTTCATCTACTCTGATCTATAAAAGGTTGAGGTTAATCAAAGCTATGGCTTTTGGTCAGCATTATTTTTCTTAGAGATGCAGTGTTTTGTCCAGAATTGGGAAAGAGGCTTAGTTTGGTTTTGTTGTTTGGGGGAAGTTTTAAAATTAGCTTTTGGCTTCCGCAATCATTCACCCCCCTCTGATTTCCTATTTAAGTGTGAATCGATCCTACAAGTGGTACCAGAGCAAGGTTCTTTTTTCTAATTGATCTTAACCAGTGATTAGAAAAGAATGTCAACGGATAGGTATACGGCAAAACCATTTGTTTTCGATGGTGTTGATTTTCAGTTCTAGAAAGCGAAGATAGAGTATTATATTCAAGCACAAGGCTTTGCTATTTGGGAGAAGGTCTACAAGCCTTATGAGGTGCCCGAGAATGATGTTGTGACTGAGGCGAACATGACACAGGTGGAAGCTAACAGCAAGGCGAGGAACCTGATCATACAAGGTATTGGAAAGAATGATTTTTATCGTGTTGCACATCACAAATCTGCATATGAGGTATGGAAAGCACTTTCTGATTACCATGAGGGTTCGTCTACAATTAAAGAGGTACGTCAAGATATGTACAAAAAGGATTACATGCGTTTTGAGATGAAACCTGATGAATCACTAGATGATTTCTTTGCTCGCTTTAATAAAATCCTAAGTAATCTTCGTTCTGTTAATGTTACATATACTGATGCTGAAAATGCACGTCAATTACTTGGAGCTTTAGATATGTCTATATGGGAAATGAAAGTTACTTCTATTCGAGAATCTACTGTCATGAGCACGCTTACTTTAGATGTTCTCTATTCTAAATTGAAAACTCATGAGTTAGATGTTTTTGCTAGAAAAAAATATTGCTAAGAAATCAATAGCTTTCGCCTCACAATCTAGCAATTCAAATGGTGATAATTCTTCCACTAGCTATGCATTGTCTTATTTGTCTTCACTAACTGATGAACAACAAGAACAACTCCCGGAAGATGATTTGGCACTCCTCTCTACACGCTTCACAAGAGCCTTGCAAAATGTGAGATCAAGGAAGAGAGGACACACTAGTCCTCCAAGGTGTTATGAGTGTGGAGATGTTAATCACATCCATCCCAATTGTCCAAAGTTTTTAGCAAGAATTGGAAGAGATAAAGATGACAATGAAAAAGAAACTGAAAGAACAAAGAAGCACACATTGAGAAGCAATAAAAAGAAGGGCCATTTGAACCGCAAGGTGGTGCATCGTGTTCTTTCAGCTCTTGAGCAACTCAACATGAGTGATGTGGACACAGATAGTGAGGATGACATTTCCAAAGGAAGGAAAGACTTGATTGGGCTTTGTCTAATGGCAAGTAGTAAAAGCTCCATCGACAATGATGCTTCTGACAATGACAGCTACAACGAGGTAGAACCTTCTTATGATGATTTAGCTAAAGCTGTTGAAAAACTTGGTACGTTACTAGAGAAAAGAAATAAAAAGATTAAGAAACATGATGTATTGATTGAATCTTTATATGCTGAAATTGAAAGATTAAAAACTTTAATTCCTGATGATGATTCTTGCAAATCATGTGACATAGTGTATATTGAGCTTACTTCATTAAGGGATGTGCATGTTTCCACTTTGGAACAACTTAAGGCTAAAAAAGATAAAAATGAGAAACGTGTTTGTGCTATTGTTGAACCAACTTCTTGTGATAAATGTGAATTGCTTAAGTTGAAATTGAAATATGCTAATGTTAAAATAGCATAACTAAAAGACAACTTTGCTATTCATGAGGTTCTTTCATGCTCTAACTATGGTAAAAATGATAAATCAAAAAATGATGCTTGTGAAAATTGTGCTACCCTTTTGAAATGTATTGATTACTTGCAAGGAAAGATGGGAACTAAAATGTTGAATCAAATTTTGGAACAAAAGACTAGCACACATAAAACTGGTTTAGGTTTTGATCCTTATGCTCATTCTAAATCTCATGCACCAACTATTTCTAGACCTCTTGGTAATGGTAAATTTGAGATAGCTAATGAAACTAAAAAGATGGTTTTTAAATCTACTGGTATTATGTCATCTTCTAATCAAGAAAATGTAAATGCCACTTATACATCTCAAACTAAACATAAAGTTAAGTGCACTTGCAGTCATTGTGGTAAAGATGGACATCTTGTACAATTTTGTTTTAGACTAGCCAAACAACAAAAGAAAGAAAAAGCTAAGGCTAGGTCTAATTTGAGAAAGGCGTATTCTTTTGTGACCAAAAATATGAATGGTACTAAATATGAAACGTTACACAAGAATACTCGTTTTTGTGCCTACATTTGCTAGTCATGTGTCTCAGTACTGGATTCCTAAATGTTTAATTTCTAACCCCAGTACTGAGGCCTCGACATCATGTGTTTCTATGTAGGCTTCTCAAGCAAGGAAGGAGAACATATGGTTAGTGGACTCTGGATGCTCACGTCACATGTCTGGTGATAAAGGATGGTTCTCCTCCCTCTCTCATGCATCTCGAGCAGAAAGTGTCACCTTTGGAGATGCTACTTCTACACCTATCGTGGCAAAAGGTATAGTAAAGGTAAATGACAAGTTTATGTTTAAAGATGTGGCACTCGTTGAGAACTTGAAATTCAATTTGCTTTCAGTCTCACAAATGATTGATGAAGACCTTGAAATATGTTTTAATAAAAGAGAATGCAAAGTGTTAGATTCTTTAGGTGATCTAGTTTTTAAAATTTCAAGATTTGGAAGAGTTTTTAAAGCAGATTTTGATGCCTCACATGATGCTAAGTTTAGGTTTCTAGTTGCTAATGTTTCAAAAGACTTATTTTTTTGGCATCATAGACTTGGGCATGTTGGTTTTGATCACCTCACGCGTGTTAGTGGTATGGATCTTATACGTGGATTGCCTAAACTTAAAAATGAAAGAGATATAGTGTGCTCTTCTTGTAGACATGGTAAGATGTGTGCAGGTTCACATCCTCCACTTACTATGGTCATGACAAATGCACATGGACAGCTTCTACACCTTGATACAGTTGGACCATCGAGAGTTCAATCTTTTGGTGGTAAGTGGTATGTACTTGTGATTGTTGATGATTTCTCAAGATACTCTTGGGTTTACTTTATGGCAGCTAAAGATGAGGCTTTTGGGCATTTTAGAAGTCTTGTTCTTAGATTATCTATCGATCTCCCAGGATCTCTTACAGCTATTAGAAGTGATAATGGAACTGAATTTAGAAATTCTTCTTTTGAGCTCTTTTGCGCTGAAAAAGGTATTGATCATCAATTTTCATCACCATATGTTCCACAACAAAATGGTGTAGTTGAAAGGAAAAATAGAACTTTGGTTGAGCAATGCTAGATGAATATGAAACTCCAAGAAAATTCTGGGCTAAAGCTTTCTCTATTGCATGCTATATTTCAAAATGTGTGTTTTTGAGATCTAAACTTGGTAAAACTGCATATGAGCTTCGTTTTGGACATAGGCCAAGTGTATCTCACCTTAAAGTATTTGGATGCAAATGCTTTGTGTTAAAATCTGGAAACTTAGATAAATTTTAAGCTAGATCAACTAATGGCATTTTTCTAGGATACCCCACTCATTCACGTGGCTATTGTGTACTTGTTTTGGTGACTAACAAAGTAATAGAAACATGTGAAGTTACTTTTCATGAGACTAGTCCAGGCACTAGTCTAAGTGATGCAGGTACAAGTGCATATATTCAGGGGGAGAGCATATTTATTAATGAAGATGAGGATGACGAAGATGAGGTCACAATTCCTACTATTTCTCCACCTCAAGTTCCTACTACACCTTCTACTACTGCTGCTACAATTGGACATCCTGAAGCTACTGCTTCATCTACACATGTTGAAAATGAACAAGAAGATGCTCCAGAAATTTCAGCCCCTCGTCACATTCAAAGGAGACATCCACTAGAGCAAATGATTGGAGACTTAAATGAAAGAGTAACAAGGTCCAAGTTTACTAATACTGAATCATATGCCCATTCTGCTTTTGTTGCTTCTTTTGAGCCCAAAGATGTATCTCATGCATTAACTGATGAATCTTGGATCAATGCCATGCATGAAGAATTAGAGAATTTTGAACGAAATAAAGTTTAGAAGCTTGTTCCACCACCACCTGATCACACTATAATTGGAACTAAATGGGTATATAAAAACAAACAAAGTGAGGATGGTGTTGTTGTTAGAAACAAAGCTAGGTTGGTTGCTCAAGGTTTTACACAAATTGAAGGATTAGATTTTGTTGAAACCTTTGCTCCTATTGCTAGATTGGAAGCCATTAGAATTTTGTTAGCCTTTGTTGTATCTAAAGGTTTAAAATTGTATCAAATGGATGTAAAAAGTTCTTTTCTTTACAGCTACATAGACGAGGAGGTTTATGTTAAGCAACCGCCTGGTTTTGAAAATTCACAATTTCCTAATCATGTTTTTAAATTGTCAAAAGCTTTGAATGGTTTGAAACAAGCCCCAAGAGCATGGTATGATAGGTTGAAGAAATTTTTAATAGAAAAGAGATTTTCAATGGGAAAGGTTAATAAAACTCTCTTTGTACTTAAGCAAGGCAATGATCAATTATTCGTTCAGATTTATGTTGATGATATCATCTTTGGGTGTGCATCTCATGCTTTGGTGACTAAGTTTTCAGCAATGATGAGTAAAGAATTTGAGATGAGTATGATGGGGGAGTTGACTTACTTTTTGGGACTACAAGTAAAACAAACAAATGAAGGTATTTTTGTGCATCAAAGTAAGTATACAAGGGATCTTCTACACCATTTAGGGATGGAAAATTGCAAGCCTATTATGACACCTATGGGAGCTGCTACATCACTTGATCTTGATGAAGATGGTGAGCCTATTGACCAAAAGGAGTACAGGAGCATGATTGGTTCGCTTTTATATCTTACTGCTTCGAGGCCAGACATACAATTTTCGGTGTGTTTATGTGCTCGTTTTCAAGCTTCTCCACGTGCTTCACATCTACAAGCTGTCAAACGTATTCTCAGGTATCTACATGGTACTCTAAACTTTGGCATATGGCTTTCTGCTTCCTCATGTATTAGCTTAAGATCCTTTTCTGATGCTAATTTTGGAGGTTGTAGAATTAATAGAAAAGTACATCTGGCTCATGTCATTTTTTGGGAAATTCTCTTATTACATGGTCATCTAGAAAACAATCTTCTGTTGCACAATCTACCGCTGAATCTGAATATGTAGCTGCTGCTTGTTGCTATTCACAAATTCTATGGATAGTAGCTACACTTAATGATTATGGGATAAATTTGAATAAGGTTCCCCTTTTCTGTGATAATACTAGTGCTATATGTATTGCTAAGAACCCAGTGCAGCATTCAAGAACTAAGCATATCGACATAAGATTTCACTTTCTTCGAGATCATGTTGAGAAAGGAACTATTGTGCTTCATCGTATAGATACTGAACATCAGTTGGTAGACATTTTCACAAAACCTTTGGATTCTTCTCGTTTTGCTCTTCTTCAGGGAGAACTTGGGGTGTTACATCCATCTGGGTTGTTTTGAGGGGGAGTCTATATTCTTGTACATACTTCATTTTGCCTTTTCTATATGGTACTCTTTTGGGTGTTTTTGGTTGTTTCCAAGAATTTGTTTTGAACCCTCCTAGTTGCTTCTAGAGTTTGAGCCAAATCCTACCCCTTTTCCATTGCATCTCATCATGTATGATAGAGCATCTTTAAGCTTCATGACTATAGCTATTAGAATAAAATTATGATCTCTTTGGTATGTTTTGTGCATACATGATAGTGCTCCTTGCTTAGGCTCTTTTTGATCACATTGATACATGTTATGAGCTAAGCATGTTTTATAATCTATGAACATGTCCATAACTTGATGAAACTTGAAAAAATGTTCACCATTGAGTTGGCACTAGCTTGTGTATAGGATGTGTTGAGATCCATGTTGCTATCATTTGTATGCTAGGTTGCTATGTCTCATGTTTCTTGAGTCATACACTTGACTTGGACAACTTGATAAACTTGTGCTAAAAATTGAAATCCAAGTTAAGTTATGAAAAATTTTGAGATGGATCTTTACTGTCCCACGTCAAGGTATCAAGACAGCTTCCCATTGCACTTAGGGATGAACTTGAGCCTTGTAGTGCAGTCCAAAACCACTCGTGATGAGACAGCTTCCTATTGCACTTAGGATGAACTCGGCATGGTTTATTAAAAAAATACATACTTCTTTGGCATGACAGTATTGATAACCTCTCGCATACACATGCTCCACCTAATGTTGTGTTACGCTGCAAACTCTGATAAAACTTTGATAAAAACACAAGTGTGAAATGAGTCTTTGAGACATGATGTATGACCGTTATATGGGGTAGTTCACTTTTGTATACACTTGCTAGTGCTAGATTGATCTCCTGCTTATACTTGCTATGTGCTACTCTCATTGGTGAACCCCTCTTTGAATTGCTTACCACTAAATCAAAAGGCTTAAGTATCATACTTTGTCTCATTTGATCAGTTTGAGCATTTGCTATGGCTTATACTTGTTGCTACACACATGACAACACTAACAAGAGCATCTTTTCACTTAGACTGCTATACTCCTAAAGCTTTGCACTTTCTACATCTCATAGCATTTGTTGAGGGGGAGTTGCAATCTTTAGTGGTGTTGAGCCCTCTTTTGCTCTCTTTTGTGCTCCTGATGAATCCATTGTCAAAGGGGGAGAGAGTTTTACACATTGCATGTTCACATGAGTGATTTTGTGAGAGAAGAAAGGAGGAGAGATGATTTCTCTTTTTGGATCTTTTGAGATGATCTTTTCATTTTCACTTTGCCTTTGATTTAAAAATGATTTAGTGGATGTGAATGCCAATGTTCATTATTTATATGGTGTTGCCAATGTTTTCATCAAGGGGGAGATTGTGAGATCATGTGATGAAAAATTGGTCTGATATGAAATTGGCATTGCAAAGTGATTTGAATTATGGCATAATTTAATATGCATGTGCTGCTTATATATGCTTATGATAGCATGGTGATTTGGAATTATTGCATGACATGCTCGTGTGAGGTGTTGTGCGGATTGACTTGAGTCAAGTCTTGGACTTGGGCTCGGACACATTTTGCATGTTTGTTCATGTGTAGGTGTTGCTTGAGGCGGAACGTGGTCGATGATGGACTGGAACTAGGATCAGGGAGGAACTGAGGTTTCGGGACTAAGTTCAGGGAGGAACTGAGGTCCTATCGGTCATGGATGTCATGTGGGATGTTCGGGCTAAGAGAACAATGTACGTGAAGGCGACCACTTTGTGAGACGTACACGGGAGATGTACAGGCTACTGTGTGATGATGAGTGGCAGCTATGGCATGTTGGCACAGGAGATGTGCATGCATACATGAATAGTTGCGGTTGTGCGAGATGGTGCATCGTGGTGCCGGTAGACGTGCAGGTGGGCACGTATCTGGTTTGGACAGCCAGCCCAGATTGGATGCATGAGCCATGTACGGCTGTGACTTGGCCTGTTTGGGATTAAAACGAAGGGCCAAGTTGAGTGATATGGAGTGCATGAAGGAGGACATGCACGAGCATCTGTTTGGAGTCGAGAAAAGATTTGTTCAAGTGCGGTTTGGATTACTAGGCATGCAAGGTTGGAGCTGGTCTTGGGTTCCTTTTACTGGATGTGTTGGCTGAGTAAAAGGAGATCAAGGCTGCACCAGCTTTGTAGCATTGGGACGAAGTTGCAAGGGCTAGGAGACCGTGCATGGCCAAGGAGAACAGGCTTTGCATTGTGTGTCTCAGGCAGATAAAAGGAGACCGACGAAGTGCTTCGGTTGTGTGCGACGACAGGCGAGCTGTAGCGCAGGAGAGTTTCTGTCAGCTGTTTTAAGGTTCAGGATTTTGTGTAGAATCCTTTTGTATGGATGCTTGTGTGATGCATCTTGTGTAACACAACTCAGAGTAACAAAGATTAATTTTCAAATATCAGTGTGTTGGTAATCTTGTTCTTCCGCTAGCTCTGCTCTTTGCTTATATGCATATATATATTTTGTATGCCTAGCTTTTAGTTTTAGATTGATTTCTTATTCTCATTAAATAGATTGGTTTCGATTCATCTAAGACTGTGCTAGGGAATTAAGCAGTTGATCTGAGAAGTTTAGTTGATTAATATTTTAATGATTTTGCATAATCATGAAATTACAGCTTGATCAATCCTCGTCACCATCAGACATAGCTTGCTTGTTTATTTTATATCTCAAGTTCTAGACCTCCTGTTGACATGATTCCAATTGTGTTGGTTCACAAATTTCATCTACTCTGATGTGTAAAAGTTTGAGGTTAATCGGAGCTATGGCTTTTGGTCGGCATTATTTTTCTTAGAGATGCAGTGTTCTGTCCAGAATTTGGAAAGAGGCTTAGTTTGGTTTTGTTGTTTGGGGGAAGTTTTAAAATTAGCTTTTGGCTTCCGCAATCATTCACCCCCCCTCTGATTGCCTATTTAAGTGTGAATCGATCCTACACGTTACCCCTACCTTTTTGAAAGGTACATCACACCTTAAATCTCGGGACGAGATTCCTGTGAGGGGGAAGGACCGTAACATCCCAGAAATTTCAAACATCCAAAAATCACAACTACAAAATTTTTCTTAAATAAACCATTGCATGATGAGTGTACATACTAGGAAACCATCATGTAGTTGCACAAGTAGATCCCAAGTAGCATGTTTGAGCGTTGCATTAATTAGCCAACATGTGATTTGGCTATTCTTGATTTTACGTGTTGAATTAAAATCAACAACCCTTCTTCAAATAAATAAATCTTGTGTGTGTTGCCAACCCTTGGCTTGGAGCTTCAAACCCTAGATGACCCCTAGTGGACCACCCCTAAGGGTGTATACATGGTTGGCACCCATGTATATACGCATAGGTGCCCTTGATCTAGCTAGAAATGGTAGATAGGAAGGAAAATAGAAAAGTCGTAGAAGAGGGGAAGAAATGGAAAAGCCATTTCTGGCCCGAGCGCCTCAGCTAGCCCAGGCCGTGGCCTGCCTCACGGCCAGCCCCACGCCCTCATGCGCCTTAGCCCAAACAGGCTAGCGGCCTAGCATGCCTCGCCTTTCTGCTCGTGCGTGTGGCCCCGCAAGCAAGCTGGCCCAGCTCCACCTCACCGTGTCGCGACAAGAAGGCCATGCTGCCACCTACCATCGCTGCCAACCCGGACCTACTTGTCATCCCCTCCATTTCCTCCTCTCCTCTACTTTTCACTCTGACGAGCAGAGCCCCATGCTGGGGGCAGCATCCTAGGCGTCCGCGCCATCCCCACCGTTCGCCTGCACGCCCCTAACCGCGCTGAGTCGAATGATTGCCACGTCGACGATCCGCGAGCGCTGCAACAGCCTCTGCCGCCAGCCTGCCGTGGTGACGCCACCGTCTGCCATGGCAGCCCCTGCCTTCACCCTTACCTCCACCTTTTTGACCGCATGTTTTTGAATTGGAGATGCTAAACTCGAGCAACCACCCTGCCTAGCCTCACAACCCTAGCCTAGCCTTCCCCGATCGCCACCACGTGTCCCCACGTGACCCATCACCGTTCATTGGTCACCATGGCCGTGGCTCGGCTATAAAAGGGGTGCTTCAGGTGCCCTAGCACCCTCCCACCCGCACCGCCGCCACTCTATTGCACAGACTCGCCCGCACCAGTCCGGAGTAGAGGAAGGACAAGGGGAAGAAGGGGGAAGGAGGGAAGGAGCCAACCACTGGAGCCGATCGCCGCCGAGGAACCGTCGCTGTCGGAGCTGGTTACGTAGCCTCGATCGGCTACACCGACGCTGCTGCTTGCCATGCACCGCATCGACCCGCCATGACAACACCTCCTTGCTGCACCACCATCCTACCACGTGAGCCCCATGGTGAGACCCCTGCCACGCACACGCCACCGTGCTCTTCCCCCTCGGGAGGCCAAAGGCGGAGCCTTTGCTATCTTCCTCCCACACGCACATGCACATGTGTGCGCCAGCCGTTAGCTGGCCTTGCGGAGCCGTAGGGGCTCGGGAACGCTGGCGCCATGTCACTCACCCATGCGCTCGCCATGGCCGGAGACCACCCAGGCGACTCCCCGCCCCGGCCACAGCAGACTACTAGAGGTAAGGGGAGACCCACCGCAAACTACGCCTCGCTAAGGGACATGCACCGCACCCATCGAAAGAAGGAGAGATCTTCGAGAGCCACCGATGACATCCACCTCATCGGCGCAGCCGCACACCAGAGTGCCGCTGTGACACGGGCGTTTTCGGACTTCCTGGCCACCTCGCAGGTCATCGAGAGGCTGAGGGCGTCCGCCGTGACCACGCGGACCTCACTGCGCGCTTGGAAGGCTCTCAGACCTATCCAAGCCCCCTCCCTGCTGCCACGGAGACCTTGTCGCCACCGCTGTGCATGCGCCGGTGATGGAGACCCCGAGCCGCTGGCCTGGATTCCCCGTGAGAGCCCCCATGACCCTACGACACCGTAGACCTTGATAGCCAGTCTGTAGGACCGCCATAGCACCTGCGAGCACCAGCTCATCGCCGGCGAGGGTGCCACCGCGGGAGGGAAATGGAGCCGCGCGGTGCTCATCCCCGCCTAGGGAGCGCCCGATGCACTCGGTGCACCATGGAACAGGTGAAGAGGGGGAGGGGTGAACAAGGTCCACCATGGGCCTTTGCCTGCGACTCATAGGCCGGAGGGTATGAGACCATCGTGAACCATGTCCATGGACTGCAGCCCAGTAGTGGCCCACCTTGGCCACTTGGCTAGCATAGCTGACCGACACGCGTCTGGCAACCCTACCCAGGCCCGCCTAGGCCCAGTCACGGCTCGGTCCTCGTTGATGGTTGACCAGTCAATGTTGACCGTTGACTTGGTCCCACCTGTCACTGACTGCATAGCCCTCGCCCAATCAGAAGCCGCCATGTGTCGAGCCTTGGATAAATCCACCCTTTTTCTTTTTTAGAAAATGATTTAATTTTCAAAAATTCATAACTAATTCATACTAGCTCAGAAAAATACCAAATTGGAGTCTAAAATTTTCTAAAATCAAGTTCTACGTCATAGGCTTATGATTGAGTGTATTTAGTTCTTTTGAATTTCAATTGCCTCTTTGGGCTCACCTATAGGAGCCACTTCGCGGCTATATGTTCCGTTTGACAGACCCAGAGGAGCCATCGACTAAGGACTTTGATCCCGACTACACCGAGGACTTGGGAGACGACTTGCCAGGTGCCATGTCCCACCCAACCTCATAGAATCCTATTAGACATGCTATTACTTAGTTTGCTAGCACTTTACTTTCATGCAAGTGAAACTATGATAGGTTGCATGGTAGAATTGCTTGTGAGACATCACCTTGTCGCAACCATTACTCCTGCACACCCACTGATAGGCTAGATGCTCACATATTACTTAATGTTTTACGTTTACTTCGCATTATATCTATGATGTGAAGCTTGTTGAAGGAACGACGTGAGTGGTTAAGGCACGAGGTGCCGATAACTTGGTAATAACCGGATAATGAACTTGGGGAGATCTTGGCATGCGTCTTGGGTGTGTGGTGAGGGTCAAGTCGACCGAGCAGGATTCTACGATGAGTCTTGGGGACGAGTCTTGCCGAGGATGCTACCTGGGCGTTTCCCATGAGAGGTGCCTGTGGCAGGAACATGCGACAGGGAGAGGTCCCATGGTGGAGTGTCTTTGTGGGATGAAGCCCTAGGATGGGAGGTGCTATTTTAGCATGGGGCACCAGGTGTCCCGTTGAGCAGGGCATCGGCTAGCCCCTCATGAAGATATCCTATTCGGTCCCACTAAGGACTGGTATGCCTTGGGAACCCGGTCTTAGGAACCTACATTCCACTCGCTTTTGTGGGAAAAAGACGGATGTACAACCCGCTAGCTCAGTGCTACTACTACTAGGTTGTTGGTGGATAGTGTAGGGTGGTACGGACATGAGGACCCACACCCTCCTAAGACAGTGTAGTGACCTTGGGGGTCTGGTACTATGTCTCATAGTCTCAGCACGACGGTGGTACTCTAGCGTGGCCCCAATTCTAAGTGGTAGGGTGGCATCGAGTCTAGTTGGAAGGCAGCCCGAAATCAGCCTAGACGAGGCACATCATCGATGATGGTGATCTTGTGGGTAGTGTAAACCTCTGCAGAGTTTCTGGTTGATCGATCGATACATATGCCATCTTTTCGGCTATGGACCTTTCCTAAGTTTCGGCTTCACTTGACTAGTGAGAGGAGTTCTTTCTACCTTCCCTCGGGTTTGGTGTTGGTTTCCGGTTTTGGCCGTTGAGGCAAGGTATGAGTGGGAGTCATCCTTGTCGCCTAGAGAGTATGAGGGTGTGGTGAGATGTGTGTGGTGGGATGGGAGAACGTGTGGATGAGATGGATTAAAACTTGCTGAACTATTGTCATTAAAAAATGTGACTTACTTGCATAGGAAAAACTACAGCCATAATAGGTCCTTTTGTTTACCATTTTGCATTCCACTACCACAAAGCAACACAAAGCATAGGGTTGGAGCCAGTGGCTAGTACAAACTGTACTGAAAGATTTTTGGCAAGTTTTGAGCCCGAGTATGACTATGAGGGCGATGACTGGGAGGAGTAGGAGTCTTGTCCTTCGCTCGAGTTGGTGCGTGGAGATGAAGATCGTGTCTGTTGCCATTCTACTTTGATGTTGTTCCAGATGCTATGTGTCGAGTGATTCCGCCCAGAGGCGATGTAATAATGAGTAAACCTTACTATTGTACTCTCTTTTATTTGATGTATGACTATGTTATCGACTGAGATTTGGATAATGTGATGGAATGATCATCTGGGACTATCATGTTATACTTCGTATCTGTGGATTTCCCTTCATGGAAATCAGGATCGTTTCACTTTCGCCCGAGGTGACCAACCTCTTGACCCACTACCAAGGAAGGTCGGCAGGGTTCACTATGAAGTCTTTCAAAAGACTCTCCCTAACAAATTAGTGACCGCCAAAGAAAGAGCTAGGCGAATGGAGGCCCTCTAACAAAGTGGCACACTCCACGTAGGCTATACACACTCTGAGAGACAAGAAGCCATTCTTGAACCGAGGCTTCCCTTAACACCTTTTGGTAATCACTAACGAGCTAGAAAATGTCCTCATACTTGACTAAAGCCATAGCCATGTAGCACTTATGGTTGTACTGTTAGTCCCGGATGTTCGCTTACAGATAAGTTCTTAAGGAGAGAAACTAGAGCACCATAAAACAGCACAATGCTCTAGCCCTCTTGAGCCATGTTGCTATAAAGCATCTTTTAAACGTTTATTGCATATACCATTAGTCAAGTTATAAGTCATGGTTATTTATCTTGAGCACTAGCATAAATACTACCCAATGCAATGTCCCACGGGTGTCAAGGTATAAGATACAAAAGCTAGGATATCTTTAGAGGTAACAAGGTCGACACATGCACATGAATCAAGTGTATTAAAGGTGAATAGAAAACAAGGATGATTCCATGCTATACTTGCCTTAAACACTTGCTCAACTCTTACACCACCAGCTTTTGGTCATCACCTTCTTATCTTCAGCACCCACAAACGATTCTTGTCTACTCATAGCAAGCACCACACATAGGCAACCATACAAGCAATAAATAAAAGCAACTAAGAACAGTAGAGCAAGAGCTTTAAAACTGTGTGCTAAGAGAGAACTCGTTGCAACGATTGAAAGAACGCAAGAAACGCCAAAATGGAGCTATCATTAAAAAGAAATGACTATCGAGAATTTTATATTATAAAAGAAACAACTACGATCTTGATTTATTTTAATTAAGAAAAACCATGTGGAACCTATTAATTTCAGATTAGTCACATTATATTTTAATTTTAAAAACAAGTTAGAACTAGTCATATTTTATTTATGAACATGTTTCATATTATTTAATCAAGTTAAATTTTAACCTTGCATATAAATACATGTGAGAGTATCTAAACAAGTTTATCCTATGCAACGGATTTAAACCAAGCAAATTATACTTTAGTAACATGTTTATATTAGCAATTAATCATACTATTGTTTATGTATAAAATATAGGAGTATACTAATTGCATGTATATTAATCATTTTAATATTTACCTATATATAGAAAATATGTGACATGAAAAACATTAACACTACTGCATAGAGCATGTCGGCAAGAATCTAACGCAACTTGAACAAACCGAATCGGAATGAAGAAACGGCGGAGATATTATGAACCAGTGGTAGTTTTGTAATTACCTTGTCCTCTACCTTAGTAGGTGCAGATCATGGCCTCTATGGTCATGGATGCTGCTGCACAAGGAGTTCGCACGGAGAGGAACGGGCCTTGGCGGGGAGCTTGGCCTGTTGGCCGACCAGAGGAAGGGCGCGCACGCGCCTGTCCGGGCCATCCCTATGGTGAGAGGCCATGCACGGCCGCCAGCTACTTCGGCTTGGCACAGGAGCTGCAACAGCGGAGGTGGGATCAGCGCTATAATGCCACAAGAGATTGAGATGAAACAAAGAATGGTCTGTTCATGATGAACATGCATATATGCATGGCTGGCAGCAAGGTAGAGATGATGTGGGAGAGATAAGAACACATGCGCTCACCATTGGTATAAGGCAGGCGGCATCCATATGATAGTCAGCAGGTCATCCGGTTTGTAGCTATGTGCAGAGGAAGGCAGGCAACGAAGGGCGTCTGTCTTGTCATGATGAGACTATGGCTTGTCCTAGAGGGCGGCGATGATAACAGTGGTAGCACGGGGCTGACCTGAAGCTTGGTTGGCAGCGATTGCTCCCGCTGCTAGGGCACGAGGATGACATAATTGTTCATATGGATGAGATGCATGCAAAACTGAACAAGGAAATGAGCAAGAATGGAACAATGTGCTCACCTTCGACCTTCGACTATGGGCGAACAACCATGACGATGAATCCACAAACGAGGAAGGGGTTGGTCGGCGGCAACGTGTCAAGCAGAGGAGAAAAATCTAATTAACTACACGAGGAAATTCTCAAACTAGGGGCTCTCCTTACGGTAGTTTTGATGTCATCAACTAGCAATATGGTACTAATTAATTGATGTTGCACCATCCACCTCTACTAATAGGCCTAAATAATCATTTAAGCGCATTAGTAAATAGAGGCATGAGCCTTTCAGAGTCGAGGGAAAATTGGGCTTGGATTTTTCTAATTTCAAAATTAATTAATATCATGAAATAAAAATAATTCTTGAAAGTCTAGAATTACCATTTATATCACGAAAAATGCTCTGAAGCTTAGAAAAATCCCTGAAAAAAAATCCTAGAGATAAACCGAAAGATGAGAAACTCAGACAAAATATTTGGAGCTCAAGAAAACATTGTTAGGATATATATATATATATATATATATATAGAAACATAAGGTGTGACCGGCATAATTAGAACAAACATGTTTCTACCTTAAGATAAGTTTTAATTTAATGAAAATTTATTATTTCTCTATGTTTTTATGAGCACAAAAATACATAACTAAATTATTTTAGCCCTATTTCAAAAGGAGAAAATTTTAGGGTGTTATAGTTGTCATCCTATGCATGCTAGTTTTTATTTTATCAATCAAATTCTATTACTAGCATACACAACACAGGCATGTATATTCATTTTAAAACTTATGCAATGCAAGCAAGCACATGAATATGCACAAAACAAATGCAAACAACCAAATTCATGAGCTTTCTCCCCCTACTTATGTGCTTCTCTTTGTCTAAGAATTTTGATCCTTCTCCATTCTTCAATGTTGCTTCCTCTTTGTCTAAGTCTTGTCCAAGTCCAACTTCTACTTCTCCCCATGATGCATTTACATATCTTTGTTCCAACTTCTCCCTCTGTGTCATCAATTTTCATAAAAGGTATGCTTCTTATTGATACAACGGATTGCATTGGTGGTAGATGGTTGACATTTGAATCTTGCATTTTTTATGGACACCACCACAAATGTTGGAATGATATCACTTGAAGCCCTTGAGATCACTCATGTAGGATCTTTGACCTTGATACCAATCGGTGGGGCACCTCCCCCTATGTCATAGCATGGTCATCCACTTGATAAACTTGAGCTCTTGTATGTGAGGAAACTTTCTTCACTTGATGATCATTTAAAGTTGAGAATCACTTGTGGAACCACTATTTAATGTGCTAGATACCACTTGTAACTATGTGATAATCTAGATATTTCTTGTGCACAATGATATGGAACCACTTGAAGAATTATAGGATACCACTTGAAATCTTGATCTAGACACCACTTGTGAGTACTACTTGAAGAAACACTTGAGTTTAGATATCACTTGTAATTTGGCCTTCATATCCATTTGCATTGTTGTCTTGTTCTTGAACACTTGTTATATTCATGAGCTTCTAATATTGACTTGAACTAGATTGATTTTCCTAAGCTTTCAAGTCCGGTATGAACCCTCTCTAAGCTTCTTCACACACATTAAGTGGTTATCTTATCGAGGTTGTACTTGTCACTTGTTGATAATCCAAAATAAATCAAGTACTTAGGTTCACTAGCTCATAAACAAACTCATATACTTCCACTAGACCATTTAACCATTCAAGAAATAGTGGTAGGCTATGAAATTTAAATTTTCATTTATAATGCATGATTCTATTGGGCATGAACTATATGCACTAACATTATACTAGTAAGGGATGAAATGATCATGCACATTACAATGATACTTTTGCTATGTTAGAGAAGAGGATAGTCATTAGATTCCAATTAAGCTTCACAATAGCAATGTGAAGTTCAATTATATGCTTGGTGAAGACTAATTATCAATAATGAAATTCATTCTTCAGCCATATGAAATGAGAACCACTAAAGTGCACTATTTGTTGTTGTGGTTGGCTTGCTTCATCTTTTGATCAATGCTTGCATGAGAGAACTATTTAGACTACCACTTGAATTACCATGACTAGCTCTCTTTTGGGTGTTGCTTGCTCTCTAGATCAACCTTTTGATTGCTTCAACTAAGCATCTCAAATGTCCCTTAGATCACCACTTTCATTTTAGCCTTCAAAGCCCCACACTCGGTTTACCTACAAAAGGCAGCAAGTCTCCCACGGGGGGAAGTGACCTCCCTCCAAAGCAACATTCTTGACACTTAGTTGAATTGACTTGTTTGATTGATCCAAATGACGAACTTAGCTTGGTGAATAATCTTGAATCCTTCTTTAAGTCATTTTCTTTCTACTTGTTTAAATTCTTTTCTTTCTACTAAATAATCTCCAATAGTCACAAAAACTTAAACTTCATCATCATTTTGAGTTTGATCTTGATCTCTAATTTGAGTACCAAATGTGTGACAAATACACTCAATAATCAAATGGCCTTGTACTCTTTTCTTGTCATGCTTTTATATCAATCCAAAACCAAACTTAGTTACCTCAACCACTTATAAATATATTTTCAACTTGAGGACCTTTCAATCAAAGTAACTCTTGACCAATCGAATAATTATCACATTTTTGACAGATTTTGTACCCTTCAAATATAAATCCATAACTCCCAATGTACAGATCCAAATACCACGAAATTTGGTGGAGATGTGCTTCACTAAGTCATCTAGCAACTGTAAAAATTTGAACTTCATTTGACTTCTTCATTGCTACCAGATTTTACATCTTCCCACACTGCTACATGCTGAAAACTGATGCAATATAGCAGACAAGATCCACCCCAAAACCAAAGCATTTCTTATCCAATTCTTATGAAATTTGTACAGCAACTAATACCATATGTCTAGAGCATGCATACCAAATTTCAAGCCATCTAATAAGGTTTGATCACTCGAACTCAGACTTGAACTCAGCTAGCTAAGATTTTTAATAAAGGACAGATTTCAGCACATTGAGCTATTCTTCTTCAAATTGAATCAAACTAGAGATGAACTTGTTTGAATACTTTCACAAGACATAAATACATTCAATCCACTTACTAAAAGTCACCTTGTGAACTTATCCATTCAAACCAACTCAAATTTGATTACTAAGCAATTTATCCCTTCAAACATCTTATAGTAAGCAACATATGCATATATATCTAATTCAATTAACTCATATGCTCCCAAATGAATTAGATCAACAACGAATATACCTTAATAACTTATGATCATCCATTAACAAGCTTTAACTCAAATATTTGCAAGCCACCGAATATATCCAATAAATCACCACAACTTAAATTATAGCACTTGTATGTTATAGCACTTTGGACTTCACTCACTTTTGACTTGGCATTGGGATAAGATTAGCAATAGACTTCAATACTTGACTCAATATA
The DNA here is from genome assembly GCA_038087645.1 of Saccharum hybrid cultivar R570. NCBI lineage: Eukaryota > Viridiplantae > Streptophyta > Magnoliopsida > Poales > Poaceae > Saccharum > Saccharum hybrid cultivar. The sequence goes on along the minus strand of JAQSUU010000291.1, from coordinate 690,680 downwards.
TGATGAACAATATGAGATCAATTGAACCAAGTCTCCAATGACATGGTACCTACAAATAATCATCCATTTTTTGATGGTAGCCAAACTAGTTTGGGTCCTTTCAAGTTAGGTGCAACATACTTAGGCATAGCCTTAGTATGAGTAGCGGGATGTTTTGCAATAGCAACCATAGAAGTACCATTACCATCCTTTCTAAGCATATTATTATCAACAATTGAAATAGGCTTAGAATTTTTACCTAGGGGATATGAATTAGCCATGTGTCCTCCTTCCCGACATGAGTATCAACTTCTCTTGGATTGAGCCTTTTCTTCCTTGCTCATGTATTGCTTCCTAGTGCATTGCCTCTCATGAGTTGATTGAGTCTTCTTCTCAAGCTTGGTAAGACATCCCGAGGCAAAGTGTCCCATATATCCACACTTGAAGCACTTGATGTGAGCATAATTTTTCTTCTCATCTTGATTCTTGTTCATCATCTTTGCATCTTGAATAAGCATGGGATGCCTTGCTCTTCCACCCCTTCTTGTCTTCTTCTTCTTTATCCCTGAATCACCACCATCTTCATGGTTGGTGTTGTCTTGTACTTGGGGCCTCTCTTCTTGCTCAACTTGTGGCTTTGGTTGAGGCTTTACTTGTTGCTTCACCAATTGCTTGGTTAGGCACATAGAGGTGAGATGACCCCTTGTGCGGCACTTGAGCACTGACATGCTTTAGCCTCTATTCTTCTTTCATCTTCTTGACCTTCTCTAAGTTAGGGCATTGATCATGAAGATGACCCACTTCATGGCATCGGTAGCACATGAAATGAGAGACCTTCTCTTGTGATTCCTTCTTCATCTTCTTTTCTCTATTTTTTCGCCCTTTGTCATCTTCTTGTTGAAGCCAAGGCCACACTTGTCACCATAGTTTCTTTGTGTCTTCAACTTGTGCTCAAAGGTGACTTTTGAGTTGTAGCACCTCTCTAACATGTTGCTCAATTTCTTCACTTCTCTTTTGAGCTCATTGTTCTCCTTCAAAAGGTTAGTCTCACAAGACATAGAAGTAGAACAAGCATCTAAATATGAAGAACATGGCATAGCTAATAAATCATCACAAGAGGTGGATACATGCTTCTTGCCTACATCACAAGGGTTAGCAACATTATGCGATTGATCATTTGACCCATGCGAAGAGCTCTCACTAGTTTTAATTTTCTCGTTGGAAAGCTTTTTAGTGAGAAATGCATGGTCTTGTACCAAGTTATCATGAGCAACACTAAATTCCTCATGCGCCAATTTTAGCTCTTCATGTGAACAAGAAGTAACATAAAGTAGATGCTTTTATTGTTCACATGTGTTCTTTAGAAATGAGTTCTCCTTTTTCAATTTCTTTGTTTTAGTCATCTCATTTTCTAAAACTTTGATCATGCTACCATATCTATCTAGAAGCTCTTCATATGAATCAAGATCAATCACATTAGCATTAGATACCTTGGTGTCACCTTGTGACATGAAGCAATGTGATGTAGTAAGAGATCTTGTAGTAGCAATGTCATTCGAGCATGATCCATCATCGCTACCATCAAGTGTGCATGGAGTAGCATCATCATTTGCATCACTTGAGGCATCATCAATCTTGTCAAGTGAGCTTGTGGTAGATCGATCATCGTCACCATCACTTGACCATGAGGTGGAGCAATCTTCCATAACCACCAAATTATGGTCATGCTCGACATCCTCATGTGCCTTCTTCTTGAGATCCTCATCATCATCATTATTGGAGACCATCCCATATTTCTCATTGAGATAAATCCAAATCTCATGGGTGGATTCCATATCCATGATCTCACCAAATATGCTATCTTCCATATATTGATAGAAAATGTTAGTAGCTTGGCAATCAAGATGTAGGTATTTCTTTTGCGCTTGAGTTGCATTATTTTTATCCAACGCATAAGAAAATCCCACATCTACGATCCACCACATTTGAGGCAAATAAATATAAAATTATTCATCATCTAATTTTTCTATTGTGCAAAGTGTGTGCCATCAAAAATGTGTGGACACTCAACATCTAGCCCATAAGTCGCCATCTTATCGGGTCGGTGAAGACCACAAATAAGAGACCTAGCTCTGATGCCACATGTAGGGTTGAGATGACGGATTAGAGGGGGGGTGAATAGTCCTTTCTAAAATTAATTGCACTGGCTAACCGAAACAAATGCAGAATTAAAACTATCGGTCTAGCCAAGACTTGTTCGCTTGTCTTATAAGCCGTACTTTTTCATCCAATGAATAGTATTTTTCTCTCACAACAAATCAGTGAACAGTACTTTCAGCTATAGTTTTTAGCCAAGTGAATAGGGCCTATACCCTTCTTTCTAAGTTCTCAAGCATCTTATAAAATATCCTAATTAGGCAACAAAGGTGTCGGGCTAGCTAGAGCTCACCTAAACAATTCTAATAGTAAGGTCACACAAACCTATGCAACTAGTACTTTGGCAACCAGGGGAACTCCTACACAAACTAGTAAGCAAAAGCACAAAGCTCCTAAGCTCACTAGCGATGGTTACTAACAAGGCTACACAAGACAAATTAGAGAGCTCAAATTACCTAGCTACACAAACTAAGCAATATGACTAACAAGGCTACACAAGCCAATTAGTCATGCAAGGGAGCTACTTCTATGCTACACAAGCAAGAAGGTAATTAGTAAGCTACACAAGCTAACTAATTACAAGAGCAACTACACAAGCACAATATATATGAAAGTAAATACAAGCTTGTGTATGGGGATCGCAAACCAATGGGAAAATGATGACACGATGATTTTTATCCTGCCAAGCCTACACGTTGGGCACCACAAGAACCTACCCACAAGTGAGGGTAGCTCAATGACACGCCTACTAGTATTGCTCTTTCTGGCTCCCGCGGGGTGATCATGGTACCCCTCATAAATCCTTCTCTAGAACCACGCACAAGCTTCATGTGGGCTTCACAACGGAGACCACAACCTCCAAGCCGTCTAGGTGATGGCAATCACCAAGAGTAACAAGAAATCCCCCCATCATAAAGATTTCCTAGTGCCACCAAATGCAAATCCCGAATGCACACACTAGGTCTCTCAACCTCTCTCACAAATTAGCACTAAGCTTAGAGAGAGAAGGGAGGAGGTGGATCTTCAACCTCTCATGCACACCCACAAAGGGCTCTCAACCTCTCCTAGAAATTTTAATTCAAATCAAGGAGGAGAGAGAGAGGAGAAAAGGAACCCTAGCTCTTGGATGAAGAATGGGGAATGAGCTGTTGGGGAAGAAAGGAAGGGGGAGCTAGCCTAAAAGGCACCCTAGCCGGCACCACATCCCAGCTAGTTCAGCCAGCCCACCGGCCAGGTAAAGTGGCCTCCTAGTCCACAACGCTCATAGGCAGCAACGGCATGGCTCCCCAACGGCTCTCTCTTGAATGTGTGCAATGGATCCTTCTCCCTTGCTTTCACTGACAAGCGGGCCACACGTGTAGAGAGCTGGTAGCGCTGCACCGCTTCCTTCTGTGCTTGTATGCACCACGTGCTCCCCTGAAGCTACCGTGAAGCTTCCTGCCAACGGAAACGGTGCGGGGCAATCATGCGGCACGTAGGAGCGACTTGAGCGAGCGCTCGCCTAGCTCTTTGTCTAGGCGCACCTCCTCCTGGGCCTCTGTGCCATGGGCCCTTACGGCTCAGCTGTGCGCTGCTCCCAGCCAATGCCGTGCACGCACCACGCACAGGCCAACCGCAAAGGTAGACATGATTTTTCCTTTCTCCAAGCAGGCTGTGGTCCCCACAGCACTCCCTCTCATACGCTCTCTCTCTCTATTCTGACACATGCAGCCCTAACACTATTCCTAACCAAGAATTTCTTGTTGAGCAGCTCGTGAACAAGAAATTCTTGTCTAGGCTACATAGTCCCTTTTTAAGTGCTATCTATTCCCAAAATCACTGAACCAATTTTAGCACTTGAGATTGCTTTTCACAAAGAATTTTTCAGGGCTTTCTCATGCATCTCACCATGTCACTAAGCGCAATGCATATGCAAATGAAACTCACACTTAGTGGCACTAGATAACCGTTGTAACTAAAAGATTCCCCTTCTTTATAGTACGGCTATCTATCCTAAATCGGTCTTTCTTCTCTACTCAACCTTAGACCAGTGAAATGAAATACACCCTAAAAATATACCTTTGCCTTGATATTCTATTTCATCTTCTCCAATGTCGATGCTACACAAGCACCCACCTTGATCGACAAATGATATGATCCACTTCATATCATCATGTAGCCTTATTGGTCATTGATCTTGACCTCACTTGCTCTACACTGTTGCCTTTATCCATCGGTGCCAAGTCTTTCTCAAGCTTCACCGCCACGTAGTCCATCGCTTCAAAGCCTCTAACTTGTCCTTCACGCATGCAATTGGTCTGTCAAGCCAAGCCTTGTATTGATCTTCTCCACCTAGTCACATGACTCAATATTATGTCTCATATGCAATGAGCTCCTTCATCTCATTTGTACCTGTAGACTAATTTCTTGTGTATCTCACATAAATACATATTAGTCCACCTAGGTTATCACTCAATTACCAAAACTAAACAAGGACCTTTCAACTGGCCACTCCGGATCATGCCATCTTCCTGGGTAGTTAGCACTTTGTCTCAGCTTCCGTTCCAAGTAGGCTCTCTACTTCCAACCTCTAAGGAGCAAGGGTCTATGGAAATTCTTCATTGTGGTGATACTATTGAGTCTAGAACCAATAGTACTCTCTGCTATTCTCATAGTCAAGAGCTCTTCATGATGTGCCAACCCTTGCTACCACCCGAGAGACCAGATGTTCTTCCAGAAGATGAAACTCTGAGTGAGGTCTCCGATCAAGACCTAGAGGTAGTCGAAGAATCTGATCAAGACAAGGCAGCATGCCTTAAGAAGAACAGAAACAAGTTAGCACGCAAGCACCGTGCTGAGCATTGTAAAGAAGCCATGCGACGCTATCAAGTTGCTCTCATAGATTACGAAGATGAACTTGCACGCATGTGACTTGAAGATGAGGCCAACCAGGACTATGTTCTAAATGCTCAGAATCAACGTAATGCAAATCATGATCGAGAGCGAGCCCGTCAAGAGGTCTCACGCAACCTAGATCCTAAATTAATTCAAATTGTAGGTCACAGGGTGTACACCACTCCATACGAGAACATCATGGTTGTGGAAAATGCCCTAGCAGCCAAGTCCAATCCTCATCCAAAAGACGAGTGGCTCAAGGTTATCTTGCAATCTGCTCTCCTATAGCTTAATGGGAGAAATCTCGCATCAGTTTAGAATCCTGCACTATAAGAGCAAAGGAGGCCTGCCTCTCAATGTCTCAGGAGTTAGGCTAATCAAAGTCAAGTTAACCAGCAAAGGGGTAGTCAAAATAACCCTCACTCAAACCCGATCTACACAATGATTTATCCCATGGTTCAGTTGTTTGCTGGCAACTTTGTCCATGTTGTGGTGATTCACTCGCTTGGAGGCTCACAAGCTAATAAGCATCACATGCCTAGCCCAACACTTGGGTGGCATAAGAGCCAATAGAAATGAGGATCCACAAGCCACGAGCAATCCACTAAAGTTGCCTTTCGTGATCTCCCATGGGGAATAGGCACAAGACCCCCTCACAATCACCGTGATCGGAGCCAAAGATAAGCACCACCCTCCACTCAACGATCTAGCTGCTCTAAGTCGTCTAGGTGGCGGCAACCGCCAAGAGTAACAAGAGATCTGCAGCCAACATGATCACAAGTGCACTAGATGCGCCAACGTGATGCAAATGCATTTTGGATCACTCCACACTCACTTGGATGATGAACAAATCAACAAAGATGAGTGGGAGACCATGTTTCTCAGCTCTAGGGGGTGTATCACAATTGAAATGGCCAAGAGAGCCTCCCCAAGCTAGCCAAGGGGCTTAAATAGACACTCAAGCCGCTCCTAGACATTAGAGCCCGAAACCAGGCGCCGGGCCACTTCGTGCGACTGGTCAGACCCACTAGTCTGACCGAGGATCTGCTGCCACGCGTCCACAGCTTCAAAGACACCCATCCGATCCCAATGGCTAGTTCCAATGGTTATCAAGTCGTGCCGTCAGCACCCAGTTGGACCCTGAGTCAGACTTGAATAGGGACCGTTCGGACCACTTCGCACCGCGGTCCGACCGAGTCCAAAGAGGTACAAAGAGGGAAAAAGTGGTTGAACTCTGGTCCCATGCAGGGTCCAACCCACACACCCCACAGCCACATGTCGCATCGCGTTAGCTCACTACTAGGGTTAGGAATCGGACCATAGAACAGTGATCAAGTGATGTCCAACGGCACCCTCCCAACTAGTCCGACGTTCACTCTATGCCACCATGCGCTGCTACACCAAGTCAGACCGGTCTGACCCTAAGGGTCCGACTCGTTCTAATGTAGTCCGACCGGTTTTGGCAGCTTTCTGTCTCACTCGTGCATTAGGGTAAGGCATCGGACTGGTCTGACCTCCATGTCAAACTAGTCCGACCGCCCTACTTCACTCTTTTCAAGCGCGATCTTCAACCCTTGCTCTCATGTGCCAACACCAAAGTGTCTCAAATACTTGTGCACATGTGTTAGCATTTTTACAAGCATTTTGAAAGGTATTTTATCTCACTAGGTTTCAAATGCACATGCAACGAGTTAGATCACCTAGTGGCACTTGATAACCGCATCAACCATGAATTATCCTCTCTTCATAGTATGACTATCTATCCTAAACCCAATCGCACTCTATTGCGTCTTGACGGGCAAAACAAAATGGCCCTAGCTTTTATACCTTTGCCTTGAGCTCATTTTATTTTTCTCTTTCTTCTTTTCCAAGTTTGAGCACTTGATCACCATCTTGTGGCCATCTCCATCACTTGAGTGCCATCTAGCTCCATCTTGGACTTCGACCAACCTATCTCATTTACACACTTAGAGCATAGGGTTAGTCCACTTATGTTTCATCAATTATCCAAAACCAACCTAGGACTTTCAGCGTGTTGGCTGCTGGAGCTCTTGTTACTCTTGGTGATTGCCATCACCTGGACGTTCCAGTGTTGGAGGGATCGTTGAGCGGCTATTGGTGATTGTTGCCGGCTCCAATCAAGCAATTGTAAGGGGCTCTTGTGATCGTCCCCACGGAAGATCATGAAGAGTAACTCTCGCGAAATCATGGCCAGTTAGAGTGCACCATTTGAGTGGTTCTTGCGGCAGTCTTGGTGGGTCTAGATTGTCACGTTAGTTAGCTCGCGAACCATCAAGTGAGGACTCATAAACAACGAGGATGTAGGTTGCCAACAAGCAACCAAACCTCCGAGATGTATCTTATGTCTTCTCTTGCCCTCATTAGTTTGCAATACTACACTCTTGCTCTACTTTCATAACTTGTGCTTGTCAGTGTAGTTGTTGCTTGTGTAGCTCACTAGAGTAGAGTAATTAGCTTGTTTAGTTACTAGATGCTAGTTGCCTTTGTTGGTTGCTCTCTGGTGTTGTTAGTTGTTGTAGTAGCTTGTGTGGTGTGTGCTCTAGTTAGAATCAAAGCTACTAAAATTGTTTAGGGGCTTGCATTTGGGTGAATAGAGCTAGTGCAAAGTAGAAGCTATTCGGGCCTCATTTTGTTCTAACCAAGTTTGCACTAGTGTTTGTGGTTTTGTAGAAAATTTTTATAGGCTATTCAACCTCCCCTCTAGCCATCTAGATCCTATCACTGTGTTTTTTTTCTTTCCTCTGCTTCTCAATTCTTTGCTCCAAACACACCCTTACAGGAGAGTAAAAGTGCAATAAAAGAACAGTTATTTTCCTGTGACCATGGAAGCTATCTTAACAGTTATTTTTCTGTGACCATGGAAGCTACCTTTCCTTCCAATCTAACTGAAGGGTGTAGACAAGATTCAGAATTTCAGATCCTCTTAACTTTTGTAGAAGTCAGAACAATGCTTGAACATTATGTATACATGGTTAGCTAAACCACATTCCAGGCTCTACAGTTAATTAAAAGTTCTCTAATCTAAAATCTTGCAATGAGGCCCTTGCTTTCTGTTGCTTTATAAAATCTTCTTGAGGGCTTTGCCTTGTGCTGCAACTTCTCATTATGCCACTGATCTCTGCTCAGCATGGGCAGCAGGACGCAAGATGGCAAGAACATAGTGCCAGCATATGTGCAGCAACAAAAGCAGGACGCAGACAAAAACAAGGTTCCTACTTTGCTGGTATAAATTCCTTCTCAAGTTGGCTGAATATCTTCTTGAGGCGAGAAGATGCACTGGTTTCTATATCCTGCGTGATCTTCTTTTGGTTCTTGCAGCTCTTTAACCATACTATGCCAATAGATACCTGGATAGTGCAAGTCTTCTGCTTGGATGCGTTGTTCTCCAGTTGGTATCGAATATGGAGCTGTGAGAGAGAGCACAATTAAGTGGGAATTAAGAAATAAGTATAACACAAGTGCGACAAAGTGATGAAAAAAACGAGATGATTGTTGCCTATGACCAATGGAACTATTTTTCTTTCTTTCGATCTTCCCCTACCAAGTGCATCTACTAGTAAATACTGCAATGTTTTTGTGTATTTTGCAATGGCAACGCACATGAATTTCAGAATCAGGTGATCCTCTAGCATAGCCACCATCATAATTATCATTAAGGCCCAAATGAAAAAATGGCCAATATCCACACTAGCATATGTGTGGCATCCAAGAAGACCGAGGTGTTTCTGGCTGGCCATGGAATTCCCAAGAAAAAGAAAGAGAGAAATAATGTAGAGAAAGAACAAAAATACATTCAAGATTATCAAGCTAATAAAAAGTGAAAACATGACAGAAAGAATGCCAATCATAAAAAAAAGGAAGATGTTACACTTGAAGCATGCTATCATGCAAAATGCAACATATAACTGACATTGAAATTTGTATGATAAAATACCAAGGAATCGTCTCTTACATTGAAACATTCACCAAGAGGGATACCTTCAAGTGTCATCACTTCTTCAACAAGCCAGCCATTCTTATTAGGCAAAGGGGACTTCTGCTGGGTGCTCATTGCTTCTCCTCCATGCCGTGTTGATTTCTTGTCAAACTTATAATGAACTTGCCTCTGGTAAATATCAGGTCTGACAGGTTCCCATGCTGTAACAGAGTAATCCATGCAGCCAACTTTCTCCATCACCCGGCACTCCAAAGGACCACCCTCAAATATGCCCATGAGTGTTGATACCTAGTGACACAAAGTTAATTACAATGTAAAGTTGTAACTCTTGATCCTTTTGTGGAGAACATGGTGGATTGCACATTATGTCTCGATAGAATAAGGAATCTTACATCAAAAGGTTTTGTAGAGGAAAACACTCCTGACATTTTGGCATCCTCTATCCCTAAGAAAGATTCTCCTTCCTCATTTTGGAAGTCCTCTGTTTCTGATTCCTCTTCTACAAGCTGTACCTTTTGTTCAGGGGTCAAGGACCTTGCCTTCCACAGTGCCATTATTGTTCTGTAGAGCAGGGCATTGGCATTTTAAACAAATATACTCATGAAGAAACAGAACTAAACAGGTGAGGTGTAAATACTAAATAGACAGAAAGATAGACAGCCCTTTTTAAGGAGGTTCTCTTGTGATGGCCAACCACATATGATAAGTTGGGTTCATATGTATCATGCAAGAAAATGTACTTACTTATGCGCCACATTGAATGAGACAAAAGACTGGAAATGAAACTTTAGTCTCCCTTGACTGTCCAGTTGCTTTGCTCCATGCTTTGCATCCACTCCTCTGCCCTTTCGAAGAATAATCACCAGAGATGGACTTCCCATTGAAGATAGTGTCGCAGGCACCAGTAGGATGTCTTCAATATCTTCCCAAAGAAAGAAGAATTTTGTTTTGTGGCCAAAAAGATTTGTGTAAAACCCAAATATTCTTGGAGATAGAAATAGACGACCCTGCAACACAGGCAGACATGATTTAGTTCTCAGGCATGATGACATAAAAAGGTTATGTTTAGTTTGTTGTAAAGTAACAGCGATGCCCTTTAGTAACCACTGATTAGAAGAATTGAATCAAGATAATTAGAAAAATACATTAAATATGTTGGTTAATGGTTAAACAGGATTGTGAAGCCGGATCATAATGAATACAAAGGATCTGGAATAGAAGGTGAAATGTCTGACTACCATCTGTAGATTTGCAAACCCCCGGCATAACAATTCATGTGCATAAATCTGACAGCTTGTTTCTAGGATAATGAGAACAAGGGTGCTGAAGTATTATGAACTGAACTGCTTGGAGGCTCACCCAAAGTATACGAAAAAAAAGCAGCACAAAAGGCAAATAAGCGTAAACAATGAACATTTACCTGTGTTAGCATTTTCCTCTTTAAGTGGCAAGTAAAATCATTGATAAGAAATTCATCTGGTGGCAAAGAAAAGATTTTCTGGAATGCTAAGTTTGTGTGAGGAGACCTCATAGCAATCTGTAGAATGAATTTTGGGTAAGTCAATATATTGCCAACATAGGATGATACTGGCCACAACTGATGACAGGAGAGGAAATTCTCACCTTTTTGCCAACTTCTTTCTCCATTTTGTCCAGGTAATCCTTCACAACTTCAGTACCCCTTGTATTGTTTAAGAAGATTCTTAGATGCAATTTTGACTGACATGCTTGAGCCAGCTTTCCGTTCAGAGGAATCCAAATGTCAGCAAGCTCGGATATATTATTATATCTCAAGAAATTCACTTCAGCATGACCAAGGGAGGCAACTTCGTCGAAGGGTCCATCAAAATCATACACATGTATTTCCATCACTGATGGAGGATCTTCCATGGCATCAAATTCAAAAATTTCTGCAAGTTTTGGAAAAGTTATAGCACACAACTCAACAACTTGCAGTTCTATATAGGACCAGATTACAGATAAATAATACAAAGTGTTGCTTGACAATGTATGTCAAATGAATTCTGCAATGGCTGATGAATGACAGAAAAAGGAAAGGTATAGATTTACCATTCCACTGAGGCTCAAGGGTATGAAACTTAATCGAACTTGTCTTTGTCTTCCCATTGCATGTAAATACAACATATGGATCAGAGTAACCAGATGATTTGGTTGCTGCCAAGTTGGTTCCCTCCATCAGAGCAACAGTCAGCAACCAGCCATCCCCTTGTGCTTTGACTCCATGATCACCTAATATACAATCCAAAAGGTCAATATGGCAGATTGTAAGAGTAATTATCCAGAACAGTAACTGAAACCTGAAGGTTTTGTTGAATCAAATAAAAACACAGTAACCTGTTAGTCCTATTAGGAAGCACTTTTTTTTGTGACTCTATTAGGAAGCACTTCAATTGAGGCATAACAGCTACATGCACTTGTAGCTTTGAATGCCATGCACTGCAAGATTTATCTACTGAAATTTCATTACTTACATAGTTCTGATGTCACCAGTTGGCGCATGTGTACTTTGATGAATTGACACTTGAATTAAGAATGTATTACACTCCCTACCAAAAAGAAACAACATAAAAAGAGCGATATGCACTACCTCTTTGCCTCTTTGCCTGGATGAATCGTGCAATCATATTTAGCACACGCTGTCCTTGTAGAACAAGGACTCCACAAACTACAACTTCACCAGCAGAATCTGGCAAGTCCAGGCCCGGGAACTCAAGACCTTGAATTATACTAGGGCTTGCAAGGATGATGTGGGCAGAAACATAAACAAATGCAAAAACTGAGGACAAAAGTGCAAAATTTCCAAATATTCGAAATGCTAGCTTCCAGTCAGATTCTTGCTCTGGTTGCACAGAAGAAAGGACTTCATTACTGGCTGTTGTATCTTTTGCATCAACCGGCCTAAAATATTTAGCCAGTAGCTCAGAGAACTGAACGTAGTTATCCTTCAAGCCTTGTTTTGCTCCATTTTCAATCATGCTCTTCATCATGGTACTTTGGACAAAATTTATGCGCCAAGAGACCATAAGACGTGAAGTTTTTTCGTCATCTGGTAGTTCAGGTCCTGGCATTATACAGGTCAAAACCTCCACTCTGAAAGTATTGCCAAAAGGAACATCAGGAGTACTAACATCTGCAAAAACTGCAAACATCTCTCCATCTGCCTTCAAATATGTCATGTCCTCTGTTGCTTTCACGGCCTTAACTAGTTTAGTAGGAGCTTTTGTGTAGCTTACCACCCTCCTCGGGATTTGACCGTCATTTTCAAGTCGCCACTGTTGAACTTCAAGACCTGTGGTTCCTTGAATCTCTGCAAGTGATTGCAGAAAGTCTGAACTTGGAGAGAAAAGAAGTGTGTTCAAGTCACTCGGTGCAACAGCATAAACTTGATCAAGAACAACTCCACCCGACAAATTTTCAGGCATTTCTTTCCCCTCATGCTGAGAACCAAAGGCCTTCAGTAGTTCATCAAAGGTCATAGTTGCACTGGCATCATGATCCTGCTTCTCAGGAGCTTCAGAGCTGGTTGACAGCGTTTCTTCTGTAATACCTGAAGTGTCGTTCAGCTTTGAGGGAGGTGGAGCAGAAGCTTCTGCATCTTTTGGTTTACTATTAAACATTTGATATAACTTGTTGACAAATGATGGAGCAGCGTTTGATTTGTCCTCCTTGGCAACTTCTATCCCATCGATCTCTGGTACTGCTGTGGATACTTCTATAGGAATATTCGGCAAAGAAGATCCTTTCACCAGTTCAGTTGATTTGTCTGAATTTGATGCAAGGTCATCTGAGGCCCAATGTGCAAGTGTCACCGTGTCTTCAGAGGAGTTTTGAGCCAGAGAAACGTTGAGGCGAATTTCTCCTACAAAAGCCATCATCACAAAACAAGCATGTTTTTCTTGTTAATCTCTCCTACACACAGTATCATCATCATGGGACATGTGGCAGCTACCTATCTAAAGTTCTAAACTAGAAGTCTAGAAGGGAAACAAAAATCACAAACTGAACGTGAAGTGAAAATAAATAAAATAAAACAAGATAACTGGTGAGGTGTGTCCTTACCGCAATCCTTGAGTTTGGACTTCTTGCTCTTGGGCTGCAGCTGGTACCACTGCGTCCCAAGCGTGCGGTTGTCAGCGTCGAGCACGGCGGTGAGGGGCACCTTGACCTGGCCGAGGACGTCGTCGGCGAAGTAGCGGTCCTCGTGGAGCACGGAGACGAGGAGGTTGTCCCTGAGGTCCCCGACCCGGAAGGCGAACTCCTCGTCCCAGGCGGGGCAGAGCGTCTTGCGCATCACCTTGGTCTTGGCTCGCTGCTTCCCGAGCTGCGCCTTGGCGTAGGCGTCCCGCGTCCCGTCGGCCTCCGCGGGCGGGAGGCCCCGTGCCTCAATGACGCGCACCACCAGCCTCATTTTTTGTTATCTACTAGTACAGTAGGAAAATGGGACGAATCCAGAATCTAGTTTGTGTTACTGTTGCCAAGAAATTCGATTCGATTCGGGGGCGTCGTGCGTCTCCTCCAATCGAATCAAAATGGAACCGAAGCAATCCGAGATGCCACGATTCTCTCAGGTTTCCGTTCTCCCCTTCTCTTCTTACGGCTGCTGATCAGGTTGGAAACTGGGAGCTGAGCACTTTGGGATTAAAAAACCAATGGAAGACGAAGTATCAGGAGGGACGAGGGAGCGATATCGCCGCCTGCTGGCCGTGGTCCAAGAAACGGAGGAGGGAGAAAGAAGACCAAAACAGTCCAAATATCGCCAAGCATGAATCCGGGAGCGAAGAGAAGGGCGTGCAAGAAGACGACTTGAAGAGGCGGCAGGCAGCGCAAACACACACACACGAAAGGCCTCCCTCCCGGGAAACCAGTAAGAATGAACCGCGTGTGTTGAGGGCGATTGACTCGCTGGTTGGGAGGTCGAGGGGCCGCGGAGGGAGGATGGAGGTGGTGGATGGGAGGTTCGCGTCAGGCAATGAAGGCCTGGATTCGAGGGAGGGAGGGAGAAGAGGGGGTGCGGAAGGAGGAGACGGGGCAAGTCCACCCCGCGTCGCGTTCGTCGCCTGCTGACTTTCAAACGAACTGCCCCCGTCTCTCCGTCAGGCGTCAGGTCAGTCCATTCGTGCGTCTCGTCCCGTCCGTTGGAGCCTTGGAGGCAATGGCATGGCAGGGCAGCCCCCATCTGATCGCCGTCGCTCCCACGAGCTGGTTAGCCGTTGCTCCAACCCCCACCCCGTTTTTCTGCCTTCCGAACGTGCCTCCATCCTCTCTACTTGCAAAGGTAGCAATTTTTCATATATAATTATCTATATCATGATTTTGACTAAATTTATATAAAAAAAAATATATTAATATTTATCATAATAAACAAGATTCATCATAGAATATATTTTCATATAATTTATCTATTTTGAGTCTTAAATAAATACTATTCTTCATAAACTCATTTCGAAAAGGTGAAAAAAAACTAGAGAGCACCTTTGGATGTATTTCATGTCATTGAGAAGGGAACTATTCCTTGAATTTACTTTTTTATTTATTTTTATTCTTTTTTTTTGAACCCGAACAAAAGTTGATTCGAAGCCATTTGGGATCCTTATTTTGGGCAACCCGCCGTGGAAGCCTATACTTAAGGAGGTACTATCGATCCAGTAAATATCGCTTATTCTGGGGTTTATCAGTGGGCATTTTTGGATGTGTTTCATGTCATTGATTATATCGACGTGTAGAAATACAGGGGCACAGAGAGAAAAGAAACTATTAAATATGAAATTGCAAAGGCCAGGACAATAGAGGTGCATCCTTGTAGGCTGTATGACGATATGTTTCTTACTTGATGGTACTAGTAACTTACTTAGAGCAACTTCAAAGACTCTGTATTCTTTCTAATTGCTAGGAATAGATAAAAAAATACCCTTCAACAATTTTTTTATTGGTTATCCAAATATAACCATCTTTTATTCTGGATTTCTCACTAGCCAAAGATATAAAACGAGAATGACTCTCTAAAGTGCACCACAAGTATAGAAAAACTGTTCGAGAGCTAAGAGATATAGAATATGATTTTTATGTAAATGGCTCTTGAAATGATGATTTAGAGAGTAAGCTTTTACAAAGACTCTTGGAGATACTCTTATAAATGACTTTGAGTTGTTCTAATTCAAATTCGTTCTATAAATTTGACCAGATTTATTAATAATATATAATGATAATTTGTAATATTTATGTCGCTAAATTAAAGTCATTAGATACGAGTCTAGATTCCTCGTATTTCTGGATGGAGTAATCAAATTCTTATAGAAAATTTTAATTGTTTGTTTCCATCCTAAAATGCTTTAAATCTTGAGCCAACACCACCATACGCCTGTGCCAGTACAACTCCAGTCCACTGAATATACCAAAACTTGGATTCATTTTCCACACATATGAAATCTAGAAACTTTGCAACAAAGGTTGATGCGGGGCAAGGGGGAAGACTTTAGGAGCTAGAAGAGCCATTGAGATAGCCAGAGGTCGGGCCAAGACATTGAAACGAAGGCTTCGATTTGTGGACGAGGGACAAGGAAAAGAGGGGACAAAAGAGACATGGGAGTGAAGGGGATCTTTTTTGCGTCATCATCCTTGTTTTGGTAGCCTTCGCCTCCCTTCCTCTGTGACAATAATAGTAATCTATAATCCTACTTTTGGTAGACTATAAATCTATAATCCTCATAGATGCTTTACAAGACTGCATCT
This sequence comes from Saccharum hybrid cultivar R570, assembly GCA_038087645.1. NCBI lineage: Eukaryota > Viridiplantae > Streptophyta > Magnoliopsida > Poales > Poaceae > Saccharum > Saccharum hybrid cultivar. Next base: position 674,962 of record JAQSUU010000291.1, on the reverse strand, counting down.
CTAGTCATACCTAGGACGCTTCAATAGGTAGTACAACAATAGTTTTTGCAATGAGCCCCTACTTGCTTTTAGTTCACCCTTCCTCACTGTCCTCTCACCGTTTGTTGTGCTAACACAAATTGGCCACGAAGGGGCACATTCACACAGACAAATAGAAAAGAACAGAGTTAAATTTATTCAACTTCAAAAGTCCATTTCTAAGTTAGATTTGGGTCATTTTCAACTTATTAAGAGTAGGTAATTGTTCTTTTCTTCATAAAAAACTATCTAATTCTTCTGAGGTTGGTCTCATTTTTTTTAAAAAAAAGAAGATATTGACCTCACTGTTCAAACCGGTATCCTTCGTAAAAAGTGCCATAGTTATCGAAGATGCTTCGACCATAATGTGGCCACCATCGGAAGAATCATTCTAGGCAATTTATCTTTTCTTTATGCATTGTTATTTTATTTTCTGTCACTTTTCTGGAAAATAAAATTATGTGCCCTATAAAGAAACTGCGTAATTCGCTGGCCCAGTATCACATTATTATTATTATTATTTATAAAAAATATACAAATCAATAATATATATTCTATTCCCTCGAAAGCGTGTCAAAATAATTACAATCGGCCACTTCCAGGCCCCTCCTGCTGCCAACACGAGAAAGCTGCAAAGGTGTCACACAAAAGTGCGACCCAGCAGTCCAGCACCAAGAATAATCTCAGCGACACAATAATAATCCCTGCTAGAGGTAAATCATGACTGCACAGAACAAAACTACTTTCAAACCAGCACCACCATCAGGCTGTCCGCACTGCAGACCTCCCAACCGGCCGGTACGCCAGGCATGGCGTGCGCGCGCCCGCACCGCGCGCGGGCGCGTAGCGGCCAGCCGGTACGCGCGCTACGTTGGGAGGCGTACTGTGCACGTACATCAATCACTGTAGTAGGAGAGAGAGTGTGTGTTGGGAAGAGAAGGGGGAGAGAGGTGAATAAAATATGGAATAGTGGGTATAAAGTATGAGATAGAGATAACACGGGTGCAGAAGAAATAGATATAGAGTAGAGAATCTCGATGACTAGGATAGAATATTTCTTTTTAGAGATAGAAATAGAGGTGGACGAGTGCGGATAGTCTCAGGACTTTAGTATCATTTGATTGCTACAAATCTTTTGTAGTCTTCCAAGACGAAAATTACATGGCTTTTTCCGTGCAACCATGAGCCCATGACCTGACTTGGTAAATAAGAGGCAGCTTATATACTTTTATAAGCTCGCAAGGTTTGACAGTACCACAGATGTCAACGTCGATGGATTATCGTGAACAGTTCAACAAACACGGAGATATAATTAAAAAATGCTCCAGAGTCTAGATCGCCCAGAACATCCGCAAGAAATGGAGACTAGTCAAAAAGACTTTTCTTTTATAATAATAATAATCCAGGCTTCTCTATCCAGAGCATAGACTTCAGATGTGCAAGTCACACAACATACTACCTTGACATGGCTTTTGAGATGACCATAGGGTCTAGAAAATTTACCAGTAGTAATCATCGTCATAAAGTAAAGTTAGCAGGGAATTATTTACTCTCCACCTCCCAGTGTTCCCTTTCAAGTTTCGAAGGAATGGCAACTCCCTCCCCCAAAAGTTAAGCATTACAGGAAATGAAGCTCACTCTGCAATTCCATGACTCAAGGTCAAGAACAAGTTCAGATCATAAGTAAAGCCACAAAGCTTTTTGGCTCACAAGCTAACATAAGTACATGACATAACATATGATACATCAATCCATATTTGTTTCCAAAGAACAAGAGTAATCATCGCAATCATTCAGAACTATTCAGGACTGTACAGAATTGGAGTGCCAAACAAAGAACTGTGAGCGGAAAAGCCAGGGGATGCAGATATGCAGAGACAAGAGTGACATTCTGACCTTGTTTAGCTGTCTGAATTCTGACATCTGGACAGTTGACTCTTTTAGTACAAGTGTACCTGCCTACCTGGGTCTCTTGTGCTGATGAACAGCTCTTCCAAGCAATTTGTTACTGGGCCCTTCCAGGAAGCCCAGCAGAAAGCCACCTAACAAACAATTCATATTAATTTACTGAAATTACTGGAGTTGGATGCATGTAAGCTATATATATGAACAAGACAGATATAACACCAAAAATATTAGTAATGCAACTTAGTTCAAGATACCACTATTGGCAAAACAAAACCACAAAAAAGATTAGTAACACAACTTAATCTAGATAACCACTATTGGCAAAACAAAAAAGAGGAAATACTGTACAACTTCCAGTTCAATAGGACGGAGGGGTCATTCAGTACTCGCTAGATATCAAAACCAAATCTATGGAACGATCCAACGGATATTAAACACAGCTACAGAGAGCAGGTTGCAACAAGAAGGAAAGCATCACAACTGCTGCAATAGCTGTGCATATACTCAGGCATGGTACAAGAGCAAAACCGTCATGTGAACATTGCAGGTAAAAATCCTACACAAGTATTTCTCTGGCAACATAGGCATTTTAGCCTTGCATCTGATGCTAGCTGCTGGCCTCCTCCCCATCAGCAAGCACAAACTCTGTGTACAAGTTCTTCAATGCTATAACAACCGTCATTATAAGGGGACCTAATATTGCACCCTGCAGAACAGTGACAAAAAATAAGCCAAATTTGAGGCAAAGATAAAGCTCCATATCACTATGTGAAACTATTTCTATGATCCAGTTCCCAAAAATTAGGATGGTTTTGAAGCAATTTAGTCTACCATCCACAAAGAAGAAGAATGCTCTACTTCCTGCTTACAAACAGCTGTTGCATCTTCTTACTTTCACGAAACCAATTATATACACAGTTACACACCTATACGATACATCGACACGCAACATATGGGAAATTGTTTGACATGGCAACACCTTTTCCCAACTTTGAGTACAACAACAACAACAACATAGCCTTTTGTCCCAAGCAAGTTGGGGTAGGCTAGAGATGAAACCCAAAAGAGACGAGAAACAGGGAGACACATAAAGGGACATAAAGGGCACAAGACAAAAGATGTCACGGTTCAGGCACGTTGATTGCTAATCTCCAAGCGCTCCTGTCCATAGCTAAATCCTTGGGGATATTCCACTCCTTAAGATCTCTCTTAACGGACTCGTCCCAAGTTAATTTAGGTCGACCTCTACCGCTCTTTACATTATCGGCCCGCTTTAGAACTCCACTACGCACCGGCGCCTCAGGAGGCCTCCGTTGGACATGTCCAAACCATCTCAACCGATGTTGAATCAATTTCTCCTCAATTGGTGCCACCCCAACCCTATCCCGAATATCGTCGTTCCGTACTCTATCCCTCCTTGTGTGCCCACAACACCAACGCAACATACGCATCTCCGCTACACTCAATTGCTGGACATGTCGCCTTTTTGTAGGCCAACACTCAGCACCATATAACATCGCCGGACGAATCGCCGTCCTATAGAACTTACCTTTCAGCTTCTGAGGCACCCTTTTGTCACAGAGAACGCCAGAAGCTTGACGCCATTTCAACCAGCCGGCTGAAATTCTATGCCTAACATCTTCATCAATGTATCCATCCTTTTGTAGCATCGACCCTAAATACCGAAAAGTATCCTTCTTGGCCACCACTTGCCCATCGAGTCTAACGTCTCCCTCCTCGTGCCTAGTCGCGCTGAAATCACACCTCATATACTCGGTCTTAGTCCTACTAAGTCTGAACCCTTTCGACTCTAACGTGTGCCTCCATAGTTCTAACTTCCTATTAACTCCCGCCCTACTGTCGTCAACTAGCACCACATCATCAGCAAAGAGCATACACCAAGGGATATCACCTTGTATGTCCCTTGTGACCTCATCCATCACCAAAGCAAATAAATAAGGGCTCAAAGCTGACCCCTGATGCAGTCCTATTTTAATTGGAAAGTCACTGGTGTCGCCATCACATGTTCGGACAAACGTCACCACATCCCTGTACATATCCTTGACGAGGGTAACGTACTTAGTTGGGACTTTGTGCTTTTTCAAGGCCCACCACATGACATTTCTCGGTACTTTGTCATATGCCTTCTCGAGGTCAATAAAGACCATGTGCAAGTCCTTCTTCTGCTCCCTATATCTCTCCATCAATTGTCGTAATAAGAAAATCGCCTCCATGGTCGACCTACCAGGCATGAACCCAAACTGATTTTGGGTCACATGTGTCACTCTCCTTAGGCGATGCTCGATAACCCTCTCCCAGAGCTTCATCGTATGACTCATCAACTTAATCCCACGGTAGTTAGTACAACTTTGAACATCTCACTTGTTCTTGAAGATAGGTACTAATATACTTCTCCTCCATTCTTCAGGCATCTTGTTTGACCGAAAAATAAGGTTAAAAAGCTTAGTTAACCATACTATCGTTCTGGCGCCTAGGTATCTCCACACCTCAATGGGGATACCATCAGGGCCCATCGCTTTACCTCCCTTCATCCTCTTCAAAGCCTCTCCGATCTCTGCCTCCTGAATTCTCCTCACAAAGCGTCTGTTGGTATCGTCAAATGAGTCGTCCAACTCAAGGGCAGAACCCTCATTCTCCCCATTAAACAGCTTGTCGAAGTACTCTCTCCATCTGTCCTTGATCTCCTCATCCTTCACCAGAAGTCGATCTGTCCCATCCTTGATGCATTTTATTTGGTTGATGTCCCTTGTCTTCCTCTCGCGGATTCTAGCCATCCTATAAATGTCCTTCTCCCCTTCCTTCGTGCCTAGCCGCTGATAAAGGCTATCATACACCTGACCTTTTGCTACACTCACAGCTCGCTTTGCAACCCTCTTCACTATTTTATAGCCCTCGATGTTGGCTACACTCTTGTCATGGTGGAGACGCTTGAAACACTCCTTCTCCCTAATAGCCCTTTGCACCTCGTCATTCCACCACCATGTGTCTTTCGCTTCCTGTTTGCCTCCCCTACTCACGCCAAACACTTCCGAAGCCACCTTCCGGACACATGTTGCCATCTTTAGCCACATGTCGTCGGCATCTTCTCCTTCTTCCCAAGGTCCCTCGTCTAGCATCCTCTCCTTAAACGTCTGCGCTGCTTCCCCTCTAAGCTTCCACCACTTCGTTCTCGCAATCTTGGCCCGTTTGTCCCGGTGGACACGTACCCGAAAGCGAAAGTCCGCCACCACAAGCTTATGTTGAGGGACAACACACTCCCCAGGTAACACCTTACAATCAAAGCAAGCACGTCTATCCTCCCTCCTTGCAAGGATAAAGTCGATCTGGCTCGAGTGTTGTCCACTACGAAAGGTTACTAGATGAGATTCCCTCTTCCTAAAGAGGGTGTTCGCTATCAACAAGTCATAAGTAACCTAGATAAATACTTGTAGCTGAATGCAGCTAAAAGCATATAGAGATGCACACATAGTAGCAAACTACTGCAGGAAGCCCAAAATATGTGGAGAAAAGGAACTTAAGCACAACTATCTAAATAAAAAAAAGGAAGAAATGATACATCTAGAGAACAAAGATTCTTTCTTGCCTTTGGTTCTAGACAGATGATGCAGATTCTAATAGCTTTCTAAAACAGCAATGTGCAAGAAAAATATGTGGAGAAAAGGAACTTAAGCACAACTATCTAAATAAAACAAGGGAGAAATGATACATCTAGAGAACAAAGATTCTTTCTTGCCTTTGGTTCTAGACAGATGATGCAGATTCTAATAGCTTTCTAAAACAGTAATGTGCAAGAAAAACTGTTCAGAAGTTAAATTTTCATAGAAGCACTTTAAATGGTGAAATGAAACTAGCAGTACAAAAGAAGTGAGAAGAAAGTTAGTACCTCCAGAGCATTAGGAAACAGTGTCATGCCACCAATTATGCTGAGGCCTGTGAGATACCCATTGTACCCAGGTATATCCTCCAGAATGGTAGTTGTGCCATAATCCATGAGCATGAGGTGTATCACAGTTACCACCAGTCCAAGCACATATCTACCTTCCATGAGAAGCTCCCCTGTGGCAAATATCGAGGACAGCCAAAATGGAAGTATTGGCACAAGTGCGCTGATGAATCCAAGCACAGTTGATGTATACACAAAATGCACTTTGAAGAACTTGAACAGCAGCCATGTCAGGCCCCCTTGAAATATGGCGATCTTAGCAGTGGCCAACAAGACACTACTAATGGCATGATCGATGACCTCAACACAGCGGTCCTTTACTTGTTTTGACACTGGCAAGAGATCAATGATTTGCTCTGTAGCTCCGCCTCCCTCCACAGTAATAAGGTAATACAGCACCCACAAGAACACCATCAGTTGTGACAGGAAATTAACCACCTCAGCTGCACCTGAGACAATGCGGAGAGCAATTGATAACATCAAATTGGCACTACCACCCAGCACTGATGTGCTGCTGGACAGCAGACTCTTTGCAATTTCTGTTCCCTGCAAAGCCAGCTCCTTGGCCTTGACCACCAAATCCTCTCTTGTGATCAACAGCTCCCTAAAGAACGAGTCAAGCTCCCTGTAAATGTCCACCCACTCTCTGTTCTTCACATGTGTCGCAATTGATTGCAACTTCATTGAATATGGGTGCGGTCTCGAACTGATGAGCGCCTTGCTCTTCGGGTCAACTGATTGGCTGATCAAGAAATGCCGGAAGCCACTAGTGAAATCTGTAAGGTTGTACTGCACAGCCAATTGGTCGACCTGCTCCCACACGGTGTCATAGATCTTGGCAGAGTACTGATCGACCAAGCCAGGGATGTCATTGTCGTCCATCCACTTCTTGAGGCCAATCTTCTCAGAGTAGTTGCTCTTCTCGACATGGGACTTGAGGGACATGACGGCGTCCTTGCCCTCTAGCCCAATCTTGTAGGAGAAGAAGATGCTGCCAGTTATGAACCCGGCGATCATACCAAGCATGAGACCAAGGGCGACTAGTGTCTTGAGGTGGCGGAGGATGCCTCCAGTTAAGAGGAGGCCGCGCGAGGAGGGAGGCCGACTGGAGATGCGTGAGGAGGCGGCGCGTTTGAGCTTGGGGGACGCGGCGAAGAAGGCGAGCGCGAGGAGGAGGAGCAGCAGCGCGGTGGCGGCGCCAAGGCGCTCGAAGAGGACGAGGAAGAAGAAGAAGGAGACGAGCCAGCGGAGGAGGCGCGGGAACGCCGGCGAGGACGGGAGCGGGCGGCGCAGGAGCGCGGCGCGCGCGTCGGCGAGCGTGGCGGTCGAGGACCGGAGCGCGGCGAGCGGCAGCGCGAGCAGTGCGGCGCTGAGGCCGCCGCGGAGCGGGGGCTCCCAGAAGGCGACGAGCGCGCGCTGCGTCTCGCGGAGCGGGACGGAGCAGAGCAGCGCCCACTGCAACGGGCGGAGGAAGTCGGCGAGCAGCAGGTAGAGGCCGTAGAGCACGAGCAGCGCGGTGGCGAGGCCCGCGTGCGCCATGGCGATGTAGAGCGCCAGGCGCGCGTCGGGCTCCAGCGACAGCCCCGCGATGTCGGCCCCGGCCCCAGCCCCCACCGACGCCGGCTTGGACTTCATCTCCTTGGCCCTCGCCGTCTTCAGCGCCGGCTTCATGGGCGGCGCGTCGTTGGACTCCTGCTTGGGCCGGCGACGCGAGGCGGAGCGGAACATCTCAGACCACGGCAGCCAAAGGGCGGCCTCGTCCTTGCAAGCGCCCGCGCCGCCGCTGGGCACGAGCGCCATGTGCTCGACAAAATGCTGCTACGGCTGCAGCTGCAGCTGCGGCTGCGGCGGCAGCGTCGGCGTCGGCTGCCCTGCGCCTCTCGGCTCTCGCCTTGCCGGGGATCCTAGGAGAGGGAGAGGAAGGGGCGGTGGATTTGGGGGGTGATTAGTGTGGGTGGGGCAGCCATGGTGGCGATTAAACGCGGGGGAGATTTGGGCTGGGGGTGATTAATCGGTGCTGATCGGGGGCTCTGACGCCGACATGTGGGCCCACGTATGACGAAGGTGACACGTGGTGGTTCTATGGGCATGTGTTCCGTCTCCCTCTGTGCCAGCCAGAGTGTGCGATGTTGGACGACAGCTATAGCAGATTGGCATGGCCACTGTGCGTGAGCTGGGGCGAAAAGGATTAAAACGCGGCGGAGGTCCAGGGTGCGTTATTCAGTTCCCGCTTGTTACTTGTCAGAGCATCTCTAATAGAAAAAAAAAACATCAATAATAGTTCTAAAAAATAATTAATAAATTAATAAGTTTTTCAAGGGACTAAAAACATTGAGAGTATATTTGTTGGTTCGTCTAATAATTTTCAAAACCGTCCTTCTAAAATGTAAAAGACCGTTTTGCATCAGGAATTCTAAACTATTTCTAAATTACTCCAACCATTTTTATATTTTTTTCCTCTCTTATACATTTACATTAAAAATTCTTGCTCGAGAATTATGGAAGCATCATAATGCACGTGTGTTTGAAGAAGCTCTTCCAGATATCTCGTTCTTCGAGCTGTAGCTATTAAGGGTCCTGTTCATTTGTCTTATAATCCATCTTTTTAGCTTGTTTTTTTAGCCGAAACAGTATTTTTCTCTCATAACAAATCAGTCAATAGTATTTTTCAGTCAGAGCACAGCCGAACGGCTCCCAGGTGTCTTTGGTGCATGGCCGGAGCCTCTGCTCTAAAGCAAACGCTTCTTCGGCTAAGCACGGAAATAGGAGTGGTGTTTTAGTGTACTACTAAAGGCGTGAGTGTGGGTTTGGGAGTTTCACTCCTTTGCTATAGGACTAGACTCTTGTCTCTCCGAACTTTTATTTCTTCTTAATAAAATGACATGGAACTCTTCTGCAGTGTTTGAGGAAAAAAACTTATTTTATGGAGTATTTGGTTGCAGGGACTAAAGTTTAGTTGGTGTTACATCGGATGTTACATGGGGTGTTGTATGGGGTGTTCGGATACTAATAAAAAAATAAATTACAGATTCCGCCAGTAAACCGCGAGACGAATTTATTAAGCCTAATTAATCCGTCATTAACATATGTTACTGTAGCACCACAGTGTCAAATCATGAACCAATTAGGCTTAAAAAAATTTGTCTCACAAATTAGTCGCAATCTATGTAATTAGTTATTTTTTAAGTCTGTATTTAATATTACATACATGTGTCCAAACATATCTGATGTGATAGGAACTAAACTTTAGACGGAGAAACCAATCTTTATTCTTCCCACATCTTTCTACCTTCAGATTGGCACGTCAATATGTGCATATATCTTCGCGTGATTGGATCAATTTTCCAAGTGCAGAAAGATTGAAAGTTAAGATAATGAGTCGTTGGAGAGTAGTTTTTTTTTAATCTTGCTAAAGAATTTAGATTGGAAGTGGGTTTTGGAAACTCTTGGAGATGCTCTTGGAGCAATCTCCACCGGCTCCCGTTTCAGAGACAAAACGTGCATAGCATGAACACAAAGTCGAATGTCCGGTAGGTACCAGATGCCTGTAATAATTACGGTGTAATTGGATAAAACCACTAAATCGGACCTTTGGTCCAAATCTCTCTTACTACTGGACCCCCAGTCCAAACCGGATGTTGTCCCTGCCTCATTAATCAACATTTTGAAGGTTGGGAAGGGATTATTGTCTTTCTAGGATCCTAGTGATCCTTTGAGCATGAAGATGCCTGCAAGAAAATGCACTAGAATATTCCTTTATAGTATGACATTTTCTATAACATAAATTTAAAAATAGAAATAAATTTAAATCCTTCTACTCTTTCCTCCATACATCGTATCTTAGAGCATCTCTTAGAGTTCAAAAAAAAAGTGATCGGTAAATCATTGAGTTTTTCAAGTCTCCTCCAACCTTTTTCTAAATTCTTGCTCCTAAAAGGTAGAAGTGAATTTTGCATCAAGAATCTTGGACTATTTTAAAATCACTTCAACTACTTTTATACTTTGTTTCTCTCGTGTACATTTCTATTGGGAACCCTTTCCTTACTCCTTATTCTTCCCCATGTCCTTCCTTCTCTAGATTGGCGGATTGATACGTGTGCACATATATTTCCTAGTGTCGGGTACCACAAACTAGGGGTACCCACAGATCAACATCTCAAGCAATCTCCTTGTACTCACTTTCCCTTTAAGACCTGGGCTCGGTTCCCTCTCTCACAGCTTGTAACCCCTATGCAAGCACTTCGGTGCAAGGAAATACAATACTCCCCCTCCCTACTGGACGTAGGGCCTTCTCTTGCCCGAACCAGGATAAATCCCTATGTATTCTCCTTGCATCACCATCCAGATTAGGGACACGCAGCACTCACTCGTCGGCTTAGGACCCCTGCGGCCTAAAACTAGGGGTACCCACAACCAACGATTAAGAAAAACAAAACGCTACCCGCAAACGAGACGAGCCAAAATAGCGGACGAAACGCCTCGACAGCGTTCCGACTCGTACGAGGCACGCTCAACGGGACGCCTCGACCGCGTTCCAACTCGTACGAGGCTCGCTCGACAAGGCACCTCGACTATCGGCAATCTTCGACTCGCACGACCACGGGTCGGAACACTCGACCCATTCTATCCACTTACTCTGAGACAAAAGTCAGAGTATTTAATATGACTACCTACTACCTCCTACCATCATGGCTACAGCCGTGACCGACATGGAAGCAATGTCGGTGTCAGGTCTCACTTTTTACCACCCATCCCGGGATGGGAGGTGAAAACCTATCACTATACACACCATACCGCACACTATTTTGCTACTGGTCACCATCGAGGGTGAATACGACAAGGTCCGTATCCCACGATCTTGGGGATTTGGCCTTATCCGCCCATCCTCGACTCGCCCTCGACCTAGCCTCGACCCACCGCCGGTCAGCAGGGAGGAAAGGCCGACGTGGCACAGGACTCAGGATCTTTTCACCGTCTCATCCCCTACGTCACCATGGTGCCTAGGGATGGGCGGCCATTCCTGGGGCACGTCGCTACAGCCACCTCCATAAGGATCGACAAAACTTCACCTCAAGGCACCCTGGCGTCCCGGCCTCCTCTTACCCTATAAAAGGGCAGGCCAGGGCTCTACAAGAAAGGGGGCGAGAAACGAACGGACAAGGCAAGACGCAAGCCAGAAGCCACACTCAAACGAGCAAAGGCACACCACCAACAGATCAACATCTCAAGCAATCTCCTTGTACTCTCACTTTCCCTTTGAGACCTGGGCTCGGTTTCCTCTCTCATAGCTTGTAACCCCTACGCAAGTATTTCGGTGCAAGGAAATACAATACTCCCCCTCCTCGCTGGACGTAGGGCCTTCTCTTGTCCAAACCAGGATAAATCCCCGTGCATTCTCCTTGCATCACCATCTAGATTAGGGACACGCAGCACTCACTCGTTGGCTTAGGACCCCCGCAGGACCGAACGCCGACACCTAGCGGTTGGATCGATTTTCCCAAGGAAATATTGGGAGTTGAGATAAGGAGTTGTTGGAGATCATTTTTTTCCAATCTTACTAAAAAATCAAGATTGAGAGTGGGTTTTGGAAACTCTAAGAGATACTCATATAACAAGTCCAAACACTTACTACAAGGGTTTGCTTTTTGATGGTTTATCATTAATCCACCAAAACCTATAATGGGGGCTATATGCACTTCCACCGTGACTATATTTGTGTATCAATCATTGCTACAATTAAGATGTGTGGTATGTATAGTGTTGATGGTCACTAAACACCTATTTTAGCCATCAACAATGCCAACATTCCAAAGGAAAATCAACATAAAATGCAAAGATTTGGTTTATTACCAACATAATTCCACTTGTACATGAAGTTTATTTGAATGCAGGAAAAACAGTGAAAATGGTGCAAAATATGTGACATGGAGGCAGCAGGATGTGGCAGGGGCCTTTGGGCCCACACTGCCACGCCGGCCAGTGGCCATGTGAAGCCGCCCGGCGCCACCCTGTCCCCGTCCACATCACCGATCCATGGGTTGGCTCCTACACTGCCTCACAAATGTCGATTTCATGTCGGTTCAAGCGATGGATGAGATTTGTTCACCGTGGATTCAAGGGCCCATCGTCATTCACTTGAAGGCCATCAACCGACCTTGCAACTGCCTTTTGGACCAAATCTTCACACGTGCTGGAAAGGGAATTGTCGGTGTTTTGTAAACTAGACTAGTAAACTTATACGATTGTCGCGCTATTCTAGGAAGACGATAGTGGCATCCAATAGACACTAGGATCTATATTGGTTCAGGCCAAAGCCCTACGTCCAGTCTCAAAGAAGATCGAGTACGTGTTCCTCGCTTGAATGCTCTGAAGTTCTTACAATGGGGGTGCAAGAATGGTGAAAGAAGTGGTAGAACCTATGCTAGACGGGGGGCAGCCCGGAGAAAAAAGCTCCAGGAGCCCTACTGCTATGGATGGAGTGGTAGAGGATGAAGAATGAGAATGTGTCCTGAGATGGGAGCCCTGGCTACCCTTATATAGGGTTCGGGACCAGGGCTTATTACAAAGAAGAGATTCCCCCGACCGAAGGGTTGAGGGCCTGGCGGAGGTCCTAACTAACTTGGCTTGCAATCTACGCCATCTTTTGATGCTTGCTCGGGCGTGGCTATCATCATGGTGTTGTGGCCACATCATGGCAGGATCTAATGTGGTGTTACTGTGTCGGCCATGGCGGGCACTGTAGGCACATCGGTGGTTCGCCAGTCGTCCTATGCAACACGGTGTTCGTCATGGTCTTCGCTGCTGTCTCCAGGTTCCTCGGAGCATCGTACCCATAGCAGGTAGCCGCCCTAGGTTGTCATTTGATGCAAAGCATGTGATCCCACCTTGTGGTAGGTGCATGTTCTTGCCCAGGGGCTAGTCCACAGAGCTGAGCGTTATGCGGCCTGACGTTGTGGTCGAAGCATCAGGGTCAGGTCGCTGATCCGGTTTGATGCAAGGAAAAAAGTGAGTAGAGGGTGCAGGCCTCGATTTTCCCTGTTTTACCCACTCGAGCAGAGTGACGCTTTGTTTCCTTTTGCTCCCTATCCATGTGAGTGCCCGACTTTTCCCTGGAGCTGGTCTGGGAGGCTTGGTCTGAGAGGCGTCTCGTTGCGGTGAAGAGTTTGGGAAATACTTTGCCATCCCATCCTACTGCGAGTATATGTGGAGAAGTTCGAAGCAAGTCCCTCGTTCGATGATGGATGGTGCTTGGGGTCTTCGCACCTATAGTGCAATTGGCGTATTCGCTTGTCATTACATCATTCTTTTACTTATTTTTCATCTGAATCAAAATGTGCTTCATCCCCCTAGGTCTGTGCCTGCAAATGCGTATCTTAGCCTGAGGGCTAGCCTATGGGGCTAAAGTGTGCATGATCTGTTGGAACGACTGGACGGCGGGGGACGATCACATATCCGGCACGATGCGAAAAGAAAGCGAGAGAACGACATGAGCCTCCTTCCTTTCACTCCCCTAGTCCTGAGCGAATGGGTTTCTCATTTCCTCTCTGGCTCATGCACGGGTGCTTGGCCTTGCCCAAGAGCTGGTCCATTGGGTCAGCCGGGGCATCCTAAGCGAGAGGTCAGGACGCGGGTTACCGGCTCGTCACGGCATGAGGAGCGATCAAAAGATGCTCCAGAAAGGGGTCACTGAGATGATGACAAGTAGTGCTATGCTGTGGGACACACATATGTGTCCTCGCGCATGTCCTCCATGGGTGACCCATGTCTGGCCGCTGGCGCGAGCCGGAGAGGGTCACTTGCGGATCTAAGCGGCTCCCGAACAGAGTGCTCGAGCGCACTGTCTAGTGGCTTGCTTCACGAGTTGGTCATGGTTTCTCTGAAGCTAGGGGTGAGCCTACATGTATATGTGGACATGTTTAGGTAGAGCGGCTAGAGCTAGAGATAACGTTACTGACCGATGTGTCAGAAGTCATTGCAAATCTGGTTGTTGTAACTCGGGGCACGTTGAGCCCCCGAGCATCTGTTCATAGCAGAGTTGCTGCTCGAGGCGCTACAAGCTCCTGAACGCTTGCTTGTGCTAGAGCTGTTGTGGCCCTTGGGCCGTGAACCGATGAGGTCGCTTCTCCATCGCTCTGAGCGGTCGTAGCTAGCGAGGGTTGACCCCTCAGGCAGCCTTAGGCCATTCCTTGCCGGCTCAATATCCTTGATGGGCCCGTGAGCCCCTGAGGAGGGCCTCTTCGTGTCTGACTTGGCTTAGTTTCTGGCCAGGGGAGCTCGTGCGTTCCAACGCTTGAACCCTCTTGGCACGACGACGTCGTTGTGCCACATCCCTGCCTCTAGGTGTGGTTCCCACTCTCGACGGAGAGCTGTCATGATCTATCGCTGTGGGAGCTGGCTTTGAGGGCAATGTTGTTTGACCCGTTAGTCACTGCACGTGGTGCGCTCGAAGAGCCTATTTCCTCAGATGCACACGCATCCAAGCGATGGCTAACAGTTTGCGAGGGTGTGTCGTGTGGCTTGTCCGTTATACGAGGTCGGACCCAGGTTCTGGGCTTGGCCCTACGTGGCATGGCGCTAATTGGCCACCTGAACATCCACAATGCCGTTGTGCAGCGGTGGTTGATTCTGCTGCTCATGCATGCCTTGGCTCATCACATCCTGCTAACAGCGAAGGCGTTGCCTAGGGCGTGGTTCGATCGTCGAGTCTGGTTTCCTCATGCGTCGAGTCTGGATTGGGTAAGAGCTAGTGACGAGCGTTGCCCTATCGGTTCAGGTGATCTTGTGGTTCCCTACAGGGATGTGGCCACTGTGGGCCATTTCCCAAGCGAGGTCGCCACAAGCCGCGGCCATCTGGCTTGCTAGGTGGAAGGCCTGGCCATGGCCAGTGATAAGAGAGGGACCTAGACCACCTACATAGGTGAACTCTAGGATGCAGCCCCTGTGGGCAGTTCTGAGAGTGTGCCCATCATAGGCCGCAGGACCTAGATTCTTGAGGTGGAAGTTTGTGCCGTGGCCAAGGGTGGACGTGGGCGCCGGCCCTTTAGTGTGGTTAACCACGTGGTTCCTGAGAAGGATGTAGCTGGTTGAGGCCATTCTTTAGGCGAGTTCATCATGAGCCATGGTCCTTTGGTTTCTCGGACAGGAGACTCGGCCATGGCTAGCGACGAGCGAGGGTACTGGCCCCTCTGGGTAGGTGAACTCCAGGATGTAGCCCCCGAGGGCAGTTCCAGGAGTATGTTCACCGCAGGCCATGGAATTCAGATTTCCACGGTGGAGGCCTAAGCTATGGCTAATGGTGGACGCGGGTGCTAGCCCGTTGGCACCAATGAACCCATAGTTTTTATGGTGGATGTGACCGCCGCGGGCCATTCCACCCTCGAGTCCACCGGTGGTGCAAGGAGCCATCGCTTCCTTTTCAATAATTGAGAGTGTGCGATTGTCCCCTACCTGGTGTGCCAATTGTCGGTGTTTTGTAAACCAGACTAGTAAACTTATGTGATTACTGTGCTGCTCTAGGAAGACGATGGTGGCATCCAATAAACATGAGGATTTATACTAGTTTAGGCTAGAGCCCTACGTCTAGTCTTAGAGAAGATCGAGTGTGTGTTTCTCGCTTGAATGCTCTGAAGTTCTTATAATGGGGGTGCAAGAATGGTGAAAGAGGTGGTAGAACCTATGCTCGATGGGAGGGGCAGCCCGTAGAAAAGCTCTAGGAGCCCTACTACTATGGATGGAGTGGTAGAGGACGAAGAATAAGAATGTGTCCTGAGATGGGAGCCCTGCCCACCCTTATATAGAGTTCAGGAATAGGGCTTTTTACAAAGAAGAGGTTCCCCTGACCGAAGGGTCAAGAGCGTGAGGAAGGTCTTAACTAACTTGGCTTGCAAGCTATGCCGTCTTCTGATGCTTGCTCGAGCGTGGCTATCATCAAGGTCTTTGTGGCCACGTTGAAAGGTCCTAATGGCTAGAGGGGGATGAATAGCCTATTAAAAATTTCTACAACAACACTTAGCAAATATGTTAGACAATTAAACGATGAATCAAGTGTTGCGCTAGCCTACTAAAAGAGCAAGCCACCACTACAATTCTAGAGACTATGATCACTAAGCACACAATTTGCTAAGTCACTACACTAAGTTAGTGAGCTCTCAAAAGCTAACTAAAGAGCCTCACTAACCACTAGACTAGATGAAAATTAGCTCTCAAAACTAATTACACTAAAGAGCTTAGCTTGCACACTAGGAATGAAATACAAGAGAGGATAGCGATGATTATACCGATGTGTAGAGGTATGAGCCAATTACAAGATGATGAAGCCAATCAATCAATCACAAGACAACCTATAAAAACCTCTGACAAAGATGACATAATGATTTTTTTACTGAGGTTCACTTGCTTGCCGGCAACTTAGTCCTCGTTGTGGCGATTCACTCACTTGGAGGTTCACACGCTAATTGGCATCACACGCCAAACCCTCGATAGGGTGTCGCACAACCAACACAAGATGAGGATCACACAAGCCACAAGCAATCCACTAGAGTACCTTTTGGCTCTCCGCCAGGGAAAGGTCAAGACCCCTCACAATCACCATGATTAGACCCTAAGACAATCACCAACCTCCGCTCGACGATCCTCACTACTCCAAGCCATCTAGGTGGCGGCAACCATCATGAGTAACAAGCGAATCCCGTAGCAAAACACAATCACCAAGTGTCTCTAGATGCAAACACTTAAGCAATGCACTTGGATTCTCTCCCAATCCCACAAAGATGATGAATCAATAATGGAGATGAGTGGAAGGGCTTTGGATAAGCTCACAAGGTTGCTATGTCAATGCAAATGCCCAAGAGAGTGAGCTAGAGCTAGCCAAGGGGCTTAAATAGAGACCCCCACAAAATAGAGCCATTAGCCCCCTGACTGCCTGTCTGTGCGGGGTGACTAGACGCACCGGTCAAAAATGACCGGACGCACGCCTCAGCGTCTGGTCATCCGATGACATCCACGTGTCACTGAGATTCAATGTCGATCGTTGATCTCCAACGTTCTAAAACTCCCGCGCAAGGTTAATGAGCGATCGGATGCGCCGACAAGGTGACCGGACGCTCCAAACTACATCAAGTCGTGTGTGCATCACAGCCACGCCATGATCGGACGCACCGCCGCCTCCACCTAACACTGAGCCAACCCACGTTCAATCGACTCCAGTAAGCTTCCTAGGTGGCCAAAATGTGACCCGACACATCAGGTCATGCATGCTCACCCCTACCTCACCTCCGTGCTTGTGTCAGCCATCATCATGAGCGACTGGACTCGCTACCGTCGTTAGCCATCATTAGGTCTCAATATGATCCAGCATCAGGTCACTTCATAGACTGAGGCCACGCTACTGCTCTCCACTAACCAGACGCACAAGACCAGCGTCCGGTCTAGCGTTCGGTCAGCTCTAGTGAGCTTCCCTACTTCACCAACTTCCACCACTCTTGCTCAAATGTGCCAACCACCAAGTGTATCACCTTGTGCACGTGTGTTAGCATATTTTCACAAACATTTTCAAGTGTGTTAGCACTCACTAGAATCTAAATGCATATGCAATGAGTTAGAACATTTAGTGGCACTTTGATAACCGTATTTCGATACAAGTTTCACCCCTCTTAATAGTATGGCTATCAATCCTAAATGTAATCACACTCGCTAAGTGTCTCGATCACCAAACTAAAAAGCTCCTACCACTTATACCTTTGCCTTAAGCTTTTTGTTTTTCTATTTCTTCTTTTCCAAGCCGAGCACTTGATCACCATGGCCATCACCACCATGATCTTCATCCATTTGCTCCACCATTTGGAATATCTACCAACCTATCTCACATACACTTAGAGCACATAGGTTAGGAGCTAGGGTTTCATCAATTCACCAAAACCAAACTAGAGCTTTCAATCTCCCCCCTTTTTGGTAATTGATGACAACCCTTTCACAAAGATATGAATTGAAATCATTTTGAATCCATGTTACTTGCCCCAGCATATTTACCATTTGTAAAAGGATATGGACAAGTTTCATGAACCCAAATTGGTAGCATTGCTTCCCCTACATATGTCCTAAGAGTTTGGATAGAAGCTTGCACATATGCTTAGATAGGAAATATAGGATGCAATGTCTACCAAATGATGCTAAGGTATAAGAGATGGACCTTTGAAGCGTGATACCAATCGGAGTGCACCAATATACCATCCTTAGCACCATTAGTAACTAGACAAGCACAAAAACTAGAATACCCCATGAGATCAACATTATAAGCAAGGGTCTAGTTTTCACAATGTAAACCCAAGTCTAGTTACTCAACCTATGCATGCTAGTTCTTTATTTCATCATTCAAGCCTACAACTAGCATACACCACACAAGCATGTCAATTGAATTCAAACTTGATAAATGCAAGCAAGCATATGAGAATGCACATTCAAATGCATCATACAAGTTTATGAGCTTGCTCCCCCTACTTGTGTGCTCAAATTTTAATTGATCCTTTTAATTGATCCCCTTCCTTTGTCATATCTCTCCCTCTATGTCAAAGTTCTCCCCCTTTGTCATCTTTTCACTATCTTTGTGCTTATTTCTCCCCCTTTATCATCAATGACCACAAAGGTTCAATTTTAGATAGTTTAAGATTATCGATGTCAATCAATGGGGTGAGGATCATTTTCTCAAATTTGGTTCAATCTAGACCACTTGCCAAAGATATTTAACTCGGTTTGATCCAAGGACAAGCTTCTTCACACCTCCAAATAAGGGTTATCTTGTATCATGTTGAGTTAAACACTTATAGATCTTTTTCTAGATAAAACACTAGGTTCACAAGCCCACAAATATGTCATATGCTACCACTAGATCAAGACAAGTATAGAAGCAATAGTGGTACCATACAAGCATCAAATTCATTGATTTTTCATGAATGAGCCTATGAAACATGACGAATGACTAGATGAACTAAACATGTCCTTAGCAAAGGATGGATGCATGCCAATCAACTTTTACCTTGGTAGCTCAAAGGAGAGGCATGTCATATTAGTGGGGGGGTGCATCAACACATGTTTGAGAAATCCAATATGTTCAACTCATTCCTTAGCTTGCAAAACCTTTTCTCATCCAATGTCTTAGTGAATATATCGGCAAGTTGATCTTCGGTGCCCACACTCTCAATGCAAATGTCCCCTTTTTATTGATGATCTCTAATGAAATGGTGGCGGACATCAATATGCTTTATTCTTGTATGTTGAACCGGATTATTGGTGAGCTTGATAGCACTCTCATTGTCACATAGCAATGGCATATTCTTGAACTTGATTCCAAAGTCATTCAATGTGGCCTTCATCCAAAGAATTTGTGCACAACAACTACCGACAGCTATGTATTCGGCTTTGGCGGTTGATAATGCAACACTATTTTGCTTCTTTGATGACCATGAAACAAGTGATCTTTCCAATAGTTGACATGTGCCCGATGTGCTTCTTATCTCAACTTTGCATCCCGCATAATCCGAATCGGAATATCTAATTAGCTCAAAATTTGCTCCTTTGGGATACCACAAACCAACATTTTTGTGTATGCTTTAAGTATCTCAATATTCTCTTTGTAGCCTTCAAATGGCTTTCTCTTGGTGAGGCTTGAAATCTCACACACATGCACACACTAAACATGACATCCAGCCTTGATGCGGTCGCATAGAGTAGGCTTTCAATCATAGACCGATACAACTTTTGATTCACCATGTTGCCACTTGCATCACTATCCAAATTACTATTTGTTCCCATTGGTGTACTAATGGCTTTGCTCTCAATCATGCCAAACTTCTTGAGCAAGTCTTTGATGTACTTGCCTTGACTCACAAATATACCATTCTTCAATTATTTGATTTGAAGACCAAGAAAGTAACTCAACTCTCCAATCATGGATATCTCAAACTTATTAGCTATCATCTTTCCAAACTCTTTAAAATAGTCTTGATTGGTTGATCCAAATATGATATGATCAGCATAGATTTGCAACACCAAAGTCTTGGCCAATCTTCTTAGTGAAAAGAGTGGTGTCAACCTTGTCCATTTTGAACCCTTTAGAGAGCAAGAAATCTCTCAATCTCTCATACCATACTCTAGGTGCTTGCTTCAAGCCATATAATGCTTTCTTCAACTTGTACACATGGTTAGGCTTCTTGTCATCTTCAAAACCAGGAGGTTGCTCAACATATACTTCTTCATTGATGTAGCCATTGAGAAATGCACTCTTGACATCTATTTGATAGAGCTTGATGTTGTGGGCGTAAGCACAGGCTAGCAAGATTCTAATTGCTTTCAATCTAGCAACCGGGGCATACATTTCTCTAAAGTCAAGACCTTCCACTTGAGTGTATCCTTGTGCTATCAATCTTGCTTTGTTCCTTACAACTATCCCATATTGATCTTGCTTGTTTCTAAAGACCCATTTGGTTCCAATTATATTGTGGTTCTTTAGTCTTTCAACTAACTCTCATACTTGATTTCTTGTGAAGTTATTCAATTCTTCGTACGTAGCATTCACCCAGTCAACATCTCTCAATGCTTCTTCTATATTCTTTGGTTCAATGAATGATACAAATGAGAAATTCTCACAAAATGAAGCCAATCTTGATCTTGTTTGTACACCTCTAGAAATATCTCCAATTATGGTGTCCAATAGATGATCTCTTGCAATATTGGTTGGTTGGAGTATTGGAACTTGATTGCTTGCACTTGCTTGATCATTGGGTTGAGATGGTGTACTAGCCACATGTTGATCTTGCACATTGTCATGGGAGCCACTTAAACTTGCTTAATTTGCATCATCTTGCACATTTGAGTTAGACAACACTTGCACTTGATCATCTTCTTCATCATTCACTTGTCTAGGCCTCAATTCACCAACATCCATGTTATTCATGACATTTGAAAGTTGAATGCCTCTAACATCTTCCAAGTTCTCATTCTCATCTTGGGAACCCTTGCTTTCATTAAATTCAACATCATAAACTTTCTCAAGAGTACCACTTGCCAAATTTCAAACTCTATAAGCTTTGCTTGTGGTTGAGTATGAAAGTAAGAATCCTTCATCACACTTCTCAAACTTGTCCAATCTAGTGTCTTTCTTCAAAATATAGCATTTGCAACCAAAGACCCGAAAATATGCAATGTTGGGCTTTCTACCATTCAAGAGCTCATATGGCGTCTCCTCTTTTAATGGGTGACAATACAATCAGTTGATGTAGTAGCAAGCGGTGTTGATTGTTTTGGCCCAAAAAGATTGACTCATATTGTACTCACTAAGCATAGACCTTGCTATATCAATGAGTGTTCTATTCTTCCTCTCAACAAGGTTATTTGATTGTGAAGTGTACTTGGCTGAGAATTGATGTCTAATTCTAAATTCATCACATAACTCATCAATTCTAGTGTTCTTAAACTCACTACCATTATTACTTCTAACTCTCTTGATGGTTGTTTCAAACTCATTATGAATGCCCTTGATAAATGATTTGAAAGTTGGAAACACATCACTCTTGTCCACTAGAAAGAATACCCAAGTGTATCTTGCATAGTCATCCACTAACACAAAGCCATATTTGTTTTTATCGATGCTAGTGTATTGTGTTGGTCCAAATAAGGCCATGTGTAATAACTCAAATGCTTTACTAGTGTTTATCATGCTTTTCTTAGGATGGGTGTTTCTGACTTGTTTACCGACTTCACAAGAGCTACAAAGTTTATCCTTCTTAAACACAACATCTTTCAAGATTCTAACCAAGTCATGCTTAACTAATCTATTCAATTATTTTATTCCAACATGACCAAGCCTTCTATGCCATAACCAACCCATACTAGACTTAGCGAACAAGCATGTTGACAATTGAGCATCACTAGCATTGAAATCAACCAAGTATAGATTCTCATATCTAAAGCCTTTGAAGATCAAGTTAGAGCCATCTACACTTATGATCTCTACATCATCTACTCCGAATATACATTTGAATCCAAGATCACACAATTGAGCCACCAATAGCAAATTGAAGTTCAGCCTCTTAACTAGCAACACATTTGATATGCTTAAGTCATTGGATATTGCAATCTTACCATGCCCTTTGACCTTGCCTTTGCCATTGTCACCAAATGTGATACTATCATAACCATTACTATCATTGGTGTTGATTGAGTTGAATATTCTTGCATCACCGGTCATATGTTGAGTGCACCCACTATCAAGAATCCAATGCCTTCTTCCAACTTTGTAATTGACCTATAAAGAAATATCAATTCCTTTTAGGTATCCACACTTGCTTGGGTCCTTGGAGGTTAGTAACCAAGCTCTTTGGCACCCATAGGGCTTTCTTTCTTGAGCCCATCCATGGTGCACCAATAAACTTAGTATGAATACCACTTCTACCCTTAGTAAGCACATAGAAAGAATCAAGCTTAATTAAAGATACTTTAGCATTCTTGTTCTTATTCTTGCATTGTTGCTCTATGTGACCAACTTGCTTGTAACTTTTGCAATACCGACCATTGTTCCTCATAAATTAGTTTTGTGATTATCAAAGGCGGCATTGCCTTTCTTGGGGATATAGCACAATCCTTCTTTGTAGAGAGATGCTCTTTGGCTACCCAAGCATATAAGCAAACGGTCCTCACCACCATAGGCCTTAGCCAAGGTGTGATTGAGCTCTTTTACCTCCTTCTTGAGTGTCTCATTCTCAACTATTAGCGAGGCATCATAAATGAAACCATCACCACTAGATGAGGTAGAAGTGGAAGTGCTACCAGGAGGGTTAGTGGAAGCAACAATGATAGGCTTATAGAATGATCCATCAATTATATCACATGTCAAGCCTTTGTCACATGTTACAACATACTTCTTCTCATTTTGCTCATTAAGCAAAGTGGAATGAGCTTTTTCAAGCTTCTTGTGAGCCTTGCCAAGCTTCTTATGGGCTTCCTCTAGCCTCTCATGAGATGCATTGAGCTCATCAAAGGCTTGCTTAAGGACTTTTAGTTCCTTGCACAAGTCTTTACATTCCCTTCTCTTAATGTCAAAATGTTCTTTAGCATCTTCTAACATGTCAATTAGTTCATCTTTAGTTGGTTCATCATCATCACTTTCACTTTCACTTTCACTTTTATTATCATG
Organism: Saccharum hybrid cultivar R570; assembly: GCA_038087645.1. Lineage (NCBI taxonomy): Eukaryota > Viridiplantae > Streptophyta > Magnoliopsida > Poales > Poaceae > Saccharum > Saccharum hybrid cultivar. The sequence continues at coordinate 651,887 of JAQSUU010000291.1, read as the reverse complement.
TTCATGATCACATCCATCATCACAAGTTTGTACCTTAGTGGCCTTAGCCATGAAGCATGATGGAGTGTCTGAAGGGTCGAGATGGCGGACTAGAGGGGGGTGAATAGTCCTTTCTAAAACTTAAACGCATTGGCTAACCGAAATAAATACGGAATTAAACTTATCAGTCTAGTTAAGACTACACCTCTCTATCTAAGTTCTCTAGCACCTTGCAAAGATCCTAATTAAGCAACTAAGGTGCTAAGCTTAGCAAGAGCTCACCTAATCAATTCTAGAGCAAGGTTACACAAACCTATGTACTAGTACTTTGCAAACCGAGGGAGCTCCTACACAGCTAGTAAAGCAAAAGAATAAAGCTCCTAAGCTCACTAGCAATGCTCAATAACAAGGCAACCAATGCCAAATTAGAGAGCGCAAATTACTTAGCTACATAAACTAAGCAATGTGACTAACAAGGTTACACAAACCAAATTAGCCACGCAAGGGGAAGCTTCTAGCTACACAAGCAAGAAGACAACTAGCAAGCTACACAAGCAAACTAGTTACGAGAGCAACTACACAAGCACAAGTATATGAAAGTAAATACAAACTTGTGTTGCACGAAGGCAAACCACCGAGAAGATGAAGAACAATATTGACATGGTGATTTTTCTCCTGAGGTTCACTTGGTTGCCACCAAGCTACGTCCCTGTTGTGTCGACCAACACTTCATGGTTCGGCGGCTAATCGGTATCACACACCGAGACTCTCAAAAGGCGCCGCAAGAACCTACCATCAAGTGTGGTAGCTCAATGACACACTCAACTAGAGTTGCTCTTCGCAATCCCCATGGGGTGAGCACAATCCCCCTCACAAAGCTTCTTTGGAGCCTCACACAATCTTCTTGCAAGCTTTGACAGAGCCACAAGCCACCAAGCCACCTAGGAGGTGGCAACCTCCAAGAGTAACAAGCACCACCGGCTTGCAACACGATCACCAACTGCCACTCGATGCAATCTCTCGAAGCAACGCACTAGAATCAACTCACTCACAATCGATTCGCACTCTTGCAAGCACAAGTGAGTTAGAGGCTCTCCAAGCACTCCCAAAGAATGGACACTAAGTCCTAAGGGTGCTCAACCCCTGCCAAGGCCGGCCACCACTTCTATTTATAAGCCACAAATGAATAGAGCCGTTGGAAACCTCACTGGGCGGATTTCGGGGGTGACAGACGCGTCTGTCGCCTACCCGACAGACGCTGCCCCAACATCTGTCGCTCCGTGTGACACCACGTGTCCAACCCACTCAATGTTCCAATGGTCAACTCCCTAGCAATAGATGCGTCCCAAGCCAAAGCCACTAGCGTCTGTCGCTGCGACAGACGCAGTACAGAGAGCTCCAAACCACGCTCTAGGCCAATAGACGCGTCTGACAGGAGGCCGATAGATGCCATCCTACATCTGTCATAGCACAAAGTCGCTCGCCTTCTCAGCGCGAGGCCGACAGACGCTGACATCAGCATATGTCGCACGAATGCCCGTGCGTCTGTCATGCCACTCCATAGTTTCGCACCGCGCCGCTAGGGTTAGGCGACAGACGCTGCACAGCCGTGTCTGTCGTGTGCGTCGTGCGCGTCTATCATGTGTTTCTCAACGTAAACTTATTCTGTGACTTCACCACTTCTTTCAACCTTTGGCGTAAAGGAAATTTAGCATTTCATCTCCTCGAAAACACCTGAATCCCGCCTTGTAAGCTCGGCGGGAGGGAGAGAGGATCTCAAACCCCTCTTAACCACTCAAACTCCATCGCCTTCACAAATGTGCCAACACCAACAAGTGATCACCACCTTGTGTGCATGTGTTAGCATTTTCACAATCATTTTCTTCGAGGAGTTAGGCAATCAACTTGCCTCGCCACTTGATCCTAACACGTATGCAAAGTTAGATCGCTCAAGTGGCACTAGATGACCGATATGCAAACAAGTTTGCCCCTCTTGATAGTACGCCCATCTATCATAAACCTGGTCATCAACTTCTCTACACACCTATGACCGGTGAAATGAAAATGCTCTATGGTTATACCTTTGCCTTGCACATTCCATTCTAACTCCTCCGACGTTGATGCAACACATGCACCAACCAATCACCAAATGATATGATCTACTTCATATCATCACGTGACTGTATTGGTTCATCAATCTTGACCTCACTTGCTCTTCATCATTGCCTCGGTCCATCGGCGCCAAGTCTTGCCCAAGCTTCACCGTCACACGCGGTCCCTCGCTTCAAAGCCTCCGACTTGCTCTTCACACTTGCAACCGGTCCATCGAGCCAAGCCTCATCTCGATCTTCTCCACCCTGGTCACATGACTCCATGTCATGTCTCATATGCAATAAGCTCCTTCATGACACAATCACATGTGGACTAATCTCCTGTGTATCTCATATAACCACATATTAGTCCACCTAAGTTGTCACTCAATTACCAAAACCAAACAAGGACCTTTCAGCGTCGAAGAGAGAAGGCTTTTCTTGTATGGCAATGCTTGCATGACCCTTCTTCTTGGTGGTCTTGTCATCATCACTATCATCATCATCACTTGAGGAAGCATCACTATCCCAAGTGACCACATATGAATCACCCTTCTTCTTCTTCTTGATAGTCATCTTGTCCTTCTTCTCTTTTTTCCTTCTTGTCCTTCTTCTTGCTATTTTTTCATCATCATCATTATCGCTATTGTATGGGCTTTGAGAAATAAGATGATCCTTGCTTCCACACTTGAAGCACCTTTTTTACTCTTTCTTGTTCTTAGATGAAGACTTCTTCCTTCTTGCACAATAGCCCTTATGTTGGCATTTCTTAACACGATCACCAAGTGAGGAGGTTTTAAGTCCATCACTAGTAACGGCGCTAGAAATACCTGACTGGCATTCCTAAATATCATTACTTAGAAATGTAGTTCCCTAGCCTTGGCACTCATACTAGGGGTTTACAGTTGCAAGGTAATGACATTTTAGAAATACCGGGTTGGCATTCCTAACTATCACTACTTAGGAGTGTATTCCCTCAGCACTGACGCCTATGCATGTTGGGAGTTACAATCACTAGGTAATGGTACTTATGAACACCAATCATGATAGTCCTAATATGTTTACAGACCAAAATCCGCAAACGTACGAAACTATCATTGTAAAAATTCACATAGGAGTATTCTAAGGTATCATTATTTATATTTTCCCAAAGGAGGGCAAAGTGTTTGTATCTAGCAATCACATAGACATGATTACATACTTGCATGATGGTCATAGCTTATGACAGGGGTAAAATTAGTATAACAAGGATAGTGGACACACATCTGGGCCAACCTTAAGGATAAAAGGAAAACAAAGAATAAAAGAATATTTCTAAGTAGAGCAGGCATTGTTCTAATATAGTCGTGCAAAGAACAAGTTAATGATCATACAAATTACATGATTAGAGTTAGAACTAAGTTTAAGACAGGGAGATCTCTGAGCACTAGTCTGTTAGCAAGCGTGAGAGACTTCAAAACTCTTACACAACACCCAGACGTGGGGATTACAAGGGACGGACAGGGCTGTCACCACCTGCTGCCTACCCCTCAACCGTGGGATGCCGTCATATTCACATGTTTCCGTGCACCCAAGCACCATGGCCGTGTACAAAGAAACAACCCATGTCCCCCCAGGACTCCAACCCTATGAATTAACAAGCAAGAACATGGGCAAACCCGAAGGTACAATGAACCGCTACCCCAACCCTAATTCTACTTCTACTCATACAAATCATATGAACGTTGAAGAACGATGATGAACATGTCAAGATCATAACATACAAACTATAACTAGTTCATATATCATGATTATAACATGAACAAAACTATACTCTTGTTTATATGCACTACTATATGATGGATATGAAAGCTTGAATATGGAAGAACTCTTCATAGTTGTATTCATACCAAGAGTACTCTTCTTCCAAGGAGACAAGCTCTCCAAGTAGCTTCTTTGCCTTGCTCTCAAATTAACACTAAAGCTAAAGAGTACAAGTAGAGAGGTGAGGTGTGTAGCTCCAAATGATGTGTGTTGCATATGAGCTCTAGCCCTTCTTATATAGTGAAGATTGGTCGGTTTGATGTAGATAAATATGGAAACCACCCAGAATCGCCATAGCACGCTGCCATTGAACCATCGATGGAAGTTGGGCCTAGGTTACAGCCTCTAGGGTGCAGATGCACCTAGGGTGTGCCCGTACCCTGGTGGGTCCCCCTCACGGCCTCCTTCAGGTGGTCAGTTGTTGAGTGGACTTGGGCCCTCCCACGGTGGTGAATGGCCTAGATTTGTTGTTGAAGGTGGCTTTCTCTATTTCTCCTTGTAGCGCATTTCTAAAATATGTTTTCTTGACGGCGCTTTTATCTTTGTTTTATGTATTTTCCCTTGTTTCCAGGTATGTGTCCTGTAAAACATGTTTCTCCGAAAACAAGTGGAACAAGGTCAAAGTATATGCATATGTGTCAAAGTTTGTTTATTTCTCCTGTTTTTGGATTATAATTGGCGGCTATAAATGTGCAATAGTGACCGCCAACACCTTCTTCACCATGAACTTGCCAAATCTCTTTAGAAAGAAAGTCATTTTCTCATCATCCATATCATCAAAGCTTTAGTCATTATCATCACTAGATGTATCTTGCTTTGCCCTTTGATGATGATGTGGCTTTGAATGCCACACTCTTCTTCTTCTCATCCTTCTTCTCATCTTTCTTCTTCTTCTTCTTTTCTTTCTTCTCATCATCATCTCTATATGTGTTATCGGTTATCACATCTCCCAACACTTGGTTTGGTGTCATGATGTTCAAACCACTCCTCGGTAGAATAGTGACCAATGTGCCAAATCTCAAAGGTAAGCATCTCAAGAACTTATGGGAGAAGTCATTGTCCTTCACCTCTTCTCCAAGTGCTTTGAGCTCATTGACAAGCACTTGAAGCCTATAAAACATCTCTGGCACACTCTCATCATCCTTCATCTGGAAGCTTACAAACTTCTCCTTGAGAATGTATGCCTTTGCACCCTTCATGGCTTGAGTGCCCTCAAACGATTCCTCCAGCTTCTTCCATTCCTCATGAGCTATCTCAATGTTTTTGATTTGCTCAAATGTTCTCTCATCTAAAGCATCATGAATGGCACTAAGAGCAATATCATTATTTTGGAGAAGCACTTCTTCGGCGATAGTGGGAGCCTCTTTATTGGCAATCTCAATCTTAGTATCCACCACCTTCCACACCTTCCTATTGACTGACTTGATATATGTTGTCATCTTAGCCTTTCAATAAGAATAGTTAGAGCCATTAAATTGGGGTGGCTTCTTGGTGTTGTCGATTTGAGCCATTTTGACATCGAAGGTTGTTAAGCCTCAAACCACGGTGACTACGGCTCTGATACCAATTGAAAGGTCCTAATGGCTAGAGGAGAGTGAATAGCATATTAAAAAATTTCTACAACAACACTTAGCAAATATGTTAGATAATTAAACGGTGAAGCGAGTGTTACACTAGCCTACTAAAAGAGCAAGCCACCACTACAATTCTAGTGACTATGATCACTAAGCCCACAACTTGCTAAGTCACTATACTAAGTTAGTGAGCTCTCAAAAGCTAACTAAAGAGCCTCATTAACCACTAGACTTGACAAAAGCTAGCTCAAAACTAATTACACTAAAGAGCATAGCTTACACCCTAGGAATAAAATACAAGAAATGATAGCAATGATTATACCGATGTGTAGAGGTATGAGCCAATTATAAAATGATGAAGCCAATCAATCAATCACAAGACAACCAATGAAAACCTCGGACAAAGATGACACAATAATTTTTTAGGGGCTTAAGCATTTCTACCCCTGTTTTGAAGCGCATTTGTGATTTTACCCTTGTTTTTTAACTTTGTGATTTTACCCCTACGATTTTTAAATGAAGGAAGACTTTACCCTTGGTTCGTGAAGTCCTTGTAACAGTGTTAAACTTTGGACAAAAGGACAACTTTGCCCATGCGTTTTTGCCCCTGCTTTATTTTGATATTTGTATTTTTACCCCAATTTTCAAATCAACAATATGGCAATTTTAATACAAAATTGTGCAATTGAAGCAGTGCAAAACTCAACAATTTTTTTAGAAAAAATCAACAACATTTTAGCTAACAATTCATATAAACAAAAAATTAATATCACATATTCAAGTAGCCCACATCATTTGTATAGATGACAACAAACTTGACAACACTGCAGTCGGAATTTCTCTTTCCATTGCTAGGGTAGGAAATTGCAATTGACCTCAAAATTGCCTTTACCCTGTCCCCGAAGTTCCTAAAGTAGACTTCTACAAAAGTGAGGTAGTCTTCTCCGCAACACATGGTAGAAGCAACATTCGTCTCAAAATATGTGCATTTTTTAGTGCTGAAGGAGGCTTCTCGCTCAGTACTTACATGAATCTAGGGCTGAAAAGTCTATCATATTCATTCTGAAGGACCTGAGGAAGATCGAAATGGTAGATGGTGAGGACAACAAGTCGATTTTTTTGGGGAAAATATAAGAAGTGATAGAACAACAAGTCAATAATGTTGGGGCTAGACAATACAATTAATCATTGTCCTCTAACTAACGCATTATTGCCCCCAATTCTTCTTGTAAGCATTCTATCAAACACCTTGTAGGCTATAAAATAGCCATGGAGCATGCACTTCACCCCAGGCACCGCTACTTGTTCATTCACCACCCTAAAAAATAGGGGAGATTTACACAGAGGCGAAATTGCCAACACCGATGGAAAAGAATCAAACGAAGTAGGGGAAGATGTTCACCTCGACGTGCGCCATGGACACCATGAGGTGGGCCTGGAGGAGCTCAAATCTCTAGTCTCCCTTGGCTGGCTCATGCGCACCTAGGGCACCCGCACGGTCGGGATGGACGCCGCCTGTGCCACTCGTGTTGTCGGGGCGGACGCCGCCTGTGCCACCCATGCGGTTAGGGCGGACTTCACCTGTGGCACTCGCCCAACATGAACCAGGGGAGGGGACAGGGTGAGGGGGAGGGCGAGCACTGCCGTCAGGATGACCTCAACACCGTGAGCCGCCGCCCTTGGAGCACCCGCTGCAAACTAGGGCGTGAGTTGGGGGGAGGGGAAGGGCGATGTGTAGCCTCACCACCGAGAGCCACCCTAACCCTAGGTTGCGAATCAGGATGGAGAACTGCACGAGGCCGACACATTTTGCTTCCAGTGTCAGTTCGTGTGATTCATGAAGGGGGAGGGGCAGTGCTATCATTCTTTCTATGTTTCTTTTCTTTCTTTAATTATTTTTGGCCATTTAATCCCACAAGTCCAAACGATGTTACAAGTAGGGGCAAATGGCAGCTTTGTTTGAACAAAATGAGGGTAAAATCACAAAGTTAAAAAAGAAGGGGTAAAATCACCATTGAGCTTTGGAATAGGGGCAGAAACACCAAAATCCATTTTTTACCGAGGTTCACTTGCTTGCTAGCAAGCTAGTCCTCGTTGTGGCAATTCACTTACTTGGAGGTTCACGTGCTAATTGGCATCACACACCAAACCCTCGATAGGGTGCCACACAACCAATACAAGATGAGGATCACACAAGCCACGAGCAATCCACTAGAGTACCTTTTGGCTCTCCACCGGGGAAAGGTCAAGAACCCCTCACAATCACCACGATTGGAGCCGAAGACAATCATCAACCTCCACTCGATGATCCGCGTTGCTCCAAGCCATCTAGGTGATGGCAATCACCAGGAGTAACAAGCGAATCCCTTAGCAAAACACAATCACCAAGTGTCTCTAGATGTAAACACCCAAGCAATGCACTTGGATTCTCTTCCAATCTCACAAAGATGATAAATCAATGATGGAGATGAGTGGGAGGGCTTTGCCTAAGCTCACAAGGTTGCTATGTCAATGCAAATGGCCAAGAGAGTGAGCTAGAACCGGCCAAGGGGCTTAAATAGAGACCCCCCCGTTAGCCCCCTAATTGCCTATCTACGTGGGGTGACCGGACGCATGCCTCAGCGTTCGGTCATCCGATGACGTCCACGTGTCACCGAGATTCAACGTCGATCGTTGATCTCCAATGTTCGAAAACTCCCTCGCAAGGTTAATGAGCAATCAGACATGCTGACAATGTGATCAGACGTGCCAAACTGCATCAGGTCGCGCGCGCATGTCACAACCACGCCATGACTGGACGCATCACCGCCTCCTCCTAACGCTAAGCCGAGCCGCGTCAGATCAACTCCAGTAAGCTTCTCGGGCAGCCAAAATGTGTCCGGATGCCGGATGCACCCCTACGTCTGCTCGCCCCTGCCTCACCTCCGTGCTTGCGTCAGCCATCGTCATGAGTGACCGGACTCTCTACCGTTGCGTCAGGTCTCAATATGATCTAGCGTTCGGTCACTTCATAGACCGGGGCCACGCTGCTGCTCTCCACTGACCAGACGCATAGGACTAGCGTCCAGTCAGCTCCAGTGAGCTTCCCGACTTCACCAACTTCCACCACCCGTGCTCAAATGTGCCAACCACCAAGTGTATCACCTTGTGCATGTGTGTTAGCATATTTTCACAAACATCTTCAAGGCTATTAGCACTCACTAGAATCTAAATGCATATGCAATGAGTTAGAACATCTAGTGGCACTTTGATAATTGCATTTCGATACGAGTTTCACCCCTCTTAATAGTACGGCTATCATTCCTAAATATGATCACACTCGCTAAGTGTCTTGATCTCCAAACCAAAAAGCTCCTACCACTATATCTTTGTCTTGAGCTTTTTGTTTTTCTCTTTCTTCTTTTCCAAGCCAAGTACTTGATCACCATGGCCATCACCACCATGATCTTCATCCATTTGCTCCACCACTTGGAATATCTACCAACCTATCTCACATACACTTAGAGCACATAGGTTAGTAGCTAGGTTTTCATTAATTCACCAAAACCAAACTAGAGCTTTCACACGACAGGATCTAACGTGGTGTTACTGTGCCGGCCGTGGCGAGCACTATAGGCACATCGGTGGTTCATCGGCCGTCTTGTGCAACGCGGTGTCTGTCATGGTCCTCGCTGTTGTCTCCATGTTCCCCGGGGCATTGTACTCGTAGTAGGTAGTCGCCCTGGGTCGTCATTTGCCTAGTCGCTTCGTGGTGCTGAGGGCCATGACCCCGATCGTTGGGGTCGGGGCACTCCGTCAGCCAAGGAGGGTCTCTAGGTCGTGACCCTTATCATGGATCCCATCCCATAGTGGGTGGGATCATATGCACATCCTGTCGATCCGTATTTGGATGGTGGGTTTCATACCCGTTGCCACCGTTGTGCGGTGTTGTCTTGTTGGTGTGGCATGGCACAAGGATGTGTCTGACCGGACCGAGGTGACCGCTGTTACATTGGTCTTTGTGGGGTCAGTGTGGCACGCTTGCTCCTGTCAGAACAGGTATACTAAGCTATGCTCGACCTCTCCCCGTCCTGCCCGGGGGTCGTGACGGGGGGAGGTCATGCATTTTCTGTGTGGCTGAGGCAGGAGAAGGGGTCATGGCCAGGTGTTGGTTTGGCATGTCTATCTTAGCTGGGCCTCGGTCGTTCAGGCCATTGTTAATCCAATGAGTCACGGGCCATGTGGCCTGCTAACTAATCGGTGTCTTGAGACACCCCGGGGTCATAACCTCGACAGGAACCGACCTTAGGAGCCAACCAAGACCCTACAATGCAATGGCGGTGGGCCGGTGCTCCATCCACGTAGCCTAGCACCCAAGTCACCTCCCCTACCTCTCCACTACCTACAAATGCACCCCTAGCTCCTTAGTGCTATAAATAGAGGTGTCCACCGTAGTTGTAAAGCATCCCAAGTAGAATCATTCTCTTTACTCCTAAGTTTAGGTTAGTTGTGAGAGTGAGAGTGAAGAAGTGAAGAGATAGGAGCTTGGAGAAGTCTTTTGGGGTCTCTCAGTAAGCTCTTGTAAGCTACTTTTGCTTTCTATTTATATTTCCTTTAGTACTAGTCTTATTTTCAGCATTTACTTTCTTGCATTAGAGTAAAGTAGTGTTATGAATATTTTGATCATATCTTGTTTAGTTAGTAAGTTTCGGATATACGGGATCCTCGTCACTAGTTGGTGCTCTAATCTTAGCACAAGGTTAGAGTAGTATCACTTAGTGTAAGCGTGGTGCCTAAACTATATATAGGGTACCTTGGGTTGTGGCTAATTCTCTGGATTGTGATAGGTGACAGGTGGTGATAGCCCTGTCCATCCTCTCTATTCCACCATGTTAGAATTAGTTATTAAATCATAAAGCTCATGGTGCTTTGTGCCTAATCAACCTTAGGGTGAGTTTAGGGCAAGTACACCTCGAAGTATATTCATTGCTGATTTTACTAGACAATTGATAGGTTGAATCAATTAAGATAGTACTTATTTATCTTCACCTACTCTGTGACTATCGTAGTGTTTCTTTTGTTTTATTATTTTAGTTAGTTTAGTTTACTTTCATTTACTCTGTTACATTCGTACATAGGCAATTCACTAAAAATAGATCAATCATTTGTCTGAGTCATACCACGCCTTCTCGGTGGAAATAAATACGATACTTGGTATACTCTCAACTGAAGTGCTATATCGATATATTCTGTACGCTTACGGAATTAGTCCAATAGTCATAAGAAATATCAACATGTAGACTGATCTGCGTGCATTTATGTATATGTAGATATGGAAGAATGAAACAAAACATGCGCCTTAAACAAAAGTTGTGTGTTGGAGTTACCATGAATTTACATTCTTGTGTCAAGTGGGAAGGCTCATGTACTTATATTTTTGGAATTAAAGGTAGTGCTTCCCATTGGAAGAATACCCTAGGATAATTCTAGGAAAAAGTGCATATTACTCCCTCCAAGTTTGGCCTATGTCCAAATAACCCCATAAACTAACATTTGGTTCAATTTACTCCCTCCAACTATTTAAGTTGTTCCAACCAATACCTTAAAGAGATTTTTCTTTTTTGTTTCTCTATGTACAAATTATATTTTAGTTTCAAATTTTGTGAGGTGATAGAGGACATTGTATTTTGTGTTAGAAAAATGCACTATGAATTTTTCATCATTACGTTTTATACGATACTGTATCTCTAGTGTTAATTTATTATTAAATTTCCTATATCAAAATAGTGGCAAAAAGTTAAAATATATTTTTCTAACATAACTTATGATGTTCTCTATCATATCACAAAAGTTGATATGAAGACTCAACTAATACGTGGAAAAATAAAAATAACAAATCATGTTAAGGGGTAAACTAGACCAACTGAAATAGTTGGAGGGAGTAAATTGAACCAAATGTAAGTTTAGAGGATAATATGGATATATGCCAAACTTGAGGGGAGTAATTTGGACTTTCTCCATAATTCTGAAAATCCACGATGAAAATTAGAGGCAAAGTGAATTATTCCTATGTTTGTAACACTATCTAATTTAAGCATATGGTGAAAGATGTATGATATTAATTCATTCTAAAGTATAAGTCGTTTTAGATCTGTCTTAAATCAAACCTCTTTAATTTTGATCATATATACATAAAAATTCTATAAATTTAGTTAAAATTGAGAAGTTTGACTTAACCTCGAAGTTCTCTATTTGACCACAGAAGGATACAATTCTTATTTTCAAGGAGTCAAACAATTTAAATTTTGACTATAGTTATATAAAAACCTGCTAACATTCATGATACAAAAATAAGTATCACTAGATTAATTATGGGATATATATTTTTGTAGCGAGACACTAATAAATGCTATTTATTACAAACTTAGTCAAATTTAAATTAATTTAACTGACACAGATTCTATAGTTGCATCCTTCTGTGGATGGAGGAGATAATTAAATATTATTTTTTATGGACTGAGAGAGTAATGAAATATTATTTTTTTATGGATGGAGGGAGCAATTAAATATTAATTATCTCTATTTTGAAATACTTGACATTGTTAAACTACTGGCCTTATCTAAAAGCAGGAATATATACCCTTCGTTAATATATCAGACACATAACGAGGTAGAAAAGGATTTGTGATAAGTTTAGGGCACATTTTCAGTAAAACAGGGAATGTTGTGCAAAATAAACAGAAGATAGAACCCTGGCACTGGCAGAAAACCACCGTATATCACATTCCCATTTCCTGACCGGCTGACCCGTCGCCAACTCGCCATCTACTAGCCCGCATCTTTTTTTCTTTTTTTTTTAGCAACACTAGCCTGCATCTGCTTTTTTTTTTAGGAAACACTACACTCTTTATTAATTGAGTTGGTCATACAACTTACAAACGCTCTCAGGCGGAGTAAGCAGTTAGACATGCCTGTCTGGTACAAAAGAGATTAAGCTTCTAGGTTGTAAGCATCAACATTTAAGCTTCTATTCTCATGAGTAAAATCAACAAAATTAAGATCACGAGCCCTAGCCTTCGCCTCTTTCACAACTTAGCCATACGGGCCCATACCCGTTTCTTCAATACTTCTTGTGATATTAATGCTGTCTGAAGCTAACCGGATGGATTGGAGCATTAGATCGGAAGCCTGCATCTGCTGAGTGCTGACTGCTCAGCCCATCTGTATCCCAATTCCCAAGAGCTAGCTTCAGTACCCAGCGCCAGCGGCCCAGCCCAGGAACCGCCGTTCTGCTGCACCGGCGGCGGAAGAAGAGGCGGATAGCGTGGGGATCCGGCTGATGCGCCGGCGGCAATGGGCATTTGGGATTCCATTCTCCCCGGCGGCGGCCGGCGCTTCATCAAGCGCAAGGACAGCGACGCCGGCGAGGCAGGTCAGGACTAAGACTCCCCAGCCCCTCGGTCCCCTACCGATTTCTTGTTGTCGTGCTTGTCATGAGGGGGCACTTATGACATGTATTGGTACGAAGTAGGTTGTTCTTAGAGATGCTGCGCCGATGTCGTTTCCTGTAATCCTGTTTCACTTGCTCCTCTTTCTTTTACTACTAATCATAAAAGATCCCGGCTTTGAGTGCTGCTCTGGTGGACGGAATGTTGTGTGTGTGGAAGAGAGAGCATGAAATGCTTCATTTTGGCCGTTGCTTCATGGTGTGAGCGACATTGTGGTTCGTATTGTTCATAGCTTTCTGCCTTTCCCGTGCTCACAGGGAATTATGGTTTGGAGATTGCCTCCAGTGGTTTCATCTTTCAGGCTAACGTTAACACATTATGATTGGCTGGTTGCTTTTCGTTTGTTGATGTGTAAATCAACCCGAGAGAACAAGCAGTTGGAAATTGGAATGCTGAAGTCCACTTGTTATCTTTTGCCCTCAGCATTGCTCGGTGTTGGTAAATCCCAGTGTCTGTTCGGTCTTGTTAAGTCCCAGTGTTTTGTTGCTTCTCCTGGTCCCCAGATCAGTTCATCACTTCATCTCTTGCGGCTGCTTTCTCAAAGTATGATGATATTGTTTCCGGTGGGTGCAAGGCAGTGCAGCCTTGTCATTTTAAAGGCGAGGCTTATGAAATATGAAATTGATGGTGATAGCTTCTGGATTCCATGGTGATTTCACTTAGTTTGATTGTACATAATGATCTCTTCCTTCTTGAATGAAGATTTTTGAAAGTTTGATTGCACATGATAGCTATTTCAGCATTTGAGAAAAGAGTTGAGCTTACTAATAGTTTCATGGCACAACAAATGTCGTTAATTGAAAATCATGCTTTTGAATTATGAGAATGTTTAAATTACATTAGTTACAGAGGCAAGTAATTTTTTTTTTTGGTAACAGACATATTTTGATTGCATTGAATATGTTCCATATTATGAAGTGCTTGTTAGGCCCGACTTTATGACTAGTTTTCCATTGCCCTAGTTTTAATTAAATTCTGGGTGAAAAGATTGCATTTTAAGAACGTTTTTAATTCTGATATGTAGAAACATGTCATTGGAAAAAGCTGCTGCATTAAGTCTTGTCTCACACTCTCTCTCACTCTTACGTACCAGGTCGGGCACTAGAGGAACTGAGGGGCTCACTGTACAATGACTTTCATACTTCAGAAGGGGCCAAGCGCCAGCAGCAGAGACTTTGTGGCCCTATTGTTGCACTGACATTCAACTTTGTGGTCGCTGTTGGGATCATCATGGCAAACAAAATGGTATGGCTGACTTTCCAATCATTTTAAACTTTTCACCGTCTGTCTATTTGCATTTCTTTTATAAATGGTATGTCGTTCCTTGTAGGTGATGGGCACTGTTGGATTTAACTTCCCAGTTGCATTGTCATTAATCCATTACCTTTTCGCTTTGGCTTTAATGGCTGTTCTCAAGGCATTATACTTGCTGCCAATTGCTCCTCCTTCCAAATCCACTCCTTTCTCCTCATTATTCGCTTTAGGTGCTGTCATGTCTTTCTCCACTGGGCTTGCCAATATCAGCTTAAAGCATAACAGGTGACATGAATAATTGATTCCCTGCTTAACTGATACAAAGTGCCCTGCCTTTTCCTCGATGATTATATCTCATAATGTACTCAGTATTGTTTGTCTTCAGTGTAGGTTTTTATCAGATGGCTAAGATAGCTGTAACTCCAACCATAGTAGTGGCAGAATTTATTCTTTTCAAGAAAAAGGTTTCCCTTCGAAAGGTAAATTTCTTAGAAATTTCATGCCTCATATACTGCTCCATTCTTCTATTGATCTACTCCCTCTGTCCTAAAATAGATGACCTTATAGCATTCAAATTTTGTCCCAAATACTTGACCTTCTCATTTTCTAATGCACCTTCTTTTCCCAATACACCTTTCTCTTTTCCAATACATCTCTATCTCTACTCCTTGAGGGGTACTTTGGTCTTTTGGCTTCAGTGTTGGTTTCCGTGAGAGATTCTAAAACGTCATCTAATATGGGACGAAGGGAGTAATTGTTATCAGAGATTTTTCAAACTGCAGTCTTAAAGAATTCAAGAAATATATCTTCTGGATGTAGGTTATCACGCTGGTTGTTGTCTCATTTGGTGTGGCCATTGCAACTGTTACTGATTTGGAGTTCAATTTTTTTGGTGCTTGTGTAGCACTATCTTGGATTATTCCTAGTGCTGTAAACAAAATCCTGTGGTCAAATTTACAACAGAGTGGAAACTGGACAGCTCTTGCGTAAGTTGTTACTGTGTTTTATCTCTTCTGTTACAGCAAGTATTTCCTTATGTTTTATACTAACCTCCAGGCTGTCTGATCAGGTTAATGTGGAAGACAACACCAATTACCATATTTTTCTTTATTGTTTTGATGCCATTGTTGGATCCTCCAGGCCTTTTATCTTTCAACTGGGATTTCAAGAACAGCAGCGCAATTATCATATCTGCTTTGTTCGGTTTCCTTCTTCAGTGGTCTGGTGCTTTGGCACTTGGGTGAGTCATAAAATTTGATGTTACATGATTGGCTTTGCATTTCATGGAATCACATATCTTTTTCTTTTCATCTCTCTCTCTCTCTCTCTCTCCCTCTCCCTCTCTCTCTCTCTCTCTCTCCCTCTCTCTCTCTCTCACACACACACACACATAGAGATACATTTCAATGCAAATTTTCACTAGTTTTTATATTTGTGTATTTTAAATTCCATATGGTGGATATTTGTTCATATCTAATGTCTAGAAAAAAATCCTGTTTATGCATGTCATACATATTGACTTTATAGACCAGGAGATATATGAGCACATAGGAAGCTCCTTTTTCGAACATAGAGAACCAATCTTATTTTATTTTAATGTTACTATACCAAATTTGGCATCGGGTACATGAACATAATAGGATCTGTAACCTAGAGAAACAAGTAGCACACCTTTTTAATTGTTTTAACTTACAGCATTATTTTATATGCCATATTTCCATGCCCCAGTAGTACTATGATGAAATATTGCTATTATGCCCAATTTTGAAAATAGAAATATATTAGTTCGCTTTACGTTGATAAGGCCTTTAGAATTCAACTCACAAGAAAAACTTTATTTATCAGAAAAAACAAAATCGTAATTTTTGTCTATGTGATACCCTTTTGGTCTTGAAGGTTCACATATTTTGGGTTTCGGAAATGACAGGGTAAAGTATTTGGTCATTCATTCTCTTTTGTGGCTATCGAATTTGCAAAATTTCTGTATCTAGACCTAATTTTTCATTTTGGATGCTGCAGGGCAACCTCGGCTCTCGCTCATGTTGTGCTAGGTCAGTTCAAGACGATTGTTATAATGCTCTCTGGTTATCTGGTATTTAAATCTGATCCTGGATTCACCAGCCTCTGTGGAGCTGTCATTGCCCTCGCAGGGATGTCAGTGTATACTTACCTAGGGATGAAAGAGTCAGCCACCAGCGGTAGGAGAAATTCCTTAAATTCAAGGCAAAATTCTCATTTGATGAAGTCCAAGGTTATTGTAGATGGAGAAAAGCCAGAAACAAAGCCCATGGATTCTGTGTAAATTGAACAATTGCCGTCCTCCTGCTAGGTTTAAGAACCCCCATTGGAAGCAATGAGGTTTGGTGAGCACGCTTATGGAGAAAGCTTAATAGTTGTACTTGAAAGTAGTGTTCCGGTGAGCACACTTATGGAGAAAGCTTAATAGTTGTACTTGAAAGTAGTGTTCCTTTGATTCTGCTTTCTTTAGTTCTTGCTTAGAGTGTTATTATTCTTTAGGCAATAGTGGTCAAAATTGTTTTTATCGTTGACCACATTCATTACATGTAGGAATTATCATTGATTCTAGTTTTAGGCAATTTTGGTTACTGTTCTACCCATATCCTGTCATGCTTTATTGTCTTGTGGGTTCTGTTTCTGAGAAAATAGATGAAAGATGGCTGAAAATGGGTTCTGGTTGAATTTGACCTTGTGCATTGCCAACATCATCAGATTCTAGTTTTAGTTTGTAGTATGCTCTTGAAATTTGCTTTTCTGAAATCTCACACTTAAAAAGACTTTGGGTTCAGCAATCGTTCATAAAAGGAAAGAACGCACCCATAGGCATGAAAAAAGCACATGCTATCACGACTCACGAGGAAGATGTAATGTGAAAAATAGGGAATGTACAAGCATGTCAAAGCAGAGCAAAGAGAGGACAAATAAAGAGTCAACTCAAAGCTCAGATCCTGAAAAAAAATCTCAGCAGTCCGCGGAATTACTGATTTGCATGAATCAGCAACGGAGCAAGCAGCAATTACTGAATTGCATGAATCAGGCAACGGAGCAAGCAGCAAGCTTTGGCACGTTTGAAGCTCCCCCAATTATGATTCTGCATAAATATAAAACTATGAATTTCTGAAACAAAGGGCAAAGATTCAGAATCAAAGTCAACATGAACAATTTGCTCAACGTCATGTTGAACTGTTTGCTGGGTTCCGACTATTGGAACAACCAGCACTGGCCTAGCTTACAAATAGATAATTCCGTCCGTCCAAATGTTCATGTCAGCGCCAAACGGCAACATATTTTAGTGAAATTCACAAGACTTAATACTGAACCCGAGAAAGTTTAAACCGATAACGAAGTACTTGAAGTTAACACTCATGGATGAATTCATCTTATAGCTTATAATAGCGAGTGCATGAAAAGATTACAACACTTAAACCTTTTAAACAAGTGGGAAAAAACAAATCTTGATTTTAACGTACATATCAATTAAATAATTTATGTAATAAGAATACAAACATACAGCTAGGGTTGTCTCTCATGGTTCCTCTGAAGATGGCTGATGATTCGGAGGTTCAGTTTCAATGAGTGCCCACATCTTCTTCAGACATGGAATCCAGTGTTCTCCGGTCTTCTTCACCAGCCGTGCCATTTTATCGAAGACAGCAGGATGTGAATGATGATGTACATAAAAACAGCAATGGCGAGTGCGAAAACGTATATAGAAGTCTTTAGTTTCCTGCAGCTGCCTGCAGCATAAGCCCCAAGCAGGTCCAGCACCATTGCTGTTTTCATGGGAAGGAGAGACCTCTTGTACTTGCTTATTGTGCTATTGAGCAGCAAGATGACTATGACCACGGATGCCATGAATGCGGTGGCGTTGCAGTAGAAGAATGCCTTGTATCTTGGTGGATCAGTATCGTGGAGGATTGGGTCGCCGGTGAAATGGCCGTCCCGGTCATCAGGCCAGAGCCCTCCTGGGGGGAGCAGCCCAGCTTGGTATGTAACGCTCACAGCGAGGGTTCCGATCAGAATTAGATCTTTTCGCCATTTATACTCAGATTTTCTGCTGGCCATGATGCTTCGCTTGCCATTCTGGGATGGATGTGGACTCTTGAAAGGAGTGGCACGGAGCACCCACTCAAAGAAGTAATTCACCTTATCTTTTGCAAAGGTTAGCACCAGAACTTGAGCCATGACATAGGCAAAAACAACAGCAACAACTAGGATGGCATACACTGATGTTGATACTTTCCTGCAGCTTCCAGCCGCAAAAGCACCCATGAGACTGACCAGATCAAGTAGCATGCATCCACGCAGCAAGTAGCTATTGATTCCACTCTGGCATAACCTTTTGCTAACAAGCAACATGATCACAGCCAAGGATGACATAAAAGCAGTGGAGTTTAGGTAGAAGAATGCCATGTAACGGCGTGGGAACTCATCATGGAACATTGGATAACCTGCTCGGTGCCCATTGTTGTTGTCGGGCCAGAAGCCACCTGGTGGGTTTATGCCAGCCTGATATGTGCTCGATGCTGCCAGAACAGCAAGCAACACGAGAAACTTGCGCCGCTTCTCCAAATCTTTCAGTTCAGGGTTATCATCTATTTCCTGAGCTGGTCCATCATCAGAGCTTCTTGTGGACACAAAGAGCAGGACGTGAACAAAGATGTGGAGAAAGTCCGGCTGCTGCCAGCAGCATATGCTCCCATCATCCCAAAGAGATCGAAAATCATGGCTGTCTGCAGTACATATCGTTTCAAGGCACCAACAGTGATCAAGTTGCTCTGGAGTAGGGTGATGATGACCAAAGAAGACACAAATGCGGTGGAATTACAATAGAAGAATGTGTTGTACTGCTTTGGACTGATGGCCTCCAGGATAGGGTTTCCAGCACGATGCCCATCCTCATTGTCTAACCAAAACCCACCAGGTGGATTCAACCCAGCTTGGTATGTAATGGTGGCTGCTAGGATGCCAAGTAATAAAAGGTATGTGCGCAGCTTTCTCATATCATCCTTAGTATCATTAATAGTGTCTGTCAAAACATGATTGGATGTATGTTGTTGATCCAATGCTAATGGCATCTCCTGCTCGTTGGTTGTACTGTTACTCTCCATAAGGAACGATTTTAGCTTCAAAATCAGCTTATCCTTTTCTCCTTTTATCCATTTTATTATGCACTCGCTGACAAACTCTGGTCTGGGCAGAATAGGTGCAATCCACTGAATCGAGAGATATAGTAGGATAGCAGCGACAAGGGTGAACACATATATAGATGTATGGACTTCCCTGCAGCTCCCTGCAGCATAAGCAGCCATAAGGCCAAATAGGCTCACAAGAACACACAGACGAAGTGCATTCGACTTGACAACGTGATCCACTGCTGTGTTGCTGAGAAGCATGATGATAATGACAAGGGATCCAGCAAAAGCTGTGTCGTTGCACGCCATGAAGGCCTTGAAGCGACTGGGATAGTGGTCTCTGAGCGCCGGGTCACCAGCTAGATGACCAGCACTGCTGTCAGGCCAGAATCCACCTGGTGGGTTTAGCCCTGCTGCATATGTTACCGTCGTTGACAATGTGGCAAGAACCAGCAACAAGCTGCGTTTCTGCTCCAGTTCTTCCTTTTTTTCTTGGACAGAGGCATCTAGCTCATCATCTGTTATGCTCTGACTTTTGCTGAACATGCGTGCTAGAGAATCATTCCAGGATCTCTGAACATCCATCAAAGTTTGTTGAAGCCATGGAGATGCTAGATGCTGGAAGAACACAACATGAAGTACAATGTATGTGAAGACACCAACAAGCAGCACCCAAGTATACATGGATGTTCTGATTTGCCTGCAGCTGCCTGCAGCATAGGCCCCCATAAGCCCGAGCAGGTTGAGTAACATCGCAAAATGCAGCGAGTGGAGCCAAATTGCATTGCAGCTGAACTTCCTTACTAAGAGCAAGATCAAAACAATCAGAGACGCCATGAATGCTGTTGAGTTGCAGTAGAAGAATACCTTATACCGCTTTGGATAAGTAGATTGCAGGACAATATCGCTGGCAAGATGGCCATGCTGGTTATCTAGCCAGAGGCCACCTGGTGGGGCAAGTCCTGCCTGGTAGGTGATAGTTGCAGAAAGAATTGCCAGTAGCATCAAGTACTTCCGCAGTTTCCACACAAGCTCTGCCTCATCAGTACCGCTTGGCGTTTGGTCTCCTTGTTGCTGCGGTTCTTTCTGACTCATGGTTCTTTCAGCCACATGACCGTTTCCTGGCTGCAGTTCAACCTCCATGCCCATAAGATCGGCGAACAAAGGCAAATCTCTGGGTGCCTAACTCTGAAGATTTTAACACTTGCTCTATTTGTAGGGTTGCGACAATATTTCAGTATATGCCAAATTGTCAATATACTGGGCCTTGTATGTATCACTGAATGTTAGACAGATGTGCATGTAGAAAACAAACAATGGCGTTGAACCCAATGCCACATTTGCAGGCATAAAGGGCTAAAGGATATATGATAGGCATTATCAGAATGATAGAAACTTTGGTTTCCGCCACCAAGAAAGGAAGAGTGCTTGTCCGAAAAGGAAAACAAAACAATGGTACGTTCTATTCCGTCGGTACCCACCTTTATTGAACATAGGAAGTATCTCCTGCAGTGGCATAGAGTAAACAATTTAAAATCCAGTGCGTGCCTTAGGTTCATATTATAGTGATCTGCATAAGATTCTCAGAACAATATCTATTCACCACAGAAGAGAGAAAGTTGCGGGACTTGATTCCAATGCAGCTTATACAGTGTCCACAGGATACCAAACTCCTTTTCCTTTATTATAAGTTATATGCTTTATTTTCTAATGCTTTGAATACAACTCAAGTAAAACCATGCATCTAAACCATCCAATGCATTTATGAGCTTTTCATCCAAGTGATTTTAACTGTAAGATCTTGGGTTGAACTCAAATGATTGTGCGTGTACTACACATTTTGAAACCAATGACTTACATATACAGTTTGACTATTTAATGTCTTAGACTACAGACGTGCACAAAACCACTGTCCCATGGCTATTGTCATTGTAAGTGGCTGGCTTTATTCTTTTCTACAACATATTTTTTTTTACCTCGAGCACTTGGGACTTGAAGCCCTACCACCAAGAGCGCACCCTTTTTATTCTCTAGTGCTGATCTTCTCTTAAAGTACAAGACTGCTTCCAAATTATATAGAGAGTCTAACATGATGGATTAACATTTAGGTGTATTGTGTTGAACTGTAAAAAAATATACATAATCCTGTGAGTGCAATGACAGTAAATTTGGGAGTAGGGATGTATACTTCCCACCCGCCTGTCCATACGAAGGGTTTGGTTCCATCCGTATTCCAGCCCAGGTACTCAATGTTCCTTTCAGATCTGTCCTTATCCGAATCTGGACATTCATTGTTCGATACTAAATCTGAACCCGGATACTCAAAGGTGGATATCTGATACGGATATTTAGCTTAATGAGTATTTGATTTAGTATCCAAATATCTGTTGACCAAAATTATCCACCCGTATCTATATCCGAGACATCTCATGTTATCCGCGTCGAATCCGAATCTGAGTAATATAATCATGGCCATTTGCCATTAAAAAGTTAGTTACATTTCAACTAATGTCAAAACAATCGTATGCCCTGTTTATTCCTCTGTTTGCTTCATGGCCAGATGGCCTGCTGCAGATAAAATCCCGGTTCTAACAGATTCTCACTCATACAACAATATTTTATTAGCTACCAGGTCATTTTATCAAACACTGATGGAATATTACCTCATGGGCATCATACTGGCAGGTGCATCCTGGTAGGGATTCGAACTCACATATCTGCTTGGGTCAAGACATAACGTTGACCATCTCCTGTCAGAATCGTGCAACATTGCACTGACCTAGAACAAAGCAATTAATTCAGTAGTGCAAGTCCATAGATCGTGTTATAGGTGAATTGTATCCACAGATTAGTCCTGCCAAAATATCTACTCCATTGCTTTCCAACCTTTGAAGGGACAGTTAAAGAACAAACACAATTAAGTGTGCAAAAAGTATGCGTACAGTGGCTGTATATTGTATCATACATGGGCCTCTAATGGGCCTATACTCCAACACCCCCCCGCAGTCTGGACTACCGGCGCAGCGGAGTTCAAGACTGGGCAAGAAAGAAAACAAGTGCAACACACAGGACCCCCCCGCAGCCACAACTAGCCACTGGAGACGTTGAGGATGGAGCGAAACTCGGAGAAGGTCGAGGAAGGGAGGCCTTTGGTGAAGATGTCCGCAAACTGTGAGGTGGTCGGGACATGAAGTACCCGGACGTCGCCGATGGCCACACGGTCGCGGACGAAGTGTAGATCGATCTCCACATGCTTGGTCCTCTGGTGCTGCACGGGGTTGGTGGAGAGGTAGACCGCGCTGACGTTGTCGCAGTAGACGAGCGTGCTCCTGGCGAGAGGGCGGTGAAGCTCAGCCAAGAGCTGGCGGAGCCAAGCGGCCTCGGCCACGCCGTTGGCAACGACACGGTACTCCGCCTCGGCACTGGAGCGTGAGACCACCGGCTGGCGCTTGGACGACCAAGAGACAAGGTTGTTGCCGAGGAAGACAGCGTAGCCGGAGGTGGACCTACGGGTGTCCGGGCAGCCCGCTCAGTCAGCGTCAGTGTAGACAACCAGCTCGGCAGTGGAGGACCGGCCGAGGAGCAGCCCGTAGCCGAGGGTGCCACGGAGGTACCGGAGAAGCCGCTTCATAGCAGCAAGGTGGGGCTCCCGCGGAGCATGCATGTAGAGGCAGAGCTGTTGTACGGTATAAGTGATGTCCGGCCGTGTGAAGGTGAGGTACTGGAACGCGCCAGCAAGACTCCGGTAGGCGGTAGAGTCCGCTGGCCCAAGCATCGGACCCTCAGCCTCTGACAGCTTGCCCTGGGTGTCAACCGGGGTAGAGCAAGACTTGCAGTCAGTCATCCCTGCTCGCTCTAGAATGTCACAAGTGAACTGCCGCTGGTGGAGGAACAGGCCTGAAGATCGGGGCTCAACAGTGACGCCGAGGAAGTGGTGGAGCACCCCAATATCCTTCATAGCAAATTCCTTCTGGAGAGAGGCAATGATGCGGTGGAGCAGAGACTCGTTGGAGGCGGTGAGAACAATGTCATCCACATAGAGGAGCAGGTAAGTAGTCTCACCCCCATAGTGGTATATGAACAGGGAGGTGTCGGACTTGGCCTCCGTGAACCCAAAAGTCCGCAGGAAGATAGCAAACCGAGAGTACCAAGCCTGAGGGGCCTGCTTGAGACCGTAGAGAGATTTGTTGAGCCGGCAGACCAAGTCAGGACGAGAAGAATCCACGAAACTGGCCGGCTGACTGCAGTAGACCGTCTCAGTCAGAGTGCCACGGAGGAAGGCATTCTTGACATCCAGCTGATGCACAGGCCAAGAGCGCTCGAGAGCCAGTGAGAAGACGGTGCAGACTGTAGCTGGCTTCACCACTGGACTGAAGGTCTCATCATAGTCAATGCCGGGCTGCTGAGTGAAGCCACGGAGGACCCAGCGAGCCTTGTAGCGCTCCAAGGAACCATCAGCACGCCGCTTGTGCGTCTAGATCCACTTGCCGGTGACAATGTTGGAGCCTGGCGGACGGGGCACTAGATCCAACGTCTGGTTGGCGAGGAGGGCCATGTACTCCTCTTCCATCGCGCAGCGCCAGTGAGGATACACCAAGGCCGCGCGGACAGAAGAGGGTACCGGAGAGATCCCCGTTTCGCAGGCGGCGGCGGTGAGGGCCTGTGGGTGGGACGCCTGCCTCGTCACCATCGGGTGAGTGTGACGATGGTCTCGGCGAAGAAGAGGCGGGTGGTACACCGGTGGCTCGGCGCGAGAGCGCGGCGGGGCCGGTGGAGCACGCACCGGTGACGACGGCGCTGGTGGCGAAGGCGGCGATGGAGGCAGCGACGCCGGCGGCAACGGCGGAGCCGGCTCCCGCCGCCGCTGGTAGACGATGCCGAAGCACCCGGGAGGAAGTGAGGGCGGACCCGACTCCCGCCGGCGCTGGTAGACGAGGCTGAAGCGCCCAGGAGGAGGTGGGGTCGGTGCGCTCGGTCCCACGATCGGAACGGCAGTGTCGGGCACAACGGGAGGCAGCGAAGCCACAGGGAGCGATGGTGGAAGCTCCGGGGCTGCCTCGGCCATGTCAGGTACTAGAGGAAAGTCCTGGTGCGAGGCCGGCAGGGGCGAGGTGGGACCACCAGGAGAGCGCGCCGGAGCAGTACCTGTAGGATAGAGGGAGAAGGGTGGCAGAATCACCGGGTCAGTGGAAAAAAAGGAAGTCTCCGCAGGGTCAGCGGGAGGTGTGGATGTAGAGGTGGTGGAGTAAGGGAATGCCGACTCATCAAACACGACATGGCGAGAGATGAGGACACGGCGAGAGGTAAGGTCAAAGCATCGGTAACCCTTGTGATCCGGAGAGTATCCGAGAAAGACACAAAGGGTCGACCGGGGAGCCAGCTTATGGGGAGCGGTGGCGGCGGTGTTAGGGTAACACGCACACCCGAAGACTCGAAGGTGGTCGTACCGAGGAGGGGTACCAAATAGAGCGTGGTGAGGCGTGAGAGCTGGGCAGGCAGTAGAAGGAAGACGGTTAAGGAGATAGGTGGAGGTGTGCAGACACTCAGCCCAGAAGCGAGCGGGTAGGGATGCCTGGAGCAGAAGGGTGCGCATGGTGTCATTGGTTGTGTGGATCATGCGCTCTGCCTTGCCGTTTTGAGAGGAGGTATACGGACAAGACATGCACAGCTGGACACCGTGAGAAAGGAAGAAGGCACGTGTGTAAGTGCAATCAAGCTCTAATTATGGGTTTTGGTGATAATGACCACATGATTAGAGGACTAATGAGATTTATCGAGACGACAAGCAGGAAAAATAAGAATGAGGTTAATACTTGAGATGGTGGAGCCCGAGTTACAAAACGACACCGTGATGGACTCAAAAGTGTTTAAATTCTTTGATATTTGATTTTGGGTCTAGGCATGCCGTACTATAAAGGGAGATGCAAATCTAGGTGGTTTGAGGAAGATAGAGTGCTCAAGCATAAATCTAAAATCAAAAGAGAGACACTAAATCACCTCATGAAAACTTAGTTGCACTTTGCAGACTTTTGCCTACGGACTTTTGACTTAGATGAAAAGCACAAAGAACTTGGGCAGCAATATAGTCTTCTTTGGGAGAGCACCCCACAGCTCTCTAATGCAAAGGACATCTCTACTCCCTCCACTAGCCAAGGTTGTGGAAAATGTTATAATCTTATTTGAATCTTTATTCCACTAACCTTGCAAACATTGAGGCAATGAAAAAGGAGATTGCTAGGCTCAATGCTATGCTAGGTAAAAGGTGCATGGAAGGAAAGAAAGCAGCAAGTGGCAAAGATGATCAACCAAAGAAGCCACAATACAAGAATGGGAGACATCCTCGCATCAAGGATGGACTTGGGCACATAAAAGGAGCCAAAACCAATGGAAGAAAGGTAATAAATGGCTATGAGTGTGTTCAGTTCATGAGCAAGAGAAAAATAGGTATAGATAAGCCTGCACAGATGGTGGCACAAAAGCAGCCCCGAGCAGCACAGCCAATCAAGGGCAGCACTGCCGCCCTTCACAGCGGCACTGCCGCCCTTCACAGAAAAGGGAAGGCTACCTCTTTTTCTTCTACTCATGCTAAGGCCAAGAAGGAGGTCTCCAAGTCAAAGCAAGAGCCCCAGAAACCAAAGAATTCTATCTGGGCCACTCCAAACAAGTATTCTTATCAACCGAAGGCCCATGCACCTCGACAAAGTTTAAGTTCGTGCTTCATGTTGAAGAACAACAGCAAGGGTGAAGTGATTGCCAAATATGTTGGCAATGATAGAAATGTTTATCTTAACACTTCCATTTGGGTTCCTAAGATTCTTGTGACTAACATGCAAGGCCCCAACTACATTTGGAGACCTAAATAAAGGAACTAAACTTGTTTTACAGGCATACTACTCCGGTGGATCAAGTTGGGTGCTTGATAGTGGATGTACAAATCATATGACCGGAGAAAGGAGTATGTTCCAATCATATTCCCCAAAGTTGGGCTCAAATGAAAATATTGTCTTTGGAGACAATTCTAGGGGGATGTGCTTGGTCTCGGTAAAGTTGCTATAACCCTTGAGCATTCAATTACAAATGTCTTACATATTGATTCGTTAAGTTACAATTTATTTTCCGTTTCTCAACTTTGTGAAATGAGCTACAATTGTCTCTTTACGGATAAGGGTGTGGAAGTCTTTATAAAGGAGGATTTCTCTATTATCTTTACGGGTCGATTAAAGAATAAGCTCTACCTAGTTGATTTCAACAACGGGAAAGCTAATCTTAAGACTTGTTTAGTGGCAAAATCTGACATAGGTTGGCTATGGCACCGCCGGCTAGCTCATGTTGGGATGTGGAACCTGGCTAAACTTTAAAAAGATAAACACATCCTTGACTAAAAAATGTTCACTTTAAGAAAGATAGGATATGTCACGCTTGTCAAGACGGAAAACAAGTTGGCGTACCTCACCCACCAAAGAGCATAATGACCACCACTCAACCATTGGAGCTCATCTACATGGATCTCTTTGGACCGGTCGCCTACTTGAATATCGGGGGTAACAAATATGGTCTTGTTATTGTTGATGACTATTCCCGTTTCACTTAGGTATTTTTCTTATTTGATAAGTGCCAAGTTAGGGACAAAGTGAAGACATTTGTTAGAAGAGCTCAAAAGGAGTTCGGTCTCCCCATCAAGAAAATGAGAAGCGACAATGGGACCGAATTCAAGAATATTCAAGTTGAGGAGTTTCTTGATGAAGATGGCATCAAGCATGAGTTTTTAACTCCATACACTCCTCAACAAAATGGTAGAGGAAGAACCGGACACTCATTGATATGGCAAGGACAATGCTAGATGAGTACAAGACTTCAGATTTATTTTGGTGTGAAGCCGTCAACACCGCTTGTCATGCCATCAATCGTCTCTACCTACACAAGAAGTTGAAGAAAACTTCATATGAGCTTCTAACCGGTAACAAACCAAAGATGTCTTACTTTAGAGTATTTAGGTGCAAGTGTTTCATACTTAAAAAGTTGATGAAGGTTTTCTTCTTGGGTATGGATCAAATGAGCATGCCTATCGCGTTTTCAACAAAACCTCCGGTAGAGTTGAAATAGCAATAGACGTGACATTTGATGAATCTAATGGCTCTCAAGTAGAGCAAGTTGATGCAAGTGTTGTAGGAAAGGAGGATCTACCATGTGAGGCAATCAAGCAATTGACTATCGGTGATATAAGGCCACAAGAAGATGAAGCCACTGATCTGGTGGTTCCCCTAGCTGCTGATGAAGAAGTTTCCGCTGACGTACCTGATGCTGAGGGGGAGCAGACCCCTGCTGCAGTCTAGCAGGGTGGCAGTGTCGCACCTAGGAGCAGCAGTGTCGCACCCTCTCCAGGAGCAGCAGCAAGTCCAAGTCCGATTCGAGGACAGAACCTGCAACCATAAAGAAGAAGTTGAAGATCCAGAAGATGATCAAGAGGCCGTTGAGCACCCAAGACTCAAGCAAACCATTCAAAGAGATCATCCCGCCGACAACATTCTAGGGAGTCTTCGAAAGGGGTATTGACACGTTCACATTTAGCAATTTTTTGTCAATATTACTCTTTTGTCTCTCATGTGGAACCAGTCAAGGTAGAAAAGGCACTTGAGGATGAGGATTGGGTGATGGCCACGCAAGAAGAATTGAACAACTTCGAGAGAAACCAAGTGTGGACATTGGTGGAAAGACCCAAGACGAACGTGATTGGCACCAAGTAGGTTTTCCGCAACAAGCAAGATGAAAATGGAGTGGTGACAAGGAACAAGACAAGATTGGTTGCTCAAGGCTTCACTCAAGTAGAGGGCTTGAACTTTGAAGAAACATATGAACCGGTGGCAAGACTTGAAGCAATCCGAATGCTTCTAGCTTTTGCTGTCCATCATGATTTCAAGCTATATCAAATGAATGTCAAGAGTGCTTTCCTCAATGGCCCTATACAAGAACTTGTCTATGTTGAGCAACCACCGGGTTTTGAAGATCTCAAGTTCCCCAACCATGTCTACAAACTCCAAAAGACGCTCTATGGGCTTAAGCAAGCACCAAGAGCATGGTATGGATGCCTTAAGGAATTCTTGCTCAAGCAAGTGACAGCATAAGTCTTGTTGTATCTAGAGTAGTTGGTGGCTATGTCCCCACCTTATCTCCATTAGCATCTACTTTAGCATCTTTACTTTAGCATCTTTACTTTATGCTATATGCTTTAGCATCTTTAGGATATGCTAAAAATATTCCTTGAGAACCAAGTAAGCAATCCTATATGTATCCCCAACCTGCCATGGTTTGGCAAGGCTAATGAAATAGAAAACTCAGCCCCAAAACCTGTGATTTGTCTCCAACAAATGATATCAAAGCCTAGCGTTCTTCCTGGGGTTTTTCCCCTTACCCATCCCAATCCGTCGCCATGTCTCTCCGTTCCCACTCCTCTTCTTCCTCCAATCGGTCGACTACGTCCAGTGCTCGGCGCAGGAAAGCAGCAGCTGCAGCAGAGCTGTTCGCAGCGGAGCGGCGCGAGCAGGAGGCGGCGGACCGCGCGGCTGCAGCGACACAGGCGCAGCTTCGACTACCGCGAGCACGGTGGACGGGACGCTGGCGCGTGGAGCCCTCACAGGCGGCGCGCCTCCCCTTCCCCCGTGGTCGCCGTGGCCGCCCTGGCTCTCCTCCCACCGTGCAGACCGTCTTCAAGGACGCTGGTGCCAGCGGAGGATGGCCCATGCTCACCAAGACCAACTATGCCGAGTGGTCCATGGTGATGAAGGTGAAGATGCAGGCGCGGCGCATGTGGGACGCGGTACGGTACGGCGACGCCGACTTCGACGAGGATCGACGAGCGCTGGAGGCGCTTCTTGCGGCTGTTCCGATGGAGATGCACTCCTCCCTCGTGAACAAGCGGACCGCCAAGGACGCCTGGGACGCCATCGCCGCGGCACGCATCGGCAGCGACCGCGCCCGCAGGTCCACGCTTCAGAAGCTGCGTTAGGAGTGGGAGAACCTGGCTTTCAAGTCGGGTGAGGACGTCGACGACTTCGCTCTCCGCCTCAACACCCTGATGCAGCAGTTGGCGCGGTATGGCGACGACGACATCGATGAGGAGAGAGGTGTCGAGAAGTTCCTCCGCGTCGTCCCCAAGAAGTACTCGTAGGTCACCATCGCCATCAAGACGTTGTTGGACTTCTCCGAGCTGTCGATCGAGGAGGTGACGGGTCGCCTCAAGGCCGTCGACAACCGCGAGCAGCTACCTTCCTCAGAGCCGGTCACCATTGGTGGCAAGCTTCTCTTCACCGAGGAGCAGTGGCTCGCCCGCCAGCGAGAGCGGAAGAAGGGGGAGGCCTCGGGCTCTCCGGCTTCGGGTTCGTCGAGCAGCCGCAAGCGTCGGCGGCGCAAGCGGGACAAGGCGCGTGGTGGCGCTCCTGGCGGCGCCGACGGCGAGCGCAAGGCTACCCACGACGACACCTGCAACGACTGCGGGAGGACCGGCCACTGGGCCAAGGACTGCCGGCAGGCGAAGCGCGGCGGTCAGGCACACGTCGCGCAAGCGCAGGAGGGTGACGAGGCGGCTCTGTTCTGTGTACACGGGAGCATCGAGCCGCACTCCCCTCCCGCACCGGCCGCCACCGCGCTCCACCTCGACGAGCCGTGGGTCCACGTCTTCCTCGGCAATGGGTCCGGCGGCGACAAGATCGACGGGTTGTGCCTCGACACCGGCGCCACTCAACACATGACTAGGCGGCGGGAGTTCTTCTCCGAGCTCGACTCCGGCGTTCGAGGCTCCGTCAAGTTTGGGGACGCCTCCGCCATGGAGATCAAGGGCGTCGGCTTTGTCGTCTTCACCACCAAGACCGGCGAGCACCGACTGCTCACCGGCGTCTACTATATCCCCGCGCTGAGGAACTCCGTCATCAGCTTGGGACAGCTGGATGAGAACGGCTCGCACGTGGAGATCGAGCACGGGGTCCTGCGGATTTTGGATCGCCATCGTCGCCTTCTCGCCAAGGTGAACAGAGGCGCCAACCACCTCTACATCCTCCATGTGCAGGTGGCGCAGCCCATGTGCCTTGCAGCCCGCCGCGATGACGACGCCTGGCGGTGGCACGAGCGCTTTGGGCACCTCAACTTCGAGGCCCTGAAGCAGCTCGGCAACAAGGAGATGGCGCAGGGCATGCCACGAGTCGAGCATGTGGAGCAGTTCTGCGACACCTGCGTCCTCACCAAGCAGCGACGGCTCTCCTTTCCTCGCCAGGCGAGCTTCCGCGCTAAGGAGAAGCTGGAGCTCGTGCACGGCGACCTCTGCGGCCCCGTGACACCGGCCACACCTGTAGGTCGGCGCTTCTTCCTGCTGCTCGTCGACGACGTGTCCCGCTACATGTGGGCGGTCTTGCTCTACACCAAGGCGGCGGCTGCGGACGCCATCAAGCGCCATCAAGCTGCTGCGGAAAAGGAGTGTGGCCGCAAGCTTCGGGTGCTACACACCGACAACGGCGGCGAGTTCACGGCGGCTGAGTTCGCGGCGTACTGTGCCAACGAGGGTATCCAGCGCCACTTCTCCGCGCCGTACACCCCACAGCAGAACGGCGTCGTTGAGCGCCGCAACCAGACCATGGTGGCCACCGCCTGCGCCCTCCTCAAGCAGAGAGGGATGCCGACAATCTACTAGGGGGAGGCGGTGATGACTGTCGTCCATCTCCTCAACCGCTCGCCCACCAAGGCCCTTGACGGCAAGATGTTGTACGAGGCCTGGCACGGGCGCAAGCCGATGGTGAGCCACCTCCGCGTCTTTGGTTATCTCGCCTTTGCCAAGGAGCTAAACCACGTCGGCAAGCTCGACGACCAGAGCACGCCGGGAGTCTTCATTGGCTACGCGGAGGACGTCAAGGCCTATTGTATCCTCGACCCTGCGACACAGCGCGTCTGCATCTCTCGGGACGTCGTGTTCGATGAAGGGCGAGGCTGGGCTTGGGACAAGGCGGTGGACGATGGCTCGACTTCGACTCTCAAAGACTTCGTCGTCGACTACGTTCACTTCGAGGGAGCCGGGGGAGCTAGCAGCTCGTCCTCACCGAGCTCGTCCACCGCGGCACCCGGCTCGCCATCAGCTCCGGCGAGTCCTCCACTGCCTACACCACCAGCGAGTCCTCCACCACCGGCCACGTCCTGCTCTCCTACACCGGTGGCGCCCCGCTCTGCTACACCAGCTCCCCACTCTCCTGCACAGGCGCCAACACTTCTAGGATCGGCACCAGCAGCTTCGGCCCGTCAGCGCACGGTGGAGCTCGCCACTTCGCTGTCCAATGGCGAGGACCGCATCGACGCCTACCACGACGGTGAGCCTCTACGGTACCACACCATGGACAACATCCTCGGCGATCGGCCTGTCCCTTAGATGGTGGTGCACGACTTCGAGGCAGAGCTGCACCTGGCGCACGAGGACGGCGAGCCCCGCTCCTTCGCTGAGGCGGAGGGAGACGCGGCATGGCGCGCCGCGATGCAGCAGGAGATGGATGCGGTCGAGCGGAACCAGACATGGGAGCTGGCGGATCTTCCTGCCGGCCACCGCGCCATCACCCTTAAGTGGGTCTACAAGCTCAAGAAGGATGAGGCCGGAGCGGTGATCAAGCACAAGGCGCGTCTGGTGGCTCGCGGGTTCGTCCAGCAGGAGGGAGTCGACTTCGACGACGCATTCGCGCCCGCAGCACGGATGGAGTCCGTTCATCTCCTCCTCGCGCTGGCAGCCCAGGAGGGATGGCGCGTGCACCACATGGACGTCAAGTCCGCCTTCCTCCACGGTGACCTGAAGGAGGAGGTCTACGTCCACCAGCCGCCGGGATTCGTCATCCCCGGCAAGGAGAACAAGGTTCTCCGCCTGGGCAAGGCCCTCTACGGCTTGCGGCAGGCGCCACGAGCATGGAACGCCAAGCTAGACTCCACCCTCAAGCAAATGGGGTTCGAGCAGAGTCCTCACAAGGCTGCTGTCTACCGGCAGGGCAAGGATAGCAATGCCCTATTGGTAGGCGTCTACGTCGACGACTTGGTGATCACCGGCACCAAGGAGGCCGAAGTAGAGGCGTTCAAGGAGGAGATGAAGGCCACCTTCCAGATGAGCGACTTGGGCCTCCTCTCCTTCTACCTGGGGATCGAGGTCCACTAGGACAGCTTCGGCATCTCCCTTCGCCAGACTGCCTATGCCAAGCGCATCGTCGAGTTGGGCGGCCTCACCGGTTGCAACCTAGCCTACACTCCCATGGAGGAGAGACTGAAGCTGAGCCGCGATAGCACGGCCAAGGAGGTCGACGCCACGGAGTACCGGCGTATTGTGGGCAGTCTTCGCTACCTCTTCCACACGCGGCCAGACCTGGCGTTCGCTATTGGCTACGTCAGTCGGTTCATGCAGCGACCGATAACGGAGCATCAGCAGGCTGTCAAGAGGATTCTCTGCTACGTTGAGGGCACCATCGACTACGGTTTGCACTACCCGAGGTGTTCCGGTGCGGAGCACTTCATCGGATACAGCGACAGCGACCTCGCCGGCGACATCGACACAAGCAAGAGCACCAGCGGGACGCTATTCTTCCTCGGCAAGTGCTTGATCAGCTGGCAGTCGGTGAAGCAGCAAGTGGTGGCTCTGTCCAGTTGCGAGGCGGAGTACATCGCTGCCACAACCGCTTCGACTCAAGCTCTCTGGTTGGCTCGGCTACTGGGTGATCTCCTGGGAAGAGACGCAGAAGCAGTAGAGCTCAGAGTGGACAGCAAGTCTGCCTTGGCCTTGGCGAAGAACCCCGTCTTTCATGAGCGCAGCAAGCACATCCGCATCAAGTACCACTTTATTAGGAGTTGCTTGGATGAGGGGAGCATCAAGGCCGGCTACATCAACACCCAGGATCAGCTCGCCGACTTTCTCACCAAGTCCCTTGAGCGGGTCAAGTTCCAGGAGCTTCGCGCCAGGATTGGGATAGTTCAAATTCCCCAGAAGGCGCCACACAAGACTTAGGGGGAGAATGATAGCATAAGTCTTGTTGTATCTAAAGTAGTTGGTGGCTATGTCCCCACCTTATCTCCATTAGCATCTACTTTAGCATCTTTACTTTAGCATCTTTACTTTATGCTATATGCTTTAACATCTTTAGGATATGCTGAAAATCTTCCTTGAGAACCAAGTAAGCAGTCCTATATATATCCCCAACCTGCCATGGTTTGGCAAGGCTAATGAAATAGAAAACTCAGCCCCAAAACCTGTGATTTGTCTCCAACATCAAGGCTTTGAAATAGGCAAAGTCGATCCTACCCTCTTTACTCGCAAAGTCAATAAAGATATATTTGTATGTCAAATATATGTCGATGATATAATATTTGGTAGTACTAATCATGGATTTTGTGAAGAGTTTAGTAGGATCATGACAAAGAGATTTGAGATGTCCATGATGGGTGAGTTAAAGTTCTTCCTCGGATTTCAAATCAAACAATTGAAGGATGGAAATTTTATTAGCCAAATGAAGTACACTCATAATATGCTCAAGAAGTTTGACATGGTGAATGCAAAGCCTATTAATACTCCCATGCCAACCAATGGATATCTTGATCTAAATGAGAAAGGGAAAGTCGTCGATATCAAGGTATATCGTTCCATGATCGGCTCTCTACTTTATTTGTGCGCATCTAGGCCCGATATTATGCTTAGTGTGTGCATGTGTGCTAGATTTCAAGCTAACCCGAAAGAGTGTCACTTGGTGGCCGTTAAGAGAACCTTGAGATATTTAGTACACACTCCTAACCTTGGTTTGTGGTATCCTAAGGGCTCTAAGTTCGATCTACTTGGATATTCGGATTCCGATTACGCCGGTTGCAAGGTAGATTGAAAAAGCACTTCGGGAACATGTCAATTCCTTGGACGGTCCCTAGTGTCTTGAGTTCTAAAAAGCAAAATTGTGTAGCCCTTTCCACCACCGAGGCCGAGTATGTTACAGCCGGTGCATGTTGTGCTCAACTACTTTGGATGAGGCAAACCCTTCCTGATTTCGGATGTCACTTTACCAAAATCTCACTTTTGTGTGACAATGAAAGTGCCATAAAGCTTGCAAACAATCCTGTAAGCCACTCAAGAACTAAGCACATAAATGTCCGACATCACTTCTTGAGAGACCACGAAACCAAAGAAGATATCGAAATTCGCCATGTGAGCACCGAAAAGCAACTAGCCGATATCTTCACTAAGCCTCTCGACGAGTCAAGGTTTTGTGCTTTGCGTAGTGAACTAAATATACTTGACTCTCGTAATGTAGTTTGAAATGTTGCACACCTTTGATTGATCAACTAGCATCTAGGTAAAAGGTTTGCAAAAAGTTTATAATGTGTTTCAAAATGCTTTAGCAAAAGAGAACTTGCATTTTATGGTCATTACTTGTTTTGTTTATCCTTTGTTGACCATATTATGTCAAGTTTGTTGTATCCATCTTCCTTCTTTTCTTGCTTTTTGGTGCTTGTTGCCAAAGGGGGAGAATGAGAGAGGGGGTACAATTTTTGTTGTTGTCTTGAATGCTTGTGTGCACACTTGTCATATGCATCACGTATATTCTTGTGACTCTATGTGCAACACCCCACAGAAGCATGGATGTAGGGGGAGCTCCATCACTTAACTCTATATGTGAATTTCGGCCTCTTACGTCAATTTGAGAATTCAATTCTCTATTCACATATTTAGGGGGAGTCTCTACACTCATGGCTCGAAAATCTCAGTTATATTTCATTTTTTTGTAAGCTCTAATAGTCGCCCTGTTCATTGGTTCATCGTAACCGGATACCGGCCCAGACCAAACCCAGCAGCAACCGTCGAACACACTCCAGCGGGTTGCATCGGTCTACGGGTTTACCCGAGAAACCCGCTTGACCAGGGAAAGCAAAAAATCACGGTCCTCCACTCGGCGGCGGCCATACCGGAGACGTGATGGGTGCCGAGAGCGCCGCTGCCTCGGGTGGCGAGCAGCGGCATCGCAGTGGCCTTGGGCATCGGGTGCTGGGAGCGTCGCAGCCTCGAGCAGCCGGCGGCTGGAGCGCCGTGGCCTCAGGCGTCGGGTTCTAGGAGCGCCGCGGCCTCGAGCGGCCGGCAGCTGGAGCGCCGTGGCCTCGGGCGTCGGGTGCCGGGATCGCCGCAGCCTGAAGCGGTGCCGGCGTGCCGTCCCTCCGGGCGTCCGTTGGTAGCGGGACCGTGTGCATCTTCACTTTCCTTCTGTACACAGCTTTCTCCAAATTCCAATCAAAATCTTGCGTCCAAGGTAACTACCCTCGTCGGAGCGAACGCGAACTGGCTCCCGGCGACCTCCACGAGCTGTACCATCGTCTCAGGCATGAACACCAGCATCAGGCTCAACACCGCTCCCGGGTGCGACGACCTGAACAGCTGCTGCATCTCGTG
This sequence comes from Saccharum hybrid cultivar R570, assembly GCA_038087645.1. Lineage (NCBI taxonomy): Eukaryota > Viridiplantae > Streptophyta > Magnoliopsida > Poales > Poaceae > Saccharum > Saccharum hybrid cultivar. The sequence goes on along the minus strand of JAQSUU010000291.1, from coordinate 616,121 downwards.
GTGGCCGAGCTGGCCCGCCATGGTCCTCGGAGTCCGACCGCCGCCGTCCTCCCTGTCGGCGTCGGCGTCGTGCTCGAGCAGGACCCTGACCATCCTGACGTCGCCCTGTAGAACCGCGCGGTGGAGCACAGTGACGCCGTCGTCCCAGCACGCCACCGTCACGTCCCCGCCGTGGCGCGGGACGTCCTCTAGCAGCGCGACGTCGTCCGCCTCAACGGCCGCACGGGCGTAGAGCGCCGCGTCGCCGGCGGCCAGGTCCGCACCGGCGTCCATCAGTAGCTGCACGGCCACGCGGTGCCGGGTTGGGTCGTGCGTCGTGCTTGCGTTAGTACTCTTTGCCGAGCTTAACCAAGGAAACCATGAACCCGCCGGTTCCCAACCCACCGACGCAACATCTCTACGGGTTGGGCTGGATTTTACCCAGAAACCGGTTAAACCGGACCATGAACAGGCCGATCTAATAGTGTTGTCATCGATCACCAAAAAGGGGGAGATTGTAAGTGCAATCAAGCCCTAATTGTGGGTTTTGTTGATAATGACCACATGATTAGAGGACTAATGAGATTTATCGAGACGACAAACAGGTAAAATAAGAATGAGGTTAATACTTGAGATGGTGGAGCCCGAGTTACAAAACGACACCGTGATGGACTCAAAAGTGTTTAAATTCTTTGATATTTGATTTTGGGTCTAGGCATGCCGTACTATAAAGGCGGATGCAAATCTAAGTGGTTTGAGGAAGATAGAGTGCTCAAGCATAAATCTAAAATTAAAAGAGAGACACTAAATCACCTCACGAAAACTTAGTTGCACTTTGCAGACTTTTGCCTGCCGGAAGTTCCGGGAATTGCTGGAAGTTCCGGCTCGCAAAGTTGCTGGAAGTTCCGGCAATAGCTAGAAGTTCCGGCTCGGAAAGTTGCTGGAAGTTCCGGCAATAGCTGGAAGTTCCGGCTTGCAAAGTTGCTGGAAGTTCCGGCTTGCAAAGGTGCTGGAAGTTCTAGCCCGCAAAGCTGCTGGAAGTTCCGGCAAATGCCGGAAGTTCCGGCTCCCTTTGCGAGCAAGCCCCGTGAACTTTTTTGCGAACAGTGTTTTAGTGTAGAGCCAGAAGTTCCGGCTCAGATCTGAACGGTTGGATTTCTCTTTGAGTATAAATAGCTCTCACCTCTCTTCTAACCGTTAACTCTTCGATTGACTGCTCATATCCCTTCGCCCAAAAGCACCCAAGCACTCAAGAGCTCTCTCTCCTCTCCCCTTTGCTCCTAACTTTGATTCCCCACGGATTTGAGTGATAGGAGAGTGGATTGAGTGAGAAAATCACCTTGGCAAGCTTGAGAACTTGATTTCTTCGTCAAGCCGGTTGTATTTGTGTCTATTACTCTTGGGTTCTTGGAACCCTAGCCGGCTAGGCGTCGCCCAAGAGCTTCCATCCTGTGGAAGAGCCTTGGGAAATTTGTATTACCCTTATTTTCTAGTGAAGAACTCAAGTTTACCTTTGTGGTTGCTTGAGTGAGGCAAGGAGGTGAAAGAAACTCCGACCTTAGTGGTCACCTCAACAACGAGGACGTAGACAAGCCTTAGTGGCGAGTTGAACCTCGAGATAAATCCTTATGTCTCGCGTGCTTGTTGTTGTTGGAAATTTGTTCTTGCATATTTGTTTTGTTGTCTCTCCTCCTCTCCAAAGCTCCTCTTAGGGTTTGGAATCGATCTACCGAGTGGTGACCTTTCGACGTCAAAAGACCAACCCCAACGCTTCATTTTACCACTAGGAAGTGGGGTCGTAAGTTTTCATTGGCTCAAAGTTCATATTCTAGGTTGTAGTGGTTTTCACGTAGCTGCTGGAACTTCCGGGAATTTGTGTTGAAACTTCTGGCCTGCCGGAAGTTCCGGCCCAAACTGCCAGAACTTCTGGCTATCACTGACATTTGCCTTCGAGTTTGTGTAGAAATTTTTAGATACGCCTATTCACCCCCCTCTAGGCTCATCAGGGATCCTTACAACATGAGGTTGAGTTATCGAACTCACGGCCATTGTCGCATTGGACAGTCTTGATGGTGAGGCCAAACTGAGTGGATACCCAAGCGAAGAAGTAACTGAGAGTGGGGAACGCCTCGGACTTGGCACGGAGGGGAAATCATCGACCACCACCAAGTAGTACTTATAGTCAGATATGCTGAGAATAGGAGAAGTCTACAAGTCGCAATGGATAAGATCAAACACACGAGTGGCATGTGAGGAAGAAGACTGAAAGGGAAGGCGAACGTGACGGCCCAACTGGCATGCATGACACAAGTGCTCATCGTGAGGCCGAGGGCACCGAATGTCGGAACTACGACTGAGCTGCATCAGGGCATTCCGGCCAGGATGGCCGATGCGACGGTGCCAAGTGGTGGAGGAAGTAGTGACGGCGAAAGCGGCTGAGGAAGTGGGGGGCGAAGAAGGTGAAACAAACGCCAGAAACCGAAGGGTGTAGAGAGGCCCAGTGCTGTTACAACGGAGCAGAGGACACCGGGAGGCCAAATCCCTCACGGTGAGGCCAGAGGGGTCAAACTCAACCGAACAAGAGTTGTCAGTTGTGAAACGGCGAATAGAGAGAAGATTGTGAACCATACCAGGAGCCACAAGAACATCAGGGATATAAAAGGAGCCGTGGGAACTGGCAGTGCCCACGGAGGAGACAGAAATACAAGTGCCATTAGCGACCATGATGGAAGAGGGACAGGAAGGGTGGGGAGGACGGAGAGAAGAAAGTAGACTCGCATCGGGCGTGGTGTGGAAAGTGGCACCCGAGTCAGCGATCCAATCAGGACTGGCTAATCGCAACCCTGCGGCAGGAGGAACTGCGGGCAGAGGGCTGGCGGTGGTGCTAAAGGAGTAGGCCAAGGCCGCCGGGACCCAACTGACAAGCCCGGGCGAGGTACCGGGAGGTGTAGCCCACGGGGATATACGGTGAAACCCCGGGGGAGCACCAGTGAGCATGGCCGCCGACGGGCGAAGCTCACCCCGTGAGGCACCGACGGCCTGGCCGCGATGTCCCCCTCCGCGGTGACTCACCGAGCCAGAGGAGGTGGTCGCGACGCCGTGTGAGGCAGGGAGGTGGAGGAGCTGCTCCGTCTCGGCGAGTTGGTGGGCCAGCGCATCGGTCGCATCGCGCTCGCGCTCCCAAGCGAGGGCGGCTGCACAGACCCGTGCTTGGCTATCCACAGCGGTAGCCCGGGCAGCGACAAGGGCGTCGGCGAGGGCGGAGTCGGGACCCGCTGCGTGGAGGGAGGAGGTGGGTGGCAGCGGTAGGCCAGGCCCAGCTGCGGCAGCCGCGCCCGACGCCAGTAGGAGGGCAGCGGCGGCGGCGCGCTTGGCGGCTGCGCGCTCACCCGTGGTGGCGCCAACAGCAGCAACCGCGGCGGCGGCTTTGCCGCCTGCGCCAGCGGCCATGGTGGCGGCGGCGCCTGGAAGATGGCCCGACTGCTGCGGCGGAGGAGAAGTAGCCGATCGCGGAGGGTAGGGAGCTGACGAGGCCCGGCGTGCAACGCGGCGCCGGCGCGTTGAGAGCAGAGGGGCCGAGCACAAGGAGGAGCCGGCCATGGCGGCAGGGGCAGAGGCCGCGTGAGTGGGGCCAGGTGGCGCGCGGCTCAGAGGCGCAGGCGCGCGGGCGCGCGGGCGCGGATGCGCGCGGGGGCGCACGAGGGATGGCGGTGCGGAGGCGCTCGGGCGGCGGCGCAGAGGCACACGCGGCGCGGCGGCGCACGGCCGAGGAGGAGGCGTGCGGGCTGCGGCGGTGGAGCGCGCGCGGCGCAGCGCGCAGGGCCGGCGGCGTGGAGGCGCTCGGGCGGCGGCGCAGAGGCACACGCGGCGCGGCGGCGCACGGCCGAGGAGGAGGCGTGCGGGCTGCGGCGGTGCTCGGGAGCGCGCGCGGCGCAGCGCGCAGGGGCCGGCGGGGCGGCGCGGCGTCCTGGCGGCGGCGGCTGAGCCGCCGGGAAGAGGGAGCAGGGGAGAGAAGAGAGAGAGAAACGCTAACCTAGCCTGATACATTGTTGCAAACTGATTCACATTACTTGGGCCTACCCTTAGGGTGGCTGTATATTGTATCATACATGGGCCTCTAATGGGCCTATACTCCAACAGAAACAACTTAGGGGGAAGGTACAAAACATGCCTAACGCAAAAGTTCACAAGAACCTCAAGAGTCCCTGAAGATTTAAGTCATCAGAATTAAATTTAATGAATTTTGGCAGAAAGATGGAACCACAGCCCATCCATGATTCACTTGATTGCTTCATTTCCAAAGAGATTTATCAAAATATCTACATTTATTCAGTGATGTTTGGAAGACTCATCAATTTCTCTATTTGCATAAGTTGTTCCAATTAATAAGTTAGTTGTGAAGGTTATTTTGTCCAAATTCACCAGGTGGGCTACTGTCAATTAGCATCCTCCACATTACATTACTCTATGGCTCTGATCCATTACTCATTTAACAATTTCCATTAAAAGGTAGCGTGCAGATGGTTAACTGAGAAAGAACTACCTTCAAACCTCACTACGGATTTTTGCAAATGCAAAGAGAAAAACATCGCCAAGGGACTAATGCTATACAGTGACTTCATGAAAACTGAAAAATTGAGAGAAAAACTTTTAAGCTGTATATATGAGGCACATCAATTCAATAAATGCCACATCAAGAATACAATTACACAGCTGGAGGCATCTCCCCCAATCGCCCAGCAGACGGCTGAAGGCTTAAAGGATCAGTTTCAATAGGTGCCCACATTTTTTTCAGGCAAGCAATCCACTTTTCTCCCTTCTTTTTGACCAATAAAGCCACCTCATCGAATGACAGCAACACATGAATCACAATGTAAATGAACACAGCAATGACAAGTGCAAAAATGTATGCAGATGTCTTGAACTTTCTGCAGCTTCCTGCGGCGTATGCTCCAAGGAGGCCAAACAAGTCCAATACCATTGCTGTCTTCATAGCAAGATCTCCTGTACTTGCTTATTGTGTTGTTCAACAAGAGGATGACCATGACCATTGATGCCATGAATGCTGTGGCATTACAATAGAAGAACACTTTAAACCGCGATGGATGGGTATCATGGAGGATGGGGTCACCTGCAAGGCCTACCTTGTCATCAGGCCAAAACCCACCTGGCAGGAGCAGCCCAGCTTGGTATGTGACAGTGACTGTGAGAGTCCCGATCAGTATGAAATCTTTGCGCCATTTGTGTTCAGTTCTCTTTCTAGTCCGGAAGCTTCTTTCGTGATTCATGGATGGCTGTTGGAGCACAGAAGACCTAAAGGTGTACATCCTTATCCTTTCCAACAAATTGTTCACCTTGTCTTTTGCAAATGTCAGAACCACAACTTGAATCATCACATAAACAGACACTGCAACAACGACAAGGCTGATGTACACAGATGTTGAAACTTTCCTGCAGCTTCCAGCAGCAAAAGCACGCATAAGGCTGATCAGATCAACCAAAACACATGTGTGCAGCGCATAGACCTCAAGACCCTTGTGACATAGCCTTTTACTAACAAGCAACATAATCACAACCAAGGATGCCATGAAAGCTGTTGCATTGAAGTAGAAGAAAACCCTGTAGCGGGTTGGGAATTCATCATGGAACACTGGATCACCTGCTTGGTGGCCATTATTGTCACTCCAGAATCCACCTGGTGGGCTTATGCCAGCTTGATATGTGATGGAAGCAGCCAGAATTGCAAGCAACATCAGAAACTTGCGCCGCTTCTCCAAATCCTTCTCTTCATCTTCATTCTCCTCAGCATCATCTCTTCTGAGTCATCTCTTGAGAGCCAAAGATAGCAGAACATGAAGCACAACATAGGTGAAAACAAGAAGGACCAAGACAAACACATACACGGATGTTGAGAACTTTCTGCTGCTTCCAGCTGCATAGGCCCCCATAAGTCCAAAGAGATCCAGTGTCATGGCTGTTTGCAGTATGTGACGCTTCATGGCACTAACGGTAATCAGTTGGCTCTGAAGTAAGGTAATGATCACCAACGATGCTACAAATGCTGTGGCATTGCAGTAGAAGAACGCCTTGTAACGCCTTGGGTGCATGGTCTCCAAGATTGGGTCCCCAGCAACATGCCCTTCATTGTCTGTCCAAAAACCACCTGGTGGATTCAGTCCAGCTTGATATGTGACAGTGGAAGCAAGGATACCAAGCAATAGGAGATATGTGTGCAGTTTTTGGAAATCATCCTTGTAAGAGAATAATCTGGAACACTTCACTCCATACACATCCAGTAGTACATATGTATACAAGGCATATGGGCCATGGGCCTTATGGGCCAGGCCATGTACAGTATACTTTACACTTTACACCCCCCTTCAAACTCAAGGGGTATACTGACTAAGAATTACACACATTGAGTTTGTCAAGATAAAAACGATGATGTTCCTTTGTTTGAGCCTTGGTGAAGAAGTCTGCCACTTGAAGCTCAGACGAGACATATTTGAGATCAATTGTGGATTGTTGGCAATGAGATCTGATAAATGATGCATCCACACCAATATGCTTGGTCAACTCATGTTTAATTGGATTATTTGCTATCTGAATAGCACTCATATTATCACACAAAAGTGGTGTGGAGCTATCACATGACACTCCAAGATCAACCAACAACCATCTAAGCCAAATTATTTCAGCGGTTGTAGTTGCAAGAGCTCTAAGTTCTGATTCAGCACTAGAGCATGATACTGCACTCTGTTTCTTTGATTTCCATGCAATGGGAGAAGTACCAATAAAGATACAATAGCCAGTGACAGAACGACGATCCACAGGATCACTTGCCCACGTAGAATCAGAGTAAGCATATAGTTGAGGTGGACTTGATTTGGCATAAAATAGCCGTTGTGATGTTGTCCCTCGCAAATACCTTAAAACACGAAGCAAATGTGCATAATGAACTGACGAGGGGGCACTAACAAACTGACTGAGAATATGTACAGCATGAGCAATGTCTGGCCTTGTTATAGTAAGATAGACAAGACTACCAACAATATGACGGTACCTAGAAGGATCAGCAAGAGGTGTACCATCATTAGGTCGTAGCTGAAGATTAAGCTCCATAGGTGTTGTTGCAGTCCGAGTATCAGAAAGGCCACATCGAGCTATCAAATCTTGAAGATATTTGTGTTGAGATAGATAGTAGCCATGAGAGGTCATTGTGATTTCTATGCCAAGAAAATAGCTCAAAGGGCCCAAATCTGACATCATGAATTGTTCACGGAGACGTTCCTTTACAAAGGCAATATATTCATTATCATCACCAGTAATCAACATATCATCCACATAAAGGAGAAGTAATGTACGTCCACGCTCAGAAACATGGACAAATAGTGCAGGATCATGATCACTAGGAGTAAAACCAGCAGCTTTAACAACCGATGTAAATCTTTCAAACCATGCACGAGGTGCTTGCTTTAAACCATAAAGAGCACGGCGAAGACGACAAACATGACCATCAGGCACCGTAACACCTGGGGGTGGTTGCATATATACTTCTTCATTTAGATCACCATGAAGAAATGCATTTTTAACATCTAGCTGAGAGATGTTCCATGAGCGAATAGCAGCCACGGCAATGAGAGCTCGAACTGTAGTCATATGAGCAACAGGAGCAAAAGTTTCCTCATAGTCACGTCCATAAGACTGCTGAAAACCTCGAGCAACTAGACGAGCCTTATATCGTTCAATTGACCCATCAGCTTTGGTTTTTACTTTATACACCCATTTACAGGTGATGGGGACAGCATGTGCAGGCAAAGAAACCACCTCCCAAGTACCAGTACGCTCCAAAGCTGCAAGTTCTTCAGACATAGCCTGCTCCCAAGCTGGAATACCAGCAGCCTCCTGATATGAAGATGGCTCACTAACAGCACCAACAGTGGGAAAGCCAAGCTTGTCGGGTGCATGAATGGTGGCACGATTTCTAAGATTATAACGTTGGTCTGGACTAGATGAGGAATCATTGGAAGGAGTATCTGTGGTACTGGCCTCAGGATCAGGAAGGCTAGAGGAGGGCTCAGGATTTGAAGAAACATGAGGGCGACGACTGTAATGAAAACGGATTGGAGGACGTGTAAGACTAGATTGTGTAGGAACAAGATGATCAGAGGGAATGTGGATACCTGGTGAAGATGTGGTAGAATCCACAGGTGAATTTGATGGGGCAGGTGATGAGGAATCAATGTAGATAGGAGGTAAGGAAAGAAAAGAAATAGAGTCATTTGAAGATGACGATTTTGAGACGGTTGAGTGAAAATATGGACAAGACTCAACAAATGTGACATCACGAGAAATACGAATTCGACGAGCAGAAGGATCATAACAACGATACCCCTTATGCTCAAGGCTATAGCCCAAGAAGACACACTCAACTGACTGAGCAGTCAGTTTAGTGCGTTCATGAGGAGGAAGAACATAACATTTGCATCCAAAAACACGAAGATGGTCATAGCTGGGAGGGTATCCATGTAGAACTTCTCCAGGACACTTGCCCTGAAGATAAGAGGAGGGTTGAAGATTGATTAAATACACAGCAGTTGAGACAGCCTCTGCCCAAAAGTGAGGAGGCACAAAAGATGCAATCAAAAGGGTACGAGCAGTTTCAATAATATGACGATGTTTTCTCTCAGCAACACCATTTTGTGCATGAGCACCAGGACATGATAGTTGGGGAAGAGTGCCTTCAGAGGAAAGAACTTGACGAAAGGCATTTGACAAGTATTCCCCCCCTGAGTCAGAATGGAAAATTCGAATAGTAGATGAAAATTGAGTATGTATCATACGAACAAAAGACTGATATATAGATAATAATTGAGATCGATGCTTCATAAAGTAGATCCATGTATAGCGAGAGTAATCATCAATAAAGATAACATAGTATTTGTGACCACCTTTCGAGGAAAATGGAGCAGGGCCCCATACATCCGAATGAACAAGATCAAAAGGATTTTTGGTCCTAGACATACTAGTGGGATATGGCAGTTGTATCTGCTTACCCAACTTACAACCAGTACATTCAAAAGAAGAGTCTACAGACACTTTACCAAGGACACCTTGCTTAACTAAGTTGGACAGACGAGAACCACATAAATGACCTAAACGATGATGCCACTGTGGAAAACTAACCACAGGAGAAGCAAAAGATTTCGGTGATGAAGATGTTGATGAAGGCAACGGTAGATGTAGACGATCAAGTATGTAGAGGCCAGAAGAACTCTTATGGCGATGGCTAGTACCAAGAAGAGTTCGGGTGCGACGATCCTGAACAAAACAAGATGTATCATCAAAACCAACGAAACAATTCATGTCGGTAAGCTGACCGACAGACATAAGATTCATAGAAAGCTGAGGTACAAAGGAAACATTTGAAACGGTGAAATCAGAAGTAGCAAGATTGCCATGATGAGTAACGATACAAGTACTGCCATCAGCAGTTTGAACATGTCGATTATTAGGAAGAGGGTGACATAAAACCAAGTGAGATTTATCCGGAGTCATATGAAAAGAGGCACCGGAGTCCAAAACCCAAGGTATGGAAGTACCTGACACTGAAGAAGCACTAGAGCCACCAGACATGTATGCACTGACAGGTGTGAACGACTGTGGTGCTGCTAGAGTAGCACTAGGAGGCACAACCGAAGAAGTGACCGGAGAAACAGCTGTTGTAGTGCCCTTTTGAGATGCTGCACGCTTAGCCTTGAACTCCTTCAAGAGATGTGGATATTTCTGAAAACAACGCTCTTCAGTGTGTGTTTTTCCTCCACAGTGCTTGCATTTTGGTTTTTCTCTAGATTTTTCTCTAGAAACCAGAGATCCATCCATCATAATATTTTGAGGTGTCGCCAGTATAGAGTGCTGAGGAACAGGAGAAGAAGCAGCAGCCATAGTGCGAAGACGTGTCTCCTCAGCAAGCACAGCAGAAAGTGCTTCAGCCATGCTAGGAAGAGTGGGGCGGCCAAGGAGCTGAGCACGGATTGGCTCAAACTCAGATCGAAGGCCCATCATAAAGTGAAAAATTTTATTTTGCTGCTCATATTTATCCCTGGCAGCACACACCTTACAAGTTGAATTAGGCTTTGGCACCATTGAGTCTAACTGACTAGATAGCTTCATGAACTCAGCATGATATTCCTCAACCGATAGATCTTGTTGCTGTAAATGATGAAGTTGTTTGAGAGTGGAATAGCGAAGTGCAGAGCTACTTTGCTGATATCGCTCCTTTAGAAAATCCCACATTTCTTTAGCTGTATTGAGATCTTCCAGACAATATCTTATAGTTGGATCAACATTCATGGTCAGAATACCCATTACACGGTCATCAACATCCCTCCAAGCCTTTGCATCTTTGTCGCTAGCATCCAGCAGGGAATCTGTAAGATGTGAAGCAAGGCCGGCACCAGTAGAACGAAGAAGCATTCTGAAGGAATAAGCCCACTCTCTATAATTCTGACCAGTCAATTTGATATCAAGAATAGGAACAGCAAAGGTAATAGCTGTCATAGTGGAGCTGGATGCAGCAGAACCCATTTTCAATACTAATTAGCAAATACTCCCCCAACCGTACTAGACAATCTCTTGATTGAAGAGGAATAGAAGCAGCCAATCTTCAATTGAGAGCACACGGAAGAAACCCTAGCAACTGTGAGGGAGAGGAGACGACCAGCAGAACTGACCAGCAGGGAGACGAAGGCACGACGGAAAAGCACGCGGGGCTGCAGAAGACAGGCACAACCCCAGCAATCTCCAGCAGTGGCGGCCGCGACGGGGACGAAGACGGTGCGCGGACAGGCGCGGACAGCAACGGCGCGAGGACGGGGACGAGGCGGACGGCGCCCGGACGCCGACGGCGTGCGGGCGAGGGGGACGGCGGCGCGCACGCGGACGGCGACGGCGCGCGGACGGGGAAGGACGGCGGCGCGCGCTCAGGGACGGCAGCGCGCCGACGGTGACGAAGGCACCGACGGAAGAACCCTCTCTGATACCATGTAAGAGAATAATCTGGAACACTTCACTCCATACACATCCAGTAGTACATATGTATACAAGGCATATGGGCCATGGGCCTTATGGGCCAGGCCATGTACAGTATACTTTACACTTTACAATCCTTAGCATCACCAAAATTTCTTGATATGCTACTGTTTGATGTATGTCGTGTATTGGGCCCTGACATGGTAGTATGCTTCCCATCATCTGGATTCCCACTTTCCTTCACGATGAACGAGCTCAGTTTCTGGAGCACTTCGATCTTCTTCTTTCTCATCCATCCAATTGACTTCTCTACACACTCTGGTTTTGTCACAATAGGTTCAATCCACTGAAGAGCAAGGTAGAGCAAAACTGCACAAACGAGGGAGAAGACATAGATAGATGTACGGAGCTCCCTACAACTCCCTGCAGCATAAGCCCCCATAAGTCCAAAGAGGCTCACCAGCACACACAACCGCAGAGCATTTGACTTGACAACATGGTCCACTGCTGTATTGCTGAGGAGCATAATGATGATCACAAGGGATCCAGCAAAAGAAGTTGCATTGCAGACCATAAAAGCCTTGAATCGACGGGGGTAATGATCTCGCAGAACTGGATCACTGGCAAGGTGGTGAGGCTTGTCATCATCAGGCCAGAAGCCACCTGGTAGGCTTAGCCCTGCAACATATGTCACTGTCGCTGCTAATGTGGCAAGAACTAGCAAGAAACTACGATTCCGCTCCAATTCTTCCCCCTCATCATGAGCCTCCAGATCATTTGTTGGAGTTTCTGGCTCATTGCTCTGTGTTTTCCTGAAAATGCTCGCAAGGATATCCTTCCAGTATTTCCGGATATTTATGAACATATCCCACAGCCATTTAGGCGCCAGATGCCGGAAGAATATGACATGGAGTGTGATATATACAAATATGCCAACAAGTAATACCCAAATGTAAACTGAGGTCCTCACCTCCCTGCAGCATAGGCACCCATGAGCCCAAGCAGGCCCAATACCATTGCAAATTGTAGTGCCTGAAGCCAAACTACATTGCGGCTCAATTCCCTGACCAGGAGCAGTACAAGGACAATGAGTGATGCCCCGAATGCTGTTGTGTTGCAGTAGAAGAACACAGAATAACGCTTGGGGTAGCTAATTCTTAGCACGATATCACCAGGGATGTAGCCACTCGGGTTGTCTTGCCAAAATCCGCCCGGTGGAGCTAGCCCTGCTTGGTAGGTGATGGCTGCAGCTAGGATAGCCAGCAGCATCAAGTACTTCCTCAGCTTCCATAGGAGCTCAGCCTGAAGTGCGCTAGGATTTTGGTCAGCCTGGCCTTGCTGCAGCGCATGTTGTTCTTCAGGAGATTTGCTAGCCATATGGCCATTGGTAGGTTGCTGTTGAGACTCCATAGGCTTGATCTTGGAGCAGAGCAAATCTCTATTTTGTCTCTGAAGATTCTAACATCTGAAAAAAGAGCATGAGCTATATGCAGAGCTCACTCCGTTTGGATACACCTCCACTAGGTAGAAGGAGAAGGTGAAGAAGATAAGAAATAAGAGACAATGGAAACTCTGCAGTCATATAAAAATTCCAATGTCCAAGACATGGGCCGCTTCAAACAGATAGAAGTGCCAGCAGCCAAAAAAGAAACAGTGAAGTGCAGCCTCATCTAGTAATTGAAGTTTCTTGCAGTGGACCACACAAACAGCTTTTACTCAAATCAATTATGTTAGGTTCACATCACAAATTTCCACATCTCCACTTAACTCTGAGGGGGCATTGTCTAATTATGACAACGACCTACAGAAACATCCAATGAAGTTTCCAACAAAGGGACGAAAGAACTAGTCCACCAAACCATATGCTCAGAGCACAATCTGCGTTGCTTCGTAGGTTTACCAGTCAGGTTATTTTTTACTCCACTTTCTTCTATTTTGTCATTTCATCTTTAACTGAACTTCAATGTACTCCTGATTTGCAATTTTCAATTAGTAAGTGTGAAATCTGATAACTGCTTTAGTTTTCAATAAATGCACGAGGTATGTGTGAACATGCAGACTTGTCTTTGTCCTTTAAGTTGACCCGGTTTTGGAGACTTGGCATTGGTCTTGTTGTACTGCCAAAGGACATTGTCTTAAAACCATGAACTACTCTTTCTGACAACCTTTTAAAATTGTAAGTATGCAATAATCATGACATAATAGTTCGAGTTCGAGGTTGAGTCACCGTCTATCATGATAGATGAACTCGCTGCCATCCACCTCCCCAGGTATGTTTGGTGGCAAGGAAATACACACTGAAAATGATAACAAAGCCTGAAGAGCTATCTAAGTAAAGCATGAACTGGTGTAGCTATCTAAGTAAGGCCTGAACTGGTGTCAGGTTAGCACAAAAAACTATAATAATTAACTATATCAGTTGGGTACATAGTTTGATAACTCTCTTACAGAAATATATAATGAACATGTGTCACTGGTATGTTTGTCCAATCTTGATCCTCCAGCTATTTTAGCGCTATACATTGGTTGTTGTAGTTGGTGGGTCCTACTGGCAAGACTCATGCTGATATTTTCCTAAGTCAACGTGTATTTTGCATAAGTTGGCCGATTGTCCACATCACAAGGAACCCAAGTTGCATTATTTCATAGTAAGTTAATGTCATTTGAAGTACTACCGGGATGAAGGCTGAATTGTTTTTTTTTTTGCGTTCAAAAAAGGCTGAATTGTTTTATACTGGTGGAACGAAGTGGACAAGTGGTGACCAATCACAACTTTGCGCTAAAGACTTTCTAATCCAACTCTTTCTTTCCGTCCCAGGAATTCTAACTAGAAATTCACGTCTAGTTTTCCGCACTCTCCCAGTCGATCCACCGCACAGAAATTAGGCCTCGTTTAGTTCGGTGAATTGGGGAGAAAAACACTGTATCAGAATTCCTGTAGCATTTCGTTTGTATTTGGTAAAAATTATCCAAATTTTGACTAACTAGGCTTAAAATGTTCATCTCGCAAAGTACAACAAAACTGTGCAATTAGTTTTTGATTTCATCAACATTTAGTACTCCATGCATTTGCCGACATTTTGATGTGACAGGGAATCTTCTTTTTGTATAGTGAAATTTGGGGAGAATTGGGGGAACTAAACAAGGGCTTAGAAGCTATTTGAACTGTTGAAATTAGAAGTTTTTCAACTCGGCAACGTCATCAGAAGAACGTGCAGAGAAATAACTAGGCAAGATGGTAGCTGGTCAGTGGGCACGAACCTGGTACAGTCCGATATGTCGGCATGGTATGCACCTGCAGTTGCATCGCGCCCACAGGAGTGTAGGCAAGATGGTAGCTGGTCAGTGCACACCGTCGCCGTCCCTGGATGGCCCATCCTTACGCACGCACGCATTTTGTCGAACACCAGCCGGGCAGGGCAGGCAGACCACCGCCGCTTGCACGGACGTTCCGCCAGACACCGCCCTTGAGCCCACGGCGAGCACATCCCCGCCTGTCCGGGTCTCTGGGACGAGCCACAGCGCCGGCGTCGTGAGTTTCCACTGTTCGATTCAATGGGTGCGGGCGCACGCATCAGGTACGGGTACGGATCGAGCGGCTGGCTTTTCAGCGTGAGAAGCGCGATGCCCAGCACCAGCAGTTGGGTACGAATGATCAACCATGCGCCCGTTGAACGTACAGTCTTTTGTTCTCGTTCCTTATTGCTCCGTACGTGTAAACAAATATTTCATGTAACGTATATGTCAACGATTCAGGGCTAATTGTTATTCCCCTCCAAATTACAAGACATTTTGTCTTCTCTAGATACATTGCTTTTACACGTATCTAGAAAGCCTACAGTAAAATCTATCAAAACACCATACAATTTACTTCCCCTGTCCTTAAATACAACATATTCTAACTATTTTTTGACAAAATAAGGAAGAGTGTAATATACGCATATACCCTCTTATAACTTCCTAACTTATTGTAATCCGATTCTATTCCCCGTGATTAAAAGGTGAACTCTCGATTTCCTTATAAAAAAGATGTGGCAAGTTCTGAATCAAGTATTTTTATTTAGTAAAACATTACTATGTTCGTTCTAAATTATAAGATGTTTTGACATTTCTTGATTTGTAGGTTCTATATATGTTATATCTAGATGTATAATAAAAGTTATAAATCCAAAAATGTCAAAATGCCTTAGGGGCGAAGGGAGTATCTTCCTCCCTTCCCGAATCCCTTATAATTCGCGACAAATTTCAAATGCCAGAATGCACTATATTATAGGACAAATTGAGTGGAATGGATGGAATAGCTAGGTGATTTTTAGTCATAGCTCATTCAAAATAAGGTATAATAGGTAGGCTAATTTTTAGCCAAGTCTTCGATCCTAAGGCTTCGTGAATGATTTTTTCTCATTCATTGTAGTAATCCAATGATGAATGATCCTGAGCACCGGCAGAGTAGTTAGGGCGAGGAAGCGACAATTGCACTCTAAAATGTAGATTATGAATTACGAAAAATGTTCTAATGAGGGTGTCCAGACGATGCGTTCTCTGCGCAGCGATTGGGCCCAACAGGCAACGGGCCTTTGGCCTCCCCAACTCATTGTCTCATGAGAATATTTCCCCAACCCAGACAGCAGTGCCGTCCGCCCGTAGCGACCGCGTCCACCGCGCTCGCAACGTGTCGTCCACCGCCCCACTCTGCCTCGCCATCGCGACCATGCCCCGCCGCCCCCATCTCGGGCTGTGCCCGCCCCAATCTCGCACCGCGCCCATCTCGCACTGCAAGGGTTGTCCCCTGCCACGCCCCCATCCACCTCGCCCAGTTGCAGCCGGTGTGTGTGTTCAAGCACGTTTGGGAGTCGGGCGTGGACGCATGGTGCGTTTCCTTTTTTTGTGTTCGCAGGCTTCGATCCCTAGTTGCGACGTGCGTGGGGCGCATTTGAAGCTAGCGTGCGTCTGATGGGGCGCGGGGGGTGAGAAGTCTGGCATCAAACATCAAAGATCGGTCATCGGATGTGTTTTAGTGTTTTATTAACCCTTGATTTTTATGGAGACGAATTCTTATGTGCATTTTTCTGGGTGCACAAGGTTGGAGGCTCTCAGGAGGGGATGTTTTCCTTGGGGGATCCAGTATAATTTTGATTGGTCCATTATAGTAGAGATTACGTAATGTAGTTTCAGTCTCCAGGTAGCAAGTATAAACTGCCACGATAGTTCTTTTTTATTCCCTGAGAAATGGGTTTCATTTACATTAATGCAGGTAGTGCAAACAGAAGATGCTCTGCTTAGATGCCTTCTACTTTTATTGACTATGTTGTCTATCTCTAATCGTGAGCAAATATGCGTATTTCCTTAGTTTTTTTCCTCGATGGCAATAGTTGCAGTCCTTGAATTTGATTATTTCCTGCAAAGATACTGAAACTCAACTTTCGTCAGAGGAAGGAGAAAGCTTCGGAAGATTCAGGCTCGGCCGCTCAGATGAATTTTATGTAGTGTTTCCTGGTGTTATCGCACGCTTTGATGACGCTGACCTTCAGGTTTGTGTGAAACCCTCACCTCTGTCTCTATATAACAAACCGAGAATTTGGTGCTCAGTCACCACTAGGTCTTTAGTTCAAGTTCAATGATAATAACTGATTTCTTGGTTGCTTACGGAGCATTCTTAAGAAAATATTTGAAGATGTAAAATCACGCATGTGGAAATATAAATTTGGAGAGCAAGATGCTGGAGATGGGGAATCCTTTGGACGTATACCCTTCCTGATTTGGAACGTAAGCAAGTTTGCAACAGAAAACTGGCTATGGTATCTTCCATTCAAATTTGAATTGCAATCAATTTATACTAATGTTGTTCTAGATGTTGGCATTAGAAACTTAGTGGATGATGTTGCCATATTGTTAGGTACTCATCTTCTAACATCTTGTTACTCTGTAGGCTGTAGTTAATTTTCAATATTCTTAAAAATATACTGAAAATTTTTCTTAACCGTTACATAAACTGCAGTATCACCCCTCGCTTGCTTGAAAGACTCCTCAAGGAAGGGAGAACGACTTACACTCTCACCTAGTGCTACGCTTTTTGCTATAACTGGTTCAGTTGGGCGGATACTACTGCTGGACAGCCATGCCCTTTGTTACTGTACTGAGAAAAATATTTTGATAGCTAGATGCCTACAACACCAATATATGAGACTTATTTTGGCAATAGATACCACAATGTTAATGTCATTTATTTATGAATTTTTGTTTCTTTCATCGGTTCATTTTTTTTACCTTTTTCTAATGTTATTGTAGCGTTAGCACGGACAATATACTAGTTATAAGAAAAGAACTAGTACATCCAGCCCCATAAAGGGCACCCCTCAAGAAAAGAAAAATTACAGCCAAGTCCTCTAGAGGAGCACCATGTGGCCTTCGCCGTCGCCGACCGACGTTGCCACAAGCCGGTCCTTCTTCACCTCCCGCAATGAAGAAGACACGGGATGAAGCTCATGGCCGAATTCTGGATCGACGAAGAATCGTTATCAAAGTTTAAGGAGCCCACAAAAAACATGCCCAAGGCGTGCTGTTGATTCGTTGAACGCACCGACCAAAGACAAGCTGTCATCTCCTCGTCGTTGCCAGGATTTGACTCCAGTTGCCTCACCGTCCAACCCCAGACGACGAAAAGCAAACCCACGAGGGGGATCTGAATACACCAACCCGAACACACGGGAAGGTGGACAGCTAACCTCGCAAGAAAACTGACGCGTCCACCAGAATTACCTTGTAGGGACAAAAGATCGATGAATACCCCATCTCCATTGATACATCCACCAAAACTCCTCCACGTCTGCTGCCATACCATGGCTTGCGAGACTAGCATCGTCGATGAAGGCATGGGCATCGCCGACACAGAGAAGAATACAGAGGAATCGAACACCAACGCAAAGGAAAACATCGATAGCATACCTGTCACTGTCGAATCCCCCGCAGAAGATGCTATCACCGAGCACCACGCACCCACTAGCACCACCGAGACTCGCTCACCATGGAAGGAGACAAAAGCATAGAAGCTGTGTATGAACCAAAAGAAACCCGATGATATTCTTACTGGGACAAAATCCAACCCTAAACTACCTAAAACTACCTGTCGGGGTTGTAACCCCGAGGTGTCTCAAGACACCGCTTAGTTAGTAGGCCGCGCAGCCTGCAACGCAATAGTCAGCAAGGGCCCAAACGACCGAGGCCAAGCAAGAGCTGAGCAGAGTAGGCCAGGCGCTAAAGATGGGGTCAGCCCCAATCCCTTCCACCCGCCTTAGCCACACGGCGCTCGAAAGATGCACGACCTCCCCCTATCACGACCCCTGGAAGGGATGGGAGAGGTCGAGTGCAGCTAGGCGTGCCTGCTCTGACAAGAGCAAGCATGCCTCACTGACCTCGCAAGAACCGAGGGGACAACAATCACCTCGGCCTGGTCAGACACCATCCCTGTGCCATGCCGCACCACGGTGGCAATAGGTACGATACCCACCGTCCAAATATGGACTGACTGGACGCTTGTACCATCCCACCCACTACAGGATGGGATCCACGACAAGGGACCCAACGAAACAGACTGGCAGAGTGCCCCGACCCCGACGATAGGGGTCGTGGTCCTTGGCCCCGCAAAGCAACCGAGTGATCGACGATCTAGGGCAGCTACCTCGTTTGGGTACGACACCCCTGGTGTCACACCCATTTATCGAACAAATGGAATGCATACCCTTATGTGCGCCCAGAGATCAATCACACATAAGTTCACAAATTATAACAGAAGTATCATCACAAATGTTATTACATCACGATATTTAAACACATAGTCTTAACACAAACGTAGCGGAAGTATAAATAAAATTCTCTCGTGGTAGCTCCAGTCACAGGTACATTGACTGGTTGACAGCAAGACTAGTAATCTTCAGGGAAGTAGGCGTAGTAGTCACTATTACCTCCATCTGTTACCCATCCGGGATTTTTATCCAAGTAAAAGAAATAAACAAGCGTAAGTACATCTCGTACTCAACAAGTGTAACATGGGGTTCATGAGGCTCAAAAAGGCATATTCATTGGTTTATCAGCATGTAGCTTTTAGTTAGCATGATTTTAGCATAACAATAACATCAAAATGTCTCAATATAAACATTAAACATATGATCCATGTGAAATGATTAATGAATAGCATAAACATAATCATAAACAATTATTCAACTATTCCATAAGGGTCCAAGGCCACTCGTAACCGTGAGCACGGCTGTTATAACAGTTTTACACTCTGCAGAGGTTGTACACTTTCACTGTGAGTCGTGTTACCCAAATGCCCGGGTTAATTACTCCCAAAACACTACCAAGGTGAGCAGGCAGGGTAAACACTATGAAGTCTTTCGAAGGTTCGTCTAACAAGTTAGGGTCATTAGATTTCACTCGGCAAACAGATGTAGAGCCCCCCTTCCTGATGGCACAATAACACGCAGCCTATACACATGAGGACAGAGGCCGCACTATACCCGATTCGTCAAGCCATTCTTACGCCATAAAGGAATACCTCTAACAAGCTAGAAAAGGTCCTTCTATATGACTAAAGCCAGAGCCATATAGCCCCCACAGTTGTACTGTAAATCCCGGATTGTCGCTTATAGATGAGTCCTTATGGAGAGCAATTAGAGCATCAAAAGTAACCCCATGCTCTATTACCCTTTAACAGTAATAAAAATCATCTTTTAATGTTTATTGCATATTCCATTAGTCAAATTACATGATCATAGTCCATGTTTAAGCACTAGCCAAACTACTCAATGCAATATAATAGGTACCAAGGTAAAGGATCAATCGCTAAGTCATCCTTAACAAGGAATTAAATGCATAATGATATTAATTGCATATGGTGAATAGGACAACAAGGATAATCCCATGCTATACTTGCCTTGCTCAAACTGGTCCTGAAGATCTTGCTCGTAGTAAAGCTCTTGATCTCCAACAAATTTCTCACCGTCTATACTCAATCAACCATTATCAACAACACACATCCAGAGGCAATCATGCATATACAAACAAGACTATAATTAGAACAATACACCAACAGTAAGAAAATAAGATAAAAAGTCTTTAAAATAAATCTACAACTCGCTAGGATCACACAGACGCGAAGATCACGAAAATCGGATCTAAAACGACAAAGTTATGAATTTCCAAAGATTTCCTATAGAAAAATAAATACTTTAATATAAACTTGAAAATAAATTATCTCAAACCTACTGTACAGTTCTATCATCATGTAGAGCTCGCAAATATGAATCTAACGCAATTTGAATGGATCAAATCGGAGCTAAAACGAAAATTCTACAACTAAAACAATCTGAATGGCAAAACTGTAAATATCAGAAAGCGTATTTTTCATTTACCGAGACGAAATACGTTTTCAACCGATCAAAGCGTACTCTGAGCTTTACGTTTTAGGACTGTGGGTTCTATACTTAAAAACTTCAGGGTTTCTTTTACAATTTTACAAACGAACCGGTATCTTCTAATTCTAGCCGTTGGATTTAGATCGGACGGTCCAGATCGGATCGAGGAGGTAACCGGCGGCGCTCCGGTCGGAATCAGCCGACGGCGAGCTTCCCGCGGCGGCGCCATGGCCGGGTGGAGCCTATCTCGCTCTGTGGTGCACGAAATCGCAAAACAAAAGTACCGGCAGGTAGATAACTTCAACGCGAACTCACCTAGGGCAGAATCGTGGCCGGGGACGAAGCAAGGAGCGCGTGCGGCTTGAAGGGGCGGACGGTGGATCTCGTGCTCGCGGTGACCTAGCTCCCAAGCACCAAAACGGCTACCGATGAGACGGGATGAGGGCGGAATCATGCGGGGCTCCGTTTTTATAGTCCGGAGGCGCGAGGAAACAAGGAAGGCGCGGAGATTTGCGGCGGCTTCGGATCGGAGAAGAAGGAAACGACGGCGTCCGTTTTTGGAAAGCACCGGAGGAAGAAGAAGGAAAGGTTGAAAGAGACACTGACAAGCGGGACCCACATGTCAGCGGCTCAGGCGGAAAGAACGCGGCCGTGCGGGACGCGAGCACGCGCGCGCGAGTTGGGCCGGCTGACCGCGGCTCGGGCTCGGCCCAGGAGAAGAAGGAGGCCGCGGTGAAGAGATGGGCTGCCGGGCCGAAAGCGAGGAGAAAGGAAATTTTCTTTTTCTTTTTCCTTTTCAATAATTTCAAAGCATTTTCAAATGATTTTGGAATCAAATTTGAATTTGAATCAAACCACTCATCTCAAAAATTTAAATGCAACAGCATGAGTGCACAAACATGTTTCTACTCTTATATTTGATTTTAAATTTATAAAAATTATTCTTATTCTAAATTTGCATGCTTCACAAAAATAAATATAAAAATCATGTTTTTCCTATTTTTCTTCTTTTCAAATTTTTAGGGTGTTACAATTCTACCCCCCTTAAGATAAATCTCGTCCCGAGATTCGACCGATGCTTACTCAAACAATTACGGGTAGGTTTTTCTCAGATCCTCTTCTCGTTCCCAAGTAGCCTCTTCTGCTGTGTACCGATTCCATTGTACTTTACACATTTTGATTGTTCTACTTCTTGTGACTCTGTCCGCAGTCTCTAAAATTTTAACCGGAAACTCTTCATATGTAAGATCCTCCTTAACAGTAAGTTCCTCTAATGGAATCTGCTCATCTGGTACTCGTAAACATTTCTTCAATTGAGACACATGGAACACATCATGTACACCTGCCAAACTTTCAGGTAATTCCAATTGATATGCCACTTCACCACGTCTTTCTATAATCTTGAAAGGTCCAATATATCTTGGTGCCAATTTACCCTTCATGTTGAACCTTCTCACACTCCTCATTGGCGATACTTTCAAATATACATAATCCCCTACCTCAAAAGTCAACTCCCTTCTGCGAGTATCAGCATAGCTTTTCTGTCTGGACTGTGCTATTTTTAGATTATCTCTAATCATTCTCACTTTCTTTTCAGCATCCTTTAATACATCAGGCCCATACACTTGACTCTCCCCTGTCTGATTCCAGAATAACGGGGTTCTACATTTTCGTCCATACAGAGCCTCAAACGGTGCCATTTGAAGACTCTTCTGATAACTATTGTTATAAGAGAACTCTGCGTAAGGTAAACTCTTATCCCAACTAGTACCATATTGTAAAGCACAAGCTCTCAACATATCTTCCAATATCTGATTAATTCTCTCCGTTTGACCATCTGTCTGAGGATGATAAGCTGTACTAAAATTTAATTTGGTTCCCAATGATTCATGTATCTTTTGCCAATAATGAGATGTAAACTGAGTACCTCGATCAGACACAATCTTTTTAGGTACTCCATGTAGACTCACTATTCTTTCCATATACAATTCTGCCAACTTCGCACTGCTGTATGTAGTCTTCACAGGCAGAAAATGAGCAACCTTAGTCAGACGATCCACTATCACCCAAATTGAATCATATCCTCTTTGAGTCCGTGGCAACCCAACTATAAAGTCCATACCAACCTCTTCCCATTTCCATTCGGGTATCTGCATAGGCTGTAACAATCCTGCAGGTCTCTGATGTTCCGCTTTCACTCTTTGACAAGTATCACACAAAGCAACATACTCAGCAACATCTCTTTTTAAACCATACCACCAATATTTCTCTCTCAGATCCAAATACATTTTAGTACTCCCCGGATGTATGGAATAAGCTGACTCATGAGCTTCACGCAGAATTACCATTCTGATATCCTTATCTTCAGGCACACACAGCCTTTTTCCAAACCATAGCGTACCATTATCATCCTTACGGAACCCTGGAGATTTACCTTTCGCTATGTTTTCAGCTATCTCCCTCAACTTTTCATCCTTCTGCTGACCTTTACGGATCTCTTGCTCTAGAGTAGGCTCTAATACTAATTCCACTGCATTGATAGTAAATCCTAAGTTCAAATACTTGCACTCGGTACATAATTCCTTTGGCATAAGCATTACTTGTATTTCATTTGCATAACTTTTCCTACTAAGAGCATCGGCAACAACGTTAGCCTTTTCTGGATGATAATGCACCTCTAGATCATAGTCTTTTATCAACTCCAACCATCTACGCTGCCTCAAGTTCAGATCCGTTTGAGTAAAGATATACCTTAAACTCTTGTGATCAGTGTATATATCACTCTTGTGTCCAATCAAATAATGTCTCCATATCTTTAATGCATGAACTACTGCAGCTAATTCCAAATCATGAGTAGGGTAATTTAACTCATGCTTCCTCAACTGCCTCGATGCATATGCCACAACTCTACCTTCTTGCATCAGTACACATCCCAAACCCAATCGAGATGCATCACAATAGATAGAGAAAGGTTTACTCAGATCTGGCAAAACTAAGACGGGTGCAGTCGTCAATCTCTTCTTTAGCTCCTCAAAATTGGCCTGACACTTCTCGGACCACACAAACTTGGCATTCTTCTCCAATAATGCAGTCATTGGTTTTGCAAGCTTTGAAAATCCCTCTATAAATCTTCTATAATAACCAGCTAATCCCAAGAAGCTACGGATCTCACTCACATTGATGGGTGGTTTCCAATTCAATACATCTTTCACCTTGCTAGGATCTACTGATATTCCTCCATTAGAGACAATATGACCCAGAAAAGATACTTCCTTCAACCAAAACTCACATTTACTCCTCTTTGCATATAGTTGGTGTTCTCTGAGCTTCTGCAAGACCAACCTCAAATGTTCCGCATGTTCTTCCTCATTCTTGGAAAATACTAGAATATCATCGATGAATACCACTACAAACTTATCCAGATATTCCATGAACACCTTATTCATTAAGTACATGAAGTATGCAGGGGCATTTGTCAAACCAAAAGACATCACTGTATACTCATACAACCCATACCGTGTGGTAAAAGCTGTCTTTGGTACATCACTAGCACGAATCTTCAACTGATGATATCCAGAACGAAGATCAATCTTGGAAAATACACAAGCTCCTCTCAACTGATCAAACAGGTCATCAATCCTAGGCAATGGGTACTTGCTCTTAATAGTAACCTCATTAAGAGACCGATAATCTACACACATCCTCTGAGTTCCATCTTTCTTATCCACAAAAATCACTGGTGCTCCCCAAGGTGAAGAACTAGGACGAATAAAACCCTTATCCTGCAACTCCTTAATTTGTTTCTTAAGTTCTTCTAATTCATTTACTCCCATTCTATATGGACGCTTAGCTATAGGTGCAGTTCCAGGTAATAATTCAATAATAAATTCAATGTCACGGTCTGGTGGCATACCTGGCAATTCCTCTGGAAACACATCTGGAAACTCCTCCACAACTAGATCTTCCTGGTTGGTACCATCATTGAGCTGGTTCACTGTAGCAGTCTCTTGTTTTTGCACTTTTACTTCAACCCTGATTCTATCACCCTTTGGTGTTGTCAGTACAACTGATTTATCCTTACACTGAATCTCTGCTTGTTGTTGCATCATCCAATTCATTCCCAATATAAGATCAATCCCAGCTGTTCTCAATACTATCGGGCTAACTGTAAACTCTACCCCCCTTAAGTTGAGACTAATCGGAAGACAACGATAAGATGCTGGCATGCTTCCACCAGGTGAGTTTACTAAGATAGGATTCTTTATGGCACATAAATGGATTCTATGTATTCTAACAAACGATTGCGATATGAAAGAATGAGATGCTCCAGAATCAAAAAGTACAGTGGCGGGAGTAGAGTGAACATCGAACGTACCAAGCATAACTTCTGGCTCCTCCACTGCAGTTTCCTGGGACAAGTGATTCACCCTTCCTGAGTTAGGTGCGGTCTTCTGGTTGCTGCTCTGTCTCTGGGGAGTCTGCTGGTTAAGCTTCTCCGGGCAATTGTAAGACAAGTGACCTTCTTTTCCACATCGGAAACACTTGTTGGGGGTATTGGGAACAATGGTCTTCATAGGAGTGTTATTGGAAGGACCCTGACGCTGTGCTTGATTTCCATTCTGCTGTGGTGGACGTTGGTTGCTATTCTGTGGCTGGAATGGGGGACGTTGCGGAAACTGTCCACGGAATGGGACCTGACCACGATTCCACTGTCCAGAGGGAGGCCTCTGCTGAGTATTCTGCTGAAAACCAGTATGCAGACGGGTGTTGCTATTAGAGGCTTGTCCCTGTAACCTCTTCCTCTTTGCATCCATTTCCTTGCGCTTGCTATCCACCACGATAGCGCGATTTACAAGCGTCTGAAAATTAGGGTAGGTATTGGACATCAACTGCAACTGTAGTCCATCATATAATCCCTTCAAAAAGCGGCGCTGCTTATCATTGTCATTGGCCACCTCATGTGGAGCATATCGTGACAATTGAGCAAACTTGTCACGGTACTCAGCTACAGTCATTGACCCTTGGGTCAGGTTCCTGAATTCCTCCACCTTCAACTCTATCATTCCTTCAGGTATATGGTATGCCCTGAAGTTCTCCCTAAACTCCTGCCAGGTGACTGCAGGAGCATTGGCAGGACGACCATACTCATATGACTCCCACCAATCCTGAGCTTCTCCCTGAAGTTGCCCAGAAGCAAACAACACCTTCTGTCGATCATCACATTGGGCAATAGTGAGTTGTTTCTCCACAGCACGAAGCCAATCATCGGCCTCCAAAGGATCAGCAGCATGTGTAAACACTGGGGGACGACCTTTTAAAAACTCACCACGCTTATCACGTGGTTGAGCCCCAGCAACTGGCTGATTTTGCTGATTTTGCACTAGTTGCTGCATCAACTGCGTCTGTACCGCCAACAGTTGCTCAATAGTTGGTGGCGGTGGTGGTGGTGGATTTGGGGGAATGTTTCCACGACCTCTGCCTCTTCCTCTTCCGGCCATCTGCCACCCATAAACATGCAAACTTTAAGAATTCCATGATTTCAACCACTTATAAGATTAAGAAGGAGATCTGAAAATTTTCTGGACGAGTAGCATTATTGACAGTTCAGTATTTCAATCATATCTCGAGTTACAGAAATCCAAAAGAGGCGTGCCTTATATGGTTGGAAAGCTTATAAAATTATCCACAATTTCTATTCAGACCTCAAGATCAGATTCTGTCGTTAAGTCTATGAAAAATAAGGCGTAACAGAAACTGTTCCAGATTCCAGACTGTGCAGAAACTTTAACTTGTAAAAATTATATCTCTCGAACCAGATCAGATAAAAAGGTGATTCCAGTGGCATTTGAAAGATGCTTGAGTCTAATTTCTCTCATAAAAATTTCATAAATGTTGCACGAACCGTTTTTAAACTATATCCGAAACATTGAAGACTGCTCCAGAAAACAGCAAAGACAGAAACGTGATAATATCAAACCCAACTATTATTCCTTGACTATTAAACTTATTATTCTTAAGAATGGAACTTGTAGACATGCCTACAAGTCCCGACACTCAAACAAAGATCCAACTCACACATAAGCATAATAATAAAGCAACTAGCACGCCAAGGTTCAAACCACACGACAGACTCGACTGACTCAACTGACGTTACTAAGAACGTTCTTATTACATAAAGGACTCCTACTTCCTAAGGAAGTGGCTCATGCTCTAATGTCTCATAAATCTTGGGCATGCCTTGGTTTGCTCGGAGCTCATCAATGGTTGCTTGACACCTCTTGATAGTCTTCCCTTGTGCCTTCACCATCTCTTCTAGCTGCAGCTTCCTATCCATCATATCATAGACAAAGTCCACCATCACCCGAGGTAGTGGCTCTAGCTGCACTGGATCTGTCATAGCCCATCCAAGTTCGGGGTGTGCACGAGGAAAGAAGCGATAAATGTCATGCTTCATAAGGTTATAGCGAAGATAGCGGAGACCCATACATGCTTCAAAAGCAGCATCTTCAATGCTATCCT
This sequence comes from Saccharum hybrid cultivar R570, assembly GCA_038087645.1. NCBI lineage: Eukaryota > Viridiplantae > Streptophyta > Magnoliopsida > Poales > Poaceae > Saccharum > Saccharum hybrid cultivar. Next base: position 589,179 of record JAQSUU010000291.1, on the reverse strand, counting down.
CTATAGTAGCTCGATGTCCCACGTGAGAGAACATCCTGTCCAGCTGATATGCTCCCTTGTCTTCCTTATGGGCAAAGATGCTTGCCCTTGCCTTCCAGTACGTGTCCTCCAGTGGATGAGTGTACTCCCAGCAGACGTACTCCACAGCTGGATGCCAGTCAGCGAAGTAATCAGTGAGCATCCCCACCAGGCGAAGATGAGAGACAGCATTCCCTCCATTCCTGTGGTAGATCCTCACAGTCCACCCCATTGGAGCAGGTGGCATATCTTCGGGAGCTTCATATGATGGAGGCGGGGGTTGTACTCCTTCATTAGCTTCCTCTTCATCATCTTCAATCTTGACGATTTCTGGATCTTCTTCAGGCTCAGGCTCTTCCTGAGGAGGTGCTGGTGCTTGGACTGGTGTTACAGGAGTCTGCTCCTGTTCCTGAGGTTCTGGCTCTTGTGGCTCTTCAGTTGCATGCAGAGCACGAGGTGGGTAGTATCCTCCAGAGCTAATGCGGGCAGTCTTACGGTCACGGGCCATCTACAGAATTTTTAGATGAAGTTAGAATAGAGTCAAAATTTCATAATAGAATGTGACATAAGAAGCATAAAAATTTATCAAATAACAAGAGCAAGATAGTGAGCATAAAAATAGTGTAAAGATAATACTAAATCGACCATTCTTAGCTAGGCTTGCGTCCTACAGTCAACAAGAGCTTTGATACCAATTTGTCACACCCATTTATCGAACAAATGGAATGCATACCCTTATGTGCGCCCAGAGATCAATCACACATAAGTTCACAAATTATAACAGAAGTATCATCACAAATGTTATTACATCACGATATTTAAACACATAGTCTTAACACAAACGTAGCGGAAGTATAAATAAAATTCTCTCGTGGTAGCTCCAGTCACAGGTACATTGACTGGTTGACAGCAAGACTAGTAATCTTCAGGGAAGTAGGCGTAGTAGTCACTATTACCTCCATCTGTTACCCATCCGGGATTTTTATCCAAGTAAAAGAAATAAACAAGCGTAAGTACATCTCGTACTCAACAAGTGTAACATGGGGTTCATGAGGCTCAAAAAGGCATATTCATTGGTTTATCAGCATGTAGCTTTTAGTTAGCATGATTTTAGCATAACAATAACATCAAAATGTCTCAATATAAACATTAAACATATGATCCATGTGAAATGATTAATGAATAGCATAAACATAATCATAAACAATTATTCAACTATTCCATAAGGGTCCAAGGCCACTCGTAACCGTGAGCACGGCTGTTATAACAGTTTTACACTCTGCAGAGGTTGTACACTTTCACTGTGAGTCGTGTTACCCAAATGCCCGGGTTAATTACTCCCAAAACACTACCAAGGTGAGCAGGCAGGGTAAACACTATGAAGTCTTTCGAAGGTTCGTCTAACAAGTTAGGGTCATTAGATTTCACTCGGCAAACAGATGTAGAGCCCCCCTTCCTGATGGCACAATAACACGCAGCCTATACACATGAGGACAGAGGCCGCACTATACCCGATTCGTCAAGCCATTCTTACGCCATAAAGGAATACCTCTAACAAGCTAGAAAAGGTCCTTCTATATGACTAAAGCCAGAGCCATATAGCCCCCACAGTTGTACTGTAAATCCCGGATTGTCGCTTATAGATGAGTCCTTATGGAGAGCAATTAGAGCATCAAAAGTAACCCCATGCTCTATTACCCTTTAACAGTAATAAAAATCATCTTTTAATGTTTATTGCATATTCCATTAGTCAAATTACATGATCATAGTCCATGTTTAAGCACTAGTCAAACTACTCAATGCAATATAATAGGTACCAAGGTAAAGGATCAATCGCTAAGTCATCCTTAACAAGGAATTAAATGCATAATGATATTAATTGCATATGGTGAATAGGACAACAAGGATAATCCCATGCTATACTTGCCTTGCTCAAACTGGTCCTGAAGATCTTGCTCGTAGTAAAGCTCTTGATCTCCAACAAATTTCTCACCGTCTATACTCAATCAACCATTATCAACAACACACATCCAGAGGCAATCATGCATATACAAACAAGACTATAATTAGAACAATACACCAACAGTAAGAAAATAAGATAAAAAGTCTTTAAAATAAATCTACAACTCGCTAGGATCACACAGACGCGAAGATCACGAAAATCGGATCTAAAACGACAAAGTTATGAATTTCCAAAGATTTCCTATAGAAAAATAAATACTTTAATATAAACTTGAAAATAAATTATCTCAAACCTACTGTACAGTTCTATCATCATGTAGAGCTCGCAAATATGAATCTAACGCAATTTGAATGGATCAAATCGGAGCTAAAACGAAAATTCTACAACTAAAACAATCTGAATGGCAAAACTGTAAATATCAGAAAGCGTATTTTTCATTTACCGAGACGAAATACGTTTTCAACCGATCAAAGCGTACTCTGAGCTTTACGTTTTAGGACTGCGGGTTCTATACTTAAAAACTTCAGGGTTTCTTTTACAATTTTACAAACGAACCGGTATCTTCTAATTCTAGCCGTTGGATTTAGATCGGACGGTCCAGATCGGATCGAGGAGGTAACCGGCGGCGCTCCGGTCGGAATCAGCCGACGGCGAGCTTCCCGCGGCGGCGCCATGGCCGGGTGGAGCCTATCTCGCTCTGTGGTGCACGAAATCGCAAAACAAAAGTACCGGCAGGTAGATAACTTCAACGCGAACTCACCTAGGGCAGAATCGTGGCCGGGGACGAAGCAAGGAGCGCGTGCGGCTTGAAGGGGCGGACGGTGGATCTCGTGCTCGCGGTGACCTAGCTCCCAAGCACCAAAACGGCTACCGATGAGACGGGATGAGGGCGGAATCATGCGGGGCTCCGTTTTTATAGTCCGGAGGCGCGAGGAAACAAGGAAGGCGCGGAGATTTGCGGCGGCTTCGGATCGGAGAAGAAGGAAACGACGGCGTCCGTTTTTGGAAAGCACCGGAGGAAGAAGAAGGAAAGGTTGAAAGAGACACTGACAAGCGGGACCCACATGTCAGCGGCTCAGGCGGAAAGAACGCGGCCGTGCGGGACGCGAGCACGCGCGCGCGAGTTGGGCCGGCTGACCGCGGCTCGGGCTCGGCCCAGGAGAAGAAGGAGGCCGCGGTGAAGAGATGGGCTGCCGGGCCGAAAGCGAGGAGAAAGGAAATTTTCTTTTTCTTTTTCCTTTTCAATAATTTCAAAGCATTTTCAAATGATTTTGGAATCAAATTTGAATTTGAATCAAACCACTCATCTCAAAAATTTAAATGCAACAGCATGAGTGCACAAACATGTTTCTACTCTTATATTTGATTTTAAATTTATAAAAATTATTCTTATTCTAAATTTGCATGCTTCACAAAAATAAATATAAAAATCATGTTTTTCCTATTTTTCTTCTTTTCAAATTTTTAGGGTGTTACACCTGGGAACCAGAAGACGATGACGAAGGCCACAACGGACACCACATTGCACAGGATGGCTAATGGACCACCATCGAGGCTACAGTGCCGCCACGGCTGGCATTGTAGCGCCACATCACATCCCCGCCACAACGTGGCCAGAAGACCATGACGATAGCCACGACTGACCATGCACCAGAAGATGGCGTAGCTTGCAATCCAAGTTACCTAGACCCTCCCTCTGGCTCTCGACACTTTGGTCGAGAGAACCTCCTCTTTATATCAGCCTTGGCCCCGAACTCTATATAAGGGTAGCCAGGGCACCCATCTCGGGAAATGATTCAATCCTCTACCATTCCATTTATTCACCAATGTAGTAGGGATCCTAGAGCTTCTCTTCAGGCAACCCTTTGCCTAGGATAGGTCTTTCCATCTCTTCTACCATTCTTGCATCCCCTATTGTAAGAACTTCAGAGCATTCAAACGAGGAACACGCACTCGATCATCTCTAAGACTGGACGTAGGGCTCGGCCTGAACCAGTATAAATCCTCGTGTCTATTGGATGCTACCATCTTCTTCCTAGAGTAGTGCGCAATCATATAAGTTTACTTGTCTGGTTTACAAAACACCGACAGTTGGCGCGCCAGGTAGGGGACAATTGCGCACTCTCATTTGTTGAGAAGGAAGCGATGGCTCCTCGCACTGCCGGTGGACTCGCTGGTGGAATGGCCCTCGGCGGCCACATCCGTCGCAAAAACTATGAGTTCACTAGCATCAAAGGGCCAACACCCACGACCACCCATGGCTATGACCCAAACCTCTGCCATAGAGACCCGGGACATGTAGCCCACAATGGACACACTCTCGGAACTGCCTTCAGTGGCAGCATCCTAGAGTTCACCTACCCAGAGGGGCTAGTACCCTCGCTCACCACTGGTCGTGGCCAGGCCTCCCATTCAGGAAACTAGAGGTCCATGGCTCGCAACAAACTCGCCCAAGGAATGGCCTCAACCGGCCACATTCTTTTGGGAAACCATGCGGTTAACCGCACCAAAAGGCCGACACCTGTGTCCGTCCTCAATTGCGACCCGGACCTCCGTCCCGTAGGTCTAGATCCCGTGGTCCACTATGGACACACTCTCGAAACTGCCCTTGGAGGCTGCATCCCGGAGTGCACCCACGTGAGGGGCCCAGTGCCCTTTCTCATTCCTGGCCATGGCCGAGACTTCCACCCAGGAAACCAGATGGCCATGGCTCACGACGATCTCACCCAAGGAATGGCCCATGGTGGCCACATCCTTTTTGGGACCGCGAGATCGCCCGAAGCGACGGGGCAACGCCCGTCATCCGCTCATACCCTGACTAGACCCGTCGCGTGGCATAACTAGACCCTACAACAGAATCATGCCCCAGGCAGCGTCACCACCAGCGAAATGCAATGAACCAGGGCACGCACAAACGATGAAACTACCCGCCACCACGCAGCATCACCGTCATTGGTCAAGCGGCTAACCAGCATCGTGCCACACAAGGTCAAGCCCGGGACCAGGATCTAATCCTACATAACGGACAAGCCGCATGACACATCCCCACAAACTATCAGCTGTCGCTCAGATGTGCGTGCATCTGAGGAAGTGGGCTCCCCGAGCGCACCGTGCACCGCGACGAGCGGATCGAACCATGTTGCACTCAAAGCCAACTGCCGCAGCAACAGGTCACGACGGCTCTCCGTTGAGAGTGGAAACTACACCCAGAGGCGAGGACGCGGCCGCAGTGACGTCGTCGTGCTAGGAGGGCTCGGGCATAGGAATGCACGAGCTCCCTCGGCCAGAAGCTACAATAAGCCAGACACGAAGAGGCCATCCTCGGGGGCTCGCGGGCCCATCGAGGATATCGAGACGGCAAGGAACGACCCAAGGCTGCCCGAGGGTTCATTCCTCGCCAGCTATGATCGCTTAGATCGATGGAGAAGCGACCTCATCGGCTTGTGGCCTAGGGACCATGACAGCTCTAGCGCAAGCAAGCGCTTGGGGGTTCACAGCGCCTCGAGCAACAACTCCGCCACGAATAGATGCTCGGGGGCTCAATGTGCCCCAAGTTACGACAACCAGATCTGCAATGGCCTCCGACACATCGGTCAATAACGTTATCTCTGGCTCTAGCCGCTCTACCCAAACACGTCCACTTATATGTATAGGCACACCCTTAGCTCCATAACACCGTGACCAACCTGTGGAGCAAGCTACGGAACGGTGTGCCCACACACCTCGCCTTGAAACCGCTTAGGTTCCCGAGCAACCCGATCCAACTCATACTAGCAGCCGAACGTGACCCGCTCACGGAGGCTGCGCACGAGAACGCGTATGCGTGCTCCACGACGTAGCACTTCTTGTCACCGTCCCAGTGACCCCTTTCCGAGCACCTTGCAACCGCTCCTAGCACCAGGATGAGCCGGCGATCCACGTCTCGACCTCACGATCAGACTGCCCTAGCTGACCCAATGGACCAGCTCCTAGGCGAGGCTAGGCACTTGCGCATGAGCCTGAGAGGAAATGGGAAACCTATTCGTTCGGGTCCAGAGGAGCGAAGGGAAAGAGAACTAACATCAACCTCTTGCTTTCTTCTCGCATCGTGTCAGATCTGCTATCACCCCTCGCCACTCTGCCGCTTCAATGGAGAATGCACATTTTTAGCCTCGTGGGCCATCCCCTAGGGTAAAAAATGCGTCCACAAGTGTAGGACCACGGGGGGAGAAGCACATTCCATCTCGAATGGAAAGCGAGCAAAAGAACGACAACATGACAAGCGAATGCACTGGTCGTGCATTATGCGCGAGAACCCGAACTTCATCCATTGCCAAATGAGAGACCTACTTCGAGCCCCTCCATGCGTACCTATGACGGAACAAAATGACAAGTTGTTCCTCGACACCTCGACCGCGGCGTTGGGTCGCACAACGTTCAACCCTGCAGACCAAACCCTGGGCTAGAACTCGCACCTGAAGGTCACAAGGCTAAGGGAGAAGATCCCAAGCAACGAACTCAGTGAGGGCCGAACCAGCAAGAATGACTCACCTACGGAGCACTCGCGTTTGCCCAAACGACCGTGGTAGGTGTTGGCATTTCTTAACGCAATCACCAAGTGAGGAGGTTTTAAGTCCATTACCGATAACGGCGTCAGAAATGCCTGACTAGCATTCCTAAACATCATTGCTCAGGAATGTAGTTCCCTAGCCTTGGGTGCTCATACTAGGGCTGTACAATTACAAGGTAATGATATTTTAGAAATACCGGGTTGGCATTCCTAACCGTCACTACTCAGGAGTGTATTCCCTCAGCACTGGCGCCTATGCGTGTTGGGAGTTACAGTCACTGGGTAATGGTACTTAGGAACACCAATCATGATAGTCCTAATATGTTTATAGACCAAAATCCGCAAGTGTACGGAACTATCATTGTAGCATTTCACCTAGGAGTATTCCAAGGTATCGTTATTTATATTTTCCCAAAGGAGGGCAAGGTGTTTGTATCTAGCATTGGTATAAACATGATTACATACTTGCATGATGGTCATAGCTTATGACAGGGGTAAAATTGATATAACAAGGATAGTGAACACACATCTGGGTCAACCTCAAGGATAAAAGGAAAACAAAGAATAAAAGAATATTCCTACGTGGAGTCGGCATGTTCTAATATAGCCGTGCAAAGAACAGTTGATAATCATACAAGTTATATGACTAGAGTTAGGGCTATGTTTAAGATGGACGGGGAGATCCCCGGGCCTGGTCTGCCAAGCCATAGAGACTTTATGAACTCCTACATGAATATCCAAACGTGGGGGATTACAAGGGACAGATAGGGCGGTCACCACCTGCCACCTACCCCTCAATCGTGGGGCATCATCATATCCGTAGGTTCCCATGTACCCGAGCACCACGCCTGTGTACAAAGAAACTACCTATACCTCCCGGGTCCTCAACCCTACAGATCAATAGGTAAAGGATATAGGCAAACCCAAAGGAACAACGAACCGCCACCCCAACCTAACCCCACTTCTACTCATACAAATCATAAGAACGTTGAAGAATGATGATGAACATGTCAAGATCATAGCATACAAACTATAGACTAGTTCATATATCATGATTATAACATGACTATACTCTAGTTCATATGCACAACTATATGATAAATATGAGAGCATGAACTTGGAAGAACTCTTCATAGTAGTATTCATACCAAGTTGCACTTCTTCCAAGGAGACAAGCTCTCCTTGCTAGCTTTGCCTTGCTCTCAACTACTACTACTAAAGCTATGAAAAGAGTACAAGTGAGGTGTGAGGTGAAGCTCCAAAATGTTGTGTCTTGGAGGAGAGCTCCACTCCTCTTTTATAGTGGCTTCTATCGGTTTGGCGCAGCCCTAGAAGGAAACCTATGGAAACCGCCTCCACATACCGCCTTGGAACCGCCACAGTTAGGTGGGCCCAAGAGGCGGTAGGAGGGTGTGGCCGCACCCTGGCTGGCCCCGCTCGCCACCGCCTCGCTCTGGTCGGTTCTCTAGTGGGCTGGGGCCATGTCCACAGTGGTGTCTTGGCCTAGGTAGGTGTGCAGGTGGGCTTCTCCTCTATTTCTCCCTTTGCGCATTTCTGAGAATACGAATTCTGCATTGCACTTTCTTCTCTCTTTTCATGTATTTCTGCTTGTTTTCGGGTTTGTGTCTGCAAAACATACTTTCGCCGAAAACAAGTAGAGCAAGGTCAAAGTATATGCATATGTGTCAAAAGATTGTTAATTTCTCCTGTTTTGGATATTGATTGGTGGTTCTAGATGTGCAATAGTGACCGCCAACATCAGGCACATCATCCGACCAAACGAAACCGTCAAAAACTCCCCAAGGCCCCAAGAAGCACGACATGCTCGAGAACGCCAGGCACCTCGGTGCACACTCAAACGGTATATCAGGGCCACTCCACCTGGGTTCGCGGCAACCGCTCCATTAGAGGGAGGCTATGGTATTTATTAAGTGTAAATAGAATATGAAGGAATCTATAAGCGCACAGAATATACCATTATAGCATTTTACCAGGAGTATTCTTGGTATTGTTGTTTATATTTTATCATAGGGAAACAATGGAGTAAAGACTTAATGGATAGCAATGGAAAGACTACTAACCAACATACCGGTACAGCCAAAGCAGGGGGTAAAAGTAATGATAGGAGTTATGCAATAAGACACACAGGGGATAGGTCATCAAGGATAAGCTAGTTAACTTGGAAGGTCAACAGGTGAGGTAGATTCCTATGATACTCTTATCACATGGTTAAAGTGAACCCAACTATGTTAAGAATTACCTTACTCTTGTGCACTTCGGGATGTCACTAGACAGAAAAGAGTACCACAAGGGATACTTCTACTGACGTGACTATAGTCCTACAATTTAAGAACCTGATCGATTCAATATGGACGGGGCTGTCACCTCCCGTAACTACCATACAACTAGGGAACAGGGCGTATTCATAGGCAGAGCATCATGTAAGCACCACGCTTATAGAAGCTCAGCTACCTAGCCTAGTCGACAAACTACAAATCTAAGCGCTCTATGAACTAGCACACAAAAGTATTGATAAACTCAACTAGCAAGATATATTCAAAGTAAGCATAGCCATGTAAATAAGAGAATAAGTATAAGTCTTACAGAATGTTTAAGTGAAGATATAAGGTTTTACCAAGCCTCCAAGACTAGATCCGGAACCTTGAGCAAGAGCCCAACTCGACCCTCTCTCTCTAGCTACTACATTGGAGAGTTTAGACCTAATCGTCTTGGTGTATGAAGGAGAGGTTATCCTTTTAAGGGACACCTCTCAATCAACTGAATGAATTGATCAGTGAACAATGAATGAAACCCTAGGGTCTAGGGCTGTTTATATAGCCCCCTAAGAGGAACCTCGACCGTTGGATCAAACCGACCTAGATGAACGATTATTATTGATCCTCAAAGGCGGTGGAACATGATCCGCGAGCCGAAGCCTGATTGGCTACCAGGCCAGGGCGGCCGCCCTAAGGAAGAGGGCGGGCGCCCTGCTTTCGAGGCGGTTCACCCTCCCATTTGTTCTAGAGCCTTCTCGAGTCTTCTAGGTTCCAAAAAAGTGTACGTAGCTCCTTTATCTCTATGTAAACCTGACATGTAGGCCTTCTTTGTCTCTTTTCAGCTGACACCCTGCAGAAACAGACATTCACTAAAACTCATGAAATTCTGTCAGTGTACCCCCTATATCTATGTGGTATTTATGTTTAGGTCCTTTTTCATGTTTTGTTGATGGAAAAAATGAGAGTTATCGACAGTCAACAACTCCCCCAAGCTTGCCCTTTGCTCGTCCCTGAGCAAAGATAAACTCAGTGATGGATCAGGAGTTGCTACGATGCTTTCACGCCTCAAAAGTACATATGCATTCAAACAAGAACTCTCCTCCGGATTAGAGTGAACTATTCTGACTCTCAAACTTACCCATATTACCTTCCACCATGGGGCTTATAGCCTTTACTTGGGTCTTGAGTAGTTGAAAGACAAAACAGTTAAGTCAAGCATCGTGTTTTGAGTTCTTCGATCAACCTTCATTCCGGAGTTTTTGTAGATTTTCAAAATAAAACTCAGAGTTTCCTTTGTATGACCCTCTCAAGTCTCTCATTTGTGGTATTTATGGATCCTTACCAAGGCATTTATGATGTATGCCTTTTCTCTTCACTCAAGATATGTGGTATTTTTGGCATTAGGCATAGTAGCATTGTGCCTTCTCTCTCTCACCCTATAACTAATAGGCTTATGTGGAGCTCATAGGTGGGGAGACAGGTCATACATACTTGCAAACATATATTATAAAGTCAAACCATGGATCTAGAGAAACGAGTCATACGATCAAATCAAGATGTGCATGTGTTTGGACCTATGTATGTGGTGGATGTGTGGTGGAATATAGTGGGGTATGAATATGGTGGATGTATAAATAGGTAGAAGTGGTTACACATGGGCATATATGATGGCAATGGTAAAAGCCTAATTCTACTTTTGCTCCTTGAAGAAACACATATATCTCTTTTGAACTTGAAGACTTTGAGGAGAACCTGGGGTGCACAGATAGTAGTTTTTTTATTGGGACATTTATCCTCTTTCTTTTATTTTTTTCTTTTTTATTTCAGAGCACCCAAGCCACTTTTTGGATATATTGATGGGAGGTAGCAATAGAAATATTTGGAGCTTTATTGAATAGCAGGGGTTGAAATGAATGAAAAACATATTTTGATGCTCACTCCTAGTGTAGGAGTAGAACAATTTTAGGGTGGATCTAGATGAAAAATATGTGGATGCGTACGTCTAGGGTAGAAGCGACATATAAGGGTGGAGTGTACGTGATCTTGATTTTAATCACATGACCAATTCCTGAGGGTCAACACAGCTTGACCAAACTCAACGCTCACAAGCAGTAAATATTAGTGGAAGTTTTTCTAGTCTAACAAGCATGTATATATGGCTATGGTAGGAATTTAAGCTCTCGTCATATAGGAACTCATCATGCAACATTTTTATGTTTTTAAAAGATAAATTCTCTAGAACTCTAGTATCTCTAGGAACAAGATAAACAGAAGCTCAGACCTTTCCATATCATATCTATCAACTACCTAGACTTAGATCAAACATTCGCTACCCACGAGTTTCAAGTTCAGAGCAAATCTTAGATTAAAACATTTGTATCCAAAACTCAGGAGAGTTCAAGATTGAAAACTAGGTACTTGAAAGAAATTACGGCAGAGCGACTATTCATCATTTCCAGAGTTTATTTTCAAAGTTTATTTTAGCAGGCAAACCTTTATACACTCTCACTTTTTATTTTATTCCGAACTTAAAGATAGCACAAGAATATAGCTATGAAAATAAATCTTTATTTAGTTTTAAGACTATATATCTTTTTATTTATTTAGGTGCTCAACAAAGCCAAATTAGTTTTAAAATTATAAAAAGGGAAAAGAGATACTTAGCTAGATACATGGGGTTGCTCTCTCCCAAGCTGCATGTTGACATAGTCGTTCAATCTTGAAGGGTAGCAGACTGGCAGCGGAGATGTTCTTCCTCTAGTGGAGCATTAATTGATGTTGATGACTACTGAAGCAGTGCTCCAAAAGTGGATATTACCTCCACTTGCTTGTCAGCTCTTTTTGATCCTTCAAATCCTACGAAGCTCAAATAGACAACAAAACTTGTGGAACTGATTAGGCGTAGTGATTAACCACCTAAGTCTTGATTGCCTAGAGCTTCATGATTATTCTTCCAAGCAGAATTTCAACAGGATCTCTTTCTCAATATTTTTGTATTTTTATATTTTATATGAAGTAAGAGAAAATGTAACAAGATGAATGCATATTTACTTTTGTTTTTATGCCACCACGGTGATTATCCCTATAGGTTGTTACACGCCACAGAATTATCCACGTGGGGCTTAGTATTTTTAGGATGCAATGCAATAACATTTTTATTTTTTTCTAATATAGGTGTAATAAAGTAAATATGCAGCATGAATTGATTATGTGAATGTAGAAAAATAAATATGCTAAAGGAAAAATAATTAATGCAATGCTGAAAAGGGAAATATGAATAACTACCAAGTTTACCTCCCTGGCGAGGGTTCGGTGATTTAAGTCCTTCAAACGAGACTTCTCGGCATGTTCACTCCTTAGATGCATCATCTGACCCCAACGATGGAGATATTAATGACAACGCCTCTTTAGATGGTGGTTTCGAGGATGTTGTCACCCATGTTCTTTGCTCGTTCAGCAATTCAAAGTGATGCATTAGTAGTGGAAGCTGGCAGCATCTTGCTCAGTGTGCATGTTACAGGTTCAGAACGTTCACTTGTAGGATTTGGGAAATCAACAATTCCCCTAAATTTTGCTCAAAGTGTATCCTGCTTGCAAAGACAAGGTGTAGATCAAGTGCATGGGTCCTGTTGGTGGAAAAACACCAACAGAACCAAAACCTTATTCATTTTAACCTTAGGCACATTGACCATGATAAGATATTGCATTCATTGTTTATTTTATGGGTGGCAAGATCAGAAGGATGATCATGGATGTAGCATTCAAACACTTTTAATAAAAAGAGTGGAATTGCTTAACCAATGGAAGGATTGTCAAAGTGTATCAAACTTTTTAGGATTAAGACAATCATCTCCCAAAGTTGCAACATTTAGCTCTTTTAATTATGCCTATGACATCTAGAGAGTGGTGTTATGAACAAGCTTAAGAAACAAGACATGTTGATTTAGTCAGGTTGAATCAATCAAGTTGTAACTCAAACATGTTTATTCCTTTCTTCGTATGTATACCAGAGTCAAGGTAAAGCTTTTTAAATAATGACCACTTACCTTAAGATGTTACCTTTATCACTAGGGCATGATGACACCATATGATGTAGGGTAGATGTCTTTTGGTAGTTCTTTCCTTTTGCTTGAAGCTTGCCTTCCTCAGTTCACTTGTTCATAAGCATCTTGTCTTCTAGAGACTTCTTTCTCCTTCCTCTTCTTTTCTTTTTGAATTGTGTTCAGACCTTTTGCTCCACTCATTATTTCTTCTCAGCGTGTCAGAGTGACGGAAGCTTGAGAGGAGGAAGAGCATTATTGGATCATCTTTAGAGGAGTCATCGGCCTTCCTCCCCCAAGCTTGAACCTTGCTGTCGCTCAACACTTGAAGTCAAGTGTGAATGTTGAAGCATCCCTCAGAGTGTGTTGTAACTCATGTCCTCAGACATTATTCTTCCTGTCAGTGAGGGCTCATGATTTTAGGTCCGTTGAGCAAGACTTCTCCCTTGCATTAAGCTTTTCATTGGATTATCCGATCCAGGAGATGATGATACAGATAGTTGCATGCTCTCCTTTCTTCATCAACTATTTTTTATTTTTGTTAAGTCTTGGTCGATGAATTGGTATTCATCGGAGATGCAGACTCGAGTTCCCCTGGCATGGTGAAGAATTATTCAATTAATGATACACCATCTGTCTTGATGGTCGAGAAAAGAACTTCATCGATATTTGCATGTAGGCTTTTCTCCAATGGCTTTGAGGACATCATCTTGCAATCGTAGTTGTTCATGGTCTTTTAGAACTTAGCCAGCAGTTAACCCTTGATTGATGTTTTGTTGACACAAGGATGCATGCCATGCTTATAATGGCATCATCATACTTGTCCTTCTACTGAGATGTAAGATGGTGTCTTCAAAGATAATGAGAGTAGGCCTCGGATTGGCTGATTTGAGGTGAGTTGCACTTTGCTTCTCATCGACATCCTAGCCTGAGTTTTTAGAAGACTCAATGCTAGGATATCTTCAACATTGCTCTTGACATGTCTCTTTGTTTATCCACTTCCTTTGAGTGAGCGCTATTAATGTCGATCCTTTTGTACGGCACTCGTCTCCTTTATTCTATTACTGAAGTGGTGCTTTGACAAGTTCATGCCAAACCATGAGCAGGCGTATCATAAATTCTTTCTTTCCTGTAAAATGTTAGTGGACACATACCCGAAGGATTGCAACAAATTTAATGTAGGGGTTAGTGTCAACAATTTATTTGAATTACATCTATGCTAATAAAAAGATAGCTTTTGAGTGACTCTTAGCATAGGTTTTGTTTATTTTATTTTACATTTTTTTTATTTCATGGCACTCTAACATGGTTCAAGCCAAAGGTAACTTGTAGAAAAAGACAAAGGGAGTGATATTTGATACTTACAGTTCTTCCATGGATGATGAATGAGCCGTGACTTTTGCATGAAGTTGTTGGAGTTCAACATATGCCTTGCTTCATCCCTGATGTGAGTTCATCCCTTAACTTACCCAAATTGTATTTGTGAATTTTCTGCAGGGGTTAGTCCAACAAAATAACCAATGTCTACACTAGTAATTTTTAGTTCAATAACCAAACTAGACTCCATGTCTAATTTAATTAAGGAAGGCTATTTAACCTAAGCACCACGCTTAATTTAAAAGCCCCTAGAAGTATAGCTAGTACTTCCAAACCAAAACATACTATAGCAGACAAAGGTAGCATGAAAGCATTATAGAGATTTACTCAAATTGAGATGTCAAAGCATGATCATGGTGAGAATTTTTTTCTTTTTATTTTTAGATGCAAACGATATAGATGCATGCAAGGGACTAAACATGCAATGGATGAGAAAACATATTAAACTAAACATAGTGGATGCATGGATTGTTAAAAGTAAACATGCAATGGAATGCAAAAATTAAAGAGATAACTACTCATCAAGTTTAAAGTCCATGAGCAAGACTATCTCACCTTTCTTGATCATACTTACCATGACTCACAAGATGGAATTTGTGAGTGGTGCAGCATTTATGTCCGCCACTTGAGATGTAATTTGAATTCTTGTGACGATGACCTTTTCTCCAATCTACACATGGTTAGAATAATATATATGTGTATTCACAAACCTGTGAGATGGCAGGGTTTTTGTGTTGATGAATCATAAATGTTCAGGCACCCTGGGTTCTTCAATGTCTCTTTTGTGGAATCTTTTCTTTTTCTATGGAATCTTGCCGAAAGGTCAAAACGGCATCTGATGTCCTGTCTATTCCACACTCAACAGAACAAGGGGTAATCCTACTAAAGCTAGTGGTATGTTGATCATCTAAATCTTTACGCTAATTGTTTCCCCGGCAATGGCGCCAAAAATTCTTGTTGGTATTTGTTAAGTGCAAATAGAATATGAAGGATTTCGTAAACGCACAGAATATATCATTGTAGCATTTTACCAGGAGTATTCTAGGTATCGTTATTTATATTTTACCACAGGGAAACAATGGAGTAAAGACTTAATGGATAGCAATAGAAAGACTACTAACCAACATACCAGCATAGCTAAAGCAGGGGGTAAAAGTAATGATAGGAGTTATGCAATAAGACACACAGGGGATAGGTCATCAAGGATAAGCTAGTTAACTTGGAAGGTCAACAGGTGAGGTAGATTCCTATGATACTCTTATCACATGGTTAAAGTAAACCCAACTATGTTAAGAATTACCTTACTCTTGTGCACTTTGGGATGCCACTAGACAGGAAAGAGTACCACAAGGGATACCTCTACTGACGTGACTACGGTCCTACAATTTAAGAACCTGCTTGATTCGATATGGACGGGGATGTCACCTCCCGTAACTACCATACAACCAGGGAACAGGGTGTATTCACAGGTAGAGCATCGTGTAAGCACCACGCTTATAGAAGCTCGGCTACCTAGCCTAGTCGACAAACTAGAAGGCTAAGCGCTCTATGAACTAGCACACAAAAGCATTGATAAACTCAACTAGCAAGATATATTCAAAGTAAGCATAGACATGTAAATAAGAGAATAAGTATAAGTCTTACAGAATGTTTAAGTGAAGATACAAGGTTTTACCAAGCCTCCAAGACTAGATCCGAAACCTTGAGCAAGAGCCCAACTCAACCCCCTCTCTCTAGCTACTACATTGGAGAGTCTAGACCTAATCCTCCTGGTGTATGAAGGAGAGGTTATCCTTTCAAGGGACACCTCTCAATCAACTGAATGAATTGATCAATGAATAATGAATGAAACCCTAGGGTCTAGGGCTGTTTATATAGCCCCCTAAGAGGAACCTTGGCCATTGGATCAAACTGACATAGATGAACGATTATTATTGATCCTCAAAGATGGTGGAACACGATTCGTGAGCCAAAGCCTGATTGGCTGCCAGGCCAGGGCGGCCGCCCTAAGGGAGAGGTCGGGCGCCCTACTTCTGAGGTGGTTCACCCTCCCATTTGTTCCAAAGCTTTCATGAGTCTTCTAGGTTCCAAAAAAGTGTACGTAGCCCCTTTATCTCTATGTAAACCTAACATGTGGGCCTTCCTTGGCTCTTTTCAGCTGACACCCTGCAGAAACAGACATTCACCAAAACTCATGGAATTCTATCAGTGTACCCCACATATCTATGTGGTATTTATGTTTAGGTCTTTTTTCATGTTTCGTTGACGGAAAAAAATGAGAGTTATCTACCGTCAACAGAGGCCCATCAGGGACCACAAACACGCCGCCCTCTCGATTATGGTGGAGCACGCCATGGCGTGCGGGCACGAACCCCCACAACCCAATAATGGTTCAACGACGAGCCTAGCTGAACAAAACGATTCACAAAGGTTGACAACATGGAGATTGAATAGCTTGGGCAAAAACCCTTCATGCCAGGGATCATCGAGACAAGTCATTCAAACAATGACATTGGCAATGACAAAAGGGAAATCAAAAAGCGCAGTGCATACATCACAGCCTCGGGGGCTTACGCATTTGCTGATTACAAAATTGTCCTAAACATTAGGATCATCGGCTTCTAAAGCCGCGAACAAAAACATCTTGTTTAGCGCGTTACAGAACTAGATGGACCCGAGGTTACAATAATTGTCGGATCCCCTCCCGCTTGCGATGGACATCTCATGAAGTTGAGAAACCGGTACAAGGTGTCTCTAACCTTCAGAGCTGCACCATGAGCAGGAGAGGACTGTCAAAAGAAGCCTCGAGGATGACCGCCTCATAGAGCTCCCTCTAACATCTGAAGAAGAGGTGCCTGCCAGAAACTACCTCGATGCCGCTTGGAGCGCCTAGCAATGAGCCAGCAAGCGGGCCACTAAGTCAATGCTCGAATGCTCCTAGACCCAGAGCTAGGAGCCGCGTGCCCGCCGACCATGGGAGAGCCCAGCGGCCTAAGCCGACCATGGCATCGTTCCACCCCATCTTCACGGAACTTCCTCTAACACCCATGGAGGACAAACGCCGACAAGGTGCAGAAGAGCCTGATCTCCGAAGGTCCCTCCTAGTGGTGGTGAAGCCGCCGAGATAGACCATGAACCATGACGCCCGATGGAGACAGCCGTTGTCTCACTCGGATTGGATGTCGGGGAAAACTCAAAAGACAGGGAAGAAGTGGGGATGAGGCGCACTTCCCTCTTCTCCCTCAACTTAAATAGACGGCACAAACACAAAGGTGGAGAAGATGGTGGTCAACATTCAAGACGGGCACAAACCCCTAGACACACTCGCAATCAAGAGGCAGAAGATGCGGCAGTTCAGTCTCCTAGGCAACACAAGACCCAGCAATGGTCACAGGGGTACATCAAATGCACGCGTACACTCTACCATTTACTAACCACCTTCTCATAGCATAGGGGAGGCGATGGCGGCCGAACGAAAGATTAAGCAGTGGGCGCCAGCGCGACAACATATCCTAAGTAAGCCTCGAACCTTTCACCTTCATTATCTCGCAAATTCATGCACCTGCATTCTAGGGTGCACAAATGTATGCGAGAGGGCACCGCTAGGACACAACATGGCTAGGGGAGGTCGATAGCCCCCTAGGTTCACACGCCGAGCGGCCCTCCACATCCATTACCTCATGTCGTGCTTAGGAAACTCTCTATCAGTCCGGTCCTTAGAAGGGCTTGAGGCCACAAAAGGGATAGGGGCAGGGAGGAGATGGGCCCCCATGGCTCTAATCAGTGGTGCGGAGCCACATGACCATCTCTCCCTGTGTCCGAGTCATCTGCTTCGAAGTCTCCCAGGTTGACCCCCTTTGGGGGGAGGCATCTTGCCCTCTGGCCATTGCAGAGGTGGTTGGGGACCAATGGGATTGACGGCTGATGATTTATGGGACAGAGGTTGACCCTCTTTGGGGGGAGGCATCTTGCCCTCTAGCCATTGCAGAGGTGCTTGGATAGAGCTAGCATCTTCCACATGTACGTGCAGAGTAGCCTTTTTAAAATTAAAGCCTATGCACTTAATTCTAACAAGCTAAGCACGATTGGAATTGATACCACTGACAGATGGAGCTTTAGTTTGCTTTTGTTGCTCTAAATTAAAGAAACAGAGTATTTATTTTCTGAGACTATGAAGAAGTTACAGAAAAGTGCCATGTGTAGCGATTATGGCAGTCCTAACGGCGAAACTAGTATAGTTTCTATGACATGTCATGTCATGTCATATAGACACCACTTATAACTCATAATACACAATATAATGTCTAATTATTATGGATATAAAATGAACGACTCTAGTTAGATTTCTCATTTCTTTTCCAATCGTCTTCCTCCCCACCACTCTCTTATTCTGTCTTGGTATAGAAAGCCACGCAGCCCGAGGCCCGGCGGCCCGGCCCGAGGCACGGCTTTTTGGCCCGACACGGGCACGGCCTGGCCCGTAGGCCACCGGGCTCGGGCTGGCACGACACGCCACACCAGGCCGTGCCTGGGCCGGCAGTTGAGCCCGCGGGCTAGCACGACCCGACACGGTATTTAGGGGGAGGCTCGGCAATGGCCCGTCTAGCTGCCGACGGGCGCCCCTCTCCCCAACCCTGTTGCCCAGCCCAGCCGCCCGGCGCCCGCTATATAAGCCAGGTGATGCGGTGCCCCTCTCCCCAACCCTAACCCTCAGTCCCTTACGGCCTCTTTCATCTCCCCCGTAGTCACCGCTCTCGCAATCGCCTCGCAGTCGAACTCGCCTTTGCTCGACGTCGCCGTCTTCGACCTTGACTCCGGTGACCTCGACGCTTCCCGACTACCACCGGCGTCCATACCTCCTCTTTGCCTCTCCCTTCTTCCTCTCCTACCCATCTCCCCCCTCTAGATCTTGGTGATATGTGAGTTTGTTGTTCGTAGTCCCCGTCTGTCCCTCGGCCACCGCTCGCCATTGTTGTTGACAGTGCATCGTTGTCTTCTCTGGCCTCTGGAACGACATTCTCTCTGGCACCGGGCTCCAGTTGCGCAGGTATTCCCTAACCCTAACCCTAACCCTAACCCTAACCCTAACCCTAACCTTCCTTGTCCCTGCTGGCTCCGGGCTCCGGCTCCGTTCATCTTTTCTGATCATTTGCTTTGTTTCTTTTGCAGGTCGGTAGCTGATGCTTCGTCCTCTAGCTACGGCATAGAGCGAGCAAGGCGGCCACCCGCACCATCGAGGGACGGAGCTAGAGGGACCATGGCTGAAGATGATGGCCTGCCACCTGGCCTGGCCCCAGAGGGAGAGAATGATGACAACATTGGAGACGACGCGGCTGCGTTGTTCGGCGTCGATGTTGGGCATGGCTTTGCTATTCTGATCCATCTGGACGGCGACGGTGGCGAAGGAGCGATGGGGACTGTGAACTCCAACAGCTCTGCTCCTTCAGTTGCTAGTAAAGGTAACACTGGTAAGCGAAAATCGCCTGTTTGGGTTGATTTTACCGAGATCTTTGAGGATATCAATGGTGAGTCTACTTGCACTAAGGCTGTTTGTAAGATGTGTAAGGCCACCTTGTCTGCTAGATCAGCAGCTAGCACTAGTCATTTAAAAAGGCACCAAAAATCATGCAAACTTAAAACTGATCAACGTGCTAGGGTTCAGTCTAGGCTGTCTTACAATCCTGATGGCTCTGTTTATAACTGGGACTATAAATCTGAAGTTGCTCATGTTGAACTGTGTCGTTTAATCGCTAAGCTTGATCTGCCTTTAGGAATAGGTGATACTGATGCATTTGAAGAGTATATCCAACGGGCTCATAATCCTAGGTTTGTTAGGGTCTCTAGGCAGTCCACAACTAGAGATCTTGGCAAGCTTTTCACTGAATGACGTAATATGATTAAGAACTATATTTTGCCTGCTGCTTCTGCTGTTGTATTGACATCTGACATTTGGTCAGGCAATGCAAAGGAAGATTATATAAGTGTTGTTGCTCATTATGTTAATGCTGACTAGGACTTGCAGAAAAAAGTAATTGGTCTCAGATTGATTGAGGTAAAGCATACTGGTGAGAATATAGCTGAAAAAATTGGATATGTTATTCAAGAATTTGGTTTGGTTGATAAGATGATGTCTGTTACACTTGATAATGCATCTGCTAATACTAAAGCCATGGAAACACTGTCACCTATGCTTGTTGGTTACCTTGGTTATGAATCTGCACCTACTAATGAAGATCCTACTCATGTTAAGTATAATCTGCTTCATCAATGTTGTGCATGCCATATTATTAATCTCATTGTGAAATCTGGTTTAAAAAGGATGAATTCTTACACTGAGGATTTTAGGACTGCTATCAATTTTTTAAATTCTTCTAACCAGAGAATTGTCATGTTCAAGAACTATTGCATTGCTAAGGGTGTTAGGCCCAGAAAATTTGGTTTGGATATGGATGTTAGATGGAATGCTACATACCTTATGCTTAAACACTTGCTGCCATATAAAGATGTGTTTTCTGTGTTCATTAATTCGAATTATGGCTCAACTTTACTAACTGTCAGGCACTGGTATGTTGCTATGAAAATAATTGAGTTCCTGAAAATTTTTTATGATTCAACTGTTACTCTATCTGGTGTTTATTATCCAACTAGTCCACTTGCTTTGCATCATCTACTTGAAATTATAACTCACTTGACTGAATGTGAAAAAGATACAAACATGTTTCAAATTGTGTATCATATGAAGCTTAAACATCTAAAATATTGGAAGGAGATACCTCTCCTATACTCAATTGCATTCATTCTTGATCCTAGAGGTAAAATGAGAGGCTTGTTTAATGTTCTTCAAATAATGCAACTAAAAATTGATCATGATTACACTGCCTATTATGCTGATGTTAAAACTTAGATTTATAAACTGTTTAACAAGTATGAGAAAAAGTTTGGATCTGCTAGGACTCAGAGGAGGGCTACACAACCTGCAGGTAACACAAGTAAAAGGAAGCATGCATGGGGAAGAATTTTTGGAGGTCCTAGAGCCTCTGGTGTTGTTGGACCTTCACCTGCCTCTGCTTCCAATCCATCCCTATCAGCATCTGCTGCTACTTGTGAGCTAACAGCATACCTGGACAGTGACAATGTCACTTCATATGAGGAAGATTTTGATTTACTTCTTTGGTGGCATGACCACAAGCTAACCTATCATGTTCTTTCTATCATGGCTAGAGATGTATTCTCTGTTCCTATTTCTATTGTGTCTTCATAATCTTGTTTTAGCATGACTGGTAGGATTCTCTAGGAGCGGCGCCGAAGACTCAAGCCAGAACATGTGGAGATGCTTGCTTGCGTCAAGGACTGGGAGTTAGGAGATAGAAGACTTCAACATTCTAGTGACTGCCAAGAACTAGTGGAAGAGTTTGAGAATCTGTACCTTGATGTTCCTGAAGATGATGGATCTGGACCTCCCTCTGCTAGCACTTCTGCAAGTGCATATGTTGCATCTGGACCTGCTGGTACTTGAGAGTTGAGAGTTGAGTGAGTGTGAGTGTAATCTATGAGTTGAGAGTTGAGAACTGTTAGGTTTGAGAGATGAGAGTTGAGACTTATCTGTGATGTTGTGAACCTTTGAACAATTTTCTTTAATTATAAGAGTTGTGGTGCACTTTTTTTCCTTTTCTGGGGTTTCTCACAAGGGTGGGTTTTACCCAGAAAGGTTTTTAATGAGGCAGCATTGCACACAACTCATTTATCCTTTTAAATCTTCTCCTTTTGCCTATGATTTTCTTTGGTTATTTGGTTTTTTACTTAGGATTTGATATCTGATAAGATTCTGGTAGCAAGGACCATAAATTTGACTATTTTCTGTGATGTTTTTTTGGTAACGTGCCTGTGCTGGCCCGGCACGCCATTATGGCCGTGCTTTTTGGGCCGGCACGACACGAAAACTAGCCCACAGGCCCGTGCTTGGGCCGATGCCAAGGCACGAGGCACGGCCCGGCAGGCACGACGTGCCGTGCCGGCCTGACAGGCCGCGTGCCGTGCCTGGCCCGTGCCCGTGCCGGGCTGGGCCGGGCCGGCCCGATGGCCAACTATATGTCTTTATATGTGATGCTCATTCTAAGAGATTTTTATGTATTGCGTCAAAAAAAAGAAAGATTTTTATGTAGTTTTTTAAACTTTGGTTTTTGTGAAAGACCTAGTTTCTCACATGAGATCCAGTTTCTTGTAGTTTTCATCTCTCTCACTTCTTAATATTGATAACCACATCAGCAAAATATTGTACATACATGATATTAAATGATATGGAAACGTACTATTCTAGTCATAGCATTGAGAGCCCTTAGGCCAGTCTCAGTAGGAGT
The DNA here is from genome assembly GCA_038087645.1 of Saccharum hybrid cultivar R570. NCBI lineage: Eukaryota > Viridiplantae > Streptophyta > Magnoliopsida > Poales > Poaceae > Saccharum > Saccharum hybrid cultivar. Next base: position 566,599 of record JAQSUU010000291.1, on the reverse strand, counting down.
TCATTGGAGTTTCATAGGTATTAAATAAGGTGACATGACATAGTATAGATCAAGAGAGATATGATAAAAGTTTCAGAGAATAAAACTTGTCTACACTGTTTCCAAGGAGTTTTGAAAACTAGGAGACGAAACCCCCGCTGAGAATAACCTTAGCAATTAAGTATAGCCATAGTAGCCTTTATGATTGGTGAATGAGGGATAAGATATATAGTAATTGGAAGTAAATATGGTACTTTTCTAAGAAAAATGAAAGAAAGTGGGCCGGTGGGAACCTGTAAACTGCTTTCGGCCTGATATGTTAGGTAGGCTGGTTTTTAGAGTTTAAAAACTACACCCACTGTTCCAAATTATAAGTCATTTTGGCTTTTTTGGATTCATAGATTTTACTATGTATAGACATAACATATATCTTTTTTTGCGCAAGACATAACATACATCTAGATGCATAGCAAAAGCTATGTACCCAGAAAAGCCAAAACCACTTACAATTTGGAATGGAGGGAGTAGATGATACCCCACGTGTTGCTGCCGAAAATTTGTAGTAGAGCATATAATGAGGAATAGAGTGGAAAGTTTTTTTTTCTAGGTAAGGATGATGGCATTCACACGTATTTTTACATTTTTGTCATATTCAACTGTTAAGAGTGGATGATAAAATGCAAATGTGTTTGCAATGACTGCATAGGAATTGTCGGAAGTTTCTGCTCCAGCAATCGAAATCAGCATATCATGCATAAGGAGCACACACAGATTTATACTGGTTCAACTATGTGGTACCCTACGTCTAGTTGGGAGTAGATTTCTTATCTGGTATGCTCGAATTACAAGGTGTTACTGATGACTAGTTGCCTATGCAATGTAGGATACCGATCGGGGCTCTTCACTCCTCCTTTATAGTCCAAGGTGTTGAGTTATAGATAGAGTCCGATCTGTTACCTATGGATTTCCTAGAACGTTACAAGAAAATCTACTAGATAGAGTTAGTTTCTAGGTACATATTGTTATGCCTTGTCTTCCAAGTAGATGATATACCTGTCTAGTTTAGGCTTCTTGTGTAGCCTGCTTGCTGTTATGGTGTACATATCACCGACAGCTGTCTTGCCTCTTGTCTTGAAATGCTACATGCAGCAGGCTTGCCTTTGTGACAAAATAGAAGGTACTGCAAGAATATAGTGGAAAACCATTCTGCATAGTAAGGTAACACCGTAGCAATATAGTTAATAAAAGAGAAATAAATGGCTGAGTGAGTAGTACATGCTTTGCTCTTGGCCTGTGGCGTTTTTTTTATTCGAACCAATAATATGCTATTATTTTTCTAGACAGATGATGGATGCCACTCAAATTTTTATCAAGGAGTATGCGAGCAATGAATTTGCATGATTGACTCTTTATTGACAGTGTTTTATGCCTGCAATTAGCGTAATGAGTATAGGTAGAAAATGGTCATACAAAACTAAAGAGTATTTTTGAAGTGCTCAGTATGGTATGGAAATCAAACAGAATTGGCCCAAATGAGTTATTCTAGATTATAGTATGTAGCAGGGTCTGCCATTAGATCAATGTGGTCACCATATTGATATGAACAATATACGTATTAAGGATTTGGCATGGTATACATAAGCACAAATAAATTGTCCAAAGGCGAGAGTTTTCTTATTCATGCAGATACATGCATGCATTGGATCCTCATGCAAAATTAATAATGAGCTAGAATTCTCGATTACAACTAAAGGCTATCAATTTGGTGATTACTGATTCTAGGTTTAATCAACAGTATAAGTAATTTTAGGTAGTATACACGCAGTGAGGTTCTGATCAATTTGCATGCATGTTGATGACGTCCTACATGAAAAGAGGTTCCTTCTTATGCTTTGTTACTTTTTTTTAGAATTACACAGTATAACGTACACACCCACCTATAACACGCAAGCACACTCACCCCATATTAACACACGTACGCAAACCCTACCTCTATAAACACCTCCGCATGACTAAGCCGCCAGATCTCGAGATTCACAAAGTCATCGCAAGGTCTCTCTGCCAGCGGGGACGTTGTCATAACATGAAAAGATCACATCTTAACATGTATGATCTGTCAAACCAAAGAGCTTAAAAAATATCTGAGCAAGTTAGGGTTGCTTACCTAGAAAAAGGAATCAATCATATGGGTGTATACACTTCATGCTAGAGCAAGATATGGATAGAATGTTCCCATAGGGTCCCGTCCCGTCGACGTCGAGCTGGACTTTTGTCTGGGCATGTTTGCTGCCGCTGCGGAAGTGCCCAGAACGTCTGTCAAGCATTGCTTGCAAATACGCGCTTGCTTTGCTAAGGGTTCTAAAATGCAATGCTAAGGGTAGAGGTGGGAGTGAATTTTGTATAATCTAAAATTCAATTAGACTCTAGTTGTTTTGATATATTTGGTCAGGATGTATTTAGATTTAGAATATCCATCATTATTCTATCCACTAAAATCCGAAATACATGATTAACTAAAAAATGTATCCCTCTGTCTTAAAAGAAAATAAAAAAGACTGTTTGGTCTCATCAGCTGATCGGCAAGTCCTACTTAAGACTAGCCACAGTAGGCCCGGCCCTGGGGGCGGGCGGGCGAGCGGGGCAGCCGCCCCAGATCCCCCCAAAGCTGTCAGGCCCCCTTTTATGTATACGGTGTTGGAGTAGCCAAACCCTGTATACGGTGTAGCAGTAGTATGTTTATTTTGGGAAATGTGTAGAAGTAGTATGGCTTGGCTGAAGTACCAACGAGTGCAGGCGGCTCATCATAGCACTGCTGTATGAGAGGCCAGGAGCCCACGAGCAAGCGTGTGCATCAATTCTGTATTTTTTTTGTGTCACGTACGGCTGCAGGGATGTCACTGTAACAGTATGCCTGGTAAGGTATATATACTTTGTGCTAGTTTTCAATTTCTAAATGTATTTTAAAAAATCCAGCACATGTCTTCTGTAAATGATGCCGTTAGTAGTATGAACACAGGGGAAATATAGATGAATTAGTAATTGGCCCCGTTCGGCTGTGCTGATAAGCCGGCTGAAAAACACTGTTGGCTGATTTGTTATGAGAGAAAAATATTGTTCCGACTGAAAAAAAAAACAAGCTGAAAAAGACGGATTATAAACCGGATGAACGGGACCATTATTGCGCATAGGAGCAAACAAATACTGCAAATCCTGATAGCAAGGCCTACAAAGTTACCGTAGATGATAATTTGGACAACGATGAGGATGATAAACCAGTATGGGACAAGATAATGTTTTTGAAAGTGTATGGTGCAAGGAGAATAGGTAATGCATGCTAGGGCTTAGCATCCAAGCGAATACAAGCTATCAGATGCACATAAGGGCGTCCCCAGTAATCTAGCTTTTTTTAGCTTGCTAGCTAGTACGAGTATACGTCACTTCTAGCTAACAACACGCGTTCATCCGTCCAACCTCTTGGAAAGCAGTCATGGGACCCACCACCGGCCAACATACTGCGCCAGATGCCTACCGACAAAATAACCGCTAGTGATTTCAGTTTTCATATTCTCTCAGCTCCAGGTCATCCTAAAATCTGACATAAGCTGGCTACGTCGATCACTGTTAGGGCCGCCCTAAGGAGCCTCATTTTTCAGTCTTGGGGGCTGTTTAGTTGACAAAATTTTTGGCGAAAAGCTACTGTAGCAGTTTCGTTGTTATTTGGCAAATATTGTCCAATCATAGTCTAATTAGGCTTAAAAGATTTGTCTCGTCCATTTCGTCTAAACTGTGTAATTAGTTTTATTTTTTATCTATATTTAATGCTTCATGCATGCATTCAAAGATTCGATGTGACAGGGAATCTGAAAATTTTGGCAAAATTTTTGGCATCTAAACGGTGCCTTGCTCTAGGCCCCAAAATCTCAAGGCCGGCCCTGATCGCTCTAAATATTTAAACCAACTCTGGTCCTCCATTTTCATAAAGAGCTGAAGCGGCAAGCATCATGTCGGAACAACATTTTAATTCACTCATCTAGTAGTAGGTCACATCTCCTCAAAGTCCTACAAGTGGGGGGCATATTTTTTTCTCCAAGACAGGCATCGATGCATATGAGCTTTTCTCAATGCTAAGATTTTCCTGATGCTTCAATTCCTTCCTGCAGTGTGTGAGCATCAATAATGAAACGAAAAATTTTGATAGGTTTGAAGCATCAGTAAAATAGCACACTACTGTGGATAGTCAAATAACTCCATCTCACTGTATCTATTTGGCTAGCCGCTTCATACAGTATTTTGATAGCGACGCATGCCCCTTTTGCAATGGAGAATAGTATTCATATATAGCACTTCCACTTAGGGTTTTTGACATGAGGTCTATGTATGTATCTCACACTAATCCACACAAAGTAGCGGCAATTATACCGAGTCACCTCCAAACATTTTCAGTCAATTAAGGCGTGAATGTAAACTTTTTTGTTCCAGTTCCCCCGACGACGATGGGTGGCGGGAGATCCTCCACCGGCAGGCGATGCAACCGGCGTCCAACTCGCCTGTGCCACCTGAGCCAGCTCGCGGAGGCCGGTCGGCGAGTCATCGACCTCTGAGGCACATCCCGACCGATCTCCACAGCAAGTGCCTCAATTCCCTCTCCTCCGCGCACCGGGTGGCTACCTGCAAGCTGCCCCAACGGTGTCTGCGGTGCAAGGGTCTTCGGCACATTGCGCACGATTGCAAGCAGCCACGGCGCATGGACTCTCGGAGCTTGGGTGATCGTGCCTCGGGTCGCCCCGATGGGCCAGCGGATCTCGGCGGTTCGCAAGGCCTTGGAGGGGCCATGACGGGCACCACCGTCCCTGGCGGTCAGTGGCGGCGGAGACAGAGACGGCGACAACGTTCGAGGCGTCGTGGCCGGCCGGCTAGGTGCGCGCAGGCATCACCGCCCTTCACGCCTGGGCTCGACGACCTGTCCAGCGGGACGGGCATCGCCCAGCCTGACCCGCTGACACTGATGTTGTACCCAGGCGCCATGCATGTTCGCGACATCACGAAGGACCCGATGTTGGAGGAGTTTGCAGCCTCGATCACCAGCACTCGGCTCATCACGGGGCCATCTTTTGAGCGTGCTATGTCACCTCCCGTGGCCCCCCCCCCCCCCCCCCCGCTCCAGGATGAGGCCCCGACAATGGCGACCGCCCTGTTGGTGGTCACGGATCCAACGGCAACGGACTCCTGCGTGTTGAGGACTCCCCCTCCTCACCCTATCCAATGGGCGGGGGATTCACCAACAGTTGCTGACCCACCCAGGCCAGAGCCGCTGGAGACCCCCTCTAGTGAGGTCAGTGACGACACCTTCCAGCACCGCCTCGACTACTTCGTCAGCGATGTGACGATTAAGAGGGACTCTCCTCTTATTCGTGAGCCTCCAAAGCAGCCCCCATTAAGCCTAGACTGCCAAAGCGGAGCAGACGGTTGGCGACTCAGCCCATCTCTCGAGTTCCTGCCTCCAAGCGAGGGGAGGTCTTGATCATGCAACGTATGGGCTACATCAAGTCGGGTGAAGCTCCTTCCTCGTCGGGGATCGAGAAGTATGAAAAGCTCCTCGGTGGCGACATGACTGTGGAAGAGGCCGATGCGCTGGACGCGCTCCTCCCAGCCGCTCAGCCGCGAAGCAGCAAGGCCACCTCCTAGGTCGTGCCTTGGCGTCAACTTCGGTTGTTTCTTTATGTAATATCGACCTAGAGATTCCCTGTTAGGATGGTCCAGCTACGGCTGTGTTGACCTCCAGCGCTCTTCCAAGCGCGTTGTATGTTTTTCAAACTCTTCTTCTTAATACAATGATACGCAAATCTTTTGTGTATTCGAGAAAAAAATGTTCCAGCTTTTGATGTAGGGCGTGTATATATCTCTACTACACAAAACTTTTACAAGGTGTTTGCCTTTGGCGCTCAGAGGCGGGCGGGCTGGTTGCCCGCCTCTGTTAATTGGTGGCAGGCAGCCGGCCCAGCAACCGTCTCAGTACTGAGATGGTTGCCTTAAGACAATCACCTCCGTTAATGGATTAACCTAGGTGGTTCCCTTAAGATGTCTGTCTCGATTAATGATTGCAACAAAAAAATTAATTCATAATTTTTTTCATATGAACTCAGATGAAGACAAACTTTATATTAAAATTATAGCTCTTGACGAGATCTATAACTTTATAGTTGAAAAGTTTTTGAATTAAAACAGTTTAGGGTCCCAAAATATTGTTGTAAGTGCATAGATTTTAAAATTTAAAATTCAAAATTATCAAACGATCTCGGATGATGACATGGTCTACACAAAAGTTATAGTTCTCAATAGAATCAACAACTTTGTAGTTGAAAATTTTTAAATTTAAAGATGTTTAGAGTCCCAAATATGTGTTCAAAGGTTACAGATTTTGAAATTTAAAATTTAAAATTCCTAAATGATCTCAAATGTTCACATAGTTAATATCAAAGTTCTAGTGGCCGACCTAATCTACATGTTTGATATTGACAAGTTTTTTATTTATTGTTATCTAGAGTCTCAAATATGTGTTTGAAATTCACATGTTCTGAGATTCAATTTTTTGAATTTTTTCAAACTATCTCTGATAGAGATACATCCTATACTAAAGTTGTAATACTTCACAAAATTTAAAACTTTGTAATTAAATTTTTTTTCATTTGAGTTCATTTAATAGCTAAAATATGCAATATAAGATTACAAAATATTAATAAAAAAGATAGCATATTATATATAGACATGAATGATTGTGTGGTGTAGTGGTAGAGGCGTTGTAGTATCGAGTGTTAAGTTGTGACTTCGATTCGATTCTTCAAAGTCACAAGTTTTCTTTTTTTTGGTTTTCTAGGTTTTCTAGACAACATTAGTGGAGGCGGACATTTTAAGACGTCCGCCTCGGGTGCCCACCTCAGTTGATCCACAATTAACCGTGACCTTTGGACGGAGGCAGTTGCAATGCCCGCCTCCGTTAATCAAAAAATGCTCGTCTCGAAAAAGATTATGTGTAGTAGTGTATCTAGTTATACTAATTTGCACAAAGCAGCAAACAGTCCTAATGAGTCATCGCCAAAAGATTTTAATCAATTCTATTAAAATGTTAAAGGTGTGAAGGTGAGCTTTTCAAAAAAAATTGTTTTTTTGGGGTACAACATTTCGACATAGGATCGACGACAGTCAACATAATTATAATAATTTGAGTTATTATTGTATCAGTATTATATAGATTTGGACTTAAAACAAATTAAGTTAGGTTGGATTGAACATTAGTCATTTTACATTGAGATAGGATTGGACTTGATTAAGATGAGGAACGTGTCTAATGTAGATAAAAAAAGGGGAAGTAAGGGTTCTAAAAAGGTACGTAAGAGATTTTTTAGGGCAAGAATACTAATGTTGTCTTATAGGCGGTCTCATATCACGTAATTTTAAAACGACTTAATAGACAAAATGTACAATGGTTGTCTTTTAAGTTGTTTAATAGTAACTCGCAATTTCATAATTTATAAATAAAATAAAAGTAAATTTATGAGTTGCATAACAAAAATAACTCATACAATGGTACATAGTTATCTCATACTCTTAAATTTTAGCTCATGAGGTGGTTGTTTCGCGAAATAATGACACATCTCTCTCTTTCTCTCAAATCTCTTTCCTCCACATTTGAAAAAATCTTATGTGCCACTACATGAGACGAAATATAAGACCAGTGACATGTAGAAATGTAATTTGCCTTAAGTGATCTGTTGCTATTGTCGCACCTTCCACATAACTGCTAGTCCGGCGGTGCTCACACGCATGGCTAGTTAGGAATAGCTTGTGCACGCTGGTGTGGCATTGCTTGCATGTGAGGAAGGGCCAGTTTGGCGGAGCTCTTTCTGCTTCAAGTCGTACGTGTCCTTCTCCGTTGGGGTGCTGACGCATCAGTCCACGCTGTTTTAGCTTACATCGGGTTTGCATCTAGGCCACACCGTCCACTAGCGGCAATTTTGCGGGGGCGGGCTGGTTGGTTATTAATTAATGACCTTTTTGCCTGCATTCCTACACTTGTTCAAAAACTCCTTATTGTACTTAGGGCACCAGCAATGGGAGGTAGTAAGGGGCAGTAGGCTGGTGGTGGTGGTAAGATACATTGTGAAGCTAGGCTTTATTTAGATGAGCCCAAAAAGTTACAATTTTTTCACTCTTTCCATCACATCAATCTTTAGACGTATGTATGGAGCAGTAAATATAGATAAAAAAATAACTAATTGCACAATTTAATTGTAAATCACGAGATAAATCTTTTGAGCGTAGTTAGTCCATAATTAAACAATAATTGTCAAATACAAACAAAATTATGCCGTTTTAAATTTTTCTAACTTCTTCAATCACACAAGGCGCTAGTAGGAAAAACAGACATTAGTTGCTACCGGTAGGAGTACTACTACCGGATAAGAGGCAATAAAATATTATTTCTCTCACTGCTCTTGTCTGCCCTCCCCACCATGGTACACAGGTGCATGCCTTTATTTCCCGCCGGTGCGTAAACACATGGGTAGTGTTTACATAGCGTAAAAGTTGGTGTAAAGTTTCTGTACCATTTTTCGTTGTTATTTGATAAAATTTATCCAATTATGGACTAACTAGGCTCAAAAGATTCGTCTCGACATTTACAGACAAACTGTGCAATTAGTTTTTTTTACCTACATTTAATACTCCATGCATTAGTCAAAGATTCGATGTAACGGAGAATCTTGTAAAATTTTTGAAATTTTGAAGGAAGTAAACACAGCCATTGTGTGCCTGCGGATGCTGCTACTACCGCCTGCTGCACGGGCCCACATTATTGTCGATCTCGGCAAGATACACTGCGGCTGCTCTTATTGTCTTGCCATATAGTGGTGGGTTTCGAGCATCCACTAGGTTTAGTAGGGGTCGGATTTTTTGTTGAAAGAAAATCGTAGGGCATAGCCTCAACGCTAGCTAGGGAATATATTAAAACAACTAGGAACAAAGAGTTATAGAGAGTTAGCCAGAAGCTGACCGGCACACTTACCTTGAATCGATGCTCGGGGTTGTTTTGGGTTTTGAGTTTAGGTTTTGGGCGCGGGTCCGCAGAAACCACCCAACCCATTGCCAACCTCTCTAGCAAGTTTGGTAGTGGAGGATTAAGTGGTCTTGTGTGGCAGAACCGCCTAATCTAATGTTCTCCCAAGAGTACTTGTCTTCCATTAGACACTAAGTACCCAAGAGAGTGCACTAAATTCTGCGATTCCGTCGAGCACACCCGAGGGAGAACTCAAAAATCCACATTTTTACCTCAGGATCATAAATGAGAGATAAAGCTTACAACATCTTTATCATTTCTTACATCACTTTTAGTACAACATCAGAGTAATTCATTATTTGATTATAACAGCGGAATATAAAATGTTATCAGCGCTTTAGCGGAATGGAAATCATTTAAGGTCAAGTTTAAACATTACCATGATGAACATTTATATACATGAAATGATAATAGGTTATAAGTTTTTCCTTTGAAAATATTTTCGGTGGGAGTTTAAATAACACTACGTCCGCACGTAAAGGAAATCCTCGCTGAGCCCACCAGGAGGTTTCCACACCCAAGTGTTAGCTCCAAAAACATGTCACCTGTAATAGGGTAGAACAAACCCTGAGTACTCAATTGTACTCCGCAAGACTTACCCGTCAGAAGGAAAGAAAAGACTCCAAGGATATGCAAGGCTATCTGGCTGGTGGGTTATTACAACTGCAGGAAGCATTACTAAAGGTGCATCCTTATACTCAATTTTTATTAGCAGTTATCAGTAGTTCATTAACCAACCATTCTAGGTAAGCACCTGTTCTACTTTCAAGCAAAGGTTGAACCATCAGAACCATCTTCCATCTTTCATCTTTCAGTTCTTACTACGATGCCCGGATCAAGTCATATCGGACCGCTTACGCGGCGATTCGCGAATCAATGTAGCCTAGCTGGGTACCCCGAAAAACACACGCCCCGCCTGTACCAAGGTACAAACGGGACCAATCCATTATCCTCCTGTCAAGAGAACCGAGTCCCCGTCCATAATGGGACTCCAAGCCCCCGCCCTCTCGCGATGCTTAGACCTCCTAATACCCATATATAATCCACCTTCAGTTGGTCCAGATGGAGCCAGAACCCATGACAAGAGAATAACAAGTCTTTCTAGCCCCCATCCGCTAGTATATGCTCGGGATAAGAAGATCTGTGACCTGACAACCATCCAAATGCAACGACCGGTCCTTAACCGACTCAGGCGGGACAAATGCAACCAGAGTCTCGCTCGGATTGCCCAACCAAGTCCATATCAAATTCCAAGTACAGTCCCGCCCGGTCTCCAATTATTATCCATATATAATCCATGTGATAGTAACATGACAATAGTAACAATAATATATTTCCTATCTCTCGCGAGTGACGGGCAATCACTCGACTTTTACCGGAGTCCTGTAGCATAGCAATCTACACAATCCTGTTATACTAGTAAGACTCATGGGATCAGGATATATATATATATATATATATATATATATATATATATATATATATATATATATATATATATATATATATATATATATATATATATGCAAGTGGGTTTCATTCAACTCCTTGAAACTTAGTGCACAAGCATAAATAAAGTGCAGAATAATAGAGGTTATGCACCGGGGCTTGCCTGGGTAAACATCATTATAACTAAGTTAGCATTTCCATCCGCGGGGTGTGGTCACCATCACGCTTTCTTTTGGTTACTCCAGTTAATCCACCATCGTACCTAAATGGTATACATCGTTGCAATATGCTTGTCTAAGCGAAACATGCATAAACAAGATATTTAAAAGATAAAAGAGATAAGTTGAAGCTTAGCCATGGCAGCAGGTAGGCAAAGATGAATGTCGCGTGTGATCGCCGCTGGCTGTAGGCTTGCGGAAACAACGAAGTGCGGCTGCGCCATAGTGCTGCGGCAATAGCATAGGCGTGCTGGGGTGCCAACGTCGGGGTACAGATGCCGGGATGCAGGGTCAGGTTGGAGGCAAGGAAGAAAGGAGCTAGATTGCTCGGCTGCTGGTGCTACTAATAAAGACGCTCCAGCTGAATCCAACTTGATTGCTCGGTCAAGCTTGGCTGCGGCTCTCGTCAAAATTTTTGGCCAAGACAACAGGCTGCAAGCTACTGCCTCCTCCCTTGCTACACGGCAGGACCGTGCACGGAGGTGTGCAACCTGTGCAATCAAACAGGGCCCCGGATTCTTAGGGCCATAATTATAACAACCAATCAGACGAGGTCCAATACCCAATAGCCCCAGTCTTTGGGGCAATTGATATCTCATGCATGTACTGAGTCCATGACGAGCACATGCATGTCTCGAGTCCGCGCTGCCAGTGCTGTCCATCTGGCTCCATGGAGGTCTGCTCAAACTCGTTGATTCTCCAGGCCAACGAATCTCAAGTCCACTGATTTACCGTAGAGCTAAACCACCGATGAGCTGATGCGTGTAATATTTGAGATGTCTTCTGTGGCTAACTGTCTTGTATTCTTGTATTAGTATACTCGGAATTATTTCTTTTGGTTAATTACTTATTAAATGCTAAAGGTTCATTAGCTCGTGCAGACCTATAGTGCTGAACATGCAGCATAGGCTATAGCCTGTAGGTACTATTCGTGATCTGTCTCACTGCTATACAAGACTTTTCTTTTTGGAAAAAAAAATGTGATACATTTTAGCATGTATATATATTTATGTGTTTGTCCACTAAATATAAAATTATTCTATAATCATGTTTTAAAAGCTTTTGAAAACATTCTCGTTTTGACTGCCCACGTATAGAAAGAAAACAAGAAGATGGATTAAATCCCTGCCAGTCTGGATGCGCCCTGGCTGGTCAACAAAAATGGCGCGCAGGAGATGACTGACGCGCACGACACACTTCAGCGGAGGCAGCGCTCTAAATAACCTCGTAGCGCACCGGCGATAAAAAGATTTCTTCGGATGAACAGCATGCTACAGTGCCAGGCTAGAAATTCCAGTGAGCTTCGGGTCCGACTACATTTCTGTGCGCTACAGTACTTTCCACGCGTCTACAGTGATTCTTTGTGCTACAGTGTTCCTGCACGTTACAGTGCTGCCCTGCGCGTGCTCTGGTTCACTTCTGGCACGACGTGTAAGCAGGGCTATGTGAATATGTGTAGTGTGCGTGTGTTTTGTTTCTAATTTCTTTTCGTTTCTTTTCTCCTACCAAAATATATACATAATTAAGTAAATTACAACATCCCATTATTCCTTTGTTACTAATCTAAATACACACATGTATATATCTATTATGTAATTATACATATATTTATCTATAGAGATACACTCGGAAAGAAATAAATTTCTACACTACTTTAAATAATATAGCAACACGCTTATCAAAACGAAATACATGAGTGTATACCACACTTGTTTTATAGAATTTGTTTTCACGCTAAGTGATTAAAATGACTTATTCTATTTTTCTTATTAAGATCACAACAGCATATTTTCACCTAAAATAAACTAAGTTACAACACTAATGTAGTTTTTCCTAACTACAGAATGAGTCATATAAGATTCGGTATCATTTCATGTGCGATTAAAATTTTAAAAACCCGAGAACTCGTTTTGCTAATTTCTTATAGGCCTTAATCGCGTGCTAACTAAGCTAATAACACCTGGGGTGTTACATCTTGCCAAGAGCCCTTCGGTGACGAGCACTGAAAGTGCATCTAGGCCCTTAGTTGGTTTTGATGGATTGAATGATAATACGACTAGGGGACTAATAAAATTGATGAGAACCGTAGGTGTTTAGTCCTGGGTTTATTTGATAGAGTTTGGGCTCATATTGTGAAGAAAATGATATAAATGGGAAATGAGTCCAAGTTAAGTGTAACGAAATACATAAATGACAAGCATGTAACACGAATGTTAAAGGAGACTTGGGTTGGATATGGTCTCTCAAACGAGCCTTAGTAATGCTACGCAATATTGACTTTTGGTTTCATAATTGATGAATTAGCAAGCATATGTGTTGAATAAAGATAAGACATAAGTGATTGCATATGGATTGATCTCACTCTTTAATCTTTCTAACTCAAATCAAGAATGATGAAAATGGTTTTCATGATGACAGAGAGTTATTGTAACTTGAATGGTCTAAAGATAATATTATTAAGAAGAAAACTTGTGGAAACAACCTAGTTCAAGTAAAAGACAACAATGCAGATTAAATGGATTTAAATATATGCTTATTATTGGTTTAAATCAATCTGTGGCTTGGGATGTCTTAAAAGGTGAAGATAGTGTGGCAGATCTGTCCGAAATAACTCACTTTCGGAGACACTTGTCTTCCACTAGACACTAAGTACCTCAAAAGTGAGCTAAATCGAACAGTTCCGTCGAGCACACCTCAAGAGAGAACTCGAAACAATCGACATTTTACATCCAGAATCCAATAATGAGTACAAACTTACAATACTTAATCCATTTCATACAACATAGAGTCTTAGAAATTATTTATTACAATATCAGAGTTCAGAGTGCGATAATTAAACAACGGAATGAAAATAAACATCTAGTAGAAACGATACAAGGATCCTTCTGTATCCACCAGAAGAATCCTCCACACAAGAGCTACTCCTCAAGCTGCACTTGCAACAGGGTAAAATAAACCCTGAGTACACAATGTACTCGCAAGACTTACCCGACTAATGGAAATATATTTTTCAACTCTCAAGAGATATGATAGGCAGTATGGCTTGTGGTTTATTTTATTTTGCGGAAAGCATTACTAACATTTCGTCCTTAAGATAAAGTTTTATTAGCAGTCATGAGTAGTTCATTATCCAACCATTCTATGTAAGCACATGTTCTACTTTCAAGCAAGAGTTGAGCAATTAGAATCGTTTTACCAGCTTCCATATTCCAGTTCTTACTACGGTGCTAGACCATAGCCAAGTTGTGCCGTCACGTAGAAACGGCGATTCGTGAATCAATGTATCCCAGCTGAGTACCCCGAAACACACGCCTCGCTTGTACCCTAGGCACAAACAAGACCAACCCATTCCACTCCTGTCGAGGGGTCCAGGTCCCCGTCTAAACTTGGACTCCAAGCCCCCACACTTGAGACCCGATCTTAGTGCGGTGCTTAGACCTCCACATTTCCCCGCCTCCAATCAGTCGGTCCAGAAAGAGCCGAAACCCACAACAAGAGAGTAACGAGACTTCCCACTCCCATAAGCAAGTATGTACTCAGGATAATAAATCGGTGACCTGACTACCATCCACAACAACGGATGGTCCTCAATCAACATAGATAGAGAAATAGTGCTACCAAGCTAAGCCCCGTGGCCGCGAGACACAACCTATTACACCCACCAGTACCCATACCAATCCCTGCCCGGTCACTATTTTTCTTCCATTATTTTATCATGAGAGTAATAATATTCACCTACTTGTGAGTAATGGCAGGTTACTCACGCTACCGATAAACCTAAGCATAGTAGCTACTCGATCCTGCACTAGTAAGACTTACAGGAAGATATATATGCATGTGGGCTCCATAAAATTCCTGCAACATAAATGCACAACATGTATATATACGATGATTATAAAAAATAAGGGTTATACACTAGGGCTTACCTTGGGCAGGCACGGTGTCAACTGCGTCAGTCAGTGGCGGCTCCGGGACCTCCTCCTACACGAGAATCTCCTCCTCGTACTCCTCGACGATCTCCTCGAACTCCTGATCGCCAGTGGTCACGTTCTCCGCCAACTCGCTCTCTATATGCATACGATGATGATGCAACATTTATTATGTAAGCAACAACAACTCTTATAATAAGAATACATATACCAAGCTAGCTCTAATGACTAACATACTAGCCAAGTATTATCTTCATTAACAAGGCATCATTTCCCCCCCAACAATTAATTATTTTACAAACTCAGTTCCTCTTTATTTTATTAATGATTTAATATACCCAAAACTAGGACACATTAGATACCTCAGTAAACTAATTACACAGTCTACAAAAATTACAATGAACACATAATAATAATATTATGAAACTACTGTAAAATTTCCAAGTCAAGCACTACTACCATTTAAGCACAAAAATTCATACAATAACTAATGCAATAATATGAAGCTCTCACAAATAAATAAAGCAATCCTATATAAAACTATATGAATAAAATATACTAATAGATAGATCATGATTTTAGAAACCCAACCAAACTAGTTCACAATTTTTGGACCTCTAAATGATTTTATATTTAAATAACAAAATCCGCTTAAAATTTATTTTAGAAAACCTTTACTAATCCACTGGAAAAAGAAAAAGGGCACCGTGGCCCACTCGGCCCAGCGCAGCGCGGCCTCCGCACGCGTGCTGTCAAATTTGCAGAAAAGCCCTCACAATACCCGGCATTACTGTGACCACTACGTGCGCTATTCCGACCATCAGCGTTTATGCAAATAAGCCCTCCTATTTACTCGTCTTCGCAACGGGGAGGTCCCTAGGACTCCCCCACGCTCGCCGACGCGACGGCCAATGGCACAAGCGGTTACACCAGGCAACCTAGGCTCACTACAACAGAACTAGATGGCCGACCACCACCAACGACCAGACACAGGAGGGTGAGTGGCAGTCGAGGCATCAGAGGTGCACTGGTGCAGGCTGCAACAGTGAGCGGCTCTCCGTAATGGCGGCGCAGGCGTTCTGACGAGCCTAAGCAGCAAGAGAGCGGTAGAGATGGCGTGCGAGCACCCACGGCTTACCCTGGTGCTAGTCGTGCTAATGGTCGAAGCAGAGGGTGGCGGAAAAAGGTTTGCCACGTGCGACCGAGCAGCGCGGCGGCGCTCCGTAACAGACACGACCGCGTCAGCGGCTACAAGGCGGCGGTAGGGGTTCGTCGGAGAGGTGCAAGGCGTAGAGGAGATCAGGGTGGAGCTATTGGTGCCATTGGATTGGATGCTAACGCTTCGTGGAGGGGATAGCTTTGGGGTGAACCAGTTTTAGACATGAGACGACCGACGTGAGGAAAACTCCAAATTAGAGCCCAACAGTGCTCGGCTAGGGCATCAGGCGAGCCTATCACGTAGCTAGGTGCCCATTCAAGCGTCTAATGCGAGCAATTACTCGGAGGTGACCGGTGCTGCGGTTGAGCTTGGCATGGCTCAGTCTCGCTGGCGCGTTGCTAACCAAGGAAGTACTTGTGCAGGTGCTACGGCCCAGGCAGTCCGAGGGGGCGTGCGTGCGTGGGCGGCCGCAGCGCCATAAATGGCAAGGCGACGGCGAGCACGGCCATGTGCGCACAGCAGTGGCAGGCATCAGGCTGGCCAGGCCCAGGCGCAGAGCTGTAAGGGCGGATGCAACGCCGAGGCAACGGCGAGCAGCAGGGCGGACTACGGTGCAGGGGAGGAGAGAGGGGGAGAGAGAGAGCAGCGCAGTGCAGCAGGTGCAGGCCAGCTGGCCAGGCAACGGCGTGGCCGCAGCAGCGCAGTGACACGCAGCCGGGCAGACACACCAGGCCGAGGCCGACAGATGCGGGCACGCAGGCGGCTACTGCCAGCCAAAGCACGGCATAGCGCACACGCGGCACGCCCAGACGCACCAGCGTGCGCCGAGGTGCGCGGTGACCGCGGCCAAAGGCCCAAGGTCGAACCCGTTTCATTTTCTTGATGTTTTAACATAATTATTTAGTGACCAAATCAAGCTCTAAACATACCAACCACCGTATCATCCCATGGTTCTCACTTTGATGCAATCCACTAAATAAAAATTTGATACTAGTGCTAAACTACATTTCTAGAAATTAAATTGCCAAAATGTCATTGCCACAACATTTTCAAACTTAGGAAAATCCTAGGGTCGAGGCCGAATTGAATTCAATTCGATTTGTGGGTTTCCCAAAAATCCCAGTTACAACATTTGTTCCCCAAAACCCAAGTTGCACTTTCATCTACACAAATTGTACTTCACATTCTATTTAGGTGTCAACCCCATGTTCTATAGTACTTTTGCTTAATAAAAATTGGTCTACAACCCTACTTGATATACATGAGCTATTGAATCAACTTTAATTTGACATTTTTATTAGCCATTTTAGGTTACAAGAAATTGATCTATACACTTTATCATATGCAA
Source organism: Saccharum hybrid cultivar R570 (assembly GCA_038087645.1). Classification (NCBI taxonomy): domain Eukaryota; kingdom Viridiplantae; phylum Streptophyta; class Magnoliopsida; order Poales; family Poaceae; genus Saccharum; species Saccharum hybrid cultivar. The sequence goes on along the minus strand of JAQSUU010000291.1, from coordinate 549,405 downwards.
TATCACACATAAATATGATGCTCATGACCTGTTTTAGTAAGTTGTTTACAGATAGCAAGGAAATGGATATGAGGAATAAGTAAAGGTGAAGGGCAAACGGTACTTAGGCATGGACCATGTCTATGGTCAAGAAGAGAGTACTTGTGTCGTGTCTTGAATAAGTCAATCTATGGGAGGTCATATTTTGAGGAGGATCAAATTATTGATGAATTAGTTGGTGAAGTGCTTTGAAGCTATGTTTGAATTATTATCTAGTGAATTAGTTCAAATCACATACTCAAGGAAGACCTGCTCAATTGTGAAGTGATGAGAAGCAGTGGCGGAGCTCGATCGGAAATTTAGGTGGGGCGGACTATGAACACAGTTTAGGCCCGACGTTAGGACCTTGTCCATGGCCATGCCGCCGGCCAGCTCCAGCGTCGGTCAATTGCTCATTGCCACCATCCCCCACCCTGTCTGATGAGGACATCCTCCACTATTACCCGCTGACAAAGACGCAACAAAAAAAGGCCAAGTGGCCTAGTTGTAGTCGGGCGGCGACCGTGTGAGTCTCTGAATAATCCCACCTTGCTTAGCTTGGGAGGAGGAAGCCACCTTAAAAGAGAGAGCCACCCTTCCCCTATCGGACTAGTCTTTTAGGGAAATTGGGCCTTTCTCCGAGTGGGTGTGCATAAGAACTGTTTGGGTCCGGACAACCTTAATTTATTGGGCCTCGGCCAACCCCACCTAGGCCGGATGTATCATTTGGTATCAGAGCTTGGGCCCTTGTTTAAGGGGGTGGGAATGATGAGGACATCCTCCACTATTACCCGCTGACAAAGACGCAACAAAAAAAGGCCAAGTGGCCTAGTTGTAGTCGGGCGGCGACCGTGTGAGCCTCTGAATAATCCTCCCACCTTGCTTAGCTTGGGAGGAGGAAGCCACCTTAAAAGAGAGAGCCACCCTTCCCCTATCGGACTAGTCTTTTAGGGAAATTGGGCCTTTCTCCGAGTGGGTGTGCATAAGAACTGTTGGGGTCCGGGCAACCTTAATTTATTGGGCCTCGGCCAACCCCACCTGGGCCGGATGTATCACTGTCCTCCATATCTTACTGCCCTGCCCCTGCATTGAGCCACTGAGGCAGATATGGCGCCAACAAGCGCACTGCAGCCTGCTTCAGCCCTGCAGGCTAGCACGGCAGCAAGCAAGCAAGGGGCGCAGGCAGGCAGTGGCACCGCAACAACCAGCAGAAAGTGACGCCACTGGCCGGCAGCTGGCAACAAGGGCTAAGGGCGGTGGCGGGCGTCAACAGGGGGCTCTGGTCACTTGGCAGGCTTCATCTAGGACGATGGCGGTGGCGCGCTAAGGGCGGCGCGGCTGCAGCCTGATGCGCAGGCAGAGCGGTGACTAGGGGTCGGGGGTCGCCATCGTCGTCGAATGGTCGAAGCTCGGGGAGTCGGGGGGATTGGGGATCGACCGATCGAGACTAGGGCCGGCCGTTGATTTCGTGATGGCTGATGTGGTCGCTTGCTGGGCTGATGCCTGATGGGCTCTCTTCTATAGGGCCTTTGACCTTCGATCGCACATCTTGGCCCTCTCCCAAAAACACGCTCCAGGCTCCAAAACGCGCCGCCGGATGCCGTACGACCTTACCGCTCGACCACCGCGGCTGAGGAAGACGATAGGGGTATCCCACCGGCGGTAGGTGGGGCAGCCGCCCCACCCTGCCGTATGGGGAGCTCCGCCTATGATGAGAAGCCCTCAAAGTATGCATGATCAAGTGTTGGCAAGCAATTGACTAGGAACGCTTGAGATGAAGTTATTAGTTGCTATCTTTTATTCTTGAGTTTAGGTATGCATCACTGAACTAATGAGAAGTTAAAGTCCTTAAGCAAACTCTTGTGACAAACCTTAAGAGAGTGAGACAGAGTTCGTTAGAGGCTTAGAACCAACTAGTGTTCGGGCTAAAGCTATGCAAAACCAATCTATCCTAGTTTGGCACTATAACGACTAGTTTATCTAAAATTGGCCTAGCCGAGTTTGGATACCAACCTAGCCGGAGTTGTCTGATTAGCCACTAACGACTAGTTTTTTGAGAGAAAGCTTCATATACCTCTTTCTCTCCCGTTGGGCTGGTTGTTGTTGCATTCGAAACTCTATACACATCCAATAGCTAGTGCTTCTATCCCAAACGTCCCTTTGTGTGTGATAGGTGATATAAAGTAAAATCCTTAGTTTGGGTTGAGAGTATTGAAAGTGTGAGAGCCTTAGTGCCCTTGAGCTTGTGTGACATTGAGAGAGCTGTCAAAGCCTTGAGCACTTGAGCAAGTCAAGATTTTAGTTGAAGCATTTGTCACTCTTGGAGGTGAAGCCTCATAGGTGGCTAGGCGTCACCAGTGGGCACCCAAGTTTGTGGGGTGCCGCGGGAAGTTTGTGCGGGCTACGATCTTGCCCTTGGAAGGAAAAAGATCATCTAGTGGAGTGTGGAAAGTGGTTAAAGCAACCTTGTGCTAAAGTAGCCCCTGGAATGGTCACTAACGGCTTCCACAATTGAGACGTAGGATTCAAGTGGGGATCTGAACTCCAGGAAATAAATTTGTGTCCCCTCTTCTAGTTTGCCTCACATTTGTAGTTACATTGAATATCTTGTGCTCCCGCTTGTGCCTACTTGGTTTTTGTGTGTTTGTGAGTGCAGGGATTGTGTGAACTAGTCAAGGAACTCATCAAGAAGTCATATACAGTTTGTCTTGATTTGGAAGAGGTGAAAGACACCTAACAGACTTACTACAGATTTTCAGAGAAAGTCGGCCTAGCCAGTATTGTAGGCTAGCCTAGCTGGGTTTGACATACGAACCAACCTGGAAATCTAGCTTAGCTAGGTTTGCAACACGGCATAGCCGGTTTTGTTTACCTAGAGTTTGTTGTTTTTAATTGCTAATTTCATTTGATAATTTTTTCTAAAGCCTACCCCCCATACGAACCAACCTGGAAATCTAGCTTAGCTAGGTTTGCAACACGGCATAGCCGGTTTTGTTTACCTAGAGTTTGCTGTTTTTAATTGCTAATTTCATTTGATAATTTTTTCTAAAGCCTACCCCCCCTCTAGGCATCAACTTGGTCCTTTTAATTGTTATCCGAGCAAGGAATCACATCCAAGACTCATTAAGTGCTATATTTTGTGACTTGGATCGATTAGATCAGCTCCATTAGTGTGAAGGTGATCCGTGGCGGAGCCTCGTAGAGGCGAAACTAGGCGTTGCCCCCCTGGTTATGAGAAAATGAGCCTACACAAGTTTACAAATCCCAGAAGGAACGACAGGGACTGCGATTTGCAAAGGACTGCGATTTGCAAAGGAGAAAAGACAGGACTGTGCCGCATACTAATACGAGTACTTCAGCTACGAGCCTACGACTGACCACAGTCCACAGGGGAGGCTAATACGAGTACTTCAGCTACGAGCCTACGACTGACCACAGTCCACAGGGGAGGCGATGGAAAGTTGTGTCTGCCTGACGCTGTCAATAGCTACAGTAGAACCTTTTAAAATTAGCCCCCCTCCCCACCCATGCTTGAAATTGCCACATGAGGCCACGATCCTATCTAGTAGCGACATAGAGACCGAGACCAATAGTTTGGACACATTTTGGTAAAACAGGTAATATGAAAAGTTGAAGGTACATTTTGGTTTGGCGTTAGCATATTTGCTATTTCGCTATCAACCTATAGTTTAAGCACACTTGCAGGTAATGTAGAGACTGAAATGGATTTTCTCCCTTGGTTACACTATCACTCATAAGAATTAAGAACGCAAGAGATTAGGGATATGCCAGTAACTTTTGGATACCACATACGAACAAACAACTCAATGTCTTAATGCAAACATGGGTGTCACAATTGAATAAAACTAGAAATAAAAGGATTTTTTTCACTTTTGATCTTCATCAGTGCGCCAGAGATGATTTATGAGTTTGTTCGGCTGCCGCTGCACTGGCACCATCTTTTCTTGCGGAAGATTGAGACTGCTGCATAGGCTGCAATGTAGGCCAGAACAGGGATGACCAAGTAGATGACATTCCTGGATGTCTCCCAGTCTCTGGTACTGCCTGCTGCATAGGCCCCCAGGAGGCCGAGCATGTCAAGCAAAATAGCTGTGTGCATTGGCCAGAGTGGCAATCGGTATTTGTGGAGAGTCTCTGGCAGGAGCAAGATGATGACGACGACGGAAGCCATGAAGGAAGTGGAGTTGCTGTAGAAGAAAGCATGGTACCGGCGTTTGTTGATGTAATGGAGGATGGAGCTGCCAGCAGAATGACTATCGCTGTTGTCCTGCCACAGGCCACCTGGTGGTTTCAGGCCCGTCTGGTACGTTACACTCGCAGCAAGGACTCCTAGCAGCATCAAGTATTCACGCATGTTCTTCTCTCCTGCTTCTTGCATCTCTCCCTGAGTTTTACTTTCCTGTATCTCTGTCTCCTGCTGGTTCTGTTTCGTGCCGTCGTCGTCTGGTTCTGCTTGCCCCGAGGAATCAGCTGCAGCTGCATCCTTCCTGCACCTCCACCACTGCTTCCAATGATCTCTTAGGTAGGGGTAAACCCAGAAAATGACTACCTCCAGGGCTACAAAGGCAAACACGGCAACAACCAGCGTCAACACATAAATGGAGGTGCGCAGATCCCTGGAGCTCCCAGCGGCATAGGCTCCCATGAGCCCAAACATGCCCACCACCATGCACACGTAGAGCGCGTAGCACCGTATCCCTGGCTTGTACAGGTTGGGGTTCACGAGCAGGACGATGAGAGCCACGGACGCCATGAAGCTCGCCGCGTTGCAGTAGAAGAAGGCCGTGTAACGGGGGCGGTAGTTGTCGTGGAGCACCGGGTAGCCCGCGCGGTGCCCATCTTCATCTTCTGGCCAGAAGCCCCCCGGCGGCGTCAGCCCAGCCTGGTAGGTGAGCGTCGCCGCCAGGATGGCCAGGAGCAGCAGCGCCTCGCGCCTGTTCTCCAGCTTGTCCTCGTCCTGGCGGTGGCGGTTGTCCCCGTGGTCTAGCGTGAAGAGGACGATGTGGATGACCACGTAGACCAGGACCATCCCGGCCAGGGCAACCACGTAGATGGAGGTCGTTTCGTCCCTGCAGCTCCCCGCAGCGTACGCGCTGATCAGGCCGAAGAGGTCCAGGATCATGGCCGCCTCCAGCGTGTGGCCCTTGAGCAGGAATCGGCTCTGGACCATGAGGATCACGATGAGGGACGCCACGAACGCCGCCGAGTTGCTGTAGAAGAACACCTTGTACCGGGTGGGGTGTGTGGTCAGGAGTATCGGGTCACCGTTCCTGTGACCGTCGCGGGTGTCGGGCCACAGGCCGCCTGGTGGGTCCAGTCCTGCACTGTAAGTGATGCTCACGACAAGGGTTGCAAGCAACATGACAAGAGACCCGGCCTTTTCCAGTCGTTCTTTTTCAAGGGCCTTCTTCTCCTTTTCCACTGCTTCGCTGCCTTGGTCCTGAACCTGATGGATGTCCCTGCAGCAGCTCGTAATTGCAAGCAACATAACAAAGAGTTAGTCCTAATTAAAACTCCTAAATTTCAACTACAGTAACTCCTAAATCATCTCTTGCAGATACATACCGTCTGCTGATCTGAATCTGATCTGCTTTATTTTGGTCCAGCGATCTGTCAAAGAAGCAACTCCTCAGACGTTTCGAAGCAGAATCATATACAGTTACTCCTAAATTGCAAGCATCAACTCGATCCTTACTGCTGCTGGAAATATAATTGAGCTGAGCAGATACGTAACGTACCTGCTGCTGATCTGATTCTGTTGATCTGGTGGACTTTGGTCTTGTGATGATCTGTCAAAGCCGCAGCGACTCCTCAGTGCTCCCAGCCATTTCGAAGCAGAACCGTACACCGTTCGGAAGCAGCTGCAGCCAGCTACAGCCACCAGGAGGAAGATGTAGGCAAGAACTCCGGCGATGAGGCAGATGACGTAGGTGGTGTCGTCGAGCTGCCTGCAGCTCCCAGCGGCGTACGCCCCCACGAGGCCCAGGAGCGCCGTGATGGTGAGACCATACAGAGCCACAAAGCGTATAGAGAGCTTGGTGGTGAGCTTCTTGTCGACGAGGAGGATGATGATGAGCAGGGACGCGACGAACGCGGTGGTGTTGCAGACGTAGAACGCCTGGTAGCGGCTGGAGTAGTGCTCCATCAGGACCGGGTCGCTCATCTGGTGGCCGTCCTTGGTGTCGCCCCAGAAGCCGCCCGGCGGATTCAGCCCGGCCACGTACGTGATGGTCACCGCGAAGGTGGCCAGCAGCATCAGGACCTCATGCAGTTCTTGGCGCTCGTAGGTGGCGGTGACACTAACACCGCCTGCTTGCTTCTCGGCGTCTGCTGCACCGGTTAGTCTCTTCCTATTTTTCAGATCACGGAATAATGTTCCAGCATCTACCATTAGTCGTTGCTTCCTACTATGCAGCAGGATCTCTAGCCCGCCTCCATCGCTGGAGAAGAGGTACAAGATGAAAGCCACGACGACGTAGGCGAAGACGGCGCAGACCAGCAGCGCGGAGTAGATGGTGGTGAACTTGTCCCGGCAGCTCCCGGCGGCGTAGGCCCCCATGAGGCCGAGCAGGTCGAGCACCATGACCACCCGCAGCAGGGCCTCCCACCAGCCCGTGTTCTTGCCGTCCAGGACCAGGAGCAGGAGGCTCACCACGAGCGACGCGGCGAACGCGGTGGCGTTGCAGTAGTAGAAGGTAAGGTAGCGGTGGAGGTGCGCGTACTGGAGGATCGGGTCGCCCGCGTGGTGCCGCCCGTCGTCGGTGTCCTCCTGCCAGGCTCCGCCCGGCAGGTTCAGCCCGGCGACGTACGTCACCGTCGCAACCAGGGTGGCCAGCAGCAGCAGGTACTTCCTCAGCTGGTACTCCGTGGAGGAACCTGAAGGAGGCTTAGAAGCAGCAGGCTTCTTGTTGTTGCTGCCCAAAGCTTCATCAGCCACAGTGGGGGAGTGGGAGTGGCTTTGTGCGCCGCCGGACGCCATTGGACTGTTGGACGAAGCTAGTACTTTGTTGTTGGACGCCAACGCCATTGGCTTATCTGGCTGGTGACTGGCCTGGTAGCAGTGGCAGAAGACGTCTTGACCCTTGAGCAAATGCTAATGCCACGGCTAGCCGGCGATATCGGCACGGCCGGCACAATATAACATGGTGCTGGCTTCTGATGTGTCCTAATAATTGCATGATGACTCGATCGGGTCGTCGTCTTATTTTATAAAAGTAATATATTCCATTCCACTCCTTTTCTCCCTAGCTTTAATTTGCGTTGGCAATTTGACGAGCATCGATGATATTCTCCTTCTCGATCGGCTCTGTGTTCATGAAGCATATCTATGGCCTACCTGGCAGTGGCACCAAGCAACAACCTGTTTTCTCTGCATGCCAGGTTTCAGTTTAGAACTGACAAACTTTGGTTCCCATTTCCGAATCCTATTTTTTTTCCTTCTCTTACTTCAAGTTGAATTACCATTTCTTTCTAGCTACTGTATTTTAGTTGTTGACGAAGAACTGTAGGGGTTTCTGAAAATACAGTATATATGAATTTCGAAGTTGAATTACAAGCATCATGGAAGCTTCTTAACCCAACATCCTTTTCAGGCCGAAGGAGGAGCGCTAGCTGTTGTCTTAACTGGATTTTTGCTTAATCTGTATGTGACCACTCATCAGAGAAGACTTGCGTATTTTGTGTTCACCACATTCCATGAGCTGCACACGATGTATAAACACTACCTACACCCCAAGTGCAATTATTTCAAATGTTGGCACGTTCACCTTCCACTCTCTGACCTCTTCAGCCTCAATCATTCACATCAAATAAACTGTCCTAAATTAAAAAAAACATGCTATCCGGTGATTAGAGGAGGCGACTTTAGATTGTTCCGTAAGCAATATTATAACTCTACTTAGTACTATTATATTATATGCATGAATATGATATCAGCGGCACATGTCATGAAGCTGACGACGCATCCAGCATGAGTAATGCAGAAAAGGCTGCACCGCTACAATTGGACTCTGCAACACCAAAGAGGACTACAGTGAGGACATGTTTAGTTCATAAAAATTTTCAAGATTCCCCGTCACATCCAATGTTTGAACACATGTATTGAGCATTAAATGTAGAGGAAAAAACTAATTACACAGTTTAGTAGAAAACCACGAGACAAATCTTTTGAGCTTAATTAGTCTATAATTGGACACTAATAGACAAATACAAACAAAAATGCTACAGTAGCCAAAGCCAAAAAATTTCATGAACTAAGGCCCTGTCTGGTTCATGAATGTTAAAGTTTAACTCTCATCACATCAATATTGCGGCAAATGCATGGAGTATTAAATATAGACTAATTGCATACATGTCGGCACAGATTAGGAGTAATTTACAAGACGAATCTATTAGGCCTAATTAGTCCAAAATTAGAAACTTTTTGTCAAATAAGACGAAAGTGTTACAGTGTTCGTTAAACTTTAACACCTCTAACCAAACATGCCCTAAGCCCATCCTGATTGGTGGTGCGTTCAATGAGATGCCAGCTGTGATATTCAGCACTCTTGGTTGGTGTTCAGGTAAATGCCCTGTTCCCTGGAGACGCTACACCGCTGCAGGATTGTAGGAGTAGTACAGTTGATCATGCAGTGAGCGTAAATGCCAATTCCGACAGGCATGGATGCTGATGGTGTAGAGCTACTGTAGCTTGTACTAGCTTTCTGGAAGTATTCTGTACTACTATCTTTTATTATTACCATGATCCCAACCACCTATCTTTCGATCGTCATGTTTCTTTTAGTTACGTGCAAAAGCTTGAGCCCATCGTTATAAATTCTCAAATTATTTTAAATTTGACTATATGAGTTTATAAAAGACAATATCAAGAATTATATTCTAAATAGGTATACTATGTATTCCATGATGAATGATGCTACATATTTGTCAAAATATGGTCCAACTAAAGATAGATCGACTAAAAGCTCCACCAAATTGAGAAAAAGGATTCCCCTAAAACTAGTTAAAGGGGTATTGGGTTCCATAACCATAGTTGGGCCCCCTCCTTCCCACAATCACGGTGTCACCATTGGGACAAGTCGAGATGGGCCTTGTTCACTTTCCCCACCCAACCCAACCCAAAATATTTCCTCTTCCACTCATCACATCAAATCTTTCGACGCATGCATGAAGCATTAAATGTAGGTAAAAAAGATAATTAATTGCATAGTTTGTCTGTAAATGTCGGGACGAATCTTTTGAGCCTAGTTAGTCCATAATTGGACAAATTTTGTCAAATAACAACGAAAGATGCTACAGTAACTTTTTAGCTACTTTTCGCGAAGTGAACACACCCATGCTTTACTTTTGCTGGGAACCCGAGGGCCAACACCAGTCTTCATTTGAAAGGAGCTTTTCCGCAGGGATGGGCCAGCGGCTGAGCCAAGGTAGAGACTTCCAATTGATAGTTATTTGTTGGAGTTGAGTTAAAAAAAACTAAGTCTCTAAAATTGCTAAAATAGCCCTTCAAATATGAATCTTAGCTTAAGTGCTCTGACAACCACTGACTATGACGACATCGGCCTGCCGAGCAAAAGTAACGACCCAACACTTGCAATCCCACTTGTAGGTGGCTTTGACGAGATGTGACCTGTTCTGAATTAATTGTTGTTATTTTTTTTAGAATTGAATTAATTGTTGTTCTGACATGATGCTCGCCGCTGGGCCGTGTTTAGTTGCCACACTAAAGTTTACTGCAGGATGTTTGACATATACATTGAGTATTAAATATAGATTAAAAAATAACTAATTATATAGATTGTGACTAATTTGCGAGATGAATTTTTGAAGCCTAATTAGTCCATGATTTGATAATGTGGTGCTACAATAAACATGTGCTAATGACGAATTAATTAGACTTAATAAATTTGTCTCGCGGATTACTGATGACTTCTGTAATTTGTTTTATTATTACTATCTGAATACTCCGATGTGACATCCCTAGACTTTGCCCCTAGATTTAAACACAAAATGAAGCACCTCGTTGAGTACTACCTCCGTTCTGAAAGGAATGCAACTATGGGTTGCATGCCACGTAAAGTGATTTACGTTTAACCAAGTTTCTAATAAATAGTATTTGCATTTATGACTCTAAATTAATTTATTATAAAAATATATTTCATAATTAATCTAATGATATTTATTTAATTTTATAAATATTTATATTTTTGTATCTATAATTAGTCAAAGCTGATATAATAACACGTGACACTGTTTCAGAATTGCATTCTTTTAGAGACGGATGGAGTATATATTTGGAGCATCGACGTACAATTGCTAACTTAGCAAACCAGAGAGTCTTTTATTTTAGGGTGTGGCTATCGTTCGGACGTCCGAACGATAGCCCCTGTCAAGACGCTCGCACCTGCCTCGCCTTGCGCTCACTCCGCATGCCTCATCATGCTGCACCTGCCGCCGCTTGCCTCGATTGTCCCGCATGCGGCTGTGATTGTGCGCCTGCCTGCCCGCCCCCACATATTGTTGCACGTACGCATGGAAGCCCGTGCCTACTCCTGTGTGTTTCGCTTCAGTCCGTGCTACGCGCCCATCCATGTATGTTGGGACCAGATCTACTTTTACAACATCTAGATGAGACACATGAAACATTCAGATGAAGCATACATCTGAAACACATGAACATAATGCGACTGCGGATGAAAACACTAGCAACATGAATTACTTGCTGTAACATACGTTTGAAATGGGTGAAACATTTGAAACATTGGTCGCAACATATGTGTATAACCACTGCAACATATGCAACATCCAGATAAAACACTTGCAACATACGTTTGAAACAGATGAAATATACATTTACAACATACGTGTATAGTCATTGCAACATATAAAACATATAGATAACACACTTGCAACATACGTCTAAAATAGATGAAACATTTGAAACATATACTTGCAACATACGTGTATAGCTAATGCAACATATGCAACATCCAAATGAAACACATGCAACACCAGATGAAACATACATATGACACACATGAAAACATAAGGAGCTCGATGCCATTGAGTGGCAGAAAAATTTGGGATAGCACTCAGCTACGAACCATCACAGAAGCAGCAAACGACGTATGCAGATGTGGGCCCGCGCTCCTCTCACAACCAGACAAGCGGTCTGGCCGGCCCTGCAACTGGCTAATCCTGTCGACCAAAGCAACAACGCTGCAAATAGCATGCGGCAGGAGCAGCTTGCCCTGGACGCAGACAACACACAGAGAGAAAAAAAAGCAGGACGACAAGCAGCAGCAGGCCTAGACGCTAGGCAGCAGAGGGCAAGCGCGATAGGAAGGCCTGCGGCCCTGGGCGTGTGAGGCTAGGGGCCTGGTCGGCTGGTCCAACTAGTAGCAGAACCAACAGGGAGCTTCTCTCCGTGGTTACGCACATGCACGGTTCCCCATGCGCCGCATCCATCCTAAACTGCACCCTGAACGAGTGGTCGCACATGCTCCCATGTACTGCCCCGCACAAAGGACGGGTGCAGGCCCACCTGACTGTAACCGTACACTCCCTCTTTTTTCTTAGACGTCACACGTGCAGGGTCGGTCCGTTCAGACGGCCTTAACTAAGCGTTACCGTTTAATTTAAGATAGAGCGATACATTCTTTAGTTAACCATGTATTTTGGATTTTAGTGGATAGAATAATATGGACATTGAAAATATGCTATCTAGATATATCAAAACAACTATAATTGTATTTTAGATTATACAAAATTCACTCCCACCTCGGCCTTTAACATTGCATTTTAGAACTCATAGGGGGTGTTTAGTTTCTCCCCAAAAAAATTTCAACCCATCACATCGGATGTCTGGACATATACATGGAGTATTAAATATAGACGAAAAAATAATTAATTACATAGATTGCGATAAATTTGTGAGATGAATTTTTTGAGCCTAATTAATCCATGATTTGACAATGTCGTGCTACAGTAAACATGTGCTAACGACGAATTAATTAGGCTTAATAAATTGGTCTCACGGTTTCCAGACGAGTTATGTAATTAATTTTTTATTAGTATCAAACACATCTTACAACATCCCTTAAAACATCCGACGTGACGCCCTAGGAATTTTTCAACCGACCAACTAAACACCAGCAAAGCAAACACGTATTTGCAAGCAATGCCCCGACAGACGTTTTGGGCACTTCCGCAGCGGCAGCAAATCTGCTTAGACAAGTCTAGCTCAACGTCGATGGGACGGTGAAAGTCCTATGTTTGGTGTTGGTAATTAGTGACAATGCCTAAGTACTAATCATATGCCTAAGTTGTATGTAGCATATAAGGATTAGTACATTCCAAGGTTGGTGGCAAGATAGACATGGTGATCATGATGGCCACACTTAGATTTGAACGCAACCCTACGTGATCAAGGCAAAGATATATGCTTAAGGGTTGTGTTTTAATAACCAAGACACCTAGTGGGTGTGGTTACATTATAGGATAGATAGCCGTACTATAAAAAGGAGGATGACGTGGCTATTGGACTTCTAAGTGCCTCTAGATGTGCATTTCATAATCATATGCATTTGGATAAAACTAATAACGCCTCGAAAAATGATTGTGAAAATGCTAAACACACTCGCACATGACGTGATCACTTGGTGGTATTAGCACTTTTTGTGATGGCGTTGGAGTTTGAGCGGTAGAGAGGGTTTGGGTCCCTCTCTCCCTCCCGCCGAGCTTGCGAGACGGGATTCAGGCGTTTTCGAGGAGTTAAAACGATTTTTTTCACTACGCTGGAAGTCGGAAAAGAATCGCAGGCGAATGGAGGTGACAAAAGTGACCGGACGCTGGACCGGACGCGGTCTCTGTTTGACCAAACGCATCCGGTCAGTATTCAGCGTCTGCGCGTGTCTCAGTTTGTTGATCGGACGCGGTGGCACGTCCGGTCACGACCGACCGGACGCGTCCGGTCATTGAGGGAACTTACTGGACTCTGACCGGACGTTGACACTATAGCATCCGGTCAGTTCTGCAGCGCGTCCGGTCGTTGTTTCGTTGTGCACTGCTCAGGGTTGACCAGCGCGTCCGGTCCGTTACGGGACCAGCGCGTCCGGTCCGCACGACGAGCGTGTCCGGTCAGTGCTTCACGGAGTAGGTGCTGTGCGATCGGCGCGTTCGGTCAGTTTGACCAGCGCATCCGGTCAGCGCGATTTCGGCTGTTTCAAGTGCCTAACAGCTATATTCGAAGGGGTACGTCTATAAATACTTGTTGGCCGACTCAAGGCTCCATCTCTTGGACATTTTGACATACTTGTGAGCACTTTGAGCTAAGCAGCTCCCCTCCCACTCATCTCTCTTGCTTCTTTGCATATTCGAAATGAGATTGAGTGATCCAAGTGCATTTGCATTGTGAGATTGCATCTAGTTGGCACTTGGTGGTTGATTTTCTGCAGGATTCTTGTTTCTCTTGGTGGTTGCTGCCACCTAGATGGCTTGGAACAGCTTGGAGTCATTGGCAAGAGTTGGTGATTGTTCTTGGCCACCTCCGGTGATTGTGAGGGGTTTGTGCCTACCTCGACGAAGCGCCAAAGGCAACGTTAGTGGATTGCTCGTGTCATTTGCAACCTTTTGCCATTTGGTAGGTTCTTGTGGTGCCTTTTAAGAGCCTCGGTGTGAGACCAATTAGCCACCGAACCACGTGGTGGAGAGGGACCAACGGGGACTAGCGTGCCGGCAAGCACGTGAACCTCAGGATAAATCTTCGTGTCATCACTTTCATATTGTGATTGATTGATCCTGGTGTTCGGTTGTCTTGGTATTCATTGTTGATCATATTGGTTGGCTCAATACTTCGCCCCTTGGTGAAACTCTCCTAACTCAACTCTGCATTACCTTCTTAGTTATCTTTGCTAGCTAGTTAGCTTTGCTCGAGTAGCTCCTTTGTGTAGCTTGCTAGTTGTAGTTGTAGTTACCTTCTCGATTTGACTTGTGTGGTTGAGTGCAAATATACTAGAATTGTGAATTGATTATGTGGCTTGCAAACACCCCATAGGCTAAGCAAAACTCGCATCTCGCTACTTGTTATATTGATAAACTTGTTTAGCTTATCTTTATAGAAAATTTTAAAAGGCTATTCACCCCCCTCTAGCCATCAAGACCTTTAAAGTGGTATCAGAGCCATGGTCACTGTTTGTAAGGCTTAACAACCTTGGTGCAAGATGGCTCAAGTTATGTTCAATCATGTTAATGGCAAGCCTCCATTCTTTGATGGTGTCTCTTCCTTTGATTATTAGAAAAGGAAGATGAAGCAATATCTAGGCAATATACATGATAAGGTTTGGGATGTGACCAAAGAAGGATACATCATTCTTGATGAGGAAAATCTCACTCCCAATGACCGCATCAACAAACAATGCAACACGACGACACTTGACATAATCTACCGTGCCATTGATGACAAAGTATTTGAGCAAATCAAAGATCTTGAAATGGCAAACGAGCTTTGAATAAGGCTTGAAGAAACATATGAAGGCACTTCAACGGTAAAAAGTGCCAAACTATATATGCTCAAGGACAAGTTCACCATTTTCAAGATGAAGGATGACGAATCCATCTTGGAGATGTTCTATAGGCTCTAAGTCATTGTCAATGATCTCAAGGGGCTTAGAGAGAAGGTTGAGGACAAGGACTTCTCACACAAGTTCTTGATGTGCTTACCCAAGAAGTTTGCCACCTTGAGAAGAATGATATTTAGAGAGGGATTGAACAAGGTCAAACCAATCGATGTGCTTGAAGATATAATGACCGATGCTCAATACAATGATGATGAAGATGAGGTAGAAGAGAAGAAGGAGACCAAGGTCAAGTAAGAGAAGCCCATTGCATTCAAGGCTTCATCTTCTAAGGGCAAGAACAAGGTGGAGAGCGATGATGATGATCCATTCGATGATGAGACCATGGCCCTCCTAGTGCACAAGATGGGACAGTTTATGAAGAAGAAAGGATATGGGGCAAGAAAGAGAAGCGACACTATGAAGGCAAAGATCCTTTGCTACAATTGCAATAGCCCCGATCACATAGTGGCGGATTGCCCTTATGAAGATAAGAGATTTCATAATAGGAAATTAAAGCTCAAGAAGAACAAGAAGGATAAGAAAGAGAAGGAGAAGAAAGCAAAGAAGAGTTTCACACTCAACAAGAAGAAGAATGGTGGTGGTTATGTAGTCACTTGGGATAGTGATAACTCCGATAGTGATGATGATGCAAGCTCTAGTGATGATGAGAGGACCACTCGGTGAGCCATTAAAAGCATCGCCCTCTCCAACAAGCCATCCATCTTTGACACTACATCGACATGCGTTATGGCCAAGCCTACCAAGGTAAAATATGATGATAGTGATGATGATTCTTGTGCTAGTGATGGTTGTAGGAGTGATAAGGAGGAGGATGAGGACTACTCCAAGGATGATTTATTAGGCATAATAGATCAAATGAGTAAGGGCTAC
Source organism: Saccharum hybrid cultivar R570 (assembly GCA_038087645.1). Lineage (NCBI taxonomy): Eukaryota > Viridiplantae > Streptophyta > Magnoliopsida > Poales > Poaceae > Saccharum > Saccharum hybrid cultivar. The sequence goes on along the minus strand of JAQSUU010000291.1, from coordinate 533,860 downwards.
AAGAGGACCACCAAGAGATGCAAGATCTTGGAGCAAGAGCTCATTACCAAAAATAATAAAAATGATGTCTTGATGGAGGAGCTTGTTGCTCTCAAAAAGAGTAAGGAGTGCAAAGAAATTGAACAAGAGCTCAAAGCTCTTAGAAAATCCTTTGATGAGCTAGAGGCCTCTTGTGAGTGTCTAAAGGAAGACCACGAGGACCTTAAAGTTGCTCACACTAGGCATAAGGAAGCCCACTCCACGCTACTTGAGCTCATCAAGGAAAAGGACCTCAAGTTGGAGAAGTTCATAAAGGAAGCTAAGGAGGAGCAAGTGATTGTCACTTGTGATATTGGACTAACATGTGATATTATTGATGATTCTTTATTTGTTGGTCCTACTAATGCTTCATGTAGCTCATCATCATCCACCACAACCAACTCTATCTCTACTACTAGTGATTCATCACTTGTGGTTGAGAATGAGACTCTCAAGAGAGAGGTGGATGATCTCACCCGCGCATTAGGCAATGCCTATGGTGGGGATACCCGCTTGCTAAAATGCTTGGGTAGCTAAAGGTTCTCTCTTAACAAAGAGGGTTTGGGCTATACTCCCAAGAAGGGCAAGGCAGCCTTTGCTACTCTAAAGTCTCGCTTTGTAAAGAGCAATGATCATTATTGTAATAGATGCAAGCAAGTTGGACATCTAGAGATTAATTGTAATAAAATAAACAAGAACAACAACAAGTTTCATGCTAAAATGGATTGCATTCCTTTTGATTCTTGTTATGTGCTTACCAAGGGTGAGAAAGATGTGCATGCTAAGTTTGTTGGTACACCAATTGTGGGTCCAAAGAAAAAGGACATTTGGGTACCAAAGAGCTTAGTGACTAACCTCTAAGGACCCAAACAAGTATGTGTACCTAAGAAACATTAATTTGTTTTGTAGGTCAATTACAAAGCCGGAGGAAGGCATTGGGTGCTTGATAGTGGGTGCTCTCAACATATGACCGGTGATTCAAGAATGTTCAACTCTCTCAAATCAAATGATAGTGGCATTGATAGTATCACATTTGGTGACAATAGCAAGGGTGATGTGAAGGCTCTTGGAAGAATTGCAATCTCTAATGATCATAGCATTCCAATGTGCTCTTAGTTAAAAAGTTGAACTTCAATCTTCTCTCGGTTGCTTAATAATGTGATCTTGATTTCAAGTGCATATTTTGTGTTGATGATGTGGAGATAGTTAGTGTTGATGGCTCTAATTTGATCTTCAAGGGCTTTAGATATGATAATCTATACTCGGTTGATTTCAATGCTAGTGACACTCAACTTTCAATATGCTTGCTCACCAGATCAAGTATGGGTTGGTTATGGCATAGAAGACTTGGTCATGTTGGCATGAAGTAATTGAACAAGTTAGTGAAGCATGACTTAGTTAGAGGCTTGAAGGATGTCATATTTGAGAAAGATAAGCTATGTAGTGCATGTCAAGCCGGAAAGCAAGTAGGCAACACTCATCCATTGAAAAGCATCATGAGTACTTCCAAGGCATTTGAGTTGTTGCATATGGATCTATTTGGGCCAACTATATACACAAGCATTGGTGGCAACAAGTATGTGTTTGTGATTGTGGATGATTTCACTAGATATACATGGATATTCTTTCTTATGGACAAGAGTGATGTATTTGACATATTCAAGAAGTTCATCAAGAGAGTGCAAAATGAGTTTGAGACCACGATCAAGAAAGTAAGAAGTGATAATGGAAGTGAGTTTAGAAACATAAGAGTTGATGAGCTATGTGAGGAGCTTGGAATCAAGCATCAATTCTCGTCCAAGTATACACCTCAATCCAATGGCCTAGTTGAGAGGAAGAATAGAACCTTAATTGATATGGCAAGATCAATGTTGAATGAGTATAATGTGAGTCATTTATTTTGGACCGAAGCAATCAACACGGCTTGCTTCTATAGCAACCGTCTCTATTGCCACAAGTTCTTAGAGAAGACACCATATGAGATATTGAATGTAAGAAAGCCCAACATTGCATACTTTTGGGTTTTTGGTTGTAAATGTTACATCATGAAGAAAGGCACTAGATTGAGCAAGTTTGAGAAGAAATGTGATGAATGATTCCTACTTGGTTACTCCACTACTAGCAAAGCTTATAGAGTTTAGAATTTGGGTAGTGGTCAACTTGAAGAAGTGCATGATGTTGAATTTGATGAAACAAATGACTCTCAAGATGAGAAAGATAACTTGGATGATGTGAGAGGAAATCAATTGACCAATGCTATAAAAGAAATAGATATTGGTGATATTAGGCCAAAGCAAGTGATTAATGTGGATGACTACAAAGATCAAGTGCTCCAAAGTCCAATTACACAAGCTAGTGGTTCTCTAATACAAAATCAAGCTAGTACATCATCTCAAGTGCAACAAGATCAATAAGTGGCTAGTTCATCATCTCCAACTCATGATCAACATCAACATCCAAGTAATCAAGTTCAAATACTTCAACCAACTAACATTGCAAGAGACCATCCATTGGATTCCATCATTGATGATATATAAAGGGGAGTTCAAACAAGATCAAGATTGGCATCATTTTGTGCTCACTCTCCTTTTGTGTCAATGGAAGAACCAAAGGACATTGATAAAGCATTGAGAGATCCAGATTGGGTAAATGCAATGCATGAAGAGCTCAATAACTTCAAGAGAAATGAAGTATGGAAACTAGTTGAGAGACCTAAGGATCACAATGTCATTGGAACAAGATGGGTCTTTCGTAACAAGTAAGATCAAGATGGGATAGTAGTAAGGAACAATGCAAGACTAGTGGCTCAAGGTTACACACAAATAGAGGGTCTTAACTTTGATGAAACATATGCCTCGGTTGCAAGATTGGAAGCAATTAGGATCTTACTTGCCTATGCTTGTGCTCACAATATCAAGCTATATCAAATGGATGTGAAGAGTGCATTTCTCAATGGGTACATCCAAATGCTTGTGCTCACAATATCAAGTTATATCAAATGGATGTGAGAAGCCTGCTTGATATGCTAAATGATGGGCAGTAATCAAGCTACAGCTTATTTTGTGTGTAATGGCTCCACCAGCTGTTTATTTTGTGAATTAGGATATATTTTGTGACTTACCAGCATGTAGTAAATGGCCTATATGGCATCAGGAGCTGTTTGTGCACTTGGTTGTGTAAATGGCCTACATGGCCTGGGAACCTGAAATTCTTCTGTAATTGCCTAAATGGCAACTTGGATTTGTGAATGGCCTATATGGCCTTTGAACCTGAACCTGATATGTAATGGCCTAAATGGCATTTGAACTTGCAGTTTGTCAGCTTGGCTGTTTCAATGAAGTTGCACATTTGGTCTTATTTTTTTTATCTTAACTTGTGATGGCCTAAATGGCATATATATGGTACTTGTGATGGCCTAAATGACATATATATGGTTGTGTTGTTTTTCAGATGGCACTCATTTCATTTCAATGTTCTGGTGACATACAACCACACACACATGTACAATCTGGTCATTTCAGAGAGACCGAGAGAGACCTGCAGCTAGGTCTCAGAAAAACATAAATTTCACAAGCTGTAGTGTTTGCAGGAGCATTTGACTACTCGACAATATTTACAGATGGGTGTGCGCCAAGAGAGCTCCAAAGAAAGGCACAAACATTTCATTTCAATTTCCTGGAGACATACATTTCATTTCAATTTTCTGGAAACATAGACATGAAGCCACAAACATTTTTTTTATAAGGAGGATAACCTCGGCTTTTCGGAAAGCCACCATAACAGATACAAGACTGGGGATACCAGTTCAACATAAAGTCTCAAACAAAGCAAACAGAAAAAAGCCAGCGCCTATAATTGACTAGATCTCCACTATGTCCGTCAGGCCAACTGGATTAGGAGCAAACGTCTTGAGCCACCTGAAAATAGCATCCTTCATCTCGCGAATATGCTCCTGATCTTTCTCCTTAAGCCTGGGACTCCATTTCTGTACCAAGGAAAGAGCAGTGTATATAACATCAGTAGGAGCCTTAGGAAACAGCTAAGCGACACTTGAAAAAAATATGATCTATGTACTCATCACAGTAACACAGACAGCAACGAGAGCTGCCTTTCCAGCCCCTTTTCACCAAATTGATGGCCACCTGCAGTTTGTTGTTAAGAATTTGCCAGAGGAAAACTTTGATCTTAAGCGGAACCTTGCTTCTCCAAACAAAGCCCGCTACTCTGTTGCCAAAGCCCCTATTAGTCAGAAACCTATATAAGGATTTCGTTGTGAAGTGTTTCTTCTTTTCTAAGGCCCAGTGCACACTATCAAATCTATTGTCAGTTAGTGAGCAGTCTTTCAGCAAAGACAGTAAACCCAACCAACTATCATGCTGCTGTATAGTCAAACACCTTCTGAAATTAACTCCCCAGGAGCCATCTTCCCAGCAGTCCACCACTCGACACGAAGGATTCCTCGCTAGCTTATAAAGATCCTGATGAATCATTTTTAAGGGAGCCCCCTGCACCCAACAATCTTCCCAGAAGCAACAAAGTTTTCCATTACCTGTTATCAACGACGTATGGAATATGAAGTAAAACGAAATCAATCACAGCGGAGACACACGATTTAACGTGGAAAACCCCTCCAATGCGAAGGGGAAAAACCACGGGCACCAGCCAGCAACAATCTCACTATCTCAAGAGTTTTGGGTTACACGCCTGCGGCGGCTTACAAGAGAATCAAGTCTCCAAGAAACCCTAACAAGGGTATATATGTACCGTACCGCGGGGGGCTCCGTCCCCTGCACCCCCCGTGTGTGCACGGTCGCAGGCCGGAGCGTAGCGGAGTCTGAAGCCCGGCCTATATCTTGCAGTGAATTTGGAACAACTCCAACATTACCCACCGAAAAAGACAGCCACCCTGAAGCCACAAACATTCATTCATTTCATTTCAATTTTCTTGAAACATACAGCCACACACACTAATGTGTTCACTTCCACGTTCCAGCTACAACCACACCAATCAAAACACCTAAAAATCCTACAAAGACAGGCACTAGAATAGATGAATTAATCACAATGTGCATGTTCCTCTTCTCGACACAGTCAATCTTCAACAGTTGCAATTCTTCCTTCAAATCAGTGCAACAAGCAACACCTGCATCCTTCACAGCCAGCTTCCGACGTGCCTGTGTTTCACAGCCAGTATCATCGTCCTGCAATCAACACATATGACATCAATCAGAGAAGCATCATCACACAGTGAACACAACAATGTCAAAAATCACCCAAAAATGCAGCAGCTCCACCTTGATGTTGCACGGGCACTTGAGGAACCACTGATCCTTGGTCGTAGTGGTGGATCCAGCCCGAGAATTGAGGTAGGGCAGACTTAAACTAAGAATTTTTGCCTAAACAACGACAACATGTATATCACCTAGGAATAATCAATAATATATGTTTCAATGGAGAATTATAGTATAAAAACTGTTAATTAAAAAAATCAATTACAAAATGGTATTAATCAAAGGAGACTCGAAGGAGCTAGAACAACCCTGCTATTAAGCAATGCAACGACATCAATTGCCATGTAGGCACAAGACCCTGAGCCGGTGCGGATGCAAGTCTACGGAGCTAGAACCACACGCATCAAACAACGTTAGTTGCAAATACCATTGGAAAAAAAAGAGCTGAGAATTTGCTCCACTACCAGGACGCCTCGATGGGCGGCTGCTTGAGGACCTTGAGTCAGGTCCGCTTGAAGCAAAGCCGCTTAGCAGGAGGAGCAGCCTACGAGCCGAGCGGCCGCTGGCTGGCGAGCAGATCGGACGCGAGGGCGCGAGGCGAGACAGAGGGAAGCCAAGCCTGGTTGCCTGGGAGCGCCGCTGCCACCTGCGACACCGAGTGGAGAGCGGACGAGGCGTCGAGTGGTATCTGTCCGTGACTCCGTGTGCCCTAAGGCCTACCGCCTTGGGCCGATGGCCAGGCCAGAAGGGCCAGTATGGAGTCCCCGCCCAGCCCCAAAGGCCCATCACTCCACCAGTCAACTGAAGGAAGAACCGCAGAAGCTCCTGTTGGTCGGCGTCTTCAACCTCGCGTTGACGCATCCTCGCGCTCGGTGGCTCGCGGCGCTGCGCACTAGCAGCGGTCCCGCTCGAGGGGAGGTAGGCTCGCCCTATTGGTGGATTTGCCTATGCTTGGTCGCCGGCTGCTTGCTCTAAATCCGAACCAAAGGAACATGGCAATACGGGCACTCCCTCCTGCCGCTGGCCGTCGCGCTCGACCCAGCAGAACCTACCGTCATCGAGCTTCCAAACCACCTGCAGTCATGGCTCCACAGCGGCGGCGGCCAACGAACTGAGCCTCCAGAGCAGCAACCGCCGCAGAAGGTGTGGCCCGGCGGGGGCTATGGCAGGGGCGGGCGCTCTAGCTGGAGGCGGGGGTGACAGCAGCGGCGGGCGCTCTGGCTGGGGGCGGGGGTGACGGCTGGGGCCGGGGGCTCCGTCCACGGCATCCGCTCCGGCAGGGGGCGGGGGCTCAGTCGGGGGCGGCCGCTCCGGTAGGGGGCGAGGGCTCCGGCGGAGGGCGGGAGCTCTGGCTGGGGGCGGGGGCTCAGTCGAGGGTGGCCGCTCCGGCAGGGGGCGAGGGCTTCGAGTAGGGGAAGAAAACGGAAAAGGCATCGGCTTGCTAACGGAGTCGGATGGGAAGATAAGGCCAGCGGCCGGTTGAATGCAGGCAGGGGCAGCGCGTCCATACGCAAGGCACGTATACGTATACTAACCGCATTGGCTCCGGTAAAAGCTCCGCTAAATGCATATAGCATACGCCATGTCAGACGGGAGAGCTGTAGCAGCGTCCGCTATCCCGTCCGCTACCCGTGCCCGTCCGCTAAATATAGCGGGATGGCGGACAGATAGCGGACGTCCGCCATCGGCCACCGTGGCGTGGGGCCTGCGCGCCCGTTCGTCCGCGCCATGAGCAGGAAGGGGGAGTAGGAGGGAGGAGGAGGAGCGCGCCGTCGGTCGGAGCTAGCGAGGAGCCACAGGATCTCGGCCCGCTGTTGTCGAGCTCGACGGCGTCCATGGCCCCGCTCGCGGGCGGCGCCCGGTGGGACCTCGATCCGCGACGGAGGTGGAGGGAGCAGGGAGGCCGCGCCGCTCAATCCGCGACGGAGGTGGAGGGAGCCGGCTGTCCCCGCGCCCGCGCCCGGAGCCGGAGCCGGAGCCGGAGCCCGGAGCCGCACCGCGCCGACGCCACCGTGGGAGCTCCTCCGGCCTAGCTCGGTCCACCGCCGCCGGAGAGGTGCCGCCGTGGGAGCTCCTCGAGCTCCACCGTGGGGGCCGCCATGGGCCGTGCGGGAGAGCTCCGCGCCCGGCCCTGCACTGGGGAGAGGAAGAGGCGCTGGGAGGGGAGAGAGAGATGCGAGTGGAGAGAATGGGGAGGGAGAGGGGTGCGGGTGGATAAGGAGGAGGTGAGGCTGACGTGTGGGACCCGCGTGTGGGTAGTTGGTATAGAGGTAAAAAAAAAGAGGAGGTGGGTCCCACTGGAGATAGAGGATGATATAGATGATGGATGGGTGTGGCAGAAAGTGGTATAGAGGAATGACTAGAACGGAATATTCCTTATAGAATATGATATAGAGGATGGATGAGTACGATCAGTCTAAGCCTGACAATGGTCCAAGCTGCTGGGATACGTAGAAAATGGCAAGCAGCAGGAGACCGAAAATTGTAATGACACGTTGCAGAATACCCGAATTGTAACGGCACTTCTCCAGCTTGTCAGAATTGTAATGGCTTCGATAAAAAAAACCCCAAAACCTTCTCCCAGCGCCGCTCAGCCGGCCGTGCCCGTCAGGTGTTCGTGGCAATGCATGTACGGGCCCCGTCCGCGGCCTTGGCGGGTGCACGTGCGACGGGACATCCGAGGTTGCCAAGAACAGGGGAAGGCGATTTCAACCATCATTCCCGTGACTCGTGCACGGTGCAGTGCCAGATTACTAGTGGTGTGAACTGGATCTTTTCACTAGTGGTGTGAACTGGATCTTTTCTTGGCCTCGCGGAGGTCAGCGAATATATTATATATGCTTGCAATTGGAGGCTGCCAGTGCCAGGAACGGGGGAAGGCGACTTCCCTCATCACCCCAGTGACTCGGTGCATTGCGCAGTGCCAGATTACCGGTTGTGTGAACTGTGAACTGGAGGTTGTCTTGGAAAAATTGGGGAGGTCCCCGCATATGCTTTGCGTTGTCCCTGCCCGCAGATTCCATTTCGGCGCTTCCGGTTACCCGCCTACCCACCATTGCCTTCAGGTATTAAAAATTCTAGCAACTTTTCTTTTGCGTATCTTTGCATCGATTCATTTCATAACTAAACCAAGCTCAATATGCTATTAGCAATTGGGCATGCTTTTTTTGTTGAATCTGAACGTACCTCATGACTTCACTACTGACCGGAGCTTGGGATGTCGTTCTTTTACGATGCTCGATGTTCAAGCTCCACTGTCAAGTAATTAACAATTTGGATACCAGTCGAGTCGTGATTAAGAAAAGGTACAACTTACCAACAGCTTATTGGTTGACACAGCTTGCATAGGGCTTCTAATATGCCATGAGCATCAGCTGATAGCTTTAGTTACACATAGCGTGGGCATTGAGGTGGGGTCTACTTAGTGTGTTGTCCAGTCTGAGATGTCCTCATCTATCATGCTGCTTGCTCCTAATTCCTTCAATAATCAATACATTCCATGTTTACTATATGATGATGAGTATTGTAGTACCTTCCAATACAGCCCATGTGCCTATATGAGCACTACAGTATTGGCCTAACAGAGTGCTTATTTATTTGTAGACAGCTCTGATAGAACAAGGAATCAAATCCAGTCACTAGGGTGTGTATGTGGCTGCTAAATGTTACCCTTTTATGGAGTATAAACAATACCCTCTGTCTCAGAATTGGAGTTTTTTTTTGGACTGAAGCAGTAGGGTTTATCTTTCTGTTTTTGGGAGAGAAAAAAGACTTTGGGCATGCACTTTACTGTCCCTGTCCTTCTGAGCTCCAGCCATAGACTCTCAGAGTTGACGAGGTTTACAAGTCATTCACACTCGTTGAAAAGTCATACATGCATGCTCTAATAATTCATCTGGAAGTTGTCGTCTGTGGGGTCATTTAGCCTTATTTTCTTGAAAGTTTTTTTTTTGGAAAGAAATCTATTGAACCTTGAATGGGTCTTCAACTTGTCGTCTTCGCTTGGGGCATTGACCTCACCCAAGTCTTCGTCTTCCTTCTTTGCCAGCTGCCAGTTTCTCCACTCTTTTTGTTCAGAACCATCCTTCAATTTCTCCTCATTCCAGATATATCTTCTCTAAAGCCAAGAACCCTTGCTCTCTTCTTCTGATGCATGGTTAGAGGGCAACTTCATCTGAGTGAGAGGCTGAGGTTAACAACCTTTGTTGGAGAGCAAGCAGCCTTATGGCCAGCACCGCTGCTACTCCGGAAGCAGGCAATAATCACAATGAAGACAGCACCACACATGGAGGCACCACAGGGGAGCCTGCCATGGTCACCGACAACACCAGGCAAGAATCCATTGATAGTTCATCCACCAGGAATTTGCTAGCCGCTAGCCATGAATCCAGAGTCACCGTAGATTTTGAGCTCCTGTGGAGACTGCGGAAGTATCTGCTACTTCTTGGTATCCTAGCTGTTAGTGTTACATACAATGCTGGATTAACTCCACCTGGAGGGTTCTGGTCGAACAACACAAAAGATGGGCATTCTGGACATGACGCGGGTGACCCTGTCCTTCGGGCTCTGTTCTTCCCACGGTATGAGGTTTTCTTCTACTGCAATGCAACTGCCTTTGCAGCATCTCTTGTCCTAATCATCTTGCTTCTGAGTAAAAATGTGACAAGGCAGAAGTTATGGCTCCGCTCAATGCAACTTACCATGATTCTGGATCTGTTTAGCCTAATGGGGGCCTATGCTGCTGGAAGCTACAGGGCAGTAAAGTCATCCATTTACATCTGGATTCTGGTCTTTTCTGTTTTCATATATATTATGATCCATATCCTAGTATTTATGAGAGTTGTTCCAAAATTTGTTTCGGAGAAAAGATTTGTTCCAAAATGGCTGAAAGATATGGCAGTGTCTGTGCAAGATTGGATTCTATCCAGGTGTGATGTTCATAGGAGTGAAAGGAACAACTCCCATGAGAAAGATCTAGAGGAAGCTCGCAAGTTCATTTTGATGCTTGTGACTTTCGCTGCAACTGTGACATACCAAGCAGGGTTGAGTCCACCGGGTGGTTTTTGGGCTGAAAACGGTGATAAAATTCCAGCTACATCTATGCTTCACAGTAAAAACCCTGCTCGATATAATACTTTTGTTATTTGCAACTCAACTTCCTTTGTTGCGTCTTTGGTCACAATCATACTGCTTCTGAGCCCAGAACTGAGTGGGCATGGCATCAGATCCAATGCAGTGATTGTATGTGTCGTTGTCGACATATTTGGCCTGGTTGGAGCATATGCTGCAGGAAGCTGTAGGAGTGTGGTGACATCTGTCTGTGTTATTTTGATTGCTGTTGTAGTATGGATCTGCTTTGCAGTTTTAGCTGGGACTTTTGTTAATAGATCTGTAGCAGGCTGGTTTGGGAAGATCAAACCAGATATTATGTGGTACATGGATAAATTTGGCCGGGTCGTTTCATTGAATTTTGGCAGCAAGAGATCAAGAAATCCAGAGGGAGAGAATTCTATTGCAAGTAATCAGCAAACTGCAGATTGCATAAAAGATGCAGCAGAACCAGAAACTAAAGAGGGTGAATCCCCTGGGGAGCAGCAGAGTCCAGGCAAACAACAACCTACAAACACTGGGGTTGTGTCCAGCTCAGAGCATGCATTTGTGAATGACAAGCAGGTAGAAAATAGCAGCAATATCACGTGCAACCTGGAAGGTCAGTCTACAGACCCAAATTCAGTTGCAAACGAGGCTATGTCTGAAACTGAAACAGGTAATCCTTTATGAGATTTTAGTAAGTTAAAAATACTAATACCAATATGTTTAACTCTGATTGTCAACCTGCAGAAAACATGCACGATGCAAATATGGAGGAACAATCTTCATTGGTGGATGATCTTAAAACTCCCATAACTGTGGCTGGTATGTCTAATCATGAGCATCAATTGGTAGATAACCATAGAGTTCAAAGTATGATCAGGCAATCTTTCTCTACTGATGATCAAGAATCCACAGCCGTGGAGTGCTTGTCTGACGTTGCATCCAATAACCATAATGGAGCCACCAATAGTTTCAAGGAAGAGGAAAAAACTTCTGAGGAGACTTTGGAAGCAATTGAGATAGAGAGTTCCGAAACCAATAATGTCTCTAGACCTATTGAGAATGGCAACATTGGCATGCATGAAGTAGCTCCCAGACAAAATGCCAGCAATGTAAATGCTGGTGCCAACCCAACTGATGAACATCTGAAGAAGTCCCGAACATATCTTCTTCTGCTAGCCATTCTTGCAGTATCCCTGACATATCAATCAGGTTTAAATCCACCAGGTGGTTTCTGGTCCCAAAGAGAGAACAATAATTCAACTGGTGTTCCCATCCCTAAGAACACTCATCATCGTCCCTATCATTTACCTGGTGATCCCATCCTTGAGGACACTCACCATCGACGCTATATTGCATTCTTCTATTTAAATGCTATCGCCTTTGTTGCATCCCTTGTCATGATTATTATGCTCCTGAATAAGAGGATGAGCAACAAGGTCATAAAACGATATGCACTGCAGATAACAATGATAGTGGATCTTCTTGCTCTAACAGGATCTTATGTTATGGGGAGCTGTAGGGACAGAAAGAGTTCCATATACATCTGGCTGTTGGTGTGCCTTGTGCTGGCTTATGTTGCTGTTCATGTTCTGATAGCAATACATGTAATCCCTGAAGGGTGCAAAAAGTTTGTTGCACATAAGATTGAGAATTTATCCTGCAGATATATATGGACAAAGCCTTCGAATGGGAATAACCAAAGAAGTGATGCTAATGGTAATGATTGTGAGCTTGGGCTGAGCCAGAGGGGTGATGCTGATGGCAAGAACTGGGAGCAGAGGCGTAATCTACTATTGATGCTTGCTATTCTAGCTGCAACAGTCACATTCCAAGCTGGCATGAATCCTCCAGGAGGTGTATGGTCTGATGACGAGGCGGTGAGTGGTAAACCAGGAGACCCAATCCTTCAGCACAACAATTTTAAGCGTTATGATGTTTTCTACTACTCAAACTCACTCTCATTCGTGGCATCTGTAGTTATCACAATATTACTTGTGAACAAGGAATCCTGCGAGCATGGTATCAAGTCCTATGCACTAAGAGTGTGTTTGGTGGTGGGCTTGGTTAGCCTCTTGATTGCCTATTCTGCAGGAAGCTGTAGGAAAGCAAGAGAATCTATTTATCTCATCATCATTGCTGTTGCAGTTCTGATTGCCCTTGTGATTCAAGTGCTTCTTCTCTCCTCAACACAAGATAGTCTCAGAGGACCGACTGGACAATTTATAGAACGTCTGCTTCAGCTGCTTTTTGGAAAGGATGAGGCCTGGCATGGAGCTACTTCTCAACAGAAAGAAAGCTCAGATAGTCCTGAGAAAAAAGTTCGAAAGAGGCACAAGTATTTGATGCTGCTTGCAGTTTTAGCTGCCTCCATCACGTACCAAGCTGGTCTCAACCCACCTGGTGGTTTCTGGTCTGACGATGATGAAGGCCATGTGGAAGGCAATCCTGGCCTAAGACCACCTGGTAAATTGTGGTCTGATAACAAAGGACATTTGGCAGGCAATCCTGTTCTTCTTGATATTAATCCTCTGCGCTACGAAATATTCTTCTGCTTCAACTCTATCTCATTCATGGCTTCTATTGTCGTAGTCATGTTTCTGTTGAACAAATCTGCCCGGAAGAAGACTGTGCCACTTGAAGTATTGCATTTGATTATGATACTGGACCTGCTGGCCCTCATGACAGCTTTTGCTGCTGGAAGTTGCAGAAAATTCAGGACTTCAGTCTATGTGTATGCTCTAGTACTCGGTGTTGTGGTATACCTTGTGATTGTAGTTCTTTTGTCAAGTGGCATTGCAAAATGTCTGAAACCGATGGAGAGAAATAAGGTTTCCTCTCAGAGAAGTCCTAGTCACGCTTCTACAACAAGCACACTGATACTTGAAGACCAAGTTTGATGGTTCCATCCCTTTGGTAATAGTACTAATTTAAAAGTTCGTTTTGCTTGTATTATCTGCAAATAGTGTCCGTATTTGGTTTTTCAGTGTATGTTATGTTGTGAGAGTTTGAACTGAATTGAAATTTAGCGATGCTGTATGCTGTTCATTTCTTTTAGATTGTAAAATGAGTGCAATCCTGAAGCTACATGTGTATGCCGTAGGTTCCAGTCTATGCAATGCGATAACAAGCAAATCCTGGAGACTGTATCACGATTTTCTGTTTGTCCCGTATGCCTGAGCTTGAAATTATGTTGTGTATACTGTATACATGATACCAGCAGTGGCGGATGCAGGATGAGAATCAAGGGGGGGTTAAAACAATGGAGATGTTGATTGACATGAAGATTTAACGGTGATTTGAGGTTTTTGCTACAGTGTTTTTAGTGGTAAATCCAGTCATTAGGGGGCTGGAGCCCACCCAGCCCCCCCCCCCCCTTTAGATCCGCCGCTGGATACCAGTACTCCATTTTGAGGGCTCTGTTCTGACATGGAAGTTGATAGTGCCATGGCATTGCCATTCATAGTCTTGGAGTCTGAACTCTGAAGGTTCCATTCTTGTGGGAGCATTGTTGGAATGAAAATATTTTTGTCAGTATTGTCTTCAAAATGATGGCTGTGGTTTTGTTTCGGTGAATGTATTCTGAGTTCAAACGAACATTAGAAAAGGCACGCGGCGTTGCTGTGTAGGCCAGTATGAGGCCATTTTATTTTAATAGATTATACTATTTGTTTTTTTAGAACAATTTCGGTGCAAGTATTTGTTTGTTTGCTGTCTTTCTGGAGAAGGGCATCGTTAGGGGAAGTGGTCATTGCAATAGCTTGCAGGTGATTATATATTGTATGCAGTAGTTTGTAGTATTGAACTCTGAGTGACTAAAGGTGGTTCTATTTTTGATCTTTTATGTTTTGAGGATAAGTAACATAATGTCATGGTAGGTTAGCTCATTTACGTCACTCATGTGTGCCTTAGAAAACTTATTGCAGACGGCACAATTTGGCATCGTGTAGCGTCTTGTACGTTTTTATGTAGTTATAAAGCTTACCTTTTAATCTACGATTCTCGTGTACGCCTAGTAATTACCCTATGCCTGAGATGCGGGGTCCAGTCTGCTGTCAGGGATGAGCGCACTGTGCTCCTGAGCATAAACACCGATATGTGAACCTGCCTATTGTGTCTCTGTATTTCACGTGCACCATGTCCACGCAGGGAAAAGGAAAGAGGAGGTAGTTTCCTAAGGTCTCGCGTCCCTATTGGGCCTGGCTATGTGTCCTGGAGCCGGCCTTTGCCTTCTCTCGTCGGTCCGCTCGGCCAAGACAGGGCACGCGAGAGAGAAAGGCGAGAGAGAGAGAGAGCTAGCAGGCCGCCGGTGGAGCTTGCTCTCGGCGGCGCTGCTCCTGGTGCTGCGGGGCGAGGGCGGAAGAGAGGGGAAGCGGAGCAGAGGGAGGCGACGGCGGCTCGGCGTGAAGCAGAAAACCAGAGCAGCGACGGTGGTGCGGTGGCTGGTGGCGGGCAGGCGGCTCCGGTGTGCGCGGTGAAGAGGACACAAATAAGAAAATGACTAACAGGCAAACAAAAGAAGCATGACAAACAACGATCGTACGTGGTTCTAACGTGTGGTTGTTTATCCTATTCCTATCACTACTTTGCCATCTGTTTATTAACTTTGATGGAGGTATTCCATCCAATAAGGGCTCCTACGGGCTGGGGTAAGGTGGGTGGTTGGTTTGGCGGAAAACCAAACCACATCATTATATTTCACTATTATGTAAACCTGAAAGAGAAAGCCTGATCAAGTCATTACATATGACCGGGCCAGTTTATCTACAGGTCCGCCTGGGTTAGCGACACATATGCACCTGCATATGTACGTGCCTGGTGTTAGTGGGGTTACGGTTAGGTTAGGTTAGCCATACATGGACGTATACCCAGGTATCGGGCACCGTCATGTATGTATAGGTTTTTATCATTTTATGTGAATATATTCGGATATGTGTCACGGTTGATGCACATACATGAATATACGGCTTACTAATACTAGGGTGATGGCTTCTACAGCAGATTACTACTATGGGTTCTTATTATTTAGTTAATTATTTATTCACGCGACTATGGAAAAATAAAAGAAAAAGAAAATAAAAGCAATCAAATCTATAATTCAATCGGGCGCCATTATTTATGATTTAGTGTGTTGTTAATTATAGTTTTATTTTAGATGATTTATGGTGAAAGAATTATGCAATTCGGAATTTAAACGCGCAAGTTATAGAATTCCAAAAATTACCGATAGAACGTAAATGAAATAATACATGCAAAATAATTGTACTATTTCTATCTATGCAATATGTGCGAAATCTATGCAATATGTATGAAAACTATATAAATACGACCAAGAACTGCTCTAGTTTATTTAGTAATTTATTAGGATTTTTTCTGGAATTTATAAGCTTACGGTTTAGTCTACTGTGTACGTTTTCTAGGGTATGCGTAGCATTTCTACAGTGCTGACGTGTGGGTCCAGCCTACCTGCAGAGCTGATTGCACTGTGTTCTCATGGACACAACACTGATCGGTGGACTGCCCTGTCCTGTGCCTGTATTTCTCCTACACCATGTCCACGCAAGGAACAGGGAAAAGGAGATGGTCTCCCGTGGCTGCCATGTGGGGCATGAGTGCCCAGGTGTCGCACACCTGTTGGCTGCCCGACGTGGCCTTGTGCCTGTACTGGTCCTGGCGTTGGTCGTTCCCAATCCTTTCGTCGTTCCCATTCACACGCGGCCATAACAGAGAAGAAAAGAGAGAGGGAGGAAGGGAGGAGATGGAGAGAGCAGAGGGTCGACGGAGGGGGAGGGCAAGGCCACCAGTGGCAGCGCGCTGGCCGGAGGAGTGGTGCCGGCGGCATGGCAGCCTCATCCCGACGGCGCGGGGCGCCGGTGGCGAGGTGCCGAGGCGGCGACGCAGGTCCTTGGCGGCACCACCGTGAACGGAGGCGAGCATGGGCGGTGCTCAACTCCGGCAGTAGCGACGCGGAGCACCAGCGGCATGGAGGAGGGCGGAGGGAACGGGGTGATGGAGGAAGCGGCGCGCGGGTGGACGGGCTCCGGCGAGCAGTGGCCTTGGCGCGGTGTTGGCCGAGCTGCCGAGGGCAGCGCGTTGGCGGGGGGCTCCGGCCACGAAGGCGAGCGGCGAGGCAGGACCGCGGCGTCGGACGACCTCGACGTCCAGGGCGGCCAGAGGCGCGGCGGCCTTGACCGCGCTCGCCCATGGTGCGGAAGGCAAGTAGAGAAGGGAGGGGAATGAGGGAGCAGGGGAGGAGGTGGAGGCGCTGGGCGGACAGCGGCGGCTTGGGTGCCGGTGTGCACGGCGGTGGTCGGCCCCGGCGAGCAGAGGAGGAGAGGGAGGGAAGGTGAGGGAGCCGAGGGCAGCTGGGCGAGCGCGGCTCCGGTGCGGCGAAGGCAGGGGCGCGGTGCTCCCTTGGAGGCCTTGGCAGCGGCGGCTCCGTGCAGCCAGCAGAGGGGAAGAGGAGGAGAGGAGAGGGCGAGCTCGGATGGGAGGAAGGGGAGGAACTGATGCCCGAGCAGTGGAGGCCGGATTGCGGAGTGCGGGTTGATTTTGTTAAAGTTTGAGGCCTTTTTTGAAAAAAACAAATTTGAGAGTGGAGGCCGGACTGCGGGTTGATTTTAACGAAGTTCGAGGGCTTTTTAAAAAAATGACCGGCGCTCGCCCGATCCGGGCCGTTCGCTCGCCCGATCGGACGACCGGGATTTGCTGGCGACGTGGCCACGCTCTCCGGCCAGAGCTTGCACCCGCGATTCCTTGTAAGAAGATGGATACCAGTGGTGCAGTATGCAAATCAGCTATATAGTTTTTTCCCCCACATATGTATATGTATGTATTATGAGGTTTGGAGATTATTATGTATGTTTTTTTGCCGCATATACTTGAGCCTTTCATGGACCTAATCGGGTTGTGTGTGTGTGTGTGTTTTTTTTTGCTATCGCCTTGAAATCTCCTCAGCTATTTTGTGTCATTTAGGTAACCGCGGCCACGTAAACAGTCCCTCTGCTTTTGAGTTTTGAATTGCTGGGAGGACCTGATGGTTTGCTGGTGAGGTGTTGATTGAATGTTTGCTGCCTTAGGATTGTCGATGTTTGGCGATGTTGTTTTATCTGCCATAATCCCTTAATGCTGTATACCATCCCCCACTCACAGTTAACTGTTCGTCCTCTCACATACCGCTATTCATCCCCTCACAAAAACACTGTACATTACAGTACCGGATCTGGTAATCAGTATAGATCCGTTATTATAAATAGTACAGATCCGTTATAAACAGCCAGCTCCCGCTATGAACAGTACACGCCATCATGAGCAGTGCTGCCCGCCGCCCGTTAACACCCGTTATGAACAGTACCCACGTCACCCGCTACAGCACCAACCGGGTCTCCCACTAGTGTCTAACCATGCCCCTCTCACAGATCACTGTAACACACTGTTCTAAGCACAGTACCGATTCTCATGAACAGTACCCACCTGTAATGCACAGAACCGGTCTCATGAACAGTACCCCCACCCCGTTTGTAACAGTAAACCCATAACAGTAACCATGGTTTTACTGTTTCAAATACCCATTAACGAACGTTTCTAGGTTCGTTACTTTACCACAGACTCATTACTGTTCCACAATTTTCATTTTCCCCTTCCCCTAAAAAAACACCCCGTGCTTTGCATGGGTGCCCTTGCAATACTCCTCTAATTTTGTGGTCTATGACCCCACTGTTTTTACTGCGAGTAAGTTTGTAATAGTTACCTAGTTAATAGCTTATGGTGCCACGACGGAACCGAGGGCCACCTGTGGATTGCGACCACATGGTTGTGCCACTCGGCGCGTGCTGGTATCAAGGTTGTTGACCAAGTGCTTTTACCAAGTTACACCGCAATACCGCTCTTGCTACAAATATTCTCCTGGGTAAAAATATCCTTGTGTTCAAACGGGAAATCCACAACGAGTTGATGTAGCGGTGCTCTACCCAAGTAACAGGGGTAACACGGTTTTTGAAGAACGGAAAAGAAGAAAGAGAAAACCAACAGGAAAGTTAGCCCGCACATAGGTCAGAGAAATTGAATTGCCTAACTTGACGTCGTTCCTATGACCGGTTTGACAACGCCACGCATGTCGGGTCTCTGTCAATGCATGGCTACGAACGATGTCAGTGGCGGGGCCCGCTTGTGCCGCTCTCGCATGGCTATAGCATTGTGCCGCACTCGCCTCGTCTTGTTGCACAGTACGCCCCTCTGTTCCCGGCACCCGTGTTGCCTCTTGATTCTCGCTCTCATCCCCGTACCGGACCCCCTTCCTTTTCTTCTCTTAGGCACCATCACTCGCACGCCTCCTTGCCAAGCGAACCCCATCCCCTCCTTTCTCCTTTTCCTACTCAAGCTTGCACAGGGAGTGCACCACGGTCGACGCTCTTCCCACCTCGTGACCCACTGGTGATTCCTCTCTACGCCGCCTCCACTTCCGGTGCGCTGCACCACCTCCTCCGTTCACCAGCTATAAGATGCCACCTTGTTTGCCTCTCCTTCATTCCACCCCCAGATCCGGAGTAGAGCTCATAGTATCGACTTCCTCCGTCAATGTTCAGGTAGGAGAAGCTCGGGAAGCAGTCGGGAAGGAGTAGTTGGGGTAGAGCTATGAGATCCAGCCGTTGCCCGCAGATCTAGGGTCACTGTAGCAGAACCTCCTAAATTATATGGCCCACATGCACCTGTCATTGTTCCTAAGACCTCTGACAGCGATACATGTACACCAAATAACCTAAGAAGATCTGTCGGGTGCCCTCACAGGACCTCGATTAAACTACATTTAACAACTCATACCAGGATCAACAAAGGAGTAACTACAACATTACAATATTTGTTACAAAACTTTACATCAGAGTGCGGAAGAATAACAACAATAAATTTATAAATCATGATTAAGTTAACTTTTTACAAACTTAACTTATATTGCGGAAGTCGAGTAGAACTACAGAAGACAACTTAGGCAGAGCACCTAAGTTAGGAGAGGACAACCTGATCATATCGAGCCCACCGACATGACCTCGGTTAACAGTACCAGTCAGTACCTGCAACAGGGGTTAATAAACCCTGAGTACGAGAGTACTCAACAAGACTTACCCGACTAAGACAAAGACTCCAAGGGCATGCTAGCTTTAGGGAATCAAGGTACGGGTATTGCAGAATCAAATTTTCTTTTGCAGAAAAGCTTACTAAAGTAAGTCCTTACCTTCAATATTTTACTTTTACCATTGATGGTTCATTAACCAATTCTAGGTGATCCTAATCTAGATCAAAGTAATTATCATCAAAACCTTTCTCATTCTTTCTTTCAATTCCAGTTCTTAACTACGATGCAAGTCAGGTGATCAAGTCTCCATAACCGAGGAGCAACGACGATTCGAACCGATTATACCCAGCTGGGGATCCCTAACCTCACGACATATGTAGAACTGAATCTTGCATATATCAACCCTCATTTAGATCTCCCAAAACCAGAACGTGTCCATCGCCACCCGAGAGTACAGTACTCCTCGAACCCGACCAAATTCTAGCCCCGAGGGTACACGCTACTCTCGCCATCTCTCCACTCCCAGTGCGAGGTTAGACGTTCTCGTAATGGAATCACCAACATTTTGGGCTTATCCAAGGCATGAAGCTAGTTGCAAAGTCTTGAACACAACAGGCTTACAACGAACGGACCTTAACTGACAAGGCGAAAACACTACATTGAGACTCCTTTCCCAATGCATGTTAGCAGTGGCCAAACCACCCGCCCGATCTTTCAAGTTCATTCTCATATTTCAATATTCATTCAATATGCCGTCATGGCTATATAAACATTGCATTTAAAAGCTTAACTTCTAAGCATAGCGAAGCATACTACGCATTTTCCGTAAAACAGGTATCAAGGTTGATATCACAATAATCAAGGATGATAATGCAGCAATTGGGTTATCACTCAACTCCTAATTACTTAATGCAGTAAACCATATTATAAATAATAAAACATTTGTAAAATTCAAGGTAGGGTTTAAATGCACCGGGGCTTGCCTGCGTTGCAGCGGTGGTTAGTTCTCGTAGAAATCAAGTTTGACACCAACACCTCGAGTGTATTACCTTCTCCGAAGCTTGATCGACATGATCCAAAACACTCTCGTATGCACTACACGTAATAAAAATGATGCGATGCTTAATATGATGAAATGCATGCCATGATGCATGATATGAACAAGGCATAGCATAAAAGGGACATTTAGAAAGGATAAACATCAGTTATCTACTTGAGTACAACTTTCCTTCGCGGTATAGTTACAAGCTAACAAAGTTAATTTAAAAGTTAACTAACCGTAACTTTGTTTTTACCCAAGAGGTTGCATCTAATAACAAGTAATTCTACCACAAGACCACTAAGTAGTAACATAAATAAGTTATTAACTACTAAAGACCTAAGTTAATGACACTAACTATCATCACCGACGACGGTGGCGGCTCGACGGCCACGGTGACCGGTTGTAACACCCCAGGTGTTTATCACCAATTAAGTGGTGGGTTTAAGATCAAACATGATAGATTAAGTGGAGATGACAATATCAAGGTCAACCTATGGAGATGAGCCTAACCTAAAGTGGATGTTGCATCATTGCTTTACATATAGGTCCCTTTTCAAAGATATATGTTTGGATGGTGTTATTGCCATATCTTCATGTGCCTCACCTTGGTACCTATCTATATTGATCCCTGGAAAAGTTTCATGAAGTTTGGAATCAAAAAGTCACATGAAATGATGAGTTATATGCTTGTTTGGATTATAACTAAAACCTACACTTTTGTGCAACCTATGCATGGTGTGTATGTTTGGCCTCTACAACACCTTAACTACACTTAGGGCACTTAATGGAACAATGTTCATGTTGATCATTTTGCCTAAATGTGCTTCTAAGTGATGGTTGACCATGTATGGACCCCGGGACACTTTTGTTTGACCATTTCAAAAGTGTGACCTAGAAGTTTTGCATGACTGTGCACCCTTTGACAAAGTTGTAGAGAATTTTATAAGGAACAAACTTTGTTTAAGAGTCAAGTCATGAAAATATGTGTAACATGCTCAAACAGGGCCCACAAGTCAGTTTTAGGGCTGATTTCAGCACTTAGCCATTTTAATCCCTGATTTCGGTGTCGTCGACATTGGCATTCCACGTTCTCCGAAATTCGTTAAGCAACTTGAGTTGATCCAAAAATAAAAGTTGGAAACAATTTGTTGGAGAACAACATGTAAAATGTTGGGATCAATTTGACCAAGTTTGGTATTGCAAAATCCCAAAAAAACCGAGCCCCAGCTCAACCTATTGACACTGGTAATTTTGGGACTAATTATCTCCTAATCTACAGCTCCAATGACTATGACCCCTAAATAGAAATTGTAGAGCATACTGAGATGAACAACTTTTCTTTTTGGCCCATATCCAAATTCGGCCCATAGCTGGCCCAAACATGGCCCCCAAGTCAGACTGATGCACGCACACCACGTGCTCGATGAATTGCCTCAACGGCCGACGCGTGCCCCAGTGCGTGGCCGCCATGCCCGAGCCGCGGCCCCAACTCCCTGGACGCGTGCCTCGCGCCCCCAGTGCCCTCGGTGGTGGATGCCCGAGCATCTCTACTTCTTCGCTCGCCCCCTCTGCCTCTTCCGTGGCTTCGCGCGGCTTCCCCTCGCGCGAACGCGGCCGCTGTCGCCATTACCGCCGCGAGCAGAGCTCCGGCCGCCGCCGTGGGCCACGCTGCTGTTCCGATTGCTAGCAGCCACCGCATGCCAAACCACTACTACCTGAGGTGCCTCCACCTTCCCGCGAGCTTAAAGTACCTTTGTCACCACCTATTTTCGTCACCAGAGGACGCCCCCGCCATGGCCGACCGGCCAACTCCAAGGCCGCCGTCGATCCATCGTCTCCGACTGCCCTCCACCGAATTGACCGCGCCATCGCGTTTCTAGCACCAAGCCGCACCTCCTGAACTGCTCACCTCACCGGCTCCGCCCCCGCGGCTTGCTACCGCCGGAGCACCGGCCGACGGGCCGCCGGCGCACGTGGCCAAGAGTGTGCCGACCGCCTTCCGCCGCTCCTCGGCCACCCCCGGGTGCGGAATGGCACGGCGATGCCCGCGCTGCCCCTCCCCGCCGCTGGCACCGACCTCACCGGCCGGAGGATGGCCGGCCGGCAAGCCTCCTCCACCTCCTCTGTTCTGAAATGAGGAGAGGGACCGCGGGGTTGAATTGGGAGAAGTACAGGGGGTTAAGTGAGGAGATGCAGACTCATTTGAATAGTGCCTAAAGGATCTTTCGGTGACGACTTATTTGGTGAATAGTTCAAGGGCCCCGAAGTAAATGTGTTTTCCCTTTTCTGATATTCTTTTCTTTTATACATATAAATCGGCTGAATCTTTAAAAATTAATATCTCATGCTATATAACTCCAAAAATAGTAAAAGTGGACTTTTTTGGAAACCTTGAGAAAAGATCTATGCAGTGGAGTCATAATATGTTACATGTTTGTAGGTATTTTCTAATGTCTTTATTTAGGCTTTAAAAGTGCTCTAGAAGTGCTTATAAACTTGACCAGAGCCATATCTTGAGTTTTAGAACCCCAAAAATGATGATTCTTGTTTTGTTAATTTTGTGATGACATGTACTTGCTAGGAAAAATATGAAAAACACTATTTGTTCACTGTTTTCTTAGGGTTTTGATCGGACCTTGATAAATAAGGAAATCTATATTATTTTTCTTGTCATTTTATATCTTGATTTGTGATGCTCCAAATGATGTGAAATTTTTATGGTAGTCTTGTCATGATATGTATGTACTGTGGTATAAATTTCTTGGTCACTACTTATTGTATGATCTAATTATTGAGTTAACTTGTTTATGGCTTAATAAATAGCTTATAAATAATATATAAATGATAAAATAGAAAATGCTGTCCCATAACCTTATTATGATGTTGCTCTATGATGTTGGTTCATTCTATGGCCATGTGTTCACAGAAAATATGGAGTTTTAGGTTTTACTTGCTCTCACATGATTTCTCTCATTAGCTATTTGTCTTTTTCATAGAGGTTGATATATGTGTCCAAATGGTTTGAAATTTGTACAGTAAACTTTTGGGAGCATGTGTAGGCCTCTGTAATTTTGGTAGAATTTATTATGCACTTTTGATAGGTGTTCATAATTCCACCTAATTATCCAAATAAATTAAGAAAATGTATTAAAAGAAATTATTTAGTAATTGAAACTATGTTTTCTGGTGTTCATTAGTCTTGTGTGACATATTGGTAAAGTTAGTTTTGTCCAAGTATATGTTTGCAACATAAGTTAATAATTATTCCTTGCAAACAAGGTTTCTGGACAGATCTGGAAACTTAGCAAAGTTCTTCATGATAATGTGCTTTGTTGGGAAACTTGTTTATACAAAAGTTGTAGATAATTCATGTATCTAGCTTTTGTTAAAATTTGGTATCATTTGGTCAAGTAGTTTTTGAGTTATAAATGTTTAAAGTCAGGTCCCAGATTTGGTTGCTCTCTGTTTGGAGCAGACCAGATTCTGTAGTTTCATCTTTTAGACCTATTAAACTTGGGAAGCAGGCTTAGGTGATAGTAAATGGATTGTAGACAATGTCATAAGCTTTCCATAATGTCTTCTTGCAAGTCATTTGGATTTGTAGAACTTCCGATATGATTGATTTACTCAGCTACTGCATGTATGTCCAGAATTGTTGAAAATACATGATTGTTGATTATTTTGTTTATTGCATTTCTATGCATTCATACATATGCATTATTGCATTTCATTTAGGTACGCTAGATGCACCACGTGAAGGACGTGTTGTGGAGCCAAACCCGAAGATGGAGTTGGTGGATCCATCCCGAAGATCGAAGGACCAGACAAGTGGTAGATTGGAAGATGCTCGCCATGCGAACTCATCTGACATACTCTAACTTGAGCCGGATCCCAGGCAAGCCCCGGAGCATTATAAGCCTCCTATCTTTAAAGCAATTAATTCTATATATGTTATAAGTATTGTTGCATTAAGTGATAGGAGTTGGTTGGAAACCCTTGCTGCATTATATCATTCCTTGTCCAGATATATGAATCCCTGAATCCTACATAGACTAGGATCGAGTAGATGCTTATCCCTGCTTTAAGCGGTAGAAGTCAGGTGATTTTCTGTCACCTGCGAGATGTAGGGATATTCATATATGGCACGGTTGGCTATATTTGCTATCGTGGAATGGAACCATGTGTTAATAAAATGAAATGAGACCGGGCGGGATGACGATAGTGAAGCAACAAGGCATGGAGGTCTTGGGTGTGAATCTATCCCCGCCTGAGTCGTTTAAGGACCGATTCGCTGTACGTCCTTGAGTCATGTTGAACGCAGTCTAACACTTAGTTGGCCGGATAAGTCGTTCCGACCGCGAAGCCGAGTAATGTGATTCAGGCCGGGAATCGAATGGTAGGTTGCTTCTTGGAGGAGAGAAAGGATGTGCTTGGGGACATTGGCGTGAGACCAAGGGGGGGTTAGAGTCCCTATCACCTGGCAGAGTGTCGCCCTTGGGGTCACGACATTATTCGGACCCGCGATTCCTGAATCATATGAAAAGGTGGCTTGTGCGACCCTGGCAGGGGCCTGCGCGGTGAGTGTTAGAAATACCCCTCCAGCTGGATAGGAATTCGATTCGAATCGCCGTCGCTCCCGGTTAGTGAGCACTTGACTTGAGCAGCGGCAACGTAGATTCCATTAAATTGAACGGATGGTTAATTGGATAACGATGGAAAGATTGCCTCAATTTATACCTGCTATGGTTAATATTGTTTGCTCCTAATAAAGTGAGTGCTCTAGTACAGGTTCTAATATAGATGATAGGTTAATGATAATTAACTTGATGCTTAAGCATTAATGATTGATCATATACATTAAGCTTTTATGCAAAATGTTGTCAAGCTAGCCCCACTTTATATCAGCCTTGCATGATCCTTGGTGTCACCTTATTTCTGGTTTCTGACGGGTAAGTCTAGCTGAGTACCTTCTTGTACTCAGGGTTTTATTCCCACTTGTTGCAGGTTGTGATGTATCACGGCGACTGCAAGAGTTGGTTGGCTCCTGCCTTAGTGGCGGAGTGTGATCATGGCATGATCCTTCTGAGCTATCTTGTCTCTAATGCTTTTGTTGGAAGTCGACCTTGGTACTGGCATGTATTTGAAATTAGAGAATTGTTAGTTTCAAATTACTTTGCTTCCGCTACTTTTCAAGTTAATTTGTAATAACTATGTTGAACTCCGATGTAAATTGATTTACTTGTGAAATGAATGTAACATGTGACTTGTTATGTTGAATCACTACGATCTTGGCTTGTATGTTGGTTGGTTTGAATTCCCTCGTGATTTCATTGGACTACCGGAGTTATATGGGCTCAAGTGCGAGAATTTGATCATTTCGGTGATTGTTTTCGTACTTGTGCTCTTATAATTTGGACGGTTCCGTGACAGCTGGCATCGGAGCAAGATTCAACATTAAACTTGTCATATGTGTATTTAAAACAAAGGTTTTATTTTATAAAATCAGTTTTATCAACTTATAGTTATATATAGGTTTGTCAAATCTAAATTTTTAAACCTAAGTATGCCAGTGGTCAATTTCCTTATGCCCATATAAGGATTTTTAGGTGGCTTATATAAGTACTAACTTGGGGGTTTTTCATTTATGCATCTACGCCCAGGCCAAGGTATGTATGTGTGATGATTCTCCCACACTATGCTACCCGGTGTGTTAGATTGGTGGTAGCCTTCATATATGAAATAGCCATATATGTTGCTAGTTTACTTTTATGCAACGTCGCACCTACGCTCAGGTAAGTGTGAGTTGTGAGAGCATGACCGTACAACCTGCGGTCTAGGGGAGAGCTAGTTTTGGTTACTAGATTATTTACATGTTATACACATGTATATATGAAGGTACTTAATTGTGGGTGATCGAATGATTCGGGTAGTTTTGGTGCTACATGTATATATACGGGGGTATATGTACATGGAAGTACTTAGAATTTTTACTTCTCTGCTTTCATTGTGTGCTATATTGGGAAATGTTGGGCTGCAATGAAACTTTTCTGCAGGTACGCTAACCACGAATGCGTAAGTCGAATGTAGCTGACGACTAGCTATATATCGAAAGAGTGCGTGTTATGCCACCGACATAGAACGTGATCGCCACCTTAGGTTGGCAATCTTGTGAGGACGAATAGGACGAAGCATGCATCTTCATGATTGTTGCTTTATGCATGACTATACTCTTCTCACCCTTGTTCTATAGTGTGTAACTTGTGATCAATGTGTTACACTATCTTTCTTGAGTGAAGTAAAACAAAAATGCCTTGTTCCATGTTGCTTGAGAAAAAAATATGTGCTTAGCCTTACTAGAAATAAGTGTGGCTACATGCTTGAACTTAGAGATATCCTCTAGCTTAGCCAAGTGGTGGATATGTTGTTCACCCAAGCGTTTGCCAATGCTTTAGACCTCACTTAAATAATTATGGATTCTCATAAATGAATTAAATTGGTGTTGGTCTAAGGTAATAATGTTTAGAGCTGCTAGAATAATATGTTTGTGTGCTCTCTTGTTAAGTAGAACAAAGGCAAGCTTTGTTTTGCTTATTAAACGTTGGCTGCTAGAACTGTTTCTGTTGTAGTGATGCTTTTATGATCATAATGGTGTTTTCTGTAGTTATAGAGAATACCAAAGTTGTAGCTAACTTAATTATATAGCTTGTCCTAAAATTTCAAGACCCTAGGCCTTATGGTTTGGGAGTTATAAATTTTAGAAGTTGTTGTCAAAATCTGCTCATGTTCAGAACAGATCTGTATGTTTGGTTTGTTTGACCTATGTGCATAAGGAATTATGTCTTGGAGATAATAGAAGAAGTGTAGTACTTTTTCTAAGCTTTCCAAATTGTCCTATAGCACCAATTGGGGTGGTCTAAATCTCTACTTATGAGCTTGTAAAGTGGAATGACAGAGTCTGTCCAAATCTGGGCAGAGATGTCTTCTTTGTCTTGTTTGGCCTTGTTAGATATAGAATCATCTTAATATGATAATAAGAAAGTTATAGACAACTTAATAAGCTTTACACAAAGTTAAGGCTTAGCCTTGTTGTGTCCCTAAAACTCCAGTTTTGCATTTTTGAAGTTCTTGTCAGTTTTCTGTCCATAATGGTATAGACCTGAAACATCAGCATGTTTGACCATGTTAATCTATGAATTAGCTATTGGTATGAATAACTAAAGTCTAGTCATCTTCCTAAACTTTCTATAAAGTCTAGGATCATCTTTGTGGGATGTCTACAACCTCAGTTATGGTTAAAACAAGTAACTACTGTGCTACTGTCCAGATTCTGTGCACATACTAAGTTGGCTACCTTAGCTAGCGTTTGTCTTAGGCTAAACTCGTAGTTAGTTCTTGCTTTAGATAAAGGTCTGTTATGGGTGAGGCTGGTGCTTTATATTGGTTGCTTAAGCCCATTGTTTGAATTTTCTCAAATAATTGCTTGATTGTGATGTTGTATGTATGCTTGTTATCTTGGTAGTGCCCTAGTTGTCACCTCGTTTGTCCTCGGTGAGCATACGAGGGTCACATAGCTTTATCCTAGAACAACGTTCACGTATGTAATTGTATGGTTGTTGTCTTCCATTAGGTTCTCTATCTTAGGAGCCTGAGCCGGTAGACATGGTTGCTTGCCTTGAGTGCTTGTATCCATGCCTTTGCTTGACCGAAAGACCAAGATTTAGTTCTCCTATATGTTTGCATGAGCCGTGGGTGTTTTCCAACCCTTTTTGTGAAGACCTTTATTGACTGACCCACCAAGTTAACTTTCATCAACGCTAGCCTTTGACCATGGTTCGTACATTGCCAGTTGTGGAGACCGTACCCAAATCCAGGTTGGACCTTCTGGTTACCTCTCCCAAAGGTTAGCTAGTGTGACGCAACGTCTCTCTGCTAGGGCCTCTAAATCGTGTGCTTGCAAATTCATTCATCTACCTTGACAACCCAATCTATGTCATTTGAAATTCCTCATCGGGTGCATGTTCAGTAATGGTGTTGTGAGTAGCAACTAATGGTGCCGCGACGAAACCGAGAGCCTCCTGTGGGTGCACACACAAGGTTGTACTGCTCGGCACGCGCTGGTATCATGGTTTCTAATCGTAATCCATTGCAGAACAACACTGATGTGATTTTCACGTGACCTCCTTCCTTGATTGTTTTTCCATATCTTATCGAAAGACCCTTATATTGAACCAAAAGTAGTAAAACTTCCTCCTGAAGTTGCTAAGAGGATAACCTTTGAAGAACCGGTCACCGACATAAACATTAACATACTACAATAGGTGGTAGACAAGTGACTTTGCTTAGTTGTCCCTATATTGACAACCACCATCTAGTGAGTAAAGTATCTCATCTCTGTTGGATAAAAAGGACACACAACATTTAATGTTGGACAAGTCACCTGTTGGATAAGAACCGATTGTTACATTACGCAAGTCTTAACCTTTGTATGCCTAATAACCTTACCGTTGAGATCAGCCATCTCTAGTGTAACTCATTATCTACTGACTTTGATGGCAACCATCTGTTCTGTATAAACCACAATTATTGTGATCAAGAATGAAAAGTTGGAACTTTTTAGTGTTGAGAGACAACTAATTAGTTACCAATAGGAAGGTTAATCTCCAGCTAGGTAACGACTCTTTGGTAACTACAAAGGCTGTATCTTACAGAGCAATAACCAATAAGAAGTTAATCAACTAGCCAACAACTTGAGAGATACTCTATCTTCTAGAGCCATTGTGAACAAGTCAATTCCATCTTGGACAATCGCACAGATAGTGCAAGGTGTTCTATCCAATAAAGTGAAGAATTAGAGAAAGCCTACCTAGTTTCAATTAGCATCCTTGTGCCCTTAGGTGCCACAAATGGTTTGTCCATAACTTGATTGGACGAAGTATCAAGGAATATTCGAAAGCGGTTCCTTATCCTTGTAGGAATGTTCTCCAGGCAGAGTATGTGTTTGCCCTGCAAAAGTAAACCGCAAGTTCAAAGCGTGTGCATCCTTGGATTGATATGTAAATTAATAGTGGGGATCTGCTGTTGGATGGCCCTTTTGAGGTTCCACAGATACTTGTTTACACTCTTTCACTTGTTTTTGCTTTCTCGTATCCCCAATGTACGAGCAGCCTTGGTTTCTACCGATCAATTTATACCATCGTGAATCAAAAGCAATTTGAAAAGTGTCAAACAACAGATTTCCCACCTTAGAGTTACTTTTTGATCCAAAAGGAGAAAAGCCTAAGGTGAAAGTTGGCCTGACAAAGTTGTTATGCTGCAAGTCAACTTAACTTATAGTGCAACTAAGTCATAAAGGAAAATTTTACTCAACCGCTTGGTGGTAGACTACTTCCCGCGGTTTAGTAAATATTATAATTTTTGTTGTCCCTAAGGCCTCGTTACATCTTTCTTTGGGAATTATTTTCCAATGATGACATACCTTGGTACCTTATACATGTTTTTACCCAAGAGGTTGCATCTGATTCAACCCAGATAACTGTTGTCTTTGGATAAAAGAATCTTATTAGGTAGCTGTTGGCAGGAATACGAAGCAGACAGAGTCAGCTATCACATTCATTGACCCTCGACAAACTCAGATAATACAGTGTTGTCATCAGAGAAAGAGAACTGCACACATGGAACCTTAAGTAGTTTTTTTTTCATTGGTTGGTGTCTAAATGAATGAACGTTTACGACCAAAATAGACCTTGTCTATTGGTTAGTCAGTATTCTATGGCCTCAGAGTATATTTGTTATCTATGATCTCACCCTTTTGGAAGGTTGTACTCAAGCCATTTTGGTAGAGAGTTGCTTTTCAAAACCATGTGAACATAGAGTCATTTCAACGAGTATACTTGTGAATATTTCGGTCTAATGTCAAGTTCATATGGCCTATGTTGTTCTCATTAGAGAGTCAGATACTTGTGAGTGGTTCACTCATGGACCAATTGATCTCTATATAATGAGAACGAAGTACTGCGTTGTCTTGGATTCCTCCCAAAGTAACAATGCTTCATGGAAGTCAATGAAGGAAATTCTTCAGACAAACTTTACCATGAAGAGTAAGTATCAGAAAGTGCCTTTGGCCAAATTGTTCACCGCTGTTGAAGCTTTGTAGCTGAATGTTATAGCAAATGTTGGGAACTTGATAACGTGTCTCTCTTCCTTAAAAGATCTCCCATTCCGAATCTCGGGACGCGATTCTTTTAAGGGGGGAGGGCTGTAACACCCCAGGTGTTTATCACCAATTAAGTGGTGGGTTTAAGATCAAACATGATAGATTAAGTGGAGATGACAATATCAAGGTCAACCTATGGAGATGAGCCTAACCTAAAGTGGATGTTGCATCATTGCTTTACATATAGGTCCCTTTTCAAAGATATATGTTTGGATGGTGTTATTGCCATATCTTCATGTGCCTCACCTTGGTACCTATCTATATTGATCCCTGGAAAAGTTTCATGAAGTTTGGAATCAAAAAGTCACATGAAATGATGAGTTATATGCTTGTTTGGATTATAACTAAAACCTACACTTTTGTGCAACCTATGCATGGTGTGTATGTTTGGCCTCTACAACACCTTAACTACACTTAGGGCACTTAATGGAACAATGTTCATGTTGATCATTTTGCCTAAATGTGCTTCTAAGTGATGGTTGACCATGTATGGACCCCGGGACACTTTTGTTTGACCATTTCAAAAGTGTGACCTAGAAGTTTTGCATGACTGTGCACCCTTTGACAAAGTTGTAGAGAATTTTATAAGGAACAAACTTTGTTTAAGAGTCAAGTCATGAAAATGTGTGTAACATGCTCAAACAGGGCCCACAAGTCAGTTTTAGGGCTGATTTCAGCACTTAGCCATTTTAATCCCTGATTTCGGTGTCGTCGACATTGGCATTCCACGTTCTCCGAAATTCGTTAAGCAACTTGAGTTGATCCAAAAATAAAAGTTGGAAACAATTTGTTGGAGAACAACATGTAAAATGTTGGGATCAATTTGACCAAGTTTGGTATTGCAAAATCCCAAAAAAACCGAGCCCCAGCTCAACCTATTGACACTGGTAATTTTGGGACTAATTATCTCCTAATCTACAGCTCCAATGACTATGACCCCTAAATAGAAATTGTAGAGCATACTGAGATGAACAACTTTTCTTTTTGGCCCATATCCAAATTCGGCCCATAGCTGGCCCAAACATGGCCCCCAAGTCAGACTGATGCACGCACACCACGTGCTCGATGAATTGCCTCAACGGCCGACGCGTGCCCCAGTGCGTGGCCGCCATGCCCGAGCCGCGGCCCCAACTCCCTGGACGCGTGCCTCGCGCCCCCAGTGCCCTCGGTGGTGGATGCCCGAGCATCTCTACTTCTTCGCTCGCCCCCTCTGCCTCTTCCGTGGCTTCGCGCGGCTTCCCCTCGCGCGAACGCGGCCGCTGTCGCCATTACCGCCGCGAGCAGAGCTCCGGCCGCCGCCGTGGGCCACGCTGCTGTTCCGATTGCTAGCAGCCACCGCATGCCAAACCACTACTACCTGAGGTGCCTCCACCTTCCCGCGAGCTTAAAGTACCTTTGTCACCACCTATTTTCGTCACCAGAGGACGCCCCCGCCATGGCCGACCGGCCAACTCCAAGGCCGCCGTCGATCCATCGTCTCCGACTGCCCTCCACCGAATTGACCGCGCCATCGCGTTTCTAGCACCAAGCCGCACCTCCTGAACTGCTCACCTCACCGGCTCCGCCCCCGCGGCTTGCTACCGCCGGAGCACCGGCCGACGGGCCGCCGGCGCACGTGGCCAAGAGTGTGCCGACCGCCTTCCGCCGCTCCTCGGCCACCCCCGGGTGCGGAATGGCACGGCGATGCCCGCGCTGCCCCTCCCCGCCGCTGGCACCGACCTCACCGGCCGGAGGATGGCCGGCCGGCAAGCCTCCTCCACCTCCTCTGTTCTGAAATGAGGAGAGGGACCGCGGGGTTGAATTGGGAGAAGTACAGGGGGTTAAGTGAGGAGATGCAGACTCATTTGAATAGTGCCTAAAGGATCTTTCGGTGACGACTTATTTGGTGAATAGTTCAAGGGCCCCGAAGTAAATGTGTTTTCCCTTTTCTGATATTCTTTTCTTTTATACATATAAATCGGCTGAATCTTTAAAAATTAATATCTCATGCTATATAACTCCAAAAATAGTAAAAGTGGACTTTTTTGGAAACCTTGAGAAAAGATCTATGCAGTGGAGTCATAATATGTTACATGTTTGTAGGTATTTTCTAATGTCTTTATTTAGGCTTTAAAAGTGCTCTAGAAGTGCTTATAAACTTGACCAGAGCCATATCTTGAGTTTTAGAACCCCAAAAATGATGATTCTTGTTTTGTTAATTTTGTGATGACATGTACTTGCTAGGAAAAATATGAAAAACACTATTTGTTCACTGTTTTCTTAGGGTTTTGATCGGACCTTGATAAATAAGGAAATCTATATTATTTTTCTTGTCATTTTATATCTTGATTTGTGATGCTCCAAATGATGTGAAATTTTTATGGTAGTCTTGTCATGATATGTATGTACTGTGGTATAAATTTCTTGGTCACTACTTATTGTATGATCTAATTATTGAGTTAACTTGTTTATGGCTTAATAAATAGCTTATAAATAATATATAAATGATAAAATAGAAAATGCTGTCCCATAACCTTATTATGATGTTGCTCTATGATGTTGGTTCATTCTATGGCCATGTGTTCACAGAAAATATGGAGTTTTAGGTTTTACTTGCTCTCACATGATTTCTCTCATTAGCTATTTGTCTTTTTCATAGAGGTTGATATATGTGTCCAAATGGTTTGAAATTTGTACAGTAAACTTTTGGGAGCATGTGTAGGCCTCTGTAATTTTGGTAGAATTTATTATGCACTTTTGATAGGTGTTCATAATTCCACCTAATTATCCAAATAAATTAAGAAAATGTATTAAAAGAAATTATTTAGTAATTGAAACTATGTTTTCTGGTGTTCATTAGTCTTGTGTGACATATTGGTAAAGTTAGTTTTGTCCAAGTATATGTTTGCAACATAAGTTAATAATTATTCCTTGCAAACAAGGTTTCTGGACAGATCTGGAAACTTAGCAAAGTTCTTCATGATAATGTGCTTTGTTGGGAAACTTGTTTATACAAAAGTTGTAGATAATTCATGTATCTAGCTTCTGTTAAAATTTGGTATCATTTGGTCAAGTAGTTTTTGAGTTATAAATGTTTAAAGTCAGGTCCCAGATTTGGTTGCTCTCTGTTTGGAGCAGACCAGATTCTGTAGTTTCATCTTTTAGACCTATTAAACTTGGGAAGCAGGCTTAGGTGATAGTAAATGGATTGTAGACAATGTCATAAGCTTTCCATAATGTCTTCTTGCAAGTCATTTGGATTTGTAGAACTTCCGATATGATTGATTTACTCAGCTACTGCATGTATGTCCAGAATTGTTGAAAATACATGATTGTTGATTATTTTGTTTATTGCATTTCTATGCATTCATACATATGCATTATTGCATTTCATTTAGGTACGCTAGATGCACCACGTGAAGGACGTGTTGTGGAGCCAAACCCGAAGATGGAGTTGGTGGATCCATCCCGAAGATCGAAGGACCAGACAAGTGGTAGATTGGAAGATGCTCGCCATGCGAACTCATCTGACATACTCTAACTTGAGCCGGATCCCAGGCAAGCCCCGGAGCATTATAAGCCTCCTATCTTTAAAGCAATTAATTCTATATATGTTATAAGTATTGTTGCATTAAGTGATAGGAGTTGGTTGGAAACCCTTGCTGCATTATATCATTCCTTGTCCAGATATATGAATCCCTGAATCCTACATAGACTAGGATCGAGTAGATGCTTATCCCTGCTTTAAGCGGTAGAAGTCAGGTGATTTTCTGTCACCTGCGAGATGTAGGGATATTCATATATGGCACGGTTGGCTATATTTGCTATCGTGGAATGGAACCATGTGTTAATAAAATGAAATGAGACCGGGCGGGATGACGATAGTGAAGCAACAAGGCATGGAGGTCTTGGGTGTGAATCTATCCCCGCCTGAGTCGTTTAAGGACCGATTCGCTGTACGTCCTTGAGTCATGTTGAACGCAGTCTAACACTTAGTTGGCCGGATAAGTCGTTCCGACCGCGAAGCCGAGTAATGTGATTCAGGCCGGGAATCGAATGGTAGGTTGCTTCTTGGAGGAGAGAAAGGATGTGCTTGGGGACATTGGCGTGAGACCAAGGGGGGGTTAGAGTCCCTATCACCTGGCAGAGTGTCGCCCTTGGGGTCACGACATTATTCGGACCCGCGATTCCTGAATCATATGAAAAGGTGGCTTGTGCGACCCTGGCAGGGGCCTGCGCGGTGAGTGTTAGAAATACCCCTCCAGCTGGATAGGAATTCGATTCGAATCGCCGTCGCTCCCGGTTAGTGAGCACTTGACTTGAGCAGCGGCAACGTAGATTCCATTAAATTGAACGGATGGTTAATTGGATAACGATGGAAAGATTGCCTCAATTTATACCTGCTATGGTTAATATTGTTTGCTCCTAATAAAGTGAGTGCTCTAGTACAGGTTCTAATATAGATGATAGGTTAATGATAATTAACTTGATGCTTAAGCATTAATGATTGATCATATACATTAAGCTTTTATGCAAAATGTTGTCAAGCTAGCCCCACTTTATATCAGCCTTGCATGATCCTTGGTGTCACCTTATTTCTGGTTTCTGACGGGTAAGTCTAGCTGAGTACCTTCTTGTACTCAGGGTTTTATTCCCACTTGTTGCAGGTTGTGATGTATCACGGCGACTGCAAGAGTTGGTTGGCTCCTGCCTTAGTGGCGGAGTGTGATCATGGCATGATCCTTCTGAGCTATCTTGTCTCTAATGCTTTTGTTGGAAGTCGACCTTGGTACTGGCATGTATTTGAAATTAGAGAATTGTTAGTTTCAAATTACTTTGCTTCCGCTACTTTTCAAGTTAATTTGTAATAACTATGTTGAACTCCGATGTAAATTGATTTACTTGTGAAATGAATGTAACATGTGACTTGTTATGTTGAATCACTACGATCTTGGCTTGTATGTTGGTTGGTTTGAATTCCCTCGTGATTTCATTGGACTACCGGAGTTATATGGGCTCAAGTGCGAGAATTTGATCATTTCGGTGATTGTTTTCGTACTTGTGCTCTTATAATTTGGACGGTTCCGTTACACCGGTGACTCGACGGTACAACGCGGTAGCGATTAAAGCGAGTGGTCAGGAAGTATCAGGGGCGTACCACGATCACGAAGGAGTGATCGGTTGCAGCTGAGAGGCTCTGGAGACGGCTGGCCACGGTGGCGGGGTTCGACGGGAACGGCGGCGACCCGAGGTGGAAGACGACGGCTCCCCGGCGATCCAAGCGGAATTGGGCCAACTCAACTGGTTCACGAGGTGCGCAAGGATGAGACGGAGCTAAGGGTGCGGTTGGCATGGCCGGAGATGGCTTGGTGGCGGCAGCGGCGAGCGGCGGAGCTGCGGTGGCGACGGTGGCGAAAACGGAGAAACAAAGCCGGTCATGGAGAGCTCGCATATATATAGGGAACGACCACGGTTACTGCACTGGAAGACGCGCGATGTCATGCTGGCGATCGAGGACACACCTGGAAGCTGGCCGAAGCCGTCCGGCGTCTCGCCGGCGCCCATACCGCGCGGTGGTCGGCGGTGATTCGTCGGTGCACTGTAGCTGCCCCCCCAACTTTTGAAATTCAAACTGATTTTTCAAATTACTTTCAAATTCATGTAACAACTTGAAAAACTTCCAATCTATGAAATCTTCAGAATTTCAAGCTCTACAAGTTTTGTATTGAACACTTTTTCAAATTCACACGGGATTTTGAAATTTGAGTTTAAATTCAAAAGGGAACAAAATTTTCAGATTTGGTAATTTAGAAATTACTTTTGATTTTATATTGAAACTTCAAAATCTCCAAACATCAAAGTTGTACATCTCGACCAGACCTACAACTTTGCTGTTCAAAACTTTTTCAAATTCTGCCTCCATTTTGAAATCTTAGTTTGGGGATAAAAAATGAATCAAATCTGAAATTTGTTTATTTTCAAAATTGCTCCACATTTTACACTAAAACTTTGAAAACTCAAAACACCAAAGTTGTAGCCCTTGAAAAGTTCTACAAACTTGGTTTTAAACGTTTTCTCAAATTTTGCTTAGATTTTGAATTATTTCAAAAGGGGTAAAACAGGGTTTTGAAATTGAGGGTTTTGAATTCAATTGATTATTCTTTTTAACTAAACATGATTAATTATTTAACACTAATAAAACATTATTTCATGTGATAAGAAACATGGCATTATTAATGTATTAAGCATACTAATAAAAATAACATATCACATCACTATTGAAACATGTAAAACACGTATATAAAACATGAAACATTCTATTGCAACATATGAAACACTACCAAGCAACACATGAAACATCACTATGCAACAGAGACCTGATATATGAAACATTGCTTAGGCAACATGAAATGCATCTTATGCCTTGATGTATGCATGATCAGTACTTAATCATGTTTTAACTGCTTTTTAACATCTGGGATGTTACAGTCACCAGTCAGAGGTGATGGTGTAACTTGAGAAGAAGAGATCTGGTTTCCATTGGAGAAGTTCAAGTTCATCTCTAGTCCGTAGGTTTTAGGGTTCGCAATGATCTATTTACCAGTCTCCAGTTTCTGGCTTTGTTGGGCATACGCTATTTTCTGAATAATTGTTTTCCTTTTACTTTTCCATTGTCCCCGTCTTCATCGATTTCTAGAGAGGTTGTGAGTTGTATCAGATTTGTTCTTAGCCATGTTATCTCTAGATCCCCGAGGGGTTTGGTGTTTGAAGTCGTGTTACCTCTCGTGTAAGATCAGATCTGTGAAATGTAATCGTGTTTCCCTCTTTTGATTCTTGTTCCGGATCTCGAGACGAGATCCTTTTTAAGGGGGGAAGGATGTAACACCCCTGGTGTAAATAGCTTACTTAGCATGTGATTAAGGTCTAAACGACATTAACAAAACGAGTTTTTGAGTTTTAAAATTTTAATCGATCATGAAATGATACCTGACTCTTATGTGGCTCACTTCTGTAGTTAGGCAAAACTATACAAAGTGTTCTAAGTTAGTTGATTTTAGGTCAGATATGCTAATGTGATCCTAATAAGAAACATCGAATAAGTTGTTTTAATTGTTGGCATGAAAAACAAATTCTATAAAACAAGTGTGATATAACTCACGTTTAAAAAGTATCCTTTCTGGCGAATTATAGCATGCAAAATAATGAAATTATATTTACATATTTTGTTTCTATAAGCTAGTAGGAACTATGGGCTATGTCATGAGATACTTGTTAGTGGAAACCAACAAGGTTTAGACCTTTTATAAATCAAAACAAAAGTGCTACTGACTGCTATTAGGACATAACCCTTGTATTTTCAAGTTCGAGACAATAACGACAATGCTGTTTTGGCATTAAAATTCTAACTAGATTTCTTAAACACTAGCTTTATATTCTTGTACCGTTAGTTGCATCAAGGTGAGCACTTGAGTGTGGCATAGGTGGTAGTTGGGTTGGGCGTCATGTTGCTTGCCTTAGAATTTGTCTAACTTCGCTGGAACGCGCTGTTGGCCAGCTAATTCTTGACATCGAGCACTGATTGGCAGTCCCGAGTTGGCACGTCTCTACTCTACTTTCTAGTTCACCTTTGTCTAAGTTTGTTGATCCTACTAGTAGCCGTATATACGTTCTTGATCTTTGTCAAGGTGGTGTAGTCTTAACCTAGCTGGATTAGAAGTTGGGCACACCTT
Source organism: Saccharum hybrid cultivar R570 (assembly GCA_038087645.1). NCBI lineage: Eukaryota > Viridiplantae > Streptophyta > Magnoliopsida > Poales > Poaceae > Saccharum > Saccharum hybrid cultivar. The sequence continues at coordinate 495,483 of JAQSUU010000291.1, read as the reverse complement.
AAAATTCGTGCAACGCACGATTTTGGTCGTTAGCCTGGTGTGCGCGGTCACCGTACGCTCTAGCGCTCGCGAGTACTCTGCTCAACCGGTCGTCGCTCTGCCCTGCCGTTGCTGTGCCGTGCACTGCTGCAAGCTACGCCTGGCTGTGCTCTTATGCGTCGTCGTGCTGCGCTGCCGCTCGCACACCGCCACCACTTGAGGTTGCGTGCCTCTGCCGCTACTACGGCCGGCTGAGGCCTGCTACACCGCTGCCGTCGTGTACGCCACGCTAGCGCCTGCCACATTCCGTCATGGCAAGGATGGGGCTCGAGCTTGGACCTGGCCGCCAGTCTAAGTCAATGATTGGGTCTTTACGCCGTTGGCGACGCGTCACTTCCTCGCTCTGCCGCTAGCCGACGCCGGGGGGCCGCTGGGGCCAGGCGGCTCCGATTCAATGTGTCGCGCCAGAGTTCTCTTTATCTCATCTTATGCGGGCGTGTGAGCGTGTTGGCGTCCCTGTCGGTCTTGCCGTCTTGACCGGCTCATCCAGCCCGTGTGCAAATTCTAGCCCACACCGCACGATGAGCCACCGCTCTTTCTCCTTCTCCCGATCACCAGTTCTAGCTTCGCAGTTTGATTCACCGCACTAGTGATTGGTATAAGTAGTCATCTAGGTGACATGTTCTTCCCAAGCTCGGTCGTGCACCACCGGCTAGCAATTTGGCGAATTGCTCACCACCGGTCAAAAGCGCCGCCATGCTCGAGAAGTCGGGAGTAAGGCCGCAGAGCTGGTAGTAGTTCAATTGAGTGTGTCCGTGAACTCGTATTGACGCCCCCTAGCTGGTGCTCGCATCGTTTGGCTAGGGCGCTCGTTGGCGGCGTGGTGATGCGCCGGTGTCCGTGCTCAGAGCGCTGCCGTGGGGTGCGGGCGCACGTGGCCAGAGCACCCCGGTCTTTCCCTGCCTCAACCCATTGCATGACTGGGTTCACGGTGAGTCCCTTCTGCTCCCCTGCCATCTCTATCACTTCGTTAGGCTGTAGGGTCGTCAGAACAGGAATGCCACCATGGCGGGTGCTCTGCTAGCGTGGGTTGGGTGCTAGGAGGCACCGTTTGCCTTCCAACCGCCTCTCAGGGTTTTGTTGTGGTTCAGCAGTGCTCATCGGCCTGCGCGTCGGACCGGCTCGCTGCGAAGATAGCAAAGCTTGGGGACCACAGTGCGAAGTTCCTCTCTTGCGTAATAGTAGCTCCCAGGGTCGTTTGATTACTCGATAGTGTGAGGTCCTTTTTGCAAAAACCATGCAGCAGGAGCGAGCGGGCCTGCTGGGCCAGCCTGCTAGCGCGCGGCCACGTTGCTCGCGGGCCGTTTCGGTCACTGGGCCGATTGGTTGCAGTTGGCCCTTTTCCGTTATAAAGCAATTTCTTAATCTAGTTCATCAACCAAACTTGTAAATTCAAATTAGAATTGTGTAGAAGTCCAAAAATTACGAAACCAATTTTGTTAGGTTCCTAAAATCATAAGCTAACTGTTGGTGTATTTGGTTCACATATTTTTATAATATTTTCAGGAGTTCTCTAAGTAAAGTAAGATGCTCTATTTTATTTAGGAATAAACTTGTCGGAATTCTTATGGCCAAATGAGGATAGTGCTAACTTTAAAAATTTTACCATAGCTTCATAGTATTATTAGATGTTCACTATAATTTTTATATAGTCTCAGATTAATTAGGTTGCTAGGATAGCTAAGACGCCCTAGTTCGAATATCCATTAAATAGATAAAGTGAATAGTGCAACACTTGGGTTTGTATAACTAAAATAATATCTTAGTCAACCACGGGGATACAAAGCCTAGTGAGTTGGTGTGTGGCTAGCTCGTTAGCTTGCGAGACATAGTCGTACGACGAGAGTTGTGATTGCTGTCTTTTACTTATATCTCTATGTTGCATTCGCGTAAATCATAATAGGAACGATAATGGATCGATGGATCAACCAGAGGACTTGGAGTTAACCCAAAAGATGGTGCCTTGGTGAACGTGCCCCGGAGATGGCATACTAATATTTGGTTATATTGTTACCCAGGCAAGCCCCGGTGCATAACCTTTATTATTCTGTACTTTATTTTATGCTTGTGCATTAAGTTTCAAGGAGTTGAATGAAACCCACTTGCGTATATATATCCGGATCCCATGAGTCCTACTAGTATGTTAGGATCATGTAGATTGCTATGCTATAGGACTCCGGTAGAAGTCGAGTGATTGCCTGTCACTCGCGAGATATAGGATATATATTATTGTTACTATTATCATATTACTATCACATGGAATACATATGGATAATGATTGGAGACCGGGCGGGACTGTACTTGGAATTAGATATGGACTTGGTTGGGCAATCCGAACGAGGCTCTGGTTGTATTTGTTCTGCCCGTGTCGATTAAGGACCATCCATTGCATTGGACCCTAGTCAAGTCACAGACTTATTATCCCGAGCACATACTTGCTTATGGGAGCGAGAAGACTTGTTACTCTTTTTTCATGGGCTCCGGCTCTTTTCGGACCGATTGATTGGAGGCGGGGATGGGTGGAGGTCTAAGCATCACTTTGAGGGCGGGCCTCAAGTGTGAGGGCTTGAGTCCAAGTTTGGACGGGGACTTAGAACCCATGACAGGAGTGAAACAGGTTGGTCTCGCTCGTGCCTGGGGTGCGAGCGAGGCGTGTATTTTTTGGGGTACTCAGCTGGGCACATTGATTTGCGAATCGCCGTTTCTACGTGATGGTACAGCTTGACTACGATCTGGCACCGTAGTAAGAACTACAAGATGAAAGATGGCAAGATGGTTCTGATGGCTCAACCTTTGCTTGAAGGTAGAACATGTGCTTACCTAGAATGGTTGGTTAATGAACTACTGGTGACTGCTAATAAAAATTAAATATAAGGATGCACCTTTAATAATACTTCCTGTAGTTGCAATAACCCACAAGCCAGATAGCCTTATATATCCTTTGAGTCTTTTCTTTTCCTTCTGATGGGTAAGTCTTGCGGAGTACAATTGAGTATCATGATTTCTTCTACCCTGTTGCAAGTGGCAGGTGTTCTTGAAGTTGACATTTGTATGTGGAAACATCCTGGTGGGCTCCGTGAGGATTCCCTTTACGTTGCAGATATAGAGTTGATTTATAACTCTCACTAAAAAATATTTTACAAAGAAAAGATTTACCACTTGTTATCATTTCATGTATATAAATGTTCATCATAATAATATTTAACTCATCATTAAATGATTTTATTTCCACTTAAACTCTGATAACATTTTACATACCGCTGTTGTAACCACATAATGAATTTCTCTGATGTTGTAATAAAAGTGATGTAAGAAATGGCAAAAATATTGTAAGCTTTATCTCTCATCTATGATCCTGATAGCAATGTTCAAAAAGGCGCTCGCCTAGGCTCGCCTGGGCGCGCTTCTACGCTAGGCGGAGGAGCACCGCCTCGCCTAAGGGGGTAGGCGGAGGTTAGGCGGTGTGCCCCTAGATCCAGGGCTGCGGGAGGGTCGATGGGAGGCGGCGAGCGCGCCAGGAGGCTAAAGGCGAGCGTGGGGGCGGCGTGGAGGTCAGGCGACGATTGGGAAAGCAGCGGCCGGTGGGAAGAGGCGGTGGTGGCGGGCAGATCCGCCAAGGCAAGGACGCGTGGGGGCGGCGCGCACGTCGCGCGTCGGTGGGGGAGAAGGTAACGTCGGCAGGGGCGGCGACGGCTGGTGGGGAAGGAGGCGATGTTGGGCGCTGGCAGCGGCGCGGGCGAGTGACAGGCACGGCCGCGCGGGCAGAGTTTGGGAGAGAGAGAGACGGGAACAAAGAGGCTAGGAGGGGAGGGGAGGGAAGGGGATAAGATGACCGTTGTAACACCTCAGGTGTTTAGCTCCTTAATTGCATTGCATTTGCATAAGCATAAGCAAGCATCATTCATTTCATGCATAAGCTTATAATATGTAAAACATGCTTTGGAAACATTGCCACATATGTTTATATTTCATGTGAAGTGAGAAGTGAGTAGTGTGCAAAACATAAGTACCTTATGTGCAATTTCCTTTGTGAGACATGTCAACCACTTTAGTGTAACATAATTAGCAAGTGTTATGCAACACACTCATGCAACATGTGCAACATGAGCTTGCAACATTTGGGTGAAAGTATTGAATTACTTGTTCCAAAGTATGTGACACTAGGAATCTTGTGCAACCAATGTGTAGAGTGGCTAATTAGGTCTTATAACACCTTAATTACATTTAGGGTAAGTAGTGGAGCAATGTTCATGTTGACCAAAATTACCAAATTGCCCTTCCAAATGTTGTTGACTAAGTTGGACCCCTAGAGTGATCTGGTTTGACCAATTAAAAAGTCCAGTTTAGAGATCTTGCATGGAGGAGCAACCTTAAGCAAAGTTGTAGAGAATTTCATAAGGAACAAAAGTTCTAATATAGCCATCTCATGAAAATGATCAGAACATACTCAAAAATGGCCCACAAGTCAGTATTAGAGGCTGTTTTGGGACTTAGCAATTTTGGCTAAGTGTGAAGCTGAAAACCGTTTCACTGTACCTCACTTTGGCAACTTGTAACTCACAAACTAGGCCAAACCAGTCCTTGAGCCAATTGACAAAGTTGTTATCCACACATAGCTCTACAACATTGTCAACATGACCATCACCTAGTTCTAAATGGTTTAGGAGATATGGTGTCTTAAAAATTGGGTTTCAGTCGGCCTAGTGACTGAAACTAGGTTTTAGTTTCCAAGTACACTACTTTGGAGCCCTGTAGTTTCAAATCCAAACTGAACCAGCTCATGGTGCCTTTTACAAACTTGTAGTGCTCACATAGGTCTACAACTTTGCTAATTGGAGGTTTCACTAACACGAGCTGGTTTGAGAGTAAATCGTCGACGAAACTGCCCTGTCAGTCGGTCTTTGGAGGCTCGGTTTCAGTCAACGAGCTCGAACACCGGCATGTCGTGGCGCTCGGGCAGAAGAGCGTCGCCGCGTGTCGACCGAGCGCTGCCATCGCCTCCACGTCGCGAGCCCAGACGCGGGATTGAACACCGAGCGGCCACCTCCACCCCCTCACTCGCGCTCATTTTCTTCTCCCTCCCTCTCGCTCTGGCTGGGCTCGCCGAGGCGGAAACCGGAGACACCATTGCCGCCGCAGCTGTCTCCGAGCTCGCGCACTCACCACCGCTCGCCGGACCACGTCCATCCCTCCGCCTCCCCGTCCTACACCTCCTCGACCCGTCGGTAGGTTGGATTGAGCCCAAGGTGAGCCGCATTGCCGTTTTCGCCCGCTCACCGAAGCTCACCGGAGCTCCGCCATGTGCGGGTCACCGTGGCCAGCACCACACAGTAATTCTCCGTCTGCCTTCACCCACGTTTCCCCCTCCCTGTCACGTGTAGATGCTAGGATGAAGATGTTATCGCCAGTATCGGGACAGCCATGACGGAACGAGACCGTGCACGGCCGCGCCATGGCTGCCGCCCAAGTGCTCACGTGGTCAAGCGGCTCCGTTCCATTCCCGTCTGTGTGAGTGGTCTCGAGAGGTCCACTAGGAGTCCAGGAAGGGGATGCACCCTTCGGTAGGCCGTGCGACGGCCGGGACTCGCCGGCGTACCGCCAGGCACCACGGCCGTCCGCCATCGCCGTCGGCCTAGGTGCTGCGGTGCATCAGCTTTGGGGAAAAGGGGTAGCCTCGGTGCGGTTGGGTCTGGGCAAGACGTCGGTGAACTTGGATTGGTCGGAGGAGCCACCGGCGGCGAGGAATCGCTCGCCGGAGCTCACTGCCGCCCGCTCCCCTGTCCTCTTTCGCTGACACGTGGGGGCCACCTGTCTGTTGCCGCACATGGGCGGGAGCCCGAGCGGGCCGCGCGCGCGCGTCTTGGGCCGCGTCTGTCCCGGGCCGGCCCAGTTCCAGATAAAATCAGTTTCATTTATTTTATTTTATCACAGTTTTTGTTGGGGTTTAGAAAAGGTAGATCTAGGGTTTCACCTGCTCAAAAATCATGAGATAAATTTTGTTATGATCTACATGACGTGTAGTATTTTAGAAAAATATGATTTGGTTATGTGATGTGTAGTTTCTGGGATATTTAAATAGGTCTTTGAAATGTGTTTTAAATCACATGCAAACTTGTTTAAATTATATCTTGAGTTTCAGTGTTCCAAAAATTATGAAATTTGGGGGGTAGGCTAATTTATACTTGATCTAGCTCTGGTAAAAATTTGGACAGTAGTGCTTGAATACTTTTCAAGTTATAATGCTATCTTTTTATTCTAGGAAATACTTAAATGAATTTTTGTAATTTCTCTACATGTGCAATGTTCATATAAATTTTTGGAGAATGTCTTGGTACCCTAGAGTGTCCAAGAAAATTAAGAAATCTGTTGTTTGACACTTTTTACTATGCTTTGTTATTTATACAAAAATCAGCCTTTTGGGCTTGTGAATTTTGTTCAGAGAGTTCCTATGAATAAATTGAGTTCAAATTTTTACAGTAGTCTCTTTTTGGTCAGAGAGTCCCCTGTAATTTTTGTAGAGTTTTAGGAGCAGTTTACATATATATTTAAAATTCTACTTAATTACTTAAGTAAATTAAGAAAGTGGTGTAAATAAATATTCTAGGTGGGCACACCTTACTTTCTGGTGTTCTTGTGACCTTTGTGAACTTGTGGTAATAGTAGTTTGGTCTTATGGGATATTTGCCACATAAATAAATATTTAATTTTTGTAATTCTAGGTTTTATGGACAGCTGATAGTATCTTTGGGTTTGACCCTTAATAAAAGTGTTTGCTGAAAAACTTGTGAATACCAAAATTTTAGTAAACTTGATAAACTAGCTTGTGTCACAATTTGGGAGCATTTGGCTTAATAGTTTGGGAGTCATTGCTGTTTTAAGTGACAGTCCAGAATTGGCTGCTCTCTGTTTAGAGAGAGCAGATTCTTGAACTTTGGAATTTCGACTAGGTAAACTTTAGAATTAAGTGCTGTGGTCTGAAAACATTTTGTGGTGCATTTCATAAGCTTTCCAGATTGTTTTAGATCATATCTTTTGGAGTTGGGATTCTCCAGTTATGTTAGAATCTTTGAGCTGCTGTCCAGAATGTCTTACTGTGGTAAACTAAGTAATATTTCTCTTGTATTGTTAGGTGTTAGGGCCTTAACCGAAGAAGAACAGCTATATCTTAGGTTGAGTAGCTTAGGTAAGTACTTCTCCAACGGAGAAGAGATTTGCACGTACTAATAAAGTAACTTGAATAGAGTATTTTATTTCTGAAATGCATTTCATTCCGAGCATGTTGCACCCATTTATGCATCCATGATATTTATTGTGCATTCATGCAATAGGTGTACCGGAGGGGGTAACTCTCCTCGAATTCGAGCCTGTGATTCCGGAGGAAGTCCAGGACCAGCCGGAGCAGCTAGAGGAACCAGCCGGCGACGAAGCTCCTGCCGAAGATCTATCCGAGTGTCCTGACCACCGGCCTTCGACCTTTCTGAAAGGCAAGCCCCGGTGCATGCTGAACCTACTGATTTATAAATTAATCTTGAGTACTTTTAATTGTTTACTACATTAAGTTGTAGGAGTTATATGAAAACACTTGTTGCATTATACCTGTCCTTGTCCAGATATCGTACTTAATCCTATATTAGGTTTAGGCACGTGTCAATGCTTAGCCCTGCTTAGTACGGTAGAAGTCGGGTGATTTCCGGTCACCCGCGAGATGTAGGAAGGAGTCACGAGTGACTTTATGGCTATCGTGGATGGAACCATGCTTAAAAATGAAATTGAGACCGGGCGGGAGTTCGATAGTACAGCCGCAAGACACTTCACGTCTTGGGTGTGGAGCTATGCCCGTCTGAGTCGTTTAAGGACCGATTCGCTGTACGTCCTTGAGTCATGTTGAACGCAGTCTAACACTTAGTTGGCCGGATAAGTCGTTCCGACCGCGAAGCCGAGTAATGTGGTTCAGACCAGGAATCGAATGGTAGGTTGCTTCTTGGAGGAGAGAAAGGATGTGCTTGGGGACATTGGCGTGAGACCAAGGGGAGGTTAGAGTCCCTATCACCTGGCAGAGTGTCGCCCTTGGGGTCGCGACATCATTCGGACCCGCGATTCCTGAATCATATGAAACGGTGGCATGTGCGACCCTGGCAGGGGTCTGCACGGTGAGTGTTAGAAATACCCCTCCAGCTGGATAGGAATTCGATTCGAATTGCCGTTGCTCCCGGTTAGTGAGCACTTGACTTGAGCAGCGGCAACGTAGATCTCATTAAATGAACCGGTGGTTAAGGGAATGATACAATGTTGCCACAATTCATACCTGCTCTGGATATAATGATGATAATTGTTTGATTATAATCAAGTGCATGTTTAGTACAGGTGCTAAGATAGATGACAGGTAAATGCTAAAAATAACTGCTAGTACAGGCTATAAGAGTTTCAATTACTTATGCATTTATGCAAAATGTTATGTCAGCTAGCCTCTTGTGTAAGCCTTGCATAATCCTTGGTGTCATCTTATTTCTGGTTTTCGACGGGTAAGTCTAGCTGAGTACATTCCAGTACTCAGGGTTTATTCCCTCCTGTTGCAGATGATATGCTCTACCAAGGCTTCTGCAAAAAATTGTCTTCACCCTGCGGGTGACAAAGACTAGATCACTTGGGCGTGATCATCTTTTATGTACTTTCTTGATGCTTTTGTGGGATGTTGATCAACAAGACTGGCAGTAGTTAAACAACTGGCGTGTGTTTGCTTCCACTACTTTTATAAACTTGGTTTGTAATAATTGCGACTCCGTGTGTGTAAACTTATTTCAGAACTACTTGTGAAATATAACGTATGATGTTGTATGTTGAATGATGCGATCCTGGTTGTAAGCAAGTTGGTTTGAAATCCTTCGTGGTTTCGATTGACTACCGAGATTATATGGGCTCAAGTTCGAAAATTTGAGCACTTCGGTGCTTGTTTTTGTACTTGTGCTCTTATAATTTGGTCGGTTCTGTTACAACCGTGGGAGAGTTGGGCCCTTAAATGGGCCTTCTTCATTTTCTCCCTGTTACCACTGATCTCCTATTTTGTCTTTTTTTAAGTATTTATGCATGTATTAGCCATCACCTAGAAAAACGCCTTGAAACGCCTAGGCTAGCCTAGGCTCGCCTAGGCTCTAGGCCGTGGGTCGTCGCCTAGAAACCGCCTAGCGCCTTCTTGAACTTTGCCTGATAGAAAATATGGATTTTTGAGTTCTCCCGTTGGATGTGCTCGACGGAATCGCAAAGTTTAGTGCGCTCTCTTGGGTACTTAGTGTCTAATAGAAGACAAGTACGCTTGCGAGGGCATTAGATTAGGCGGTTCTGCCACAGTGGCCAGCTGCCCTCTCTTATAGACGGCGCCCAACCTCATCTCCTCTCACCTTACGAAGTGGTGCTAAATGGGTCATAGCCCATCAAGCTCATCGGTTTAACCCCACCTACGAAGTTAATCATTTGATAGTTTTTGCCTCAGCCGAATAAATCTTTGTTACTCAAAAGAAAAATCTGAATAAATCTTTAAAATAAAATACTACATCTATTCTAAAAAGATTAATAAAATTATCCCGACTTAGTTCGAGTTCATGTTTCTATAACATCTAATTTTAGTTTAGATTCTAAAATGGTATGCTAATTGCTATATCTAATTTTAATTCCTATTATCCTGCTAGCTACTAATCGCTTGTTCTAGACTTGTATTTATTGTGTCGTCTATTTGTGTTAAATACCTAAGACCAAAGATCATGCACTTGTTAATTATTATATGCACTTGAACTTGATCATGTATGTACTTAGTCATGCACTTGGTCCTACGGGTCCGTATTTCGTATTGAGTGTTCGTATATCGATCGTGTTCGACATAAATCCGCTCGAATTGGTTCGTTTTCGGAATTCTCGATATTTCATAAGTTCGTGTTCGTTTTCGTGTCCGGCTTTACCGTTTTCGCTTTCGTTTTCGTATTTCAAATGTAAAAGTAAAAAACAATTTAGGAGTTTTTCGACCGTTTCCGACCGTTTTCATCCTTAGCCGCAGCAGCGCTTGCACGCTCTAAGAGTGAGGCGGGCCTGTGCTCTGCACGGCCCTCACGTTGAGGGGCCAGGACCTGGACGTGCAGCAGTGGATAAACCCTATACATGGTTTGGTTACAAACCGGCCCAATCCAGGAACCAGCCCAGGACAAACCGTATTTGAAGGCCACGTATGGGTTGACTTGGTCATGGTCTAGGCCGCGATACCCGTCTTCATCATCGAGAAACCTCAGGCTGGGCATTTTTAAACCGGAAACCGAAAACCGAACCGAACTGAAATATCGGGTTTTTTGGTTTTCGGTTTCGGTTTTTGGTTTCTCGGAACTCCTATTTTCGGCTCTGGATTTGGTTATATGCCCCCACCGAACCGAACACCTGAGAAACCGAGTTCACCCAACTCCACGCGACCCAGCCCCCAAACACGCGGTCACGCGCACAACGTGACGCGCTTCTCCGCCTGAGCAGCCCCAACCCCGCTCTGCTTCCCTCGGCCCTTCCTCTCCTCCTCAGATCTATGGGAGCAGCTCCTCCCCTACTCCTCCCCTTCTCAGATCTATGGGGGCAGCTCCTCCCCTGCTCCTCCCCTTCTCAGATCCATGGGGGCAGCTCCTCCCTGCTCGACGACAACGATAGGGGCGCGCCCGCGCGGGACGACGGGTCTAGGGAGTGGAGGCCTGGAAGGACCGCACGGGGCGCCCGGTGGTGCCAGCGCAGCTCCTGTCCTCGGCGGCGCGGTCACACCGCACGCGCGTGGAGGTTCCTCCGCGGAGGGGTACGCCCGCGCAGGGCCGGCGTGACCGCGGCTCTAGCCATCCTGCGCCTGAGCACCTCGCATCGGATCTTGGCGTCGGTGACAGGGCCTCAAGGGCGGTGGGCCCCAGCCTCCTCTGCCGCAGCACCCGGGGCGGGCGGTGTCGCCACTGCAGTCTCCTGCGGTCGCGCCTCCTCTGCGGTCATGGCCAGCGATGCATCTGAGGCAGCTGAGTTCCTTCTCCCCCTCTCTTCTCCGTGCTCGGTTTCTTCGGTTTCAATCGAAAACCGAACCGTAGAACCGACACCGTCGGTTCCTTTTCTGGTGACAAACCGATCGGGTTCCAGATTGTAGAAACCGAACTTACTACGAACCCCGAACTTTCTGCGAACCGAAGAAACCGAACCGAAGCGTCGGTTAAAACCGAACGCCCGGTCTGAGAGAAACCGACCGAACAGCCGTCACCGGCGAGATGACACTGCATCGCCGCCTGCAAGGAGGGCCTGATCCTCCAAATCCACGCGCGCTGGGAAGCAGGTGGTCGCGCATCGCCAGGAACCTCTCGGGGCGCACCGACAAGGAGATCAACAAGAACTTCTCTGGAGAACGCGGACGAGGAAGAAGATGCTGGAGGAGAGAAGGTCGGCTGCGGCAGAAACAGCGACAGTGGAGTCGTCGTCGTCCCCTTCGGTCTCGCTCCCCCAAACAGCAACAGAAACAGCGGCGTCCCCATGTCGTCCTTGTTGGGTTCGTCATATATCGCTGCGGGAACGGCGCCGCAGCTGCGACGGCGACGGCGACGCCGAGCTCCAGAGGCGCCCACGACACCGATGCGGTGACCAAGCAGCCGCAGTAGTACGCCGAGCTCCACCATGGACCAAATTGCACATCAAGGACCGCAGCCGCGGTGGGGAATTTCATCCGATCCAAGCGAACGCATTGAACCCGTGGGAACCGTGAAACCCGCTGGTTCCAAACCGCTCGCACATCGTCTTTTACTGGTTGGGCTGGGCTTCGCTAACAGACCGGATAAACCGGAGCATGTACAGGGTTAGCAGTGGATGTGGATATTTGCCGTGGCTCTTCTTGGCCGGTCCGCTAAGAGGAGCCCCGGAACGGCGGCCGGCCGGTGCTCGACGAAATGCCGGACCGAGCCACGGTGCTTCCCTGCCCCCAGCTGACCCCCCGTGGTGCTCGAAGAAATGCCCGAGCGGGAGCGGTGGACGTACCCGGCCCGGGTGGGTGCCCCCGCTTTGCCCGCAGGCGAAGCAGTGCCGGCATACGGACACCAAGTCCGGTGCCCGGCGGGCAGGCGCGTCGACCGCTTGGCCTCCGTTGAGGAAAGCACGACCGGGACGTCACCGTCACGGTTCCGCACGCCAGGATGAGACCGGCGAGCCTCGACGCGCAGTGGAATTGTCAGATGCCCAAGTCAACGTGGCAGGTGGGCATGGTCATTCACGGAGCAGAACTGCTCGGCGGAGACACCGAGGCCAGTGGTCAGTGGATGCCTGGCCTGAGCTGGGACGCCACGGTGTGAACCTACGGCACCACCAGTCAGCCGGTCCAACCTGTTCTGGAGTGGACTTGCTCTCCGGCGTGAGCGTGAGCCAGTTCACACGGTCTGTCTTCATCGGGGCCTCTACTGTTCCGGTGAGTACTGGTGACGGAGTGATGTTATACAAGTATTTCCATTTCCCTCTAGGTGAGGTATGGTGCTAACAATGGGGTAGTACCCAGTTAGTTGTACCTTGCAATTCCATTACCATTACCAAACGATTCAATTAGTTTGGCAGCCAACAATCTAATGTTTTCCGGTATATTAGCCCGTTCGCTTCGCTGTAAAGTCATGACTGAAAATACTATTCGCTGATTTGTTGTGAGAGAAAAACACTGTTCCGGCTAAAAAAACAAGCTGAAAAGTACGGATTATAAACAATGCTTGTTGACACTTTTTTTTTAAACAATGCTCTATGCTTTATTCGGGGAAGCAGCATGTTGGCTATTATTTTTCTTTTAAGAAATGGGAAAACAAACTTGCAGGTTGGTGTCTTGTCGCTGGTGCTGGCCTCTGCCTCTGGGGGGCATTGACTCCACCAGGTAATTGCCCATTGAATCATAGGTACTACTCCCTCCATCCTAAATTATAAGGTGTTCCAAGAATTTTAGAGAGTCAAAGGATCTTAAGTTTGACTAAATTTATATGATAAGATAATAATATTTATGACATCAATTAAGTATCATTAGATTCTTCATTAATTATATTTTCATAGTATACCTATTTGATGTTATAAATTTTTGTAATTTTCTCTATAATTTTAGTCAAACTTAAGATGTTTTAACTCTCCAAGATTCTTAGAATGTTTTATAATTTGGAATGGAGAGAGTATATGACATGGTTGGTGGCTTGTCGCTGGTGCTGGCCTCTGCCTTTGGGGGGCATTGACTCCACCAGGTCTAAGTCTCCTCCCTTTGTCTTATATTCATTTTCTCTTCTTCCTCTTAGTCACACTCACACTCACACCATCCGTAGGCTCTTCAATTGCTTAGCTCCTTGGAGTCCTTACAAATGTGCTTGCCAGTCCGAGAAGCCAAGTCATCTGCTGCTCTCTAATTCTCTATTTGAGCTTAAGCTTTCCACCTTGGCTACAGAGTGATTATATCATGTCTTTCAATCTTTCCATGTAACTGCATGAGCAACGCGATGTCTTCCCCATAGGTATGTCCTCATTTTCCTCCCAGTGTTTACTCATTCGTTTTGTAGACCTGTATGTGACTTAACATTGCCAAAATGCCATTAACCAATGGCTTCCACTTAACGTCTTTCATGATTGTGGTATATACAGCACAAACTTCTAAACATCTTTTGCTTGCAATATGCTATTTTTTTAACATGAATCTATTTGAGCTTAAGCTTCTAAGATTTCTTTGCTTGTAATATGATTTTTTTAACACAAACCCAGTTCGGGTTCGAAGTCTTTCTTGTTAATACTCTCACTCGGCTTGTTTCTTAGCCACAGAAGCATACACAATAATTCATTGCTACTGTTTGCTCTCTTTGTGTTGGTGACATTGACTTCACTCTTGACCAAGTCTTCTCTTCCTCCCTGCACCCTTTGTTTTGCCGTTGTTCTTGTTCCAAAAATCAGAACACTCCTTGAATCATTTGTGACTCTGAATCTTCCAGATATCTTCTCACATCCCAAGAGCGATTTACTACTGCTGCAAGTGGAAGGGTAGAGGGCAGCGGAGACTTGCGCTCTTAGTTGCGGAGCTACGATATGGCTACTGATGTGAAAATAGAGCGTGCCATTGCTCCGACCAACTCCACAACTACTCCAGAAGCAAGCAATGATGAAGTTGAATACAGCAACACCCATGATGACAGCAATAGTGGGATTTCCATGGCCACTGGTATTGGTGGCGGCGGTGGCGGGCAGGATTCCATGAGCGATTCATCCAGGAGGCCTTTGTCAGTTGAATTTGATTTCTTGTGGAAACTGCGGAAGTATTTGGTACTGCTTGCAAGCTTGGCCGTTGGTGTGACATACAATTCTGGATTAACACCACCGGGAGGATTTTGGAATACAACCAAGGATGGCCATGAAGCTGGTGACCCTGCCCTTCGTGTTGAGTTCTACCAGCGGTATGAGGTATTCTTTTATTGCAACGCAACAGCCTTTGCTGCATCTCTTGTCTTAATCATCTTGCTTCTAAGCAAGAGTGTGACCAGGCAGGAGCTATGGCTCCGTTCCATGCAATTTACTATGCTAGTGGATCTATTCAGTCTTATTGGGGCCTATGCTGCTGGGAGCTGCAGGGCACTTAAGTCATCCATCTACACATTGATTCTAGTCATTACTGTTTTTGGATATATTTCGATTCACATCCTAGTATCCACAAGGATTATTCCAGAAACATTGAAAAAGAAGATGAAGACAAGGGTGAATAAAATTCTATCCAAATTGGGTATTCTTGATATGCAACCTAGTAGTCATCAAGAAAAAAAAGACCTTGAGGAGGCTCGCAAGTTTATTCTGATGCTTGTAACTTTTGCGGCTACTGTCACATACCAAGCAGGGTTGAGTCCACCAGGTGGCTTTTGGGCTGAAAATGGTTCCAAGCACCGTCCAGCTACTCCTGTTCTTCGCAGTCACTACCTGCACCGTTATAATATATTTATCAGTTGCAATTCGACCTCCTTTGTGGCATCTTTGGTTACAATCATACTACTTCTGAGCCCAGAATTGAGCAGGCATGGAATAAGGTCAAAAGCAGTAGTTGTTTGTGTGGTAGCTGACCTATTATGCCTGATTGGTGCTTATGCTGCTGGATGCTGTAGGGATGTAGCAACATCATTCTATGTTATGTTTATTATCATCATAGTTTTGATCTGCATTGGCTTTTTAACTGGGATCTTTGCTTATGAACCTGTAGCAGAATGGCTACAAAAGATCAAATCACGCACTGTAAGGTGCATGAGTGTACTGCTCTCATCAAAATTTAGTAGTATCAGATCGAGCAATGCAGATCAGGAGGGTTCTAATGCAAGTTATCAGCAACCTTCAGTCCATGATCCTGGTGCACCGGCAGGAGAACCAGAAAATCTGTCTGCAGATCAGGAGGGTTCTAATGCAAGTTATCAGCAACCTTCAGTCCGTGATCGTGGTGCACCGGCAGGAGAACCAGAAAATCAGTCTGCAGATCAGGATGTTTCAAAAACTGAGTCCTCTGTGAAGTATCCACCTGAAGACAAACAGAAAGCAGAAAATAGTGAGGAATCATTCTCCAACCGTTGGCATACATCAGCCAATGGTCCAGAGTCGGCAAATACCAAGGATCTTGGGCCCAATCTGGAGCATGAATTTACAGACTGCCAACTAGTTGCAAACATGAATAAATCTCTGCCCAGCACAGAGCATCCATTACTGAGTTGCCAGGGAACATCAGATAGCAATAGTCTGTCTGCAGATAGACGACATGCTACAGGTATGAAGGAGAAATCTTCAACTGATGATGTCAGGACGACTGATAGGCCTTCAAGTGTCTCTTCTAAACAAAATATGTTAGCTGGTGAGTATAATGGAGCCACCAATGATCTCATGGAGGATTGTAATGTCGAATCTGCAGAAGAGCAAACTTCGATTGGATATAGTAATGGTGAAATTGAAAATGGTGCTATTAATAATAATGCAGAACATGGGACTCGTATAGACAACAATCAAGGAGAAGCAAATCAAAATTCTCGTGGAAATTCAACTGAAGATCATCTGGAGAAGGCCCGCACATATCTGCTTCTTCTTGCTATTCTTGCAGTGTCTCTGACATATCAATCAGGTCTGAATCCACCAGGTGGCTTCTGGTCAAAAAGGGAGAAGAATCATTCAGCTGGTGATCGCATCCTTGAGGACACTGACCATCCACGCTTCATTGCATTCTTCTATCTCAATGCAGTTGCATTTGTGACATCTATTGTCATCATTGTTATGCTCCTGGACAAGAGTATGAGCAGGAAGGTTACAAAACATCGTGTATTGCAGCTAGCTATGATAGTGGACTTACTTTCCTTAACTGGGGCCTTTGTCACAGGAAGCTGCAGAGAGCCTACAAAGTCCATTTCCATATCAGTGTTGTTGTTTGTTGTGCTTGCTTATGTTGCTCTTCATGTTTTGGTAGCGATTCATGTAATCCCTCCAAAGTTCAAAAGGCTGGTTTCAGATAAAATAAACCAGTTCTCGTGTGGAAATGTGTGGCCAGTTTGGCCTCATTTACACCACAAGCAGACAAGGAATACAACTGAGACAAAGGAATTGGAACGGAGGCGTAATCTACTATTGACACTTGCTATTGTAGCTGCAACTGTAACATACCAAGCGGGTATCAACCCTCCAGGCAGTGTATGGTCTGATGATGAAGGTGCCAGTGGCAAACCAGGACATCCAATCCTTCAGGACAACCATCGGAGGCGATATGATGTGTTCTACTACTCAAATTCAATCTCATTTGTGTCATCTGTTGCTATCACAATACTTCTTGTGAATAAGGAATCCTGTGAGCATGGAATCAAATCTTATGCACTGAGAGTGTGTTTGGTGGTGGGTTTACTTGGCCTCTTGATTGCTTATACTGCAGGAAGCTGCAGGTATAGAAAGCAATCCATCTTTGTCATTGCCATTGCTGTGGCCGTTCTAATATCTCTTGTGATTCAAGTCCTCCTATCTTCAATGTATAAAATGCTACGAAGACCATTGGCTAAAGTTATGGAATGTCTGCAGCAACTTATGGAATATCTGCAGAGGTGGGTTTTCCATACTGAGAAGGTTAGGCGAGAGATTACTTCTGAGTCACAGGAAACTAAAGATTTTGATGAAAAAAAAGCAAGAAAGAGGCATAAGTATCTCATGCTTATTGCCATTTTAGCAGCCTCTGTCACATACCAAGCTGGTCTGAACCCACCTGGTGGCTTCTGGTCTGATGACAAACATGGGTTACATGGCCATTTTGCAGGCGATCCACTCCTTCATGATATTAATCACCGACGCTATAAGACATTTTTCTGCTTCAATGCTATCTCCTTCATGGCATCTATTGTTGTGATAATGCTTCTGCTGAGTAAATCTATTAGGAAGAAAGCTGTACCACTTGAGGTATTGCTCTTGATTATGATACTGGACCTGCTGTCTCTCATGACAGCTTTTGCTGCGGGAAGCTGCAGGAGACTTAGTACTTCAATCTATGTCTTTGTGCTAGTTGCTGGCGTCGTGATATATCTTGTATTCCTTATTGTTCTGTCGAGAGCTATTGGAAAACGTCTCGGAAAGTGGAAGAGAAGTGGAATTTTCTGCTCAAGATGTACTGTTCGTGTTTCAGGCACAAACACAAGGGTACAAAGAGAGCAAGTTTGACGCAACCATTCCTACTGTTTTTAAGTCAGTGTCTTCTTCATCATCTTCTTTTTCTGTAGTGGGGCGCAACAAAACCAGAGTGCTGAACTCTCACCACTGGATGCATTCCACTTTTCTTGCAAGATGGTGTTCCTGTGTGTTATTAATCATTCATTGGATTAAAACCTTTTAACATGTTTGAGAATATTCATGTAAATTGTTCTAGTACACTTCATGAAACTAAGTAGAGCACGGAATTTGTTGTGCATTATGTCTGTGCATGTATCTTTTCCTTTTTCCTATTATATGCTAGATAACCAGATGCTGAAAGACTTATTATAGTTTCTCAAAATTGTAGTGGCTTAATAAACTGATTGTATACATCTTCTCACCCTAACGAATGTTCTAGGGGCATTTGTTTTTTCTTCCACAATTATGGTTTTTCTGTTGCATTATTTACAATAATATGGGATGAAGATGTTGAATTTCAAATATCTTATGAATGGCAGCTCATTGCCGGGTAAACTCCAGCTTGGAGATTAGAAAAATAATATTCAGATAAAAATATTATTAGTGGACGTCTAAAAACTCTTTAGCGGCTATTAATAATTCAAACGCGTTATTTTAAATGTTACCTTATAATAGAGCCATTTATATATACCATACTACATTGCTTTTGTGGGAATAATTATAGCTGCTACAAACACTACTTAGTACTTTGAAAACACATATATGAATTAGAACAATAGTACGTCAAAAACTCTTTAGCGGTCATTAATAATTCTAACGTGTTATTAAATGTTACCTCGTAACAGTATATATATATATATATATATATATTGCATTTGTTTTTGTGGAAGTAATTATAGCTGCTACAAACACTATTTAGTACTTTGAGAACACATATATGAATTAGAACAATAGTAGTAAAAAATATTCATAGTTATTTCTAGCGTTAGTCCAACTATAACCGATTGTGAATAAAAAATATTTTTTAAGCTAAAATAATATTTAATTGTTAAAATAAGAAATAAAAGTATAACTAAATAGTATAATATCGGATTTGAACAATCCAATAATTCGTACTTGAGGATATTTTTGGACTATATTTTTATCCGTTTTAATATAGATATAAATGTCGAAGGTGTGACCCAGTTGAACCGAAAGAAAAGTTTAAGAACTAAAATGCACTTTTGTTAGTTTATGGATAAAATTAATCTCAAAATACAAACTTTAATGACTAAAATGGCCGCTTTGATCGTTCTAGGATAAAACTGAACCCAAAAAAATTGAAATGCTCATTTTAAAAGTTTAAGGACAAATAAGCCCTAGACAGCAGTTGAGGCAATGTTGTGTTAGAGGTTGTGGTGTATGCGGTGACTGTGTTGTGCGCTGTTGTTGTTGTTGTCCACCAGCCTTAGAGTTAGTTATGGTTGTTGTTACTGTCTTTTTCTTTTTTCATGTAGGTAGCCTCTCTGGGCTACTTGCTAGTATTTTCTGCTAGATCCGTGCCGGTTTGTAAAAAAAAAGATATATTTAAGACGTCATATTTGGGTGCTGCTAAACAAATTTTCTCTATTTCTAAATTCTACTCCCTTCATTTCAAATTATAAGATATTTTATTTTCTCTAGATATATAGTTTTTGCTGGCACTTAGAATATACATTAGTAAAAAATAATGTATGTAGAAATGTAAAATAATTAGAACTGAGGGAGCAATACAAGACCCCTGTCGGCCTGGCTCTCTGGTTTGAATTTCACTTTGCATCCCTTGTTGAGCATCTTCAAAACAATTTGTTTCTGCATGTGAAGTGACGCGCCGCAACGTGCAGCAAGGTAAAGAATCCAAAGTTCCAGACCATAGAAAAGAGTGCTGAACGAGAGGGCCTCATAGGAGTACTACGGCCAAATTAAGATTCAACAGATTCGGACAGGAAACAGTAAAAAAAAATCTAGCGACGAGCCGGCAAAAGATCTGACCATGGCCGGCCGAATGCCCAAATTTTTACCTGAGCTGCCTCGATTCCGCTGCACTACCATGCAGATGGGCTCGGACAAGGAAATCCGACAGGATGAGACCGTTACTCGATCAGGCCTCCTTTGCAACGGAGGGTAGTCATAGGAAAAACACAGGATTAAATCACGAGGATTTTGTACTGTAGACGTCTTTGGTTCATAGGAAAGCAGGGCAGGAAATCCAAAGAAATGCTGTAACTACCCTATGGTTTCACAGGAATTTTACGGGAAAGAAACATGTACTCAAACCTCATTCTTTTGCTGGCTTGCGCGTAGGAACGATGCAAAGGACTAGCAAGTTTGTTAATGTGTACTACTGGTGCACGTGTACCCAGGGATTAGTTAGGCCGTGTTTAGATGCTTAAGGCTAGCTGCACTGGGTACGCTATACGCGTCCTGTAAACGAGTATAGCGGACCGAACGCCCGCAGCGCTGTCCGGTAAAGCATCCGGAACGGCCACCCATCCGTCATATCTAGCGGACCAGCAGAGGGATAGCGGACGAGCGCTACCCGCACACGTGGCGAGGAAACCGAGGAGAGAGGAGGCTGCCGTGGAGAGAGAAAGAGAGGAGGCCGCCGCCGCCGCCCGTCCGCCGCGCCCGTCAGCGTCCGCGCGCTGCCCGCCGAGGAGCGCCGTCCACGCCTGACCGCTGCTCGCTCGCGTCGCCCGGCCGCCCGCCCGGCCGCTGCGTGCCCTCGCCAGAGCCGGAGGAGGCGGTGGCGCTCCCCGCGCCGGAGCCCGCGCGCGCTCGCCGAGGCCACGCCGGAGCCCGCACGGCGCTCCACCGCGCCGCCGATTCGAGACCGGGGAGGAAGCGGAGAGGGAGGAGGGGGAGCTCCGCCGACGCCCGCCTGCTCCGGAGCCGCGCCCGCCTGCTCCGGCCCCGACGCCGCCCCTGCTCCGCTGCGCGGTGAAAAAGGACGAGGCATGGAGGAGAAGGTGGTGGCGCCGCGCGGGCGAGCTCCACCGAGCCGCGCGGGGGAGCGCCGCCGCCGGGCCGCGCGGGCGAGGTGGGGAAGAGAGCAGTGGGGAAGGAAACGGATAGAAGAGAGAGAGAGCGGTTGGGAGAAAAATTTATAGAGGAGAGAGAAAAGAGAGAATGACAGCTGGACCCCACTAGCTGGTAGTTGGTATAGAGGATGAATATAGAGTATGGATGGGTGCGGAAGAAATGAGTTTAGAGGAGAGAATCTTGCTGACCAGTCTTTTTAGAGGATGAAAATAGAGTATGACGAGTGCGAGTAGTCTAAGAAGAGGCAAAATTTTTTGCATAGTACTGACTGTCACATCGAATCTTTAGACGTATGTATAGAGCATTAAATGTAGGTAAAAAATAACTAATTGCATAATTTATTTGTAAATATCGAGACGAATCTTTTGAGCCTAGTTAGTCAATAGTTAGACAAATTTTGCCAAATAACAACGAAAAATGCTACAGGAACTTTTTCCCAAAAATTTTCACATCTAAACACGTCCTTAACTAAAATCAATGCATTGGGGATCTTCTATTCCTATGAATTTTCTATACCCATCCAAACACCAATACTGTAAACTTTCCTATGTTTTTCCTTCCTATGTTTTGCAGTAGCGTTCCTATGGAATTTCTGCGCTTTTCTTATTCTTGTGTTTTTGCGTTCCTGTGTTTCAAAGAGAGCCTCAATCGATTTGATTTCGTAGGAAATGGACTGAGTTTATGATTTTATTGTTGTACTACTAACCAAGATTTTGTAATTTTTGAGAACTGAGAGTGATGGGAGGAGACCACGTCAGCTGGAGTCCGCCAAGGCCAAACATCAGAGACGGCACAGAATCATCGTGCAGTAGCATCTCTGAACGATTCCGCTTCCGCAGAAGTTTGAGGCTCCGTTTAGTTCGCGAAAACAATTTTTTTTTAGGAAAAAGTCTATTTTTAGCCATCGAACTTGTGTCGAAATCTGAGAATGACCATCGAATTACAAAACCATGAATCTTTGGCCATCCAACTATCAAAACCGTTCATATTTGGCCACTCAACTCTTAAAACCATGAATCTTTGGCCATCCAACTCTCAAAACCGTTTATATTTGGCCACTCAACTCTGAAAACCATGAATCATGGTGCACTGTTCATCTTCATCATTTAGCATGGCCATGGCCGCTTCCTACTTGTCGAAAGTTGGGGCCGATCCGTCCAGGCTGAAGCTCCACCCGAACGGCGATGGCGGGCATCCGATGGCGCCACAGCAGCCCCGCGTGTGTGAGTCCGGCGGCGGCTCGGCTGCCCCGACACGGCAGCAGCACGCACAGGCGGCGGCGGCAGCAGCAGCACGCGCAGCAGCAGCACGCGCAGCATGTCTGGTACTCTGGTGCACGCTCGCTGCGATGCCGCTGCCCCTCCACGCACACGCAGCAGCAGCCTCGTAGTTGTGCTCCCTGCCAGCTCGCCGCGCCGCTCTCTGCGTTCGGCCGCTCGCCATGAACACTCGCCGCGCCGCCGCTGGCCGTTCTACCGCTGCGCGGCCGCCGAAGCGCTCAGCGCCGTGCACAGACACGGCCCTCCCGCCGGGTCACCGTCCAACTCTTGCCGCGTGCTGCAACGCCGCTCCGAAGAAGGCCCATCGTGCCCATGCACCGCACCCGGCCGTGCACGCACACCGCGCTGGCCGTGTACGGCTGTACGCACACCACGCTGGCCGCGAGCTCGCCACGTGGATCGCGCATGTTAACCGCGCTGCCCTCAGAGATGGATCGCGCATGTTAGCCTCGCCACGCGGTTGCGGCTGGAGTAGCAGGTCCCTCAGCGTCGGGGACAGGCGAGATAATGCCGCCGACGCCGCCTGACTCGTTGCGCCTTAGCCCTCGTCTCCGCGCAAGCTCGCCCCTGCCGCGCTCTGTCGCGCTGCACGCTCGGCCGCCGCACGAGCTCTCCCCGGCCGTGCTCCGACGCAGCGGGGAGGCGCCCACACGCGGACGCGCCCCAGCCCAGCACTGTCGTCGTGGGGCTGCTCCCTGTTTGAGCGTGGATCGGCCGCCGTTGTGGATGGAGAAACTTACCAGCAAATGGCGTGTATGGAGCTGCTCCGTCGGGAGTCGTCGCCTCCGCTCGCGTGCGCCGTCGCTTCCGCGGAAAAGACCGCCGTCCCAGCTGCCAAGTGGGCCCAACTACCACGTGGCGGCCACGTCAGCAAGACCCCACCAAAACCGCCCGATGGTCAAATATGAACGGTTTTAACAGTTGGATGCCTAAAGATTTCCGATTTTAGAGTTCGGTGGTCGTTCACAAACTTTGCCAAAAGTTCGATGGTCAAAAACGGACTTCTTCCTTTTTTTTATCACATTAGATGTTTTATAAGATGTCAGAAGGGGTTTTCAGATACTAATAAAAAACTAATTACATAGTTCACCTAGAAATTGCGAGACGGATTTAATAAGCCTAATTAATTCATCATTAACACATATGGGTTACTGTAGTACTTAAGGCTAATCATGGACTAATTATGCTTAAAAATTGGTCTCGTGTTTTTTAATCAAACTGTGTAATTAGTTTTTTTCATCTGTATTTAATACTCTATGCATGCGTCCTAATATTCGATGCGATGACAAATTTTTTTTTAGAACTAAACCGGGGACGAGAGAGTGTGATGTGCCTGTGCGACACGGCACGTCGCCTTTTCTTCCCTCCCTCTTCCGCTCTCACGTCTCACACGGTCACACCACTGGAGTGGTCCAACACTTCGCTGCACTCCTGTACACCACGCATGACGACAAGGCGCGGGAGCCTATGAAAACCTCTCGGTCAAATGCTTCCCTGACTCGATCCGCCTGCGCCGGCTTCGCCCGACTCCGCTTCTCCGGTTGGTTCCTGGGTTCATCTCCGCCCAATCCTTCAGCCCATTCTGGTGAGATTTCTTCTTCCGTCCAGCTCTCTCTGTGGGATTTTTCCCCCTTTGTTGTTCTTGCAATGCGATTTCGCCGTCCTGTAGATCTTCGTCACCTGGATTGGTTCGTTCCTTTTCTTCCTTCCCTCCACCGTACGACATGAATTTCAGGAGTGGTGCTCCTGCATTTCGCAGAAAGACGAAATGGCGTCCTCCGCTTTTGGCCCTTTTTTATTTCTCGCTTTCTGCCAACAAAAGGTCGCGGCTTGATGTGACCGAAGGCATCGATAGCAGCCCTTCCCGCGCCAAAGGGGCGCCATTGATCTGCAAAGCTCCCTTATGTGTTTCACCGGCGGCAATGCGCCCACAGGAAACTAAGCAAAGGGCCCCAAATGCTGGTTTGGGTGATGGGGGATGGGACATGGGAGCCACCGTGCTCCCCTTTTGAGTGGAAAAGATGGCGTCTTTGGCAGCCGAAGCCATCTTTGCTGATCGCTAGTTTATTCGCAAAATGCGGATTGGTAGATCTGTAGACCGCTGTATGATTGCGGTTAGTGGGAGGTTGGGCAGGCTCGGCAGTCTATTAGGGCCTCTGGCGCCACCATCGACCGAGTTTTTCAGTTTGGGGGAGGGGGGGGGGGGGGGGGGGGGGGGAGATGAACTCAACTAGTATCAGCTGAGAGAGCTGAGATGCGTTGGAGGATTGATGTATCTGGATTGGAGGCTATTTCTTAGATCTGCTTTGCACTGTAGCCTGATGTTTTCTTTTCTGTTCGATGAATTTCTGTGTTTCTATATATGATCCTTCTCTGCATGTGTGAATGGTTCAGCGTATTGAATGTTTGTCCTTCTATGCAGATTTCTTGAATGGAACGCCACAGTTCAAATCTCGGCGCTGTGCCAAGCTTGAATTTTTGATTGAACAGTGCTTGTAGAAGTCCCTGTTCGCTTCATTGAAAAGCCAACTGAAAAGTATTGTTCGCTGTTCGCTTCATTGAAAAGCCAGCTGAAAAGTATTGTTCGCTGATTTGTTGTGAGAGAAAAACAGTACCATGGCTGATAAGCTAGGCTGATAAGTTCAAGCGAACAGGGTATAATTTGGTCTGTGAGTGAGATACAATGGCTACAGAGACATTGCCTGAAACACTTCCAGTGGTCCACGACATTCAAACTCTGAAGCTGCATTCTGATACCTCTTTGGAGGCTTCCAGGCTGAATAAACCTAGTGCATCGGTGCCAACCAGGCTGCCTGAACCAAACAACTTGAGCAAACCAAGTTCTGAAGCGGAGCCTCAGGACCAGAAACCGAACGACCTACTAAATGAGTCAGTTGATCATACTAGCTTAGACAAGATTTCCGCAGACCCCATCCAAGATAAACTGATTTCAGAGTGTCCTGTGGATGAACAGAAGAAAGATGTGAACCAAGGGAATATGTGCAGAAGCTTGAAACCATCTTCGATATTGGACAAGGAATGTGGCCTAGCAAAGGCAAATGAAAGTGGCAGGCTCATCAAGAGATCAGATACCGGCGAAAGGGGAATAAGTAGCAGATACAGGCCAAGCAATGGCAGTGATATCAGTGATGAAAGCTCGTGTAGCAGTATCACCAAGCCTCATAAGGCAAATGATTCACGCTGGGAGGCAATTCAGATGATCAGGACTAGAGATGGGATCTTTGGTCTGAGCCATTTTAAGCTGTTGAAGAAGCTAGGCTGTGGTGACATCGGCAGTGTATATCTTTCAGAATTGAGTGGAACAAAGAGTTATTTTGCAATGAAGGTCATGGACAAGGCATCACTTGCAAGTCGTAAGAAGTTGCTTCGATCCCAGACTGAAAAGGACATCTTGCAGTGCCTGGATCACCCATTCCTTCCTACATTGTATACTCACTTTGAGACCGATAAATTTTCATGTCTGGTTATGGAGTTTTGTCCTGGAGGAGACATGCATACCCTGAGACAAAGGCAACGTGGCAAGTATTTTCCAGAACAAGCGGTCAAGTACGTCTTATTTATTATATTTTGCCCCATGCAAATGATAGATTTTACTTATGTTGGATTTATCACTTTGTTAGTAATTGATAGAAGTAGGTGGCATGGAGGAGATAATATGGCTTAGTCTTGAGTTAATTTGTGGAGGAATATGGTCTGGATGTTAGCCAATTGGCTGCATCACTGCCAATAAGAAAGAAGCATATGCAAAGTGAAATGCATGGACATGAATTGATTTTATTAATTAATTTATTGCAGCATGCATTCATATATTTACCAAAATTCACCAAACAGTGTTAAAAAAGACAATATATTATACTTCTTGAATTGCCCATTTTTCATCTATTTTTATTTCTGCTAAGTCAACCGTGTAGTTTTAGTTGTTTCTGCGCTAGTGAGCTGCTTTACTTATACTAAATTTGCTTCTGAATTGCAGATTCTATGTAGCTGAAATTCTCCTAGCATTGGAGTACCTGCACATGCTCGGTATCATATATCGGGATCTCAAACCAGAAAATGTCCTTATCCGTGAGGATGGACACATCATGTTAACGGATTTCGACCTCTCCCTTCGTTGTGCAGTGAGCCCAATGCTGATCAGGTTGTCTAACCCTGATCTAGAATCACTTAAGAAGTATAACCAAGCTCATAGTACTCAACAAGCTTGTGTTCAGCCATCCTGCGTGATGCAGCCATCATGCACAGCTCCCACAACATGCTTTGGCCCACGATTGTTTTCTAAATCAAAGAAAGTTCGAAAACCAAAGCTTGAAGTTGTCAACCAGGTCAGCCCATGGCCTGAGCTTATAGCAGAACCTAGTGATGCACGGTCAATGTCATTTGTTGGTACACATGAGTACTTGGCACCTGAGATTATCAAAGGTGAGGGTCATGGTAGTGCTGTTGACTGGTGGACCTTTGGTATATTCCTATATGAGCTCCTGTTTGGAAAAACACCATTCAAAGGCACGGGGAACCGGGCGACACTGTTCAATGTCATTGGTCAGCCCTTGCGTTTCCCTGAATATCCAGTTGTGAGCTTCCCAGCTAGGGATTTAATAAGGAGTCTCCTGGTCAAAGAGCCCCAACAAAGATTGGGTTTTAAGCGTGGTGCCACAGAGATAAAACAGCACCCATTTTTTGAGGGTGTGAACTGGGCATTGATACGCTGTGCGAGTCCTCCAGAAGTTCCAAGGCATTTTGACATTGAGAAGCCCCTGAAGCAGCCTGTGTCAACATCAGAGAGTGCTGCACAGAAAGGTTGTGATAACTATTTAGAGTTTGGTTTCTTTTAGGGGAATAGGAAGAATTTTCTTTGTAGCAATTGGATAAAGTAGGATGTTTGCATTTGTGTTTGCAAATGAATGATAGAGTTTTGTTCCTGTCAACATGTTTCTATTCTTTAAAATGAACATGTGGATGTTTCAGTATGTATTCCTCAGCATGTTACAGTGCACTGAGCCAAAATCTTTACCTAATGTTATATATAAGATAATCTGCTGCTCCCTCTCTTTGTTTTGCTGCAGCAAGGAGTTGGCAATAGGTCAATCCTGCTGTCCTTGTATCTACTAGAGAGGTATGGCAATAGGCCAACCTAGTAGTGGCTTACCTCAGCGATTACATAGTTGTTGAGGGGCTGATCTCAGCCATGTCCTCTTGTACTAGTAGTAGGTGTACTCACCTTGTATAAATACTCTAGGCAATGCAAAGAGGCAACTAGTTCAGTTGCTGCACCTGCAGGCTTGTGCTTGTGCTGTGTCTGTGCTCAAGTTCAGTTCATCTTCTACCTCTAGCCGTGAGTTTTGAGAGTGTGGGTGTGAGTGAGCTGATTGCTCACCTCTGCAGGTGGCCGGATTGCCAACATTATATACATATCTCGTTTCAGTTATAGCAGCTTGTATTTATGATTGTAAGTTCTGGCAGCAACTATTATTCCTTCTCAAGAGGTAGGTAAGTTTCAGTTCTCTTTGACTCGAATTTGGGTGCCTATTTCTTCATATTTACAATACTATCTAGTTCTTCATAGGTTTGGTTGAGTTTCTTTCTAAGAAAATATTCATTTACAATTCTGTCTAGTTCTTTTTTTTAATGTAGAATACTGTCTAGTTCTTCATAGGTTTGGTTGAGTTTCTTTCTCAGAAAAAAAATCTTTCTCATGCAACATTTTATTTTCAGTTAATACTTATAACAGTTCTACTGTTATGAGCCTATATATTTTATCTCTGCATTATAATGTATTAAACTAATATTATGAACAACAAGTAGCAGTTCCTTGGCACTAATGACTTATAGCAGCATAAGTTTGACATGACATGGTGGCATAAGAAGCATTCATTTGTCAACACATTACTGGTTTTTTCATAATCCCATCCCTAACTTGCAGAAGCCAGCCAAAAAAACTGCTTATAAATGGGTTGACTGCTGAGTACTGACAGAGCCATGTGTACCTATCCCATGCTCCTTGTCTCAATCAGGTTTCTAACTAGGTTGTCTTCTGGCTACATGAGTAAACAGTGTACCATTCTTCTGGCTGCACAAAGAAGTGCTGTGTTGCCTGCGGTTGCTATTTTGATAAGCTAAGCTTTCTTCTGAGGAAGATACTGTCTGGTTGCTTACATGTTTTATCTTGTAATTTTCATGTGTTTTCTGACTTTTTACAGTTAAATACAACTCTTCATTTCATCTAGTTAAGGAAAGGGGTGGAAAGGAAAATAAACTCTTAATCACAAAAAAAATCGGCAAAATGCTAAAAGGTTTCCACATATACGTGAAAATCTCTTTTTGTACACAAGAAATCAAGAACTTCCAGTAACAAAAACATTGGCAAAAATGATAATCACAAACTTATGCTGTCCAATCATGATGCATACAGTGTGCTAGCTCTGAGAAGGTAAATGAAATGGGAACATGACAAATAATCATAATGAGAAACATCTCAGAAACTTCGTGATTTTCTTTCTCTCTGTGGGTTCACTGTCTTTTCTGTCACCATTTGCAGCTGTTTTATCATGATTTGGTGTAGATGATGGTGGTGTCGGGTTGTTGGATCTGCTGCTGTTGTTAACAGGAGAAGGTGACAGTGGTGGTGTTGGATCAGCAGTCGTCTCCGTCGTCACCTCTTTGCCATCGCAGATGATCTTGACTTCACAGTAGAGAGGTGCGCTCTTCTGTACCTGTCCTGCTATTGTGGTTCCTCTCTTCAGCTTCCTGTGTTCATTTTGACAGATTCAGTATATGTTTGCAGAAGTGGCAGGCACACAGTTTTGTGTTTCTGTTAAATTGAAGGCCTGGTAGACATTACCGCACATTTGACTTTGAAACCCCTAATACTAGCTGTTTAATGTGCAGAACAGGAACAAGTTCGATGATCGCGTTAGCAATCTGATCGCTCTCGATGAGGTACACATCAACGGTAACCTGAATATGAAAAGAATGATACCAAAACCGAAAACTTGTTGAGAAATCAGAACTGGTAACGAACTGGTCCAGCTGCTTACCTGAAATTTGCGGCACTGGTCCAAGAATTTCTGCAGCATCTGTCTCCTCTTTGATCTCTCTTGATTCAAGTAAGTTTCGATCTGCTCTGGGCTTGCTTGGCTCTTAGGCATCATTCCTACTATTTCAGAAATTGACTTCGTCACAAATTACCCTTTGAACTGA
The DNA here is from genome assembly GCA_038087645.1 of Saccharum hybrid cultivar R570. NCBI lineage: Eukaryota > Viridiplantae > Streptophyta > Magnoliopsida > Poales > Poaceae > Saccharum > Saccharum hybrid cultivar. The sequence goes on along the minus strand of JAQSUU010000291.1, from coordinate 466,240 downwards.
ATATTGCTTAAATCATCATCAGATGCAGAAATGGGCAATAACACCTAACACGTACAGAAACTAGGATATCTATCTTTTTTTTTCTTTTCCTTTTGTATGTATTAGTTACTGAACCAGCTGAAAGTTTATTTTCATCTTTGTGCCATTTTGTCCAGAGTCAAGACTGAAAGGTGGCAGAACGGAATCCTACCGTGCCGATCCTGTTCACACTAAAGTGGCAACTGGCAAGCAGTCTAGCTCTGTAGCATCACATCGCATACTATGCGCCCTACTCTACAGGGCATCTCATCACAAAGCTACTTTGTTTTTTGGCATCCAATCCAGTATTCCTGTATGGTCCACGAATCTCGTTAGCATTCGCTGCCAGGATCTCAAATAATGGATGCATGCATATATGATCTTTTAGAACGGATTCTGAGTGCTTCACTAAAGCGAAACTCAGGTTTTGTTCCTGATTGAACCACAAGCTAACCTCTGATTATAACCCAAGAATTTCACTGGAAATAGTTTGGTTAGAACCCAATAATTTTACAGGAACCATGCTGAGCAAACAGATCCCAATCCCATTATTTGTTTGCCAAAGAAAACAGAAAAAAAATACAATTAGGAGGCACCTAATAAGGCATAATGGGTGGCCTTGTTGGTGTCTCTGACTCCCATCCCCTACGAGGTCAGCATCAACCGTTTGGAACTTTGCTCCTGCAGCTTTGCGTCGGGGTCAAACCCAATGTATTCTTGGCACAAGAGGTTACAAGGCTCCAAAGGGAACTCCGGCCCGTGAGAATGACGACACCTTTGTTAGTTTCAGTCAGGCGAGCAAAATCCCGAAAACACCAGTGCAAGAACTTGACCGTCGTCTTCCATCACGACCATCATCGATCTTTATTGATTAATTGGCGACCCTAAACAAGACTTTGTTTGCAAATTGCAGCGCTGTCGTCTTACTAGTTGTTGCGGTATTAGGCTTTCATTTCACTCTTACTTTTCCATTAGCTAGTGAGCAAACACATTTTGTTCGAGTTGGGTTTGATGAGGAAGAGTGAAGTATATTGTGGCATGGAATGATCGATGTTTTTGAGGCCGCAAAGCCTGGCTGTAATCCAAGAATTTCGGAGGAAGCAGTTCGATCGATCCCTATCCTACGCGAGTCGGGGGAAAATAGTCCTGTTCCAAACGGAACACTACTAATCACAGTCAATCTGAATCTGAATGTTATAATCATCGATCAAAGATCATAATTGCATAGGAGTCTTAGCTAGCTAATATGTACCACATGTTAGAAACGAAGATGATGCAACATATGGCGAAGGCCATGAGAAGCAGATAGAAGAGGAGAGAGAGCAAGTACTAGATGGCTCACATGGGGTGGGGATGCTGGTGACGACGGGGAAGACGTGCACGAGGTAGACGAAGGTCCGCGGCTTGGTGAGCCGGCGGAGCGCCCAGGACAGCGCCGCCATGCTGGAGCCACCCTTGCCGACCGCCACGTACACGTCGTTGTCGGCACCGGAGGACGCGGTGGAGGCGGCGACGCTCCGCGGCGGCCGATCGTCCGGCTCTAGCTCCTCTATCTCCCACGTGCTGCCGGCGCCATCACCACCGTTGGTGTGGCTCGGCCTCGGCGGGAGGCTGCCGGCGTCCTCGACGCCGCCGCCACCGGACTCTGCCATGCACGCGCGCGCCTTTGGCGTCACAACCGACGGGGCCCGGCTGGGAGTCGTCCGGAGCCTGGTGCCACGCTCTGTGTGTCCTGCTGGCTGCTGATGGGCCGGGAAGGGTAAGTGGCGTCTGGGATTTCTTGTGGTTTTATTTTTACTATTAATTTGACATTTTCGAGGTGGTATATGCTATTATTCGATCGTTGGGTCCTGCAGTTGGCAGGTTATGCATAAAATTCTGCAGCTGGTTGCGCTGACAATGTGTTTATCTGTGAAATAATCTGATCTTAGTGGTATTGTCATTACTTTTATAGACTATATATATGTCAACAAGGAAATGAAATGCATGTGTTGCTTACAAGCAACTAGCATTTGTATACCAGTTGACTACATATACAAATAAAATATGTAAATAATGCAATGGATCTTTAACCATATATTTGTTCTTAGAAAGTTACAGTGGATCTGTAAAAAAATAGTTACACGCGTAGTATTTGCTCGCTAATTGTCAACAGTAATAATGTTCATCCTTGTCCTCGGCTTGGTGTGACTGATCAATGCAAACGGCTGGCTCGCTTTTCTCCTGGCGTAGGGCCAGAGCGACTAATCTGAATGCCTATGGCCATGGCCTCCTATCCTATAATAAAGTGGTCCTTGTTCATGTAGCTAGAGGAGTGCCGTGCAGGACAGATGATGGATCAACGCCAGCTTCTTTAGCCAGGCAGCTACCGCACTGCACAACACTAGGACAGATTGGGCAATTGTCCTCCCATCTCCACCGTAACAAAAGATCAGCAGTTGATGACCGACTGGTTGTTAAGTAAGGCAACTGTAGCATATCAGCCAGCAATAGCCTGATATATATTCTCGATTTGTGATTGTCACATGTTTAGTAGCTTATCAATCAGTTGTAAGTGTGATTGTAATCTTGTGAATTCTTTCTGTAATTGTCACTTGATGTATTTTACAAATACATGCCAGCCCTCATTGGGTTGAGTATTTGAAACATTTCCGGTAGTTTTGGCAAATGAAGAGGGAATTACTCATCGTACACCAGTAAAGAGCTTGTCTTATAATTTTCTGGCCCCGTTCGCTTGTTATAATTCATACTTTTTATCTTGTTTTTTCAGCCGAAACAGTGTTTTTCTCTCACAACAAATCAGCGAACAGTACTTTCAGTTATGGCTTCTCAGCAAAACGAACGGGCCAGGATCATTTGTTTCGTTCTACTCTACTGTAAGTTCTAACGCTGGGACTACACGTAGCCACGTAGGAACAGCGGCCGTTGTGTTGAGAATAATGCATACATGTAGGAGTACATACTCCCTCCGTATCGGATTGAGAAGTCGTTTAGGACAGCGACACGGTCTTCAAAACATAACTTTGACATCTTGTTTTTATAAAAAATATTTATGGAAAAGTGATATATGTATACTTTTATGAAAGTATTTTTCAAGACAAATCTATTCATATAATTTTTACATTTGCAAACTCAACAACTTAAAAGTTATTGATGATTTATATTCTCAGTGTTTGACCTAAACCATGTCCAAAAACGACTTCTAGATCCGATACGGAGGGAGTACATACAGCGCACGATCATGTATGTAGGGTAGGTTAGGGGAAGGTGACTTAGGCAGACAAGTATTAATACTCGTACGCGCGTCCGCGTGTACCGATGGAGGGGGAAAAATGTACTGTAGCACGTTTTGGCTTTATTTGATAAATAGTGTCCACCCGTTGACTAATTAGGTTCAAAACGTTCGTCTCGCAAAGTACAACCAAACTGTACAATTAGTTTTTAATTTCATCTATATTTAGTACTTCATGCATATATCGCAAGTTTGATGTGACGAGAATTTTTTTTTGCATAGTGTTTTTTTTGAGGAGCTAAACACAGCCATTAAACCGTAGATTATTGGGAAGGCGTGGACCTGGAGTGGAATATGCTCGCGGATCGCGGCCGGATTCCTTCTACTCGATGGCGCCATCAGATTGAGAGGTCAGAGCCTACTGCATGCGGCTGTGGGCCCCCACCGCATCTTTGAACCTTCCGCCACCCGCCGAAGACCGACTTGGCCGAAGGAGGGAGGGAGGGATGGAGACGAACTGAACTGGCGACGTGCACGCTTGGCTGGCTTGACCGGACTGCCTGCTGCGTCTGCCTAAGGCCTCGTTCGTTTCCACCGGATTGGCCCGTTTCTGGGCCCGTTTCGGGTGGAATGGTGCGGCCTGTTTCCAATCCAGATGCAAATAGGAATATGCGTTCGTTTCGGCCCGGCCTGGAACCAAAACTGGCCCGGAACCAAAACTGGCCTCGCTTTTCCCTGTCTCCACGGCCCGGAACGGAACCAGACCTCCTGCCCTCCGGATCGTTCCGGCTCACGCGCGATGACTCGAGCTGTCGAGCAGTAGAGGCGACGGCGACCCAAGCAGAGGCGACGGCGGGGCAGCGCGGGGCGACGGCGGGGCGGTGCGAGGCGACAGCGACCCTACGTCCTTCCCCTTCCTCGTCCTTCTCGCCGGTAATCCCCTCGCTCTCCCCTTCGTCCTCGTCATCTCTCCCTCCTCTAGGGTTCTTGAATCTTGTCTCTAGTTCTAGTTGAGAGTCCTGGTAGTAGGATGGTGGTGATGATGATAATCAGTTCGCCGGTGATTCAACCTCGCTTCCCTTAAGATCTGAAGAAGACGAAACCACAGTTTTAGCATCGTCTTGCGTCTAGTGATCTGCATTCGTATGACTGCTTCGCCGCAAGTAGAGTTTTATTTTTCCCCTTTCAGTTGCTGCACCTGCAGGTTGAATCGAGACCTTTTGGCGCAAGTGGCAGAGGTTACAATGTTTTTTCCAATAAAAAAATATCACCTTCCATTCTTCCAAAGATGTTTGCATTGTGCCAAATTGCATGCAATTGTCTCGAGTGTTACCCTGCTGGCTCAGAAATTTGTTGGGCTTCAGTTTACTTGTTCCTTATAAACAATCTACTATCTTTTACAAGTGAGTTCAGCAGAAAATTGGATAAGTCAGTTATTTGTTGAATGCATGTAAACCTTGACTACAGCCCACGAGTTACTGGATATCAACATGGTACATGGACATGACCACAATTTCATCTAAGTTATACCTCCCATTTTGATTCAGTACACTTTTTTCAGGTGTGAATATTGTACAGCCCTTGATTGATCTTATCCACTTAGATTTGAGTGTCAGACTTAGCACAAGTGAACTCCTTATTTATGACTATTTATGTTTATGATGGTTCCTCATATGATTACATGCTGCCATCAGGATACACTTTATTATCTCCCAGTAGCTGGTTTTGTTTGGTGATTTGGCATATTATACTGAATTAACATCGTAGTTCTATGTTTGCGTTGTCCGTTGCTTCTTGCAGATAGAGTGCTTTCGTTTGTGAGATGTGAATATTAAAATTTATATATGTCATTTATGTGATTCAGAGTAGCATCCATAGTATGCATGTAACACCCTAGGTGTTAAGCTTGCATGTGCACTTGCATCGCATGAAATATGAGTATGTGCATTCCATTTCATATAGTGCATCATAAAATTTATATATGTCATTTATGTGCAGTATTATTTATCCATGTTAAGTGCTCCTAAATATCCTTTTAATTGGTTAGATTCATATATAGAGTTAGGAGTGTCCAAATGATGTGATTCCAGTTGTGTTGGTCTTGTTTTAACATGATTTAGCTAAGAAAAATATTGAACATGCAGTTTTGTTACAGTTTTTGTGATGTTTAGCTTAATCACGATAATGCTTCTTTTTAATGGTGCTAAACTTGTCTTTTTCAATAGCTGCTGCTAGGAGTATCCAAACCTCATGAAATTTGAACTATAGACTCTTGTTTGCTTACATGAGCTGATGTAATTTCTTTAGAATTTATTGTACACAGAAAGTAACCTTTCTCTTTTTCACCTATAATCAATGAGTAAATTAATAAAGGCATTTAAATAATTGAGTTAGGCTTCACCATCATGTTTCCTATCATGTGTATGATATGTATAAACTGTTGGTACCATTGGTGGTACCCAGACTTCAAGTACCTGCATATGTAAGTGTCAAGTGGCCCGCTCTGTATGTAAGTGTCAAGTGGCCCGCTCTGCATATGTAACCGTATGTTCTCAGAGCCTTGTTGCTCTAGCCATACCGCCTCGGTAATGATTTCGGCGAGGAGGTAGTCAAGTGGCCCGCTCTGTATGTATGTGCATTATTGTTACTGCATTTGATTTAAGTGGGGAAATGGATGGTCACTGTTAGTTTCACTGTTGTGAATGCTTATACTTTTTTCTTTCCTCGCTCACTGCTCTCAGTAATTTGCCCACTTAAAAGCTGCTAGGTTCTTTGTTCATGGCAAGAGGAGTAGGTGTGCCTGTTGGCGCTGAACCTGACATGCTGGAACTATTGTGCCATACATTTATTATTCTTGGTTGGCACTAAAGCACCACCATACCCTCATTAATTAATTTCGCAACCGTAAAGCGCATAGCAAATACGAACGAATTATGAATTCCTAAGATAGCACAACTTCTCCAAATTCAATTCTGACCTATGTTTCCTTGCTGGACATCATCTGTCACTGTCAAGAAATCTGAGTTTGTTTTCACTTTTGTAGCATCTATCTATCTATATATATTAAGTAATGAATGAATTCATCTGTTCAAGGTTGATCATTAGTTTCAAAATATAAATACAAGTTATTGGAAAACGGAACCTTCACATCTCACTCTGAACTACATATATGAGCTTATAATGCACAATTACCTGTTTATTGCACTGCATGTTCATCAGACTGTTCAGCCAGAAAATCATGAAGAACATGGCACCTTTTTCTTGATTAAGCACCACACACGATGATCCATCCTTTGAAATATATATTAAAAAAAATAGCAGTCAGATACTTTGCAGCGCTTTTCCTTCATTTAGTATCATATAAATATAAGTGCCTTTTTACTTGAGTGATTCGAGTGGTTAATCTTTTTTAAGTTTCCAGAAATGTTGCATGCAATGCTAGATGTATTGTGTATCCTCTAGCACTATTTAGATGTATTATATAACTCTTCAGCACTATGTGACTTGCGGTTTCTTGTTACTTGTAGATCTCTCCAGCACCATTTAGAGTTGGGGAAGGTGAACCTCCGCCTTCTTGGGATCCCGTACCAACTCAGAAGGTATTTCAAAAGCTTCTATATGAAATATGCTTATATATGACTAATCTTTATTAGAGCTTGTATATGACATGGTTAATAATATTTAGCTTCTTTATGACTATAAAATCATATGCTTCAGTTGTACAATGCGTCTTTCACTGCGAGATCGCATTAGAAAGAGGAGGGAGGAAGAAGACGATGACATGATGCTATTTATTTTCCCCGCCTTGTATCTTATGAACTATGTTAGAGGGGGAGAAAGGAAGAAACGTCATACTTCGGAAGAAACAGGCGAGGTTAAAGTTCGTAGACTCCTCGAGGGACATGTCAGGAACTGTCAAGTTGCATTTAGGATGGAACCACACATCTTTAGAGAATTGGCAACTTATCTTAGAAGGAAAAGGCTTGTTGTTGATACTAGGATCACGTTGGAGGAGAAGTTGGGTTTCTTCCTATACATGTTAAGTCACAATGCCTCGTATGAGGATCTCCAAGTGTTCTTTGGGCACAGCAATGACACCTTCCATCATCACATCAACCACTTCTTCAAAGTGGTCATTCCTGCACTCTCTCGCCGTTTCCTGCAAGCTCCTGATCCTAATCAAGTGCATCAAAAAATCCAAGACAATCCTAAATTCTATCCATTTTTCAAGAATTGTCTAGGTGCCATTGATGGAACTCATATTCCTATTTCCATAGCCTCTGAGAAAGCTTCTCCTTTTAGAAATAGGAAGGGCACACTAAGCATTAATGTGATGGTGGCATGTGATTTCGATCTCAACATCACTTTCATTTCTAGTGGATGGGAGGGATCAGCTACAGATTCCAGAGTGCTACGATCAGCTATGAGCAAGGGCTTCCAAGTACCTCCAGGCAAATTCTATCTAGTTGATGGAGGGTATGCGAACACTCCATCTTTCCTTGCTCCATATCGAGGAGTTCGATACCATTTGAAAGAATTTGGGGCTGGACATCGAAGGCCACAGAACCCAAAGGAGCTCTTCAACCATTTCTAAGATAATCCATTTTAACTCTTAATTCTCTATTATAAATTTATAATATATTGTCATTTGCTAAGGAATCAGTATCTTATCTTAGATGCAAGTTTTATTATGTCCTAGATTTCTAGTAGTTATTGTTGGTCAGAGTTTATAGAATGTTTCTACTAGTTATCTTAGATGCAAGTTTACTGATTTTTCCACTATTTGATGCTTGCTGTCTGTCATTTTGAAAAGACCACTTTCTATAGCTATTTCATTGTTATCATGTTCGTGTAGGTCACTTGGCTGAAGGTACTTATAATGTCACCTCTCTTGAGCCACCTCAAGAGGAAGCGCCACTTATACAAATTCATGATGTAGACGACTTGGACATCGTTGAGGCTTATGAGGTACTAGATGAAGATGATTCAGTAACTGAGATGCAAACGAGTGAGGCTGTTGTTGAAAGAAGTGGACAGCGAGATCAATAAAATGAGGTCGTAGATGTTGAAAGAAGCGAGCAGCAAAGAACTACTACATCAAGCAAAAAACATGAGAAGCAAAAAAAGAAGCCTAAGAACAAGGGTGAAAGGATTGAAGAAATGATGGGGAGATACCTAGACATGAGGACTAAGCAAGTACAAGATGAGTCTGCGGACCTAGCAAAAGAAAAGGAGGATGGTCAAGCTAATGACTTCTCTATCAAAAGATGTATATCCGTTCTGAGTACAATGGAAGTGACAAAGGAAGAGAAGGCAAAGGCATTTGCTGTCTTTATCAAAAGTAAAGAAAATAGAGAGACCTTCCTAAGTGGGTGTGAACTAGATCAAGAAGCAACTTTGATTTGGCTCAAAAATGCTATGGTCTAACAGGTTAGTCTACTTAACTGCTGAAAACTTGATGCATTGTTTGTCCAATAAACGAGGTAGACTATGATATCCTTGCATTAGTTGCCCACGAGTCTAATTCTTTAGAGATGGACATTGCTACTGCTACTGCTATGCTAGATCAGTGTCAGTTTGATTGTCAGAACTAAAATAGATGGACTGCATACAATTAGTTTGTCCATTCTTTAGTTTGTTACTGCAACCTTATAGTATAATTTAGTTTGTTACTGCATATAATTTAGAGATGGACATTTCTACTATTTTTTCACTTCTCAACCAATATGCAACATGCTGATCTTGTTACTGCATCAACAACAACAACAACAACATAGCCTTTTGTTCCGAGCAAGTTGGGGTAGGCTAGAGATGAAACCCAAAAGAGACGAAAAACAGGGAGACACATAAAGGGACATAAAGGGCACAAGACAAAAAGAGGTCACGGTTCAGGCACGTTGATTGCCAATCTCCAAGCGCTCCTGTCCATAGCTAAATCCTTGGAGATATTCCACTCCTTAAGATCTCTCTTAACGGACTCGTCCCAAGTTAGTTTAGGTCGACCTCTACCGCTCTTTACATTATCGGCCCGCTTTAGAACTCCACTACGCACCGGCGCCTTAGGAGGCCTCCGTTGGACATGTCCAAACCATCTCAACCTATGTTGAATCAATTTCTCCTCAATTGGTGCCACCCCAACCCTATCCCGAATATCGTCGTTACGGACTCTATCCCTCCTTGTATGCCCACAACACCAACGCAACATACGCATCTCTGCTACACTCAATTCCTGGACATGTCGCCTTTTTATAGGCCAACACTCAGCACCGTATAACATCACCGGACGAATCGCCGTCCTATAGAACTTACCTTTTAGCTTCTGAGGTACCCTTTTGTCACAGAGAACGCCAGAAGCTTGACGCCATTTCAACTAGCCGGCTGAAATTCTATGCCTAACATCTTCATCAATGTCTCCATCCTTTTGTAGCATCGACCCTAAATACCGAAAAGTATCCTTCTTGGCCACCACTTGCCCATCGAGTCTAACATCTCCCTCCTCGTGCCTAGTCACGCTGAAATCGCACCTCATGTACTCGGTCTTAGTCCTACTAAGTTTGAACCCTTTCGACTCTAACGTGTGCCTCCATAGTTCTAACTTCCTATTAACCCCCGCCCTACTGTCGTCAACTAGCACCACATCATCAGCAAAGAGCATACACCAAGGGATATCACCTTGTATGTCCCTTGTGACCTCATCCATCACCAAAGCAAATAAATAAGGGCTCAAAGCTGACCCCTGATGCAGTCCTATTTTAATTGGAAAGTCACTGGTGTCGCCATCACATGTTCGGACAAACGTCACCACATCCCTGTACATATCCTTGATGAGGGTAACGTACTTAGTTGGGACTTTGTGCTTTTCCAAGGCCCACCACATGACATTTCTTGGTACTTTGTCATATGCCTTCTCGAGGTCAATAAAGACCATGTGCAAGTCCTTCTGCTCCCTATATCTCTCCATCGATTGTCCTTCTTCTGCTCCCTATATCTTGTTACTGCATGTCAACCAATTTTAATTGCAGTTCTACATTTTAATTTTTTTTGCGAGATCTTATAGTATAATTTAAACTATTATCAACAGGACTAATCCTATTTTGTTTAGGAGCCAGGGCTAATCATCTTGGGGTTTTATATCTTGGAGGAATTGTAGTTCTCCAATAGAATTTTAGTTAGGAGCTAGGGCTAATCTGATTTGTCACTGTTCTCGTTTATGAATCCAAATACTATTGTCATGCCACTGGAACTGATGTTGAACTTTTTGTCTACCAGGCTTGAGTGTGCATGAGGTCTAAGGTCTATGGTCTTCCACATATTTATCAACATCACTGGATAACCTAGAGTTCTTGTAACTTCTATGAGAGATTTATGCTTCTGCCAGTTCAAACTTTGTTTTGTCTTGATCAAGACTGAAAGGATGATGCTTATTGATCAAGACTCTATTTTGTTTGCTACTTGTCTGCTACTTCATCATTTCAGTCCCTTGCTTTTAATGCATGTAGATAAATGTTTACTGTCAAGTTGCTGTCAAACAAGCTGCTAATGTATACTGTCAAGTTGCTATCAAACAAGTGTTTACGTCAAGTTGTAATTATTGAACCTGTTGAGCTGCTCTTTACAACCACAATGCTGCTTTTTAATCTATTGGGAATGCTTAGAGAAAAGCAGCCACAGCCTGCAGTGGCAGTGGCTGTAAAGGACAGCTAAACAGGAACGGAACCCTGTAATCATTCCTGGCTGAAACGAACGGTAGTTGCACCAGCTCCGTGACAATTAATTCCTGGTTGTGTACCTAGGCCTGGAATGAGTGACACACCTGGATCCACCATATCCGGGCCTGGAAAGTTTCAGGGACAGGAACAGAACCCAAGCAAACGAACGAGGCCTAAGTGAGTAGCGTACGTCCAGGCCTGGCGTCCAGACGTTCGGGCCGGCTGCGCCTGCTTCATGTCGGGCGTGCCGCTTCTCATGCCTGCACCATGTCCCGCGTCCACACCATGGCCCGCGCGCGTTCTGTGTCCCACGCTCGGCCCTCTCCACATCCACGCGTATATAGGCGTGCCTAGCAGTTGCAGCAGGTGGGTGCTACAGATGAGTTTCACTGTAATATGTGTAGCAACAGATCTACTTTTGTAACATCTAGATGAAACTTGCAACATACGTCCGATACAATTGAAACACTTACAACATACGTCTGAAACACCAGGAAACACGTGTGTAGCCATTGCAAAATATATGCAACATCCAGATGACATAGTTAGAACATATGTGTAAAACATATGGAACATCTGGATGAAACAGTTGCAATATATGTGTGAAACATATTCAACACCCAAATAAAACATGTGCAATATACATATGAAACTGCTAAAACATTTGAAACAATACACTTGCAACATTCATCTGAAACACATTCAACATGTGCAACATCCCAATCTATATTTGCAACATTCGTATGAAGCACCTGCAACATACCTCTGAAACATCTGAAACAATTGAAACATACGCTTGCAACATGCGCTTTCAGCGCAATGCAACATCTCCTTGCTGCTCGGGAGAATGGTGGCTCCTTGCGTGTGGAGTTCATCGGGGGCAGCACCCTGGCGATGGCGACTGCACGACGCGGAAGGGAGACATTGACTGCACGGCGTGGAAGGGAGGCATCGGCCTCACGACGTGGCTAGGAGGCAGCAGCCGCATGACTGGCAGAGGGCCGCCTCACGCTGCGCCTGCAGGGTCAGAAGGCGAGCACCGAGCGTTGTAAGGATCTCTGGTAAGCCTAGAGGTGGGGGGTGAATAGGTGTATCTAAAAATTTCTACATAAAACTCAAAGTCACTTGTCAGCAATTGTCTAAAGTTCCAACAGTTTGGGTCAGAACTCTCGACGTCGTTAGAAGTTCCGACGTCAACTGTCAGAAGTCCCGACGCCTACGTAGAATGAACTACAAGTGCTCAAATAAACTTTGTGAAGCCAATAACTTACAACCCCACTTCCTAGTGGTAAGATGAAGTTGTCCAAGTGTTTTCTTGACCTTGGAGCGCCACCAATTTGTAGATCGGGACGAAAATCTAAGAAATAGATCGAGAAAGAGAGACAACAACGAACAAATAATCTCAAGTAATCACAACAACAAGCATGTGGGACACAATGATTTATCTCGAGGTTCAACTTGCCACTAAGGCTTATCCACGTCTTCGTTGTTGAGGTGACCACTAAGGTTGGAGTCTCTTTCACCTCCTTGCCTCTCTCAAGCAACCACAAAGGTAAACTTGAGTTCTTAATAGAAAATCAAGGGTAATACAAACTTCTCGATGTTCTCCCATAGATCAGGAGCTCTTGGGTGATGCCTAGCCGATTAGGGTTACGAGAACCCAAGAGTAACAAACGTAAATCTGACCGACTTGACGAAGAAATTAAGTGCTCAAGCTTTGAATCAATGTTTCTCTCACCAAATCTCTTTTCTCAACTCAATCTCTTGCAAGATTTGAATCTAGGAGCAAAGAGGAGAAGAAGGGGGAGCTTGAGAGCTAGAGAACACTTTTACTGAAGGTTTGGCCGAGTGTAATGAGTGGGCAACAGTTAGAAATGAGGAAAGAGCTATTTATACTTTTAGTTGAACACCAACCGTCCAGATCCATGTCGGGACTGCTGACGTAGATCTTGGGACTTCTGACGTGTACTAAAAACACTGTTCATGCTAGGTCAGAAGTCTGCGCGAAACCAGTCAATTTCGAAAGTTCTGACATACGTCATCACTTCCGACATGTCATCAGTTCTGACGCACATCGAGACTACTGACGCGAGCATGCAGCCCACGTGAGCGCACAACCGATGGGCCTGGCGCCGGGACTCCTGACAAACGCCGGGACTGCTGACGGATGCAAACATGCAGACCCAGCGTCGGGAGTCCCGACTTACGTCGGGACTGCTGACGACCAAGGCCACCGCGCAAACCCATCGAGACTTTCGACTTATGTCGGGACTTCTGACACCACCGGTCATAAAAACTATTCTACGTGCTCGTGAAGTGCTAGAGTGTCTCTCTTATGATTTAGTTTTAATACTTGAGCACTATATCTTTCTCAGACTAACTAGATTTGCATCCCCCTTTATAGTGCGGTATAGCCTAAACTTAAGATCAAATATCAAAGAATTTAAACACTTTTGAGTCCATCACCGCGTCATTTTGTAACTCGGGCTCCACCATCTCATGTATTATCCTCATTCTTATTTTACCTGCTTGTCATCTCAATAAATCTCATTAGTCCTATAATCATGTGGTCATTATCACCAAAACCCACAAATGGGGCTTGATTGCACTTACAAGCGTGTCGTGCTTGGAGCAACAATGATCATTGAGCGGAGGGTGGTTCTTGTCTTCAACACCGATTGGTGATTTGTGAGGGGTTCTTGTGCCTATTCCCCATAGGAGATCATGAAAGGCAACTCTAGTGGATTGCTCGTGGCTTGTGGATCCTCATTTGTGTTGGTTCTTACGGTGCCATTGTGGGGCTAGGCATGTGATGCCTATTAGCGCGTGAGCCACCATGTGAGTGTATCGCCACAACGAGGATGTACGTGCCGGCAAGCAACCGAACCTTGAGGATAAATCTTATGTCTAAAATTATCTCATTGGTATTCTCTATTGACACTTGCCCCGCTTGGTATTGCTCTCTACCTAAGTTGTATTTATTTCGTACATATTAACTTGTGTAGTAGTAGCGTGCTTACTTGTGTTGCTAGTTGAATAGCTTAGTATAATTGTAGCTAGCTCACTAGTGGTTTAGTAGTCACATAGCATGCTTGATTGAGTGATTTTGATATAGGGATCATAGCAACTAGTATTCGGTAGGTGGCTTGCTTTTGGTATAGTAGGGCTAGAGCAAAACCGCTTTATCGCCTTATTGTTATTTAACCAAGTTTGCTCTAGTGAATTAGTAGAATTTTTATTAGGCTATTCACCCCTCATCTAGCCATTTAGGACCTTTTAGCTGGCATTGCGGCCCACCGACAGAGTGTCTGGGCGAACGAACGCCTGCTTCCCAGCATTACCGCTCTATTATTTAGGATGAGGAAAGGTGCTTTGGGGCTGGCTGCTGCTTGCTGACAGGGTTACTTCTTGTTTGCTCAGGTCAGTCCAATCCCAATGGGTTCTGAGGAGTGGGCTTGGCACCAGTTGTAGAATGTGGTAAAGATGACCCTCCAATGATAGTAGGAAGCATATATCCCAACATGTCAAAGTTTAAGTAGGCATTATCTCAGCATGCAGTCAAGAATGAGCTTGAATATAACACTAAAAAGACTAAATTGGCAAGATTTAGGGCCTACTATTGAAGGAAGAAAGAACAAAAATGTAAGCCGAGGATCCATGCTTCCAAAATGGCCTACAATGTAACAATAATAAAGGTAACTTTGTGAGTTGCAAGTTATTTTTGTCTTCCATTTTTATTTTGTTGCAAGTGGCTCTAATAACCTAAGCTACCCTGCCATGCCAACTTCGTGTGAAACTATGCCACAATCTGATGCCTCCAAGCCAAGAGAGAAGGAAAAAACAAAGTAAAGGCAAAGGCCGAAGGGAAGAGGAAGAAGAAGCAAGCTTCAGTGCAACCTAACAATCATGCTATGGGTAGAAGAAGCAAGACTTGGAGTCCTTCCCTAGGCATAAGAAGCAAGAGAAAAATTCTAGATTGAATGTCTAGTGGTTATTTTTGCATGGTCATAGTACGTAGTTAGTGACCTGAACCTACACTTATTTTGCTTAGGCGTCTGCTCATAGTTATATGTACCTGAACATGTGCTTATTTTGCTTAGGCCTATGAACCACTTTGACAAATGATGTGGTCTGTGTGTAATGTTTCATGGAAAAATTATGTTTCCAAGTTGGCAAACTATTGACTTTTTTGCTACTGATCTGATATGTTCATGCTGGTTATAAATATTCGGTGATTCCAAATTTAGACTTTGTTAAAAAATTCATATTTGGTCATATGTGGCGATTGAGAAATCTCTTTTGATTTATCCTCTAAAACAATGGCATAAATAGGAACAACCAAATTTTAACTCCCATCTTAGGGCAATGTTGTCCTTTTCAGCATCATTTAACAGGAAGTTAACAACTAAGTGACATCCATAGAGATGTCAATGAAAAATTCCCCATCGGGGGGAGGGCTGGGGGTTTATCTCCATCCCCGTCCCAGTAGGGGAATGTTTTCCCTGTCCCTATCCTCATGAAAGCCATCAAGGATAAATTTAATCCTCATTTCGTCCCTATCGGGGAATTTTTCCCCATAGGATTCTGGTACCCGCTTGAAAGCATCTAGGCCCCTAGTTGTTTCGATGATTAATGATGACACAAGATTACTGTAATTAATGTGTGTTTGCCGAGACAAATTGAGTTAGGTCATGGTAATGGTGACTGATTGGACAATTATGGTTTTCATGCCCCTATCAATGGAAATCATTTTGGTTTTCAAAGGATGGACAACAAGGTTAAGGACGGACTAGTTCTAAGTGTCGATTGGTGTTGGAGAGACACTTAGAATAGTTTAGAACTTTGTTTTTCCTTTGACCATACTATTCAGGGGGTATGAACTAGTAGCTTAACCTAGGTGAGTCTAAAGTCTTAGGTGTGGTGCACACTTGTCAAACTTAGCACTAGGTAGCTCAGGGATAGCCCAAAGATTAAATGGAACAATCCTCGTTCACAAAGCTTTTGAATCAAAAGTGAAAGAAGGGTTGATCAAGCATCGGACCGTGTTGTGGCATGATCGTCAGACCAATGGACATGGGTCTGATGCCTACGTGGCGCGCTTTGGTTGCTGCTCAAGTAGGCTCAAGCGTCAGACCCTAGAGATCGGCATCATCGGACAGGTCGAGGGAACAGTTCACATGAGAGGCAGCGCTAGGACTCATTGGACTATGATGAACAAGAAGGCATCGGACAACACTATGCATCTGTCCGATAATGTCCAGAATCTACATCGAGAGGTTTTTGACACGTCAGACCAGATCGACGAGGTGTCATCAGATGGGAAGATAAGTCAGTTCACTAGTACGGTCGGTCCAGCATGCATCGGACCATGGCGTCGGACTATACTATACCTTGGTCTGACGGTGTCCAAATTCTACATTGAGGGGAATTTTAGGCATTGGACTTTGGCCGATGGTAGGTCATCGGACCATACTGTTGCACAGCGGTGTCACAACGGCTCTCCCTGACATAGTCTGCACATTGTGTTAGTTGGGAGGCTCGGACCTGGTTCTCGGTTTGACCCCTAGTGTCTGACGATACGACGATACGTAGACAGTGGGGATTTGGACCCAACAGTTATGTTTTTGAGTGGGGGTATATGTACTTCTACTCATCCAATTCCCCTCTCTTGCCCATTTATTTAGCTGAGGAAACACTTTGGAGTGCAAGGAAGAGCAAGAGCCTAGTGGGGTGATTCAGATTTAAGAATCTAAGATTAAGGACCTTATTAGAGCATAGGGAGTAGCAAGTGTGTATCCATCTTTCTCATTAGGCTTGTTTTGGTCAAGTGAGAGTTTGTGCTTGTTACTCTTGGTGATCGCCATCACTTAGACGGCTCGATGGTCATTGGAAGCTTAGTGATCATTCGGCGGAGCTTGTGGATGACCTAAGTCATGGTGTGAGCGGTTGTGGGCAATTTACCATGACTGAGTGTCTAAGAATCAGCCCATAGAGAGCACTTAATCCTTGTGTGGATCAAGGGAGAGCTACACCCTTGCACGGGTGCTCTAATGAGGAGTAGTGAGGAGTGATGACTCTCTGATACCTTGGAAAAACATCACCGCATTCCTCTCCCTCTCTTTACTTTGAGCATTTACATTTGAGCAATTCAATTTATGTCTTTACATTCTTAGAATTGTTATGCTAGAGTAGGATTGGAACCTAGGGTGCAAAACTTTTGTGCGGTAGAACAATAGAAACACTTTTAGGCACAAGGGGGAAAAAGCTAAGTATAGGGCTTAATTATTGCAATAAATTTAGAATTAGCCCAATTCACCCCTCTCTTGGGCATCTTAATTCTTTCAATTGGTATCAGAGCCTCGTGCTCCTTAAATGAGATTTAACCAGCTAGAGCAAGATGTCCCACGGGGATGGACCCCCTCCCATCTTTGAAGGAGATGATTTTACTTATTGAAAAATTCGCATGGAGGCGTACTTAGAGACTTTAGATGTTGGAGTGCTTAGAGCTGCCACACAAGGCTTCCCAAAACCTAAGGATCCCACAAACTTTGTTGGTGATGAGGTTAACTGTAACGGAACCATCCAAATTATAAGAGCACAAGTACAAAAACAATCACCGAAATGATCAAATTCTCGCACTTGAGCCCATATAACTCCGGTAGTCCAATGAAATCACGAGGGATTTCAAACCAACCAACATACAAGCCAAGATCGTAGTGATTCAACATAACAAGTCACATGTTACAACCATTTTACAAGTAAATCAATTTACATCGGAGTTCAACATAGTTATTACAACTTAAGTTCAAAAGTAGCGGAAGCAAAGTAATTTAAAACTAACATTAATCTTATTTCAAATACATGCCAGTACCACGGTCGACTTCCAACAAAAGCATTAGAGATAAGGTAAATAAGAAGGATCATGCCCGTGATCACACTCCGCCACAAGGCAGGAGCCAACCAACTCTTGCAGCCACCAAGATACATCATAACCTGCAACAAGTGGGGATAAAACCCTGAGTACGACAAAGTACTTAGCTAGACTTACCCGTCAAAAACCAGAAATAAAGTGACACTAAGGATCATGCAAGGCTGATATAAAGTGGGGCTAGCTTGACAACATTTTGCATAAAAGCTTAATATAGATGATCAATCATTAATGCTTAAGCATCAAGTTAATTATCATTAACCTATCATCTATATTAGAACCTGTACTAGAGCACTCACTTTATTAGGAGCAAACAATATTAACCATAACAGGTATAAATTGAGGCAACCTTTCCATCGTGATCCAATTAACCATCCGTTCAATTTAATGGAATCTACGTTGCCGCTGCTCAAGTCAAGTGCTCACTAACCGGGAGCGACGGCGATTCGAATCGAATTCCTATCCAGCTGGAGGGGTATTTCTAACACTCACCGTGCAGACCCCTGCCAGGGTCGCACAGGCCACCTTTTCATATGATTCAGGAATCACGGGTCCGAATGATGTCGCGACCCCAAGGGCGACACTCTGCCAGGTGATAGGGACTCTAACCCCCCCTTGGTCTCACGCCAATGTCCCCAAGCACATCCTTTCTCTCCTCCAAGAAGCAACCTACCATTCGATTCCCGGCCTGAATCACATTACTCGGCTTCGCGGTCGGAACGACTTATCCGGCCAACTAAGTGTTAGACTGCGTTCAACATGACTCAAGGACGTACAGCGAATCGGTCCTTAAACGACTCAGACGGGGATAGATTCACACCCAAGACCTCCATGCCTTGTTGCTTCACTATCGTCATCCCGCCCGGTCTCATTTCATTTTATTAACACATGGTTCCATTCCACGATAGCAAATATAGCCAACCGTGCCATATATGAATATCCCTATATCTCGCAGGTGACAGGAAATCACCTGACTTCTACCGCTTAAAGCAGGGCTAAGCATCTACTCGATCCTAGTCTATGTAGGATTTAAGGATTCATATATCTGGACAAGGAATGATATAATGCAGCAAGGGTTTCCAACCAACTCCTACCACTTAATGCAACAATACTTATAACATATATATATATAATTAATTGCTTTGAAGATAGGAGGCTTATAATGCTCCGGGGCTTGCCTGAGATCCGACACAAGTCAGTTTAGTTAGCTTGCACCGTCATGGTGACATCTCCGGTCCTAGCACTTGCATTCAGGGGTTCTTCCATCTTCTGGACAGCCCACCGTTACACCATCATCTGTCTCCACATCATGCGCTCCACGTCCACGTGCTGTACCTAGCGTACCTAGGATGAGATGCATAGATGCAGATGCATGAACATAAAGAATACACATGAAGAATGCAACAAGCATACTAAACAAGCATATGTTACACTATACACACATAAGCATGTCATACAACCAGCTAGCTATACATGATCAAGTACTTCACAATTTAGCAAAACATTTTAGGCATGCTACCTTAACTCTAGGTGTCCAAGATAACCATTTGCAATCATACAAACAAGAGCAAGTAGAAGCAAACAATTCTAGATACAAGTAGATTTGGACAGCAGCAAACAGTTACTTGTTTCAAACATAACTTAAGCTACAAACATCCCACAAGGATGATCTAAGACTTTATGAAAATCCATAGAAATCATCTACAAGATTGATGTTTACATAAAAAGATAATTACAAAGTTAAACAGGCCAAACATGTAGATGTTTCAGACCTAACCAGACATGGACATAAAACTGATTGCAACTTCAGAGAAGCATAACTGTAGTTACACAAATCCAAATGACTTGAAAGAAGACATTTTGGAAAGCTTATGAAATTATCTACATTTCATATATAACTGTCACAGCATGATTCCCAAGTTAAGTAGGTCGAAATCATACCTTTACAGAAACTGGTTTATACAAAACAGAGAGCAACCAATTGTATAACCCAAATTTTGAACAACTGTAACTCTTAAACTACTTAGCCAAATGCCACCAAATTTTAACAGCAGCTAGATACATAAATTATCTACAACTTTTTTATAAATAAGTTTCACAACAAAGCACATTATCATGAAGAACTTTGCTAAGTTCCCAGATCTGTCCAGAAACCTCATTTGCAAGAAATAATTATTAACTTATGTTGCAAACATATAATTAGACAAAACCAACTTTACCAACATGTCACACATGACTAATGAACACCAGAAAACCTAGTGTCCATTCCTAAATAATTTCTTTTAATGCATTTTCTTAATTTATTTAGATAATTTGGTGGAATTATGAACACATATCAAAAGTGCATAATAAATTCTACCAAAATTACAGAGGCCTACACATGCTCCCAAAAGTCTACTATCCAAATTTGAAACCATTTGGACATGTATAACAACCTCTATGAAAAAGACAAATGGCTATAGCAATAAATCATGTGAGAGCAAGTTAAACTTAACACTCAATATTTTCTGTGAACATAAGGCCATATTATGAATCAATATGATAGAGAAACATCATACTAAGGTAATGGAACAATATTTTCTATTTTATCATTTATATATTATTTATAAGCTATTTATCAAGCTATAAACAAGTTAAATCAATAACTCGAGCATACAGTAAGCAATGACCATGAAATTTATACCACAGTACATACATAGCATGACAATCCTACCATAAAAATTTCACATCAATTGGAGCATCACAACTCAAGATATAAAAATAACAAGGAAAATAAGCATTTATTTTTCATTTAACAAGATCTAGGTCAAACATCCTGAAACCCGGAAACAACCTATAAGTTTTATATTTTTCTTAGACAGTGCATATTACTATAAGACCAACAAAATTGGAATCACTAATTTTGGACTTCTAAAACTCCAGATATTGATGAAAGCAAGTTAATCCAATTCCAAAACCACTTTTCACTAATGAATTTCTATAGCACAAACACATGTATGCATGGCACAACCGATTACCCTAACATGCAGAGCACTTCACAAGGATTCCAACAAAACAAATTGCACAATTTTCGGAGCTACCAAATATGAGATATAGATTTTACAAAATAAAAGAAAAATCTGTAAATTTGGGCACCAAATGAAATCGGGCGGGACCCACATGTCATACTCCCACTGCCTTCTTCTTCCTCCAGTTCGCATTACTGAACAACCGTGAAGCTGAATGAGAGGAGGCCGGTTCGGCCGGCAACAGAGGCGGCACGTCGGCGGTAGGGACGTGGCGGAGGAGCACGGGGAGTCTGCTCGCATCCACGGGGAGGCTCAGCGCGGCCATGGCCTGCTCGTGGCGGCCCGCCACGGAGCAGCAGCGACGCAGCGACGGGATGACCCGGCGACGGCGCTGCAGGGGAGGGAAAGGAAAGGCCTGGAGCGTCTAGGCTTCAGCGGCGCTTGCGAGGCGTGGCTAAGCACTGCAGCAGAGGAGGAGAGGGTGCAATGCCTACAACAGCAGCTCAAAGCGCTCTCTCTCTCGGTGGCTCAGTCGGACGAGCGGAGAGACAGAGCGAGATGGAGATGCAGAGAGCGCTCGTCTTCTCCAATTTGATGGGCTGGCGAGCTGGCGGGCATGCACGAGCGACAACGGGTGAGGTGTCGAGCGAGGCGAGCACGAGGGAGCCACGCGGCGTCGGGCCCTGCGTGTGGTCGGCCATGACCTTTCCTGTTCAGAATTGGAAGCTATGGACTGTCAAAACCACCTCAAAAATACGACTGAAACATCAATTTTCCTCCGCCTGTAACTCCTAACCCATTTCGTTTTGGCACAAGATGTAGTAACCAAAGTTGTAGGTCTACGCGAGATCTTCAACTTTTATTGAAGTGCCAAAGTTTGGTTCGGCCTATATTGGAAGATATGGAGTTCCAAATGAGGGTACTCGAAACTGAATTCTGCGGTTTCGTTTCAAACCTGCTGAAACTGCATTTTCCTCCTCCTTCTAACTCCTAATCTGTGCACTGATTTGATCAATAAATTTCATCATCAGCTAGACCTACATGAGCACTCAAACTTTTCTCAAAGGGTCATAGTCTAATTCGGTTTGGTTTGCAATTGATAAATCACCAAAGAAGGGTAAACGAAAACTGAAACCTGAAAATGCAGTCATCCTAGACTTAGCCAAATTTCGGGATTCCAAAACAGCATTTTATTGATTTTTGTGAGCTCTATTTGACTAGGTTAGGGATCACACTAGCTCTTTATCATTTAATAAAGTTTGTTCCTCATGATATGTACTGCAACTTTTATTAAAGATCCTTTTTCTAGATCAGCCTGATTAGGAAGACACCAGGCTCCAAAGATAGGTACCCAAAACTAAATTCAGACTTGAAAATATTTTCTGCTCTTCAAGAATAGCAGCTACTTCTTGGCTCTGTAACTCAGAATCCAACCTGAATCTTGAGGTGAGCCAATTGACAAAGTTGGAGCTTAATAAATTCTCTACAACTTTGTTAATACGAGCTACGACCAGATCAGCATAGTTTGGGAGATAATGAGCAAGAACAGAATCTGTTTTGAGGAAACATTGGAATTTCAGCAGAACAGAAATTTGGACTTTTGAGGGACTTAGAGGCTGAATCATGAGATGAGCCAATTGACAAAGTTGGAGCTTATAAAATTTTCCACAACTTTGTTATAGTTGGCTTGCACAGATTCAAACCCTAAGTTGGAGATTCAGAAGGATCAGTTTAGATCACTCCACTAATCAACTTGGAAAACAGCACTTGGGTGCTTAATTAGCATAACCACCCAACATGAGAAATGTTCCAAAAGACTAATTAAGTACTCCTAAGGTGTTTACAAACACTCATGGCCATCACTTGCATTAGTACCAAGCAATGTTTCATTGTTTCCGAAACATGTTTCAGTTATAATCCAAACAAGCATATAACTTATCATTTCATGTTACTTTTTGATTCCAAACTTCATGCAACTTTTCCAGGGGTCCCTATAGATAGAATGTGATGCGAGACACATGAATATATTGTAATAACACTACCCAAGCATATAATTTGAAAAGGGACCTATATGTAAAGCAATGATGCAACATCCAACTTTAGGTTAGGCTCATCTCCATAGATTGACCTTGACATTGTCATCTTCACTTAATCTGTCATGTTTAAGCTCAAACCCACTGCTTAGTGAGTGACAAACACCTAGGGTGTTACAGCCCTCCCCCCTTAAAAGAATCGCGTCCCGAGATTCGGAATGGAAGACCTTTTAAGGAAGAGAGACACGTTATCTAGTTCACAACATCTGCTATTGCATTCAGGTATAAAACTTCAACATCGGTGAACAATTTGGTCAAAAGCACTTTCTGATACTTACTCTTTATGGTAAAATTTGTCTGAAGAATTTCCTTCATTGACTTCCATGAAACATTGTTACTTTGGGAGGAATCCTAGATAGCACAGTACTGCATTCTCAATGTACGGAGATCATTTGGTCCATGAGCGACCACTAACAAGTATCTGATTCTTTAGTGAACACAGCATAGTCCATATGAACTTTACATTAGACCAAAATCTTCAGAAGTATACTCATCAAAATGACTCTATGTTCATAAAGTTTGAAAAGCAGTCCTCTACCAAAATGGTTTGAGCACAACCTTCCAAAAGGGTGAGATCATAGACGACAAACATCCTCTGAGGTTATAGGATACTGACTAACCAATAGATAGGGTTTATATTGATCTTAGATGTTCAATCATTCCGATATCAACTAATGGAGAACTACTTGAGGTTCCAGGTGTGCAGTTCTCTTTCTCTGATGACAACACTGTATTATCTGAGTCTATCGATGGGTTAGTGAATGTGATAGCTAACTCTGTCGGCTTCGTATTCCTACCAACAGCTATCTAATAAGATTCTTTTATCCAAAGACAACAGTTATCTGGGTTGAATCAGATGCAACCTCTTGGGTAAAAACATTTATAAGGTACCAAAGTATGTCATCATGTGGAAAATCATTACCAAGGCAAAATGTAGTGAGGCCTTAAGGACAACAAAAGTTGTAAATATTCACTAAACCGTGGGGAGTAGTCTACCACCAAGCGGTTGAGTAAACTTTTCCTTGGTGACTTAGTTGTACTGTAAGTTGAGTTGACTTGCAGCATAACAACTTTGTCAGGCCAACTTTCACCTGAGGCTTCCTCTTTGGGATCAAATAGCAGCTCTAAGATAGAAAATCTATCGTTTGACACTTTTCAAATTGCTTTTGATTCGTGATGGTATAAATTGATTTGCAGAAACCAAGGCTGCTCGTACATTGGGGATACGAGAAAGCAAAAGCAAATGAAAGAGTGTAAACTAGTATATGTGAGACCTCAAAAGGGCCATCCAATAACAGATCTCGACTATTAATTTACATACCAATTCGAGGATGCACACGTTTTGAACTCGCGGGTTACTTTTTGCAAGGCAAAATGCATACTCCGCCTAGAGATCATTCCTACAAGGATAAGGAACCGCTTTAGAATATTCCTCAACACTTCATCCAATAAAGTTATGGACAAACTGTTTGTTGCACCTAAGGGCACAAGGATGCTAATTGAAACTAGGGCATGCTTTCTCTAATTCTTCACTTTAGTTGATAGAACACCTTGCACTATCTGTGTGATTGTCCAAGCTGAATTTGACTTGGTAATACAAGGTCTGTCGAAGAAAGTGGTACTTGCAGTGTTGAGTGGTTTTGTTGTTTTCTTGCTCAACCTCGTTCCATGAGACATATTCTTCGTAGCTACCAAGGGGTCGTTACCTAGCTGGAGATTAACCTTCCTAATGGTAACTAATTAGTTGTCTCTCAACACTAAAAAGTTCTAAACATTTACTCTTGACCACAATAATCGTGGTTGACGCAAAACGAAGGGTTGCCATCGAGGTCAGCAGATAAGGAGTCACACCAAAGATGGTTGATTTCAATTGTATGGTCATTATGCATACAACGGTTAAAACTTGCATATTGTAACGATCGAGTCTTATCCAACGGATGACTTGTCCACTTAAGTGTTGTGTGTCCTTTTTATCCAACAGGAATGAGATACGTTGTTCACTCGATGACGCTCGTCAATACTAGGACAACTAAGTAGAGTCACTTGTCTACCACCTATTGCAGTTTGTTAATGTTTATGTCAGTAACCTGTTCTTCAAAGGTTATCCTCTTAGTAACTTCAGGAGGAAGTTTTACTACTTTTGGTTCAATATAAGGGTCTTTCGATAAGATATGGGAAAACAATCAAGGAAGAAGGTCACATGAAAATCACATCAGTGTTGTTCTGCAATGGATTATGATTAGAAACCATGATACCAGTGCGTGCCGAGCAGCACAACGTTGTGTGTGCACCCACAGGAGGCTCTCAGTTTCGTCGCGGCACCATTAGTTGCTACTCATAACACCATTACTAAACATGCACCCAATGAGGAATTTCAATGACACAGATTGGGTTGATAAGGTAGATGCATGAATTTGCAAGCACACGATTTAGAGGCCATAATAAAAAGATGTTTCGTCGCATTAGCTAACCTTTGGGAGAGGCAACCGGGTGGTCCAACATAAATTAGGGTGCGGTCTCCACAACTGGCAATGTACAAACCATGGTCAAAGGCTAGCGTTGATGAAAGTTAACTTGGTTGGTCAGTCAATAAAGGTCTTCACAAAAAGGGTTGGAAAACACCCACGGCTCATGCAAACATATAGGAGAACTAAACTTTGGGCTTTCGGTCAAGCAAAGGCATGGATACAAACACTCAAGGCAAGTAACCATGGCTATAGGATCAGACTCCTAAGAGAGAGAACCTAACTAGGGACGACAACCATGCGATTACGTAACGTGAACGTTGTTCTTAGGATAAAGCTATTCGACAATCGTATGTTCACCGAGGACAAATGAAGTGATAACTAGGGCACTGATTAGGTAACAAGCATACGAACATCACTGATAAGCATTTGAGAGATCCAATCAAATTAACTTAAGCAACCAATCCAAAGCACAAGGCTCACCTAAACTAAGCATTCACCTCAAGCATGAATTAACTACAAGTTTAGCTCAAAACAAACGCTAGCTAAGGTGACTAACTTAACATGTGCATAGAATCTGGACAACAGCACAATGGTTACTTGTTTCAACCATAACTGAGGTTGTAGACATTATATAAAGGTGATCCTATACTTTCTAGATAGCTTAGGAAGATGACTACACTTTAGTTACTCATACCAAAAGCTAATTCATAGATTAACATGACCAGAAATGCTAATGTTTCAGATCTGTACCAATATGGACAGAAACTGACAAGAACTTAAAAAAATGCATAACTGGAGTTCTAGGGACACAACAAGGCTGAGCCTTAACTTTATGTAAAGCTTATTAATTTGTCTATAACTTTCTTATTATCATATTAAGATGATTCTATATCTAACAAGGCCAAACAAGACAAAGAAGACATCTCTGCCCAGATTTGGACAGATGCTGTTATTCCACTTTATAAGCTTATAACTAGAGATTTAGACCACCAAAATTAGTGATATAGGACATTTTGAAAAGCTTAGAAAAAGTACTACACTTCTTCTATTATCTCCAAGACATGATTCCTTATGCACATAGGTCAAACAAACCAAACCTTCAGATCTGTTCTGAACATGAGCAGATTTTGACAACAAACTTCTAAAATTTATAACTACCAAAACATAAGACCTAGGGTCACGAAATTTTTGGACAAGCTAGATAAGTAAGTTAGCTACATCTTTGGTATTCTCTATAACTACAGAAAACACCATTATGAGCACGAAAGAATCACTACAACAGAAACTATTCTAGCAGCCAATGTTTAATAAGCAAAACAAAGCTTGCCTTTGTTCTACTGAACAAGAGAGCACACAAACATATTATTCTAGCCGCTCTAAACATTATTACCTTAGACCAATACCAATTTAATTCATTTATGAGAATCACAATTACTGAAATGAGGTCTAAAGCACTTGCAATTGCTTATATGAACAACATATCCACCGCTTGGATAACTAGAGAACATTTACAGGTTCAAGCATGTAACCACAACTATTTTTAGCAAGGCTAAGCACACACTTTTCTCAAACAACATGGAGTAAGACATTCTTGTTTTACTCCACACAAGAAAGATAGTGTACCACATCACTCACAAGTTACTTACTATAGAACAAGGGTGAGAGGAGCATAGTCGTGCATAAAAGCAACAATCATGATAATGCATGCTTCGTCCTATTCGTCCTCACAAGATTGACAACCTAAGGTGGCGATCACGTTCTATGTCGGTGGCATAACACGTACTCTCTCGATATATAGCTAGTCGACAGCTACATTCGACTTACACATTCGTGGTTAGCGTACCTGCAGAAAATTTTAATTGCAACCCAACATTTCCCAATATAGCACACAATGAAAACAGAAAGGTGAAATTCTAAGCACTCCCATATACATATACCCCTGTATACGTACATGTAGTACCAAAACTACCCGAATTATTAATCTCCCACAATTAAGTACCTTCATATATACATGTGTGTAACATGTAAATAATCCAGTAACCAAAACTAGCTCTTCCCTAGACCGCAGGTTGTACGGTCATGCTCTCACAACTCACACTTACCTGAGCGTAGGTGCGACGTTGCATAAAAGTAAACTAACGACATATATGGCTATTCCATATATGAAGGCTACCTCTAATCTAACACACCGGATAGCATAGTGTGGGAGAGTCATCACACATACATACCTTGGCCTGGACGTAGATGTATAAATGAAAAACCCCCAAGTTAGTACTTATATAAGCCACCTAATAATCCTTATATGGGCATAAGGAAATTGACCACTGGCATACTTAGGTTTAAAATTTAGATTTCACAAACCTATATATAACTATAAGTTGATAAAACTAGTTTTAGAAAACAAAACCTTTGTTTTAAATACACATATGACAAGTTTAATGTTGAATCTTGCTCTGATGCCAGCTGTAACGGAACCGTCCAAATTATAAGAGCACAAGTACAAAAACAATCACCGAAATGATCAAATTCTCGCACTTGAGCCCATATAACTCCGGTAGTCCAATGAAATCACGAGGGATTTCAAACCAACCAACATACAAGCCAAGATCGTAGTGATTCAACATAACAAGTCACATGTTACAACCATTTTACAAGTAAATCAATTTACATCGGAGTTCAACATAGTTATTACAACTTAAGTTCAAAAGTAGCGGAAGCAAAGTAATTTAAAACTAACATTAATCTTATTTCAAATACATGCCAGTACCACGGTCGACTTCCAACAAAAGCATTAGAGATAAGGTAAATAAGAAGGATCATGCCCGTGATCACACTCCGCCACAAGGCAGGAGCCAACCAACTCTTGCAGCCACCAAGATACATCACAACCTACAACAAGTGGGGATAAAACCCTGAGTACGACAAAGTACTCAGCTAGACTTACCCATCAAAAACCAGAAATAAAGTGACACTAAGGATCATGCAAGGCTGATATAAAGTGGGGCTAGCTTGACAACATTTTGCATAAAAGCTTAATATAGATGATCAATCATTAATGCTTAAGCATCAAGTTAATTATCATTAACCTATCATCTATATTAGAACCTGTACTAGAGCACTCACTTTATTAGGAGCAAACAATATTAACCATAACATGTATAAATTGAGGCAACCTTTCCATCGTGATCCAATTAACCATCCGTTTAATTTAATGGAATCTACGTTGCCGCTGCTCAAGTCAAGTGCTCACTAACCGGGAGCGACGGCGATTCGAATCGAATTCCTATCCAGCTGGAGGGGTATTTCTAACACTCACCGTGCAGACCCCTGCCAGGGTCGCACAGGCCACCTTTTCATATGATTCAGGAATCGCGGGTCCGAATGATGTCGCGACCCCAAGGGTGACACTCTGCCAGGTGATAGGGACTCTAACCCCCCCTTGGTCTCACGCCAATGTCCCCAAGCACATCCTTTCTCTCCTCCAAGAAGCAACCTACCATTCGATTCCCGGCCTGAATCACATTACTCGGCTTCGCGGTCGGAACGACTTATCCGGCCAACTAAGTGTTAGACTACGTTCAACATGACTCAAGGACGTACAGCGAATCGGTCCTTAAACGACTCAGACGGGGATAGATTCACACCCAAGACCTCCATGCCTTGTTGCTTCACTATCGTCATCCCGCCCGGTCTCATTTCATTTTATTAACACATGGTTCCATTCCACGATAGCAAATATAGCCAACCGTGCCATATATGAATATCCCTATATCTCGCAGGTGACAGGAAATCACCTGACTTCTACCGCTTAAAGCAGGGCTAAGCATCTACTCGATCCTAGTCTATGTAGGATTTAAGGATTCATATATCTGGACAAGGAATGATATAATGCAGCAAGGGTTTCCAACCAACTCCTACCACTTAATGCAACAATACTTATAACATATATATATATATATATATAATTAATTGCTTTGAAGATAGGAGGCTTATAATGCTCCGGGGCTTGCCTGAGATTCGACACAAGTCAGTTTAGTTAGCTTGCACCGTCATGGTGACATCTCCGGTCCTAGCACTTGCATTCAGGGGTTCTTCCATCTTCTGGACAGCCCACCGTTACACCGTCATCTGTCTCCACATCATGCGCTCCACGTCCACGTGCTGTACCTAGCGTACCTAGGATGAGATGCATAGATGCAGATGCATGAACATAAAGAATACACATGAAGAATGCAACAAGCATACTAAACAAGCATATGTTACACTATACACACATAAGCATGTCATACAACCAGCTAGCTATACATGATCAAGTACTTCACAATTTAGCAAAACATTTTAGGCATGCTACCTTAACTCTAGGTGTCCAAGATAACCATTTGCAATCATACAAACAAGAGCAAGTAGAAGCAAACAATTCTAGATACAAGTAGATTTGGACAGCAGCAAACAGTTACTTGTTTCAAACATAACTTAAGCTACAAACATCCCACAAGGATGATCTAAGACTTTATGAAAATCCATAGAAATCATCTACAAGATTGATGTTTACATAAAAAGATAATTACAAAGTTAAACAGGCCAAACATGTAGATGTTTCAGACCTAACCAGACATGGACATAAAACTGATTGCAACTTCAGAGAAGCATAACTGTAGTTACACAAATCCAAATGACTTGAAAGAAGACATTTTGGAAAGCTTATGAAATTATCTACATTTCATATATAACTGTCACAGCATGATTCCCAAGTTAAGTAGGTCGAAATCATACCTTTACAGAAACTGGTTCATACAAAACAGAGAGCAACCAATTGTATAACCCAAACTTTGAACAACTGTAACTCTTAAACTACTTGGCCAAATGCCACCAAATTTTAACAGCAGCTAGATACATAAATTATCTACAACTTTTTTATAAATAAGTTTCACAAAAAAGCACATTATCATGAAGAACTTTGCTAAGTTCCCAGATCTGTCCAGAAACCTCATTTGCAAGAAATAATTATTAACTTATGTTGCAAACATATAATTAGACAAAACCAACTTTACCAACATGTCACACATGACTAATGAACACCAGAAAACATAGTGTCCATTCCTAAATAATTTCTTTTAAGGCATTTTCTTAATTTATTTAGATAATTTGGTGGAATTATGAACACATATCAAAAGTGCATAATAAATTCTACCAAAATTACAGAGGCCAAAATTACAGAGGCCTACACATGCTCCCAAAAGTCTACTATCCAAATTTGAAACCATTTGGACATGTATAACAACCTCTATGAAAAAGACAAATGGCTATAGCAATAAATCATGTGAGAGCAAGTTAAACTTAACACTCAATATTTTCTGTGAACACAAGGCCATATTATGAATCAATATGATAGAGAAACATCATACTAAGGTAATGGAACAATATTTTGTATTTTATCATTTATATATTATTTATAAGCTATTTATCAAGCTATAAACAAGTTAAATCAATAACTCAAGCATACAGTAAGCAATGACCATGAAATTTATACCACAGTACATACATAGCATGACAATCCTACCATAAAAATTTCACATCAATTGGAGCATCACAACTCAAGATATAAAAATAACAAGGAAAATAAGCATTTATTTTTCATTTAACAAGATCTAGGTCAAACATCCTGAAACCCAGAAACAACCTATAAGTTTTATATTTTTCTTAGACAGTGCATATTACTATAAGACCAACAAAATTAGAATCACTAATTTTGGACTTCTAAAACTCCAGATATTGATGAAAGCAAGTTAATCCAATTCCAAAACCACTTTTCACTAATGAATTTCTATGGCACAAACACATGTATGCATGGCACAACCGATTACCCTAACATGCAGAGCACTTCACAAGGATTCCAACAAAACAAATTGCACAATTTTCGAAGCTACCAAATATGAGATATAGATTTTACAAAATAAAAGAAAAATCTGTAAATTTGGGCACCAAATGAAATCGGGCGGGACCCACATGTCATACTCCCACTGCCTTCTTCTTCCTCCAGTTCGCATTACTGAACAACCGTGAAGCTGAATGAGAGGAGGCCGGTTCGGCCGGCAACAGAGGCGGCACGTCGGCGGTAGGGACGTGGCGGAGGAGCACGGGGAGTCTGCTCGCATCCACGGGGAGGCTCAGCGCGGCCATGGCCTGCTCGTGGTGGCCCGCCACGGAGCAGCAGCGACGCAGCGACGGGATGACCCGGCGACGGCGCTGCAGGGGAGGGAAAGGAAAGGGCTGGAGCGTCTAGGCTTCAGCGGCGCTTGCGAGGCGTGGCTAAGCACTGCAGCAGAGGAGGAGAGGGTGCAATGCCTACAACAGCAGCTCAAAGCGCTCTCTCTCTCGGTGGCTCAGTCGGACGAGCGGAGAGACAGAGCGAGATGGAGATGCAGAGAGCGCTCGGCTTCTCCAATTTGATGGGCTGGCGAGCTGGCGGGCATGCACGAGCGACAACGGGTGAGGTGTCGAGCGAGGCGAGCACGAGGGAGCCACGCGGCGTCGGGCCCTGCGTGTGGTCGGCCATGACCTTTCCTGTTCAGAATTGGAAGCTATGGACTGTCAAAACCACCTCAAAAATACGACTGAAACATCAATTTTCCTCCGCCTGTAACTCCTAACCCATTTCGTTTTGGCACAAGATGTAGTAACCAAAGTTGTAGGTCTACGCGAGATCTTCAACTTTTATTAAAGTGCCAAAGTTTGGTTCGGCCTATATTGGAAGATATGGAGTTCCAAATGAGGGTACTCGAAACTGAATTCTGCGGTTTCGTTTCAAACCTGCTGAAACTGCATTTTCCTCCTCCTTCTAACTCCTAATCTGTGCACTGATTTGATCAATAAATTTCATCATCAGCTAGACCTACATGAGCACTCAAACTTTTCTCAAAGGGTCATAGTCTAATTCGGTTTGGTTTGCAATTGATAAATCACCAAAGAAGGGTAAACGAAAACTGAAACCTGAAAATGCAGTCATCCTAGACTTAGCCAAATTTCGGGATTCCAAAACAGCATTTTATTGATTTTTGTGAGCTCTATTTGACTAGGTTAGGGATCACACTAGCTCTTTATCATTTAATAAAGTTTGTTCCTCATGATATGTACTGCAACTTTTATTAAAGATCCTTTTTCTAGATCAGCCTGATTAGGAAGACACCAGGCTCCAAAGATAGGTACCCAAAACTAAATTCAGACTTGAAAATATTTTCTGCTCTTCAAGAATAGCAGCTACTTCTTGGCTCTGTAACTCAGAATCCAACCCGAATCTTGAGGTGAGCCAATTGACAAAGTTGGAGCTTAATAAATTCTCTACAACTTTGTTAATACGAGCTACGACCAGATCAGCATAGTTTGGGAGATAATGAGCAAGAACAGAATCTGTTTTGAGGAAACATTGGAATTTCAGCAGAACAGAAATTTGGACTTTTGAGGGACTTAGAGGCTGAATCATGAGATGAGCCAATTGACAAAGTTGGAGCTTATAAAATTTTCCACAACTTTGTTATAGTTGGCTTGCACAGATTCAAACCCTAAGTTGGAGATTCAGAAGGATCAGTTTAGATCACTCCACTAATCAACTTGGAAAACAGCACTTGGGTGCTTAATTAGCATAACCACCCAACATGAAAAATGTTCCAAAAGACTAATTAAGTACTCCTAAGGTGTTTACAAACACTCATGGCCATCACTTGCATTAGTACCAAGCAATGTTTCATTGTTTCCGAAACATGTTTCAGTTATAATCCAAACAAGCATATAACTTATCATTTCATGTGACTTTTTGATTCCAAACTTCATGCAACTTTTCCAGGGGTCCCTATAGATAGAATGTGATGCGAGACACATGAATATATTGTAATAACACTACCCAAGCATATAATTTGAAAAGGGACCTATATGTAAAGCAATGATGCAACATCCAACTTTAGGTTAGGCTCATCTCCATAGATTGACCTTGACATTGTCATCTTCACTTAATCTGTCATGTTTAAGCTCAAACCCACTGCTTAGTGAGTGACAAACACCTAGGGTGTTACATTAACTATGAGAAGTGGAATGCAAAGGCTAGAGACACTCTCTTTAGAGGCCTTTGCAAGGATGTCTTTAACCGTGTCACTACAAGAAAAGCTCTTATACATGACGGTTCACAGATGATGTTTTAAGAGATCGTCATAGAATTCTATCATCTGTGACGATTTATTTCTGAAGTGATACATATATGATGACCGATTAAGCTATCGTCATGGTTGGACGTCACGGATCATTTTGGCCTGTGACAGTTCATTTCTAAAGTGATACATCTATATGACGATTGGTTAAGTTATCGTCATGGTTGGACGTCACAAATTATTTTGGCACCTCTATGGTAAATATTAACCGTAAACTAATGTTTAAAATCAAAGTAATTATAACACCCTAGGTTTAGGTAGTCATTAATACTAATCATTGATGCATCAACGCAATTAATAAGAATTGTTGAAAGATTTTAGGTGAGACTCCATAAAAGCCAAGAAATTAAAACAATTTCATAAATGGAAACAAGAAATATAATTGCACAGAGAGAGAAAAAATAAATAAAAAAGAAGAAGAAAAGAAAACACCCGTTTACACACACATCTCCTCTCGATGACATCTATAAAAACTCTTAGTTCCTCCTGTCTGTGCTACTACTGTTTACTGTTCGGTGTTTTTTCATCCTGTCCGTCCATCTGCTCGGCCCTTTTCATCCTGTCCATCCATCCACCTGCGCGCCAGCCCATATAAAAGCTCAGGCGCTCCATCCCTCGGCCTCGCCTCCGTCTTCTCCGCCCTATCCTTAATCCCCATCTTCTCCACCGCCGCCCTCGACACTGCTTGCGGCTTCCCGCTCCGCCACTCCATGCCGCCTCCCGCCGCCACCGATGGCCTCTACATCGTGCCGATCTGACACTCCTCTTCACTACCGACCTGCCTCTTCAGAAATTTCACCGCTGCCTCATCGGATCTGTGGCTTCTTTGAGGGCCGGCGGCCAACTCGCCGCCGTCGTAGCTGCCCCCGGCGACGGCCTCCTGGATCCTCCGCGCTGGATCCTGCTCGCTGATTCCAGTGTCTTCTCCGCCTCTGCCCGCGACGTCGGTGGCCCAGTCGCTGATTCGCCGCGTCATATGATCCTCCTCCACGGAGCACGGATCCTGTCGTTCGTTTCCTTCCTCTCGGCTACGGGTACTAATTTTATTCTTTTCTAATTTGCTTTAGATTCTTATCTGTATACCTTCGTACATCCCAAGTTCCGGTTTGGCCCCTGTATTAACCCTTCTGCTACACAGGTTCAGATCATCTCAGCTCTAGCTATGTTTTTTTGCAAAATCCTCTGGAGCGTCTATGACTGATGTATTCTTCAAATTTACGAAGCCTATGTTGGTGTGGCCAGATGCAGGTAGCCTGTTTATTTGTTTACAGTTAAATGTCCATGCGATTTCTTATTAATCAGGCATTGCACCGTGAACATCTAATTTTTTCGTTCGATGGGATTGTATACACATTATTTTTTTTTGTTCCATGGGGATTGTTTCCAGAGGCTACCGACAGTGTGTAGGATGTACACCTACCGACTTGTGCTGATGCCTTTTCCACAGGCTTCAATTTTGATTCTTCCCATTCCTGCTGCTGACGCCTATTTGATCACTCTGTTGGTACCATTGCCGCTGCCCAACGTCTTTTTATGTACTGTCAAGTACTACGTTACCCCGATACGTCCAGGAAGCAGCGTATCGCGTATCGGATACGTATCGGATACGGATACGTGTCCGATAGACCTCCGATACGTATCCTCGGAGTATCCGATTTTTCTTTATTTTCGCGAATATCGGATACGTCGGCTGATACGTATCTGAGTTGCCGATACGGCCCCGCACGGCAGAGGTGCGAGCAGGCGGTTGCTGTTGGGGAGTGAGGGCGCGGACGCGGGCGCGGTGGGGAGCAACTGGAGAAGGCGGAGCGTGAGGAGCGGCGTGAACGACGCGACCGGCGACCTCTCCGCACCCGACTTGGCTGGATCCACGGAGGACGAGCGTCGAGCGATGAGGAGGCCGGATCCGCGGAGAACGAGGCCGGATCTGCACAGAGGAGGCATGGGGAGGAGCACAGCAGGACGGAGCCGGAGCGCGGGGCGGTGAGGAGGAGGCAGCGCGTCGGCGGCTCGGCGTTGGGGGCCGCGGAGGAGAGGAGCCCACGACAGCGCACCCCGCCGGCGAGTCGTGGAGAAGAGAGAGAGCGAGCGAGAGCGGGGAGTTGGCGAGGAGCGACTGGGCGAGAGCAGAGTGCGGCGGCGCGTGGGGAAGGAGAGGGTAGGCGGTAGGGTTAAGAGAGGAGGGCTGGCCTGCTGGGCTGTGTGGAAGTGCTAGTGCTAGCGTAGGATCTGCAGCCACAAACACAACAAACATCAAGGCTCCACTTTGGGATTATGTAACCATTTTAGAGAAGCCTAAATCTGGTGCAGGAAATGCTAAGTGGCGCTGCAAGTACTGTTGTCCTGTAATAATAGCACTTAAGTACTTATTGTGATGTTTTATTGTTCTCAGTTTTATGTTTAGATCTGCATTATTATTATTATTATTTCTATTTTTTTAAAATATTAAACGTATCCGCGTATCGGGTTTTTGGGAAGTTGCCGTATCCGATACACGTATCCGTATCCGATACCGATACGCATATCCGTATCCGTGCAATTTAGGTCAAGTATGTGATGCAGCCATGTATGCAATAGCGACAGCGAGTGTCTTATAGCCTACAAAATAACTGCCATATCCACCTCAAAGCAGTGAGTTCAGATGACCTGCAAGGTAAGCCCGGTTACTATGTGATTGATATGTTGTCAGCACAGTGATGGTATGCTGAAATTCTTCTTCTTATATAGGATATCAGAACATATGATAAATCCATCCTTCATTCAGTCCTCCACCTATGAGCAACCAGCTCTCACGCCTCTAGAAAAGGCATAAGAAATTACTATGTAATGTTTCCTTACAAGCACATTGGTACTTGAAACATCTTTAGTTACTGGATTAATTGTACTACTCTTGTTGGTAGACTTTACAGAGAATGCAGTATGGAGAAACTAATGGAATTCTTGGATGCCATGGAGCGAAGGGATGCACTTAAATTGATAGACTCTCTATGTTGATTATCATCTATTTTCGATGTGACTGCTATTGTTCACCTTAGCCATTATACTGATGCACTTAAATTGACTATTGTGTTCTGTTTATATGTTATCTCTCCTTTTAGACTCCTGAAAAATGACTCCAGGAAGCTGTCATATTTTGTTCTGTCCTTTCCATTTCCAAAGATCTTACCAGTTTCCTATACGGACCTATTGATCCATTATCTATTTTTCAGCAATAAAAGACCTACATCCACCATGCAGTATAAGTGGAAATTTCAAAGATCTTTGGTCAAAGTGCTACCTGAAGGCTTCTTGAGAACACCACCTTGCTGAAAGACTAAAGATTGATAAATAAACAAAGGTATATACATGTTAATGGAGACCGGATCTCGTTTGACTGTGTACCTCTTTATTTCATCAAACTAGCATTTTAGTGGAGACTAACTTGAATGTAGAGAGCTTGACTAGTGCATTCCTAGAACAATCGACTTTGATTGTTTCCTGATAAATAGATAGCATTTGTTTTTAGAATCTTTGCTTAGAACTAACTTATTTCATATTCACATTGTTTTTCAGGTTGGTGCAACTGCTTGGTAGCACATCATATGGACAACAAGCCAATTGAATTCTTAGAGATGAAATCTTAGTTCATATGTTTGTTTATTTTAGATTCCCTAGAGCTGAAATCTTAGTTTTATGTGCTTGTTAGTTTGGCTGTGAATTGATTGTCCTCGAACTATCCTCGAACTATACGTGACAATAGTGGACATGCCAAGAAATGAAAGAATCATTTTTTGTTTGTATGATTGGTGTATTATGAGATGTGCTGCATGTTAATGCAGTGATGATTTCACACTAATATGTGATGTTTTTTTTCGTCACTATGGTTTGGATCTGGGCTTGGACATGGGCTGGGTATGATAGATGGACAACTAATCCATGACGGACTCGAATGTTAATCTGTGACGGTTTATTTCATCACTATTGCCCTTTGCTATTGTTGCGACCAGTTCATCCATGACGAACAAAAAAATCAATCTGTGACGGTCCATTTCGCTCTAACAAATGTATGACGCGGGATACATGACGTTTTCCACGATCGTCATCATGCGTTAACTGTGACGCATTTTCTCTTGTCTGTGACGAAAGTAAATCGTCATGTATAAGGGAATTTCTTGTAGTGTGTGCGGAACCACAAAGACTCTCGTGCTTTATGGTCAAATATTTGTGCGCTCTATGAGGGAACGAAGAGTGAGCGTGAGGAACGCTATCACCTTGTGATGAAGAAGCTTAATTCATTTGAAATGCTTCCTAGTGAAAGTGCTAATGAAATGTATTTTTGCTTGAATGTTCCTATAGAGGTGGTGAATGGGCTTGGACTCACATAAATGCAACCATCTGATGTTGTGAGAAATATTTTGAGTGTCCTCCCCATTGATAAGTATGGGCAGATTGTGATGGTGCTTCATCAAGGTGATCTTTCCATCGCTACGCCAATTTAAATATTAGGAAAGATCAATGCACATGAGATGTACATGCACATCACTCCTCAAGAGGGCTCTTCATCCTCGAAGAAGAAAGACTTGGCATTCAAGGCTAGCCAAGAGAAGAGAAGCAAAGAGAAAGTTGCTCATGACAGTTCAAGTGATGATGAAGTTGATGATGCAACTCTTGCTCTCATGGTGAGAAGAACCGCCAAGATGCTCAAGAAACTAAACAAGAATAGTGTCAAGTTTGATGGCAAAAAGAAGAAATTCTTCACTGGTAATAGAAGGAAGCCCATCTCCGACATGGATTGCTACAATTATGGAGATCTTAGTCATCTAACTCATCAATGCCCCAAACCCAAGAAAGACAAGTTCAAGAATAAGTACAAGGGCAAGAAAGATGACTCAAGTGATGATGATAAAGACAAGAAGAAGAACATGCCATACAAGAAGAAGGATGGCAAGAAGGAGTATCACAAGAAGAAGAATGGCAAGGCTTATATTATTGGTGATTGGCTCACAGATATTGAATCATCAAGTGGCTCATCTGATGATGAAAGTGACAATGAAAAGGAGAAGGTGGCCGCTCTTGTGATTGGTTCCTCACTATCTTCGCCATCACCACCGCCATCATCCTCTACACACCTATGTCTCATGGCCAAGGGTGAATGAAAGGTACAAAGTGATGATGATAGTAGTGGTGATGATAATGCTAGTGATGATGAGAATGGTAGTGATAGTGATGAAGAATTTGAATCACCTTCTTATTATGATCTTGTCAAATTGCTAAGCCAATACACTAAAATCATTAGAAAGACAAGAGATAAAAATGAGAAGCTAGAACCTGAGAATGATTCACTCTTAGCAAAGTATGACATAGCTAAAAAAGCTAGTGATGAGCTTATAGAAGAAAATAAAATTATGTCATCTAAACTTAAGGAGTTCAAAACCTCTAAAAAGGAGCTTAGAGAAAAATATGGTAAACTTGAGGAGATACACAATGAGCTCATCACTAGTTACAACTTGCTAAAAGAAGAGTACACCAATCTCAAGATTAATCATGACAATCTTGTTTTTTCTCTTGAGTTTTTATCCAATGAGCTGCATGATGCTGCTAACAATGTTGTTAAGATTGATATAGCCACATCATGTGATGACTTAATTGTTGAGAGTATTGAGCAAGGTTCTAGTAGCAAGGGCAAGAAAGTGGTTGAGTTTGACAACTATGATGACTATGTCAAGCTCAAGAAGGATCTTCAAAAGCTATCAACCACCAACACAATTTTGATATAGAACCTTAACAATGATCATGATATGGCTCTTGAGAATGAGATGCTTAGAGAAGAAAATAAGAGGCTCAATGAAACGACCTCGATTTTCCTCGAAGGGAAAATCCACAGATACGATTTATAATGTAGTAGATCACGAGAGCAATCCATCACATTATCAATTATCAGCTGATATCATAGTCATACATCGTAGAATTACAAGTTACAAGACTTTACAACACTGATTAACACATCTGTTACATTGTATTCTAGCGGAAACACACGCGTCTTCATCAGAGTCATTGTAGCGCATCAGCAAGTGAAGGCTCCTCCTTCACGGGCAATCATTAGAGTTGGCGTAGAATTTCAGCGGCGTGGACTTCATCTTCCGAACCAAACTCGAGCGTAGGAACGAGACCACCTAATCCAAGTCCTCGTGGTCGTCATAGATTTCATCCAAACCTGTCCAAAATCTATCAGTACGATTTGTACTGGCCACTATCTCCCACCCTATGCTTTTGCGTATGCTTTGTGGTAAGTGAAATGCAAGGGTAGAAGAAAAGGCCTATATATGGCTGTAGGTTTCCTATGCAAGTTCATCAAGTTTTAATCCATCTCATCCACACGTTCTCCCATCCCATCACACACATCTCACCACACTCTCACACTCTCTAGGCGGCAAGGATGACTCCCGCTCGTACCTTGCCTCAACGGCCAAAACCGGATCCAACACCAAAACCCAGGGGAAAGGTAGAAAGGACTCCTCTCTCTAATCAAGTGAAGCGTAGGTCATAGGAATGTCCATATCCGTGGACGCGGCTATACGTATAGATCGATTAACTCTGCAGAGCGTGTACACCTGGAAATCCATAAGATCGCCATCCTCGACCGTGCCCCGCCTAGGCTGATGCCGACTGCCTCCCAACCGGTACGGTACCACCCTACCACTCAGCCCTAGGCCACCTCGGCATCCACCGAAACGCTGAGATTGTGAGACATAGTACCGGGCCCCCAAGGTCACTACGCTGTCTTAGGAGGGTGTGGGCCCCCATGCCTGTACCTCCCTACACTATCACCTTTCAACCTAGTAGTAGTGGCACCGCTCTAGTCAGTCGGGTAATCGTCTCTCGCCCATCGGGAGCGAGTGGTGTGCACGAAGGGTCCTATGGTTCCGGTTCTCAAGACATACCAGTCCTTAAGGGGACCAGACAGGATATCTTCTCAAGGGGATAACCAACACCCCATGCCTCGATGGCACCTCCACCGGGGATAACCAACACCCCGTCTGCTCACCGTGCACCCACCACAGGTACCTCTCTTGAGGGATGCCTAGGTCGCACCCCTCCGGCATGACTTGCCCTAAAGACTCATCGTAGGATCCTATCCGATCAACTCAACTCTCACCACACACCCAAGACGCACGCCAAGATCTCCCCAAGTTCATTATCCAGTTTTACCAAATTATCGGCACCACGTGCCTTATCCACTCACGTTATTCCTTCACCAAGCATCACATCACAGGTATAATGCGTAGTGAAAGTAAAACAGTAAGTAGAATGCGAGCGTCTAGCCTATCAGCGGGTGTGCAGGGGAATAGGTTGCGACAAGGTAATGGCTTACAAGCAGTCTACCATGCAACCTATCACAGTTCAATTGCAAGAAAGTAAAGCACTAGCATCTATATGTAGCATGTCTAATAGGTTCTACGAGGTTGGGTGGGACGTGGAACACCTGTTAAAAGTCATATCTGAGATCCTCGGTGCACTTGTAGTCGTACTCCTCCATAGTCCTTCATCCGCATGTCCTTTCTCCAACGGGTTCTGATCCATTCAATGCTAACCTCGACGCAATTACCTCGATACAACGACAAGCAAAAGAGCAATCAGACCACTAAACCTAGAAAGACTACGGAAAGAGAGGCAACAAGGCATAGAAAGAACAACTACACCGAAAGAATGCAAAAGGAAGAACGACTTAGCCTTCTCGGCGGATGTCCGATCCCTGGGCCCAAGAAATGCAAGTGGTGATTTGCTAAGCACAAACTTAGGTCTTAGCCTAGCCAGTACTTCCCAGGTCGATTGTGTCGACCTGTACGGCTTAAATAAAATGGCACAGACTCTGGCTCATCCTAGGCAAACACCATGGCTCGTGGCTTTCGATCCGAGAGTCATGGAGACTGACGGAAATCGGAAAGACTATGAGCGAGAGAAGTTCCATTCTCTCCCAATTCGTACGCCATTGTAACTTGACGAGAACCAAGATAGGGTGGAACAGGGAGAGAAGAGAAGAGAGCGGTCTACTTCTTCCAATACACACGCCATGGCAAAGGACGAGGCAATGGAAAGGAGCGACACACAAAAGAACATGAGCGCCCAAACAACTTGTAGGGTACCAAGACCTAGGTGCACTAAATGCACTAAGACATCTCTAGGGTTCGAAATGGTGCGGTTGTCACCGTGAGAACCAAAGAAATGCTACGGTCTAGAAGGTACAAGCATACAAGGGCTCGAGCACGGAAAAGCCAAAAGGCAGAAGAAGACACGGGATTCACCTTCCTTTGATCCACTTGCCATAGCAAACGACGGGAATCGAAGGAATGGAATCAAGGAAGCAACAAACACCAAACAGGCGAGGGACTCAACCCACATCTTTCTGGATCAATGGGGATTGATAGGGGAAAGGAAGAGGGAATAGAAAAATAGCCCTCGCATTCTTTCGACCAACTTGCCATGGGAACGGGCTAGGGTTGAAAGAATGAAGGCACAAACCCCACGGTCTCTCGCTCCACACCAACTCGTATGGCCCCATGACCTAGGCGCATAATTAGCACAAGACTATTCCTATGGTCCTTGGCGAGGAGGTTATTACCGCAAGGGCCAGAGGAATGTCAGGATCTAGGTGGCACAGGCATATGAGGTGGCTAGGAGAGAGTAAAGAAAGCAAAAGCAAAAGAGGTAGAGCCCGATGGTCATAGCGAGGCAACTCGCGGCCATGAGTTCAACCTACACGAGTTGGCTTCGTTAAGTTCTATGGCAAACGCCCCCTAGTTCACCTCTCATAGACTAGGTCAAGATGGGCTCATCACGTGCGAGTAAGGTGCGTACCGATATCAAGCCCATGTTGGCCACGTCCTAGAGCCACAGAAGGGGGCAACGAGCATGGTGCTTACCAAGTCAACTAAAAACAGGAGGGATTGAGTTACACTCGGTGTTATGGCCATGGCGGGGCAAACCCGTGATCGAAACTACCGAATGAAGAACGATCCCTCGACTGGCTCGAAGGCACGGTCCACAAACACAGACGAACAACACACAAGAACCACAACACAACAACATAAACGATGGAGTAGCACTTATCCGATGCCAAGAGATAGATAAAGATAAGTAGACCGGCGGCGAAGGCACGACACAGGCATTGAAGTATTTATGGAAGATCAAGTAGATGAACATCAGTGGATAAATAGCATAGATAAGTCATGTGTCAAGTGCAAATATTTGATAATGATATATCAAGTACCGATAATATGGAATGAATCATGGAAATGAAATGCAAGGGTTTCGCTGACATCGCGTACGGCGTCGGCTAGGTGCAAAAGGGGCAACCTTGGAGTGGAGGATGGTGGCGAGCTATTGTAGATTGATTCGGGAGGCGTCGCAGCCCCAGCAAAAATCACAACAAAGTCGCTGCTTCCCTGCAAGGCAGAAGATCACGGCACGATGGCCGGACACAAGGACGGCGAGGTGTTGCTGCAGTCTGGACATGGCCACGGGGTTGGCCAGAGTCGACAAAGGGTGCAGCAGGGCCAGCTGCTTCCCTATGGCAGTGAAGAATGATGGCATGAAGGCCAACTGTCAGATAAGAACGGGTATAGGAAATGACAGGGAAGGAAACACAGGAGTTTGAGCTCTTGGGCTCATCGGCTGTGGTGGGGATGTTTGTCAATATGGTGTTACTGCAAGGCTTGGGGAGGTGACCGGCGTCATGAGAAGATGGAGCAGTTCTGTGCTTGACTCCCTGCAGCACCTGATGGATCATGGCGAGGTGAGGTCGCCGGGCTCGGGTGCAGATGCGGGTGGTTGTGTCGCTTGGAGAAGTTCTCGACGATGGTGTGGCTAGGCTAGAGACGTCGGGCGACGTCAGGCTTGGTGCGCTCGTGGGTGGCACTGCGGTCACGGTGAGGAGCACCACGTCGTCGGCTTGGTGCTGGCCACGGACATCGAGCGTGCCAGTGCGAACGGGTGGTGGAGAGCCTGGCGGTGTGCTGCTGCCGGGGAGCCGAGCTCGGCGCCGATTGCAGAGCTTGGATGAGTTCGCGCAGCGTGACGTCGCTGGCGGCGTGGCCGGGGCAGCTTGGCTAGAGGAGCTCCCGGCGACAATACTTGGAGCGGAGGTGACCGAGCGGCGGTGACCGTAGAGCGAAGTAGAGAGATGGGGAGGAGGAAATGGCGGCGGCTTGGAGGGAGAAGTAGAGGAGCGGCGGCTCGGAAAGCCCTTTTATAGCGTGAGGATAGGGCTAGGGTTGGTCGCGTGACTTCTACAGATGGCGGCGATCCTCGAAAGGCGTGCCTAGGGCACGTGGTGTGAATCGCACGGTCGAGCGACGAGGAGCGGGGCTGGCGCATCGTGGCAACGGTGCGAGGCACATGGCACCGAGCGCTCGAGTCGTCCAGGGTTAGGGTGTGGACGTGGCCTGCTGAGCTGGTGAGCCCGCGGGGGCCGTGAACGGGCCTACGAGGGCTAGCTTTGGGCTACTGGGTTACGCACGCGGTTGGGCCAGCGGGGGGGGGGGGGGAAGCTAGGCCTACAGCTTG
This sequence comes from Saccharum hybrid cultivar R570, assembly GCA_038087645.1. Classification (NCBI taxonomy): domain Eukaryota; kingdom Viridiplantae; phylum Streptophyta; class Magnoliopsida; order Poales; family Poaceae; genus Saccharum; species Saccharum hybrid cultivar. The sequence continues at coordinate 422,044 of JAQSUU010000291.1, read as the reverse complement.
GAGCGTGAGCGGGGGTCTGCTGTGGCCGCTCGATGGCTTGACCAGGAGAGCGGGTTGGGCTAGGCGAGGCAGTGCGGGGCAGGCCGAGGGAGACGCGAGCTGGGCTACGCGCGCATGGGCCAGAGGAAGGGAGGCGCGAGGCAGGCCGGCCTGTTGGTCGAGCTAGGCCTGCTCGGGGAACGGGAGGGGAAAAGGGAGGTGCTGGGCTAGGCCAGCGGGTGAGGAAAAAGGGAGAGGGGGAGGAGAGTTGGGCCGGATGTTAGAAAAAGGAAAAAGGAATTTTTCCTTTTATGGGTTATAAACTTATGAATTTGAAAAGAGATTCTAAAGGGATTGTTAAAAGGAGTTTTTGGAGACGAATCCGAAGGAGGATATTTTGAGGAGAGAATTTCACAAGAGTTCAGAGATGTTTCGGATGGAATTGAGAGGTAGATTTTCAAATGGAATTTAGAGAGATTTAAATGGGACTTGAGATGGTCTAGAAGGAAGATTTGAGAGGTGGAACTTTATAGGAACTTTGAAACGGGTCCAACCCGTATTTGAGATGCGTTCAACAGAAGAACTCAACGGAAATTGAGAACTCAAAAGGGGTGCCGTGAAGGAATTCAAAAGGGAAATGGGGATAAATCCAGAGAGGGGTTTCGAGGAGGGTTGTATACAAAGATAAAAGGAGGGAACTTGCTATGGATTTGTTCGCTCCAACACAAAACCCTAATCCAACTAATCAGCTCCGGCACTACCCTACAAGCAAAACTAAATGTGTGCAACGATGTGTTAGCGGTTATATTCGGCTTCGACCTAATTCTACATGCTTCACACAATTGCAAGAAAATTTCTAAAAAGTTTGTATTTTTGGCTATCCGAAAACCCAGGATGTTACACTCAAGTTGGAGAAGGATCTTGAGAAGCTATCAACTCATGATGAACTTAGAGAAAAGAACAAGAAACTTAAGTTGGAGAAGGAACATCTCAAGACCGGTTTGAGCAAGTTCACAATAGGCCAATATCTTCAAAGTGAGCTACTTATAAACACCGTGATGAAGATGGATAGAAGTGATATTAGATTCTTGGAAAATCAAGAGAAGAAAGCTCAAGCTCAACATCAACAACAATACATGTCAAATCCTAAGCCAAAGAGATGCTTTAAGTGTGGATAAGGTCACTTTGCTCATGAGTGTGAAACTCCACCACCACAACCCTTGTCCAAGCATGCTAGACCCTTTTCTTTCAATGCTCACTACATGCTTAGAAATGATTCTAGTGAAAAGATAAAAGTCATGTTCTTAGGTCGACCAAACAAGAATAGACCTAAGAAAATTTGGGTTGCTAAGTCACTTGTTGAGAAAATCAAGGGCCCTTATCAAGTTTGGGTCCCTAATTAACAAGCTTGATCTCTTGTGTGTGTAGGTGAAGTACAAGACCGGTGGAAGTTATTGGTTATTGATAGTGGTTGCACTCAATATATGATCGGTGATCCTTATATATTCACCTCACTAGATGAAGATGTGGATGGTCAAGAAAGAATTATATTTGGTGACAATTCAAATGGCAAAGTACAAGGGTTGGGCAAAGTTACAATATCAAATGACCATTCAATTTAAAATGTGCTATATGTTGCTTCATTGAGCTTCAACTTGCTATCCGTTGGACAATTGTGTGATCTTGGCTTTCAATGCTTATTCACTGAGAAGGAAGTGGTTGTATCAAAGAAAAATGATGAGCAAGTCATATTCAAAGGCTTTAGATACAACAATGTATATCTAGTTGATTTCACCTCTGAAGATGCTAACTTGAAGACATGCTTATTCACCAAAACTTCGCTTGGGTGGCTTTAGCATAGGAGGCTTGCACATGTTGGGATGAGAACACTCAAGAAGCAATTGAAGAAGTTAGTGAGAGGATTGAAGGATGTTAAGTTTGAGAAGGACATACTTTGTAGTGCATGTCAAGCCGACAAGCAAGTTACAAACACTCATCCATCCAAAGCTTATATGTCAACATCAAGAGTTCTAGAGCTTCTACACATGGATTTATTTGGAACAATAACATATAAGAGTTTGGGAAACAACCTCTATTGTCTTATGATAGTTGATGATTATTCAAGATACACTTAGGTGTTCTTCCTTCATGACAAGACCGAAGTGACCGCATGTTTGAAGAAGTTTGCTAAGAGAGCACAAAATGAATTTGATGTGAAGATCAAGAAGATAAGAAGTGACAATGGAAAAAAATTTGTCAACACAAACATTGAAGAGTATTGTGATGAAGTTGGGATCAAGCATGAGATCTTTGCAACCTGCACTCTTCAACAAAATAGTGTAGTAGAGAGAAAGAACTAGACACTTATCATTCTTGCAAGAACAATGCTTCATGAGTACAACACACTGCAAGATTTATGGGTAGAAGCTATCAACACCACATGCTATGCATCCAACCGCCTATTTCTTTAAAAGTTTCTTGGCAAGACCCCTTATGAGTTGCTCAATGAGAAGAAGCCGAACGTCTCATATTCTTTTGGATGTTTGGTTACAAATGCTACATCTATAAGAAGCGGTAACACCTAGAAAAGTTCCAAAGATGTTGTGATATTGGTTTTCTTGTTGGTTACTCATCAAAATCCAAAGCATATCGAGTATTTAATCATGCCACTGGCTTGGTTAAAGAAACATATGATGTGGAGTTTGATTAATCTAATGGCTCCCACGGAGCACATGAGAATCATGATGATATAGATGATGAACCATTGAGGGAGGCCATGAAGAATATTCTGGTGGGAGTCATCAAGCTTAAAGATGATGAAGATGAAGTGCAAGTGATTGACCCACCTTCCTCATCAAATGTGCCACAAGATGATGAAAAAGATGAGAGAGTAGAAAATGAAGATACTCATGTCTCCCATGATCAAATGGTGGCACAAGCTTAAGATCTTAATGCTCCACAACCTCCTCCTCAAGTGGTTGATAGAAGAAATTTGCCTCTACTTCAACCACATCCACAAGATCTCATCAGAGGGAGTCCTTTAAAGGGTGTAATGAATCACTCTCAAAAACTTTCTTCATTTATTAAACATCACTCTTTTGTTTCTTTCATTGAGTCTAAGAATATAGAAGAAGCTCTTTAAGATCCGGATTGGTTAAATGCCATGCATAAAGAATTAAACAACTTCGCCCATAATGTAGTTTGGACACTTGAAGAGTGACCATAAGATGCAAGAGTCATTAGAACAAAGTGGGTGTTCTGCAACAAGCAAGATGGTCAAGGCATTATTGTGAGGAACAAGGCAAGACTAGTTGCAAAGGGGTTCTCTCAAGTTCAAGGTTTGGATTTTGGAGAGACCATTGCACTGGTTGCAAGACTTGAAGCCATTCATATCCTCCTTGCATTTGCATCGCATCATGAAATAAAATTATATCAAATGGATGTTAAAAGTGTATTTTTAAGTGGCTTCATAAATGAACTAGTCTATGTTGATCAACCTCCCTGATTTGAAGACCCTAGATCTCCTAATCATGCTTATAGGTTGTCCAGGGTGCTATATGGGCTAAAGCTAGCCCCAAGAGCTTGGTATGAGCATCTTCAGGATTTTCTCATTGAGAAGGGCTTCACCATTGGAAAGGTCAACACCATACTATTCACCAGAAGCTTAATGAAGAGATATTTATTTGTCGAGTATATGTTGATGATATTATATTTGGCTCAACAAATGAGGACTATTACAAAGAGTTTGGTGAATTAATGTCAAAGCAGTTCGCAGATGTCTATGATTAGAGAGCTTACATTCTTTCTTGGTTTTTAGGTCAAGCAAATGAGATAAGGAATTTTCATCTCTGAAGAAAAGTATACCAAGGATCTTCTCAAGAGGTTCAAAATGGATAAATGTAAGCCAATCAAGACACCAATGCCTTCTAATGGACATCTCGACCTAGATGAGGAAGGTAAATCGGTTGATGAAACTCTCTATCATTCTATGATTGGTAGCTTGTTATACTTGACCGCATCTAGGCCCGACATCATGTTTAGTGTGTGTATGTGTGCTAGATTTCAAGCTAGTCCTAAGGAAGCTCACTTAGTTACCGTTAAGAGAATACTTAGGTACCTTAAGCACACACCGGGCATTGGCCTTTTGTAACCCCGTTGGTATTTCTTAATGTCTATAAAAGTTAATCTGCAAGCGTATAGAATTACCGTTGTAGCTTTCACCCGAAAGTATTTAGGTTATTGTAGTTTCCATAGGGAACGGAGGTACTTCTTCTAGCTAGTTTGTCCAAGGACAACACAAGGGTAAAGTTGGAAAGGGTAGAGATGGACTCCTATGGCTTTTGGGTCTATTGACAGATAAACTCTACTTTCACTTGCTTACTTCGGGCACCGACTTACAACTAGTCTGCCAATCAATGCCGGTCTATGGCTCAATGTCATACTAGAACATGGGGATTACATGGGACAGATGAAGGTAAACGAAAAGCTTCGACTACCCCTCAACCATGGGGCACGAGGCAAACAAAGGTAGCTTCTAGCCTAGACAACGTCTATGCTATCAACTACTACTCTAGCGTTCATAAAGGGTTATCCATCTTTATCAGGGCCCTCTATTAGAGCATCCACCACAGGGACAGATGATGAACCCACAAACAAGTAAGAATAGAGCTTAACTATTCAAAGGATTTAATGCCACAAGAACCACAAACACTCACTTTAGCGAAAAGCTCCATTGTGTTCATCGAGGTACAAGCTCGGGGAGACACTGACAAGTCTGGCTCTTTCCCGTACTCTCCCTCACATCTCTCCTGAACCAAGTTTACAGCTAGCTAGGGCCTCAGCCCTTTGGAGTGATACTCTTGTGGTGTAGCTCTTGCCTTGATGTGTTGTTCAAATGAGGAGGAGGGAGCCTCCTCTTATAGGTGGAGAGGAGGGGGGCATTTCGAAAATGCTTCATCCCCATGTGGAAGGTACCAAACTGACCTCTAAGTACATTGAACCTGAGTGACACCACCATACTGATGTTAGGCAAGGCGGTTAGCATCAACCAACCAAGTCTCGGGCCAAGCGGGGCTAGTGGGGGTGTGGCCACACCCTGGGCTTCTCTGATTTGGTCCATCTTTGTTGGGTTGCCTCCTATGTTCTCTTAGACTTGGCCCATGGTGGTGTTCTGCGAAGATGACATGGTTTGATGCGGATTTATCTTTGTTCTCTCTTTTGGGCCCTATTTTCCTTGGTTGTGAGCCTTGTCTCCCTTGGGCTTATGTCTGGTATATATTTTACTAAGTTTCTTATACACTTTAGGCTCATTTTATGTGTAATCCTGACATGTCCTCCTATAAATGGTTAATCATCAAAACTTTGTGGAACTTGTTAGTTGTAAGCCCTAATTCTATGTTTGGTGCCCATATTGGTTCATTTTATGTGATAGTTGGTGGTTAAAAGTGTGAGTTAAGGACCGCCAACAACTCTCCCACACTTAGCACTTTGCTCGTCCTCAAGTAAAGTTAAGGATTAAGATGGCTCATCTCCTTGATACGATATCTGCATATAAGTTATTCCAAGCTTCACTTGCACTTGTGAACTTTGAAGTGTCTACCACATTATCTTGGGTAATTGAATAATGGAACAATGTTGGTATTTATTAACTCCTCACTTGTTTTAGTAGTCACCTATTAATTACCTACACCTTTAGCACCTCTAGCACTACTAAACTAGGTTGTCATCCCCAGTGATGGTATCAGAAATGTTTGTTGGTACTAACTTGCATTACTACAAGAATAATACAAGTAGATGTTTATCATTTTATGTGACTAGAAAGAATATAAAGATATGAATGAAAAGGATTCTACAAGCGAATAGATAATTATATCATTGTAGCACTTCACCCAAGAGTATACCAAGTATCATATTTATATTTTACCAGAGGAAAGGTGTAGCTTTGGACATGTATTGATAACTTATAACATTGATGGTGAAATAAACTATAACCAATCACTTTACTCATAACAGGGGTAAGTCACTGAATAAGATGTATATGATAAGCATTGATCAAGCATTATAATAAGTAAATCACTCAGAGCACTCCTATCTATGGCAATAGCATGGTCAAGTTAGAATATTAGAGGAATAATTCCTAAGGCATCCTTAACTACAAGTCAAAGCATATGTTGATTAGTGCAATTACACCTAGTAATCATGGCTAAGTTCATCATTATATCCACACATAAGAGGTATTACTTAGGAAAGTTTGAGTATAGAAACCTCTCCCTTCCTTCGTAACTGGGCCCTACTTCCTCAACCTATACTCGAGGAGTGGACAACAAAGGACTCAATGGGAGTGTCACATCCATGATCACCATATGACCCAGAATATAGAGTGTATTTGTAGGTAAATAACATATAAGCATCATAGTTACATGATCTCAACCACCCACCCATGGTACCTTATTAGGGTGAATGCTATACGAACTTATGCATAAACACAACAATAAACTAACTATACTAAGCATATAATCAAAGTAGACAATGAACTTGCAACCAAGAATATGAATAAGATGAATACTATATTGTCTTGACAATTGTACCAAAGCATATAAAAATAATAAAGATACAACAAGAGAGGGGTACAAGAATTATATCGAACCAAGCTCTAGACGATGTCGGAAATCCAAGCGAAGATCTTCTTGCCTCCCTCTAGACCTAGCCTAACTAGCTATGCCCTAGAAACTAGAGGAGCTCTGAGGATATTAGGGTTTCTGGCTCTGGATGACTTAATCTCAAATGACTTGATCTTTTAGGAGGGCTAGGGTCTCCTTATATAGCCTAGAGGGTCCAACATGAGCGCTTGGATCAAACTGACTTGAAGGATGGCATAGATGCAGTCTAGGGAGGCAGTGGAGCAACATTCCAAAAGCTGACAGGCAGGGCCCACCACCAGGGACCGAGTGGCACTAGGGTGAGGCCAACCGGCCCCACCTAGCGGCCCCTCGGGCTCTACCTGGGGGGTAGCCTCCTGGAGTCCTCTGGAGTCTTCTAGAATAATTTTCATCACGGTTAAGTTTAACCTTTTGACATTTTGATCCCGCTTTCCGGTTTTCTGAATATACCCTACAAAAAATACAGATTCACCAAAACTTGTGGAAATTATTAGTTTAAACCCCTAAGTTTCTATTATTGATCCTTTTCAAGCATTTCTTTATGTTATGTTGATGGTGTAATATGGTAGATGACTACCATCAACAAACAACATGGATTCAAATCCCCTTGCATCAATCAGTTTAGAAACTTGGCTTTTTATTATAATTTGAAAATGTAAACATAGCTTAGCTCCTCAAATGATTCTCTCAAATCGCTCATATATGTGTTTGGTTCCTCACCAAGGCATATCATAGTGTTGCCTTCTTTCTTTCCTAGTTCTAAAAAGCTTATCTGGATCTTTGGGTAGGGAAAGATATGAAGGCATACTTACTCTGCATATTTTGTTAAGTCAAAGCTCAGATCCAAGGAGAAAAGATGTTATTCACTTAGATCAAGAAGTGCAAGTGTGTGGGTAAAACTATTCTAAATCTATACTATCCTCCTTTTGCAAATATGACCTCTCTCTAACTTTTTATTTTGAGACATGGCTATCATCATTTTTTATGAGCCTTCATGTGCTCATCTCTTTTTTTTCAATACCTTGGGACCTTCATGTGCCCCTATTTTTTCTTTTTCATACTTTTGCATAGCCCATGTCTCTTAAACCACATATTGAGAGAGATCATTACCTTTTAAAGCATGGAGTATTTTTCCTAACAAACATTTTTTTTGTCTACTCCTAGTGTAGGAGTAGAGTTTTGGGTGGATGGAGGCAAGTTTTAGCATATTCTTAGTGTAGGAATAGCCTATGTATGTGGGTGTACGTGTTCTTGATCTTGGGGGTATGATAACTTTCTCAACAAGGGTCAACAAGACTTGACAAAACTCAATATAGAAATAAGTAGCATAATTTTGGAGATTTTAAGTTCTAAACACTAGATATGGCTTTGGTAGGAATTTGAACATCATTGAGGGCATGCTATTTGAATTTTTATTTTGTAAAATAAAATCCAAGTTCTTTACATGAGAGAGCAAGGTTCATTTTTGTGCTACAATATCACATATTCCATTTAATTAGATAACATGGGGTCCCTATGATGAATGGTCCACAAGTTTTAGGAGTATTAGCAAGGAATAAAGGGTATACAAATTTAATCAATGGATAGCATGGAGATTGAGCATCATTTGTTTGTATGTTTTTAATTTGTTCAATTTTAAACTTCAAAATTTGGGATAGTTGAGGGTTAAGTTGCACAAACCACCGTTGAAGATGAAGGAGCTGCGGGAAGTCAAAGATAGTTTGACTAAACCAGAGGTTCAGCCAATCCTCTCTAGAGTCATCTGTTTCATCCTTGTGCAAGTGGGATCATTCAGTGTTGTGCAACGTGTTGGGGAGATCTCGAGTGTGTGGTTGTTATGCTTGAGAGATCTCTCCCACACTTATTCTTGTACCTGCTTTTATTCAATAGAAAAAACAAAAGGAAATAGACAAGGGCTCTGTTGGTATTTATTAACTTGTCACTTGTTTTAGTAGCCACCTATTGTATGTCTACATTTCTTAACATTGCTTACTAGGTTGTCATCCCTAGTGATGATGCCAGCGATGCTTGTTGGTATTACCTAATATCATTACTAGAATGACACTAAGATGTTCTTCATTATTTTATGTGACTAGAAAGAATATATAAATATATATGAAAAGGATCTGCAAGCGCACATATAATATACAATTGTAGCACTTCACCCGGGAGTATTCCAGGTATTGTTATTTATATTTTTACCACAGGGAAGGTCTAGCATGGACATGTATTGATAACTTATACTATTGATGAAGTAAACCATAGCTAATATCTACCCATAATAGGGGTAAGTCATAAGATAAAATATGTATATGGTAAGTATTGATTAATGAATAATTAATCACTCAAAGTACTCCTTTCTATAGCATTAGCATGGTTAAATAGAATATTAGAGGAATAATTCCTAAGTTATTCTTAATTACAGTCAAAGCATACGTTGATTAGTGCAATTGTACCAAGTAGTCATGGCTATATCTACACATAAGGGATATTACTAAGGAAGATTAAGAACAAAGCTTGTCTTCCTTTGTAATCGGATCCTACTTGCAAACCTATATTCAGGGAATGGACTACAAATGACTTAATGGGAGTGTCACATCCATGATCTACCACATGGACCGAAATATAAGGTGTATTAGTAGGTAAACAAAGTATAAGCCCCATGCTTACAAAATGTCGACCACTCACCCATGGTACCTTAGAGTGAGCGCTATATGAACTTATGCATGAATGTAATGATAATCTAGCTATACTTAGCATATAATCAAAGTAGATGATGAACATAATAACTAGGAACTTGAATGATACGAATAATGATGTCATAACAATTGTAGCAAACATATACAAGTAATGAGATACAAAAGAGAGGGGGTGCAAAGATTATACCAAACCACGCTCTTGACAAGATCAGGAATCCAAGTGAAGCCTGCTTGCCTCCCTCTAGACCTAACCTAACTACTATGCCCTAGAATATGGTGGAGCTCTGAGGATGATTAGGGTTTCTGTCTTCTCAAATTACTTATGCCTTCAGGGAGGGTGGCAGGGGCTGATATATATAGGTCAGAGCGTCAATCCTAAGCCCTTAGATCAAATAGACTTGAATAAATGGCGTAGATGCAATCTAGGAGGCGGTGGAGAACCGACATAGCAATGGGTGGCTGACAGGTAGGCCCCAGGGGCTGGCCGGCCTGTAGGTGGGGGCGGCGCCTCGGCATCCGCTTTGGTGTGGTGTCCTCTCAAGTCTTCTGGAACCTTCTAGTGTCCGTTTTGCTGTGGATAAGCGCAATTAATTCTGACATATAGGTCCACCTTGACGGTTTTATGGATAAACCCTACAGAAAATACAAGATTCACCAAAACTCATGGAATTTGTTAGTTTAAACCCCCTAAACCTTTGTTGGTGATCATATTTATGCCCTTATACATGTTATATTGTCATTTTATAATGGTTGTTAACTACCATCAACAGGCTCTACCAGTTGAAACACTAGAGAGTCTTAAGTTTATTATAATTATAATAGCTTTTGTTTTTTTATTTTTTTATTACTATTATTATTATTATAAATTTTTGTTTTATTTTTATTTTATGTGTTCACCCAACTTTTTATCATTTAGCATAAACAAGGCTAAAGTAAAGTTTGCAAAAGTAAACACAACCTTGATTTCTCTCCATTATTGATTACTTCCTTTGTTTATGAAAGTAATACTCAAAGTTCAATAATCAAATTTCAACACTATGTCAAATTTTGATTAAAGCAGCCATTTTAACCTAAGCACCATGCTTAATTTAAAAAGGCCTATGGATGTACCGTATATGTACTATATATGAATACACACAAACCAGAGCAAGTTATTTTCACATGGAGATAAATATGAGTCAAGGAGTTGGTGAACAATGGGTGACCTTTGCATACCTGAGTATACCTGCAGCATAAATGGATGAAGATTTTGAAGTTGCTGCAGCGGTTGCATGAAGTGCAACTCAGACGAGCCATAAGGCTAGGCATCATACACAACTCGTGTGTATGGACCATGGCCCATAGCGGCAGCAAAGGTCTAGAAAAGGGGAGTCCTCCTTCTCTCTCTTTTTTTATTTTTTATATATATATCATTTTCTCTTTTTTTCATCTTCTCCCCCTCTTTTTTAGCAAGGTAGAGCTATCATCATCATCATCATTTTTTAGCAGAGATGGCCCTTGGTATGTATGGAACTTATGGTGAGACTCTCTCCCCTGCACTTGAACTTTTGTGTAAAAGTCAAGTGTGCAAAATTAGGGTCTCCCTTTTGAGCATGTTCCATTACCAAAGGTCATCAAGGATGTAGTCGATGCAGCTCTCATGTTTTTAGGCATCATTTGTCCATGCTCTTCTTGATCTTAACCTGAAAGGGTTAACACACAATAATACCCAAAAGTGCATACTAACTTGACAACATGTTCTTGCTTTTATTAAAAAGGTTAGTTTTTTAATGATAATCCGGGGTATCTCCTGGTAGTGCTTTATTTATAGTCACAAGCTCGACCTTAGGAACTTCATCTTGCTGCTATCGGTGGTGGTATAGTTCCCATCTTTACCACCAAGCATAAAGTATTATCACTCAAGCTACAAGGTTTGAAAACGAGGAGTGATGGGTAGTCGTCTTCCCCAGAGAAGCAAGTGGTACTAAGCACAATGAACCTTGGAGACTCCAAAAGTGAGCGTGAAACATGAGGGGTGTCAAAATTGAAACTTTCATGCTCAATGGTGGAATCTTTCTCCTTAGTCTCCAGAGTTGGTGCTTTGGGCATGTCCATGGCATAAAACCTTTCATGTAGGATCAATGTTGAATCTCGATCACTATCGAGAACAATGTTTGGATAGCCAGAGGGACACGACTTGGGTTCGAGCGAGGGTGATGGTATACGTTCTGTTTCACAAGCAAGCTTAGGTGAAACGAATGGAGATATGAACTTCACCTCCTCAAACAGGTCATGGGTAAGATGCTGCTTCACCATTGGACTTACTGGGCAAGAGGTATGAGTGGCAAAAGTAGTTTTTCCCACATTTTCATCAAGGCCCCCATGGGAAGGTTTTTCTTGAAAAAGTTTTTCAACGGGGTAGCCTATAAGAAGATCAAACTCGAGGATGGCAAAAACATGGAAGTCAAGGTGAACCTCAGTTTTGTCAATTATGACTGGCACATCCCTAGCAATCCCACAACACCCAAAAAATAGTGCCAACAGATTTTTGAAGAGTTTGTTGGTCGAGACTAGCGGCATGTTACCCAAAAGATTTTTTGCTAGGAATTCTGACATGATGGTAGTCCTGACTACGGGGTTGTGTAGGGCTTCTATGTTTGTTCCCCTTAACATACAAGGCATGGTAATGGAAAGAGAAATAAAAGAATCTAAATTGCTTCAGTAGAATGTTTACTTCCATTAACCATTCCTTTGTTGGTTCCATTTTCGGGGAAGCTTCTCTTATGTTCTTTTCGTGCCATGATAACTTTGAGGTATTGCCATAATCCTTGAATTTGATAGGGAACTCTAAAGGATGAAGCATTGTTTCCTTCGGTGTTTGTGGTTCAGGTGAGGGCTCATAAGTTGAACCTAGGGATGGTATGAGTTTAGATTCGACTAATGAGGACTCCTCAACACTCGACATGAGTTTTTCCTAGAGGGGTTTCATTTTTATGATGAAGGAAGTGTGTTTGGCTATGAAGTGCTCAAGAAATTCTATGTGTTCCGTCATAGTTTTGTGTGTGAACTATCCTCTGGTAGTCACGTCTAGACATATGTCAGCATCTATGTCAAGACCCGTACAAAAGAGACGCAAAATGATGCCATCTAGTAATGACAAGTCTGGGCCGACATGTATTAACGTTGAAAACTAGGCCCAGACAACACCTATAGACTCCTTGCGCTGCTCAAAGTTGAGGATTGCCCTTGGTAGAGAGCCGATACGGGACATGGAAAAAAATGCAAGACAAAACTTGTCTTTAAGTTCGTTCCAGTCCCCATTCATACTTTCTACGACAAATGTGTACCACTGTTTTGCCTTCCCTGTGAGAGACAAAGGAAAACATTTCCACCTTAGGGTTTCTTTTGTCATGCCCGAGATGCTCAAGCACGAACATGTTTCCTCGAATTCTAGCAGGTGATGGCAGGGGTTTTTGTTTTCTAGCCCAGAGAAGGGTAGTGCCCGAACTATAACACCCATGGTGTTTGTCACTAGTTAAGCAAGGAGTTTTAGCTTAAACATGATAGATTAAGTGGTGATGAATATGTCAAGGTCAAACCTATGGAAATGAGCCCCAATCTAAACTTGGATATTGCACCTCTACTTTACATATAGGCCCCTTTTTCAAGATATATGCTTGGGTGGTGTTATTGGAATATATTCATGTGTCTCACCTCCATACCTATCTATATTGGTCACTGGAAAAGTTTCATGAAGTTTGGAATCAAAAAGTCACATGAAATGATAAGTTATATCCTTGGTGGAATGACTTTAATAAGTGCTTAAATTGCACTATTAAGTGAATAGAAATATAGGTCATCAATCAATCCTTGCAACTTTTCCCAAATGGCTCTAAATGAGCTCTACAACAAAAGTCATGAAGGGTTCATGTTGAGCAAATGCCAAGAAAATGCCTCAATTGGCCTAAAACCCTAGTATAGGCTTTATTGAGTTGTTGCTTTGCCCAAAGTGAAAGTTTGACTTCTATACTAGTTATGAGGTTTGACCTTAAACAAAATTTGTAGTTCATCTTATGTAGAACAAACTTTGTTTAATGGTCAAGAGCTTGTTTGGCCTCTAACCTAGTCAAATAGAGCTCACAAGATTGATTCAGCTGCTGTTTTTCAGCCCTAGAAATAATTCGAAGTCCCCGAAGTGACAGCAGTGAGCTATCTTCTTTGCGACATTTTATCATCCAAATTCATGTGGTAGCTCAATTGGATTCCTTAATATGGGTTGAAGTAATTTTCATGTTGGAGCCAATGAATCAAGTCTCATCAAGTTTGGAGTTCATTTGGATCTTCAAAAACAGTTCCCAAAACAGCAAAAGTTTACTTTGTTACCTTTTGACATCGACACGTTGGCATTCCGCGTTCTCCAATTTTTGTTAAGCAACTCAAGTTGAGGCAAATAAAAAAGTTGGAGTAGACATTATGGAGAAGAGCATGTAAAAAGATGGCATTAGTTTGACTTTGTTTGGACCATCAATTTTGGAGTTTTGTTAATCGCTTGGAATACTTTGACAATACCATTTTGACGCTTAATTATCTCCTAATAAAGAGGACTGATGGTCATGAACGTTAAATGGAATTTGTAGAGCATGGAGTGGGCTCTGACTTTGCTTTTTATCCCATGACCAAATCTGGCCCAGAATCGGACCAAAATGGCCTCCAAGACGCCCTGAAACGCGCTCGCCACCTGTTCGTCAATATGCCGATGTGCTGACCATGCACAACGACATGCGCCGTAGCTCCCTGCGACCTTGCTGCGTGCCCCTGCCTCTATCATGCGTGGAGTGGAGACTCCGAGTACCAGAGCGCCCTCATTTGTCTCTTTGCTTGCTTCTCCCTCGCTCTCTGGCCGTTCCAGGGCGGAGCCGCCATGGACGGCGTCCACCGAGCTCTACCGCCCGCATTCCTCACCTCTGTGACTCGTCGTCAACAACCGTGCACGACATCGCCTTGTCCATGTCGCGCTGCACCTCGTGCGCCCCTTCGCCGGTTGCCACGGTCGCCGGAGCGCGCCGCCGCCGCCGTCGCCCTATAGCCGTCCGCCAGCACACGTGGGTGGACCACCCCGTGCTGGTCCGGGCAGCCCCACGCGTGCGCGCGAGCCCCGTAATGCTTCCCCGCCCTTCCCCCCCGCCGCCAGCCCTTCTCCGGCCGCCACCAGCCGTTTTCCCCGGTGCCCTTCGTTTCTAACTCGCGTTAGGGACGTCGCGCTCAAATTCGACTAAAGCCAGGTGTCTAAGTGCACACCGACAGACTCATGTGAATAGTGCCATAAGAACTGATTTGTGGTAGTTTTTACTGATTTTTGAAAATACATAGTAAATCATAGAAAATTCATAAAATAGCAAATAAGGACTTTTTGGAATCCTTATGAAAATCTCTATGCAGTGGATCTATAATATGGCATGTTTTAGTTTAATTTTTTTTGCAGTAAAAATAGATTTATGCATCTAGGTTTTCAATGCTAGTTGCATTTATCTTTTTCATAACTGCTGTTGTAGGGCTCCAAATGAAGTAAAATTTTTGTGGCATGCTACTCATGTGATGGTTGATGTGTGGTAAAAATTTCATGAATTTTGGGTGCTGTATGAGTGAGTTATTAGTGTATCTTGCTCTCACATGATTTATTGCAATAGCTATTTGTCTTTTTCATAGAGGTTGATATACATGTCCAAATGGCTTAAAATTTGGAAATTAGACTATTAGGAGCATATGTAGACTACTGTAATTTTGGTAGAATTTATTGTATACTTTTGGTATGTGTTCATAATTCCACCTAATTATCTAGATAAATTAAGAAATGTATTAAAATAATTTATTTAGCAATGGACACTATGTTTTATGGTGTTCATTAATCATGTGTGATAGGTTGGTAAAGTTGGTTTTGTCCAATTATATGTTTGCATCATAAGTTAATAATTATTTCTTGCAAATGAGGTTTCTGGACTGATCTGGGAACTTAGCAAAGTTCTTCATGATAATGTCCTTTGTTGTAAAACTTATTTATACAAAAGTTGTAGATAATTTATGTATATGGCTTCTGTTAAAATTTGGTGGCATTTGGCCCTGTGGTTTTGGAGTTATAGCTGTTTAAAGTTGGGTTACAGAATTGCTTGCTCTCTGTCTTGTTAGACCAGTTTTTGTGTTTGTGTAAATTCAGCCTGATTAACTTTGGAATTATGTTATGATGATTATAAATGAAATGTATAGAATTTCATAAGCTTTCCAGAATGTCTTCTTACAAGTCATTTGGATTTGTGTAACTCTAGTTATAGCTAAATCTTGTAGCTAACGTTTGCAGTCATGAATATGACAGATTCTAGTTTTATGTGTTTACTTCATGTGTTGGTAAGTGCGGCTCATGCTTTTGATAATGTTAAGTTAATACACCTAAGACTCTGTGAAGCTTGTGTCTTTACTTGATATGCATGATATATCTCTTTAATGGGTGGTGTGCTATTTAGTTGAGTGACTATGAATGCCTATGTCTTGCTTAATCTTGCGCTTGTCCTAAATACTCCTAGGTGATGCATCTTGTGTTACCATTCTTCATATTTATACACTTGCATCTTGCATCTCATCTAGGTACACTAGATGCACCATGTGAAGGACAAAATGTGGATCTGAACCCAAAGATGGTTTGGTGGAACTATCCCGAAGATGGAAGTACTCGGCGAGTAGTGTCTGACAAACATTGACTTAGTGTTGGATCCCAGGCAAGCCCCGGAGCATTATAAGCCTCCTAATTTCTAAAAATGCAATTGAGTATATATGTTATATGTATTGTTACATTAAGTGATAGGTGTTGAATGAAAACACTTGTTGCATATATATCCTGTCCTTATCCAGAAAGTATACCTTGAATCCTATCTAGGTTCAGGTTCGAGTAATTGCTTAGCCCTGCCTTAACCGGTAGAAGTCAGGTGATCCCCTGCCACCTGTGAGCTTTAGGGATATATATGGCATGGTTGGCTATATTTGCTATCGTGGAAAAGAACCATGTGTTAATGAAATAAAATGAGATCGGATGGGATGACGATAGTGAAGCAACAAGGCATGGAGGTCTTGGGTGTGGATCTATCCCCGTCTGTGTCGATTAAGGACCGATTCTTGGAGCCTTTCCTATTCATGTTGAACGCATGCCTCTCTCTTAGCTGGTCAGACTCGAGTGTCTCTGACCACGAATCCGAGTAGCTCAACTCAGGCTAGGAGTCGGCTAGTATAAAGTGTGCCTCGGAAGGGATTCGTAGGCGTGGGTCCAAGGGTAGGTGATTTAAAAGTCCTGATCGTCCTGGTAGAAGGGTAATCCCTGAGGGTGCTGGTGCTGACCGAACCCACGAAGTTGGTTCCTGAGTTGTCCCAAAGGTGACCTAATGCTCCCCGACGGGGGAAGTCATGGGTGAGAGTTAGGAATACACCCTCAGCTGAGTTGTAATTCGATTCGAGTCGCTGTCTCTCACTGGTTAGTGAGAACTTGACGGGCATATCTCCAAAGTAGATACACTAAACAACTTGATGATTCAGGAATGATGATATGATGATGACAACCTTATTATACCTGCTATGGTTAATATTGTTTGCTCCTAATAAAGTGAGTGCTCTAGTACATGTGTTAATCTAGATGACAGGTTCATGATGATTAACTTGATGCTTAAGCATTAATGATTACTTATTTGTACTAAGTTTTTATGCAAAATGTTGTCAAGCTAGCCCCACTCATATCAGCCTTGCATGATCCTTGGTGTCACTTTATTTCCGGTTTATGACGAGTAAGTCTAGCTGAGTACATTCTCATACTTAGGGTTTTATTCCCACTTGTTGCAGGTTGTGATGTGCCATGGCTACTGCAAGAATTGGTTGGCTCCTGCCATTGCAGCAGAGTGTGATCATGGGCATGATCTTTCTGAGTTATCTTGTCTCTAATTGCTTTTGTTAGAAGTTGACCTTGGTACCGGCATGTATTTGAAATAAGAGTAATATTAGTTTCAAATTACTTTGCTTCCGCTACTTTTCAACTTAAGTTGTAATAACTATGTTGAACTTCGATGTATATTGAATTACTTGTGAAATGGATGTAACATGTGGCTTGTTATGTTGAATCACTACGATCTTGGCTTGTATGTTGATTGGTTTGAAATCCCTTGTGATTTCGTTGGACTACTGGAGTTATATGGGCTCAAGTGTGAGAATTTGATCACTTCGATGATTGTTTTTGTACTTGTGCTCTTATAATTTGGACGGTTCCGTGACATGAACCATAGATTTTAAACTAGGGTGGAGTTCATAGCCAGATGGACGGTTTAGTTTTGAAATCGGTGATGGCTCAAGGAACTCCCCCTTTGAATCGGACAGGTTTGAAGTAAGAGTGGATTTCTTGATGATAAAAAGGAAAGAAAATATTTTTGTTTTTTATAAAAATAAAAGATACTGATATGAGGATGAACTAGGTTCGAAGAAAATAACAACAGTTCCCCGGTAGTGGCACCAGAAAGCTTGTTTGTATTTCTTAACGTCTACAGAAGTTAATCCGCAAGCGTACGAAATTACTGTTGTAGCTTTCACCCGGAAGTATTCAGGTTATCGTAATTTTCACAGGAATGAAGGTACTTCTTCTAGCTAGTTCGTTCAAGGACAACAAAAGGGTAAAGTTGGAAAGGGTAGAGATGGACTCCTATGGCTTTTGAGTCTATTGACAAATAAACTCTACTTTCACTTGCTTACTTCGGGCACCGGGTTACAACTGGTCTGCCAGTCGTTGCTGGTCTATGGCTCTATATCGTACCCTAACGTGGGGGATTACAAGGGATGGATAGGGCTATTACCACCTACCGCCTACCCCTCAAACATGGGACACGAGGCAAACGAAGGTAGCCTCTAGCCTAGACACCACGTCTATGCTATCAACTGCTACTCTAGCATTCCGAAGGGTTATCCATCTTTATCTGGGCCCTCTATTAGAGCATCACCATGGGGACAAACGATGAACCCACAAACAAGTAAGAATATAGCTTAACTATTCAAAGGACTTAATGCCACAAGAATCACAAACACTCACTTTAGCGAAAAGCTCCGTTGTGTTCGTTGAGGTACAAGCTCGGGGAGACACTGACAAGTCCCGCTCTTCCCCATACTCTCCCTCACATCCCTCTTGAACCAAGTTTGCAGGCTGGCTAAGGCCTCAGCCCTTTGGAGTGATACTTTGTGGTGTAGCTCTTGCCTTGATGTGTTGTTCAAATAAGGAGGAGGGAGGCTCCTATTATAGGTGGAGAGGAGGGGGTATTTGGAAAATGCTTCATCCCCATATAGAAGGTACCAAACTGACCTCCAAGTACATTGAACCTTGGCGACAACATCATATCGACATTGGGCAAGGCGGTTAGCAACAATTGACCAAGTCTCATGCCAAACGGGGTCAGTGGGGGCACCCTGGGCTTCTCCAATTTGGCCCATCTTCATCGGGCTACCTCCTATTTCTCCTAGACTTGGCCCATGGTGGTGTTCTGCGAAGATGACATGGTTTGATGTGGATTTATCTTTGTGCTCCTCTCTTTTTGGGCCATGTTTTCCTTGGTTGTGGGCCTTGTCACCCTTGGGCTCATGTCAGGTATATATTTTACTAAGTTTCTTATGCACTTTAGGCTCATTTTATGTGTAATCCTGACATGTCCTCCTACAAATGGATAATCACCAAAACTTTATGGAACTTGTTAGTTATAATCCCTAATTCTATGTTTGGTGTCCATATTGGTTCATTTTATATGATAGTTGGCAGTTAAAGGTGTGAGTTAAGGACCGCCAACAATCCCAAAGGAGCTAGATTTCAACTCATTGGGTATTCTGATTCAGATTACGCTTGTTGCAAGATTGATAGGAAAAGCACATCCAGAGGGTGCCATTTGCTTAGTAGATCACTAGTGTCTTGGACATAAAAGAAGAAAAATAGTGTGGTCTTGTCCACCACTGAGGCAGAGTACATTGCCACAGGTGCTTGTTGTGCATAAATCTTTACATGAAGCAAACTCTTCTAGACTATGGCGTAGTTCTAGAAAAGGTACCCCTTTTGTGTGACAATGAGAGCGCGATAAAACTTGCTAATAACCTGGTTCAACACTCTCGCACCAAGCACATAGATATCCGTCATCACTTTCTTAGAGATCATGTTGCTAAAAATGATATATCACTAGAAGGTGTAGGGACCAAGGATCAATTAGCGGATATGTTTACAAAACCATTGGATGAGGCTATGTTTTGTAGGTTTAGGAATGAGCTCAATGTGCTTGACCTAAGTAACTTCACTAAAAAATGTGCTTGTGTTGACCCTTGCATTGTATTGTAATACAAAACATGTTTAATTTTCTATTAATGCACTTAGGGCTTGTCTAACATGGTTAAGATGACCATCAAAAAGCATGTGATAAAGCTTAACCTTGGATCAAACTTGACAAGCAACTAGATTTACTTTCCTTGTATTGCATTGCATATGCATGTGTGTTGCTTTATTATTTCTTTTCAATTATCTTTTGAGCATCCGCTGTGCTTGTCCACCGATAGGGGGAGCATTTGAAGCTCCTAATGGTTATGACCCCTATGTGGTGGCCACATGATGTCTCCTCGCCCATTTTGTTGCATATTTTCATAAAAACTTATATAGCCAAAGGCAAAATATATTGAAAATTTGAGGGTTTAAGAGATGGTTCTCCATACCAGTTCCAATTAGGTGTTCATTTGGTTCTCTTTTGAGTTGGAACTTGGTTGGGAGAAAGTGTCACGAAGGATCTTTGAAGAAAATGAAGAAGGAGCGTTGGACCGCTGATCCAAAGGTGTTAGACCGTCCAACTCTCGTAAGACCGGTGGAGTGAACAGGACACGCATACCTGTAAGTGGCGTGATCACCCTAGCCCTGTCACCCACCCCTCTTATATAGGCATCCCTAATGAGCTCCCGAATTAGAGGCCCATTAGTAACCCTAAGCCTTGTCTAATTTGGATCCAATCTGAATTAGGCTTCCAGCCCCTTAAGCGTGTGACCCTTTGGGTTCACGCACATATAGACATGGCCCGAGTACTCCTACTCGGCCAATAGTTGATAGCGGCCTCTAGCAAGGCGTGTCAACTCCTATGCATACACAAAGATCATATCAGACGAACCACCATAAACCACATACATGTTATTCCCTTGCCACATGATATTTGGTCCATCTCATAGGTTAACACTTAACCCAAGCACGGCCATGCATTTCTTGATCCAATCATTCGAGTGGTCCAGTGATGTCTCTCTCATATGGAGAGGGGCAAATTCCATCTTGATTGACTATGTCTCACAGCATGTTTCTTAACAAACCCGAAAACCACCTTTATAACTACCCAGTTACGGAGTAGCGTTTGATAGTCCCTGAGTAGGTCGTTTCACATCTTG
Source organism: Saccharum hybrid cultivar R570 (assembly GCA_038087645.1). Taxonomy (NCBI): domain Eukaryota; kingdom Viridiplantae; phylum Streptophyta; class Magnoliopsida; order Poales; family Poaceae; genus Saccharum; species Saccharum hybrid cultivar. The sequence goes on along the minus strand of JAQSUU010000291.1, from coordinate 401,262 downwards.
AATACATATGATAATCTTAGGTCCAAGGACATAACGTACATGATATATATAGAGATAATTATAACATCTCACTTTGGGTCAGTCCAGCCCCATGTCATACATGTGCCCACACTATTAGTTTTGACATCTCTATGTCCATGACTTGTGAAACATAGTCATTAACCAATATATGTGCTGATCTAATATTCATGTGTGTCCTCACACGAACTCCGATCAGGGACAACTTTAGAATAACCATACAAGTAAAAGAGTTTCACAAACAATTCACATAATTGCCAATCGATACAAGTTGTCTTTAATGGATATTCAATGAACTCATAATATATCATGGATACAATGCAATATAATCATCTCTATGATTACCTCTAGGGCATATTCCTAATAGTACCATCCGACAATACTAGGTCTTCGGGTCCGACGATTGCCATCTGAGCCACGTGTCTACGCAGTTCAGACGTTCGGTCTGACGATGAATGTCGACCTAGGTCCAATGGTGAAAAGGCCATTCTAGACCTCTCTGGATGGCCTCGGACTAAGGAACTGTGGAGTTTGACGAGTTCAACGTTTGGTCTGATGCTTGGTAGAAAGGCACAGTCAACTTTGAATCCAAATCTGATGCGTGGTGCCCACTCCATACCTTCCCAAATCGGCAACCATCTATTTGCTCACTCCCTTCTATCAAGTGGGACCGTGGCCCCATTCTTTCCCAATCCGAACTGCCCGTGCTCCCATTCTTCATATGCTGCCACCGCGCTCGTCCTCCCTAACCATAAGCACCGCCATCACATCTTACCGCACCACCGCAATCTATCGCCACGCCCATGGCTCTGCACCATCACGCGCTCCTCATCGCTCGCGTCCTCATCTGCAGTGCCGCTCACCGCACGCGCCATTATCGCTCGTCCAACTGGCGCCTAGTGCTCGTGCACTGCCATTCCTTGGCCACAGCGAGCCTCTGTTGGCGGTCCTTATTGCATATTTTTATCACTAACTTTACATAAAAACAAATACCAAAACCTAGTAAATAGGATTTATACTAATGAATTCCATGAGTTTTGGTAAGTTGTGCATTTGCAGGACACGTATCTGAAATGCATATAAAAAAAGTTAGAATGCGCAACTAGGAAAACATAAATGAAGATCCATTCAAGGGGAAGAGAAAGAGGCCCAAACATAAGAAGAATACAAGGCCAAACATGTGGAGAGGAAGCCCAAATCGAGACCAAACCGATCCAACTTCGCGGGTACACGTCATGGGTCAGGTCTAGAAGAATAAGGAGAATAACACGTGAGACTAGACTCAAGGAGGCCCACCCATGGTGTGAGCACGCCCCTAGTGGCCTCCCTCGAGCCCAACCTTCTCCAGGTGGCCCGTGCCGACAACCCCAAGTTGGTTCACTGGTGCACTTAACATGGATGCCGGTCTAAAGTCAGTTTAGGGGTCTAATGAAGGAAATATTCCATGGAATAATTCCCCTCTCCCACCTATAAGTAGAGGGCCTCACTCCCCCCTCTCTCTCACACACACACCAGCAAGGAGCAAGAGCACCTCATTAAGAGTGAGAGCACCACTCCAAAAGGGGCTTAGGCCCTAGTGGCCTCGCCCTAGTAGCTAGTAGAGTGGGAAGAAGAGAGATGTGAAGGGAAGAGTTTGGGGAAGGAGTGCCGGGCTTGTTGGTAATCTTCCCCCGCTTGTACCTCGGCGAACACTGGCTTTGTACCTCACCGGGTGTCACACCCATTTTTAAGGACAAAAATAGGATGCATAAAAGACTCATGTGCGCCCCAGGAAACAGTCGCACACATAAGTTGACAAATTACAAAGTATCATCACAGTGCTTATTACATAACGAATAAGTATTTAAGACATAGTCTTGAATGATAGGTAATAATAACTATTAGTAATTCTTCAGCGGAAACTCCACACAAGGACACGGTTGACTGGTTGACACCAAGACTAGTACTCATTCCGATAATCTTCCTCTATATCTTCATCTGTTATGGTGGAAGTAGCAAGAGTGAGTCCATGTCGAACTCAACAAATATAACACAGGGTTCATGAGGCTCAAAAAGGCTAGACATTGTTTAACTGCGTTTAGCTTTTAATCATATATTAGCAATTGAGTAGCATCAAGATAAACCACTTCCCATTAAAGAACCAATGATCAATTGTAATAAGGATAATGAATAGCATTAACATGAGCAAATAATAATCAACAATAATTTAGCATGATATAACAGTTATGATCAACTATTCCATAAGAATCCCCAAGGCCGCTCGTATCCGTGAGCACGGCTAGTATACCAGTTTTTAACTCCGCGCAAAGGTGTACACTTTCACTGTGAGTCATAATTTCCAAATGAGTGGGGAGATCAAGCCCAAACACCGGAGAACCATATAAAGCCATCCAAAAGTTCGTCTAACAAGTTAGGGCCATTAGATTCACTCGGCAGGCAGATGTAGAACCCCCCTTCCCAGTGGCACAACAACCGCAGCCTATACACACTAGGCCAGGGGCTCGCACTACACCCAACGTGGCAAGCCATTCTTACGCCAATTAAGGTAACCTCTAACAAGCTAGAAAAGGTCTCCTGAACAACTAAAGCCAGAGCCATATAGCCCTCACAGCTGTACTGTATATCCCGGTTATCACTTACAGATAAGTCCTTATGGAGAGAAACCAGAGCATCAAAATAATACACATGCTTTAGCCCCCTTTTAACAGTAATAAAATTATCTTAATAGTTGATTGCTTAATCCATTAATCAAATTACAAGATCATTGTTCTTAGTTTAAGCACTAGCAGTAGCTACCCATATGCATTCCCAAGGTTGACAAGGAATCAAGATAACAATCACTAAGTTATAATCTCTAAGGTTGTCAAGGTAAGCACATGCATATGTATGACAATTCAATGTATAGGTAACAAGGATAGTCCTGTGTTATACTTGCCTTGATCAAAGCTTTCCAAGTGATACTGCTGACTTGGCTCAAAGTAATACTCCGAATCGTCCAGATACTGCTCACCTTCTATACTCGATCATCAATCAACAACACACATGCATCCAATCAAACATACACGAAGCAAACAAAGAGATACAATTAGAACAGTACACCAACAGTAACAAAATAGTAATAAAAGTTTATAAAACTCTTCTACACGTTTCTACGATCACACATACGCAAAGATCACCAAATTTGGAGTTAAAACGTGAAAGTTATGAATTTTCTAAGATTTCCTATAGATAAATAAATACTTAATTATAAACTCAAAAAATAAATTATCAAAACTAACTGTACAACTACACTAACATGTAGAGCTCACAAATACGAACCTAACGCAACTTGAACGGATCAAATCGGAGTTAAAACGAAGATTTTATGACCAAAACAATCCTAGTGGCAAAACTGTAAATACCTGAAAACGTATTTTTGACTTATCCGGGAGAAAATACGCTTTCAAAACACAAAAACGGATTCAGGATATTGCGCTAAGGACCGCGGGTTGATTACTAAAAAGCTGAGGGTCTCTTTAACAAATTTACCCGCGAAGGGGTAAGTTCTAATCTGGGCCGTTGATCTCGATTTGGACGGCTCGTGTTCATCATCGAGTCTACAGTGAAGAACCCGACCCTTCTTCCTCGGTTCCGGCCGGCGGTCACCATGGCCGACCACCCGAGCTCGCCGGAAAAACTCGGCTTTCCCGTTCCCGACCACCAATCAACCCGCAACCAACACCAATCGAAAGAGGAGGTAAACCCGAACTCATCTAGGTAGTTTAGGAGCACTACGACGACCCGAGGAGAGAACACGGCTCGGGGATGAATGGCGGCGCCATTGTTGGCCACGGTGAGCTCCAAACCTGCGATTCAAAGCACAAAAACTCAAAAGAAGAGCATTGGGAGGGAGAGGAGAAGGTGACAAACTCACCCAAGTGAAGAAATTGACCTCCAATCCACCCGAAGACTCCCTAACCGATCTACCGCCGGCCTTCAACAACCTCAAGCCCTAGAACTCAATTTCACGTGGTTGAACTCGCGGTTTAGATGAAAAACGGAAAGAGGAGGGTCACGGCTTCTTATTTATAGCTCCACAACAACGTATTCGAGTAGAAAATCCCGAGTAAATCGGCAAGAATCGGTGGCGGCAACACTTGAGTCCGGCTCGGTCACGGCAAGGGGAAGAAGGCGAGACCGACAGGTGGCCCCCACCCGTCAGCGAAACAAAGAGAAAACGCGCGGCTGCTGGCTTGGGCTGGCTCGGCAGCTGGGCCGGCCCACTCGGTCGCAAGCGCTGGCGCGGGGAAAAAGCAGGTCGTCCGACGGGCCTTCGGGCCAATCAGGTAAGAAGGTAAGTTGTCTTTTTTTTTTCTTTTGTTTCTTTTCTTTTCTAATTTTCCAAACACATTTTCAAATCAAATTTTCCTAAACCAAATCAAATAAAACAAATATATTCACACCACAAAATAAAATAAATGCAACAGCATGAATGCAACACCAAATAGTTTTCAAAATTTTAATTCCCTTTCTCTAAATTATTTAAAATTTATTACTCCTAAAATTTGGGTGTTACAAATTCTACCCCCCTTAAAAGAATCTCGTCCTCGAGATTGAACTGCTTACTCAAACAACTGCGGATATGATTTCCTCAATTCATCCTCTCTTTCCCAAGTTGCCTCTGCCTCTGAATATCGATTCCACTGCACCTTGCACATTTTAATAACCCGACTTCGAGTTACTCTCTCAGCAGTCTCTAAAATCTTAATCGGAAACTCTTCATATGTAAGATCCTCTTTAACAATCAACTCTTCTAAAGGTATCTGCTCCTCAGGCACCCGTAAACACTTCTTAAGTTGTGAAACATGGAACACATCATGTACTCCAGATAAATTCTCAGGCAACTCTAATTGATAAGCAACTTCCCCACGTCTAGTAATAACTTTAAATGGTCCAACATACCTTGGTGCTAGTTTACCTTTCATGTTAAACCTCTTTACACTTTTCATAGGTGACACCTTCAAATAAACATAATCACCTACCTCAAAAACTAAATCTCTTCTTCTATTGTCAGCATAACTCTTCTGACGAGACTGTGCTACTCTCAAATTCTCACGAATCACTCGCACTTGATCTTCTGCGTTTCTAAGAACATCTGTACCAAACACTTGAGATTCACCTGTCTGATCCCAAAACAATGGAGTTCTACACTTACGTCCATACAAAGCTTCAAACGGTGCCATCTTAAGACTCTGTTGATAACTGTTATTGTAAGAAAATTCTGCATAAGGCAAACTCTTATCCCAACTAGTTCCATATTGCAATGCACAAGCTCTCAACATATCCTCTAATACCTGGTTGGTCCTTTCAGTCTGTCCATCTGTCTGTGGATGATATGCTGTACTAAAATTCAATTTTGTTCCCAATGATTCATGCACAGCTTTCCAAAAATGCGACGTAAACTGCGATCCTCGATCAGATACAATCTTCTTTGGTACTCCATGCAAACAGACTATTCTCTCCATATACAACTCAGCCAATTTTGGTCCATGGTAAGTAGTCTTAACTGGTATAAAATGAGCAACTTTAGTTAACCGATCTACTATCACCCAAATAGAGTCATAACCTTTCTGAGTACGAGGTAACCCCACTATAAAGTCCATACCAACTTCCTCCCACTTTCATTCAGGAATCTTCATTGGTTGCAACAATCCAGCAGGTCTCTGATGCTCTGCTTTCACCCTCTGACAAGTGTCACACAATGCCACATACTCAGCCACATCTCGCTTTAATCCAACCCACCAATATTTCTGTTTTAGATCCAAATACATCTTAGTACTACCAGGATGAATAGAATAAGCTGACTCATGAGCTTCGCGAAGAATTGCCTGTCTAACAGTTTGATCCTCAGGTACACACAGCCTCCTTCCAAACCACAAAATTCCATTATCATCCATCCAAAAGCCTGGTGACTTACCAATCACTATATCTTCCGCTATCTTCTTTAGTTTCTCATCTTTCAACTGACCCTTGTAGATTTCTTGCTCTAAGGTAGGCTCTATCACTAATTCCATTGTATTAGTAACAATGCCCAAATTCAAATATTCAAATTCAGCACATAACTCACTAGTCATAGACAACGTTCGTATCTCATTGGCATAACTTTTCCTACTAAGAGCATCAGCTACTACATTAGCCTTACCAGGATAATAGTGTATCTCAATATCATAATCCTTAATCAACTCTAACCATCTGCGTTGCCTCAAATTCAGATCTGACTGAGTGAAAATATACTTCAAACTCTTATGATCAGTGTATATATCACTCTTATGTCCAATCAAATAATGTCTCCAAATCTTTAAAGCATGAACTACAGCTGCTAACTCCAAATCATGTGTAGGATAATTCAACTCATGCTTTCTCAACTGCCTAGATGCATAAGCCACAACTCTGCCTTCTTGCATAAGAACACATCCCAAACCTTGACGAGAAGCATCACAATAAATAGAAAACTTCTTACTCAAATCTGGCAAAACCAAAACAGGCGCTGTAGTCAACCTCTTCTTCAATTCCTCAAAACTAGCTTGACATTTATCTGACCACACAAACTTGGCATTCTTCTCTAATAGAGATGTCATAGGTTTAGCAAGTTTAGAAAACCCTTCAATGAACCGTCTGTAATATCCAGCTAATCCCAAGAAACTACGAATCTCGCTAACATCAATAGGTGGTTTCCAATTTAATACATCCTTTACTTTACCTGGATCCACTGATATCCCTCCATTAGAAACAATATGACCAAGGAAAGAAACTTCCTTCAACCAAAACTCACATTTACTTCGCTTCGCATACAGTTTATGCTCTCTAAGTTTCTGCAATACCAACCTCAAATGTTCAGCATGCTCTTCCTCTGTCTTGGAAAATACCAGTATATCATCAATGAACACTACCACAAACTTATCCAAATATTCCATAAACACCTTATTCATCATGTACATAAAGTATGCAGGTGCATTGGTCAATCTAAATGACATAACAGTATACTCATACAATCCATACCTTGTAGTAAAAGCTGTCTTTGGAATATCAGAAACTCGAATCTTCAACTGATGATAACCAGAACGTAGATCAATCTTAGAGAACACACAAGCACCTCTCAACTGATCAAACAAGTCATCAATCCTGGGCAAAGGGTACTTATTCTTGATAGTTACCTCATTTAGTGACTGGTAATCAACACACATCCTCTGACCGCCATCTTTCTTGTCAACAAAAATAACTGGTGCTCCCCAAGGTGATGAACTAGGTCGAATAAAACCTTTATCTTGTAATTCTTTAATTTGTTTCTTAAGTTCTTCTAATTCATCTACTCCCATCCTATATGGTCGTTTGGCTATAGGTGCAGTTCCAGGAAGTAATTCAATAAGAAATTCAATGTCTCGGTCAGGTGGCATACCTGGCAATTCATCAGGGAAGACATCCGGAAATTCCTCAATCACTGAATTCTCCTTAATAGTATCTTCAAGCTGATTCACCACAGCGGTTGGTTGCTTCTGCACTGCTACATCCACATTGATTTTATCTCCATTAGGTGCAGTCACAACTACCACTTTCTGCTGACACTGAATCTCTGCCTGATTTTGCTTCATCCAGTCCATACCCAATATCACATCAATACCAGATGTCCTCAACACTATAGGAGCTATCTTAAACTCTACCCCCCTTAATACCATACTAATTGGAAGACAACGATTACTGGTTTGCATGGTACCTCCAGGTGAATTTACTAAGAGAGGTTCTTTCATAGCTAACATGGGTATACTATGCATTTTAACAAAAATGTTGGATATGAATGTATGAGATGCTCCAGAGTCAAAAAGAACAGTTGCGGGAGTGGAATGTACATTGAACGTACCAATCATAACTTCTGGTGCATCATGAGCTGTATCAGAAGACACATGATTCACCCTTCCAGTACCAGATTGCCTCTGGTTGCTCTTCTGGCTCTGAGGAGTCTGCTGGTTCTGCTTCTCAGGACAATGGTAAGACATATGCCCCTCTTTACCACAGACAAAACATCTAGTAGGCGTGCTGGGAGCACTATTCTTCATGGGAGTAACATTGGAATTTCCAGTGCGAGGAGTCTGTTGCCCAGTCTGCTGATACTGTTGACGCTGTGGATATGATGAACGCTGTTGTGACTGATTACTTTGCCAATTCTGGGACCACCTCTGATTCGGATTACGATTCCATTGACTAACCGGTCCCTAAAACTTCTGATGAAAACCATGCTGAGAATTAGTGCGCTGACGGTTGTTGCTTCCTGAGCTTTGTACCTTCATCTTCCTCTTCCTGTCCATCTCTCTGCGCTCATTATCAAGCACAATAGCTTTATTTACCAGCTCTTGAAAACTAGCATAGTTGTTCCCCTTCAACTGCAAGCGAAGATCATAATAAATTCCCTTCAAGAAAAGACGCTGCCTGTCTGCATCTTCCCTCACTTCATTAGGAGCATAGCGAGCCAACTGGGTGAACCTGTCATGATATTCACTAACGCTCATCTGTCCCATCCTAAGGTTTCTGAATTCTTCCTGCTTCAGCTCAATTATACCTTCAGGAATATGACGAGCTCGAAAATCTCTAACAAACTCATTCCAAGTGATAGGAGGAGCATTGTCAGGGCGTGCAGCTTGATACGACTCCCACCAAGTCTGAGCTGTCCCCTGTAACTGACCAGATGCATATAACACCTTCTCCATATCATTGCATTGGGCTATAATCAGCTGTTTCTCCACTGCCCTCACCCAATCATCTGCCTCTAAAGGATCAGCAGCATGAGAAAACACTGGAGGGCGTCCCTTCAAAAATTCCCCACGCTTATCCCTCACTTGCACAGGCGGTGGTCCTCCTGCAGGGGGATTGTTCTGCATGTGCTGCATAAACATCTGCATCATCTGGTTCTGAGTTTGCATGAGTTCCTCCATAGTAATGGGTGGGTTAGCACCTCCACGACCTCTGCCACGACCTCTGCCTGACATCTGTTTCCAAAAACACAGAAATTGAAATTCAGTACGATCCGAGATAATGTATTCAATAGATAAGCAAAATCTGATTTTTCTGGGCGAACTCCAATTTCAGTAACTCAGTAAAACTGTCATATCTCGAGCTACAGACATCCAATTCAGATGATCTTTACATGGTTGGAAAGATTACAAAATTATCTACAACTTTTATTCACAACACTTTTTCTGAATCTGTCAAATAATTGGCCAAAAACTGAACTTAACCGAAACTGTTTCAGAATTCCAGACTGTGCAGTAACTCCAACTTGGAACAGATATATCTCTTAGCTCATAATAGATAATAAGGTGATTCTTGTGGGGTTGGAAAGATACAGAAGTCTAATTATTCCCAGTAAAATTTCTTAAATTTCTCATGAACGGATTTTAAGTTATTTCTAAAACATCCCAGACTGATCCAAAAATCAGCAAAGGACAGAACTAAGTTAACCTCATATTCAACTAATATATTTTGATCAAACTTAATATTCTTAACCATGGAACTTGTAGGCATGTCTACAAAACTCCAGCACACATTACAAAGATCCAAATCACACATTATCATAATAACAATCCATCAATCACACAATTATTCACACCACAAACTGACTCTTAAAACAATCCAAACTTAAAATTAACTCGCAACTACTATCGTTCCTATTACATAGGGATTTTTCCTATTGCCTAATTAAGCTTCTCATAAATCTTGGGATGACCTAACTCCGCCCTTAATTGGTCAATCTCCTTATAAGCTTGCTCCTTAAGTTCTTTTTCCTTCAGCAACTCATCCTTCAAATCCACCTCATGGAGAGCCAATTCATGAGCTAATCCCACCGTAGCTTGTAAAGTCAAGGAGGAATCATCTGCAATCGGCACGGTACAAATACCCTTGCCATGTAAGAAACAAGGAAAATGCCGGAGTGCACCCTTTAACGTCTTGTCCGAGCGTAGACCATGGTAGTAAACAAATGCATTGAAAGCGACATCCTCCATGCTTGTCTCCACGGTTGCCCGGCTCACTCTGGTAATGAACTTTGACTCCACCTTAGACTCCTTAGTGGTAGGATCCCTTTTCTTAACCCATAACTCCGTTTCCCAATAGGAATCCATCCATGGATGACTATACTCTGCACTACGATACTCCAACGTAGCTTCCCAGTCGTAGTAGTAGTTGTCCAAGGTTCTTGTTAACATGTCATGGAAGAAAGCATCAGCTTTAGGAACCATGATATGAAGCTTCGTAGTCCACCCCATAACTACATTCTCCATTGGTGTATCACCAACTCTTGATTCCGCATCAGATAGCTCTTGATCACCATCTTCATACAACTCCTGAGGTTTGAAACGGGCAACGTACTGTGCAGCTGACAGACGGGGATAAGGAGACATCTACAAGATTTAGACATAGATTAGATAGAATCAATGTATTTTCACAATAGAATAAAGTAGAGGAAGCATAAAACTTTAGTAATTAACAAGGTGAAAAGAGGAAGCATGAATTAAGTGAAGTATGGATGCTATTAACGACCATTCTAACTAGGCTCGCGTCCTACAGTCAACCTGGCTCCGATACCAATCTGTCACACCCATTTTTAAGGACAAAAATAGGATGCATAAAAGACTCATGTGCGCCCCAGGAAACAGTCGCACACATAAGTTGACAAATTACAAAGTATCATCACAGTGCTTATTACATAACGAATAAGTATTTAAGACATAGTCTTGAACGATAGGTAATAATAACTATTAGTAATTCTTCAGCGGAAACTCCACACAAGGACACGGTTGACTGGTTGACACCAAGACTAGTACTCATTCCGATAATCTTCCTCTATATCTTCATCTGTTATGGTGGAAGTAGCAAGAGTGAGTCCATGTCGAACTCAACAAATATAACACAGGGTTCATGAGGCTCAAAAAGGCTAGACATTGTTTAACTGCGTTTAGCTTTTAATCATATATTAGCAATTGAGTAGCATCAAGATAAACCACTTCCCATTAAAGAACCAATGATCAATTGTAATAAGGATAATGAATAGCATTAACATGAGCAAATAATAATCAACAATAATTTAGCATGATATAACAGTTATGATCAACTATTCCATAAGAATCCCCAAGGCCGCTCGTATCCGTGAGCACGGCTAGTATACCAGTTTTTAACTCTGCGCAGAGGTGTACACTTTCACTGTGAGTCATAATTTCCAAATGAGTGGGGAGATCAAGCCCAAACACCGGAGAACCATATAAAGCCATCCAAAAGTTCGTCTAACAAGTTAGGGCCATTAGATTCACTCGGCAGGCAGATGTAGAACCCCCCTTCCTAGTGGCACAACAACCGTAGCCTATACACACTAGGCCAGGGGCTCGCACTACACCCAACGTGGCAAGCCATTCTTACGCCAATTAAGGTAACCTCTAACAAGCTAGAAAAGGTCTCCTGAACAACTAAAGCCAGAGCCATATAGCCCTCACAGCTGTACTGTATATCCCGGTTATCACTTATAGATAAGTCCTTATAGAGAGAAACCAGAGCATCAAAATAATACACATGCTCTAGCCCCCTTTTAACAGTAATAAAATCATCTTAATAGTTGATTGCTTAATCCATTAATCAAATTACAAGATCATTGTTCTTAGTTTAAGCACTAGCAGTAGCTACCCATATGCATTCCCAAGGTTGACAAGGAATCAAGATAACAATCACTAAGTTATAATCTCTAAGGTTGTCAAGGTAAGCACATGCATATGTATGACAATTCAATGTATAGGTAACAAGGATAGTCCTGTGTTATACTTGCCTTGATCAAAGCTTTCCAAGTGATACTGCTGACTTGGCTCAAAGTAATACTCCGAATCGTCCAGATACTGCTCACCTTCTATACTCGATCATCAATCAACAACACACATGCATCCAATCAAACATACACGAAGCAAACAAAGAGATACAATTAGAACAGTACACCAACAGTAACAAAATAGTAATAAAAGTTTATAAAACTCTTCTACACGTTTCTACGATCACACATACGCAAAGATCACCAAATTTGGAGTTAAAACGTGAAAGTTATGAATTTTCTAAGATTTCCTATAGATAAATAAATACTTAATTATAAACTCAAAAAATAAATTATCAAAACTAACTGTACAACTACACTAACATGTAGAGCTCGCAAATACGAACCTAACGCAACTTGAACGGATCAAATCGGAGTTAAAACGAAGATTTTATGACCAAAATAATCCTAGTGGCAAAACTGTAAATACCTGAAAACGTATTTTTGACTTATCCGGGAGAAAATACGCTTTCAAAACACGAAAACGGATTCAGGATATTGCGCTAAGGACCGCGGGTTGATTACTAAAAAGCTGAGGGTCTCTTTAACAAATTTACCCGCGAAGGGGTAAGTTCTAATCTGGGCCGTTGATCTCGATTTGGACGGCTCATGTTCATCATCGAGTCTACAGTGAAGAACCCGACCCTTCTTCCTCGGTTCCGGCCGGCGGTCACCATGGCCGGCCACCCGAGCTCGCCGGAAAAACTCGGCTTTCCCGTTCCCGACCACCAATCAACCCGCAACCAACACCAATCGAAAGAGGAGGTAAACCCGAACTCATCTAGGCAGTTTAGGAGCACTACGACGACCCGAGGAGAGAACACGGCTCGGGGATGAATGGCGGCGCCATTGTTGGCCACGGTGAGCTCCAAACCCGCGATTCAAAGCACAAAAACTCAAAAGAAGAGCATTGGGAGGGAGAGGAGAAGGTGACAAACTCACCCAAGTGAAGAAATTGACCTCCAATCCACCCGAAGACTCCCTAACCGATCTACCGCCGGCCTTCAACAACCTCAAGCCCTAGAACTCGATTTCACGTGGTGGAACTCGCGGTTTAGATGAAAAACGGAAAGAGGAGGGCCACGACTTCTTATTTATAGCTCCACAGCAACGTATTCGAGTAGAAAATCCCGAGTAAATCGGCAAGAATCGGTGGCGGCAAAACTTGAGTCCGGCTCGGTCACGGCAAGGGGAAGAAGACGAGACCGACAGGTGGCCCCCACCCGTCAGCGAAACAAAGAGAAAACGCGCGGCTGCTGGCTTGGGCTGGCTCGGGAGCTGGGCCGGCCCACTCGGTCGCAAGCGCCGGCGCGGGGAAAAAGCAGGCCGTCCGACGGGCCTTCGAGCCAATCAGGTAAGAAGGTAAGTTGTCTTTTTTTTTCTTTTGTTTCTTTTCTTTTCTAATTTTCCAAACACATTTTCAAATCAAATTTTCCTAAACCAAATCAAATAAAACAAATATATCCACACCACAAAATAAAATAAATGCAACAGCATGAATGCAACACCAAATAGTTTTCAAAATTTTAATTCCCTTTCTCTAAATTATTTAAAATTTATTACTCCTAAAATTTGGGTGTTACACCGGGTATTCTGTAAGTGTTTGTGATTCATATGGTTCTAAGTCTTTTAATTAGTTAATCTTGCTTGTACTTATTTGCGGGTTCATCATTTTTCCTATTGATGGGTGCTCTGGTAGAAGGACCTCGCCTGACGGGTAAGCCTTGTTAACACACTAAGAGCAGTAGTCATTAGCATAGACGTGGTGTCTAGGCTAGAGGCTACCTTTGTTTGCCTAATGTCCTACGGGTAAGGGGTAGGCGGCAGGTGGTGACAACCTTGTTCGTCCCTACCATTCCCCCACATAAGGGCTTGGCATAGAGTTGTTGGCTGGAGGTACCTGGCAGACTAGGTATAAGCCGGTTCTCAAAGTAAACAAGTGGAAGTAGGGTTTACCTATCCTTAGACCCAAAAGCCATAGGAATCCATCTTTACCCTTTTCCAACTCTACCCTTGTGTTGTCCTTAGATGAATTAGCTAGAAGTACTACCATTCCCTGTGGAAATACAATACCCTGAATACCACTAGGTGAAAGCTACAACGATAATTCCGTACGCTTGCGGATTCATTTTTGTAAATGTTAAGATATACCAACAGCCTCTACCCAGGGTGAGTTCCCTAGATGCCCACCAGGTGCTTGGCACAATGCCTGAACTATTTCTAGTGCATTGTTTTGATCCCATTCTTCGCCAACTCTGTTGTAGTGCCCCATTTTGGCGTCCAGTGACCTTGCTATGGCATTATTCTTGGCCAGCATCTGTTCCACCTTGGTGAGCACCTCTGTTCGCCCACCAAGTGCTTGATTGAATGCCCCAATGACATCCTATTCACTGTTTTGACTTCTTTCTCCATCATTCTTCTTGCAGTGACTTGGCAATCATCTATGGTGCCCCACGTGTGCAATATCTTACCTCTTCACTAGGATTTGTAAGGTAGCAAGCCATCATTCATTTCTTCCCTAACTATGCTTGCTTCCATTTGTCCAATCTCACCTCTAGTGATAATGTGATGCTTATTTATCTCTATCTATCCTATCGTGCAGCGAGTCAGTTGCTTGTAGCAGCTATTGGTAGTGATCAGTGGCAGTTAATCCGGGGCCAAGCCCGTAGATATGGATTGAGGCTAAACCTCACGAATGTCATTTGGGCAGCTATGGCAGTGTCAGAGGAGTTCTTGTCAGTGGCAGTGAGTTAGGGGGAGTAGTGATTTGACAGTTGTTCTCTTAGTGGTAGTGATTCTCTGAGACAACGGGAGTTCTTATTGTATGATCAGTGGCAGTTGACCTTTGACAGTGTTAGCTATGGTGCATTGCAAGAATGCCGGTGGTGGTCCTGATGATGATGAGAGGCGTCCGCCTCATCTGACGGTGCAGGAAGAGGCAAAGGGCCAAAGAAGATGCATGCAAAGAAGAAGCGCAAGTGTGATGACATAGAGGCAGAGACGGCCGTAGCAGTGGTAGCAGCAGCTGAACGTGCTAAGAGAGGTGGTAGAGGTAGCGGTATTCACATTGGTGAGGCCCAATTCCACCTTGAGGGTAGAGAGCTAGGCACTGAGGAGACTGAGCGACCGGTAGTAGAGGAGCCTACACCTCAGGCAGAGTAGGAGATAGAGCAGCAGCCGGTAGAGCAGTAGCCATAGTTTAAAATAGTAGGCTATGAAGCTATAGTGGCACTATAGCAGCGCTACGACAGATAGCATTTTTATAAAATAAGCATGAAAACATCAGTTTTTTATGCAAAAAACATGTCAAATATGAAATTTGATGAACACAAATATGTTTCTAAGATTCCACAAGTCTAGGTAACATAACAATATGACATTAAAATATGGTTTGTGAAACTCCAGTGTTTAATTGTCTAAAATACCAAATTGGTAGCAAATTATAAGTAGGAAATAACTAATTAAATTAGTAAGCAAATATGAAATAGTGCCACTATTTTAACACTAAAGCTATGCAACTTAGCGGCACCATAGCTCAAAACAGCGATCAAAGTCTCTTCGGTCGCTATAGCCCGCTATTTTTTCTATGGCAGCTTCATCGGTCCACATGTGCTTGTCCTCTGGTGTAGCCTAGACCTAAGGGTCCGAGACATGGTGGTCGTGTTTCGAGAGCAGCTACAGCAACAGAGCCCCCCACCACTAGTTCACTTTGACTTGAGGGGTATTAGTGCTGCCAGAGTTCGTGAGCTTAGGTTTGTTGACTTGGAGGTGTGGTGCCCCCACAAGAGAGATCCTTGAGCTTCTAAGGGTTTCTACACACCACTGCATGAGGACTTCCTTACAGCTATAAAGCGCTCAGTCTTTCATCCTCACAGAGTCTGTCCACTAGAGGATATTGTCAGAGCAGGTGGTGAGCAGATCTATCCCTACTTGACCTACTTTCTAGGTTTGGTAGACCTTTTGGGATGATCTGGGTCATACGTTGAGGCTTGGGTTAGAGAGTTCTATGCTACACATCCGGTACAGCTAGACCACGAGTACATCTAGTTTACTTTTAGAGGCGACCCACTAAGGTATTACAGGGCCATGATCCTAGATAGGCCGAGACTTACAGAGTCCACTACTAGGTTACACAGGTTGTGCTACGGCTCGACAGACCCATCGAGGCGTGCTCACGGTGGACTTCTTCCTGACATAGCACACGTGGCCGCTTGTTTCACGCCACCGTTCAAAGATGGGTCTTGACGCACACTTGGCCAGCTCACACTTGTGTGCCGTCTCCTGGACGACATGATGAGGACCCTGCTACCTAGGACTAGATACAAGAGGGTTTGACAAACCTGCAACAGTGGCTTCTTGCAGCGTTGGTGTCTCAATCAGAGTTTGACATAGTTGACTTGCTTATTTTAGAGATGGAGGACACCACTATAGAGGGCATCAAGAATCACCGATAGCTTCCATATGCTCATTTGATCTCTTCCATGATTGCCATGTCTTGTCGTCTAGTGTATGCAGTAGAGTTAGATCGGTCACCCACAGAGTTTCCAGTTTACCAGATGACCTTAGTTATAGATGGACATCATGTGAGTAGGACACTGACCCAGCAGCGTCGCAGAGTAGAGGTTCCTAAGATAGAGGCTGAGCAGGATGAGGCCATTAGGGCCGCTGCAGACACTGAGCTTGAGCAGCTAGAGGCTCAACATGATGACTCCTCTAATAGCTCAGACGATGACTACCGGCCAATTCCACCCATGGTCCCTCAGGCACACTACAGAGAGGCCAGTGGCTCTAGTTCATCACCACCTCAGCAGATAGATCCGGCTTTGCTTGCTATTCTTGACAGGATGCAGTGGGCGCAACAGAGCTAGGCAGAGGCATAGGCAGTCGCCAATGCTTAGATGCAGCTACGATAGGATCAGCTCCAGTAGCAGCAGTAGTTACTTGGTTTCATGGAGCACATCGTTCAATTCATTGGTGCTCCTACGTACCAGCCTTCAGTGCAGCTGATTGGCCTAGCAGTGACTACTCCTACAGTGACTCCAGCATCACTATCCAGTGGACTTTAGAGTCAGACTCGGCAGCTGCTAGCATAGTTCCCCTCACCCTCCGTCTAGGTCTCTCAGTGGTTCGCTTCTCTTGGGATGGGGTAGGCTTAGGACTTTACTCCGATTGCCACAGGTTTTACTCCTACTCAGTCAGAGGCTGTACCAGTGATAGACACTCAAGTTTCATGGAGTTTGGGCGCCACCTTCAGTGAGCTTACAGGGCAGCCCACACCTCCAGAGTTTAGAGCATCTCTACCTACCTTAGCAGATCTAGTCATAGAGATGATTCCTTTGTTAGAGCCACAGCCACAGCCCGTGAGTCCACCGCCTCTGATTGTTCACTACTACACTTGAGGCTACAGTGACAGTGGCAGTCATGGCTACTATAGAGATAGCTTTAGAGCCATAGGGTCAGGCCACCACCTTAGCTTCCGAGTCTCAGCCGGCCGACCCAGCTATAGAGCTGACCCAGACTGCTTCACCTACACTTCCAGTGACTGAGGGTTCGCATGAGTCCGCTCTAGAGGGTCTGACAGCTTAGAGTTCAGAGTCAGATGATGATGCGACCTAGTTTTAGCTTACCCCACGTGTCTCCACACCTGACTCGCCTGCTCCTGTCCCATCGACTAACCCTTAGGTTTTGGTGCTTGATGCCAAAGGGGGAGAGGGAGCGAATATGTTAGACTTAGGGGAAGCGTGTGAGATGGACTCGTTCTTTTGTGTGTGGTACTTCATGCATTCACATCTAGTTTTATGCATTGTATTATATGTGTGATTGCATGTTGTGATGGTTTATGTGACATGTGTGCTCTCTACTTTGATACATTTATATCATGTCACTTGGTTATGCTCATTTGTGTTGCTTCCGCATTCTACTCCAATTCAAATAAGCTCTATGTTTCATACTCATGCTTATTTCATATCTATTGAGTACATGTTGTTGGCTTGGTTCATATAAGCTTTTCTATCTTCTTGTTCTAAATGTCAATTGCTTATATGAACTAAGCATGTTGAAAACCTCACCCATCTCTTATACACATACTCGAGGTGGTGTTGTCATCAATCACCAAAAAGGGAGAGATTGAAAGCATCTAGGCCCCTAGTTGGGTTTTAGTGATTAATGACGATAGAAGATTACTATGACTAACGTGTATTTTACAGAAGTTGAGTTAGGTCAAGGTAATGGTGATTGATTGGGCAATTATGGTTTTCATGCCCCTATCGATGGAAATCATTTCGGTTTTCAAAAAAAGGACAACAAGGTTACGGACGGACTAGTTCTAAGTGTCAATTGGTATTGGAGAGACACTTAGAGTAGTTTAGGACTTTAGTTTTCCTTTAGCTGTACTATTAATGGGGGTATGAACAAGTAGCTTGACCTAGGTGATTCTATGTCTTAGGTGTGGTGCACACTTGTCAAACTTAGCATAGGTAGCTTAGGGACAACCGAAAGATTAAATGGAACAATCCCCATTCATAAAGTTTTTGAACTGAAAGTGAAATGAAGGGTTGATCAAGCGTCGGACCGTGCTGTGGCATGATTGTTAAACTAATGGACATGGGTCCGACACCTACGTGGCACGCTGGTTGTAGCTCAGGAAGGCTCAAGCGTCGGACCTTGGAGATCGACATCATTAGATAGGTCAAGGGAATTGTTCATGTGAGAGGCAACGCCCGGACTTGTCAGACTATGATGAACAGGAAGGCGTCGGACCGCACTATGCCTCAGTCCGATGATGTCCAGAATCTACACCGAGAGGATTTTGACGCGTCGGACCGGGCCAATGAGGTGTCATCGGATAGGAAGATAAGTTAGTTCACTCCTGCGGCCGATCTAGCATGCATCAGACCGTGGCGTCTGACCATACTATACCAAGGTCTGATGGTGTCTAAATTCTACACCGAGAGGAATTTTAGGCGTCAGACTGGGCCAACGGTAGGGCATTGGACCATACTGTTGCACAATGGCAGTGCAATGGCTCTCTGACATAGTCTACACACTGTGATAGTTGTGAGGGTCAGACCCATGTTTCTCGGTCCGATGCCTGGTGTCTGACGGTCTGACAATATGCAGACGGTGGGGATTTGGACCCAACGGTTATGTTTTTTGAGTGGGGGATATATATACTTCTCCTACTTGTCCAATTCTCCTGTCTTGCCCATTTATTCAGCTGAGGAAACACTTTGGAGTGCAAGGGATAGTGGGGTGATTGAGATTTGAGAATCTAAGATTAAGGACCTCATTAGTGCATTGGGAGTAGCAAGTGTGCTTCTACCTTTCTCATTGGGCTTATCTTGGTCAAGTGAGAGTTTGTGCTTATTACTCTTGGTGATCGCCATCATCTAGACGGCTCGGTGGTGATTGGAAGCTTGGTGATCATCCGGCGGAGCTTATGGATGCCCCAAGTCATGGTGTGAGCGGTTGTGGGTGGTTCACCGCAATAGAGTGTCAAAGAATCAGCCCGTAGAGAGCACTTGATCCTTGCGCGGATTAAGGGGGGAGCTACACCTTTGCACGAGTGCTCCAACGAGGACTAGTGGGGTGTGGGGACTCTCAGGTACCTTGAAAAAACATCGCCATGTTCCTCTCCCTCTCTTTACTTTGAGCATTTGCATTCAAGCAATTCAATTCATCTCTTTATGTTCTTAGAATTGCCATGCTAGAGTAGGATTGGAACCTAGGGTACAAAACTTTTGCGTGGTAGAACAATAGAAACACTTTTAGGCACAAGGGGGTGAAATGGCTAAGTGTAGGGCTTAATTATTACAACAAATTTAGAATTAGCCCAATTCACCCTCTCTTGGTCATCTTGATCCTTTCACCGCTTAAGCATATTAATTCTCACAAATTCAATGATATATTAACAATAAGCACCTTAGAAAATTCATCAAATTATGATTAAAAGATATCAAATCATCAATTAAGGGTGATGGTAGATAAGGGAGGAGTATATTTCGACGGTGAATAAGGGAAGAGAACAATTTTGGATGGTGAATAAGGAATTTCCTCAAAAACGAAATGGTCAATGTGTTTACATCATCATATTTATTGTAAGCAATATCATATTGCAAAAAATATTGATTGAATATACTTGTAACACCGCACACCCAAAATCCGCTTACTGCCTAGCCCATCTTTGAGGAGAGCACGCATATTCCTACATAGCACCTAGGGTTTAAAATAGTGCGCTATGGCAAATAGCGAAAACTATTTTACAATACAATAAAGCTATAGCGTAGCTATAGCAGATCCATGACATATAGTGATTTTAAAAAACATGAAAAATACAATTAGTTGATGCACAAAAAACATGACAATCATGAAATTTTATGAATATAAATATGTTTCCTAGATTTCAAGAGTCTTGGGAACATTACTTAAATTGATATTACAACATGATTCATGAAACTCAAGTGCAATTGCCCAAAAGTCCAAATTAGCATCAAAATATAAGTAAGTCATATGTAGATCATTGTTGTTGTAGCTGAAATTGAAATAGTGGTGCTATTTTAAAGCTAAAGCTAAGCATGTAGTGGCGTTAAAGCGCAATTTAGTGGTTGTAGCTTGCATAGCGCAAAAAGAGCAATGGTTTAGCGTGGGCTCTCTCTAGCACTATAGCAGTGGTATAGCCTGCTATTTAAAACCATGATTGTGCTCGACTTATGCTTTTGTGCTCACTTTGTGTCAAAGGGTTGACTCTGAGGTGCTATGGTTCAAATAACAAGCGATGTTGACCCTCACCCACCTAAACAATTAACGTGGGACTAATCCCACAACTTCACTTCACTATTGGGCCACATGAGCCAAAACTTCAATGACATAGGCTACTAATGGGTTGGGGAATTACAATACTATTTCTCAATCTATCACCTCCTAGAGCAAAATGGAATGGAAATAAGTGAAAGATGCACAATGGCTCAGCTGGAACGACACATCAATCATGTTGTTGGTAGGTGGTCTTTTGAAGAAGGTTAATGCAAAAATCCTTTAAATGACATGATAAATGTTCACTGGATTGGTTTGACAGGTTGGCATCACTAGATAAACGCAGAAAACCCAACAATCTGTTCAAATTCATAGTAATATGTTTGAAGCAAATCCTTAAAAGAACTCATTAATCAGAGCATTTTGACAACTGTAACCATTATTACCACAACATTATGAACCACCTAGTCCACACCCCATACAAGAATATAAAAAATGCAGCATATAGGAAACAAAGCCTAGACTCTACTAGCCAGCCTACTACTGAATCAAATAGACCATGTCCAATGAATGATCGACCGGAGGTCATTCCCACCATGCCTCAAGATCAAGCACAATGTCTAAACAACCATCCACATGAGGAACCCTAGGGGGGCTGGACCTCTAGCATGCTAGTCTCCCCTTTACTTGCTCTAGTCGTGCTTCTTGTTACTACTAAAGCCGATAAGGCAAGGCTGCTTGCAATTGATACAGGTTGGGAACTCCTTCTTACTTACCATGCAGTACCTCCAGCACTGTCTACAACCACCAAGCACCAGCACCAAGCTTTGATCTGATGAAATGTTTGATGAAACACAGGAGCTAGACGATGACAAGTCACTGTCATTGCCACAATCAACCTCTATCCCCCCATGGGTAGTGCCAGACATAGCTGTAGGTCCAACGGTGTGCTCCTTGCAATGTTGCCACTGGAGCCGCAATTGTTATCGTTCCTCCACCAGCTCATGGCTAAGCATATTAAACAATTCCAAGATTGATAGACGCCATTAGATATATCATGTTTGATGAAACAAGACATGCAACTATGAAGGAGAAAGAACACAAATAAATATTTATCAGCTTAGGCTATGGAAGATCTTACACTAATCGATTACCTGAAGATTAAAAGATGAAAGACTTGTGCCTTTCCCCTTTGATAATCTTTTGGTTGTGGGGCTTTGAGGGGTGCCAGGGCATCTTATATAAGGCGGTCAAGGAGGAAGACGCCAATGAATTTATTCACTAGCAATTAATATGCTCATCATCAAAATAAATGCATGCATGGGGTGGATGCATCTCTTGGTTGGAAGTTTGGTAAAGCATCACCTTAATTTTAGTCAAAGAAATATTTTTTATTATCAGCCTTTAGCAGACTTTGTTGGCCGCCATTATTATTTTTAGTCAAAGTTAGACAAGTTTGGCCACAAAATTTTTAGGATCCCAATACATTTTGTCATATATAGCTTAACTAAGGTAGATTTCATTACAATTTTTTAGTATTCAATATTGAACTCCATTTGAAGTAGACAAAGAAAAATCTTGGCTATAAAGAAATCAATGGCTGATGAGAGTTTTTAGGGAGGAAAACCCTCCTTTTATAAAGCAACACAAAACATTCAATATGCTAGGGATGCCAACTTACAGGCAAGCATCAACTACCCCTCAACAACTCCACAGTGCTACACAAGCCAAAAAGATCCTACCAAACCCAACCAAACTTGTAACACAAACAACTAGCGAGAGAAAACAAGCAGCACCTAGCTGAAAACGAAAAGAGCCAACTAAGCTAACAACAGTAAGCCAGCAAAGATAATTGATAGAGCCTACAACTCTCAACCAATAGAAAACTACGCTTCGAGTCAAATGAGTCCTTCATCTTCTAAATTCTTATTTTGTCGCTAGAAATCCTATAGCCACGTCTTCATTCTCCTGAGCAGGTCTTCCACGAACTTGGCATCTTCCCCCTTCAAAAGTATACACCACACAGACAACAATAATTTCTATCACCTTTCCACTTCTTTTTCTTGAGAGTTAACCCAGTTTGCAACTTATCTTGAATGAGCATCTACATGAAAAATCGTATTTTCATTGGAGCTTTCTTTTTCTAGAGTTTGATCATCCTTTACTTCATAACACCTCTAAACATTCTGTTTATATATATATATATCTAGTTCAATATACCCAAACTTCTCATAAATCCAAGAGTAAGAGTCCTCCAAGTTATTGTTTTGGACTTGAACATTATCTATTAGTTGTTTAGTTTCTTGCTAGCTCAACTAGTGTAGAGAATAGCAACCTAGCATTGAGTGCTTAGCGATCATAGATAACTAGAATTGTTGGTAGGTGGCTTACCTTTTGATTAGAGCTAGAGAAAAACGCTATTTCACCATCTAGTGTACTAACCACTTGCTCTAGTGTATTTGTCGAAAATTTTTATAGGCTACTTACCCCCTCTAGCCATTTAGGACCTTTCACCAGCCACATCGTCATTATTACTAGAGCTGTTAGAGTGCCTCCATACAACAAATCTACGAGTCCTGGCAATAGGCTTCCACAATCCAACCAAGGCAATCAACTCTGCATTCCCCAACAATATCTTGCTCACAAGGGATTGGCCACAACACATACTACCATCTATAATAATATTTTTCTTCGATGACACTGGCCGCCAATTCCTCTCCATTGATGACATCTACATCACCAACGACAACACATCAGGCCAACCCCGCATCTCATCATCAGAACGTAATATCGGAAACATGTTCTTTGGAACTCTAGAGAATCGATCGACGTTGCCGATGAAAAGGCTAACAACTGCCCTATGTGTTCGCATCCCCAACATGCGCCTTACTATAGCTCACGTATACAATCTCCATTGACCTCCAAAAATAATGAAGGCACTCCACAATAATGTAGCACTTCAGAGAGACATATTGACTAGAGCTAAAAGGGCCCATGGACCGACAACCATACTAGGCACCTACAACTACTACATCTTCGGGTATATCGGTAGCTGCCAATATTGCTTTGAGTTCTCTACAGATAGCACTACAAACAACGACGCCATGACAGGCCTACTTCTTCTGCATAGAGGCAACACCATGCGATGTTGACCTTCCAGTGGACGGCATCTAGCACTAGACTATGATTCGGCACGAGGACACACCGAGTAGAGAAGGTGGGATATGTTATGCGCCTAGATCAGAGGCCCAACGTCAGGCTAAGCGGGCCAGGAGGAGCCCGTGACCTAGCCCTGGCCGACCCTTGCACCACTAAGGCGCCCGGCGGCAAGGGCGCGCGGTCAGGGGGTGGATCACCACCGCTCCCCAAACCCTTCCGACATCCGAGGAGACCTAGAATAAAATAGGGAAGTCAGAAAAGGTAGGAAAATGAATAAGAGATTTGCTTAGATAAAATAGATCAGGATTTGTTAGAAAATAAATAGTTTGCTTGTAATGAAAGTTACCCAAATCTATAAGAAATCTTTCATTAATTGCTTAGAGGGTAAGTTTACAATGTTTAGGGGTCAAGTCTCCCAGGACTATAAATAGAGGAGCAATGTAACCTTTCAAAACTTAAGCAAAGAAATAATCTATTCCCTTATCCCCTTCTCTCTTCTCCTGCGCTGCCACCCTCCTCTCCTCACGCTTGCGCCAGCCCCTCTGCCCTAGCGCCACCACCCCTTAGCCACGCTGCCACCACCATCTGCAGCCAGCTCTACCCTAGCGCCACTACCCCACCACAGCGCCACCTTCCCCTAGCCAGCCACCCCGAGCAAGGCCGTGACTCGCAGGGTACACTTCTAGTTTTTAATAATTGGCAACACAAAAGCTATTACGCCAGCGTGCTCGCTAGGATGAGTCTTTTTCTTTTGTTATGGTCTCTTAGGCTCTAGAGGAGTAAAGACAAATCACGTGGCTGAAGCCCATGATGCCGCACGTCCATGTTGTATTTCTTGATTATGGTTATGCTAAAACTTTCCAAGCATGAACACACATGAAAAGAGTGGATCATCGTTCTTAGGGCTATGATAAAAAAATCTCAGCTGGTGGGGTACAGACCGCCCCCACGGTATTAGACACCTGCCGGACCTGAGCCGTGCGGCACTAAAGGCGCACACACGCGGTCCACAGGCCATACCAGACTTAACAGGAGAATATTCTCAGTCCCCGTCCGAGAAAACCCCCTGAACCCTGACTACAGCAGTGAGGGTTTTTTTGACCCAGCCTGAAATTCGCCCTAGCCGGGGTTCGAACTCAGGACCTGGGGGTGCCGCTGGAGTGACTAGACCAACTTACCAGCATCCTTTGGCTTCTTAGGGCTATGATGAAAGAATAGTTCGAGATGGCGAGGCTTATAGGACGACAAGGGAAGGAGGGGCATGGGAATTTGATGTGCTTCAATAATTTTTATGGAATTTTCCAAAGATATTAGTGGCCAGCTTAGATACCTCTGATGCGTGCATTTCATCCGTCCCATTGTCTGTACTTTTCTTATTTTTTCTATTAAATGAAAGAATCAAGTTGTAATGATATTTCAATTCTATACAATAATTTCTTTTGATAATAGAATTTGTTCTGGATATATATATATATATATATATATATATATATATATATATATATATATATATATATATATATATATATATATATATATATATATATATATATATATATATATATATATATATATATATATATATATATATATATATATATGGAGAGTACATTTAGTAGCCAGCTACAAAATAAGTTATTTTGTAGCCACCTCTATTTACGATAATTTTATATACTAAGTTACGATAATGTCAATACATATTTATGATAGTTGGGTTACTATAACATATGGGGATATTTACCGTAACGTTATAGTAAATCACATAGTAAGAAGTTACTATAATCTCGTAAATTTGCATACTAATTATCGTAACTCAAAGTGGCTGCAGAATAAGTTATTTTGTAGCTAGTTGCAGGGTATTAGTTCTATATAAATAAAGTTCTATATATATAACTTTTGATAGACCTAGGCAGTTACATACTGACCTATAGGATCAATATAGTAGTTTTTTTTTTCATTCACTTCAGTGTTAAAAAGATGACCTTTTAACTTTACTTATGGAAATACATTGATATTTTATATTTTATATATATATATATATGTATGTGTGTGTTTTTTTCAACATATGGATATTTTTTCAAAAATCAATATTAATTTTAGATATTTTCTAATTATAATTCATATTGACTATTTATTTAGATATTTTCCTTTCAGATTGATTTGGAGATCAAAGTATTAGTTTTTTTCTGTAGTCTTTTGTTCAAATTTTGCCCTACTAATTGTGTTTATTACATGATCTTTATTTAGGTATTTTTCTTTCTAGACTCAAGCGGGAAATCAAAATAAGTTATTTTGTAGCCACCTCTATTTACGATAATTTTATATACTAAGTTACGATAATGTCAATACATATTTATGATAGTTGGGTTACTATAACACATGGGGATATTTACCGTAACGTTATAGTAAATCACATAGTAAGAAGTTACTATAATCTCGTAAATTTGCATACTAATTATCGTAATTCAAAGTGGCCGCAGAATAAGTTATTTTGTAGCTAGTTGCAGGGTATTAGTTCTATATAAATAAAGTTCTATATATATAACTTTTGATAGACCTAGGCAGTTACATACTGACCTATAGGATCAATATAGTAGTTTTTTTTTCATTCACTTCAGTGTTAAAAAGATGACCTTTTAACTTTACTTATGGAAATACATTGATATTTTATATTTTATATATATATATGTACGTGTGTGTTTTTTCAACATATGGATATTTTTTCAAAAATCAATATTAATTTTAGATATTTTCTAATTATAATTCATATTGACTATTTATTTAGATATTTTCCTTTCAGATTGATTTGGAGATCAAAGTATTAGTTTTTTTCTGTAGTCTTTTGTTCAAATTTTGCCCTACTAATTGTGTTTATTACATGATCTTTATTTAGGTATTTTTCTTTCTAGACTCAAGCGGGAAATCAAATTCCTATTTAATTTAATTTATTGTTCTGAAATTACTATTTATTATTATTTTTAGGTACAAACTCTTTGATTTGATTTATTCCGTTAGGTTCAAACAGCATGTAATATCTAGACCTCCTCAACGAATGTGAAGACTCCTTTTAGCACTGTTATGTAGAAATAATAGATTAAGATTTCCATTTTATGCCTATTAGATCTGGTGTCATAACGGTCGTTTTCTTTATAAACATGGTGAAACTTAAATATGATTTCACTTAGGATAAAATTAAACTTGAATAACAACACACCTGTAGAGTTAGTTGTAACCGGCACTTGTGCTACGTGTATATATGCAGCTTCCTTTGCTTCACATCATATGAAAGTGATTATGAACACGACACGAACGTATACAACTAGCCGTGTGTGCCCTAGTGCAACATCAGAACAGGTGTCTTCTGTTGCGCTAGCGGACAAGTGAGAAATCGATCAGAGACGCTTCCGATCAAGCTTTTGATGCATGCGGTCTACTGGTGCTGATCCCTGCAGCTTCAGCGCTGATCTGTCTCTCCAGTTTGAGGCGCGAGGTTGTTTTTTTTTCTGTTGTGGATCGGGGGATTCGGGGGTGGAAACGTAACAGCCAGCAAGCTCGCTAGCTGTAGCATTATTCTTGCACACACGCACGTCACACGGACGGAGGCACCACACATGCATGGTCGATCTCGTTTTATAGAGAGACAGATGTGTATATATATACCGGCATACACATATCAGAGGCATCTATGCATGCATGGTCAATCTCGTTCATGTACACCCTGTAAAATGCTGCGTGCGTGTTTTCGTCGTATTCCTGCAGCTACAAATACAATACGATACAAGATGGCCGTTACATGCATGCATGTACTTAGCTTGCTAGTTAGTTGCATTGGATTGGGTCAAAGGAAGGTGACACGTACGCGGTGGCACCACATACTGTATATGGCCGGGGTGACAAGTAGGACACGCGTATAAGGAACAATTGTAGGATGAAAACTAATCGATGCAAGAGGATGGACTAGTTAGAAATATTTATGGACGTATAAGGAAAGAAGGAGATTAAAAAGCTACTACCATGTAAAGTAAAGGAAATTATATTCATATATAGAAGAAAAGGAAAATTCAACCAGCTATGGAAGAATTAATTAGAAACTGTGATTAAGGAAACTCAATCAACGTCGTCAATGTCCTTTATTTCTCAGCTGCCATGGAAGATGTACGTACAGGCCGGCTATAAATAGACGGCATGGCACCACGCAGCAGTACGCATCTCCTAGCCCAAGCTAGATCATTGGATACATAGCCAACAGCTCTAGCTAGCGCCCTCGGTCGTGTAACGTAACCCGGCTTCCGGCATGGCTTCCAAGCAGATCGGTGTCGTCGTCTTGTCCTGCTTCATTGCCATCACGGCTCTCGCCTTCCGTCCCTGCGCAGGCTGGTCGGACGCCGGCGCCACCTGGTACGGCCCTGCCAACGGCGCTGGGACCGACGGTACGTACGTTTTCATTGCATTGCGAATGTAGCATGCCTTGATATGATAGACAGACGTACACAATGCATGGTTTACTGATGCCAGCCCGCGCTCATCTACTTGTGTTAACTTCTCTGTTGCCTGTTGTTATATAGGTGGTGCGTGTGGGTACCAGGGTGCCGTCGACCAGCCGCCCTTCTCGTCAATGATCACCGCCGGCAGCGATTCCATATACCAGGACGGCAAGGGCTGCGGCACCTGCTACCAGGTACGTCAGATCATTAGGTTACGTTCATCGATCGGTTCATGCAGTGCAAGCTGTTAACCATACGTACTAGCTAATAAGGTTACTAATTGTTGGGTTGCGCCTTGTACTGCTTCGCGTTCTCTAGGTGAAGTGCACCGGACACGCGTCGTGCTCCGGTAGCCCGGTGACAGTGGTCCTCACTGACCAGTGCCCCGGCGCGTGCCAGTCGGAGCCCGTCCACTTCGACCTGAGCGGGACGGCGTTCGGTGCCATGGCGATACCCGGCCAGGCCGACCAGCTCCGAAACGCCGGCCGCCTCCCAGTCCAGTACACTCGGTAATACTACTACATACCTCACTGACGATGATTATTAGCTGCTTGCCTTGCACTGCATGCACCGTCGTCGTCCGTCGTCATCGCAGCCGACGACCTGACCTCACTGACGATGTATGCAGGGTGCCTTGCAACTGGAACGGCGTGGACGTCGCCTTCAGGGTGGACGCCGGCTCAAACGCCAACTACCTGGCCATGGCCATCGAGTACGAGTCCGGGGACGGGGACCTGGGCGCCGTGGAGCTGCAGATGCAGAGTGGCGCGGCGTGGGCGCCCATGGAACGCTCCTGGGGCGCAGTGTGGCGCTACCAGTCCGGCTCCAGTCTGCAGGGCCCCCTGTCTGTCCGCCTCACCTCCGGCTCCGGCAAGACCCTGGTCGCCAGCAACGTCATCCCCGCCGGATGGCAGCCCGGCAACACCTACCGCTCCGTCGTCAACTTCGGAACAAACTGACGAACGATATTTGCTACGTACTCATGTCTCCATCCATAGTAAGATGCAGCATGTGGCCTGCATGCTAGATCATATATATCTCTGCTCTTGTCTCTGTTGATGCTGATCCTATCAGCCAATGAATAATTGTCGATCGGAAACTCAACATATATAATTAAATATATAATGCAAGCACTGGAAATAAATTTTACACTACTGTTCTGTGATGATATCGTTGGTGTTTTACGCTGCAAGAATATATACTCAACTTGGGAACATGCATGCATATCACTGCTGTTTGCATGCCGCCGTCATTTGGTTTTCAGCTAGTCAACGGAGCAATATCAAACATGGAGGGGGAAAAAAAATCGACGACCGTCTCATTAACGCTTACGCAAGGCATTGTAACAGTAAATGATTCGTTGTTTTCACTCGTATCATTTCAATCATATCCAAATCTACTAGTGTAGGACTAGTCCAACTCACGCGAAATATACAATATATTCTTTTTTGAAACGGGGTAAAGCTTCATTACTCGGCTAACAAATCGTTAGCAACAATTACATAGATAACTTCAGGGATGGAACTAGTGACTTGCTCCTCTCCCTGAATACACAAATGACCCAACTTGGCCAACTCGTGAGCGGCTCTATTACATTCTCGAACTTTAAACACACACTCAAAATTAATGAAACAATCAGCAGCTAAAGTTTTAATTTCAGCAATCAGCATTCCCACTGCCGTATCATCAAAAGCTTCCGAAGTAATTGCCTGGACAACCATCTTTGCATTAGTCTCGACAATCAACCTTCCAATGCCCAAGTCAACTGCTGTCTGTGTGCCCTGCAGACAGGCAATAAGCTCGGCATGAAAGGCATTAAGGAAATGATCTATTTTGCCTTTCCCTGCCATGACCACATCACCATCGCAATCCCGAATTAAAAATCCCCAGCTGCCTGACAAAGAAGAAGGTACGAAGGATGCATCGCAGTTTCGTTTTAGAAAACCCGGCGGTGGTTTACTCCATTTCTGACTACGATTAGGAAATCTGCTTGCTGCACCTGAATTTCCCTCCAAAGCTGATACGCTCTCATCTGCATAGGACTTGATGCACCGAGCTATAAACTGTGCATCCCTTCTGCGTCCTTCCTCCCTGATTAAATTGCGTTCATGCCAAATAAACCACATAGCGATGATCATTAACAGTCTGCAATCTTCTCTTGATTTCAGGATCAATTCTACAACATCCCGGGCAAGGGCAGTAGATGCTAGAGATATTCGTTCCCTGTCCAAGTTCAGGTAACTCCATACCTCCGTTGCCAATCTGCATTTGAAAAACAGATGTCCCCCATCTTCCCCAACAGATTCACAGATCGGACATCTGTCAACTATCTTCATTCCTCTTTGAACGAGATTGCTTCTCAAAGGATGGCTACTATGACACACACGCCATAGGAAATGTTTCACCTTGCTCGGAGCTTTTATCTGCCAAATCATTTTCCAAATTGGATCAGGCTCATTGGTGCTACTCCCTTGGGCGCCTGAATGATATCGTTCCCGCATTATATCGTCCCGGCACATTTCGTAAGCACTTCGAACGCTGAATCTACCATGATTATCAAAATGCCAAGCAATGAAATTATCTCTTCCTTCATGCACCGGCAATGCCAAAATTACCGCCGATTCCTCTTCCCAGAACACTTCCTTCACTAGCTGCACATCCCACTCCCCTGTCACAGGATTTATGAGCTCAGCAACTTGAGATAGAAGACAAGTACCCCTAGGAGTAATTGGTCTTCTGGAAATACCCCTCGGCAACCATGGATCATGCCATATATTCAGATTGCACCATCACCTACACGCCAAATCATTCCTTTTCTAATCTCCTCCAGCCCCCGTAAAATGCTCTGCCACGTATAAGACATATTTGCCTTTGGTTTAGCATCCAACACTGAGGTATTTGCAAAATATTTGGACTTTAACACCCTTGCGCACAGTGAGTCTGGATTATGCAGCAGCCGCCATCCCTGTTTCGCAAGCATTGCTAAATTGAAAGCATGTATATATATCTAAAACCCAAACCACCCTCCTTTTTAGGTAATATCAACTGTCCCTGCTTAACCAATGAATTTTGTGTTTGCCTTATTGTTGGTTCCACCAAAATCGACATATCATAGTGCCAAAGAAACATTTGGACTTATAGACGACTGAAATCATAATGCAATATGAATCCACATATCATTTGGGCTTGGGTTCCTTATATAGTATATATGTACTGTTATAGATAGCCTAATCACTATTCACTACTACACAAAAAATGCCTATCACTTTCAGTTTAAAACTGTGGTCAATTACTACAAGTTTTAAGAACCGGTCGGCATTGGACAACTATCAGTTCGGACCAGTTCCAAAATACTAGTCATCACGTACTATCAGTTTTTAGAACCTACTTGTAAGGACTCTGAACCAATGACCTCAAGCCTCACGCATAGTATTCTTTCCATATCAGCTATGCAACAATTTTTGATTATATAACGGATGTTATTCTATTAACTTTACATTTACGATCTTGTATTATTGCATATTTAAGACTTATAGTCTCAAATAAAAACTATAAACTGTAAAGTTGTAAATCCTATCGAGCACTACACAACTTGTCTCCATCCGAGATAGTTTAATGGGTACAAGAATTTATATGGAATATTTGTACATATGGACCATAAACATCTGTGAACAACAAAGTTTTTGATCTCTTTGAACTCTATAATTTTAGTACAAAGTTTGTCCTGATCCGGCTTCATATGAAAAAATAATAAACCAAGTAATACGTAGCTACAAACTAACATCGATAGGTATATTTTCACTGCGGCTTTGTGGCAGTGGTAGTGAACCATTATCACTTTCAGTTATAGTAGCCAAGAACCATTATCACTGCCGGTTCCATTAGACTGGAACTTCTTATTCAACAACCGCAACATTATTTTATTTTCAAATTTTACACAGATTTCAAATATCAAATATTCATCTTTTACATTGTTTATTTACTAGGTAGCGTGCCAGTGCGTTGCTACGGGACATCAAAATTTTTATACTAAAAACACATAGATCGCACGATAAGATAACAATACTGTGAAATTAAATACTGACATTAAAGTGACATTTAATTCAAAATAGCAAAATTCGTGAAATAAATATAGTTACAGAGAGCGCAGCATCGCAGGCTCACCAACTCTACCGTATAGTCAAAATAGCTCGTCGTGCAGGCTGAGGCGTATACGGCCACCGGAGCCCGTCCGCCATGTGCGCGTATACGGCTGTTGGCCACACCGCCCACTGTCCCGGCACACACCCGGCAGCTAGTCGCGCTCCCCATCCACCGTGAGCTGCCTTCGCCTTAGATTGGAGAGCACTGCCGCTGAGCAACAGAGTGGATACAAACGCCCTGTTCATTTAGACTTATCAGCAGAATCAGCAGCCATCCAGCAGTGTTTTTCTCTCACAACAAATCAGCGAACAGTGCTTTCAGCACAATAAATCAGCGAAACGAACAGGCCGTGCTTTAACCAGAGAAGTCAAAGATAGGAAAACGAAGAAAAGAGGCACCTTCTGGTTGGACAAGAGGTTGAGCGGCACTGTCTCCACCACCTGGACGCCGCGCCGCCTCTACCGCAAGCACTTGGACGCCGTTCACAACAGCGTGAGGACAAGGGGGCGTGAGCAGGAGGCGGCATCACTGGCGATGGCAGTGCGAGTAGGAGGCGGCGGTGCTGGCGACGGCGGAGCAAGGGAGATCGCCGCGAGGTCTCGGCAATTTCGTCCTTGGTGAGCGTGACGGAGAAGGCTCTCATCCTAGGCAGATGCTGCTTCTGAAACCTACAATATAATATCAAATGAGTCCCTTTGTTTGGCAATGCAGCAGGATCCATCTAGCTAACATGTTGTGATGCAAAAGAGGAAAAAAATCACAATGCAGTTCAAATTACACGCCAAAAAGGAAAAAAAAAGAGTACTAATACAACAACAAAAAATAAGAGGCAAAAAGAGAAAGAAATCAAGAGGTGCTCAAACTTTGATGTCAGCGTGCTCAGTTTCACCACATCTCTGGCGCCGCCCAGCGAGTAACGAATCTGTTGGGACGCAGTGCATCACTCGTTGAGGCCAGCGCCACGATGAAAATTTCATGAGCTAGCTTCATCTGATACAAAGCATAGGAATTGAAATTGTGATTTATCAATGTAATACCTAAATTTATCTAAGATCACAAACTGAGAAACCGCCACCAACGCATACTGAATTACCATGCAACTGGCAAGCCTGACAATACAGTTTATAAAATGCATACTCGAGATAACATCAAACCTGCTGGTTCTGAGTTTGTTTTAGAGTCATCATCTATTATGACAATAATTAGTTCTGCCCTGGTCGACTGCTGTCTTGGCTGAAACATAAAGGCAACCAACCAGATATTAAATGGTCATATATGAGAATCGAAAGCAGGCTAAAATAATATGCAAATCTACAGATAGACATTGTAACAATTCACAAGTACATATATACTCGAGGGAGTGGTCTTGAAGAATAGATAACAACATCATCATCAATGGCTTCCTCATCGATGTGGCAACTATGCATGCCAACGTGGGGCTCATCAGTAGCCGGTGGCATACTACTCAAAGCCTGGATGTTCTGTACAGACATACTGCTTGGAGCCTCGTTGTGTGAGACAGGCATGCTGTTGAAAGGTGAAGCCCCCTCGCCAGCCCCTTCAGCTGGGGGACATCTGAGGTCCAAAAGCCTTTTCATAGTCCGCCTTCCAGCACCATGGGAAACGCAAATATCTTACGGGGTGACAGTAATTTTTTTATGAACATAGCCAACAAACATATACTTGCAGGTACAATGAGAAATGGCTGGGGTCAAATATATATATTTTTTTGACTCGGCTAGGGTCAAATATTGGATGCTGAAACTACACTACATACAAGAGCTCAAATCAAGACACGGTATGGATCCATGAAAGACAATTTTATCTCAATTACAGGTGTGACCCTTGCAAAAACTAAATCTAACTCCAGGTGAGATAATGTTGGCCTAAAATTCATGGGCGTGCTTATCTTAATATACGCACAAAAATCATCAGTCACCTGAGTCTAACAGCACTGGTATTAGCCTGACAATTCTTCCAGCAGATATGCTGCAACCTTCTCTCATCCCTAACACCGTGCACCCTCCCTCCTACACCATTGGCCCAACCAACTGCTACCTAAACCATCCTTATAAAAAAAAAACTACCTAAAGGCTAAAACAAGTAAGCAATCAATAATCCAGAGAAGTAGACCGTGCAGCGTTCCTACCTACCGCCTGATGTCCTTCTGGGCGAGGAGGCACTCCTTGCAGAAGGTGTGGCCCTTGGTGCAGTAGAGCGGGTCAATGAGCGGCTTGAGAAAGTGGCAGCAGGAGTCGAAGGTCTTGATGGAGACCTTTCCCAGGCGCTCCCGCTGCGTGTCGTACCCGAGCTTCCGCTTCTCCCGGTCCCTCGTCCATCGGTGGCAATAGGAATTCCGTGAAAATAACGCTTCGACAGAGACATTCGTCTTCCTCGCCTTCGTGTTCTTCTGGTGATGCTGGCCATGGCCGAGGGAGGGGCGTGGGGGTGGGGGTAGTCTCGCCGGCGGGGAGGTCTGGCGGCCATCAGGCCTCGCCAGATTGGTGGATCTGCCACTGCTCTCGAACCCCAAATCCATTCAACATTGCATCGCCCAGTGCAGCCGTCGGGGGTGGAGCAAACCTGCAAATCGGATGCCCTCAACTCAATGATCCACCAAACCCAAACCTTGGGTGCCTACCTCATCGCCTCTTCCACCCTGGCCGTCGCCAAAGCCGATGCGGCCGCCGCAGCAGGCGGCGGGACCGCCGGATGCGCAGCAGTGAGGGCGGACTTGCCGTCGATGTAGAATAGCTGCAGCGCCTCCTCGAGGTGCCAACTCGTCATCTGCATAATGGAAACCCCGGGATCACATCGGACCAGATTGAATTGTGTAGAAGCTAAGGGATTGGTTTTGGGGGGAGGGAGGAAACCAGACATGTAGGAACTGGGTGGCAGTCTTAGGGGTCTGGCCGGCGGCGATCTCGGTCGCCTATCTCTTAGTGGCGGAGGCGGATCTGGCCTGGCCGAAACCCTAGCAGGGGGCGGCGGTGGGCGGCCGAACGGTGGTCCTATGCCGTGGTGGCCGCCGGTGTCCTTGCCCGATGCCCTCGCCTGGGCGGCTCCCTCGCCTGGTGAGATGGAGTCGCAACCGTGGGAGAGGAGTCGGGGGAGTGAGGGAAACGCGTGGGGTGGGAGGCGTCGGGGGGCGAGGGGGAGGCGTTTCGCATGGGAGGGTGGGCAAACGGACGAAAGCAAATGTCGTAGGCTCACATATGGGCGCGGTAAAATTACAGAGATCGCAGGGGTGGGCAGGCAGACGGACGAAAGCAAATGTCGCACCAAAAAATTTGTCCACGCTTTGTTCTTTTTAGTTGTACTAGTAAATATGCCCGTGCGTTGCTACGGGTCAATAATATATATTTTTAGTTTTTTTACAACCCCGGTAACGTCTTTTGCTGTCTTTGCGGATCTATAACATATTTCTTTCTTCATGTGAATCGTGTCCGTTCTGTCTTCTTTCTTCATATCTGTTCTGTTTTTTTGTCTCTATCTAATATCTTCAAGTGTGCATCTAATTTTGTATATTTATTATGTGTTTTTCTTTGCGTTCTGAATTGGTTTTGGATGTGAACTCTAGAGTCGACGGTACAGGTTGTGTTTCACATGGAGAGCGAAAGTTGTATTTGATAGGGCCAGACTAACAAATGAACCAAAAAAGAGGAGGAAATTTTGCCACCGTGCCTTACATGGTGTGAAGTAGGATTCCAAAATTAATCAAAATGGTTGATACAATCTGTAGAGTATGAATAAAAAATGAATTAGAACACCTGATATAATTATTGGATAAATATCTAAGTGTCCAATGTACATACGAGTTAGAACATTGCACATCTAGCAATATTATGGGGTCTAATTCAAGACGAATCATACACATGATGAAGCTTTTATTGTACAAATTTCTTAGAAGTCGAAATAGACAAGAACTTACACTGAACACAACAAAATAGAAACAGAAAAAGGAAACATGCAACAAAAAGAACCGAAAGGCTAAACACAGGCAAGACATAGAGTTTGATGCAAAGACAAATTTAAATATACGATGCAATCTCAAATACTATTCAAAATCCGATATTCGATCATATATAAGAGTTAGAGCGTCACACGTTTGTTGAATAAATTTTTTAACCTACAAATCATCTAGATAAATTACACAGTAAATTACGTCTCTTGTCGCAACACACGGGCAGTGTACAAAGCTGGGCTGGACTGGAGACCCAGCCGGCTAGGTTCAATGAATGCGCGCGCTTCTGTTGCCATGCACGACGCTCCTGTTATTTATTTCTCCATCCCTATATGCGTGTCCACGATTTAAACCATCATTATGTACCCGTTGGCAGCATAGTCGAATATCCGCATCTCAACGCGCAAAACAAATCTGCAGCATGGCATCTGTCCAAAGTCCAAAGTCCAGAGTCTAAACCCATAGACCATCTGTACTATAGCTACAATGATACTGTTATCGACCCACAGATCGATCAAGTAGTAGTAGATCAAGTTTTGTTTCAACCTTTGTTCATCGTGAATAATAGTATGTATAAATCCATATATATATATATATATATATATATATATATATATATATATATATATATATATATATATATATATATATATATATACTGGTAATATATTTTTTTGTCGTACGTCATTGTTACAAATACTTTTAACAACAAAGGATTTTTGTATTTGAATTTAGAAATAGATAAATAAACAAAGAGAGAGCCCTATCAAAAAAGGACGTGTGGAAAATATGAGAGTATCATTCCACCATCATCACTAAACTTTTATAAAAAAAAGTTTGCGTTGTTACGGGACAACTAAACTTTTATAAAAAAAACACGGATCGTACGATAAGATAACAATACTGTGAAATTAAATGCTGACGTTAAAGTAACATTTAATCCAAAAGGTAATGTTTAGAAATTAACAGTCATCGAGAGCAGTATAATATCATAGCAATTTTGATTTAAACAAGTGTTATACTGTTACAAAAAAATGAATCTTTGAACATGATGAGACTATCATTCCACCATCATCACTGTCATTTCACTCTTTCTGACATCGGTTGTCTTCCATAAAGGAGTCGGTCTACATGCTACACAGGAAGCTAAGCGGTGCAGAGACCGTCGACCGAGAGCGATGGCCAGTTGAGGTCAACGGATGCACAGGTCAACACTATGTCCATTCAGCTTTAGTTGTTCTTTTGCTAAAGCACCATGCTCACAGGTTTTTTCTCATATGACAACGAGCAAATCAATGTGCTCATAACAACGAGAAGTAATGGCACTGTCATTCTCTGAACTAAGAGTGCAATAAAGCATCCAAAGTTCAGTTATCTGGTACCAAGGTAATTTCAAACTTTCAATTAGTAACTAAATATGTACAAACCTGGTTAAATTAACCATGTCCAACTCCAGAACTATTTCAAAATTTCTTCCAGCATGGTGTTATGGTGGCTTTTGGTCCTTTTCACAGTTTTCAAGCATTCGTTGGCATCATCCTTCAAATCAGTCTTCAAATGCCGCTCCTGCTTGTCTCATTGCACAAACAAAAAAGTGCAGTCAACCCAACCCGTCAGGTATGTGGTAGTACCAAACATTTCTGGTCCTCAATATCACAGAATTAAGCACCGTTGACAGTTGACACCATGATGTACTGTCGACACCACGCAGATACTCCAAGATAACAAGCAAAGAGAAAAGCAAAGTAGCCGAAGTTTGAGGAAGACATGCAACTTAACCTTGATAAAGGATTATTGTATCAGCTGTCTAAGCATGGATTAGAGCTATTCATACTCTGTATCCATGTTTTTCGTCTTAGTTGTTCAATGCCATCTGTAAGTCCATCCCCACTTATTAGGGCAAAAGTGCTCATGATAAAAGGCCTAAAATAACTTGGGAATTCATAAACCAGGCTACCCATGCTTGGGAGCGGGGAGCACAAGCATCATCAGCCAAGGTGATTCCACAGGTCAAAACACACACAGAGTCACTTCTAGCTAATGGAATGATATAAGATAGGAATTTTCCTTGATTTTTAATACAATCACAAAACTTTATGAACCACACCTTTTCAGAAATATGAAAATTTTATAAACCTGTCCAATACCAAAAAATTCAAAGCCAACAGTGTTTCATCAGTTACTGCCCAATCTCCTAATGAGTTGGTGACCATCCCTGACAGTTTCAGACTGGCCCATTACCTTCAGTCTTATGCTTATATTGGTAAATGCCCAATCATTGCAATGAGAGCCACAAAAAATGTCAATATTTTGTCTTGCCCGAATATCCTAGTCAAGCGATAAGAAAGATATTCCCTATTGTGTATAGTGAACATTATTATAAATGTATACTGATTTGTGTAAAAATTATAGATAAACAAGACAGAGAAGAGATATAACATTTACATATATCTGAGTTTGCTCAGAATTAATTAGGGAACAAAAATAAAGTTGCATTCAGTGAAGTAAATGCCATCAAAATTGTATTGACGAAAAAAACTCCTGAATGCTTCTACTCTTATATGATTGAGGAGTGCTCCTGGATTTCGACAAAATATGTGGCTATTGACAGAGCAGCAAAAAAGGGCCAAAATAATTGTTCCATTTCATAAGCCCATGCAGATTGAAATGCAATTTCTTATCTGTAATAAAACTATGCTAAAAGAAATTAGCGTGCCTTTGCCTCCCCAAGATCACACAATTGTTCATTTCTCAAGGTGCTTTGTATTCCCTCCCAGTTTAAGCTTCCTTAATGGTATCACTTTTCCCCTCTTCTTTCACAAATGCCTGGGAGAAAATATCAAACCCGAATTACTCAAAAACTAAAGAAACTGACAGGTGAGAGCCTGTAAGCACTGAACAATACAACACAATTATTTTTAGAATATGTTGCTCTACAGATGAATCGGTTTGAATCCTAAAACAACAAGTTGTGCATTATACCCTTACTGGTATTTTCCATTCAAGTGTCTGCATTGAGGAGCTTAGCGTTTTGTTCCGGCCACAAATGACAATAAGCTGCCCAATTGGTTTTCCAAGCTCTTTGTCAAACAATGATTTTCCTAGGGCTCTGGCAGTCTTCTTGACAGGACCCATGCCCTCCACCTCCCATGAGCAGCACTGCAGGAAGCTCAGGATCCAATTCAAGTTCCCTCAAATCATCCTGATATAAGTGGATTCAATTCAAATTCTCTCATGCAAAAAACATTTCACGTTCCAAAGAAAATTGATGACAACAGAATAGTATTCAGACAATTCAATGCAAACATATTTTCCTGTTTTCTTGAAACTTGAACAGTAACGCTTTTGGGGTATACAGCATATTCATTGAACACAACGGGACAAAACCTTGTAAAATGAATATCTCGGCCTTTTGAAAGACCATGTATGGTTCAAAATAAAATTAGCAGGAATAGAAATAGAAAAACTTAGGGTGAACTAAATACCTTAACAAGAATTGCAAAGGCAGAATGATGGTCGAATCGGAAGACCGAACACGTGGATTTGAGAAGGTTGATCATCCAGTGCAGCCTGCTTGGCAACTTCTTCTGAGGGGCAGTAACATCTGTTCACATCAGCATGGACCCCTGCGTTTTTTTCCTTCTAATTGTCAGATCAAGTGAAAAAATTGCTTTATTATATGTTTTCCTTATCAGTAACTGAATATACCATGTAGGTGGCAAGTGTTGAGGTCTGTGATCACAGTTACAAAGACTACTCTGTTCTGTAGGCCTTGGCATTTGAGAACCCACATAGAAATGTGTTGCATGATGGGGTGGACACTAATTATGATGTTTGTCTTGCACTTCTTCAGTCCAGCCTCCACCTTCCTTCATCCATAAACAAGGCATTCAAAAAAAAGATATAAGCAACAGATCATGCAGCAGATAAGACGTGGATCATGGTAATGGTATATAAAATACAATGAAATAATTATATAAAAGGAAACATTGGCAATTCTGAAAGGACATATATTAAGATAAATGTTGCACAAGGATAAATGTTGACCCACGAACCTGTGTGCCCTGCCTAGCAGAGCGGCGTCGTCGTCCTGCGTGCAGCAGCAGCTTGATGCGCTCGATTTGCGCCACCACGGTGTGCACGACGCCCCCCATCAGCGCCAGAGACACCAGATCCCGCTCGAACTCCTGGACCCGCCCCCACCACTGCCGCCCAATGGACTCCTCCACTCACGCCCGCGCCGCTGCCGACCGATGGACTCCTCCACACACACCCGTGCCACCACCAGGCGCCAGCCTGGGTGGCCAGCCGGCGGGCCAGGTCAAGGCAGGCAGCCAGCCTGATATGAAGTTGTAGTTAACAAAAAGAACAATTCATCTGAAACATCTAGGCAACTCATCCAAAAATTTGTTTATGCAGAACCAGCACTCAAATTGGTCCATAGTTTAGCTAGGTGCTAACAGCTCAACCCACAATAAAGAAACCACCTTTTTGCCATAGCGAGAAAGGAAACGAAAGCTCAATTGAGGCCATGGCAGTGGGGGAACTACATGATAACTTTAACAAAAAAATAAAATAAAAATGTACCTGCTCTGGCACTTGCCAATAACAGCGTCATAGAACCTATGCAATATGGTGAAAACAATGTAGCTACCCTCAAAATTAATTTAATAGCATCAGTTTACGATACACATCAGCAGAATCAAGAGGCGCGTATGGTGTGCGCTCTTTGGTTAGTTAGTGGTTAGTTAGTGGACAGATGTTCTACAACGTTCACAAAATTCAGTCTTCTAGTACTACTTTTGTCTGAATTATGCAGAGTACCAAACTGCACACACACTCCTAAGGGCATATCCAAATGAGAGACACCATATTGATAGTAAATTTGTAGCGCACATTGTCCTATCCTATTGTTATTGTGAGTTACATTTTGGTGCATCTATGTTTGCAGCAATAACCAAACCAGAAAAAAAAACAAATTTCACATATTACAATGAAATCACGTATTGGCCAGCAATAACAAAACCATAAAGGAAGCTAACCTTGTCAAACATGTGTTTGGCGAGACGATTTGATTATTGCTCAGCTCGTTGAGATAAGAATTTGAAGTTTACGTGTGTACAACAAGATCAGGTGCTCGGCGAGATCAGGTTATGCTCGGCGAGGCGCTTCTTTGCTCGGCAAGATCAGGTACTTGTTGTGCTTGTCGAGGTTATCCCAAAGGCACCAGCATTATATAAGTATGAAAAAACCAGATCGAATTGGGGTCGGACGTGGAGTTCGTAACTTACCATGGATTTGATTTCTCGATTTGATTAGAATCCAATTCCGAATTCCGACCCGATTCCGACTCCATCGGCCAACACGGTGGCCCCTGCAACTCGAAGAACGTGGAAGCTGGACGTTCGGCCGGGATAGGATGGTGGAAGGCCCGGATCTGGACACACGTGTGGCCGCGCCGGCCGGCCTACGTGGCTGCATGGTCCGTCTGGGAACGGCAGGGCGGACGGCAGCCTGCAACGTCCGGAACATGCCGGCGGGCGGCAGCCTGCGATGTCCGAGACGAGCGGCCGGGCGGAAGGCAGCCTGCGACGTCCGGAGCGTGCCGGCGGGTGTCCTGCTGTGGCGGTGAGGGAAGCGATGCGGCATCGGCGGCGCGTGAGTGAAGCGATGCGGCGGCGGCGTGAGGAGGGCATGAGGAGTGGAGACGAGCTTTTTTTTTAATCCATGGCGTGAAGGACTTGGGCTACGCTGCATCCAAGCGAATGGGCCAGATCGAAGTGAGCGACCGGGACGGTTAGGCCGAATTGAATGGGCTGGACGAAAAAAAAGAGCCTGAAATTTTGCCTCTTTATTATTAGGTATAGATAAGTTGTAGGGGATAACTCATAACCTTTCTTTGATATGCATCCACTCGTCTATTTGGTTGGCTCCTGGCAGAATTCGCCTAGTGCAGGTAGCGTCACCAGGTGTCCCATTTTAATGCCTAGGGCTGAGATTGCGGCCTGGCGGCGCAGGAGCTACATGGCATGCGCTCAACCAAATATGCCCACATGTGAACATTGGCAGGTCTAACCAATCTATTGTGAGAAAGCAAAACCTCTATAGTTGCCATAATTAATCATTTATTTATGACACCTTTGAACACATGAACTAGAAGAATACCCCGCATGTTGCTGCGGAAATTACGAATTAGTGGATTGTGTTGTATGATGTGGACAAATAAAATACTTATATGTCTTATTGACATGAACATTATAATTGTACGGGCTAGTGGATTTTAATTGTGTGTGACAGTGCATTGCCTAGTTGGACAGCTTGCATGTTAAGAGAAATAGGTAGTGGGGTTTTGCTTTATAAGAGTATAAGATTTCACGTGAGTTAGTTCA
Source organism: Saccharum hybrid cultivar R570 (assembly GCA_038087645.1). Classification (NCBI taxonomy): domain Eukaryota; kingdom Viridiplantae; phylum Streptophyta; class Magnoliopsida; order Poales; family Poaceae; genus Saccharum; species Saccharum hybrid cultivar. Next base: position 358,479 of record JAQSUU010000291.1, on the reverse strand, counting down.
TTTTTTACAACAAAAACATAGGAAATAGGAAAGTTCGCCACATTGAGAGTACTATATCATAGGCGCCCGATTTTTTTCTTTCCTTTCAGTCATCATCCATCTTTAACCTTGGGAGTGAACATCTTCTTTGTTTCTACTTGTTTCGGTGCTGATTTTGCCCCACCTACCACCGGCCTTTGTTCTCGCCAAGCTCGTGGCCATTGTGTCCAGCCCTAGTGCCGTCCCATCACACTAATGCGGCATAGCTGGGCTATCCCAATGACTGTCGTGCCCTTTCCTGGTGCAATCACTGTCCTCCTCTGCCCGCGGCCAATGGCGGTCCCACCACTTGTTGCTCAATGCCCCCTAGCCACCTTCTCCACCTGGCCACCTTCTCCACCTGGCCAGGTTGCCTCCCCAAAATCCCATTCTATAGCTAGAGAGAACAATTAACCTAGGAATAGGGATGACAGCGGATTGGGTAAGGCGTCGGTAAAGAATTTATCTGCCCACGAGCATACCAATGACCATAAGTTTTACCCACATCAAGCATGCCTGTGGGTAAGATTCTTACCCGCACCGGGTGGGTACCCGACGCGTATCGGGTACCCGTCGTGTATAATCAAGAGAGACCAAATAATAAAATCATAGGGATATGAAATAGGAAATTTATAGTTAAGCCTCACACAAATATGTCAGTCGCACTTACATAGAGTTCAGTAGGGCAATATATAGTAGCCCAGAAACCACAATACATCATAGATTCATAGTTCAGTCATCGTGCTCATAGAAATAACACAGCACGACTTTTACAAGAACTAATGTAGCAAGCTAATAGCTCACACAATCACTTTATTCAGCCATCCATGAAAAAATTTCATCTTTAATCGACATGATATACATTTGCCATATATTATAGTAAGTTACCCACAGGTAAAATTTTGATACCCACATTATTCCAGGTACCGACCCTCGTGTAGCCGCAAGTGAGCTTTTGTCCCCGTGCACACCCATCAAGTACGAAACCTGAGGCTACAATTGCCATCCCTACCCAGGAACCCACCCTCGGAACCCCTCGCTGGTAACTCGCTGGCGAGTGCAGAGCGACGTTTGAAATCAATTTCAGGCAGCCTGGAGCATAGGAGATGAGATTCAGTATTATTTGGGCAACCGAATCTCATCGATGACTCTTTTGAGCAAGGAGGAGAACGTGGCAAGTAGGTATATGAGACATGCCACCGAAAATGTACATCACCTAGAATTATTATAGAATCAATAATAAATATGTAATATACTGTAGCTACAGGTATACAGGCTTTAGTTTTAAGTTACCTGCAGCTTTTTCTTTCTTTCAATTCCCTAAGATAGTTGTGAAATTTCTCTCTCTCTCTATTTTTAAGTGTCGCTATGGTATTTTGTGCTAGTCAAACTTTTTAAAATTTGACTAGGTTTATGAAAAATATTAACAATATTTGTATCTCCAAATAAATTCATTATGAAAATAGATCCAAGGATCTATCTAATGATACTAATTATGTATATAAATTAATATTTTTTTATATATTTAGTTAAAGTTAAGCATGTTTGACTTCTCAGAAAGTGAGAACGACAGATAAAAAGAGACTCGAAGAGTAGATTGCAGCGACAAACTAGGTGGGTATTCATCTATTTTTCTAACAGTGATAGAATAGGCACACTCCACCTATTTTTCTTTCGAGTACGATTTTAACAGGGCGGTGACAGTGAAAGGCACACTTCACTAACCGCATAATTGATGGAATGTAACCTTCCAAGGAGCCAATCAGAAGTTATTTAACTATAGAATCGCAAAAAGTGAAAATAAGTGCATTCAGAATAAGTATAAAACGGAGCAAAGTAATGGCTATAGAGTCTAAGGTTGGGTTTGGTACGCATCCACGTTCTCCTAGAAACGTTTCGGATCCAGATTCTCTTAAGAAACATTTCATGTGATAAATTAGAATCACTTTGTGAGATCGTTTAGTTGGTAGGCTAGATTCTAATTCACATGGAGTGATACATATTTTCTTCAAAAATTATATAAATAAAAATATGCTTCAAAAAAATCTAAACTTTTTGTGGATGTAGAATAAATTGAATACAACCCATTTTAAATTTGTTGCACTAAAAAAAAGGATTGCAACTGAAAAAAAATAAAATTGGTAGCTCATAATCTGAAATGATTCTATGCGAAACTACCGTATCCTGATTTCTAACTTTCCTGAAGGAAACGTGGAACTGAAACGTTTCAGATTCATTCAGCTGAACAACATTTGGAGCACTTTCTGGTGATTCACGTGAGAATTGAATCCGATTCTATCGTCCAAACGGGGCCTAAACAGAGTTTATTACGATTTTAGAACTACTGCAACAAAAGCCCTCAAGACCCCTATTTCTAATTTGAGGGCTCTTCTTCGGGTTTTAAGAGCCCTATTTTCTGGGCTCAATTTGAGTAAAGGCCTTCAAATCAAAGCCACTATTTCTATTTCTCTCTCTTTGCTCACATGTATACTCTGTGTAGTTAGCGTTGAAAACGGATAGAAAAATTCCTGTTCCGTTTTCCACTTTTGTCCGTTCGTTTCCGTATTTGTGGGTCCCGTTTCCATATTTACGGAAATGGGAGAGGGGTTTTTCCGTCCGTTTCTATGGGATCCCGTTTTCACTCGAAATTGACTTGTATTTATTCCATTTTTCGTCTCGTTTTAAATCTATATGAGATGTGTAGAAATTAATATATTCATAAACCTATTAATCACCAATTATGCATGTTAACACATGGCATGCTAGTGAATACTAGACCAATAACTTCATATATGTATATTAATTTGTGACTTTGCTCATGTATATTCATGAATATTTAATCATATTATTCTAACTTAATTTTCTAGCTCTCCATCCATATTTGTTCGTTTCCGTGCATCCGCATATCCCGATTCCATTTCCAAACCCGCATTTTCCGAACCCGATCCCGTTTCTGCCAAAAAAAAATATAGAAACGGAAGTAGAAATAGGGTGTTTCTGTCCATTTCCGTCCGTTTTCATCACTATGTGTAGTCTATCTACTTGACACTACACCAAACCAAACAATAATATTAATAGTCTATCCAAACGATCCAAATTCAATTACTACAATTCAAACTGAAATTCAAATTTAAAACAAATAAAGTGTCATCCGAAGACATGTATTAAGGCTACTTCACACATTTTCATCCATCCATATATCAATATAGAAAACAAATGCCATATTGAAACAGCTGAACACATATTTCCTTTAAAATATGAAGACATACACTACAAAAGCATTTGATAACCACAAATTGCATCCAACTAATTGCCGCTGAGAATAGATAGTGCACACAACACACAAACAATAGCTTGAAAGAATTCAAGCTGACAATCAAAAGATTTGTCCTTTACCGCTCCCAATCCATTGGTACAAACTCGCTTGACCTTCATTGTTGTGACAGAACCGCTCAATTTATACAAGATCAAGTATGACGTTCTCCGCTAAACACGTTGACACACACATACTATCACTTATATAAACCCGGTAGTCCGTCGAGTACCACGAAGGCCTCGATAAATCAACTTCACAACCAAGATCGTACTTGATTAAGTAAATACATATCACATACTCAGAGTTTGCAGCAAAAATAATATTACAATACTGAGTTTATAACTTGATTAGGTAAAACAAGAAAACTTTGAAGTGCTTACAGTAACATAAGTTTTGTATCATATTGCTAGCTCAAATGACACCCTCCAACAAAATCATAGATGAGAAGCAATTATAGAGTAGCCGAGCCCACCGACACTTAGTCACCACCTTCAGCAGACATAGCACTTCACCTGCAACAGTGTGGGATAAAACCCTGAGTACTTAATTGTACTCAGCAAGACTTACCCGACAGGAGAAAAATAAAATGACTTCAAGGATACGCAAGGTTTATTTAGTGGAGCTAGTTAGATAGCATAATCCTTTGCAAAAGAGCTTACTACATAAGTCCTTACTTTCAATGTTTTAGCATCAAGTTTAGTGAAGCCAATTATAGCTAAGTTTGCATCTATCCTATAGCAATCATTTGATTAATAAGCATCATAGTAGTAACCAAATTCAATTATCATAATCAACAGAACCATCATGCTTTATTAGTTACTATGACTGCTGGACAATGACCAAGTTTCTCACTAACCGGGAGAGACGGCGATTCGAATCGATTACATCCAGCTGGGCAATCCCAAACACACACCCATACGAGCCCTCATTAGCTCGTGTGGATCACTGTTCACTCCATTCGGCGGTGAGTCTGGAACGTTTCGCAAAACTCATGATCTTGCATCCTCACATGAATTACCTGAAGCCTGTAGCAAACATGGTCTTGGATTAGTCCCCTTCCTTCAAGCTCTCCTCCCAGCAATGCTAACGGTCTAATACCTCAGCCTGAACGAGGATCGGCTTCACGTCAACTATAACTCAGGCCCTTGTTATGTGTTTGGTACCTTCAATCTTAACCAAGGTCCAACAACGAAGCAATCCTTAATTTATACAAACGGGATCAAAGAATGCATGCCTAACCGGCATCAACAACAACCATAATAGCACCGGATCCTGCCCGGTCTTCAGTTATCCATTATTACCTGGTTCTTTTCCATGATAGCAAATATAGCCAACCATGTCTGAGTAGCCACCTAAATCTCACGGATGACAGGAATCACCCGACTTCTACCAGTATAAGCATAGCTAAGCATAGAGCAACTTGTACATACTAGTAAGGTTGCAGGTTTATATTGTGGACAAGGTAAGTCATGCAACAATGGGTTTCAAATCAACTCATATAACTTAATGCACAATATAAAAGGTATACTCGAGTGAATTTTAAAAGAGAGATAGGAGGCTTGTAATACTCCGAGGCTTGCCTAGGTTTGAAGCACAATGTCAGTTAGTTAGCTTCATCTTCAGGACATGATCAACCATCATCTTTATCTCCTGGACTTGGTCACCGTTACAATCTTTTGGATGGTTTCAACATCATGTCCTTCATCTTCATGTCATGCATCTAATGTACCTAGATGATATGCAACAATGCAAGACATGAATGCATAGAAGAGCAATATACGATACATCGCAAGAAGGTGAGCAAGACCAACACAAGGTCACGATAGATTGGGTACAAGCACTTATATTAAACTATACATCACACAAGTTTACCATAGTGAGATTGTGAGTTACTAATCCAAATCATTCAATCACATATTACCTTTATTAAACCATGACAAGGCATTCATATACTATGAATTAGCTAGCATGGCATTACCAGATGTATTGGGGCTGTTGTACTCACATAGTCATTAAGTTAACCAAGGTTCATATAGGTGGTATACAATACAATGTAGGCCACAAAATATGATCACTTAAATAGAGATCATGCATGAGCATCATAGAGATAGCAAGATGGTAACCAAAATTTTAGTTCTTTTACTGAGTAGATGCATATTTCTTCTCTGGTAGAGAACATAAAGTTTCTAAGTCCTCTAAGCATACAAGCCATTATCATTTCATGTTTATCAATTATTAAGTTAACATGAGACCCTACTCTAGGTCATTACAAGATTCCATAGAACATCTACATATCTCAAATATGAAAGCAAGCAAAAGATCATGTCTTAACTTTATGTATCCACTCACAAAAAGCATCACTCAAATATTAGTTTAAACCACTTTTATTTCTAAACATCAAATTAAAAGTTGTTATCACAAAAGACTAGGTTAGCATAGATGATCAAGATCTTGACATGGAGAAACATACATAACCTAATCTTTTTACCCAAGAGGTTACATCCAAAAGGCAATTAAGTCTCTAAACATGCATCTACTAAAGAAAAGGCTTAATTACATTAAAAGTATTTCTTCTTTCTAATAACACAAGTTGAGCATGAGAATATTAAAAAAATAATTACTTTGCCATGAAATAGCAGGTGTGGATGTGTCTCATGGTCTACAATCAATTTCAAAAAACCATTCAAGGCATTTCATGATTTATGCTAATCATTTTGACAATTATTAATCAATAACTAAAGCATATAAATAAGAGTATAATTAAACATCATCAAATTGTTTCCAAACTTTTTGTGAAAGTTGATACTAGCATAAAATAGTTATACAAAAAGTTTCATGATCATTGGATAATTATTTTAACCTACAAAATCATGGAAGTTCCATTTATTAATTAAATGGGGTAATTTTGAAGCATATAAAAACTACTGAAAATGCTCATTTCATATTTTTCCTACATAGAGCACATCATGAAGAGGCTACATAAAAAATTTCATGATTTTATCATGCTTCCATAATGAGTTATGAAAATAACAAATATCAGCACTTTTATAAAAATTAATAAAACACAGAAAAAGGAAAAGGAGGCTCGGGTCCAAAGTGGCCCGACTCGGCCTAGCGGCGCGTGCAGCGCGATGGAATGCCGGCCCAGTGTGGCCTGCCCAGGCGTGGCTTGGTAGTTTTACAAAGGAGCCCCTATGTTTTTGTATAATTAAAATTCCATCCAAACAGTTGTGTAGCACTATTCACCTAAGTCTATGACTTTGCATAAAGAACCCTCGCTTTGCTTCTATTTACACATGAGGTCCTTCTTCCTCTTCTTCTTCATGAACCAGAGTAGAGGATGGCCTCTGCCGACCTGACTTCCGGTCATAGAAGGCTAGACGACGATGGACCGAGCGAAGAGATGCGCGGGCCCTGCGGAGACCTCGGGCTGTCCGCGGCCTTGCTTGAGGTGGCCCAAGGCGGTCCAGCCGTGGACACCGATGGCTAGCGGCTATGGCAGCAGGCGGCAGCAGCGCTACGGGGCACGACGGCCGGCAAGGACCCAGGAGGAGCATGGGAGGGGCAGCGCGGGCAGGGGAAGGCGGCAATGGTGGTGGCTCAACCGGGCGTAGCCGGTGATAGCCTGACCACACATGCGGCGGCCACGGCGGGCGACTGCATGGCGATAGCGACGCTGCAGTGGCTATGGCAAGGTAGCTTTGGCCTCGGTGGCTCAGAGAGCGTGCGTGAGGCAGAGTGGGGCCAAAGGCGGAGTTGGCGATGGTGGAACGTGGCCGTGGTAGAGGGAGCTCGGGGCCGGCCATGGAGGGCGTGCTCGCGTGAGCTCAGAGGTGAGGGAGAGCGCACGAGGAAGGGAAGCGGAGTAGCACGAGAGCAACAGCATGGGCTTAGCCACCTAGGCGCAGCGTAGGTGGCAGCGTGGCTTGGGCAGCTGGACGCACGGCATGCGCAGCGAGCGTGAGCGACGTCGTGGTCAACTTGGCCATGGTGACTATGAGTAGGGCAGGGTTCAGTGCCATGTGCCCCTATTTCAAAACACTGTGTAGCAGCTTCCGGGCAACAACAGGCCTTGAGCACTGTACAAAACATCTTAATCCCCTTCACTCTCCACTTCTTATTAAGGTACTAAGGTCATTAGTCACATGAATTAAGAGATAAACAACACCAAAAATTTAAGTATCAGCGAGAACACAACACTTAGCAATTCTCTAAGTTCCTTTGCAAAACTGAGTTTGATTCAAACTTTGAGCAATCAATTAGGGGTTAAAAGTTGATAAAACCTTACAACCAACAGTTCTTTATCAAAGTACAAACTTCATGCCAAATCATAGAAGCAAGGTTGTACAAACTTTATTTATGATGATTAGATAAATTCTCAACTTTTGAATTTGATAACTGCTATTTCCAGACTTAGAAATATTTTTAAAGCCTAAAACAACATCACATTCAAACTTGGAGCTACTATTAGGATATGTTAGAAATTGATTTAGCCCTAGGTCCTTAAACAAAGTTTGTAACACACGAACTGAACTACAATTTCTATTTAAGGCCAAACCTCAGAACTAGTACAAATACCAAAGTTCTATATTGATCAAAGTAGCAACATGAAAAGGTTTAAACTAGGGTTTTAGCTATTTTAAGCATTTTCTTCACACTTTTCCAAAAGAAACCCTAAACAACTTTTGTTCAAGAGTTAAAATAGAGTTGTTTGAACATGATAGCAAGGTTTAGTTGACATCACATGTTTCCACTCTATTAACAAAAGTGTTTTTTAAGCAGAGCGGAAATTATCCTTTCATATAACTTTTTGATCTAAAACAACAAGCAACTTATCATGTGCCTAGAATATGTTCATGATTAGGTGATGCACATGAATAAACATGATTAAAACTACTTGTGCACATTTTGAAATAAAATTTACTTTTAAACAAAAGAGTTTTGTCTTTGCCTCTGAAAAGTTAAGTTAGGTCTCATTTGAAAGAGTTTGACTCCACCTTTGTCACCACTTGTCAAGTGTTAAGCTCTTAATCATTCTCTAACTTATTTGGTTTAGAATTAATCCACTGCTTAACTTGAAATTGACACTTAGGGTGTCACAATTGTCGTTGATCGTTTCAATGCTGAACACCTGCACATCACAAGACAGGTGACATGTTGTACACACCACTTATCACGCCATGGTTAGTCTCAACACTAAACCAAAGCTCGATCATCTCTTAACAATAACTTATCATTCTCACACATGGGCACATATCCACCATGTGCTAGCACCTTTATTTGCATGTGGATGATGTTGCGCCAAGGTGTTCCTAAGGTGCTTAGGAGTCCATCCTACAAGGTGCATGCATGTGCTCATTGTGCAAGTGAAATGCTTATAGTCTTAGGTTCAATATGTGAGGCTTAAAAATGTATGCCCAATTCACACATGCAATGAGGTGATGCACAAAACATGTCTCCTAGATAGCACATGTTCAATGAAAACTAACATAACTAGTTTCATGAATTTTGAAGTCCTAGAGAAGTAGTTATGTGCTTTACAAGCCATAACGCATCCATAATTTTGATCAACATTAAAAAATATTGTTTTAGAGTCAAACTCATGTTTAGATGACAGAGAATTGCATAATGAAACCAGAAATTTTTGTTTTATAATTTTTAAAGTAAAAATGCATTTTCTATGAATTTTACAAGATCATGCATGCATATGTTGTGCTCTGGTGGACTGTTCGGAGTAACAAGGCGGACTGTATGCTAGAACATGCAAAAACAATGTGTTTCTTTGTGTTTTGTAGGACTATCTGGCCATGGGGATCGGACTATCCTCTGAAACACATCCAACATGCAAAAGTCATGCCAAAGATGATTTCGGGTGCATCCGGACACCGGTTCGTTGCAATGGTCTTCTAGTGATGTGAGGAACTCATTCTAAGTATTGGATTCAACGTGCATGGTGGTGTGTGGAGCTCAAGCTCATCCATAGTGGTAGTGTCCATGGATGGGGCAAGAGCCAAGGGGATGGCCATGGGAGATGGGGAAGATGGAGAGGGGCTTCGGGGGAGTGCTTACCACGTCGAAGGGGACTTCTACCTGTAGCAGCTCAGTCAAGGATGCTTCATGGAGGGAGATCTGCATGAGGGGCTCCTCCATGGCTTGAGAAAGATGATGACTTGGCCTCTTCTTCTTGAACTTTGGCGAGTTCGAGGATGACATGGTGGAGTAGCGCACAGGCGTGCATCTCAGCAGGGCTCCGACAAAAGGCGTCCTCCTTCCTTCTCCTCCTCCTTCCTCTCTTCTTTCTTCCCGTCCTTCTCTTTGTTGTTTTCTATGAAGAGAGGGAGTGGGGATGGTGTGTAGTGTGAGGGGAGGGCTGACGTGTGGGGCCAGATGTGGTGTGTGATACACCTCATGTTCTGCACATAATAGGTGTCACATGCTCTACTAGACTGTCCCGTGGTGCCACCAGACCGTCCAGCAGGTCATGTGACATGCAAAAATTTTGCAGACTTGTCAACTTGACATACATGTTTTTGAAAATAGGAATTTTAAAAATGTAGATTATGCTCATGATGCTTGTGAAAAACAATTAACACGACTGGGTCATTGACATTTTCTATCATCAATAGTTTGGTCTATATTGGGATTCGTAGGTCTGCATGAAGGGGAACCGACAGAGGTGGGTAAGGGAAACAGTTGTGTCAGGTATCAATATTAGGGATACCCGGAAGAAGGGAGCTAATGGCTAAGAACATTAATTTGCCTGGACTATTAAGGGCGTAATTACCGTCTCACCTGACCCCTCAAGGGGCCCCCCGTGTCTTCCAACCCCAAGGGCACGGACTCTACCTCTCTCGGCCCCGAGGGCACGAGCTCTATCTTATTTGATCCTAAGGGTGCGGATTCGGTCTCAAATAGGAGCGCAGGCCCCATGGGGGCCCGCACTATCTCCAACCACTACAGATGTGAAAGCACGAGCCCGGGGTCAAACTTCTAACACTAGGAAGGGAGCTGGCATGCCTCAACGCGATTTGTGGCTGCGATAGGCCATTCCTAGGACTCATGACGCCCACAACGTCAGGCAGGCCAAAACTATGCTAGCTAACTCCTGTACGGTTTCCGTCAAGGGTGCCCATTGCCCATACTACCCGTCGGGATGGGATAGGGCATCACGACCGGCTGATGACGCCCACGTGTGGCGATAGTGGCTAATAGGGCCACGATGTGGATCCATCCCGATCGTCATCTACTCCATGACATGGAGCCATTCCCATCATCATCTATGCCATGACATGGAGCTGTCCCCATCATCATCTATAGGACCGGCGGGACCCGTGCAAGGAGGCGAAGGAAGACGCAACCCCGAAAGCTCTTTTCCTCCTCGTTCTCTCTCTTATAACCTGTACCTTCCCCTTGACCTATAAAAGGGGAGACAGGACACCCCACAGGGAGGGAAAAAAGAAAAACCCCAATCTAACTGAATCCAACTCCACTCCATTCAACTCTTCAAAGACTTGGGATCTTCTCCCTCTCTCGCCCGTTTGTAACCCCTACTGCAAACAAGTGCTGGTAACACGAGCAGCCATAAACTGGAGTAGGGACATTCTGCCCAAACCAGTAAAAATCCTTGTGTCCTCCGAGTACACCATCTAGGCCAAACACGCAAACACAAATTTACTAGTTGATGGTTTGAAACACTGACAGTTGGCGCACTATGTAGGGGCTTTTGTGTGTCTCATCATCTTCAGCAGTCCATGGATGACTAGCCACAAAAAAAGCTAGGTCTTGGGCGCACATGTGCATTTTGGGAGCCTAGACTTTTTGTCACCGTGGAGGGAGGACTGGCACAGGCTTGTGTCCCTGTCTGCCTCTTTCACTCCGCTGACCTCGACTCTGCTGTCGAGGCTCTTGAGGAGTTGCAGCTACACACCCCAAAGGCCCATGCCTCTAGGAGTGACCAGCTCCTCGACTTCGATTATGAGAGGCTAGAGCACCAGCTTGACACCTTCCTAGGACCCTGACCATCCTAGGAGGATCTGTGTTACCTCTGTTTCTCGTTTGCCAACATCATGGCGCAGCTTGCTAGAGGAGAACTGCTCTCCCCAGGAACCCTTACCCAGAACGCCCCGACAGCATTTCCATTTGATCTACGCAACGTTGCGAGGACCATTGATCACCTCAGTGCATGCATCCGTCCTTCACGAACGACGAGTTCGTGGGTATGACAGATTACGTCGTGGAATCTTTTCATGACCTCCTCGTGGGAGATTCTAAGGTGATCTCTAACTCTGATTCTAGCGGGGGGGGGGCCATCACCCCTTGCACGAATGCTTCACGGTAGGCACCCCCGAGGGGCACATCGAAAGTGTCCACGATGGGAGGGCCACTCCCCCGGTTGGCCCCGATGACGAGGTTAAGGGAGATGCAAGAGTCCCACCTCGCCTGCGGGTGGAGCAGCTAAGAGCACGACAGAAGGAACTCAAGGATGCGTGACTCTAGCTAGAGTAGGAGCGTGCGGAGCTCGAGCGCGAGATCAAACGCCGCGGAGATGGTGGGCGTGCGCACGCCATCACCCATGACGTGAACTGGAGGATCATCAAGGATGATGAGGATGTCCCGCACTTCGCTCAGGCAAGCCAGAACATACCACCATAGCGGCCTTGCTTTGAGGGCTCCCGGAGCCCGCAACACCCGAAGATCACTGGGCCCATCACGAGATCCGCACGTTGCTTGAGCGTGCGGCGGTGCAGCAGGTGGAAAGCTCGTTGTCTCGGCGATGCGAGCTCGATTCTAGCTAGCGTGTGTCTTTGGGATGACATCGTAGGGATGGATCTATCTACCAGGCACTGTGTGACGGCAGGAGGCTTGCTAAGGTCCTGATACATGAGCATCTCGGCCCCAACCATGACGCATGTAACACCCTAGATGCCCATAGGCACAGACAGGGAGACAAGAGAGCGGACGCCAGCCATGGCTACCACCCTCGTCATGGTAGACGCTATGATAGTGGCAAGAATCAGAGCCCAAGCCCCGATCCGCCGGGACCCTGGGGTTTCGGGCAACACATCCTCAACGTGGCTTTCCCGTCGCGGTATCGACCACCAACAAACATCCCAAAATACTCTAGGGAAATGAACCCTGGCCTATGGCTAGAGGATTACTGGCTCACTTGTCGAGCCAGTGGTGTGGATAATGATTACTTCATTATCTGCAATCTCCCCTTGTTCCTGGCTGACTCGGTGCGAACATGGTTGGAGCACCTCCTGCCTAACCGAATTCAAAGCTGGGTGAACCTAAAGGAGATCTTTGTGGGAAACTTCTAGGGCACCTACACACACCCTAGGAACCCCTGGGATCTAAAGAACTATCGATAGAAGTCAGGGTGACTCTCTGTGAGTACATCTGGCGCTTCTCTAGGCAGTGCAATGAGTTGCCCGATGTCACCGATGCTAATGTCATCGAGGCTTTCCTGTCTGGGACCACTTGCGAGTCCTTGGTCCATAAGTTGGGATGTAGGGGCCCTTGGACCACCAAGGAGCTCCTCAACATCACAACCAGCCATGCCTTAGGCAAGGAGGAAGTTGGGGCAATTTTCAACCGTCCTAGGGGCAAGGCAAAGCGGGACGAGGATGTCAATGAAGGCACCTCTAACTGTTCGAATAAGAAGAAGAACAAGCAGCGACAAGGGGGCTCACTCGTGGCTGCTACTGAACGAAAGGGTGGCCGGGTGCCCATTGAGGGCACTCCTGACCACTTTGAGAAGCTACTCGAGGGGCCATGCCTCAACCATGCCTTCCCCATCAAGCACCTATACAAGGACTACGCCCTCATGAAGCGGTTTTTGTCTGGTGGCTCCAAGAAGGGGGACAGAGAAGGAAGCCTGAGCAAGTGGAGGAGAACGACTACGACATTTTGGTGACAGATGGCTGCTTCATGATCTTTGGTAGGATGGTGGCTTATGACTCCAAGCGTCACCAGAATCTCGCGCACTACGAGGTCTACGTAGCTAGCCTAGCCATGCCCTCCTTCCTCCAATGGTCTGGATCCGTGATCACCTTTGACTGATCAGACCATCCAGAGAGCATTCCACAACCGGGCAGGTACCCGCTCATGGTTGACCCGATCATCGGCATGAAACGGCTCACCAAGGTATTGATGGATGGAGGCAGCGGCCTCAACATCATGTACGCTGAGACGCTTGATGCCATGGGTATCGACCGGTCGCGCATCCGACCGATAGAAGCGCCTTTCCATGGCATTGTGCTAAGGAAGCAAGCCATACCGCTTGGGCAGATTGACCTGTCCGTCACCTTTGGGGATCTGACCAACTATAGGATGGAGACCCTTGCCTTCGAGTGGTCAGATTCCATGGGTCCTACCACGCCATCCTAGGATGACTGTGCTATGCGAATTTTAAGGCCATCCCCTACTACACCTACCTCAATCTCAAAATGCCAAGCTCATGTGGGGTCATCACCATCAGCACCTTGTTCTAGTGCCCTTACGAGTGTGAAGTTGAGTGCTGTGAGCACACCTCGGCGATTATCGCCTTTGAGGAGCTCACGGTCATCAAGGAGGGGACCACTGAGAAAGCACCCAACTCCAAGTGGTCAGCTAGAACTTTTGAACTCATGGAGGATGTCAAGGAGGTCCTCATAGACCTCGGCAACTCTGAGGACAAGGTGGTGCGCATCGGTGCCATGCTCTCCTCCAAGTAGGAAAGCACGCTCATCGACATCCTCCGTGCCAATAGAGATATCTTTGCGTGGAAGCCCTTAGACATGCTAGGCATTTCGAGGGAGGTCGCCAAGCATGCCTTGAAGATTAGGCCAGGCTCCAAGCCAGTCAAGCAGCGCTTGCATCGCTTCGACGAGGAGATCACAAAGCTTTTGGTGGCCAAATTCATCAAGGAAGTGTATCACCCCAAGTGGTTAGCCAATCCCATTCTTATACGAAAGAAGAGTGGAAAATGGAGAATGTGTGTTGATTATATGAGTCTCAACAAGGCATGTCCAAAGGATCCATTTCCTTTGCCATGTATAGATCAGGTAATCGACTCAACCTCGGGGTGCGAAACCCTCTGCTTCCTTGATGCGTACTCCGGGTACCATCAGATCACGATGAAAGAATCCGACCAACTCATGACCTCTTTTATCACCCTATTTGGATCATTCTGTTATGTCACGATGTCGTTCAGTCTAAAAAATGCAGGGCTACATACCAGCATTGTATGCTCAAGTGTTTCAGGGACCTCATCAGGTGAACCGTTGAGGCTTACGTGGATGACATCGTGGTCAAGTCCAAGCAGGCCGACCAACTCATGGTAGACCTAGAGGAATCTTTCATGAAACTCCGAGGAAATGGCATCAAACTCAACCCCAAGAAATACATTTTTGGGGTCCCAAGGGGTATGCTGCTCTGGTTCATCATCTCCGAGCACAGCATCGAGGCCAACCCAAAGAAGATCTTGGCCATCATGAGAATGGGCCCGATTCAGAATCTAAAGGGAGTACAACAAGTTAGGGGGTGCCTCGTGATGCTCAGCTATTTTATCTCGTGCCTCAATGAACAAGGCCTTCCCCTTTATTAGCTTCTAAAGAAAGTCGATTGATTTGCGTGGACACTTGAGGCTCAGGAGGTGCTTGATAAGGTCAAGGAACTCCTAATGGAGGCCTTGATTCTGGTCCCACCAACCGATGGGGAACCGCTCTTGCTCTATATTGCGGCCACCATGCAAGTGGTCAGCGCCACCCTGGTGGTAGAACAGGAAGAAGAGGGACATGCCCTCAAGGTACAGCGTCCCGTGTACTTTGTTAGCGAAGTCTTATCTGATTCCAAGACTCGCTACCCCCAAATCCGAAAGCTCTTGTACACCATCCTAATCACCAAGAGGAGGCTGCGTCACTACTTCGAGTTGCACCCGGTGACGGTCGTGACGTCCTTCCCTCTCAGTGAGGTCATCCAGAATCAGGACGCCACAGGAAGAATCGCAAAGTGGGCATTCGAGCTAATGGGTCAGGGCATTTCATATGCCCCTTGGGTGACCATCAAGTCCCAGGTGCCGACCGACTTCATTGCAGAATGGACTGAGATCCAAATGCCACCAGCAGCCATCGACCAAGAGCATTGGACAATGTACTTTGATGGATCACTGATGAAGAAAGGCGTCGGCGTGGGACTAGTCTTTGTTCCCCCCTTGGAGTACGCATGAGGTACATGGTTCACATTCACTTCCTTGCCTCTAACAATGTGGCCGAATATGAGGCACTCATCAATGGCCTACGCATCGCCGTCGAGTTGGGCATCCGATGGCTTGATGTTCAGGACAACTCGCAGCTAGTCATTGATCAAGTCATGAAGGAGTTAAGCTGCTGTAGCGCCAAGATAGCTATGTATTGCCAAGGAGTCCACCAACTGGAGGACAAGTTGTTGGCATTTCTTAGCGTCACCACCAAGAGTAGATACAGGGTCTACCCTCAGCAGCGGTGCCAGAAATGCTAGGGAGTTGGCATTCCCTAGCACCGATGCTAGGACCCAGAGGATCCTAACAACAGCACCAAGGAATGCCAACCCGAAAGGTCTTTACGTTTATAGATGTTATCCGTAAGCGCACGGATCTATCGTTGTAGCATTTCACCTGGAAGTATTCAGGGTATCATTATTTATATTTTCCCAAAGGAAGGCAATGGTAACAAATATTTTGACATGAGTATGAGCAAAGCATACATACGTGCATACTATCCAAATGATCATACATGGATAAAAAATAGTTGTAGTATAGATAGTGGACACGCACATACTTTTAGTAAGAGACTCCACACTCAAGAATAAAGAAGAAAAGAATATCCTAGTCAGGAGTAGATGGTTCTAATACAGTTAGATTGCTATGAGCTATGTTATCATACATGTACACAAAATAGATCTAGGTATGTGTGAGATGGATTGGGAGGCCACCGAGTACTGGTCTGCCAGCAACCTCATCTGACAATTTATGTACTCCTACACCATAGCCGAACGTGGGGAAGTTTAAGGGACAGATAGGGCTGTCACCACCTGCTGCCTACCCCTCAGCCATGGGACATGAAATACATCCACTTGCCAGTATATGCCCAGACACCTCGCCCGCATATATAATGACCACCCAAATCCCCCTGGGTCCTCGACCCTACGGATCGACAGGTAAGAGACTTGGGCATACTCGAAGGCATGATGAACCACCACCCCTCACACAAATAGTTCTACTCATGAACATGATATGAACATGAAAGCTCTAAGCCAACTTATCAAATACATGATATGTAAACTATAGACTAGTCTAAATGCCACATATAAGCTAAATAGACTACACGCATGAAATGAACATAATATATGGACAATAGACTAGCACACTGTTGACACCTCTAACGCCACCTAAGCTAGGTTGTCATCCATAGCATGACACTAAAGGTGCTAGTACTAAAATATGCAAATGCTCCTCTGAAATAAATATGAAATCCGCAAGCGCACAGATAATACCGATGTAGCATTTTAACCGGGAGTAATCTAGGTATCGTTATTTATATTTTTACCACTGGGAAGGGATGCTAAGGATAATGAGCAATGAGCATCACTGCATGTGATAATGGAGAGCATAACCATGTCTTTATCGATCTTCTCATACAGGGTAAGTGTCATAAGATAAATAATATATACATGAATAAAGAATAATAAGAGATAACTGATAAGCACATAGCCACATATAATGATAAACATATCAATAGATTACTCTAAGCATATAGCACTAGCATGGATTAGGACGAACTATAAGGATAAATCCTAAGTTATTCTAACTATACAGTCAAAGCATACGATGATTAGTGCAATTATACTTGGCAATCATAGCAAGAAAAGGTTATATCTACGCATAGTGATATTACTAAGGAAGATATACAACATAGCCGTCACTTCCCTGTAATAGTTGTGCTCTGCCTGCCCTATACTCGGGAGGTGGACTACAAAGGACTCAACAGGACTATCACTCCCGCGATCTACCACACGGTCTGGAATATAGGGTGCAATCGCAGGTAAATACGGTATAGGCACCACGCCTACACAATGTTTACCACTCACCCATGATATCAATGAGCAAGCGCTATACGATCCTATACTTAAATATAATTCTGATCGAACTATGCCAAGCATATAATCAAAGTAGACTAAGAACAATATAATTGAGAACATAATCAAATAGAGCAAAGTCATATCCAATATGATAGAATAGACTAAATTCATATTCATACAAATGATGAACTAGATGAATAATATAAGAACAAATACAAAAGTAAGAGATAATTACCAAGTATTCTCTTGACAGATCCGGAAATCAAGCAATGCTTGGCTCCTTCTATTTCTAATCCTATGTAGCTATGCTAAACTAGAGATCTAATTGAGATGGTGGCTCTAGGGCTTCTCTGAATGAATGGAATGAGTTCTCTCTCTTATGAATTGAATGAATTAGGGTTTCTCCTAGGGCTAGAGGTCTTGCTTATATAGCCATCTAGGAAGCACCATAGCCCTTGGATCAAATCGACCTTCATCAATGACTTTTTATTGATCCTCAAAGGCGGTGGAGACAGGATCCACGAGGTGGAAGCTGATTGGCTTCCTGGGTGGGGTGGGCGCCTAGGCCCAGGGGTGGCCGCCCCTGTTGCCTATCCTATGGGCCCTACCCTCCGGGGTGTGATCTTCCCGAGTCTTCTAGAGTATTCTTTTTCATAGTATGGTCGGTTTCTCTATATGTAAATCTGACATCTGGACCTCCTTTGGTTCTTTCCTGATAACCATCTATAGAAATAGATATTCATCAAAACTCGTGGAATTCTGTCAGTGTAACCCCTATATCTAGATAGTATTTATGTTTAGGTCCTTTCTCATGCTATGTTGACGGTTAAAAATGATACTTATCTACCATCAACACACACATATCAAGAACATGTCAAAATGACTATACTCTAGTTCATAGCAACAACTCTATGAATTGAATAAGAGCATGACTATATGGAAGAATATGATGAAAAGTGGAACACTTTATTCTCACCAAATCCTCCGAGGAGCCAAGCTCTCCTTGTAGCTTCTCTACTCCTCTCTTCTACTTTCCTACTCTAATCATAAGCTAAAGAAGAGAGGTGGAGGGAGGTGAGCTAAGTGTTGTGTATTGTGCGTTGTGTGTGTAGGGGGGTCTCCCCCTTCTTATATAGGGCTAGAGGAGGTGGTCTGGAGCAAATATTCGCCAGCGTGCCCCTGCATCGTCCTTCTCTGTCATAAATGTGCCGACATGAGAAAGATGGGGCCAGACGGTAGAGAGCGGGGCATGCTCGTGCCCCTGGCATGCCCATGCCTAGGGTGGCCTGGCCTGGCCCCATCTTCACTTGGTCAGTTATCCTCTGGGCCTCTAATTTGGTGACATAGTGGGCTAGCCTGATTGTGCTCGTTTCTATGGGCTTCTTTCCCTTCTTACAAATGTGCTTTCCTGATTGGCGCCTTTCTGTTATGTTTCACCTGTTTCCAGCTTCTGTTTCTACATTTATATCATTTATGTGGAAACATGTCAGTAGCATAGGTATATGTGTGTATGAATGTATATTTTCCTCCATTTTGGAATTATGTTGACGGTATAGATGTGTCGATAATGACCACCAACACAAGTTCAATGGCCTCGAACTCAACCACATCCCAAGACGGCACAATGAGGTGGCCGACACGCTAGCAAAAGTGGCGTCTGGTTGAGAGTCGGTCCCCATTGGCATCTTTGCCAGCGATCAGTACAAGCCCTCGGTCCGCTATGAGAAGCCTGAATAGACCAGTGACGGGTCGCCTGCCCTAGGCTTAGGGGCTGACTGACTATTGGCTCCTTCCGACCTTGAGGTCATGGAGCTTGTCAAAGATCCAGTGGCAGAGCCTGACCCTCTAACCGACTGGAGGACACCTTACCTTGATTACCTCCTCTGTGAGGTGCTCCCAACTGACAAAACGGAGGCCTGATGGCTCACACACCGCACTAAGTCTTTCATCATTATTGAGGGGGAACTCTACAAGCGAAGCCACACCAAGATCCTACATCACTACATCCCCATCGAATAAGGGAAGCTACTACTGAAGGATATCCATGGCAGGGTCTACGGACATCATGCCACACCTAGAACCCTGGTCAGAAACGTGTTCCGACAGGGCTTCTACTAGCCAACCACGGTGGCCGACGCCAAGCAGATCATGTGCACCTATGAAGGGTGTCAGTACTACACTCGTCAAACCCACCTGTTGGCCCAAGCACTCCAGATGATCCCCATCACATGGTCGTTCATGGTCTAGGGGCTTGATTTGGTTGGGCCCCTTAAAAGGGTGCTCGGGGGCTACACACATTTACTTGTCGCCATGGACAAGTTCACAAAGTGGATAGAGGCTTGGCCGATTTCTGTGATCAAATTCGAGCAGGCTGTAGAATTTTTCCTCGACATCATCCATCACTTTGGAGTCCCAAACTCCATCATCACGGACAATGGCACGTAGTTCACAGGGAAGAAATTCCTCAAATTATATGATGACTACCACATCCACATCGATTGGGTCGCTGTGGTGCACCCACTGCACAAATGGGCAGGTCAAGCACGCGAACAGCATGGTCCTGCAGGGCCTCAACCCTAAAATCTTCAACCGACTAAACAAATTCGGTGGACGATGGGCTGCGAAGCTTCCCGTGATACTCTGGACCTTGAGGAAGACCCCTAACCAGGTGATCGGCTACACGCCTTTCTTCATGGTCTATGGTTCTGAAGCAGTCCTCCCAACCGACATCGACTACGGAGTGCCGAGGGCCAGGGCGTACAATGAGAAAAGAGCCAAGGCGTCCCTCGAAGATAACATGGATTAGCATGATGAAGCACGCGATGTTGTCCTCCTCCGCTAGGCCAAATACTAGCAAGCGTTACATCGATACCACGGTCGATGAGTGTGGGGTCAAGCCTTCAATGTTAGTGACCTGGTGCTCCGCCTCATCCAGAGCAATCGTTTCCTCGATCTTTAGTGATACCCGACCCCAGCAATGGTAATGGGTTGGGCCTCACTTGGGGGCTGATAAGAGTATAGCTACATGAAAACACTTTTTGCACCCAACCCCTTCTTATGTTAAGATCAAGAAGCAAGAGTTGTGGAAACAAATACAGAGTAAAACTGGTCAGACCGCAAGAAACCTACGCCCCAGCAGCTACAGCGTTTTGGCTCAACAGCGTGATCAGAGTTTTTTGGCCCGCACCTCAAGCTTTACAACCTTAAGGTTAGAAAGGGTCAGATCGCATCAACCTTTTTATACATAAAAAAGAGAAGGGCCAAAAGTTTGTTTGGCCAAGGCAAAAACTAAAAACTTGTTCAATTACTACAAGCTCACCGCCCGATTCAACCAACTAACTAACCCTTCAGGGGGATGACCTCATCCTCAATTTTTCTAGCTAGGTCCTACGCCAGGGGGCAACCATCTCCTCGATCTCCTCCAACTTGGCCTGAGTATAGCCGGGCATGAAGCCATGGCTCATCATTGGCAAATCGATGTTCTCATAATGAGAGTGAGCGATCATGAACAACCGCTAAACACCGAAGTATAGCACGTGCCTCATGATCTCACACGCTTGATCTGTAATTTGGACGGCCTGAGTCACGAGCGAGCTCGTCTCTTGCTCCAGGGCGAGCTCGAGATCATCGTAGACCAGCTGGATGGTGATACATAGGGCATTGTGCTCATCGCTCTCCTCTAAGAGGGAGGCCTTCACTTGGCTGAGCTCTCTCTCCAGGCCTTGGCTCTTCACCAACTCCTCCGCAAGCCTACCATCAAGACCTATTTGAGTCACACATCAACCGCATTAGAGAGCCAACCGTGGATCCAGGAAGAGGGGCAACAAGGAAAACTGGAGTCTTACCGTCCATGTCTGCACGGAGCTTGCGCACCTCTTCGCGCTACCGGGCCACCTCAACTTCAAGGCCGTGGATCTCTTCCTGACGCTGACCAACCTCCATAGCGAGCCTGGCAGTCACACCCTCGGCCTAGACATTTAGGTCCCTCTCATCGTCAAGCTCGCCCTTGAGAAGGGCAATTTGATGTTGGGCATTAGTGCACTCCGGCGAGCCATGTCGTGTTTCGCGCAGAGCTCCTCTGTGGCTCGGAGCAACTCGTCCCGCTCTCCCGTAGCCGCTTGGACTCTACGACGTCCGCGCGCACCCTCTCAATTAGGGCGCGAGCTTCTACTCGGCTTCGTGAGCATCCTCACGAGCGTCCGCCTCCCTGACTCGGAGGTCGGCCAACTCCCGGCTAGTAGGGGCAAGCTCAGCCACCTCCTGATGAGCGGCAGCGAGCTGCTCGGCCAGCCCCTCATGCAGCTGCATATTTTTGGCGAGGCGGTCCTAAACGCCCTTCTCGTGATGAAGGAATAGGGACTTCTCCTGGCTGCGAACCATGAGGGATTGCGGGGAGGATACAAGTTAGAGGCGCATGAAGGAGAAATAGAAGCCGAAAGCGTAGGTGTATCATACATGATTGACCGGGGTAACAATGTTGCATAGCGAGCGCAGCGCAGCGGTTAGAGCGTGAGCCACACTCTTGACCTCCGGGTGGACACTCTCCCAATCCTTCGCCTTAGCGCCATCATCGAGGGCGAAGAACATCGCCTCCTGATCTCGCTAGTCGGCCCACCGGATCTAGGTCGTCCCCACGCATGCGGGTCATTGCTCACCCGAACCAAGGGCCAGGATGGCTCCACGCCGTCGGAAACATTGGCCATCACAACCACGGACGCCTGACCATAGGGAGCCGACGACATCCATCGGCCAGCTGTCCCAACCCCGAGCGGTGCTAACCTGTCCTACGATGGCACCGCCTCTCGAACTACCCCTCTAGCGGTAGAGGAAGCTTGTGGCACGGGCACAGAGGCTTGCCCCATTGCCACGTCTACCGAGGACACCTTAGGTGTGTCCTCTTCCATCCACCCTATCACAGACGCTACCGCTTGCGCAGACGACGGCTTCGGTTGCACCGTTTCCACCTGTGACATCACGGCCGCACTCGGCCGCACCATGTCCGCCATTGGTGCCCTAGATGCACCCTCCTCTATCTGCTCCCCCAAGGACACCGCCAACGGCGGTACCTCCCTAGCCAGAGTCATGGCCATCCCAGCACTACTCCCGCTCGCCTCCGGCGTGACACCAGCTGACTCCTGTCATGTCCGCTAAAGTGTGAGGCTCTTCTTTAGCGCCACCCTCAAGGGAGTCCCACCTCCACCAATGCTGCAACGGGCACGATGATCAGCTTACAACAAAATTCATCGAAGCCAATGAGTGGAGAGTTTCTCGACTCACCTCAGCACCACCAGATGGTAACGTTTTGGGGCCAGCCTGCCTGACTTCGGCCGCACCTTGTTGGCACATTGCCATTTTGGGCCTCCCCTCTACTTGAAAGGCCCGGACAGAGCAGAGCGGCCTGATTCCGTCGACTCTAGGGGCGTGTCCTCGCTCTCCTGCCCCAAGCATGCCACGGGAAGGTCCCTGCCTACTGTGAAGACAAATCCTCATCCTCGCCTTCTAGCTCGTCCCATTGGACGAACGGCTCAAAACTATCGCCTCCCTCTCCTTCTTCCCCTTCTTCCTCCTTCGAACCTTGTCACTGCCTTCCTCGGTCTAGCCTCACCCACTCCTTCGCCCATCGCTTCGCCTTCTCCTCATCCTTCTTCTTCTCCCTCTTCTCATCCATGATGCAGTTCATCACCCTCACGGGCGCGTGCTCTAGCAATGGCGCGATGGAGGTCTGAAAGCCAAAGCCCACCTATAGATCCTAGCTCTCAGAATCGACTAACGGGGTCGAAGGGTTGGCTAGGGAAGAAAACCAAAAAGAACTTACCAGATCAACAGAACCCGCGTCCGGCTGCATCGCGGGATGTCCTAGAATCGGGAACATGGCGTTAGACTCCTCCATCACCTCTTTGATGCGCTGCTCAATCTCGCTGTCACAGAGCGGCCCCCGGGTGAGCACCGTCCCATCAAGCTACATGCCAAGTGTCATCCTATATAGCGGGAGGGCATGTGCCATCAACGGTGTCACCCTCCTCGCGTGGTACACCCCGATGACACTAGTCCTGATGACTCCCATCGGGAGTCGTGCACACACCACCCCCAGCCGCCTCTTCAAAGGACGCGTCGGATGATGGTTCACCCTAAAAGGCCATGAACCGCCACAGGTAAGAAGGGATATGGGGCTGAAAACACTCCCATGGCCCATTAAGGCCCAGGAGTTTGAAGGTTGGCCCACCAACGGGTTCACAACCACTCCTAGGCACTGTTAGAGTGAGGGGTGGTTAAGGATGGACCTATTAGCAGCCAGTACCTAGGCGCACGAGCGCCATGGGCATCCCAACCCACGTTTGAGTCTTGGCTAGTGCACGATCCATGGTTTTACCTGGAACAAATGCAATGAGCCCTTGGGACCGGTCGAACGGACCCGAGAACTATATGGACTGGCCGTCAAAAATCTAGAGTCGGTCACTAGCTGACCCATGCTAGGCCCTCGCGAACGGGAAGCTAGGGCCCCACTCGAACTAGCCCGATAACAGCTCACTGAGCACCAAGATTTATCCAACGAGGAAAACATGGCACAGCTTAGCCCCTTCATTTTATTGGAAAAACACTTGAGGGAAGACAATCACAAGACAAGCTGGCCCCACGATCGGACCCCTGCTATGCGTGGGGTCTTAGAGGTTGGACTCACAAAGAGGCTGAGTACGCGGTCACATACGAACAGCGGATTGGTCGGATCCTAGGGAGGGGTCGGAACCGAGAGGAATCTTTTTCGACCCCTCGAACCCGGCAGCTGCATACTCCTGAGGAGTCTGATCACAACAGAAAGGAATCACAACCCTACCAAGGTGTCTCGTAGGCTGCTAAGGGAGAGCAGGGCCCTCAGAGTCTTTTTGTCTGAAAAAGGCTCTGGAGGAGTATTCTACTCCTCCACAGGCTCAGGGCTACTGTCGGGTATCAATATTAGGGAAACCTGAAGGAAGGAAGGAAGCTAATGGCTACAAACATTAATTCACCCAGATGGTTAAGGGTGTAATTACTGTCTTGCCCAACCCCTCGAGGGGGCCCACCTCTTTTGACCCCAAGGGCACGGGCTCCACCTTGCCTGACCCAGAGGGCGCGGGCTCTGTCTCGTCCGACCTTGGGGGCATGAGCTTCGTCTCGTCTGACCCTGAGGGTGCAGATTTGGTCTTAGGCGGGAGCGCAGGTCTCACGGAGGCCCACACTATCTCCAACCACTTCAAATGTGAAAGCATGAGCCTAGGGTCCAATTTCTGACACCGGGAAGAGAGCGGGCATGCCTCAACGTGATTTGTGGCCACGACAGGCCAGGCCTGGGCACTCACGACACCCACAGCATTAGGCAGGCCAACACTATGCCACCTAACTCCTGTACAGTTTCCGTCAAGGGCGCCCATTGCCCATACTACCCACCAGGATGGGACAGGGCGCCACAACCGGCTGACGTCGCCCGCGTGTGGCACCAGTGGCTAATAGAGCCACGACGTGGAGCCGTCCCCATCGTCATCTACGCCATGCATGGAGCCATCCTCGTCATCATCTACGCCGCGACGTGGAGCTGTCCCCATCATCATCTATAGGACTGGCGGGACCCGCGCAAGGTGGCGAAGGACGATGCGAGCCTGAAAACCCTTTTCCTTCGCGTTCTCTCTCTCTCTCATGTAACCTGTACCTTCCCCTTGACCTATAAAAGGGGAGGTAGGATGCCCCACAGGGAGGGAAAAAAGAAAAACCCAATCCAACTGAATCTAACTCCACTCCATTCGAACGCAGCATACAACTCCCCGTTGTACTACGCTCTTCAAGTGTGCTTCTTCCCCCTTCTCCCCCTTACCATGGCAAGTCCTTGGGAAATAACTCCGATGGGCAGAAAAAAGAAGGGGTTAAGAGACCCTCCTGGCCCAACCCTAGACACTCTAAGATCCTTTTTCAATCCTGCTCTACTCTCATTTCGAGTCAAGAGATAGATAAATAGCCACATCCCATTGCACTGATCGGGGGCGCTCATAGTGACTTAGGGGGTTGAAGACCAAGAAGTGGCTTATTTATATCAAGCATTCCTCTTATGGCTAGATCCAATCTCCTGGTCCCAATAGAAAGGAAAAAGAATTTCATGTTCTTCCTTTTAGGAAGGGAGGATTAGGGAAGTCCTATTGATTACTGCTTTCTCCAAACCGTTGGGAAAAGCATGAAAAAATGCTCGAATGGTATGATCCCTCCGTCACCCCAGAATGAAAGGGGTGATCTCGTAGTTCTTGGTCTGTGAAGATGCGTTGTTAGGTGCTCTATTTTCCCATTGAGGACGAACCTCAACCTGTGCTCGAGAGACAGCTCTCCTTACACTGATAAGGGATGTATGGATTCTCAAGAAGAGAGGAGCCATGGTGCCCCCCGGACCGCTCGGATCCCATGAGTGAATAGAAAGTACGATCTACATGGGATCTCACCTGAATCGCCCCATCTATCCTCCTGAGGAGAAGTTTGTTTGGTTTCAAACTCTGATTCAAACAGGAGGAGTACGCCATGCTAATGTGCCTCAGATGATCCACATCTTCGGGTCAGGCACTGATGAGCACATTGAACTATCCATGTGGCTGAGAGCCCTCACAGCCCAGGCACAACGACGCAATTATCAGGGGCGCGCTCTACCACTGAGCTAATAGCCCGTCATGTGGGCCTCCCAAAGGGAGGCCTGCTACACCAAAAGCGAGAAAAACTCCATCCCTTTCCTTTTGACATCCCCATGCCGCCACACGAGGGGACATGGGGACGTCAAAAAGGGGATCCTATCACTATCAACTAATTTGTTCTGACCTAGGATAATAAGCTCATGAGCTTGGTCTTACTTCACCCTAAACGAAAGAAGACTTCCATATCCAAGTTTAGCTCAAACGTTGCCTTCTTTTTGGGCGTGAAGCAGTGTCAAACCAAAATACCCAATAAGCGTAAGCATTAGCTCTCCCTGAAAAGGAGGTGATCCAGCCGCACCTTCCAGTATGGCTACCTTGTTACAACTTCACTCCAGTCGCAAGCCTAGCCTTAGGCATCCCCCTCCTTACGGTTAAGGGTAATGACTTCAAACCTGGCCAGCTCATATAGTGTGACAGGCGGTGTGTACAAGGCGATGGAACGGATTCACCGCCGTATGGCTGACCGGTAATTACTAGCGATTCTTGCTTCTTGCAGGCGAGTTGCAGCCTGCAATCCGAACTGAGGACGGGTTTTTGGAGTTAGCTCTCCCTTGCAAGATCGTGACCCTTTGTCCCGCCCATTGTAGCACGTGTGTCGCCCAGGGCATAAGGGCATGATGACTTGGCCTCATCCTCTCCTTCCTCCGGCTTAACACCGGCGGTCTGTTCAGGGTTCCAAACTCATAGTGGCAACTAAACACGAGGGTTGCGCTCGTTGCGAGACTTAACCCAACACCTTACGGCATGAGCTGACGACAGCCATGCACCACCTGTGTCCGCGTTCCCGAGGGCACCCCTCTCTTTCAGAGACTTGGGATCTTCTCCCTCTCTCGCCCGTTTGTAACCCCTACTGCAAACAAGTGCCGGTAACACGAGTAGCCCCAAACTGGAGTAGGGACATTCTACCCGAGCCAGTATAAGTCCTTGTGTCCTCCAAGCATACCATCCAGGCCAGACGCACAAACACAAATTTACTAGTTGGTGGTTCAAAACACCGACAAGTTGTCGTAAATTTGCCAGGAGAAGCAGCATACAGGAGGTAAAAGGGGCGCGGGAGGGAAGGAGGTAAAGCACGACGAGATGGAAAACGACCAACCACCAACCGATGGATGTAGGCCGTGGTGGACACGCTGGTGATGGGGAGGAAGGAATCCGATTTGAGAGATTATCTTTTGTTGTGACCTGAATACAAACCCTGCTGGAGCAATGATTTTTAGCTAGACCTTTAAATAATTTTGGTTCATGACTTGTTAATGTCTAGAGGTCTTACTCGAGTTTCTCTTAATTAAGAAGTTGGTACCGCCATGGATTTTAAAATTATGCCATCGAGGAGTACTTTCTCC
This sequence comes from Saccharum hybrid cultivar R570, assembly GCA_038087645.1. Taxonomy (NCBI): domain Eukaryota; kingdom Viridiplantae; phylum Streptophyta; class Magnoliopsida; order Poales; family Poaceae; genus Saccharum; species Saccharum hybrid cultivar. The sequence goes on along the minus strand of JAQSUU010000291.1, from coordinate 331,006 downwards.
GTCCCAAAATAAATAATTATTTGAGGTTTAAAATTTGCCTAAAAATAATGTTCTAAAAAACATGAACACAATCTTCTAATACACAAGCTAATCAAGGATGTATACAAACAATAACCGCTAAATTCACAAGATGTCCATTGGGAAAGATAAAGAGACGAGGATACATATGTCTTTTTGGCAACCTTCTTAATCTGTAAAGTTTTTTAGAAAGTTAGTATTTAGGAGGGAGAAGGTATGCACGAATATGGCATAAGGAAGAGATATGGTAAGGTACAGTGTAAGGTCCTGTTTGGCATAGCTTCTCCATCTGCTTCAGAAGCCATTTGGAGCCGTTTGTGGTCAAACGGGGTAAAATGAAAGGCTTCAGGAGCTATTTAGAGCCATTTGTAGCCGCTGGGCAGGGGCACACCACCCGCCGGGGGAGGGAGTGAAGCCACTGGGCAGGGGTGCACCACTCATTGGGGGAGCAGTGCGAGGTCACAGTCTCTGGGAGAAAGAAGAAAGAGAGAAAAAGTAAGGGTATTTATAGAACTGTCTTGCTATAGGTCGTCAAAGCAGCTCTAGCTCCACCGGTAGTGCATTTTATAGAGCTGAAGCTAAAAAAAAACAGCTTCAGTAGTGGAGTGAAGACCTGTCAAGCGGGACCTAAATGGTCCATAAAAATAGAATAATACAATATTATATTACTACGTGACAAATGATACACTTATTCTTGTTTTTTTTTTTGAAACCCACTTATTCTTGTTGCTAGGTGAGCGATTGCACAGGCTACGTGTCACGTGTAAGCACCTGCTTTGGTTGACGCTGCAACTGCCGCTCGACAACGACGTCGCAACTCACAAGAGCCCCATGAGTCTGGAAGGTACTACCTCGTTAGGAGACACAAATTTGTGGAAATAAACGGGCATCACCCGAGCCCCGGGAAAGACAGAATCAAGGACCGCAGTGTGCTTAGGTTGCTTTGAGGCTGGAAATGAACTGCTGCATGCTCCGGTGGCTGGCGCCACCCTCTGCGACAGCCTTGGCCGCTTCCTCGCCGGTCCTCGTCGCCCTTGCCCTGACCGCCGCGTCGGACATGACCTCCTTGACTTTCTTCCCGATCTCCTCCCCGGTCACCAGCCAGTCCTCCCCGTCCCAGCTCCAGTGCTCCATCCACACTCCGACGCCGCCGCTTACCACTACCGTGGCGTTCACGCGGTGGTCGCCGCCGCGTGGCCACGCCAGCAGCGGCACGCCGGAGGCAGCAGCCTCCGTCACGGAGTTCCACCCGCTGTGGCTCAGGAACAGCCCCACGGACGGGTGCTTCAGCAGGGCCTCCTGGTCCACCCACGCCTTGGTCACGAGGCCACGCCCCTGCACTCGCTCCAGGAACCCCTTGCCGAGCACGTCCGTCAGCTCGGCGCTGTCATCCCTATCCACCGTCGTGGTCTTGAGCACCCAGAGGAACCGGCAGCCACTCGCCTCTAGCCCGGCGGCGATCTCCCTGATCTGGTCAAGGCTTACTGCGTTGCGGTTGCCGAACGCGACGTACACCACTGACCTCGCCGGCTGCTCGTCAAGCCAGGCAACGGGGGAGCCCGTTGCTTCTTCCTTGTCAACTTCAGTCGAGTTGTGCTGCGACCTGAGCGGGCCGATGGCGTACACCGGCGGGAACCCGGGGACGACCTTGCCGTCTCTAAGGGCGGCGAGCGCCACCGGCTCCAAGGCGTCGAACGTGTTGACCAGAAAGCCGTCGGCGTTGATGATCTCGCGGCCGTTGTCGATGAACTGCTTGGTGAAGAGTTTGTTGAGGTCGAGCAGCGGCTGCGGGAGATAAGACTGCGGGATGCGACGCACGCCGGGGATGTCGACGTCGCCGACGCCAGGCCCCTGCTCCACCTTCTTGTCTAGGTGTACAGGGGTGTACGCAACGAGCGAGAGCATGGTGGCGCAGGAGACGAAGAGGACATGGCACTTGACACCGAGCTCCTTGGCGATGGGGATGACGTGGGAGGTGAGGGTCACGTCTGTAACGACGGCCGAGACGCGTGGGGCGGCGCCGACAATGAGCGGGCGGAAGAGGTGCGCTGAGCGGCGCAGGGCCTCCCATCGGAGCAAGAACGGGTCGTGGCCTGGGAACTCGGACGCGTCGAACGGCAGGAGGTGGAAGTCGACGCGGCGGACGCGGGGGAGGGCAGCGAAGAGGCTGCTGAAGTGGTTGGCCTCGGCGGCAGAGACGGTAGGAAGAACGGTCACCACGGAGATGTCGACGTCGTGCCCCGCGAGAGCCGCGATGACGCGGAAGAACGGGAGGAGATGGCCCATGCCGGCGCTCGGGATGAACATGACATGCGGGCGTGCGCCGCCGTCGAGCTCTCCCAGGCTCATGGTTGCCTGCGGGGCCATGGCCGAACGCTTGGTTGGGGTGCGGTGGTGTGTCGTGATGAACTATGGAGCGGGGTGATGTGGGGATGGACAGTTGGTAGCCCCCTTTCTAGTCTGGACTATCCACATGTCTTAAGATGTCGCTGTATATATAGTATGAACCACCCTACATTATTGGTAGGACGTTCAAATAAATCAAATCAAATCAAATCATTAACTCTTTGATCGAGAAAAAATAAATCAAATCATTTAAATAAAGGTATGAAAATATCTCGCCACATATTGGCTACCGACAGCAATTGTCGTTTCGTTGCAGAGTCATCCATACCAGTACTACCTCGCTCCGACCCGCAAAAAGATTTAAAATTTATCCGACGAAAATAGATAGCATGGCACTGTTTACCATTGTATTTGGCACTGTTCAGCAATATTTATTACTATTCACTAGTATTTTTTGAGTGGTATCCAATCAATTTGCTTTATTCTTAATTTGTGCACAAATCATACAATGCATATTTAGCACTTTTATAGAGGACATTCTCCCTTGGAAAAGTGGCAAGAAAAAATTAGACGGTTATGACAACACCTAAGGGGTGGGGCTAAGAATATAAGTGGGGCGTACAAGTTGAATAGATTGGATGGACTCCATAAAAAAGATGAAACAATAACTTTAGATTCACTCGAGTTAAATATTAAACACGCTCTTAAGGGGCTGTTAGGGACTGCTCCGCTCCCGTTTTTCTAGCTCCGCTCCAGTCCTTTTGGATCTAAACACCATGACTAAAAGGGTCTAAAAGACTCTTTTAGTCCACCAAACTAAACAGAGACGACTAAAGTTTAGCTACTGGTTTAGCTAGCTAAAGTTTAGCAGTTTCAATCTAAACAGGGCCTTAATGAGGTTTCATAGAGTTTCATGGACATTAAATACGCTGACATGACACTGTATTGATTAAGAGATATGATGAAAGTTTTATTGGAGTAGAGATAGTTTCAGGGGATGAAACTCTTTTGTACGATTTCTAAAATATGAGTGACAAAACCATGAAACATCCACTGAGACTGCCTAAACACGTGGAGATAAAACTCTCATGCATGATTTTCAAAATATGAGTGCGTTAGACCATGAAACATCCACTGAGACTGCTAAACTAGGGACGAAAACGGATCGGATACGGACGGATATTACTGATATTATATTTGTTTTCATATTTATGTCCGGATTTGGATTCGAATACTGATAGTATCAACCATGCCGGATAGGATACGATTGGATATCAATATCATAAATATACGATTTAAATATTCGGATGCGAATACGTATCGGATGTTGAACATCCAGACTCGGATACGGATGGATTAAAACCCCTCTAAACGGATTCGGTCTCGAATACGGTCGAAAAATGTTCGTACTGTTTTCATCCCTAGCCTAAACACCAGGAGGGATAGCTTGGGCCCAGGTAGGAATGTACTAGAAAAGGATGGGTGTGTTTGGTTGGGTGGCCAACCCTAGCCTTGGCTCCCTGGAGCCAATTTTGGTTTGTTTGGTTGAGTGTAAAGGGGCTAGAGCCTTGCTTGGCATGGCCAAAAGTACAGTTGGAGCCTGGGCCAGGTTGAACAACCAAATCGATGATTCAATCCTGGCCAGGCCCGAGCTAGCCCTGTCGGGTCGTCCTCGTCACCTCCCCACACCTCACCGCGTCCTCTACCTGTGATCGTCCTCCTCCTGGTCGCCGTCACGGGTCACAAACCATCGCCGCAATGGCACCCAGCTCTTCATCCCATGGCGGATCGAGATGGTCGTGACGCCCTCCCCTGCATCCGACCTGACGGCGGCAACCACATCGGCGCCGGCGTTGGTGGACCCTGGATGATGCGCCGTGCCGCCCTGCCTGCCGTGGTGCCCGCCATGCCGCCCTGCTCGCTCTGCTCGCGCCATGCCTGCCTCGCCCCTCGCTGGTCGTTGGTCCTCCCTACCTCGCCGGAGATCCCATCTGCATCTGATAGGGACGCATCAACAAGGAGCAGCACGAGGTCGCTGTTGGGCGGCACAACCACCGGCGCCGACGCGGGCGAGGGCAGCGCGAACTGCAGCCACATCATGAGCAAGTAGGCGCATCAACGATGGCGGTGTGGATTCGGCGAGACGGTGGCAGGCGGCAAAGGTGGGCACTAGGCTCCGTTAGGATATTGGGAGGTTTCGGCGGTTTTGGGGAACTCGTCAGGTTCTTTTCTTGGGAAGATGGAGTGGGTGTCCCAGTCGTGTTTGAGAAAATGTCTCAAAGGGGTGAACTCACCGGCTCAAGGAAGAGGTGACTGTATGTAAACCAAGTAAACCAACCAAACATGAACTCATCCTAGTCAGACTCAACAGCTTACGCAACCAAACAAATAGATCTTGGCTTGCTAGGGACAGACTTAGGCTAGCCTGGCTTACTTTTGCTAGCCAGGCTAAGAAATGAAACAAACACACCCGATATGTCCGTGCAGCTTGGAGTTTGGCTTTTCTTTGAATGTGCGTGGGACCACTGCTGCTCTCCTATTTTTCTATAGCACAGAAGGCTTTCGGCTAGAGACCAGTTTTTGGTGCGTGCAATACCGGCCCCTGGGTCTCCTACCGGCTACGGACCATTTCGTAGTTGTGGCACCCAGACGCCATAGCTCAGCATGCGTCCATAGATTCAGCCAATTTTACTTTTGGAAATGCTTGATTTCGAGTGCGCACGCTCACGACACTCGGCGTGCACAGCCGCGTGGCTGTACAAAGCTCGTGGGAATAACGGAGTCCGTCTGATGAGCTCGACGCCAAGGCTGGAGAAGACGCACCAGTCCGCGCTTGACGCCGCCACCGGAGGAGGCACCGCCTGCACCCACCACGCGCTCGCAACCACTCGCCCGTGCCCGACCACGCTCGCGTTTGCACCAGCAAAGACGACGATGGCGCCTAGGGTTCCGGCTGCCGCGCCCCACCCTTCTTTTCCAACTCCGGCGGGGTATAGAAGGACTGGCCAGGGGAGGCAGGTAGGCCAGGCGGTGGGGATGGTCGATGGGCGGTTTAGGGGAGCTGGCGATGGTAGGGGCAGTCGGGCCAGGTCGGAGCGGGGGCGCCATGGCCGGACTTCGATGGAGCTTGCCAGAGTTTGCAATGGCCGCATGTGGGAGGGACAGGAGGAGGGGAAAAATGAGGTCGCTGCCGGCGGTAAGGTCTCTCGGGGCGGTGGGAGGTGGTGGAGGCGGGGGCGGCATCACTGGGTGTGGACGTGGGGGCACAAACTCCGGCAGGAGGTGCTGGTCGCGGCGAGGGGCAACAAGTGAGGAGGCCCCGAGGAGGGAGAGAAGACGGGTCAGTAGGAGAAGAGGGATAGTAGACGACCGGGGCAGGGAGAAAGTGCGCGGTTTCTTATCCTCCTACGCGCTCCGCCACTAGTAAAGTCCTTTTACTTTACCATGCAGCCAGCGGCTAACTCTTCTTTTTCGAAGCACGACACTGGGGCCGGGGGGGGCTCGAGCCCCCCTACCGTGGCCGCACCTGTGGAGCCCCCCCTCAGGCCCCCAAGAAATTTTGTGGCAATGGAGGTTGGGAAGGAGGGGCTGAAGCTGGTGTCGGAGGTTGAAGATGACGTCACGACGTCGGCTGTGGTTTTCTCTGTCTTTTTTTCCTCCCCCAATAGGCCCAGCAAGACAGTAGATAGACAAGTGGGCCGTGGGCCTTTCTCGTTTCTACGATTTCCTCGACTTCCCTTTGCGTTTGTGTGTGGGAGCATCGGAGCCTTAGGCAGCGAGGGCATCGGCTCCTTTAGGGTTCGCAGTGGTGGGTGGCGGCTGGCCGGCAGCACGGGCCAGCCACCTGACGAGCAGCACCGGCCACCGGGACTGGCCGCGCGGTGCACAGCGGCACAGCGGCACAGCACAGCCAGCAGCCGCACTCCGGCACCAGCCGCTGGGCGCACCATGCACATGCCGCAGCAGGGCAGCAACCGCGCTGCGCGCTGGCCGGCGGGCGGCGGGTGGCAGCCAGCTGGCCGCCCTAGGCCCCTAGCCAGCAGGCAGCAGCCCCGCAGCACGCAGAGCGGCAGAGGCAGAGTCCCAGCCGGCAGCAGCAAAAGACTGAAGGTATATTTCTCATTTTTTATTCTTTAGATTAATTTGATTTTTTTACGCATAATTAATTGATAAAAGATAAATTGCAGATTGTTCAAAATAACCAAAGGCACATTGCGCACATATTTTTCTAGCTATAAAAATTGTATTTTTTTCTTTCTTCTTATGAATTATGATACGCTTGCAATTGTTTATCTAAGTTATCGTGTAAAATGCTTAAAACTGCGGTATGTTAGTTTTGTATGGGACATAATTGAGTTAAGGTGGTCCTGCTCTCTTGAGTCCAGCCCCCCTAAATATTTTTTTCTGGATCCGCCACTGCCCGAGGAGGGAGAGAAGACGGGTCAGCGAGAGAAGAGGAATAGTAGATGACGGGGGCACGGAGAAAGCGCACAGTTTCTTATCCTCCTGCGCGCTCCGCCACTAGTAAAGTCCTTTTACTTTACCATTCAGCCAGCGGCTAACTCTTCTTTTTCGAAGCACGAACACTCTCAGGTTGCTTTCCGTTGTCTGGAATACACTGCAACTGAAACCGACGCCGAGTGACGTCGCATTCGTGCTCGCTTCATTTGTTGGCTGATGAATCCGCATATATATGTTTCCTACGTGATTCACGTGCTGTGAACAGACGTCTCTATATTTCATTCACAGCGGACACCGACCCATAAAATGGTTGGCGATGAGTAGTTGTATCGTCCGGCTAGAGCGATAAGTAGTTGGATCGTCCGGCTGGTGTTGTACTACATTTCCTATCAGCTGTTGCTGTATCAATCAAATGCTATATCAAGAAACAAGCTAAGGGCCAGAAAAGAGGAGACCGAACCCAATTGTTCAGGACCTAATTATTGCTCCTACATGTACTCTGATGTAGTGATGTGTATCCAGGAGTTGTAGCTGTTGCTTCTAGTAATAAATAAATACGTAGCTGAGGACTGCACGTAGCGCAGTTGGCAAAGTCGCAGTGTGCGCTCGGCGCGCACGCTCACCGGGGTTTTTTTTCATAATAAAATTTCACTGCAGCCTCTCAATGCGTGAGACTACGATGTGCCCGTCGCCTACAGGGCGATGTCTCTGGTGATCTCTTTAAGGACACGTCTTCGAATCTGTGTATAGTTGTAGGTCTGGTTGTGTACGGGTGGTGTGAGTGAGGTGTGCTTGTGTGGTGTTGGTGTGTGTTCGTATACCAACAGATGCTACAGCTGTATCTATACGAGAGGTGTAAAAAAATTAAATAAATACGTAGCTGTCCTCTTGGTCCTTCTCTCTTTTTTTTCATTTACTGACACCTCTGAAGTTTCATTTCTTTTTATAAGAGCATTTCTAGCAGTAGCCAAAAACATCATAGCCTCCATTTTCAATTTGGGTACCCATCCATACTTTATTGGCTCAACAAATTTCTTCCACTCTAGCAACAACCCTCAAACAGAGCCCCCCCAAATCCATATTAGCAGCCAATGACATAGGGGACCCATGCGTCATTGAGACAGACCTTTCTTCCCTCATCCTCTCCACGCACAGGGCAGGGAGGCACGACAGGGCAGCGTGCTCGCGTGGATAGGGCAGCATGCCCGCGCGGTGGAGGGAGGCGCGGCTGAGCCGCTCTAGCATGGCGAGGCAGCCGCTGGCACGGCGGAGCAGGGCGCGGCCAAGCCGCTCCGGGCAACTGAGCAGCGTGGCACGGCTGGGGTCGGTGGAGCAGGGCGCGGCTGGCTTCGGGCGAGAAGGGGGTGGGGTGGAGCAAATCCACACGGTGAGAGGGAGGAGGAGCGTTGGAGAAGCCAAGGAAGATTTGCCGCTCGCGCGTATGAACCGGAGGAGCCGCAGAAGATTGGCACGGCGAGGGAGGTGGCACAGGCCGCTGGGGAGAAGGAGAGCCGGTGAGAAGGGGAGGGAGCAGGGCAGCTGCGCCGGCCGGTGAGAAGGGGAGGGAGCAGGGCAGCTGCGGGGGAGGAAAACGAAGGCGGAGCATCGAGGGAGACGGAGTTGGGCGAAGCTCCGTGCGAGCGTGGGGGAAACAACGGAGCCAACACAGCAGGATGGCCCAGAGTGTAGGGCCAACAGGAATTGGGTTTGGATAGAAAAAATAGGTGGCCAGTCAGTAGTAGGGGCCCTGCTGGAGTGATGTTTTTAGCCTAGACACCCATATTTAGCTAAGAGGCTTAAGTATGGGCCCTGCTGGAGTTGCTCTAAGGCGCGTATTAGGATTTTAAATAGTCTTAAGGTACAACTGGCTTTTAATTTTTCTTTCATCAATGATTATTTTTCTCAAATACCAAAAAGTTTACGTAAAAAAAGTAGAAAAGTTTCATCTTACAAACAATTTGTTTCTGATGAATGTATAGAAGGTCTACGTGATTACAGCATAGGATTATTAAACCGATGTCTTAGTAAAATGAACTATTAATCTTATTCTATATCTTGCGTGCATCATATATATAATATAAACATGGACCATCTTCCGTTAAAAAAAACATGGACCATCTTCGTTTAGTGTATATTGAGAGTTGGCAAAATTTGCTGGTGGACACTGAAAATGAGGTTTCTTTGCCAACGGACACCGAAAATAAATCGATTTACCGATGAATACTCTATTTTATGTCAAATTTGCTGTAGGACACTGAACCTATTAAAATATCCATTTCTCACTGAGGAGGTTAGAGAACAGCTATGAAATGATAATTTTGACCCTAGCTCTTTGTTCTTCCTTCCTCCCTTTCTATTGTTCTTGCACGCAGCGCTTGGCCACGGTGTGGACTTCCTGGACCGCAACCTGTCCTGCAGGGGGCTAGGAGGGTGGACCTGGGCTTCGCCGTGGACAATGGTCATGGACGGAGAAATAGAGGGTGGGCAAAACTCGCTTGATTCCGGCCGGAGGAGGTTGTCGCCGGCGTCGAGAAGTGGCGCTACGGCTAATACACGTCCATCCACACCCGTGGGTGGGCCCCAATCGCGGAAGGAGATAGCCTATCATGGCTTCCGCATGCGCTGGCGGCCTGCAGAGCAGAGCGGCGGTGGCGGCACGGTGATGGCAGGAGCAGAGCAGAAAGGTCAGCATCTGACTGCACACGATGGCAGGAGTAGGCCTCATGGTAGGCCTTCCTGACGGCGACAAGGTCACGGCCGTGTTTAGTTACCCGAATCGGGTGACGCCGATTCTGCACAGTGCTGCACTGTAGCACTATAGCAATTTTGTTTTTATTTGTTAATAATTATCTAAATATTGATTAATTAGTCTTAAAATATTTGTCTCGTAAAGTACAACAAAACTGTGTAGTTAGTTTTTGATTTCATCTACATTTAGTACTCCATACATATGCCGATATTTTAATGTGATAAGGAATCTTTTTTTTGCATAGTGAAATTTAGAGGTGAATTTAGGCTAAACAAGTCGGTGATCCGGTGTAGATGCGCAGGCGACCTCGATGAGCACCCACATGTTCCGCTCGCACTTCTTCATGGCCTTGTGGGCGAGCTTGGTGTCACATGCCGCCGGGTCCGTCGTCCACATCATCATCGCGCTCTTCCAGGACCAGGAGACACGGCGAGGAGGCAGGAACTGACAGATTGGGTTGGCAGTCCAAGCCATCGAATCGATCGACGCGATCTCCGCGCACTGCGTCACCGTCCGGTGGCCCGGTATCTCGATAAGCGCCTTCTTGTCCACGCTGCTCTTGCTTCACCTAGGCCATGCTACTGTTGTACCAGCGCGGCGATGAGGCCATCCCGCCACACGAGGGCCACACCGTCGCGGACTTCACTTGCCAGATCTCCGATTGGCGCAACCGGATGTCCGGGTGTGGTGCCAAGGACAAGGGGCTCAAGGTCCTAGACATCCTCGGTGAAGCAACCTCGGTAAAAAAATCATCATTTCACTGCGGTTCTCTCCCCCTCCTAAGCCAAACAAAATAAATATTTTAATACGTTCGGTATCCTCCAGTAAATTTTGTATAAAGTAGAGTGTCTATCAGCAAATTAATTTATTTTCACTATCTGCTGGTAAAGCAACCTCACTTTTAATGTCCACAAACAAATTTAGCTCTAGAATTTGGCTTTCCGAGCGTCCCCACTAGCAAAATGAAAGAATCCAGAACATTTCGTCACTTCCAAGAAACACAACCACGTGATATGATGCTACATGACAGTCACGTGAGGCCATACCAGTCGTTCCCAATAGAGATGATGATGGCATTACATGCAGTTTACAGGAACCACATACACCAACAACCCATAGGACAGATGAGTCCAAAGCCATCGGCGATTGGAAGGTCATCACGAACGGGCGCGCGCCCCTGCCTAGTACCGAGGTGGCAGAGTTCTATCTGAAAGTGATTCTCTCGGATTATTTAGCATAAACTCTCAAATCACAATGGAAAATCACTTCACAGAAATTAAAAAAAAGTGACTTTTCAGCTCTCAACCTCTTAATTTATTTCAGAGAATCACTTCACAAAATTAGCAAAGAATCAATTCTCTCTTAAAACTATTGACCAAATATATAGATAAAATGCTAATATTTCTAATACTAAATAAATACTATAAAAACATATGTCTTGACAAAATCAAACAAACACTTATATAAAATCATAAATATTTATGTTTCTCACAAATAGGTAGTCAAATTTAATATTTTAACTTGATATTCTGATAGAATTGTATTTTTTTTTATTAACAAAGGGAATACATCAGGGGCGGATCCATGGGGCATGCCAGGTGAGCTATGGCATAGCCTATTGGGCAGCCTTGTATTTACTTAATACTGGATTATATCCTTATTTAGAAAAATTTAAGCTTGTTGCCTTTTACTTAACTGATGAGAGGTCGCGAGTTCAAATCATTGGAGGCGCACTTTTTATTTTTGCTTATTTATGTCCACTTTAAAAATTAACTATAGATAATACATTTCTTTCTTTAGTTTTACCTATATTTTTATCCTATTTTGTTGGTGGCTAGTTCGATACTTCCAGCCACATTTTTTGTTTTTATTTTCATTTTTATCCTTTATTTTCTAGTTTTTACCCCATGTTCTTGTGCCCGGTGAGACACGTCCTGAAATAGAATGGCAAATAAAAGTGATATCACTTTGGCATCATTTCACGATCACTATTGCTATATATGTACAATGCTATGTTAAATTTCTATTTTCTTTTGTCCCCTTTAAAATTAACTTATACTTCATCCTTTAGTTTTTTTTTGGAAACTTGTGGAGAGCCACCACAATGCCTTTTCTACACTACTAAGTGAGGATTGCCTGAGAGATAAGTTGCAACCCAACTATCCATATTCGAAGAAAATAGTGGAGTGACGGGTGGATTGGCCCCATGCCACGCACTCTAGCTATTCTCTTTAGACATATTGGATTGGTGGATCGTTGTGTAACTTGTCCTATATGTTGGTGTTGCGATGTTTAATCCTGAGCCAAGAATGTTCTAGATGTTTTCTCCCATAGAGTACGAGGCAAACTTTGTGCCAATCATAGAGGTGTGTTGAGAGGGGTACCAATGTATACTTCCAAGCGGGTTTTAGCGGTAGATGTGGTCATGTGCCTTGTATGTAGAACAATCTTGATGTTTAATACATAGTATCTAGCCATGTGAGCTTGCGCTTTGTAATGTTTTGGGTTAAGTATTTGCTTGAAGCCATGTCTTTATTGTGCTCTATGGCATGATGATTTTGTTATAATTAGCCCTAAAGTCTATGCCTTTGTTTTGAGTTTGTTAACTAACTAAGTGGACTAGTCCATGAGATCTAGATTCAAGTTTCTTTGCTAGTGCATGAATAGAAAGTTGGAGGAGTTGGTTGATTCAAGCCGCGTGTTTTGTTTTATCAAGTCTGTCAAGTTAACATGATGTTTAAGTTCTTGGATTAGGTCAAGTTAATTCACCTTAACCTTTAGTTGTCGGTGTTGTGAACTGATCTCATCCTTTTATGTGTGTATTTGATCTATCATGTTCAACATTTATACATTCTTTGGCTGAATAAGTCACGGTAAGTGGCTTATGTGTTTGCAAGTAATTTAAGTACTATGTTAATCATTTTGTCTCATACACATGTTGCTCGCTGTCAATATTTTTGCTTTATATGTATGATTTAATATGGAGAATTCAGGGACGAATTCTTTAAAGGGGGGAAGAATGTAATACCCTGAAAAATTGATCATAGTCTTTTGTGTTTATCTAGAAAAGATATGGTTTCATATTTTAAGTTGACTCTTCATGTGCCTTATTGGAATTAATTTTGTAGCAATTTTGTTTTGCTTCTTGAAAAGCACAAAGAGTTAAATAGATGACCAGGAGTTTTTATGAGTAAAAAAGTGATTTTTTTTATCCATGGCTCAGATGGACGATCGAAGATCGTAGATACATAGAGCTTGGCTAAAACAATTTTATTTGTCTATGCATATGCTTTATTCCAAGTTTAGATCACAAAGTTACGTTTGGTGCTCGATTTGAGAAGGAAAAAAGCGTGATACAGTAACATATTTGCTACAGTAACCCCGACCAGGAGCCAAGAGTTCTGCCTAGCCGAGCCTAAACTAGTTGGGGCTTTTTGTTTTCTTTTTTTTTCTCCTTTTCCTTTTCTCCCATGATCCCATCTAAACCTAGCAGGTACAAGGCCTTTAGGTGCTGTCCTTGTTCACGTACGGGAGAAGAAAAGAAGAGAGGGAAGAAGAGAAGGGATGAAGAGAAGGGAGGAGAAGAAAAGTGGATTTAACGTCTTTCCGTTGTCGTCGGCATCGCTTTTGTCGTCGTTTCCGTTCTTTCCAAACTGATTTGGAATGGCAAGAAGTCATAGCGGCGGAGATCGTCGTAAGGTGGAGAAGAGGAAGAAAGAAAGAGGTGAATCGCTGAGGCTTTGTCGCCATGCTCGCTATGGATTCCCTAGGTGGTGTGCCTTTAGATCATTCTTAGCTCATGTTTTTGCATCGTCGTCTCGAGGTAAGTAAACATAGCGGTGGTCGCTACATCTTAACTTGTTACTTATTCTACCACACATTGTCATAACATTAATTGAATCAAGATAATATACCTAATCATGAATTCACTTCCCCTTTAATGTAAGTTATATATGATTTTATTGCTGAATCTCTTAACTTATGTCGATCATCATGAGGTAAGTGGTATGTTTATGACGGTGGATGAATAGGCAAAAGAGGTAAGTATACTTGCAGTTGCATCATGTGCATCTTGTCATGAGCATATGCATTTGAGTCAGGTCGGTGAGAAAGTCATATAACTATTCTGGAGTGCCCTTGAGCTAGGTCGGTGAGGCTGCTTGCCGGCCGCGGCCGTACTGGTATAGCATCGTACGGTGCCCGAGGAGGGGTACGATGCAGCTTCATACCTTGTTAGGTATGGAGGCAGTGAACATGCATATGTATTGCATTTGCACCCTTCGAGGTTTATTTGTTTCAAAGTTTTTTGTTGGCATGAAGTGGATACGAGGAGTATTGTTTTATTTGTATGAGGAGTATCTTCTATTCATACTTGGAGGTGGTTTATTTATTGTATATCATGTTCTTAACTTCTTTATGGAATTTTTGTTGGATTAGTAATCTTATGTCATGAACCTTTTATTCCTTATTATGACATGTATTCTTCTATGATTAAGTCGATGTCTAATTAACTTGTAGTTTGAATGATATGTTCGGGCAGTTTGCTTGCTGAGATGAGGCCCTGTTCGCTTGGCTGAAAAGCCATGGCTAAAAGTACTGTTCGCGGATTTGTTGTGAGAGAAAAATATTGTTCATTGGCTGAAAAAATATGGCTTATAAGATAAACGAACATGGCCTAATCTCACCCCTGTATCTTTCCAGGTGCTTGATTGGATGTTGCTTGCTTGAAGGGATGGGATTGGCAGCACATCTTCACTATTTCACCCACATTTAGATATAATAATGACACTCTTGGCTTGATGTAATAAACTTAGTATCTACATGGTGATCCTTCATGGTTTAATAAAAATTTTTAATTCTAGTTTTGTTCTAGTTGTTGCCTCCATGTGTTACTTTGATTATGGGTTTTTGTTGCCAAATTTTGTACTCTGGCATGTGGGAAGGGACGTTTGTGACAACTTGTGTTTTTGTGGCGCTTGGCTGTTATAGGTGAGGCAAGGCCCGACCTCGCCCTGGGCAAGCTTATGAGTAAACATCTTGAGTTTGGCGCTGAAGGTAAAGGGGGAGGTGGTTGTCGGAGGATAGGAGTGGCGACAAGGTGTCGATGCAAAGTAGCTCAACAGGAGAGGGAGCAGGTGGGGTCGTGCCTGTAGATGCCAATGCCAGAGTGGTGGCCAGCAGGATGCAGTTTCCATCAGAGAGGGGGGTGTAAGGATGAAAATGGAACGGAAATATCCCGAACCGAACCACATCATTTTCTGTATTTTATCCGATCGAATTCGTATTTTTGTGTCTGACTTTACCGTTTTCGCTTTCATTTTCGTATTTCAAATGTAAAAGTAGAAAACAGTTTAGACATTTTCTGACCGTTTTCGACCGTTTTCTACTTTTCTACTTTTAATTCGGAATATCCCGAATTCAAAATTCAGTTTAAACCGAATTTTGTTGTCAATCATTACTGTCTAGGCAACTAGGCAAAGGCAAGTGTGGAGCACTGATGCTCATTGGCCGCATTATATAGGCAGCTCACCCCCGTCGCGCCTCCCTAAGTCGTCGAGGTAGGACTAATCACCTTGCACGGTGTTGTATGCTTGCATGGCTGCATCTAGCTTCACACGGCGCTGTTGTTGCATTGCATGTGACTAGGCCAACCAAAAGAGAGAGAGAGCTAGATGGGTCAGGCGTTGTTGCTATCCTTTCTAGTCTAGTACCGATGGCATCTCAAATTTTCCTCTTTTTTTCTTTTTTCTTTCCTTTTTTCTCTTGTCAAAGAAACCAAATTGATAAGTCTGCTCTCTTGCACTCGTAATTTGCCACGATGACATTTGTTAATTGTTATGTATTGTGGATCGGTATTCCGTATTGAATTTTCGTATACCGACCGTGTTCGACATAATTTCGCTCGAATGAGTTCATTTTCGAAATTCTTGATATTCCATAAGTTCGCGTTCGTTTTCGTGTCCGGCTTTACCGTTTTCGCTTTCGTTTCCGTATTCAAATATAAAAGTAGAAAATAGTTGAGGAGTTTTTCGACCGTTTCCGACTGTTTTCATCCTTAGGGGGTGGAGGGTGTAGGGTGAGTGGGGGCTCCATCCCCCTCCAATTTGACCGATCTATCATAATCTGGCGTGCGCACACACACATTTGTGTTTAGCTCATAAGATGGAGTGGATAAATATTTTAGCTTACACTTGGGATTGAGGTAGGGTGCTTCATCTTCGTCTTCTCCTCCATGCAAGGTTAGCAGAAGGGTCAAGGTTTGGGGAATTTGATCAAGAGAGTGAGATTTCGAGCTTACACATGGGATTGAGAAATGACAACTTCGTTTCCTTAGGAACGCCTTCCTTCTGCATAGAATGAAGGAATAAGGGCATGTTTGGTATATGGCCACATGCTTCCATAGCCATAGGTGCGGCGGTGCCAAACCTTAGGGGGCAGAAGTCGGCGCCACACTCTGCCACAGAAAATGAGCTAGTAGGTGCATGCGAAGTTGTGGCGTGCCACAGATGAAACATCAACCAAACAATGTCCTCGATTTCTGTGGCAGCCAAAAAACTATGGCATGGCAATGTTTGGCGTGGAACCAAACATGCCCTAAAAGATTCATCCAGATTTGACTGATCTATCATAATCCGGTGTTTCTCTTGAACTCTTCCATTTGTTGAGTATGTGTCTTGTCCAGTTCCTCGAGCTCCTTGTTCCACCAACCAGAGGGCACGGGCAGATGACACTTCTGCCAGTGTGTCTGCTACTAAGAAGCCTCATCCTCCGAGTACTCGCTCAGGTACTCAAGCCATAGGTAGCATGCTCCTAGGTGAGCTTATTAATGTTCTTTATTTTCCTTTATTGTTTGTATGTTTCCTTACTCGAGTACTTTTTCTCTTTAGATGGTAGTGTGGTGGAGATGCTCGAGGATGAGGATGAGGATGATAGCATGACCCTTGTTACTCGTTGGTGAGTAGTTAGAGTGTCTATCCATTATTATCTTGCATTGTCCCGAGTTCTTTTGATGACTCATCTTCTTTTTTGTCTTTGGCAGTAAGCGGGGGTCGAGTCAGAGTTCTACAGGAACTCAAGTGCCAGTCTTGCTAGCCCTAGAGTAGGCTAGTATTGATATTTTTCAGCCCCCATGCCCCCACCCGGGTCTTTTGGTTGGCTTGGGAATATTGGCATGAAGAGGAGCGCCAAGTAAGCTTTTTCTAACTTGTTTGCCATTCTTTTGCCTTTTGACCATGATCCTTCTTTGATGACTTCTTTTATGCTTTAAAGATCATCGTTGATTTCCTCCTCCAATCCCCTATCGACTTCTTCTTAGTCGATTGGGCCCGTTCCGCGTACTCTGTCGCAAGACTCGGAGCGGACGGTTAGTGAGGCGGGGGTGGGAGAAATGGCGATCCCGGCTGAACAACCTACCATTGAGTTTGTGCATCCAACTGAGGTCGTGACCATGGTAGGGCACCCGACCAAGGATACAGCTGGGGCTTTTGCTGTGTTGGACATGGCTTTGGTCCTAGCATCGACTTTCTCGCCCTCCCAACGTTTAGCCGAGGATGTGGTGCTAGAATTTGATGCCACCCACCGCCTCTCGAAGCTGACCACAGTGTGGGAGGGCCTTTCGGCCGAGGTGGCTTCTTTTGGTGAGCTGCTTCAGGTAGGCATTTTTTCCTTATTCTTTTGGTGGTCTGGTCTCTTTTTGTTCCTTCTCTTTCTTATTTTTTCTCTCTTCTATGTAAATGCCTTTTCTCGATACCAATCCAGCTTCTTTGGCTTGGGTGAAGTCTAGAGGAAATTGGTCTTTGAAGTGAATCAGCTAAAGGCGGAACTGGCTTGCAAACAAGTTGAGCTAGAATTAGAGCGCCAGGGATGCCTAACATCTAAAGAGGCCCTTCATGCTCAAATTGGTGAGTTGGAACAGAGGAAGGAGGATGCCCTGGCTGCCTTGAAGGAGGCATCTGGGAAATCTGATGATTACAAGCAGGAGTGTGAAGGTATTTCGAGTACTTTTTGTGTGCTTCCTTCGTTTCTTTTCTTATAGGTTTCTTGATCCGTATTCTTTGTGAACAGCCCTTCAGAAGAGCATCAAAAAGCTCTCGAAGAATCTAGAGACGATGAAGACGACTCTCCTGGTTGAGTTCAACTGGGCAGATGAGCTAACTACGCATGCTAAGGAAGAGCTTGCTCTTGCCAAGCTGATTAGACATGGAGCTAATAGGGATCTTGTGCATGCCAAGAAGACCATTGAAGACTTGTCTAGCAAGCTGGCGTTCTCTGATCAAAGATTTTCAACTTTATGGAAATCTTTCAAGTCCGTCGCCAAGCTTCTCTAGACTCCTAAAGATGATGGGAGTAGTTGGGGTGCCTTCATCCCATTGATCCCTCAACGTCTCCAAGGCTTTGTCAAGAGGGAAGTTCAGGCTCGCATTAAGAACGTCCTTGCGCATGTCCAGGTTACTAATCCAAACATCCCCTTGGAGAAGCTTGGAGAACCAACTAATGATGAAAACAACCTAGAATCCATTGAGAGAGCGAAGCCTGAGTTTAAGGCTTTGGCCAACCATATTGCGAGAAGCTTGAGATTCAGATCCTTCCTTTTGATGATGAAGCTGTTAGCTAGGCTCTGTGACGCTCAAATGCCCCCTTCTCTTCCTTATAAAGATACTCTTTTTAAATTCTATCTTGTAAAAAACTTCTTTGTTATTTGAGTAGTTGTTTCTTATGTTACTCTTTTTGAGTTGTTTCTCCTTGCAATTGTGGAGTTTTTCCATAGCATTTTCTGCTATGTGTTGGATGCAAGCCTTAGTCATTGTAGGCGTATCCGGGAGCTTTAGAGCTTTGTCCCTTCTTTTGGTCGTACTCTTGTCTTTGTGGCTTCATGAATCTTGGCGAGCGCCGGTGATGGATCAGTCGAGTTCTTTCATCTGATTAGTTAAAAATCAGGATAGTTTGAGCGTATTAGCTTCTGTAGCTTATCTTGCTCTTATTCGTGCTAGGAATAGATAGAGTGAGCTCAAGCTTGATCAGCTCTTTTGCTCTCATCCGAGTTGAATAACTCTGAGATAGGGCGAGCGCTAACTGGCTGTCATCCATGCTGTGAAAATAATTCAGGATAGGTCGAGTGTTGGCTTGTCAAGCCTGAAAAGACTTGGGATAAGGCGAGCTCAAGCTTGATCAGCTCTTTTGCTCTCATCCAGGTTGTGTAACTCCATGATAGGGCGAGCGCTACTATTTCTCATCCGCGCTGTAAAAAACAACTCGGGATAGGTCGAGTGTTGACTTGTCAACCTTCTTACTCTTATCCAGGCTTGAAAAGACTTGGGATAGGGCAAGCTCAAGCTTGATCAGCTCTTTTGCTCTCATCCGAGTTGAATAACTCTGGGATAGGGCGAGCGCTATCTGGTTCTCATCCGTGCTGTAAAAACAACTTGGGATAGGTCGAGTGTTGGCTTGTTAGCCTTCTTACTCTCATCCAAGAAGACTTGGGATAGGGCGAGCTCAAGCTTGATCAGCTCTTTTGCTCTGATCTGGGTTGAATAACTCTAGGATAGGGTGAACGCTATCTGGCTCTCATCCACACTATGAAAACAACTCAGCATAGGTTTTGTTGATCTCAGTAAGACAAGTGTTGATGAGGAACATTATCTTTATTACTTTGAGCATGAATCTTGATTACATAGTATTTTGTGCTAAGGAAAATCAATCTTGTGTTATTAGGCGTAGAATCTTCGTAGCTGGTTGATATGCCATGAATTTCTAACTTGTACTCTGTCCTCAGTTATCAGCTCATAAGTTCCCCATCCAGTGACCTTAGCGATGATAAAGGGTCCCTCCCACGGGCTGATTAGTTTATGATGTCCATCTGCTTTTTGCACTTGACGAAGTACCAAATCCCCAACTTGAATGGAATGAGGTTGGGTACTTTTGTTATAGTGGCATCTCAAACCTTAGAGATAGCGGGCTGACTATAGGGTAGCATTGATTATGATTTCTTCTATGTTGTCTAGTTCCAGTCTTCGGGTGTGTTTAGCTTTTCCTTCATCATATTGCTTAATATTTGGCGATGTCCAGATCAGGTCGACAGGTAATACTGCTTCTGATCTATAGACTAGGAAGAAAGGTGAGTACCCGGTGGCTCTGCTTATTTGAGTTCGTAGCCCCCATACTACTTTGGGTAACTTTTCAATCCACTTGAAACCGTAGTCTTCTAGTTCCTCATACAATCTAGGGTTTAATCCAGCTAGTACGATTTTGTTGGCTCTTTCTACCTGTCAATTGGCCTCTGGGTGGGCGACTGATGCATAATCAATGCTGATACCATAATCTTGAGCCTAACTCTTGAATTTGATAGCCATGAAGGGAGAATCCAGATCTATGATGACCCGATTGGGCATACCGAAGCGATGCATGCTGTCCTGGATGAACTCGACTGCTTTGGCTGCACTGTATTTTACGAGCGGTTTGTACTCGATCCACTTGGTGAATTTATCAATGGCCACAAAGATGTATTCAAAACCGCCTTTGGCTTTCTTAAGAGGTCCTACCTAATCTAGCCCCTAGCAGGAGAACGGCCAAGCAAGCGGGATACAGATAAGATTCTATGCTGGAACGTGAGCCTGTCTTGCAAACATTTGGCAACCTTTTCACTTTTTGATGAGTTCCTCTGTGTCCTTCAAAGCAGTCGCCCAGTAGAATCTAGAGCAAAAATTCTTACCGACTAGAGTCCTTGAGGCCGCATGATTGCCACAACAGTCGAAGTGGATTTCGTCTAGGATCTTCTTGCCTTTTTCTGATGAGACACACTTTAGTAGTACTCCTAATGATGCAGCTCTTTTATAGAGGTTGTCTCCCACAAGGACATAGTTCTTGCTTCTTCTAACTATCCTGATGGCTTTTTCTTTGTTTGTTGGTAACTTGTTTTCTTTGATGTAATCGATGAAGTCTTGAGTCCATGATTGGGTGATTACCAAAATATGAGTAGCTAGTTCTAGGAGTTCAAGGGTTACTGAAGGGTCGAGATGGCATACTAGAGGGGGGGTGAATAGTCCTTTCTAAAACTTAATTGCGTTGGCAAACCAAAACAAATGCGGAATTAAACTTATTGGTCTAGACAAGACTACACCCCTCTATCTATAACTCTAGCACCTTACAAAAGATCCTAATCAAGCAAATAAGGTGCCTTCGTAGCAAGAGCTCACCTAAACAATTCTAGCTTGCAAGGTCACACAAACCTATGCAACTAGTACTTAAAGCACCAGGGAGCTCCTACACAATTCTAGTAAGCAAAAGCACAAAGCTCCTAGGCTTACTAGCAATGCTCAATAACAAGGCAACCAATACCAAATTAGAGAGCGTAAATTACTTAGCTACACAAACTAAGCAATGTGACTAACAAGGTTACACAAACCAAATTAGCCACGCAAAGGGGATACTTCTAGCTACTCAAGCAAGAAGATATCTAGCTAGCTACACAAGCACAACTAGATACAAGAGCAACAACACAAGCAAGATATATATGAAAGTAAATACAAGCTTGTGTTGCATGAAGACAAACCACTGAGAAGAGTAGACAATGTTGACACGGTGATTTTCTTTTGAGGTTCACTTGGTTGCCACCAAGCTACCTCCCCGTTGTGTCGACCAACACTTTGTGGTTCGGCGGCTAATCGGTATCCACAACCGAGCTCTCCCAAAGAGCACCGCAATAACCCACCATCAAGTGTGGTAGCTCAATGACATGTTCTACTAGAGTTGCTCTTTGCAATCCCCACGGGGTGAGCACAATCCCCCTCACAAAGCTTCTCTAGAGCCTCGCACAATCTTCTTGTGAGCTTTGACGGAGCCATAAGCCACCAAGCTATCTAGGAGGTGGCAACCTCAAGAGTAACAAGCACCACCGACTTGCAACACGATCACCTAGTGCCACTCAATGCAACCTCATGATGCAACGCACTAGAATCACACTCACTTGTAATCGATTCGCACTCTTGCAAGCTCAAGTGAGTAGGAGGGCTCTCAAGCACTCTCAAGCATGGACACAAAGTCCCCTTAGGTGCTCAACCCTAGCCATGGTAGGCCACCCCATCTATTTATAGCCCAAGGGCCAAATAGAGGCGTTGCCCACTAACTAGGCGAAACACGGGGGCACCAGACGCTCCAGTGCCGAGGCATCGGATGCTGCACCAGCGTCCGGTGCACTGTGGCCATCCAGGTGACTGTCAGCGTTCAACCACCACCACACGATCTCAATGGTCAACTTCAGCACGCGCTCAGCTAAGTTCACACCAGAGGCTCCGATGCTCTTCATCAGACGCACCACACCGCGGCGTCCGATGCAGTCCAGTAAGCTCCCCGAGCTCGAAAACGCCCAACGGACGTGTCCGACGCATCACCATTGGACGCGCACCTGCGTCTGATGCATTTCCAACATGACTACCACGTGCCACGTCACCAGCACCGAACGATCAATAGTGATCACCCCGCGTTCAGTGCGACACCGTCGGACACGCTGGTGCAGCCTCCTAACTGCGTAGCACCAGGGTTAGCCACCGGACATGTTCGGTGACTCAGAAGCCAGCGTCCAGTGCAGCGTCTAACGAGTGTTTTTCGATGAGAAACACTCCCACAACTTCGCCTCCTTTTCTTGCCTTCGGCGCAAAGGAAAATAAGCGTTTCATTCCCACGAAAGTGTCGAATCCCACCTCGCAAGCTCGGCGGGAAGGAGAGAGGATCCCAAACCCCTCCCTACCGCTCAAACTCCACCTCCTTTGCAAATGTGCCAACACCACCATGTGTATATCACCATGTGCAAGTGTGTTAGCATTTTTCACAATCATTTTTCCAAAGGAGTTAGCTACTCAACTTGCCACGCCACTCGATCCTAGCAACGATGCAAAGTTAGATCACTCGAGTGGCACTAGATGACTGATATGCAAACAAGTTTGCCCCTCTTAATAGTATGGCCATCTATCCTAAACCCAGTCATCAATTTCTCTACACACCTATGACTAGTGAAATGGAAATGCCCTAGGTTATATCTTTGCCTTGTGTATTCCATTCCATCTCCTCCAATGTTGATGCAACACATGCACCAACCAATCACCAAATGATATGATCCAATTCATATCATCACATGACCGTATTGGTTCATCGATCTTGACCTCACTTGCTCTTCACCGTTGCCTCAGTCCATCGGCGCCAAGTCTTCCCTAAGCTTCACCATCACACGTGGTCCCTCGAGCCAAGCCTCATCTCGATCTTCTCCACCTTGATCACATGACTCCATGTCATGTCTCATATGCAATGAGCTCCTCCATCATCACATGTGCAAGCTTTGCAACATCTCCAAGCCATTTCCACCTTCATGGCATATGTGGCTCACACACATGTACCTATGGACTAATCACCTGTGTACCTAATATAAACACAATTAGTCCACCTAAGGTTGTCACTCAATTACCAAAACCAAACACGGACCTTTCAGTTACCTCACCGGGTTGTTTGATAGAGGGTGCTGATAACTCCTCCACAAACATACCGGGTGGGACCTTCGCCTATCTGGCCCTAGCTTAGCGAGGATGTCTGCCGCGACGTTTGAATCACGCAATACATGTAGAATTTCTAGTCCTTAAATTTTTTTCTCTAGTTTGCATACTTCAGCACAATAAGCATCCATGTTATCTTTGGTGCAATCCCAATCCTTGTTGACTTTATTGACAACTACTTTTGAATCACCATAGATGAGAAGTTGCTTGATTCCAAGGGAGATAGCTACCTAGAGCCCATGGATGAGTGCTTCGTACTCTGCTTCATTGTTCATGGCTTGCCATCTGGAGAGATGAAGAGAACGCTTGCGCCAGCTCCGCCTAGTTTGAGTGATCCATCAAAGTACATCTTCCAATGGTCGAGAATGGCATCTGGCATAGGTTGTTGGATTTCTATCT
This sequence comes from Saccharum hybrid cultivar R570, assembly GCA_038087645.1. Lineage (NCBI taxonomy): Eukaryota > Viridiplantae > Streptophyta > Magnoliopsida > Poales > Poaceae > Saccharum > Saccharum hybrid cultivar. The sequence goes on along the minus strand of JAQSUU010000291.1, from coordinate 307,495 downwards.
ATTCGGCAACAAAATCAGCAAGGGCTTGAGATTTGATCGCTTTTCGTGGGTGAAATCAATGTTGAGAGCGCCAAGTTCAACTGCCCACTTAAATATGTGCCCTGTTGCGTCTATTATATAGGATGTCTCTGAGTGGAAAATATGTTACCATAGTAATCTTGTGGCTTTCAAAATAGTGGCAAAGCTTGAGGAGGTGATTAGGAGGGCATAGAGTAGTTTTTGCACATGTGGGTACCAGATTTTGGAATCTAATAGTACCTCACTGATGTAGTAAACTGGCCGCTATACTTTGTACACGCGTCTTTCTTCTTCTCTCCCCACGATGATCGATGTGCTGACCACCATAGAAGTTGCCGCAATGTATAGCACTATGTCTTCGTGCTTCTTTGAAGGTGTGAGCATGGGCGAGGAGGTGAGGTATGCCTTAAGGCTTTCAAAAGCCTCCTTGGCTTCCTCTATCCACTCGAACTTGCCCGTCTTCTTTAGTAACTTGAAGAAAGGTAGTCATTTTTCACCGAGTCATGATATGAAATGATTGAGGGCTGCCATGCAACCTGTCAGTTTCTGCACATCTTTGACACATCAAGGAGGGCCCATCTCCATTATAGCTCGAATTTGCTTGGTGCTGGCCTCGATTCCACAATGACTAACCAAGAATCTGAGTAGTTGTCCTGATGGTACTCTGAATACACACTTGTTTGCATTTAATTTCCACTTCCACTTCTTCAGAATCTCAAAAGTTTGTTTCAAGTCTTCAATTAGTGTGTCTGGGTTCTTTGTCTTTACTACTACATCGTCCACATATGCTTCCATGTTCTCACCAATCTGCTCACCAAGGCATGTCTGGATAGCTCTCTAGTAAGTAGCACCAGCGTTCTTGAGTCCAAACAACATGGTTTTGTAGCAGTATGCACCGAACGGTGTGATGAAAGATGTCTTGCTCTGGTCTTCTTCCTTTAATGCAATCTGATGATATCCTGAATAGCAATCAAGAAAAGATAATAGGCTAGATCCTGCTATTGAATCAACTATCAGATCAATGCATGGTAGTCCAAAAGGGTCTTTTAGGTAATGTTTGTTGAGATCTGTGTAGTCGACGCACATGCGCCACTCGGATGTGTTCTTTTTCTATACTAAAACTGGGTTGGCCAGCCAATCTAAATGAAGGATTTCTCTTATGAACCCTATTGCCATCAACTTTGCAAACTCCTTTTTAATTGCTTCCTTTTTGTCGGGTGAGAATCATTATAGCCATTGCTTCACAAGCTTGGAGCCTTCATTAACATCAATTCTGTGCTCAGCCAACTCTCTTGGGACACCAGGTATGTTGGCTGGCTTCCAAGCAAAGATATCTTTATTGTCCCAGAGAAAGTTGGTGAGTGCAAGTTCCTATTTTGCCGAGAGGTGGACACTGATAGTCACCATTTTGGAGGGATCACCAGTACCAAGGTTGATTTGCTTCATGTTGGCTTCTTTTGGAGGAGCGAGAATGCTAGGCTTCTTGGTTGGGATCTCTAGTTCTTCTCGGTTGATTTCAACTACTACGGTCGCTATCTCTTCTCTTTCACTGGCTGCTTGTGCCTTAGCTGCGATCTAGACTACTTGTACATCATAGTCAAAGGCACGCTTCATGTCACCTCTAAGGAAGAGGACCCCATTGGGCCCTGGCATTTTGAGTAGGAGGTATGGGTAGTGTGGTATTGCCAAGAATTTGGCTAATACTAGTCTTCCAAGGATAGCGTGATATGAAGATTTAAAGTTTGCAACCTTAAATTTGATGAACTCTGTATGGTAGTTTGAATAAGTCCCAAAAGTAATCGGTAGAGTGATCTGTCCAAGTGGCATGGCTGCCTTGCCGAGTACTATCCCGTAAAAGGAATGCTTGTCAGAGTAATCATCCGGGTGAATTCTAGTCCCATCTTCCTTAGTGTTTCTAAAAATATTATGTTGAGTTTGGCTCCCCCATTGATTAGCACCTTTGTGACGGTCATACCAGCGATTGTTGGATCTAAAACTAGCGGGCAGTGGCCAGCGTTTCCCATGCTAGTCCATTGATCCTCTCTTAAAAATTGGATTGGATACTGTGACCAACTGAGGTACCTAGGAGTAGCCGGTTCTGCCGTTATGATGGTTCGTAGAGCTAGCTTGTCCTGGTGTTTGCTCCTAGAACCTAGAATTCTAGCAAAGATGACTGCTACTATTCCCTTTGATTGCTGAAATTCCTTGTCTTCAATGTTATCCTCTTCTTTTTTATGGTCGTCTTCTTTCTTGTCCCCCTTATTACCTTTTCTTGTGTATCGATCAAGGAAGATACAGCAGTCTCCTGTTGTGTGATTTCCCTGAGGGTGCCATATACAATGCATATTTTCAATGTCTTTGAACTTTATGAATATGGAAAATTTCTTTGATTTGTCAGCCATCGCTACGGTGTTGTCAGGTCCACGCTTTCTGTCTTGATGCCCATTGTTTCGATGATTTTGCCTGTCCAGGTTGTCTCGTTTGTTTCTATCCGAGAACCTTTCTGGTGTTTTCTCCTTTGCAGTGATCATCTTCTCTACTGTGCATCTGAATTCTTCATTGTTTCTTAGGTTGTCTTTGTAGAAGTCCTGAAATTGCCACTTGGCCATGATCCTGTGGGAGAAAGCTTCGATTACTTCTCATCAGTGATGTCATGTACTTGAGCACATAGTTCACCAAATCGACGATAATAACCTCTAAGGCTTTCACCTCCCTGTCAATGCAGGAGCCACAGGGCTCCGTATCAGCATGATTATTGGCAGAGGGCCCTAGCCTAGCCCACAAGCTAGACAAGAAGAGGCATGAAGAGAATCGAAGCTGATTTCAAGTAGAATAGGCCAGACTAGCAGGACTCCTATAGAAAGAACCTTCTGTAATTAGATCAAGATACTTTCTTTGGATCTGACTAGGATTGTAACCACATTATGGCCTTCTCTACAGACATAAAGAGAGGCTGTAGGCACCCTTGTAAGAAAACAACACAAGATACCAATCAATCCAACGCAAAGGCTAACGCCGACTGGACCTAAAGGCTATTACTCGATCACGATTGAGGGCTCGAACCAGTATAAATCGACTGTCTCTTGTGTTCACCATTGAGTTCTGCATCCACCGAAAGCCAAACAACTATCCTGGGTAACCCCGTGACAGGCTATCGGTGATAACACATCGACAACTGGCGCATCAAGTAAGGGCTTTCAGCGGATTTGCATCCAAGAGCTCAATGAACCTCGATAACATGATCTTCTCGACAGGATCAATCTTCATCTTTGGATCATGGATCTACGAGGTGGACGATAAAGGCAAGCTCCAAGGATGTCTCCATGAAGATCAAGAAAACTAGAAAGACTTCACTCTTTCAGCGAGATCAACAGAAGAACTCACCGAAAAGCTCTCACGTCTTGCGATGTTTGAATTGACTCAGGCTTTGCCGATGGTTGAATTCAACTCAGACTCTGGGTTGAAATCCATCTTGGATTCCAATCTAGGTTCTTTTCATGACAAATCAGGTTCTTTTTGAATGGGGCTCCGGAACGCGGCATCAATCCATCAAGAGATCAACTCAAGTTTTCTTCAGGGTTCTTCCATGAAGTTAGGTCCCTTCCCATTTGGGCTCAACAACATGGCTAAGTCCAACCAAGCACTACTTCAAGAAGAAGCCAGACCAGTACGAAGGGTACCACTCACAGGAGTGCAAGAAGGCCTCGTGTTGACCATAACACCTCAAGATTATATCGTCCACTAGTCAGGTCTTAATTTTGAGAATAACGACACCCTTCCTATTGGTATAGCAACTGTCCTACCTTACCAAGAGGGGAGTACAATCTGCGATACCGAAGCTTCCACCAAGATCCTCAGCAACTCTGATAATGCATGCACAGTTCATGCCCGAGAAGTATTCATGATTCGGCGACCACCATTGATCCCACCAAGAGCACCCGATGTTAGATCTTCAAATGAGTCAGAATCCAACATATCACCTAATGCTCTAGAATACGATGGCGAGACTAAAAGCCAGAAGCATGCTAGGGAAAGGAAGAATAAGTTGAAAGAATGTCGCAGATGCCACGCAAGGCAATGCAAAGAAGCTTGGACAAGATACGAGTCTGACCTGGCTGAATATGATAGAAAGAAGTTGGAACAAGAAGCAAAAGAAAGATACGCAGCTGGGAAGACAAACAACTCTCCATACGACAGGATTAGAGAACTATCCGAAGAACTCGAAGCTATTTCTCACCCCAATGAAGAACAAGAACGTCTCTGAGAAATCCTTTAGTCAATAGCTCTTTGGGTACAAGGTGGGAGAGCCAACTCAAGACAACCCATCAGGTCAACCTCTCACAGAGCAAATAATCAAAGTCAATAGAGGTTCGCTTTTAAAAGATTAGGTCCAAGTGGAAGCAGCAACAAAGGAAGTTGGGAGGACCAAAACAGAAGCAACCGGGTCAAACAAACCAAGGAAAGTAGGAGTAGGCTACCTCCTCACTCGGCCCAATGAAACTACTCCCACCAAGCTAACCGTTGGCAAGGAGGGGCTAAATCTGAACTCAAGAGGACTAAAGTACCCGACAGGTTCCCTTGTTTGTAAACCGACTACTTTCGGTACGACTACCTCACAAGTTCAAGTCATCCAACCACTCTAAATATGACGGCAAGACCGAGCCCAAGTAGTGGCTCAGAATCTACTCTCAGTCAATCGAACTAGCCGGCGGAGATGACGACGTCAAAGCACTCTTCTTCCCTATGGCATTAGAGACTATGCCTCTCCAATGGTTTAACAAATTGAGCCCAGGATCCATCAGGGGGTGGGAAGATTTTCAAAGAGCCTTTTGTGAAAACTTTGCAGGCATCATCATGCATCCTATCACACATGCAGAGCTAAAAGGGCTTAAGCAGAAGGGAGGCGAAAGCCTTAGAGATTATTATCATCGATTTGGTGAACTACGTGCTCAAGTACATGACATCACTGAACGAGAAGTAATCAAAGCTTTCTCCCACAGGATCATGGCCAAGTGGCAATTTTAGGACTTTTGCAAAAGAGAACCCAAGAAACAATGAAGAATTCAAACGCATAGTAGAGACGATGATCACTATAGAGGAGAAAACACGAGAAAGGTTCCTGGATAGAAACAACTGAGATAACCCGGGTAGGCAAAATCATCGAAACAATGGGCATAAAGACAGAAAGCGTGGACCTGACAACACCATAGCGGTGGCTGACAAATTAAAAAAAAATCCAAGTTTAGAAAGTTCAAAGACATTGAAAATATGCATTGCATTTGGCACCCTCAGGTAAATCACACAACGGGAGACTACCGTATCTTCCTTGATCGATACACAAGAAAAGGTAATAAGGGGGACAAGAAAGAAGATGACCAAAAAAGGAGAGGATAACATTGAAGACAAGGGATTTTAGCAATCAAAGGGAATAGTAGCAGTCATCTTTGCTGGAATTCCAGGTTTTAGGAGCAAACACCAGGACAAGCTAGCTCTACGAGCCATGATGGCAGCAGAACCGGCTACTCCCAAGTACCTCAGTTGGTCATAGTATCCAATCCAGTTTTCAAGAGAGGATCAATGGACTAGCATGGAAAACATTGGCCACTACCCACTGGTTTTAGATCCAACAATCGCTGGTATGACCGTCACAAAGGTGCTAATCAATGGGGGAGCTGGACTCAACATAATATTTTTAGAAACACTAAGAAAGATGGGACTAGAATTCACCAGGATGATTACTCCAACAAGCGTTCCTTTCTCTAGGATAGTACCCGGCAAGGCAGCCATGCCACTTTGATAGATCACTCTACCGGTTACTTTTGGGACTCCCTCAAACTACTGTACAAAAGTCCATTAAATTTGAGGTTGTAAACTTTGAATCTTCATATCATGCTATCCTTGGAAGACCAGCATTAGCCAAGTTCATGGCGATACCACACTACCCATACTAGCCAGATTAAAACCTAGATTGTATGGGGAACTAGAAGACTACGGTTCCAAGTGGATTGAAGAGTTACCTAAAGTAGTATGGGGGCTATGAACTCAAAAAAATAGAGCCACTAGGTACTCTCCTTTTTCCTAGTTTATGGATCAGAAGTAGTATTACCTGCCGACCTGATCTGGACATTGCTAAAGATTGAGCAATATGATAAAGGAGAAGCTAAACACACCCGAAGACTGGAACTAGACAGCATAGAAGAAATCAGAATCAACGCTACCCTACAGTTAGCCCACTATCTCCAAGGTTTGAGATGCCACTATAACAAAAGTACCCAACCTCGTTCCGTTCCAGTCAGAGATTTGGTACTTCGCCAAGTGCAAAAAGCAGATGGACATCACAAACTACTTAGCTCGTGGGAGGGACCCTTTATCATCACCAAGGTCATCGGACTGGGAACTTATGAGCTGATAACTGAGGACAGAGTACAAGTCAAAAATTCATGGCACATCAGCCAGCTACGAAGATTCTACGCCTAAGACCACAAGATTAATTTTTCCTTAGCACAAAACACTATGTAATCAAGATTCATGCTAAAAATAATAAAGATAATGTTGCTCATCAACACTTGTCTTACCGAGATCAACAAAACCTATCCCAAGTTGTTTTCATAGTGTGGATGAGAGCCAGATAGTGCTCGCCCTATCACGGAGTTATTCAATCCGGATGAGAGCAAAAGAGCTGATCAAGCTTGAACCGCCCTATCCCAAGTCTTTTCAGGTATGGATGAGAGTAAAATGGCTGACAAGCCAATACTCGACCTATCCCGAGTTGTTTTCACAGTGCGGATGAGAGCCAGATAGCGCTCGCTCTATCCTAGAGTTATTCAACCCGGATTAGAGCAAAAGAGCTGATCAAGCTTGAGCTCGCCCTATCCCAAGTCTTTTCAGGCTTGGATAAGAGTAAAAAGGCTGACAAGCCAACACTCGACCTATCCGAGTTGTTTTCATAGCGCAGATGAGAGCCAGATAGCGCTCGCCCTATCCTAGAGTTATTCAACCCAGATGAGAGCAAAAGAGTTGATTAAGCTTGAGCTCGCCCTATCCCAAGTCTTTTCAGGCTTGGATGAGAGTAAGAAGGCTAACAAGCCAACACTCGACTTATCTTGAGTTGTTTTTATAGCACGAATGAGAGTCAGATAGCGCTCACCCTATCCCAGAGTTATTCAACCCAGATGAGAGCAAAAGAGCTAATCAAGCTTGAGCTCATCCTATCCCAAGTCTTTCTAGGCCTAGATGATAGTAAGAAGGTTGACATGCCAACACTCGACCTATCCCAAGTTGTTTTTCATAGCGCGGATAAGAGACAGATAGCACTCGCCCTATCATGGAGTTACACAACCCAAATAAGAGCAAAAGAGCTGATCAAGCTTGAGCTCACCTTATCCCAAGTCTTTTTAGGCTTGACAAGCCAACACTCGACCTATCCCGAGTTGTTTTCACAGCGTGGATGAGAGCCAGATAGCGCTCGCCGTATCCCAGAGTTATTCACCCCGGATGAGAGCAAAAGAGCTGATCAAGCTTGAGCTCACCCTATCTATTCCTAGCATGAATAAGAGCAAGATAAGTACAGAAGCTAATTGTTGGTATTTCTAAATGAATGCAGAGGAATCCGCAAGCGTACGGAATTACCATTGTAGCCTTCACCCAGAAGTATTCAGGGTATCATATTTTCCACAGGGAATGGAGGTACTTTCTTCTAGCTAGCTCGTCTAAGGACAACACAAGGGTAGAGATAGAAAGTGGTAGAGATGGATTCCTATAGCTCTTAGGTCTAAAGGATAGCGATACTCTACTTCTACTTGTTTACATCGGGCACTGGAGATCACCTAGTTTGCCAAGCGATGCCAGCCTGTAGCTCTACGCTGTACCCGAACATGGGGGATTGCAAGGGATGGATAGGGCTGTCACCACCTACCGGCTACCCCTCAACCATGGAGTACGAGGGAAACGAAGGTAGCCTCTAGCTTAGACACCACGTCTACGCTATCGACTACTACTCTAACATTGCGCAGGGCGATCCGTCTTTATTAGGTACCCTCTAAGTAGATCACCCGCCATGAGGATAGATGACGAACCCGCAAACAAGTGTAGGTAAAGCTCAACCATACAAAAGATATAAAAGACTATAAGAACCACGAACACTTACATAGCCAAGATCCTGTTAAGGAGCCAAGTAGGTGTTCATCGAGGTACAAGCATAGGGAGACACCGACAAGCCCAACGCTTCCCCACTCTCTTCCCTCACATCTCACTTTCTCACTCTAGCTAGCTACTAGGGCTTAGCCCTTTGGAGTGAAGCTTAAGTGGTGCTCTTCCCTTGGAATGCTGCTCTTTTCTCCCTTGAGTGGTGTGTTCAAATTTGAGAGAGGCCCTCTATATATAGGGGAGGAGAGGGGGAATGTGCCATGGAATATTCCCTCACTTACTCCCTCAAATTGACCATCAGCGCATTTATTGTACCGACGCAGCGCGCAACCGCCTTGGACCTGTCGGCATGGGCTAGCAGGCCAAAGTTGGGCCTGTTTGGCAGCCACACTGACATGACCGTGCCCAAGGTGTTCCCATGCCCTGGATGGGCCCCCTTAGCCCCATATTTTGTGAGCTTGTAGACCATTTCATTAGCTTTCCATGGGCAGGTGGATGGCCAAAACGGAGTCCGATTGCATCCTGGATGCCCATTTTACTCGGGCCTGCTCTTGTAGCCCGAGATTGATTTAGACTAGGTTTTGGGCCTCCACTTCTTGGGTTCATTGTTGGGCATTTTGACCTATGTTTGAGGCCCAGATTGTCTGGTAAGTGGGCCTCTTTCTCTTCCCATGGTTTTCTTGTATTTCTTGGCCCATTTATGTGTATATACTTATATGTCCTCCTGTAAATGAGAAATCACCAAAACTTGTGAAATTGATTAGTTGTAAGCCCTAGTTCTAAGTTTTAGTGTTTGTTTTATGTAAATGTTGGCGGTTAAAAGTTTGAGTTAAGGACCGCCAACACTAATACACTCAAACTATCCTAGTTTTTAACTAATTGGATGAAAGAACTCAACTGATCCATCACCGGCACTCGCCAAGGTTCATTTAGCCACAAAGACAAGAGTACGGCCAAAAGAAGGGATGAAGCTCTAAAGCACCCGGATACACCTACAATGATTAAGGCTTGTGTCCAACACATAGCAGAAAATGCTAAGAAAAAACTCCACAATGGCAAGGAGAAAAAACTTAGAAAGAGTAACACAAGAAACAACTACTCAAATAACAAAGAAGTTTTTTACAAGACAGAATTTAAAAAGAGTATCTTTACAAGGAAGAGAAGGGGGCATTTGAGCATCCCAGAGCCTAGCTAATAGCTTCATCATCAGAAGGAAGGATCTGAATCTCAAGCTTCTCGGCAATATGGCTGGCCAAAGCCTCAAACTCAGGCTATGCTCTTTCAATGGATTCTAGGTATTTTCATTGTTAGTTGGTTCTCCAAGCTTCTCCAAGGGGACGTTTGGATCAAGAACTCAAACATGTGCAAGGATGTTCTTAATGCACGCCTGAACTCCCCTTGACAAAGCCTTGGAGATGTTGAGGGATTAGCAGGATGAATGTGCCCCAACTACTCCCATCATCTTCAGGAGTCCAGAGAAGCTTAGCAAAGAACTTGAAAGATTTTCATAAAGCTAAAAATCTTTGATTAGAGACTGCTAGCTTGCCAGATAAGTCTTCAATGGCCATCTTAGCCTACACAAGATCCCTATCAGATCCACGTCTAATCAGCTTGGCAAGAGCAAGCCTTCCTCAGCACGCGTAGTTACCTCATCTACCTAGTTGAACTCAACCTAGAGAGTCATCTTCATCGTCTCCAGATCCTTCGAGAGCATTTTGATGCCCTTCTAAAGGGCTATTCACAAAGAACATGGATCAAGAAACCTACAAGAAAAGAAATGAAGGAAGCACACAAAAAGTACTCAGAATACCTTCACACTCCCGCTTGTAATCATCAGATTTCCTATATGCCTCCTTCAAGGCAGCCAGGGCGTTCTCCTTCCTCTGCTCCAACTCACCGATTTGAGCACGGAGGGCCTCTTTAGATGTTCGGTGTCCCTAGCGCTCTGATTTTAGCTCAACTTATTTGCAAGCCAGTTCTACCTTCAGCTAATTCACTTTAAAGGCCAATTTCCTCTTGACTTCACCCGAGCCAAATAAGCTGGTTTGGTCTCAAGAAAAGGCATTTACATAGAAGAGAGGAAAAATAAGAAAGAGAAGGAACAAAAAGAAGCCAGACCACCAAAAAGAACAAGGAAAAAATGCCTACCTGAAGCAGCTCACCAAAAGAAGCTACCCCGGTCGAAAGGCCCTCTCATGCCATGGTCATCTTTAAGAGGCAGTGGGTGGCATCAAATTCTCGCACCACGTCCTTGGATAAACGTTGGGAGGGCGAGGAAGTCAACGCTAGGACCAAAGCCATGTCCAACATAGCAGAAGCCCTAGCAGTATCCTCAGCCGGGCGCCACACCATGGTCATGACCTCCGTTGGATGCGTAGACTCAGTGGCAGTTTGCTCAGCCGGGATCGCTGTTTCTCTAGGCCTCACTAATCGTTCGCTCCGAGTCTTGAGACACAGTAAGCAAAACGGGCCCAATCGACTGAGAAGAAGTCGATAGGGGATTGGGGAAGGAAATTGACAATGATCTTCAAAGCATAAAAGAAGTCATTAAAGAAGGATTAGGGTCAAAAGGCAAAAGAATGGCAAACAAGTCAGAAAAAGCTTACTTGGTGCCCCTCTTCATACCAATATTCCCAAGCCAACCAGAAGACTTGGGTGGGGGCATAGGGGCTAAAAAATATCAGTACCAGCCTGCTCTAGGGTTGGCAAGACTAGCACTTGAGTTCCTACAGAACTCTGACTCGACCCCCGCTTACTGCCAAAGACAAAAAGAAGGTGAGTCATCAAATGAACTCAGGACAATGCAAGATAATAATGGATTGGCACTCTAACTACTCACCAATGAGTAACGAGAGTCATGCTATCGTCCTCATCCTCATCCTCGAGGATCTCCACCGCACTGCCATCTGAAGAGAAAAAAGTACTTGAGTAAGGAAATATACAATCAATAAAGGAAAATAAAGAACATTGATACGCTCACCTAGGAGCATGCTACCTATGGCTTGAGTACCTGAGCGAGTACTCGGAGGACGAGGCTTCTTAGTAGCAGACGCACTAGCAGAAGTGTCATCTGCCCGTGCCCTCTTGCTGGTGGAATGAGGAGCTCGAGGAACTAGACGAGACACATACTCAACAAATGAATCGAGTTCTCCAAGAGAAACACCAAGAAGAATAGTAACAGTTCAAGACTTACTAACTCCTAAGGCTCTAGCTTGGCTCCCATTAACCACCGACCCAACAGGATTGTCCTCGGTAGGAAGTGGGGGCAAATCATCAAAGTTCCACCCCAAGTGCTATAGATAACCAAACAACAAGATTGAGCTGAAGAAACAAAGAAGGAAACTACTCATGAAGAAATAACATAAACAACTTACAGAAGGGGGCGGATTCATAGAAGTTGAAAGGTCCTTGTTTGGTCTTGGTAATTGAGTGACAACTTAGATGGACTAATTATGTTTATGTGAGATACATAGGTGATTAGTCCAAAGGTACATATGTGTGAGCAACATATGCCATGACGGTGAAGATGGCTTGAAGATGTTGCAAAGCTTGCACATGTGATAATGGAGGAGCTTATTGCACATGAGACATGACATTGAGTCATGTGACCAAGGTGGAGAAGATCAAGATGAGGCTTGGCTAGACGGACCGGTTGCAAGTGTGTAGGGCAAGTCGGAGGCTTTGAAGCGAGGGACCGCGTGTGATGGTGAAGCTTGAGCAAGACTTGGCGCCGATGGATCGAGGCAACGGTGAAGAGCAAGTGAGGTCAAGATCGATGAACCAATACGGTCACATGATGATATGAAGTGGATCATATCATTTGGTGATTGGTTGGTGCATGTGTTGCATCAGCATCGGAGGAGATGGAATGGAATGCGCAAGGCAAAGGTATAACCTAGGGCATTTCCATTTCACCAGTCATAGGTGTGTAGAGAAATTGACGACCAGGTTTAGGATAGATGGCCATACTATCAAGAGGGCAAACTTATTTGTATATCGGTCATCTAGTGCCACTCGAGTGATCTAACTTTGCATCATTGCTAGAATCAAGTGGCGTGGCAAGTTGAGTGGCTAACTCCTTTTAAGAAAATGATTGTGAAAATGCTAACACTCATGCACATGATGATGTACACTTGGTGGTGTTATCACATTTGCGAAGGAGGTGGAGTTTAAGTGGTAGAGTTGGGTTTGAGACATGGTGATGTACACTTCGGCGCTTTCGTGGAAGTAAAATGCATATTTTCCACTGTGCTAGAGGCGAACAGAGGTCACTGGTGTGACCAGACGCTGAACCGGATGCGGTCTCGACACGACCAGACATGTTCGGTTAGTGCTCCGTGTGGACGTGTTGTCTTGGTCATGTGACTGGACATGGTGGCAAGTCTAGTTGTAGTGCACCTGACATGTCCGGTCGTGTAGCACCTAAGGTGTTTAGCTCCATAATTGCATTGCATTTGCATGAGCATAAGCATGCATCATTTCATGTTATTTTATGTGGTTGCAACTAATGTGGTTGTTTTTAGAATTTTATTTGGCTCACATCATGTGACACTAGGTAGTTGGTGTAACAAAAGGGGAGAGTAGCTAATTATATCTCACAACACCTTAGTTATACTTAGGGTCACTAATGGAGCAAGGTTCATGTTGACCAAAATCACCAAAATGCCCTCTAAGTTGTAGTTGACCACCATTTAACCCTAGGATGCTCTAGTTTGACTAATTAAAAAGTCTAGCTTAGAGACCTTGCATGGAGGAGCACCCTTAAGCAAAGTTGTAGGGAATTTTATGGGGAACAAAAGTCTCAATATGACCATCTCATGAAACTGGCCAGAACATGCTCAAAAATGGCCCACAAGTCAGCTAGAGGGGCTGTCTCAACACTTAGAAATTTTCTAAGTCTCCAAGTGTCCCCCCAGTTTTACTGTGACCTACTTTGGAAGCGTGTAGTTTGCAAACCAGACCAAACCAGCTCACACTCATGTTGACACTTTTGTAGTACTCACTTAGCTCTACAACATTATCAACATCACCATCACCTAGTTCTAAATGGTTTAGGAGATATGGTGTCTTGAAAATAGGGTTTCAGTCGGCTTAATGACTGAAACTACGTTTCAGTTTCAAAGTGCACCACTTTGGAGCTCTGTGGTTTCAAATCCAGGCCAAACCAGTCCTAGTCCCAATTGGCAATTTTGTAGCCCTCATGTAGCTCTACATAATTGCTGTAATCACCTTCGACTAAATCAAGCTGGATTAGGAGATTTTCTTCGACGAATTCGCGCTGTCAGCCGAACGATGATGGCCTCCATTCAGTCAACGGCGTCACCATTTAGTCGGACAGCCGACCCGCGTCGTGGCGCTCGGGCAGAGCCCGGTGGCCGCGTGGCGTGCGCGTCCTGCCATCGCCTCCACGTCGCAAGCTCACGTGCGGGAGTGAAGTGGGAGTCGACACCTCAATCCCCATCACTCACGCCCCTGCCCTCTCTCTCGCCCTCTCCGAGCCGGAGCGGAGCACCGAGGCGCAATTGCCACCGCAGCCTTCTCCGTGCTCGCGCGAGCTCACCGTCTCACCACCGTCCTCCAAATCCCGTTCACTACTCCGCCAACATCCCCTCCACCTCCTTCACCCGTTGCTTGACCCGATTGTGCAGAGGTGAGGGCGAATTTTGGTTTCCGCCACCGCGAGTCCTCGCCGGCGTACTGTCCGCGCAGCGGCTCACCGTGGCCAGCTCCCTATGGTCTCCCTCCAGTCTCCCCGCTACGTGTTCTAGGTTCCGGGGTGGGTAGAGCAGCCTAGGTGATGACGCTACCGGATGGGATGGCCGGCACACGTCGGAACACCGTCGTGCGCTGCCGCGCCATGGCCGCCGGTGCGGTGCTCACGCGGCCAGCGGCACTTGCTCCACCTCCGTCCTCTTCCTTGGCATGGAGAGGTCCGCCATGTCTTCAGGAAGCCGTAGCACACCTCACTTAGGTCCCTGGCCCCCGGAGCTCGCCGGACAGCCACCGGGTGCCGCCTCCGAGCCGCAGTCGCCATGGCCGTCGTAGCTAGGGTGGGTTAGGGTCAGCAAATCTAGGTTTGGTCGATGCGGAAAGTCGTGGGGAAGCCGTTGGTGCTTTTCCTGTTGCCGGAGGCGCCGTCGTCGGCGAGCTAGAGCTCGTCGGAGTCGCGGTCGTCTTCCCCCTCCGCTCTTCTCTCTCTGGCCTGCGGGCCCGCGCTGTCAGCGCCGCGCGCGCGGGTGGGAGTCTGGGACGGGCCGCGTGCTGCCTGGGCCACGCTAGCAAGCCGGGCCGGCCCAGCACTGTAGCGGGTTAGGGTTCGGTTTTGGTTTTTCTTTTCATATTGTCACAGATTTTTGTTGTTGTTTGGAAAATGTAGATCTAGGGTTTTACTTGCCCAAAAATTATGAGATAAATTTTGTTAGGATCTACATGATGTGTAGTATTTTAGAAAATTATAATTCTGGTATGTGATGTTTAGTTTTTGGGAGAATTAAATAGATCTTTCAAATGTGTTGGGAAATGAAGGCAGATTTGTTAAATGTATAACTTGAGCTGTATTATTTCAAAAATTATGAAATTTGGTGGGTAGGCTAATTTATACTTTCTCTAGCTTTGGTAAAAATTTGGGAAGTAGTGCTTAAGTACTTTTCAAGTTATAATGCTATCTTGTTATTTTAGTAAATACTTAAATGAGTTTTAGTAATTTTTCTACATGTGCAATGTTCTTATAACTTTTTGAAGAATGTCTTGGTACCCTAAAGTGTCCAAAAAAATTATGAAATCTGTTGTTTTATACTTTTTAATATGATTTGTTAATTATACAAAAATCAGCCTTTTGGGCTTGTGAATTTTGTTTAGGGAGTTTCTGTAAATAATTTTAGTTCAAATTTTTACAGCGGTCTCTTTTTGGTTCATAGAGTCTCCTGTAATTTTTGTAGAATTTTAGGAACAGTTTACATATATGTTTAAAATCCCACTTAATTAATTAAGTAAATTAAGAAATGAGTACAAATAAATATTCTAGGTGGGCACACCTTACTTTCTGGTGTTTTTGTGACCTATGTGAACTTGTGGTAACATTAGTTTGGTCTTAAGGGATGTTTGCCACATAAATAAATATTTAATCTTTGCAATTCTAGGTTTTCTGGATAGCTGGTAGTATTTATAGGTTTGACCTTTGATAAAGGTGGTTGCTGGAAAACTTGTAAATACCAAAGTTGTAGTAAGCTTGATAAACTAACTTGTGTAAAAATTTGGGAGCATTTGGCTTAGTAGTTTGGGAGTTATTACTGTTTAAGGTGACAGTCCAGAATTTGCTACTCTCTGTTTAGAGAGGACAGATTCTGGAACTTATGAAATTCGACATGGAAAACTTAGGAATTTAGGGTTGAGATCTGAAAATGAATTGTAGTGTATTTCTTAAGCTTTCTAGATTGTCTTAGATCGTATCTTTTGGAGTTAGGAATCTTCAGTTAAGTTAGAATCTTTGAGCGGCTGTCCAGAATGTCTTACTGTGGTATTTTGGTGTTGGATGTGGTAACCTAAGTAATGCTACTCTTGTAATTGTTAGGTGTTAGGGCCTTAACCGAAGAAGAACAGCTATATCTTAGGTTGAGTGGATTAGGTGAGTACTTCTCTACCGAAGAGGAAATTTTGCACCTAATATTTGAAGTGATTTGAATAGAGCTTTAAGAATGTTGTAATGCATTTCATTCCGAGCATACTGCATCTTTCACTATGCATACATGAGATTTATTATGCACTCACGCAATAGGTGTTCCGGAGGGGGTAACGCTCCTCGAATTCGAGCAAGTGATTCCAGAGGAAGTCCAGGACCAGGAGCAGCCGAGGGAGCCCGAGGATCCAGCCGGCGAAGGAGTGCCCGCAGAAGATCTACCCGAGTGTCCTGACCACCGGCCCTCGACCTTTCTAAAAGGCAAGCCCCGGTGCATGCTGAACCCATCATTTTATAAATCTATCTTGAGTACTTTTAATTATTTAATGCATTAAGTTGTAGGAGTTATATGAAAACAATTGTTGCATTATACCTATCCTTGCCCAGATATCGTACTTAAATCCTAATTTAGGTTTAGGCACGTATCAATGCTTAGCCCTGCTTAGTATGGTAGAAGTCGGGTGATTTTCGGTCATCCGCGAGATGTAGGAAGGAGTCACGAGTGGCTTTATGGCTATCGTGGATGGAACCATGCTTTAAAATGAAATTGAGACCGGGCGGGAGTTCGATAGTACATCCGCAAGACACTTCACGTCTTGGGTGTGGAGCTATGCCCGTCTGAGTCGTTTAAGGACTGATTCGCTGTACGTCCTTGAGTCATGTTGAACGCAGTCTAACACTTAGTTGGCCGGATAAGTCGTTCCGACCACGAAGCCGAGTAATGTGATTCAGGCCGGGAATCGAATGGTAGGTTGCTTCTTGGAGGAGAGAAAGGATGTGCTTGGGGACATTGGCGTGAGACCAAGGGGGGGTTAGAGTCCCTATCACCTGGCAGAGTGTCGCCCTTGGGGTCGCGACATCATTCAAACCCACGATTCCTGAATCATATGAAAAGGTGGCTTGTGCGACCCTAGCAGGGGCCTGCGCGGTGAGTGTTAGAAATACCCCTCCAGCTGGATAGGAATTCGATTCGAATCACCGTCGCTCCCGGTTAGTGAGCACTTGACTTGAGCAGCGGCAACGTAGATCTCATTAAATGAACAGGTGGTTAAGGGAATGATACAATGTTGCCACAATTTATACCTGCTCTGGATATAATGTTGATAATTGTTTGATTATAATCAAGTGCATGCTTAGTACAGGTGCTAAGATAGATGACAGGTAAATGCTAAAAATAAATGCTAGTACAGGTTAAAAGAGTTTAAATTACTTATGCTTTTCCGCAAAAGGTAATGTCAGCCAGCTCCACTTATGAAAGCCTTGCATAATCCTTGGTGTCATCTTATTTCTGGTTTTTGACGGGTAAGTCTAGCTGAGTACATTCTAGTACTCAGGGTTTATTCCCTCCTGTTGCAGATGATATGCTTTATCAAGGCTTCTGCAAAACTTGTCTCCACCCTGCGGGTGACGAAGACTAGATCACTAGGGCGTGATCATCTTTTATGTACTTTCCTGATGCTTTTGCGGGTTGTTGATCAACAAGACTGGCAGTAGTTAAACAACTGGTGTGTGTATGCTTCCGCTACTTTTATAAACTTGGTTTGTAATAATTGCGACTCCGTGTGTGTAAACTTATTTCGGAACTACTTGTGAAATGTAACGTATGATGTTGTATGTTGAATGATGCGATCTTGGTTGTAAGCAAGTTGGTTTGAAATCCTTCGTGGTTTCGATTGACTACCAGGATTATATGGGCTCAAGTTCGAAAATTTGAGCGCTTCGGTGCTTGTTTTTGTACTTGTGCTCTTATAATTTGGTCAGTTCTGTTATAGGTCGCGCATGGATGCTTACTAGAAACGACCAGACGCTAGCACTGTGGTGTCCGCTATGAAGGGCTAGCACGTTTGGTCTTGGCAATGCGAGTGTGAGTTGGTTTGACCGGCGCGTCTGCTCGGTACTTCGTGGGCGCAGGCGTTGTGCGGCCTGCACGTCCGGTCGCTTGATGACCGTTGGCGCGCAGTGATTGTTGGAGGACCGAGCAGCCGTGGTTGAATCTAGGAGGCCACGTGGACGGCGCAGGGTGACCGGACGCGGTGTAGTGCGTCCAGTCAGTTCGACCGGCACATCTGGTCGTTCCAAAAAACACCTAGTGAAGGGGCCAACGGCTATATTCGTTTGTGGGGGCTATAAATAGCCCCTTGGGTGGCCTTGGCTGGTGCTTGGCACCCTTGGGACTTAGTGTCCATGCTTTGGGAGTGTTAGGAGAGCCTCTAACTCACTTGTGCTTTGCAAGAGTGCGAATTGATTGTAAGTGAGTATGATTCTAGTGCGTAGTATCGTGAGATTGCATCGAGTGGCACTAGGTGTTTGAGTTGCAAGCCGGTAGTGCTTGTTACTCTTGAAGGTTGCCACCTCCTAGACGACTTGGTGGCTTATGGCTCCATCGAAGCTCGTAAGAAGATTGTGCAAGGCTCCGGAGAAGCTTTGTGAGGGGGATTGCGCTCACCCCATGAGGAACGCGAAGAGCAACTCTAGTAGAGCGTGTCATTGAGCTACCACACTTGCGGTGGGTTCTTGCGGTGCATTTGGGAGGCTTGGTTGTGGATACCGATTAGCCACTGAAACACGAGGTGTTGGTCGACACAATGGGGACGTAGCTCGGTGGCAACCAAGTGAACCTCAGGAGAAAATCACCGTGTCAACATTGTCTACTCTTCTCGGTGGTTTGCATTCGCTTTACACAAGCATTGTATTTACATTCATATATATCTTGCTTATGTAGTTGCTCTTGTTTCTAGTTGTGCTTGTGTAGCTAGCTAGATATCTTCTTGCTTGTGTAGCTAGAAATATCCCCTTTGAGTGGCTAATTTGGTTTGTGTAACCTTATTAGTCACATTGCTTAGTTTGTGTAGCTAAGTAGTTTGCGCTCTCTAATTTGGCTTGTGTAGCCTTGTTATTGAGCATTGCTAGTGAGCCTAGGAGTTTTGTGCTTTTGCTTACTAGAATTGTGTAGGAGCTCCCCGGTGCTTGAAGTACTAGTTGCATAGGTTTGTGTAACCTTGCAAGCTAGAATTGTTTAGGTGAGCTCTTGCTAGGAAGGCACCTTATTTGCTTGATTAGAAACTTTTGTAAGGTGCTAGAGTTATAGATAGAGGAGTGTAGTCTTGGCTAGACCGATAGTTCTAATTTCGCACTTGTTTCGGTTAGCCTACGCGATTAAGTTTTAGAAAGGACTATTCACCCCTCTCTAATCTGCCATCTCGACCCTTTAGCGGTGTACTCCTTGACTTGGAGAGGAGCAACACTCGCATCCTTTAAGATTTTGTGGAGGTGTCCCAAGACCTCCTCCTACATCAGCTCCTACGTAGGAACCATCCGGGATGGGTCCTCTGCTCTGGCATACTCAAAGCCATACCTCTCCCTCGCCTTCAGAGGCTGCACTCGGCGACGGAGGAAACTGGCCATGATACCAAAGCCAGTCAAGCCCTACTGCTTCAAGACCTTGATCCGCTCAAGGAAAGGCTTGATCTTCTTGAGGTCTTCTGGCGACAGAGGCAACTTCTCCCAGCGGTCATTCACAACTAGACCGACATTCAAATGCACTGCGAGGGGAGGGGCCATATTCCTAGCATAAAACCACTCGGGTCACCAGTCCTTAACCGAGTCAACCAGGTTGTACTCAAAGAATTATTTCTACTTACTTTGGTGAAATTGGATAACACAACCACCTAGGACAGAAGTACTATCACTCCGGGGGTGTGGTTTCAAACAGAAGAGGTAGCGGAATAAGGAAATAGAAGGGAGGATTCCAAGAAAGGTTTCACAAAAAATGAACGAACACAGAAAGATGAAGAACTACGTTCAGGGTCAGATGGTTTAAAGAAATATCAAAGTACCGAAGGAATCGGTGGAGAAAAGGAGACGCTAGGAGGCAGAGTCTAGCACGGATGAAGGATACGAAGAGAACGATCTCATCAGGACTAAGAGAAGGAATTTGGTTCTTGCCAGGAGTCTTCCACTCAGCAAAACCCTGATCCTGGATCAAGCTGTCACTGACCAACACCCTCAGCAGATCCTCCGTGGTGCTCGGAGCGGGCCAGACCTTCTCAGCGGCCCTCATGGCGTTGAATTCTTGGTTCTCGATCACCTAGAGCACCTCCTCCTCGTCCACTAAGATGGCCTTTGACTTGCTAGATGAACATCTCTTCTTGCCCATACACTAGATGGTGCTCTCCTCTCAGAAAACAAGACGGCGATGCTACGTGAGCAGTGGCAACACACGAATGGCGGCGATGGCGGTGGCCAAACTCTGAGAGGGGATTAGGGTTTGGGAGACTGATGTCATAAGGAAAAGAGCAAGTGAAGAGGAGAAGGAAAAGAAATCAATTTTATAACAGTAAAAACATGGTCCAAATGGCTCGTTAAGCCAATGGATCGTTTCCACCTTTTGCGCATTGTATGTAGGATGTGACCGAAGCGACAGATGGCACGCCTTTTCAGAACGAAATACTGCAATGGGTAGATTTTAGACTTATTTGTCCACATGGTACTATTGCCGACTAGTTTCAGCACGCACTACTTGGTGAGAAGTCAACATTTAAAATATGAACAAAGAAGACCCAGAAATAACAAAGAAATATTCAGAAGATCTTGAGAAAACTCAGAAGACAACATTTAGGCAAAAGATCCTTTCCATTATAAATATCTTTGAAAGATATAATATTATAGATCTTACAAGACCCAATGAACTCGGTACTATGACGAACAAGGTAGCAATGAGGATCTCAGAAAGAACATGGCTCTAGAAACGACTACACGCTCCTAATTGCTACACGGCAAAACACACTCTACTCGACTACACTATTTTCTTCAAAGGAAGGGCGTAGTGCATCCAAGATTGGTGTCAGCGGCACAGCGAAGCAACATGGACCAAGTGAGGCTCATGGGCATTAGTCTACCCAAGTTCGATGTGATGCTAGATGTGGTGCTGATTTGCACTGGACAGTCGTGAGGTAGAGTGGAAGGATCAACCCGGAGCTGCTGGATGAGGGAACGCGTCCTACATCACAAGACTTCTTCCACTTACCAGCACGTACTACCTGGTATAATGCTGCTACAATATTAGTCTACCTCTAATCTCTATCACAAGACTTCTTCCACCCGCTACAAGATATACAAGACATAAACTCACGTCCGAGGGCAGCTGTACTTTAGAAACTATCATATTCATGACTACAAGACTTCAAGATCTACACCAAGGCTTTTCCGGTTTGCATCAGCTCACCAGGGGGGTATTTATA
Source organism: Saccharum hybrid cultivar R570 (assembly GCA_038087645.1). Lineage (NCBI taxonomy): Eukaryota > Viridiplantae > Streptophyta > Magnoliopsida > Poales > Poaceae > Saccharum > Saccharum hybrid cultivar. The sequence continues at coordinate 286,417 of JAQSUU010000291.1, read as the reverse complement.
GGCTAAGGAGTAGCGTACATGGACCTAGTGCACTAACAAATCCAACCTGAAAAAGGATTCAGAGAAGTGACAGAAAGTAGTAAAGGAAAACAACCACACGTGAAGACACAGTACTCGAGGATGGTATATTCGGAAGAATATGCCAACACTGTACAACTCATGACAGAGCAGTATTTACACTCAACCACCACCAGCCACATAACTCTGACAAAAAGGCAACTCACCTAAGTATACGACAAGAATACCCTCTTTTCGAGTTCTTTTTGGAAAAAAAAGAACCCAAGCAATGGCTCGGGGGCTGCAGGGTACATATCCTCAGGAAAGATTTTTTAAGTTTTTTAGCTCAGAAGATTCAAGACCCTCCAACTTTTTGTTCCAAATAGCAAGAGGCTCGAGGGCTACACTCAGTGAGTGCGTTTTTCTCCAAAAAAGCGCACGTCACCCTAGAAAATTCTCCTAGGAAAGACCACTTCAAGGTTGCTCTTTGAAAGAACCTGAATCAAGGCCTGTTCCACCCGGCAAGACCGGAGAGAACAAGAGGGCTTCCAAGTACAACTGTGAAATGCTTGGGGGCTTGTCGATGCAGGAGCCACAGGGCTCCATATTGGCATGACAACTGGAAGAGGGCCTTGGCCTGGCCCATAAGCCGAACGAGAAGAGACAGGAAGAGAAGCAAAGCCAATTTCAAGTAGAATAGGCCAGACTAGCCGAACTCCTATGGAAAGAACCTTCTGTAATTAGATTAGGAAACTTTTTTTTGATCTGACTAGGATTGTAACCGTACTACGACCTTCTTTACCGATATAAAGAGAGGCTGTAGGCACCCATGTAACAAAACAACACAAAATACTAATCAATCCAACGTAAAGGCTAACGCCGACTAGACGTAAAGGCTATTGCTCGATCATGGTCAAGGGCCTAAACCAGTATAAATCGACTGTCTCTTGTGTTCACCATTGAGTTCCGCACTCACCGAAACCCGAACAACTGTCCTGGGTACCCCCATGATAGGCTATCGGTGGTAAAACATCGATACTCCCTTTTGCTTGAGCCCTTTTAGCTCTGGATGTGTGATAAGATGCGTGATGATGCCTACAAAGTTTTCATAGAAGGCTCTTTGCAAATCTTCCCACCCTCTAATAGATCGTGGGCTCAATTTGTCAAACCATTGGAGAGGCATAGTCTCTAATGCCATAGGGAAGAAGAGTGCTTTGATGTCGTCATCTCCATTGGCTAGTTCGATTGACTGAGAGTAGATTTGGAGCCACTGCTTGGGGTCGGTCTTGCCATCATATTTAGAGTGGTTGGACGGCTTAAACTTGTGAGGTAGTCATACCGAAAGTAGTCGGTTTACTAAACAAGGAACCTGTCGGGTACTTCAGTCCTCTTGAGTTCAGATTCAGCCCCTCCTTCTTGCCAATTGTCGGCTTGGTGGGAGTAGTTTTGTGGGGCCGTGTGAGGAGGTAGCCTGCTCCTGCTTTCCCTAGGTTGTTCAATCCGGGGAAGCCTACTCCTGCTTTCCTTGGGTTGTTCGACCCTATTGCTTTTGTTTTGGTCCTTCCAACTTCCTCTGTTGCTGCTTCCGCTTGGACCTAATCTTTTAAAAGTGGACCTCTGTTGACTTTGATTATCTGATCTGTGAGAGGTTGACCTAACGGGTTGTCTTGAGTTGGCTCTCCCACCTTGTACCCGGAGAGCTGTTGACTGAAGGATTTCTAGGAGACGTTCTTGTTCTTCATTGAGGTGAGAAATAGCTTCGAGTTCTTTGGCTAGTTCTCTAATCCTGTCGTATGGAGAGTTGTTTGTCTTCCCAGCTGTGTATCTTTCTTTTGCTTCTTGTTCCGACTTCTTTCTGTCATATTCAGCCAGGTCAAATTCGTATCTTGTCCAAGCATCTTTGTGTTGCCTTGCGTGGCGTCTGCGACCTTCTTTCAACTTATTCTTCCTTTCCCTAGCATGCTTTTGGCTTTAGTCTTGCCATCGTATTCTAGTGCATTGGGTGATATGTTGGATTCTAACTCGTCTGAAGATCTGACATTGGGTGCTCTTGGTGGGATCAATGGTTGTCGCCAAATCATGAATACTTCTCGGGTGTGAACTGTGCATGCGTTATCAGAGTTGCTGAGGATCTTGGTGGAATCTTTGATGTCGCATATTGTACTCCCCTCTTGGTAAGGTAGGACAGTTGTCGTGCTAATAGAAAGGGTGTCGTTATTCTCAAAATTAAGACCCGACCAGTGGATGATATAATCTCGAGGTGTTATAGTCAACATGAGGCCTTCTTGGGCTCCTGTGGGTGGTACCCTTCATACTGGTCTGGCTTCTTCTTGAAGTAGTGCTTGGTTGGACTTAGCCATGTTGTCGTGCCCAAACGGGAAGGGACCCGACTTCATGGAAGAACCCTGAAGAAAACTTGAGTTGATCTCTTGATGGATTGATGCTGCATTCCAGAGTCCCATCGGAAAAGAACCTGGTTTGTCATAAAAAGAACCTAGATTGGAATCCAAGATGGATTATGACCCAGAGTCTGAGTTGAATTCGACCGTCGGCAAAGCCTGAGTCGATTCAGACATCACAAGACGTGAGAGCTTTCCGATGAGTTCTTCTGTTGATCTCGGCGAAAGAGCAAAGTCTTCCTAGTTTTCTTGATCTTCGAGGAGACGTCCTTGAAGCTTGTCTTTGTCGTCCGCCTTGCTGATCCATGATCCGAAGATGAAGGTTGATCCGGTCGAGAAGATCATATTATCGAGGTCCGTCGAGCTCTTGGGTGCACATCCACCGAAAGCCCCTACCTGGCATGCCAGCTGTCGATGTTTTATCATCGATAGCCTATCACGGGGGTACCCAGGACAATTGTTCGGGTTTGGTGGGTGTGGAGCTCAACGGTGAACGCAAGAGACAGTCGATTTATACTGGTTCGGGCACTCGACCGTGATTGATTAATAGCCTTTACCTCCAGTCGGCGTTAGCCTTTATGTTGGATTGATTGGTATCTTGTGTTGTTCTGTTACAAGGGTGTCTACAGCCTCTCTTTATATCGGTAGAGAAGGTCGTAGTGCGGTTACAATCCTAATCAGATCGAAAGTGTCCTGATCTAATTATAGAAGTTCTTTTCATAGGAGTCTGGCTAGTCTGGCCTATTCTACTTGGAATCGGCTTCGCTTCTCTTCATGCCTCTTCTCGTCTGGCTTGTGAGCCAGGCGAGGGCCCTCTGCCATTAATCACGCCGATACGGAGCCCTGTGGCTCCTGCATCGACAGTTGTTTTACTCTAATTAATTGTTTTATTATTTTTATTTTTATTTTTATTTTCTATATATATGTGATATTCACGTAGTATACATTTAATGTTCTATATTGTGTTCTATCATATTCACGTAGTATACATATGATGTTCTAGATATTTTTATGTTCAAGTAATATACATATGATGTTCATGTAGTATACATGTGATGTTCTATGATGTATTTAATGATGTTCACATTATATATATATATATATATATATATATATATGCATGCTATGTTCTATAATGTATTTAGTTATGTTTTATGGTGTAGTTAGTCATGTTCACCTAGTACACATGTGATTTTCTATAGTATATTTTAGAATGTTTGAAAAGGATCTGTGTGATGTTTTTTTTAATTTCTCTCTATTACGTGTTTTTTCCTTATGCTTTGCTCTAAAATTTATTATTTTTATTTACGTTATGTATTTATTTATTAATTATTATGTATATTATAATATTAATTTTATGAACCTAAAAGTAGAATACTGTTCTTCTAAAACGAGAACATTTTTCTAACGAAGATGAAACATTATTCTCTGAATCTAGAACATTGTCTCTGCTCAATAAAACAAAATGTTTTATGTTCATAAGATAAATGGACGTTAATAAAATTTTATTTAAATATATCCATGTAGGATCTTGTTTTGAAGGAGGTGTAATCAGATTTCAGTTTGGTTGTTTGGTTTAAGAGTTATGACTTTTTAATGTTTGTTGATGAAAGTGGAGAACAATATGGATGAGGTGGGCCCTGCAAGACGGGCAGCCTACGCCAGCCGCCAGCTATCCGCCAGCGCGCTACCTGTACGGGATCTCCTTGCCGGCGCAGGATAATTACCGCCCTATTTATTCGTGCGCGCTTGACCATCACCGTTTGGGCAGGAATTAATTGGGCAGAAAGCCGTCGGACGAAGAATACGGTCCGCCCAATCGAACGCTAGCAGGCCCAGGCCGGTAGGGCACATGGTGCAGTGCTCGACACTCGCCAAGCCTAAAGGCGCACAGACACGATAGCATCAAAAAACTTTTCTCTTGTCCCCAGCGGAGAAGTGGAGGTCCACGCTGCTATTAGTAGAGTACAATAGCGCAATTAGGTTTTGTTGTCAAGTGATCTTGCAATTTTTGGGATGGAGTAAACGGATCACCACACTGACACGCTGAAACATCCATTTGTGGAAATAGATTTCCCGTGCCCAAGAGTGGTGCACCAACATAAGCTAAGGCTGAAATACTTCTCTGGTTGCTTCTATGTCTCAATGTTCCTAGTGTTTTAGGATTCATATGTCCAGATGTCTTATATTGTTCACCAAGTTTTTATGATTAATGTCATTAACTAATTGATTTGTCTTTTAGATTGATACAGGTTTTGTACTATAATTTTTAATTGGACATGTATTATTATTGATTTCTCTTTTAAAAGATAACATTTTGATTCTTATTTGTTGTTCTACAACTTTGTTCCTCATACGCATGCTGTCATTCTTTATCTAAAATTTTATGGTCAAAGTTCACCCTACCTCCATTTTTGAACTGGGTCTGCCATTACAAGGAATCAATCATTCTTAGGTTTAGTTTGATTTAACAGTACTACTACAAAAAGTTTGATCAGCACCGGAACTTTCATAGTCGGTTATGTCCGGCAGTGATACATATCACCACCAGTTCATAGTCTGAGGGGCTCGCAAAAGGGTGACTTACCGACGGTGATAAACGTTTTCACCGCTGGTCTGGCGTATGATCCGGTGGTGAAATAGTGCCAGTCTTCGTCACCGCATCGTATGCCGAACTGGTGGTGCGACACTTAGCACCGCCGATTAATAATCACGACGCACATACAATCCAGCAGAGATAATAAGTTTCGCCGCCAGTTTTGAAGATGGAAGGACAGACCATCTGTTATAACCGGTGGTGGAACAAGCTAGTAGTGTTGGTTTGCTATATGTTCTGGTGGTGGAAATCGCAACAATTTGAAACAACGCATCGTCCACCAAGCTAGCGATGATCAAAAGTTTCACAACTGGATTGTTCGAACACTAAATGCCATTTGCTATGATCCGTAGTAAAAACATATATCACTGTCAGTTGTCCATTTAATCCGGCGGTGGTAAATGGCTGGAAGAAAACCCTATTTCCCTCGTCTTCTTCTTCACTCACTTAACTTCTTCAGCCATGGCTCCTCCCACCATTTTTGGCGACCATTTGCTCGTGAAGACTCTCAATTTTCAAAGGATGTTCTAAGGTTGGTAACTAATGACTCTTTTCGTAGCTAGCTTGTTCCTATGGTTAAATTGTGACCGAGAATCATCCTTCTTCCTCTTAGAGTGCTTCTTGATTTTGGAGGCGGCTTCTGTTTCTTAATTGTATCCTATAGTCCAGTGGGGCTTCTCCCAGAATTAAAAAATTTTCTCTATTTTTTCAGCCCGTTTTTTGGATTTCCTGAAAACCACATCACTGTCGGTTTTTTATAACCGGTAGTGATGAGCCCCCTTCATCACTGCTGGTATGTCACTGTCGGTTCAAAATCCGGTAGTGAAGTGGGTTTTTAACCGACAGTGATGTGAAGATCTGGGGTAGTGGTGGTAAGCATTTCGTGCAATGAACCTTCCATAATCTCAAAAGTATTATAAATTAGCTGATTTGTTTTGGCATTGTTAAAAAATTTGGAGCATAGTTTTCATTTCAGTATACTATCCTATGTTCATTTCTGCTACTTTCTTATTGGCATGGGTAATAGAATTGTATTGGCAATTAATCTGATTAATTCCGTTCTATATATGGTGGTTGTGATATGACTTGTGATCAAATTTTGCTTTATTTAATATATCTCTGATTTGGTTGAAATGGTTGGTTAGTTCTTCCCTCCTTAATTACCTTGTCATTCTCTGTAGCCATCTCTTTAAATGGGTTAAAGCACGTTCTTGATTCTACACTGTATTATTATTTAAAAAACTGATTTTAGTTGTACATTTCTTGTTAAACAATGACTGATATTATCATTCGATGTGTAACAGGTGTCTCACTGCTGATCTGATTGGTTGTTCTTGCTGCCATTTCGCAACAGCTTCCAGAATTGTATGCATAGAATTTGATTTGCAGCTGGTTAGTTGTTCTAAACTTCTCATAAGTTGGCAGATAAGATATGACAGATTGAGGGTGAATGTATAGTGGTTGGAACCGTGGTAGGCCATCGAACGAATGGGTTGAGAAAACAAATGAGTTTTTGGATCGTGCCTACTCAATCCCAGAATTAGTTGTCTGATACAATTAAGTGCCCTTGTTCCATGTGTCGGAATTATTTCAAGCATAAAAGGCCTAGGATAGGGTTGCATTTGTGCCAAAATGGGTTCAAAGAAAATTACCAAACTTGGACATCACATGGAGAGAGGCGGGGAAACCATGACCTTGTGATTGGTTCCGAGGTAGAACATGAGGGATTTGGTGAGACAGATCGGATGGATGCTATGCTAGTTGACTTAGCTGGTGGGCACCCACCATTAGTTGAGTAAACACCAACTGGGTTTTCCCAAGTTTTCTATAGAATGGTTGCTAGTGCAGATGAGCGAGTACATGAACAAACCTTGCACTCTAATCTCTCTGCTGTTGCTCGTCTATTGGCCATTAAATCACAGCACAATCTGTCAGTAGCATGTTATGATGATTTTGTGGGCCTCGTGCATGAACTCCTTCCTCCTAATTCTAGGATCCCCCAAAATTTCTATCGTTCCAAAAAATTGCTAGAGGGCCTTGGTATGCCATACCATAAAATTGATGTTTGTGAAAAAAAATTGCATGCTATACTACAAAGATAACAAGGATAAGGATAAGTGTGACATATGCGATACCTCCCGCTATAAGGATGGAACAAACAAGGTTCCATGTAAAGTGTTGCGCTACTACCTTCCATTACAGATAGGTTACAAAGATTATATGCACATGAGCGCACAGCAAAACTAATGCGTTCACACAAAGAAAGTCATGTTGCAAGGTCCACAAAAATGTTGCATCCATGTCATGGCAAGGCATGACAGCAATTTGATGATGATTTCCTAGATTTTGTAGAAGATGCTAGGAATGTAAGACTTGGGTTTGCAACTGATGGATTCACACCATATAAATTGAATGCAGCTTCTTACTCTTCATGGCCAGTTTTTTGGGTTCCCTATAATCTTCCACCTGGTGTTTGTATGAAGCCTGAGTATATATTCCTTGCTATGGTCATCCCTAGACTAGAACATCCTAGAAAGAACCTAAGTATATTGCTGCAACCTATGGTAGATGAATTGCTAAATCTGTGGGTTGGGGTAGATACATATAATGCTTCGGTGAAGCGACACTTTACAAGTAGAGCATCATACTTATGGTCAATACATGATTTTCTAGCATATGGCATGTTTGTTGGATGGAGCACCCATGGGATTTTGCATGTCCACAATGCATGTGTGAGGCCAATGCATATCGATTAAAGAAAGGCCTTAAGGCTACATGGTTTGACTGCCATAGGCGGTTTCTTCCTATAGATCATCCCTTTCGAAACGAAGCAAATGCATTTCGCAAGGGCAAGGTAGTACGAGAAGGACCCCCTAGGAATTTAACTAGAGTGGAGGTTAAGGATCAGCTATATAGATTGGTCGATAATAGAGACAAATATGGCAAAGAACACAACTGGACATATATGCACATGTGCAAGAGAGGCATTTTGGTCGTCATGCAACAAAAGCGGATTCTGTTACTATTCAAGGCATGGGTGCTAGTTGTGAAGTAGCAGCTACATAATGTCTATTCACAGCATGCAGGCTTGTGCAGAAACAGCTGCACATTGCCATCAAAGCTGCAGTGTTTGGTTGAGAGAGCAACTAGCTACCAGCAGATTGCCTTCTCAAGGGTCAAGGCAACAACCAGCATGCTGTTTGAAGGACGTGTTGTGCAACAGAGTTATGTTGGTTGTGAGATAGTAGCTACCTACTAGCAGAGATTGCCTCCTCAAGGGTCAAGGCATGTCATCTTAAAGTAATAGATGCTAGATTGCCTATTTTGGTTGGGAGCTATATATCACCTTCATAGGTTCCTGTTATGAAACTGCCATTTGAACATGTGGCTGATCCTGTACTTCAAATTATGCTAGCTGTACCTAACTAGAAGGCTAAGTAGGAGGCAGTAACTGTAATTTAGCTTTGGATTGAGTTGTATTTGTTATGAACAACTTGAATGATATTCAAAGACCATCGAATGTAATGTTTGTATTACTTGAGTATGGATGAATGGTTCAATGACTTTGTTATAATATTGCTTCAACTAGTTGTTGTTAAAAGTATTTTTAATGGCTCTAATAAGCTATATTTTGGATCTACAAGCCAATAGGAAAATTAATTCCTGTCAAAGCTATACCGTCAGGAGTAGCATTAACCATGACGGTTAACAACCGACAGGGAAGAAAAAGCTTTCCCTAACGATTTCTACCCGGCAGAGAAAGTTCAAACATTTCCTAACGGGCCAACCACCAACAGGGAAAGTTTATACCAATCTTGATGGTTTAGTATCTGACAGGAAATATTTCCTGACAGAATGGCTATAAACCGTCACGTCAGATCTTCCCCGACGGTTATAACCGTCAAAATAATCCCTGACGGCAGGGAAACTTCACCTTTCCTGTCAGTCTGTCCCCGACGGTGCATCCCTAACCGTAAAACTATCCCTGACGGTTTCTACTACTTCTCCTAACAGTTCTGGCCATCACAGAAAAAGTCGGCTGGGTAATTGTGGTACCGAATAGGGCCCCTAAATTCATGGGGCCCCACCTTGCTCCCATAGCCCAGTACCCAGTGATAATCAAAAGTCAAAACGTCAAGCCTGGCGGCAAGCACCAGCATGCGTTCACTCGTCGGCTCGACTCCTATCCTCGCAACCTCTCGTCTTCGTCTCTTCGACTCTTCGTCTTGCGTTGTCCCTGCCATTAACGCTAACTCGACATTCGGCAATTGGCAAAGGCAAGACCCGGACTGGGGACTGCAGGTTTGCAGCAGCAGCACCAGCAAGGACAGGAAGAGAGACCAGACAGCCAGGCGCCAGAGCAAACAGCAGCAGGGAGCGAAGGTACACAGGCAGGCAGCAGGGACCAGACGGATGATGCTTTTCAATAGAACTAGAGGTTAGTAATACCTTTCCTATTCTAGAGTTAATGTTTGTTATATTTCTGCATATTGTACTGAAGAATACATATTTAAGTTATATATTTGATAAGTAAAAATGTGCATTAGTTTCACTAGCCATTCCTTAAAGGACCCTATTTTGCATTTCAAACCAGAGCCCCCAATTTCTGGAGGCGGCCTGAGTACTTATATGTTGTTTAACTTCATTCCAAATCATCTGCAATTCATGTAGCAAGCCACCAGATTATGCGTCTGGTAAATAATAAGAACATATACATGGAAGGAGACCCGGAACCAAAGTGGTACGGCTGGGTGTCACAGTGACTTCTTCACTCGTCGGAATGGTACATTTATTCTCACATGCAGTACGTGCATGCATGCGTTACGTAGGTGACGTCCCCTCAAGCCTCAAGCTCCTCCCTTGAGCTTGGCAATGAAGTCATGCATGTTACGGTAGCTCGTGCCGCCCTCCGCGACGGCCTTTGCAGACTCCTTGCGGGCCACCGCCACGCTCGCCCTCAACTTCTCGTCGGCCATAACCTCCTTCACCTTGTCGGCGATGTCCTGCCCGGTCACCAGCGTGTCCTCCCCGTCCCAGCTCCAGTGCTCCACCCACGCCCCGATGCCCGCGCTCACCGCCGCCATCGCGTTCACGCGGTGGTCGCCGAGCTGCGGCCACACCAGCAGCGGCACACCCGCGGACGACGCCTCAAGTGCTGAGTTCCACCCGCCGTGGCTCACGAACATGCCCACGGCCGGGTGCTTCAGGAGGGCCTCCTGCTCCACCCAACCCTTGGTCACCATGCCGCGCCCTTTCACGCGCTCAAGGTACCCGTCACCGAGCACCTCCGCCAGCTCGGCGTCGTCCTCCCGGTCCACCTTCGTGGTCTTGAGCACCCACAGGAAAGGGTAGCCGCAGGCCTCCAGGCCGCCAGCGATCTCCCGGATCTGATCCAGCCTGGCAGCGCTGCGGTTGCCGAAAGCCACGTACACCACAGATTGCGCTCGCTGCTGACCTAGCCATTCGTCAAGCAAGGCGTCACCTGCTCCTCCTGCTTTCGTGGCGTGCGACTTGAGTGGGCCGATGGTGTACACCGGAGGGTACCCGGGAACGATCTTGCCGCCTCTCAGGGCGGCGAGCGGCGCTGGCTCTACGGCGTCGAACGTGTTGACGAGGACGCCGTCGGCTCTGACAATCTCTCGGCCATTGTCGATGAACTGCTTCGTGAAGAGCTTGTTGACGTCGACGAGCGCGGGCGGGAGTGCGGACCGCGGGACGCGGAACACGCCGGGGATGTCGACGTCGCCGACCACGCCCGGCGCCGGCCCACCCTTGAGCTGCTCGAGATAGCCGGGGTAGTAGGCATTCAGCGAGAGCATGGTCGCGGCTGTGGGGAAGAGGACGTGGCACGGGACGTCCAGCTCCTTGGCGATGGGGATGACGCAGGAGGTCAGGGTGATGTCGGTGATGATGGCCGTAATGCGCGGCGCGGCGTTGGTGATGATGGGGCGGAGGAGGTGGACGGAGCGGCGCAGGGCCTCCCACCGGAGGAAGAACGGGTCCTCACTCGTGAATTCGGAGGCGTCCAGCGGCAAGAGGTGCATGTCGACGCGACGGACGCCGGGGTAGTCCGCGAAGAGGCCGTTGAAGTAGTCCGCCTCGGCGGCCGACACGGTGGGCAGGACGGTCACGACGGAGACGTCGATGCCCCGGCTCGAGAAGCCGGCGATGACGCGGAAAACGGGGGTCAGGTGGCCTATGCCGGCGCTCGGGATGAATAGGACGTGCGGCGCGTCGTAGGCGCCGCTGACTAGCTCTCCTGGGCTCTGCGTTGCCGACGGCGGGGCCATGGTCGTCTCAACGAAGCTTGGAGTCGCGCGCGCGCGGTTGATGAGTGACGACTGACGAGAGGGGAGTGTGGTTATCGATACATAGCACGCAGAGGAGTGTGTGTGCCCCAGCATCTACTCCTCTCCTTTTATAGCAGCCTCTTCGACACCTCAATTAATTTGTTGGATACAAGCATAGACACCGAAAAATATTAATTACGAGTTCCGCTGGACGTTCGAACGTTCCATCAAGTGGGATAATGCGAAAATGAAAGTGGTAGTTGCTACCAACTACGTACGACGACCAGCCATTGGTTAGTGCAACTTCCTACCACAAATGATAGTTAAAAAAAGCATTTGATGAAAACAGAAATGGTAAGAGTAGTTTAAAAAAGACAATCAATGTTATTTGCCTTGCTGTCGACCTGTCGTTGGGCAACACATATTTTATCCCACGCTTTTAGTTATCTTTGACTTATATATATGCGTTGCACTGTATTTGTGCAAAAATCCTATTTTTCCCAATAAAATGCAAACATCCTACTTATCGGTTGATGAGGACATCACTCCTTCAAATACACACAATGATCCACTACTAGACATTCAAGGTCCAATCATTAGAGCTCGCGCGCGTCAATTAAATTTAGAGGTGAGCTCGTTCCTAAGTAACTCCTTATATGATTTTGAGAATAAATCGCTACCTAATGATTATATTGTGCTTAGGAATGAAGTAGAGGTCCAGGAGACACATGGAGGAGGGCTTGGAGGCGTGGAGGACCAGCGAGGGCGCCCGGATAAAGATGGAGGATCAAACTAAGTTGAGTTCGAGTCTGCCTCGCAGTTCAGGACCAGTCTACCTTGAATTGGTCACCCAGGACGCGTTCAGACTCCGTTTTCGATGATCCATATATGGATGAAAAGCTTATTTGATAAGGAAACCAACCCAAGTGATCCTATGTCAAAAGCTATTCGGAATCAACGGAAATCGTCGAAACAAGTCACCATCCAGAATCTGTCAGGGTGCTGTGTCGCCGTCTATTGGGCCGTTTGGGCCTTCTAACGTGTCGGCGCTCCCCAGGGACGCGAATAGGGGTCATTTGTCGTTCCTTAGCCTATATAATCAGTAGTCACCGTCTACATTAGGGTTGGGTTTTACTTAGATTATTCTGTTGACAACAGTTTCGCCGCCGCCGCCGGTTTGTGAGACCCCAACTTTGTGAGATTAATCATTCATCTGCAATTTGGTTACATTCCTTTGTGTTCTTGCGAGTGTTCTCGATTCGCAGGCAAGGACTTAGCCTTCTTGGCGAGGTCGACCGTGCAATGCTGGTCGATAACCAGAGGGGTCGTGGTGCTGCAATTGCGGGGTTCAGGGCCGAGTTGTTCGGAAGCCGGATCGAATTGTGTCGTGACTCCACCAAATCGAGAGTTATCAGAACCTTTTGGAAGATCGGGAACCCTAGTTCACATCAATTGGTAATCAGAGCTTCGGGTATACCGTCAGGTTCAATTTTACCCTAGTTTAGTTTGATTTCGCCTTCGTCCTAGAGTCCACAGAAAAGCCAAAAAAATAGTGTTAGGTTCTTTCCTATCCCAGGAACCATGTTTAGCCTTTTGCATAATTCTTTTCAGATTCCGTCGTGTTGAGTTTGTGTCCTGATCAAGGGCTTGTTGCTGGTTAGGTTGTGTTAGAGTCCAGTTTGTGTGTTTTCCCATCGTTTCCATCAAACCCTAGCCACCGTGACCACTTTTATGCGCATTGTTCCTGTTTTGTCCTCTAATTCGGAGTCCAAACTTGAAACTGGTCCAGTTTTCTCGTACGAACTCGGATTTCGACGTTCCAGATATCAAAATCGATCAGAAAAAAAATTTGGATCCGTCCATCCCCGCCTTGGCGGGGTTCGAAAAATTTATTTTGGCCAAAAACTGGTCACAAGATCCTCTTTTCCTGGTCATAAGCTTTTCCTCAATTTTGGACCCATCTTCTGAAATTTCCATAGGCCACGCCTTTTACTGGTTTAAGCTCAAATTTTTTGTGGTTACTTCTTATGTGCTCCTAAGTCAAGAAAAAATATCAAAAAAAATTTAAAAAAAAAGTCGAAAGTTCCCAAAAAACAACGACACCCTAAAAAATAGAAAAATTGAGAGGGGCAAAAGAGGAACAATATTTAGAGGAGCACATAGAGGAGACAGTTTGTTATAATTGTGGGCGTGTACTATCTTGTGTTTGTTTCCTATTACTCTTGCTATCCATCATACTTATTTCTCCATTTTGTTATCACATCTGGTACTTGGAACACGTTAGACCAGCAACGAGAGCAAGTATTTGGGACTATAATTTAGCATTACTTTCTGTTTTTGAATTGTGTTCCACTCACATATTTGGCCTGCTTGCCTTAACTCCACATACTTCTTCTGGACAATATAAGTTTTGACCCCTGTAATCGCAGTGCTACGCCTTCCAGGTATCCTTGACCTTGCTGGTAAGAACCTTGTAAGAGCTTGAGAAGGGGTCTCCTTTTGCTGCGATCTTGAGAGGCACTACTTCACCTACGTAGTATATTATTAGGGATAACTTTCACTGTTTGTTCCTGTTTGTGTCTACAATGCCAGGTAACGGTGATTATACAGCGCCCAAAGACTAGTCGGAGTGCGTCAGCCAAGACCAACTACAATCTGTTGTAGATAATGCTCAGAAGGAGATGACTGAGGTAATAGCCAAGGCTGTCATCGACGCGCTCATTGACCTCAAGCTCGGCAACACCCTTGAGAGATTGGACAAACGTTTGTCTGCACTAACCGACAGGGTAGCTGCCTTGGAAGTGCAGCCGCCACCCGACCAAGAAGTCCATGATGGCAGCAACACCGGAGGACTCGAGGATGCAGTATATGACACCGATGGTAATGTTGATCGAGCAGCAACAAGGCAAAACAGATTACGCCATCGTCTACGCACAAACACCACAGGTATGGGTGGCGCTCAACACTTCAACCGCAACCAAGGTAATCGTAATCATGCTCCCGATGATCCTTATGCTAAGGTTAAATTTAAAATACCCTCCTTTTCGGGCCATTATGATGCTGAGGGATACCTTGATTGGGAGATGATAGTCGAGCAGAAATTTAGTTCCCACCTAGTGCCTGAGGAACATAGGGTTAGACAAGCCACTAGTGAGTTTAAAGATTTTGCTATCATTTGGTGGACTGGTTTAGCTGCAGAGAATACGACACCTAGTACCTGGGAAGAGCTTAAGGTTGCTATGCGTGATAGATTTATGCCACCATCATATCATAGAGACCTCCATAAGAAACTGATGCGATTAGAACAGGGAGATAAAGCTGTGCAGGATTACTATGGTGACCTTCAGAAAGGATTGATGCGTTGTGGCATAGTGGAGGGGCCCGAGGATTCTATTGTTCGTTTTTATTCGGGTTTGAGGCGTGAAATTTAGGACATAGTTGATTATAAGGAATTTAACACTGTCAACCAGTTGTTTCAGTTTGCTATGCTTGCAGAGAAGGAGTTGCAGGGGCGTGATTTGCAGGGCAAGAACAAGGTTGGCACCACATACACACCGCGATCTTCGGGTCTTTCCAAGGCATCTTCCTATCGGGTGCCCCCACCAGCGAGCAAGGATAAGTCTGGAGTCAAATTGTCTTCTTCACGACCTTCCGGTTCAGTTAAAAATTCTGTGCAGAAACCTTCAAAGAGTGCATCCTCTGTCGCCTCAACGGGACGTACTCCTGGCGTTCAGTGCCACCGCTGCCATGGATTTGGGCATATGCAGCGGGAGTGCCCTAGTCAGCGAGCATACATTGCTACAGACGATGGGTACATCAGCACCTCTGACATTGAAGATGATGAGGATCAAGAACAAGCTATTCCGGAGGACAGCGAAGTCTTTGGTAGCGAAGACACGGCCGCCTACATGAACATCATTGTGCAGCGAGTGCTTAGTGCACAGGTACAACAACCTGAGAAGCTGCAACGCCACAATTTATTCCAGATTTTCTTCATTATCAACAATCGACGAGCACGTATCATCATTGATGGAGGTAGCTGCAATAACTTGGTGAGTACAGATTTGGTCAAGAATCTTGGCTTGACCACACGCCCACACCCCCACCCGTATCATATTCAGTGGTTGAATGATTCAGGTAAAGCTAAGGTAACATAAACTTACAGAGTTTCTTTTTTCATTGGTACCTATGTTGATTCTGTTGATTGTGATGTAGTACCTATGGAAGCTTGTTCACTTTTATTGGGTCGTCCTTGGGAATTTGATAAAGATGCTACACATCATGGTAGAAGTAATACATACACTTTTGTGCATAAAGGAAAGAAAGTTACTTTGGTTCCCTTGACCCCAGCTAAAATTGTACAACATGATAAAGCACGAACTGCTAGTTTGCATGAGGTTAAATCTAAAAATCAGCAAGGAGCAAATTCTATTTACCCACCTAAACAAGAGAAGTTAGCACCTAATGTTAAGGCTCAGGGAATTAAATTGAAGGGTGCTATTATGCTTGCAAGAAAAAGTGACCTTGCTGAAATTTCTGATGACGATGTATGCTATACTTTGGTTTGCAAACGAGCTTTGTTTTCACTTGATGATGATGTTAGCTCGGTACCGCCTGCTGTCACTAACCTTTTGCAGGAGTATGAGGACATTTTTTCAGCTGAGATACCCCCGGGGCTGCCACCTATGAGAGGGATAGAGTATCAAATTGATTTGATTCCGGGAGCATCATTGCCAAACCGCGCTACTTATCGAACCAACCCCGAGGAGACTAAGGAAATTCAGCGGCAAGTCCAAGAGCTTTTGGACCGTGGGTACGTACGTGAAAGCCTTAGCCCTTGTGCCGTTCCTGTAATTTTGGTTCCTAAGAAAGATGGTTCTTGGCGTATGTGTGTTGATTGTAGAGCCATTAATAATATTACCATTCGATATCGTCACCCTATTCCTAGGCTTGATGACATGCTTGATGAATTATGTGGCTCTGTAATTTTCACAAAGATTGACTTGCGTAGTGGCTACCACCAAATTAGAATGAAACTTAGAGATGAATGGAAAACAGCTTTCAAAACTAAATTCGGATTGTATGAATGGTTAGTAATGCCTTTTGGGTTGACTAATGCACCTAGTACATTCATGCGCCTAATGAATGAGGTTTTAAGAGCTTTCATTAGTCGATTTGTGGTAGTTTACTTTGATGATATCTTAATTTATAGCAAGTCTTTGGATGAACATATGGATCACTTATGTGCTGTTTTTAATGCCTTACGCGAGGCACGTTTATTTGGTAACCTTGAGAAGTGCATCTTTTGCACGGATCGAGTTTCTTTTCTTGGCTATGTTGTTACTCCACAGGGAATTGAGGTAGATGAGGCAAAGATTGAAGCCATTAAGATCTGGCCGGTTCCCCAATCCATCACACAGGTGAGGAGTTTTCTTGGTCTTGCAGGATTTTACCGTCGTTTCGTCAAGGATTTCAGCACCATTGCTGCCCCTTTACACGAGTTGACAAAGAAGAGTGTGGTGTTTCATTGGGGAAGAGCACAAGAGGCGTCCTTCGACACTTTGAAGGACAAGCTTACACACGCACCATTGCTGCAACTTCTAAATTTTGGTAAGACTTTTGAGCTAGAATGTGATGCTAGTGGAGTTGGCATTGGAGGTGTTTTGATGCAAGATGGTAAGCCCATTGCATACTTTAGCGAAAAATTGCATAGCCCTGTTTTGAATTACTCCACGTATGATAAGGAATTGTATGCTCTTGTATGTTCTTTAGAGACATGGCGTCATTATTTGTGGCCTAAAGAATTTGTTATTCATTCGGATCATGAATCGCTTAAGTATCTTCGTTCACAACATAATCTGAATCGTAGACATGCTAAGTGGGTTGAATTTATTGAATCTTTTTCTTATGTTTTCAAACACAAGAAAGGGAAGGATAATGTGATTGCAGATGCTTTGTCTAGGCGATACACTTTGCTGTCCCAACTTGAATGTTAAATTTTTGGACTTGAAACAATAAAAGAACAATATGTGCTTGATCCTGATTTTAAAGATGTGTTGCTGAATTGCAAAGGGGGACGTTCATGGAACAAGTTTGTAGTCAATGATGGATTTGTGTTTAGAGCTAACCGCCTATGCATTCCAGTAGGATCCATTCGTCTTTTGTTGATGCAGGAAGCGCATGGAGGAGGGTTGATGGGACATTTTGGTGCTAAGAAGACGGAGGATGTTTTGGCCACACACTTCTTTTGGCCAAAGTTGAAGAGAGATGTTGAGCGATTCGTGGCACGCTGTACCACATGTCAAAAAGCTAAGTCTCGCTTGAATCCACATGGTTTGTATATGCCTCTTCCTGTTCCTTCTATTCCTTGGGCAGATATTTCTATGGACTTTGTTTTGGGATTGCCTAAGACTAAGAGGGGAAGGGATAGTATTTTTGTTGTGGTGGATCGATTTTCTAAGATGGCACACTTTATACTATGTCATAAAATTGATGATGCTATTCATATTGCTGACCTCTTTTTCAAAGAGATTGTTCGTTTGCATGGTATGCCTTCTACTATTGTTTTAAATCGCGACGCTAAATTTCTGAGTCACTTTTGGCGCACTCTATGGAATAAGTTGGGTACAAAACTGTTATTTTCTACAACTTGTCACCCACAAACCGATGGGCAAACAGAGGTCGTTAACCACACTTTGGGTGCCATGTTGAGAGCTATTCTGAAGAAAAATTTGAAGATGTGGGAAGAATATTTGCCTCATGTGGAGTTTGCTTACAATCGGGCAACACATTCTACCACCAAGGTAAGTCCTTTTCAGGTAGTGTATGGATTCAATCCCCGTGCTCCAATTGATATTTTGCCTCTGCCTACTAGTGAGAGAATTCATGTTGATGCTAAGGAACGTGCTGATTTTATTTTGCAAATACATGAAACAACTAAGCACAACATTGAAAAAATGAATGAAAAGTATAGAATTGCTGGTAGTAAAGGTAGACAAGAAGTTAAGCTTGAACCGGGTGATTTGGTTTGGTTGCATTTGAGAAAGGATAGATTTCCAGATTTGAGAAAGTCTAAGTTGATGCCTAGAGCTGATGGTCCATTTAAAATTGTTAAGAAGATTAATGATAATGCATATAAGCTTGAGTTACCCCTCGAATTTGGGGTTAGTCCCACCTTTAATATTTCAGATTTAAAGCCATACTTGGGAGACGAAGATGAGTTGGTATCGAGGACGACTCCAATTCAAGAGGGGGAGGATGATGAGGACATCACTCCTTCAAATACACACAATGATCCACTACTGGACATTCAAGGTCCAATCACTAGAGCTCGCGCACGTCAATTAAATTTAGAGGTGAGCTCGTTCCTAAGTAACTCCTTATATGATTTTGAGAATAGATTGCTACCTAATGATTATATTGTGCTTAGAAATGAATGAGAGGTCCAGGAGACACATGGAGGAGGGCTTGGAGGCGTGGAGGACCAGCGAGGGCGCCCGGATAAAGATGGAGGATCAAACCAAGTTGAGTTCGAGTCTGCCTCGCAGTTCAGGACCAGTCTACCTTGAACTGGTCACCCAGGACGCGTTCGGACTCCGTTTTCGATGATCCATATATGGATGGAAAGCTTATTTGATAAGGAAACCAACCCAAGTGATCCTATGTCAAAAGCTATTCGGAATCAATGGGAATCATCAAAACAAGTCACCATCCAGAACCTGTTAGGGTGCTGTGTCGCCGTCTATTGGGCCGTTTGGGCCTTGTAACATGTCGGCGCTCCCTAGGGACGCGAATAGGGGTCCTTTGTCGTTCCTTAGCCTATATAATCAGTAGTCACCGTCTACATTAGGGTTGGGTTTTACTTAGATTATTCTGTTGATAACAGTTTCGCCGCCGCCGCCGGTTTGTGAGAACCCAACTTTGTGAGATTAATCATTCATCTGCAATTTGGTTGCATTCCTTTGTGTTCTTGCGAGTGTTCTCGATTCGCAGGCAAGGACTTAGCCTTCTTGGCGAGGTCGACCGTGCAACGCCAGTCGATAACCAGAGGGGTCGTGGTGCTGCAATTGCGGGGTTTAGGGCCGAGTTGTTCGGAAGCCGGATCGAATTTTGTCGTGACTCCACCAAATCGAGAGTTATCAGAACCTTTCGGAAGATCGGGAACCCTAGTTCACATCATCAGTCCACTGAAAAATCGAAAAGTTAGAAATAAAAGCCCGTTTAGTACAGCTCACTTGTGCAATTAGAGCTGTTTTGGAAAAAAAATATTTGGTAAAGCAACTTCTTCTGGTTGTTGGAAACAAATAAATGTCTATAAAACCTTTGTTTTTTGTTTTTTACTTTATCTTCTCATCATTTATTTTTCTCTCGAACCCTATTTTCCCATGCCCATCGTCTACACGACTACTCACATCGGGATATTCTTACATCCGTTGAGTCTCCCTTACCTCACCTCCATTGTCTCTTTCCTCACGTCCCACTGTCTTTGACTCCACGCCTACAGGCCCACCACATGCGCTCTACATTTACAACCGCCACAATGGCATTGGCGGCGACACCGAAGTCGGCTATTAGCTGTCTGACGTCGATGTCCTCGGGCACCTCTGTTCGCGATGGGAACCCAGGCTCCATCGCATGCAGGTCCACCTCCGGCCAAAGACGAAGGTGAGCGGCAGCAAGGGCCGCTGCAGCCCCATGGCAAACGTCGTGTGCCATCACCTCCCTAATTTGTGCCGAGAAGCCAAGAGCCTGCTCGCGAAGGTCTGACCCCGTCAGTTGCACCAACCCAAAGGCGACCTCCACTGCCCTCTCCAGCGCCACGCAGCGGTTCCTATTAATTCGCACCATGGCGGCACTGCCACGCGCCCAATCCACTGACTCGTCACGCAGACGAGTCGCTTCCACCAGTTTACCGGCCAGCTCCTCGTTGGCCCGGTGAAGATCCGCCACTTCAGCCAGGACAGTGCCTAGCTGCTCTAGAACCGCTGAGAAACATGGAGGTTCAAAGTCAAGACGAGAAGCAATTTCGCAAAAGGAAACAAAGAAGTTCAACTCACCGATGAGCTCAGTGCAGGTCGCCACATTGGCGGCCCTGGCGTCAGCCGCCTCCCCGTTCGCGGCGCCGAGCACTGTCTCGGCCACCGCAAGGCACTCCTTCAGTTGTTCCACCTCCCGACACCCATTTCAGAGGGATTGCCTGGCCCTAGCCAGCTCCTCTTGTATGGTATGGATGTTGTGCTCGTCTCCTCCGGCATCCTCATCGTCGGAGGAAGAAGGTGAGGCCGGCGGTAGCACAGCCTGCGTTGCTAGGGGACATGATGGCGACAGGGCCTCTCGGATGACAGTGGGCCACGACATCAAGCGCACCGACAAGAAACCACTACACCAAGAAATGCATCAGATTCATCCCCAATGAAGTCAACAGCAAGATCTATCATTACCCGAACCCCATCAAGCCCAGGCAGAAGGCCCGAGCGGAGGGAGGCACGCCCCTCTCAACAGATCCCTCCTCAGCCTCCTCCAGCTAGCGCTTCTCTCCAGCCATGGATGGTAGGCAAGATCTGACAACGACAGGGGATGCGACAAACAAAGGAACGTGAGCGTGCAAAGGCTACTATGCAGATGTACTAACTCCCCTCCTCTATTCCTCTATTTTATAGGCAGGGGATGCGCACGGTCAATGGAATCCAGCAGTCTCCACGGGCGAAAGCTAGAGTTAAGGCCTGGCTACGCCCCCGCGATCTCTGAGAGGCACAGCTTCTGAGATAGATGCGTGGGGAGACGAGCCACCGAAACCGGCACCTCAGCTTCATGAAGAAGTAACCCATCCGCGTAACCGTGGAGGCCGTGGGACCAAAAGGTCCGAAACCCAATGCACTGTAACCCAAGCCGGTGCAGGTGAGTGATCTAACACTCAGATCGGGTACTCAGCCCGGCTCACCCCCTCAGCAGGTGTAAGCAATAGTGATTCATTCATTATCGACCCTACCCCTTTAGAGTCAGGGGGTATTTGGGAGGGTCACCAGTCTGATCCTAAAACCTCTTACACTCAGTGTCACGTAAATCTTCCAATACCCGAACGAGCTCGAAGTACCTTATTTCAGCGGATGTGTGCCCCTTCGGGGGGAAACCGGAAAAAATGGTTGGCACATGGTTGTAACCAAAGTACAAGTTCCTAGAATCTGGAAAAAGAGTTTTATGGCATGCCCCTGCTGGTCAGGCTTAACCCTGCCGCTTCCTTTCAGTGATAGCAGACGTTCACTCATTCTACCCGTTACCAACTCGAAGAGTAATAAACGCAACTGCCGACAACTGCTCACGTGTTCGTTACTCGCCCACGGTGGTGCCCGCACCGGGACACTGTTATATTGGCCTCATGGCTCTGGGAAAACGTCCTCACTCTTCCACTAATGAGGCTCACGAAAATTCGAATCACATTACTCAACGGATCTCGAAGAAAAACGTGACGCCCTTAGTGCTTATTAACAAACAACCTGCAACAGGTCACTCTAAAAATCAACTGGCTTAGTGACGCGTTGGCGATGGAGGTGCACCTGCCCCATCCTTATTATTGTTTTACGGCTAGGACTTAATGATGCGCAACCACTATTTACACGCCGGAATATGTCGGGAACCAACTTCTCGAGTACAGCGGTATTTTTACCCTAACATGGCAACTGCGATATCCTGGAAGCTATGCTTTCGATTATTGGGTACACCACCCGAACGTGACATTGACAACGTCCCGAGGGCTATGTCCAGGAAACTACGTTTGCCGATGTTGGGTGTAGCACCCGAGCCAGGCACTTACAGCTGCCAGGGGACAACGTTCCTTGATGTACGGTGTACCGCTGCCTCACTCGATGCTTGAAGAAGATTCTCGCTACCCAAGAAATGCTCTTGGTACTCAAACGGCAACATACTGGCTCCCTCATACTTGGGAACATCCAAGTGCACTACTCAGAGCTTCGGCACCCGAAGATGCTCACTATGTACTTACAGTATGTAGAACTTACAGGGGAGACTGCGCCATCTCGAGGGCTTAAAGCTACATGCTAGCTTATCATTAAGTCCTACGTATAGGCCAAGGGTACCTGCACCGCCCGTATATATGACTACCTCCGAGCTATCAGCCCAGCAGCCGTCAAGGAGGAGGCCCGCAAGGGCTGACGCGAACAACCAACGTGGAGATCAAGGCAAACCAAGGTGGGTGTATCTGGATGATAGTTAGGATTAATCTGTTGCGCATATCGTGTAACAAACTAGGAACATAATCTGCTAGCCCGATCGCCCTCTCTATAACCCTACCTCTCCTGCCTATATAAAGGAGGGTAGGGACCTCGGTCATGGGATCCAATCTTCCACATATTCCATCTACCTCATAGCTAGGAACAATGGCCCCTGTAATTGAACATATGAATACAAGAGCAGCCGCATCACTAGAGTAGGTTTTAGCACGCACCACGCCCCAAACCAGTATAAATCTCTGTGTCTCGTGTGCTACCATCTGATTTCATCTACGCAATCACGTTACTGGATATTGCCGGAGCAAAACAATCCAATAGTGCTCCTCTACGGCTTGTACCTTAGTGGATCCAAGTTCTACTTGAGCTTGCTTCTAAGATTTCTCTGGTTATCAACTTCTGATTCAAGTAAGCATTTTGCTTATATTGTTTATCAGGTTCGCGACTCTTTTGAGTGTTTTCTCTTCCTAGGGGAAGTAAAGTATGAATTGTAAGTGTAAGCGTGGTGTTTAGACTTGGGTTAATCGTGGATGCACCCTGCATTCCGGATCCGTGGTAGATCGTGAGTGTGACATTCTCGTTGAGTCGTTTGTAGTTCACCTCCCGTCAGTAGGCCAAGTAGAACCCGGTTACTACGAAAAGCATCCTCTGCTGGTGTCTTCCCCTAGTAATGTCCCTAGTTGAACAGTAGAAGACATAGCTTATCTAAGTCAGAATTAGAGAACCTTAGTAATCCTCTCTATGCTCCTATTTATCCTTAACCTTATTGTTATCCCTAATTAAGTTATATTGTAGTTAACCTCACATATTTTTCTGTAGATACGATACATGGAATACTTTTAGGTGAAAGCTACAGCGGTATCCATGCGCTTGCGGATTTATCTATATGCGTCTAAAATATACCAACAGAGTAATAAATGGAAATTAGGTGTGCAGGGTAGAGGTGAATTCGTGGGCCAGGAGAGAATAATGACGTGGAGGGCTGTGGATTAAGAAAAATTGCTAGTGGGGTTTTACTTTATAAGAGTATAGGATAGGATAGGATATAATAGGATAAGATAGGATAGGATTAAAGTTGAAAAAGTTTCATTATACAAACAACTTGTTTCTGACAAACGTCTAGAAGGTCTACATGATTACGACGGGCGGCTATTAAACCGATGTCTTAGTAAAATGAATTATTAATATTATTCTATATATTATTAGCCGACGTCTTAATAAAAGACATATGAATTAGTGTTAATCTTGTCCTATATCTTGCGTGCATCATATGTATAATATAAACATGGACCATCTTCAGTTAGTGTATATTGAGAGTATGGCCTTCGGAGCGTCCCCAACAGCAAAATGAAAGAATCCAAAACATTTCATCACTTCCAAGAAACGCAACCACGTGATATGATGCTACATGACAGTCACGTCAGGCCAAACCAATCGTTCCCAATACAGATGATGATGGCATTAATTACATGCAGTTTACAAGAACCACATACACCAACAACCCATAGAAGCCATCGGCGATTGGCAGATCATAAGAACGGGCGCGCTCCCCTGCCTAGCTACCGAGGTGGTAGAGTTCTATCTAATTCTGATTTTTTTGTGTGAGAAAGTGATCCTCTTTGATTAGTTAGCATAAACTCTAAAAATTAACATGAAGAACCACTTCATAGAATTAAGAAAAGCTAGTACTTTTAGCTCTGCCTCTTAGTTTATTTCAGAGAATCACTTCACAAAATCAGCAGAGAATCAATTCTCTTTGAAAACTGTTTGCAATAGCTCCTATTCGATTTAGCAGAGAATCAACTCTGGAAGCTCTGACAAACATGGACCAAATATACTAACAGCTTTGTACCAAAAAGAATACAATTCTAAATGTGTTCTTATAAGGTACCTAAAGTTTGACCAAATATATAGATAAAATGCTAATATTTATAATACTAAATAATACTATAAAACATATGTGTTGACAAAATAAAAAACACATATAAAATCATAAATATTTATGTTTCTCACAAATAGGTAGTCAAATTTAATATTTTAACTTGATATTGTGACACTATTGTATTTTTTTTATTGGAGGGAGTACATCAGGGGCGGACCCACAGGTTTGCCAGGTGGGCCATGGCATACCCTACGGGACATCCTTGTATTTACTTA
Source organism: Saccharum hybrid cultivar R570 (assembly GCA_038087645.1). Lineage (NCBI taxonomy): Eukaryota > Viridiplantae > Streptophyta > Magnoliopsida > Poales > Poaceae > Saccharum > Saccharum hybrid cultivar. The sequence goes on along the minus strand of JAQSUU010000291.1, from coordinate 261,735 downwards.
ATACTGGATTATAATCCTTATATAGAAAAATTTGCTAGTAGAGCTACCATTGTGTCTTCGTAGCTTGTTTGTAAACCTGTTGCCTTTATTAATTTACTGAGAGGTCACGAGTTCAAATCTTTGGAGGTGCACTTTTTATTTTTAATTTTGCATATTTATGTCCACTTTAAAAATTAACTATAGATAATACATTTCTTTCTTTAGTTTTACCTATATTTTTATCCTATTTTGTTGGTGGCCAGTTCGATACTTCCAGCCGCATTTTTTGTTTTTATTTTCATTTTTATCCTTTATTTTCTAGATTTTTTACCCCATGTTATTGTGCCCCGTGAGACACGTCCTAAAATAGAATGGCAAATAAAACTGATATCACTTTGGCATCATTTCATTATCACTACTGCTATATATGTACAATGCTATGCTAAATTTCCATTTTCTTTTGCATCCTTTAAAATTAACTAATACTTCATCCTTTAGTTTTCTGGAAACCTGTAGAGTAGCTATAGTCTAGTAGTGTAAATGGGTGGAGTGGAGGCCCCCCCATGATGCCTTTTCTACACTACTAAGTGAGGATTGCCTGATAGATAGGTTGTGACCCAACTATCCATATTCAAATAAAATAGTGGAGTGACAGGTGGATTGGCCCCCATGCTGTGCACTCTAGCTATTCTCTCTCGACATATTGGATTGATGGATTGTTGTGTGACTTGTCCTATATGTTGGTGTTGCGATGTTTAATCCTGAGCCAAGAACGGTGTAGGTGTTTTTCCCCCAAACTTTGTGCCAATCATAGAGGTGTGTTGAGAGGGGTACCAATGTATACTTTCAAGCAGGTTTTAGCGGTAGACGTGGTCATGTGCCTTCTATGTAGAACAATCTTGATGTTTAATACATAGTATCCAGCCATGTGAGCTTGTGCTTTTGTAATGTTTTGGGTGAAGTGTTTGCTTGAAGCCATGTCTTTATTGTGCTCTATGGCACAATGATTTTGTTACAATTTGCCTTAAAGTCTATGCCTTTGTTTTGAGTTTGTTAACTAACTAATTGGACTAGTCCATGAGGTCTAGATTCAAGTTTCTTTGTTAGTGCATGAATAGAAAGTTGGAGGAGTTGGTTGATTTATACCACATGTTTTGTTTTATCAAGTCTGTCGAGTTTAACATGATTAAGTTCTTGGATTAGGTCATGTTAATTCACTTTAACCTTTAGTTGTCGTTGTTGTTTGATTGAACTGATCCCATCCTATATGTTGTGTGTACTTGATCTATCATATTCAACAATCATACTTTCTTTGGTCGAATAAGTCATGGTAAGTGGCTTAGTGTTTGCAAGTAATTTAAGTACTATGTTAATCATTTTGTCTCATACACATGTTGCTCGCTCTCAATATCTTTGCTTTATATGTATGATTTAATCTAGAGAATTCGGGGATGAATGTAATACCCTAGAAAATTGACCATAGCCTTTTGTGTTTATCTAGAAAAGATATGGTTTCATATTTTAAGTTGACTCTTCATGTGCCTTATTGGAATTAATTTTGTAGCAAGTGTATTTTGCTTCTTGAAAAGCGCAAAGAGTTAAATAGATGACCGGGAGTTTTTATGAGTAAAAATGATTTTTTTATTCATGGCTCAGATGGACGATTGGAGACCGTAGATACGCAGAGCTTTGCTAAAACAATTTTATTTTTCTACGCATATGCTTTATTCCAAGTTTGGATCACAAAGTTACGTTTGGTGCTAGATTTGAGAAGGGGAAAAACGTGCTACATAGATTTGAGAAGGGAAAAAACATGCTACAGTACACACATGTGCTTGGCGTCCTGCTATAGTAACTCGACCAGGAGTCCAAGAGTTCTGCCTAGCCGAGCCTAAACTAGTTGGGGCTTTTTGTTTTTCTTTTTTTTCTTTTCTCCTTTTCCTTTTCTCCCGTGATCCCATCTAAACCTGGCCAGTACAAGGCCTTTAGGTGCCGTCCTTTGCTGTTCACATACAGGAGAAAAAAAAGAAGAGAGGGAAGAAGAGAAGGGAGGAGAAGAAAACTGGATTTAAGGTCTTGCCGTCATTGTAGGCATCGCTTTTGTCTTCGTTTCCGTTCTGCCAAACTGGTTGGAATGGCAGGATGTAAGATGGAGAAGAGGAAGGAACAAAGAATGAATTGCTGAGGCTTTGTCGCCATGCTTGCTATGGATTCCCTAGGTGGTGTGCCTTTGGATCGTTCTTAGTTCACATTTTTGCATCATCGTCTCGAGGCAAGTAAATTTAGCGGTGGTTGCTACAGCTTGACTTCTTGTTTATTCTACCACACATTATCATAACTTTAATTGAATAAAAAATAATATACCTAATCATCAATTCACTTCCCCTTTAATGTAAGTTATATATGATTTCATTGCTAAATATCTTAACTTATGTCGATCATCATGAGTTAAGTGGTATGTCTATGACGGTGGATGAATATTGCAGATGAGGTAAGTATACTTGCAGTTGCATCAAATCATAGCATCATGTGCATCTTGTCATGAGCATATGCATTTGAGCCAGGTCGGTGAGAAAGTCATATAACTATTCCGGAGTGCTCTTGAGCCAGGTGGGTGAGAAAGTTATATGACTATTTTAGAGTGCTCTTGTGGATTATATCTCCATTTGCTGGCCGCGACCGTACCATTATAGCATCGTATATTGCCTAAGGAGGGGTGCGATGCAGCCTCATACCTTGTTAGGTATGGAGACAGTGGACATACATATGCATTGTATTTGCACCCTTTGAGGTTTATTTGTATCGAAGTTTTATGTTGGTATGAAGTGGATACATTGAGTATTGTTTTTATTTTACACTATGTCAGAAAAGCTTATCAGTGATTTCTCGATTAGTGACTCAGAAACGAAACGCGTCACTAATTACTATATTAGTGACGCGGGTAAACCAGACGCGTCACTGATTAGTTGTTACACATGCCCCAGGAACAAGACGCGTCACTAATTACAAGATATCAGTGACTCTTCGTAAGAAAACGCGTCACTGATAACACTTGTGACGCATATTATCCAGGCGCGTCACTGATATGTGGCCGTATTAGTGACTCCTCTCAACAAGACGCGTCACTGATAAGAAAAGTGACGCGTGTTCTTATGACGTGTCACTGATAGGAAGATATATCAGTGACTCTTCTCAACAAAACGCGTCACTGGTAAGAAAAGTGACGCGTGTTGTCTAGACGTGTCACTGATACAAAGACATATCAGTGACTCTTTCCAACAAAACGCGTCACGGATAAAAAAAATACGACATGTGTTGTCTATACGCGTCACTGATATCACTACAATTGGTGCGTGGCAACGTTTCCTTCGTAGATTTTTTTTGAGAATTTTTCCTTCATAGATACGTGTGCACGGTGCACACACATAGTCGAGTGGGTTCCATGTGGATATTTTTCTTTTTTCCATGTATTTAAGAACTATTATTAACATTTAAAAAAATAGTCAACTTGGGGATTGAATGCAACGATCTCATGAATCCAAAGGAAAAACCATACACTGTAGTACACCTACATTTGTGTTAGATTTAGTAGTTTTTTTATCTATCAAACTTTAACATCTAAAGGCCCTTCTACACTGGGATTGTGCCTCGGCTCCGGGCATATGGCCGCGAGCTCAGTAGGCAACGCGATGGGTTGGCCCAACGTGGGCACAGCAGTGGCCCGGCTGGACCTGTTTTCACTCACTACTGGAAACAAGAATTTTGTGCGCCGAATATTTTTTTCCTACGATATCTCAAAAGCTGACAGTGGTATTAGGTTTGGTATACTCACAGGGAAATACAAATAATTACCCGGGGAAATAAGTTTATAGGTTAATTGAATTTTATTTCATGTTGTTTTTCTATTATGAGATTGGATTTGCGCCCACATGTTAATTTAGGCATTGCAACCCAATATTTCACGGTGTGCGTGATTTCAATAATTTCGCGCCTTCCTCGCTCGCTGCGAGCCGCACATGATGACGAGAAAAAAGAAAAAAAAAGAACAACACTCAGCCAGGTCCAGCCCCTCCCGGCCTCTCACGGCCCCGTCCCCACTCCCACTCTCCCAGGTCGAGTCCCAACTCAGCCACCACCCGCACGGCCGCACTTCATCCCGTGCCCCCAAAGGCCAAAATCGAAACCCTAGCTTGCGGCCCGGCCTTGCGGGTGGCTAGAGTAGCAGCGCGGCCGGTGGAGACGGCGGGTGGCGACTCGATGTGCGGCGCTACTCGAAGGGCGGGCGGGCGGCGGCCCCCTCACGGCGGCGGCGGCGGCGGCGGCGGCGGCGCCCCCTCCCGGTGGCTTCCCTGCTCGCCCACCTCGGCCCCTCCCTGCGAAGAAGCGACGGGCTGCGCCGGTGGTGGCTGTAACACCCAAATTTTAGGAGTAACAAATTTTAAATAATTTAGATAAAGGGAATTAAAATTTTAAAAGAAATATTTGGTGTTGCATTCATGCTGTTGCATTTATTTTATTTTGTGGTGTGGTTTTATTTTATTTTGATTTGAATTTGAAACTCTATTTGAAAAGGTTTGAAAAGAAACAAAAGAAAAAAAAAACAACAACTTACCTTCTTACCTTCTTGGCCCGAAGGCCGTCGGAAGGCCTGCTCTCCCGCGCCTGCCCGTGTGGGCCGGCCCAGCGCCGCAGCGGCCCAGTACAGCCGAGTCCAGCAGCCGAGCCCGCCCAGCCGCGCGTTTTCTCTTTGTTTCGCTGACGGGTGGGGACCACCTGTCGGTCTCGTCTCCTTCCTTCCATCGTGACCGAACCGGAGTCGAACGTCACCGCCAATAAATCCATCAAGGAAACCGGGATTTCCTACCCGAAAACATTGAATTGGAGCTATAAACGTGTAGCCGCTTGCCTCCTCTCCTCGTTTTCCATCTAACCTTTGAGCCAAACCTTTTGAAACCAAGCTTCATCGGTTCAAAACCCTAGGGAGTTGCGGTTGTACGTCGTGGGAGCTTGTCGGTGAACCCGCGCCTCTCTTCTTTGCATTGGTGAGCTCGCCATCTTCTCCTCTCCCTCCCAATGCTCTTATTTTAAGTTTTGGTGCTTTAAATCGCGGGTTTGGAGCTCACCGTGGCCAACAATGGCGTCGCCGCCCTAACCGAGCCGCGTTTCATCCTCGGTTCGTCGTAGCCTTCCTAAACCACGTAGATAAGTTCGAGTGGACCTTCTCTTTCGATTGGTGTCGGTTGCGGGGTGAATCGTGGTCGGAAAAGGTGGAGCCGGAGCTCTCCGGCGGGGTTTTGGGGCCGGCCATGGAGGCCGCCGGCCGGACCTGGGGAAGAAGGAATCGGGTTTCTTCACTGTATCGTTGCCGATGAACACGAGCCGTCCGTTCACTGATCAACGGTTAGGATTAGAAGATACCCTTTCGCGGGGTAGATTTCTTAAAGAGCCCTTGGACTTCTTCATAATAGAACCCGCAGTCCTTAGCGCAATATCCTGAATCCGTTTTTGTGTTTTGAAAGCGTAGTTTCTCCCGGATAAGTCAAAAATACGTTTTCAGGTATTTACAGTTTTGCCATTAGAACTGTTTTGGTCATAAAATCTTCGTTTTAACTCCGATTTGATCCGTTCAAATTGCGTTAGGTTCGTATTTACGAGCTCTACATGTTAGTGTAGTTGTACAGTTAGTTTTGATAATTTGTTTTTCGAGTTTATAATTAAGTATTTATTTATTTATAGGAAATCTTAGAAAATTCATAACTTTCACGTTTTAACTCCGAATTTGGTGATCTTTGCGTCTGTGTGATTGTAGAAACGTGTAGAAGAGTTTTATAAGCTTTTATTACTGTTTTGTTGCTGTTGGTGTACTGTTCTAATTATATCTCTTTGTTTGCTTCGTGTATGTTTGATTGGATGCATGTATGTGTTGATTGATGATCGAATATAGAAGGTGAGCAGTATTTAGACGATTCGGAGTATTACTTTGAGCCAAGTCAGCAGTATCACTTGGAGAGCTTTGATCAAGGCAAGTATAACACAGGACTATCCTTGTTACCTATACATCAAATCGTCATACATATGCATGTGCTTACCTTGACAACCTTAGAGATTATAGCTTAGTGATTGTTATCTTGATTCCTTGTCAACCTTGGGAATGCATATGGGTAGCTAATGCTAGTGCTTAAACTAAGAACAATGATCTTGTAATTTGATTAATGGATTAAGCAATCAACCATTAAGATGATTTTATTTCTGTTAAAAGAGGGCTAGAGCATGTGTAATATTTTGATGCTCTGGTTTCTCTCCATAAGGACTTCTCTGTACATGACCATCCGGGACATACAGTACAGCTGTGAGGGCTATATGGCTCTGGCTTTAGTTGTTCAAGAGACCTTTTCTAGCTTGTTAGTGGTTACCTTAAATGGCGTAAGAATGGCTTGCCACTTTGGGTGTAGTGCGAGCCCCTGGCCTAGTGTGTATAGGCTGCGGTTGTTGTGCCACAGGGAAGGGGGGTTCTACATCTGCCTGCCGAGTGAATCTAATGGCCCTAACTTGTTAGACGAACTTTTGAGTGGCTTTATATGGTTCTCGGGTGTTTGGGCTTGATCTCCCCACTCATTTGGAAATCATGACTTACAGTGAAAGTGTACACCTCTGCGCAGAGTTAAAAACTGGTATACTAGCCGTGCTCACGGATACGAGCGGCCTTGGAACATTTACAGAATAGATGATCACCATTTGCTATATCATGTTTAATTATTGTTGATTATTATTATGCTCATGTTAATGCTATTCGTTATCATTATTACAATTGATCATTGGTTCTTAATGGGAAGTGGTGTATCTTGATGCTACTCAATTGCTAATATATGATTAAAAGCTAAACACAGTTAAACAGTGTCTAGCCTTTTTGAGCCTCATGAACCCTGTGTTATATTTGTGGAGTTCGACATGAACTCACTCTTGCTATTTCCACCATAACAGATGAAGATATAGAGGAAGATTATCGAAATGAGTACTAGTCTTGGTGTCAACCAGTCAACCGTGTCCCTGTGTGGAGTTTCCGCTGAAGATTTATTATTAGTTATTATTATCTATCGTTCAAGACTATGTCTTAAGTACTTATTCTTTATGTAATAAGCACTGTGATGATACTTTGTAATTTGTCAACTTATGTGTGCGACTGTTTTCTGGGGCGCACATGAGTCTTATATGCATCCTATTTTTGTCCTTAAAAATGGGTGTGACAGATTGGTATCGGAGCCGTGTTGACTGTAGGACGCGAGCCTAGTTAGAATGGTCGTTAATAGCCTTCATATTTTACTTAATTCATGCTTCCTCTTTTCACCTTGTTAATTATTAAATTTTTATGCTTCCTCTACTTAATTCTATTGCGAAAATACATTGATTCTATCTAATCTATGTCTAAATCTTGTAGATGCCTCCTCATCCCCGTTTGTCAGCTGCACAGTACATTGCCCGTTTCAAACCTCAGGAGCCGTATGAAGATGGTGATCAAGAGCTATCTGATGCTGAATCAAGAGTTGGTGATACACCAATGGAGAATGTAGTTATGGGGTGGACTACGAAGTTTCATATCATGGTTCCTAAAGCTGATGCTTTCTTCCATGACATGTTGACAAGAACATTGGACAACTACTACTACGACTGGGAAGCTACGCTGGAGTATCATAGTGCAGAGTATAGTCATCCATGGATGGATTCCTATTGGGAAACAGAGTTATGGGTTAAGAAAAGGGATCCTACCACTAAGGAGCCTAAGGTGGAGTCAAAGTTCATTACCAGAGTGAGCCGGGCAACCGTGGAGATAAGCATGGAGGATGTCGCTTTTAATGCATTTGTTTACTACCATGGTCTACGCTCGGACAAGACGTTAAAGGGTGCACTCCGGCATTTTCCTTGTTTCATACATGACAAGGGTATTTGGACTGTGCCGCCTGCAGATGATTCCTCCTTGACTTTACAAGCTACGGTGGGATTAGCTCGAGAATTGGCTCTCCATGAGGTGGATTTGAAGGATGAGTTGCTAAAGGAAAAAGAACTTAAGGAGCAAGCTTATAAGGAGATTGATCAATTAAGGGCGGAGTTAGGTCATCCCAAGATTTATGAGAAGCTTAATTAGGAAATAGGAAAAATCCCTATGTAATAGGAACAATAGTAGTTGCGAGTTAATTTTAAGTTTGGTTTGTTTTGAGAGTCAGTTTGTGGTGTGAACAATTATGTGATTGATGGATTGTTATTATGATAATGTGTGATTTGGATCTTTGTAATGTGTGCTGGAGTTTTGTAGACATGCCTACAAGTTCCATGGTTAAAAATATTAAGTTTGATCAAAATATATTAGTTGAATATGAGGTTAACTTAGTTCTGTCCTTTGCTGATTTTTGGATCAGTCTGGGATATTTTAGAAATAATTTAAAATCCGTTCATGAGAAATTCAAGAAATTTTACTGGGAATAATTAGACTTTTATATCTTTCCAACCCTGCAAGAATCACCTTAATATCTATTATGAGCTAAGAGATATACCTGTTTCAAGTTGGAGTTACTGCACAGTCTGGAATTTTGAAACAGTTTCGGTTAAGTTCAGTTTTTGGCCAATTTATTGACAGAATCAGAAGAAGTGTTGTGAATAAAAGTTGTAGATAATTTTGTAAGCTTTCCAACCATGTAAAGATCATCTGAATTGGACGTCTGTAGCTCGAGATATGACAGTTTTACTGAGTTGCTGAAATTGGAGATCGCCCAGAAAAATCAGATTTTGCTTATCTATTGAATACATCATTTCGGATTGTACTGAATTTCAATTTCTGTGTTTTTGGAAATAGATGTCAGGCAGAGGTCATGGCAGAGGTCGTGGAGGTGCTAACCTACCCATTACTATGGAGGAACTCATGCAAACTCAGAACCAGATGATGCAGATGTTTATGCAGCACATGCAGAACAATCCCGCTGCAGGAGGACCACCGCCTGTGCAAGTGAGGGATAAGCGTGGAGAATTTTTAAAGGGACGCCCTCCAGTGTTTTCTCATGCTGCTGATCCTTTAGAGGCAGATGATTGGGTGAGGGCAGTGGAGAAACAGCTGAATATAGCCCAATGCAATGATATGGAGAAGGTGTTATATGCATCTGGTCAGTTACAGGGGACATCTCAAACTTGGTGGGAGTCGTATCAAGCTGCACGCCCTGACAATGCTCCTCCTATCACTTGGAATGAGTTTGTTAGAGATTTTCGAGCTCGTCATATTCCTGAAGGTATAATTGAGCTGAAGCAGGAAGAATTCAGAAACCTTAGGATGGGATAGATGAGCGTTAGTGAATATCATGATAGATTTACCCAGTTGGCTCGCTATGCTCCTAATGAAGTGAGGGAAGATGCAGACAAACAACGTCTTTTCTTGAAGGGAATTTATTATGATCTTCGCTTGCAGTTGAAGGGGAACAACTATGCTAGTTTTCAAGAGCTGGTAAATAAAGCTATTGTGCTTGATAATGAGCGCAGAGAGATGGACAGGAAGAGGAAAATGAAGGTACAAGGTTCAGGAAGCAACAACCGCCAGCGCACTAATTCTCAGCATGGTTTTCATCAGAAGTTTCAAGGACCGGTTAGTCAATGGAATCGCAATCCGAATCAGAGGTGGTCCCAGAATTGGCAAAGTAATCAGTCACAACAGCGTTCATCATATCCACAACGTCAACAGTATCAGCAGACTGGGCAACAGACTCCTCGCACTGGAAATTCTAATGTTACCCCCATGAAGAATAGTGCTCCCAGCACGCCTACTAGATGCTTTGTCTGTGGTAAAGAGGGGCATATGTCTTATCATTGTCCTAAGAAGCAGAACCAGCAGACTCCTCAGAGCCAGAAGAGCAACCAGAGGCAATCTGGTACTGGAAGAGTGAATCACGTGTCTTCTGATACAGCTCATGATGCACCAGAAGTTATGATTGGTACGTTTAATGTACATTCCACTCCCGCAACTGTTCTTTTTTACTCTGGAGCATCTCATACATTCATATCCAACATTTTTGTTAAAATGCATAGTATACCCATGCTAGCTATGAAAGAACCTCTCTTAGTAAATTCACCTGGAGGTACCATGCAAACCAGTAATCGTTGTCTTCCAATTAGTATGGTATTAAGGGGGGTAGAGTTTAAGATAACTCCTATAGTGTTGAGGACATCTGGTATTGATGTGATATTGGGTATGGACTGGATGAAGTCAAATCAGGCAGAGATTCAGTGTCAGCAGAAAGTAGTAGTTGTGACTGCACCTAATGGAGACAAAATCAATGTGGATGTAGCAGTGCAGAAGCAACCAACCGCTGTGGTGAATCAGCTTGAAGATACTAATAAGGAGAATTCAGTGATTGAGGAATTTCCGGATGTCTTCCCTGATGAATTGCCAGGTATGCCACCTGACCGAGACATTGAATTTCTTATAGAATTACTTCCTGGAACTGCACCTATAGCCAAACGACCATATAGGATGGGAGTAGATGAATTAGAAGAACTTAAGAAACAAATTAAAGAATTACAAGATAAAGGTTTTATTCGACCTAGTTCATCACCTTGGGGAGCACCAGTTATTTTTGTTGATAAGAAAGATGGCGGTCAGAGGATGTGTGTTGATTATAGATCACTAAATGAGGTAACTATCAAGAATAAGTATCCTTTGCCCAGGATTGATGACTTGTTTGATCAGTTGAGAGGTGCTTGTGTGTTCTCTAAGATTGATTTACGTTCGGGTTATCATCAGTTGAAGATTCGTGTTTCTGATATTCCAAAGACAGCTTTTACTACAAGGTATGGATTGTATGAGTATACTGTTATGTCATTTGGATTGACCAATGCACCTGCATACTTTATGTACATGATGAATAAGGTGTTCATGGAATATTTGGATAAGTTTGTGGTGGTATTTATTGATGATATACTGGTATTTTTCAAGACAGAAGTAGAGCATGCTGAACATTTGAGGTTGGTATTGCAGAAACTTAGAGAGCATAAACTGTATGCGAAGCGAAGTAAATGTGAGTTTTGGTTGAAGGAAGTTTCTTTCCTTGGTCATATTGTTTCTAATGGAGGGATATCAGTGGATCCAGGTAAAGTAAAGGATGTATTAAATTGGAAACCACCTATTGATGTTAGCGAGATTCGTAGTTTCTTGGGATTAGCTGGATATTACAGACGATTCATTGAAGGGTTTTCTAAACTTGCTAAACCTATGACATCTCTATTAGAGAAGAATGCCAAGTTTGTGTGGTCAGATAAATGTCAAGCTAGTTTTGAGGAATTGAAGAAGAGGTTGACTACAGCGCCTGTTTTGATTTTGCCAGATTTGAGTAAGAAGTTTTCTATTTATTGTGATGCTTCTCGTCAAGGTTTGGGATGTGTTCTTATGCAAGAAGGCAGAGTTGTGGCTTACGCATCTAGGCAGTTGAGAAAGCATAAGTTGAATTATCCTACACATGATTTGGAGTTAGCAGCTGTAGTTCATGCTTTAAAGATTTGGAGACATTATTTGATTGGACATAAGAGTGATATATACACTGATCATAAGAGTTTGAAGTATATTTTCACTCAGTCAGATCTGAATTTGAGGCAACGCAGATGGTTAGAATTGATTAAGGATTATGATATTGAGATACACTATCATCCTGGTAAGGCTAATGTAGTAGCTGATGCTCTTAGTAGGAAAAGTTATGTCAATGAGATACGGACATTGACTATGACTAGTGAGTTATGTGCTGAATTTGAATATTTAAATTTGGGAATTGTTACTAATACAATGGAATTAGTAATAGAGCCTGCTTTAGAGCAAGAAATCTACAAGGGTCAGTTAAAAGATGAGAAACTAAAGAAGATAGCGGAAGATATAGTGATTGGTAAGTCACCAGGTTTTCGGATGGATGATAATGGAATTTTGTGGTTTGGAAAGAGGCTGTGTGTACTTGAGGATCAAACTGTTAGACAAGCAATTCTTCGCGAAGCTCATGAGTCAGCTTATTCTATTCATCCTGGTAGTACTAAGATGTATTTGGATCTGAAACAGAAATATTGGTGGGTTGGATTAAAGCGAGATGTGGCTGAGTATGTGGCATTGTGTGACACTTGTCAGAGGGTGAAAGCAGAGCATCAGAGACCTGCTGGATTGTTGCAACCAATGAAGATTCCTGAATGGAAGTGGGAAGAAGTTGGTATGGACTTTATAGTGGGGTTACCTCGTACTCAGAAAGGGTATGACTCTATTTGGGTGATAGTAGATCGATTAACCAAAGTTGCTCATTTTATACCCGTTAAGACTACTTACCGTGGACCAAAATTGGCAGAGTTGTATATGGAGAGGATAGTATGTTTGCATGGAGTTCCAAAGAAGATTGTATCTGATCGAGGATCGCAGTTTACGTCGCATTTTTGGAAAGCTGTGCATGAATCATTGGGAACAAAATTGAATTTTAGTACAGCATATCATCCACAGACAGATGGACAGACTGAAAGGACCAACCAGGTATTAGAGGATATGTTGAGAGCTTGTGCATTGCAATATGGAACTAGTTGGGATAAGAGTTTGCCTTATGCAGAATTTTCTTACAATAATAGTTATCAACAGAGTCTTAAGATGGCACCGTTTGAAGCTTTGTATGGACGTAAGTGTAGAACTCCATTGTTTTGGGATTAGACAGGTGAATCTCAGGTGTTTGTTACAGATGTTCTTAGAAACGCAGAAGATCAAGTGCGAGTGATTCGTGAGAATTTGAGAGTAGCGCAGTCTCGTCAGAAGAGTTATGCTGACAATAGAAGAAGAGATTTAGTTTTTGAGGTAGGTGATTATGTCTATTTGAAGGTATCACCTATGAAAAGTGTGAAGAGGTTTAACATGAAAGGTAAACTAGCACCAAGGTATGTTGGACCATTTAAAGTTATTACTAGACGTGGGGAAGTTGCTTATCAATTAGAGTTGCCTGAGAATTTATCTGGAATACATGATGTGTTCCATGTTTCACAACTTAAGAAGTGCTTACGGGTGCCTGAGGAGCAGATACCTTTAGAAGAGTTGACTGTTAAAGAGGATCTTACATATGAAGAGTTTCTGATCAAGATTTTAGAAACTGCTGAGAGAGTTACTCGAAGTCGAGTTATTAAGATGTGCAAGGTGCAGTGGAATCGATATTCAGAAGCAGAGGCAACTTAGGAAAGAGAGGATGAATTGAGGAAATCATATCCGCAGTTGTTTGAGTAAGCAGTTCAATCTCGAGGACGAGATTCTTTTAAGGGGGGTAGAATTTGTAACACCCAAATTTTAGGAGTAACAAATTTTAAATAATTTAGATAAAGGGAATTAAAATTTTAAAAGAAATATTTGGTGTTGCATTCATGCTGTTGCATTTATTTTATTTTGTGGTGTGGTTTTATTTTATTTTGATTTGAATTTGAAACTCTATTTGAAAAGGTTTGAAAAGAAATAAAAGAAAAAAAACAACTTACCTTCTTACCTTCTTGGCCCGAAGGCCGTCGGAAGGCCTGCTCTCCCGCGCCTGCCCGTGTGGGCCGGCCCAGCGCCGCAGCGGCCCAGTACAGCCGAGTCCAGCAGCCGAGCCCGCCCAACCGCGCGTTTTCTCTTTGTTTCGCTGACGGGTGGGGACCACCTGTCGGTCTCGTCTCCTTCCTTCCATCGTGACCGAACCGGAGTCGAACGTCACCGCCAATAAATCCATCAAGGAAACCGGGATTTCCTACCCGAAAACATTGAATTGGAGCTATAAACGTGTAGCCGCTTGCCTCCTCTCCTCGTTTTCCATCTAACCTTTGAGCCAAACCTTTTGAAACCAAGCTTCATCGGTTCAAAACCCTAGGGAGTTGCGGTTGTACGTCGTGGGAGCTTGTCGGTGAACCCGCGCCTCTCTTCTTTGCATTGGTGAGCTCGCCATCTTCTCCTCTCCCTCCCAATGCTCTTATTTTAAGTTTTGGTGCTTTAAATCGCGGGTTTGGAGCTCACCGTGGCCAACAATGGCGTCGCCGCCCTAACCGAGCCGCGTTTCATCCTCGGTTCGTCGTAGCCTTCCTAAACCACGTAGATAAGTTCGAGTGGACCTTCTCTTTCGATTGGTGTCGGTTGCGGGGTGAATCGTGGTCGGAAAAGGTGGAGCCGGAGCTCTCCGGCGGGGTTTTGGGGCCGGCCATGGAGGCCGCCGGCCGGACCTGGGGAAGAAGGAATCGGGTTTCTTCACTGTATCGTTGCCGATGAACACGAGCCGTCCGTTCGCTGATCAACGGTTAGGATTAGAAGATACCCTTTCGCGGGGTAGATTTCTTAAAGAGCCCTTGGACTTCTTCATAATAGAACCCGCGGTCCTTAGCGCAATATCCTGAATCCGTTTTTGTGTTTTGAAAGCGTAGTTTCTCCCGGATAAGTCAAAAATACGTTTTCAGGTATTTACAGTTTTGCCATTAGAACTGTTTTGGTCATAAAATCTTCGTTTTAACTCCGATTTGATCCGTTCAAATTGCGTTAGGTTCGTATTTGCGAGCTCTACATGTTAGTGTAGTTATACAGTTAGTTTTGATAATTTGTTTTTCGAGTTTATAATTAAGTATTTATTTATTTATAGGAAATCTTAGAAAATTCATAACTTTCACGTTTTAACTCCGAATTTGGTGATCTTTGCATCTGTGTGATCGTAGAAACGTGTAGAAGAGTTTTATAAGCTTTTATTACTGTTTTGTTACTGTTGGTGTACTGTTCTAATTATATCTCTTTGTTTGCTTCGTGTATGTTTGATTGGATGCATGTATGTGTTGATTGATGATCGAATATAGAAGGTGAGCAGTATTTAGACGATTCGGAGTATTACTTTGAGCCAAGTCAGCAGTATCACTTGGAGAGCTTTGATCAAGGCAAGTATAACACAGGACTATCCTTGTTACCTATACATCAAATCGTCATACATATGCATGTGCTTACCTTGACAACCTTAGAGATTATAGCTTAGTGATTGTTATCTTGATTCCTTGTCAACCTTGGGAATGCATATGGGTAGCTAATGCTAGTGCTTAAACTAAGAACAATGATCTTGTAATTTGATTAATGGATTAAGCAATCAACCATTAAGATGATTTTATTTCTGTTAAAAGAGGGCTAGAGCATGTGTAATATTTTGATGCTCTGGTTTCTCTCCATAAGGACTTCTCTGTACATGACCATCCGGGACATACAGTACAGCTGTGAGGGCTATATGGCTCTGGCTTTAGTTGTTCAAGAGACCTTTTCTAGCTTGTTAGTGGTTACCTTAAATGGCGTAAGAATGGCTTGCCACTTTGGGTGTAGTGCGAGCCCCTGGCCTAGTGTGTATAGGCTGCGGTTGTTGTGCCACAGGGAAGGGGGGTTCTACATCTGCCTGCCGAGTGAATCTAATGGCCCTAACTTGTTAGACGAACTTTTGAGTGGCTTTATATGGTTCTCGGGTGTTTGGGCTTGATCTCCCCACTCATTTGGAAATCATGACTTACAGTGAAAGTGTACACCTCTGCGCAGAGTTAAAAACTGGTATACTAGCCGTGCTCACGGATACGAGCGGCCTTGGAACATTTACAGAATAGATGATCACCATTTGCTATATCATGTTTAATTATTGTTGATTATTATTATGCTCATGTTAATGCTATTCGTTATCATTATTACAATTGATCATTGGTTCTTAATGGGAAGTGGTGTATCTTGATGCTACTCAATTGCTAATATATGATTAAAAGCTAAACGCAGTTAAACAGTGTCTAGCCTTTTTGAGCCTCATGAACCCTGTGTTATATTTGTGGAGTTCGACATGAACTCACTCTTGCTATTTCCACCATAACAGATGAAGATATAGAGGAAGATTATCGAAATGAGTACTAGTCTTGGTGTCAACCAGTCAACCGTGTCCCTGTGTGGAGTTTCCGCTGAAGATTTATTATTAGTTATTATTATCTATCGTTCAAGACTATGTCTTAAGTACTTATTCTTTATGTAATAAGCACTGTGATGATACTTTGTAATTTGTCAACTTATGTGTGCGACTGTTTCCTGGGGCGCACATGAGTCTTATATGCATCCTATTTTTGTCCTTAAAAATGGGTGTGACAGTGGCCCCACCCAAGCGAAGAAGGAGCGGAAACTGGTGCCGTCGATGACCTCCCTCCCCCATGCTGCTAGGTACAACTGCTCTCCGATGTCCCCACTGCGAAATCTTCCTTACCATTTTGATTGCATTTCAATCAATTATGCTTCATTACCATTTTCTTTGTTTTTTTTAATCTGCATATGGGTTGTTCATTTTCTAGAACTAGGCCAAATATTGATGTTTACGTTTTCTAGCTGTTGTCATTTCAGTTGCTTAGATAAGTAAATCTTGATAAATAAATGTTTGATGCAGACCCAACAATTAGATTGTTTTGTGGTCTGAACTCAGGAGATCTCATATAGATTCAGAAAGGAAAAAGTCTAAATAACCCCCTGAACTATGGATCCTGGAACACATAACCCACTGAACTATGAAACGGTCTAATTTACCCCCTGAACTATCCAAAACCGCCTATTTTACCCTCTAGACGGTTTTCGACGGCGGTTTTGCTTTAGATTAATTGGAAAATCCAATTTAGACTAAAGTTACAGCAAAAACTCTGTACTAAAGCGTACCGTATTATATGTTCACTGTGTAGTTCTACTCATATGGAGTCCAACAAAATTAGATTTTCTATTTTATGATTTTTCTGTGATTTACTATGATTTTTCAAATATTCAGCGAAAATAAATAAAAAGACAAAACCGCTATCACTGTAGCAAACACACTGTTACTGTAGCAACCCGCCGTCGAAAACCGCCCAGAGGGTAAAATAGACGGTTTTGGATAGTTCAGGGGGTAAATTAGATCGTTTCATAGTTCAGTGGGTTATGTATTTCAGGGTCCATAGTTCAGGGGGTTATTTAGACTTTTTCCGATTCAGAAACATGCAAATGCCAAGAGGTTAGCTCCAAAAAGGTGTCGCAGGTACTATCCAAACTAAAAGGTAAAATGTAATGCTCGAAGCAGTTGTACTGTGCCTCTTATATGTAGCACTCTTTATCTGACAACGGCATTACTTCTATCCAATTTTTTTTTGAGAAAGCATAATATTTACAAGGAATTGAGAGTTATTGACTTCCTACACTGCCCTGCTAAAAACGACGACAAAAGTAAATCATAGAATTTCCATTATCTTTCACTTACATATGTTTCTGTATATAATAGATAATAGAATTTGTAGGTGCCTCCAAGAAGCCAATGAAGGTACATGTACTTGCCGCCTCGAATCTTCCAAGAAGCCAATGAAGGTACATGTACTACGCCCAAATTAGGAAGGACGTTTGAAAGTTTAAATGAACTATATTTGATTAGTATACACAGTCCAGTATCGACAATTTGTGGTGATCTAGTATAGAACAAACTACTAAACATGATTTATTGTTTACCCTACTTTACAAATATAGTGCTTGACTTTTATATTCTGGTGGAGTAGAATATGCCTTCTTTTTATTGAGATTCTGTGATGATTAATTAGCTTGAGCAAGTCATTTCATACAATAAAACGAACTGCTAGCTTGGCATGTCAAGGTGAGAGCTGATATCTCTCTGTTTCAGATGGGTACTTCTAGACCCTTAGTGCTAGTGCTCGTTGACAGCACGCTCATTGAAATAGTAAATCAAACTTTAGCTCAGTTATCTGCTACACAGCAGGATAGCTTCACCTGGATATTGTTTCTAGACCTGATTCGTGGTGCACAGCAGGACAGCAGTATTGTTTTACCCTTTTTATCAGAAAATAGAATTTTTATGGAAGTTCTTCTGCTATGTATACCTTCTGAATGTTGCTCAATCTGTGGTTCACATTGCCATCATTTCTGTATACTAGAGATCTTATATATGTAACTTAGTCCATAGTCTACTCTCTTCGTTGAAAGCATGTTTGTTAAGTTTTTGATATGAAGTAACTTGACCTGACCTGACACTCCTTTATGTTGCAAGTCTGAATTAAAAAAAATAGTGCAGTTCTGGTGAAAAAACAATAAACATCTCTTGCCCTTGTGTCCGTATAACTGTATCCATCAAGAATCCATGTGACATACAACACTAGCATTATCTTTTGTTTCAGTGGTCTGCTTCCTGGGCCGGAATGTGTATGTTTTAGTGGCCCACTAATGAAGCCTGTTCACAGCCCATCAAGAAGACCGACCTTTTTCCTTCGTTTCTAATTCTGTCGGTCACGGGAGCAGAGGAGTGAGGAGTCGCACTCATAGTCACATAAAACAGGTTCACCACCTTCGACCCTCGACCCGGGTTCGTCGACCCCGACCCGGGTTCACGGGTTCATTTTCGACCCGAAGTGTAAAAATCTCTTGCAAGTAGTGTACCATGTACCGCGACCCCGTACCTCGACCCCATCGACCCAGAAACTTTGTGACTATGGTCGCACTCGACTCGAGCGACTGGGCGAGCGGTGGCGGCTCCAGCTAGGGTTAGCGCCGCGGCCAGCGCCCAGCCCAACGGCCGACGGAGGCGCCGGGATCCCGGCGGGCGGAGGCAGTAGGCAGCAGCGGCCATGCCCGCGCAGCCGCGCATCGCAGGCTCGCAGCAGCCAGCAGGGGCGCAGGGCCGTTGGCTAGGGGCGACGCCGATGCGGCGGCGACTCCGGCGAGGGGTGACGCGGCAGCCGAGCAGGTGGCAGCAGCAGCAAGCGCCTGGCACCAGCAGGGCAGCAGGTATACCCTTTTTCTTTAGATTTGCCTTTTGAACTTTGTAATTGTTCAAAATTTGACTCTTTGGAATTGACATTAAGGATCTGAAATTTGAGGAAAATATGAGAAACAAGTGGTGCTGAGAGGATCTCATCTTATGAATTTATTCAGTTCCAGTTAAGGACGTCTGATAGCAAAATTAAGTATTATTACTTACTGCCTAGCAGTTCATGAATTTATTCAGTTCCAGTTAAGGATGTCTGGTAGCAAAATTAATTGTTGCTTACTGCCTAGTTCAGAAAAATTTAATTAAGTGCCCTTTTGAGGTACTTAACAGCTGTCAAACACAAGTTAATATTTATTACCTGCTACAGCACACAAACTTTTGAGTGAACTCCTATTCAAAATAATGTAATTGTTCAGTTTTGAACCCACTCCTTTTCTACCTAAACACATTTCTTGTTACATATGAGCTTAATTTTTGGCGGACGCTGCTATTCAACAAGTGAAATGGGACCTCTAAAAGTTAAGGATAAGCTTAATCGTGACATTCAAGCACATGTAGCTTCAGTTCGTGCAGCAAAATTATCTGAACTTTGTGCAAAATATGATATGAGGTTGCTCCCTTCTTCGCATTCGTCTATTTATTATCTGAACTATATATTTGAAACATAAATGGATTATTGTAGTAGCTGAAAATTATTCTCTATTTTACTACAGTCCATGAAGTTGCCTGCTATACTGGCTGCAATTTGGTTGGATGAGGATGGTGACAACATAGAAAACACTCTCGCCCTTGCTCTTGATTTTTTTTTTGCTTCATGACCTGGGACTACTGATAGAAGTACTCAATCATTTGATTCACTTGCCTCCCGTTCGTGGGAGAAGGTAAGGAATATGCCGCATTATGCTCTTCTGCTAAAGTCCTGAAGTAAAACTCTAGCTCTTCTCAGGCTGTGTTTGGTTTACTGGAAAATGCTTCTGCTTCCAAAATGCAGAATGCCAACCAAGTAGGTGGTTAATATCTTTTAGTACATAATAGTTGTTTTGGGTGCTTCTAACAGGATGTCATTAATGTGCAGGTTCCGGAGGAGAAAACTTTAATTAGCCCTGTCCAATGCAAATCTTTGTGGAGGCAATTTAAAGCTGAAACAGAATATACAATCACTCAGGGCATTGCTGCTCAGGTATCCCACAAGATCCATTTCTACAAGTGCTCATTGTGATTGTGAGCGACAAAAAACTGTACACATATCATCTCAAATTCGTTTGTTGGGAAGGCCATTTTGGTACAGTTAGACATTGCCACTGAATTTCTGATGTGTTGTATTATTTGTATCTAAAAAGTTTGTAAGAAATTGATTATTGAATATTGGAACATGTCCGATGTGTATGCGTGTGTATATATATAGGATCATTGTAGATGTATATAGGAATAGGATCATCGTATTTTTTTGTTTTTCTAAAATAGTTATCAGTGACGCGTATTGGCTAGATACGTCGCTGCTTAATGGTTATCAGTGATGCGTCTTGGCTGGACACGTCCCTACTTAACGCTTATCAGCGATGTGTCTTGGATACACGCATCGCTAATAGAGGGTTATCAGTGACGTGTATTGGCTAAAAGTGTCGCTGATAGAGGGTTATCAGTGACGCATATTGGCTAGAAGCGTCGCTAATAGAGGGTTATCAGTGACGCGTATTGGATACACGTGTCGTAGATAGAGGGTTATCAGTGACGCGTTTTTACGCGTCACTGATTTGCCATTATCACAGACGCAAGAACAGTGACGTGTCTTTTCCGCGTCACTAATGACTGTCTAGATGCGTCACTGATAAGGTTTTCTGGCATAGTGTTATATAAGGAGTATCTTTTATTCATATGTGAAGATGGTTTATTTATTGTATATCATGTCCTTAACTTCTTTATGGAAATTTTGCTGGATTAATAATCTTATATCATAAACCTTTTATTCATTATTATGACATGTATTCTTCTATGATTAAGTTGATGTATAATTGACTTGTAGTTTAAATGACATGTTCAGCCAGTTTGCTTGCTGAGATTTATTCTCACCACTATATCTTTCCAGGTGCATGATTGGATGTTGCTTGCTTGAAGGGATGGGACTAGCGGCACATCTTCACTATTTCACCCACATTTAGATATAATAATGACACCTTTGGCTTGATGTAATAAACTTAGTTTATCAACATGGTGATCATTCATGGTTTAATAAAAGCGTTTAAGTTAGAGCTTTACTTAATTATAGTTTTGTTCTAGTTGTTGCTTCCGCGTGTTACTTTGATTATGAGTTTTTGTTGTCAAGTTTTATACTCTGGCATAAGGGAAGGAACATTAGTGACATCTTGTGCTTTTGTGGTGCTTGGGGTGTTACAGGTGAGGCAAGGCCCAGCCTCGCCCTGGGCAAGCTTATGTGTAAACATCCTAAGTTTGGCACTGAAGATAAAGGGGGAGGTGGTTGTCGGAGGAGAGAAGTGGCGACAAGGTGTCGAGGCAAAGTAGCTCAACAGGAGAGGGAGTAGGCGGGGTCGTGCCTGTAGATGTTGATGCCGGAGTGGTGGCCAACAGGACGCAGTTCCATCAGAGAGGGGAGTGGAGGGTGTAGGGTGAGTGGGGGCTCCATCTCCCTCCGATTTGACCAATCTATCATAATCTGGCGTGCACACACAAACACTTGTGTTGAGCTCATAAGATGGAGTGGAGAAAGATTTCAACTTACACTTGGGATTGAGGTAGGGTGCTTCATCTTTGTCTTCTCCTCCATGCAAGGTGAGCAGAAGGGTCAAGGTTTGGGGAATTTGATCACGAGAGTGAGATTTCGAGCATACACATGGGATTGAGAAATGACAACTTTTCCTCGGGAACAACTGTGCATAGAATGCAGGAATAAGCGTGCGTTTGGTTCTAGGACCATATGGGATAGGTTGGCTTTGACCTAGATTTTTGGATTGGGTTGAACGCATTTCATGTTTGGTTACTGGGACAAGGTTATCCCATATTTTCTGTTTGGTTGAAGACATCTGTGATGTGGGTTGAAACCCTGACACATGGGCCCCACATGTTATTCTCAGTTATCTCCTTCTTCCTCCTCTACTCAGCTCAGCTCGTACTCCGTCATCATCTACTCTACTTCCGCCCAGATGGCCTTGCGCACACCAGCGCCGCAACAGCTGCACGCCACCACCTTCCCGTCGCCGCCTACTGTGTGCGGCCGCTGGCGCTCGCCCCTCCCCCGCGCTGCCGCCGCCGCCTGCTGCGTGTGGGCGTCCACACTAGCCGCTACTGCACGCTGCTGCCGCCTGCGCTTGCCCCTCCCTCGTCAGCTCGCGCCACCACCGTACTGCCGCCGGGTTGCACATGCTCACCGCCACACCCGCCAGCGCCGCTCACTGCCCCGCTCCTAGCCCCGCCTCCGAGCCGCACCCAGCCCCGCCTCCAAGCCGCTCGCTAGGCACCTAGCGCCGCCGCGTCGCCACCCAGCCCCTCCTCCTGTGGCTCACCTCGCCCTTTTAGTGGGATTGGCTCAACCCGCATCTAGCAGGTATATTCCCCATAGGAGAGAACCCAACCCACTTGAATCCTAAACCAAACACTACCAATTCTGGGTCCAACCCCTTCCTACCCACCATCCAAACACACGCTAAAAGATTCATCCAGACCTGTTGTTTTTTTTCCTTCAGGAATATCGAGGCAGCAGCACACACTTTGTCGTTGTCTTTGTGTGATGCTGCTGCAGGCATGCACTTGAGTCACAGTGAACCCTTGCGTCAGTGTCTTATGAATACGTAACGCGAGTTCACGTATTCCTTTGCAAATTCCTTCGATCCAAACACTGGTTCCTATATATTTCTTACTTTTTTCCCTCTATTTTGGTGAAAACTCCACGTCTAATTTCTGTGTTTTCCCTCTTTTTTTTGCATTCTTTTAACCCAAACAGACCCTAATCGGGGATCATCAACATTCAGCAAGAAAGTAAATGGCCGACACTGACAAGACCAAATCGTATGCCCTTTTGTTGATATATTATTGTTGTTATTGTATTGTTATTATTACTAGCAAATATGTCTGTGCGTTGTAACGGGAGAAAATAAGCTATCGAATATTCATAGAAAATGAGAACAGGAACACAAATAGATCTATTTGTGTGTTACCTTCAAAGCTACAATGATGCCAATAGTATGACTGTTTTATAGAGAAAGATTAGTGGTTATTTTATTCTTAATTAAATTACATCAATAACTTATTGGTGCATAAATCTTTATTTTATAAAGAAAGATTAGATTTGAAAGGCATATGATACTTGCTATTATTTTTTATATTTTTTAAATTTATGAGAAATAAATATAAAAACAAAAGAAATAAGAATCAAAACCGGGATGCTTGAGTCACGTGGGAAAAATCATAAAATGCTCACGCAAAAACAAAACAAAGAGCGTGGTCTGGGAGCAGCTCGGCGAGGGAGATGAACTTGGACGACGGGAGGACGTTGGAATCGAGCATGACCTCTACGAGGTAGCTGTTCAGCAGCTTGCCGGCCTTCACCAGAAGGCTCTGCTTCGGTGACTATGGGCTGTCGTAGTCGAACCCGGTGTGGCCGCGCCCGCGCCAGAGGCAATGAGTATGTCCTCTAGGATGGCCTGGTCCAGCTGCATGCCGATCCGCTTCTCCATGTCGGCCCTGCAGAAGTGCAGATGCTGGATGTGGACACCACCATCGCCGTCTTGAGGAGCCCCGAGAGGAAGGCCATCGGAACGGGGCTGTTCTTGGACTGCGTCGGGAGCAGATCCACGACGGCGCGCTGCTTCTTGACGGCGCCGGCGTCCGCGTCCGCCGAGCAATAAAAAACCCTAAGCTTATGCCCTCCTCGATATCTCCCTTGTTCGCTGCCACCACACACAATCCTCTTCCTTTTGTCCTTCTCCTCTCTCCAGGGGCGGGCACAGTAGTATTCAAGGGTATTTAGTTGAATACCTAAATTTTTTTGACAAAAAATTTCATATATAGAGTGTTTACATGCTTGTATATTGGTAAAAAAGAAAAGTGAGTCAAACTAATTACCATTACAGAAAAGAGCTCCAAACTACATGTCCATGCTCCTTATTTTCCCCCACCGTAAGGCCCAGGAAGGCCGCAGCCTAAATTT
The DNA here is from genome assembly GCA_038087645.1 of Saccharum hybrid cultivar R570. Classification (NCBI taxonomy): domain Eukaryota; kingdom Viridiplantae; phylum Streptophyta; class Magnoliopsida; order Poales; family Poaceae; genus Saccharum; species Saccharum hybrid cultivar. The sequence continues at coordinate 237,819 of JAQSUU010000291.1, read as the reverse complement.
GCATCCGCACCTAGAAATCGGTGTTACCGCACGTCTGCACTCGTCACTTGCTGCTCCTCCCTCCCCTAACTCAAAAAATCTTTCCCCAAACTCCAAACCCTAGCTCTAGCCACCAGGGCAGATTCTGGCTGCCGGCTGTGGGTAGCCATCCCCTATCCGCACTCTACGTGGCGACGAGAGAGTCGGCGCTAGGCCGTCCGCGCAAGACACATTCCGAGGCTCCGAGGCTCCGTGCCTCCGAGCAACCGAGCGGTCAGCACGCCTGACGACCAACAGGGCTGGGAGAACTTCTCTGCTTCTTGCAATTTGTCAATTTAGATTTAGTCTCTTGGCTTATTGGTGAATCACTTGTAAAATGAAATGAGGATAGCCTTATTTTGTCTGTAAATTAATTAGTCCCTAATTTATAGTCCTCTGATTTAATTTGCCCCAAATTCTGGATGTTGCAACAATGCTACTTTGGTACGTTGAACTATTGGCACTCTATGTTAATTGCTAAACGATTTCAAGTTATGCTAAAATTCTATGAATTCATGAAATCATACAAAAATATGTGCTATATATTATACAATTAGAATCATGTGGTGTTATACATGCCAAATATTAGGCATTAGGAGTTTATGTTGTCTTTTTTTTTTGACTTCCTTCAAATTTTGAATACCCAAGATAAAAATCCTGGGCCCGCCACTGCCTCTCTCCCGATCTTAGGCGAGGGCCGTGAGGTTGCCTAGGTCAAGGCCGCAGCTGCCGTGCCCAGTTGCGCCTTGTCTGTTCATGCTTGTGAGCAAGACGTCGGGTGTCGAGGAGCGACCAGCAACGCGATGTCCTTGCTGAGCCAAAGGCGACGAACCCTGGAGTTGTGCGCCCTGGTCGACCACCGTCCATCATCGCCATGCTGAGGGCACTTCGCCGAGTGGTGGCAGGAACAAAGCCACGTCGCACGTCGAATGGGAACTCGCGGTGTTCAGCTCTCCCTCTCCGTCCCTCGGCATCGCCTGCTCGATCCGGACGTCGCAGCCCTGTCCCTTCTTTGCTCACTTCCTCGCCACAATGTCAGCCTCATCGATCTACAACACATCGTTCCGTGGTGGAATATAATCAAGCGAAATAACAACGCACGGAACCGAAGAGGAAAAAACGACTACGGCTGTATCTCCACACTGTATTTGCGCCGGTCCCAGCAAATGTGTCGGTGCGTTGCAACATAACCCAATATGTATAAAAATGGGACTCAGCGCTAGAAGCAAGTTGTTATAACTCGTATGGGTATAGGAATCGGTCCAATAGGATTTATATTCAGATTGATTGTGAAACTGTTTGTGGCTGACGAATCTTAGTTGAGCAAGTTTTTTACCATTCTTTTATTTGATTAGGATTTCTATTCATATTGATTACTCAGTCTGTTTGATTAGGATTCCTGACTTTCCAGGTTAGCGAGAACTGCAGACAGATGTGAACATAGACAATTTCTATATTCACGGAGTTAGTCAGTAAAGGGCTAGATGAAAAAAATAGGGAAGAAAGAATGTGTCGTAATATGCACTTGCATGCTACCGATAAAAATTATAATTTATAAATTTGTTTTATAAAGTTACAATATCAAACTCCCCATAATTTTTTATGTAGCACAACTTAGCAAACATGTGTTTATCATAATCCATACCTAAGCAATTTAGAATTGACATTGGAACCTAAAGATAATGACTTTTTTCTTCCTTTAGGCATCATCACCTAAATTTAGATAAATGTTAGCTTTGAGTTAATTTGATAGAACATGTGCCAAATTTAAGTGCACAATCAACCTATCTCAATGCAAATTATGAAACAATGGAGCAAACCAGCCGAGTGCTCATTCATGTCATATCTCTTCTCTGGCCGAGCACACGAGCAACCTACACACGTTACACAACATTCTTTTCTTTCCCCAATCTGCAGCACAAACACTCCTCTTCATAATTTTAGCGCCCTGTGGCAGACGTAAAGCTGTAGACAGGGTATGCGACGAGCAGTGGCGGACGTCAGAGGCCGACTGCCGGGTTAACTCGCTCCGACCATCAGGCGTTGCCACGTTGGCCTCCAATCGCAGCCTTGGCCCTCGGGCCTTGCCGACTCGCCGTCGCCGTGGCTGGTCAGGTGGTAGGGAGGAAAACGGAACAGAAATATTCCGAATTGACCGTTTTCGTTTTCTATATTATGAACCGTTTTTAATATGAAAAATTGTCAGTTTCAATCGGTTTCACAACCATTTTCAACTATTTTTTGTACTCTTTAATTGCTAAATGTAGAAATATCTCGAACCGACCGTTTTCGTTTTTTATATCATAAGTCCGTTTTCAACCGTTTCTAACCGTTTTCATCCTTATCAGGTGGACGCATAGAGGCGTAGAGCCGTAGACCGGTAGAACCGCAGACAAGTCCGGCGGGATAACTCACTCGGAGCCTCCAAGCTCCGTCTCCGTCTCCGTGTTTGGCATGGCGGCGTGGGGTTCGACTTCGAGTCTTCGACCGGCGACCGCTGCCCTCCCCGTTTCCCCTTTCTCACGTGCCCACACGTGTATTGACTATCGAAGCCGAGGAATTGTGCCGCCTCCGCATGAGGAGAGAAGCCAAAACGTTCGTCAGGCGTAGTTCACTCGTGGCCACTGGCCACATCTGATCGCGGAGCCGCTTTTTGAGACGACGCACGGGGAAGCGTCGCACCACGCTGGCCGCCATGGATGAGGCGCAGGCGCAGCAGCTTCTCGCGCAGCTGGAGCCCATGCGCCGCCACTGGCCCCTCCCACACCGGGATCTTGCGCTGCTGGTTTGGGACAGGCCAGGCTAGGCGGACGAAGAGGCGCGTACGGCCATACAGGGAGAAGGCGAGCCGGCCGTGCGCATGGGCGGCACCAGGGGTATTCCCCTGTATGCCATGGAATACCCAAGGCTTTGATGAGAAAATAAATATATACAGTATACATGTACAGTCCACTGTCCAGTTGGACCAAAAGCCCACGGATGAGCAGCCCACGAGGCCACAGAAACAGCCCTAGCGGTCAGGGTTGCTCCCTTCGCACTTGCGTACTCCGTCATCTGTCCCAAGCCAGCAGTGGCAATGGCCTTAGCGGCATCGCATCTGCATCCCGGATTCCGAAAGGGCGGAAGCTGTTGTGGACTGCGGTTCTACCTTGCGGAGCAACCAGCAGGCAAGCAGCGCATGCGCATCACGATCACGGACTGCAGTGGCCAGTTACGTCGAGGCCTCAACTCGGCCCATCTACGTCGACTCTCGCTGGTGACCAGTGACCAAGCGTTGGAGGTAGCAAGGCACAAAGTCCCCTCGAGATCCGTGCATCAGGTAAAGATTCCGTTTTCTTCTCTAATTTAGAATGAATTACAATCTGGATCGATGAAATTTAGAGGGAAACACTATGTGTTTAATGCAATTTAAGCAAATTTATTTGGGCAAGCTACTATGCTATTTTGTTTAGTATTGTGATAAAATTATAGAAATAATCTTTTTTACATTTTGTTGTTTGTAAATTGTAATGTAAATGAAGAAGTGTGCTAGCACTAGCATATTTTCATCATGGGAGAAAGCTAGCACTTGCATTGCATTGCAAAAAAATTTTACATGGAATAGCCTGTTGTAATATCCTGGCTCCGCCACTGGCCGACGATGCGGATAGAAGGCGAGCGAGTGGGTCAGACGGTTAGGCCTGATTGAATGGCCAGACAAAAAAATAGGCACTAATTTTATATTTTTAATATTGCGGCTGTCGGCACTGCGCCATCGGGCTCGACGAGACGCCCTGCGTGACGCCCTCCGCCCTACTGGACCTGTTGGTTCGGACGTTCCCCTCGGATGCTGCGCCGGTTCGCGGCATCGAGAAAGATCCGATGTTCGAGGAGTTCGCCGCCTCCCTTAGCTATAGTCGGTCCGCCGGGGGACTCCTCTGGGCACCTGCCATCCCCTGCGGCGGTCCTCTCGCCTCAGCCGTCGGCGCAAGAGCTGGCGCCTACCGGCGTCGAGGCTGGCGACGTAGCCACCCCTGCGGAGTCCACGGGGCCACCTCCGGTGGCCGACATCTCCGCGCCTTAGTCGTCGCCACTCGAGTTGGCGCTGCAGGCGCCTCCTCGGGTTGGTCAATCCATCGTCCAAGACGATTACGAGACGTCCACGCCGTGCGAGGCCACTCGACGCCTCGCACGGTTCCCGGATGAGGTGCTGGTCCAGCGGGAACCGCTCCTGATTGCTTCTCCACCACGACAGCAGCCGAGAACTAGGATGCCCCTGCCCATTAGGCACAGGAGCAGACGGATAGCCGCCCAACTGTTGGCTTACATACCGACCTCTAAGCGGGGTGCAGTACTCCTCGAGCAGCGGTTCGGCAAAGCGCCGCCGGCCAACCCGGGTTCCCTTGCGCCCAAGAGTATTCTCGACGCGTTGCGTTCGGGGACCTTGTCGTCAAGCCAGGTGGAGGCCCTTGACGCGGCGTTTCTAGCGTTCAACGGGCGCGCGGCGGAGCTCTTCATCGAAGACTCGTAGGGCGCGTTGATGATCGCACTTGGTTGTTCCTCTTATGTAATATCGCCATAAAGTTACTCTACTAGGATGGTCCAGCTACGGCCGTGCTTGTTGACCTCCTTCGGCGCTCGTTAGATGCCCGTTGTATGTTCGGCTGAACGTTTCTTCTTAATATAATGATACGCAAATCTTTTACGTATTCGAGAAAAATATAGAAATAGATTATTATAATTTTAACGCCCGTTTCGAAGTACATATATTGTCATCAATCCATGTGCATTGAATAACAAGGCCTAATACAACTTCTCTCACGCCGTGCAACGACGCACGAACGCCGCCAGGCTTAGGTAGCTCGTGCCGCCGTCGGCCACGGCTCTTGACGCAGCCTCGCGGACGTTCGCCGCTTTCTCTGCCATCGCGTCGTCTCCCATCGCCTCCGTCACCAGCTCCGCGATCTCCTCCGCTCTCACCACCGCCTCCTCCCCCTCCCAGCTCCACTGCTCGGCCCACACGCCGAGCCCGGCGCGGGCCACCACGCGGGCGTTCACTCGCTGGTCCGCGAACCTCGGCCACGCCAGCACCGGCACGCCGCTGCTCGCTGACTCCGTCACCGAGTTCCAGCCGCAGTGACTAACGAACAGCGCCACGGCCGGGTGCCTGAGCACCTCCTCTTGCTCCACCCACGACTTGGTCACCAGGCCCCGGCCTTGCACGCGCCGCAGGAAGCCCTCGCCGAGCAGTTCGCTGAGCTCGCCAGCGTCGTCCCTGTCCACGACGGCGCCCTTGACAACCCACAAGAAGCGGTGGCCGCACGCTTCTAGCCCGGCGGCGAGCTCGTTGATCTGGTCCTTAGGAAGAGCCTTGCGGCTCCCAAAGCTGACATACACCACAGACCGCGGCGGCTGCTCGTCCAGCCACGCCCTGTAATTCCCCTGTTCTTGCGCTGCCTCCCCTGTCCCCCGAAGGTCGTTCAGAGGCATAAGCGGCCCCACAGCGAACACCGGCGGGAGACCGGAGACCACGGAGCCACCCTGCAGAGCCTCGACGGCCTCCGGCTCCATGGCGTGGAAGGCGTTGACCAGGAGGCCGTCGGCTGTCACGAGCGCCCGTCCATTCGCGACGAACTGCCGGGTGAAGATGTTGTCGGGATCATGCAGCGCCTGTGGAACGGACGAACTTGGGATCCGGTACACGCCGGGCACGTCAACGTGGCCAACACCATGTCCGGCGCCGACGGCATCGAGGTAGGTGGGGAAGTAGGCTTTGAACGACAACATCGTGGCCGACGCGGTGAAGAAGACGAAGCACGGGACGTGGAGGTGGAGCTCCCTTGCTACGGGTATGGCCACGGAGGCCAGCGCGATGTCCGCGACGAGAGCCGACGCGCCTGCGCTGGCGAGGAGCGGGCCGAGGACCAGGGGCGCGGAGCGGCGCAGGGCCTCGTAGCGGACGTAGAACGGATCGGCGCCGGGAAACTCGGATGACGCGTCGAACGGGACAAGCCGGAGGTCTAGCTGCCGGATGGCGGGGAAGGCGGCGCAGAGCGCCGCGATGTGGCGGGACTCCGCGGACGAAACTGTGGGCATCGCGGTCACGAGGGAGATGTCGCAGCCCTGGCCGGCGGAAAGCGCGACGGCGAGGCGGGTGAACGGCACCAGGTGGCCCATGCCAGCGCTTGGGAGGAGGACGATGTGCGGCGCGCCTCGTGAGCCGTGGCTGGAGGTCGATGATAATGCCGACGAGGACATGGTCCAACACCTGGGTTCGGCGAGGCGAGGAGCCCAAGCGGTGGAGCTGGTAGGCTGGTGTGACTTCTAAGTGTGATTTAGGTGTTGGTGAATGGTGATGCAACTTTGCCAGTACTCCGTATACCTCCAACTTCTTTATTTGGACAGACCCATGACTTCACTGCACTAAGGTTCCTGGGAATGAGTGGCAAATCTGATTTCTACTTCCTGTCCCAAAAAATGGAGGTGTTTGCTGAGGGTAGTCCTACACGTAGTTTCTATAGTACTTTTTAATTTGCATAGACAACCATGGTTTCAATAGATTGTTTATTTTTTATCTAATCACATGTATTTTCTCTCCATTCTCTAACAATTACATCTATTCATGTTTTGGTTCTCGTGTAGACATGGTTTCTAACTTAGACCAGTTTCTATGATTTTTGTTCTATTTCTTCAATAACTATCTTATCACATCAACAAAATGATTAGGTGGCAGTGCAATTAATGTCTATAAAAACTATGGTGATTTTTACATTGGAAATGCCCTTATGCAACTTTGCAGTATTGACAGCCTAACTTACGCATGACTTCAATGGTTCCTTGGAATGAGTGGGAAATTTGATTTCTACTCCATGTCCCAAAAAAAAAATAATACTCCGGTCCGAACCCTACGCAAGGAATACCCACACTCATGGACCTCTATATTCATCCTCTACACGTCCTAGTCAGCAAGATTCTCTTCTCTATACTCAATTCTTCAGCATCCATCCATCCTCTATATCATACTCTATCCACTCTATCCACTATAGGACTCACTTGTCACTTTATCTAAATATATCCATGTGTGATCTAGTTTTGAAGGATTTATTGAGACGAATTTAATGGTGCAATCGAAATTTAATTTAGATTTTTGGTTTGTGAGTTATAGCATTTTTCCCTTTGTTTAGCTAGTGAGTCCCGCCACTATAGAGTATAGAGTAAGCACTGTACCACTTTAAATATAGAGTAAGAGAAAGAATAGAATATCATTTTAGAGTATCCAGTACAGCAATTTTTACTCTATATAGTCCGAACACCCGCCGAACAGCACGTGGGCACGGAGGCCATCGCGCGGGAAAGCCGGGAACAGGTACGTAACGTTTCCTTTTCTCCTTTTCTTATTCTTTTTTATTTATTTTTTCTTTCCTTTCTTTTTTCTTTTGTTTTCTCTTTATTGTTTTATTTCCTTGCTTCTATTTATTCTTCCTTTTTCTTTTATTTTTAGTTTTCTATGTTTTTCATTCTTATTTTATTTTCTTTCCTTTTCTTATTCTTTTCTTGTTTATTTTTACCTTTTGTTTTTATTTTTTCTTTTGATTTCTTTTTATTTTTTTCCTTGCTTCTATTTATTCTCCCTTTTTCTTTTTTTTAAGTTTTCTATGTTTTTCATTTTTAATTTATTTTTTCTTTCTATTTAATTTTCACTAAATACATGCGATGTTCTATTTTTATCTTTTTCTTTTCTTTTTACTTTTGATTTCTTTTTTATTTATTTTCTTTGTTTCTTTTCTAATTATGTTTTATGTTTATGAAGTATACATGTGTTGTTCTATTTTTTATTTTTTCTTTTATTTTCTTTTCTTTCATTTCTTAGTTTTTTTATTTCCTTTCTTTAATTTTTTTTTTCATTTTTTCATGTGATTTTTTATTATTATTTTCATTTTTTATATTTTTATTATTTCTTTCTTTCTTGTTTTTAATATAATTAATTATTATGTTTGTTTCATTTTATTTTATTTTATATTTTATTTGTTTTGTATTTTATTTCTTTTTTCTTTTTCTTTTTCTTTTTCTTTTTCTTTTTTGTCTTTATGTTTCTATAGATTTTTTATTTTCTACTTTTCTTTTTATCTTACATAATTAGTTTTCATGTTTAATTTTTTATTTTCTATATTCTATTAGATGCTATGTTTATAGAGTATAGATGCGATGTTCTATGATGTATTATGTGATGTTCATGTATTATACATGTGATGTTCTATGATGTATTATGTGATGTTCATATATTATACATGTGTCTATGATTTTTTTATGTTCACGTGTTATATATGTGATGTTCTATGATATTTTTTATGTTCACGTGGTATACATGTGATGTTCTGTGATGTTTTTTTAATATTCGTGTGGTATACATGTGATGTTCTTGTAGTATATAGGTGGTGTTCTATGATGTTTTGATGTTCTTATAGTATACAGGTGATGTTCTATGATGTTTTTTGTGATGTTCATGTAGTGTACATGTGATGTTCTATGGTGCATTTAGTGACGTTCATGTGATATATATGTGATGTTCTATAAGATTTTAAATGGTGTTCTATGGTGTATTTAGTGATATTCACTCAGTATACATATGATGTTCTATATTTTATTTTAGGATGTCTGAAAAGTATTCATGTGATGTTCTTTTAAATTTTTCTCTATTACATGTTTTTGTTTTTTCCTTATGCTTTGCTCTAGATTTTATTACTTTTATTTATGTTATGTACTTATTTATTTATTTATTTTTATATATATTATAATACCAATATCATGAATCTAAAACTAGAATATTATTCTTCTAAACTGAGAACATTTTCTTACGGAGACGGAACATTATTTTCTGAACCTAGAACATCGTCTCTGCTCAATACAAAAATATTCTATCTTCATAAGATAAATGTTTGTTATTAAAATTTTATCTAAATATATCCATGTGGGATTTTATTTTGAATGATTTATTGCAAGAAACCCGATGGTGTAATCGAAATTTAATTTGGATATTTGGTTTAGCAGTTATGATATTTTTTTAGTTTGTTGCAAGAAATCAAATCACGCCGGTCCCACCTGACCCACGCATGACGTCCCTGCACGCGCTACCTTTTTGCATCGAAAAATTTTCACGCGCCTATGGCCGGCACGGCGATATGGTCCGATGGTTGGACTGTAGCACCCCCAGGAAGGACGGCCCCTTCGGCGGAGTAGGACCCTAGCATCCGGAGACCGGAGTGCAGATTGCCAAGCGTCCGAGGTTGAAGACGGAACGACGACGAGGAAAGGGAAGACGGAGCGGCGCAGGGCCTTGTGGCGTATTGGGCCATCCTTCCTCACCCGCGCGTGGGCCATCTAGGCAAGGAATTGGGCCTTAGGAGACACTGGGGCATTTGCTCAAAAAAAAGTAGTGCTAACGTCCAGACGTCCCGTGCGTGCATCCTTTTCATACGCCTGCAATTCGCCCCCGTGCCATCCCGACACGGCGTTTGTGCCCCACCCGACTCCATGCGACGTCTGCACCCCACCTGACACCACGTGGCATCTACGCCATGTCCAACCCCTCGTGCCCGCCTCTAACAGCTGCAACAGGTGGGTGACATTGTAACATGTGCAAACACTCAATCTACTTTTGAAATATCTAGATGCAACACTTGCAAAATACATCCGAAGACAGATGAAATACTTAAAACATACTTCTGAAACACTTGCAAAAAAAACACCTAAAAATGATTGAAAACCATCAAAACATACACAACATCTAGATAAAACACTTACAATATGCAAACATTCAAATAAATATTTTTTCAACACCCGTATGAAACACTTGCAATATATCTCTAAAACATCCAAAACACTTGAAACATACACTTGCAACATGTGCTTTCAACGCAACATCTCCTTACTGCTTGGGAGAATGGAGGCTCGTTGGCGCGCTAGAGGCAGCGGCTCGGCAACGCTTGTAGGCAGCGGGCTGGCAGCGGCGGCTCCGCAACACATCAGGGAGGCAGCGGTCACACAACTGGGAGAGGGCAGTCGTGCGCTACATCGTCTTGCAGCATCATCACGGTGGTGTCGAGCTCGCCACTCTAGTGGAGATGGCCATGGCAGGTCCGACGGAGAAAGCCATGGTGGGTCGCTCTAATGGATAAGGCAGGCAGGAGACGCAGTGGAGAGAGACACAGTGGAGAGGAAGGTGAGCAAGAGCGTGCAGTGGAGATGGAGGTGCAGTGGAGAGAAGGCGGGCAGGAGACACAGTGGAGAATGCGGACGGGATGCGCATCCTAGAGCGCGGTCACGGGCTCGTAGCACTGCGGTGATTTTTTTCTCTTTTTAGAAACTGCAGTGACCGGAGGTGAGTTGATAGGAACAGAAAAGAGAGCCCTCTGGGCCCGGCCTGCCAGCGGGCCGACGTCCTAATACAAGCATTAGTGGAAAAAAAGAGGCACTAGGGGCAGCCCGGTAAGCCAGGCACATGGCGCAGTGCTCTGGCACTCGCCAAGCCGCGCACAAACACGATAGCATTAGATTTTTTATCTTTTGCCCCAAGCGGAGAAGTGGAGGTCCACGCTGCTGTTAGTAGAGTATAATAACGTAACTAGGTTTCGTTGTCAAGTGATCTTGCAATTTTTGGGACGGAGTAAACGGATGACCACATTGACACACTCCGAAACGTCCATTTGTGGAAGTGGATTTCCTGTGCCCAAGCGTGGTGAACCAACAGAAACTAAGGCTAAAATATTTCTCTGGTTGCATCTACGTCTCAATGTTCCTAGTGTTTTAAGATTCGTATGTCCAGATGTCTTATATTGTTCACCAAGTTTTTATGATTAGATGTCATTCACTAATTGATTTGTCTTTTAGATTGATAGGTTTTGTACTATAATTTTAAATTGAAACATCTATTATTATTGATTTCTCTTTTAAAAGATAACATTTTGATTCTTATTTGTTATTCTACAACTTTGTTCCTGATACGCATGCTGTCATTCTTTTCTAAAATTTTATGGTCAAAGTTCGCCCTACCTCCATTTTTAAGCTGGGTTTGCCACTGCGAGGAATCAATCAATCTTAGGTTCAGTTTGATTCAACAGTACTACTACGAAAAGTTTGATCATCGCTGAAACTTTCACTGTCGGTTATGTGGGAACCGGAAATGATACATATCACCATTGGTTCATAGTCTGAGGGGCTTGCAAAAGGGTGATTTACCGGCGGTGATAAATGCTTTCACCGCTGGTTCAGCGTATGATCCGGTGGTGCAACACTTAGCACCACTGGTTAATCATCAATGCACGACACACATATAGTCCAGCAGAGATAATACGTTTCGCCACCGATTTGAAGATGGAAGGACAGGCCATCTGTTATAACCGGCGGTGGAACAGACTAGTACTATCGGTTCGCTATATGATCTAGCGGTGGAAGTCACAACAATTCGAAACAACGCATCGCCCGCCAAGCTAATGGTGATCAAAAGTTTCACCGCTAGTTTGTTCAGACACTAAATGCCATTTGCTGCGATCCGGCGGTAAAAACAGATATCACCGTCGGTTCTCCGTTTAATCCGGAGTGGTAAATGGCTAGAAGAAAATCCTATTTCCCTCGTATTTTTCTTCACTCACTCAACTTCTTCAGCCACAGCTCCTCCCACTATTTTTGGCAACCATTGCTCGTGAAGACTCAATTTTCAAAGGATGTTCTAAGTTTGGTAACTAGTGACCCTTTTCATAGCTAGTTTGTTCCTGTGGTTAAATTGTGACAAAAAATTGTCCTTCTTCCTCTTAGAGTGCTTCTTAATTTTGGAGGCGTCTTCTTTTTCTTAATTATTGCGAACACACAAAATTACCCTACGATCAGTATGTACCTGTAGTTTAATTGTATTAAATTGAATGACACATAAGTTAGTAGACCTATGTCACAAAAGTTATGTTATTCACAGATGGATCATGAATGGATGTACTTAAACTATGTCTCCCATGTTTGTGGAAGGCATTGAGTCTTTTATGAAGGCCTCCAAGGTATACGTGGCAAATAATGTACAGAGTAAAGGATACATACATTGCCCATGTGTTGATTGCAAAAAAGAAAAGCAGTTTAAGAACATCGAGCACATATGATTTCATATGCTAAGTAGGGGTTTCATGAAAAAAAAATATAAGGTTTGGAATAAGCTTGGCGAGTAGAGTGAGAACTTACCTGAGGAAGTCTCACGTGATGCACTGTGGGCACCCTTGCGGGAGACCATACAGAAACCGAGTGTCATACCTGTGATCAGGAAACATTGAATGAAACTGTGCAAGAAACCACCAATGAGCAGGTCATGACGCTTTAGTGGATAATGATGTGGTCGATGCTCTACACAAGATGATATATGTGATGAGGAGCTAGAGTGTAACAGAACCGACCAATTATACGAGATTAAGTGAGAAAATCATCCACCGAGCAGACGATTTAGCAAACTTAAGCCCGTATAACCCGGTAGTCTGTGAAATCACGACGGATTTCAAACCAACTTGCATACCAGCCAAGATCGTAATAAGTTCAGCGATCACCATCACAAGTTACATAAAAGTTCGCGGCACAAATACATCGGAGTTTAAACATAGTTATTACAAACCAGTTTCGAATGAAAGTAGCGGAAGCATTTTGTTCAAATCACACACGCACACAGAGTTCAAAATACATTGCCAGTTTAGGATCATCTTCCATCAAAAGCATCAGACGAGATGTAGTGAATGACCATTGCCCATGGTCCTAAGCTTCTCCCATTGCAGGATAAAGGCAGTTGATACAGTAGCCGTAATACATCTGCCCATCTGCAACAAGTGGGAACAAAGCCCTGAGTACGAGAAGGTACTCAGCTAGACTTACCCGACAGAACCAAAAATAAAAGACACCAAGGAACCATGACAGGCTGTCTGGTGGGGTAGCTGACTCATTTGCAAAAAGGCATTTTTAGTACTTAGAGAATCTTTACAAAAGCTTTGCATCAAGTTAAATCTTTATTAACCTGTCAACTACATTTGCACCTATACTAAAGTAACATGTAATTAAACAGGTAATGATAACCAATGATCACTAACAACTTCCATTATGTCATATTTCATATAACTGTCCAAGTGTTCCATCAATATTACTACGATGAAGTAGCTCAAGTCAAGTACTCACTATCCAGTGAACGATGGTGATTCGAATCGATTATTAACCAGCTGGTAAGTTATTCCTCACACAAACCTCACTCACCCGCTAAAGTGAGGTATTGGTCACCGAGTCAACCATTCAGGTGAAGTCGTGAGCTTGCTAGGAACCACATGTACCCGGGGGCCACCCGACTGCTCTTTAGCCTTATCATCGCGCCCCCGTATCCTGTCACTACTACTCCGGTACAGTGCGTTGCGGGCAATCCACTCGACCCGAATAATCTCCCAGCTTCGTGGTCGGAAGGTACTTTATCCGGCCAGCTAAATGTGAGGCATGCGTTCAACATGACCCGAGGCCCAACAACGGACGGTCCTTAATCGACACAGACGGAAAACACTACAGTCCGAAACCCTGCAAGTTTTCGTCCGGTCTCAATTTCACATTAACACTTAGTTATTTCATGATGACATCTTTCTCAAGCAGATCCAGGTAACCACCTATAGCTCACAGGTGACAGGAAATCACCCGACTTCTACCGGTCTAAGCAAGCTAAGCAATTACTTGACTGCGAATGACAAGGTGACAAGGATAGGGTAGAACGTAGTAAACAAGGTATAATGCAGCAACGGTTGCAAACAACTTCTAAACTTAATGCAGCAGTTAAAGTAAAGCATTCATAAAATCTTTACAAACAGGGGAGAGAAATGCTCCGGGGCTTGCCTCTCTCGAAAGAGCTCGGACGGTGGTCTGGGCACTCCGGAAGATCCTCACCGACCTCCTCGTCGGCTTCGGGCACTTCCTACTCCTCGGACTACTCTTCCGGCTCCTCGGGAACTGCTACCGACGTTACTTCCTGCGATCCTGTATGAAGTAATCGTATAAGTGCTTATGCCTAGGTGCATTGCGAAAATGATATGTAATGGTCATGATGAATGAAATATAGATAATTAAGTTCACTTTATTTCATAAAGTAGGAATACATTTCTTCTATAAGGTAGTCAACATCATCCAAGACTATACAGACTACAAGCACATGTCATCTACTGCATTCTCTTCTACTACTACCATGCTAAGCCAGCACATTTTATTAAATGCTTCAAAGATACACCAAAGCAAATCTTATTCACTAGTCATGCATTAACAAGGTTAAATAAAACCCTAATTGCAACTAGGTTTGAACAGCAACACCTATTTTAGTAGCACAGAAAAATCTAAGAAAATTACAGTAGCTTTCTATGATCTAATCTAGCATACCACAAAAATTTTATTGTATTGGGATTAATAAAACTGCCTACACAAAAATAACAAGCTAGGGCCTAAAAATGAGCATAAAAATACTTTATACTATGAAAAGTATCAAACAACAGATTTAATATTTTTCCTATATTCTACACAATAAACAATCACTATAGAAAAATTATTACATGCATGTTTTATTCATATTTTTCTCTCTAGCAAAAATAACAATTATTAACAATATTAAACACTTGTACTACAACTCAAGATTTTTCCACAGAACATGCATGGCATATATTTTTCCTAGAAATTACATCACAAAAGAAAATTATAACAAGTGGAACCATATTTCTCTGAGCTTTCTGTGATTTATTACATATTTAACAAGAAAATAGCAGTTTTAGTGATTAAATAAAAACTCTACAGAGAAGTATTTCAAACTTGACATGCAATATTTTTAAACTGTAGATCTAGTCCAGAGGAACACTACAAAATTTGTTTCACAATTTTTGGAGCTAAAATGAGTAAGTTATGGATTTTAGAAACCCTTTTAACAATTTCTGAAAAATCATTTTCAAAAATCCATTTGACTGCAGCCGCTGAAAATGCTGGATGCACCCGGTGCAGTGCACACGCGAGCGCGAGCTGAGGCAGACAGGTGGGCCCGTGACCCCACATGTCAGGCACACAGAGGAGAGGAAAACGCTGACTGCGCGGTTCTCGCCGCCGGTGAGCTCGCCGGCGGTGAGGTCACCACCATCGTGATCCCTATGCCAAGGCAGTCACGTTGGTGCAAACGGCATGACCGGAGGAGCTCGAGAATAGGCTCGCCGTCGCCAATGGCGGAGCGGCGGCGCGGGTGGTCACCGGCCGGCCATCCCCGACCATGCCACGGTCACTAGAAAGGTGCTCGAGCAACGGTGAGCCATGGCGAGCAAGATGCGCGTGCTAGAAGGGAAAAAGGTGGGGCGGAAGAGAGCGGTCCACGGAGCGGAAAGCTTCGGCGAGCTCGGCCGGAACTCCGGTGAGCAATTCACGCGGAGGGGAGGCTTACCACGTCCAACTGGAGCGAGCACGAGCTGCGCGAGGGAAAGGCGGAGCTCGGGGCAAGATGGAGGCATCGATTGTGAGGCGGAACGGCAGGAACGCCGTCTCCGGCGATGGCGCGTGCGGTGGCGGAGGCGGGACTGCGGCCGAGCACTGATGTGAGGCGAAGAGCTAGAAATGGAGGCAGTAGGAAAGGCGGGCGAGCGCGCGGAGGGAGTAGACGGGCGCGGAGGGACACATGGGCCACCGGAGGACGCGTGGCGCGCGGTGTCGGCGACGTACGGCCACGCGGCGGCCGGCTTCTGCCGCGGCGCCACGGCATCGCGCGTGCGGGCGGAGGTAGGTGCAGATGCGGGAAGCTGGGCCGGGCCACTTGCGCGAGCAGGCCGAAGCGGAGGCGGCGGCCCGCTAAGGTAAGAAATTCCTTTTTCTTTTCTAAATATATTTTTAGATTTTATATTTGATTCAAATTCAAATTTTGAAGATGAAAAATACATTTTCACAAATTGTCCCCAAAACAAAAGTTGTTCAAAATTTAATTCTCTACAACTTTCATATAGGGCACTTTTTAAAATTCTAAATAGATTTTGAATTGGTGATTTAAAGTCAAATTTTTAAATGATAACTCATTTTTCTGAATGTTTTTAAAAGCAAAATTTGGGGAGATTTTTAATACAAAACTTGCTCCAAAAATCATGTTAATTATTTCTAAGTTATTTAAAGTTATAGCTCCACAAATTTTTACCACTTTTACCTAGGATTTTTACCAAACTCAGAGCTCAAACATGATTATCACAGTTTAAATAAATTCTAACTTAATTTGCATGTGATGATGATCATGTATGAAATGTAAATGCTCATGATTTAGGATGTGAATGCCTGCTTAACACCCAGAGGTGTTACAACCTTCCCCCTTATAAGAATCTCATCCCGAGATTTTGGGTTACGGACCGTTTGTTATAAAAATCCTCATAAGCTTTTTGCAGATATTCACCCGTTTCCCAAGTTGCATCTCCTTCATCATGATGACTCCACTGTATCTTATATGTTTTCACCACACTGTTCCGAGTAACTCTTTCTTTAGAGTCCAACACTTGAACCGGTTGCTCACGATATACCAAATCTGACTTGAGCTTTATACCTCGAGGTTCGATTCTTTCTTCGGGAACACGCAAACACTTCTTGAGATGCGATACATGAAAAACTAGGAATATAGCACTCATTGTCTCAGGTAACTCCAACTTATAAGTGACTGGACCTTTCCTTTCCAAGATCTTATATGGTCCCACAAATCTGGCTGCAAGCTTTCTGCGTACTCCAAACCATTTCTTCTTCATTGGCGTGACTTTCAGATAAACATAGTCACCAACCTCGAACATAAGCGGTCTCCTTCTTCGATCTGCATAGCTTTTCTGACGGGATTGAGCGGCTTTCATATTTTGCTGAATGATATGAACTTTCTTCTTAGCTTCTTCTACGAAGTCAATACCGTAGTATCTTCTTTCTCCTGGCTCAATCCAGTTAAGTGGTGTTCTACACTTTCTACCATACAATGCTTCGAATGGTGCCATCTTGATACTTTCTTGATAACTATTATTGTAAGCGAACTCTGCTAAAGGTAACCATGACTCCCATGAACCTCTAGAAGATAACACACAGGCTCTCAACATGTCTTCCAGAACAGCATTAACTCTTTCGGTCTGACCATCTGTTTGAGGATGATAAGCAGTACTACGAATTAAACTCATCCCCAAACCTTTATGCAAGTGCTCCCAAAAGTGAGCAGTGAATTGTAACCCTCTGTCAGACACGATATTCTTTGGTATGCCATGTAATCTCACAATCTCAGCAATATACTTCTCAGCATATTGAGGTGGTCTATATTATGTCTTGACACGTAAAAAGTGAGCTGTCTTTGTAAGGTGATCCACAATTACCCAAATCGAATCATGTCCTTTCTGAGTAGTGGGCAAACCTGTGATGAAATCCATACTTATATCATCCCACTTCCAACTAGGTACAGACAAAGGTTGCAACAATCCGACAGGTCTCATATGAATAGCCTTTACCCTGCAGCATGTGTCACATCTGGCTACATATACCGCAATCTCTTTCTTCATCTTGGTCCACCAAAAATGAGGTCTTAGTTCTTGGTACATTTTGCTACTTCCGGGATGGATAGATAACTTTGAAAGGTGAGCCTCATCCATAAGTTTATTCTTAAGCTCTCCATCTTTAGGAACAACAAGACGGTCGTTAAACCATAACATGTCATGTTCATCCAATCTAAAGTGCTTGGATGGTTCTTCTTTAATATTTTCTTTGATATGGAATATCCCTTTATCGGTTTTCTGGCCTTCTATTATCTTACTCTCCAAAGAACAACTAATCTGAATACTGTGTAACACTCCAGGATGCATTAGATCAAAACTATCTTCGAGCAAAGGTTGCACATTCAGGCAATGTGACTTTCTACTCAAAGCATCTGCCACTACATTGGCCTTTCCAGGATGATATTGCACATTCAAATTGTAATCTTTGATCAATTCTAACCATCTTCGTTGTCTCATGTTCAATTCAGGTTGGGTGAAGATGTACTTGAGACTCTTGTGATCGGTGAAAATATTACACACATTACCAAGTAAGTAATGTCTCCAAATTTTCAAGGCATGCACTACGGCAGCAAGTTCAAGATCATGCGTCGGATAGTTGATCTCATGCTTTCTCAACTGGCGGGAGGCATAAGTAATGACTCTTCCTTCTTGCATAAGAACACAACCTAATCATGTTTTTGATGCGTCGCAAAACACATCAAAAGGTTTCTCAATGTCCGGTTGCGCTAGAACTGGAGCAGTGGTCAACAGTTTCCGCAAGGTGTGGAAAGCTGTCTCACACTCCTCTGTCCATACAAACTTATGATCTTTCTATAGCAGACTTGTCATTGGCTTGGCAATCTTCGAGAAGTCTGGTATAAAACGACGATAGTAACCAGCTAAACCCAAAAAACTTCTAACTTCAGAAACTGTGATTGGTGTCTTCCAATTCATAACCTCTTGCACTTTACCCGGGTCTACGGATACTCCATTCTCCGACAGAATGTGACCAAGAAAAAGAACATTCTTCAACCAAAATTCATACTTGCTAAACTTAGCATACAACTTATGATCTCTCAGTCTGGTTAAGACAATTCTCAGATGCTCTTCATGATCTTTCTCATTCTCAGAGTATACTAGAATATCATCAATGAACACAACCACAAACTTGTCCAATTCTGGCATGAAAACTGTATTCATCAGATACATAAAGTATGCAGGAGCATTTGTTAAGCCAAAGGACATAACAAGATACTCATACAACCCGTATCTGGTAGAAAAAGCGATTTTCGGTATATCTTGTGGTCTAATCTTTATCTGATGATAACCTGATCTTAAATCTATCTTGGAGAACACTCTGGCTTTGGCTAACTGATCGAACAAAACATCAATGTGAGGTAAGGGATACTTATTCTTGATAGTTACAGCATTAAGAGGCCTATAATCCACACACATCCTCAAAGTACCCTCTTTCTTTTTCTTCACAAACAAGGCAAGACATCCCCATTCAGACTTACTTGGCCGGATAAACCCCTTGTTCAACAACTCCTCTAGTTGCTTCTTCAACTCAGCTAACTCATCCGGAGGCATCCTATAAGGTCTCCTGGAAATTGGAGCTGTCTCGGGGATCAACTCAATTCCAAACTCAACATCTCTATCTGGCGGAAGACCAGGTAACTCATATGGAAACACGTCCGGAAACTCACACACGACCGGAATCTGATGAATCGGAATGACTTCCATAGCACATGTCACACTCACAAGGTCTGTTCTTTTAGACAATGGTACCTGAAAAGTACCCTCTCCCTGGGGATCCTTCAGGGTAAGTACCCGACTTCCTGTATCTATAACTGCTCCTCATTCTTTCATCTAATTCATCCCTATGATGACATCCAGAACTAGTCCAGGCATGACTATCAGGTTAACTCGAAACTTTCGACTACCTAACTCAAGGGTTGCCCCTCTAACCATCTGATTGGTTAAAACATCAGTCCCTGCTAAACTTATACGGTAACCATAACTTAAGTCTGTGCATAGTTGTTCATGTTTCCGTGCAAATGCTTGACTCATGAAAGAATGCGATGATCCAGAATCAAATAGAACAACTGCAGGGTTTTGGTTAATAGGAAACTTACCAGCAGTTACGGGCTCTCCCTCAGGAATCTCTTCCATAGTGGTGTGGTGCACTCGAGCATTATAAGTCTGTTGCTTCTTTCGGGGCGGATAAGGGTAGAACTTGGAAAAGTGGCCTGGCTGATCACAGTTATAGCAAGGTCCCTTTACTGTACCAGCAGATCTGATAGCTCCCTTCGAGTTACCTTGTCCCGCGGTTGCGGCTGTTCTTGCTGGCGGCACTGCCATCTTGTACGGCTTCTACGGTCCCTTGTAGTTCTGGGTCTTATGCTGCGGTGGCCTAAACCTTGCACCAGGTGCAGACGGACGATAGGTCGAACGATTAGCAGTGATAACTCTGGACTGTGATGGTCCTGATTCAAAGGCTCTCTTGCGAGTCTTGGATGTTGTGTACGCGTTGTTGTTCTTCTCTTGTTTCAGACAATCACTGATGAAGTCATTGAATCTGGCGCGGGTATTGGTACCCACATGCTTCATCATCTTCGAACCTAACCCTCTCTTGAAGCTAGCAATCTTCTTAGCATCTGTGTTAACCATGTCGGGAGAATAACGACACAAGTTGTTGAAGGCATGCAAATACTGTGTTACGGTTTTGGTGCCCTGATTTAAAGCCAAGAACTCTCCCAATTTCATCTCAACTAGCCCTGATGGAATATAAACTCCACGGAAGGCTTCGGTGAACTCTCTCCATGAGATCTGAGCATTTGGAGGGAAGGTGGTGCGGTGATGCTTCCACCACATCCCTGCTAGTTCTTGTAACTGATGTGCAGCATACTCGGTCTTTAGTACTTCCGTCAGCCTTAACACACGGAACTTATCTTCCATAGTGTTGATCCATTCTTCAGCGTCAAGTGGCTCGGTTGCTTCCTTGAAAATTGATGGCCTAGTGTCCATGAAATCCTTGAAATTACTGTACTGATTCACTCCATTGCCACCACCTTGGTTGTTACCACGTTGCACGTTGTTGGCAATGGTACGCAGGAAATCTTCCATATTTTTCTATGACTGCTCGGCATTGCGCTGACTTCCCAGAAACTGTGCAAAGAACATCTCTGCAGTGAGCGGTGGAGGAGGCGGTAAATGTGGTTCCGGGTGTGGATCGTTATGGATGACGTTGTTAGCACCACTCCTACCTGCCCCGGCGCCATTTCCACCAGTTTCAGCAGCCTCATACGTGGCGCGTCGAGTGTTTGCCATCTACATATTTCAGTAACAAGTAATGATTAAGCGAAGTTGTAGTAATTGTGAGTGAATGAAAAATTATGCCGTATTGAACTCATTGGAGAGAACAAAGTCATACAACAAAACATAGGCACAATAATCGCATTCCAATTAAAACAACACCACTAATTAAATTACTTCAAATGCAAACATCGCATCCAATACAACCACGTTGCCAGCATACACACACTGGACTTTATGCGCTCAGGTATCGCATGAACAACCAAGATCCAACATTCTACCAAGTCTCAAGGTTCAAACGAGATACATCAAGATACATGAAGCCAAAAGAAGGTCATCGTGACAGGGCCTAGCAGCTAATGCAAAGCAACTAGCCTACTCCTCAGGGCCATCGTCGGGGTCAGAGACGTCACCATTTCTACCATTAGTAGCAGCATCGTCGTCAGCAGGTGCGGCTGCGGGCTCGTCCTCATCGTCGTCGACGTCCATACCGGCGGCTTCTGGAGGAGCATATGGGCCAATCCCGTTGTAGAGCGCATGAAACTCCTCATGCAAGTTGACATTGTACTCCTCTAGTTCCTCGACCCTCTGCCTCAGGAGGTTCCTCTCGTTCCAGGCTTCATTCCTTTCCTGAACCAACTATCCAATCATGCGGTCTGCATTATTGTTGGCTTGAGTCAACGTATGCACCCGCTGTATAGAACTATCACCTCTCTCTAGAGCCTGGTCTCGCTGCAAGCTCATGTCAGCCAACTACTCCTGCAAACTAGCGATAGCACGTGCCTGCTTCTTCTTTTGTTTTCTTGCTTTGAGCCGATCATCACCACGCAAACCAGTTAAAGTCCAATAAGTGCACTCCAGACTCTGGTATGCTCTGATAGCTGCATACATCGCACTCACAGCGTGGTTGTCGCTAGCCTGTCCTTCGCTTGGGCCTCTGACTAAAGCACTTCCTTGCGGCTGCACCCAAATAGCATCGCGAGGATCATCTCTCGGAAAAGTGCCAGCCAAGGCTGCTGCCAGCTCGTTGGGAAATCTGCCCATTATGTCCCGGATGACACGGAAAGCTGCTCCCTCTGCACCCTCAACCGGAGTGCGTCCCTCAAACTCCAAGTGCCAACCATCCCATTCTGGAGCATCACCAAGAGTAGGGACATTGATTTCCACTACTGCCAGTCCATCCTCTGCCAACTGGTTCTCGCTCCAAGAGTACACCGGCTCCTGACCCTCCGAGTACCTCACATCATGGAGCACTCTCCAAAGCAAAGTTGGCATGCCAAACTCGCTCAGAAAGGTGTCCGTGTTGCGGCGCTCCCACGGGGCCAACTGGTGTCGGGGTGCTCTTCCACCCGTGGACTTACGGGCAGTCTGCTTCGTGCGGGCCATCTGTACCAAAAGTTTTGATTACCCGGTGAGGACATATTTTAAGTTGGTACATTTTTTATCGAAAGGGGATAATCAATTTATAAGGGGAGGAATGCATGGCATGAATGAAATGCACAAGCAACATGATGCATGCACGTTTCTTATGTTCTCACAAACTTAAGAAATAAATGATATCTATCGATGAATTCGGTGGCATACAAGCGATCTCTCATAAACGTAACTAATACGTTCTACACGAGAAACGCTGTTATGTACCTGCAGAAGATTCATTTCAGCCCATTTCCCCATGCATGCATGAAAGCAGTAAATCTATCTACATGCTCTACACGCATCCCCAGATACACGTACAACGGTAGTAACCACCCAAAACATCGTCCTATTGACGGCATCGCCTCAACGGACGGAACAACCACCCATGCGACACTTTTGCAAAAACATGCGTAAACATGTAAGTACTCCAGTATCATATAAGCACTCTTCCTAGATCGGCGGTGTATCCGATCATGCTCTCACATCTCACACTTACCGAGGCGTAGAGGCAACTGATCCATACATTACCGCTCAAGTAAGTGGCACTCATACAATAGCACGCCGTATGAGCAACAAAAGAGAAATATGGTGCAAGAACCCCTAAGTCAGTACTTAATTAAGCCACCTAGAGTCCTTACTGGGCATAAAGGATATGACCACTGGCACACTCTTAGTTTGTAAATCACGTTTTTCAAACATATTTTTGTTTTAAATACACTTGTGAACAGTAAACACGCTAAACCATGCTCCGATGCCAGCTGTAACAGAACCGACCAATTATACGAGATTAAGTGAGAAAATCATCCACCGAGCAGACGATTTAGCAAACTTAAGCCCGTATAACCCGGTAGTCCGTGAAATCACGACGGATTTCAAACCAACTTGTATACCAGCCAAGATCGTAATAAGTTCAGCGGTCACCATCACAAGTTACATAAAAGTTCGCGGCACAAATATATCGGAGTTTAAACATAGTTATTACAAACCAGTTTCGAATGAAAGTAGCAGAAGCATTTTATTCAAATCACACACGCACACAGAGTTCAAAATACATTGCCAGTTCAGGATCATCTTCCATCAAAAGCATCAGACGAGATGTAGTGAATGACCATTGCCCATGGTCCTAAGCTTCTCCCATTACAGGATAAAGGCAGTTGATACAGTAGCCGTAATACATCTGTCCATCTGCAACAAGTGGGAACAAAGCCCTAAGTACGAGAAGGTACTCAGCTAGACTTACCCGACAGAACCAAAAATAAAAGACACCAAGGAACCATGACAGGCTGTCTGGTGGGGTAGCTGACTCATTTGCAAAAAGGCATTTTTAGTACTTAGAGAATCTTTACAAAAGCTTTGCATCAAGTTAAATCTTTATTAACCTATCAACTACATTTGCACCTGTACTAAAGTAACATGTAATTAAACAAGTAATGATAACCAATGATCACTAACAACTTCTATTATGTCATATTTCATATAACTGTCCAAGTGTTCCATCAGTATTACTACGATGAAGTAGCTCAAGTCAAGTGCTCACTATCCAGTGAACGATGGCGATTCGAATCGATTATTAACCAGCTGGTAAGTTATTCCTCACACAAACCTCACTCACCCGCTAAAGTGAGGTGTTGGTCACCGAGTCAACCATTCAGGTGAAGTCGCGAGCTTGCCAGGAACTACATGTACCCGGGGGCCGCCCGACTGCTCTTTGGCCTTATCATCGCGCCCCCGTATCCTGCCATTACTACTCTGGTACAGTGCGTTGCGGGCAATCCACTCGGCCCGAATAATCTCCCAGCTTCGCGGTCGGAAGGTACTTTATTCGGCTAGCTAAATGTGAGGTATGCGTTCAACATAACCCGAGGCCCAACAACGGACAGTCCTTAATCGACACGGACAGAAAACACTACAGTCCGAAACCCTGCAAGTTTCCGTCCGGTCTCAATTTCACATTAACACTTAG
The DNA here is from genome assembly GCA_038087645.1 of Saccharum hybrid cultivar R570. Taxonomy (NCBI): domain Eukaryota; kingdom Viridiplantae; phylum Streptophyta; class Magnoliopsida; order Poales; family Poaceae; genus Saccharum; species Saccharum hybrid cultivar. The sequence goes on along the minus strand of JAQSUU010000291.1, from coordinate 213,585 downwards.
TTATTTCATGATGACATCTTTCTCAAGCAGATCTAGGTAACCACCTATAGCTCGCAGGTGACAGGAAATCACCCGACTTCTACCGGTCTAAGCAAGCTAAGCAATTACTTGACTGCGAATGACAAGGTGACAAGGATAGGGTAGAACGTAGTAAACAAGGTATAATACAGCAACGGTTGCAAACAACTCCTAAACTTAATGCAGCAGTTAAAGTAAAGCATTCATAAAATCTTTGCAAACCGGGGGAGAGAAATGCTCCGGGGCTTGCCTCTCTTGAAAGAGCTCGGACGGTGGTCTGGGTACTCCGGAAGATCCTCACCGACCTCCTCGTCAGCTTCGGGCACTTCCTGCTCCTCAGGTTGCTCTTCCGGCTCCTCGGGAACTGCTACCGACGTTACTTCCTGCGATCCTGTATGATGCAATCGTATAAGTGCTTATGCCTAGGTGCATTGCGAAAATGACATGTAATGGTCATGATGAATGAAATGTAGATAATTAAGTTCACTTTATTTCATAAAGTAGGAATACATTTCTTCTATAAGGTAGTCAACATCATCCAAGACTATACAGACTACAAGCACATGTCATCTACTGCATTCTCTTCTACTACTACCATGCTAAGCCAGCACATTTTATTAAATGCTTCAAAGATACACCAAAGCAAATCTTATTCACTAGTCATGCATTAATAAGGTTAAATAAAACCCTAATTGCAACTAGGTTTGAACAGCAACACCTATTTTAGTAGCACAAAAAAATCTGAGAAAATTACAGTAGCTTTCTACCATCTAATCTAGCATACCACAAAAATTTCATTGTATTGGGATTACTAGAACTGCCTACACAAAAATAACAAGCTAGGGCCTAAAAATGAGTATAAAAATACTTTATACTATGAAAAGTATCAAACAACAGATTTAACATTTTTCCTATATTCCACACAATAAACAATCACTATAGAAAAATTATTACATGCATGTTTTATTCATATTTTTCTCTCTAGCAAAAATAACAATTATTAACAATATTAAACACTTGTACTACAACTCAAGATTTTTCTACAGAACATACATGGCATATATTTTTCCTAGAAAGTACATCACAAAAGAAAATTATAACAAGTGGAACCATATTTTTCTGAGCTTTCTGTGATTTATTACATATTTAACAAGAAAACAGCAGTTTTAGTGATTAAATAAAAACTCTACAGAGAAGTATTTCAAACTTAACATGCAATATTTTTAAACTGTAGATCTAGTCCAGAGGAACACTACAAAATTTGTTTCACAATTTTTGGAGCTAAAATGAGCAAGTTATGGATTTTAGAAACCCTTTTAACAATTTCTGAAAAATCATTTTCAAAAATCCATTTAACTGCAGCCGCTGAAAATGCTGGATGCACCCGGTGCAGTGCACACGCGAGCACGAGCTGAGGCAGACAGGTGGGCCCGTGACCCCATATGTCAGCCACACAGAGGAGAGGGAAACGCTGACTGCGCGGTTCTCGCCGCCGGTGAGCTCGCCGGCGGTGAGGTCACCACCATCGTGATCCCCGTGCCAAGACGGTCACGTTGGTGCAAACGGCATGACCGGAGGAGCTCGGGAATAGGCTCGCCGTCGCCAATGGCAGAGCGGCGGCGCGGGTGGTCGCCGGCCGGCCATCCCCGACCATGCCAAGGTCACTGGAAAGGTGCTCGAGCAACGGTGAGCCATGGCGAGCAAGATGCGTGTGCTAGAAGGGAAAAAGGTGTGGCGGAAAAGAGCGGTCCACGGAGCGGAAAGCTTCGGCGAGCTCAGCCGGAACTCCGGTGAGCAATTCACGCGGAGGGGAGGCTTACCACGGCCAACTGGAGCGAGCACGAGCTGCGCGAGGAAAAGGCAGAGCTCGGGGCAAGATGGAGGCGTCGATTGTGATGCGGAACAGCCGGAACGCCGTCTCCGGCGATGGCGCGTGCGGTGGCGGAGGCGGGACTGCGGCCGAGCACTGCTGTGAGGCGAAGAGCTGGAAATGGAGGCAGTAGGGAAGGCGGGCGAGCGCGCGGAGGGAGTAGGCGGGCGCGGAGGGACACGTGGGCCACCGGAGGGCGCATGGCGCGCGGTGTCGGCGACGTACGGCCACGCGGCGGCCGGCTTCTGCCGCGGCGCCACGGCGTCGCGCGCGCGCGCGGGCGGAGGTAGGCGCAGACGCGGGAAGCTGGGCCGGGCCGCTTACGCGAGCAGGCCGAAGCGGAGGCGGCGGCCCGCTAAGGTAAGAAATTCCTTTTTCTTTTCTAAATATATTTTCAGATTTTATATTTGATTCAAATTCAAATTTTGAAGATGAAAAAGACATTTTCACAAATTGTCCCCAAAACAAAAGTTGTTCAAAATTTAATTCTCTACAACTTTCATTTAGGGCACTTTTTAAAATTCTAAATAGATTTTGAATTGGTGATTTAAAGTCAAATTTTTAAATGATAACTCATTTTTCTGAATGTTTTTAAAAGCAAAATTTAGGGAGATTTTTAATACAAAACTTGCTCCAAAAATCATGTTAATTATTTCTAAGTTATTTAAAGTTATAGCTCCACAAATTTTTACCACTTTTACCTAGGATTTTTACCAAACTTAGAGCTCAAACATGATTATCACAGTTTTAATAAATTCTAACTTAATTTGCATGTGATGATGATCATGTATGAAATGTAAATGCTCATGATTTAGGATGTGAATGCCTGCTTAACACCCAGAGGTGTTACATAGAGTTCCTTGATCCAAGAAATTTGAAGTTGGAGAAAATGACAAAGGATGCAAGAGCACCGTTGTACTCTGGTTCAACGGTAACCAAGTTGAAAGCTGACCTTTTGCTACTTGAGTTCAAATCAAGGAATGGTCTGTTCGACAAAGGATTCAATGATTTGCTAACTCATTTGGGAAAGATACTTCCATGACAAAATGAGTTGCCCGAGAACACATATTAGGCAAAGCAATGATCTGTCCAATAGGGCTGGAAGTACAAAAAATTCACGCGTGCATCAATGATTCATATTGTACCATGACAAATATGCAGAGTTCGATGCGTGTCCGGTCTGAATCTACTAAGGCGATGATAAGTGACAGGAACAAAAGACCCCCCAAGAAGGTTGTGCGGTATTTCCCTATAATTCCATTTTTGAAGAGGTTATTTGCGAATGAAAAGACAACAAAGCTAATGAGATGGCATGCCGAACAACGCTTGAATGATGGAAAGGTCAGACACCCAACCGATGCATCATAGTGGAGGGCTATTAATTTTGGATACAAGAAGTCATTTTCAAGGGAAATAAGAAACGTAAGGTTTGGGTTGAGTACAGACGGGATCAATCCTTTCAACATGGTTAGCAGGAAACACAACACCTGGCCCGTGACTTTGTGCATATACAACCTTTCACCTTAGTTGTCTATGAAGCGCACCTACATTATGATGTCATTGCTGACTCAAGGGCCAAAGCAACCTAGCAATGATATTGATCTGTACCTAGAACTGTTGGTGGACGATCTAACAGAACTGTGGCAAAAGGTGTCAAGGTGTGCGACGAGTACAAGCAAGAACACTTCACTCAAAAAGTGTTGCTATTCGTAACAATCACTAACCCACCGGGCTTTGGTTGCTTGTCGGGACAAGTTAGGAAAGAATAGAAAGGTTGTGTGGTTTGATTGGAGGGCACTGATGCTAAATGGTTGAGCAACAGTAGCAAGATAGTGTATATGGGTCATTGTCGGTTCCTACCCATCACTACTACAATAATCTTATTGCATGCGGGCATCACAACCATATCGGCCAAAAGGATGTGGTTAATGGCTTTTTTACCCAAGCGGTCCTATGTCCGCCTCGAAAAATCAAATTAAAAATAAAAAAGCAAAGTCCGCTGGCGATCCCATTTCAGAGCCCACCGAGGAGCCCGCTTGCTACGCGCAGGCCCCACCGCTGTCGCCAGATCCATCTCCTCTGCGCGCCGCCGTAGCCGAGAGAAGCCTCCACACACGCCCCGTCGGTGGATCCTGCTCCCCTGCGTGGCGCCACCATCAGGAAGACCTCCCCGCGGGCGCCGCAACCGGATCCAGCTCCTTCATGTGCTCCACCGGTAGATCCGCACCTTTAGCTCCTGGATCCGTCGTTGTCGCCGCCGGGGGAGACCTCCTCGTGGGTGCCGCCACCGGATCCATCTCCTCCGCGCGCCCCGTTGGCAGATCCACACCTTCAGCTCGTCAATCCACCGCCGCCGCCGAGGGAGACCTCCCCATGGGCGCTGCCACCAGATCCAGCTCCTCCGCGCGTGTCCCGCTGGCAGATCCGCTCCTTGATCCACCGACGCCACCGCACCTTCACCATGGATCCATCGCCCCATGTCCGGCACCTCACACCTCTGATGGATGAGAGGGAGGCGCCCCAGCACCTCGCATCCTGCGCACGCAGTTGAGAGGGAGACGTGCCATGGGGGGAGAGGGGTGTTGCGCCGAAAGGAGAGTGGGGCACTGCGTAGGGAATAGTGCTAAGAGAGAGGGAGGGAGAGAGAGCGCAGGGAAGTGAAACCCTAAGTCCTTTATTTATATGAGATCTGTAGGAGCCTGATTTGGGCTTTTGGCTAGGCCTTGGCCACCATTAACAGAGGCGGGTCTTATAAGAGGTCCGCCTCCGAAAATGGAGGTCATTTTCAGAGGCGGACCACTTATGAGGCCCGGCTCCTTAAATCAATTTTAGGAGGCGGGCATTTCCTAACCGTCTCCGCAAATAAAATGACCACCTCCGTTAATCGATTTTGCGATGTGGTCCTTTTTAGTGCCTTGGTAAATAAAACGACTGCCTCCTTTAATCATCGGGCATTTTACAAGTCAGTTGGATTTTGTGACCACCTCGGTTAATAAAAGAGCACCGTCTTGCAAAATTATTTTTATAGTAGTGCATGGAACATACATACCGTACGATAAAAAATCCTCTGATGGCACAGTTGATAATCGCCCAGCTCCTCGGTGTCTAAATGGTAGGAAGATCTTTAAAATAGTGAACAAACTTAAAGACGTCCTCGGAAAGGGCGAAGGAAGCGTGTAGGCACCGAAAGGCTCTTTGTGGGAAAAAAAACGGTATTATGGAAACTGTCCGCACAGTTGATGGGATGCACATAACTAAAAACATAGTCGAAAGCACGCTTGACACCTAATGGCCGCAAAAGGGCAAAGAGAAAGATTCACTTCAAATTCATGTGGACCTACAGAAGATAAATGTCAGGCCGGAGCTACATCCCGTAATTCAACTTAATGGGACAAAGAAACTTCTAATTAAGGATGAAAACGGTCGGAAACGGTCGAAAACAAACTTACGATATAGAAAAACGAAAGCGGTCGGTTCGGGATATTTCTACATTTAGCAATTAAAGAGTACAAAAAATGGTTGAAAATGGTTGTGAAACTAATTGGAGCTGACAATTTTTCATGTTAAAAAACGGTTCATAATATAGAAAACGAAAACGGTCAAATCGGAATATTTCTGTTCCGTTTTCATCCCTACTTCTAATAGCCTCATGGACCTTGGGTAGAAAGGAGAAAGAGAAACTCTTAAGTTTCTTCCAATGAATTCAAGTACCTATTGGTTACTACTCAAACATCAGGAGGCTAGCGAATACGAATGAAAGATTTAAAATTCAACATGAGCTGCACGAAGATGCACAATTGCCATGCTAAAATGACACAACTCTTGCGAGTTGCAATTAAGGGTGGTCTTTTCGGGAGCGCCGACTCTCTCTTGAAGGTAAATTTGAGAGCTATATAAATAAAGAGGTGTTTAATAAGGCTTGGTGGGAAGACAAAAAAAAATATGACACAAAACTGTGCTGCCTTTTCCTCACACCCATACTCCTATTCTTGCCAAAAGGGACATAGAACAATGCTTAAAATTCCTTTTCTTCAATTTCATTTCTCTGTTAATGTGTTCATAATTTCATCGTACTCATTTTGCACTAATGCAAGAACAGTTCAGAAACTTCAGTGCCTCACATCTTTGCTTTTCAAGACTTCTTAAGTAAGGTCGTATTTTTGGGCTGGAAGCACAAAGCCCTGAATACCAATAGAAAGTGACTGGAAGCACAAAGTCTGAATACCAATAGAAAGTAGGAATTCTTACCATGGCAACTACTACTATTAGCAGTCCTGCAAATGACCAAATTTGTGTCAATCTGTACAGGTTACTTGCTTTGCACGTACGCATGGATGGTTTTAGTTTTAGCCCTATGAGTTAACTTTTTGAATTATATCAGTGTTTTACACAACAGTAACAATATATCAGTGTTTTACACAACAGTAATAATAAGGCTCAGAAAACAAACGAAAAAGTCACAAACAAATGGTATCACAGATCCACAGCCGACCGAATTCAGGGTCGTGCCTACCGCCCCGCGTCACGGCACCGCCCGACGAAGTCCGCCAAGCTCTGGTAGCTCGTGCCGCCCTTGGCTGTGGCCGCTGCCGCGGCGTCGCCGACATTGGCTGCCTTTTCCGCCACCACATCGTAGCCCACCACGGCATTGATCTTCTCAGCCACTTCCTCTCCGCTCACCAAGCCTTTCTCCCCATCCCAGGTCCACCGCGCCTCCCACGCGCCCAGCCTGCCGCGCGCCACCACGGCGGCGTTGACGCGCTGGTCCCCGAACCTCGGCCACGCCAGCACGGGCACACCGAACGCCGCCGCCTCCGTCACGGAGTTCCACCCGCAGTGACTGATGAAAAGGCCGACGGAGCCGTGCTGCAGGATCTCCTCCTGCTCCACCCACCCCTTGGTCACGAACGCGCGCCCCTGCACACGCTCCAGGAACCCGTCCCCAAGCAGGTCGCCGAGGTCGGCGGCGTCGTCCCGGTCCACGACGGTGCTCTTCACCACCCACAGGAACCGCTGGCCGCTGGCCTCGAGCCCGGCCGCGAGCTCCCGGAGCTGGTCCGTCGATATGGCCTTGCGGCTGCCGAAGCTGACGTACACCACGGACCGCGCCGGCTGCGCGCTGAGCCAGTTCATGTAATGGGCGGCGTCATTCGCCGCCTGAAATCTCACCGGCTGCAGCGGCCCCACGGCGAACACAGGCGGGAAGTCGGAGACGACCGAGCCTTGACGCAGGGCCGTAATGGCGTCCGGCTCAAAGGCGTCGAACGTGTTGACAAGGATGCCGTCAGCAGCGACGAGGCCGCGACCGTTGGCGACGAACTGCTGGGTGAAGAGATGCTTGGGGTGGTGCAGCGCCTGTGGGACGGAGGACTTTGGGATCCGATACACGCCGGGGATGTGGACGTCGCCGACGCCCACGCGGCCGGCGGCGGCATTGGCGTCGAGGTGGGCGGGAAAATAGGCGCATAAGGAGAGCATCGCGGCGGAGGACGTGAAGAGGACGTAGCACGGGACGCCCCGCGCCTTGGCGACGGGCAGGACGACGGACGCCAGGACGATGTCCGTGACGAGCGCGGACGCCTGGGTGGCGTCGAGGAGCGGGCCGAGCAGCGGCACGGACCGTCGTATAGCCTCGAAGCGGAGGAAGAAGGGGTCGGCGCCGGGGAACTCGGACTCGTCGAACGGCGCCAGGCGGAAGTCGAGCCGGCGGACGGCCGTGGCCGCGGCGAAGAGCGCGTCCAGGTGCCTGGACTCCGCTGACGACACGGTGGGCAGCACCGCGGCCACGGACACGTCGCAGCCGTGTCCCTCCGACAGCGCCACCGCGAGGCGGCCGAACGGGACCAGGTGGCCCATGCCGGCGCTCGGGAGCAGGACAACGTGCGGTCTAGCGGTGGTGTGGTCGCCGGAGGCCGGCATCGCCAATGGGGCCATGCTCCAAGTCTAACAACTGCGACCTGCTTCCGGCGTGACAGAGTGAGAGTGGTAGTGATAGCTAAACAAACCTACACGGAGCCACTTATAAATAACGTGGGGCACTACCGAATCTGCACCGCACGATGCAACAACCTACACGCGGCCGCGCCGGTGTGGTTGCCGTCGCCGGAGGTTGGCATCGACGGTGGGGCCGCTGTCCCTGCCACCGGCTTCGAGCGCGACAGTGGTAGCTGAGCAGCACGGGTGCTGCCGGCCACTTAATAAATAACGTGGGGCGCTACCAAAATCTGCACCGCACGATGCAACAACTACGGCAGGCGCCGCGCTGTCGCTCTGCCGACCGTTGATCATTTTCCTGCCGTTGGCCAATCGTGTCGCGTGACGCCGGGCGGGCGAGCGGGCGGGCGATCGCCGGAGGTGAGAGGGCTGCACTGCAGGGTGTGAGGCTGTCGTAGCCGAACGTACACTAGCTTCTAACATGTATTCGTATTTCCTCAGAACTCAGATGCTGGCGCCTGTACAGGAAGAAGGAGTATAAACAAGAGTGCACGACGCACAAATTAAACGGGCCTGTGCTGATTATTATTGCACACCATGGCAAGCAGCACAGAGCGTGCCGGCGATAGAGCGGAGGACTACGTGAGGCCGGCCGAGCGATCGCCGGAGGGGAGAAGGGCGGCACTGCAGGCTGTCGCAGACGAACCTAGAGTAGCTTGCTGCTTGGGGGCTAGCTTGGTACGCTGGCGTAGTAGCTGTGCTTGCAGTTCGGTTCGTGATTGGGCAGCTGCAGCTAACTAAAGGTGGCACGCGATCGATGTCCACCGCAGGATACAACCACCACGCAAGTCTCAACTCTCAACCAATAGTTTCACACAAAACAGACACACACACACACTCAATCAACAATAATCGTTTCACGTTTTTCACGTGCTTTTCAGAATATGATGGTGTGGGGTACAGTGGCATATACTCAGAGGTCAGAGCAAATCTAAAGATAAGATCGATTGCATAGTACTAACTTCACAGCTGTTTGATTGTTTGCTCCTCTGTTTGTAGGGATACTGAAATTCAGTGTTTTAGACGCCGGATTTCATCATACACCAAAAGGACAACACTACTGTCCCTGATGAAGAAGAAAAGATCGCTTACACAAACGAGCAGAAGCATCAAGCATATATTTGAACACAGCAGTTTTGCCGTACACATAGTACAGACCAACACTTGTGATGATCCCTGACAAAGGAAACGCATTGATTTACAGATAAGATGCATGTTGCTCATTACACACAAGGCCAAGCACGCTACTATATAAACATATAGGAGAAAAGTTGTGATTATGACAGACATGAGCACGCATGCGGCACGGAATACAGTTAACAAGTCTGCTGGTCAGATTATTACACATAACCGCAACTGCAAGATACAATGACACAAATTGATGAAATAGTACACACGATGTGAGATACTGCAATAAAAAACGGAGAGTGACAATGATATTTCAAAAGGAAGAAAAACGTCCGTTATGATGTGCAGGAGCATGGCCCGACTTGCCGTGGATTGTCAAAGGGCAACGAGAAGGGTGACGGCTTGAAAGACAGATCAAGACTACAACTGCAAGCTCTCCCCTGCTTCAGAAATTGACTCCGTAACTTCCACCTTTACCTCAGTCTCTTCTTCAGGGCTTGCAGGCTCACAGAACTGCATTTGCAGCACAGGGCGATTCACGTGCTTGTCCACTTCCTCTGGTAATACATCTTGCTTCACCAATGTACATTCCACGGTATAAATCTCCTCGAGTTTTGGAAGGTGCTTGATACCATTGATCCCTGATGTCAGATTGCAATCCTGTATCCTTATTTTTTCCATGTTAGGTGAGGTGCCCTCCTCAAATGTCACCTCCCTCAGTGCCGCTGAATCAATAAGCTCTAGGATCCTCAGCTCTGGGAATGCTTTCTCACGGAAAACTAATTTCTCTGCACTATATGCCTTATCATAAAGACGAAGCTGCATCAGGTTTGGCAGTTCAGTTAAGGCCTCCAATTCCTTAAGCTCACAATACTTCAAGTCAATCTTCACCAAGCTCACGCATTTCCCAACCCATGTAGGCATCTCCTGAAGAAGCCCCTTCAATTTGAGCCGCTCGAGAGAGGGGAAAGGGAGAGGGGATGTAAAAGAAACCAACATGTCCAGCACATCTGCTTCACCCTTCTCGTTAGTACCATAGTTTTAAATCTCCCACTATAGCTGCCGCTATAGCCCGCTATAGCCTTTTGAGGCAGGGCGCCGCTATTTGAGTTCATGTATAATTTAGCCGCTATATTCCGCTATAGCCCGATATAGCTCCGCTATTAGCTATTTTAGATATATACCGCTAAACGTCTTAGCCCGCTATTTAAAACATTGGTTAGTACCCACATTGAGGGAACGGAGGGAGGACAGCTTCTGCACAGCTATACTGAACGCACTGCACTTTTTCTTGGAGGCCCCTTTCCCTCTCACGACTAACTTCCTTAGCTGAGTTAGTTCCCCTAGCTCTTTAATTGCTTTTCGACTTGGGGGTGTTTCGATGCAAAAACTTTTGGAATTTGGCTACTGTAGTACTTTCGTTTGTATTTGGCAATTAGTATCCAATCATGGACTAATTTGGCTCAAAAGATTCGTCTCGTGATTTACAACCAAACTATGCATTTGGTTATTTTTTTATCTATATTTAATGCTCCATGCATGTGTTCAAAGATTCGATGTGATGGAACGAAAAGTAAAAATTTGGAATTTTGAAGACATCTAAACATTACCTTGTTCGCTTGATATCAACCTTCTCTAGTATTTGTAGCCCTTTTAAACTTCCCGCTCCTTTTGGCACTTTAATGCCTGATGAAAAAGACCAACAGCTAGACAAGGTCATGTGCAGAATGGCAGTTGCATTACGATCACCATGGGTGGCTAGGTTCAATAAACGTAAGGTGCTGCTGGGAGGATTTTCTGGTACCCTGCTACACCGCAGACGGCGAAGATTTTGAAGTTTAGTCATGTTAGTTGGTAGTGCCGAAAAACTTGATTTCCGTATGTCTAGAGTCTGCAAGGCTTGCAGGTTTCCTATGCATCTTGGAAGAGAATACATGTCTGAAACCACATTAGGAAAATGCAGGTACTTCAAGTGTAGCAGCAATCCTATGTTTCTGATGTCTTGTTGCTCTGCACGGAAACCAGTATTTTTAAGATCCAGAACCCTGAGCATCTTGAATTTAGAAGAACAAAGTGACGCTATTGGCTCCAAAGGTTCTCCAAACACAGTAAAAGACCTAACACAGCTTAAGTCCATGCCAATATTCAGTTTCCTACTCGCAAAGCATGATATGTGCCGGATGCTTTCTTTTGATGTAGTGGTGGAATTCGTATGCTCTTCGACTAAGAAAACATGGTTGTCCTGGCTAGAGATTGACACTGCAATATCATGCACAATATCATGAACCCTGCAAGTCTTCACATTTCCAAGAGCATCTAACTTAGCTGGTTGAATCATGCTTCGACTGATGAGTTCATAGAAGTAACTTTCAGCAACTTCTTCAAGTGTTCTTCTATTAGTAGCAATTGTTACAAACCCTTCAGCTACCCACCTATCCACTAGGTGTTTGCGTTCAATCTCAAAATCTTCGGGAAAGATGCTGAGATGCAGAAAGCAAGGCTTCAGATGTGAAGGCAGATGGTTGTAACTAAGATGAACCACTCGCCTCAGTGCTTCAATGCTAGGATTGGTTGCAAGTTCTGAAGGGAGTTGATTGTACAGATTCTCCCACTCCCTTGTATCCTTGTTGGCTAGTAGGCCTCCTATTGTCACTATGGCGAGTGGTAGTCCTCCGCATTTGTTTAGTATCTTCTCAACTATTCCCTTGGTACGATCATCTTTGTCTAAGTCACCTGAGCTTTTATTTGTCTTTTTCAGAAACAAGCTTCTAGTATCTTTTTCCTCAAGGATTTCAGGTTGGTATATCTGTGAGGGGGGGCTACAAAGCTCAGCTAATTTGTGATTTCGTGAAGTCAATACTACACAACTGCCATCCTTACTGTTGTCTGGGAAAGCAAGACACATGCAATTCCAAGCTTCAGGGGTCCAAACATCATCCAGAACAACAAGATACTTTCTCTCCAGGAGTCCTCCACGCGGTAGTTCGTGAGGTGTTTTACTTCCAGCAATTGCCCTTGATGTTCTTCTAAGAATTCTTTCAACGAGTGAGCCCCAAAGAGTTGCTTGATCATCTCTTTGAGAAGCTCTTTTGGGTCAAATGATTGAGACACTGCAATCCAAGCACGGGTCTCAAAAATGTCACCAAGATCCTTGCTATCATACACTTTCTTGGTAAGAGTTGTCTTGCCAAAGCCGCCCATTCCAACAACAGATACCACTCTTGGACCAGATTTGCTTATTCCTGGCTCCATGTCCACAGGCACCTTAGGTTTGGCTATTAAGTCCATTAGTTTCTCCTTCTGTTTGTCCAAACCAAATAGCTGTGTTTCCTCAACATATAGTGCTGTGAGATTTCGAGTCAGCTCCATGTCAAGTGTCACATCACTGGAGATGGAAGGTGTGAGCTTGATCAAGTTGTACCGTGTGTTCCTCTGGCTCACCTCCTGGACTCTAAGTTTGAGAGTGCGTATCTGGACAGCAATGCGATGACGCGCTCGCAAGCTAAGCAGTTGCTGAAGAAGGCTCTTGTGCTTGATGAAAACCATGAACTCCTCGAGACTGTCTTCAATGTCATAGGCCAAGTCGCGGATCAGTTCCAAATACGCCTTGAGCACCCTAGTGTTCTCACGCGCTCCATCGGCTGCTCTGAGGAAAGCTTGCATCATCCTTAACTCATCGCTGATGAACCTAACAATAATGGAAAGAGTAGATAAATATGCTTCCCATGCTTTTTTTATTATGCTTTCTTTCATTCTAACATATTCCACCATATATAAAACCAATACATTATAAATGTTATAAAGATATACGATCCATTCGAAACAATATTTCAATGTTTGAAAATTTAAAAGTGTCCTAGCATATTGTACTCTACATTTTGGATTAAGAGACTACACTATAGATTCCAATTTAGTGGACTAGCCCATCAAATGTGAACATTCACAAGATGATACTTTTAAATTCATGGTCTCATGGATAAATTTGGGCCCTTAACTAATCAAATCACTTATTTTAGTTCTCTTTCTCGTTTGTTTGATTTCTAGAACTATACCCGTACTCATACTGTATAGCATCTACCTGATTGTGATAAATTTTGGTTACAAATTACTCTATGACTAGAAAAGCCACGCCTTGCTTGGAGCATGTTATTGGATGAATCATGTTTTGTTGGGCTACTGTAATTTCGTTTTATATCTCAGCAACATTACTTTATAACGGCAAATTTACTGATCACAGTATCATGAGTAGTATCATATTGATCAGAGACAGATAATTATAAACCAAGATAGCAGCAGTGGAATATAAGAGTCGAGGCTATAACCGCAAGGTAAGTTTGATCATGGAGGACAGATGAAGATAACTTATATAGCAGATGACGAGGTAAGATTTGGGCCAGTATAGGGTGTTTGCCTGTTCCTTCTTGGTGGAAGTGCAGCAGTTGAGAATTGTGCAATTCCTGCTTACTAGTTTTCAGAATTGATGGTTTGATTTATAAATTGCCAGATTGTGTTAGTGCCTGGTTGTGATAGAAAATATAGCATGACGCCCAACAACAAATAAAGGCCCTATGACGCAGCCATCGCCAAGTTTCAATACTGAAAGTCTGAAAAATGTGTTTATTCAAAGACAAGGAAGTTTCAATATTGATGAATTCAGAACTTAAGATCAGTGAACAGTGCCTTTTCCCATTTTCCCCTAGGGTATTACTGCACATGTATGTAGCAAGGAGCTAGTAACATGTTATGGAGTAAAAAAAACTCGACAACACCTGGTGGTAAGACCTCCCCCGAGGCATTGAAGGAAAGGTAGAAGATTATCTTTTGCATGGTTGAGGAAAGGCCACAAACCCTGGCTAATTAGGATGTGCCACTAACGGCAATGTAACATTCCGCAAATTTGTGTAATATAAAAATCCCAATTTTTTAAAATTTTTGCTTGATTCTGTGTTGCATGTAAATATCAGGTCAAACTTAAGTCAAATGTTTTCCGTTCCGGCTCCAATTTCAAAATCCGAGCTTCAAAAATTTTTACAACAACCCACTTGTCGTGGTGTTGGCTCGGCCAAATCAACAACGTGACAAGAGGTGATTTCAAATAAAATGAATTTTGAAGCAAATTAAAATTTTTGTTGAATTCGAGCAACGTGCAACGTGAACTCATGAGTTATTTAAATGTTTCCTAAAATGAAAACCCCAACTCTACTCTGTCTCTCCTTCAAATTATTTTTACAAATAACTCGATGCACCATGTTTAGCGTAGAAGCATGTGCGATTTGGTTCTTGCCTCGTTTGTGCTTGGAGGTAGCTTTCTCCTAAATTCCTTGAGCTTAATAGGAAATCCCTATTTAATCTCTAGTCAACAGACCCTCTCCTTCCTAATTTCCATCTCCTAATTCCAGTGCATGCACGTGGTGTGGCAGCACTCTACATCAAGTTGCATGCTCCTGTGCCCGTTGCTTGAGCGTGAACCGCGTATTTAGTCAGGCATAATGCACGGCACACTGCACGCAACTTTATTCACCGCCGTCCCCTGGCCAAGGCCCAACGCTAGCAGCACAGCAGCTGCTTCGTTCCCCTGGCTGGCCGAGCGGCCCAGCAGCCAACCAGGTCCAGCTCTTCTCCTTGCCTGTTTCACGCGCGCGGCACCTGCAGGATAGCAGCCGCCACCGCCGCTTTTGCATGGCGCTGTGCGGACGCCAGCAGCCGAGCCCAGCTTCCCTTCCTGGCCTCAGGTAAGCAGCTCGCGAACGCCTCCTGCTCCCTTCTCGCACGCAGAGCGCCGCCGCCGCTCTCTGCATACCACTGTACGCCCGGGCCCGCTCGTCAGCTACAACAGGGAAAGAGCACCGTGAACATCCGTTTCCTTCTGCGCCTGCCTCGCCGTTTCCTTCTTCCTCACCGTACCGCTCACCCAGTTCGCTTTTCCAACGGCGCAGCTCAGACTCCCGTCCGCTAAGCGCCAAGACCCATGACCTCAACGGAGGGAGCGTCACGCGCGACAGCCCCCAGGCCATGCCTAGCGCCGCGATCATCGGGTGCCCTCGGCCACACCCGATCCTTCCCGTCCTCCCGTCGCCAGCCACCGGCGCCTGGGTAAAGTGAAGCCGTTCCCCCTCGGATGCCACCCCGGGCTCGCTTTGACCACACGGCCAAAGCCTCAAGCGCTCCACGACGAATCCCGCGACATCAACCGCTCCCATCGGATGCCTCTCGCGTGACGCGGACACGGACCCCGCTCGCCCGTCGCCGTAACCGCACGAACGCGCCCAGCCCCCGCTTCTGGAACGTTCCGGGCCGACCACCTACCCCGTACCCCGGATACACGCCGCGTGTCCTCGCCGTACGGACGCCGGACATCGCCGTCGTCCGTAGGACGCGCCACGGCCTCGCGGAACCCTACCGCCGCGCTATAAGAACTCGTAGCCAACCTCACCCCCTCGCCCACTCCCTCCAGCCACCGCCACAGCCCTTCCCCTCCTTGCCTCGCTCTCCCCTTTCTCCACGCCCACCAGCGCTGCCGTGGCTAGAGCGCAAGGAGCCGACGCGGCCATGGCGTGACGCCAAGCCCGTGACACAGGACCACCGCGAGCGGGCAACCCTGCACCACGGCGCCGCTCTTCGCCACCGCGCCACGGACACGACCGCCGCGCGACCACGTAGCGCGGAGACCTCGCAGCCACGGCTCCGCGTCAAGCCCCGGCGTCGACACCACGTCGAGCCGCCGTCCGCCCTGTCACCACCGTCCGCCACTCCGAGGCCCGAGCGTCACCACGGATCACCGGTGAGC
Organism: Saccharum hybrid cultivar R570; assembly: GCA_038087645.1. Classification (NCBI taxonomy): domain Eukaryota; kingdom Viridiplantae; phylum Streptophyta; class Magnoliopsida; order Poales; family Poaceae; genus Saccharum; species Saccharum hybrid cultivar. The sequence goes on along the minus strand of JAQSUU010000291.1, from coordinate 197,788 downwards.
ACACCCAAGACCCGCCCTTTTTCCTTGTTTCCGCCTTGGCCTATCTGCCCGGCCTTCGAGCCGCCTCGTGACCTCGCCTGGATGCGCGCGTACGCAGTTCCCGCGAGCTCACGTCGCTAGTCCGTTCGGACACCACCAGCACGTGATGTCGCGCCGGTGGCCACCCACGGTCACCGCACGGCAGAGCGCCGACACGCACCAGCATTCGCGGGCACGTAGTGCCCCGCCACCCTTCGCACGGACCGTGCACTTCACGGTTGCTCGCAGGACGCTGCCGCGGCTTGTCACCGCGAAGGTGAAAGGCAATGCTGCTCACATGCGCGCGCGCTCAGCTTAACGCGCTCTCCTCATTGGCTGCTTTTTCCTGCACACCCTGCATGCATGCATCTCTTTTTCAGACGTGGGGACCACCGGGTCAACTCTTCCTCTGCCTGGTGTCGAATCTGCCTGATGATTTTGCCTCGTTTGCTTGCCTCACAGCCACATGTCCCTCTATTGCCTGACGTATTTGGCCCATTTAGTGGCCCCCACCCGACCCGGAGGCGTCGTCTTCACTCGTCCCCACGTCGCAGCTTTTTGTTTGTCCTCTCTTCTGTGTTCCTGTTCACTTTTTGTTAGGTATAGACTTTTTAATTTGTGGATAATCACATACACTGTTTATTCATTTGTCTTCTTTTATTAATCAGAATCTACGTTTTTTCTTTATCATTACAACTTTCGCTGTGTAGCCTTTATATATTATTTTATTATTCCTTTGTTCGTTTTTTTCCTTAGGCAACCTATATGCTGTTATACAACAAATCTCAGGAGTTAGTCCCATTCTCGTTAGTATCACCTAACAAATCTCCGGAGTTTTTGCATTACTTGCTTTATTGAAATTTTATTTTTAGAGTACTATCCTAATCATCTTATTCATATCATCCTTAGTTATTATTCTATCTTCTGACCATATTATCGAACATATCATTCACATGCAGGTCAATGTATTTCAAAAACATGTTTTTCTTGACCCATGAAATGGTTAGCACGTACAAAAATATCAGAACTTACCACTTCTCTATTGGTACAGCTTATCTAGAAAGCGGAGACTTCTCATACATTAAGTACAAAATGTACTAATATTAATGATCTATGATAATTGTCATCAAAATAAACATACAATAAATTTGAATAATAAACGTACCTGTATACAAAAATGTAGTAAGTTGAAGCTGTATCAGATCAACTTTTTTTTATTGCCACTTCTCTATTATTAGCACAACTTATTTAGAAAGCGGTTTCCAAATAAACTGACCTACCTCTGTGAAAGCATCTAGGCCCCGAGGTTTGGTTTCGGCAATTGATGACAACGCTTTATTACCATGACTAACGTGTGTTTTGCAGAAACTTTGGTAAGTTAGGTCATGGAGGTTTTAACTGCTTTAGGCACCATGGTATTCATGCCCCTTGATGGAAATCGTTTCGGTTTTCAAAAGAGTGACGTCAAGATTAAGGACGGTTAGTTCCGGATGTCAAGGTGTTGAGAGACATTTGGAATAGTCGTAAGGATCTTCGTTTTTCTCTTTTGGCCGTACTATAAAGGGGGGCATGAGCGGGTAGCTTGACCTAGGCGAGTCCTATGTTTAGGTGTGGTACACACTTGTTAAACTTGGCGCTAGGCAGCTCTAGAATAGCTCAAAGTTCAGTTGGAAGCAACTTGGTTCAAGTTGTGACGCGTTTCGGAGAGTTTCGGGTCGTTTTCCCCTGACCGGACGCGGTCCTCGGCATGACCGGACGCGTCCGGTCAGTACAGTTCCGCGGCTAGGGTTTCAGCTCTGAACACCGGACGCGGTCCTCGCGAGGACCGGACGCGGTGGTCAGAAGTCGACACGTGTCACTTGAGGGAAACACCCGATCGGACGCGACCTGGGTGTGATCGGCGCGTCCGGTCACAGTCCAGTAAGGTCCAGAGACGACCGGACGCGTCCGGTCATCACCGATCGGACGCGGTCGCGCGTCCGGTGCGAGTACAGTATGCTCCCTGCACGATCGGACGCGTCCGGTCACCTCTGACCGGTGCGTCCGGTCACTCAGTTGTTTTTCGGTTTTCGATCGTTACGAGCGACCGGCGCGTCCGGTCAGTTCAACCGGCGCGTCCGGTCAGCTCGTGTTTTGCTGAGTCAGCAGGTAACGGTTCGTTTTGTCTGTGGGGTGTATAAATACATCCCCACCACCTCTTTTAGAGGTCTCTTGCTCATTTGATCAGCTGATAAATACCTTTGGAGTGCAAGGGAGTGCAAGAGCACTAGTGAGGATAGAGATTTGAGAATCAAAGCTTGAGAGTTCCTCACTAGCGATTAGAGAGTAGCAAGTGTGCATCCACCTTCTCATTTGAGCTCGTAGTGGTCAAGTGAGAGTTCTAGCTTGTTACTCTTGGTGATCGCCATCACCTAGACGGCTTGGTGGTGATTGGGAGTTCGGTGATCATCCGGCGGAGCTTGTGGATGACCCAACTCATCTTGTGAGCGGTTGTGGGTGATTCACCGCGACGGAGTGTCAAAGAATCAACCCGTAGAGAGCACTTGATCCTTGCGCGGATCAAGGGGGAGCTTCACCCTTGCGCGGGTGCTCCAACGAGGACTAGTGGGGAGTGGCGACTCTCCGATACCTCGGAAAAACATCGCCGTGTTCCTTGCCCCTTTACATTCAAGCATTTACATTCTCGTATTTACTTTCATTGCTTGTTTTACATTCCTAGACTTGCCATGCTAGACTAGGATTGGAAACTAGGGTGCAAAACTTTGTTTCGGTAGACTCTCTAGGAACACAAGTAGACATTAGGGGTGAATTCCGGCTTGTAGGATTTAAATTATTGCATTTAATTTTTAGAAAAGCCCAATTCACCCCCCCCCCCTCTTGGGCATCTTGATCCTTTCAATTGGTATCGGAGCCGTGTTGCTCTATTTTTAGGCTTTACCGCCTAGAGCAAGATGTCTAATGGGGAAGGACCACCTCCCACTTTTGAGGGAGACGATTTTCCATATTTGAAAATTCGTATGGAGGCGTACCTCGAAGCCATAGATGTTGGGTGCCTTAGAGCCGCAACCGAAGGGCTTCCCCCCATAAGGGATCCCGCTAACCCAAGTGGTGACGAGGAGAAGTACGACCGGTGGAATGCAAAGGCCAAAAATGCACTCTACCGGGGCTTAGGCAAAGATATCTTCAATCGCGTGCGTAATGCAAAGAACGCTCATGAATTGTGGGAAAATCTTTGTGCTCTCCATGAGGGAACCAAGAGTGAGCGTGAGGAACGCTATCACATAGCTTTAAAGAAAATTAATTCTTTTGAGATGCTTCCCAAAGAAAGTGCTAATGACATGTACACTCGCTTGAATGTTCTTGTAGAGGACCTCAATGCTCTTGGGCTCACCAAAATGAGCCAATCGGATGTTGCAAGGAAGATCTTGAGTGTGCTTCCCGTTGAGAAGTATGGTCACATTGTCACCGTGCTTCACCAAAGTGATCTTTCCACCGCAACACCGACTCAAGTATTAGGGAAAATCAATGCTCATGAGATGTACATGCATATCACTCCGGAAGAGGGCTCATCATCTTCCAAGAAGAAAGACTTGGCCTTCAAAGCTAGTCATGACAAGAAGAAGAAGAAGAAGGGGCAAGCCATGATGGTGCAAGAAAGCTCAAGTGAAAGTGATGTTGATGATGAATCACTTGCACTCATGGTGAGAAAGACCACCAAGATGCTAAAGAAGCTCAACAAGAGTGGCATCAAGTTCGATGGCAAGAAGAAGAAATTCTTCACAAGTAGCAAGAGAAAGCCAATCTCGGAGATGGATTGCTACAATTGTGGTGAACTTGGCCACCTAGCTCATCAATGCCCTAGACCACCAAAAGACAAGTACAAGAACAAGAACAAGGGTAAGAAAAATGATTCAAGTGATGAAGAAGAAGAGAAGAAGAAGAACAAGCCATACAAGAAGAAGGATGGCAAGAAGAAGGAATTCCATAAGAAGAAGAAGGGAGGAAAGGCATACATTGTTGGTGATTGGCTCACCGACATTGAATCATCTTGTGAGTCCTCCGAAGATGAGAGCGATGATGAGAAAGAGAAGGTTGCCGCATTTGTGATGGGGCCATCATCTTCACCAACATCTTCATCACCACCTTCACCGCCTCCTTCACCATCATCGTCCACAACTCACCTATGCCTTATGGCCAAGGGTGAACGAAAGGTACAAAACCATGATAGTGATGATGATGATGATAGTGATAGTGATGATGAATATGACTCACCTTCTTATGATGAACTTGTAAAATTGCTAAACAAATACACTAAAATCATAAGAAGGACTAGAAGTGAAAATGATGATCTTCAAAATGAAAATGAATCACTCTCATCTAAGCTTGAAAATATTCAAAAGACTAGTGGTGAGCTTAGAGTTCAAAATGAAGTGATGTCTTCCACTCTCAAGGAGCTAAAAACCTCTTATAAAGAGCTTAAAGATCAACATGATAAACTTGAGAAGAAGCATGATGAGCTCATCACTAGGCATAATTCTCTAAAGGACAAATACACCACATTAAAAATTGACTATGATAGTCTTGTGGTTGCTAATGAACTTGCTCTTGAGACACATGATGCTACTAACCATGTTGTTAAGTGTGATATAGCTACATCATGTGATGACTTGATCATTGAAAGCATTGAGCAAGGCTCTAGTAGCAAAGGCAAGAGTGTGGTTGAGTCAAGCAACCATGATGATTATGCCAAGATTAAGAGTGAGAATGAGAAGCTTGCAAAAGAGAACAAGAAGCTAAAAGGTTTGATGGCTCTTGAGAAGCAACCAACAAATGAGTCACTCATTGAAGAAAACAAAAAGCTCAAGCAAGAAAAAGAGCATCTCAAGACCGGCCTAAGCAAGTTCACAAGAGTCCAACATTTGCAAAGTGAGCTTCTCATGAACACCGTAATGAAGATGGATAGAAGTGGTATTGGGTACTTGGCAAATCAAGAGAAGAAAGCAAAAGCTCAACAACAACAAAGCAAGTCAAAGCCCAAGCCAAAGAGATGTGTTGAGTGTGGTCAAGAAGGTCACTTTGCTCATGCATGCAAAACTCCACCACCACAACCCTTGCCCAAGCATGCTAGACCTTTCGCTTTCAATGCTCATTATATGCTAAGAAAAGATTCAAATGGAAAGATGAAAGTCATGTTTTTGGGTCCCCCAAACAAGAATAGGCCAAAGAAAATATGGGTTGCCAAGTCACTAGTTGAGAAAGTCAAGGGCCCCTCTCAAGTTTGGGTCCCTAAACAAAAAGCTTAATCTCTTGTGTGTAGGTGAACTACAAGACCGGTGGATCTCATTGGGTTATTGATAGTGGTTGCACTCAACATATGACTGGTGATCCTCGTATGTTCACCACCATTGAAGAGAATGGAATATGTCAAGAGAAGATCACATTTGGGGATAATTCAAAGAGCAAAGTCAAGGGTATAGGCAAGATTGCAATATCACATGATCACTCACTCTCAAATGTGCTCTATGTTGCTTCATTGAGTTTCAACTTGTTATCCGTTGGGCAACTTTGTGACCTTGGCTTCCAATGCTTGTTCACACCAAATGAAGTGGAAGTTTCAAAGATAGATGACAAGCAAGTGATATTCAAAGGCTTTAGATACAACAATCTTTATCTTGTTGACTTCACCTCCGAAGATGCAAATTTGATGACATGTTTGTTCACCAAGACCTCACTTGGTTGGCTTTGGCATAGGAGGCTTGCTCATGTTGGAATGAACACTCTCAACAAGCTATTGAAGAAAGAACTAGTGAGAGGATTGAAGGATGTGAAGTTTGAAAAGGACAAACCTTGTAGTGCATGTCAAGCGGGAAAACAAGTTGCAAACACTCATCCAACCAAAGCTTTCATGTCAACTTCAAGAGTGCTAGAACTTCTACACATGGATTTGTTTGGGCCTACAACATACAAGAGCTTGGGTGGTAATCTCTATTGTCTTGTGATAGTGGATGACTACTCAAGGTATACATGGACCTTCTTCCTTCATGACAAATCCGAAGTGGCAAATTGCTTCAAGAAGTTTGCAAAGAGAGCGCAAAATGAATTTGAAGTCAAGATAAAGAAGATTAGAAGTGACAATGGCAAAGAGTTTGACAACACCAACATTGAAGCTTATTGTGATGAAATTGGAATCAAGCATGAGGTCTCTTCAACCTACACTCCTCAACAAAAATGGTGTAGTTGAGAAAAAGAACCGAACATTGATCACCCTTGCAAGAACAATGCTAGATGAGTACAACACTCCGGAGAAGTTGTGGGCCGAGGCAATCAACACCGCATGCTATGCTTCAAATCGCCTCTTCCTACAAAAGTTTCTTGGCAAGACCCCCTATGAGTTGCTTAATGGGAAGAAGCCGGACGTCTCTTTCTTCCGGGTGTTTGGTTGCAAATGTTACATCTACAAGAAGCGTCAACACCTAGGGAAGTTTCAAAGACGTTGTGATATTGGTTTTCTTGTTGGTTACTCATCAAAGTCCAAAGCATATAGAGTATTTAACCATGCCACCGGTTTGGTTGAAGAAACATATGATGTGGAATTTGATGAATCTAACGGCTCCCAAGGAGCAATTGAGAATTGTGATGATGTAGGTGATGAACCCTTGAGGGAGGCCATGAAGAACATGCCGGTGGGAGACATCAAGCCAAAAGATGATGATGACGATGTACAAATTATTGATCCACCATCTTCATCACGTGTGCCTCAAGATGATGACAAGAATGAGAGAGTTGAAAATGAAGACACTTATGTCTCTCATGAACAAGCCGAGGCACAAGCTCAAGATGTTGATGCTCCCCATCCACCTCCTCAAGTGGTTGATAGAAGAAACTCACCACTACTTCAAGCACATCCACAAGATCTCATCATAGGGAGTCCTACAGAGGGAGTAATGACTCGATCCCAAAAGCTAGCTTCTTTTGTTGAACATCACTCTTTTGTCTCTTGCGTTGAACCTAAGAATGTAGAAGAAGCTCTTCAAGATCCGGATTGGGTGAATGCAATGCATGAAGAATTGAACAACTTCACCCGCAATCAAGTATGGACACTTGAAGAGCATCCTAAAGGTGCAAGAGTCATTGGAACCAAGTGGGTGTTCCGAAACAAGCAAGATGACCAAGGCATAGTGGTGAGGAACAAGGCAAGACTAGTTGCAAAGGGGTTCTCTCAAGTTGAAGGTCTTGATTTTGGAGAGACCTTTGCACCCGTTGCAAGACTTGAAGCCATTCGTATCCTCCTTGCATATGCATCACATCATGATATGAAACTATATCAAATGGATGTGAAAAGTGCATTCTTAAATGGCTTTATAAATGAACTAGTCTATGTTAATCAACCTCCCGGGTTTGAAGACCCTAGATATCCTAATCATGTTTATAGGTTGTCCAAGGCATTATATGGGCTCAAGCAAGCCCCTAGAGCGTGGTATGAGCGCCTCCGGGACTTCCTCATTGAGAAGGGTTTCACCATTGGGAAGGTCGACACCACACTATTCACTAAGAAGTTTAATGGGGAGATCTTTATTTGTCAAGTATATGTCGATGATATCATCTTCGGATCAACAAATGAAGATTATTGCAAGGAATTTGGTGAATTGATGTCGAAGGAGTTCGAGATGTCAATGATTGGTGAGCTCACATTCTTCCTTGGATTTCAAGTAAAGCAAATGAGAGAAGGGATTTTCATCTCTCAAGAAAAGTATACCAAGGATCTTCTCAAAAGATTCAAGATGGAAGAATGCAAACCAATCAAGACCCCAATGCCATCAAATGGACATCTCGACCTAGATGAGGGAGGTAAACCGGTTGATCAAACTCTCTACCGTTCTATAATTGGTAGCTTGTTGTACCTTACCGCATCTAGGCCCGATATCATGTTTAGTGTGTGCATGTGTGCCCGCTTTCAAGCGTGCCCTAAAGAACCTCACCTAAGTGCCGTAAAAAGAATTCTAAGATATCTTAAGCTCACCCCAAGCATTGGTCTTTGGTATCCCAAAGGAGCTAGATTCCAACTAGTTGGCTATTCCGATTCAGACTATGCCGGTTGCAAAATTGATAGAAAAAGCACATCCGGAGGGTGCCATTTGCTTGGAAGATCCTTAGTATCTTGGTCATCTAAAAAGCAAAATAGTGTGGCTTTGTCCACCGCCGAGGCGGAATACATTGCCGCGGGGGCTTGTTGTGCACAAATCTTATATATGAAACAAACCCTCTTAGACTATGGAATTGTTCTTGAAAAGGTGCCACTTTTATGTGATAATGAAAGTGCCATTAAAATTGCTAACAATCCGGTACAACACTCTCGCACCAAGCACATTGATATCCGCCATCACTTTCTAAGAGATCACGTTGCTAAAAATGACATATCACTAGAAGGTGTAAGAAGTGAAAATCAATTAGCGGATATCTTCACTAAACCTTTGGATGAGGCAACCTTTTGTAGGTTAAGAAGTGAACTCAATGTGCTTGATTCTAGTAATTTTAAAAAATGAGCGTGTGTTGTCCCTTGCATTGCATTGTATAATATACCATGTTTATTTTATCGCATTGTTTTTAGGGCTTGGCTAACACGGTTACGATAACCCTTCTTTGGAGGAGTGAAAAAGCCTAACCGTGGATCAAACTTGACAAGCATTCTAGTTTTTACCCTCTTGTATTGCATTGCATATGCATGGTTGTTGTCCTTGTCGTTTCTTTTCGGTTAAGCTTTGAGCAACCTCTGTGTTCGTCCATGGATAGAGAGAGCATTTTGACGCTCCTAAAGGTTCAAAAACTCTATTGCATGGCCATACGTTGCTCCTTGGGTGTTTATTGCCTATTTTATTAAAAATAATACTAGCCTAAGGCAATCTATTTTACAAAATTTGAGGGTTTGAGTGAGGTCACTCATATCGTGTTCCAATTGGTGTTTATTTGTGTCTTCTTGAATTGGAACCTGATTGGGAGAAGTCGCGTCGTAGTTCGGAACGAAGAAGGGCGAAGAACAGTGACCGGATGCTGGACCGGACGCTGCACCGGACGCAGTGATGCTTCACCACCGCGTCCGGTCCCGGCGTCCACCAGCGCGTCCGGTCATCCAGAAGACCAACTCCAGATCTAGTGACCGGACGCTGCACCGGACGCGCCTCTGTTGACCACCGCGTCCGGTCCCGGTTATCACCACCGTGTCCGGTCATTCGCGACGATTTCCCGAGCTCCCCTCGACCGGACTCTGACCGCGTCCGGTCAGTCCTCACCGGACGCGTCCGGTCACTCCAGGAGCTTACTGGAGTGTGACCGGACGCTGCACCACCACGTCCGGTCATAACGACCACTGCGTCCGGTCATCACGCGTCGAGCGGATCTGACCCTTCATATATCGGTTCGTCCTCGGCCGCGTTTCTTCTATTCCGCCCGAGTTTTTTCCGCGCCTCCGCCGCAGCCGCCGCCACGCCATCACCTTCGTTCTCGCCTCCGGCAAGCTCGCCTCCGTCCTGCCCCGCGCCGGCCCTCGCTCGCGCGCGCGCCAGTACTGCCCGTGCCTACCCGCGCCACCGCCGCCCGCGCGCCACCGCGCCACCGCCGCCCGCTCCACGCCCTTGCCGCCGGTGAGCCGCGCTCCTTGCTTGCCAGCATCATCTCCGGCAGTGGACGGCCTCACGTTCGCCTCCGATCGATCTTCGTCGAGTTGCCCTAACCCTAACCCTAGGGTTCGCGTAACGTCGTTCGATCGTTCGTCGTCGAGGTTTTGTCGCGCGTCGTCTTCTTCGCAAGAGCTCGTCCGGCGATTTCGGGGAATCTCGCGATCTAGGTCACCTCATCTTGTCACCGTCGTCTCGTCGATCAGAGGTAGAAAAGGTAGCTTCACGTCTCGATTCTCATCGTATCACATATGCTTGCTATCTCTAGGGTTTCATACCTTTTAGTTGTATATGTGCTTATAGTAGATCTCTCTATTCCGTCGTTGCAGCGAGTCTGTCCGTGTGTCGGGTGAGATCAGTTTGCTGAATCCGAGGTCAAGCCTGCGGATACGGATTGAGGCCAAGCCTCTCGAGTGACAGTTCACCATCTTTCAGAGGTTTTCGGTCAGTTTGTCAGCATGGTGCGTTGCAAGAATGCCGGTGGTGCTCCTGGTGACGGGGACGACAGTCCTCCTCGTCGGTCTGAGATTGCCCGTGGGAAGCGTATCAAGGTCATGGCCAGAAAGAAGAAGAAGACACTCACAGAGGCAGAGATTGCTCAGGCCATGGCGGATGCAGCAGAGCAGGCAGAGAGAGGTGGCAGGAGCAGTGGCATACGCATAGGCGAGCGTCGCTTTCATCTTGAAGGTCGACAGCTCGGCACAGAGGCCACTGAGGGTACTGAGGATACTGGAGCTACAGAGGGTATGTCAGTTGATCCACCTCCAGAGGTCACAGAGGCCACAGAGGCTCCAGAGGCTACAGAGGACACAGAGGAGCAGCCAGCTCAGTCTCCACCACGTCGCCGCTCCACACGCGCACGTACTCAGGTGACTCCTAGGCCAGAGGGCCAGCGTCGTGGAGCACGTCCTCCTCCCAGAGCTAGAGGTTCACCCCCGGTCGAGCACTTTGACTTGAGGGGTGCTACAGCACGTCAGGTGCAGGGGTTGAGGTTCGTGGAGGTCAGTCGGTGGTTTCCACCTGTGAGGGATCCCAGAGCTTCAGAAGGTTTTTATACCCCACTTCAGGAGGATTTCTACAGGGCTCTAGTTGACAGCGGTATTGCTTTCCGACCACAGAGGGTCTGTCGACTTGAGTCACTAGTTGAGGTTGTGGGAGAGCAGCTCCGTCCGCACCTGTCCTTTCTGCCAGGCTTGTCAGATCTTCTTGGACGGACAGGTGCATACTGCGGCACATGGGTCAGAGAGTTTTATGCTTCACTATGGATTGATCCTGCCCATGATTTCATTCACTTTGCATTCCGAGGCCGCGATCACCGCCTATACAGCACCAGAGTGCGGGAGATTCTCAGACTCCCAGCTTCCAACACGAAGATACATCAGCTGTGCTTTGGTCAGACTCCTCCACCGAGACGCCCTCACGGCGGTGCAGTGCCACCTACAGACTTGGTTCGACCCTGCTTCCGTGAGCCTTTTGGCGAAGGGTCTCGTCGCACGCCTGCCAGTTTGACACCACTTGCCAGAGTTCTGGATGCTATAGTCAGACGCACTCTTCTTCCCAGACTTGGCTACAGAGAGGGACTGACTCGGATGCAGCTATGGGTTGTTCACCACCTCCTCTCACAGACACAGTTTGACATTTGGGATCTCATACTTAGTGAGATGGAGGACACCATAGCTGAGGGCTTCAAGGGTAATCGTCAGCTGCCCTATGCACACTGGATCTGCTTCATCATTAGATCGTCCATCCAGTTACATGCAGAGATTCGAGCTGAGATATCAGATACAACTACTGCTTTCCCTGAGTATGATATCCGTCAGCTTTGGGCTTCAGTCACCAGAGATCAGGCCCCAATGCCAGGACAGCGTGTGCGACCTGAGGTTCCTGAGACAGCAGCTGAGCAGGACGCCACAGTTGATGAGCTTGCAGAGACAAAGCTTGCCGATCTTGACGCTCAGCCTGCTGATCTTCCTGAGGATGTGACATCTGACAGCACTGATGAGGACTACCAGCCCATCCCTAGGTACCGGTCTCCTCGGTCTCACGACCACGAGGCCGGTGGCTCTGGTTCAGCCTCCCGCACAGATCCAGCCATGGTGGCCATACTTGAGAGGTTGACCCAGGCACAGGAGCAGCAGCAACAGCAGATACAGCGACAGGCTCAGGACACAGCTGCAGCACTTGCACAGATTCAGGCTCGTCAGGACGAGTTTCAGCGTCAGCAGCTTGAGATCCAGAGGCAGCAGGTTGAGATGCAGCGACAGCAGTACGAGATTCAGCGACAGAGTGCAGCTAGTCAGCAGCAGTACTTGGATCTCCTGCGCCACCTAGTCACTGTTGGGGTTCCTCCGCCTGCTTCTGTCCTGACTTCTGCTTTACAATCCAGTGATCCATCGAGTCAGGGACAGCCGGGTTTTCAGTTCACATCTCCACAGCAGCAGGTTCCCTAGTCATTCCAGTCCCCAAGCTTCACGCCTTTTCACATGGGGTTTACACCTTCAGACCAGCCTCGCCCTCACCTCCTGACAGGCACACCCTTTGGTGATTTCAGTGCTACCTACAGCGAGTTGACTGGTCAGCCGACGCCCTCGCACACTACCTTTGCTACTTCATCAGGGTTGTTAGCTTCAGAGGCAGCTATTCCTCTAGTGACAGGGACCGGGACTACAGAGACTCTTCCTTCGTCAGTTGCCTCGACAGATCCTCCAGCTATTGGCTCGCTACAGGCTCAGGTCACTCAGACGGCTCCTCTTGTTGCTACTACGTCAGTACCTGTTCCTGCAGCTCAGACCCAGACCGCTTTACAGCCACGGGTTTCTTCAGAGGGTCAGCCAGATAGCTCAGATTCCGAGGGAGATTCTCTACATTTCGTGTTCACTCCGCGCACCTCGGCACCCGACACGACTCCGTCTGTCCCCCCGTCAGATCCTTAGTTTAGTTTTTTGGCGCTTGATGCCAAAGGGGGAGAGAGAGTAGTTTCAGGGGGAGTTTTGAGAGAGGGTTTTCATTTTTTTTCTTGTGTGCTACTTTCATGCATCATGTTTACTTTTTAGTCATTGCATTCGTGTGACATGTCGTCGTGTGATAAACCTTGAGCCTTAATGTTTTATCCAGTCACAGTGTTAGCGCTTGTCACCATTTTTAATTATAGCTCTAAGGTTGTGCTTCCGTGCCTTACTCCAATTTCTTATGAGCTATATCTGTATGTGTACTAACGTTCTTTGTCTTATCTTATGAGTACACTCTTTTGGCTTGGGGCACATAAGCAATTCCTAACCCCTTGTGCTTATTGCTTTTTGCTTATGTGAACCATGCATGCTCGAAAACCTCAACTCAAATCTTTTATATCTTAGTGTTGTCATCAATCACCAAAAAGGGGGAGATTGAAAGCATCTAGACCCCGAGGTTTGGTTTCGGCAATTGATGACAACACTTTATTACCATGACTAACGTGTGTTTTGCAGAAACTTTGGTAAGTTAGGTCATGGAGGTTTTAACTGCTTTGGGCACCATGGTATTCATGCCCCTTGATGGAAATCGTTTCGGTTTTCAAAAGAGTGACGTCAAGATTAAGGACGGTTAGTTCCGGATGTCGAGGTGTTGAGAGACATTTGGAATAGTCATAAGGATCTTCGTTTTTCTCTTTTGGCCGTACTATAAAGGGGGGCATGAGCGGGTAGCTTGACCTAGGCGAGTCCTATGTTTAGGTGTGGTGCACACTTGTTAAACTTGGCGCTAGGCAGCTCTAGAATAGCTCAAAGTTCAGTTGGAAGCAACTTGGTTCAAGTTGTGACGCGTTTCGGAGAGTTTCGGGTCGTTTTCCCCTGACCGGACGCGGTCCTCGGCATGACCGGACGCGTCCGGTCAGTACAGTTCCGCGGCTAGGGTTTTAGCTCTGAACACCGGACGCGGTCCTCGCGAGGACCGGACGCGGTGGTCAGAAGTCGACACGTGTCACTTGAGGGAAACACCCGATCGGACGCGACCTGGGTGTGATCGGCGCGTCCGGTCACAGTCCAGTAAGGTCCAGAGACGACCGGACGCGTCCGGTCATCACCGATCGGACGCGGTCGCGCGTCCGGTGCGAGTACAGTATGCTCCCTGCACGATCGGACGCGTCCGGTCACCTCTGACCGGTGCGTCCGGTCACTCAGTTGTTTTTCGGTTTTCGATCGTTACGAGCGACCGGCGCGTCCGGTCAGTTCAACCGGCGCGTCCGGTCAGCTCGTGTTTTGCTGAGTCAGCAGGTAACGGTTCGTTTTGTCTGTGGGGTGTATAAATACATCCCCACCACCTCTTTTAGAGGTCTCTTGCTCATTTGATCAGCTGATAAATACCTTTGGAGTGCAAGGGAGTGCAAGAGCACTAGTGAGGATAGAGATTTGAGAATCAAAGCTTGAGAGTTCCTCACTAGCGATTAGAGAGTAGCAAGTGTGCATCCACCTTCTCATTTGAGCTCGTAGTGGTCAAGTGAGAGTTCTAGCTTGTTACTCTTGGTGATCGCCATCACCTAGACGGCTTGGTGGTGATTGGGAGTTCGGTGATCATCCGGCGGAGCTTGTGGATGACCCAACTCATCTTGTGAGCGGTTGTGGGTGATTCACCGCGACGGAGTGTCAAAGAATCAACCCGTAGAGAGCACTTGATCCTTGCGCGGATCAAGGGGGAGCTTCACCCTTGCGCGGGTGCTCCAACGAGGACTAGTGGGGAGTGGCGACTCTCCGATACCTCGGAAAAACATCGCCGTGTTCCTTGCCCCTTTACATTCAAGCATTTACATTCTCGTATTTACTTTCATTGCTTGTTTTACATTCCTAGACTTGCCATGCTAGACTAGGATTGGAAACTAGGGTGCAAAACTTTGTTTCGGTAGACTCTCTAGGAACACAAGTAGACATTAGGGGTGAATTCCGGCTTGTAGGATTTAAATTCTTGCATTTAATTTTTAGAAAAGCCCAATTCACCCCCCTCTTGGGCATCTTGATCCTTTCACTCTGTCCAAAATAAGCACGGACTTCTCATACATTAAGTACAAAATGTACTAATATTAATGATCTATGATAATTGTAAAACAGCAGATGGATCCATATTTAATATTCCCTCCATTCAAAAAATATAAATCTCGTTTTATGAGGAGTCAAAAATATTAATTTTTGATCAAATATATATAAGATTCATCTCGCCACTGTCATTCGTAATAAAAAAAATAGAAGCCGGATCAGATTAACTTTTGTTTTGATTGTCACTTCTCTATTAGTACAGCTTATCTAGAAAGCGTTTTTCAGATAAATGCCTACCTCCGGCCAAAATAAGCAGAGACTTCTCATACATTAAGTACAAAATGTAATAATATTAATGATCTATGATAATTGTCATCAAAGTAAGCATACAATAAACTTGAATAATGAACGTATCTGTATACAAAAATGTAGGTACTATTCTTGATAATTGTAGACAAACTTAAGAAACCTTCTTGAGAACCTTGATGTGTGTTTATACAATACTATTAGTAATAAAGAGTTAACTTTTGTTGTTGTAAAAAAAAAGAGTTAGCTTTTGTCTTAGGAATACAGGTGGTACTCTCTCCGTACAATAGAAGGCATATCACGCACTATTTTTATAGAATTAGGCCATGTTTAATTCTCAAAATTTTTTAAGATTCTCTGTCACATCAAATGTTTGGACACATGCATGGAGCATTAAATGTAGACGAAAAAAACTAATTACACAGTTTGGTAGGAAACCACAAAATGAATCTTTTAAACTTAATTAGACCATGATTGAACACTAATTGACAAATACAAATGAAAGTGCTACAGTAGTCAATGCCAAAAAAATTCACGAACTATCCACACCCTTTGTAGTACTATAATGTCAGGCACTACTCTCAATAAAGCACCTTTGAATTTATTTTGGGTACTCCGTTGGGAACCAGATGGTGATCACTGGATACGGTGCCAATTAGTTTTGTCATCAAACTAGTGAAGGGCGCGCCTTCACGCGCGTATGCAGTTATAGTGAAAATTTTGAACATCTAGTTAGCACGGTGAGTAATAATCATATTATATATGTTGTTTAGATCTGGAAAGCACGGTGAGTAATAAGCATGCTATATTTGTTGTTGAGGTTTGTAAAGAACCGCTGCTGATACACATCAAAATTATCACTAGGTACAAGTACAAAGGTTCCTCCTAGGCCACATCGTACAGTGGGAGTGGCCAAACCACATAAGGAGGCACGAAGTAAGGGGTAATATACAAAGAATAGGTGATGAGACTTTTTCCTAGAACAAAAGAATTTCCTTTTGAGTGGTAATCTAAAATCCTTATGGCTTGTTTGGCTGCACACGGATACACCCCTCCCAAATCACGTAGATTGGGGTGAATTTGCGTGCAGCCAAACAAGACCTAAGACCGGCGGCATAGTAAGCTTATGACGAGGATCTTCGAGGTGGGAAGCAGGATCCTCCACATGTTGCAAAACGGTGAGGCAGACATGCTGTTGATCGGCATCACCTGGTGCAAGAAGCAACATATCGAATTAGCTGCAGATCTGGTCGCGTTTTTTATAGTGAAGATGGCATTGTACAAATGATGAACAGAGGTGGTTGGACCACATGGTAAGGAAACTCGATGAAAATGGTGACAGAACTGAGTGTCGACTAAGCACCTAATTAGCTGCTGGTGTATGCTAGGAAGATAAGTGGAAAGGCAGAAAAACTTGGTAACGCGTAGCATGAAGAAAGGAAATATAAGTTAGAGGATAAAGAAAAAGCAGATGTGTCATTAATCATTTTCTGGAGAGCTGATACTTTCACCAGGGTTTGGCATGTTATTGATGAATGATGACGTCATTCTGGGCTGCGCCAAAAGGCCAACAACCCGATGATTTCAAGGACGGAGATTTCATAACAAGGCTATGTGAAACTGACAGTAACTCTACGAAATAAGAACCTGTGAAGAACTATAATGGAGAAAAGCATATACCTTCCATTTCTGTACTCACTTTGTTGCTGCAAAATCGTACACAACTACCAGAGCCAGACCACCAGCACCCTATTTTCATAAGCTGGAACACGTTTTTGCTTTAGTACCAAATTAGAGAATGCAGTGATTCAGGGATTGGGAAAAAAAGGATTTGACCTGTACATAGTGATCTTTATTGTTAAAGTTGACCAAAGCCTTATGCAGATCTGAAGCATTAAGCAAAGAATCTCACCTTATCATACACAGGTAACATATTCTGTGTAGTGCCCATCCTCATTAATCCATCGTGTGTGTGAACTGTGTTCCATGGAATTCTAGTGAACTGTGTGTTGGGTTGAATTTTAGTCAGTATATGCCAGATTCACTTCTGGATGCCAAAATTAGCAATAGGAGTACTCTGCTGGCCATCAAATTGTACCTGAATTACATGGATGCAAGTTTTAAGTACATATGTATGTTTATGACTAGAAGATAGTACAATGGGAAGAACACAACCAAGAATCAAATGGTGTGATTTCAAGAAGACCAAATGAAAAGAAAATATGAACAGTAAGCCTGTGAGTAAATTTAAACGTTGTGGCTAAAGGGGACAACAAATCAGAAATATTGCTAAAGGGGAAACAAATTTTCTTCGGCCAAGCCAACCATGAAGCATGAAGAAGAGGGAGAACTGCCATTCTTTGGAGACGGAACAAGTACTAATAATATATGTGCTCTAATTAAATGAATAAATCTTACATCTAAACATAAATCTTACAAATAATTAAACATAAATCTTACATCTAAATAGAAATAGTAAAATATGATATAGTGAGACATAATAGGCTCTAATTAAATGAATAAATATAAATATATGGGTGCATGCAAGAACCGAGGGTGCCATAGCATGCTAGCACAATTAGTCAATATCCAAATCAAACAACTGGATGCATGAATAAAATATGGATGTGAACAATATGGATGTGAATATCCAAATTATATATATATGGATGTGAATAAAGCAGTATAAATGCTTCAGGAGAACAGGGAAATCTGTATAGAACAAAATACATCACAATATATATAGGGATGAATAAAACGTCTTCAAATCAAAAGGATAAAGGATAGATCTATATATAAGAAAAGGAAAAGGAACATAGCTGCAGAACACAACCATGATTCAGAAGGATGATTTCAAGAAAACTAAAGTAATAAACCGTAGGAAAACAAAATGGAAAAAAGTCTAAATAACTCCTTCGACTATGGATCCTGGAACACATAACCCAATGAACTATGAAACGGTCTAATTTACCCCTGAACTATCCAAAACCATCTATTTTACCCTCTGGACGGTTTTCGACGGCGGATTTGCTACAGTAACAGTTGGTTTGCTACAGTAATAGCAGTTTTGTTTTTTAAATTTATTTTCGCTGAATATTTGAAAAATCATAATAAATCACAGAAAAATCATAAAATAGAAAATTTAATTTTGTTGGACTCCACATGAGTAGATCTACACAGTGAATATATAATACGGTATGCTTTAGTACAAAGTTTTTGCTGCAGCTTTAGATTAATTGGAAAATCCAATTTAGACTAAAGTTACAACAAAAACTTTATGCTAAAGCGTACCGTATTATATGTTCACTGTGTAGTTCTAATCATGTGGAGTCCAAAAAAATTAGATTTTTTTATTTTATGATTTTTCTGTGATTTACTATGATTTTTCAAATATTCAGCGAAAATAAATAAAAAGACAAAACCGCTATTACTGTAGCAAACCCACGGTTTTGAATAGTTCAAGGAGTAAATTAAACCGTTTCATAGTTCCGTGGGTTAAGTGTTTCAGAGTCCATAGTTCAGGGGGTTATTTAGACTTTTTCCAAAACAAAATTGAATGGTTGAGAAGGGAAAACTCGAATATGAATGATTGAGAAGGGAAACCAAAATTTCTTCTTTTTGAAAACCAGACAGCTAGATAATTTCTATGACAAATGAAAAGGTATCAACCACAAAAAATGAAAAGAAGCTGAGAAGCAGCCGCATTGAAGAAGTACAATGAAGGTGAAGGTGCTACAAAAAAAACATGCGTGCACCAACTCCACATGCCTCCTCATCGGGAACAAGGTGTGAAGCAAACGCTGGGAAACCAAAGTATCACCGGACAGGAGAGGAGCAAGGAAATTCCAGGAGGAAGGAGGTGGTGCACGGGATGGATCTAAAAAAACTCAGAACACTGGTTCAATTAAAAGGTCATGTCACCACCTTCAGGTAATTAGCTCTAGGAAAAGAAAAGCAGTGGATCTACAATTGGAAATCACGGATACAAATGCCTGAGCTCTGATTGAGAAATGAGCAAATGAGTGAAGACGATAAACAAAATGGAGGAGGTAATTAAGAACGAGCTGGACAAAACAGGGGGATGGTGAGCAAAAAAAAAAACAGGGGGGGGGGGGACGACGAAGCTGAACAAATGCCGTAGGGAAAAACCTAGAACGAACGCAATGGGAGAAAGGAAGAACGAGCATCGAGGGATGGAGGATTGCCATCGGAGTGATCAACTGGAGCGGCGGCAACGGGGAATACTGTAGAAAGGAGGCGGAACAGATAACGTGGATCTAGGGTTCTTGACAAAAGGGGAGAAGCACCATCGACCTCTTTGTCGGATGTGGAATGGAGCGATTGAAATCAGTTCATTATGGACGGAGTAGAATTTGAAATCCGAGCTGTGGGTGTACTGATGACGGGAGACAGCCGGAGGCAGGTAGCCAGGCACGGGAATGAGGTAGGGCTTCAGGCACGGGAATGAGACGAGGCTGAGTTGACCAAGGTGGAACCTACAGTATTAAATAAATAGAAAGTTACATGCAACTGTGGGGCCGGCTCTGATCTCGAGAGAAGCCTGGCCGTCGAGATAAGCGGAGCAGGCGCTCATATGAGCAGATTTTTCCATCTGCACCGCGAAGGCATCCCACACTGTAGCACACTTGCACAGCTCGGCGCTACCACGCTACTCACGGCCGCCATGGCCGAAGTCTTTCGAGGCCGCCCGGACCACACACACGCAACGCAGTCACGAGCACCCACTCGCCGAATGCCCTCGACCTGTGTCTGTGAAGCCACAGTTTGGACATGGCTGCGCTGTTCATGGACGCCGGCGCCACCACAGCCATCCACGCGGCGACCTCGCCAAGAACCGGAGCTCTTGGACCGCTCGACGCCGGCTCTGTTTGCCACCATGCACTGATGCACAGCACGGCATCCATGAGGCCGTTGAGATGAGCGGTGTGCGGAGGCCGCCTTATCGTCCGGATTGAGAGTACGAGGATGTTGTGAGAGAAGATGAGAGTTGAGATGTGAGATGTGTTGTTGAGTTGAGGAGAGGTTGAGTTGAGATTGTGGGTTGGGTTATGAGAAGTTTACCATATATTACTATACTTTTGTTGCTCCTGCAAGCGCTAAGGGTGCAGACCTCAACCAAACTATTAGGATCGCCAGATCCCTTGATTTCTCCAGATTCTTTGCCTGCAGATATGTTGAGGTAGGTAGTTGGCTTGCGGACCGCTCTCAAGGATGCCCGTGAATTGGAGTTTCGCCAAGCTTCGCTGCTACGAGTAGAGCCTCGGTGTTTTGATTGATCTTAGCCTAGAGAGATTGTAATTAGGTTAGTTTTACTCCTATTTTTGTACTCTGTTGTTGTATGACTTTGTAATCAGCTGAAAAGTGGACGCCCGTGATAGCTGAGGTATCCTGGGACTATCACAGAGGGGCAAGAGAGCCGGTATTTCAAGTTTTGAAATCCTGGTTCGTTTCAGGCAAGGACACACCTGCAGCCGCGGATCATGCTGCAACCATTAGTAGGCCATGTATTCGCTGAAAATAGCACAAGGAGTGGCCTTTTTTATGAGAACGGGGAGTCGAACTCTCGACTGTAGGTTGTCTTCCTGCATCCCTACCACTGCACTATGTGCATGTTCTCGAGTACAAAAAAAAACAAAGATAACCTAGTGGGGGAGGGAAGAAATGGTGTATCAGATCAGAAGTAAAAGAGTGGAAATGAAATGCACCCAGATGTATGTATTTTTTTCACGCAATCAAAGAAGTCACAAGATGCATGTATTTTGTACCTTGTTCAGTTAACGGAATAGAACAGTCATAACAATAACATTACTGTCTTTTGCTCTCTTTCTTCATTCACATACGGTTACTTATGAATGCAAAACAGATCAAGTTGACGCATCTAATGTACCCAAAAGTTTCCAAATTCTACAGCCAAATCGATATCACACTTTCACCCTCAATTGAAATAAATCCACAGTTCCACACTGCTATTGTTGTTTTTTTATAGATATACTGATCAAAGCCTTGCCAACCCATTTAAGTTACTGTAATAGAACGTTATAAACAAAATAAAATAGACCAACAGATCCCATATTAGTTAGGATAAAAAATCAAAGGAATTGAGATTAACTTTACATGTCTGCTTTAATCTAGAACACTGTGATGGGAGGAAGTAGTCACCACTTATGCACAGCAAGGTATTCTAGACAAGTGTGAATGCTACATTGATCAGTAACACTGAAGATTACTTTTTGTAAAAGAAGTTTGTATTTGAGGTTTAAGTAAAATTGTACTTTACATAATTACTCGGCACAAATTTCAGGTGAAAGTGGTGATAAGTGAACTGAATAGAAAACTGCATCAAAGCCATACCATGGAAATCGCATCAGGGTGCTCCTACGGATCCTCAAGTTCGTTGCAGGCTACGAGTGCGACTGGGTCTTAATTGCTGTCACTGCGGTTAATTGCTGTCATTGCGGTTGATTGCCAGCAGCTACAGGTGAGCTCCCTGCGGCTGAGAGACTAAGGACGCAGGCCATATCCGCTAGGGCGCCGGGCACAGGCATGGGGCTTCCCCGCGGCCGCGTAGCAGATTGCCGCGGGCTGTCCGCTAGCCACCGTGGCTCATCACAGTCGCCGGAGCGGCTCTCCGCCGGTGGCCAGGGAAGGGACGCGCCAGCGCGCGCTGCGCTTGAGGCACGCTGGCGCGTTGGCTACGTCCCTGCCCGCCTCACGCACCAAGCCTCGCGCCCGCCATGCCGACAGGCGGACAGCCCCCTCATGAGTCATGGCTGCGGATCCCTTCTTGCCTCGCCCCGGAGCGTAGGGGAGGCAGGCGCGTCGAGCAGCGGACGGCGGCATTGGCAACATGGTTGATGTGCGCGAATGGGAGCCTGAGCGCGGGCGCGGGCACGGGTCGTCGGTGCCGGGGACGAGACTGCTACCGAGGCGGAGGCGGATGGGCTATGTGGAGGAGACGACGACATTGCAGTAGTGGAGCTGGTATCCTGCGTGTTGCTGTCCAAGGCTCGATCTAAACACCATACTTAGGCCCTGTTCATCCAGCTTATAATCCGTCTTTTTCAGCTTGTTTTTTAGCCGGAACAATATTTTTCTCTCACAACAAATCAGCCAACAGTGTTTTTCAGCCGGCTTATCAGCGCAGCCGAACGGGGCCTTAGACTTCAATCCATCCAACCAAACACGTACACAAAAATCATTACATATCTATAAAATCACTGTTCCTCTAAACGGTCGTTTAGTTTATTTAAACAACATTTAAACGGTAAACACATACCACTTGGTAAATTAAACAAATAGACTATTTAATCAAGTTAGCCCTAGTAGGGCTCCAAAGGTGCTTCTGCTCCGCTTTTACCTGGAGCCCTATTTAACGGGTTGTTTTAAAATTGCTCCTCCGAAAGGAACCGGAGCCTTTTTTCTTTTTTACACGACTCTTTTTCCTGTGTACCATTATAAAAGTTTCAAATTTCATGTGTCATTAAAAAGTTGAGCAGACAAAGAGGGTCACTGGTCTAAACTTTTTTGTCCTCCACGTCACTCCGTCCACATTCCATGCAATTTTCACAGTTTGGTAGCCCTAACATGTGGGTTTGGCTTGTAAAAATGTCCCTCTCTCTCCCAATCATATCCTCTGCCCATCCACGACGCACCCTCTCGATGCTTCCGCCTCCCGTCTGTGCCGGCCTCAACGGCCTGCCTTCGTGAGTGTCCAGCCGCTTGAATGCCGCCTTGTCGCTCTTGCTCCTCTAGGTCCATGGCGGCCTCCAACTAGGGCTGCACGGCAGACGGGCGCCATGGCCGTCAGCGGCGTGTTGCCTCCTATGTGTGAGGGCAGCATTGTCACGGGTGCTCGACGCGCTCCACGAGCTCGGGGACTGCCTCTAGGATGGGTATGCATGGGTTTATCCCTAGGTGGACATATGTGATTGGGCTCAAATTAAGCAACTGACATGAAAATGAGAAATGAGTCCAAGATGATTTATCATCAAGCACATAATTGACAAGCAATAGTTAAAATGTAAAAAGGGAATTTGATGGATATCTTTTTGGTCTATCTATTTGAAGCTTGTCTATATTATGGATGGTCATAATTGGGGTTTCATAATGAATTGACTGGTAAGCATAATTGAAAAATGAAGAACAAGACATAAGGGATTGGATATGGACTTCTATCACTTGAAGAGATTGTTAAATCGAACCAAGGATGACATTCAAGCAATGGTTGTGATATAGAAGAAATGGACTTCAATTGAATGCTTAGTGTTCACTCAAGACACGATCTGACTTGAGGATGGTTTGGTAGGGAAAATATAGCGAGGAAAGGGTTTGAGGTACTAAACAAAAATAAAGTGCAAGAGAGGGCATGGTGGCCAAGGTACCATGGCTAAGATCTAGAAGAGATTACATGCACTGAGTCGATGAACTTACCGAGATATGAGAGGATCACACTATGTGGAGGATCAAAATCATTGTTGAATCATGTGAAGAAGTGACTTATGGATGAAAAGTTTAGTCTTGATCATGTGTCAGAAAGATTCTAAGCCACTAGCTCAAGGAAATCATGCTCATGATAATAAAAGTGTTGAAGACCCTCAAATGATGAAGTTGAAAAAAATGACAATATTTTATGAATGAGAGGCTCAAGTTTGATTTAATTTTTATATCATTGATCTTGAGTATAGGTATATCGTACTATCAAGACGAATGTAACATTGGTTACTAGACGAAGTCTAAAAGTGGTGAAAACAACCCTAGAAAGAAACCCAAATGTTTAACATTAGAATCTAGAATTTAGTAGACAGAAGTTGACAAAATCTCACCGTAACAGCTATATCCGATAGAAACTAGCTAGGTTGGTTTTCACTAATTGCAGCCCAAGTCTAGTTTTTTGTGTGAGGGCTATTTATGACCATCCCACGCCCTTGGCATGTTGTTGATGCTTTATAATAGCCTTGAGAGCTCTCCCAGTCCTCCATTAGTGGGATTTTGTGTGAAAAGTGAGATATACTTTTGGTTTGTGAATGAATTTGAGTTGTGTGAGCCTTGGTGAGCACTTGTGAGCTGATCCTAACCCTTGAGCACTTTGTGGTTGTGTCAAGCAATTTGGTTCTGCATTTGTTACTCTTGGAGCTTGGCTCCTAGATGGCTAGGCGTCGCCCATGATCACCCAACTTGTTGAGTCCCACGAGATCATTTGTGAGGGTTGTGATCTTACCACCAGAAAGGAACAGATCAACTAGTGGAGATGAGGAAAAGTTGTTGAAAGAGACCCACTAAAGCTTGGACCATGGGAGGTCCCTCATGGCTTTCAGAATGGAGACGTTGGGTCCAAGAGGGTCCTGAGCTCCGAGAAATACATCTTGTGTCTCTTGTCTTGGTTTGCATTACATGCACTTCGTGCTTCCGCTTATGTCTACTTGGTTGCGTGTTTGTGGCTGCAGGCTATACATGAACCTTTCTATAAGAATACTCAAAGAAGCAGCAAGACAAGTTTAGTTCGTAACAAAAGAAGCATGGGGAAGAAATTAATGTTTTTATAGGTTAGCTAAGTAGGTTTTGGGAACCAGCCATGCCAGTTTTGGAAACCAACGAGTATATTGTAGTTCATCTAGTAAAACTGGCTAGGCCGGTTTGGAAAACTGACCATGCTGGTTTTGGTAGACTTTATGTAAATAGTTTTAATTGGTTAACTTTGTTGTTGATCCTCTTCAGCCTCCTCTAGGCATTAACCTGGTCGTTTAAACATGTATACGGTGACATGGACTATGTATATATAATTTGAGTTAGCTATTTTATATGTTAATTATGACATATGTGTAATTTTGAAGCATGTATTGGGTTATTTGGCTTTCCTTTCATGATAGCACAAGGGAGTAATTTAGATGCAGATTAGGATGTCACTGTATATTATTTTTTAACAACAGAGGAGTGTAATTAAGATGCAAATTTGAGATTAGGATGCACTGTATATTATTATGTTTTGGATATTATTTATAATATTGGTGTGAGTAATTTAGACGTAAATTGAAGGGATCATTTCTATTATTTTTATAATAATGGCTGCAGACGATTAAGAGCAAATGAGCCTAATGTGCACCATTGTCAAGAGTTTCCAAAATTGACGATAAAATGTTTTGCCTTTTTATATTTTCTATTATTTTATATTTTCTATCATGTCTCATGGATTGACATGAAAACACCAAAAATGAGTCAATAATTAGTGATAAGAATACTAAAGGGTTCTGTCAAAAATTAGTGCAGGTTTATGAATTTTTGCTAAAACTTGTAAAAGTAATTTTTTTTTCATATCTCTCTATTCATATTTGCTAATAAATCGGCTCTTCTTGATAACATAAACATTGATTTTATAAATACAAAGATACTATACTTCAATCACGGATCTCTTTACTACCCCTCCATTCCAAATTATAAGATATTTGGTTTTTTTTAGATACGTGACTTTTGCTATACATTTAGATATACATTATATCTATATACATAGTAAAAGTAATGTACATATAAAAATCAAAACGTCTAATAACTTTGAAGAGAGGGAGTACATGGGAAATGACAAAAAAACACCATGGGAAGTACTCTATCCATTTTTAAATGTAAGCACAATTAACTTTGGTTCGTCTAAAATAAACTTTGACTTGATGCCATGGCAATGAAACCACAATAGCAGGAAACAATTTTCAAATAATCCAGTTGTACTGCTCTAATTTTATAAATTACCTACAAACGTTCCAAGGAATAGAGTTTGAATCTAATACCTATATATATTATATTTTCAAACCTCACTAAAAGTTTTGCCTCAAGATGCAAGCTATCTATATCATTTTTCACTATCTACATCATCTCTCACTAATGCACGTTAGCTCACTAACTTTCAATCTATTAATACAAACCATCCACATCACCTCCACTAAAACGTATGAGAAATGTACAAAACATCCATATGTTTTTATTTGTTTTGCTGTTTCATTATCTTATAATTCAATCTAATTCTTTTAGTGTTATATCGAATTCTTTTATTGTCATGCCCAATTTTGATAACAATCGATGCAAGAATATGTAAATCTAACTCATACCTGTAACCATCATATTTTTTAAAAAAGTCTTCTAACAACGCGCGAGTATGCTTTAGTATTACTTGTTATATAAAAAGAAATAGCAGAGGAAGTACCAGATATCGTCCTGCACGCCAAGCAGCAGGCCCGTCTCCTCTCTCGCGGCCGACGAGGCGACACCGAGCGCGCTGCCCACCAGCATGGTAGCCATGCCCAACGCGGTCTCCGCCATGGCAGCACCCTCCCTGGTTCTTCTTCTTCTTCTTCCCTGCTCCTCCCACTTGTCTGTGCGCTACATCTGCTTTCAAGGCAGTCGGTACTCTCGAGTTCAACTGTTTGCTAATGTAATTACAGCAGCAGGGCAGAATGGATCTGAATTGGTTGCTTCCGTCTCGGCGTCTACTTTGCGCGAGCTTGAAGGCAAGCAAAGGGAGCACCAGCAGCGTCCTGCTTTGCCCTGGATAAACATTGTTGGAGTCTCCTGACCATGGCTGTGCAAGGAGCTGAAGCTACGCATTAATTGATTCCTTGTTGCCGATCTCAAGGCATCCTTAGTGTATGGTCTTGGGCTAGCCAGATGCCGTCCTTTTGTAGCTCTTTTTTTTCCCCCTCTCTCTCAGGATCTGGTAAAATTGAATCACAGAGCATGCATGGCACAGTAACAATGTGCGATGAAAACCTTTTGATAACAGCATGCGAATACTGAAAGCAGCTCAATAGCTGATGGAAACACATTCTATTTACGGTAGTATTTGTACGGCACAGCACAGTTGTAGTCTTTAGGACGAAACTTTGTTATGTATTTTAGCTATATATATGTTTCTTTATTCCTGAATCTTTAAAAAAGCTATATGTTGATTTGGTTGCTGGTTAGCACCATCAAACACTAGTTTGGTGAGCTTGGTAAACCTCCCTGCCCCTGCACATTTATTCGGGCTCTTGATCTTCTCGAATTTTTAAGAGTTGCCAAAAGAAGAATCATACATTGATTCCCATGTCAGGAAACTATTGGGTGCAAACCACCCTTACGGTGGAAGCGTGAAAAAACCACTAAAAATTACATATCTAGAAGTTGATTAATTTTTTTAAAAAATGATACACATTGCATGTTACATTTTATGAGCTTTGTTGTGGTACTCTCGAATAACCGTGAGCAGTTTATTTAATTAGATCGGATATTTAGAATCATCTACTACTTGCAAAAATTAAGATACAGAATTAATTTATCAAAATTCATACAACAATAACAAAAACCTTGGACATTTGCACTAGAAGACAACAGTCTTCCATCCGGTGCAATTTTATGGCATGAAAGTGAATCCGAACTCCGAAGTCTCTAAAACGGAACTGCACGAGGTCATGGTGGCTGGGGTCGCTGCACGGGGTGGAGGTCGTAGATCCACTGCCTCCGAGTATGGATCCGACGGTCCCTGTGCGGGATCCACTCCGGTGGAGCTCGTTGGTGGTGGAGGTGCCATCTGCACAGGAGGCCCATCGGCGGCGCGGAGAACTCATGCGCAGCAGCGGAGCAGAGGTGTCCCTGGAGAGCGCTCTGACATATCTCCAATAGCAGTAATAGGGCCATGGCCCCAGTCCCCTGCCTCCGCCACCGCCGCATTGCGCCTGTGGTGCTGCCACCGCCAATTCAATACGATGCGGCCAGGGTTGCTATTGCATCGTCGTTGTTGACGGTAGTTAACATACATCATAAACCGTCAACCTATCTTACATAAATGATTAAAATGGATCACCAACATAGACTTAAGGGTTTAAACTAACAAATTTCATAAGTTTTGGTGAATCTGTGTTTCCAGCAAGATTTAATCGAAAAACTGTCAAGGGAGACCTATTCATCAAAAGAAATCATGGAATTCCGCTGCGGGAACTGCATGGGAAGGTTTTAAAAGACTCTAGTAGGCTCTCCACCAAGAGAGACCACATGTCTCTGACATGTGGGGCCGGCTGGCCCCACCTAGAGGCCGTCCGGCCTGTGGGCCCTCCATGTCAGCCTCCCGTTGCTACGTCGGTTCTCCATCGCCTCCTAGGATGCATCTCAGCCGTTATTTCAAGTCGGTTTGATCCAAGGACTGATGATCGATACTCAGGGTTATATATACAGCCTGCACCCCTCCCAGGGCATAAGCCAAGTTAGATCCTGAGAGCTGAGAAGCCAGAGTTTGATCCAAGGACTAATGACTCTGTTAAGTGTTTGACAGTGTATCTTTAGTCGTGGGTGCAAAGGAACAAAGGAGGATGTAACAGAACCGACCAAATTATAAGAGCACAAGTACAAAAACAAGCACCGAAGCGCTCAAATTTTCGAACTTGAGCCCCTATAATCCCGGTAGTCAATCGAAACCATGAAGGATTTCAAACCAACTTGCTTACAACCAGGATCGCATCATTCAACATACAACATCATACGTTACATTTCACAAGTAGTTCTGAAATAAGTTTACACAAACGGAGTCGCAATTATTACAAACCAAGTTTGAAAGTAGCGGAAGCATAACACACGTACTAGTTAATTAAATACTGCCAGTCTGGATGATCGACATCCCGCAAAAGCATGAGGAAAGTACATAAAGACGGTCATGCCCTTGTGATCTAGTCATCATCACCCGCAGGGTGGAGACACGTCTTGCAGAATCCCTGATAAAGCATGTCATCTGCAACAGGAGGGAATAAACCCTGAGTACTGGAATGTACTCAGCTAGACTTACCCGTCGAAAACCAGAAATAAGATGACACCAAGGATTATGCAAGGCTTACACAAGAGGCTAGCTGACATAACATTTTGCATAAAGGCATAAGTAATTTAAACTCTTATCGCCTGTACTAGCAGTTATTTTTAGCATTTACCTGTCATCTATCTTAGCACCTGTACTAAACATGCACTTGATTATAATCAAACAATTATCATCATTATATCCAGAGCAGGTATGAATTTTGACAACATTGTATCATTCCCTTAACCACCGGTTCATTTAATGAGATCTACGTTGCCGCTGCTCAAGTCAAGTGCTCACTAACCGGGAGCGACGGCGATTCGAATCGAATTCCTATCCAGCTGGAGGGGTATTTCTAACACTCACCGTGCAGACCCCTGCCAGGGTCGCATAGGCCACCATTTCATATGATTCAGGAATCGCGGGTCCGAATAATGTCACGACCCTAAGGGCGACACTCTGCCAGGTGATAGGGACTCTAACCCCCCCTTGGTCTCACGCCAATGTCCCCAAGCACATCCTTTCTCTCCTCCAAGAAGCAACCTACCATTCGATTCCCGGCCTGAACCACATTACTCGGCTTCGCGGTCGGAACGACTTATCCGGCCAACTAAGTGTTAGACTGCGTTCAACATGACTCAAGGACGTACAGCGAATCGGTCCTTAAACGACTCAGACGGGCATAGCTCCACACCCAAGACGTGAAGTGTCTTGCGGCTGTACTATCGAACTCCCGCCCGGTCTCAATTTCATTTTTAAGCATGGTTCCATCCACGATAACCATAAAGCCACTCGTGACTCCTTCCTACATCTCGCGGATGACCGGAAATCACCCGACTTCTACCGTACTAAGCTGGGCTAAGCATTGACACGTGCCTAAACCTAATATAGGATTAAGTACGATATCTGGACAAGGACATGTATAATACAACAAGTGTTTTCATATAACTCCTACAACTTAATGCAGTAAACAATTAAAAATACTCAAGATTAATTTATAAACAGTAGGTTCAGCATGCACCGGGGCTTGCCTTTGAGAAAGGTTGCGGGTCTGTGGTCCGGACACTCGGGTAGACCTTCTGACGGAGCTTCCCCGACGTTGGGTTCTTCTGCTAATTCCTCCGGTTGACTCAGCACCTCCTCCGGTATCGCTCGTTCGAATTCGAGGAGTGTCACCCCCTCCGGTACACCTATTGCATGAGTGCATAATAAATCCCATGAATGCATAATAAAAGATGCAATATGCTCGGAATGAAATGCATTACAACAATTTAACGCTCTATTCAAATTACTTCAAAAGAGTAGGTGCAAATTTCCTCTCTGGTAGAGAAGTACTCACCTAATCTACTTAACCTAAGATAAAGCTGCTCATCCTCAGTTAAGGCCCTAACACCTAACAATTACAAAAGTAGCATGTCTTAGGATATCTCACCATATCAATCAGCAAAACACCACAGTAAGCATTCTGGACAGTAGCTACTTGTTTTTATCACAACTGGAGATTTACAATTCCAAAAGATATGATCTAAGACAATCTGGAAAGCCTAAGAAATGCACTACAATTCATTTTCAGACCTCAACTCCAAACTCCTAAGTTTTCCATGTCAAACTTCACAAGTTCCAGAATCTGTCCTCTCAAAACAGAGAGTAGCAGATTTTGAACTGCCACTTTAAACAACAGTAACTCTCAAACTACTAAGCCAAATGCTTCCAAATTTTGACACAAGCTAGTTCATCAAGTTTACTCCAACTTTGGTATTTACAAGTTTTCCAGCAACCAATTTTATCAAAGCCAAATTTAGAATTACTACTAGCTGTCCAGAAAACCTAAAATTACAAAGGTTAAACATTTATTGATGTGGCCAAAGACCCTTAAAACCAACTAAGATTTCCAAAAGTTCACATGGGGTATAACAACACCAGAAAGTAGGGTGTGACTACCTAGAACATTTATTTATACTCATTTCTTATTTTACTTAATTAATTAGGTGGAATTTTAAACATATATGTAAACTGCTCCTAAAATTCTACAAAAATTACAGGGGACTCTCTGACCCAAAAAGAGACCACAGTAAAAATTTGAACAAGTTTTATTCACAGAAATTCTCTATACAAAATTCACCAGTCAAAAAGGCTGATTTTTGTATAATTAATAAATCATTTTGAAAAGTATCAAACAACAGATTTCATATTTTTCTTAGACACTCTAGGGTACCAAGACATTCTCCAAAAAGTTACAAGAACATTGCACATGTAGAAAAATTACAAAAATTCCTTCAATTATCTCCTAGGATAAAATGATAGCCTTATAACTTGGAAATTACTTAAGCACTGATACCCAAATTTTTACCAGAGCTAGGGCTAGCATAGAGTAACCTACCCACCAAATTTCATGATTTATGGAACACTACAGCTCAAGTTATAAATTTAACAAATTTGCATGCATTCCAAAACACATTTAAAGGATCTATTAAATTCTTACAGAATTTAAACATCTCATGCCAGATCCATATTTTTCTAAAATACTACACATCATGTAGACCCTAACAAAATTTATCTCATGATTTTTGGATCATTAAAACCCTAGATCTATATTTTTCCAACTTGTACAAAAATCAGTGTCAAAATAATAAAAATGAATTTCATTTCGGATGAACTGGGCCGGCCCGGAAAACTCGGCCCACACACTCGCGCGCTACGGCCCGCTCCCGCGCTACGGCCCGCGACCGGCCTCCCGCCCGCGCGCGCGCCTGACCTGGGGACCCCACTGGTCAGCGAGGGAGACAGAGGGGGAAAGGAAGGCGACGGCGATAGCTCGCCGCCGGCGGCAGCTCCGGCGAAGCTACCGTACCAGCGCGTTCACCTCAACCTCGCGCACCTAGGGGTACCCTCAATTGCTATGATTATGGTGGCTAGATAGGATGGCAGCGGTCATGGCGGTGTGCGGCCACGGCTCGACCAATTCCGACTAGTCGCCGGCATCCCTGTCCAATTAGCCTACCCTACAAGCTTTAGCCTACCTAACTGTACCTACAGCACGGAAGAGATAGGATAGGGAGGGGCCCGAATGGCATGGCCACGTGCAAGCTTGACGGTGGCGGACATGGCGGTCCGCTGGAGCCGCCCTCGCGGTGTAGCTCACCTGACGTGATAGAGACGGTTTGGTGAGGACGAGGACGTGGAGGGGCTCACGGTGGTGCGGTGGTCTAGATGGTTTGGCCAATGGAGCTGCGGTTTGGGAGAATGGCTCGACACCGTCGCGGTTTCACTCCTCTGGTCACCGCCCGCGCGTGGAGAAGGAAGCAGAGAGGGAGGGAATGGCGAGCGCGAGTGGTGGGGGTTGAGGTGTCGGCTCGGTCTTCATCTCCGCGCCTGGGCTCACGACGTGGAGGCGACGGCAGAGCTCGGACGCCACGCGGCCAAGCTGTTCTGCCCGAGCGCCACGACACGGTCGTTGTCTGAACCTTGAACCCGATGACTTCGGCGTCCATTGCCCGACTGACGGCCAAAGTTCCACCGATCCCCGTTCCAAATCTAGCCGAAATTAGTGCTAAGTGTTAACAGCAATTTGGTAGAGCTGTGTGAGGGCAACAAAATTGTCAATTGGAGCTTAGACTGGTTCGGCCTAGATTTGAAACTACAGAGCTCCAAAGTGGGTCACCCGAAAACTGAAACTTAGTTTCAGTCACTATGCCGACTGAAACCCGATTTTCTAGGCACCAAATCTCCTAAACCATTTAGAACTAGGTGATGGTGATATTGGCAATGTTGTAGAGCTACATGAGGGCTACAAGTTTGTCAATATGAGTGGGAGCTGGTTCGGCCTGGTTTGCAAACTAAAAGCTCCTAAAGTAGGCATCAGTAAAACTGTAGGGTCAGATTCCAGACTTAGAAAAATTCTAAGTCTTGGAGCTACCTCTCTAACTGACTTGTGGGCCACTTTTGAGCATGTTAGGGTCAATTTCATGAGATGGTCATTTTGAGACTTTTGTTCCCCATGAGTTTCTTTACAACTTTGCTTAAGGGTGCTCTTCCATGCAAGGTCACTAAATTAGACTTTTTAATTGGTCAAACTAGAGCCTTCTAGGGTCAAATGGTGGTCAAACTTCTCTTGGAGGGCAAATTTGTAATTTTGGTCAACATGAACCTTGTTCCAAATGTTACCCTAAGTATAACTAAGGTGTTGTAGGTCATGATTGGCTACCTTACCTTTTTGTTACACCAACTATCAAATACTTCATGAAATAAATCAAACAAACCCTAGAACAATCACATGTGTTGCATCACATAAAATAACAAACATGAATGATGCATGCTTATGCTTATGCAAATGCAAATGCAATGCAATTAAGGACTAAACACTTGAAGTGTTACAGAGGAGACCCCTCCAACTCGAATGGATGGCTTGCCATAGCTCAAAGAGCTAGTTTACATTCATTTTACCTTTTAAAATTGAGTTATAGAACAAGCCGTACTATTAAGGGGGATACTAATAGTGGTTTGGGGTGGAACCAAGTGCATAAAACCATCATCCACATCTCAAATATTCCTAGCCACAAAAGCCAGCTAATTTGAACTCTTTTATGTTCTGGCAAGCGTGGAACCTCTGCATTTTTGCGGAGGCTCCGAGGTCTGTAAGACCCGACCATTTTGTGGGTGACGTGGATGGTATTTATACCATACCCCTTCGCCCCCAACAGTCATCTTCTTCCTCGCTTGATTCTAAACCGCACCAGGAGCTCTCTCTCTCAAGCTTTGTGCTCCCATCTTCCTTGCTTGAAATCTTTGTGATTCCTCAAGGGATTTGGCTCTAGAGAGTGAGAAAGCTCAAGAAGATCATTCTCCTCTGCTCCCGTGCACTTGGTGAAGCTCTAGCCGCTTGGTGTGTTCGTTACTCTTAGAGCTCAGCTCCTAGACGGCTAGCGGTCGCCTGGTAGCTCCCAACTCGCTGTGGTTGAGCACCAGGAAGTTTGTATTACCCTCTATGAAGCTAATGGAACCCTCTAACCTGCTGCTTTGGCGGTAGGTTGGAGAAGAGGAGCGAGTTGCAAGAGACTCCATAGCCTTTGTGGCTAACCTCAACAACGTGGACGTAGGCCAGCCTTTGTGGCGAACCGAACCACAGGATAAATCCTCGTGTCTCTTGTGATTATGATTGTTGTTGCTATTACTTGTGATTTGAATTGATTTTAGGGTTTGCACTCGATCTACGAACTCCACATCTTCTAGGTGCAAACAACTAGTTGGATAGCTCAACACTCTCCCTAGGATGGCTGGTATCTAAATCAATCTGTTTTTCTTTCGTTAAATTCTGCAGTAGATCGATTCATTACTCTGATTCCCGGAGGCTCTGCGTTTTCATGGAGGTTCCGCAGTCTGACAGTTTTGTGAAGTTTATTTTTGAAAAAGGCCTATTCACCCCCCTCTAGGCCACTTGCTAGATCCTTTCACTTAGGCCATATCCCCTTTTGCCTAGCATCACCATTGCTTGGTGGATGGACGAATATGTGCGGGCATTGGCCAGATCCGTGTGCTGCCGGTCAGATTCCCCCATATCGCCCAAGCTCCGGCTATGGTGGTCCTTCATTGCTAGAGGGTCCTATGCTAGGCATGGCTACCCATCTGGTGCTTCTCAGGCGGATGCCCCATCCCCTCTCCGATGTGGCGCCTGGTAGCAGTGTCGCTCAGATGGCATGTTGTTTGGCTGTCTTGGTGGTTTCTTGGCGAAAGCCTTGCTCGGCTTGTGACAATGTGGCGATGATGATGTTCTCGGATGTCATGCTCCTCCTTGGAGGAGCAGTTGAAAAGTCCTAATGTCTAGAGGGGGTGAATAGCCTATTAAAATTTCTACAACAGCACTAAAACAAGTGATTAGTAAATAAGATGGTGAAGCGAATTTTGCGCTAGCACTACACTTGTATTGTAAGCCACCTACCCAATTCTAATCTCTATAATCTCTAGTTTATCACACAAGGGCTAAGTCACTAATTTACACCTAGGTAATCAAGCTAGCAAGGGAACTACAACTAAAGAGCTACACTAACTAGCTACAAAAACCACAAGCTCTATACAAATAAATACACAAAGTAGAGCAAGAGAGTGGTAGAGGTATATACCGCCGTGGCAAGTGATCAATCAATGAATACCAAAGAATACCAAGGGGACAATGATGACACAATGATTTTTCCTCTGAGGTTCACTTGTTTACCTGCAAGCTAGTCCCCGTTATGACGATTCACTCACTTGGAGGTTCATGCGTTAATAGGCATCACATGTCTAACCTGCAACCGGGTGCCACACAACCAATAGAAGATGAGGATCCACAAGCCACACGCATCCACTAGAGTTGCCTTTGGCACTCCACCGAGGAAGGCACAAGAACCCCCCACAATCATAATGATCGGAGCCTCTGCTCGATGATCCACTAAACATCGGGCCGTCTAGGTGTTGGCAAATACCAAGAGTAACAAGATCTCCATAAGCCTAAATCGCCCAACTAGTGCCACAAGATGCTAGAACACTAAGCAATGCACTAGAGGCTCTCCAATCTCACTCAAGATGATGGCATCAAGTGTGCGAGTGGAGTGGTGTGCTCAGCTCCCAAGGGTGTATGCAGGTGTGGGAAGTGCCACGAGAGTGGCTAAGGCCTACCACCACCTCTATTTATAAGCCCACAAGCAAATAGAGTTGTTACCCCTTTGGAGTACCTTCTGCGAGGTCATCGGACACGGCGGTGGTGGCACCACCCTAGGGGTGGCGGTGCCCCCAACGGTCAACTTCAACGGCTAGTTTGACTGGCGTGCGATCACCGGACACACATCAGTGGCACTAGACATGGCATGGCGGTGCCACTCTGGCCTAGCTGCCTATTTTCCCTCCTCTATGGAAAATTGGGCAGTGCCCTTCTTGGTCACCCCTGCTCTCTATTGAAAAGGGATGACACCACCAGATAGGGTGGCGGTGCCCCTGGCGGTGCACTGTCGCGCCTGTGGCGGTGCACACTACCACTTTCGGTGCCAGCCCTCTCTTTCTCCTTCTCAGCTGAGTCCAAGTGGGCACCGCCCTAGGGGTGGTGATGCCAACCCAGTACCTCCCTCTTGGCCTCCACCATCCGGTCACCACCACAAGGGTGGCGGTCCGCCGGATAGGGCATGGTGGTGCCCTCGGGGCAGCACCCCGAGCCCAGATTTGCCTCCTTTTCTTTACCTTTTTCACCACCTTTTCAAATGTGCTAACACTCCAAGTGTTTTACCATCATGTGCAAGTGTGTTAGCATTTTCACAATCATTTTTTAAAGGTTAATCACTTTCTCACCGATTGTGCACTTGGCCTAAAATGCATATGCATGTTTTCTAACACCTAGTGGCACTAGATGATCGAGTTGTCCGATAAGAGCTCTCCTCTTAATAGTACAACTATCTATACTAAATGTGATCACACTCTCTATAGTGTCTTAATCACTGAAAACAAAATGGCTCTATGGATATCACCTTTGACTTGAGCCCTTTTTGTTTTTCTCTTTCTTCTTTTTAAGTCTAGAGCTTGATCATCACCACATGTCCACACCACCACCATGGACTTCATTTCATGTGGCCATCTCCATCCATGAGTGCCACCTAGCTCCTTCACTTGGGTTGGACCAACCTATCTCACATCCACACTTAGAGCATAGGGTTAGTCCAAATATGTTTCATCAATTAACCAAAGCCAAACTAGGGCTTTCAGCAGTTCAAGAACCACTCCTCATCAATCTGGCCAATAGTTTTAGGGTCAACTCCTATGTGGCTACATGTGGCTTGGGCAGGGCCTCTTTCTAGTGGTGGTTCCCAGGTAAAAGCCCTGCTCGGCTACTAGCCATTGTCGGTGGCGGTGGCGCCCTCAGCGCCATGTTCCTCCTTGGAGGCATCATTGTATATGACCACTGCTCTGGTCTCACGCCTTGGTCTCTGTGGCCTTCCGCATGGCAATCTCCATTGTCTGTGGTCCTTGCCGCATCGCTGGTTCATGTTGGAGCTCCCTGCAGTGCTTGTGCATGTGCTTATTGTCCGTCTTTGCAATGGTTGCTCCTACTATATGTCATTTGGATCATCTTGGCGGATGCTTTGCCATCGCTGTTCAGTTTTTGGGGCAGATACTTTGCAGCTATCATGTCTCCGGTGGATACTCGGTTCCTGTTGGGCTCTTTCTTGATGGATGCTTTGCTACTACCATGTATCTTTCGGTGGATACTTGGCCGTCGTGAGTCTCTTCCCTAGTGGATGCTTTGGTACCAACGTCTGCTATGGTCGTTTGGAGCTCCCTTTCGGTAGATACTTTGCCATCGATGTTTGTGGATGTTCATGTCATCTCCTTTGAGTGGGATGGGTTGAGTTTCTCTATAGGCAACTGTTGCGTCTGAAAGGATCAAGATGCCCAAAAGGAGGGGTGAATTGGGCTTCTCTAAAATTTAATGCAAGAAATAAATCCTACTAGCCCATGTTCACCCCTCGGTGCCTAAGTGTGTTCCTGATGATTCTACTGGTAAAAAGTTTTGCACCCTAGCCTCCAAATCCTATTCTAGCATGGCAATTATAGGAATGTAAACAAGCAAGAATTGAAGTGCTAGAAAGTAAATGCTTGAAAGTAAGGGGCAAGGAACATGGTGATGTTTTCCCGAGGTATCGGAGAGTCGCCACTCCCCACTAGTCCTCATTGGAGCACCCGCATAAGGGTGTAGCTCCCCCTTGATCCGCGCAAGGATCAAGTATTCTCTATAGGCTGATTCTTTGACACTCCGTCACGGTGAATAGCCCAAAACCGCTCACACGATGAGTTGGGTCATCCACAAGCTCCACCGGATGATCACCAAACTCCCAATCACCACCGAGCCGTCTAGGTGATGGCGATCACCAAGAGTAACAAGCAAGAACTTTCACTTGACCATGACAAGCCTAATGAGATGGGTGGATGCACACTTGCTACTCCCTATGCACTAATGAGGTCCTTAATCTTATATTCTCAAATCATAATCTCCTCACTAGGCTCTTACACTCCCTTGCACATGAAAGGTGTTTCTTAGCTGAACAAATGAGCAAGAGACCTCAAATGGACAAGTAGGGGATGTATTTATACCCCCTCACTCAATCTCAACCGTTATGTGCCAACTCAGCATTTTTCGTACTGACCAAACGCGCCGGTCGATGTGACCGGACGCATCCGGTCGATGGCAACGGTCGACTACAGATTCAAACTGTGCTGAGTGACCGGACACATAGCCAAGTCCGATCATGGGTGACTGGACGTGTCTGGTCACTCAAAACCTTCTCTGGAATTTCTCTGTTTCATCTTCACGGCCGACCGGACGCACTGTAGCCGCGTCCGATCAGTAGTCCATCGCGTCCAGTTGCAAACACTAGCAGGGTTGACCGCAGACTACGCCACCTGCATGTCTAGTCAAATACTAACTAGCATCCAGTTACTTGAGCTTATGCTGCTGCCATCCAATACACTAACCAGACATGTCCGGTCAAGTAAAGGACCACGTCCGGTCAAGCCATAATGCCACAAACCACTCCGGATCGTGACACGACTTGAACGAAACTTGTTCCAAATGATCTTTGGGCTTCACCTGAGCTACCTAGTGCTAAGTTTGACAAGTGTGCACTACACCTAAACCATTAGACTCACCTAGATCAAGCTACCTGCTCATGCCCCCTTTATAGTACATCCAAAGGAAAAACAAAGTCCTAAACTACTCTAAATGCCTCTCCAACACCAAATGACACTTAGAACTAGTTCATCCTTAACCTTGTCACCAATCCTTTAAAAACCAAAATGATTTCCATCGATAGGGGCATGAAAATCATAGTGCCCAAACAATCACCATTACCATGACCTAACTTACAAAGGTTTCTGCAAAACACATGTTAGTCATAGTAATTTATGTCATCATCAATCATCGAAACCCTACTAGGGGCCTAGATGCTTACAATCTCCCCCTTTTTGGTGATTGATGGCAACACCTCGAGTAAGTGAAAGAGAGTGAGGTTTTCAACATGCTTGATTCACATAAGCAATTGCAATAAGAACAAAAGGGTTAGGATTGCTTATGTGCTCCAAGCCAAAGAAACATGTACTCATAAGATATGGAATAAGCA
Source organism: Saccharum hybrid cultivar R570 (assembly GCA_038087645.1). Lineage (NCBI taxonomy): Eukaryota > Viridiplantae > Streptophyta > Magnoliopsida > Poales > Poaceae > Saccharum > Saccharum hybrid cultivar. Next base: position 158,835 of record JAQSUU010000291.1, on the reverse strand, counting down.
TAAGTACATAAATTAAAGCTCATTTTGAAACGAAGTAAATGCGGAAGCAAAGCAAATGAGCATAAGAAAGTGACATGACATAGAATATATCAAAGTAGAGAGCACACATGTCAACAGAGCCACATAGTCATACAAGGCAATGCAAGAAAGTAGACGTGAATGCATATGAAGTATCACACAAAAGAACAAAAACCTCTCACGCGCTCCCCCTAAGTCTACATACTCGCTCCCTCTCCCCCTTTGCCATCAAGAACCAAAAGCTAAGGGTCTGTAGGTGGAACGGAAACAGTCAGTCGGGTGCTGAGGAACACGAAGTGAGCAAAAACCGAGAAGTGTCCTTCTCTGACTCTAAGCTGTCTCGCTGACCCTTTGTAACTACTCAAGGAGGAGAAGCGGTCTGGGTCTGCTCAGTAGGTGGGTCGACCGGCTGTGACTCGAAAGTAGTAGCTATAGCAGCGGCCTGACCCTATGGCTCAGTAGGTAGAGCTGTAGAAGTAGTAGCCATGAGAGCCGCTGTCTCTATCACCTGAGCCTGAAGGGTACTGGTCGTCGGAGGATCAGTCGAAGCGACTGACGAAGGAATTGTCTCTGTAGTCCTGGTCCCTATCACTAGAGGAGCCACTGTCTTTGAAGCTGACACCTCTGAAGTAGTAGTCAAGACTATGGTCTGAGAGGGTGTCGGCTGACCGGTCAACTCACTATAAGATGCACTCAAGTATGTAGAAAGTGGAGTGCCAGTTGGAAGGTGGGGCATTTGCTAGACTAGCGGTGTGAACTCTATCTAAATAGGAGTGTAGCTGGGGGACACAAACGACTGAGACACCTGCTACTGAGGAGAGGTAAACTGCAAGCTCGACTACAGGCCCTGACTCTGAAACCCACCAGGCTGTAAAGCTAGAGTCAGTAGGAACAGAGGTGGAGGAACCCCAACAGTGACTAGGTGTCTCAAAGAACTCAAGGTACTGCTGCTGGGTAGCTATCTGTTGCCTCTGAATCTCTAGCTGCTGTCTCTAAAACTCGTCCTGGCGAGCCTAAATCTGTGCGAATGCAGCTGCATTGTCCTGAGCCTATCTCTGTAGCTGAACCTCCTGCCTCTCCTGAGCCTAGGTCAGCCTCTCAAGTATAGCCACCATGGCTAGATCTAAGCGGAAGGCTAAACCTGAGCCACCAGCCTCGTGGTCATGAGAATAAGGAGAGCGGTACTGAGGAAGGGGCTGGTTGTCCTTGTCAGTGTTGTCGGTGGCGTCGTCCTCGTCTAGGTTAGCTGGCTGAGCGTCCAAGTCTGCAAGCTCTGCCTCTACTAGGCCCTCAATGGTCTAGACCTGCTCAGCTGCAGTCTTTGGTACCTCTGCTCTCTGACGCTGACCCTACCTAGGTGCCTGCTCCCTGGTGATAGTGACCCACAGCTAGCGTATATCATACTCAAGAAAGCTGTAGTGGTGTGTGAGATCTCCTCTCAGATCTTAGCAGGAAGGTCCTAGGCACACCGAATCAAAAAACAGATCCAATGGGCATAGGGTAGCTAACGGTGACCCTTGAAGCCCTTTGCTAGCGTGTCCTCCATCTCATAGAGCATCAAATCCCAAATATCAAACAGAGTCTGAGAGACAAGGTGGTTGACTACCCATAACTGCATACGTGTTAATCCCTCATGGTAGCCCAACCTTAGAAGCAGTGTCCTCCTCACAATAGCATACGTGTCAAAGTGAATGAACTTGTGAGCGGGGTCTATCCAAAGGGAAGAGTAGAACTCTCTAACCCATGTGCCGTAGTACGCCCCTATCTGTAACACCAAAAGTGTTTGCCTTGCATCTGTGCATCACATGAGCATGTGCACTATCATTTCATGTGCATTGTCATTGAAACATAATATTGAAACATCTGCAACATTCATGTTGAGTGTATGGACTAGGTGTATTCTTGCTTGCAGTAATAGCTCATGTATGCCTTAGACTTGTATTATTATGATGTGTGACACAACATCTTGAAACATGATCATGCAACACATGCAACATGTGTTTTTCATACCTTGAAACATGTCAATAATGTTAGTGTAACATGACAAGCTTAGGTCTTGCAACAAGGTCATGAAACATGTGAAACATGCTTTTGAAACAATTGAAACATTAGTTGTTTTCTAGGTGTTTCTTGTATGTGTTGCTAGGGTTTTTATATAGATGACACATCTGATGCTCTAACATGATGTCTATTAGCTTAACTATGCTTAGGACACCTAATGGAGCACTGTTCATGTTGACCAAATTGACTAATTTGCCCTCTAGGTGAGGTTTGACCATGAGGTGACCTATAGAGTGTCTTACTTTGACTATTTAAAAAGTCTAACCTAGAGATCTTGCATGGATGTGCACCCTTTACCAAAATTGTAGAAAATTTATCAAGGAACAAAAGTCTCAATATGACCATCTCATGAAAATGCCTAGAACATGCTCAAGTAGGGTCCACAAGTCAGTTGCAGTGCTGTCCAACACTTAGAAATTATTCTTAGTCTAAACTGCAAATTCAGTTTCATGGTGGCCTAATTTGGGAGTTTGTTGTTTGAAAACCTGACCAAACCAGCTCTAACCCATATTGGCACTTTTGTAGAACTCACTTAACTCTACAAGTTTGTCAATAACACCATCACCTAGTTCTCAATGGTTTATGAGTTAGAGTGCTTTGAAAATCGGGTTTCAGTCAGGGGGTTAACTGAAACTCAGTTTCAGTTTTCATGTGCCTCACTTTGGGGCGCTGTATCTCACTAACCAAGCCGAGTTAGCTCATGATCCTATTGACAAACTTGGAGATCTTACTTAGAACTACAATTTTGTAATTAACACTTTGGCCCAATTCAAACTCGTTTGCAAGATCTTGAGCTCCCAACTTGGCCTATCAGTCGCTCCGATCGAGCGTGGGTTCAAACAACAGGTGTTGTTGTGGCGGCCGGCTCAGAGCTGAGCCACCGCGTGGCGTTCACGCTATGTCGATGCCTCCACGTTGCGAGCGCATGCACAAATGTGAAGGCCGAGCTGACACCTCACCCCTCGCTCTCGCTCGCCATTCCTTTCCCTCTCTGCTGTCTCCACCGAAGCAGAAAAACTCTGCACCGTCACCACCATGAGCTCCGGTGAGCTCGTGTGCGAGCGCCACCGCACTGCCAGCCACAAAAACCCTCCCATAGCTCTGCCTCTACCCCTGCTAGCTTGTGCATCTTTGGTTTGGACCTTTCCGTGCATGACAAGGCCGTGCCATGAGTTCCGTCGATGTCACCATTAGGGAGTTCTGCCGAAGCTTGAAGCTCGACGTGGTCGGCCTCCACCGAAGCTCTTTCGTCTCTTCCTTGTTTCGTTCCGAGTTCCATGTAGGCTATTGATGGTGTAGGCCCTAACCTTTTGGACGCTACCACCGCGGATAGGTCGGAATGCGCCCAAGCCTTGGCTATGCCCGCCATGGCCGCCGCTGCATCAAGCTTTAATTTTGGCACGCTTGTTTGTTTAGTTTTTAAAGTGATGCATGTTCGGTGGGGAGTATGAGTAGGGCTTGCAGCATGCGGCATGCCACCGCATGATTTTGTCTCGATAGCAAGCAACACCGCCACTCTGGCGAGCTCCCATGGTCACCACGAGAGCGTTGCTCGTAGCCGCGATGTTATGGTCGATTTCGTGCTGCGCTAGTGGGTTTGTTAGCATCGCCATGTCGCCAGAAGCCCGTAGCTGTGCTTGCCTTGCCTTGCGATGGCCGTTTGCGCCGCCGTCGACGAGCACCGCCCGCCGCCATCCACCCTCATCGGCGTCGTGCATGGCTCGGTGCGGTAGAGATAGGGGGAAATGGCTTGCTTAGATACGGGTCAAGGTGGGGAACGCAACCATGCCGTCGGATTCGCCGGAGGGGTCACCGGCGGCGAGGAAACACCGGCCGGAGCCTCCCCTGCCTCTGTCTCTATGACCGTAGGGCCCCACCTATCAGCGTCACCCTCTTCTCCCTCTCTCTGATTCAGTTTGCTGGGCCGCCGTGGGCCTTTTAGCCGGGCCAAATCCGGCGCTGTGCAGAGGTCCAGTAGCCCAGTTAGGTTTAGGAAATTGTTTCTGTTTTTATTTATTTCACAGATTTGATGCTAGGTTCAAAAATTCATATCTCTTGATTGGTAGCTCCAAATGATATGGTTCAAAATGTGTAGTGCTCTGCATAACCTCTAGTTTATTTAGAAAATATAATATGTGTCATGTTTATCAATGTTTTCTGAAGTTTGTAATTAATTTTGCTATGCCTCTATTTAACTTTGTGATTTTTGTAGTTTTTGTATCTCCCTGTGTTGGCATCCAATTGCCATGAAATTTTTGTAAGATGCTAAGTATGGTATAAAGATGCTCTAGTTTAAATTTCAGCCTTTTTAAAGGTCGTTTGCTTCAATTATGAAATTCCTTTGTTATAGGCTTTATTAGCACTTATTATTTTGTTATTTTGATATCTCCATATCTGCTTGTCAAAATGAAGTGAAAATTTTATGGTAGCCTCTTGGTTGCATTTATTTGCCCCTGTAATTTTATTAGAATTTTATGTGTACATTGTATCTGTGATGCCATTTATGCTTATGCACTCTAAATAAATAGAAAAGGGTGATTAGATAACTGATTATGCTAGTGCCATGACTTAATTTTGTGTTACTTAAACATGATCTAACTGTTAGTGAAGTTGGGTAGGTCATTTGTGGACAGATTTGGTGGTTAAGCAAATTAGGCTATGATAATGTTTAAGTAACACATTTAATTGTACAAATCTATCTTTTCTATAGATTTGTACAAATCTATCTTTTCTGGACAGATTTGGTGGTTAAGCAAATTAGGCTATGATAATGATGTTTTCATGCTTGGTGATCTATAGAAAAGTTGTTTAGAACTTCATGAACTATTTGTTGGTAAATTTTGGTAGCATTTGGACTTATAGTTTAGAAATGGCAGCTGCTCCAAGCTGGGTTCAGTTTTGGTAGTGCTCTCTGTCTTCTAGAACAGATTCTGTACATATTCTATTTAGACCTGGTAAATGATGAAATCATACTTAGATGTTTATAAATGAAATATAGAAAATTTCATAAGCTTTCCATAATGTCATCTTGATAGTCATTTGGATTTGTAGAACTCCAGTTATGAATTTTCTTAGCTACTCCTGTTAAAGTGTTGGAAATGCTAAATTTATGGAACCTTGTTATGTGTGTTTAGTCTCAACTTTGTGGCACTTAGGGATTTCTTAGGGATGTTTAAATATGTTAATACCAGAGAGGAATTTTTCACCTAAGCTTGAAGTGATTTGAATAGAGCACCACATAACTTGTTGTTACGCTTATGATGTTGCAATATCATTACATTCATCTTCACACTATTCATACATGTTCACAAATCATCATGTCATCCTTGGTGCATACATGAAATTCATTGGGTGCATTACATGCAATAGGTGTGCTGAGAATTGTGTCGACCGTAAAGCTCCACAAGGCGTGAACCCCGAAGTTGGAGTCCGTTCGGGAGCCGGAGGTCCAGTCCGACGAAGCCGGAGAAGACGTGGGAACAGTTCTTGAAGCCGAACCTCGATCTATCTTCTTTCGGTTAAGGCAAGCCCCGGAGCATTATAAGCCTCCTACTTTTAAAGCAATTATCTATATACATGTTATATGTGTATTGTTGCATTACGTTATAGGAGTTGGTTGAAAACCCTTACTGCATTTATAACACTCCTTGTCCAGCAATTTGAACCTTGAATCCTATGTAGACATGATCATATCTATGCTTAGCCCTGCTTAATTAGACCGGTAGAAGTCGGGTGATTTTATGTCACCTGCGAGATATAAGGCTTTATCAGGTGACGGTTGGCTATATTTGCTATCGTAGAAAAGAACCAAGTGTTAATATGAATAAAAGACCGGGTGGGGTCTTACGATTGTAGTGATGCCGCCTGTGTCAATTAAGGACCGAGACTTGGAGCCTTCTATGTCATTTTAAACGCATGCCTGCCATTTAGCTAGCCGGCCTGAGGTTGCCGACCGCGAAGCCTAGTAGCTCAACTCAGGCTACGAAGTCAAAAAGTGGAAGTCGCCTCGGAAGGGAGCCAGAGGGTCTAAGGGTAGGTGAGTTAAAAGTCCTGAGCATCCTGGCCACTGGTATCCCCGAGAACGCGGCGCTGTTCAGGCCCACCCTAAGTTGTACCAAAGGTTATCTATGGCTGCCTTTAGCGGGGTTTGCCGAATGAGTATCAGGAATACCCCCTCAGCTGAGTTGGAATCGATTCGAGTCGCCGTCTCTCCCAGTTAGTGAGAAACTTGACTGGTTATCTCTAGCGTAGATACACTAATTATATTGATGGTTCGGAATTGATGATAAGGATGATAATGACAGCCATGATTAAACCGGATATGGTTATTATTGCTTGCTTAGCTTAATCAAGTGATTGCTATAGTACTGGTGCTAATCTAGTTAGCAGGTTAATGAGGATTAACTTGATGCTTAAGCAAATAATGGTTACTTATCTGTATTAAGCTTTTCTGCAAATGAGTCAGCTAGCCCACTTTACAAAGCCTTGCATACTCCTTGGTGTCACTTTGTTTCTGGTTTCTGTCGGGTAAGTCTAGCTGAGTACCTTCTCGTACTTAGGGTTTATTCCTACTTGTTGCAGGTAGCAGATTCGTACTTGTTTCTGCAAGTATTGTCTTTGCCATGTGGGCGTGAAGACTAGACCATATGGGCATGGTCTCTGTAGTATCTCTTCTGGTACGCTTTTGTAGGATGTGACTTTGTACTGGCAGTATTTCACTTTAAATGGTTTCAAAAATTATGTTGCTTCCACTAAACTTTACTTTGGTTTTGTAATAAATTATTCGTACTCTGATGTATGAGATTACTTATGAACTGTTGTAACAAGTGCTATGTTATGTTGAATCACTACGATCTTGGTTGATCACGGTTTGGTTTGAAATCCCTCATGATTTCATGGACTACCGGAGTTATATGGGCTCAAGTTTAAGAATTTGATCGCTTCGGTGATTGTTTTTGGACTTGTGCTCTTATAGCACTGTCCACCCCAAAAGATCTGACAACCCTGGTAGAAAGGTGAGGCAGGGACGGAGCTGCTCTCCAACAACTGCAACAAGAGCCTCTAGCCAGCAAACCCTCTATGGTCGGAAAGCGATCCCACTGTCCACGTAAGCTCTGTAAAAATCCTCCTGCAGCGGGGTGTAGAAACCCTATGAAGCTCTCGTGTCCCTTTGAGGTGGGAACCACCGCTCAACCTCGACAAGGCGGAGACTCTGGACTTGTCGAGCTGTGGCTCCCCTCAGGTCAAATTGCTCGACCAGGAGCTGACCACGGGCTCTGGGAGGTGGACGACCTCCACGTCTTTGACCCTCTAGCTTGGGGGTCACCTGAACACACGTCCGCCCTGAGCGACGACGCAAAGGAGACTGTTGTGCCTGCTCCTCTGACTTCTCTCCCTGCTCTACGGGCTGCTCCTTTGTCTGCTTGGTGGCCTCTATACCAAGCTATCGCCCCTCAAGGTGGAAGTGACGCTCACCAATCTGAATATCGCTGCCTCTGCCTCCTCGCTCAGCACGATCAGCAGCGTCAGCCACTGCCTATGCTACCTCTGCCTCTATGAGCTGCGTCTTCCTTTTCTTGGTGGAGGTCTTCTTGCACTTGCCTCGAGCCACCTCTGTCAAGTAGGGAGGACTCTCGTCCTCGTCACTAGGAGCCCCACCAACATTCTTGCAGCGAGCCATGCTGACAAGAACAAGTGTAGCTGAGAAATACTTACACTAAAAGCACCACTGACAACAAGGACTCCCCCTGACTCACTGTCTCTGTCAAGAATACCTTGCTAGAAAGCCACTGTCACTCTGCAAGATCAGCTGCAACTGCAAGATGGTGAATTGACTCGCTCGAGAGGCTTGGCCTCAGTCCATACCCGTGGGCTTGGCCCCGGGTTCACTGTCACTGCACACTAATTACTGCTCAAATATCCTGCTGACCACAGACCCACTACAGAGATGGATAGGAGTACTTATAAGAAATTATAATACTCTAGAGAGGCAAGAATGTCCTATAGAAGCAGGCAAATTAGGTACGAGAGGACAGAATGGCTTAGCTACCTGAGGCAAGAAGTCCTATGAATAGATATGAACTGACATGAACAGGGGCACCACACAAGGATAGGAAATCACTGCATAGACATTGATCAAGAGAATGGTCAAATAGTGAGCTCGGGCTAGTTAAGGCAAAACATCAAGCAGGTCGGGGGCAGTAAGGGTGCTCACCCAGGATGCTGACTTCTCTGATCAAAGAAATGGCAGAGAATCAAAGCTGGATGATGAGGATGAGCACACACGATCACCGAAGTTGAGAGAGTGGGCGGCGAGGTCGGTGGAGAGCCCTCCAGCGGCGGTAGTGACGGGCACAACCCGTGTAGGAGCAAGACGTGATGAGCGTGCGGGTGTGGGTGTAGCAATGCGCGAGAGGGTCATGGCGAGGAGTGCGGCTGCGCACGCTCTGCGAAGTAAGGTATGGTGGTGCGGTGGTCAGAGAGAAGAGTGCAGGCGACTTAGGGTTAGGGCACGCAAAGAGCGTCGGTGGCGTACGGGAAAAAGAGAGACACGGGCATGTTCAAAGAGAGGAAGGAGATCAGGCCCACAAGGCAGAGTAAGAAGAAAGGTGAGGTGGCCCCACCATGTCAGTCAAAGAGAAGGTTTATTCCGCACTCCATTTCATCGACCGGACGCACGGCTTAAACAATCTGACGCGCTGTAGAGGTGTCCGGTCGGAGTATAGCCAGGGGCGGATCCAGAACGGGGCTGCGCCCCGGGCTGAGCTGCTGATTCACGTTCAAAATAGTCTGATCTTGCTTCCTAGGTCTCCTTTTGTCTAATTAAGATCATAGTTTTTTAGGCTAAACACCACATATGTTAAAGGAGCTACATGGACTCGCCCCGGGCTGCAGCCCGGGCAGCCCGGGCCCTGGATCCGCCCCTGAGTATAGCACTACTGCAAAACATAGATATTGTAACACAACCATGTAACACATACATCGATGTGATACAAAGAAGTTTCATAGTAACACAAAACTATGTGTTACAAACGGTGGTTGTAACACAAAGCACTTGTTTTATAAAAATGTGTTACAGACAACGATCTTAGTAACACAAAATTTAGTGTTACAGTTAAAATGTTACAAAGATGGTAGTTTATTGTAACACATGAATGGAACATGTAAAATATGTGACAAGTATGTATCCTATAGTAACATAAAATAATGTTACGATCAAAGTGTTACAAAGAACATATCTATGTGGACGGCAAGGACATCACACTGGTAGTCATTTTTGTCTATAGACAATCACATCATGGTCACTACACACTACCGCTGAACATATTTTTTCATTCGGCCAAATATGGTTCTTTGGAGGCAGGCATAGAGTCCGCCTCCGAAACAACGCCTACATGAATCGATATTTTCAGAGGTGGTCAATTGCCAATTTCTGACAATAGATTAAAAAAACAAAAAAAACCTTCGACAAACCTGCTGAGCCCTTCCACGCACTGCCATCACCGATCCACGCTGGATCCAACACACGACCACCGCCGCGAGCCCTGCGCCGCCGCGGATCTGGATCTGCAGCTCCGGTGCAGTGCTTTGGATCTGAATATTTGAGACAACTTAAAAACTCCTAAGCATACAAATATCTAAATGATTCGTATCTGGTGTTAAGATTTGAGAAAGTCCGATCCGGTTTCATCCCTAACAGAGTTTTGATACAAGTTGTTATAAAACATGCTAAGAATCTAAAATTTTAGATTTACCTCCTATTTGACACACACGAGGCATCAGCACGTTGCACCCAGATTGTTCGGGTATATGTGAATGTTTTGGTGAAGAATAAAAATACGCATATAACAAATAAAACATAGAACTCAATGTTGTGCATTTCTTTACTATGTTTAGAAGATAATCATTATGCATGATATGTAGAAAAATTGAATGATAGAAGCATACTTGGAGTAAGGATGTCTGAAAAAATAACTATTATTTGCATTGAGAATTCTGCATTTATTATTCAGATTTGTGTATGTAGTACAACGACAGTAGCATCTGAATCTTGAGGAATATGGTAGCGTAATTGCAAAGATTCAAATTCACTTCATTCAGCAGTAGTAAGAACAACAGGAATAAATATATAAATCTGCATCTAAATCGTTGATACTCACGGGATATGAGTGCAGAACAGGATAGACTGCATGTGCTCTGGCCGATCTGCTAGGCTGCATTTGGCTGTTGGCTACGGAGGACAGAGGAGCAGCGACAAGGCATGTTCGCAGGGCCGTAAGTTTCTTCGAAGCAATCTACAGGTTAGCGTTGCCCTCCCCTTAGTCTCCTGCCCATCACCGAAGAAATTTATGGATTGGATGATTACGGAAATATAATCCAGAATAATGGAAGGGGATATAAATTAGTACGTACATTCCAAGACCTCCTACGCCACACAAACCATCGATCGGATGAGAAATGGGGCAGTTGGAATTTGACGAGGAAAAGCAGGGAGGCAGAGCGATTTGTGTGGTAGGATGGCCATTTGCGTTTGAGAGCCAACAGGGATAATGGTGGGTTAGGACTTGTCATATGGCGGCAACGGAAAAACTTCGGTTACTGCCTCCCGCCAATATCTCCTGACTCCCGCTTTGCTGACCGGTAGGAGGACAAATTTGCAGGAGAAAAACTTCACGCGGCAGCATGTATAAATAAAACTGGATATTTGGAGGCCCATGCTACTAATAAACTTTTATTACCTTTTTTGTTATATTGATAATCATTTAAAATTACATACATGATAGTTATGCTCTTTAAATTAAATGCAATGCCGCCTCCTTTTATTCTTCCATTTTACATGTATTAATAATTAAGATTTATTTTTGAAACACGGTATCTTTGGCGAAATCTTGAAAGAAACAAACTATGTTTTGTAGGCAACTGAATGATTTTGGCAAAAATTTGCCAAGATTTCTGAAATTTGTCTTTTTTTCTCGTTGGGTACAAAATTTTTTTGAACCAAACTAATCTTTTTAACTAAATTTTTCTTTCTACCCAAAGTCACTTTTTAGAGATAATTTATCCTTCTATCTCCAAATTGCTATAAATAATTATAATGATATCTAAAATTGGTTACTAACTTCTAGAAAACTTGCATGTCAATATGATTTTGGTGTAGGATCATTTCATAAAAAATTCAAATAATTTTAACAAAGTTGTACCATACATTGTTCGTAAATGGATACATCTCTTACGTAGTACTATGTAACTATTTATTGCTTCAAACTTTTATGGAATTCTTACGAACGCAAAATTTGTAGAATTTCTTGATGAAATTTAAATATTGTTGCAAATATCTTGTGGAATTACCATAGAATAATTATAATAATATCTAAACTTGGTTAGTAAATTCTACAAATTTGTATGAAAACAAGTTTTTGGCGTATAATCTTTCCATAAAAACCAAATTATGTTAACAAAGTAGTACTATGCATCCATCACAAATGGATACATCTCTCATATAGCTGTATGAAACTATGTGGCATCTGTTTGTGAATAATGTATAGTCTCAGTTTATTAAAATAATTTGAAACATTTAGAAATGCTTATTTGGCCATAATATATTGTCTTGTCAATTCGTGGCTAAATTTAGATATTATTACAATGATTTTGTGAAATTACCATAGAATAATTATAATAAGATCAAAACTTGATTAGTAAATCCTATAAACTTGCATGAAAACATATTTTTAGTGTATAATCTTTCTTTGAAACTTTCAAATATTTTTTAACAAAATGGTATTATACATTTTCACAAATGGATACATCTCTCACATAGTTATAAGAATGTAAGAGATGTATCTATTTGTGAATAATGTATCTTGTTTTAATAAAATGATTTGAACTTTTTATGAAATGCTTATGGTATATTTGAGTTATCGGTTAACTGATTGGTCCCAAAATGACTTCTAAAAATTCAGGAAAATGACCCAAATTCTAGGCTTGGAAAGCAATATTTTTATATGTCATTTTCTAGCACATGCACTCAAATGAAATAAAAATTGCTTAACAAAGCACTTGCTTGGAATTAGATGCCACACAATAAATTATATGACAGAGCCCCTTAACAACTACTACAAAGTTTCATAGCTTTTTGAGATCTACAATTTTTGTTTTGGTCATTCCTGCATCAGAGGTCGTCTGAAAAATTCGAATTTCAAATATGACAAATTGAAACATAGATTTTCCGTGCATATATGACTTCAAATGAAAAAGTTGTCAACTACAAAGTTCGAATTTTATCGTGAAGCTCCTATTTTTAGATGCGGTTGAAATAACTTAATTCAAAACACAAGTATAATATTTTGATAGGAATCTCAAATTTAAAACTAAAAGAAGCTATTATGCCCGATCTAAAGGATCATGCTTTGATTTTTTTTAACATCTAATTGAAAATTACAAGAGTTTTTTAGGCCGTCTCGCGTTTTGGATTGACAATAGAAGATCCGGAGAAGCAACACTAAACGGAGGAAACGAATGGTCATGCACTAAATATAGTTTGCCTAGTGAATGAGTTTGAAAAAAAAAGTTTACTCATATAACAATTATGAAATAAATACACAAAACCTTTTTTATGGTACACAGTTTTACATGATATATGGTGAAACTACAATTATTTTCCCATAAAATTATTTTTGGAATCCCATAGATAAGCGGTGTATTTTCGTAGTTTCCATAAAAGATCTATTAAAACATCATAAGTTTCGGTACATCCATTTAATGATTTCCCTATATGCGCCTGATTTATTAGGTGGAATTTCAGTTTATAGTAATATAATAAGTATAAATAAGTTGTTCTAATTTTCCTCTAACTGAGTTGGGAGACCACATAAAAAGAACTTTTTTTCCCACCAAAATTTGCCTCGAAAAAGATTTAGTACCGCGAACATTTTTTTTGAGAGGCCGCCAACCAAATTTTGACTAGACGTGAGGGCATGAGGGGCTCGGGAACAGGGGATAACCCATTTGCCCTTCACCTTCGCGGGGCAGTTCAACTTTCAGCTTTTTCGGCCGCCGCCCCATCCCAACTCGTGCGTCTAGCAAGGTGAGGAGACTCCTCAGGAGAGCACGAATCCTCACCACCCCCTCTCCCAATTCCGATCAGCTAAGCAGTGTTCGGCTCTGTCGATCCGTCTTGTTGCCGCTGGCTACTAGTGCGAGGAGAACCGACGTACAGGTGTACAATGCCCAACCCCTGCACAGCGGCGCCGCCGGCTCAGACATGCCCCTCCACCCGACGTACAACGCCCCTCATCCCTACGGTGCACACCATCCCATTCTCAGGTTAGTTTTCTCACTTCTCCTTGCGCAGTTCTCTTCCAATCTGCATGGAATCGAATTGTTGTTGATGCCTTGATCTGATTTGGAGATCTCAGCCTTGCTGTGTTGTGGATTTTTCATTTTTTTTTCTAGATCTCTTCCGGTGATGTTCTGCTATGAAAATCCTGAATTGGGATCGCCATCTCCCCCTGTTCTGTGAGCCCGACAGTCTGAGTTTGGATCGTCTGATCATGATGACAAATTTCTGTTTCCTAAATTGGGATCACCATCGGAGATCTGGCAAATCCTGAACTATGAGCTGGGAACCAATGCTACACTACAAAGGTTCCTTTTGATCTGATCTTTGAGCTGCTACTGAGTTTATATGCATATCAATACCCTAAAGCAGTGCACTATCCGATCCTATCTCCTGTCACTCTGTAACATTTGACACAATGTTCTAATGCACATTTTCTGAAAATGCCTTGGGCAGTGTTCATGCTCAAGCCGTTCCAAACATTGTCAGATTAATTCTCTGCCACACATTGGCATGCAAACTGTGTCAGATTTATGTTTACCCCATGCATTTGCCTCCCTTTCCTACAAATAAAGTTAAGTACTAGACGCAAAGGTTTGTTGCTCTGTACCCCTGCATTCATGTGTTTGCTCAGCCCTGAAACTACTGTGTCCTAAGAGCGGTAAATATTGTCTGAGTTGTTTTTTTCTTTGCTAACCTATGTAAATACTCATGCTAAGAGCAGCGGTATGTATACCAGAACTGTTATCTTTCCTCGGTGTATTATACTAAGACTTGATATAGTTATATTTTCCTGGCTTAGCATCAATACAGATAAGCATTTTATTATGACATATTTTATAACCTAAAATTCATGTGTCACTTGTACTTACTCTTTATAATTAGCTTGTTTTTATAGCAAAATGGTCATATGGGAAAATAAGCAGGATTAGGAGAGGCAGTGATAATTAAAGTGTACAAGGTAAAATTAGATTTGGATTCTATTTGTTCGTATTTATATATGTCATTCTCTATACACATCTAACCATAACACTTGTTCTGAAGTGCCAAGTTCAAATAAGTTATAAATATGCTACTAAGTGAATACTCAGTATGTCATTTGCTTACTATGAATAGCTCGCTCATTAAAGAGTACTTCATTCATGTATCTGATCTTTCTGATGTGTTTCATGCAGTTAGGTGTTTGCTGAAATGCCGAAGTAAATATGGAAGATTTGAAACAACAAATTGGGATTGTGCATGATTCATTCTGGCAAAACTCACAGGAGCTATACTCTCTTTCAAGTTTGTCATTTTTTTTCTAACATACATTTTGGATATATTTACCATGTGACATCTTCATGTGTTAGTTCGCTTCAAGCAATTTTGCTTTCTTTTACAGGTTCAAAAAAGGGGCTAATCACACATCTTGGATTGCTTTTCTTCCATTCAAGCTACTACTACTTAATTGTTTGGTTTCTTCTCTGTTATTTTTTTCTTTCTTCTGTTTAACAGTTTTAACTTGTTCCCTGTTAAAGCAACCATTGATGATGACCTCCTTCCATTTTGCTATTATATGATTGTAGCTGCTGCTAAGTTTCTAATGCTAAGTGCATCAATCTGTGCGCAAATAGGAAATGCAAGACATCTTTAACTCACAACATTCTATATCAGATTTCGCGGTATTTCTTTTGTGCCATGCCTTTCTTTTTCACTTTCATTTCGTGATTGCACAATTAGGTAGTCTCAAATACATTACCATCTTACTAATACAACTCATACCCATGTGTACTTGTTTCTAAATTTTCCTTGTGTGCTCAAATACAATTCCCCGTCGTTAACTTAACTTCTAATGTTAACAAAAGTATTTTCCAAAACAACAATATTAATGGGTCAATGAATTAAATTTCTACACATGAACTGAGGAGTGTTGCTAAAATAATGTACTGTAGTAGTCTAGGGACTTAGTGTTGGTTGTGCCTTAGTAACATACTGTTGAAATTTACTGATGCATATGTCATTGTGTAACTTTTCTGGAGCAGGAAGATACAGAGTTTGAGTGGAGCCTCAGAGTCATGGCGTGGTCAAGTTAAGCAATTGTACAATGTCAAACAAGCAATTCCAAAGGCTACATAAGATAGATTACTTTTGTCATCACAATGATAGTTACAAACACCATAGTTCTAGTTTGAAGATACGAATAAAAGCCTTGTAGTATTACTTAGTCACTTTACGTTATGACTGTAAATACTATTTTAGAGGATAATGGTTTAATTTGACATATGTGATTATGAATTCTACTTTGGTATAACTCTTTTGCAAAAAAAATGTTTTATTAACCAGATACCGAATGCAATAGGTGTTGCAAAAGTATCTTCTTGCTGCGATAAATCCAAATGCAACAGATATAATTCATTTTCATAATCTATTGCTACAATGCTCTTGTGTTGCGTTATCTTATTTACATGTACGCTGAGTGATCCTATGAGATTTGGTACAATCGTAATGTTTCGTTGTGATAATATTTCTTGCCACAACACAACACAAGCGTTATTGCAACCGCACCTATTGCAATAAAATATTTTGTGTGGCAATTGTGGCTATAGCCACAAAATGGTTTTCGTGGCAAGAAATCATATATATTGCAATGGAACAAACTACGTGGCAATTGGTTCAATTCATTGTAACATTAAACAAAGCGTTACTGAAGCTCAAAAAAGTGTTACAAACTATATACTCTACCATAATATGGAAGTGTTACTAGAGCTAAAAAAAGTGTTACAATCTATATACTCTATCATAATATGAAAGTGTTACTACAGCTAAAAAAAGTGTTACAACATATAATCATGGTAACACTAGACAAATATTCCAGTAGATAAATAAATATGTTCCAATAGATGGCACTATAGTAACACGGCCAATTGGAACACATAAAAAAATGTGTTACTAAGAGGGCTAGTAACACTTTCTTGAGCCTATAGTAACACAATTTGGTGTTACTATATCCCTGCCCTGCAGTAGTGTAGTAAGCTCCCGAGGCAATCGAACGCGTCCGCTTTACGTTGAACGGACGTGACACCGAGTCCGGTCAAACACCAAAACATAACAGAGAACTCCCTGAACAACCGGATGCTTCCGCTTGTACTGGATCGGACGCTGACGGAGTTTGGTAAAACCTCCAGTTGAAATCTATCTTCTCGCGACCGGACGCGCTGGTGATGCATGGAACCGGACACAGTGGTCGAGTAGCGTCACGTCCGGTCTAGCGTCCAGTCAGCAGTCTTTAGCTTTTCCTTCTTCGATCTTCGATGCAGTTTCTCCCAACCAAGTTCTAACCCCAATAAGAGTCAAATAAACACCAATTAGAACTGGTATGAGAGACCTCTCTCAACCTCTCAAGAATTTTTAAAATAAATTTGCCTTAGGCTAGTACTCTTTTTAAGAAAATAGGCAATAAACACGTGAGGAGCAACATGTGGCCATGCAATAGAGTTTCTTAACCCTTGGGAGCGTCAAATGCTCTCTCTATTCATGGACGAACACAGCGGTTGCTCAAGACAAAACAAAAAAGAAACGACAAAGCAACACTCATGCATATGCAATGCAATACAAGAAAGTAAATCTAGTTGCTTATCAAGTTTGATCCAAGGTTAAGCTTCTTCACACCTCAAAATGAGGGTTATCATAACCATGTTAGACAAGCCCTAAATGCATTACCAAAAAAACATGCTTTATATTACAATGCAATGCAAGGGATAACACACGCTCATTTTTTAAAGTTGATTAGATCAAGAACATTAAGCTCATTCCTCAACCTACAAAAAGTAGCCTCATCCAAAGGTTTTGTGAAGATATCCACCAATTGATCTTCAGTTCTGACACCTTCTAGTGATATATCATTTTTAGCAACATGATCTCTAAGAAAGTGATGGCGGATGTCAATGTGCTTGGTGCAAGAGTGTTGTACCGGATTATTAGCAATTTTAACGGCACTTTCATTATCACATAAAAGTAGCACCTTTTCAAGAACAACACCATAGTCTAGAAGGGTTTGCTTTATATATAGAATTTGTGCACAACAAGCCCCTGTGGCAATATATTCCGCCTCGGCAATAGATAAGGCCACACTATTTTGCTTCTTCGATGACCAAGATACTAGTGACCTCTCAAGCAAGTGGCACCCTCCAGATGTGCTTTTTCTATCAATTTTGCAATCGGCATAATCCGAATCGGAATAGCCAGCTAGTTGGAATTTAGCTCCTTTGGGATACTAAAGGCCTATGCTTGGGGTGTGCTTAAGATATCTTAGGATTCTTTTTATGGCACTTAGATGAGGTTCTTTAGGGCAAGCTTGAAAGCGAGCACACATGCACACACTAAACATGATATCGGGCCTAGATGCGGTAATATACAATAAGCTACCAATCATAGAATGGTAGAGAGTTTGATCAACCGGTTTACCTCCCTCATCTAGGTCGAGATGTCCATTTGATGGCATTGGTGTCTTGATTGGCTTAAAATCATCCATTTTGAATCTCTTGAGAAGATCCTTGGTGTACTTTTCTTGAGAGATGAAAATCCCTTCTCTCATTTGCTTGACTTGAAAACCAAGGAAGAATGTAAGTTCACCAATCATAGACATCTCAAACTCCTTCGACATCAATTCACCAAATTCCTTGCAATAATCTTCATTTGTTGAGCCGAAGATGATATCATCAACATAAACTTGGCAAATGAAGATCTCTCCATTAAGCTTTTTGGTGAATAGTGTGGTGTCAACCTTCTCAATGGTGAAACCCTTCTCAATAAGGAAGTCTCGAAGGTGTTCATACCACACTCTAGGGGCTTGCTTGAGCCCATATAGTGCCTTGGACAACCTATAAACATGATTAGAATATCTAGGGTCTTCAAACCCGGGAGGTTGATCAACATAGACTAGTTTATTTATGAAGCCATTAAAGAATACACTTTTAACATCCATTTGATATAGTTTCATTTCATGATGTGATGCATATGCAAGGAGGATACGGATGTCTTCAAGTCTTGCAACGGGTGCAAAGATCTCTCCAAAATCAAGGCCTTCAACTTGAGAGAACCCCTTTACCACTAGTCTTGCCTTGTTTCTCATCACTATGCCTTGGTCATCTTGCTTGTTGCGGAACACCCATTTGGTTCCAATGACCCTTGCACCTTTTGGACACTCTTTAAGTGTCTAAACTTGATTGCAGGTGAAGTTGTTCAATTCTTCGTGCATTGCATTTACCTAATCCGGATCTTTAAGAGCTTCATCTACATTCTTAGGCTCAATGCAAGAGACAAAAGAGTGATGTTCAATAAAAGAAGCAAGCTTTTGAAATCGAGTCATAACTCCCTTTGATGGACTCCCTATGATAAGATCTTGTGGATGTGCTTATAGTAGAGGTGAGTTTCTTCTATCAACCACTTGAGAAGGAGGTAGGGGAGCATCAACATTTTGTGCTTGTGTCACGGCTTGTTCATGAGAGATATGAGTATCTTCATTTTCGACTCTCATCTTTGTCATTATCTTGTGACACATTAGATGAAGAAGGTTGATTGATCACTTGAATATCATCTTTATCATCTTTAGGCTTGATGTCTCCCAATGGCATGTTCTTCATGGCCTCCCTCAAGGGTTCATCACCTACATCATCACAATTTTCAATTGCTCCTTGGGAGCCATTAGATTCATCAAACTCCACATCATATGTTTCTTCAACCAAACTAGTGGCATGGTTAAATACTCTATATGCTTTGGACTTTAATGAGTAGCCAACAAGAAAACTAATATCACAACATCTTTGAAACTTCCCTAGGTGTTACCGCTTCTTGTAGATGTAGCATTTGCAACCAAACACCCATAAGAAAGAGACATCCGGCTTCTTCCCATTGAGCAACTCATAAGGGGTATTGCCAAGAAACTTTTGTGGAAAGAGGCGGTTGGATGCATAGCACGCGATGTTGATTGCCTCGGCCCACAATTCCTAGGGTGTGTTGTACTCATCTAGCATTATTCTTGTAAGAGTGATCAATGTCCGGTTCTTTCTCTCAACTACACCATTTTGTTGAGGAGTGTAGGTTCTAGAGACCTCATGCTTGATCCCAATTTCATCACAATAAGCTTCAATGTTTGCGTTGTCAAACTCTTTTCCATTGTCACTCCTTATCTTCTTGATCTTCACTTCTAACTCATTTTATGCTCTCTTGGCAAATTTCTTGAAACAAGTGGCCACTTTGGATTTGTCATGAAGAAAGAATATCCAAGTGTATCTTGAGTAGTCATCAACAATCACAAGACAATAATAGAGATTTCCACCCAAGCTCTTGTATGTTGTTGGCCCAAACAAATCCATGTGTAGAAGTTCTAGCACTCTTGATGTTGACATGTATGCTTTTATTGGATGAGTGTTTGCAACTTGTTTGCCGGCTTGACATGCACTACAAGGTTTGTCCTTCTCAAACTTGACATCTTTCAAGCCTCTCACTAGCTCTTTCTTCAATAGCTTGTTGAGTGTGTTCATTCCAACATGAGCTAGCCTACTATGCCAAAGCCACCCAAGCGAAGTTTTGGTGAACAAACATGTCATCAAATTTGCATCTTTGGAGGTGAAGTCAACAAGATAGAGGTTGTTATATCTAAAGCCTTTGAATATCACTTGCTTGTCATCCATCTTTGATACAACCACTTCATTTGGAGTAAATAAGCATTGGTAGCTAAGATCACACAATTGACCAACGGATAGCAAGTTGAAGCTCAACGAAGCAACATACAACATATTTGAGAGTGAATGATCATTTGATATTGCAATCTTTTCCAAACCCTTGACTTTGCCCTTTGAGTTGTCCCTAAATGTGATCTTCTCTTGACATTCTCCTTTTTCTTCAAGTGAGGCAAATATATGAGGATCACCGATCATATGTTGAGTGCAACCACTATCCATTACCCAATGAGGTCCACCGGTCTTATAGTTCACCTACACACAAGAGATCAAGCTTGTTGTTTAGGGACCCAAACTTGTGACGGGCCTTTAACTTTCTCAACTAGACACTTGGCAACCCAAATTTTCTTTGGCCTTTCTTGTTTGGGGACCTAAAAACAAAACTTTCATCTTTCCACTAGAGTCCTTTCTTAGCATGTAGTGAGCATTAAAAGCAAAGGGTCTAGCATGCTTAGGCAAGGGTTGTGGTGGAGTTTGACACTCATGTGCAAAGTGACCTTCTTGTCCACACTCAAATCATCTCTTTGGCTTGGGCTTTGATTTGTGTTGTTGTTATTGTTGTTGTTGTTGACCTTTGGCCTTCTTCTCTTGATTTGCCAAGTAACCAATTCCACTTCTATCCATCTTCATGGCAGTGTTCATCAAGAGGTCACTTTGAAGTGATTTGCCTTTTGCAAACATGCTCAATCCAACTTTGAGATGTTCTTTCTCTAACACGAGCTTCTTGTTCTCTTCTATGAGTGACTCATTTGTTGTTTGCTTGATGCAAGACATTTCATACTTGAGTCTCTTGTTTTCTTCTTTGAGCTTCTCATTCTCAAGAGTCAATTCTTCATCATTGTCAAGGTTCTCAATCATAACAGTGTTGGTGGTTATGGCCTTCTCAAGATCTTTCTTAAGTTTCTCATTTTCACTCTTGAGCTTGACATAATCATCAAAGTTATTAGACTCAACAACTTTCTTGCCTTTGCTACTAGAACCTTGCTCAATGCTCTCCACAATCAAATCATCACATGATGTAGCTATATCAATCTTAACAACATGGTTAATAGCATCATGTGGCTCATGGGATGAAAGCTCATTAGCAACAACAAGACTATCATGATTGATTTTTAAGGTTGTGTACTCATCTTTAAGCAAGTTGTATCTAGTGGCGAGCTCATTGTGCTTCTTCTCAAGTTTATCATGTTCATCTCTAAGCTCTTTGTTAGAATTCTTAAGCTCATTGAGTTTAGAGGACATAATTTTACCATCTTCTCTAAGCTCATCACTAGTCTTTTGAGCAACATCAAGTTTAGATGAGAGTGAATTATTTTCAACTTGAAGCTCATTGTTTTCATTTTTATCCTTCTTATGAGTCTTGAGTACTTGTTAAGTAATTTTACAAGTTTATCATAAGAAGGTGCTTCAAATTCTTCATTACTATCACTATCATCATCATCATCACTATCATTACTTTGTACCTTTCATTCACCTTTGGCCATGAGGCATAGGTGAGTAGAGGGTGATGGCGGTGATGGTGGTGGTGAAGACAATGAAGGCCCAATCACAAATGCGGTGACCTTCTCCTTCTCATAGTCACTCTCATCACCGGAAGACTCACAAGATGACTCAATGTCGGTGAGCCAATCATCAACAATATAAGCTTTGCCACCTTTCTTCTTCTTGTGGTACTCCTTTTCTTGCCATCCTTCTTCTTATATGGCTTTTCTTCTTCATCATCACTTGAGTCATCTTTCCTGCCCTTGTTCTTGTTCTTGTACTAATCTTTTGGAGCCTTAGGGCATTGCTGAGCTAGATGACCAAGTTCTTCACAATTGTAGCAATCTATCTCGGATATAGGCTTTCTCTTGCTACTAGTGAAGAATTTGTTTCTTCTTGCCATCAAACTTGATGCCACTCTTGTTAAGCTTTTTGAGCATCTTGGTGGTCTTCTTCACCATGAGAGCAAGTGATGCATCATCAAGGTCATCATCACTTGAGCTTTCTTGAACAATCAAGGCTTGGCTCTTCTTCTTTTTTTTCTCATGGCTAGCTTTGAAGGCCAAGTCTTTCTTCTTTGAAGATGATGAGACATCTTTTGAAGTGATGTGCATGTATATCTCATGAGCATTGATCATTCTCAATACTTGAGTTGGTGTTACAGTGGAAAGATCACTTTGATGAAGCACGGTCACAATGTGGCCATACTTCTTGACGGGAAGCACACTCAAGATTTCCTTGTAACATCCGATGGACTCATTTAAGTGAGCCCAAGAGCATCGAGATCCTCTACAAGAACATTCAAACGAGTGTACATGTCATTAGCACTTTCTTTAGGAAGCATCTCAAAAGAGTTAATCTTTTTCATCACAAGATGATAGTGTTCCTCACGCTCACTCTTAGTTCCCTCATGGAGGGCACAAAGGTTAGTCCACAATTCATGAGCGTCTTTAGCATTACACACATGATTGAAGATATCCTTGCCAAGCCCTCAGTACAGCGCATCTTTAGCTCTTGCGTTCCACCAGTCGTACTTCTTCTCGTCATCAATGGGGTTTGCGGGATCCTTGATTTTAGGAAGTCCCTCGGTGGCGGCTCTAAGACACCCGACATCTAAGGCTTCGAGGTGCCCCTCCATGCGAATTTTCCAATCTAGAAAATTATCTTCCTCAAAGATGGGAGGTGGTCCTTCCCCATTAGACATCTTGCTCTAGACAGTTAAGCCCAAATAAGGAGCAACTCAGCTCTGATACCAATTAAAAGGATCAAGATGCCCAAGAGGGGGGTGAATTGGGCTTCTCTAAAATTTAATGCAAGAAATAAATCCTACTAGCCCATGTTCACCCCTTAGTGCCTAAGTGTGTTCCTGATGATTCTACCGGTAAAAAGTTATGCACCCTAGGTTCTAAATCCTATTCTAGCATGGCAATTCTAGGAATGTAAACAAGCAAGAATTGAAGTGCTAGAAAGTAAATGCT
Source organism: Saccharum hybrid cultivar R570 (assembly GCA_038087645.1). Lineage (NCBI taxonomy): Eukaryota > Viridiplantae > Streptophyta > Magnoliopsida > Poales > Poaceae > Saccharum > Saccharum hybrid cultivar. The sequence continues at coordinate 135,742 of JAQSUU010000291.1, read as the reverse complement.
TGAAAGTAAGGGGCAAGGAACACGGCGATATTTTTTCGAGGTATCAGAGAGTCACCACTCCCCATTAGTTCTCATTGGAGCACCCACGCAAGGGTGTAGCTCCCCCTTGATCCGTGTAAGGATCAAGTGCTCTCTATGGTCTGATTCTTCGACACTTCATCATGGTTAATCACCCAAAACCGCTCACATGATGAGTTGGTCATCCACAAGCTCCGTCAGATGATCACCAAACTCCCAATCACCACCGAGCCATCTAGGTGATGGCGATCGCCAAGAATAACAAGCAAGAACTCTCACTTGACCGTGACAAGCCTAATGAGATGGGTGGATGCACACTTGCTACTCCCTATGCACTAATGAGGTCCTTAATCTTGGATTCTCAAATCATAATCTCCTCACTAGGCTCTTGCACTCCCTTGCAAATGAAAGGTGTTTCTTAGCTGAACAAATGAGCAAGAGACCTCAAATGGACGAGTAGGGGATGTATTTATATCCCCTGACTCAATCCCAACCGTTATGTGCCAACTCAGCATTTTTCGTACTGACCGGACACGTCGGTCGATGTAACTGGACGCATCCGGTCGATGGCAACGATCGACTACAGATTCAAACTGCGCTGAGTGATCGGACGTATAGCCGAGTCCGATCAAGGGTGACCGGACACGTCCAGTCGCTCAAAACCTTCTCTGGAACTTCTCTATTTCATCTTCACGGCCAACCAGATGCACTGTAGCCGTGTCGGATCAGTAGTCCATCGCGTCCGGTTGCAAACACTAGCAGGGTTGACCACAGACTGCGCCACCTACGCATCCAGTCAAGTACATACCAGCGTTTGGTCACTTGAGCTTATGCTGCTACCATCTAATACACTGACCGAATGCGTCTGGTCAAGTAAAGGACCGCGTGTAGTCAAGCAATAATGCCACAAACCACTCTGGATCATGACGCGACTTGAACGAAACTTGTTCCAAATGATCTTTGGGCTTCACCTGAGCTACCTAGTGCTAAGTTTGACAAGTGTGCACCACACCTAAACCATTAGACTCACCTAGGTCAAGCTACCCGCTCATGCCCCCCTTTATAGTACAGCCAAAGGAAAAACAAAGTCCTAAACTACTCTAAGTGCCTCTCTAACACCAAACGACACTTAGAACTAGTTTGTCCTTAACCTTGTCGCCAATCCTTTAAAAACCGAAACGATTTCCATCGATAGGGGCATGAAAACCATAGTGCCCAAATAATCACCATTATTATGACCTAACTTACCAAGGTTTCTACAAAACACACATTGGTCATAGTAATTTACGTTGTCATCAATCATCGAAACCCTACTAGGGGCCTAGATGCTTACAGCGTCGATGTCTCTATTTTCTCACGCTCAGTCTGCTTATGGGGTGTCGTGAGGGTCCCCTTTCCCCTGCTTTTTCTTGTTGTTCTTTGTGTTTGTTATAACCTTAGTTACAGGTGGCTCATCCTATACTAATAAAACTTCTAATTTTCTTAATGAAATACGTGGTCAAGGACACGTTGGGGAAAAAATTGAACTGTTGCAGAAGCTTGTAGTCCTAGTAACGGACCGGGTAACCTAGCCCGCAAACTGCTCTGTTGTTCTGTCGTCTAACTTGTCACAAGTCAAGTACCGCATACATAGCCGCTCTAGAACGCATGACAGAACTGCAGTGAGACGAGACAATGAGGAGTCGACGACCGGAGCAAGGGGCAAGGGCAAGCTTGAATTGCCTACAGATCTCTCTACCATCCAGGCTGGCGAAGATTGGCTTACAAGAAGTAATCGGTTTATTTCCATGTCCATGGGGAACACGAACAAACAAGGCAACAGTACCAGTCTACCAGAGCTTGATGCCAGTACAGAAGAAACTAGGAGATCACATATCTCATGCCTTGTTTAGTTCGTGGGTGAAAAAATTGTGATGTCACATCGGATATTTCAAGAAAGTTGCTACTGATTTACATTGAGGACGCCCTTAGCTGCTCCGCTTGTGAGGACATCAAAAACTTGCTACTGATTACTAGTGGCCAAACTTGCTACTGATTACTGGTGGCCACGTGATTAATCACATGGCCACTAGTAATCAGTAGCAAGTTTTTGATGTCACATCGGATGTTCTAACCAAATCAGTAGCAACTTTCTATTATGTCACTTGATCTGACTGGTAATAACCAATTTGCCATGCTTCTAATTGGACTGGAACAAACATTCAACTCTATCATGTTGCTATGAAGTCTTTCGGTGCATCATGAATGGCTTAGTGCATTCTCACACCAAACAAATTCAAATTTGTATTTCCGGATTGTTATGCATAGGAATTTGGAAGCCTATGTTCAACTATGTCTTCTCATGCTCAGAGTCCAACTAATAGTGGCTGGCCAAAACTTTGTATTATTTTTTATTTCAAAAACACTCACATATTAACATCTGTAAAGGGTACACCAATTTTAGAAAAGCGAGGGGCACATTTAATATTTGTCCTCTCTTAAAGATCAGGCAGAGACGTTGTCCAACCAAATATTTTTCTAAAACAGTTTTAGCTTTACTAGAGAACAGGGGCGGATCTACACCCCGGGCTAGGGGGGCTGCAGCCCGGGGCACGGCCCAAAACAGCTAAGAACACCTCTTCATCTCCAGCCCAAAATAGTCCAGAGTCTAGGTGTTCAGCCCCACCTGGCACTGATCTATCATAGGATTTCTAGCATTCTATTACTATTTAGCCCCCCTCTTGCATCATTTCTGGATCCGCCACTGCTAGAGAATCAGCTCCATTAAAAGTCACAACCAAAACTGTTTTGGTCATAGCTGCCTACTACATAGGAGTATACCACTACTGTAAGTTCAAGATTGACCACAAACTGATAAGTGATATTTAGCCAAGTTGTGGTCTTTCTAATAGGTTCACAAACTTAATATAAATATATAATCCCCTAGGAAAACTTAATATAAATATATAATCCCCTAGGAAATGGGGAGACAAAAAATTCTAGACATCATGATAAATTCTAGAGAATAAATATATTTATATTTATTTAAATTTAAATTAGACTATGCAACACCTGACCATTGTGGATTGCATCTTGATTTGCTGTTTTTTTAATTTCAATAGTAAAAAGTATGGTTTTCATTCAGTCTCATATTTGCATGTCGTTGAAAGAAAATAAAATACTTATTCCCGTACAAATTCTCCCTAATGTTTTTATACATTTACAACACATATGTACTACAATAAAGCAGTGATCAGATTTACAATAGTACAGCAGAGTAACAAATGGACAAATCACAAGACTTGTAGGCATAGTGTTGCATTTATCTGTACCTAACTAATCTATTTTTGTTCAAGTAATATTTATCATCTTTTGCCTGACTTAAATCTTTGCAAAACATGATCATGGTGAAGCACAACATTGCTAGATAGCAGAAGATGAGCACAGAAGAAGGTAGATGTGGTTTTTAAAATGACATGGTTGTAGACTGATCAAAGATCCTCAGACCATATTGGATCACAACTAGCTGGCAGGAGATGCATTTCTTACGGGTTTGTACCCCGTCCCCCTCTCTACAAATTCAATGGTTCCCTGCCTATAATCAAAAGTCTATGTATTTCGAAGTTGAAGGTCTAATGCAGGTTAGAGTTGAAAGGGTTCAGACTTAGTAGGACTAAGACCGAGTACATGAGGTGTGATTTCAGCGCGACTAGGTATGAGGAGGGAGACGTTAGCCTCGATGGGCAAGTGGTGGCCAAGAAGATACTTTTCGGTATTTAGGATCGATGCTACAAAAGGATGGCGACATTGATAAAGATGTTAGGCATAGAATTTCAGCCGGCTAGTTGAAATGACGTCAAGCTTCTGGTGTCCTCTATGACAAAAGGGTGCCTCAAAAGCTGAAAGGTAAGTTCTATAGGATGACGATTCATTCGGCGATGTTATATGGTGCTGAGTGTTGGCCTACAAAAAGGCGACATGTCTAGCAGTTGAGTGTAGTAGAGATGCGTATGTTGCGTTGGTGTTGTGGGCACACAAGGAGGGATAGAGTCCGGAACGATAATATTCAGGATAGGGTTGGGATGGCACCAATTGAGGAGAAATTGATTCAACATCGGTTGAGATGGTTTGGACATGTCCAACGGAGGCCTGCTGAGGCGTCGGTGCATAGTGGGGTTCTAAAGGGGGCCGATAATGTAAAGAGCGAAAGAGGTTGACCTTAACTAACTTGGGACGAGTCCATTAAGAGAGACCTTAAGGAGTGGAATATCTCGAAGGATTTAGCTATATACAGGAGCACTTGGAGACTGGCAATCAACGTGCCTGAACTGTGACCTCTTTCTGTCTTGTGCCTTTATGTCCCTTTATGTGTCTCCCTGTTTCTCGTCTCCTTTTGAGTTTTATCTCTAGCCTACCCAACTTGCTTAGGACAAAAGGCTATGTTGTTGTTGTTGTTGTTGTTGTAAGGTCTGATGCATGTTCTCTCTCAAGTGCTGGCTACATAAGTCTGTTGGAACTACTTTGTAACACCCTGGTGTTACGAGCTCGCTTAGCGCCTTGGTTAGGGCCTAAAAGAAATTAACAAAATAAGTTCTCGGGTTTTAAAAATTATAATCATGCATGAAATGATACCGAATCTCATGTGGCTCACCTCTGTAGTTAAAAAAATGGAATAAATGTGGTAAGATAATTCGTGGTATGTAAGAACATGTTAATGGGGTCCTAATAGGAGTAATCGAATTAGTAGTTGTAATGGTGTGATTTGAAAAGCAATCCCTATAAGCAAAAATAATGTAGAGCTTGTGTTTGAGGTTTAAATGATAATCTAGAGCAAGGTTAACGTAGAAAAGAATAAATCTATATAGATATCATTAAATAAATAAACATAGCTTTTGAATCTAATTTAAATTCGAGCTTTTGAGAAGTTATGTGCCGAATTGTTTAATTGCTAGCTCAGCGGTTTTTGAGGTAGTCCGTATCTTAGAGGTGTTTATTTATACGTGTCTATATTTTGCTAATTAGCTAATTTAGTAAACAAAGAGTACGCGTATGCTCACGCATTTTGCTCTGTTATGAACGTGGTTATATTAATTAAAGTAGTGTACAAAACTTACTTCCGTCCAAGTGTATCTCTACGGGTAAATATAGGTATATAAGTATATAGTAGATATATTGTTGGTGTGATGTAGATTTTAGTAGCAAAGAAATAATGGCACATTTTCTGATTTTATAATTAACTGTATGGTTTTGATAAAAACAAATAAAAGAAAATAGAAAGGGAAAACTCACGCACACCACGCTCGACGTCGCTTTCTGCTGCTGCTTGATTGCGTGACTGTCCGGCCACCGCCCAACGTGCGCGCCGAGCCAGGCTTGGCCCAGTTGCTTGGCGTCAAGTCGCTGTGGCATGTGCTGCTGTCTCCCGCTGCCCAGTGCGCCTTCATTGCGACGTGATCGCGCCGCTGTCGAACTGTAGACCTTGACTTCACCCTGCGTCGCCGTCCTCGCTGCGCTGCGTCTCTGCCGCTCCGTGTGCGCCGTCTGCTGCATTCTTGCCGCGCTGCTCCCTTGCTCCGTTCTTATCTCGAGGTGCTGCAGCTTGAGCTCGCCCTCTCTCCCTCCCTCGCGTAGCCGCGTCCATGACTGAACCGAGCTCCGCGCTTACGACCGCGACCGCGCTGCATCCCACTCGCGACTGGCGCCCCTCGTTGTCGCTGCCGCACTGGCCGTGCGGCTCTGCACCGACCCCCTTCCCGCGCGGTCACCCTGGGCGCGCCACGCACCCGCGTGTAGAGGTCTGCCACCGCCTGGGCCACCGGAATCGGTGAGCCGCCGCCGCGGCTTGCGTGGCCAGGTTGCAGCTGGTCGTCTCCGGCCGCGTTGTGGCCATCCCTTGGTCTGCGGTGGTCCCTCGTAGCTCGTCAGTCGGCCACCCGCCGCTGCCGTGGTCATCTCTGGCCGAGTCGGTCGGCGCGCCGCCTCCCCTGCTGTGGGCCATCTCCGGCGGGTCTGAGTGCCCCCTCGGGTGCGGCCCAGCCCCTCGGCTCACCAGCGCCACCTCCCCGCCACTCGCTCCACTTCCGGCTGGCCGAATCAGCTTCGCCTTGTCCGCCTCCGCTCTACCTCGACGAGCAGAGAAGAAGAGGGGGTAAGAAACGTAAATGGAAATTTGTTTTGGGTCCAGCTGCGGAACGTTAGACTCATAGGAATAGTAGCTTGCGGAGTGCGGGTCGGTTTAGATGAAACCGGGGGTCTTTTCTGCATGAGTGCGTAGTCGTCCAGATCGGGCCCGGTTGGGCCGGCCTGCTGGCGCGGTTGTGCCATGTGGGCCACGGTTGTTGCTGGGCTGACTCGCCTGGGCGAAGGCCGTAGCCGGGCCGCTGCGCCTTGCGCTCTCGCAGGGGCCGCGGGGCGTCACTGGGCCGTTGGTGGCCGCTGGCCTTTTCGTTCTTAAGTTTTTTCTAAATAGTTTCTGAAGTAAACTTGTAAGATTAATATAAAATAGTGTAGAAGTCTAAAAATTGTGAAACCAATTTTGTTAGCTTCCTAAAATCAAGATCTAACTATTAGTATGCTTTTATCCACTTAGTTGTATAATATTTTTAGGGGTTCGCTAATTATTCTAAAATGTTTAATATTGCTAAGGATAAACTTGTGAGAATTTTTGTAAGAAAATGGTAAAAGTGTTGACTCTAAAAATGTTACAGTAAACTCCTAATATCATTATCTGCTCTCTATAATTTTATAGCTCCAAAATAATTAGTTTGCTAAGGTAGCTAATGAGCCCTAGTTTAGATATCTATTGACTCGATAAAATGGATAAAGCAATGTATTGGGTTCGAGTAACTAAAACACGTGTCAGGAAATGACGCTATACTCGTCGACGGGGTTACCAGGCTAGTGCGTTAGCCATTAGAGTTAGCTCGTTAGCTTGAGAGCACGATCGTATTTTAAGTGTTTCTAGTTCCGTTGATTATTTATGTCTCTACGATTGCACTCGCATATATCATAATAGGAACAATGATGGATCAAGAAGTCATCTAGAGTAGCCGAAAGGATGGTGTCCAGAGGATCGTGCCGCCTTGACGAAATGCTAACTTGGTTAAATTCTACCCAGGCAAGCCCCGGTGCATAACCCCTATTATTCTACACTTTATTTTCTGCTTGTGCATTAAGTTTAAAGGAGTTGAATGAAACCCACTTGCATATATATATCCTTGTCCTATGAGTCTTACTAGTATGATAGGATCCTGTAGTGTGCTATGCTATAGGATTCCGGTAGAAGTCGAGTGATTGCATGTCACTCGCGAGAGAGATAGGAAATATATTATTATTACTACTATCATGTTACTCTCACATGGAATATAAATACATCTGGATAATAATTGGAGACCGGGCAGGACGGTTCTTGGATTGGATTTGGACCTGGTTGGCAACCGAGCGAGGCTCAGGTTGCATTTGTTCCGCCTGTGTCGATTAAGGACCGTTCGTTGCACTGGATCCCCGGTCAAGTCACAGATATATTGTCCCGAGCATATACTTGCTTATGGGAGCGGGAAGACCTGTTGCTCTCTTGTCATGGGTTCCGGCTCTTTCCGGACCGACTGTTAGGGGTGGGTTTTAGGTGGAGGTCTAAGCACCACACTGAGGTCGGGCCTGCAGTGTTGGGGGCTTGGAGTCCTAGTTTGGACGGAACCTGGACCCCTTGACAGGAGTGGAATGTGTTGGTCTTACTTTGTGCCTGGGGTGCAAGTGAGGCATGTGTTTTCGGGGCACCCAGCTGGGCACATTGATTCGCGAATTGCCATTTCTGCGTGATGGTACGGCTTGACCGCACTCTGGCACCGTAGTAAGAATTGAAAGGTGAAGGATGGAAAAATAGTTCTGATTGCTCAACCCTTGCTTGATTATAGCCTAGGTGCTTACATAGAATGTTGGATAAGAAATAAAATACGACTATTAAAAGTAAGAAATTAAGGACACACTCTTAGTGCTGCTTCTCGCAAACAAGAAACCCACAAGCCAAAAAAAATCTTGCATAATACTTGGAGTCTTTTTCTTTCCTCCTGACGGGTAAGTCTTGCGGAGTACAATTGAGTACTCGGGGTTTGATCTACCCTGTTGCAGGTGACATGTCCTGATAAGCTGACACTTGTGTGTAGAAACCTCCTGGTGGGCTCAGCGAGGATTTTCATTACGATGCGGAGTAGAGTTTATTTATTCAAACTCTCACCAAAAGCATTACAAATAAAGTACCGCAACTTGTTATAATTTCATGCTTATAATCGTTCATCATGCTAATGTTTAAATTTGCATTAAATGGTTTCATTTCCGCTGAACTCTGATAATATTTTATATTCCGCTGTTATAATCAAATAATGAATTACTCTGATGTTGTACTAAAAGTAATGTAAGAAATGGTAAGGATGTTGTAAACTTTACTCTCTCATTTGTGATCTTGATGTAAAAATGTGGATCTTCAAGTTCTCCCTTGCGGAGTGCTCGACGGAATCGCGTAGTTTAGTGTTCTCCCCTAGGTACTTAGTGTCTAATGGAAGACGAGTACTCTTAGGAGGGCATTAGATTAGACGGTTCTGCACGTACTCAGTGTACAAATTTCCTGAACTAATAACTATATTTACAATCTATACAGATTTCACGATCGAACTATCACTATTAAAACTATACTAGGGAAAATGCCTGTGCGTTGCAACGGGAAGCATGATTTATTGCATGATTTTGGTACCGATAATAATAAACTACCCTATTTTATTGAATTTTTAATTAGGCTTAATCTAACCTTAAATCCTGGTTTTCCTTTTTTCTCTATTTTTTCCGTTTCCTATTTTGTCCCGTATCTATTCTAGTTGTTATTTTTTTCTTTTTCCCTTTTTTTTACAATCTGTCTCCGTTTTCTATTTTCCTCGTTTCCTTTCATTTTTGTGTTTGTTTAATTTTGCATTTGTTTTCTTCACGTTGTTTTCTGGTTATTTTTTGTTTTTTCTTCTATATCGTTTCCTTTTCTTTTTTTTCTTTTTGTCCATGTCTTTTCCCTGTGCGCTATTAGACCATTTAGAGGACAAGAGCTCTCTGTTTATAACAAAAACAAATGTGTATCATGGTGGTGATGGACTCCTATTCCAATCCCAATGACCTGGGTTTGACCCCTGCCCATCGCATTAGATTTTTTTGTTCATCCAAAAAATCGCTAAAACACTTAACGAACCGGAGACCTTCCATGTGTGTGATACGGACGTGATAACCCACTCCACCACAACACCTTTAGTTGTTCTATGTGTTAAGGCCGAGTATTTGTTTCCTATTCTAATTCAGTGCTTTTTTCCGGTGGTTGGCAACTGTGAGTTCGTATCGGACACGGATTGAGCCGGTCATTGGAAAGGGTTGGACGAAAAAAAGTGGTAGAAATTTTGCCTCTTTATTATTAGAAATATAGATTAGGGATAGATATATAATTTAGCCTCCTAATTATCTAGTCATACGTATTGGAGTAGGCATACATCGTCATACATGCATAGTTACATATACATCATATACACGTATACATATACATGCATTAATGTTTATTTACAGAAAATAGAAAATAGGAAAAATAGAAAATCCGTAAGCACTACTGTGTATGCACTTCCCCATCACCATTGGGCCAAGCCTAGCTCGGCAGCAAAGCGCAATTGGCCCAGGCCAACAGGCCGAGCACACGCACGCACGAAGACACCGCGTCTTCTCCGTGTCACCACCGCGGTCGCTCCGTGTCCGCGCCCGCGCTGCCGCCGCAAGCACGTGAGGCACGAGGTCGACCCGGAGGCAGACAGAAAAGGGGCGAGCGGAAACAAAAAAAAAAGCCACAGAAATTTTCCCTTTTAAATATTAGGTATAGATTTACAATCTAAAGATAGATACTCTATATATTTTTGCAGCCATATACACAAATTTATCAAATAGCATCATTTCGTTTTGAATTAGCAAACCAACCCGATCACCTAAGATCAAAACAAGGTATACCAACAGTGGTCACAGGACAAAAGCAACATGAGTAATTAAGCAGTGAGATAAGAAACGATATGATACGAGCCTTCCAAGTTACATAGCAATATATCACACAGAAGATAAAGTTCAATAACTTAGAAGCCTCTCACGCAGAGGTGACATGTAGCAAATTATTTAGTAGCCCTGAACACCACACCAGAAACGATCCTTGCTGATTACCACCATCCCTGCTGATTGTTTAGGCAGCCTTAACACCGTGCCAGTAGCCATCCATGCAAAAAGGGTCGTCATCGTAGTCGGGGACCTCGATTTCGACGTCAGCGTACCCGTATTCCTTGAGCTGCTTGAGGATGTTGTCGCGCTCTTCACGCTCAGCCAGTTGTTTAGCGACAAATCTTTCTTGCAGCTCGAGGAATCCCAGATCGAAACTAGGAACGGGTTGGTACAGTGGGGGGAGGGGTTCTCCGCCATGAAGTCGATATACTCCATGCCCAACCTGATCTTCTTCCTCCTCTTTCCGCCCCCCCCCGCCTTGGAATGGCTGGAGGCGGACTCGCTGCCATCCTCCTGTTCGTCCCCGGGCCCGAGCGGTAACGGGAACTCGAGGGGCACGTCCCCGGGCCTGAGCGGTAACGGGAACTCGAGGGGCACGGGATTCTGCAGCACCTTCTTCTCCTTCTCAATCTTCGATCCGGCGTACGCCTTTTCCTCGTCGAGCTCGAGATTCTTCAGCATCAAAAGGGCACGCTCCTTCTCCGCCTTTTCTGATACAGCTCCACGCTCCTTCGCCGCCTTCTTTGATCTGGCTGCAGCATAGGAGCGCTCCTTCTCTGCAGCCTTCCTTGATCCGGGTACGGCTCCAGCATAGGCCTCCATGTCGCGGAGCCGGCCAAGTTCTAGATCTGGATTGTGAGGTGGTTGCGGCGGCGGCTTACGACCTTGGACCAAGGAAGAGGGACGAGGCTCCCCCACCCCCCTAATATATAGTGAGTTCCCCCACAAGGCCGCAACCCTAGGCGTCGAAAGGGCCTAATGGGCTACAAGCCCAACTACTTGGTCGGGTTGGCTCTTTCTTTCTCACATTCCAAATCTCTACTGTTAGTGGGCCTTTATCTCTCACGTTCCAAATCTAATCTCTCTAAATATGAATTATGCAAGCTCGCTGCTCTAACTAAGCGCATTGTGAAGCATCCCGTTCCTCCAGCACAGTAGCAAGAGGGCGACTCCGAGGCGATCTCCACTGTCCGCCGGCTTCCTCACCTCCAGTGGCCTTTTTTTGGCGCCGGTGGGCTGGGGGAGGTGAGGATCCGGTGGAGGGCATATATTTTCCCTACTATTATAGTAGTTTTAGGTAAGGTAGGGTTGGATTCCTTCCTGATGAATTCTTCGCTGGGAAGTTTTTGTTCTTCCAAAGCTTCTCTTCTGTCGTCTTTGTCCATCGTCAGTGAGTCTCGGTGCTCGTCGACGACATCTTTTGCAGGGGTTGCGACAGCGACGGGTTTGCCCTTGCTGTTTTCTTTTGCGTCGGTGTTCGTTTCCTCTGTGTTCCTTCCTATGTCGACGGTGCCCATGTTGTACCCGGTGATGCTGATCTTGCTAGCCATGGCTTGGCGACGGGTATGTGGAGAAGTTTTGGTGGATTTCCACCTTCCCGTGTGTTCGGGTTGGTGTTTTCAGATTCCCCTGATGGGTTTGTTGTTCGTCGTCTGGAGTTGGCCGGTGAGTCAACTGGCGTTAGATTCTGGCGACGACGAGGAGATGCCAGCTTGCCTTTGGCCGGTGCGTTCAACGAACCTGCAATACACCTTGGGTGTGTTCTTCATGGGCTCCTTAAACTTTGAAGTTTCTTCGTCGATCCGGAAATCTGCCATGAGCCTCATCTTATGTTCTCTTCATTGCGGGAGATGGAGAAGGACTAGCTTGCGGCAACATTGGTTGATGACGGCGAAGGCCATGAGGTGCTCCTTCCGAGGTCTTAGTTGTAATTTTTCTTTTCTTAGGGAGTGCCCTTTATGGGGGATGGATGTAATCTTCTTCCTATATTAATAAAATCCAGCCCTTTCTCAAAAAAAAATATGAATTCTGCAAGCTGCGAGAGGGTTCCAGAGTCTTGCCCCAGCTACACGAGAGAGCGGTTGTTTTTTGATAATGTTGATGGCTTGAAGCAGTCCCTAGGCTTTGCTCATAGCCTAGGGGTTGGGAGTTTTGGGAGGGGAGGGGGCTTGGCGCTGCTCTGGAACCACGATGTTCATGTGAAGTTCCAGAGTTGCGACAAGCTACACATTGATGTGTTGATCTTGGACCCGGCTACACAAGAGGCTAAGTGGCGTTTCATTGGCTTCTACGGTGAATTGAGACGGGAATTGAGATTTAGGAGCTGGGAATGCCTGAGACATCTTAATACTTAGAGTGTTCTTCCATGGTTATGTGCTGGCGACTTTAATGAATGTTTGGAAGCTCATGAACAGATCGGGGGGCAGGTTAGATCAGAACGGCAGATGGATGGCTTCAGAGATGCTGTCCAGTTTTGTGGCCTCTCTGACCTGGGGTATATTGGACTGCCCTATACCTGGGACAATAGGCAACATGGGACTGATAATGTGAAGGTTCGACTCGATAGGGGTTTGGCAAATGCTGGTTTCCTCGACCTTTTCAGAGAAGTGCGAGTCTGGCATGTGCAAACTACTGAATCCAACCATTGCAGTCTTGTCATTGAGTGTGTGCAGGGAAGAAGACAGAGAGGTAGGCGACGCTTTCGTTACGAAAATATGTGGCGTCGGGATCCGTCTTATACCCAAACTGTGGAGGCAACAACAGGGTGGGGGTGACTCGCTCCAGAACTTGGCACGCAATCTGGGCTTGGTTCGTCGCTCTCTGCATCAGAGCACCTTCGGCTCTGTCCATAAGAAGTTGTCACAGCTCAGGAAGGAGTTGGAATGGGTACGGGGACAAAACATAGGAACCGGCCCAACTAGAGCTGAAAGGCGTTTGATGAAGGAGATCTCCAAACTATTGTCCAGGGAGGAGATGATGGAAAGGCATCGATCGAGAGTGGAATGGTTGAGGGAGGGGGATCGTAACACCTCATTCTTCCAAGCTAAATCAAAAGAAAGAGCAAAGACTAATAGGATCACCGCGCTGCACCATACTGACGGCTCCGTGGCTAGCGAGCAGCAGGAGCTGGTGACGGTAGCGACTAGCGAGGGGTTTTTACTCGGAGTTATTCATAAGGCAGGAGAGCAGTTGTCCGGCGCAGTCGCCTGGAGCCGCCTTCGGCTGGAGGCCTTGGCCGGCGCTGTGGCCTGGAGCCGCAGTCGCCTGGAGGCCTCCACACGCGCCGTCGATTGGAGCCCTTGGCCGGCATGCGGAAGGCAGTGTCCATGGAAGGCGGCGTCACGTCGGGCGGGCGTACTTGAGGCGGTCTCGCGTCCTTGCGGCCTCGGTGCGGCGGGCGTCCTCGCCGCGGCGGCGGGCGGGTGTACTCGCGGCGGCGGCAACGGCCCTGGCTATGGACGTCGGGTGAGCTGAAGAGGCAGCATCGGGGAATGCGCGGGACAAGAGACGGAGGGTGAGGCCTCGCGCACGCGCTTCGCACCAGGGTGAATGCGGGGTGGCGGACGGAGGGTCAGGCCTCGCACTTCGCTCCTGGGTGAACTGGTGGATGTGGGACGGGTTTAGGATGAGTGATGAGGCGATCTCGTCGGTTGGATGTGAAAGGGCAGACCAGAGTGAATCTCGTCCCTTCATTTGAAAGGTTGGTTGGGTTTTGGGTGTATTTGTTTGGGTGTACTTAGAAGAGATTAGGGGTCCCTTTGGTTGGGCTGTAGCTTTTGCAAAAGCTACTTTGAAAGGATAGTTAAAAGCCCGTTTGGTTCAGCAGTGGCTTTTGGAAAAGCTATTGTCAGTTTCTCTCACTTACAAGCGGCCCCCGCCTGTCAGCCTCACCACATCCGTCTTCTTCCTCTGGACAGAGTTCGACGTGTGTAGAATTGTTGGGCGCGTGGGGGCTCGCCAGCCTAAGCTCGCCGAAGAGGGAGGGTCACCGCCTAGGCTCGCCAGGGAGCAGCGCCCACTGGATTTGGAGGGAAAGGAGCTTCGCACCGGCCATGGCAGGGGCATGGGAGGGGAATGAGCTCCCACCAGCCATGGGAGGGACAGGGGAAGGAGCCTTCATCTCTACTATTAGTGGGCCTTCATCTCTCACGTTCCAAATCTAGTACCATCTAAAAAATAAGGGAGTGACTACACGTCATTCAGATGATTTTGTTTTAATCCATCAATCAGATTTTTGTCCAACCATTACATGACACGTAGCTTCCTGGATCAGAATCCGGTAGATAAAATAAAAAAAAACCCAGATTTTACAGAGGCATTAAACAATAAAAAGTGATTGAAAATTCCAACAACCAACACCCAGATCTTATCCAATGGAGGACCTCCTGCTGACGTGCAACATTAGAAATGTTTAACCAGCTAATTAATGTCCAGCATTCATCGATTACTAAAAATGTTCACTGTTGTAGCTAAATGAGACCTTTCACAAGAGTTAGAGATCAAAAGTGCAGAACAATTAACATGCCGAGACAACTCCTTCAATTTTTCTAAACCTGCTCACCTGAGTATCGTTCTAGCTGCTAATCAAGAAAATTGGCTTGATGCACTGCTATTGGGTATCTCTGAACACCTGAAAGAAACATAAAGACAGACAGAACATACCGAAACTGAGTACAGGCAATTTAATAGTAATGATGAAGCAGAATATCTACTGATACATAAATACTGAAAAATTGACAAAAAAAAACATAATAGTGTATTCACTATTGCATGATGAAAGTGACCCTTCACAATTTTAAAGCATGTTGCTGTACCATCCGAACTGCACCCCAACACTCTGAATATTTGCTTCTATCGAGTGGGTGAACAGAGTTTCTAAAAACTGAACTAAACTACAGTACAAAACACAAACAGAAAACTTAACTAAAGTACAGTACAAAATACAAACAGACTGCTAGGCAGAGGTTCAGATCAAGAGCTGCACTTTAGTCATGGCAAGGGAAAAGAAACCAACAGCCTGCTGCTGCAACTAGCTCAAGGATTTGACTGCAAAACAAAATACTGCTACTGCACTGCTTAACTGAAAGACGGAAAGCAACTGCTGAAAGCTAGCTGTTGTCTGAACAACCAAGAAACAAACAAAAGAGAAGTATTATGCGGCTCAACTGCTACTAATGAACAACAAAGAGGGCACTGCACTAGAACTAATGCTGCTGAACAGAGACTAATAGGAACATTAAAACTGAAAATCATAAGCTAATAGGAACATTTAAACTAAAGAATCATAAAAACTGAAACTGAACAAATCTTTTTTTTTTTGCGACGAAAACTGAACAAATCAACAACTTCTAAAACTGAACCACTGAAAAAACTAAACCGATTACTGAAACATATTATGTGCTACTAGCCAATCAAAAGCATGTATGTAAGCAATAAATTAAATATTCAAAATTGAAACAATTACCATTTGAATAAAGGACATAATAAGCACAATGAAATGCACATTGAGACCAAATAAATTGCAAACTGAAAGAACATAATCAGAATATAACAAAAATTGCAAACTGAAAAGTGTCTAAACCAATATTAATGCTAACTGAAAGTGTCTACGTGGCGGCAGGCAGCAGCCAATAGGAGCATTTGATAAAATTCTGAAATGCTTTACAGCTGCTCTTCTTGTAAGCAAATGACATGAAATGTACTTCAAGATTGGTTGAAGTCAGACGATAGATCACCCTTGTTAATATAGGAGTAATTAGTATTGATCAATCATGTATAAGTTCTTGTCTCCTTTTGATTGACAAATATTATTGATCAATATATGGCAGCTGGCCCTCCAACCTAACATCTTTGCAGCATATCTTGAGTAATTTGAATAAATTATTTTGTCAGTTCTAGGTTCGAAGTCGTTTCTCTGCAGAATTTCTGGGGGTAAGACTTTGCTTCGGTTATTCCCTTCCCCAAACCCCACTCGTGTGGGAGCCTCTAGCATTAGGTCTGCCTTTTATAAACATATTATTATTTTGTCAGTTCTTATAAACTCTCCAAAGCTACCCACCGAAACAGAGGAAAAGAAAAGAAATACCAAGACAGCCCAACAAGAAACTGAAACAGCCCAACAAGAAAGAAAAGATAGCACGAATCTCAACAAAATCGTGGCCACAGGAAACTGATTGATTAGGAGACACAATAACAACCGGAAGATGAATAGAAATCCCCTCTCTTAAAATAGGATTTATAGAGAGGCTACATATATCTGTAAACACTTATCGGAG
The DNA here is from genome assembly GCA_038087645.1 of Saccharum hybrid cultivar R570. Lineage (NCBI taxonomy): Eukaryota > Viridiplantae > Streptophyta > Magnoliopsida > Poales > Poaceae > Saccharum > Saccharum hybrid cultivar. The sequence continues at coordinate 119,411 of JAQSUU010000291.1, read as the reverse complement.
AAATCAAGCAAGGCAAACATTATTTGCCTGCCCTTAAGGGCCAAGGGCCACGTACGTGACTCCTTGCCTTCCTGCCTTCTCTCACGCACAGCCCTAGGGTGGCAGCAGCAAGCAGCCGCCGCCTCTTCCTCTCACCGCCACGGCACCACGCCGTCGCTGAGAGATTAGACCTTGCCCTCCCCTCTTCCATCCCTACAACCTCTACAGCTACTCCAGTAGGACCTTGTGTCCTATCAATTTGCCTCTAGAATTAATGATAATTTTTGTTTACTGTTTTATGAAAACTGTGCGTATGGTCTATGTAGGTAACAAAATCAAAGATGGAACAGGTATGTAGTTTTGTCTTTGAAAGCAAGAAAAAAAGAACCGGACACGGCCAGCTGCTCATGTGCATGTAGGAAGCAACATGGACATGGAGTTATGGATGGATGTGCATTTATAATTTCTAAACAAAAACTATTTCTTGGCACGAGAATTTCTTGGCAGCTTATTTTCATATACAATCAAATCTAGAGATCCAACTAACAAGAGAAGAGTAGGCATGTCAATGGTTCCGCCTGATCCAATTGCGAACGGCTTCCCCGCCAGGGCGACTCGCGGGGCGAACGCCCTCATGACTTCCACCCGCCGCCGCCGCCGCCGCCCCCCACCCCTTCCTCCCCCTCCCCCACCCCGTCCGCCACCCCTCCCCTACCCACCATCAATGCCCGCGTGAGGCGTGCGCCTGCTCCGAGCCCGGCCACGTCGCTGCCACCTCCGGGCACCGTCGATGCGGACCCCGCCCTCGGCATCACCGGATCCACGGCCGGCGTCGCCGGATCCGACGCCAGGGGGGCTCCACGGCCCTTCCCGCCCCCGCAGACGCCGCCGACGGCCCCACCACCACCACGGTGGCTGCCCTTCCCCCCCACTGACGGAGGCTGCAATCGCCGTGGCCACCACGAAGACGGGTGTGGACACCACCACCACGGACAGCAGACGCGCAGTGGCCGCTGGGCCGGGTGCCGGCGCCTCGACCGCTCGCGTGGAGGCCGCGCCGCAACCACCGTCGCCTGTGGCGCCCGCTGCTCCCTCTACGGAGCATACGCCGCCACCCACGCCCCCTCCACCGCCGGGGGCTGTCGCCATCGACGCGGGCTCCAGCGGGGGAGCCAAATTTAGCATGTCCCCCTCGCCGCCGCCGACGGACGCCATCGCCACGTCCACCTCCATTGGCGCTCCGGCAGCGGAAGGCCCCGGGGTCTCGTGGGCTCCCTCCACGCCTGCGTCGCCGCTGACGTCAGGAACCGATGCCGCTGCGGCTGATGGATGCGCCTCCTCGCCCCCTCCGCCGCCACAGTCGGACACCAAGACGGAGGTGCAGCCGACGGTTGACTATTCGTTAGTCATCATTGAAGATGTCTTGGAAGGCGAGGATGAAGCCGAACATGAGGCTGACGTTCCGGCCCCTTCAACGGCTACGCCCTCCTTATCGACGGCGCGGCAGGTGCTGGGCCCTAAGGCCGTCAGCACCTCCCTCATCTAGAGGGCGGTCTCCACGGGTCAGAGCTCCTCCATGTCCCCTCTCGCCACACCCTTCCATGCCAAGCATTCCGGGGGCAGATCCAAGGCTCTGCGATGGTTGGAGGACTCTGGTGACTCCGATGCATCGCAGTATCTGGGGGCCGCCTGCCGTACCATTGAGGCCACGGCCTCGCCACGCTTGTTGCGCCAGGGGATGGGGAGTGCTCTGCTTCACGCCCGGTCATCATCACCAAGAAGAAGCGGCACCACCGTCGTCGTCGAGCTAGGACCAGGGACACCGATGGTTTTCCAGCGGCGCCCCATCAACCAGTTGCTAGGACGCCCGCGCACCAGCGCCTAGGCTCGCAGCCTCCTCGACACCACGTCCCCTGGGCGGCACGCCTGCCGACGCCGACGGTTTCACACTTGTTCAAAGTCGCTGCTGCTTACGTCGTCGTGGCCCGGCCCACCATCGTCGCCAGCGGCCGGTGCCACCCTCGCTAGTTGGACTCTGCTTCAACTGCTTGGCTGGGGGCCACATCGCCGCCCGGTGCGTCTTCCCATCCCGTTGCCTTATCGGCTTCAGCGCGGGACACCGGACGAGGAACTGCAAGCATGGTCGTTTGCCCCCACGGCTTTCCTCGGACAGGTTGCGGGAGCCTCCAAGGCGCGGCCCTCACCGTCGTGCTCATATGCTCCTGATGGCAACCGTGGTCGCCCTAGTTCGCAATCGCTCTGTCTCCGTCCTCGCGATGGGGACGTTGACGACAACGGTGGCAATGGACAGGACGCCGACGACGCTCCAGAGTCGCGGCCAAGGCCTGGGATGAGCCCAACGCTCCAGCATGCGCCACCTGTCCTTGTGGGAGAGATTCTTTGTCCAACCCAATTGGGGTTCGGTCCCTCCTCATCTGGGCCACGCAGGCAGTGCCTTCTGCTACTGGGGGCGCAACGACAACAGTCTGCGTCGCTCGAGGCCTCCCAGGAGTTTGAATTTCAAATTCTGTCACGGCCTCAACCACCGCCCCCTTGGATGGACCCGTTGCTTTGTGTCTCGGAGTTGGAGGCCACTGTTCGCCACCGCCCAAGATCCGCGGCCTTGGAGCACCTGCCGTAGGTCTTAGAACCGGACATGGCGCCGCAAAGTAGCCCCCCGCAGGCGTCCTGGGCATCGGGGCTGGTGGCCAACGAGCACGAGCTTATGCTTTCTGTCGGAGCCGCCGGCCACGCCCACGCGGCCTCAGCAGCCCTCTATCGGGGCTTACGATGACACCCATGTTGGGCAGCCGATCAGCCTACCGACGACGGCCTATCTACGCCAGTTCAGCGACAGACTCTCCTCCTTCTGTTGAGGACTTCATCGCCGGTCTAACGCTACCGCTCGAGGTACTGCTGATCCAATCGCCGCCGCGCCTTCGTGTCTCGCGCGTGCGGGATGAGGACCTGGTGCTGCGCCGCAGTGAGAGACTTGCTGCAAAGTCCATCTTCCGCGACCCGAACCCGGAGAAGCAGGCCAAGCGGGTATTACTCGGCAAGTGGCAGCCATCAGCGAGCGCCTCACGGTCAGCACCACCGACACCTGACGCGACCATCGACGCTCGGTTCCGCGAGACGTTCCGTGAGCCGTTGTCATCGTCCAAGTGTGAGGCAATGCTGGAGCTCTACCCCATGCTTGGTGCTCGCGGGTGGCGGCGCTTGCGCCTTGACTAGCCTGTTTATGTGCTTGCTTGCTCTCCCCTCGTCGCAAAATTTGTTCTTTATTTAGTACGCTGTTTTAGCTCCACTGTCAAGCCGGCGATTTGTGTAAGTGTGTGTCTCAACAGTGCAGTCGGCATCTCGCTGTTGTTCACTGCAGACTTGTGTTTGTATCAACTCTAACTTCTCTTAATGAGGCACGTGCCAAGCATGCTTTCGAAAAAAAATGTCAATGGTTCCCAAAAATTCACATGGTGACGTTGGCTGCTGAACAGTTTCATGGTAAGAATCAGCAGCCATGCTGATATTTCCAGGCATGACTCAATTGACAGCCCCTCAATACAGAAGTTAGGCTTACATGAAGGATAGGTTTGCGTTAAAAAAAACATGTAGGTTCTATCATCTTTATTTGTAACAGATATATTAATGAAGAGAAGTAACAATCTTCCCGAAGGACAACCCACTATTCCATCATTAAAACAATAATCAAGGCTCGTAATGTTCTAAATGATACCCGTCAAGCATGCTATTTAGAAAAAGAACAATCTCCAATGTCCTGCTACTAAGCGATTCCATAACACAAGTAGCAAAGATCACAAGGACATTTCTAATCATGCATATATGTAGCAAAGAACAGCAAGCTGAATCAGAGCAAACACATGCATTACGAAACGATTGGTGAACCACCAGGAACCAATTGTGACATGACAAGTGGTTGTGTTAGACATGGCAATCAGCATTAAATAACAGCGAGAGCACTTAGCAGAAGCATTATCTGATCATGATCCTTACAATGGCTATGTTGTTGATATTCGGTAGGAACTGGTCAAGTTTTGTAATGCGATCGAGCAGAACAATACAAGAAATCGGTGAGGGCATGGACTAAATTTCCGAAGAACAATTGCACAATAAATGTGGCACCTAACCAAATGGCTCAAGACTAACCAGTCGTCAGGTTGCATAGTTAATGCCACCATCGGTGTGCTGCACACTAATCCATCTAGCGCCACAGAAACAAATTCACTTCGATTTGGATAGTATTTCACTTGTCCAACAAATAGTAAAAAATCAGGATATCACAGATCCATAATTTCGATGCTTCTTACCCCTATTCATCTTCCTTCTCATGCTCCTAATCAGGATGATCATCATCCTCGTCATCCAATTGCTCTTCAAAATCATCATCCTTGTTATCCAATGGGTCTTCAAAATCATCATCATCTCACTCTGGTCTTCATCAGGATAATCATATAGTGGATTACATTTTCAAGGTACAGTTTTCAATTTTCGTGTCCTTTCAATTTTGAATATTTAATTTAAGATCAAGAGCTGCACTGTAGTCATGGCAAGGGAAAAGAAACCAACAGCCTGCTACTGCAACTAGCTCAAGGATTTGACTGCAAAACAAAATACTGCTACTTAGATCCATTGAAAAGTGCACTGTGCAAAAAAAAATTCTCCGTCACATCAAACTTGCGATATATGTATGGAGTACTAAATGTGGATAAAATCAAAAACTAATTGCACAGTTTGGTTGTACTTTACGAGACGAACGTTTTGAGCCTAATTAGTCAATGGTTGGACAATTATTACCAAATACAAACGAAATGCTACAGTGTATTTTGGCACTCTAAAATTTGGATCTAAACACAGCCGACAACAACAACATAGCATTTTGTCCCAAGCAAGTTGGGGTAGGCTAGAGATAAAATCCAAAAGAGACGAGAAACAGGGAGACACTGCTTAACTGAAAGACGGAAAGCAACTGCTGAAAACTAGCTGTTGTCTGAACAACCAAGAAACAAACAAAAGAGAAGTATTATGCGGCTCAACTGCTACTAACGAACAACAAAGAGGGCACTGCACTAGAACTAATGCTGCTGAACAGAGACTAATAGGAACATTTAAACTGAAAATCATAAGCTAATAGGAACATTTAAACTAAAGAATCATAAAAACTGAAACTGAACAAATCAACAACTTCTAAAACTGAACCACTGAAAAAACTAGGCCTCGTTCGGCTGGCTGGTAGCAGGTGGCTGGTGCTGATTTGTTGTGAGAGAAAAAAAATACTGCTGACTGACTGGTGGCTGGTGCTGAATTGGTGTGAGAGAAAAGCACTGTTGGCTGGCTGGCAGCCAGCCAGCCGAACAAGACCACCATACCGATTACTGAAACATATTATGTGCTACTGGCCGTTGTGGCAGCATCGGAGCGGGGCTGGCAGCGCTGGCTTGCAGGCCCGGGGCTGGTGGCGGCGTCGGAGCATGGGAGGCAGGGCCGGGGCTGGCGGCGGCATCGGAGCGGGTTCGGCGTCGGAGCGTGGGGTCGTGGGGAACAGGGGCGGAGCTAGAGATTTACGGAGGGGGGTGCAGCCTTACATGCCAGCGACAAAGCAATAATGTAACTTAACAGCACCCCAACCTAGATACATGCCAGCGACAAAGCAATAATGTAACTTAACAGCACCCCAGCCTTACATACTTCAGACTCCGCTACGCTCCGACCCAGCCTTCGGCTTTTACGGGCCTCCGCTTCGCTCCGTCAGAAGCCGGCCTATATCTTGCAGTGAATTTGGAACAACTTCAACAAACTCCACCTTGAGACAAATTCATCTTGTATCATAAATCAACCCATCATCCTGAACAATAAAGATAAAAAACCACTGGTGCCAACAATAGTCTCTTGGACTATTCAATTAAGCCAACTAAGCTTGAGCATAACTCAAACTTAGCAACAGGAACAGACTTTGTCATCATATCAGCAGGATTATCATGAGTACTAATCTTGCATACCTTCATCTTACCTTCTTCAATCACATCTCGCACAAAATGATACTTGATATCTACGTGCTTAGTTCTCTCATAGAACATCTGATCTTTAGTGAGGTAAATTGCACTTTGACTGCCACAGTGCAAACTTATGCAAGATTCAATTTCACTGAGTTCAGCGTACAAACCTTTCAACCATATCAATTCTTTGCATGCTTCACAAATAGCCATATATTCTGCTTCAGTAGTAGACAAAGCGACAACAGACTGTAATGTAGTCCTCTAACTCACAGCACAACTGCCAACAGTAAACACATAACCAGTAATTGATTTTCGTCTGTCCAGATCAGCAACATAATCAGAATCCACATAACCAATGAGACCCTTATCAGTTCTTCTAAAATTCAAACATGAATCTGCTGTGCCTCTGAGGTACCTGAAAATCCACTGAACTGCCCTCCAATGTTCTTTGCCAGGATTAGACATATATCTACTAATAAGACTCATAGCATATGACAAATCTGAACGAGAGCAAACCATGGCATACATTAAAGACCCAACAACACTAGAATAAGGAACCCTTGACATGTACTCAATCTCTGCATCTGTACTAGGACACTGAGCAACTGACAACTTAAAGTGAAGTGCAATAGGGGTACTAACAGCCTTAACATTTTTCATGTTGAAACGCTAAAAACTTTCTTGATATAATTTTATTGACTAAGAAATAACAAACCAGATTTTCTGTCTATATGTTGTACTGTGATGCTCAAAGTTCTTGTTTTTGTTTATGGGTGTAACCTAGAGGTTTGTTATTGTTGGGATTTAAAAGGGATTTTCTTGTTGTTGTGTGATCTATTTCGTAACAAGATGCACCTTTGTCTGCGGTTGTTCCTGTCACATTCAATACAAGTGTATGACTTTTCAGTACATCTGTCACACTCTAATGAAAGAAAATATGTTCAATGGTTTCTGATTTTTTCACGGGCCAGCCTTCGGCTTTTACGGGCCTCCGCTTCGCTCCGTCAGAAGCCGGCCTATATCTTGCAGTGAATTTGGAACAACTCCAACATGCCCAACCGCCTAGCATTCCAGAACATGATCCTCATTTCCCTTTCTTCCTCCCCCTTTCTCTTCTCTTTTTCAGGCTCATTAACTTTCCTCTGCTCTTTGTTGTCCTTCCATTTTCCTTGCACTATTGGATATGACCTCCATGGCCAGCTCTTGGGTTTCTTGCTCACGTTGAGGAGTTGTTTTCTCTTTTTGTTTCTCTATGTACAACTTTTAATTGGCCTCAGCTATTTTTGCACTGGCTATTTTCTCTGCCTGTGAAAGCATCTAGGCCCCGGTGTTGGTTTCGGCAATTAATGACAACACATAATTACCATGACTAACGTGTGTTTTGCAGAAACGTTGGTAAGTTAGGTCATGGAGATGATAACTGCTTTAGGCAATATGGCAGTCATGTCCCTTGATGGAAATCATTTCGGTTTTCAAAGGATCAATGATAAGATTAAGGACGGTTAGTTCCGGATGTCAAGGTGTTGAGATACATCTGGAATAGTCGTTAGGATCTTTGTTTCTTCCTTTGACCGTACTATGAAGAGGGGCATGAGCGAGTAGCTTGACCTAGGTGAGTCTTATGTTTAGGTGTGGTGCACACTTGTCAAACTTAGCACTAGGTAGCTCGAGAAAAGCTCAGAGTACAGTTAGAAGCGACTTGGTTCAAGTTGCATTGCGTTTAGAAGACGTTTTGAGCCGTTTACCTATGACCGGACGCGGTCCTGGTCATGACCGGACGCGTCCGGTCAGTACTAAAAGTTAACTGCGTTTTCGGCTGACTGACCGGACGCGGTCCTTGAGAGGACCGGACGCGGTGGTCAGGCTGACACGTGTTCCAGAGGGTAAACAGCAAGATCGGACGCGACTGTGAAAAAGATCGGCGCGTCCGGTCATGTTCCAGTAAGGTCCAGCGGAGACTTGACGCGTCCAGTCACCTATGATCGGACGCGGTCGTGCGTCCGGTCATGTCCCAGTAAGGTCCAGCGGAGACCTGACGTGTCCGGTCACCTACGATCGGACGCGGTCGTGCGTCCGGTCATATTCCAGTAAGGTCTCGTGGTGACCTGACGCGTCCGGTCACCTATAATCGGACGCGGTCGTGCGTCAGGTCAAATTTACAGAGAGCTCTTGCATGATCGGACGCGTCCGATCATCCCTGATCGGCGCGTCCGGTCATCTCAGACCGGCGCGTCCGGTCAGCACGGATCGGCACGTCCGGTCTCTCAGTACAGGTTTCCGTTATTCGACCGTTACAACTGACCGGCGCGTCCGGTCATATCGACAGGCGCGTCTGGTCAGTGCGCGTCTGGCTGTTTCGAAAGGTAACGGTTGGATTTGTCTGAGGGGTCTATAAATACAACCCCTCCACCTCTTTTAGAGTACTCTTGCTCATTTGTTTAGCTGAGAAACACCTTTGAAGTGCAAGGGAGTGCAAGAGCCCTAGTGAGGATTGAGATTTGCGAATCAAAGTTTGAGAATCCTCTCTAGTGACAAGAGTCTAGCAAGTGTGCATCCATCTTCTCATTAGGCTTGTTGTGGTCAAGTGAGAGTTCTAGCTTGTTACTCTTGGTGATCGCCATCACCTAGACGGTTTGGTGGTGATTGGGAGTTTGGTGATCATCCGACGAGATTGTGGGTGACCCAACTCAAGTTGTGAGCGGTTTTGGGTGATTCGCCGCGACGGAGTGTCGAAGAATCAACCCGTAGAGAGCACTTGATCCTTGCGCAGATCAAGGGGGAGCTACACCCTTGCGCGGGTGCTCCAATGAGGACTAGTGGGGAGTGGCGACTCTCCGATACCTCGGCAAAACATCGCCGTGTTCCTATCCCTTACTTTCAAGCATTTACTTTCTTGTATTACTTTCATTGCTTGATTACTTTCCTAGAATTGCCTTGCTAGTCTAGGATTGGAACTTAGGGTGCATAACTTTTATCGGTAGAAACACAAGAAACACAAGTAGGCACTAGGGGTGAAGTTTGGCTTGTAGGATTTAATTTTTGCAATTAATTTTTAGAAAAGCTCAATTCACCTCCCTCTCTTGGGCATCTTGATCCTTTTAATTGGTATCGGAGCCGTGTTGCTCTTAATTTAGGCTTTACCGCCTAGAGCAAGATTTCTAATGGGGAAGGACCACCTCTCACTTTTGAGGGAGACGATTTTCCATATTGGAAAATTCGTATAGAGGCGTACCTCGAAGCCATAGATGTTGGGTGCCTTAGAGCCGCAACCGAAGGGCTTCCCCCCATAAGGGATCCCGCTAACCCAAGTGGTGACGAGGAAAAATACGACCGGTGGAATACAAAAGCAAAAAATGTAATCTACCGGGCATTAGGCAAAGATATCTTCAATCGTGTGTGAAATGCCAAAAACGCTCATGAATTGTGGGAAAATCTTTGTGCTCTCCATGAGGGAACTAAGAGCGAGCGTGAGGAACGCTATCATATTGCTTTAAAGAAAATTAATTCTTTTGAGATGCTTCCTAAAGAAAGTGCTAACGACATGTACACTCGTTTGAATGTTCTTGTAGAGGATCTAAATGCTCTTGGACTCACTAAAATGAGTCAATCGGATGTTGCAAGGAGGATCTTAAGTGTTCTCCCCGTTGAGAAGTATGGACACATTGTCACCGTACTTCACCAAAGTGATCTCTCCTCGGCAACACCAACTCAAATATTAGGGAAGATCAATGCACATGAGATGTACATGCATATCACTCCGGAAGAGGGCTCATTATCTTCCAAGAAGAAAAACTTGGCCTTCAAAGCTAGCTATGAAAAGAAAAAGAAGAAGGCCCAAGCCATGATTGTGCAAGAAAGCACTAGTGAAAGTGATGTTGATGATGAATCACTTGCACTCATGGTAAGGAAGACCACCAAGATGCTAAAGAAGCTCAACAAGAGTGGCATCAATTTCGATGGCAAGAAGAAGAAGTTCTTCACAAGTAGCAAGAGGAAGCCAATCTCCGAAATGGATTGCTTCAATTGTGGGGAACTTGGCCATCTAGCTCACCAATGCCCAAAGCCTCCAAAAGACAAGTACAAGAACAAGTACAAGGGCAAAAAAGATGATTCAAGCGATGAAGAAGAAGATAAAAGAAAGAACAAGCCATACAAGAAGAAAGATGGCAAGAAAAGAGAGTTCTACAAAAAGAAGAAGGAAGGCAAGGCTTATATTATTGGTGATTGGCTCACCGACATTGAATCATCATGTGAGTCCTCCGGCGATGAAAGTGACATTGAAAAAGAGAAGATCGCCGCACTTGTGATTGTGCCACCATCATCTTCACCGACATCTTCACCACCACCTTCACCACCATCATCATCTTCATCTTCTACTACTCATCTATGCCTTATGGCAAAGGGTGATCGAAAGGTACAAAATAGTGATAGTGATGATGATGATAGTGATAGTGATGATGAGTATGATGCTCCCTCTTATGATGAACTAGTCAAATTGTTAAATAAATATTCTAAAATCATAAGGAGGACTAGAAATGAAAATGATGAGCTTCAACATGAAAATGAAACACTCTCATCTAAACTTGAAAGTGCACATGATGCTAGGGATGAGCTCATAGATCAAAATGAAACCATGTCTTCTTCTCTCAAAGAGCTTAAAATTTCTAACAAGGAGCTTAAAGATAAGCATGATAAAATTGAGAAGAGGCATGGTGAACTCATCACTAGACTAAACATGCTAAAAGAAGAGTACACCACCTTGAAAATTAATTATGATACTCTTATTGTTGCTAATGAACTTGCTCTTGAGACACATGATGCTACTAACCAAATTGTTAAGATTGATATAGCTACATCATGTGATGATTTGATTGTTGAGAACTTTGAGCAAGGCTCTAGCGGTAAAGGCAAGAGTGTGGTTGAAGCAAATGACTATGATGAGTATGTCAAGCTCAAGAGTGAAAATGAAATGCTTAAAGTTGAGAACAAGAAGTTGTTGGCTCTTGAAAAGCAAGCTTCAAAAGAGTCACTCATTGAAGAAAACAAGAAACTTAAACAAGAGAAAGAGCATCTCAAGACCGGCCTTAGCAAGTTCACAAGAGGCCAACACTTGCAAAGTGAGCTACTCATGAACACCGTCATAAAGATGGAGAGGAGTGGCATTGGGTATTTGGCAAATCAAGAGAAGAAGGTCAAGGCCAAACAACAACAAAGCAAGACTAAGCCCAAGCCAAAGAGATGTGTTGAGTGTGGACAAGAAGGCCATTTTGCTCATGAGTGCAAAACCCCACCACCACAACTTTTGCCCAAGCATGCTAGACCCTTTGCTTTCAATGCTCACTACATGCTTAGAAAGGACTCTAGTGGAAAGATGAAAGTTATGTTCTTGGGTCCTCCTAACAAGAATAAGCCAAAGAAAATTTGGGTTGCCAAGTCACTAGTTGAAAAAGTTAAGGGTCCCTCTCAAGTTTGGGTTCCTAAACAAAAGGCTTGATCTCTTGTGTGTAGGTGAACTACAAGACCGGTGGATCTCATTAGGTGATTGATAGTGGTTGCACACAACATATGACCGGTGATCCTCGTATGTTCACCTCACTTGAAGAGGATGGGGTATGCCAAGACAAGATCACATTTGAGGATAATTCAAAGAGCAAAGTCAAGGGTATAGGCAAGGTTGCAGTATCAAATGATCATTCTCTCTCCAATGTGCTCTATATTGCTTCATTGAGTTTCAACTTACTATCCGTTGGGCAACTTTGTGATCTTGGCTATCAATGCTTGTTTGGTCCAAATAAAGTGGTTGTTATCAAGATAGATGACAAGCAAGTGATTTTTAAGGGTTTTAGATACAACAATCTTTATCTTGTTGACTTCACCTCCGAAGATGCAAACTTGATGACATGTTTGTTCACCAAGACCACACTTGGATGGCTTTGGCATAGGAGGCTTGCTCATGTTGGAATGAACACTCTTAACAAGCTATTGAAGAAAGAACTAGTAAGAGGCTTGAAGGATGTAAAGTTTGAAAAGGACAAACCTTGTAGTGCATGTCAAGCTAGCAAACAAGTTGCAAACACTCATCCAACCAAAGCCTACATGTCAACATCAAGAGTACTAGAACTTCTTCACATGGATTTGTTTGGTCCTACAACTTACAAGAGTTTGGGTGGAAATCTTTATTGTCTTGTGATTGTGGATGACTTCTCAAGATACACTTGGACTTTCTTTCTTCATGACAAATCCGAAGTAGCAAGTTGCTTCAAGAAGTTTGCAAAGAGAGCTCAAAATGAATTTGAAGTCAAGATAAAGAAAATTAGAAGTGACAATGGAAAAGAGTTTGACAACACCAACATTGAAGCCTATTGTGATGAAATTGGAATCAAGCATGAAGTGTCATCAACCTACACTCCTCAACAAAATGGTGTAGTTGAGAGAAAGAACCGGACCTTGATCACTCTTGCAAGAACAATGCTAGATGAGTACAATACACCGGAGAAATTGTGGGCTGAGGCAATCAACACCGCATGCTATGCTTCAAATCGCCTCTTCCTACAAAAGTTCCTTTGCAAGACCCCTTATGAGTTGCTAAATGGGAAGAAGCCGGACGTCTCATTCTTCCGGGTGTTTGGTTGCAAATGCTACATCTATAAGAAGCGTCAACACCTAGGGAAGTTCCAAAAACGTTGTGATATCGGTTTTCTTGTTGGCTACTCATCAAAATCCAAAGCATATAGAGTATTTAACCACGCCACCGGTTTGGTTGAAGAAACATATGATGTGGAATTTGATGAATCTAACGGCTCCCAAGGAGCAATTGAGAATTGTGATGATGTAGGTGACGAACCATTGAGGGAGGCCATGAAGAACATGCCGGTGGGTGACATCAAGCCTAAAGATGATGAAGACGATGTACAAATTGTCAATCCACCATCTTCATCATATGTGCCTCAAGATGATGACAATAATAAGAGAGTTGAAAATGAAGACACCTATGTCTCTCATCATCAAGCCAAGGCACAAGCACAAGATGTTGATTCTCCTCATCCCACCCCTCAAATGGTTGATCGAAGAAACTCACCTCTACTTCAAGCACATCCATAAGATCTTATCATAGGGAGTCCAACAAAGGGTGTAATGACTCGATCTCAAAAATTTAATTCTTTTGTTGAACATCACTCTTTTGTCTCTTGTCTTGAACCTAAGAATGTAGAAGAAGCTCTTCAAGATCCGGATTGGGTGAATGCTATGCATGAAGAATTGAACAACTTCGCCCTCAATCAAGTATGGACACTTGAAGAGCATCCAAAAAGTGCAAGAGTCATTGGAACCAAGTGGGTGTTCCGCAATAAGCAAGATGATCAAGGGGTAGTGGTAAGAAACAAGGCAAGACTAGTGGCAAAAGGGTTCTCTCAAGTTGAAGGTCTTGATTTTGGAGAGACCTTTGCACCCGTTGCAAAACTTGAAGCCATCCGTATCCTACTTGCATATGCATCACATCATGATATGAAACTATATCAAATGGATGTGAAGAGTGCATTCTTAAATGGCTTTATAAATGAACTAGTCTTTGTTGAACAACCTCTCGGGTTTGAAGACCCTAGATATCCTAATCATGTTTGTAGGTTGTCCAAGGCGCTATATGGGCTCAAGCAAGCTCCTAGAGCGTGGTATGAGCGCCTTCGGGACTTCCTCATTGAGAAGGGCTTCACCATTGGGAAGGTTGACACCACACTATTCACCAAGAAATTCAAAGAAGAGATCTTCATTTGTCAAGTATATGTTGATGATATCATCTTCGGGTCAACAAATGAAGACTATTGCAAAGAATTTGGTGAATTGATGTCAAAAGAGTTCGAGATGTCAATGATTGGTGAGCTAACATTCTTCCTTGGGTTTCAAGTCAAGCAAATGAGAGAATGGATCTTTATCTCTCAAGAGAAGTATACCAAGGATCTTCTCAAAAGATTCAAGATGGAAGAATGCAAGCCAATCAAGACACCAATGCCAATAAATGGACATCTCGACCTAGATGAGGGAGGTAAACCAATCGATCAAACTCTTTACCGTTCTATGATTGGTAGCTTGTTATATCTTACCGCATCTAGGCCCGACATCATGTTTAGTGTGTGCATGTGTGCCCGCTTTCAAGCGTGCCCTAAAGAACCTCACTTAAGTGCCGTAAAAAGAATTCTAAGATATCTTAAGTATACTCCAAGCATTGGACTATGGTACCCCAAAGGAGCTAGACTCCAACTAGTTGGCTACTCCGATTCGGATTATGCCGGTTGCAAAATTGATAGAAAAAGCACATCCGGAGGGTGCCATTTGCTTGGGAGATCCTTAGTATCATGGTCATCTAAAAAGCAAAATAGTGTGGCTTTGTCCACCGCCGAGGCGGAATACATTGCCGCGGGGGCTTGTTGTGCACAAATCCTATACATGAAACAAATCCTCCTAGACTATGGAGTTGTTCTTAAAAAGGTACCACTTTTATGTGACAATGAAAGTGCGGTTAAAATTGCTAATAATTCGGTACAACACTCTCGCACCAAGCACATTGATATCCGCCACCACTTTCTAAGAGATCACGTTGCTAAAAATGACATATCACTAGAAGGTGTAAGAAGTGAGAATCAATTAGCGGATATCTTCACTAAATCTTTGGATGAAGCTACCTTTTGTAGGTTGAGAAGTGAACTCAATGTGCTTGATTCTAGTAACTTTAAAAGATGAGCTTGTGTTGTCTCTTGCATTGCATTGTATTATATGTCATGTTTAACTACCCGCAATGCATCTAGGGCTTGACTAACATGGTTACGATAACCCTCCTTTGGAGGAGTGAAGAAGCTTAACCGTGGATCAAACTTGACAAGCAACCTAGCTTTACTTACTTGTTTTGCATTGTATATGCATGGTTGTTGTTTTGTCGTTCCTTTTCGGTTAAGTCTTGAGCAACCTCTGTGTTCGTCCATGGGTAGAGAGAGCATTTTGACGCTCCCAAGGTTTCAAAAACTCTATTGCATGGCCATACGTTGCTTCTCGGGTGTTTGTTGCCTATTTTCCTAAAAATAATATTAGCCTAAGGCAAACTATTTTTGAGAAACTTGAGGGTTTGAGTGAGGTCACTCATATCTTGTTCCAATTGGTGTTTTTTTGTGTCTCTTTGAATTGGAACTTGATTGGGAGAAGTCGCATCAAAGTTCGAAATGAAAAAGGGTGAAAAACAGTAACTGGACGCTGGACCGGACGCTGCACCGGACGCAGTGTTGTTTCACCACTGCGTCCGGTCCCGTCGACCACCAGCGCGTCCGGTCATCCTGAAGACCGTCTCCTGATCTAGTGATCGGACGCTGCACCGGACGCGCCTCTGTTGACCACCGCGTCCGGTCCCGGTAACCACCACCGCGTCCAGTCATCCGTCTCAGTTTTCCGGTCACATCGACCACCGCGTCCGGTCATCGCGTACCGAGCGGATCTAACCCCTCATATAATCTTTCACGTTCCGTCTCTTTTCCGCCCGTACACTCGCAACCGCCGCCTCCGTGCCCTAGCGTGTCGCACCGCCGCTCGCCAGAGCCCTCCACCGCGCCGCGCCGCCGCTCGCCGGAGCCCTCCGTCGCGTCTGCGCCACCGCCCAGCCCTGCAGCTCTCTCGCGCACGCGTCGTCTCCTCCTCAGCGCCCACGCAGCCGCCGCCTGCTGCGCCGCCACCGCCACGCCGCGCCGCCGCCGCCACCGCCGTAAGGCGTCGTTGCTGCTGCTGCCAGAGATCGTCCACGTCCTCCGACCAGTACCAGCCATCGCGCGTCGCCCTAACCCTAGGGTTCGTTCTGCAGTGTCGCTTTCGTTCGTCGTCGAAACGTCCTTCGCGCGACGTCTTCGCTCCGAGGTTGTTTCGCTCTTCCTTGATCTTCGTATTAGGGTTTGTCGAAATTTTGTTTTCGTTAACCCTAATCAACTTCCTTTTCGGCGAATCAGCGCTCGTCCGGTGCGTCGGGAAGTCTCGCGACCTAGGTCATCTCATCTCATCACCGCTTCTCGTCAATCCGAGGTAGCCATCGAGTTTCGTTTCACGTCTTATCTTATATGCTTGCTATCTCTAGGGTTTCGTACCTTTTAGATCATATATGTTGCTTATAGTAGATCCATCTATTCCGTCTTTTCAGCGAGTTTGTCGGTGTGTCGGGGTGTCTGCTGTTCTGCTGGTTGAATCCGAGGCCAAGCCTGTGGATACGGATTGAGGCCAAGCCTCTCGAGTGTCAGTACATCATCTTTCAGAGGTTTTTCGACAGTGTGACAGCATGGTTCGTTGCAAGAATGCCGGTGGTGCTCCTAGTGACGGGGACGAAAGTCCTCCTCGTCTGTCTGAGGTTGCGCGTGGTAAGCGCATAAAGATCATGGCCAGAAAGAAGAAGAAGACTCTCACTGATGCAGAGATAGCTCAGGCAGTGGCAGATGCAGCAGATGCAGTTGAGAGGGGTGGCAGGAGCAGTGGTATACGCATTGGAGACAGTCGTTTTCATCTTGAAGGACGACAGCTTGGTACAGAGACCACTGAGACCACCGAGGGCACAGAAGTGCCAATGGATGCAGATACTATGTCAATGGATCCACCTGCAGCACCTTCAGAGGGGACAGCGGAACAAGCAGCTCAGACTCCATCACATCGCCGCTCTACACGCACACGGACTCAGGTGACTCCCAGACCAGAGGGCCAGCGTCGTGGAGGACGTCCACCTCCGAGAGTTAGAGGTACACCCCTAGTTGAGCACTTTGACCTGAGAGGTGCCACTGCACGTCAGGTGCAAAGTTTGAGATTTGTTGAGGTCAGCCGGTGGTTCCCACCTCAGAGAGACTCCAGAGCTTCAGAGGGATTCTATACTCCTCTCCAGGAGGATTTTTACAGAGCTCTTGTTGACAGTAGCATTGCGTTTCGACCATAGAGGGTCTATCGCATTGAGTCACTTATTGAGGTTGTGGGTGAGCAGCTACGTCCGCATCTGTCCTATCTACCAGGCCTGTCAGATTTTCTTAGATGGACAGGTGCATACTGCGGCACTTGGGTTCGGGAATTCTATGCTTCATTATGGATTGATCCAGCCCATGAGTTCATACACTTTGCATTCAGAGGCCGCGACCGCAGACTGTACAGCTCCAGAGTACGGGAGATTCTCAGACTCCCAGCTTCAGATACGAAGATTCACCGGCTCTATTTCGGTCAGACAGCTCCACCTAGACGCCCTCATGGCTGTTCTGTGTCACCTACAGACCTGATCTGACCCTGCTTTCGTGAGCCTTTTGGTGAAGGGTCTCGTCGTACACCTGCTAGTCTGACACCGCTTGCCCAAGTCTTGGATGCTATTGTCAGACGCACTCTTCTTCCCAGACTTGGTTACAGAGAGGGACTGACCAGGATGCAGCTTTAGGTTGTTCACTATCTTTTTTCACAGACACCTTTTGATATTTGGGATCTTATGGTCAGTGAGATGGAAGACACCCTGGCAGAAGGCTTCAAGGGACACCGTCAGCTGCCCTATGCTCATTGGATTTGTTTCATCATCAGATCTGCACTTGAGCTGCCTTCAGAAATAAGTGCTGAGATAACTGAAACCACTACTGCTTTTCCTGAGTATGATATTCGTCAGCTATGGGCTTCAGTTACTAGAGAGCAGACCCCTGCACTAGGACAGAGAGAGCGACCTGAGGTGCCTGAGACAGCGGCTGAGCAGGATGCGACCATACAGGGTCTTGCTGAGGCAGAACTTGCAGATCTAGATACTTAGCCCGCTGATATAGCTGAGGATGAGGCCTCTGACAGTACTGATGAGGACTATCAGCCCATCCCCAGGTATCGGTCTCCTCGGCCTCATGACCACGAGGCCGGTGGCTCTGGTTCAGCCTCCCGCTCAGACCCAGCCATGGTGGCTATCCTTGAGAGGCTGACCCAGGCACAGGAGCGACAGGAGCATCAGCTACAGAGACAGGCTCAGGACACAGCTGCTGCGTTTGCACAGATACAGGCTCGACATGATGAGTTCCAAAGACAGCAGCTTGAGATACAGCGCCAACAGGTCGAGATGCAGCGTCAGCAGTATGAGATGCAGCGACAGAGTGCAGCTAGCCAGCAGCAGTACTTGGAGCTTCTATGTCACCTAGTCACAGTTGGGGCTCCTTCACCTGCATCTATCCTGACTTCAGCCTTACCTTTCAGTGGACCTTCAAGTCAGGATCAGCCGAGCTTTCAGTTCACATATCCACAGCTGCAGGTTCCACAGTCGTTTCAGTCCCTGAGCTACACGCCTATTCAGACGGGGTTTACTCCTTCAGACCAGCCTCACCCTCACATGTTGACCGGCACACCGTTCATTGATCTGAGTGCCACATATAGCGAGTTGACTGGTCAGCCGACGCCCTCGCACACCACATTTGCTACTTCATCAGGGTTGTCAGGTTTTGAGGCAGTTTTCTTTCCAGTGACAGGGACAGGCACTACAGAGACTGTTCCATCGTCAGTTGCCTCGACAGATCCCCCAGCTTTTGGCTCACTTCAGGCTCACGTCACAGAGACTGCTCCACTTGTCGCTACTTCGGCAGCACCTGTTCCTGTTGATCCGACCCAGACCGCTTCACAGCCGCGTGCTTCTTCAGAGGGTCAGCCAGATAGCTCCGAGTCCGAGGGAGACATCTCACAGTTTGTGATTACTCCGCGCTCCTTGGCACCCGACTCGACTCCGTCTGTTCCCCCGTCATATCCTTAGATTAGTTTTTTGGCGGTTGATGTCAAAGGGGGAGAGAGTAGATTCAGGGGGAGCTTAGGGGGAGTTTTTGTTAGGGTTTTCGTTCTTTTCTTGTGTGCTACTCTCATGCATCATGTTTACTTTACAGTAATTGCATTCGTGTGACATGTGATCTTATGAGATACCTTAAAGTCTTTATGGTTTATCTAATCATAGCTTTAAATCATGTCACTTGTTTGTTTATAGCTCATAAGGTTGTGCTTCCGTGCCTTACTCCGATTTCATATAAGCTATTTTATATGTGTACTAACTCTTCATGTCTTATCTTATGAGTACACTCAGTTGGCTTGGAACACATAAGCATTGTCTAATCCCTTGTGCTTACAGCTTTATGCTTATGTGAACCAAGCATGATCGAAAACCTCAACTCATATCTTCTGAATCTATGTGTTGTCATCAATCACCAAAAACGGGGAGATTGAAAGCATCTAGGCCCCGGTGTTGGTTTCGGCAATTAATGACAACACATAATTACCATGACTAACGTGTGTTTTGCAGAAACGTTGGTAAGTTAGGTCATGGAGATAATAACTGCTTTGGGCAATATGGCAGTCATGTCCCTTGATGGAAATCGTTTCGGTTTTCAAAGGATCAACGATAAGATTAAGGACGGTTAGTTCCGGATGTCAAGGTGTTGAGATACATCTGGAATAGTCGTTAGGATCTTTGTTTCTTCCTTTGACCGTACTATGAAGAGGGGCATGAGCGAGTAGCTTGACCTAGGTGAGTCTTATGTTTAGGTGTGGTGCACACTTGTCAAACTTAGCACTAGGTAGCTCGAGAAAAGCTCAGAGTACAGTTAGAAGCGACTTGGTTCAAGTTGCATTGCGTTTAGAAGACGTTTTGAGCCGTTTACCTATGACCGGACGTGGTCCTGGTCATGACCGGACGCGTCCGGTCAGTACTAAAAGTTAACTGCGTTTTCGGCTGACTGACCGGACGCGGTCCTTGAGAGGACCGGACGCGGTGGTCAGGCTGACACGTGTTCCAGAGGGTAAACAGCAAGATCGGACGCGACT
The DNA here is from genome assembly GCA_038087645.1 of Saccharum hybrid cultivar R570. NCBI lineage: Eukaryota > Viridiplantae > Streptophyta > Magnoliopsida > Poales > Poaceae > Saccharum > Saccharum hybrid cultivar. Next base: position 99,606 of record JAQSUU010000291.1, on the reverse strand, counting down.
GTGAAAAAGATCGGCGCGTCCGGTCATGTTCCAGTAAGGTCCAGCGGAGACCTGACGCGTCCGGTCACCTACGATCGGACGCGGTCGTGCGTCCGGTCATGTTCCAGTAAGGTCCAGCGGAGACCTGACGCGTCCGGTTACCTACGATCGGACGCGGTCGTGCGTCCGGTCATGTTCCAGTAAGGTCCCGTGGTGACCTGACGCGTCCGGTCACCTATGATCGGACGCGGTCGTACGTCAGGTCAAATTTACAGAGAGCTCTTGTATGATCGGACGCGTCCGATCATCCCTGATCGGCGCGTCCGGTCATCTCAGACCAGCGCGTCCGGTCAGCACAGATCGGCGCGTCCGGTCTCTCAGTACAGGTTTCCGTTATTCGACCGTTACAACTGACCGGCGCGTCCGGTCATATCGATAGGCGCGTCCGGTCAGTGCGCGTCTGGCTGTTTCGAAAGGTAACGGTTGGATTTGTCTGAGGGGTCTATAAATACAACCCCTCCACCTCTTTTAGAGTACTCTTGCTCATTTGTTTAGCTGAGAAACACCTTTGAAGTGCAAGGGATTGCAAGAGCCCTAGTGAGGATTGAGATTTGCGAATCAAAGTTTGAGAATCCTCTCTAGTGACAAGAGTCTAGCAAGTGTGCATCCATCTTCTCATTAGGCTTGTTGTGGTCAAGTGAGAGTTCTAGCTTGTTACTCTTGGTGATCGCCATCACCTAGACGGTTTGGTGGTGATTGGGAGTTTGGTGATCATCCGACGAGATTGTGGGTAACCCAACTCAAGTTGTGAGCGGTTTTGGGTGATTCGCCGCGACGGAGTGTCGAAGAATCAACCCATAGAGAGCACTTGATCTTGCGTGGATCAAGGGGGAGCTACACCCTTGCGCGGGTGCTCCAACGAGGACTAGTGGAGAGTGGCGACTCTCCGATACCTCGGCAAAACATCGCCGTGTTCCTATCCCTTACTTTGAAGCATTTACTTTCTTGCATTACTTTCATTGCTTGATTACTTTCCTAGAATTGCCTTGCTAGTCTAGAATTGGAACTTAGGGTGCATAACTTTTATCGGTAGAAACACAAGGAACACAAGTAGGCACTAGGGGTGAAGTTTGGCTTGTAGGATTTAATTCTTGCAATTAATTTTTAGAAAAGCTCAATTCACCTCCCCTCTTGGGCATCTTGATCCTTTCACCCTGAACATCAAGCTGAGTATATACATTTTCTACCTCTATTCCTAAAACAGCCATGTTTAACCTCTTGTTTTTCTTCAGTCTTCAGTCGTTCGATGTGGACTCTGCAACTGCCATCATTTAAGATGGCAGCGTGAGTTTGAAGGTTGACACCCAACACCTGATGGACATCAGTTTCCGCATGAATTCAGCGTACCAGTTCATTGGTGAACTCCAGATCCGTGAAGACAACGATGTACGTGATTCTCCTTCCTCAAGTTTTTTTTCCCAGCCTGTTTGATACTAGCAGAAATAACAATGCTACACCAATTGTTGTGGTTGGTTTGCACTGTGCAGGCGATTCTACTAGCGCGCATTGGAAGGAACGTCGATGGCCTCGACCTGAACCTTTACCAGCAGGCTCTGCTCATCCGACGACAGCACGAAGCAAAGCTTCTGAGCTCCAGGACCAGGACCAGGGGAGCATGATCTGCTGCGCATGTTCTTCGCGGTTGGATACCTTTGTTTGGTCGTGATGCAATTGCATATGTACATGAGGAGAACTGGACCGCATATGATTTGTGGTGGGATCTGACATATCTTGTTTCTGACTGTTCTCTCATCTGTTTTTTTTCTCTTGCTCCCCTATATGTAAAGGGCTGCCATGTCATGTGAGGATATGTGATTGCGATTATCGTATTTGCAGTGTAGATATTCTCTCTTTTAGTTATTCTGCTGGAGGCAGGTGGAACTTGCAGCAGAATGCCAGGGTTTTATTTATCAATCTGTAAAGTTGGCATTTTGTACAAAGGGTCTGGATGGGTCAATGGATGCATTTGTGTTTAGCTGGATCATGTTTTTATAAAAGCTGATAAAGGTTTATAAAAAATGGAAGTGAGCATAGTGTGGATAAACAGAGAAGAAAACAGTAATGCATTGGCGAATTTACATTTTTCGAATTCCTCTATCAAAAAGATAACATAATCAACAAAAAAATTAAAAAAATTAAAAAAAGGAGTAAAAAAAGAAGGGGCTCTAATTGCTATACATCATGTTACTCTCTAGTATGAAAAACTCCTCATCCACCCATCCCTACTCTTGTTCCCCTTATTCCTCTTCTTTTCTCCTCTCGAAAGCTCTCGTGCCTGCTACAGTTGAGAAAGGGGGCGAAAAGGGGAGGCGCAGTCGCCGCTGGCGGAGACGGCGGTCTTTTCCACCTCCGATGGCCTTTGGGTTGTCGGGAGGTGTCGGAGATCGTCGTGCTCTTGCCAGTTGGTGGTGTTGGTCCTAGGTTATGTTTTCCTTTCTCTATGTTTAGGTTTCCAGATCTTGTTGGTGAGGCGGCATCGGTGAGGTCGTGGAATAAGTCCTCTCTGGTTCGTCCTCACCCCATTGGCGTTCTGTTCCGACGCCGACGGCGAGCCAGTGGAGGTGGGGTTCCACTGGTGAACCCTTTGTACAGGAGTCCGGGGTTTGTGCTTCGCCGTCCTCTGCTGGTGGTGGGGTTGCTGGCCTTCGGTCTGTGCGTTCTACTCCTCCGTCGGAGTCGCCTGGCGGTGGTTGTGGTGGCGCGCTTTGTCAAGGATATAGCGGCGGCTGTCGGTGTTGCGGCAAGTTGGATTGTGGATTGAGCTCAAACCTCCAGCGGCATGAGTCGACAGCGAGCTTTGCTCTGGGATCGAAGGTGCTCGGGGTGTATCCCTGGCCGATGCTTCTTCCATGGCGTTTCAATCCCGGCCTTTGAGTCGGGTGGCTACTGCGGCTCTCTTCAAAGCCTACATGCGATGGGGCGCCTCCAGATCTGCGACGACCATGGTTTCTTCTTCGACGATGGCGGCTTGCAACTGCTCAACGGCGGCGGGAGGAGGAGGCTTCTGGCGACTTGGGGATGCACACGGTCTAGGTTCTTCAATGTAATTTCTATTTTCTTCAAGGGCCTTTGTGCAAGACGGCAGGAACAGCTGTCCATGTCCGTATCTGTACGCGTCTGTATATGTTTTTCTTCTCCAGTAATACAGGTATGACTGTAAAAAAAATACTCTTGTTCCCCTTGCACATCCCGCGACCAAGCAAGGCAAACCTATGTGCAGCTCTGCCGTCCTCCTCTTCCTGACCTCCCATCTCCTAATTGATTGACAGGTCAAAATTTCACCCCTCCGTTCTATCCCTCCCATGGCCATGGCTAAGGGATGGCTTGGGTTCACCTCACAGCAGTCGAAGCAGAGCGAGATGGCGTGCAGATTGTTGATCTGCCGATCACTGGCAGCTGGCCAGTCGCGACCGCCGGACGAAGACGCCGACGAACTGGCAACTAGCAAGCCCCTTCCATTAGCTTCCCTGCATTGCCGACGAAAAACATGGTTAGAAACAGAGACGACGACGCCGCCGATAGCAAAGAACGGCAAATGGCATACAAAGCCGCGGTGAGTCGCTGCGAGCTCGTGGGCCGTGGCCCAAGTTTGCACTTGCAGTCTGAAGCAGGAGTGCTGAACTGAACCCTATACCCTAGGAGTCGGCGAGGCCAGACTGTCAGTCACGAGGGGCATTTACCCATTCCGCCGCGTACTGGCATCGTGGGGGCCAGCTCACTGTCCGCTGCACCCGCCAGCAACGGCGCGGCGCACTCGCACAAGCCAACACAGCTCACCCCAAGCTCATTGGGCCCTTGATCCGCGCCCTGATCGGGGCGCCCAGCCTAATACATGGCTGGTGGGCCTCCATCGCACAACGCTATATGGAGAAGGTAGGGGAGCCGAGGCTCAAGTTACGAGGTTGCTTTGAGCCACCAGTCCCTACCTACGACCCTAACCAATCTCGAGGGTCACGTTGTAAGCGACGGGAAGCATCACCGTTCTTCACCGCCGCCCCTGCGTCTCCGCTCGACGACCGCGTCACCGCCGCCTGCTCATCCCCGAACGTCGCTGCACTAGCGCAGAACTCCATTGATGAACCCGATGGCTAGCTCCAACTCCACCACTCCAGTTGCTCCCTCCTCGGATGGTCTGCATACTTCACCGCATTCCTCCCCTATCCCTTTTACCTATATATTTACCTCTAGTAGATCATGTACTAGGAACTTCTGAATCATATATGAAAAGAGATTTCGTACCCTGATCTACCCTAGTCGATCCACAGAAATTAACACGGTGTAGATATCCGGATCAAAGAGGTACGCGCTGCCCTCGCCAGCGCCGAACTTGACGGACCCGTCGGCCTCCCGCGTCACCACCTTGTGCGGCAGCCGCAGCGTGTCGTACCGGACCTTCCCAAACCGCCAGACGGCGTTGTACATGGACTCCTCCGTCTGGTACTCTGGGATCACGTGGTAGTACAGGATGTCCTCCGGCGATGACCCCGGCTCGCTGAGCTGGTCCGTGGTGAGCCGCGACATGGCCTCGTCGTTGGGCGCCAGCACGGTGAGGACGTACCCTTCGGAGACGAGGCGGCCCATCTCGGTTGAAGACGTACCCTTCGGAGATGAGGTGGCCCATCTCGGTGGCGAGCGAGGTCAGGTTCACGAGGATGTCCGCTAGCTCGTTATACCCGCCATAGATGAGGAGGGTCTGGATGAAGTCCTTCACCTGCCCGTGCCCGTCGTAGCGGTGCATCTCGGTGCCCGAACCCGGCGTCGGCGCTGGTGCGATGGCGAGGTAGGGTGCCATCGCGTCCTACACCGGCAGCGTCGGCGGGGCACCCAGCGAGAGGGGCGAGGCGGTTTTCTAGAGGAGGCGGTGCGTGCGCGGGTCCACCTCGAGGGCGCCGGTCGGGAGCACGACGGAGATGGACGACGCCAGGCTGCGGCAGCGGTTGAAGGCGTCTTGGACGGAGCGCGGGACCAGCAAGCGGTCCACACCATGGATGATGCCGTCCACGTGCACCACCGCGTCGGGGCGCATCACGGCGTAGGAAAGGCCGCCAGCTCTAGCAGCTTGTCGGCGAGCGTGGGGAGAGGCAGAAGGAGGAGGCACGGAGGCGGGCAGGGAGGACATTGTAACACCTCGGGTGTTATAGTGGCTAATTAACCTGCCATGTCATCATATTGCATCGCAAAGCATCCATGTTTAGTCTAACCATGTTATGCATTAACTAATTTTTAGGTTGGATGTGCTTCTCAGTGGTGTGACTCGAACCGAAAACCCTAATTTCGAATGTCACCGCAAATACTTAGTTTATGCCCTGCGTAATTTGAGGTGTGTGACTGTGTTACACACTAGTGCCAAGTGTAGGGTATGAACTCAAGTACAACATGAAAAATGAAGCTCCTAGTTTGAGTTTGAATTGGAATCCAAAACTTGTCGCGAGTTTTTCCGATTCGAATTTGAATTCAAATTTGGGGGATTATTAAAAGAATTTAAAAAGTTAAATTGGTCAACCAATAGTGGCATTTGGTCAAACATGTGATACTTGACCCAATGATACACTTGGGTGATGGTTTGATCACTAATAATCACCAATTAAAGTAGCAACAAGTTTCAATTTGAAATTCTTCCGGAAACCCTAAAATCCAAAACCCTGATTTTACCCCTTTTGAAATAATTCGAACTCTAAGCAAAATTTTGGAAAAAGTTTAAAACTAAGTTTGTAGAACTTTTCAAGGGCTACAACTTTGGTGTTTTGAGTTTTCAAAGTTTTAGTGTAAAATATGGAGCAATTTTGAAAAGAAACAAATTTTAAATTTGACCCCTTTTCATCCCAAACTCAAATTTCAAAATAGAGATAGAATTTGAAAATGGTGTGAATAGAAAAGTTGTAGGTATTGGCTAGATGTACAACTTTGGTGTTTGGAGTTTTTGAAGTTTCAACATAAAATTGAAAGTAATTTCTAAATTACCAAATTCCCGAAAAATGTCCCCTTTTGATTTTAAATTCAAATTTCAAAATCTAGTTCGAATTTGAAAAAGTGTTCAATATAAAACTTGTAGAGCTTGAAATTCTGAAGATTTAATATTTTAAGAATTTTTCAAGTTGCTACATGATTTTGAGAGTAATTTGACAAAACAGTTTGAAATTAGAAAATTTGGGGGGAAGCTACAGTACCCAACGAATCACCGCCGGGAACCGAGCGGCATGGGCACCGGCGAGCCGCCGGGCTGCTTCCAGGCCATTCCCGCGGGCGCTCGATCGCCACCTCGTCTAAGTACGCACCTTCTAGCGCCATTGGTGGCCCCTATATAAAGCCGAGCAAGCCGTCGTTCGTTTTTTTTTCTTCTCTGTTTTTAGTCGTCGCCACCGCTTAGCTTCGCCGCTCGCTGCTGCTGCCGTTGAGCCGCCACCGGCCACGCAAACCGCATCATCACGTTCGCCTCGCCCTTGCGCATCTCTTGGTCCGCCTGAACCAGCCCAATTTCGCCCGAATCGTTCGCACCACCATTTCCGTTCCCAACTCCAGCAACTGAGCATCACCGAGCCGCCTCACGTGGCCAGCCCTCTCCACCGCCTCCCAGTGCCTCCTAGTTGCTTCGTTGCAATCACTGTGAGCTCCTGTTGCTTATCGTGTATTCAATTTAGACGCTACCGTCGTAGATCGCCGGGATGTCGGTCACCGCGACCACTGTTCCGCCATGGCCGTCGGGAAGGGTTCCTCGGAGTCTAAGCGTGGGTGTTTTGGGTTGTAATCAGTTCACGGTGAGGAGTGGATCATGTTGGATAGGTTGGTTGAGCGACCGATGTCATGGTTGCTGGCCAGCCACCGTGCCATCGCCGCGGGAGAGAAGACAAGAGCGGAGGAGGGAGATGACAGGCGGGGCCGAGCTGTCAGCGATAGAGAGAGCAGGCGAGCGCGCGCGGCAGGCCGCATTGCTGGGCCGACTCGGGTTGTTGGGCCGTGCGAGCGGGTGACGCAGGCGAGCGCGGGCGCGAGCGCGTGGGTGGGCCGCGCGTTGGCTGGGCCGAGCTGAAGGAGAAGAGGAGAAGCGGCCCGATCGACGGTTTTGTTTTTCTTTTTCAAAAATGTGAATAGTAGTAATATTTGTTTATTTCACTAGAATTTTTGTAGAGCTCTAAAAATAGTGAAAATTTTTGTGTAAGCTATTAATGGTGTAAACTAATTAGGAAAAATATTAAATACTAATTTTGTTTACTTTTTGCAAGTTATTTAATTAGCTTAATCAAATATTAAATGCAACTTCCAGAAATTATAGTAATTAAAATATTAATCCAAAAATCATGAAATTTGGTTTGACACTGTTTTAGGTCATGATTAATCTATAAAAAAGTTTAAGCTCAATTATATGAAGTTTGATTTATTATTAATTATGCCCTAATTAATTAAATGTTTCAATAAATGTTAAATTGATAACTTTAAGTGTCGTGTGCCCTTTTGATTGAGTGTTGACCTTGGATCACTAATTATTGGTGATCTTTGGCGCCTTAATTACATGATTGAGCTCGTTAGTAGCGTGTTCTATGAGAAGCATTAGTGTTGCTTAAGTTATCGCTATTAGTTAGTAGGTTTTACTGTTTTGTGACTGTATCGTGAAGGAAAGTTGTACTCAAGTTGTTAATTGTGGCATATCATCATCAAGCATCATGTTTATCACCGCATCATATTGAAACATGTTATATGCTCGTGTAGTTTTCGCTTTCGAAGAAGTCGACGTTGGCGACCAAGTCTCCGGAGAAGAGCTATCTTCGGTGGGTTCCGGACCAGAAGTCGAAGTTTTTGAGCCCGAGTTAGTCATCTCGTCAGAGCAAGGCAAGCCCCGGTGTATTTAAATCCTACCTTGAGTTTTATAAATCTTTATTATTTATACTATGATTTATTGCATTAAGTAATTAGGAGTTGAATGATAACCCAATTGTTGCATTGTCATCCTTGATTATTACGATATCACCCTTGATGCATGTTTTATTACAAAATGTGTAGTATGCTTCGCTATGCTTAATGAGTTAGGCTTTTAAATGAAATGTTTATATGGCCATGATAGCATACTTGAGGAATAATGGAATATAAGAATGAACTTGAAGATCAGGTGGGTGGTTTGACCACTACTAACCTGCATTGAGAAAGGAGTCTCAATGTAGTGTTTCCTCCTTGTCGATTAAGGACCGTTCGTTGTAGGCCTACTTGTGTTTCGAGACTTTGCAACTAGCCTCATGCAGTGGGTAAGCCCAAGATGTTAGTGATTCTATTACGAGAACGTCTAACCTCGTACTAGGAGTGGAGAGATGGCGGGAGTAGCGTGTACCCTCGGGGCTAGAATTGGGCCGGGTTCGAGGAGTACTGTACTCTCGGGTGGCGATAAACACATTCTGGTTTTGGGAGATCTAAATGAGGTTTGGCATATGCAAGATTTGGTTCTACATATATCATGAGGTTAGAGATCCCCAGCTAGGTATAATCGATTCAAATCGTCGTTGCTCCTCGGTTATGGAGACTCGATCGCATGTCCTGCATCGTAGCTAAGAAATGGAAATGTTGAATGAATCAGAAAGAATTTTGATGAGAATTACTTTGATCTATATTAGAATCACTTAGAATTGGTTAATAAACCATCAATGATAAAAATAAAAATATTGAAAGTAAGGACTTACTTTAGTAAGCCTTTCTGCAAAAAGAAATTTTGATTCTTGAATACCCGTACCTTGATTCTCTAAAGCTAGCATGCCTTTGGAGTCTTTTCTTAGTCGAGTAAGTCTTGTTGAGTACTTCCGTACTCAGAGTTTGTTAAACCCCTTGTTGCAGGTGCGGTTCATGAACAAGTCTGCTTTAAGCCTTGTTTCATGACCGTTGTGGCTGAAGAAAGTGACGACGAATAGGTTGTGTGGTCTTTGGGCAAGGCACTTCGTTTATGTGTTTGTAAGGTTTGAAATTTGGAAACTGTGGTTTATAAATTTAAGTTATTGTAAGACTTCCGCTACTTTACTCTGATGGTATTTTGAATAAACTGTTGTAATATTGCAATACTCCTGTGATTGGATCCTGTTCGGAGGATAGCAGGCCTTTTAAGTTATGAGGAACATAAGTACGGCTGTCAGAGGTCATTATAACGATGACAAGTACATGTGGGCCATCATAATTAGGAGGTTCTGTGACAGACGTGGAAGAGGAGCAACGACTAGAGGGACCGCAGGTTCCGGGGCTCGAGGAGGAAGCGTCGGAACTCCGTGTCCAGGTCCCGCTCCAGCGCCTCATTGCGGGGCGCTAGGATGGTGACGTTGCCCCGACCCACTGCGGCCTCCAGTGGCTGCAGCAGCAGCGCCTTCTCTACTAGCTCGGATAGCTCCGTGTAGCACGAGTCCAGTAGCGCCACGAGGACCGAGTTGGAGCTCACGCCCGAGCTGCCACCGGCGGCGGTGGTGGCGGTGGCGGCGGGGGCGATGGATGGGGACGCTAATGTGGGTGGGCTCTGCTGCTTCGGCGACAATGCCGCCGCCTCTGCAGTGGTGGTGGCTATGAGGGAGAGGAGGAGCAGTGAGAGGGCGCCGCGACCCATTGCGGTGGCGGGGACGCTGTGGATTCGGGTGCCCGTTGGTGGGGACAGAGGAGAGGGAAGAGGTGTGAGGGTGATGAAGAGTGAAGGCGACTCACTGAGGAGAAGTGAGGAGGAGGTGGGGTATGTATGGTAGGGAAGAAAACACGTGGGGGTACAGGCTGACAGCCGGCCCCGGTAACGAGTCTGTCAGTGCAGACAACAGGTCAACACTCAACGGCACACCACACCCTGTGTCTGTGTATACATGGCTGCACCGCACTGCACGCCTCGTGAGGGCAGTACTACTCCTGCACGTTTTCCTTTTCTTCGTCTTTTTTAATACAATATAAATTATAATATATTATCCCCTGCGTGTGTAGCGTGGCACGCACAGGGTTGTGCCGCTTGCGTTGCGTCGCGCCTTCCAATGTCCGCGTGGGCGCCGCCAAGCGAAGCCAGCAGCCAGAATGCCAGATGATGGAGTGGAGCTTTCCTGGGACGACCTCATGCGCTTTTTTTTCTTTTTGACATATCAGCTCATGCGCTTTTAGTTGTGCCATTTGACCTTGCCTTTTCTTTATGGGACCCCTTTCTTTATCTTTCTTTGCTTTGTTTTCTCTTTCTGTTATGGACTCGAACTCGATAGAGCATGGTGATGCTACAATTGACCACAGCAAATTTATGAAAAAAATTGTAGGAAAATATATATACGACACAGATCTACGAGGAGGGGAGGATACGTCACAATCACAAAGGGAAAAAGAGCGGTCGTGGAGCCGGCCAAAGCTACTCCGAGATTAGTGAACGCTGCTCCCTCCCTTTGAGAAATGAAAAATCATCGCGTGTCTAGGTTTAAAATTAGGAATGTGTTTTTTTGGGTGGGTGGGTGGGGGGTGACGGAGGGAGCATTACATACTCAAATGTACATGACGCGTTGAATAGCGAAGTAAGAATGCAGATAAGGCGAACTGATCATAGATCAGCTGGTTGGGTTCCTTGTGGTGGAACCTACCAACCCGGGTTCGAGTCCTTGACTTGACGCGGGTGTTCGTATTTTCCTAAATTTATTCCAGGATTTACCGGCGCTACGCTTTCAGTGATAGGCAACGTCCCCGTCGATAGCGAGGCGCCTGATCGGCCGGCTCAGTCCTTCGGAGGTGCTCATAGGGGTAGGGTTTGCGTACGTGTGTTCGTAGGGGTGAGTGTGCATGCGTTGTGAGTTTGTACTGTGTTAATTCTAAAAAAAAGCGGACGAGGGTTGTGGTTCTTCAGGGAAAAAGTTTTCTGCTGACAACCGCTAGCTGTGGGCTATGCCTATGGCTGTGGCTGCTTCCATCACCCGCGTTTGAAGCCAACACGCCCATCCATTTCCGTGTGTCAAATCTCTAGCCCCGCCGCTGTATCTTCCCTCCCTCCCTGTCATTGTCTCGTCGCGTCCTTTGCATTGATCTCTGATCTCCTGCTCAGTTCCTCTGATGTATTTTGCCTCTAAGATTTTGTACCAGGTTTCAGTGCTCCCACTAACTAATTTCCAGATCCACTTGGTCAAAAGACATTCGTTTATGATTTTAGTGTTTATATACCACCCAGACCCCCCACAACTTTCCTCCTACTTCCATGCGCATGTGTAGTTTCTGTATTTCATCATCTTTTAGCTGTCTTAATGTTAGCAGTGATGTTTACTTCAATTTATTTATCTATAATTCTTGGTGAACCAGTGACCAACAAGGCGAGATCAGGGATAAAAAATATTATATTTACTTTCATGATTTCACTATTTCTCGCTTAAAGCCAACTCATGCCACTGCAACAAATTCCTGCAACAACAGAGGGCCAATGCAACAAATTCCCGCAACAAACCCACGGGGTATCATCTAGTATAATTCAAATGTGCTAGAAGATGTGTCTCTATTCATTTGGGCTAACCCTAGAAGGGTAGCTATATAGGTAGGCATACATGGGTCTCATGGGCCTAGCCTCATAGGCCTAATACACACATAATCCAACACCCCCCGCAGTCTGAACTACCGGCGCAGCGGAGTTCCAGACTGGACAGGAAAGAAGAAAGAACACACACATGTCCCCCCACAGACGCAACTAGCCACTGGTGATGTTGAGGCTGGAGCGAAACTCAGTGAAGGTCGTGGACGGGAGGCCTTTGGTGAAGATGTCCGCGAACTGGGAGGTGGTCGGAACATGAAGGACCCGGACCTCGCCGAGGGCGACCCGATCCCGGACAAAGTGTAGGTCGATCTCCACGTGCTTCGTCCGCTGGTGTTGGATGGGGTTGGTGGAGAGGTAGACCGCACTAACATTGTCGCAGTAGATCAGCGTGCTCCGGGAGGGCGGAGTGTGGAGCTCGGCGAGAAGCTGCCGGAGCTAGGAGGCATCAGCCACGCCGTTAGCGACAGCGCGGTACTCCGCCTCGGCACTGGACCGGGAGACCACAGGCTGGCGCTTAGATGACCAGGACACCATGTTGCCGCCCAAGAAGACAGCATAACCGGAGGTGGACCGCCGAGTGTCCGGACACCCGGCCCAGTTAGCGTCAGTGTAGACGACAAGGTCGGCTGAGGAGGACCGGTGAAGTAGGAGGCCGTAGTCGATCGTGCCCCGGAGGTAGCGGAGGAGGCGCTTGAGAGCTGTTAGGTGGGGCTCCCGGGGATCATGCATGTGAAGACAGATCTGCTGAACTGCATAGTTGATGTCCGGTTGGGTGAAGGTGAGGTACTGAAGGGCACCAGCAAGACTCCTGTATGCAGTAGGATTAGACACTGGGGGGCCCTCAGCCTCTGACAGCTTGCCCTGAGTGTCAACCGGAGTGGAGCAGGGGTTGCAGTCAGTCATCCCAGCCCGCTCTAGGATATCCCAAGTGTACTGCCGCTGGTGAAGAAGTAACCTGGCAGGACGAGGCTCAACAGTGACCCCGAGGAAATGGTGGAGCACACCTAGATCATTCATAGCAAACTCCTGCTGAAGAGCGGCAATGATCCGGCGGAGAAAGGGCTCACTGAAGGTTGTGAGGACAATGTCATCAACATAGAGCAGCAAGTACGCAGTGTCGGCTCCATGTTGATAGATAAACAGAGATGTATCCGACTTGGCCTCCACAAACCCCAGAGTCAGCAGGAAAGCAGCAAACCGATGGTTCCATGCCCGGGGTGCCTGCTTGAGGCCGTAGAGAGACCTGTTGAGTCGACAGACCATGTCGGGGCGGGAGGAATCAATGAACCCCGCCGGCTGACTGCAGTACACTATCTCGGTGAGAAGGCCGTGCAAAAAGGCATTCTTGACGTCCAGCTGATGGACGGGCCACGACCGAGCTAGTGCTAGTGAGAGCACGGCGCGGACGGTGGCAGGCTTGACCACCGGGCTGAAAGTCTCATCATAGTCGACCCCAGGGCGCTGAGTGAAGCCCCGGAGAACCCAGCGAGCCTTGTAGCGCTCGAGAGTGCCATCAGCCCGACGCTTGTGGGTCCAGATCCACTTGCCGGTGACGACGTTGGAGCCCGACGGCCGGGGCACCAAGTCCCATGTCTGGTTAGCGAGGAGTGCGGCGTACTCCTCTTCCATCGCGCGACGCCAGTGAGGATCCAACAGGGCGTCACAGACAGAAGAGGGTACCGGGGCGATCGGCGCGTCGCTGGTCGATGCCGCAAGGGCCCGGGGTGGCAGAGTGCCAGCCGCGTGCCATGTCACCATCGGGTGAATATGCCACGGGTGTCGGTGAAGAAGCGGCGGGTGGTAGACCGGCGGTGCGTCACGGGCCGGCGGGGACTGAGGTGGTGGTGTCGGTGTCCCCGGTGGAGAAGGTACCGTGAGTGGCGGCGGCCGCGACCTGCGTTGGTACACCCGTACCGGCGCTGCGTACTGCGAAGGAGGTGCCGGGGCAGCACCGGGCGACGGCGACCGGCATGGCCCCCCCTCCCGGGGCCGTATCGGGGAGCGAGGTCCCCGGATCGGCGCCAGACGGAGAGGTCAGGGACGCGCTAGAGGACGACGGGCCCAGACCCGCCGGGGAGCCGGGACAGGTGCCCGGCAAGGAGCGTGGCAAAGTAGTACCTGCAGGAGACCACGGAAAAGGTGGCTGGACCACCATGTCAGCGGGAAAGAGGGATGGTGGATCAGGAACAGGAGTGGTGGTGAAGGGAAAAACGGACTCATCGAACACCACATGGCGAGAGATGAGTACCCGTCGGGAGGTAAGGTCAAAGCACCGGTACCCCTTGTGATCCGGAGAGTAACCGAGAAAGACACAGAGAGTGGAGCGGGGGTCCAGCTTGTGAGAAGAAGTGGCAGCGGTGTTGGGGTAACACACACACCCAAAGACGCGAAGGTGATCGTACCACAGAGGGGTACCGAAAAGGGCGTGGTGTGGTGTAGGAGCGGGACAGGCGGTGGAAGGAAGACGGTTGAGGAGGTAGGTGGAGGTGTGCAAGCCCTCAGCCCAAAAGTGAGCAGGGAGAGGCTTGAAACAGAAGGGTGCGCACGGTGTCGTTGGTGGTGCGAATCATGCGTTCAGCTTTGCCATTCTGTGAGGAGGTATATGAGCAAGACATGCGCAACTGAACACCGTGAGAGAGGAAGAAAGCCCGAGAGGTGGAGTTATCAAACTCACGACCATTGTCACACTGAACAACCTTGATGGTAAGGCCAAACTGTGTGGACACCCAAGTGAAGAAGTGAATGAGCGTGAAAAACGTATCAGAATTCGCACGCAAGGGAAAGGTCCACGAATAATGTGAAAAATCATCGACAACCACAAGATAGTACTTATAGCCAGAAATACTGATCACAGGAGATGTCCATAGGTCGCAGTGTACAAGATCAAAAATGCGGGCCGCATGTGAAGAACTATGAAAAGGAAGACGAACATGTCGGCCCAATTGGCACGCATGACACAAATGCTCAGCAGGAGCCCGAATACATGGAATGTCGGAGCTACGACTGAGCTGCATCAGGGCATCACGTCCAGGATGGCCGAGGCGCCAGTGCCAAGTAGTAGAGGAGGTAGAGGCGGCAAAGGTAGCTGACAAAATGGACGGCGAAGAAGATGAAGTGGTCGTCGGGAAGCGAAGAGTGTAAAGGGGCCCCATGCTGTCACATCGGAGCAGAGGACGCTGGGAAGCCAAATCCTTTACAGTAAGACCAGAAGAGTCAAATTTCACAGAACAAGAATTGTCAGCTGTAAAACGATGAATAGAAAGGAGGTTGTGAACCATAGAAGGAGCAACAAGAACATCAGGAAGACGAAAGGAGCCATGAGCACCGGCGGTACCCACAGACGTGACAGGAAGACACGAACCATTTGCGACCATAATGGATGAAGGAAGAGAGGAAGAAGAGTGGACAGAGGAGAGTATACCAGGATCAGGGGTGGTGTGGTAGGTGGCACCCGAGTCGGCGATCCACTCTGGTCCGACAGGAAGTGTCAGGCTCATGGTGCTGAACGAGCGAGCCAAGGCCGCCTGGTCCCATCCCGCAACCCCAGGAGGAGTGCCGGAGGGTGTAGCCCACGGAGACGTAGTGGAGACGCCAGGAGGTGGAGCAGCAGTGAACATGGCCGCCGGTGGGCGAGGCTCACCACCGGGAGCGTGGTAGGGCCACATAGAGATGCGCCCTGACCACGGGTTGTAGAAAGAAGGCCATGATGCCCCCCCTGCGGTCCAGCCGATGCCGGACCACCAGCCGGAGCCTGGGTGACACCACCCCGGACTCCCCCGTGACCCCCACCACGGCGACGACGACCGCCACGACCCCCCCACCCCCGCTCGGGCCGGAGGGAGGGGGACCCAGGAGAGACGACGGTGGTGGAGCGGACGAACGTGGTGGAGCAGACGGACACGGCGGAGTAGCAGCCAGAGCCGTCGAAGAAGACGAGGACCCCGGAGAAGGGGCGGACCCCGGCTGGATGCCCTGAGTGAGCTCCTCCATGACAAGGTCGTCACGGACCTGCAGGAAGGTGGGGAAGGGCCGCTGACGGGTGATCCACGTCCTGAGGTGGGCGTAGCGGTCGCTAAGCCCGCGGAGGATGTTGAGGACCAAGATGCGATCCTCCACAGGCCAGCCGAGGTCGCCAAGGGAGTCTGCCATGGCCTTCATCCGACGACAGAACTCGCCAACGGAGAGGTCACCCTGGACGAAGGTGTGGAAGCTCGCGTCGAGACGCAGAGCCCGAGCCTCGGCGTTGCCCAGGAATTGTCCTTCAAGGGCGAGCCACGCCCGACGCGCGTCAGGGGAGTTGCAGACGAGGTCATGGAGGTCCAGGGAGATCGTCCCTAGGATCCAGGAGAGGACGATGCTGTCGAGACAGATCCACGACGGTGTCTAGGCGGCGACCGAGGCGTCAACAAAGACGTGGTCGTCGAGGGCGTAGCGGCGGAGAGTGAGAAGCACCAGATCCCGCCAGCGGGCGTAGGAGGACGATTCTGGCTCGAGCACGACCGGGACGAGGAGGCGAATGTTCTGCACGCCTCTGGCCTGGTAGTGGAGCTGGGCCACGAGGGGATCGGCCGGATCATGCCAGAGGACCGCGGTGGTGGAGACGCGGGGGCCCGTGGAGCCGGAGGAAGTAGCGCCGATGTCGTGGGCGAGGAGGTGCTCCGCTTCGGCGATCTGGCGTGCCAGAGTATCGGCGGCATCGCGCTCGCGCTCCCAGGCAAGGGCAGCCGCACGGACACGGGTCTGTCCCGCTACGGCCGCTGCCCACGTAGACATAAGTGCGGTGGCGAGAGCGAAGTCGGAGTCCGTGCCGTGAAGCCGTGGCGGCAGTGGGAAGACCCCTGTGCCAGACCCCACCAGCGGCTATGGCTGCACGGTCGGGCACGGCAGCAGGTGCGGTTGGGCCGCCGACGCGCAGGAGGGCAGCCAGTGCGGCTTGGAGATGGTCAGCGCCCCCGGCCCCAGCGTCCGCGCCCAGGAGACCGGCCTGAAGGGTGGCCGGTCCTGCTCCTGTAGCCACCAGGGGAGCACCCGCAGACGGCAGAGAGGGAAGCTCGGCCACAGGATTCCCGGCGGCAGCAGCAACATCTTCCCCCCCCCCACCCACCCGCGCCCCCGGTGCCCGCGCCAGCGGTAAAGGCAGCCGCGGCGCTGTGGGAAGGGAGGGGAAGGAGCGGTGCTGGCAGGCCTGGAGGAGGGGGCCAGACAGCAGCGGCGTTTTGCCGGCCGGGCCAGGCGGCGGCGTTGTGCGGCCCGGCGGTGGAAGGCCAGGCGGCGGCAGCGCTGTGAGGGGGCAGCTGGGCGTGCGGGCCGGCAGGAAGAGGAGGAAAGTGGGTGGAGGTAGAAGAAGGAGGGGAGGGAGGACGGCCAGCCATGGCCGGCGGCAGCGGCTCCAGGAGGAGCACCGGCGGCTGGGCGGCGGGTCAGGGGAAGAGAAGAAAACTCCAGCTTGATACCATGCTAGAAGATGTGTCTCTATTCATTTGGGCTAACCCTAGAAGGGTAGCTATATAGGTAGGCATACATGGGCCTAGCCTCATGAGCCTAATACACACATAATCCAACAAAATGCACCACCCACAAAACTCTAGAATCCACTTATGTCAAATTACATGCAGTGATTACGAGAGCGTTAAGGCACGAGGCAAAGCAAGCAACCGCAAGGCATCGTCCTAAAGGACTCAATCCTTTCGGTTTCAACACGACCCGTTCCCCAGTAGAACATCTACATCTGATGGGCATGTAGCCCTATTTAATAATGTTCTCAACATAATGCATACCGTACTGAGAGCAAGGAATATCATACAGCCCTCAAGGAAGCATTTCCGACAACAGCAAAAGGTACCACCATCCTAGGTGTTCAGCCCGTACATAATGAGATACATCATCAGTTAAACTACTCAAACTAGGGTCTTGTTTAGTTCCCAGAAAATTTTGCAAAATTTTTCAGATTCCTCGTCACATCGAATTTTTGGACACATACATGAAGCATTAAATATAAATAAAAAATAAAACTAATTACACAGTTTAGACGAAATGGACGAGACGAATCTTTTAAGCCTAATTAGACCATGATCGGACAATATTTGTCAAATAACAACGAAAAGCGCTACAGTGCCATTTTGCCAAAAATTTCGGATCTAAACCGGCCCTAGATTGTTGTTGTGCAGTGCTTGAAGAAGCCGCAGCTCATATTATAGGTCACTTTGGCTTCTTGGTTGATAGTTTGTGCGGTCAAGGTGTGGGGCGTACCTCTCCGTAACTGGCCGTGAAGCCTGCAGGTCACTTAGGCTTCTTGGTTGATAGTTTGTGCGGTCAAGGTGTGGGGCGTACCTCTCCGTAACTGGCCGTGAAGCCTGTAGGTCACTTTGGCTTCTGGGTTGACAGTTTGTGCGGTCAAGGTGTGGGGCGTACCTCTCCGTAACTGGCCGCGAAGAACATGATCCCTCTCCATAACCACCAGCAAGCCGATAACACATCGCTGAATGTTCACCCATGCTGGCAGCCGTGTAGGGTCTATATAGAGGTATTCCCAGGTATTGGGGGGGATTATGCCTTCCGCTGGTTCTATATTGAGAATCTCTCGGGTACAAATGGGAATGGTTGTCGCCAAATTCAGGTGAAGGAAATGATGACTGACATGGACTCAACTGCCTCCTGTCATCACGACCACTTCTTGAGGAATTAACACTGTGCAGCGATTCACATCTTTGTCTATTATAGGTTCCAGGATAACTGTCACCGCGGTCCATCCTTTGCCTTTCCGGTGAGTGTTCCCTTGATCTTGTTCGAGTATTTCTCCCCACAGGCTCTTCTCTGCACTTGTATCTAGATGTGTCTGCCGCTGTATTCCTTTCAGTTCTCCTATCTTCATAATCAGCATCTCTTCCATCTTCTCTAAGATTATGCTTCTTGTTGTTATCCAAGTCTGTTTTGTTGCCATCAGATGCATTTTCCACAGGTTGACTTCTCTTTTGCGACCTGTCACTTGATGTATCCTGGTCTATTGCTACAAGACCATCATTGCACTTAGAACGACTCCATTCACCTTGGCATGAATAGCTTCCTTCTGAAGAGTGGTCATCAACATTATCTACTGTCCCACCCTTCCTGTAATCAATTATTTTACTGTCGTTCCTGGGGGGCATCCCTCTATCTGACTCTGGATTTTCTCTCCTGGAGGAGGATTCTTTCTCCTGTCCCGAAGCTGATCCAAGTCCATATGCATTTTCCTGCCACTCATTGTCTCTCTTGTTTCCTGGTTCTAATCGACTTCCATCAGCTTGTATCTCCACCAAGAGATTATCTAGCTCTAGCACATCATTCTGTCCTTGATTTTCACTCGAGTCTTTGCGCTGGGCAGTTTCTTTTCTAGTACAGTCCTCTTGTGTTTTTTCTCTTCCATTGGCATATTTGTCCTCCGTGATTCTGCAGGCCACATTATCCAACTCGACATCCTTGTCCACAGGGTTGTCCTGCAACAAGATTTCAAATCAGTTGACATAAAACATGTTTTTCTGTAAAAATGTAAGACCAGAATCTTTAAGCACCTCAACAGAACAATCAGACATGTCCTTGGTTGATGGCCCATCATACAGTGTCCCTAAACATGTTCCCTTTTGTGCCAAACATGTTACCCTGAAATGGAAAACCAACAGATCCCTGTCAACTGTAAGCCATACCTTTGTAGCATATTACCACTTGAGCTACATCACAGAAAGAATGAATAGGAACAGTATAACAACCAAAAAGTGATCTATAAAAGAAAGATTAGTAGTTGTACATTAGGGCCAGCGAAAATATAAGGACTAAGGCTTCTTGAAGTCACAAATTGAAAATTTTAATATAATCTGTACATTCTGTAGGCAAAAAGTATAAAAAAAAAATAGGTGAAAAGGGACATTGTGAGTTACCTCTTCTCTGTTTCAGTACTTGCAACACAAGATGAAATGCCAAATTGCTTTCCATGCCCATTCATAGTTTCTGCACCATTTTGACTAGCAGCAACACCAATAATAGACTGTTCAATTTGTGGATCACCCCTCAAGAGCTTTGCTGCACAGTGAGGCTCTACAACAATCTGGGGTGATGTGCTTTTTGCACCTACATTATCAGCTTGCTCACTTTCTGCTCCACACAACCTGTTTGACAATTCTGTAGGTTTTGTTGATTGGTCAGTGTTCTTTCTCCTTTTGCCAGTCATCCTGCCTTTGCTGTTACCAAGCTCTTTTGTTTTGTTGCATTCAGGTGTAGCTGGAAATTTTATATGGTTCCTACTAGCTGTGCCAGTATCCTTGTCTATTTCATGATCTCTGCGAGATATTTAACAGAACTCAAATGCTGTGAGCAGCAATTGCAGAAAAATATTGGGAAACAAATCAGGAATAACTTACAGGCAGTAAATGAAAATTGTTTTGGAAAGCTGCCAAGCATGTGGGTTGCCATCCTTGTCCTTTGCTCCCAAGGATAGTTCCCTAAAATATACATTAGACGGCATAAGAACAGAACAACTATACAAACTAAACAATCTAAGCAACCAATCTGGATGAACAGTACCTCGGAAGACATTCCCTGTGATATGCTCTTGGACAGCGCCTGCACACTGCAAGCTGAAGTGCTCTTTGAGTCTTGTTCTCCATGCGGCCACATTTGAAGCACCAATGTATGGGGCATGGAAATGACATCCCCGCCATAATCCTTCTTTCCAACTCACAAGCTCCATCAGTGGCATTAGGATCCAGTAATTGTGCAACGCACTTAGGGTGGTAAAAATATCCACAAGATGCTTGATTGCATTGAAACACCTAACAGAATGTACGCTACTGATTAGGACCGAAATAGAATTAACAGGTACTCCCTCCGCTGTCATTTTGGCTTTTCTAAATGCATAGTACCCCCTCCATTCCAAATTATAAGACGTTTTGGTTTTCTAGGTACATTACTTTTATTATGTATCTACAAAAGCCAAAACGTCTTATAATTTGGAATGGAGGGAGTAAAAGCTATGTATCTTGACATAACATATATCTCGGGCACTTCCCTTTTTTTCTTTCTTCGTCTAATAGAAATCGTGGCAAAGCTTTTGCCGTCCTTTCTAAAAAAACATAACATATATCTAGGTGCATAGCAAAGACTATGTTCCTAGCCAAAACAACCTATAATTTGGGTCGGAGGTAGTAAAATATAGGAAGAGAGTGGCTGAGGATAAGGATATTCAGAAGAGAGAAGAATGTTGCTGGGTAGTACATAAGGGCATGCATTGCTTACCCACACCAATACATGGATGCCTCTCAAATAGGCTGCACCCCTAACAACCAAACTAAACAATGTGCAATCTGATAGGCCAGTCACATGTCTCTAAGCCATACAATCGATATATCTATCTAAAGCTCTAAATAGCTAACAATAACTGTAATGTGTACCATGCTGCTACTGCCTTGCCATGCATATGCTACTGTGCTTGGCCACGTGCCACTGCAAAGGCCCAATGCCATAATATCGGCTTTTGTTTCCACACTAGTTTGCATTTCATGTGGCATGGGAGGGAATGCTAAAATAAAAAACATAATAAAATAAGAAAATAGGAACCATAATAGGACCTAAGCAACATTATTCTTTGCCAGCACGTAAGTGCATTGTCTTAAATCCCCTCAGCCAGGAGAGTCTTCCTTTGATGGCTGGTGGTCTAGAATCAACGAAGGGGTGGTCGGACAGGTTTGGCAAGTCTAAATTCTATTATAATTTGGACCATTTGGAATCATCTTAATCGGTAATCGCTATGTATTTTATGGGACCTCACCAAATTTTGAGAGCATCACTGTTGGCTGTTGAAGAGATGAGATTATGGGTTTTGGCAGGGGCTAAAGGCATTGCTTATCTTAGCTGCCTTGTCTCTAGAGGGGACTCAAAGGTGTTTTTTCCTCCTAGTTGTGGTAGTGCTTTGTGTTGTAACATGGGCGATCTAGTTGTTCAAGAGTGATGGGGTGCTAGTGTATGTTTTGTAAGGGTTTCTCTACTCGGTTATATCTTCTTCATATAATGATACACAGCGCTCCCTCCATGTTCAAGAAAAAAGGTGCATTCTCTTAAATGAAAAAGGAATTTAGTAAGCTTAGTGGCTTCAGTTCAGTATACCTTAGCATTTGGCCCATGGGATGGCTCAAGCTCTCCACATCTAAAACATTGGTGTTGCTTATTTTTGCAGTTTGCACATAGAAAAGTACCAATTCTCTGTGAACAAAAGTGACATGTCACTGATTCAAGCCAGGAAAAAGAAAAAGCTGGCAGCACCATTAAGTAAAAACTTCAAGAAGCTACCTGTACTTTTGCTGAAGTGTAACCAAGAGTTTCACATTTAGATTCTCTGCCATCTTCCTCTGTGGCATGGAAAGACCTCTTGCATGGACCTTCACAGCTGAATTAAATCGTTGTAAGAATCAAAGTGTATAATTGAACTGATTTAATAAGCCAACAAGAGCTTACAGACAGAAACTTTTATATGCTACAACACACAATGAACACTCCATGGATATAGTGGAAGACATCCCCATCTGTCACTTGCATGCAGAAAGTAATAAGCGTTTTTCCTTGTTATGGTTCATCAAAACTTCCACTCACTGGTCTCATAAGTAGTTCGGTATATTTCCACATTTACTCCAGAACCAAACCCTTAATGTGAAACTTCATAAAGTAAATTCATCTTGTACAAACTCAAGGAGATAACTCATAGCCTATGAAGTGACAGTGTAAATAAGAGGCACAAGGGATCTTGAAAGTTGAAACATCCAAACTTAGATGTGTCCCAGTCTGCCTCATATGTGGTTCACAGCTCTTGGATCCATTCTTCATTGCATCTTTGGCCATAGCTCACCTATACCAATTGTGTTCAAATTGGGAGACAAATTAAGAGACACTGCTATGATTAGGGAATGGAGCTTAGGAGAATTAAGCAAGGTGGATCCTAGCTGCAATTAGGCTGAATTGGTGGCCACTGTTATCTATCTTCCCCTTTCTCTTTTGTCTGCTACCTTTCGCTTCTGTTCTCTTTAACGTTAACCTTATTTCCCCTTGTGTTAACCTTCTCATACTGTTAGCAACCATATTTCATGCAAGCGTTAAAGGTGTTGATCCAAGTGGCAAGTGGTCTATAATTCTGATCATGGCATGGACAAAGATATGGAGCACATGTACAAGAAATGGAATAAAAGGCAGATAGTCATTTTTGTGCACCTACCTAAGCAATTGTCCTCCATCATCACATATCGCACATATTTGATCGGTACCATCATCACTGCTTTCATCATCATCACTGTTGTCATCATCATCACTGCTACCATCACCATCATCGCAATCATCACCATTGTTATCTTTGTTACCATAATTGTTATCATCATTTTTTCTAACACGCCGCCCACCACTAACAATGAATTGTGATTCCAGACCTAAGGCCTTTAAAATAGGCTCATTCAAAGGAAAAGTGAAACATGAGAAACCCTAATAAATTTATTTTGAAATTCTCCCTCTAGTCAAATAAGTGTCATTTTGGGTTGCGTGCATTCAATTTCAACCATTTCAACCTCTGATTACAAAATACTTTTTATGTACTTAGTTTGGGTATTTGAAAAATATTATAAGTATTGTCTCACAAAATAGTTTAATAACACTATACTTTTGCTATCCTTCGTAACAAATGTACTAAAGAAAAAGTCAAAGTTCTATTTTGAGGACTAAGTCTGTGTCCAAAGTGACACTTATTTGTACTGGACAGAGTAGAATGAACATGGGAAATTTTCAAAAAAAGAATGAACATGGGAACATAGTAACAAGAGAATTTCACATTACACATTTGAGCGATAAAGGTCATCTAATTTAATTTGGAACCTCTCAATCAATCTGATTTCATTACTATAAAAAACTCTTGACTCTCAACCATGAACTATGAAAGCTTTCTTGAATAACCCCCAACAATTTTTCCACCATACAAGTTGCTGACGCGTCAGTGAAGTTTCACAGCCCAGCAACTAAGTTAAGAAATAAAATGAAAGTGCCCACAACATCTCTTCTTCCTATCACTCTTCACAAATATGCCTACATCATGATTCTCACTGTTGTTTGTAAAGCTAACATATTAGATCTTAGCATACCTTTTTAGTTCTCTCAAAGCCATTCTTAATAAGCCTTTGCAGAATCTGCATATATACAAAAGAAGAGAAAAATCAGTGCATGCCACTCATCTAACTAGTCTCATGACTCTGAAAAATCAATAAGGTCCTTTATTCAAGGCAATGACGAAACTATATAAAAACTTCCACGCAAACGAACTGAGGGTGGTAATGCTAATTGATGATGTATAGTTTCAACTTGAAATTAAATTACCATTCTTTCAAAGCCAATACATGGGCTCTCCCCTACTGTATGTATTTCCCTCAAAAGAAAGGGAGTAGGAAGTAGGGTAGTAGGGTGAAGTAACTTGTACCTTTGACTTCATCAATGTTTGATATTTCTCTACAAACAACTTGATTAGGGTATGGTGCTTCATGAAGTCATCCGCCACAGGTTTAGGATTGTATTTACTTCAAAAGACAAATGAATAAACATTATAACCATATACTCAGAGGGGCAAAGACAGAGTAAGCATGTAGATGGATACCCAAAAACTTCATCAAGGTGATCCCAAAGGTGATTCAAACTTCTTCTTTGCCCCCCTCTCCGAACAAAGTGGAGCATTTGCACCGTAATCAATATTGAACGAGCGAACTCTCCATAGCATTTTCGAGGTTTCAACAGCTTTATCCACTTGTGCTTTATAGCAAGCACATATATGTTGGGCTGCTCAGTGTCAAGCCTTATCTTCCAAGCTACCACCTCCTTGTACACAGGAACACTTTTATCCACAAATCCGCGCAAAAAAACATTCTTCCTGGAGAAATCTGCCTCGTTATCGTCCTCACCAAACTGGAAAGGCAAGATACTGAAACAAACAGGTTCCCTTTCACCATCCTCATCCTCAAACTCAAAGTAGTAATCGTTGACATCCTCAATTTGTGGATCCACTCCATCGTCATCATCATCAGACATTATAGGCCACACTTGATTCAAACAAGGACAAAAAGGAAATCTGACAGGAGTAAGTTCACAATTAAGCCTCATTTTATCAAAGTTGTTACAGCAAAGTTGAACACTGATAATTTGCTTTCACGGAGACCAAACAATATCACATTTTGCACAAAAAAAAAAGCAAGAATAAATAGATACTCTTTTATTTAGCACAGAAGTTCAGAACTAACAATAAGATAGAATGCAGTGGACAATAACTAATGAACTATGGAAACATGAGCTTACTAATTGAAATAATATACTGAAAACAGAAATATGACACGTCGCTATCCGGTGATTAACCATGAATATAAGAGCACAGATTAAAGTATTCCTACTATAGCAATCTGCAAGGCAACTAGCTTAATAATGTTACTAACAAAGCAGGAATTACCCAAAAGTTAATACACAGTTCCCCACTACTTTGACATCACGTCACATAGCAATACATAGAATACTTAACACTTCGAATGCTCAGCTGCAACTACAGATTCACAATAAAGAATTTAAGCAAAAAGACAAATCGATACGCTAGAAGCTCATGAGGGGTGAAAATTCCTACACCAACCTCCATCAAACTACTGGCAAGGAAGGGAAAAAGGTTTGGGGGAATTCAGAATCAGCCAACCCTTATCGGTCTAAGTTCGCAGGCGCTCCAGATGAAATTGCCACAAAAGAAAAATGTTACAAAAGCAGACACACGAAACAGGACATTCTGACTTATTAATTGTAGGATAAAATCGATTATATCTAACACCACCCCCTCAATGCAGGGGCGGACCCGGTCGAGGACATGGGTACACCCGATGTTTTTTTGCAAAGCAATCGAAGCTAGCAGGCACAATACATGCATATGTAACCAGATTCAGATCCGAGTACAAGTAGTATGTTAGGGTTTAGGCGCACGGTTTCGCACAGCAGGAAGGGAAGGCCAAGGAGAGGGCGTATCTACGGATTACGTTAAGGTTTGGAAGCACGGCTTCGCACAGCAGGAAGGGAAGACCAAGGGGAGGGCATACCTGGTGGTGCTCGTCGCCGGCGAAGGTGGCGAAGTACGGCGGCTGCGGCAGCGGCAGCGGCTGCGGCAGCGACGGCCGGCGGTTTAGGGGAGGGTTTTTTGTTTTTGTGTTTTTTTAAGCAGATGGTTTAGAGGAGTTGCAGTGGATGAAAGAAGACAAGAAGGCAGCGTAGAGAAATTTCGAGAATACGCACGGGTCTGTCTCTACGTTTGACGGTGCGGACTCCCCCGGTCCCCGCACGCCGCACCGTGCGTGGTCCGTGGGCACCTGGCGTCCGCGCCTGACGCGTGTCCCATCTCCCTCCGCGTGTACGCGTGGTGGCTTCCGGGAAAAGGCTGGCGACGACATCCGCATCCCAGCGTCTGGACTCTGGACTCCTGGAGCCGTTGAGGCGAGAATGCAACAACTGGCGGCAACCGAGCTGGGACACGCGTCTTCATTCGCAGTGGTGCTCACGGAAACATCGTGCGGGTCTCCGGGTATCTAAATTTTATTCCCAACCAGGTGCCGTCGTGCGTTGCAACGGGAACGACAGAGAATTACGTAGCCAAGCCAAAATCAAAATCATCATGGTACTATAATTTTGTGCGTGAGACAGTAGTTTGAACATATGGGTTGAGGCAAAGTATGTTTCTACAACAACCAGTACATGCTCACATCTTGTCCTATAGATTTATGGCCTGTTTGGTTTGCATGGTTTGCAGGAGTTAAAGTTTAACTCCATCACATCAATGTTTTACTAAATGTAGACTAATTGTATACATGTCGGCACAGATTAGGAGTAATTTACGAGACGAATCTATTAAGCCTAATTAATCCAAGATTGAAAACTTTTTATCAAATAAGACGAAAGTGCTACAGTATTTGTTAAACTTTAACAAATGTTGTATTTAGTTGTGTAAAAAGGTGTAAAAAGATGTAAAAAAAAGTATTCTAGCACGTTTTGGCTTTATTTGGCAAATAGTGTCCAACCGTTGACTAATTAGATTCAAAACGTTCGTCTCGCAAAGTATAACCAAGCTGTACAATTAGTTTTTTATTTCATCTACATTTAGTACTTCATACATGTATCGCAAGTTTGATGTGACGGGAATCTTTTGTTTGCACAGTACTTTTTTTTTGAGGAAGTAAACACAGCCAAACAAACCAAACAGGCCCTTATCATTGTACTGCCAGCTTGTCAGATTTATAGAAAATATATATTACAATATCTAATTGCCTCTTTGTAAAACTGAAAGTCCTTGCTCCCTGCAGCTGTGTCAACAATGAAAGGCTAATCAGCTCTGAGGTTTCTGCAGGCTGATCTTGTTGTTCTCCGGGACATCCTCATAGCTGTTTATAATAGTGACCACTCTATAGCCGATTCAAATTACATCCATATAGAGCGCATCACAAAAACATTGATTTGTGCTTCAATCTTATACATCTGCGTTTTTCAGTACATCAGTGACTGCAAGCTGCTGCCCTTTCTCTCCTCTTTTGCAAGGGTTTTGAGCTCTTTCCTGATGTCCCGTTTAGTGTTCTTATCTTTAACCTTCAGCAATTTGCTATCAAGCACCTACAAGATGCCGGTTCTTGGCCGTCGGTCAACACTCAGATCGAAAACCTAGTGAACATGACACAGTTTGTTCCTTATCTCTAGGCCTTGTTTAGTTCCCCCAATTCTCCCCCAAATTCTACTATGCAAAAAGAAGATTCACCGTCACATCAAAATGTCGGCAAATGCATGGAGTACTAAATGTTGATGAAATTAAAAACTAATTGCACAGTTTTGTTGTACTTTGCGAGACGAACATTTTAAGCCTAGTTAGTCAAAATTTGGATAATTTTTACCAAATACAAACGAAATGCTACAGGAATTCTGATACAGTATTTTTCTCCCTATTCGCCGAACTAAACGAGGCCCTAATCGAAACAATATAAAGGATGAAACTCAAAGCTGCAATCAGCACCTGCAGAGAAGTCAGACCGCAGAAACTTGTTCAGACAACTGGAAAGAAAAATCTACATGGCCAAAAAAAATTCAACACAAACCTGAACACAAACATAGCTTTTGTTGGACAGGAGGCGCTTTAGCCTTTGCATGTCAAAATCTAACATCCACAATCTGTGGCATTACCTGATGGGGTACATGGCTCTTCCGGCGTGCCTGATGATGAAACTGATGGCCCCAATTGCATGGTGACCGGACAATAAGCAGTAGAGATTAACATTCCTGGATCAAAGATGGGCCACATTGATACGTGGCTGATGAAATATAGGCTTCGATCTTCAGGAACATCAAAAGCACGATCTGCCTCCCGCTTACAGCGATCACTTTATGCATCTAGAAATTGTAGTTCCAACTTCCAAAGCATAGAAGCAAACTGAATAACTGATAGGCCATGGACACACATCAAGGGCAGGAGTGCTGCAGCAATGGATGTTCATCAAGGGCAGTATTGCCAATACAACAAAGCTAATGCGCAAGAGCTCTGTAAACAGCACATCTGTCATTTAAATTAAATGACAATGATACAAGATTGATTAATCATGAAGACAATGGTGAGAGTTCAAAGCTGTCACTCTAATCTAGATCCAAATGAAATGAAACAGTGAAATCCACATCAAATTCAAGAAAAAAAATCCACGAGAAATCTAAACTTGTACCATGTATTACCTTGAGAGCATTACAGTGAACACATGGTGGGCATCATCCATGCCAACCTTGATGCCAGCACCAGGAGCAATGGTAGCTCTCCAGTGCGGGAACATGTGAAGGAGGAGGCCACCATGACATGAATGATGTGATCTTCGAGTTTGACGCTGCCACCAGTCCCATCGTCACCGTTCCCCTTGAACGGATGCAACAAAAGTTTATTTACATTCTCCAAATTTTCAAAAAGAAAAACCCCACTAAATAGCCTTAAAGAAAACGGTAGCACAAATATTGAATGCTAGCATCCTCCTGCGCCAGGGCTTGAGTCTGCCGTACTACCCTGCCTCACGAGAGGATACTGGACAAAACAATCAGGCAAACATATAACCACGTGCATCGATACATACCAGGAAAAACAGAGAGGCGCAAGGATTTTGCAAGGAGATCACCGGACAGGTCGGAGTCACAGCGGAAGCAGGAGAGGACGCGGGCGTGGAGCATCTGGATCCGGTCTCACGGTACCGCCGTCTCATTGCGAGGAAGGTGGAGATGTGCTCATCTTCTGCAGGGTCGTGGTCCGCAACCGCCGTCTCGCAAGGAAGACGAAGGTGGAGGTGGCGAGGTGTGCTGTAGCCCTAGGGTTCGGGGAGGTCAGTAAGGGGAGGGATCTCGTCATCTGGATGATGCCGGAGGCGCAGGGAAAACATCGGGTGGATGGTTGGCGAAATAAAATCGTTTTTAGGCGCACAAATCGACTGGGCGGGGCAGGGAGGCACATCGACGCGGGGTGGGGCAAGGGCGGGTTGACGGCGTACCGGGATGGGCGGCAGCTTGACAGGGTGCGGCTGCAGCGTCGGCGGGGGCGGGGTGGAGCCAGAGGACGCCCGCCGGGGGAGGCCAGGAGTGGGGATGGAGGCGGCGCCAGATCTAGAGGGGATTGGAGATGGAGGGAGGCAGGGAGCGGGGCAGCTCCGCGTGCGTGGGGCAAGGGTGTTTATCGGAGGGGGTGGGAATCGCACGCCGGGTGAAAAGGAGTGCGTGGTTTTCGCACGCCAGATAGAAGCCGGGCGGGCGCGAGGTGCGAGCGAGCGTGCGAAAGCCGGGTGGACGATTCCCATCCATATGTTTTAGTTGTATAAATATAAATAGAGATTCACACTTCTTTCGAAATTTAAGTGTGTACAGATGAATTCTTTTTTATTCAAATGATTCCTTACATTTGCCTTTTTCATTAATCTCTTCTATTTTCTGAGACTATCAGAAATAACTAATATACTCTTCGTCTAAAAGAACAGACCTGCACGAAGCCATCTTGCCGCCGCCCTCGGTTCACGCACCGCCCACGCTGGCTGGCCCGTGCCCCTTGTGTTGCCCCTCTGTGTGTCACGGCACCGGGCGGAGGCGGCCATTGTGGAGAGGCTGTGTGTCGCGGCACCGGGCGGAGGCGGCCATTGTGGAGAGGCTGTGTGTCGCGGCACCGGGCGGTGCATGCCGATAGTTTATTTTCTCAAACACCGTTTATAAAACGTAGTTATTATTATAATTGGAGACATTGAACTCGTGAGGTCGTCGCTCAGTGGTGCACTATTAAGAATCGGTTGAACCGATGGTTCGATAGTTTTAAACCGGATAAATTGGACCGTCGATAAATACTTTAAACCAATGCAATATAATGATGTACAAGATAATTTGCAACATAAAATTGATCACATATTCAAATAAGCTGATAAATAACACTATTATATAATCAACTTGCAACTATCTAGCTAGAAGTCAACAAAAAATATTATATAGAGCACCTACGAATTGGTGCAAAATTAAAAGACTTAAATAGTAATTCAAATATCCACCGTTACAAAACAACCTCAAATTCTGAAATTGAGTGCACCAATATGAAGAGCTCATCGAGGTAGTCAAAATAGATATGTTATTTGACTAATTTAGAACGTTTCGATGATTTTCTATAATTTTTCCTATATATTTTTTTCACATTTTCCTAGAGATAAATCTAATTTTTTGAAGCTTCTAAAGGTATTTGCACAATTAGGTCCATCTATCTTTATGATTTTTTGAGGATATTTATAGAAGCTTAAAGTCATTTTTCTATTTTTAAAACCTTATCAAATATTTACCCTTTTTTAAAAAAATAAAAAAAGAGAAAATTTATCCTCAAAATCACTTTAAACCGGAGCAAAGAGGTAAAACAATTTAGAAAATTCAAACGATAAAATGTCACAACAACAACAACAAATGACGGCGACAACAACGGCATAACAAAGCCTTTTAGTCCCAAACAAGTTGGGATAGACTAGAGTTAAAACCCAACATGATCCCCTAGTCATGATTTAGGCACATCGATAGCTGCTTTTCAAGCACTCCGATCTTTAAACAAAGGTCTCTAGGTATATCCCAACCCTTTAAATCTCTTTTTATTGTCTCCCTCATGTCAGCTTCGGTTTTCCTCTACCTCTCCTCATATTGGTATCTTGATTTAGGATTCCACAATGCACTGGTGCCTCTGAAGGTCTCCTTTGGATATGGTCAAACCACCTCAAACTATGTTGAATAAGCTTTTCTTCAATAGGTGCTACCCCTAGACGGTCACGTATATCATCGTTCTAAACTCGGGCCATTCTTGTGCGACCACAAATCCATCGCAACATACGCATTTCCACGACACTCATTTGTTAGACATGTCATCTTTTTATAGGCCAACATTATGCTCCATACAACATAGCGGGTCTAATCGTCGCTCTATAGAACTTGACTTTAAGTTTTTGTGGTAACCTCTTGTCACAGAGAATGACAGATGCTTGGCGCCACTTCATCCACCCTACTTTGATCCTATGGCAAACATTTGCATCAATATCTCCATCCTTTTATAGCATTGATCCTAGATAGCGGAAAGTATCTTTCTTAGGCAGCACTTGACCTTCCAAACTCACCTCTCCCTCCTCATGTGTAGCGTTGCCAAAGTCGCATCCTATGTATTCTGTTTTAACTCGACTTACTCTAAAACCTTTGAACCCAAGGGTCTGCCGCCACAACTCCATTTTCTTATTAACTCTTGCCTGACTTTCATCAATTAGCACTACATCATCTGCAAAAAGCATATACCAAAAGGATATTTCCTTGAATGTCCCTTCACTTCGTCCATTACCAAGACAAAGGTATACTCCCTGCCCTCGGCGCCCGTCCGGTCGCCAACTACTCGCCTTCACTCGCCATCAATCGCGTTGCCTCGGTTCCCCTGCTGGCCAGCGCGAAACCTGGCAAGCGCGAAGCCGAAAAACGCGAGCGCGAAACGCAGAACAGCGCGAAACAAATTCAAACGAACGCCTACGAGCGCAAACGCGAGCGCGAATGGCAAAAACACGCGGACAAACGCGCCTACACGCGAGCAAATAGCGGCATGCAAGCAAGCTCAGTGCCATGCACTCGACCAGACGGCCCAGACGCGAGCAAACGCTCGCGAGCAAAGAAGGCAACACCCGCACCCGCACAGTCCCATGCTGTCGCGCCAAAAAACGTGCAGCCATGCAAAATCACGTGAAACAAAAAACTGCGTAGGCGAAGGGATTCGAACCCTGCTCGCCCTCCCCGCATGCCTCAGGACACAGCCGAATGACCAATCCACCTAAGAAAGAATGTTGTCTAGGGAATACCCGCAGGCCGCAGCCTTATTTAATAAGGGCAAATTGGGAAGATTACCCACTAATTAATGACTCCTTGGTATGTATAATCATGTCCTAAACGTCCTCTAATACGAGTACGGAGGAAGTATAGGCCTAAGGCTGATCTTAATAAAAGCTAACTTGTAAATTCGTTCTGGAGGCTATTCCGGTTTTGCCGTTGGAATAGTATGTTCCGGTACCGGCTTATTCCGGTGTACCATTTCAGATTTTATTATCTATTAAATAATTTATATGGTAGAAGCTTTCATAATATGACAGCAAATGCACATTTTAATAAAACAGAAGCTGGCTTGGGCCAGCCTGTACGTACACATTGGGCTTTTGGGCCGGCCTGGTGAGCGGTGACCTGGTGGGTGACTGCTTCTTCAATCAATTGGATTTAAGTATGGCCATACGTCCACAGATTTATCAAACGCACCGCTGCCACCTACCTCCGTTCCAACCAAAAGCAAAAGCAAAGTCCTCCGCCCTCTCTATGGCTGGTCGCTCCTCCGCCAGGAAGAGAGATGAGGCAAGGGAAGAAGAACCAGCGACATTTATGTGGCTGACCCGCTCCTCCGCCCGAAGAGGAACGTCGCCGAGGCGATAACGCGGTCAAGGTTCTCGCGCAGTCATCCACGGGACCCGCCGCCTCAACCAGGCTTTGCCGGCGGCCTCTTTCTTCGTGCATCGACGGTACCGGCATCACCGAGACTCCCAATCCCGCCCGGAATGGCGGGAATCACACGAGACGGCCGGTATCACCCGAGATTTTGGCCGGTATGAGATATGGCCTTTTCTGTGCCGGCTTAGACGACGGTACGAGTTAAACCGGCCATTCCGGCCGGTACCGGAACGGAATTCATAACTAAGACGAAGTCTTATTTTAATCGGGAAAGTAATCTGTGTTACCATCATTTGTTTGAACACTAGTAAGTGCATTGTTGTACATGTCTTTGATAAAGGTAACATAGTTTATTGGGAGTTTATGTTTGTCCAATACCCACCGCATAACATTCCTTGTATTCTATCATAAGCCTTCTCTTGTCAAGTTTTGAATTTTAAGAATAAAAAATAAAATGCCCACAACATAAAGTATCCCATCATAAGCCTTCTCTTTGTCAAGTTTTGAATTTTAAGAATAAAAAATAAATTATGACGCTATCTTAAGTGATAAAATTGAATTTTTCCAACGGAAGCCAATATGGCAATATCCATCCACAGGTGGAGAGAGGAGCGCACGAGCCTTTGCAACTTGCAATTCCCGATCACGACACTTAATAACTTGAGAGTTCGTTACCGTGGCCAGGCTATTTAACTTGAGAGTATCTCTGGCAGACTATTTAAACAGAGCTCTAACCTATATTTGGATTGTGAAATAAAATATTGTCTCTGTCTCTAAATAAATTAATTCATAGAATCCATGTCAGTTAAACTTTTTTTATAAGTTTAACTAACTTTATAGAAGAGAATAACACCACCTATGACATAAAATGAGAACATTATGAAAATATATTCTGTGGTACATCTAATGATACTAGTCTGATATCATAATTTTTTGATGTTTTTTTTCTACAAATTTGGTCACAGTTTAAAATATTTGACTTAAGACAATTCTATGAATCTATTTA
The DNA here is from genome assembly GCA_038087645.1 of Saccharum hybrid cultivar R570. NCBI lineage: Eukaryota > Viridiplantae > Streptophyta > Magnoliopsida > Poales > Poaceae > Saccharum > Saccharum hybrid cultivar. Next base: position 66,025 of record JAQSUU010000291.1, on the reverse strand, counting down.
TTCAGGGGCAGATCTTTAGCAGGTTACCTACTTGGTCCCACATATTTATTAGCTACTCGATCCTTCTCCTTCCACCAATCTCACCCATTCTCATGGGTTAAGTAGGGGGTCTCTATTTTTTTGTTACGCCGGTTTTTTACCCACTATGCCTCGATTACTAAGCACAGAGCTTATTCCTCGCCTGGCGCTGCCTCCTCCCTACCAGAACCCCATCACCTACTGCCTCACTGCCCACCCTACAGACCATCATCTTCTCTGAGGCTGGTGCCTCCACCCCGCCTGACCCCTCCTCCGCAATCCTCCCAGGGAAATGTCGCTGATGCCGCCTTCCTCTGCCACCACGCTTCACCCCCTATCCCATTAAAATACACTTGGTTCTTCTCGCCACCTGCCACGTCCGTGCTCACTCTTGTCAAGTCGTGGCCACCTTCGGGAGTACCATGGGTCTAGAGCAACTCATTAGCTTGCCCTTTGCCACTGACGTGGTCGACACTGGCATGGCCGAATCGCCTGTTCCCCTCTTCGTGTTAGTGTTGTGCCTATGTGAAAGAGGATGTGGAGAAAAGAAATAGAAAGAAGACAAGATTCTAGGTGAGAAAGGGCAAGAGAGAAATAAATTTTTTGGAAGAGGTGAGGTTAGAAATAGTTTGAGGTCTCAATAAAAAAGAATATGAAACTATTTTAAGTAGTACCTCTAAAGATTAACAACTTAAAGCACACCCATAAACACATGAGGGTACTTAAGCAAACAATGCTGAATTATGTTATCTTGCCAGATCTTTGTTAAAAGTATTATTTGATCTCAAAAATGAAAAAAATTGTAATCATGTTGAGCCTAGGTTGAAACGCCAAAGCATGTAATGAAAAGACCTCTGCTAAAAGACTGGGGTGAAAGTAGCAGCATTCCGAGAGAGAGACGACGAAAGTAGCTCTCGTAAGAAAACAAGAAAATGGTGGGAACGAGATGACTCTATCTTGGGCTCTCGGTACGTGTTATATTGATAGGGAAAAGCCCTCTGTGTGATGCATACAACATCATGTTACAATAGACCAGGATCACCACAAACTCTAAATACATGCAACCACTAACTCCTCTAGATACATACAAACAGTCCTATGATGCATGGTCTGTATCTAACAATGGCGCATGGTCTGGTCAATAATCCAACCACGTGTACGCGGTAACTCTAAACCATTGAATCCTTCTAACATCCCCCTCAATCTCAGCCACTCAAAAGGTTGAGATTGGATCTGAAACGCCTGATCTTAGCTGCTGTAATTGGCTTAGTAAATCTATCTGCCAGTTTATCATTTGTAGAGATGAACCGTACATCCAAAAGCTTCTGAGCAACACGTTCATGAACAAAGTGAAAGTCAATTTCTATGTACTTTGTTCGTGCATGAAACACGGGATTGGAAGACAAATACTTTGCTCCCAAATTGTTACACCATAACCGCGCTACTGGTAAGTGAGGTACGCCAAGTTCCTGTAGGAGCTTCTGGACCCACATCATTTCAGTAGTGGCATTGGCAAGAGCTTTGTATTCAGCTTCAGTGGAGGAATGGGGACATGGTCGGTTGTTTTTTGGCGCCCCAAGAAATTAGATTTGTGCCTAGAAACACAACAAAACCACCTGTGGACCTCCTGTCATCCACACATCTAGCCCAATCTGCATCTGAAAAAGCACTTACAACCATGGAGGGTGATTTTCTAAATTTGAGACCAATGGTCAATGATCCCTGTATATACCGTAGTATTCTTTTGACCGCACTCCAATGTACTGTGGTGGGAGCATGAAAGAATTGACAGACTTTGTTCACAACAAAACATATGTCTGACCGAGTAAGTGTAAGATATTGGAGAGCACCCACCATACTGCGATACTTAGTAGAATCTTCAGCACCAAGTGGATCACCATCTGTCAAGCTGAGCTTCTCAGAGGTAAACAATGGTGTATCGACAACTTTGCAATTTTTCATGCCTGCCCAGACTATGATATCAGAGGCATATTTTTGTTGAGACATTACTAGCCCTTCTTGTGTTCTCTTTACTTCAATCCCCAAGTAGTGAAGGTCACCAAGATCCTTGAGAACAAATTCATGTTGCAGGTCTTGGAGGAGTGCATTTGTAGCTGTTTGAGAAGAACTTGTCACAATAATATCATCAACATAGACTAGAACAAATAAAGTATAACCTCTTTTGTGATAGCAAAATAAAGATGTGTCTGCTTTAGAGCAAATGAAACCAAGCCTTACCAATTTATTGCAAAGTCGTGCATACCAGGCTCTAGGAGCCTGTTTTCAACCATAAAATGCTTTGTCCAATTTACACACATAAGAAGGATGAGTTTTGTCAGTGTATCCAGGTGGTTGATACATGTACACCTCTTCTTCTAGTACACCATGCAAAAAGGTATTTTGGACATCAAGCTGTCGTAAAGACCATCCTTTTGTAACTGTAATGGACAGAACAAGTCTAATGGTGGCAGCCTTAACTACAGGACTAAATGTGTCCTCGTAGTCAATACCATATCTTTGCTTGAACCCCTTTACAACTAGACGAGCTTTGTATCTGTCAATAGTTCCATCTGCTTTCTTTTTAATTTTAGTCCTCCATCGATGAGGACAGCAGCTCGCAGCCGGCTGTGGAATCAACGATTTCATCTATGCGAGATAAGCCAAAGGGGTCTTTAGGGCAGTGTTTGTTAAGATCAGTATAATCAACGCACATTCTCCATTTATTATTCTTTTTGCATACAAGGATCGAGTTGGCTAACCAGTCCGGATGATATACTTCTTTAATAAATCCAGCTGCTAAAAGCCAGATAACTTCTACCCTAATAGCCTTCTTTTTGTCACGAGTGAACCGTCGTAGCTTTTGCTTGATAGGTATTGCGGTCTTCGAGACGTTCAAGGAGTGCTCAATCAAGTGCCGAGGAACACTGGACATGTCAGCAGGTTTCCACGCAAACACGCTTACGTTGTCCCTCAGAAACCTGACGAGGGCGTCTTCCTATTTAGGATCTAGGTTGGCCCTGATAAGGGCCATCTTGCTGGGATCGTCGTCAACAAGATGAATCTCCTTGTGCTCGTTGGACTTGATGTGCTTCCGCGGTGCTTGGTGCTCTGGGATCTCCAGTTGGCCGGTGGGAATCTTGGAGGCATCGACCAGGGTTTGCTCCATGTGAATTGAGAGGTCGGTGGCCTCTACCACCTTAAAGCTTTCCTCTTTATAGGTATAGGCGGTGTAAACATTGCCTCTGAGAGTAAGGACGCCCTGCTCGGTAGGCATTTTGAGCATCAAGTAAGAGTAGTGCGGCACAGCCATGAACTTGGTGAGCGCTGGTCGACCAAGGATGGCGTGGTAAGTACCCTCGAAGTCCGTGACCACAAAGTTGACGTAGTCGGTGTGGAAGTGGTTTGGATTGCCGAACTGCACAGGGAGCGTGATCTGCCCGAGAGGTACAGAGCTCTGTCTGGGAAAGACGCCTCAGAACTGTGCATTGTAAGGCTTGAGATCAACCTGAGTTAGTTTAAGGGTAGGCAAGCTGCTCCAAAACAAGATGTCGATGGAACTGCCACTATCCACGAGTACCCTCTCGAACCGGACGCTGTTGATACAGGGGTCAAGGACGAGGGGAAAACGACCAGGTTCCGAAATGGCCACCCACCGGTCTGCTCGGCTGAAGGAGATTTCACAGTGGGACCAGACCAGGAGCCTAGGATCGAAGATGAGGTTGTCAGAGTTGACAACGCTCAAGCAGGCCCGCTTCAGCAGCTTGAGCTCGCGCTTGGACTCTAAAGACACCTTTCCGCCAAAGATGGAGTGGACGGTTTTGGTGGGATTGACATATTGGTGACGAGGATTTCTATCTTGTTCATCATCATTGTCGTCATCACCATCATGCTGTGGTCCATCATCATTAGCATGTTGCTTGGCGTAGATGTTCTTGAGGAAGCGACAGTTCTCCATGGTGTGATTGGACTTGGGATGGATCTGGCAGGGACCCTTCAAGGCTTTGTTGTAATCCTCTTGATAGTCACGACGACCAGCATGTTTCTTAACCGCATTGACCTCGTAGTCGTCTTCGCAGGGACGCTTGCCTCTGTAATCGTCGCGATTATCGGGCCACCTATCACGATTATCTCGGCGGTCATGATTGTTGTTGTTGCGCCGGTCACGACATTCGTGGTTGTTGTTCCGACCACGTTCATTGGGCTTCTCGTCCCGGCGCGGTGGGTGCTCGGGGCGAGATGACCCACCCACGTCTTCCTTAATGATCTCAGCGTCATCGGCATCCGTGTAGTTCTTGGCAGTAGCGAGGAGCTCGAAGACCGTAGACGGCCGTTTCCGAGGCAGCTTGCTTCTGAGGGCGTCATGGTGGCGAAGGCCTTTGATGAAAGTCGAGACTGCTTCGTCGTTAGTGATTCTTGGGATCTTGAGACGCATATCCAAGAAGCGTCGAATGTAGTCGCGCAGCAGCTCGCCTGCTCGGTCACGTATGCGCTCGAGGTCATACTTGTTGCCTGGCTAGTCACATGTGGTGATGAAATTGTCGATGAAGGCTTGCCGAAGGTCCGACCAGCTGTCGAACTGGTTCTCCGGGAGGCTGAGAAGCCATTGATGACCTGCCTGATCAAGAACAACTAGAAGATAGTTAGCCATTACGTGCTCATCACCTGCAGCGGATCGGACAGTGATCTTGTAAAGTGTGACCCAGCTTTCGGGGTTCTCCTTGCCGTCATATTTCCTGAGCTTCTCAAGCTTGAAATTCCTTGGCCAGACGACTTGTTGGAGATGAAGAGTAAATTGTTTGAGACCTGGGGGGCATGTTTGGTGTCGTACTGGATGCAACGCATGTTCTTGTGGGTCTGGTGGTCATTAGCACGACTGGTGATGCGACTGTGGACGTCGCAACGAGGGAGATGGTGACGGAGATCGTGAGGAGGGTTCTGGTCTCTCTCCTGGTCTCAATTGTCGTGACGATTGCGGTTGTTGTCACGACGACCTCGACCACCTTCTTGTCTGCCCTCGTCACCGCCACCACCGCCGCCACTACCGCCGCCGCCACCACCATGTGGAGGATTGGGTGGGGGTGGATCGTCGCGATGTTGGTGACTTAGGTGTTCTAAAGCATGGGAATGATGGCTCCAACTAGATGCGATAGACGTGCTTGTAGCAGCTCGTGCTCGCTAGGCGAGCTCGACAGTTTGACCTATGGCAGCGGTTAGATATGCTTTGATGTCTTCGCGAACCACATGGTTCTCTGGCGTGTCTGGTAATCGATCCAGGTTGGCCATGGCGACGGCCACATTGGCACTTGGGGTCCTGAAAACTTGCCTATCGCCTACTCTGTCGAAGGCATCAGCTAGATCTCGAGGTCGGGGTCCCCTGCAACGTGCTTCTTCTTCTTCTGCCTCCAGGTGATGGTGTTCGGCGCAGTCGGTGTTACGTTGTTCGTGAAGTTGCCGTTGCTCGTTAGTTTCTCCCACGACTGCGGGCTCGTCATTGCTGACGTTGAGCACCATGTCGCCACGTCTTAGTGGAAACCTTGGGATCGGAGAGAAACCCGGAGGGTATGGTAATGGATCTAGATCATATTTGTCGTCTTCGAGGTGTTGAGCCCCGGTGTGGACAAAGCGTGTAGACCCAGTGCTAGAGTCGCCATCCTCGGGCAAGGTATGAACCAAACCTTCATGATGCTCCTAGATATCGACCATGTTGACGGTGTTGCCTGGTGGTGGCTGAAGTATATCAAGAAAGTACAAATCTGAAACACGGTCTTGCTTAGTGAGACCCATGAACAGATGAGGTGTACAATACGCGTACTCGAAAGCAGCGTTTTTCAGGCCGTATGGGAGGGCCTGGCAATCCTCCGCCGAGACTTGGTACTCAGAGAGCCTGAGGCCGGGTGTAGGAACCGGGCGAAGGCGTACCATACGTCCTTTAGGAGTAGCAGTGACCACTAGATCTGTATTTAGTCGTGTTGGACGGCTGACCTGAACTGGTCGGATAGATCTATTATGGTGGAGAAGTACCTGCTCGACAGATTGATTTTGGATCAAATCTACCAAAGTCAGGGTTTGCGAGAGCTTGTGGCCGACTTAGTCGATAGCTTCGATCAGGTCGATGTTGTCGATCACCCTTCCCTTGTAGTGGGGAAGTGGTCGACGAGTTGTCGGCGTGGTCGTTGCTGGGATGGTCGGAGCCGTAGCCAGCGTGGTCGGAGCCGTAGCCGATGAAGACGTGGTTGACGCAGATCGGATCTGCGCCTCCTCCTTGGCAATGGCGGTGAAGCTGTTGATGCCAGTGGTCCAGGTGATTTGGCCAACGGTGAACGAGAGACCTTCCGCCATGGCCGCGGAGTCGGGAATGATGACCATCTTGCTCGCCTGGGAAGCTGTACACACACCCCCTACCTGGTGCACCATTATCGATGAAATCTGGTCGGCAGTCTACCAAAGGGTATGTCCAAGGTAGTGATTTGTTGGTAGATAGGTGCGCAAGCTACAAACTAGATGATGACGCAAAACACGGAACAAGATTTTATCCAGGTTCGGCCGCCGTGAGGGCGTAATACCTGCGTCCTGCGTCTGGTTTGTATTGCTGTGTATAATGAGGTATGTTTTGAGGGGGTCCCTTGCCCGCCTTATATAGTCCGGGGTGCAGGGTTACAAATTTGGAAACTAATCCTGCCTAGTTACAATTGCCATAGCTGGCCAGATAAGGATTCCTATTCTAACCGACTAGGATCTTGCTTGATCTTCAAGTTTGCTTTTCTTCCTTGCGTGGGACGCCGAGCAGATCGACTGGGCCACGCGTCATCTTCTGGTGGGCAGGGCCCTCTGGTCTGGGCCAGCCCAAGTCTAGCCGTAAGGGTATAGGGTTAATACCCCCACATACACCCATTTGCACCCAATGATATTTTTGCCTTTTGGTTTAGGAACTGACTTCCAAATCTTGTTGCGAAGGAGGGCTTGGTATTCATTATTCATAGCTGCGATCCAATTTTTACCTTCAAGAGCAGTAGCTACTATGGATGGCTCATCACTAGATGTTGTTGCTACATTGCACCATCTAACAGTACCATCTGTGTAAAGTTTAGATTTCGTTATACCTCGCTAGAGACGTGTAGCTAGATGCTATGCAGGAGGGCCTACTGGATCTGCTGCCATAGAGGATCTGGACAGGAAGATCTCCCCACGACAGCAATTGTCGGCGCGGCAGGATTTGCGGCATCTGCAGTTGACGTGGTTGTCGTCGTGGAGGTATCAACATGCGGTTGATTCTCCCCACCTGAGGCCACAGGGCTATTTTGAGGAGTCGAGCCCAATTCGCTCGCGTCAGGTGGTTGCAGCGCATGCGACACAGACTCATGTTCCGTGCTAGAGCTGCCTCCACCGAACGGATGCATGAAAGCATGCATGGAATCACGTCCATTTTTAGTCATTTCTTCACCATGTCCATTTTTAGTGGTTTCTTCACCAAATGAAGTCGGGTTTGTTCCTACATCAATACGACAACCAGCAGATCTTGAAGCACAGTTAGTATTAGAGTTAGGAGAATGTTGGTCACACAAATTTGTTGGTCACGCAAATTTGCATCCCCAAAGGAGGTAGGATTTTGGAGAGAATCTGGAAGAAGCAACACCTCGGCTCTGAGGCGTGCGCCGGCATTGGGATGAAGATCAGAGAAAGGAAAAACATTCTCATCAAAAACAATATCGCGAGAAATATAAATGCGCCCTTTAGATGGGTCAAGACATTTAAAACCTTTGTGGGAGTTGCTGTAGCCAAGAAAGACACATCGTTTGGAATGGAATTGAACCTTTTTTGTATTGTAGGGGCGAAGTGTAAGTGCATTCGCCCCCGTTGTGGGTTTTGGTTAATTAATGACAATCAAATTAGGGACTAACATGTCCATTTAAGTGAATATGCAGGTGTTAGTTCAATGAAAGAATTTGTATGGTCACATTTGGTGATGTCAGCACCCTCAATTCCATTGTTTGAAAAGCGTTCCGTCTCAAGTGGATAGATTAGACTTTATCCCTTGACTTGAGTTATAGGAAACGCCGCACTATCAAGAGGGATACAAATTAGGTTATCTAGAGGGAAAACTTGTGCTCAATTTGTATTGGTTTAAGCATTTGAGAGACACCTTTGCACTCACGGACACTTAGAGAAGTGTTTTATGCCTGGGAGTACCGGTAGTATCGGTGAACCACCGGTAGTACCGGTAGGCATAAATCCCGCAGGTGTCAGCGCCTGAGTTCTGCGAGTTTTTGTTCTAGCGGTAGTATCGGTGGTGGACCGGTAGTACCGGTCTTGGACCGGTGGTACCGGTGAAAGCCCGGTAGTACCGGTAAGTCTTTTTCCCGCAAAACTTGTCTTCGCCAAAATCTGTACTACCGGTAGTACCGGTCGTTGACCGGTAGTACCGGTAGGCTATTTTCTCGTAAAAGTCTCCAATAGGTTGGTTGTAACGGTCGAAACCCTTAGGATCGGTAGTACCGGTGGGTTCACCGGTAGTACCGGTACCGCTTCGGAGATAAGAGTATAAATAGCTCTCCCCTTCATTTCTAACCGTTGCCCACGCCATTTACTCCTACCAACCTTCAGACAAACAGCTCTCAAGCATTGACTCACCCACTCTCTCTTCCTCCTTGCTCTCAAATCCAATCCCTTGCAAGATCTGAGTAGAGAGGAGAGATTTAAGAGTGGAAAGCTTCGATTCACATCTTGAGCACTTGTTCCCCTCCTAGTTGGCTTGGTTTGTATTTGTTACTCTTGGGTTCTTGGAACCCTAGCCGGCTAGGTGTTCTTCGTGGTTGCCCGTGTTGTTATATTTGTGAGGGCACCCCGAAGAGTTTGTATTACCCTTGTTTTCTTAGTGGAAATCTTGGGCTAACCTTTGTGGTTGCTTGAGGGAGGCAAGGAGGTGGAATAGACTCCGACCTTAGTGGTCACCTCAACAACGAGGACGTAGGAACTCCTTTGTGGGGTTGCCGAACCTCGGATTAAATCGTGTGTCCCGCGTGCTTATTGTTGTTGTTATTTGTGTTCGCTTGAGATATTACTTGTTCTTTGTGTTCTTCCTCTTTCATATCTCTTTCATAGGTTGTGGGTGCTCGATCTACTCTTGGTGAAGGAACAAGAAAGAAGAGTTCATAAACTTCATCAACATCATCTTCGGTAGTGGGGTAAAACTCAGATCTGAAATCACAACTCGTAAATCTCTGATTTCTTAGTTTCAGTAGGGTACCGGTAGTACCGGTGGTCAGCGTCGGTAGTACCGGTGATCCCTCACCGGTAGTACCGGTCCAAACCAACCGGTGGTACCGGTCAGTGTTTTAACTTCCGCGTTGAGTTTTGAGTTTCAGGTTTTTAGATCCGCATATTCACCCCCCCTCTAGGCCTATTAGATCCTTTCAATTGGTATCAGAGCAAGGTTTCCTCGTGTTTAGCGCTTCACCGCGTGAGGAGAAAGCATGGCTACCCTTAATGATGACACCTTGAACAAGCTAGTTGAGCTACTTGCCGAGAAACTCAGTGACAGGCTTCTAGAGCAACAAAAAGAGCAAATGAACAAGATGCAAGATGACATGAATAAGTTAAAGGAAGCCGTAAGTAAGAAGATTGAAGATGTGGCAAGTGGTGGTGATGGAGATGGTGAGAATGAAGCAATCAAGACACCTAGAGGGTTTACTCGTGTTCCATATGAGTACTCTTCTTTTAGCAAATCCAATACACACTTACCAACCATCAACCCCGGTAAACCACCTCAATTTGATGGAGTTAGATATACCGATTGGGCTCATAGAATGAAGATGCATCTTATTGCCGCAAGATGTTGGGAGATTGTGGAAGTGGGTGTTAAAGCTTTGGAAGAAGATGGTGAGTTGACAACCGAAGATTACCTTGACATACAACAAAATGCTACAGCTGCTTCCTTGATTCTATCATGCCTAAATCAAGAAGATTACAACAAGGTAAACGGCATAGAAAGTGCAAAGCAAATTTGGGATACCTTGAAGGTGTCATTTGAAGGTGATAAAAGTGTGAGAAAGGGAAACATTGAGCTACTTCAAGGCAAGATTGAGAACTTTGGAATGATTGAAGGTGAAACTACCCAAGCTATGTTTGATAGATTCATGACCTTGATCAATAGAATAAGAGCTCTTGGTGACACGTATTGGGATGACAACTCGGCGGCTAGAAAGTTGTGTAGAGTGTATAGACAAAAGAACAACATTCTTGCTTCGGTCATCATGGAAAGACCTAACTATGACACAATGACACCTCAAGAAATGCTTGCCAAGTTGAAACACCATGAGTGTTTAGAAGATGAAGCAAAAGAAGCATCAAGTCAAAAGAAGAATATTGCTCTCAAGGCATCTCATGGTAGAAGCAAGAAGAATGATATTTATGATCCGTCAAGTGATGAAGAACAAGATGAAGATTCCGATGAGGAAGAAGCTCTATTAGTTGCAAACTATAAAAAATACTTGAAAAAGAAGAAGGAAAGGAAGAGGAGTGGAGCCAAGCCATACAAGAAAAGATTTTGCTATGGTTGTGGAGATATTGGTCATTTCATTGCCGATTGTCCAAAAGAGAAGATGAAGTACAAGCACAACAAAAATGATGACAAGAAGCATAAAGGCAAGAAGAGAGGTGAAGCACATCTTGGTGAAGAATGGGAATCAAACGATGAAAGTGATGATTCAAATGACAAAGACAAGGAGAAGAAGAAGGGTGTTGCAACTATTGCTATTCAAGAGACTTCTTCTTCTCAACCCAAGCACATCGTCAACCATTCTTCGTCACCATCATTGTTCACCGACTTATCTCTATCACCTACGCTCTTCGAAAACCTCATCGACAACGACTACTACACTCCTACTTGCCTTATGGGAAAGGGAGAGAAGGTACCACACAACTCTCCGACTCACTCTAGTAATGAATATAGTAGTTGTGATGAAAGTGATGATGAACTTGCAAACAACATGATAAAGAAATTCGGCAAGTCGGCCGGCTCTCAAATAATAAAGCTGATCCATGAGCTAGAAAAGCGGGAAGAATGCATCGAGTCGCAAGGGGAATTGCTCCTAGTGGAAAGGGAGAAGAACCTTGAACTTGAAGCACGCTTTTCCAAGGAAGTTGAGAAACTAAACAAAGAATTATCTTTAGCCAAAGATCTATATGAACATTTGACTAAGGAACATTCTTTGGTTAATGACTCTTTAGCTAATTTAAGGAGTCAACATAACTTGGTTCAAGAAAGCCTCACAAGCTTCAAAGATAAATATCATACTCTTGAACTTAGCTATGAAACTCTTTGGAATAGCACTTCCATCCATCCTAAGGAATCCGGTGATTCCAATGCTTCAACTAGTGAAGGGTGTAAAAGATGTTATAATCATGATATAAGTGCTTGTGGTACTAACCTTGTTGAGCTAGAAAAGAAAGATAAAGAGATTCAAAGATTGAACATGGTTATCAAGAATGGTTGCAAGGAGAAGCAATCAACAACCATGTACAAGTCATCAAGACACCCCCTCATCAAGGATGGACTTGGCTACAATAGGTATGATGGTAAAGCAAATGGAAGGAACATGATCAATGGAGTGCCTTGTGTAAGATTCAACAAGGGTGTGGCACTAGACGATCTTATCAACAAGGTCAACAACGTTGCCACTCCTTCAAGCACATTTGTTAAGACCAAGGCTAACAACAAAAAGAAGCAAGTGCTTACCTCCGAGCAACAAGTACCCATTTCACGAAGCTATGCTAGTGATTATATGTGTTGTTGGGGCAAGGATGGTAAGATTGTTGTGAAGTATGTTGGTGCACTCAAGAAGAAGCAAATCATAAGGAGTGTTTGGGTGCCCAAGACCTATGTGACTAACCCCTTAGGACCCAATTCAATTTGGGTACCTAAAACCAAGGCTTAATTTGTTTTTGTAGGAATACTCCTCCGGTGGAACAAGTTGGGTGCTAGATAGTGGATGCACTAATCATATGACCGGAGAGAAGAATATGTTCACCTCCTTTCAACCAAATCAAAGTACAAGTGAACGCATTGTGTTTGGTGATAATGGTAAAGGAGACGTCCTTGGTTTGGGTAAAATTGCTATCTCAAATGATAATTCTATTTCAAATGTATTACTTGTGGAAGGGTTAGGATACAATTTGTTATCCGTTTCACAACTTTGTGAGATGGGCTACAATTGTCTCTTTACCAATGTGGGTGTGGAAGTCTCTAAAAGGAAGGATTCCTCCATTGCTTTCACGGGTTGTTTGAAAGGCAAACTTTATCTAGTTGATTTCACATCTAGTAAAGTGAAGCCCGAGACTTGTTTAGTGGCAAAATCTAGCATGGGTTGGCTATGGCATCGCCGACTAGCCCATGTTGGAATGAGGAACTTGGCCGACCTTCAAAGAGGCGAACACATCCTTGGACTAACAAATGTCTCTTTTGAGAAAGATAGGATTTGCAGCGCATGTCAAGCGGGCAAACAAGTTGGAGCCAAGCATCCCATCAAAAATGTTGTATCAACAATGAGACCACTTGAGCTACTTCACATGGACTTATTTGGTCCCAATGCTTACATAAGCATTGGAGGTAACAAATATGGTTTCGTTATTGTTGATGATTATTCCCGCTTCACTTGGGTATTCTTTTTGCAAGATAAAAGTGATACTCAAGTAATCTTCAAGAAGTTTGCAAGAAGAGCTCAAAATGAATTTGAAGTGAAGATCAAGAAAGTGAGAAGTGACAACGGGACGGAGTTTAGGAACACCAATATTGAAGAGTTCCTCAATGAAGAGGGAATCAAGCATGAGTTTTCGGTTCCCTATACTCCTCAACAAAATGGTGTAGTGGAGAGAAAGAACCGAACACTCATAGGAGCGGCAAGAGCAATGTTGGATGAATACAAGACTCCGGACAAGTATTGGGCGGAAGCGGTCAACACGGCATGTCATGCAATCAACCGCTTGTATCTTCATAAAATCATGAAAAAGACCGCCTACGAGCTTCTTACCGGTAACAAACCTAAGGTGCATTACTTTCGAGTTTTTGGATGCAAGTGTTTCATACTTAACAAGAAATCCAAAAGCTCAAAGTTTGCACCAAAGGTTGATGAAGGTTTCTTGCTTGGTTATGGTACTAACGAACATGGCTATCGTGTTTTCAACAAGACAACCTGTCAAGTTGAAATAGCGATTGACGTGACATTTGATGAAACCGACGGCTCTCAGAAGGAGCAAGTCAATGTTGACATTATAGGTAAAGAAGAACCATCCTCTCAAGTGATCAAGAAGCTTGCTACCGGTGAAGTAAAGCCAGTTGAAGAAGATGATGAATATGAACAAGAGCAAACCATTCATGATCCACATATGCATCATGAGTCAATAGATGTCCATGGTGATGGTTCTACATCAAGAGATGGACATGATTCAAGTGTTCAAGTCATTCAAAATTCACCACAAGTCGAAGATAGCAACCAAGTTGATGATCGAAATAGAAATAAAGACAACTTCACACAAGATCTTAATCTTGACCTTTCAATCAACCAAGACAAGGAAGATGAAGATGAAGGTCCAATCCAAAGGAGAACTCAAGTGCCTCACCCAAGAGTACATCATACCATTCAACGAGATCATCCCGTTGATAACATCTTGGGAAGCATTCAAAGAGGAGTCGTCACAAGGTCAAGGCTTGCAAGCTTTTGTGAACACTTCTCGTTTGTGTCTCCAAAAGAGCCTAAAAAGGTTGAAGAAGCCATTGATGATGAGGATTGGATGATTGCAATGCAAGAAGAGTTGAATAACTTCACTCGTAATGAAGTTTGGATATTGGTGGAAAGACCTAAACAAAATGTGATTGGAACCAAATGGGTTTTCCGCAACAAGCAAGATGAGCATGGTGTGGTCACAAGAAACAAGGCGAGGTTGGTAGCTCAAGGATTCACTCAAATTGAAGGTTTGGATTTTGGGGAAACTTATGCACCGGTGGCAAGGCTTGAGTCAATACGGATCTTACTTGCCTATGCCGTCCATCACAACTTCAAGCTATATCAAATGGATGTGAAGAGTGCATTCCTCAACGGCCCCCTCTCCGAAGTAGTATATGTAGAGCAACCACCGGGTTTTGAAGATCCCAAGAATCCTGATCATGTCTATAAGCTCAACAAAGCACTCTATGGGCTTAAGCAAGCCCCTAGAGCTTGGTATGATTGTCTTAAGGACTTCCTACTCAAACAAGGGTTTGAGATAGGCAAGGCCGATCTAACTTTATTTACTCGCAAAGTCAATAATGATATCTTTATTTGCCAAATATATGTCGATGACATAATATTTGGTAGTACTAATGTGGCTTTCTGTGAGGAGTTTAGTAGGATTATGACGAATAGATTCGAGATGTCTATGATGGGAGAGTTGAAGTTCTTTCTTGGTTTTCAAATCAAGCAACTCAAGGAAGGAACCTTTATTTGTCAAACGAAGTATACTCTTGACATGTTGAAGAAGTTTGACATGGAGAAAGCAAAACCCATCAAGACACCGATGCCAACCAATGGGCATCTTGATCTCGACAAGGATGGAAAGGCCGTCGATCAAAAGGTATATCGTTCCATGATTGGATCCTTACTTTACCTTTGTGCATCTAGGCCCGATATTATGCTTAGTGTGTGCATGTGTGCAAGATTTCAAGCTAATCCGAAAGAATGTCACTTAGTGGCTGTTAAGAGAATCTTGAGATATTTAGTGCTCACTCCTAATCTTGGCTTGTGGTATCCTAAGGGCTCCACTTTTGATTTACTTGGCTACTCCGATTCGGATTATGCCGGTTGCAGGGTAAATCGAAAGAGCACTACCGGGACTTGCCAATTTCTTGGTAGGTCTTTGGTGTCTTGGAGCTCTAAAAAGCAAAATAGTGTTGCCTTGTCTACTGCCGAAGCCGAGTATGTGGCTGCCGGTGCTTGCTGTGCCCAGCTACTTTGGATGAAGCAGACCCTGAAAGACTTTGGTTGTGAGCTAACCAAGATTCCCCTCTTGTGTGACAATGAGAGTGCCATTAAATTGGCCAATAATCCCGTAAACCATTCTCGTACAAAGCACATAGACATCCGGCATCATTTCTTGAGAGACCATGAAGCCAAAGGAGATATCGCTTTACATCATGTGAGCACCGAAAAGCAACTAGCCGATATCTTCACAAAGCCTCTAGATGAGTCAAGATTTTGTGCTTTAAGGAGTGAACTAAATATCATTGATTCTCGTAACGTGGCTTGATTTCTTGGACATATTTTGTTTGATACTAGCTAGGCGAAAACTCTTTTAAAAATTTTGGGTGAGATTTCAAAATCTATTTTCACTTCTCAAGCATGTTCATAGTTTTGTGTTGTTTCTATGAAATCTGGTCATGCTTGAGTTGGTTCTAGTTCATCATATATGTTCACCATCTCTCACTCATTTCTTCCTGCACTGGAACCACCGGTGGTACCGCCGGGTGACCGGTAGTACCGGTCTATGACCGGTAGTACCGACTAAACATCGGTACAACCGGTAGTTCGTTTTCTCGCATCGCCTGTCTGCCGTTGTCGACCTGACCGGTAGTACCGGTGCTTCTCCACCGGTAGTACCGGTAGTGTAAGTTACGGCCGGGTATAAATACGGGCTGTGACCTTTCTTCCCTCATTCTTCTTCCCCGTGCCCGCATCCTCCACCACCGACGGCGCCGCCTCTTCCTACCCCCCACTCGATCTCCCTCCTCACTCCACCACTCTTACCGATCTTTGAGGAGAAGTTTCCCCTTGTCGTGGGGATCGCGTGGAGGTGCTTTGGAGTTGCCCAAATCTCTTCCTTTGTTGTGATTCGATCTTCTTTCATCTTCAAGCATGCAAAGGAAGAATCCCAAAAGGGCCGCTCGTCCCAGTGGTGGTGATGGTGGTAGTGCTTCCCGGCCTGTCCGTGGAAGGACTGCCGCTCGTTCTAGCGGCCGTGGAGGTGGTGGCGGCCGTGGAGATGAAGATGATGTAGAGTCCCAAAGTGTGCCTGCTCCTCTCTCGAGTATGGGACGCCCCAATCCTCCACGTCGTCATAGCGAGCAAGTGCAGGGTCAGCGTCCGGCAGGTGAGAATCCACAGCTTGCCGCTATGCAAATTGAGGGACGCTCTATTGACCCTAACATTGTGGCTCAATCCCCTATTCATTTTGGTCTTGCCACTGCCAACCGGATGCTTTTATTTCATCAAAATGCAAATCCTTGTATGTCCGGTCCTCAGAGTCAAGGTGGTTATCAACCCTCTCTTCCTGTTGATTATTCTAAGAGAGCGGGTGACTTAAGGGTGCAGCGCAGTGAGAATCCATATCAATTCATCCGCAATCCTAGTGTGGATGTTCGTTTTTGGAGCCGCATGCATTCCGATTATTATTACAAGGTTCTCTTCAAGAGTGGGCAGCGTGGCTCTTCTCCGCCGATATTCCAGCACAAGTGGGTGCAGCGCGCCTCTCTTGATAATCTGAACAATCCTGACATTCTCCGCTTGGTTGCTGATCTTGATGCTTGTCGTCTGCTTCCTCTTATGACGTTCCAGCATAATTGGAATGATGAGATTATCTGTCAATTTTATGCAACTCTGTGGATTGATTCTCAGAATCTTGTACTACATTGGCTTACCCAAGGCGTCCATTACAGATGTGATTATCGGACTTTTTTCACGCCTTCTTGGGTTTACTGCTGAGGACAGGGGTGCTTCTAGTCTTTTTGACATTTTTCCAGACTCTGTCTCTCATGATGACTTAGAGGCTGCTGAGGTATACAAACCTGGTGCGACTGTTGATTTCACTACCACTCATTTGAAGCCGTACTTTTATGTCCTCAACAATCTCATTCGCCTTACCTTGGACCCGAAGATTGGAGATTCTATTCATCTCATGCTAGATGCTCCTAAGGTCCTTTGCCGCTTTGGAACTGGTGGTGATCGTTTTTCCATCACTGACTTCATGTGGCGCAAGATTGAGCAGGCTGCAAATGATCCCCACAAGTCTGTGCCATATGCTCCTTATCTCATGTATATCATTGAGCAAGTGGTGGGTCGTTCATTCCATCACAATACTGTGCACAAGTCCTACTCCGTGCGTCATTTGGGCCCCAGAGGTGTTGGTGG
Source organism: Saccharum hybrid cultivar R570 (assembly GCA_038087645.1). Lineage (NCBI taxonomy): Eukaryota > Viridiplantae > Streptophyta > Magnoliopsida > Poales > Poaceae > Saccharum > Saccharum hybrid cultivar. Next base: position 48,854 of record JAQSUU010000291.1, on the reverse strand, counting down.
TGGTTCCGCTCCTTCTTCCACTCGTGGTCCGGCCACTCGTACTTCCTCCCGCGGTGCTTACTGTGGTGGTACTGCTACTGCTCCTACTCGCTCCTCCTCTGAGCGTCGTCGGCGTGGTGGCGGTGTCATCAAGTATGCTTTGGGGAAGCTTTGGGAGGCCTTCTGTTACAAGGCTGAGAAGGATGATCGTCGCCTAAGGCGTATTGAGCAGCACCTACAGATTGATCCTCCTGAAAGTCCTCTCCGTGAGTTTCGGGATCCCTTTGTTGAGTACAATGCGTCGTATGGTGCTCCCGTCTCTGGTCCTAGTGAGGAGGCTGGCCCGTCCGATGACCCTCGTGGTAAGAAGACGGTCCCTCCATCGCCAGGGTTGGTTGACTACTCGACCGACGACGACGACGACGGCGACGACAGTGACGATGACCGCGAGTTCTCGGAGCCTTATTAGTTTTTGCTACCTTGGTTGTTTCCGTGCCTACCCTTTTTGGCATTTGATGCCAAAGGGGGAGTGTTAGGCTTATCATCTTTGTAATAGGTAGTTTATGCTCGTGTTATTATTCCAAACCCTGTGGTGAACTATGTATGGTGGACTAAGAACTATTGGTGTGATGATGGATGATTGTAGGCAATTCACTTATGCTTATTTGTTATGTTTGCCTAATTGTTTTTTTTTCCTGTGTTGTTTGTTGGCTTCTTGTTTTTGTGTGATAAGTCATGTCTCATGCATCACGATATAATTCTTGTCACACACTTTTAGGCACCCCACGAATTGCAAAATTTAGGGGGAGCTTCCCTTATGTATGCATATTGATCATGATCAATGTTGAGATTCAAGTTCAATGCATACACTGAGGGGGAGCCTCTCGTAAAGTTTGAAATTCAAAAATCTTCAATTCTCTACTTCTTATGTAAGCCTAAGTTGGTTGTCATCAATTACCAAAAAGGGGGAGTTTGTAAGTGCATTCGCCCCCGTTGTGGGTTTTGGTTAATTAATGACAATCAAATTAGGGACTAACATGTCCATTTAAGTGAATATGCAGGTGTTAGTTCAATGAAAGAATTTGTATGGTCACATTTGGTGATGTCAGCACCCTCAATTCCATTGTTTGAAAAGCGTTCCGTCTCAAGTGGATAGATTAGACTTTATCCCTTGACTTGAGTTATAGGAAACGCCGCACTATCAAGAGGGATACAAATTAGGTTATCTAGAGGAAAAACTTGTGCTCAATTTGTATTGGTTTAAGCATTTGAGAGACACCTTTGCACTCACGGACACTTAGAGAAGTGTTTTATGCCTGGGAGTACCGGTAGTATCGGTGAACCACCGGTAGTACCGGTAGGCATAAATCCCGCAGGTGTCAGCGCCTGAGTTCTGCGAGTTTTTGTTCTAGCGGTAGTATCGGTGGTGGACCGGTAGTACCGGTCTTGGACCGGTGGTACCGGTGAAAGCCCGGTAGTACCGGTAAGTCTTTTTCCCGCAAAACTTGTCTTCGCCAAAATCTGTACTACCGGTAGTACCGGTCGTTGACCGGTAGTACCGGTAGGCTATTTTCTCGTAAAAGTCTCCAATAGGTTGGTTGTAACGGTCGAAACCCTTAGGATCGGTAGTACCGGTGGGTTCACCGGTAGTACCGGTACCGCTTCGGAGATAAGAGTATAAATAGCTCTCCCCTTCATTTCTAACCGTTGCCCACGCCATTTACTCCTACCAACCTTCAGACAAACAGCTCTCAAGCATTGACTCACCCACTCTCTCTTCCTCCTTGCTCTCAAATCCAATCCCTTGCAAGATCTGAGTAGAGAGGAGAGATTTAAGAGTGGAAAGCTTCGATTCACATCTTGAGCACTTGTTCCCCTCCTAGTTGGCTTGGTTTGTATTTGTTACTCTTGGGTTCTTGGAACCCTAGCCGGCTAGGTGTTCTTCGTGGTTGCCCGTGTTGTTATATTTGTGAGGGCACCCCGAAGAGTTTGTATTACCCTTGTTTTCTTAGTGGAAATCTTGGGCTAACCTTTGTGGTTGCTTGAGGGAGGCAAGGAGGTGGAATAGACTCCGACCTTAGTGGTCACCTCAACAACGAGGACGTAGGAACTCCTTTGTGGGGTTGCCGAACCTCGGATTAAATCGTGTGTCCCGCGTGCTTATTGTTGTTGTTATTTGTGTTCGCTTGAGATATTACTTGTTCTTTGTGTTCTTCCTCTTTCATATCTCTTTCATAGGTTGTGGGTGCTCGATCTACTCTTGGTGAAGGAACAAGAAAGAAGAGTTCATAAACTTCATCAACATCATCTTCGGTAGTGGGGTAAAACTCAGATCTGAAATCACAACTCGTAAATCTCTGATTTCTTAGTTTCAGTAGGGTACCGGTAGTACCGGTGGTCAGCGTCGGTAGTACCGGTGATCCCTCACCGGTAGTACCGGTCCAAACCAACCGGTGGTACCGGTCAGTGTTTTAACTTCCGCGTTGAGTTTTGAGTTTCAGGTTTTTAGATCCGCCTATTCACCCCCCCTCTAGGCCTATTAGATCCTTTCACGAAGATTGGGCCAACATGCACACCCAAAAGTTCTAAGAAAGGTGTAGTCAGATGTATGACCATGAAGACGTTCATAGGAGGTTTCATTATGAATTATCTTGGATGGAAGGCAGTTAATAAGAAAGACGGCCGTGAGGAACACTTCATCCCAAAATTTTAAAGGCATAGAAGCGTGAGCAAGGAGGGATAGCCCTATTTCAACAATGTGTCTATGTTTGCGTTCAGTGGAACCATTTTGTTGGTGTGCATGAGGGCACGATACTTGGTGTTCTATTCTGATGCGTCAAAAAAAAGAGTTTAAGGCTTGATACTCTCCTCCCCAATCTGATTGAACTTTCTGCATTTTATGATCAAATTGTCGTTCAACAAGATTTTGAAAGTCACGAAAGCAGGAAAAAACTTTGGATTTGTGATGCAATAAATAGATCCAAGTGAATTTAGAATAGTCATCAATAAAGCTTACATAATAATTGTTTCTCCGGACCGAAATAGGTGCGGGACCCCAAACATCAGAGAAAAATAAATCTAAAGGATGAGTTGAAAAACTGGTGGATTTAGGGTAGGGTAGCTAGTGGCTTTTGCCTTGTTGACAGGCATCACAAATTGCATGTTTATTGGGATCTCTAATAAAAGGAAGATTATACTTGCTTAGAACCTGCTAAACTACTGTAGTAGATGCATGGCCTAGCCTAGCATGCCACAGGGATGATGACGGCTTGAAGACACCAAAGGCTTGTTTATGGGGCGCTGGTTTGAGGGGATAGAGGCCTCCTTTAGCCCTACCGCGCATAAGAGTCCTCTGGGTTCCCTACTCCTTAATGAGAAAATGATCGGGGTGAAATTCAATAAAAGCATTGTTGTCACGAGCCAAACGATTTACAGAAACAAGATTTTTGGTGGATTTTGGTACATGAAGAATATTGTTAAGATGAATTTAGCTATGTGGGGAGTGCAAAATACTATGACCAACATGACCAATCTCCATACCTACGCCATTGGCTGCGTGGACCTACTCATTGCCGGTGTACTTGTTGTGGATCGTCAGCTTCTCAAGCTCCCCTGTGATGTGATCCGTCGCCCCGGTAACCATGTACCAGTTTGTGTCCACACCATAGGAGGAGGTAGCCGCAGCAGCAGTCTTCTGGGGAGGACCGGTGAAGTTGGGATCGAACCTCTTGTAGCAGCGATACGCAGGATGTCCTTCTTTGCCACACACCTGGTAGATCACGCCAGCTTGAAAGTTGCTGCCACGTCCTCTGCCACCACCGCGACCACCTTTGGGACCACGAGCAAACCCGCCATGACTGCCATGGCCGCCGCGAGTGTAGTTGGGAGCGCCACCTCCCCGGCCGCCCGTAGCCACCATGTTGGCAGAGGACCGAGGGGAGCCCCCATTGTTCATCTCCTTGCGCTGCTCGTAACTTGTGAGTTGGTTGTAGAGTTCCGCGATAGAGATTGGTTCCACCCTCGCCATGACCGAAGTCATGACAGCCTCATAGTCGTCACCGAGATCGGTGAGGATGTAGGAGACGATCTCCTCGTCCTCGAGCTTCTTCCCTGCCGATGCCATCTCATCAGTGAGGCCTCGCATCTTGACGAACTAATCCGCCATGGACGACGTCCCCTTGGAGGCCGTGGAGAGGGCCATGCGCGTCGCCATCATGCGCTCACGGGACTGTGATGCATGCAGTCCTTGAATGGCGGTCCACAGTTCCGCCGCCGTCTTCGCCGAGGAGACCTGGGCAAATATCTCTTTGGAGAGCGATGAAAAAAGATAGCTACGGACTTGAGCATCCTGCGCTACCCACTTGTCATAATCTGGATCGGCTGAGGATTAGCCTTCTTGCCATCGGCGATCGTCTCCGCCAGCAGAAACTCCACCGGTGGTGCCGCTGAGGATTTGATGTATCTAGCGAGTTGGGCATCCTTGAGAGCAGTGGACACTTGAGCGTGCCATATATTATAGTTGCCTCGAGTCAGCTTTTCTGTAACAGCAGGGAGGAGGAAGGTGAGCGAGGCAGCGGCAGCCATAGCGGTGGCGGAGGAGGAGTTTGCCATGGATCGGATCTGTGAGGATTTAGCGGCTCTGTGATACCATGTAAGAAAACAAGAGAATGGTGGAAACGAGATGACCCTATCTTAGGCTCTCGGTACGTGTTATATTGACAAGGAAAAGCCCCATGTGTGACACATACAACATCATGTTACAATAGGCCAAGATCACCACAAACTCTAAATACATGCAACCACTAACTCCTCTAGATACATACAAACAGTCCTATGACACATGGTCTGCATCTAACAATGGCGCATGGCCTGGTCAATAATCCAACCACGTGTACACGGTAATTCTAAACCATTGAATCCTTCTAAACCATTGAATCCTTCTGACTGCTCTTCCAGCCCCATTTTTATATCTGTACACATACATTCCACCAACACCAAATGATCACCGCTTCATTTCCCTTTTTTACTTGGCAGCAAATCACTGCTTCATTTCCCTTTTTTACCGGGCAGCAAACCATATACAATTGTACGCTGCAACAGCAAACTGTAGGATCCAAATATCCAATCCAATATAACCATCCAATTTCATCCACAAAACATCGCTTTGCGAGCATCAAAACGAATTGAACCGCAGTATGCATCCATGCAACCATCCTTAAAATTCAGGCAGCATACATGAGTATGATATCAACATATCCTGATAATAAGAACTTTGCTTTGAGATGAAAATCCTGCATCTGGCTCAGTCGCTCAGACAACTGCCTCATCTCCTCTCCGGACCCTCGCTACCCCTGCTGAAGCCTCCCGTTCCATGCCTGCAGGAAATAGAGAAGGCCGTGATCAAATTATAAGTAGTTATAAGAAACTTTAACCAAACGACAAGTATTGCTGGCTTGCACGCAAGAAGCAGAAGTTTGGAGATTCAGACTGCCGCCAGGCAAACGTCAGCTAATAGATCAGTGGTGCCATATTTTTGATTCGGCAATGTAAGCCTTGTGCAAAATAATTCAAAATTCCCTTCTTTAATGACGATTAATCTGTGATCGTCTCATCAATGTAACCTGTACTGGGTTGAGCCTGTTTTAAAGGCCAAATTGAATGCAATTCAGGTGGGGGAGTAATCCCCCCCCCCCCCCCCCCCCCCGTGAACAGTCAAAAAATTATAAGTAGTTAACAACGCTACAATTCGGGTCGAGAAATGAAATGCAAGAACTTATTCCTAAAAACTTTCATCATCTGCAAGGTACATGTTCTGCTAGCTTGTCACTCCAGAATTTATACTAATCCAGGAGGTCAGGTTAATTCCAATGCAAATGCAGTAGAGCTAGGATGCCAATTATGCTTTTACTGCTCTTATCATCATCAGGATAGCCGTTTCATGAAGCCACCATATGACACTAACATGAGAAATTCACACTGTAACTCAAAGGTCACTCTGATGATAAAATCGCACTGAATCTCTGATCTTTATGCATGTACACTTGGTGTTTTCAGTCTGCAGTGTTTCTTGGGGTTTGATGTCCAAGAAGGATATCTCATGTAAACAATATGAAATAACCAAACACTTCCAGCAAGATTAAATTCTCTCTCATTTTCATTATTAAATTCTCTCTCATTTTCATTCAACTTGTGAGTTCAGTAAACATACCGCATGAATGAACAAAGTCAATAATATATGATCTAGAGTATGCACTCTCAAACAAGTTGGACTTCCACTCACAAAATTTCATCAAGTCAAAGAACACTTTAGTTATATATATAGCGCTAGAGTTAACATAAAAAACAGTGAACACTTTTACTTTCTTTTAAGAACCAGATTGGCAGTAAGCATCATTTTGAGTATAGAGAACAAGAATGTTCCAAGACAGCAAGACAATCATCACAGAGCCAAATCATGAATTGTAAAAATGTAGGTAAGAAAGAAGAAACAAGAATACCTGGACAAGGATTCATAGTGCAAGTATGCCGCCAAATCTGAGTTCAAGCCCTGGCCACCGCCATCTGCTCTTTGCTGGTGCGACACTTGGGCATGCAGCTGGCCCAACGATGGCGGCAGCAGCGGCAGAGATGAACCCATCTGGTGCCCATTTGGCTGTGGTTGCTGGTCGACGAGGAATGACGCGTCCTTGGCAGACCCCGGCGACAGGAACGCCATTGTGGCGCCGGCGCCGCTTCCGTGCTCACCGTTCGCGTAGGCCGCGACCTGCTGCACCGAAGTCGTGTCGGGCTGGTGCCTGCCGAATCCAACCGCGTCGGGCAGCTGCTGCTCCTGCAACATCTGTTGCACCGTCGGCAGCTGCCTCTCCTGCAACGTCTCTTGCACCGTCGGCTGGTGCCAGTACGGGTGGCCGTGGCCTTGCCCCAGCGAGATGTCGAGCTCTGTCCCGGAGTACTGCTGCGCCACGGGGTGCTGCTGCTGCGCTGCGGCGGCCTGCTGCGTGATCAGTTCCTGCTCTCTAGCGCGCTCCGCTGCGACGAACTGCCTCATGAGCATTTGCAGCTTTTGCTCTCTAGCGCGCTCGGCCGCGACGAACTGCCTCATGAGCATTTCCCGCTTTCTTTGCATCTCTGCCATGGCGGACAACTCCTGCGCCTGCTCGATCTCCTGTGTTGAACCATCCGGGTGGCCGTTCCCAGGGGTGATGTCGAGCTCTTTCTGGGCGTGCCGAGGCTCGGCTTGCCGTGACATGATCTCCTGCAGCCACGCAGCGTCCGGGTCCTGCTCCCACTGCTTCCTGATCATTGCCCGCTCGTCCGCGAGCTCTACTATGGCGGCCAACTCCTGCAGCATCGCCTGGGTTTCGGCGTCCGGGTGGCCGTTTCCAAGGGCGATGTCGAGCCCATTCTGAGCGTGCTGCTGCGCGCCCACGGCCAGCTGCATCATCTCCCGCTCCGCGTGCACCGCCGCGGCAGCGTGCCGCGAGTTCATGTCCTGCACTCCGGCAACCTGCCCCGTGGAGGCCACCTGCTGGTGCATGTCCGGGTGGCCGTACCCCAGCGTGAGCTCCGTGTCATCGTATTGCGCGGCGAGGTTGTCGAACTGACGAGCGCCGCCGGCGGAGAGCAACTCCGCCGCCGGGACCTGGTGCTGCTGGAGCAGCAGCAGCGTGTCCTGCTCGCTCGCCACCTGCGACGCGGACGCGGCAACCGGCTGGTGCGCCTCAGCCATCTGATGCTGCCACGGCGACGCGTGGTGCGCCGCCGCAGGGTCGTGGTACTGCTGCGTCCAGGCGAATTGCTGCGACATGTTGCCCGTCGTCTGGGGCCCGTCACGAAACCCGGCGTGCTGCGGGGCGGGGTCTTGGTGCTGCCACGTATTGGCCGGGATCTGCTGCATCATCGTCATAACGTCCTGCTCCCTCGCGCCCCCCGCCGCCGAGTCCCACTGCCCCATCGCCGTCATCACGTCATTCTTCATCATCTGCTGCTTTCTGGCGAGCTCTGCCATGTCCAACAACTCCTGCAGCTGCGTCATCTCCTGGGTGATGTCGTGCTCGTTCTCGGCGTGTTGCGCCACAAGGTGCTGCTGCTGATGCTGCTTGTCGCCGGCGCCAGCGAGCTGCATCATCGCTTCCAGCAGAACTGAGGTGCTGCCCTGTCCCGGCGTTCTGCCCGCAGCAGCATCTCCTGCATGGCGCGGTTGCCCTGTCCCAGCGTGCTGTCCCGCAGAATCGAGGCGCTGCGGCGCGGCTGCCGGGGCCTGCACCGACTTCATCGCCTCCTCCCGCGATGCCTCTGCCGCGGCAGTCAGCTGCCCGTGCCCGTAGCCCTCCGGGACGCGCGGCGGCTCTGTCTCCCCATGCTGCGCGGCAAGGTGGTGGTGGCCGTGCTGCTTCGCGGGCGCGGCCTGCCGCATCGACAGCGCCTTCTCCCTCTCGGCCTCGGCCACCGCCATCTGCTGGTGGGAGCGCTCGTCAGGGAAGCCCGGCGGCCTGGAGCTGCGCCGCTGCTTTGTGGCCCGTGGCATCAGCATTGTCTGCTCGCTCAAGGAGGGCCCGCGGGGGCGCTTCACGTCGATCCCCTTCCCGTTCCCGGCGTGCTTCCCCGTCCCCGTCCCCGCCTCCGGATGCAGCTCCCTCCACCTCGCCTCGTTGGCGTTGCGGACGCCGAGCAGCCGGGCGTCCTGCTCCCTGGCATGCTTCAGCGCGGCGTCGACCTGCGCCCGCGCCTCCACCCTAACCGCCGCCCCCGCGGCCGCGACGTCGACGGGCTCGGACGCGGCCAGGGCGCCGAACTCCCGGGCGATCTCCTCCCGCGCCTCGTCCACCTGCGCCCTGGCCTTGTCGTTCACCTCCTGGAGGATGCGGAGGTAGGAGACGCGGCCGAAGGTGGGGTCCCGCGTCCGCGCCTTGGCCTCCTCGACGAGCGTGGCCGCGGCCACCCGCCGCTGCTCGGGGAGCTCGACGCGCTCCAGCATCTTGGACACGTTGCTGGCGCCGAAGACGCCGTGCACGGCCGCGAAGTCCTCCGCCGTGAAGTAGGGCGCGAAGACGCAGCCCGGCACGCACCTGCGCCGCAGCGTCCTGCACGCCCCGCACGGCGTCCCCGCCCCCGCCCCCGCCCCCGCCTGCTCGTCGTCCGGCATCTCCTCCGCACAGCGCAGCGCAGGGCGACGACCCCTCCGATCGGCTTCGCTCCTTCGCAAGGCAGGGAGGGAGGAGAGAAGCGTAGGCGATCAGCGTCACCGACCTCCCAGGCGGTGCGATGATCTGGCGGAGGTGTTCGTCCTCGTTGGGAAGCCAGAAAGAAAGCAAAGTAGTTGGGATTCTCGGTCAGTTGGCTGGTCGTGGGCCCCACGGGCAAGAGGGAGAGCTGAGATTGCACGAGTGTCTGTGCCCGGGCCCAGGTTAGTTACGGGTGGGGTTAAAATTCTGGATGCTGTGGATATTCCGTTAGTAAAAAAAAGGATAATTCAAATTATAATGAGTACAACTGTACAAGTAAACACACGTAGTCGTCACATTTTTTGGACAAATACGGGTAACAATCCGTTGAAATTTAACGATTTACAGCAGTTAGGGAGCAATCCGCTTAAATGGCCAATTTGTGTGTTTACGCACAACAAGAAGAGTCTCCACGATAATAATTCTCAAAATGCTTATAAGTTACCACGTTAATTTTAAGAAATAAAAATAAAGGGCTCATCCATATGACAAATTACATACCACTGCATCATAAGGAAAAAAACAAATATAAATGTTACTTCATCCGTTCCAAATTATAAGTCGCTTTGACATTCTTGGTACATCTATTTTGTTATGTATGTAAATATAATAATATATCTAGATACATAGTAAAATAGATGAACAAAACAAGTCAAAATGACCATTTTGCTATATATCTAGATATAAGAATATGTCTAAATACATAGCAAAATGGATGAACCAAAAAAGTCAAAATGACTTATAATTTGGAATAGACGGAGTACTTGTTCATGCCATTTTCTTTAGTAAGAAAGACATGAAACCGATAAGAACAAAGAAAAAAACATGAAGCCAACCACATATGTACGTCATACGTAGTGTATTTATATTTAACGTTGAAACTCAAATGATATAATATATACGTACAAACATACTTCAATTCAAGAATTTTTAAAAATTAAGAAAACATTATAATCTTATTAAAAGAGATACAATCTAATACAAGAAGGATAATGTTATATCTGTAGTATGAAGAAAATAGGACAAGCCTTCGCTTACCTAGCTAAGGCTACTATCCCCTCAAAACAGAGGATTGGGGTGACTTGATGTGAGATAAAAATGTGTTATACTTATGATGCTATAGAGCATAGTGGTGTCAAAAGTGGTAGCAGCTATCAGATTGTCTATCCTACCAGTTGATTAGATGAATGCACGCAACTAAATAATGACACACCTATTTATTCAAATTATCACCGACATCGACAAAACCATAGCCGGATAGAAGGAAATATGTGGTTCTTTTCCATGCTAGACTTGAGCGCATACCTCGAGGCCACAACATTATTCAGGCAAATAAAAAAGGATCCACATAGCTAGCGGGCACTATAACGTCTAGCAATGACAAGAAATACAAATAAATCCATCATGAGCTTGACATAGTAGGATGCGACTCCATATATCGAGTTGGTGACATATGCAAAATTTTAGATCAATGCAATTTAGTCAAATTTTAAAATAATTAACTTCAAGAAATTTGGCATCAACACTTGCTTTTTGGATGGAGGGAATATGCATGATAGCCCAGCACAATTTTCGTAAACCGCCTCGCTAGTTCACTTGTACTTATTTATACGGTAATTGTGTACAACACTTAGTGCTTCTCTCGGACTCAAAGCTTGATTCCTCCCCCTCTCATTCTTCTCCATCTCCGGCCTCTTCCCCCTCTTCTTCTCCAACTCCGGTGGGCTTAGAAGAGGCTCGGTGAGGTTGACTAGCCAGGCGGTGGGAACGGCGGGAAGGTGGCGTTAGGGTTCTGACGATGGAAGAGACGACCGGGCCTGGCCTGGGCGGGGGTGCCCATGGACATGGTGGTGGTGGGAATGGGGAGGGGAAGAAGAAGGCAGCCGCAGGTGCGGTAGGGTCGCTGGAGTTCCACGGCCATGGCCGCGGAGCTTCAACATGACCCTACCGCGCCACGGCGAGGCGGTGGGCGGTGACGGCGCGTAGAGAGGAGGAAGAAGACATTGAAGAAACAAACCGTATGTTTAGACACTCGAGTTAAATAATCTTAAGTTTGATCAAACATATAGGCACGTCATATATGCAATGTACTTTCATATTATAACTTATTTGTTGGCATAGATGTTTCATTCTATTATCTATAAAATTGATCAAACTTGAAATAGCTTGTGTAGGAATTAATTTATTTTAGAACCGAGAGGCAAGTTTGTCTACAACCAACCAAGTGTTTTAGCCCTTGCTAACACCCAAGTGTTTTTTAAGCACAAAACACACATATTATTGGATAATAAAATTCGGTTGTTTCAAGCACCCTGCAGCTTTAGTTTTGGCGATGGTTATTGCATATATTTTATGTTATTAAAATTGTAGTTAGTTCGTTGCAAATCTGTAGACATAATCTGTAACACTTCAAGTGTTTAGTCCTTAATTGCATTGCATTTGCATTTGCATAAGCATAAGCATGCATCATTCATGTTTGTTATTTTATGTGATGCAACACATGTGATTGTTCTAGGGTTTGTTTGATTTATTTCATGAAGTATTTGATAGTTGGTGTAACAAAAAGGTAAGGTAGCCAATCATGACCTACAACACCTTAGTTATACTTAGGGTAACATTTGGAACAAGGTTCATGTTGACCAAAATTACAAATTTGCCCTCCAAGAGAAGTTTGACCACCATTTAACCCTAGAAGGCTCTAGTTTGACCAATTAAAAAGTCTAATTTAGAGACCTTGCATGGAAGAGCACCCTTAAGCAAAGTTGTAAAGAAATTCATGGGGAACAAAAGTCTCAATATGACCATCTCATGAAATTGACCCTAACATGCTCAAAAGTGGCCCACAAGTCAGTTAGAGAGGTAGCTCCAAGACTTAGAATTTTTCTAAGTCTGGAATCTGACCCTACAGTTTTACTGATGCCTACTTTAGGAGCTTGTAGTTTGCAAACCAGGCCAAACCAGCTTTCACTCATATTGACAAACTTGTAGATCACATGTAACCCTACAACTTTGTCAACATCACCCAAGCCTGGTTCTCAATGGTTCAAGAGATATCGTGTCATGAACTTAGGCTGTCAGTCGGCATCGTTAACTGAACCCCGGTTTCAGTTTCATCGAGCACTACTTTGGAGCCTTGTAGTTTCAAATCTAGGCCGAACCAGCCCAAACTCCAATTGACAAACTTGTAGTCCTCATGTAGCTCTACAACTTTGCCAACATCACCCACGTCTGGTTCTCACTGGTTTGGGAGTTAATCATCGTGGAAGTCGCTCTGTCAGTCGGTCGTCGATGTCACCATTCACCGTGATTCAGTTTCGTCAGCAGGGGGAGTGGCCGACCGGCCACAGGGTCTCGCCGACGCGTGGAGGCGCGGTGGCGCCCGTACGCCGGCCCTGGCCCCACCAGTCAGGCCGCGACGCCTTCAAGACGCCACGACGCGCGAGCCGGCCTCCATTCCTCCGCCCCCTCTCTTCCAGTTGCCAAAAACACCAAAACCGAGCCGCCATTGCCGTTCTTCTCCGGCGAGATCAAGCGCGAGCTACACCGCATCACCGGCCGCCAGACCTCGCCACTTCCTCCGCCTCACCACCCTCCATCCCCTTGACCCACCGAAGCCCGCGATTTGACTCAAGGTGAGCCGCATTGCTTTCTTCCCCGTCTCCGAGAGGTCGCCGGAGCCCGCCATGGGACCTCACCGTGGTCGGGGTGCTTCGGGTCTCTCTCCATCCTCCCTTCCTATCAAAATGGATCCGCCTAGCTTCGGTGAAGCTCGTACCGAGCCTAGACCGCACCGTACATCCTCACCGGTGACGGTGCGCCGCCACCGGACATCACCGGCCGCCGCTCGCGGTGACAAGCCCCTTCCACCCCATCCCCATCCATTCCACGAGCACCAATCGACGCACCGGGTGACGGAGAACACGAGGCGGTGTTCGATTGGCCGAGCGAGCTCTTCTCCGGCGAGCTCGAGCTCGTCGGAGCTCGCGGGTCTCCGCCTCCCCTGCCTCCGGTCACTGACCGCGGGGGCCCGCCCGTCAGTGTCACGCGCGGGCGGGAGCGCTGAGCGGGCCGCGCGCGCACGAGTGTGTGGGCCGAGTTTTCCGGGCAGGCCCAGTTCATCCGAAATGAAATTCATTTTTATTATTTTGTCACTGATTTTTGTACAAGTTGGAAAAATATAGATCTAGGGTTTTAATGATCCAAAAATCATGAGATAAATTTTGTTAGGGTCTACATGATGTGTAGTATTTTAGAAAAATATGGATCTAGCATGAGATGTTTAAATTCTGTAAGAATTTAATAGATCCTTTAAATGTGTTTTGGAATGCATGCAAATTTGTTAAATTTATAACTTGAGCTGTAGTGTTTCATAAATCATGAAATTTGGTGGGTAGGTTACTCTATGCTAGCCCTAGCTCTGGTAAAAATTTGGGCATCAGTGCTTAAGTACTTTTCAAGTTATAATATTATCTTGTTATTCTAGGAAATAATTAAATGAATTTTTGTAATTTTTCTACATGTGCAATGTTCATATAACTTTTTGGAGAATGTCTTGGTACCCTAGAGTGTCCAAGAAAATTAAGAAATCTATTGTTTGACACGTTTTACTATGCTTTGTTATTTATACAAAAATCAGCCTTTTGGGCTTGTGAATTTTGTTCAGAGAGTTTCTGTGAATAAATTGAGTTCAATTTTTACAGTAGTCTCTTTTTGGGTCAGAGAGTCCCCTGTAATTTTTGTAGAATTTTAGGAGCAGTTTACGTATATGTTTGAAATTCCACTTAATTACTTAAGTAAATTAAGAAATAAGTTTAAATAAATATTCTAGGTGGGCACACCTTACTTTCTGGTGTTTTTGTGACATTTGTGAACTTGTAGTAGTATTAGTTTGGTCTTAGAGAATGTTTGTCACATCAATAAATATTTAACCTTTGTAATTTTAGGTTTTCTGGACAGCTAGTAGTAATTCTAAATTTGGCTTTGATAAAATTGGTTGCTGGAAAACTTGTAAATACCAAAGTTGGAGTAAACTTGATGAACTAGCTTTTGTCAAAATTTGGAAGCATTTGTCTTGGTAGTTCGAGAATTACTGTTGTTTAAAGTGGCAGTTCAAAATCTGCTACTCTCTGTTTTGAGAGGACAGATTCTGGAACTTGTGAAGTTTGACATGGAAAACTTAGGAGTTTGGAGTTGAGGTCTGAAAATGAATTGTAGTGCATTTCTTATGCTTTCCAGATTATCTTAGATCATATCTTTTGAAATTGTAAATCTCCAGTTATGTTAAAATCTTTGAGCTGCTGTTCAGGATGTCTTACTGTGGTAACCTAAGTAATATTACTCTTGTATTGTTAGGTGTTAGGGCCTTAACCGAAGAAGAACAGCTGTATCTTAGGTTGAGTAGCTTAGGTAAGTACTTCTCCACCGGAGAAGAGATTTGCACGTACTAATAAAATAACTTGAATAGAGTATTTTATTTTTGAAATGTATTTCATTCCGAGCATGTTGCACCCATTTATGCATCCATGGTATTTATTGTGCATTCATGCAATAGGTGTACCGGAGGGAGTAACTCTCCTCGAATTCGAGCCTGTAATTCCGGAGGAGAACCAGGAGCAGCAGGAGCCCGAGGATCCAGCAGGCGAAGGAGACGCCGCTGAAGATTTGCCGGAGTGCCCTGACCACCGGCCTTCAACTTTTCTGAAAGGCAAGCCCCGGTGCATGCTGAACCTACTGTTTTATAAATTAATTTTGAGTACTTTTAATTGTTTACTGCATTAAGTTGTAGGAGTTATATGAAAACACTTATTGCATTATACCTGTCCTTGTCCAGATATCGTACTTAATCCTATATTAGGTTAGGCACGTGTCAATGCTTAGCCCTGCTTAGTTCGGTAGAAGTCGGGTGATTTTCGGTCATCCGCGAGATGTAGGAAGTAGTCACGAGTGGCTTTATGGCTATCGTGAATGGAACCATGCCTTAAAATAAAATTGAGACCGGGCGGGAGTTCGATAGTACAGCCGCAAGACACTTCACGTCTTGGGTGTGGAGCTATGCCCGTCTGAGTCGTTTAAGGACCGATTCGCTATACGTCCTTGAGTCATGTTGAACGCAGTCTAACACTTAGTTGGCCGGATAAGTCGTTCCGACCGCGAAGTCGAGTAGTATGGTTCAGGCCGGGAATCGAATGGTAGGTTGCATCTTGGAGGAGAGAAAGGATGTGCTTGGGGACATTGGCATGAGACCAAGGGGGGTTAGAGTCCCTATCACCTGGCAGAGTGTCGCCCTTGGGGACGCGACATTATTCGGGCCCGCGATTCCTGAACTGTACAAAAGATGACCTGAGCAGCCTTCGCCAGGCGTGACTCGGTGAGTGTTAGAAATACCCTTCAGCTGGATAGGAATTCGATTCGAATCGCCGTCGCTCCCGGTTAGTGAGCACTTGACTTGAGCAGCGGCAACGTAGAACTCATTAAATGAACTGGTGGTTAAGGGAATGATGCAATGTTGCCATAATGATATACCTGCTATGGATATAATAATAATGTTGTTTGATTATAATCAAGTGCATGTTTAGTACAGGTGCTAAGATAGATGACAGGTAAATGCTAAAAATAACTGCTAGTACAGGTTATAAGAGTTTCAATTACTTATGCCTTTATGCAAAATGTTATGTCAGCTAGCCTCTTGTGTAAGCCTTGCATAATCCTTGGTGTCATCTTATTTCTGGTTTTCGACGGGTAAGTCTAGCTGAGTACATTCCAGTACTCAGGGTTTATTCCCTCCTGTTGCAGATGACATGCTTTATCAGGGATTCTGCAAGACGTGTCTCCACCCTGCGGGTGATGATGACTAGATCACAAGGGCGTGATCGTCTTTTATGTACTTTCCTCATGCTTTTGCGGGTTGTCGATCATCCAGACTGGCAGTATTTAATTAACTAGTGTGTGTGTTATGCTTCCGCTACTTTCAAACTTGGTTTGTAATATTTGCTACTCCGTGGTGTAAACTTATTTCGGAACTACTTGTGAAATGTAACGTACGATATGTATGTTGAATGATGCGATCCTGGTTATAAGCAGTTTGGTTTGAAATCCTTCGTGATTTCGATTGACTACCGGGATTATATGGGCTCAAGTTTGAAAATTTGAGCGCTTCGGTGCTTGTTTTCGTACTTGTGCTCCTATAATTTGGTCGGTTCTGTTACAGCTGGTACCGGAGCATAATTCAACATTAAACACATCTTACGGGTAATTAAAAACAAAAGTATTTGTTTATAAAAAGGGTTAAAAACTATAAAAATTATTTTTTTGGTATGCCAGTGATCACAACCCTTAGCCCAAATAAGGACTCTTAGGTGGCTTATTATAAAGACTAACTTGGGGGCCTTGTTTGTTTTTGTTTCGTCGTCCATACGGCGTGATATTGTATGGATGCCATCCACTTGGGTGGTAATGTATGGATCAAGTGCCTCGACGCTCTGGTAAGTGTGAGTTGTGAGAGCATGATTGTCCAACCGGCGATCTAGGGGAGAGTAGTTTTGGTAACTTGCATACTTACATGTTTAAACCATGTAATTATGTAAGCACTTAATTGTGGGAACCTTATTATCGGGTAGCTTTGATACTGAAGTATATACATCTGGGGATGTGTATATGGAAAGTATTTAATTTACTGCTTTCTTGTGTGCATATATTGGGAAACTGTTGGGCTGAAATGAGTTTTTCTGCAGGTACACTAACAGCGTAACGAGTAGACCGATAGTTTCGCTTATATGAGAGAACGTATGTATGCCACCGCCTAGCGTTAGAACTTTAGGTTTCTACTAAGGTGAGAGGGCGTACGAAACGTGCATGCATCATGTTTAATTATATCATACATATCATTTACTCCCTCCTTAAAAATTTTCAGTACTCCCGACTAAAGTAAATTTCGTATCCCCTAAATGATCCACACTTTAAGTCGTATCTTATCTGTTGCTACAGATGGCACGTACTAAGAGGACCGCTCGTAAGTCCACTGGGGGTAGGGCACCGCGTCACCAGCTCGCTCCACGTGAGCCCCGCACTGAGCCTACTGAGGTGGAAAGGCTGAGGGCAGAGTTGGCTGAAGTGACTGCTGCCAGGAATGCAGCACGGCAACAACTAGAACAAGTGATTCATGATCGTGATCAAGAGACGCTTGCAGTCCAGAGGTTGACAGTGGCAAATCGCAACTGTCAACGCATGTTGGTCCGTGTGATGGAACAGAGGGATGAAGCCTGGCACGAGGAGAACGTTCTGAGAGCTCGTCAGTTTGAGCTCGAGCAACAGTTGGAGAACGCTGAAGAATACAATGATAATCTTCATGAAGAAGTGCACCGCCTGAACAACGAGCTTAATCCCCTGCTGCCTAGAAACAACAATGTAGATGAAGATATGGGATCAGGAATCTTCATGGCTGAGGATGATGATGAAGTGGAGGTTGATGGGCCACAGGATGCCCCACCTGCAGAAGCACCAGAGGAAGAGCCAGAAGAAGAAGAAGACGAGGAGTTAGAGCCTGTCAGTGATGAGGACGGCGGGGAGATCCTTGACACTGACTCGGAGGATGATGCTTAGAGTAGTCATCACGTGCCTATAATGTTAGGATCGTCTTTTGTGCCCTCCCTGTGAAGGAGTGAGGCCTTGTAATAACTTGACTTTGGGATGTAAGGTTGAACCGTATGTTTCCTGAATGTAGTTTGAACCTGTTAATTTCGATCACAACTTGATGTCTTATTATGTTGCGTTCGATGATGGTGTCACGATTAGCACCCTTCGGTGCCGCGACGAAACCGAGGGCCTCCTATGGCGCGCGACATAAGGCTGTGCTGCTTGGCACGCGCAGGTATCGAGGTGGCTAGTCATGATCCACCATGGAACTCTTCATTGAGAAGTCTCTTTGTGGTCAGTTTGAAGTAGCCTTTCACAGTCAACTAAAAATCTTGAGATCGAATCCAAGTACCGTGCAAAAGGTCAAAAATCACGTAGATAGCAACGTAAACGGTCCGGTAACCGTTGTGCTCCCTGTGAGTGAGCCTTTATCAAAGAGCATCTTGTTGGATTACCAAGTATGATCTCGTCAAATGATGCGCTAGAATGGATTGTGCGGTTGTGATGAATTATTGTGCCTTAATTATTATGAGAAATCTATTCATACAGTCAGATTGACATTTCGCAATAATTCATCTACAAATTTCCCACATCATCAGTGCTCATTGGCTATGCATTTTGCAGATGTCGTACAATCTACGCCGGGGTCGTGGAAATGAGGAGGAGGAATAGCCGCCCCCTCCGCCACCACCTACTCCGGCTGAGCTGATGCAGACAGTGGTCGAAGGGCAGCGCATGTTGGCAGATGCTATGTGCCAGCTGGCTAACCGGGAAGCTCGTCCTGGCCACCAAGGCCCAGAGCCAAATCAGTACAGCGATTTCAAGGACTTTCTGGATACAAAGCCCCCGCTCTTCAAGGAAGCGGAAGAACCACTGCAGGCTGACGAGTGGTTGAATACCATTGAACAAAAGTTTCGTCTGCTACGCCTGACTGATGAGCTGAAAACTGAGTATGCTTCCCATCAGTTGCATGGTCCGGCGGGCATTTGGTGGAGCCACTATCGTTCCACACTGCCTGCCAATGTCCCGATTGCTTGGGATCGGTTTAAGGCGGCATTCCGGGGAAATTATATCCCTCCCGGTCTTATGGCAATCAAGCACACAGAGTTTATGAGGCTGTCGTAAGGAAACAAAAGCCTGACTGAATACTTGCAGTCCTTCAACAACCTGGCAAGGTATGCCACAGAGTTTGTGGATACCGATGCCAAAAAGATTGCTAGCTTCAAAAGGGGCCTTGGCCCAAAACTGATGAAAACTATGGGCACTAGCAAATGTACTACTTTCAATGATTTCATCAACGATGCTTTGACCCAGGAGAACAACAATACTATTTATTCTGCCTCTAAGAGCCGTAAAAGGGCCCTTGAGGCAAGTGCTTCTCAGTCAAGGGCCTCAGCGGCACCGAGGTCTTCCCCTCGCCCACCTGCTCAGAATACAAAGTTCCGTCCGCCGCAGAAGAAGCCTGCTGCAAAAACGGGGTTCCGTAAGGCTTATACCGTCGCTCTGCCAAAGGGGACTTCTGGACAGAGCAGCTCTAGTGTTCCTCCTAGCAATATGCCTTGCTGGAATTGCAACAAGCCAGGTCATTGGGCCCGGAACTGTCCGTACCCTAAGAAAAATGTCAACCAAGGTAGTCGTCAGGGACACGCCCATTATAACAGCATTGAGGAAATTCCATCTGGTGAGGTGGTCACCGCTGGTAAGTTTCTAGTTGACCAACACCCCGCAGTGGTACTTTTTGATTCAGGTGCTTCACATTCCTTTATCAGTCCTAAGTTTGCATCTAAATTTGCACACAAGTTGCATACTATTGAAGGTGTGGGTTATTGTATTAGTGCTGCAAGTGGGAATATTTCCACAAACAAAGTAGTGGGGAACCTTAAGTTTGAGATAGAAGGGCGAAGTTGTTCGCTTGCCCTATTGGTTTTACCTGGTTTAGACATAGATGTTATCTTGGGCATGAATTGGATGAGTCAGAATGGGGTACTCATTGACACATCCGCTCGGGTAGTTATGCTCAGAGATCCTACAGATCAAAAGGGTTTTCTAGTACAACTTCCCAGAAAGGTTGAATTGTCGGGGGAAATTCATGCTGTGCAACCAAAGGCGTTGGCTGAAATTTCCGTAGTAAATGAATTTCCGGACGTTTTTCCCGATGAATTACCGGGACTCCCTCCGGATCGGGATGTGGAGTTTAAAATCGAGTTGATTAAAGATTATAATCTTCAAGTACACTATCACCCAGGCAAGGCAAATGTGGTTGCGGACGCTTTAAGCCGTAAGTCTCATTGCCATTCCTTAATTGAAACTGATTTTCACCGATCCCGCCTGTTACATCCGGCAGTCTTGTACAACATCACTGTCAGTTGTACTCTCAAAAGCAGAATTATTGAGCTCCAAAAGACTGATCCGGGTATCTTTCACATAAAACGGAAGATGAATGAAGGAGAGACTAAGCATTTCAGGTTAGATGACGAAGGTGTGCTGTGGTTTAAGGATAGGTTAGTGGTACCTAAGGACCGAGAGCTTAGAGATCAGATCCTGTCCGAAGCACATTCGTCCAAGTTGTCCATCCATCCTGGTAGTAATAAGATGTATTATGATTTGAAGCCACTTTATTGGTGGACCAAGATGCGGAAAGAGATAGCTGCATATGTTGCTAGATGTGACACCTGTTGCAGAGTTAAAGCTGTGCACATGAAAGCTGGGCTACTTCAGCCACTTTCCATTCCAGGCTGGAAATGGGAAGAGATAAGTATGGATTTCATTGTCGGACTTCCTCCTACTGTTAAAAATCATAACTCTATTTGGGTAATTGTTGATCGTTTGACCAAATCAGCTCACTTCATCCCAGTTAGAGTGGACTATCGTCCCACTGACTATGCTGAGTTGTACTTCAATCAGATAGTCCGGCTTCATGGGATACCTCGTACTATCATATCTGACCGTAGTCCCCAGTTCACTGCTCGCTTTTGGGAGCACTTGCATCACCTTCTGGGAACCAAGTTAGTGAGAAGCTCTGCTTATCACCCCCAGACATCGGGTCAGACAGAACGAGTTAACCAAATCTTGGAAGATCTGTTGCGAGCATGCGTCATTTCATCCAAGGGTTCTTGGGAAAAATGGTTACCTTTAGCCGAATTCTCGTACAATAACAGTTATCAAGAGAGTATTAAGATGGCCCCATTCGAAGCTTTGTACGGTCGAAAGTGTCGAACTCCACTAAACTGGGTAGAAGCTGGGGAAAGAAGGTATTATGGCATTGATTTTGTCCAGGAAGCCGAGGAACAAGTCCGTACCATCCAGAAAAACATGGCTGCAGCACAAGCGAGATAGAAAAGCTATGCGGATCGTCGTAGAAAACCACTCGAATTTGAAGTTGGAGACTTCGTTTATTTGAAAGTTTCTCCAATGAAGAGTGTCCAACGTTTTGGTGTTAAGCGGAAACTTGCACCAAGATACGTGGGTCCTTTCCAGATCATAGGCAAGAGTGGAGCTGTTGCATACAAAATCCAGTTGCCTCCTAAGATGAAAGCCATATTCAACGTTTTCCATGTATCTCAGCTTAAAAAGTGTCTTCGAGTTCCTGAGGAAAAAGTTCCTTTAGGTGATATCAGGCTGGAATCCGACCTAACCTATGAAGAAAAGCCAGTCCGAGTGATCGATACTCAGGAACGAGTAACTAGAAGTAAAGTGGTTAAGTGGTACAAAGTGATGTGGAGTAATCAAGGAAGTGAGAGTGATGCTACGTGGGAACGGGAGGATTATTTGCGGGATGGTTATAAAGAATTCTATGAAAAATGGTACGCTTTCCAAATCTCAGGACGAGATTTTTATAAGGGGGAGGGCTGTAACACTTCAAGTGTTTAGTCCTTAATTGCATTGCATTTGCATTTGCATAAGCATAAGCATGCATCATTCATGTTTGTTATTTTATGTGATGCAACACATGTGATTGTTCTAGGGTTTGTTTTATTTATTTCATGAAGTATTTGATAGTTGGTGTAACAAAAAGGTAAGGTAGCCAATCATGACCTACAACACCTTAGTTATACTTAGGGTAACATTTGGAACAAGGTTCATGTTGACCAAAATTACAAATTTGCCCTCCAAGAGAAGTTTGACCACCATTTGACCCTAGAAGGCTCTAGTTTGACCAATTAAAAAGTCTAATTTAGAGACCTTGCATGGAAGAGCACCCTTAAGCAAAGTTGTAAAGAAATTCATGGGGAACAAAAGTCTCAATATGACCATCTCATGAAATTGACCCTAACATGCTCAAAAGTGGCCCACAAGTCAGTTAGAGAGGTAGCTCCA
The DNA here is from genome assembly GCA_038087645.1 of Saccharum hybrid cultivar R570. Lineage (NCBI taxonomy): Eukaryota > Viridiplantae > Streptophyta > Magnoliopsida > Poales > Poaceae > Saccharum > Saccharum hybrid cultivar. The sequence goes on along the minus strand of JAQSUU010000291.1, from coordinate 26,703 downwards.
AGACTTAGAATTTTTCTAAGTCTGGAATCTGACCCTACAGTTTTACTGATGCCTACTTTAGGAGCTTGTAGTTTGCAAACCAGGCCAAACCAGCTTTCACTCATATTGACAAACTTGTAGATCACATGTAACCCTACAACTTTGTCAACATCACCCAAGCCTGGTTCTCAATGGTTCAAGAGATATCGTGTCATGAACTTAGGCTGTCAGTCGGCATCGTTAACTGAACCCCGGTTTCAGTTTCATCGAGCACTACTTTGGAGCCTTGTAGTTTCAAATCTAGGCCGAACCAGCCCAAACTCCAATTGACAAACTTGTAGTCCTCATGTAGCTCTACAACTTTGCCAACATCACCCACGTCTAGTTCTCACTGGTTTGGGAGTTAATCATCGTGGAAGTCGCTCTGTCAGTCGGTCGTCGATGTCACCATTCACCGCGATTCAGTTTCGTCAGCAGGGGGAGTGGCCGACTGGCCACAGGGTCTCGCCGACGCGTGGAGGCGCGGTGGCGCCCGTACGCCGGCCCTGGCCCCACCAGTCAGGCTGCGACGCCTTCAAGACGCCACGACGCGCGAGCCGACCTCCATTCCTCCGCCCCCTCTCTTCCAGTTGCCAAAAACACCGAAACCGAGCCGCCATTGCCGTTCTTCTCCGGCGAGATCAAGCGCGAGCTACACCGCATCACCGGCCGCCAGACCTCGCCACTTCCTTCGCCTCACCACCCTCCATCCCCTTGACCCACCGAAGCCCGCGATTTGACTCAAGGTGAGCCACATTGCTTTCTTCCCCGTCTCCGAGAGGTCGCCGGAGCCCGCCATGGGACCTCACCATGGTCGGGGTGCTTCGGGTCTCTCTCCATCCTCCCTTCCTATCAAAATGGATCCGCCTAGCTTCGGTGAAGCTCGTACCGAGCCTAGACCGCACCGTACATCCTCACCGGCGACGGTGCGCCGCCACCGGACATCACCGGCCGCCGCTCGCGGTGACAAGCCCCTTCCACCCCATCCCCATCCATTCCACGAGCACCAATCGACGCACCGGGTGACGGAGAACACGAGGCGGTGTTCGATTGGCCGAGCGAGCTCTTTTCCGGCGAGCTCGAGCTCGTCGGAGCTCGCGGGTCTCCGCCTCCCCTGCCTCCGGTCACTGACCGCGGGGGCCCGCCCGTCAGTGTCGCACGCGGGCGGGAGCGCTGAGTGGGCCGCGCGCGCGCGAGTGTGTGGGCCGAGTTTTCCGGGCAGGCCCAGTTCATCCGAAATGAAATTCATTTTTATTATTTTGTCACTGATTTTTGTACAAGTTGGAAAAATATAGATCTAGGGTTTTAATGATCCAAAAATCATGAGATAAATTTTGTTAGGGTCTACATGATATGTAGTATTTTAGAAAAATATGGATCTGGCATGAGATGTTTAAATTCTGTAAGAATTTAATAGATCCTTTAAATGTGTTTTGGAATGCATGCAAATTTGTTAAATTTATAACTTGAGCTGTAGTGTTCCATAAATCATGAAATTTGGTGGGTAGGTTACTCTATGCTAGCCCTAGCTCTGGTAAAAATTTGGGCATCAGTGCTTAAGTACTTTTCAAGTTATAATGTTATCTTGTTATTCTAGGAAATAATTAAATGAATTTTTGTAATTTTTCTACATGTGCAATGTTCATATAACTTTTTGGAGAATGTCTTGGTACCCTAGAGTGTCCAATAAAATTAAGAAATCTATTGTTTGACACGTTTTACTATGCTTTGTTATTTATACAAAAATCAGCCTTTTGGGCTTGTGAATTTTGTTCAGAGAGTTTCTGTGAATAAATTGAGTTCAAATTTTTACAGTAGTCTCTTTTTGGGTCAGAGAGTCCCCTGTAATTTTTGTAGAATTTTAGGAGCAGTTTACGTATATGTTTGAAATTCCACTTAATTACTTAAGTAAATTAAGAAATAAGTTTAAATAAATATTCTAGGTGGGCACACCTTACTTTCTGGTGTTTTTGTGACATTTGTGAACTTGTAGTAGTATTAGTTTGGTCTTAGAGAATGTTTGTCACATCAATAAATATTTAACCTTTGTAATTTTAGGTTTTCTGGACAGCTAGTAGTAATTCTAAATTTGGCTTTGATAAAATTGGTTGCTGGAAAACTTGTAAATACCAAAGTTGGAGTAAACTTGATGAACTATCTTGTGTCAAAATTTGGAAGCATTTGGCTTAGTAGTTCGAGAGTTACTGTTGTTTAAAGTGGCAGTTCAAAATCTGCTACTCTCTGTTTTGAGAGAACAGATTCTGGAACTTGTGAAGTTTGACATGGAAAACTTAGGAGTTTGGAGTTGAGGTCTGAAAATGAATTATAGTGCATTTCTTAGGCTTTCCAGATTGTCTTAGATCATATCTTTTGAAATTGTAAATCTCCAGTTATGTTAAAATCTTTGAGCTGCTGTCCAGGATGTCTTACTGTGGTAACCTAAGTAATATTACTCTTGTATTGTTAGGTGTTAGGACCTTAACCGAAGAAGAACAGCTGTATCTTAGGTTGAGTAGCTTAGGTAAGTACTTCTCCACCGGAGAAGAGATTTGCACGTACTAATAAAATAACTTGAATAGAGTATTTTATTTCTGAAATGCATTTCATTATAAGCATGTTGCACCCATTTATGCATCCATGGTATTTATTGTGCATTCATACAATAGGTGTACCGGAGGGAGTAACTCTCCTCGAATTCGAGCCTGTAATTCCGGAGGAGAACCAGGAGCAGCAGGAGCCCGAGGATCCAGCAGGCGAAGGAGACGCCGCTGAAGATTTGCCGGAGTGCCCTGACCACCGGCCTTCAACTTTTCTGAAAGGCAAGCCCCGGTGCATGCTGAACCTACTGTTTTATAAATTAATCTTGAGTACTTTTAATTGTTTACTGCTTTAAGTTGTAGGAGTTATATGAAAACACTTGTTGCATTATACCTGTCCTTGTCCAGATATCGTACTTAATCCTATATTAGGTTAGGCACGTGTCAATGCTTAGCCCTGCTTAGTTCGGTAGAAGTCGGGTGATTTCCGGTCATCCGCGAGATGTAGGAAGGAGTCACGAGTGGCTTTATGGCTATCGTGAATGGAACCATGCCTTAAAATGAAATTGAGACCGGGCGGGAGTTCGATAGTACAGCCGCAAGACACTTCACGTCTTGGGTGTGGAGCTATGCCCGTCTGAGTCGTTTAAGGACCGATTCGCTGCACGTCCTTGAGTCATGTTGAACGCAGTCTAACACTTAGTTGGCCGGATAAGTCGTTCCGACCGCGAAGTCGAGTAGTATGGTTCAGGCCGGGAATCGAATGGTAGGTTGCATCTTGGAGGAGAGAAATGATGTGCTTGGGGACATTGGCATAAGACCAAGGGGGGGTTAGAGTCCCTATCACCTGGCAGAGTGTCGCCCTTGGGGACGCGATATTATTCGGGCCCGCGATTCCTGAACTGTACAAAAGATGACCTGAGCAGCCTTCGCCAGGCGTGACTCGGTGAGTGTTAGAAATACCCCTCCAGCTGGATAGGAATTCGATTCGAATCGCCGTCGCTCCCGGTTAGTGAGCACTTGACTTGAGCAGCGGCAACGTAGAACTCATTAAATGAACTGGTGGTTAAGGGAATGATATAATGTTGCCATAATGATATACCTGCTATGGATATAATAATAATATTGTTTGATTATAATCAAGTGCATGTTTAGTACAGGTGCTAAGATAGATGACAGGTAAATGCTAAAAATAACTGCTAGTACAGGTTATAAGAGTTTCAATTACTTATGCCTTTATGCAAAATGTTATGTCAGCTAGCCTCTTGTGTAAGCCTTGCATAATCCTTGGTGTCATCTTATTTCTGGTTTTCGACGGGTAAGTCTAGCTGAGTACATTCCAGTACTCAGGGTTTATTCCCTCCTGTTGCAGATGACATGCTTTATCAGGGATTCTGCAAGACGTGTCTCCACCCTGCGGGTGATGATGACTAGATCACAAGGGTGTGATCGTCTTTTATGTACTTTCCTCATGCTTTTGCGGGTTGTCGATCATTCAGACTGGCAGTATTTAATTAACTAGTGTGTGTGTTATGCTTCCGCTACTTTCAAACTTGGTTTGTAATATTTGATACTCCGTGGTGTAAACTTATTTCGGAACTACTTGTGAAATGTAACGTACGATGTGTATGTTGAATGATGCGATCCTGGTTGTAAGCAGTTTGGTTTGAAATCCTTCGTGATTTCGATTGACTACCGGGATTATATGGGCTCAAGTTTGAAAATTTGAGCGCTTCGGTGCTTGTTTTCGTACTTGTGCTCCTATAATTTGGTCGGTTCTGTTACATAATCTGTATTTTTGAATTCGGTTATAAAAGAACCTGATAGACAAAACAAAAAACGTGACAAAATCTAATATATGTCGATACAAAGACAATTAATAAGTCAAGTTTTTCCTATAGTTAGACAAGGACAAAAAAAAATTAGTACATATGTTGTCACAAATACAATTAACCAGTCATAATTTTTTTTATAGTTAGACAAGGACAAAAATTTATATATATATATATATATATATATATATATATATATGTTGACATAAAGACAATTGACAAGCCATATTTTTTTTTCCTATAGTTAGACATAGACAAGGACAAAAAAATAATATATTATAACACAAAGACAATTAACACATGAGAATAAATACATTTTGAAGAGTGCAACTAAAGAGTGGGCCCTACTCATCGAGTGGACAAAAAAAAATCAGGTGACACCGGGTGCCAAAACAACCAAAAGTGACTTGCCATTTCCAATCTGCAAAACTCCTCCATACGCCTTACAAAAGATTATGGAGGGAGTGGCCCGAGCGAGAACAAGTATCCACCTGTTGCTGTTGCCCCGAATGTGGATCCCGCCGGTGTCCCGATCGAACGGCACCGCGGTCCCGACACAGCGGCACCGTGGACGCCCGCTGCTGCGCGTGAGAGCTCGTGCCAGCAAGCAGGCACGCGCGCCCCCTCTGCTCGTACTCCCGCTGCTGCTGGTCCGCCACCCGAGCGCGCAGCTCCGCCACCAGCTCCGCGCACTTGTCGTCGCCCGCCAGGCCCGCGGCCTCCTGCCGACGGTCCAGTATCTGCGCCGCCCTCGCATCATTTGGTCATTTGGTCAATCATGAAACAGACTGATGATGCAGGACAACAGTTAACGGTCGGTCATGAAACAGACTGATGCACCACGGCTGCTTGTGTGAAGAAAATATGTTGGCGGCTAACATCCTCTTCCGAAACGTCTTCCACTGCCGCCGGCGTCCGGCTGTAGCCGCCATCTAGTGCTTCTCCATTGTCACCGCGGCGGTCCTCTTTGTGTCACCAGCTCGTTGGATTTCGATCTCGCAATGGTTAGGAAGTTATTTGGGTTTCTAGTTCAAGCATGGATGGTATTGGTGGTGTCAGATTGATGGTTTATTGATCATCTTGATGATGAGACAGTCGGTGATCTTTTTACGTGTCATCAGATTTTTTTTTTCAGAAAAGGAAATATATTAATATCCCAGCCTCTGCATCGATCGATGCATATGACTATTCCTTATTACACATCACTTAAAACTCACACAAACTCAAACCCAAGGCACGCACACCAAAGTTTCTCGACCTAGTTAACTTATTAAAATATAAAAGTGCTACACACGTCCTCCAGCTGCCTGTCAGAACACCTCTTGACGCCGAAAACAGCTGTCACAATGCGAAACTATCTGCCGCCAATCACACAGGTCATCTCAGATAACTCAACTGCTGGCCATCGCCTCCCACGCCGGTCTCTGCTAATTTCATGGGCGCCTCCCACGCTGGCCTCCTCGCCAAATTCGTGGTCCACTACCAACAGATGCGAGACCGTTGAATTGCCACGCCTACGCCTTCCTTCTGACCGCCTTCCTCTGTCGTTGACACCGCAATCTTGAATCCTCAACTAGGTCTCTAGCTTCGTCGTTACGACACTGGCCCCCGCAGTAAACTGATCGAGCACCGTCTTCCAAAACGACACCTCCAAGGAGGAAAGCGACGCCACTAACACCACCGTCGCCTGACCAGAAGGTCTAGGTTTTCACCCAATGAAGACAAGCCACACAAAGGGAAGAGGCCCAAACAACATCGGCCCAAGAGGGCAAAGCTTTCGCCATGGCACCTCAACCCCGTGCATAGCATTGGCCACGATTTGTCCTCTGCGCCAGCCACTGCCCTGCCTGTCCGAGCCACTTGTCGTCGTCGATGCCGGCAGCCTCCGTCTTTGAAAGTGAGCAGCTCTGACCACCGCCGCCAGCAATGGCACCAGCCGCCACCGCTGCCGACTGACGCTGCCAACAGCCACACGATGCATGCTCCACCAATGCGTATGTCGCCCCCGGCCCGTCTCCTATGCGTGATTAGGAGGGAGTAACTACTCACTAAATAAGCTGATGTGGCATAGTTTAAATAGAGAGAGATAAAAACAATTTCATAGTATGAAATGAGTTTCATGGGGATAAAACTTGTTTACACGGTTTCCAACGATAGAAAGGCTTCGAAATAGAGCCATGAAACTCTCGTTGAGACAAGTGAAATTTCTATGATGGGATAAGGTGTCGACACATGTGTGATAGCTACCCTTGTTTAGTTCTTCCCCTTAAAGTTTAGTCCCTTTCACATAAGATGTTTGGACACATGCATAAAGTATTAAATATAGACTATAAAATAACTAATTTCAATGGTTGCGACTAATTTGAGAGACGAATTTTCTAAACCTAATTAGTCCAATGTGGTACTATAGCAAATATGTGCCAATGACGGATTAATTATACTTAATAAATTCGTCTCCAAGATTAACGAGGTCTTATGTAATTTATTTTATTATTATTATTATCCGAACACTCTCCCGTGACATTCTGACGTAACACCCGATAAACTTCAGCTCCGGTGCCAGGAAATGCAATGGACGGATGTGGAAAAGAAATGCCATGGTGCCAGGTTGTTTGGCCTGATTTGGGTGTGTGGACCACAAGATAGAATGTTGAAGGTGTTATCTCGTTGTCTGGTGTGCATCAGGATCAGATCGATATGTGAGTATGTGACCCGGCTGGACAAGTTTGATCCATGGACGAGCACGCGCACATACCAACCATGCACCGATGCACGCTCTAACCAAGAAGTAACCATCTGTGTTGTCGCCAAACCATAATCCTTTTTAATTAACAATTGTTCAAAACCACAAGCACGTATGCATTATTATGCGTATACGTGCTACCTGCACGGTTCACGCACCATTGTTGTATGCATGCTTGCTCTAACCCTGTCTTTGTACACAAATACGCAATAGTATCATTGTCATCATAATATATTTATTTGATGTCATAAAAATTAATATTTTTATAGATATATTTGGTCAAAAATTTCTCACTTTAACCTATAATGTATTTAGATTTGTATTTTTTGGGGGTGTGTGTGTTGTGGGTGGGGGGGTGTGTTATAGGTAGTACTATACTTACACACAGGACAACACACACGGTATGGAGAAGTGCTCCCGGAAGTAGAAAAATGCAGAAGAGATACAAATGTTTTGTTTTGTATCAACTACTAACACAGTGGTATATAGAAATTGTATTTAGGATTGGTCATGGCTATATACAAGCATTAAATAACTTGTATAAAGATAAATAGATAGCTTGATTTGTGGGTTGTATGAGTTATCTGTTTAGCCGTCTGTCTGGTATGCAGCGCAGAAATCATGCTACACTACATTGTACCGGACCTATACTATACACAAGAGTTGTCAATCAGTAATTCAGTATTGCTCAGCGTGATACCGACTTGAGACTGATTTGTGTTGACATAAAAACAATTAACAATTTATAATTGTTTCTATAGTCAGATAAGGACAGTAATAATTTAATATGTTATGACACAAAGACAAGCATAAATTATAAAAGTAATAATTTTACTTGAACCGATTAGTGCGTGGTATAAGGGTCCGTTTGGTTTGAGTATGTTAAAGTTTAACACCCATCACATCAATGTTCCCTCAAATACATGGAGTACTAAATATAGACTAATTGCATGCATGTTGGCATATATTAGGAGTAATTTACGAGACGAATCTATTAAGCCTAATTAGTCCAAGATTGGAAACTTTTTGTCAAATAAGACGAAAGTGCTACAGTGTTTGTTAAACTTTAACTCCTCCAACCAAACACCCCCTAAGAGTGTTGTGTGTGATCATCTTAAAATTCATACACTTAAAATATAGGAGAAGTGGAATTTTAATTATTTTCGTGGAATCCAGTTATTTGAATGAACGAGCATTAGTATTTTGCAAGCCAGCAATTTCTACGCCTGGTTCACAGAACAGGCAGCGGACCGGCTCCTATCGTTGCGTCACAATTAGGGCTGGTTGAGATGCAAAAAATTTTGCAAAATAGTAATTGTAGCACTTTCGTTGTTATTTGGTAAATATTGTTCAATCATGGTCTAATTAGGCTTAAAAGATTCGTCTCGTCCATTTCGTCTAAACTGTGTAATTAGTTTTATTTTTTATCTATATTTAATGCTTAATACATGCGTCCAAAGATTCGATGTGACGGGGAATCTACTGTTCTTTTGCAAAAATTTCTGGATCTAAACTGGGCCTTAGATGGCCGCTTTTCGATGCAACACTGTTGTTTGAGACACTAGTAGGCTCAGCTATATATCGAGTTAATTACTCAAAATCTTTCCGAGAGAAAATAAATGTATACTTCCACATGCTTCCATGGAATTAGTAAGCTATAATTTGGATGCCGCTGAAATACAACAATGTTCATCTTGCACACACAAAAGATACTGGCCACACAAAAAAGATTCTTCAAAAATCTTGCATAGTGGGGAACATACAAATCGCTTTCTACTTTTTTATCTTTTGTATATACTTTGCACTGTGGTCCTCCACATGAGTACATCCTTCGTCAGTTCGTCTGTTTTGGTACTTACTATATAGAATATAGAAAGAAGATACAAGGCATCTGTGTTGATGGATAAAAATAGGTACCAAATCATTGCCACGTAACTAGTGGAAAATTCTCTTCATTGTCCATGACCATTTATTTTCGCAATATTAAGTTCAAACTGTTGCCCGTTTGCCACCACCAATATCTGCTCCATCGAAGCATTATCCTTTCTCCTATTTGTCAAGTTCTAATTGTTTTTCTTCTTCCGATTCCCAACATTTGTACCCCTCATTATGGAAATTGTCAGATCAAATTCTGGGGATAGTTGCTAATATTATATTTTACAAGAAAAATGATTTGAGTTTTCCATAACCTTGTGCATGATTACCCAAGAATTTCCAGGGGTATAGCAGAACACAAAACATATATTCGCATATGCATATGTACATTCATCCTCACCTAAATGAACGTATGACCCAATATCTTTTTAGCACCTCTGAAAAATAAAGTGGACGTATTACCATAGGCATCTCATCATCAATAGCCGTAAGTACATGTACTCATTAGAGGCTTGAACTTGTCCGGCAGATCGACACACACACAAAAGAAAAACCTAACCAAACAAGCCGCTATGTAATTTCTAGTTGGCATGCCACTATGCCCTTAAGAGGCGGAGCTCCCCATCACGCCGGGTGGGGCGGCTGCCCCAGCTACTGTCGGACACCGGACGCTGCCGGCCATGGACTCGCGTGCGTCGGTGCTCGCCTGTAACCTCAAGCAGGTATGTTTTTGCTCCACCTAAAATTTTGGGCAAGCTCCGCCAATGATGCCCTTTGAGCTTGTTGAGCCGGCTGCCGTCCTTCGTCTATTCCGCTCAATGCAAAATTTAAGTAGTATTAGCCGAAATGATTACGAACGTTAACCCGTCTCAGATCAACTACTATTATGTTCGTTCTCACATGAAAAGGAAAAGAAAAAAAAAGAGTCATTTCTTTGAAGTTGTGGATCAACTAAGGCTCTGTTTGGTTTGCTTTCGTTAAATTTTAACTCCCATCACATCAATGTTCCCTCAAATGCATGGAGTACTAAATGTAGACTAATTGCATGCATGTCGGCACAGATTAGGAGTAATTTACGAGACGAATCTATTAAGCCTAATTAGTCCCAGATTGGAAACTTTTTGTCAAATAAGACGAAAGTGCTACAGTGTTTGTTAAACTTTAACAAACCAAACCAAACACCCCCTAAGTTAAGGCCCTGTTTAGTTCCCAGAAAAATTTGCAAAATTTTTCAGATTCTCCGTCACATCGAATCTTTAGACATATGCATGAAGCATTAAATATAGATAAAAAAATAAAACTAATTACACAGTTTAGACGAAATGGACGAGACGAATCTTTTAAGTCTAATTAGACCATGATTGGACAATATTTGCCAAATAACAACGAAAAGAGCTACAGTGTCGTTTTGCAAAAAATTTTGGATCTAAACCGGCCCTAACTCATAGCATGGCACTGATTTGCTACAAATATGTGGTCGCAAGCGAAAGCAAGTCGTAAGTCGTTGATGCCGAGTCTCCGGTGCATAGCCGTCCCCGTCCCTTGCAAATTTTCCACACTAGCCGTGCACGCCGGTTCTTGATTTGCATCCACCATCCAGTCAAGTCGTCTCTCGCCGTCGCCGTTCGCCCCGTCGGACCCCGGGGGCCGGCAACAGGAACAGGGCCCCGCCCGCGAATCTGACCCGTCCATCCGGTCAAGAAACGCATTCCAGCCGTCCATCCGTTCCACACGGCATTCCACAGCTGACAACCCCCGCCGCGACCCCGCTCCTTGTTAAATAGTACTACTAGCTCTGCAGCTTCCAACCCGCAGATACAGCAGAAGCCTCCGATTGAAGCCGCCTCCGGCACCGAGTTGACGGCCATGGCGTCAGCTGCGAGAAGCACGCCGGGCAGGTCCGTCGTCGTCCTCGTCTCCCTCGCCACGCTTCTCGTCGTCTTCGTCTCCGCCGTGGAGTCCTACCACGGCCGGCATGCCGTGGCGCACTCGGCCATGGCGCGCCGCTCCCGCCTGGGGACGACAAGGCACGTGCACCACCGCCGAACCACGGTGCCGCACCGGTACGTCCTCGCGGAGAAGAGCAGCCCGCCCGGCGGCGGCGGTCCCAAGAACCACAGCAGCTCCCCTGCGACGGCCAACAACACCAGCGCACCGGCGCCGGCGCCTCCGGCCGGCTCGCAGACTGATGGCGGCCGGCACCACCGCAGCCACAAGCACCGGGTGCGCAACTGGATCATCGGCTTCGTGGTGGGTTCCCTGGCCGGCGTCATCTCCGGGCTGGCGCTATCGGTGCTGTTCCGGTTAGCGCTCAACTGCATCCGCGGGCGGTACCGGTCGCGGTCGGGCGTGATGATCTTCACCCCGAAGCTGATCCGGCGTCCCGAGCACCTGGCGTTCCTGGAGAAGGAGGATGGGCTGGCATCGCTGGCCGTGATCGGGCGCGGCGGGTGCGGGGAGGTGTACAAGGCGCAGCTCCCCGTGGAGCGGGAGGGCGAGGAGCCTCGGTTCATCGCCATCAAGATGATCAAGAAGCACGGCGGCGACGCGCCGGCCAACAACAACCTGAGCGACGAGGAGAGCCGGCAGCTGGACAAGCGGTCGCGGCAGATCCAGTCGGAGATCCGGACGGTGGGCCACATCCGGCACCGCAACCTGCTGCCGCTGGCGGCGCATGTGCCGCGCCCGGACTGCCACTACCTGGTGTACGAGTACATGAAGAACGGCAGCCTGCACCACGCGCTGAAAGCCGGCACCGGCACAGAGGTGGACGGCGCCGAGGACGGCAACAGCAGCACCGGAGGCACCGGCACCGCTGCCGGTGGGCTGTCGTGGCCCGCGCGTCTCCGCGTGGCGGTGGGCGTGGCGGCGGGGCTGGAGTACCTGCACGTCTCCCACCGGCCGCAGATCATCCACCGCGACCTGAAGCCCGCCAACATCCTGCTGGACGACGACCTGGAGCCCCGCATCGCGGACTTCGGGCTGGCCAAGGCGATGCCGGACTCGCACACGCACGTGACGGCGTCCAACGTGGCCGGCACGATGGGCTACATCGCGCCGGAGTACTACCAGACGCTCAAGTTCACGGCCAAATGCGACGTGTACAGCTTCGGGGTCATCCTGGCGGTGCTGGCCACGGGAAAGGAGCCGTCTGACAAGTTCTTCACGGAGACGGAGGAGGTGGTCGGGCTCGTGAAGTGGTTGCGCCGCGTCATGGAGAGCGGGGAGCACGCGCAGGCCATCGACCCGGCCATCGCCGGCGCCGGCCACGACGAGCAGATCCTGCTGCTGCTGCGCATCGCATTGTTCTGCACCAAGGACGACCCCAAGGAGCGGCCCTCCGCCAAGGACGTCCGCTGCATGCTGTCGCAGATCAAGACCTAGCCAGAGCTGAATCAGATCAATCACTACATACAAACTTAGGGGTGTTTGGTTTGAGGTGTTAAAGTTTAACAAACACTGTAGCACTTTCGTCTTATTTGATAAAAAGTTTTCAATCTTGGACTAATTAGGCTTAATAGATTCGTCTCGTAAATTACTCCTAATCTGTGTCGACATGCATGCAATTAGTCTACATTTAGTACTCCATGCATTTGAGGAAATATTGATGTGATGGGAGTTAAACTTTAACAAAACGTAACCAAACACGCACTTAGTTTCAAATAAATTCTCTCTGTGTCTCTGGATTGTGGATTATTGCTAGCTACTGTTGTATTGTAGTATCATCAAGTCATCGCGTCAGCTGTCAGGTGGGGCCGGTTGACTAGGACTGGGCAGTTTGTCTATAATTATATAGCAGCAGGAATGATAGAGATCTGAAAGTCGTCGCACGCGCTGGACTAGGGCACCGTTTAGATGCCAAAAATTTTGCCAAAATTTCCAGATTCTCCGTCACATCGAATCTTTGAACACATGTATGAAGCATTAAATATAGATAAAAAATAAAACTAATTACACAGTTTAGACGAAATGGACGAGACAAATCTTTTAAGCCTAATTAGAACATGATTGGACAATATTTACCAAATAACAACGAAACTATTACAGTAGCGTTTCGCCAAAAAAATTACCAACTAAACAGCCTCTAGGACCGGGTATACATACTCGCGAGATGCTTGCGAGCTTTACCAAATAACAACGAAACTATTACTCGCGAGATGCTTGCGAGCTTTGGCACGGTTATACTGAATACCAGTATGATTCACATGGTCCTTTCTATAGTATCTTCTTTGCTTCGAAGATTCTTGCGATCTTCCGGTAGAAGGGTCCAAATCCAATAATGCTCCTAGCTACTAGTAGGTACAGCTCCCTACTTCCTCTGTGCTAAATAAATACTCCCTCAATCTGCGCAATAAATCAATTTTTGAAGTCGTTCTAAATCATTTTTTAAATTTAACCTAATTTAAAAAAAAGGCACCAATATTTATGACACCAAATTAATATCGTTAGATACAATATGAAATATATCTCCATAATTTGTTCATTTAGTGTCATAAATATTGTTGTATTTTTCTATAAATTTGGTCAAACTTTTAAAAATTTTACTTAAGACAACTCTAAGAATTCATTTATTTAGAGAGGGAGGGATAGATTGTTGGTTTTTACTTTCTTATTACTTCTCAACTCTCACTAAGTTTTTTTTTTGCTTCGTGTTAAGAGCGGCTCTTGTGTTCTTATTCTTGTTTTCAAGTCTAATTGTGATTTTGTTCTCACTTATTTAACTTTATGGTTTTGCTCCTGCTTTTTCAAAATCAAGGGCAAAGTTTACCCTCGTTTTAATTAGAAGAGTTAACATTGTAAGTTCAACTAAAAAGGACTAGTTTTCCCATGCGAATTTGTCCCTATGTTTTTTTAGCACTCTAGAGCTTTAACATCTATTTTGACATCAAATATTCAAACAATATTTTTAAAAAGTTTATAGAAAAAATTGCACATATTTTAAATTTAACCAAAGTTTAACAAGTTGGACATGCTTAATCGACCATCAGCCAAATCCAAGAGGGCTAGGTTAAGGTCAGGGGGTTATTATCATCTTTTATTATTTTTACTTTTTTCTATTCCTTTAATTCATTTATTTGGCATTAATCTAACATGGCCTTAAACAAGGGACTTGTCGGTGTTTTGTACCGCCGACGAGTGAATTTGTATTGCGCGTTCGGCCCGGATGATGTGCTAGAGGACACAAGGATATATACTGGTTTGGGCAGAACGTCCCTACGTTTAGTTCGAGGCTGCTCGTGTTACTAGCACTGATGTTTGCAGTAGGGGTTACAAACTGATGAGAGAGGGATGAGATCCTAAGTATCTGGTGAATGTGAAGTGGATTTGAAGTGCTTCAGAGTGTTCGAAATCTCCAAAGCCTAAGAGCCCAAAAAGCCCCCAAAGGTGGGGCGCCCAGCCTTCCCTTTTATAGACCAAGGGAAGGACCTGGGTACATGAGAGAGGGGGGAAAGAAGAAAGAGAAAAACCGAGAGGAAGGGAGCCCTGGAGCTGCGCTGCCCTTCTCCTCCTGTAGGCGTGCCCTACTGGTCTTGTAGATGATGACGGAGACGTCTCCACATCGCGATGTGATGGCGATGGAGATAGCTCCATGTCGTGGCCCTGTTTGCTGCTGGCGCCACGCGTGGGCAACGTCAGCCGGTCGTGGCGCCCCGTCCCATTGTGCCTGGCGCTGTGGGTGACGTGGGCCCCTAGGCATGGCCTACCATGGCTTCGAGTCACGTCAAGACGTGCCCATTTCCATCCGGTGTCAAAAGTTTGACCCCGGGCTTGAGCTTTTATATCTATGGCGGTTGGAGGCAGTGCGGGCCCCTACTAGGCCTGCGCCCCTGTCTGAGGGTGATCGTGTGCCCTCAGGGTCAGGCGGGGCGGAGCTCCCCTTCTTGTGGTCGGGCGAGGCGAGGCACATTCCCTTAGGGTCAGGCGAGGTGCGGTCCGCTCCCAAGGGGTCGGACGAGCGTAACTTGTGCCCCAAGGGTCAGGCAAACCAGAACCTGTCCCCTAGGGGTCGAATGAAGCCGCGGTCACGCCCTTTATTCGTCCATTCAATTTTGATCGTTAGGGACCATTAGTTCCCCTTTTTCGGGTACCCTAAAATTAGTATCGTACAGTAGCCCCTGAGCCCCAGAGCGATCCGGTGGGTGTAGCCCCCGAGCCTGTGGAGGAGTGGGTTACTCCTTCATAGGATTTTTTCGCATGGGAAGACCTCGGAGCGCCTGTTGCAGCTCGCAAGGTTCCTTTGGTTAGGTTGTGATGGTCGATTCACCATTCGTGTGTGACCTCGCATCGGGTCTCCTTGCCAGTCCAAGCCCCCGAGCCCCCATGTGTAGCAGGGGTCTGGTCAAGGGGTCGGCTCGTCTTGCGATTGTTCTCCCTCAAGTGTTTTCTCAGAAAAACGGAGGGGTTGAGCCATGTCATGCTTTTCCTTGTTGGACGAACCATGGTGCTCGGCGAGCTGCTAATGGCTCAGTTCGAGTGGACCCCGGTTCCCGTTCACGGGGATCCGGCATGGGTTAGCTGGTGACCGACTCCAGATTTCTGACGGTCAGTCCATATAGTTCTCAGGTCCGTTCGACCAGTCCTGAGGGCTCGTCGCCTTTCTTCAAGGAAAAACCATGGACCGTACGTGGTCAAGACCCGAATGTGGGTCAGGATGCCCATGGCGCTCGTGCGCCCGGGTACTGGCCGCACGCGGGCCCATCCTTTTCCACCCCTCGCTTTGAAAGGGGCCCTGGAGCGGTTGTCGAACTCGTCGGTGGGCCAGCCTTTGAACTCCTAGCCTTCATGGGCTGTAGGAGCATTTTTAGCTCCATATCCCTCTTACCTGTAGCGGTTCGTGGCCTATTAGGGCGGATGAACTGCCATCCAGTGCATCCTTCGAGGAACGACCGAGGATGGCATGCACACGATTCCTGGAGGGGCGTGATGACGAGACGTGGCAGGCACGTGGATCTAGGCGGGTGGTTCGCCTTCTCATTCAGCCTCCCCCTATAAATAGAGAGCCTTACCTCCTGTCTTTGGTATGCTCAATCGCAATCCCGCCTTCTCCGCTCCACCACCGCCAGCGCCTAGGTTTCTCGCTCATGCCCTTCCATTGTCGTCGAACCCTCCACCCCACCACCCCTGCCTCCCCATGGAGCCATGGTGCCGCTCGGACGTCCTCCACGCTCGCATGGAGAGTCTCATATAGTACGGTCTTCTTCCAGCGAGGACCGAGGCGCTAGAGTGGGTCGTTCCTGGCGACGAGGATGCGCCGGTGCCGCCTGATAGCTACGTCATATCTTTTGTCCCCTTCCACAAGCGCAGTCCCACGGTTCCTCCCCACCGATTCCTCTAGGGGCTACTACACCACTACAAGATCGAGCTGTAGCACTTGAATCCCAATAGGATTCAGCACATCGCGGCATTCATCGCGCTATGCAAGGGGTATGTAGGGATGGAGCCCCACTTTGAGCTGTGAAAGTACTTCTTTGCTGTCTCCTTGCAAAAGAAGAGGAAGAAGAACAAGACGAGCTGTCGGTGCCGATGGGGTGCGCGAGCATCCATCTCCGGGGTGGTCAGGCAAGTGGGTACAACCCAATTGCGCTGACAAAATCCAACAAGGGGTGGCACAAGCTGTGGTTCTATCTGAAGAACGACGCCGCTACCCCACTGCCGGTCTTCTCCGGCCGCTTGATTGAGGAGGTGCCATCGGAGTGCAGATATTTCCCCGCCGAGAAGGAGAAGAGGAGGCTGCACGACCTCCTCAACGTCATCACGCAGCTAAGGAGTGGCGACGTACACAGGGCCAGCGTCATTGGGGCATACCACGCGAGGGGGGGTGGCGCCACTAATGGCACGCGCTCTCTCACTCTACGAGATGACGCCCAATGAGCCGCTCAAGGGGACGGTGCTCGCCAGGGGACCGTACCGTAACAGTGACATCGAGCAGCACATTAGGGAGGCGACAGACGTGCTTGATGACATGTTCAGGTTCCTGATTCCGGGGCATCCCGTGATGCGCCCGGATGCAGGCTTCATTGATTTGGTAAGTGTCATGGAACCATCCAAACTATAAGAGCACAAGTACAAAAACAATCACTGAAGTGATTAAATTCTCATACTTGAGCCCATATAACTCTGGTAGTCCAACGAAATCACGAGAAATTTCAAACCAACCAACATACAAGCCAAGATCGTAGTGATTCAACATAACAAGCCACATGTACATCCATTTCATAAGTAATTCAATATACATCGGAGTTCAATATAGTTATTACAACTTAAATTGAAAAGTAGCGGAAACAAAGTAAATTAGAAACTAACATTACTCTTATTTCAAATACATGCCAGTATCCGAGGTCAACTTCCAACAAAAGCATTAGAGATAAGATAACTCGGAAGGATCATGCCCATGATCACACTCCGCCACTACAGCAGGAGCCATCCAATTCTTGCAGTAGCCATGATACATCACAACCTGCAACAAGTGGGAATAAACCCTGAGTACGAGAAGGTAGTTAGCTAGACTTACTCGTCATAAATCAGAAATAAATGACACCAAGGATCATGCAAGACTGATATAAAGTGGGGCTAGCTTGACACATTTTGCGTAAAAGCTTGCATAGATTAAGTAACCATATAATGCTTAGCATCAAGTTAATAATCATCAACCTGTCATCTATATTAGCACCTGTACTAGAGCACTCACTTTATTAGGAGCAAACAATATTAACCATAGCAGATATAATAAGGCTGTCATCATCATATCATCATTCCTGAACCATCATAATAATTAGTGAGATCTATGTTGCCGCTGCTCTGTCAAGTTCTCACTAACCGGTGAGAGACGCGACTTGAATCGAATTGCAACTCAGCTGAGGTGGTATTCCTAACTCTCACCCATGACTTCCCCCGTTAGGGAGCATTAGGTCACCTTTGGGACAACTCAGGAACCAACTTCACGGGTTCGGTCAGTGCCAGCACTCTCAGGGATTACCCTTCTGCCAGGACGATTGGAACTTTTAAATCACCTACCCTTGGACTCACGCCTATGGCTCCCTTTCGAGGTGCACTTTATACTTGCCGACTCCCGGCCTGAGTTGAGCTATTTGGATTCGTGGTCAAGCACTTAGGCCCGGCCAGCTAAAAGAGAGGCATGCATTCAAAATGATAAGAGGACGTACAATAAATCGGTCCTTAACCGACATAGACGGGGATAGATCCACACCCAAGACCTCTATGCCTTGTTGCTTCACTATCGTCATCCCGTCCGATCTCATTTCATTTCATTAACACATGGTTCTTTTCCACGATAACAAATATAGCCAACTGTGCCATATATGAATATCCCTACAGCTCGCAGGTGACAGGAAATTACCTGACTTCTACCACTTAAAGCAGGGCTAAGCATCTACTCGATCCTGAACCAATAGGATTCATGGTATACTTTTTGGACAAGGATAGGATATCAATGCAGCAATTGTTTTTATTCAACACCTATAACTTAATGCATCAATATATATAACATAATATTTAATTGCATTTTAGAAATTAGGAGGCTTATACTGCTCCGGGGCTTGCCTGGGATCCGACACAAGTAAGTTTAGTTAGCTTGCACTGTCATGGTGACACCTCCACTTCAGGCATGCACTCCAAGGTCCTTCCATCTTCGGGATGGATCCACCAACACCATCTTTGGGTTCAGCTCCACATCATGTCCTTCACATGGTGCATCTAGCGTACTTAGGTGAGATGCAAGATGCAAGTGTATGAACACATGAAAGTGCAATAGACAATGCTTTACTACAGTAAGACAAACATGAGGTTACACTAAACACACATAAACACTTCACATTGCTTAATTAAACATCACACAACCTATCATGCTAAGATAGCAAGGAAAGCAATACCAAATATGACACAAGATTTACAAAGTCTCAGGTGTACTAACTTAATCACCAAGGACATGAATCACACTTAGCAACATGCAAGCAAAGTAACCAAGCATTCATGTATTTTTAGCAATTCTGGACATACATGCAGTAGCTGAGTAAATCAATCATATCTGGAGTTCTACAAATCCAAATAACTTGCAAAAAGACATTATGGAAATCTTAAGAAATTCTCTATATTTCATTTATAAACATCATAGCATGATTCCAAAGTTTACCAGGTCGAAATAGCATAAGAACAGAATCAGCTTTTCACAAAACTGAGAGCAATCAAAACAGAACCAAACTTGGAACAGTTGTAACTCCTAAACTACTTGGTCAAATGCCACCAAATTTTAACAGTAGCTAGATACATGAGTTATCTACAACTTTTGTATAAACAAGTTTCACAAAAAAGCACATTATCATGAAGAACTTTGCTAAATTCCTAGATCTATGCATAAACCACATTTGCAAGAAAATAAATATTAACTTATGTTGCAAACACATAATTGGACAAAACCAACTTTACCAACATATCACACATGACTAATGAACACTAGAAAACATAGTGTCCATTACTAAATAAATTCTTTTAAGATATTTCTTAATTTATTTAGATAATTAAGTGGAATTATGAACACATATCAAAAGTGCACAATAAATTCTACCAAAATTACAGTGGTCTACATATGCTCCCAATAGTCTACTATACAAATTTCATACCATTTAGTAAGCATAGTAACCTCTTTGAAAAAGACAAATTGCTATTGCAAGAAATCATGTGAGAGCAAGATACACTAATAACTCACTCATACAGCAAAAATAACAGATCAAACATCACATGAGTAGTATGACACAAAAATTTCACTTTATTTGGAGCCCTATATCTGCAGTTATGAAAAATAACAGATTCTACTATAATTAAAAACCTAGTTGCATAAATTGATTTTTACAACTAAAACTTTAAACTAAAACATGCAATGTTATAGATCTACTGCATATAAAATTTCACAAGGATTCCAAAAGTCCTCATTTGCTATTTTATGATTTTTCTACCATTTACTATGTATTTTTGAAGTTCAGCCATTTAAATGCAATAATAATTCCAAAAAAGAAAAAGGGAAAACATTTTTACAAAGTGAACACATGACTTCACTAAAATTAACCAAGCCCATATTTGTAAACTACTCTCTCTAGCTCTTTTGCATCTGGACCCAACGAAAAGCTTCACCCTCCAATTTTTGTCCTTCTCCTTCCTCTCATGACGCACGTTGGAGCCAGGGGATGCCAAGGAGGACCGGTAGCCGGTCGACTGTTGGCTGGCAACGATGGTGAAGGGCAGGCCAGCTCTGACCGTGAGCAGCTAGGGCTGCGCCTTGCCCTGGTCTTGGTCAGTTGTAGCCCGTGACCTTTGGGCCACGTGAGCTCATGGTGGACGCAGAGCGCGGCTTTGGCGGTGAGACAGTCCTGGCGACCGAGAAGACCGAGGAAAGCGGCACGAGGTAGGGAGCAGGTGCCATGGCTAGGATGGGAAGAGGAGGAGGGAGCGATAGCAGCTGCGAGGCCCTAGCCTGCCTCGGCCATGGCAAGCGGAGGGAGTGAAAGAGAGGGAGCGAGAGAGAATGGGGAGAAGCGAGAGGGCACCGGCTTCTTCAACTCGGCATGAGGACGCGTGGGCGTGAGGTGTCGAGCAGCGGGCTCCCCGAGGGCCACGTGGCGTTGGGCACCTGCCCGTGGTCGGCCACGACATCCCCTACCCGATCCAAAAATTGCAAGAGATTGACAATTCTACCCCCAAAACTACAACTGAAACTCCATTTTCTCTCCTCTATATCTCTCAAACCGATTCATTATTTGATCAATCGATTTCACCGTTGCGTAGAGCTACAAGAGTACTCCAACTTTGGTTAAAGGATCAAGGTATAATTCGGCATGGTTAGAGAGATACAAAGCTCAAAAGTAGGGTACCGAAATTGAATCTTGCAGTTCAGTTTCACACCGACTGAAACTGCATTATTCGTCCATCTCCATCTCCCAAACCAAATAAGGAAAAGCTAAACCAATTCCATACTGTTGTAGAGCTATGTGAGGAAAACAACTTTGTTTAAAGAAGTTTGGCCAAATTCAACATGGTTTGCAAACTAAAATTCACCAAAAATAGGTACATGAAAACGAAAATCACGAAGTTCAGTCATTCCAGACTTTGCCTATTTTTGGAGCTTCAAAACAGCACTGAGTTCAATCTTTGAGCCTCGGTTTGACTTGCTTCCAAGCTGATTCAGGGTATACTCCAAAAACAAAGTTTGTTCTATATAACATGGACTACAACTTTTATTTAATGTCCAATATCAAAACAGGTATATAACCTATAGTTCTACTTTGACCAAAGTAGCATCACAATAAAAGCTTAAATGATCCTTTTTGATGCATTGGAGCATTTTCTTGGCATTTGCTCAACATGAACCTTTTATAACTTTTGTTGTAGAGTTCATCTAGAGTCATTTGGGCAAGGTTGCAAGGTTTGGTTGATGGTCCATAATTCCCTTCACTTAATGGTGCACTTCCAACACTTGGTAAAGCATTGAAATAAAGACATGACTTATCATTTCATGTGACTTTTTGATTCCAAACTCCATAAAACTTTTCCAGGGATCACTATAGATAGAGAGTGATGTGAGACACATGAATGAATTGACATCAACACTCACTTGCATTACCAAGCATGAGCATCTAACATACACACATTGAAACACAAATAACAATGGTATGTTGCATATGTTTTAAGGAGATGTTGTAGATGTTTCAAAGCACATTCCATATATGCATGTTTCACATATTGCACTAGTAGGTTTCATATGTTTCACTAGTATGTTTCATATGTTTCATGCTCATATATGAACGAATAATTCTTAGGCTCATGCAATGCAAGTGCCAAAATGCAAGCCTAACACCTGGGGTGTTATAGTAAGTCCCTTCTCAGTTTTCTTTACTGGCCGACCCTTCATCACCGTTCAATCCTAAGGGCCAAAATCCGTAGCCCAGCCTCTTTGTCCGGACCTCTCACGCACCGCTGCCGGAGGATGCGGCCATAAGGGACGTGAACCGTGTCACGGTCGAGAGGCAGAAGAAAAGGAAGGACAACGAGAAGAAGAAGGCACAGAGGAAGCAAGCGAGGCTAGGCTGAGGAAAGCGATGCCAAGGGTCAGAGGAGAAAGAGGACGAGGAAGAGGAAGAAGATGAGGAGGAGGAGGAAGGAGCCTGCGGCTCCGCGTCGCCCATTCCATGGGGAGGACCTAGCGGGTGGCGGTGCTTCCTTGGGAGGACCCTTCTCGTATCACGTCGAGGAGGATACACCCTTGGAGTTGACAGAGGTGGGTCACTTCGTGCCGTCCGTGCCCTCCAAGCAGAGGGAAGGCTCGAAGCAGCCATGCGCCAACGAGGCACAGCCGGGGTCGGGCAAGCCGACCTTGAAACATCATCGTCCAGTGGCACCGAGGTGAGTCAAGAGCTTTTCCACTCCTTCACCTCATTTGGATTTTGTCATAAGCTAATTGTCTTGCCCCTTGTAGCGCTAGCGGACGTGGGACCCCCTGTAGCTTGCGCTATGGAAGACCCTCGTTCTTCAATTGAGACGCCAGGGGTCGGCCGGTGCCGCACTGAGCGGGAGCAGCGTTGGGACGACCATGGCATCTATTGGGGGAGTTCTGCCAGCGGTGACGGCGGCATCTATGGAGGGGCAAATGGAGGAGGGCACGCACAGGATGCCCATAGGAGAGGCGACATGGTCGAGCGTGGCTGCGACGCCGCGGGCAGAGGCAGCGATGCACGGGGCGGACAAGTCATAGCCAGACACGACCGCTACACCACAAGTGGAAACGACGCAAATAGGGCCATCACTTGTGCGAACGGAGATGGATGCGCCCGTGACAGACGCGGTGCAGCCAGATATGACCGCATCATTACCGACGGGGTCGGGACAGCCGGGGAAGAACATGGCTGAGGCATCCTCAGCAACCGTGGTGATGGGACGGACCTCCGTGTCTACGCCGTCTGCCCTTCCTATCACCAAAGGGGCCATCCCTAAGGAGGTGGCGCCAATGGAGGGGTTAGCACCGCTCGAGGTCAATGCGGCGTCATCCCGGGCACTGGTTCATGCAGGCGGCGATCTACACACGTGGGAGGGGCCTGCCCTCTGGTGGGCTGATCAACGGAACCCGGGGGTGACACTCTTCACCCTCGATGACGCTGCGGAGGAGAAGGACTAGGAGAAGGTCAGGACCGGGGTCGAGCTCATGGCATGCGCCCTGAATACGGCGCTGGGGGCATTGCGTGATGTCATCGACCCGATTGGCCAGGTACGACATGTCCGTGCTTCTCATCTTGATTTCCCCCTTTTTCGTGCTTCTAACTTGTGTTATCTGCAGTCTCTTATGTCTTGCAGTCATGAGAAGTCCTAGTTTCTTCGCCAGTAGAAGGACGCCTGGGACTACCTTGCTGAGGGGAGCAGTGGCGTGGATAGCTGATCGACTAACTTGATGCTGCTCGTCAGAAGGTGGCCGAGCTTACCCCCGTCACTAGGGAGGTGGCCAGCCTCTAGATTAGGGAGGCAGACGCTCATCGGGATGCCGATGAGGCTAAGGAGATGCTCGTGGCCCTGGCCGAGAGGGCATGCCTAGACGCTGCGGAGACCGAGCAGCTATGAAAGGAGCAGGACGAGTTGCTCCAAACCTCAGTGGGGCTTCGGTAGGAGCATGATGACGCCCTTCGGTGGATCAGTGGCCTCCTAGGTGAGGTAGAGAAGGAGAGAGAGTCAAAGACCAAGGCCGAGAATGTGTCTACCGGGCTCGCCATGCAGGTCTGTCAGCACCGGGCAAGGATTCAGACCCTGGAGGCCGAGGTGGTCTAGCAGCGTGAGGTGGTGCACAAACTCTAGGAGCAAGTGAACGATGACACCCTGGTTTGCCTCATTGACCTTCTTCCCAGGATACACTGCTTGGTGTTTTGACGTAGTTGATGTGCGGTTTGCGTAGGTCTTGACAACAAGCTTGCGACGGAGGTGGTGAAGAGCCGCGGCTTGGAGAAAGAGCTCTCCAAAGTGAAGGGCTCACTCTAGAAGGAGAGCAATGAGCACGATGACCTACGAGTTGCCTTCGGGCTGGTCTGCAATGACCTCGAGGTGATCTCGTTGGAGGAAATGAGCTCGCTTGCAGTTCACTCTTTTCGGATCACGGAACGAGGGCAGGAGATAGCGAGGCACGCGGTCTGCTTTGGTGTTCAACAGGCATTCGCGATCACCCACTCTCACTATGAGAACATCAATCTGGGGGCAATGGGCTAGGGCTTCATGCCTAGCTATGCAGACCACGAGCTGGATGAGATTGAGGAGGTGGCGGCTAATCCTGCGCGAGAATTAGCCGATAGATAGAGGGCGAAGTTGTCCCTCGAAGGGGTTAGTTTATTTAGATAAAGCGGGCCGCGGTGCCCAAAAACTTGTAACAAACAAGTGTTTCGTTTTGAGTATGACCAAGCAAACTTTTAGCTTTTATCATTTAAACACTTGTCCTTTTTAATGTAAAAAGGTTGACACGATCTGATCCCTTCTGATGCCAAGTTTAGAAAGTTCGAGGCACGGGCGACAAACTCCGACCACACTGGTGAGCAAAGGTACCGTAGCCACCGGGGCATAGGCCTTTCGCGGTCCGACCAGCTTTACTCAGGGTCTGTTCTCGTGATTCTTACTTCTAAGGCTTAACGTAAGAAAGGGTCGGTTGTGAAAGGTTTTTATGAGTATTAGACACTCATACCATCCCCCGAGTGAGGCCTGACCCCCGGCAGTTGCTGGGGTCGGTAAAAAGGTCAATGCGGCCCGATCCATTTTAATGCCAAGTTTGCAAAGTTTGATGTGCGGGCGAAAAAGGCTCTAATCACGCTGGAAAGCAAGAGCACCATAGCCACTGGGGCGTGGGTTTTCTGCGGTCCGCCCAATTTTACTTAGCGTCTGTTTTCGCAAACCTCTTGCTTTGAGCACTTAACGTAAAAAGGGGTCAGATGCAAAGAGTCATTTCTGAAAATGTAAATACCCTTACCAACCCCCGAGTGAGGCCTGACCCTGGCCACCATTGGGGTTCGGTGTCGCTAAGAATCGAGGGAAAGATAACGAAACTAATAAGGTGAAGTATTTTTATTTTAGAAATATGATTTTTCTCAAGCACGTTAACAACTTGAAAAGAACTAGGGGTGGAAGCAACATATTTGCTCAACATTCCACGCGTTGGTGAAGATTTGGCCATCGATGGCCTTGAGCTGGTGGGTGCCCGGTCGAAGCACCTTCGCAACGGCATATGGTCCTACCTATGGAGACCGCGGGAGGCGAATGCATGTGTTGCGCCACAAAGGCAGCCAATGGTCCTAGCAGCGTCGTGCAGTCCAAGCGGAAACGATGTCAGGGCGTTCCGGGCGAGATACGCCAGGGAGAGCGGTTCTCCTCCAGCGAGCGCGTGTAGTTCTGGTTGCCCCTAGGGGCATGGGCCTTCAAGGCATACGGCTGTAGCTCCTCGAGGGCCACGACGATAGCGTCGAGGCTGGCGGAGCGCGTAGGCCGAACGGGGGCCAAAGCCCACACCAGCATTCCTTCTGTGGTGACAAGGAAGTTCAGACACCCAAGACGCGCGTGTGTGCCTAGGGTCCAGCTCACGCCGTGGCTAGCCATCCGTGGCCTGGTGAAGGCGACGAAATGCACAAAGTCCCCTACCTGGCACGCCAACTATCAGTGTTTTGTATCGCCGACGAGTGAATTTGTATTGCACGTTTGGCCCGGATGGTGTGCTAGCGGACACAAGGATATATACTGGCTCGGGTAGAACGTCTCTACGTCCAGTTTGAGGCTGCTCGTGTTACTAGCACTGATGTTTGCAGTAGGGGTTATAAACTGACGAGAGAGGAATGAGATCCCCAGTCTCTGGTGAAGGTGAAGTGGAGTTGAAGTGCTTCAGAGTGTTCGAAATCTCCAAAGCCTAAGAGCCCAAAATGCCCCCTAAGTGGGGCGCCCAGCCTTTCCTTTTATAGACCAAGGGAAGGACCTAGGGTACATGAGAGAGAGAGGGGAAAAGAAGAAAGAGAAAAACCGAGAGGAAGGGAGCCCTGGAGCTACGCCGCCCTTCTCCTCCTGTAGGCATACCCTGTTGATCTTATAGATGATGACGGAGATGTCTCCACGTCGCGATGTTGATGGCGATGGAGACGGCTCCACGTCGTGGCCCTGTTTATTGTTGGCGCCACGCGCGGGCGTCGTCAGCTGGTTGTGGCGCCCCGTCCTATCGTGCCTGGTGCTGTGGGTGACATGGGCCCCTAGGCATGGCCTGCCATGGCTTCGGGTCATGTCGAGGCATGACCATTCCCATCCGGTGTCAGAAGTTTGACCCCGGGCTTGAGCTTTTATGTCTGTGGCGGTTGGAGGCAGTGCGGGCCCCCTGCTGGGCCTGCGCCCCTGTCTAAGGGTGATTGTGCGTCCTTAGGGTCAGGCGGGGCAGAGCTCCCCTTCTTGGGGTCGGGCGAGGCGAGGCCTGTTCCCTTAGGGCCGAGTGAGGCGCGGCCCGCTCCCAAGGAGTCGGACGAGCGGAACATGTGCCCCAGGGGTTGGGCGAACCGGAACCGGTCCCCTGGGGGTTAGATGAAGCCACGGTCACGCCCTTTAATCGTCCGTTCGATTTTGATCATTGGGGACCATTCGTTCCCCTTCTTCAGGTACCCTAAAATTGATATCCGACAGGACCACCGGTAGGTTC